>OY728119.1:58592986-63592986 GCA_963277665.1 Viscum album | reverse complement strand
CAAGCTTAGCAGTATCATCTATGGTCAGTGGATCCTCAGTGTTCAAGAATTCATCAATTAATAAACATGCATGACAATTTTGTAATCCACTACAACAATCAATGCATGAATCATTACCTAGAATTTAAATCAATGAATAAAACTCAGAAAGGGGATCAGGGGAATGATAAGAAGTGTTTTGAGGGGAATGGAGTACATTAATTGAATTTACTGAGAGAGACGAATGTTCTTCGGATGGGTGCTTCATGGAATCAACGATGTTGAAATGGACTATGTCACCACCAAATTCCATATATAATGTACCATTATGGACATTAATTATGGTTTTGGCGGTTTTCAGGAAAGTTCTCCCTAATATAATTGGGGCATGTCCATTCATCCTATCATCTTCCATTTTAAGCACATGAAAGTCAATAGGAAAAATTAAATATTGAACCCTCACAAGAACATCCTATAACACAATAGAGGGGTGTGTATTACTCTGGTTAGCCAGTTGAACAATAATTCCAGTGGGCTTCAGTTCCCCAACCTACAATGTAGAGTAAATAGAGTAAGGCATCACATTTATAGAAGCACCTAAATCAAGTATAGCATTAGAAAAAGAATACTCCCCTATGGTGCACAGAATTGAAAATGTTCCTGGATCATTGCACTTGGTGGGAAGTGATGGCTCTATAAATGCTGAAATATTCCTCCCCAAGCTCACCTTCTCATCTCCACAAAGTCTCATTTAGTGTGTACACATCTCCTTTAGAAACTTGGTGCACCCTGGAATTTTCTTCACATCATCAATCAATGGGATGTTAAACCAAACTTTCTTGAAAATTTCAAATATTTCCTTATCAAGTTCAGTTTCCTTTTGTTTTCATGGTTAGGCGGCCCATTCATAAAATGGAAGAGTAGTGATTGGGATAGGTGATGCATTAATATACACACTCTTTTCTTTGGAAGGGCTTCTCTCAGGACAAGGTTCTTCAACATTTGGAACATTCTTAATGGTTGGGATGGAGGTTTCATCAGGAGGGAATGACTCTAATGGAGTATTCATTTTACTTTCTAGTTTTTTTCCACTCCTAAGGGCGATGGAACTAATATTTCCTTTATCCCTATGCCTAACTACTAGTTGAGAGGGAAGTTTACCTAATTCGTGACTTTGAATTTCGCCCACTAAGTTAGCTAGTTGGCCTAATTGGGTTTTGAGGTCTTGTATAGCTACCTGAGTAGTTTGTTGGAATTTAATATTGTTGGAATCCTTTTGTTTCATCATATCCTCTAGGCTTGGCTCGGGTTTTGGAGGGTTTTATTGGAAAGGCCTTTGGGGTGCTTGAGGATTTCTGGGTTGTGGTGGTGGATGACTACACTGCCCTGGTTGGTTCCATTGTTATTGCGGTTGGTTTGAATACCCCCTTGCCTATAGTCTTGGTTCTCCTTCCACCCAGATTTGGATGGATAGTATGGTTCTTGCCTAAAGGGTTGGTTATAGGGGCATCCTAGGAAGATTTCCTCAAAACTCCCAGAATTTTCACTCAATTGGGGGAATTGGTCACAGTAGTGGGTGTTAGAAGAACATATAACACAATGGATGGTAGGAGGAGATTGAGATTTTCCTTGGGAGAGATAAAGTTGTCTTAGAAGGGTACATACCTCCTCAAACTTCATGTCCACCTTCTTCTCAAATTCAGTACTTTTCACCTCATGGAAACCTCGAATGGGTACACTAGACCTTGTACCGAATTTTTGAGTGTTTTGTGCCATGTTCTCAATTAAGGTCCTTGTAGCAATTGGGGTCTTATCTATCAGCTCACCACCTACAACAGCATCAATAATATTTCTATCAATAGGGATTAAACCTTCATAAAAATATTGTATTAAAAGCTGGTCACTTATTTGGTGTTGTGGACAACTGGAACATAATATTTTAAATCTTTCCCAATATTCATGAAGTGTTTCCCCTTGAGATTTTCTTATAACACATATTTCCTTCCTTATTGTTTTAGTTCGAGAGACTGGAAAATATTTTTCAAGAAAAAGTCGTTTCATGGCTGCACAACCTCTTATTGGTGAATTAATATAGTACAACCAATCTTTCACAGTGTCTTCTAATGAAAATGGGAATAATCTAAGATTTACTTGTTCTTCATCCACATTATAAGGGTTTAATATTTAACAAACAGTATGAAATTCTTTTAAGTGCTTCTGTGGATCTTCTCCAGGAAGTCCATGGAATCTTGGTAATATATGAATTAAACCAGATTTTAGTTCAAAATTGGGTGCCTCTCCTTGTAATTGAATGTATGTGGGATGAATATCAACATCAGGTGAGGTTATTACTTTTAGTGTTCGATTTTTTTCAGCCATGTTATTCATTTTCATTTAAGTTTTGATTTTATTTCTAGAAGAAGATGAAGGGTGAAGAAGAGTTTCAATATGTGGTGTGTCCTCTATTAAAGTGTTGTCTTGTGTGTCTCGGTGTCATTAACGTAGGGCCCTCTCTGGTTTAGGTTCAAAAGGTGCTAAATCTCCCAGAGTAGAACCCGTCTTGCACCAACACTACACAAAAAATATATCATAACAAAAAGGGATTGAAAAGGTATAAGAGAAAACAAAAAAATATCACAAAAATTACAAAAACCTTATAAAAAACAGGCACTAAAAACCAAAGCGCTCCCCGACAATGACGCCAAAATTTGACCGCGTTGTCATGACATGTAAAATTTATTATAATTTTAATGTCGATTTTTAGTCTAGGGCAGACCCTAGGTTGTCTCTCAAGAAGCGTTGGTGGGTTTAGGGTGTGTGTTTTTAATAAGAAGTACATAAAAATGGGGTGGTTTTGAAAACAGTTTTAGGATAAAATGACTTAATTAAAGAGTTTAATAGTTGGAAATAAAAGGTGGTGTTAATTAATTATGAGATAAATGGGGTTCATTGTGAGTTCACTACACACATTTAAAGATCATTGTTCTTGGAGATTAATTAAATTTTGATGTAATTCTTTGGTTGAAATCAATCAGAATCCCAATTACTTTCCAAGCTCTTATATCAAAGCACGTTGAGCCAAACCTTGACATAACAATCATATAGAAAAGGTCCAGATCACATTAATGGTATAAAATCTTCCAAAACAAATTTAAATCTCTAATAATTGGGGAGGAAAAAGATTTTTGTGCTGTCCAATCAGAACAACACAAGTCACACACTCAAAACTTCACACCGATCAGTTAAAAGTAAAGACTATTTCATTTGGTTAAATCAAACAAAGATAAATCAAAGTAATATACTTATAAATGTAATCTTTTAAAACCCAAAATACATCAAACCAGTAGTAGTAAAATTTCTGGAACTCCCTTTACATGTGTGTAGCTCCCTCACAATGAACACCCACTGTTTAGCTCAACATCGGGAGGATGAGGAAGCTCGGGTGGAACTCCTTCTTCATTCTTGATCCCCCTACAAGGATAGAGGCCTCCAGAATTTCAAGGATGATGATTAGACTCCTCTAGTACTCCAAAATGGTATATCTTCACTTTTTTGTCGAACTTTCAAATGAGGATCCCAAGGTTCCATTTTATAAGAAAACGGGAAGGTGGTTTTGAGCACACAAAATTCTTAAAACAACTTGTAAAATGTGTTTAGACCTCTAGAAAGACTTATCTAGATTTTGAGAAAATAAGAAAGTTGTATCCCCACCTCTTGGATGTCTCCACCAAAAGTGTTGCATAATATGGACACCTATAGCATGAGATACTGACAGATCATAGCACACCACTTTTGACTTCGTGCGGATTTGGTGTGCAGGACAGATCGGGTCGGACATGCCACCAGATTGATGAATGAGTCTTTGTTTTTTTCATATGAAATGTATCCCAATAAATTTGGTACTGGCCCACAAAATGTCATCACAATTGAATGCATGGTCTAGTAGTAGTGTGCAGATTAATCCACTAGTGTGCTTGGATCCTACGCAGTTTGGCCCATTTTTCTTAGACATCATCATGGGCCCTCTAAATCACCTTCTCCTACAATGGAATCATCAAAACAAGTAAAATTTCCCTTTTTAACAATGATAAACACAAAATAAATTATTCAAATAAGGAATTAAACTTTTAATTATTTTTATAATTTTAAATATAAGACAAGTTTAGCACAGTGGTGTAAAGGTGAAAATTACACAGTGAATCGTGGTACAATCAAGACTTCCTTTCCCTCAAGAAAAAAGATGCTGAATCCATCAAATAATATGAGGAAAACATCAAAATTATTACACGATACACCTTTGGATATGTATTTACCCCCGAATTCAAGGTTTACCACTTCTTTTGTGGGATACAACCTAGCCTATGGAAATCCCTAGTGATCCGTGACTTCGATGGATATGATGAAATTGTCTAATGTTCCCTAAAACTTAGAATAGAGATTGGAGAATATCAGGGGTATCATGGGGATAAGAAGAAGAAAGTGGACTTTAATTCTAGTGGTTTTATGGATAAATCCAATGGTTCTAAGAAAATCTATCACCCCACTTTCCAAAGGTGTGGAAAGAAGCACCTTAGAAATTGCATGAAGGGGACGAGGAAATGATTTAGGTGTGGAAGAAAAGGGCACCTGGCCATTAACTGTCGGAAAGAAAAACTTTCTGCTGAAATAGAGGAAAGGAACACTTAGTTATCCCCTTAATGCATTGTTCATTGCTTCAACTGTAATTAAACAAGGAACTTTGAAAACCAGTGCCCTAAGCTAAGGGTTTTCAGAGGCAACCAACAACCTCCAAGGTAGCAAGGGAGAGCTTTTTCCATCACTACCACTAAAGTGAACCCTAACAATAAAGTGGTGATAGGTATGCTAGTTATTTATTCAATAATAGAAAACTTACTTTTTGATTCTTGTTCTATGAATTCTTTTTATATCCCAGCAGTTTATTAGAACAATCCCAACACCACCACAAATCATGGAAATAGAGATGGTAGTGAGAATGAAAAATGGGTAAATCATTGAATACCATGAACAAAACACACCCCCTATCACAATTTCTGTATTTAAATTCTCAGAAAACCTTTTCATACTCCTTATGGTGGAATTTTATGTAATTATTAGCATGGATTGGCATTCCCTATAAAGAGCCAACATAAATTTCTCTTAAAGGGAAATCACTCTCTATAAGGCGAATCAACCCCCAATTCTGTACAAGTGTAAGGAGGAGGATGAATCTTCTTTAGCACCATTATCTTAAGCATGGATATTACTACCCTATGAGAACTTGTATCTTTCTCAGATGATTGAGTCTAAGGAAGCAACAATCCATGAAGACATGCCTATGGTGAGGGAATTTGTTGATGTGTTTCTTAAGGAATTTTCTGGTCTTCCTCCTAGAAGATATGTTGAATTCTTGATTTATATTATACTTGGGGATTTTCTAATATTCATGAATATATATGGAATGGGTGTTGTGGAGTTTAAGGATCTGAGGAAACAACTACAGGAGAATCTGGATAAAGGGTTTATATGCCCAAGTGCTTCACCATGGGGTGCACTAGTTCTCTTCATCACAAAGAAGGATGGGTCAATGCACATTTGATTTGGTTTTCGTGATCTCAACAAAATCAAAATAAATAAAAAGTATCCTTTTCCATGAATGGATGACTTTTTTGATCAGCTACATGGAGCACAATAATTCTCCAACGTGGATTTGCGGTTGGTATATTACCAAGTAAGGGTGAAGAATGAGGATATCCCCAAGACAGATTTTCATACAAGATATGGGCACTATGAATTCATAGTAATGCCTTTAAGACTCCCTAATGCTCCAAAAATCTTCCTAGACTTGATGAGTAGATTCTTTAGAGATCACATCGAAAATTTGTGGTATTCTTTATAGATGATATGCTAATATACTCCAAAACCAAGGAGGATCATGAGAAGCATCTACGCACTGTACTAGAGACCTTGCGAAAGGAGAAGCTCTATAAAAAGTACAGAAAGTGTGATTTCTAGTTGAAGGAGGTTTCATTCTTGGGCCAGATCATCATAAGCAATGTGTTATCTGTTGATCCCTCCAAGATAGCTACTATTGATGGATGGTCTAGGCCAACATCAGTGACAAATATCCATAGCTTCCTAGGGCCAGTTGAATATTATCGAATTTTTTTGAGAAATTTATCATGATTATCCAACCCTTTTAACGAACTAACTCCTAAGGGAGTAAAGTTTCCTTGGAGTGATGAATGCAAAGATTGATTCAAGGAGTTGAAAATGAGTCTTATCAATACTCCCATTCTCACACTACCCACAAGTGGTGAACTTCTTGTGGTATTTAGTGATTCTTCGAAGAAGGGCCTAGGCTGTGTGTTGATGAAAAATGATGAAGACATTGCCTATGCTTCAAGGAAATTGAAATTTCATGAGAAAAACTATCCAACACAGGATCTGTAGTTGGCTATAATAATATTTTCTTTGAAAATTTGGAGACATTAACTCATGGGGAGAAGTGTGAAATATATATGGATCAAAAAATCCTCAAGTATATATTTAAAAAGAAAGAGTTGAATATGCTCCAATGAAGATGGTTAGAGCTGGTCAAAGACTATGATTGCTCAATCCATTTCCACCCTTGGATAGTGAACATGGTGGCATATTCTCTACATAGAAATGACCCAACAATTCTATCATTGATGATAATTGAGAAGGATCGAATATTATCATATTTGATGAATATAGACATGGGATTCATAAATAAGGTAACATCATCAATCCTTTCACAAATAATTGCTCAACCATCTCTTTTAGAAAGGTTATAGGAAACTCAAAAAGATGATGTGGGAATTCAGAAGAAAGTGGAAACAATCAAAAAAGGGAAATCCTCAGATTTCAATGTTAATGAATAAAGAATTATGAGATTTGGGTCAAGACTATGTGTTCCATAAATTCTAGAGTTAAAGACAGATCTTTTGGATGATTCACATAGTTCAAATTTCTCCACTCACCATAGAAACACAAAGAAGTATCGATATCTACAAGAGAATTATTGGTGGTATAACATGAAGAAGGAGATTGCTAAGTATACATCAATGTGCCTGTTATGTCAGCAAGTGAAGGTTGAGAGGAAAAATTATAAGGTGATGTTGCAACCATTACCCATATCAACATGGAAATGGGAGAACATCACCATGTACTTTGTCACTGGACTTCTAAATACATCCAAAGGACACAATGCTATCTGGGTTATTGTGGATTGTCTTAAAAATATTGCACACTAAATTGAAATTCAAGAAGATTTATCATTATATCAACTAGAACAGATATACAACAGATATGTGGTAAGGATGCATGGAGTACCAGTATCGATTGTATCTGATTGAGATCCAATATTCACCTCTAACTTCGGGAAGAGTCTCAAACACACTCTAAATACTAAGCTGCACTTCACTACGACTTATCATCCTCAAACTGATGGCCAATCTGAGTAGACTATCTAGACACATGAGGACATGTTGAGAGCATTCTCAATAGATTTAAAAGGTGTATTGGATCGACATGTTCCTGTGGTTGAGTTCTCTTACAATAATAGTTTCTACTCAATCATCCAAATGGATCCTTATTAATCCATTTATTGGAATAGGTTCCGAACACCGGTATGTTGGGATGAAGTTGGGGAGAAAAAACTCCTAGGTCCATAAATGGTCAAAGAAATGGTAGATAAGGTTAAGACCATCCAACAACACATTAAATATGCTCAGAGTTGACAAAAGATCTATGCTGATAATCGTTGACAAGACCTCGACTTTGATGTTGGAGACACGGTATTCCTCCACATATCACCGTGGAAGAGTGTCAGTCATTTCACCGAAGGTATGTTATCGGTGTCCCAAATTGTATTACCCTAACAAGTATTGTTCTAGTAAGGGGTAATCCATATGGAAAGAGAAGTTATTTTTGTTTTTCTTATCTAGTTTTTACTTGATCAATGAATTATACTGAATTTAGTGTTGATTTTTAATGTTTGGATAAAAATGTGATTAGATTTAATTTTCTTTACAAAATTACATAAAGGATAAAGGAAAACATGAGAATTTTGGGTTTGATGCAATTATGGAGGAAATGAATCAGGGTTGTGGATTTTTAAGAGGTTGTTTATTAAATCAAATTTATTATGAGGTTGTGTTTTTCATGATAACCCAACATTCTGGGTTTCAATTGTATCAAGGTTCCCTTGGTCCGGTAAAATTATTTCTAGAATTGAGGAAACAGACTCCTTGGTCCGGTAGTCTATGTTTCATAGTTATTTATTTAGATTGGTCTATTTTGGAGTTACTGAATAATTCCAATGATCATGAAAGTATTCATCATTATTATTCTTTTGAGTCCCTAAAAATTCTTCCCTTGGTCTGGCTCAGAATTTACAGTGATAAAATGAAATGATTAAATAAGAATAAGAAAGGTTAAACAGAACAAACAAAATCCTAACAACTAATCCAAATTAAAACACTTTCATCCCCCACAACGCCAACACACTGAGTGTTTAGTTACACATAGTAGAAAAGATGAAATCAGAACCCTCGATACCTGATGTGGTCATCACAGATACATCGAGGAGATATGGGTTCATTGGTAGAATGGTTGAATGACGGAGTAGTGGAATAGTGGTAGCATAAAAGCAGGGCAATGGAACCTCCTTCCATAGGATCTTTACTAATGACTCTTCAAACCAGAGGCCAATGCCTCTATTTATATAAAACAAAAGTGAACGATGTGTATCAAAATTATATGCCCTGTAGTCTCATCAAAGCTCTTTTTCCATTATTTTCTCCACCGGTGGCTAGCCTAACACGTCATATTTGACTTGGAACATGGCTCTTCCTAGTAGGTGGAGGTACATGATGTGTAGCGCTGCCACACATGGTGTGCACTCTCATTCATTGGCCATAATCTACTTCTAGAAGGTCCACACAACATGTCGATTGGCATACAGAGCATGTATCAGTCAGCCACCAACATGGGCGTGTGGACTTCTTCTCAGCCACCAACGTTTTCTAGAAGATCATACATGCTGTGTATATGATGTACAAGATGTGTGTAGTCTTCTGGAAACCTGGGCATGTACTTGGACTAGACAATCTGTGTCTAAGTCTTAATGTACCCAGAATGTATATATGTACATGTCGTGTAGTTGGTAATTTTTTTTCTCATTTGTCCCCCAGTTTGTGTGTTTGTCCAGAAACCACCTCATAATGAACATGATCACCAAAATCAAATTATTTGTCCACTAAGTAGTAGGTATTTTTTGAAAACATGTTCTTATTTTCAATAAAGTATGTGGAAATGTATACACAAATCAGGTGCATCAAACTTTCCCACACTTAGTCATTTTCTCACCCTCAATAAAATCTCAACATCTGATTAAGAGAGTCTATATTTTAAAAGGAAGGCATTCAATTAATCATAAGTGTAAATGATACAGTCAGAAGGGAAAATTCTAAAAAGGTACAAAACATTTTCAATTCATAAGATATTATAATCATGCCTCATATACAATTCAATTAAGTACTTTCATCCTCCTTTAAACACACTTTTCAACCTTTAAAAAATAATCACGTCACATGATAGTCTACTTCACCAATAACATAGTCAACACTCAAGATATTTTAAATAAAATTTATTCTTAATAAATTATATATACACTCTATCAATAGGATTGAAGGAAATCTAGTTCTCTACTTCAAAAAATTGATTTACAAAAATCCTGAGGGCTTTTCACTAAGGTTTATATGTCTCTATGACTAAGGGATGGTAGGTAAAGATGTGAAAAATAAACTTTGAGGCTTGAAAATGGAGGCTAAATTATTTAAATAACCCTGCATGATATTCAAAATAAATCTCAATGTAAAATCATCCTCAACAATCTCTATCAAATTCTATCATCACCAACATCTCCCTTAGTTTGGTAGGGTTCACAAACCATTAAGTGAGTATAAATTCCCCCTTGTATGTATCTTTGTTTTTTTAAACAAACAAAGGTGACCACTTTAGAAATTCCACAAATAGGGGTTTGTAATCCTTTCTTCCCCAAATTAACAAGAGGATCTCCCCCACAATTAATTTCATGACGATTCACAAAAATGTGACATGTACCCCCAATTCCATCTTTTAAGATCAAGTGTATAATCATGAAAAGTTAAAAAGAATTAGGGTAGGAAGGGAAATAGGCTTTTAATATGGCTTCTTATCATGGTATCTCATGATTTCTAGGGGATTTACAAAGATCATATGTTTGGTAGGTTTCAAGCTAAAGGGGTTGAAACAATCTAATGCCTCAATCATTTTAATGTAATTCAAAAATACTTCATTTTTCAGAAAGAAAACATGCAAATTATGGTAGCCATGTATATCCTAAAAATCTCTCAAGAAAGAGTTTATTATAAAGAATATGATGAAGGGTTTAGATTACCTCTTAGGAGTGGAAAAACCAACAAAGAGACAATCTGGTCATGACTTGCATATAAATGATTACCCTAATCAATGTAATTATCAAAGGATTATAAGTTTCAATTTAAACTATATCAGCAATAATTTTCAAACACTTAAAAACCAAAATAAGCACAGACCTTTAAAAATTTTCTACTTTATATTTATTATTTATAAATATGACTGACCAAAATATCTTCACATTTTCAAATATATCTTCCAATAATGATGTCTCCTAAATGACGGTAAAAGAAAAGAGTAAGGTGGTCAAGAGATGCTCCCCTATACCGAATACTACACATGGTCCCCCAAGTGCCATAGAAAGGTGGAGAAGGAAATGTGGGGACACAACCGTGGACCAGGAAATGGGGAAGGAATGGAAGAAGTAAAACTTGATAGAAATGAAAACAGAATCCGGAAAAACAATACTCCCCTTGTGCCTAGGTGAAGGAAGATGGGAGGTGGTGGAGAAGTATTGCTGAAGGTGTTCCAGAGAACCTGTGATGGTCGTGGGGAGAAAAAAACTACAAGTATACACAAAAAAACACAAACAAAAGATATCACAAAAATATATATAGAGAATAGAAGAAATGTGTCCATAAACCAGTCAAGGGGTTACCTCATAAGAGGCATCGTCATCTTGTACAGAAGAAGCTAACAAAGAAGCATCAACAGCCAAGGAATCTAGAGGTAGAGAGCCTTTGGGACATGGTAGGGATGCCACTAAAGGGACATCTATGGAAGTGATCTCTGTAAGAGGAGCCAGTTCGGGACCTGTAGTGAAGATGAGGATGGAGTCTGTGGCCACAGCAGCGCCAGAAGGTGGTACGGGGGAAGCTGGAGGTGCGAAAGGAGAAGGAACCTCCAGTGGAATGGGAATTCCCTGATGATGTAGTAGTAGTTCCACCATCCTCTCAATGTAATCCAGGTGCTGAAAAGAGGAAGTTTTCTACTGAAAGAGAGCAGCTTGCTGATTATCTAGATGAGTCGGTTGGTGATCGAGCCCGGATAGGTTGATGGGGATGGGGAGGTCAGCCGAGGGTGTGGAAGGGGAAGGGGTAGAGGGAGGTCTAGTAGGGGGAATGGGAAAGTTATAAGGGAAGGGTAAGGAAGTTTTAAGGGGTGGGCAAGGAGATGTCGGTGCATCGTTAGGGGCAGGAGGGTCAGCAGGGGTGGGGGTGGGGCCTAGGCAAGGACATAAGTGCCCCTGCTTTTGGACCAATCCCATGAGAATAATCATGAGAAAGTCCATCCGCTGGGGGGGGAACCTAACATGACATGGGGAATGGATGGCTCAAAAACACCGAGGTGGTGGGAAAGGTGGGTGGTAGAGAACCCACCATTCAGGTTTCCTTGATGGCTAGTGAACATGGTGTTGAAGTAATAGGCAACAAGGTAGGGGAGGTTTGAATAGTCTTTCCCGATGAAACAAGTGAGGAGCTCCATGTCATGGCCGATCAAAAACCTCATATCCTCATGGTGGGGAAAAAGGATGGCACTGAAGCATCAGTGGGTGAAACAGAGGATAAGGTCAGCGATGAGGTTGAACTTTTGGGAAGTGGGTGTGTAGCGGTGGTTGGGTCTAGCAATATCTCGCCACGTGGAAATGATCTCAGAACTCTCAGGGAAGGTTAGTGTGGAGACATGGGTGGGGTGACGGGATGAGGATAGAAACCACACCCTTGGCCAAACTCGATCATATTAAGGGAGAAAGGTCTACCACCTAGACGTAATCAGACCACCAGAACAGCATCGCCAGGCATCTACCAGTACTTAGGCCCATTGAACTCAAAAGATGCAGTGAACTACAAAAATAAATCTCTAAAAATAGGAGTGTTGACCTGGAAGATCATGAGTAATGGTGTGTGCTCGAGGTGATCCTCCAACTCTCCCCAGATTCCCACCTGTTGATGTACGCTACTATCAAGATAATGGCTGCTCAATAGGATCAGGAAGAGAGAGAAGGGTGGGACTCTGTCGTGTGCAAGGTCTGTAACCAAGAACACCATGTAAGGATATGTAATACCTACAAGTGCCAAACTCAGTGGTGAAACATCAGGGTATGTCTCTATTGGAAGATCAGATGTAGTAGACAAAGGCCCGCTGGATGTGGTGGCCGATGATGGGTCAGATGCAACTAAGGAGGGATCAGGAGGTGTGGTGGCTGATGGCGAAGAGATGATGGTGCTCAGAGTCTCTTTGCAGGGGTGGTAGAGGTGTGTTACTGGGACCATCATTCTCCAAGGAGGTTAGTGGTGGTAAGATAGCCATCAGAGGAGGATGGTAGACCAGAAAGTCCAGAGCTGGTGTTGTGGCAGGCCAGAGTCGTATCCGGCGAAAAGTGGGCATATCGCCCTCAGTAGAAGAGGCGGGATGCTTCCCATGAGAAGGGTCTCCGTATTCCATATCCTGAAAAATAAATAAAAATAAATAAAAATAAAAATAAAAATAAAAGGAATAAAAGTTGAGAAAACCATAAAAGTAAAAAAGTACACGGTGTGTTAACCTAGAGGACACGATGTGTAGTGTAAGAAGGTCATCATCCCATGTGCTCTGGGTAGACATGTCGAGTGGACATGTACTAGCCATGGAAGGTTACACAGTGGGTATATTAGAGACATGCCGTGTATAGGCAAATGGTTTCCTGGCTGTGTGGGTCTTGGAAATAGGCTGGCCTAGAGAAATGGTATACACGACGTGTGCCAAACATACACGTCGTGTATGTAAACATGGTTTTCCTGGCCATGTGGATGAGGTACCCGGGCATGATGTTGGATGGTACACAGTGTGTAATGAACCTACACACTGTGTAGTTTCAAATTTCGAATGATCTAGTGTGTGGTCGTGTACAAAAGTACATGATGTGTGTTCTTGGTATCTTTCCCATTTACTACGAAAGTCAAATGACTGACTGATCCATAAATCAACCTAAACACTTGTAAAATGATGAAATGAAAAGTGGAGAATGACATACCTGAACTGAATATCATAATGGAGAAGAAATCTGAAACAAAAAAAGGGGGATTGGGAATCGGGCAGCCGGAGAGTGTGTGAGCAAAGAAAATGGGGAGAGAGGGGTGGTTGCACAACACGGGCTCAAGCTGGGTGGGATGTGGCTTTTATAGCCCGAGTACACATCATGTACTATAGAAGACACACTATGTAATTATTTTTTTGTTAAACAATATTTAATATAATTATTATAGTAAACTATATAATAATTATTATTCATAATTTACCAAAGAAATATATATTTATAAATATATAATTTACCAAAAAAAAATCTATACACGTAATGTATCATAAAATGCATGTCATGTGTTTTAAAATTAGAAAAAGATAAATACAACCTTTGGTCTATTACTTGGGGTGAGGTTCGAACCGAATATCAGCTGTTCAGAATGGAAGCACTCAACCACTAGATAAAAGGCTCTATTGCTGCTCATATCTACTACTTATATATATATTTAATGCAAAAGGACTATAATACATGGGAGAAATAAAATACACAGTGTGTGGTTTTTAATTTTACAAAAAGGGATGAAGCTGGGAGATTAGCTGAGTTCAAACTCGTGTATTTTGGATCAAGGGACGAGACTCTACCCATCTACCAACTTCGCCCACATTTATTCCTTTATTGTGAAAACATTTTCACTTTATTAATGAAAACATGGCCTAGATGACGTATATAGAAATACACGTTGTGTGGTTTTTACTAAAAAGGACAAAATGATGGAAATGGGGCGGTAGTCAGGATTCAAACCTGGGTCTTCTGGAATCGGCTTACGACCCTAGACAACTGATCTATCCCCATAATGGGTTTTCCTATAAACAAATATATATAATATGAATAATACCACACACACTGTGGAAGAAAAAACGAGAATAAAAAGGAGGAACTCCGTGCTGAAGGTAGGTTGGGAGGGATTCGAACCAGTGACGGCTTAGATACAATCCATCAACCTTACCATCGACACTGTCATCATCCCTTTTTATTAATTAGTTAATCTATATATTGATAATAGTAAGAATATAAATGAAAAGAAATTGGTACACACTATGTATATTGGTGGTACATAGTGTATATCTGTTGGGTTTCCTCCCAAGAATCTCCTTTGTTTTATGTCATTGGCTCGACCGATTCACCTCTGCTTACCTGAGATGTATGGTGGAGAGTGTTCCCACCATGTCTTCCATGTGATAGTAAGTCTTCAGCTGCTGTCCATTCACCTTGAATGGTTGACCATCCTCTCTATAAATTGTCACCGCTCCATGATGGAATACTTGTATGACTCGGAATGGTCCTGACCATCTTGTCATTAGATTACTTGGAAATAATCAAAGATCGGAGTTAAAAAGAAGTACATGATCACCGAGTTGGAATGATTTCTGTGAAATAATCCGTTCATGGATTTCTCTCATCTTCTCCTTGTACAGCTTGGTGTTCTCATACACCTCCAATCAGATTTCATCAAGTTATGTCAGTAGGAACTTACGCTTCTCTTCAGCTGCCTTTAGATCAAAATTCATGGCCTTGATGTCCCAATAAACTTTGTGCTCCAACTCTACTGGGAGATGGCATGGATTTACATAGATGAGGCAGAATGGGGACATCCCCAGTGGTGTTTTCAAAGCGGTTCGATATGCCCACAATGTGCCATCTAGCTTCATGGACCAGTCTTTCCTCGAAGTGTTCACTGTTTTATCCAGAATCTGCATGAGCTCATGGTTGGAGAGCTCTACTTGTCCAATGGACTGGGGATGATATAGTGTACCCATATGATGCTTCACTCTATACATTTACAATACTCATTTCATCAATATGTTGTTTAAGTGGGTCCCTCTATCACTGATCAGTACATGGGGAATGCCGGACTTGGAGACGTAGTCAGTGCAGCCATGATATAAGTGTTCCCAAAATATGGGGTGAATGGCCCCTGAAATATATGCCCTAGATGTCAAATATATTCACCTCCAAGATGGGGTACTAGAGAATCTCATCTCTATGTCCCACATTACCAATTCTTTGGCATCAATCACAATGGGAAACAAAGTCTCGAGAATCTCTATGCATGGTGAGACAAAAAAACCTATAATGCAAGATCTTTGCTATAGTATGGTCTGGCCCATGATTCCCCCCAACTGGTGAGTCATGAAAGAATTCCAAGAATCCATGAACTTTAGTTTCCAGGATGCAATGGTGGATCACCCCATCTCCACAGGATCGGACTAGTAGAGGATCTTCCCAAAAGTATCTCTTGACACCAGAGAAAAACCTCTTCCTCTATTGGAAGGAGAGGTCGGGGTGGATAGTACCAGTAACCAGAAAATTATAAATATCAGCATACCAGGGTCTAGGTGATTCTTTGACAGAAAATAGGTTCTCATCCGGAAAATCCTCCATGATCTCTCGATCTTATCCTTCTCTAAATGTTGCAGCTCCAGGCAGGAGAGATGTTCATCAACATCATTCTTTATCCATTTATTATCTCTAATCTCAAGATCAAATCCCTGTAGGAGGAGTACCCAATAGATTATTCATGGATTCATATCCTTCTTGTTTAGAAGGTACTTGAGTGCTGCTTGGTCAGTATAAACAATAACTTTAGATAGCACTAAGTAAGAACCGAACGTGTCAAAAGTGAACAACACTGCCAACATCTCCCTATCTATGGTGGTGTAGTTCATTTATTCCTCATTCAGTGTTCTTCTGGCATAATAGATGGGTTAGAAAATTTGGTCAAGCCACTGGCCCTTGACATCTCCCATTGTGTAGTCTCTGGCATCGCACATCAGTTCAAATTGTTCCTCCCAGTTGGGAAAAATCATCATTGGAGCTTCCACCATGCACTACATTAAGTGATCAAAAGATGAGGAATAGGGATTATCAATCTCAAAAATGGAATCCTTGGTCAGAAGGTTGGTAAGGGTCTGATCTACTTTCGAGAATTTGTGGAAAAACTATATGTAGAATACCTTCATGCCCCATGAAACTGCAGATGGATCTGATGAAAGTCAGACTAGGAAGTCATGAAATGACTTCTATCTTTGTCAGGTCCACCTCTATCCCCTTTGGTGAGATTCTGTGGTCAAGGAAGACATGACTCTGAACCATAAAATGACACTTTTTCTAGTTCAACACTAGGTTAGTATTCTCACATCTTTCTAGAACTAGCTCTAGGTGCCTCAAGCAAGTGGTGAATGATTTTCCATAAATGGAAAAATCATCAATGAATAATTCCAGGATCTGTTCTGCCATTTCATGTAAGATAGCCAACATGTTTCATTGGAATGTGGCAAGAGCGTTGCACATGTCAAAGGACATACTTCTATAAGAAAACGTACCATATGGGTAAGTAAATGTGCTCTTCTATTGATCCTCTTGAGCAATGGAAATCTGATTGTAACTGGAAAAGCCATAGAGGAAATAGTAAAAGTTGTTCCCTGATAGTCTCTCTGGTATCTAATCCATGAAGGGAATGGGGGAATGATCCTTCCTCGTGGCATCATTCAGCTTCTTATAGTCCACACAGACTCTCCAGATCGTGACAGTGCATCTGGGGATGAGCTCATTCTTATTATTTGATATCACAGTGATACCCCCCTTTTTGGGTACTACATGCAGGGGACTCACCCATGGACTATCTAAGACGGGGTATATGATACATGCATATAAAAATATAATTACCTCTTTCTTCATTAATTCCTTAATGGGGGGGGGGGGGTTCAGGTATTGTTGTGGTTGCCGAGATGGCTTCACTCCTTCTTCGAGCAGCATCTTGTGGGTGCAAATGGTAGGGATGATTCCATTCAAATCTGCAACTATCCACCAAATAGCATGCTTAGGCCTCTTCAAAACCAGGAAAAGTACGTCCTTCTTCTCTTATGAAAATGCTACACTAATTATAACGAGCAATATCTGATGGTCTCCCAAATACCCATACATCAAAGAAGACAGAAGAGGCTTCAGTTCTAGTTCAGGTGACTTTAGAATCGAAGGTACAAGTGGTTGCAGCTCTACCTACTCCAGAATATCGGCTATAACAACACATTTCCATTAGTGGCCACCCTGGAAATCTTGAAATTGATGTTCCTATGGTTCTTCATCAACTGGAATGTCTGGAAAAACCATGTCATCTGAGGTGAAATAACATACCAGATCATCCCCTTCTCTTCTCATGTGATCATCCACGATGGTATCTACATAAAATCCTTCATGCTCTGACAATGATGCTTGATTGATGGATTTGAGGACATTGTAGGAGACTCTTTCATCTCCTACTCTAAAAATCAGTTCCCCCTAGTGTACGTCGATCAGTACCTTCCTAGTGGCCAAGAAAGGCCTTCTTAGAATGAGAGGCGGCTCCTAGTCTTCCTCCATGTCAAGGATGATGAAATCTGCAGGGAGGATTATCCTTCCCACCTTGACCATCACGTCCTATAGTAGACCCTTTGGATATTTTATGGATCTATCAGTAAGTTTAATGGATACTCGGGTAGGATTCAGATTGTTGAGCCCAAGCTACTTAAATACTCTGAAGGGCATGAGGTTGACATTGGCCCCTAAGTCGCAGAGGGCATTCCCAAACTCACATGGTCCAATAGATCATCGAATAGTGAAGCAACCTGGATCCTGAATTGTTGGTGGAATAAAATGTTATATGACTACTAATCACTCCTTTGTTAGGGAAATGGTTCCCAAATCCTCCATATTTATTTTGTTAGATAGAATCTCATTCATTAATTTCACATACGTGGGCATCTATGTTAGTTCCTCCGCAAAAGGGATGTTAATGTGCAATTTTTTGGATACTTCCATAAACTTTCCGAACTGGTGGTCCAGTTTTCTGTACTTCATCCTCTCTGTGAAGGGTAAGTCAGGCTTGAAGTGTTTGAAAACCTCCATTCCTTTACTCTGTGAAGCCTCTTTTGGTGGGCCATTAGATGAGGAGGGGTCTGTAACTGTACCATATTCATCAACAGGGGGTGTGGGCGCACCTGGATATGTCAGTTCCTTCTGTTATAGCTTCTTTCTACTTCGTAGTGTGACATCATGGGCCTCCCCCTCAGGTTCTTCTCAGTATTACCCAGTAGTGTACCAGGATGCCTTCCGGAGAGTTAGTATTCCATTTGGACAATTTGGTTCTCTAGGCCTCGAAAGGAAGCCTCATGATTCTGGAATCTGGTCTCAGTAGAAGATATAATCTTGTTCATGAGATCCTCTAACCATGAGGTGTTTGCCTACATAGTTAGTTGTGTAGCTAGTGGAGGTGGTGGCTAACGCGACTACGGCGGGTGAGGGTTTTGATACCCTTACTGCTGGTAAGAGCCATGTTGGGGCTGCTTTTGCTTTGGGTAATGGCTTTGATATTGAGGCTAACCGTAGCCGGGTGGTCGTTGGGACAGATGATTCTGCTGCTGTGGGCCCCAGTATGGGTTCTATTGGTCACACAATGCCGGGTTCTGGTACTGTTGGTACTAGCTTGACCCTCAGTTTTGAGCAACATATACCACTTCAATTGTTGAAGGGACAACTGTAGGTCCCACACATTCTCCCATGATATGGTTATCACCACATTTGCTACATGCCGGATGGTTTGCCGCATATTCTTAGGGACGTTCTTTTCAGATTCAGTGTGTCGATATTTTTGGACACAACATCTAACTGGGCAACAAATAGTAGTATCATTGATGTTGTTCGTACCTCATTTTTATGTCCCCACTCAGAATGCCACTGGAATCTGTTGGCAGACATGTCTTCCAGTAGTTCGAAAATCCCTTTGGGGGATTTCCTCATAACTGTACCTCTAATAGCATCATCCACCACAGACTTGGTGTTTGTCCTCATTCCTCCATAGAAGGTTTGGACCAACATAAAAAGTGGAAGTCTGTGGTGTGGTAATTTTCCCAGCATCTCCTTGAAGCACTCCCATGACTCATATAATGACTCTGATTCATTCTCTTGGAAGTTGTGTATTTTGTTCCAAAGAGTCACCGTCTTCAAGGGTGGTAAGTATTTTGACAGGAATGTCAGGGCTAGATCCTCCCATGTGAGGATAGATCACCGTGGAAGTCCTTTTATCTAGTCTTTCACCTTATCCCTCAGAGAGAAGGGGAAAAGTCAAAGAAAAATGGTGTCCATGGACACTCCGTGGTAGCAGAACATGTCTCAGACCTCCATGAAATTATAGATATGGGTGTTGGGGTCATCGCTAGGTAGGTCGCTGAACTAAACTATTTTTTGGATCAACTGCATGATATCATGCTTGATCTCCAAGTGTTGGGCCTGCACTGATGCACAGACAATGCATGTGTCAGCTTCGTGAATAGATAGAAAGTCATACTCCATGAGAGGACAACATGGAGGTGGATGTTAAGGGAGTGGAGGTAGAATGTATTGTTGTTCTTGAGGGGTGAAGTACGACCCCTGACCTAGATGTGGGAATGGAATCCTCTCTAGTTGGAAGTGTTGGAGGTACTATAGGCCATATCCTGGAGCAAGGGGAGCTTGCTGATTCTAGTTTTCATCCGGACCAAATGAAAGTCCAACTCCTCGGACAGCAGCAGGATCTCCTTCTTCGTTATGAACCATGGAATTCTTTTGGCTGTTCTCATCCATGAGTGCTCTTAGTTGCGTCAAAAGCATCTGTTCGATCTCTAGATCAATTGGGAGAAACTACGATGACTCGACGTTCATGGAACGAGTGAGGTAGCCGCTCATACACCTATAAACCTGCACAATACTAAACACACCAAGCGTACACGAGGAATAATAAAGATAAATAGAAATAAATTAAAAAAGAGATTTTTTGGAATTTTTAATTTTTATTTTCATGAAATTTGATAAAAATTTAATTTAAACAATGAAAAATGTAACTTTTAACTCCCCGGAAATGGAAAAACATTTGGTAGTCGTTTCACCAAAGGTATGTTATTGGTGTCCAAAATTGTATTACGCTAACATGTATAGTTCTAGTAAGGGGTCGATCCACAGGGAAAAGGTAGTCATTTTTTCCTTGCTTATCTAGTTTGTACTTGATCAGTGAAGTATTCTGAATTTAGAGTCGATTTTTAATATTTGGATAAAAAGGTGATTGGATTTAAATTTCATTAGCAAATTACTTAAAGGATAAAGGAAAAATGGAAATTTTGGGTTTGATGCTAATATGGAGGGAAATGCATCAAGGATGTGTATTTTAAGAGGTTGTTTATTAAATAAAATTTCCTATGAGGTTGTGTTGTTCATGATAACCCAACATTATAGGTTTCAATTGTAACATGGTTCCCTTGGTCCGGTAAACTTTTGTCTAGAACTGAAAAAACTGTCTCCTTGGTCTGGTAGTCAATGTTTCACAGTTATTTATTTAGATTAGTCCATTTTTGAGTCGATGAATACTTCCAATGATCATGAATGTATTCATTATTATTCTTCTTTTTAGTCCCTGAAAATTATGCCCTTGTTCTAGCTCAGAATTTCCAATTATAAAAAGAAATGATTAAAGATGAATAAGAAAGGTTAAACAGAACAAACACAATCATAACAACTAATACAAATTACAAATCTTTCATCACCCACAACCCCAAAACACTGGGTGTATAGATACACATAGTAGAAAAGATGAAATCATAACCCTCGATACCTGATGTGTTCATCGCTGAAACTTCAAGGAGAGATGAATTCTTTGGTATATTGGTTGAATGGAAGAGTAGTGGAATGATGGTACCATGGAAGTAGGGCAGCAGAACCTCTTTCCTTTGGATCTTCATTAATGAATCTTCATATCGGAGGCTAAGGCCTCTATTTATAGAAAACTAATACATGGCATGTATCAAAATTACACTCAGTATAGTCTCATCAACATGATTTTTCCATAAATTTCTCTACAGATGGGTGGCCTAACACACTGTCTTTGACTTGGAACACAACATCTCCTGGTAGGTGGAGGTACAAAACATGTAGCGCCACGGAACACGACGTTTACTCTCATTCATCAGCCACTAACCTCTTCTAGATGGTCCACATGATGTGTATATTAGTGTACACAATGTGTATCAGTCAACAGACAACATTAGCATGTAGACTTATTCTTAGCCACCAACCTTTTCTAGAAGATCATACACTACGTGTATATGATGTACACGATGTGTGCATGATTTTGGAAACTTGGGAATGTAATTTTCCTAGCCAATATGTGTCTGAGTCTGAATGTAGATGACGGGTATATGTGTACACACTGTGTATTTGCGAATTTTTGCTCATTTTTCCTCCGTTTCGTGTGTTTGGCCAGAAACCACCTAATAATGAACAAGATCACCAAAATCAAAGTATTTTTCCACTAATTAGTCGGTATTTGATGAAAAATGTTATAATTTTTAATAATGTTAATGGAAATTTATACAAAAATTGGGTGCATCAAAGATATTTATGTGATTTGTGAAGAAGGGAAAGCTTAGTCTTAGGTACATCGGCCCTTTTGAGATCCTTGATCGCATTGGAGTAGTGGCCTATCAACTAACACTCCCAGCAAACCTGTCTCAAGTACACGATGTATTCCTTGTTTCACTCTTGAGGAAGTACATACCTAACCTATCACATGTACTCAATCCAGAGGTGGTACCATTGAATAACGACCTCTCTGATGAAGAGAATCTGGTGAAGATAAATGATCATAGGGATAAGGTTCTATTAAATAAGATAATCACTCTCATCAAGGTGTTGTTGTGAATCCACAAGTTTGAACAAGCAATGTGGGAATTGGAGGAAGTGATGAAGTAGAGTTACCCATATCTATTTTAGTGTGGGTAAATGAAATTTCAGGGGCTAAATTTTTATGTGGGAAAGATTTTAACGACCAAAACCCTTATTAATGAAATTTCCTCTTGATCTAATTAAATGAATTATTATGTAAGATGGTTATATAAAAAATATGCACTTCCTAGATTTTATGTTTTTGGATTTTAAAATATCGTTAAGAATTTTTACGGTTTCTAATATAGTTTTTTAACAGTGATCACATGATTAGTATAAATATAGGGCTTTAAAAAATCCAATTTACTTAGGCAAATGAAGAGATAGCCTCATCCAATAGAATTTCTCCATACGAATTCCAATTTTTGGAGCTCAAAAAGGAGGTGGCATCACTGGACTTCACTCTTGACCATGCCCTAGCTGAGATTCAACACATTAAGCTTGAACAGAATCACTTATGACAAAAGTGGAAGTTAATAGAGATTACCACTCAAGCGATGTTATCTGAGCCGCACAAAGAGTCTATCACCATCACACACCTTACCCTTAGGTCTTATACAGGTTTTATAAGGTGTTATGTAACAAGACCCTATAACTATGATTATGTTCTTTATTTTTTGTATAAATAATATAAATTAATTTTATTATTATTACTTTGTGAATGAGTTTTAAAGCACAAATAGTATTTTTAATTAATATTTAAATTCAATTAAGAAATATATTTTCATGAATTAATATATTTTTGAATTAAATATTATTTTAATAAAATATTATTACTAAATTAATTTTTATTAAATATAAATGATCGTATAATTTTTAGAATTGTTATTTTTATTAAGGTTTGAAAGCTATTTTTGTCAAAACCCATGAATTTTCGATCAAGGTCACTTTTTATTTTAAAAGTAAAAATTAAAATATTTAGAAAATTATTTAGATAAAATGAATATTATTTTTTGAATAAGGACATTGAAATTATCCAATGGTGAATTTTTCATAATTTTTTGAGAGAGGAAAATTTTTGGGTAAAAATTAAATACTTCTTAAATATATAATGTGTTTTATGACATCATAATGACCCAATATTTATTTAATAAAATACTATAAAATGTATATTCAGAAAATATATTTTTTACCATTAAAATAAATTGATTTTAGATTTGTTTGATTTATTTTAAAATACCTTAGTGGACCCTCCAATACATATAAAACATTTTAACATTTTAAAATGATTTCCTTGAGAGTGTGACTTAACTCCACTTTAGCAAGACTAATATTTTAATAAGTTCAGCCATTGGCCTTATAAAATAATTTTTTCCACTCCCCTTTGTCAAAAGACATGGGCAAAAACTATTGTTTGGTTTATAGTTTTGATTTTTTAAATGTGTAGTGTCCAAAACCTAAATAATAAAGAATTCCCTCTCCTTTCATATATAAACCCACCCAATCTCCCATTCCTCTTCACTAAAACCATTTGGAGCTCGACCAAACTATTTCCTACTCTATCTAGAATCCTCCCAAGGTACCCCGATCTCCCAAGAAGTCTCTCTCAAGACTCTCTCAAGCCTTTGGGACCACACTTCCTAGTAAGGGATCCTCACTTTCTTTCATTATTTATGTCTAAGTTTCCTTATACTATTAAGCCCTTTTATTTTCAATTAAAAATATTAGGGTATGATTTATAACCTAACATACACTTATCTATTTATGTTTTTATAATGATAGGCCTCTTTATCTCTCATTAATCCCTCTCATGTACACCCGATACCATGCTGAAATTTCATAAGAGTCATTCCATTTCTCTTATTTCTTCAAGTATCTTTATTATGTTACTCCTTATATTTCGAAAATCCATATGTTGGAAATTTATATATATGACCCCATTAATTTCCATTTCATGTAAATATTATGAAATACCCATTTCTCTCTCATCAATGTTTTTATGAATTTTTATGTCACACGATTATGCTGCTGAAATTGCACTGTGATTTTCCAAGCCAAAATCATTGTGTAGTGAATACCATACCGATGTCACTATCTAGGGTATTCACCTTTATTCACATATACATATTTAATGGTACTTACATGTATGTATTACACATTCCTTAATCATGTAATAACTTATGATGTTGAATGATTCCATGTTATATGATCCATGTGGCACACTTATGCATGAAATGAAATGTTTATATAGGGTGTGCCATGATAGTGCTCCAATGCATTGGGTAAAGATTAGTATCATTATACGTCAAGTGCAATGAGGGTTTACTTGTGATAATTCAAGTGTAATGAGGTTTTACTCATGATCCATGTACTATGATCCTTGGATCATTCTAATATCATGTTAAAGGTTGTTTCCACTTTTTCATGTTATGATAATCACGCTATATCATTCCATTATGTTCATGTTTCTCTTATGATCTATTGATATTCCTATTGCTTAACATGTATTTTATTATTCATGTTATTCCTTTTTAACTCCTTCACTGGGATTTATAGCTCAACCTTTTCTTATGTATGTCCTCAAGTTATCCTATGAAATGCTAAGTACGAAGGAATGTTGTGGTCATGTCAAGGAAGTTTTCAATAAATATGTTGTATTTTATGCCCTATATTGTTATGTAATGTTCCTAATTTCCCAAGACACTAGACTCCTCAATCCTCAGAGTTTTCTTAAGTAAACCTTTTTGTAATAAATCATACATAAGTGTGTAATAAAGTGTAGGGTTGCTATAAAAACTATCCCATTCTTATACATCTACTAACCCATGACATTTAATTTCCACATTAAAAATTATTCCATGGCTAACCAGGATACTAAAAATACTATACCACACAACAACTAATCTAGCTCACACAACAAACACAACCGCAACACCACATCATCTAAGTCATCATATTACATCAACTACCCATCTCAACCACCACATAATGCCAATGCACATCACAACCATAGTAAATCTACCCATGTTGAATGCTACATCACACAATTGGAACATAAATACCCACATCACATCACATGAAAACATTGTTTCACTACTACGCCACCCATACCACAATCCATCCATTCACCACCATTTCCATGCAGTATCCAATATTACATAAGACAACACCACAAGAATAACCACACAAAGAATCACATCCAGTCTTCCAAAAATTAGTTTCAAGGGTTTAAATTACTCTACCTCATTATTTTTCATGGGTATTATCACACAAATAATATTTCCATGGGAAAACAATTTATTAGGCATATATACATTCTTATTATTTTCATTCAACATTCTATCAATAATTAACATGGCAAGGGTCTCACACATACATCAATTATAACAAAAACAAGGATTCCAATAGCTATGATTTTTAATAATGGAAAAAAGGCCTATATAAATTAATCAAGCAATAAAAACATGCAATTCCTCTCCATCCCCATGAATTTTTGATTTTCCAATTAATTATATTTATTAAGATGACCCTTACAACCCACTAAATGGAAGGAAAAAGTATGCAATCCACACAAATGCACATAAATAGAGAGAGAACAGGGATCCCCTACCTCAAAAAAGCTCTCTGATTTGCTACACACTATAGGGTAAAGGGGAAAAAACCTGGAAACCACAATCACTTGAAGGTAAACTCAAAAAAAGAAGGATCACACCAAGGGATCATCAAAACACAACCCAAATGATCTCAAACCGGAACAACAACACTGTTGTGAATTCACAGAAGAAGAGTGAAAGTAATCTAGGGGTAAAGAGAATAAAATACCTTGTATTTCCAACAAACATCTACAGAAACCCATGAATCAACGCAATAGGGAAGTAGATGAAAGATCCTATAAAGGAATATAGGGTTTTCCTAAAAACCGATGGGAACAATTGTTGAATAGGAGAATTTAGTCAGTCCTCACACTTATAAACATGTTGTAACTTGCCTTATTCATATCGTGAATTTCATATTCATGACATAAATTATCATGTAGCATAGAAATACATGCCATGAAACTGTTTTAGGCCACAGATCCTAAACTTTTTCTAACATCTACTAAAATTTATGGTGCATTATCCCAATTTATTTCACATTTTGAGCTTTCCTTTCACTTTTTGAGTTCTTCTAACATATAATCCCTTGCCATAACAAAATCCACGAATCATGAGCCACAAAAGCCCCAAAACAAAAAATTCATGTTCTGAATTCTGTTTTCACATCATGAACCACCTACTCCAATAAAGATGTAGCTTTAACCAACCCTGATCCCTCTTCGAGTCTCCCCATAATACCTACGACCACCAAACCAGCAATGTAGCGGGTCGAGAAGGAACAAATCATTATAGTTTATGTGGATTTACAAGCATGTGTATGTATGTGCATTTGTATGTGTATGTGTATGTGTATGTGTATGTGTATGTGTATGTGTATGTGTAGGTGTATGTGTATGTGTATGTGTATGTGTATGTGTATGTGTATGTGTATGTGTATGTGTATGTGTATGTGTATGTGTATGTGTATGTGTATGTGTATGTGTATGTGTATGTGTATGTGTATGTGTATGTGTATGTGTATGTGTATGTGTATGTGTATGGGTATGTGTATGTGGATGTGTATGGGTATGGGTATGTGTATGTATATGTGTATTTGTACGAGTATGTGTATGTCTATGGGTATGTGTAAGTGTATGTGTATGTGTATGTGTATGTGTATGTGTATGTGTATGTGTATGTGTATGTGTATGTGTATGCATATGTGTTTGCGCATGTGTACGTGTACATGTATATGCATGTCTATGCATGTATGTGTATGTTTATGTATATGTATGTGTATGTGTATATATGTATGTCTATGTGCATATATGTGTGTAGGTGTACGTATATGTGTATCTGCATGTGTATGTGTATAGGTACGTGTATGTGTACGTGTATGTGGATGTGGATGTGGATGTGTATGTGTATGTGTATGTGCATGTGAATGTGTATGTGTATGTGTATGTGTATGTGTATGTGTATGTGTATGTGTATGTGTATGTGTATGTGTATGTGTATGTGTATGTGTATGTGTATGTGTATGTGTATGTGTATGTGTATGTGTATGTGTATGTGTATGTGTATGTGTATGTGTATGTGTATGTGTATGTGTATGTGTATGTGTATGTGTATATATGCATAAATGTATGTTTATGCATATGTCTGTGTGTATGTGTATGTGTATATATTTTTATGTAGTATGTGTATGTATGCATAAGTATGCAAGTGCATGTATGTGCATGCACATATATGTAATTGTATATATGTGTATGTGTATACGTACATGTATGTGTATGTATATGTAGAAGAATGTGTATTTGTATGTGTACGTGCATATGTGTATGTGTATGTATATATGTTTGTGTGTATGTGCATGTATTTGTACATATGCATGCCCATGTGTATGTTTTGAGTGTATGTGTATGTGTATGAGTATGTGTATGTGTTTGTGTATGTGTATGTGTATGTGTATGTATATATGTGTGTATGTGCATGTGTGTTTGGGTGTATGTATGAGTGTATGTGTATGTGGATGTGTACGTATGTTTATGAAGTGTGTGTATGTATGCATAGGTATGTGTATACATGTGCATGCACATGTATGTAATTGTATGTATGTGTATGTATATACATACGTGAATGTGTATGTACATGCATATATATATATATATGTATGTGTATGTGTATGTGTATGTGTATGTGTATGTGTGTGTGTGTGTGTATGTATATGTGTATGTGAAGATGTGTATATGTACGTATATGTATCTGTACATGTATGTGTTTACAGATGTATGTGGGTTCATGTATGTCATTTTATTGATTTAATATTATTTATTCATTTTTAATATTTTTCCATTTTTTTGTATTTTCTATAATTTATTCATTTATAATACATATTCAATTAATATTTTTAAAATATATTCAATTTTTATAACTATTTATACATTTTAAAATATTTATATACTTAATTAAACAATGATATTTTTATTTATCATTAAAAATCATAAAGGCTAATAATTAATGATATTTTTTATATAAAGTCAATACATTGCATACATCTATAATCAATAATAATAACATTATTTATTTATTAATTTTTATTCATTTTGTATGTGTTTTCAATTCATGTAATTAATGTTATGAATCAACTTTTTTTAAAATATTTTTATAATTTATTTAATTTTATATATTCATTTTTAATATCATTTCATTTTTTCTTTCTTGATATTTATTAATTTTTAATATTGTTAAAAAATTTTCATTTTTAAAAATTTAAAGACATTTATTTACTAAGTTTCGATATTTTCAATATATTCGTAATTCTTCTATTAATTTTTATTCATTTTTATTTATTAAGTTTTAATATTTTTGAAATTTATATAATTGATTCATATAAGACCATCTCCAACCAATGCCATTTTGACGTGAGAACGCAATTTTGACGTGAAGTCGAACTTCAATGCACGTCATCCCAAACACCATTTTGGTGTTTTGCTATATTGCAATTCCAAATTTGGTGTTTCAATGTAACGATGTAATTTTGTTTGTTTTTCAATTTTATATCAATTATTACTATAATTTTATATATTTTTATGTTTATTTATTTTTTATATTTATCCATACATTTAATAATGTTTATTTTAATATTTTAAAAATATAAGATATGCATCCTATTTTTTTCAAATAAAATTAAAAAAATAAATTTCATATTCATCATTATTTTATTTAATGAGTTTTAAATATATATAATGAAATTTGTATAACAATAATCAAATAATTAATAGAAAAAACATATATCATAAATTACTATAATAATAGTAATATATTAATTTTTAGTGACACATGGTAATAAAATAAAATAAAAAGTAAAAAATATTATATCAAAGATTTATAAAACTAATGTATGAATTAATATAGAGCATATAATATTTTCAAATATATATATATATATATATGTTTATAATAAATACATTTTAGCGAAAAAGTAACAAAATACACACATATGTGTTCACAGAGAGAAGAATTAATCAAAAATGATCAAAACATATCCCTAAAAATTTTAAATATAATTGATTAAAAGGAGATGAACTAACAATGCACAAATACTGGATTAAACTATATAACACGGTGACATATAATAACCATAATGTAACACAAGAAACACAACATAATTTTAGTTTACCCTTACATAACTTTGTTTTACCCCTACTAAACATAGTTTTACCCTTACCTAACTTTAGTTTACCCTTACTTAACATGTAAAAGTTTATGTTTATCCTTAGACAACTTTGTTTTACCCTTACTTAACTTGTCTTTACCCTTATATAACTTTTGTTTTCCCATACAAAACTTTTTTTACCCTTTCTAAACTTTTTTTTACCCTCATCAAACTTTAGTTTACTCTTACTTAAATTTTTTTACCCTTAATTAACTTTAGTTTACACTTATATAACAAATAAAAGTTTTTGTTTACTCTTACATAAATTTGTTTTACCGTTACTTAACCCCAGTTTACCCTTACATAAATTTAGTTTACTTTTGATGCCGAAATCCGGAGAAGGGCCCCATAGGGTGGATAATAGAGCCTCGAATAAACCAGGGACACCAAAAAAAGGAGATCTCGAGGCCCGAGAGGCGGGCACATGCAAGATTAGGTGAGCGTGTGCAAGAGGGCTCCTGGAGCGCAAAATGTTGCTCACCGGCCTTCCCTTTCACGCCCAAAAGGCCACCCTCTATGACGGGCGGCTCCGGCCTCGTTTCCGCGCTGAAGGTGATGACAAAGGGTCCTGTGCATGACCGGCCTTTTTTCCGCGCTGAAGGTGACGAGGAATGACCGTTTGCACGGCTGGCCCCGTTTCCGCACCGAAGGCGATGACGAACGACCATTTGCGTGCCCAGACCCGTTTATGTGCCCAAGCTGATGACCGAACGAGGTTTGTGCACCAGTTCCTTGCACGCCACTCTGAGGACTCTGGCTATAAAACAAACCATATCCCTGCTCTTCTGGGATGGTACCCAAAGGTGAAGCGACGCTCTGCTATGCCAAAACCCCATCTCCTGCGACCACACGAAAAACCCATGGCCTTCAGGTAATGGATTTTGCGCGATAGGTTCCATGGGGGAGCCTTTGGACAGGCCATCAGATCCTCGTAATTTTCAAATTTCTTTGCGCGTAAGGGGTCCACTCTTGCGCGCAAGTCCCCTCTGCATTAGGCGTCCTTGTGCATGACTGGTCCAACTTGCACGCAAACCTTCATCTTGGGCGCAACACCTCCTTCTTGCGCACCCCTGGTCGCACTTGCATGCAAATTGTCTATCTTACATGAAAACCCTTCCACTTGCGTGAAGACTTCCTATTTTGCCCCGACCCATTCTCTGACACGCGGTCCATGTGATGCCCTCACCTTGAGGCACTGTGTTCGAGCCACTCTTATGTGCAACACACCTGCGTCACACACTCTTTCACCGTGTGGCCCCTCGGGTTTGCATGTAATAATTTCAAAGTCCCTTGGATGATACTGCCCATTGCATTGCTTCACCTCATGCTTCTTCACATAGGCACGCTAACGGATATTACTTCATCACATATCCATGCTAAAGTGGACCCCCAACAGTTCACTCTATAACACCCCCTAGCCACGGCGTTTCCTGTACCTTCACTTGACCAAGGTGTAGAAGGTACCGGTTATATATGTCCAACAGGTGTGGAGTACACCCACATCGTCCGACCTGTAGGATGTTAAAATTTGAAGCGCCATCTTCCTCATCACATGACGTTAAACTGTGACCTCTCCCCATGCCTCACACGAGGGGTGCCCCGTCTCGGACATGCTACGCCCACCAGTCTCCACGAGAGTGTGATCATTCCCCACATTGAATGAGATCCCCTTTTTCAGAGCAGCATTTGTCCACGGGGAAAGGGATACCACCTTGGGGTAAGCCCCTAGCTTTCCTTGCAGGAGGTAGCATCCCTTCCCCTCCTTTTCTCGGTGCCAAATACCTCTCCCGTAGGGTTTTGTCACCATCTGGGCCTCCAACCTAGAGTAAGTCCCAATCTTAGTCTTCTTGGGCTGCAAACCACATGTAAGCTCTTGTTTCCTCTTTGGGCAACTAACCACGCATGAACCCCACTCCACTTCCCACAGATGCACCTTTCACAACTTGATCATCAGGTCTTCGTTGCCTCTTTTTTCTCACACCGAGCATGACTCACTTGGGCTTAGAGTATTAAGCATCGACCATGACACCCTCTACAGGCAGCCTAGAGTGTAAGGCCCACAACTATGAACTATGTAGTCTTTGATCCTTTCCAAGGAAAGGTACGTACAAGCTTCCCTGAGGTTCAATCCCAACACCCAGTCATCCAAACCATCTTCACGTCGGTTCCCACACCCATGAACTACGTGGAATTTGATCCTTGCCAAGGCAGGGTGTATAGGAAGCCTCCCTGAGGTTCAATCCCAACAACTGGTCGGCCTGACCATCTTCACATTGGTTCACCAAACCCCACCATGAAATATGTGGTATTTGATCCTTTCCAAGGTAGGGTATGTAGGAAGCCTCCCTGAGGTTCAAACCCAACAACTGGTCGTCCTGACCATCTTCATGTCGGTTCGAACACTCTTTTTGAACTACATGGTCTTTGATCCTTGCCAAGGAAAGGTACGTAGGAAGCCTCCCTGAGGTTCAAGCCCACTATCCATCTAGGCCCAAGGTCCTCCTTCACATCAGTTCACCCCCATTCTGCATAACGTTAACACGGTGACCCTCATTTAGCAGTTAGCTGCTGACATCCCTATCCAGCAGTAAGCCGTTGGCATCCCTATCCAGCGGTAAGATGTTGTGACCCTGTTAAACGGTAATCTGTTATGACCTTGTCCAACGGTAAGCTTTTGAAACCCCCAATCGACGGTAAGACGTCATCAGATGAACAACATGGACTTTGATTCCCTACCACATGGACACATAGGAAGTCTCTTTGAGGCTCAATTCCAACACTATAATCATCCTCATGGCATTTCCATCCCATTCACCACTATCCATTTCATTAAAACATCCATCATCCATCCTGATTCTTACCCGGACCGCCACATCCCGGTGGGATCATGCCATCTCATTCCCCAATCATTCTTAACAACAATCAGGAAGCTAACCACATGTTATCCCCAACATCAGTGTTCCCTCCAGAGGTTGAACCCATCTAATCAACTCTAATCAGTGTTCTAATCAGTATGATCTATCACCACTGGATGTTAAACCCGCGACATACCCTGTGTTAAACATGGGAAGCTGAGGAAGACCTCAGATACATTCCCATGGAATAAAATTCCCTGCATTCGACTTGGGATGCCTCGGGCTTCCGTGCCCTCGAGAAGACCTATAATAAGGGGAAGAAACCCAGACATGCTAGTGTCCCAGCGTCCAGACACACCAGTGACGTCCAATGTGACAACTCCCCTGACCAAAGGTTTCTACCCTAACTGGAACCTTTGGAATGTCCCGAAAAAAACAGTGCAATTAACTGGTGTACATGAAGATATGGCCCTAGGAAGAGTTTCATGAACAACATCTTAAATCTATAAGGGAGACCCAAACTAGGTGATGAGTTCTGAGGATGAATCCATGGAAGGAAGAATCAACATCCCATCATCCCGTTTCGATCAGGAGAAAATGCCTCTGAACAAGGAACGAACGTTTCCCACCTTTGTAAAGCGGGAATGCGGGGAAACAAATAGTGGGGTCATATTAATACCCCTATATGAGGGAATACACCTCGAGGAAATTTCAAAAGACATGATTGAACTACGGTGACTATGATTCCTGCCATAAGAAAGATACATATAAAGACACCCTAAGGTTAGAGATAAAGACCAATTTCCTATGTGAATTTATATATCTCCTTTCCATTTGATGTTAAACTGTTCTATTTTAACAAAATTTGTGGGTTTTGATTTTGGTTATACAAAAGTTACGTAAGATTCCTCAAAATAGATCAATTCCATCCTAGAAATATTATTTCCCCCAGTATGAAAACAATTTCTAGAGTGCCAAGTTATATAGCATCAAAATTAAAAAAATACCCATTTATGGAAAATGGATGAAGAACCTTAGATACATATAGATAGAATTATTAATAGAACCCCCCTGCCCACAGGAACTCAGATGAAAGGGTTACACACATGATCATTTTTTAGTGTCATAGGTCTCATATCAGGATTATGAAGTTATTTGGGAATATATCTTAAATCTATAACATATTATTAAAGAATGCATTAATTCCCCACAAAAGGATATAACAAACATGAACTCTCATCCTCTCAACAAATGTGAGTTACTAAGCATCATTGGGTCTGAAACCCCAAAGTACCACCTTCGATTTTAAAGTAGGATCATACTTTTTTATGGGTGTGACCCAAAAGAGGTGGTGCATTGTTTGACTATCCATGCATGGTAGGCCCCATGATTGTGCGAAAAAAAACATGTTGCATAGGTGAAACATATGATTGGTGTACAGTTTGTCTAACCGTGCGCCTAACCATGTCAGGCTGGCTAGGTTTTGGATAAAGAGTAAACATGGGCATTGCATAGTTATTCTAAGTGTGCACTAGTCCATGTGAGGGCTATCCCCTATCAGATAGTACTGGCCCAAGGTTGACATACAGTTAGTCTAACAGTGTTTCCAAACCATGCACTCCTTTTTAAAGCGTGAAATTACTTTTTCCCACTATTACTTTAAAACTTTAACCCTTCTTCTTCCTTCTTCATTTCCATTATCCACTCACTATAGAAGTTCCCTCTTCTTATCAACCTAGGATTTGAGACTCCTCTTTCATACGACATCCGATTTGACCTTCGTTTGTCATGTTGGATAGCCAACGACATTTCCTTAAATCATTTTGTTTCTTTTATTCATTTCCTTTATCATATCGAATGATAAATCTGTACAAGCTAATAATCCCTATTTTTAGGACATTTGTCTATTTCATTGATTTCTACCATTCTAGACGGAATCAGAATATGATATCAAATGAAGAGTCTACTGACAAGATAAGCTACGTGTTCTTTCTCTTTTCCCAAATATTTTGGATGTTTATATCATGAACCATCATGATGAACACTATACTTTACATACACCACCCTATAAATTTAAAATTAAATTATTAAATTATTATCACCTTGTTTAGGTTGGCCCTCATAACCTAATATCACTAATGGAGGTTAACTACCTTGATGAAAGCCACCCATCAGAGTGTGCCACATTAATTTTTTATGAACATTATGCCTTGTTATGAAATTAAACCACCCTTGAGGTGTGTTTAATTGGATTTATAAATTAAATGAGTATATTAAATTAAATATAGTGGTGTGATACCTTTCTAGGCCCCTAAGCCTAGGCTATGTGATTAAACCACCTTATGAGGTGTGTTATTTTGTCTTTATAAATGAAATGGATAAAATGAGTTAAATAAAAGGTGGATGGTATAACCAAGTCACCTAGCCCTTATTTAACCTTGAAATGTAATCATAGATATCTTTATAATTGTGGACACTTAGGTAATTATTATACCATGCTTGATTATGATCATAGACTTTAAATTACTTTAATGGTGTGGCATGCCTTGAGTTATTCTTGAATTACTATTGTGGAATACCTTGGACAGACTCATGGGATTCCAACCAAATCATTGATGCATCTGTAAAGTAAAAGACCCCACTTTAAATCGGTATTTGTCTTATGATTGTGAATTCCCTATCTTAACACCAAGGGTTTACATATATTTTATAAAATTAAATAATATGAATGCCTTGGATGATCATCCTAGGATTCATCTTGATATTAAAAATCACCTCGGTTACTACCTTGGTCTCCTTCAAGTCTAGAACCAAGGATACCTAGGACATGCTCATAGGGATTGAGTTGATATTTCCCCTTAGGGTGAACTGCCAAGGTTACACCCCTTTGGACATAAACAAATATATAAATCTTAAAATCCATAGAGATTATAGAACAGTATATGACTATCACAATACACAAACACATTGGTTGTATGCATCAAGTCCCGACTTTATCAATGTAAATCTAAAATGTGATTGTTTAGAGATATTTTCATCTTAGTCTAAAGTAGGTAATGTCGGACAAGTGTTCCTTGGGGAACCAAAACTGAAATGGTTTATTCATTTATCACCATATTATTTATACCAGTGCACTTCTCATTTTATATTCATAGACTAGATTGTGTTAGTCACAGTTATTGGTGGCCTAATACATTTTACTTACACCCTATTCAGGTAGCCGATTGGTACCCAAACATACTTTATGGATGAAGGTAGGGACAAAGGGAAGCATCCAACTATAGACAGTTGATTTTATATACTAGGATGGAGTATGAGATAAGAGGATCGAGCTTGTGCTCACAATGCTATTGGAAATAGATTTTGTTCTTTTTTACCTATTTTTGTATATCATATACTATGTATTCCTTCTAACATGTTCCCCATTGTGTTCCCCCATTTTCGTATATAATCATGAAAGAATTATTTTGTATTTAGGTCAGTTTACTTTTTCTAGATGTTTAATTACACGATTTCCATTATTGATGCTTCTACTAATTTATTCATATATATCAATGTTATTATCTACTATAATCATGAGGGAATAGTTTTCCCACTGTATCACCAAAGTCCCTAATTTCTAGTCAACATCCTATGGTATACGAGGAGGAATTCGTGAGGCCATGTGGCCAACTAGGTTTAGTTACTTATGAGTGAGCCTGTCCTAGGTCATTATAAGTGGTACCAGAGTAGCATTCTTTCCTTTTGTCTTACTATTTTTGGATGGTAGATAAGAGAGTAGTATTGTTTCATAATTTGGTAATGAGCCTGTTCTTGGGGGTACCTAACCCATGTATAGGGAAAAAGCTAAATTTCTTAGAATGAGACTTTTTTTATGGTTTTTACCTATTACAGTTGTACTAAGTTCACCATTGGTTGATACACATGATTTGTGACATTTTTGATTATTATAGATTTTACCCTTGGCCCGATATGGAATGGAAGTAGTTTTTCAAGCATCATTATAGTCACCTAATGATTCCATTGTCATGCATATTTCATACCATGTTTACTTGTTGCCTAAAGTTTCCTATAACATGTTGTAGTGCCTTAACTACTATATGTGTTATTTAATAACATTTATATGGGATGAATAACATAAATAATTGGTTAATTAAAGTTTTTTCATCAACCTAAATAGTGTTTTACTACATATCTTGATAATGACACTCTAACTAACCAATTATGGTATGTTTTTGTCCTGGACCACTGGTTAAAAGGGATGAAATGTTAGTGGTTGAAAATAAATGGATTCCAATTGTAATTTATAAGGTGTATGGACCTCTATAAATTGGTAATGGTGATCCATATATTTAAACAATATTAAAAGGATAGTTATAGTTACATGAATTACTAATTGCAACTTATAAGTCATATTAACTTATAACATGGGAATGATAGACAAATCTAACTGAACTTATATGTATATATATATATATATATTTAGATATAAAATTGGTGACTTGAAATCCTTAAATGAAATAGTTGTCGTTAAATGGGGATGTCAATTTCAACTTAAATGGTGTTTTCCTCTATAACTTTAAATTAATAATCCACATATTGGGACCTTTGATATATGATATAAGATATTTACCCAGAACTGACCATAGTAGTGGGTGGTTGGAGTGTCTCTTGTGATCCTTTATGATCTTCTAGGTAAACTAGAACTATATTTAGGAGTAGGTAGTTATGGGTATTGAATGTTATATAGGAAGTATTTGTACCCATCCTATTATTTTATTTATGATCATTTATGCTGTCAAAAACTTATTCTGAGTTGTGAATTTTGAATTATAGAAATATGAAACAATGATGGCCTCGAGTCATGCCCCAAGAAGGTGGAGATGACTATGCTCTAGAGGTGGTGGGACCTGAACCACCAGAATTACCTCATATAGTTCCACCTGCGACACCTCATGCTATTCCTAATATGTGAACTGATGCTCAATTTTGAGAAGGTTTCATATGGATAGTATAGTCTATATAGGTTTCCCAATGACCAGATTCTGTTATAGAAGAATTAACTAGGGAGTTATAGTAGAAAAAACCTCCCTCCTATTCAGGGAAAGGATGTCCTTAGGTCGATGATTCATCCCTAGAGGCCTTGATATTTATCTTTGATTACTTAGAGAAAAATTTATAAAGGAGAGTTAATATTGAAAATACATTCTTATTGGGTTTGACAAGAGATAGTGGGATGTTTTGACTAGGATGATCAACATTAGGATATGGTCTGATGGGGTTTATATATGGATTTATATGACTATTTATTTATTGACATGTTGAGGATAACCATTCTAGAAAGTTTATTAACCTAGATAAGGTAAATATATCTATAATGTACTACTCCTCTTATTTCATGGAGATTTAGTGTTTCTTTACTACTCTCATTGGGGACTAGTTGTCCATAGATAGTCTATTTGAGGATGGTTGTGTTTATTCAATCCATTCATAGGTGAACATTTTTTTGCGGACTACGATATTTGAGATAGTGAACCAAATCCTAATCACTAAGTAAAATCCATGGTAAGATGAAGGTGTGGTCTAGATCGATTTAATATGTGGACTAGGCAGTACTTCAAAATGTGGAAGGAAGGACCATTTTGAGCTTTCTTGTGGAGGTGATAGTATTTAGAGTTTGCGCCTGGGTATCCATGTAATTTTTCACTTGTTCGGAAGGACAATACACATGAAGAACCAATATAGCAAGGACCAAGTTGAGTGTTAGGATTGCCGAAAGATGGGTCAACTTTAGTAGTTTTGAAGTGCCTTTCCTCCAGTGGCTAGTGAGAGGGGTCTGCACTGACTCTAGTTTATAGAGCAGGATCAACAGATCTATTCCAGGAAGGAATATAGAGCTCTGTAGTATGTACAGGTTGATAAGATGCATGAGGTCGAGGAATTTAGACATCATATATGAAGCACCATCAGGGAAGGTCTACTCAGGGTAGTCAAGTTGTGACTAAGGGATGTAGATCATGCCGGATTTATATAGTGCAACCTATTCCTAAGGACCAGAGTTTCGAGGCTTCTTTGATGCGTGGGAAGATTTTTGTATCCAAAACTTTAGTATCTATCTTATTTGACACATGATCTTTTAATTATTTTATATCCTTCACTATCTTGGAAATTATTGGGTTCGAGATTCAGTAATTATGTGAAGTAAATAATCTTGATACTCATTTGGGAATATAGTTAGAAAATATGTGACAATGAAAGGAGTTCCTCCTCAATATTGGCGACTATTGGTTATTATGGTACCTTTGTATCATCGAGATGTTAGTATTTTATATCATTCTATGGATGGATTGGTTAGTTCCTTAGCATTCCTGTATTTCTTGATTATCACTAGAGGGTGTCCTTTACATCACCCAAGGGTGGTAATTATATTTATAAAGTAGAATGGGATGTATAATATAGTATATATGGACCTGATAATTGTGGTACAGGTGAAGTGACAACCCAGATTTCCATTCCTTCTCAAAGTAATTAGGGAGAACATCTGAAAGAATTATCTCATATAGTGGAATGCTTTATGGATGACTTCCCTAACAATTTTTCTGGGTTACATCACATGAGAGAGGTGCAATTTACTTTTAATATAGTTGTATGAGTGTCTAGGGTATCTATTAATTCTTACTGGATGACTCATAGTAAGATTTAGGAAATCAAAAGATAGTTAGGGTAGCAGGAAACTAAAGGGTTTATACAATTCAGTACTTCACGATGGGGTTCACCCATTATTATTTTTCAATAATGCGGATGAGACCCTCAATATTTGTTTGGATTACCAATGATTGAATAAGTTTAATATTAAATACTGATATCCACTACCTTGTATAGATGACCATTTTTATTAGCTCCAAGGAGATCAAGTCTTCTCGAATATAGACTTGTGGTCGGGCTATCATCAAGTATGATTCATGCATTTAGATACACCACATACAATATTCCATAGTATTTATTACTTGTATGAGTATTTGGTAATGCTTTACAGTCTCATAAAAGTACCATCAAATTCCATGGCCCTCATGAATTGGGTTTTCCACTCTAACCTAGACTATTTTATTGTGGTTTTCCTGGATGATATATTTGTGTATTATCAAACTCAACAAGGTCTTGACAAACAAATTAAAATTGTATTGAGTAAACTAAGAGAGCATAGGATATATGCCAAGATCACAAAATCCCACTTATGGGTTGATAATGTTCACTTATTGGGTCATATTATATCAAAGTCTAGGGAATATGTGGATCTAAACAAGGTGAGAGACATAGTTTCTTATGAGCATCCGAGAGACATCTTTGATAATCAGAGTTTCCTACTACTAGATGCATATTATAGTAATTTTATTAAAGTCTTTTCATGCCTTACAACAACTCATGGGATTGAATAAGAATGGTGCTAAATTACATGTTTTGAATCTTGTGAGAACTAATTTTAGTAGCTAAAAAGAATACTGACTTCAACGTCAATCTTGATCTTAACTAAGCCCGAAAGAATCTATATATTATATTGTAATGAATAAATAATTAGTCTAAGAGCTATTTTGATATAGGGGGGTCGAGTAATAGTTTATTGGTCTCACCAGTTGAGGCCTCATGAGCATAATTAACTAATGTACGATCTCAAATTAGTGGTTGTGGTTCATGCATTGCATTGTTGGTGGAATTATTTATTAGGAGATCAATTTTTCATATACTGGAATAAAAAAAGTCTCAAATAAATATTCACTTATCTTGATTTAAATTTTAAATAGTGAATATTATTGAAATACCTAAAGTCATTCGATTTTGAGATTTCTTATACACATGGGAAATGAAATGTAGTGGTTAATGATCTGAGTAGGACTACTTAGACACATGTTGTTTAGGATCCCAGTAGTGAGTGGAAGTTGGCACTTTTATTTTATGAGATGAATTTTGAGGTGTAGGTGTAACGACACAATGTTTTCAATGGAAATTTATTTCTTAATATTATGTCATATAATCACATGAAATCACAAAACAATGAATTACTAAGTACTATATGACCTTTAAAAATAATTTTAACACTTCTGTGTTTGGAATTTCAAAATTTTGACATTCACAGTTGTGATCTGTAAGATGTTTGGATTCTGATAAGGAAACCTTAATTTTTAGGGAATAGTAACGTAGCCTTATGAATAGTAATGTTAAAATTATGAATAGTGATATAACATAATGAATAGTAAAATTACCTATTAGTGTATATAAATAAGAGTTAATTGAAGGTATGGTGTACCTATATTTTGGAATAAGTAAATAAATGTTTTAAAACTGGTTTTTTAAAATAAATTATGATTTTAATTAAATATTAAATTAACCATATCATAAAATTATTTTTTAAAAATGGATTTCATTTTTGGATTCTACATCTTGAAAAATGGTTCGAGTGATTTATTGGGGTTTTTCTAAAATACTTGAATTATTTGTGAATAGAAAAATACATTAATTTATCATATAAATATATTATCATTTAAATACACTATTCCTAACATCATAAGTTATGTATTCACCCAAATCTAAAACTGACATGCATTTATTTCAATTCATGGTCATGAAAACATCACTATTTATTGTCTCATGGAAAAATAATAAACTAATGATTATAATATTATGAAAACCCTCCTCTCCTCCACTATAAATACCACCCCTCCTACCTCTTCACTTCACTCCTAACAAGACTTTTTTAATTCCCTAAATTCTGCCTATATCTCTCCCCAAACTCCCACCCCATTTACAACAGACCTTTATCTCCTAAAAAGACCAAATCCTCTACCCTAAAGAGGCTCTCAAGGAAGATTCATTCAAGAGGTAAATTCCTCTTTTGAATTCTTTTACTTTCTTTTCAAGTTCTTTTGTTTACTTTTATATCCTTACCTATCCTCACAAAAATGTCATGAAAACTCCAGTACCTTAAATATACTGTAATTGTGTTATGATAATGGAATAATTTATTATCATCTCTCCTTTACCCTAATTTTATTTTAGTAGTAAATGCACCATCCGAGATGTGTAAATTTACCTGATTCATGGATGATGGGTTTTCAATTTCCATTATCATCTTCAATTATGGTAATGAAACCATTTTAATGGTTGAACCATACTATAATATATGTATTATGTCTCATATATGGTTTTTTAATCCTTTGGTACATATGTTTTTGATTTATAAAACAAAACATGTGCATTGTGTCCAAAATCGTCAATTAACCCAAAAGGTTATCAGTAAAGTTTTATATAATAATTCAACTTCACTCCAAGTAACCAAATTAAATTTAAAACCATTTATCCTTTTAGATGTTCAATAATAAAATATAACTTCAATTATGGACAACCACCTTCATCATACATGTTTATCCATACATTAATATAATTGAACCGATTATTAAAACCAAGTAATCAAATGGATCCAAACAATGAAATTGAACCTCATAACCAATCAAAATGGTTATAAATGAACCTAAAAAGATTATAATAAATATTATATATATATATATATAATTTTCTTTAATTATTAATTAATCAACCTGATTTTAATATTAATGACATTAATATCAAGAGAAGATCACCACCGGACTTAAGGTAAGGGATCCTCTACATTTCACTTTTATTCAAGAATGTACTCTATGATATGGCATTTTATGTAACGCCCAACCCCAGTTACCTAGATTCGGTGCATTATTTCATAACATTGGCATGATCACAAAAGATGAAGTCTCTAAAGACCGATTAGTTTAGTAGCCTTGGAAACACTAGATACATTCATAAGTCTTACATTACATCATAAAGTAAAACAAAACTACAACAACATCTTGTCTTCATATCCCCTCATACTATCCCTGCAGGTCATTCATAATATACTTCTTCACATCCTGGAAAAATTAAAACATTGTAAGGGGTGATCTCAGATGCTCTGTAAGGATAACAATATAGCAGAAGCTTTCATAAATAAACCTTATCATTTAAGGAAATGTATAACAAAAACAAAATCCTTTTAAACTTGAAGATCAACATAATATGGAAAAAATAAAATGAAATAATTCCATTTAATTATTCACATGGATATTCTACTAGTCGAATAATCACATGAAATATCAATAACCACTTTCATAATGATAGAATGCATAATTCCAGACTTTCAGAACCACGCAGCCAAGGCCTCGTGCCAAGACTACAAATAAGATTTTGTCAAGGCCTCGTGCCAAGACACTAGTTTGTCTCATGAGACCTACCGATGCATCGAGGAGCTATAGTGGGCTCCACCCATCACTTATTAAGTCCAATGCATTCCTCATATGAAGAGGTTTAAACATATCATAAACCATAACATAATCGTATCACATAAAACATGTATAAAGGAAACATAAAATTTCAACATTTCAATCACAAGATATCAATACAATACATTGATATAATAAAAAAATTATCAAAACCATTTTAAATACCAAAATAAAATAAAATTATAACTTGGTATTTATTTTTCATAAAAAAGGTTATGGTTTGTAGAGGAAGCCGAAACTCAAATAATGGTCGCGACGGCGGAGAAGTCGTTGACGCCACATATGTACGACAAGAAAAACATTATTTTTCTTCATTTAGTAAAATGATTTGTATAAAAATATTCCTTCTGAATAAACTTAAAAGTCAAAGGGGTTTATACACCATATAAAAGAAATTTGTATATAAAACAAAATATGCCTCAATGAATGGAGATTGAGATGAAGTCCCTTACCAAGATCATTTTTTAAATAAAATAGATCTATTATGTGTTTTCACTATAAGTAAACATAAAGAAAGTACAAATACACGATATGACATAATAATATCATGACATAATTTGAAAGTAGGAGATTAACCCAAAGAACGTAAATTGGGTTAAGAAGTTCCCTTACCTCGTGTCCGACCTGACTCGACTGCTCTTTAACCTCCTGAATAATAAACTAGAGTTAATTTATACTTTCTTAAGAACCTTTTTAAAGTTAATTATTCCTTTCATATCAATTATTACCATGTTATGAACATTATGTAATTATTTAAGTTAATAATGGCCGTTGTGTCGATCTTTGGTACTTGAGTCAAAAATAAACTTCTTATATTTACAAGTTGTTCATGTGGTAAAATATTCATTATATCCAGAATTATATTCATGATGTAGATATCATTTATATCATATATATCTAGTATATACATGCATTTATAATATTTCATAACATTTAGAGGTAAGAAATGAAATGCACCGTTCATGGAGACGGTAAGCCGTACGTACGCATGAACGCTACTTTCATTTCTATTTCGTATTTAATGGAATTAAAACCAAATTAGATATATATATTATAATTATAGTATAATATATATGTTATATAGGTCGCATAAGTTCATTAATTTCATTCTTTATACATTCCATTTATTGCATGAATGAGTCGCATCAGTTGAGGGGGCGGTAGTCCACACTTCCCCAAATGAAATTATCGCATTTGCACAACATACAAAGCATAAAGGTACGCTTTAAATGTAAAATACAAAAGAGTATAGAGGAAATAAATATAATATATATCATAAATAAATATAGTTCCATCATAATGGCCACCATGAGAGGTGGTAGGAGAAGATAGAACAATCATCGTTTCGTGAGGCAGTAATTCACCATCCACAGAAACAGTATGTTCTTTAACCATTAGACGGAGGTGTGTGTAAGTGTAGCTCAAATAATTATCATAACAAAATACTAGTATATTTAATATACTGGTGTTTTTACAAAACAAAGGAATAAAAAGAGTTTAGGGGGTTGGAGAAGCAAAATAAAACAAAAGAACACAAGAGAAGACATTACTTTAAATTGGGTAACTCTTTTTTATTTGATCCAAAGGCTTCCTTGGGAAGCCTTATGCCCAAAGTGAGGCTTATAGGAGTAATAGGGGGAATTTGAGAGAGTATTTGGGAAGAGGTTGTCCTAGCCAAATGTCTTTGATGGTGTGAATATGGTGGTAGAGGTGGGGGCCTTTTATAAGAGGAGAGGAGGGGCACTCTTGGAAAGTCATGAAATGTTACATTATTGTGAAATGCTTTTCGGATTTTAAAGGTCCCACAGTGATATATTTCAAGGATAAGGTGATAAGGGTTAGAAATATACTCATAAAATAGGTTTTTTACATGTGTAAGTCTTATATTTTACATTGTCTTTCCATTTTATTTAAATCGTTAATTAATGATGTAATCGCTGCATCATCATGGTGTGATAAATAAATTTATTTATTTAAGATATAAAAATTATAAAAAAAATTACCATGATGTAGGAAATCTTTTTATATTTCCAATTAGTATTTATAGTTGAGAAGTTAACTTATACAACACCATGTAATAATTGTTTTAGTAAAAGAACACATGTTTGTTGCAATTTTATTTTTACTTTAAATAAAAAGTTATTAATGTCATTTTCATACCCAAGTGGCTCCATGGGGTCCCCAAGTTGACCCATGGATTGTCTTGGTCGTCCATGACTAATTCAATAAGTTTAGGACAAGTTTCAAGATATTTTTATATTTTTATAATATCATTTTTACCTTAAATTTCACTAATGACCTTTAATTGCGATTATTAAAACTTAAAAGTTACTATTCACCAAAATTATTATAATCTCATTGAACCACATTTTACATTCTAATGACAACCATGTATGTCGGATTTTTGAAAATAAAATCACATAAGTGGTAATGTTTCATTTGCACGAAAAATTAGTTTTTAAACTACCACTTAGTGGTTTCACTATTCATCAAAAATTGAAGTTTTTCAGAACAATGCCAAAAATTCACCCTAAGATATAATTGATATTCTGAATTCAAAAATGATGTCTATTTTACAAAATTCCAAACATATAAGTTTCATTAATTAATTTTATAATTAATTCCCGCTGTCACAACAAATAGCGTGTTTTTAAGAAACAATATATATTAAAAGATTGACAATTGTTTATGTCCAATTTCAAACTGAAATTAATTATAATGAAATCCAGTGGATAAAATGGTAAAAATATATTATAATTATACTTTAAAACCACTCAATAGTATAATTTATCACTATAAATTATTTTGATTAAAAAAGTTGTTTTTAAGTATTTTTCACTATTCATAAAAATATAAAAGTTATCCGAAAAGTTCCAAAATTTTCCCCTAGGCTAAATTTGATATTCTGAATCCAAAAACGAAGTCCATTTTGAAAGATAAAATTTATAAAATTTCAAAAATTAGGTATTACTATTCATAATAGCTTGTTTGATTGGTTGTGGTGTGTGTTTGAACTCGAAGTTGCGTACAACACACGCTACTGTATTATTCAAAGAGAAGCGTATTGTGGAAGCTTGGGGAGTTACATTTTATGTGTAATAACTATAGATGGGGTCTGATTTTTAACCTCCAACATACTTCCCTCATGATTTATAAGTGATTATAAACCCATTTATCTCTCATAAATCCCTCTTAAGTACACTCGATATCATGCCAATAATTCGTAATAAATTCTACCAAAATCTACTTTATTCCTTTTGGTTTTCATATCTTTATTTATAAAAAAATGAAGTAATATTATCTATTTATGTTAGTATTATAAAAACTGTGTACATGTAAAAAAAATCATTTATCAAGACCCTTTCATTGTTTTGTCTTTGTGATATACATTTTTTAAGTGATTCCCTTCTGAATACCTCCCGATAAGCAAACCTATTTTAAGGGAACTTCCTGAATTCTTACCCAATTTCTAGTGCACTATATCTTATATTTTAAGAAACCATTTTCTTTATAAAATCATTCCTTTTATTATTAAAACCTTCCAGGATCACTTCTGGTTTTTTATAAGGTGTTGTTCCCTTTTCTATTTTAAAGGCTCTATAGTATTTTCCTTGAAACCTCTAAAAAATGTTTTAATGCTAAATTTTTTAGATACTCTTCTTACATTTTATCACTTATAATTGAAATAACTTCCCATGATACATTATTGTTTTACATTATGAGTTTTCATGTATATTCTAGTTCCTTTCTTTCATGGACACTTTAATGAAATTCCCATTTATTATGCTTTATGTCATGATTGTGGTAACCAATTCTTTGCATGGGTAACCCTTATGTTTATGTAAAATTAATTATGTATGATTATTTTTGTGGAAAAGATATTCATGAAAATTTAATATGGGTGAGCCTAGATATAAATCTAATGCATTGGGTAAATTTAAGTCTCATGAGACGTTATGTGAAACAGTCTTTACAGTTAACCTTGGCTTGTGCTACTATGTGCAATGGTGTTGGAGGTTAGCCTTGGCTTGTGCTACTATGGGAAATGGTATTAGCGGTTAGCCTTGACTCATAATAAATTCATGTTTTTTGTTTCGACCACATTACTATGTCTCCATGTTTATATTATTATATGTTTATATGTTATTATTCTATATGTTACATGCCTTTTTTTATATCAACTTTTCATTCCTTCTATCCCATGTGCTAATGCTTTGTTCATATGGTTATTACCTTACAGGGATTTTAGATTATACCTTTGTTCATGTTATCCCTAGATTATCCCATGTAGATGTATGAGAATAATGGAATATAAGAGCTCATTATGGAGTTTAAATAAGAAGTTTCTTTTATAATGTTTGATTATGTACCGAGTCTTCGAAGACACTACAATTTATAAACCTTGTATTGTATTATGATGTTTAATTTTTTTATAAAATCATGTAATGTTATGTGAAAATGCTAGGGTCACTATAGTTGGTATCAGAGGATGGTCTAGTTATTTTTGGATATTAGGAATAAAGAACCATAGTAAGAACCTTAAGGATGAGATGAACTATAAAAAACATCCCTAAATTTTGGTAAGTATAGAATAAGTGGTTTATCAATCAAAAAAATCCCTATCGGGATACAAACAGGTAGAGCCAGCTCTGGCACAAATATACCGAGGAGTGAAAACTCTAACAAGGAGTTTCGAGCCTGGCTCGAGGTATCTTAGTACACAAAAATGGTCCTTGGTGCACTATTGGTTTGAAACTCTCGGGGGGTATGATTTGGTAAATTCATGTGTTTAATACAAACCATTATTAAGGGATAAAAAATCCCATAAGAATATAAGTTAATAAATTGATCAAGGATAACCTATATTGAAACATAGGGAATCACAAGTCAGGATAAACTTCTACTTTACATGTTTATCCTCTTATGTTCAAATTTTCCGTTTTATGCTCAATAGATATGTATTAAAGCCCTCTAATTATACATTATTTTTGTTAGTTAATGGAGGGAAATACAAGAACACATGCCAACAATCAATGTGATAAGGAATTTAAGGATTCCCCTAATGATATTCCTAATATTATGGGAACAGGTTCTCAAAACATCCTGACAGTACTTTCTCAGTTGGCTAAAATTATGAATAATGCTTGAATCATGTGTAACCCCCTCCTACTCCAAGGAAAGAACAAGTTTCTATTTAATCCTACATGAAAAAAGGCATCCCATGTTTACTGGATCATACGATCCCCTCCTCACAGAAAAGTCAATTAATTCCATTGAGAAGATATTCTCTGCCCTCTAGTTCTTAGAAGAAGAGAAATTCATACTAGCGGTCTATCATTTTGATGGGTAATCTGATCAATGGTGAACACTGGTCAAGAATACGAAGCCCTAAGAGGAAATTAATTCCATGGATTGGGAGTAATTCAAAAGGATTTTTTTATAAATATTTTCTTGAAACCCTCTATCTCAAGTTGGAAAGAGATTTCCTCATACTCAAGAAGAAGGAATATGATTCTATCAGGGTGTATAAAGAAAAATTTACAAGGGTTTCAAGGTAGGCATTTGGATTTTTCATGAACACCAAAAGTAAGGTGGATCACTTATTTAGTGGACTGAATATGAGTCTACGAAAAGTGTTGGAAATTCAAGACTTCGATAGTTATGAGAAGATTGCCCATTATGACCTCAAGGTTTAAATAGATATTGGAGAATTCCAATGGTCTAGTTGTCTTAGTGAAAAGAAGAGGAAAATGTAGAAAAACATTGGTGGTTCAATAAAAAATCCCATGATGGAAAGAATACAGAATATCCCAGTTGTAAAAGTTGCGGGAAGAAGCATCCTTAGAACTGTCCAAAGGGAACCTGAAATTGCTTCAAATGTGGAAAGCTAGGACATCTGGACAAGAACTACCGAAGGGATATGAAAAATCCCACTGATGTGGAAGAACAAAGGAAGTTTAGATCAACACTCATCATTTAGTGCAGTGTTACAACTACAAGGGTCATGGGAATTATGTGAATAATTTCTCAAATCCAAGGGTTGTTGGAAGAAATCAACAACAACCTCTAAGGAAAAAAGGAAGGGCTTGTTCTATCACTACTACTGAGGTTGATCTAGAAAACAATGTGTTTAAAAGTACAATAGTTATTCATTCAAGAATAGTGAACATACTATTTGATTCTAGTTCTACGCATTCTTTTATATCTTACAGGTTTAGTAGAACTATTCAAACACCACCACAAACTTTGGAGGATAGGTTATCTGTGAGAACAGTGAATGGGGAAATTATTATATCCAAGGTTTATAACACCTCCCTGGTAAATGTTTGAGGATTTAACCTCCCAAAAAATCTTTTCATACTTCCTTTAGTGGATTTTGATGTTATCTTGGGCATGGATCACCTATCTTTATAAAAATCCAACATCAACTGTTAGGAGAGGGAGATCACTCTTCACATCCCAAAGCATCCTCAAACTCTTTACAAGTGTAACGAGTAAGATGAATCTACTTTAGAATCAGTTTCTCAAGTGTGGATATTAATTCCTTATAAGCAAGCATTTATATCTCAAATTATTGAGACAAAGGAGAGAATCATGCTTGAAGACATGCCCGTCATGAGGCATTACATTGATGTATTCTTTGAAGAGTTGTCTGGTCTTCTTCCTAATGGAGAGGTTGAGTTCTAAATTGATCTTATTCCTGGATCTCTACCTATATCAAAGACACCTTATATAATGGCCACCATAGAGCTGTAAGAGCTGAAGAATAGGCTACATGGGAATCTAGAGAAGTGTTTTATATGCCTGAGTGCCTCACCATGGGGTGTGCCAGTCCTCTTCTTCAATAAGAAGGATGGTTCAATGAACATGTGCATTAATTATCATGAGCTCAATAAAATCATGATAATGAGAATGTATCCACTTACATAGATAGATTACTTGTTCGATCACCTTCATGGGGCCAATTATTTCTCTAAGGTGTACCTTCGGTTGGGTTATTACAAATTAAAGGTGAGGAATGAAGATATTTACAAGAATAACTTTTGAATGAGGTATGGACACTATGAGTTCATAGTGATCCCCTTCAGACTCAATAATGCTCTAGAAAGTTTCAGGGATTTAATAAATAGTGTCTTTAGAGATTACCTTGACAAATTTGTGGTAGTCTTTATCGATGATATTCTGATATACTACAAGGCAAAGGAGGAACATGAGTAGCATTTGAATACTATGCTAATGACTTTGTGAAGGGAGAATATGTATGAAAAGAACAATAAATTTGAGTTTTGGATGGAGGAAGTATCGTTCTTGGGGAATGTTATCACCAACAAAGGGATATCTGTGGACCCTTTCAAGAGAATGTCAATTGAAGAGTTGCCTAGGACAACTTTTTTAATGAATATCTGTAGCTTTCTGGGTCTATCTAGGTATTATTGAAGATTTTTGAAGAACGTTTCAGGATTTTAAAACCCAATGACCAAGATTACGTGGAATGGAGTGAATATTTTCTAGACTAAGGAATATGAAGATTGTTTCAAGGAGTTGAAAAAGAGGCTTAGCACTGTGCTAGTACTCACACTTCCAGTAAGTGGAGAACTTTTGGTGGTGTATTGTGATCTTTAAAAGAATAGATTAGGTTGTGTGATGATGAAAAATGATAAAGTGGTATCCTACACCTCAGTATAAATGAAAATTCATGATCAAAACTATCCCACGCATGATATGGAGTTGGCGGCTGTGATCATTGCATTGAAAATCTGGCGGCATTATCTCTATGGGGAGAAGTGTGAGACATATAATGACCATAAGAGTATAGAACATATATTCACACAAAACGAGATTAATATGAGACAGTGAAGATGGATAGAGCTCATCAAGTATTATTAATTCTCAATCCACTACCATCTCAGTAAGGAAAATAAGGCGGCATATGCTCTAAGTAGAAAGGATCCTCCATATTTATCAATGTAAAGAATTTAAAATGATCTGATATTCCTAGATTTAAAGAGGATAGACATGGGAATAATTAAGGGAGGAACATCCTCAATCCTTTCTCAAATTATTTCTTAACAATCCCTCATAGAGAAAATAAAATATTTAAAAAAAAGATGAGGAAATTCTAAAAAGGGTGGAAGCTATTAAAAATGGGAAATCCTATGAGTTCTTGATTGATGAGGAAGGAGTTGTAAGATTTGGGTGACAATTATGTGTACCATCTGATCTAGATATAAAGAATGAGATTTTGAATGATGTATATAGTTTGAACTTCTCTATTCACCCAGGGAGCACAATGACGTATTGAGATATCTGAGAGAACTTTTGGTGGGAAAATATGAAGAAGGCGATTGCTGAGTATACATCAAAGTGCTTGGTTTTTCAACAAGTGAATGATGAAAGACAAAATTAAAAGGGAATAATACAACCACTACCCATACCAACATGGAAGAAGCAGAAAATTACCATGGACATTGTCACTAGACTTCTAGACCATCCAGAGGAAACTATGCTATATGGGTTATTTTGGATCGTATTACGAAGAAAACTCACTTAATTGCAATTCGTGAGGACTTATCATTGGAACAAATTACACATATATATTTCAAAGAGGTGGTAAGGCTGCATGAAGTACCAATATATATTGTATCTGATTGAGATATGAAATTCACTTCGAAGTTATGGAAGAGTCTCCAATATGCTCTAAACATGGAACTGAACTTCAGTAAAACATATCATCCACAAACTGATGTCCAATATGATTGAACCATTCAGACACTAGAAGAAATATTGAGAGAAAGTTCTCTATAATTCAATGGAGGATGGGACCAATATATTCCACTAGTGTAATTATCATATAACAATGGTGTCCACTCGAGCATCCGAATTACACCATATGAAGCCCTTTATGGGAAAAGGTGTAGAACACCAACATATTGGGATGAAGTCAGTGGGAGTAAGCTTTTAGGAATTGGAATGGTCGAAGAAATGTTAGTGAAGGTGAAAACCATTCAACAAAATATCAAGGAAGCCAAAAGTCGATAGAAGAGTTATGCAAACAATCATCGACGAGACCTTGAGTTCAAAGTTGGAGACATGGTATTTCTCTGTATATCTCTATGGAAGAAGGTCATGAGATTTAGGAAGAAAGGGAAGCTAATTCATAGGTACATTGGCCAATTTGAGATTATTGATCATATCATGGTTGTGGCCTATCAATTGGCACTTATTCCTACCATATACAACATATAAAATTTCTTTCATGTATCCCTCTTATGGAAGTACATACCAAACCCTTCTCATGTACCCTCTTCATAGGTGGTATAGCTGGAGAACGATCTTTCTTATGAGGAGAAGCCATTGAAGATCTTAGATCATAGAGATAAAGTTCTAAGTAACAAGACTACTCACCTGGTCAATGTGATGTGGCATTACCTCAAATACGAACAAGAAACAAGTGAACTAGAGGCTTCAATGAAGGAAAATTACCCACACCTATTTACAACATATAATTTAAAACAAAATTTCAAGGGTGAAATTTCTTAAGGGGAGAAGAATGTAATGACCCAATGTTTTTTAATGGAAATTTCCATCTTATGATTATGTCATATAATCACATGAAATCACTACACAATGAATTACTAAGTACAATGTGACATTTAAACATAATTTGGACACTTCTGTGTTGGGAATTTTGAAAATATGACATTCATGGTTGCAATTATTATGATGTTTGGAGTCTGATAAGAAAAACTTAATTTTTGGGGAATAGTAACAAACCATTATGAATAGTAATTTTACCCTTATGAATAGTGATATATGATAATGAATAGTAACCTTACCTATGATAGTATATAAATAAGATGTAATTGAAAGTATGATGTACCTATATTTTGGAATATGTAAATAAATGTTTTAAAATTGGGTTTTTAGAACAAATTATGATTTTAATTAAATATTAAATTAATAATATTTAGAAAATTATTTTTGAAATATGGATTTAATTTTTGGATTATACACATTGAAAAATGGTTAGGGTGATTTTTTGGGTTTTTTCTGAAATACTTGAATGTTTGGTGAATAGTAAAATACATTAATTTATTGTATAAATACATTATAATTTAAATCCACTATTCCTGACATCATAAGTGATGTGAGCACCCAAATTTTGGCCAAATATCTTCTCTTCACTCCTCTCAAGACTTGTGCCTTCCCTAAATTCTGACTAAATCTCTCCCCAAGTTCCCTCATCATGTCCAAAAACCCTTGGTCTCCTAAAAAGACCAAATCCTCTCCCTTTAAAAGGCTCTCAAGGAAGATTGATTCAAGAGGAAAATTCATCTTTTTAATTCTTTTACTTTATTGCCAATTTATTTTGTTTAATTTTATATCCTTAACTTTCCTCATGCAAATGCTATGAAAACTCCAATACCTTACAAGTTCTAGAAATTTGTTATGATAATAGAATAATTTATTGTCATCTCTCTTTTCCCTTCTTTGATTTTAGTAGTAAAGACACCATCCGAGATGTGTAAGTTTACCACATTCAAGGACGATGGGTATTCAATTTCTATTACCATATTTAATTCTGGTCATGAAACCATTTTCATGGTTGAACCATACCATAATATATGTATTACGTCTCATCTGTGGTTCTGGAATCCCTTTTTACATGCGTTTTTGATCTATAAAACAAAACATGTTCATTATGGCCAAAAACCACCAATTAACCCAAAAGGTTATCACTAAAGTTTTATATAATTATTCGACTTCAATACAAGTAACCAAATTATATTTACAACCATGTAACGTTTTGTATGTTCAATAATAAAATATAACTTCAATTATGGACAACCACCTTTAACATACATGTTTATCCATACACAAATATGAGTGAACTGATCATTGAATCCAAGTAAGAAAACTGACATGAACAATGAAATTGAACCTCATAACCAATCAAAATGGTTATAAATGAACTTAAAAATATTATACTAAATATTATATATATAGAAAAGGTTATTTAATTATTAATTAATGAACCTAATTTCACTATTTATGTCATTAAGATGAAGAGAAGCTCACCACCTGAATTAAGGTAACAGATCCTCTACATTTCACTTTTATTAAATAATGTCATCTATGCTATGCCATTTTATGGGTAATCCCTAAATATGGGGTATGATTTCAAACCTCCCCCATAATTACCTCTTGATGAATAAGTGATGAGAAACCCCTTTCTCTCTCATTAATCCCACTTAAGTACACCCGATATCAATGCGATAATCCGTAAGGAATTCTACCCGAATCACATTTATTCCTTTAAGTTTTCTTATATTCCTTTCAACCAAAATAAATTTATCTTATCTATTTATGTGAATATTCTAAATTCTATGAACATATAAAAAATTCATTTATTAGTACCCTTTAATTGTTTTCCCTTTGGGATATACATGTTTTTAAGTGATTCCCTCCTCAATACTTCCTCATAAAGAAAACCTGTTTTAAGATAACTTCCCAAATTCATAACCAGTTTTAATTGAAATCTATCTTATGTTTTAATCCACAATTTTATTTATAAAATATGTACTTTTTATTATGAAAACCTCATGGGATCACTTCTGGTTTTGTATAAGGTATTGTTACCCTTTCTATTTAAAAGAGTCTATAGTATTTTCCTTAAAACCTCTCAAAAATGTTTAAACGGTAAATTTCATAAATATTTTTCTTACTTGTTTTCAATTATAATTGACATAAATTATCATCATAAATTCCTATTTTACATTATTAATGTCCATATATAATCTAGTTCCTTTATTTCATGGACAATTTTATGAACTTCTATTTTATTATGCTTTATGTCATGATTGTGGTAACTAATTCTTTCCATGGGTAACCCTTATGTTTATGTATGACTGATTATGTATGATTATTTATGTGGAAAACATATTCATGAAAATTTGATATGGTTTCACCTAGATATCGATCCAATGCATTGGGTAAAGTTAAGTCTCATGAGACATTATGTGCGATGGTTTTGGTGGTTATCCTTGGCTTGTGATACTATGTGCAATAGTCTTGGCGGTTAGCCTTGGCTTGTGCTACTATGAGAAACGATCTTGGTGGTCAGAATTGACTCGTACTAAATTCATGTTTTATATTTTGTCCACATAACTATGACTCCATGTTTATATGATTCCATGTTTATATTTTATGATTCCATATGTTACATGACTTTTTTTATACCGGCGACCAGTGTGGCTTTTGGATCTATTGCCCATTTGGGAGTAGAAATGGGATGAACCCGCTATGGATTTAGTGATGGTCTTACCTATTTAACCCCGAGGATGTGATGTAGTATGGGTGATCATTGACAGGATAACTAAGGTCTCCCAGTTCTTTCTTATTGAGGATACCTTCTCATTGGATAATCTTGGAAGACTATATGCTAGGAAGATTATATACCTTTATGGAGTTCCATGTAGAATCATATTGGACAAGGATTATTTATTCATGTTGTGGTTCTAGTAAGGGTTGTAGAAGGCACTGAATTCATAGGTAATATTGAGTAAAACCTATCAACCATAGAATGATGGTGAGTTTGAGTAAACTATACATGTATTATAGGACATGCTTAGGGAATGTGTCCCTGACTTTGTAGGTTCATGGGAGAAACATCTACATCTTTCTGAGTTCACATATAAAAATATATTTGTTGGTCAGAGTAGAATACTCAAGAGGGGGGTGAATTTAGTATCTATAAAAATTTCTATTAAAAATGGTTCTTTGAAAATTTCCCCCAATTTAAAAATATAATCAAAGTTAGTTTGTAGTGAGTTTTTAAGAGTCCAAAATGTTCATTTACTTTATCCAAATATTGATTTCTTCTCAGCTATACTAATATAATGATTAATAGAACTTTTGAAAATAACCTACTGAATCAAAACAGTTATAAACACTTGTTAAACTAATTATTAGAGTTCAATTTAGTTTTATGGAATATGTGATAAATAGAGTTAAACTAAAGAGTAAAACACAATGGAAATAAACAAGAGGTTCAATCATAAGCTAAGATTTAGTCCTCTCTACTTGGTGAGAACCTATCACCAAGTAGTTTAAATTAATAAATAGTTTGATCCACACCCTGGATTGGGGTTAACAACAACCCATAGGGATATCCAGGTCACACTTCACCTCTATCAAAGTTCTTTGTGAAAAAAAAAACAATCAAACAGGTTACACTTGACCCCTTCCTCAGTTCAACATGAGATATAAAAGGATAAATAATGTGAGAGTTTGAGGATATCAAGTATCCTCCAGTTATGCACAGTAGTCAGTGTGTGTGTAATAGGTTGTTACACACACTGCTAAGAAATGTAAATAAAAGAACACAACAGATATATAGATTTAGAATAAGGTTTATAAATCTTTGTGGGTTATGCAGTGAAGCTCTGGATTTGTTTAATGTAGTGGATTTTATTTTCAAGTCCTCTTCTAGATGTTGAAACCAAAATAGGGTGTCGTAGCCCCTATGTTTTGGCTTCTATGATTATGAGATGTTCAGATTCTTGTTCAAAAAATGTTCAAGGTCAGGTTAGCAGGTTTAGCTTGATTTCTTGATCTCCCTATATTTTCTTCCATTTAGTTATTGGGTTTTGGAAGTATGCCTGATAGTTCCAGGGGTTCCCAGGTTTTTCTTTTCTTTCCACTCTTCTATCCTCTGTCGAATGATCTATCTTGATATTCTTTTATATTTTGAGGTCTAGCATATATGAAAATCTAGTCACATGCATGTACCTCGTACTATCCTCAAAAAATCCTATAGACAACATTAAATAATTTCAGAAACATTAATTCTTCTAAATATGATCGTTAGATACTAATTCAAATTAATAAATTACAAATATTTTTAATATATATCGGCGAGTCATAAGTATCAGTGAATCTATAGTATTGGTCTGTCTGTATCGGTCTGTCAGCATCGGTCTATCATCATTATTGACTCTTGGTATCCATGAATATCTGTATTGATGAGTCATTTTCATTGATATTAGTGACTTGGGGAATCAATGAGTCCTTTTTATTATTGGTTTGTTTGGGAATCAATGAGTCATCATTAGTGACTCATTTTAAAATATCGGTGTGTCTCCCATTGGTCACACTTCCATCGATAATCCTATGAACTAACAGTGACTCATTTCTATTGATAGTGAGTCCTTGAGTCAGTAGCATCGAGCAACAGTTGGTCACTTGGACTGATGGTTGATCGTCTGCGTCGGTGAGTCATATGAAATGGTGAGTTTTCTTTCTGTTAATGTCATGTACAACATTGAGTCTCTTTTATATCAGTGTCATGTCCAATGGTGAGTCTCTTTTCTTTCAGTGTCATGTCCAATGGTGAGTCGTATGTAACGGTGTCAGCTTCACATACGTAGAACATATGCCTGTTTGATCTATCTATCGGTGAATCAAATTCCTATCAGTGAGTCACCTGTCTATCGGTGTTAGTGACTTATACTTAGATAATTTTACATGTTCTGTCTTTCTTTCATCTTTTCAAATTCAGAGAGTGTTAAAATCCATAAACACGGAGATAATCAGTTATAAACATTTTTAGACCTAAACACACATAAATAGTTATATAATTGAAATGATTTGATATTTAAGATGTTTCTTTTACATAATATAGGATCTTATATAAGATAAAATATATGTTAATATATGACATGTTTTGTGATAATTAAAACCACTATAGGTAGACATAGTGTCCAACAGTATCAATAAACCAACAATCTCCCCCTTTATGATAATCACAAATCATGGAATTATTAAGTACAATTTGAGAATAAGAATATGTCAAAGAGAGAATAATTTATCAAAGATAGTAATGAATAAACACATAATAATTCACATAAACATAATAATGGTTAAACTCCTAATAAATTTATAATAAAGTTCTCAAAATGCATAAATTCTCCCCCTTTTGGGATTATCAAAAGGTGGAAAAGTGAAAATAACACTGAAAATAGAAAAGTATAAATAATGAAATAACTTTCATAAACAGAGTATACTAAAAAAGAAATGGTAAAATTATTCATCCGTGTAAAATAAAAATGACTACACACTACAAAGTAGGATCAAGGGGAACCTTCCCTATATGATAAGGATCAATAGAAGTTTCATCGGGAGGGTTAGTCTGAGAAGTAGGAGGGTCAGAACAGATTTTTAGAAGAGTTAGAGGTGCTCCTTCAGGAAATGTAGAAGCAAGGGTAGGTCCATGCTGATAAATATGCGAAGGCTGAACAGTTTCTTTAATGACTATTCTGATCAAAGATAAGGCCTAAGAAACTGATATTTGAGGTTGAGAAGGCACAAAACCAGCATATCCTAGTCGTGCAGCAGGAGGTACCACAATGGATTTACTTTGGAAATGGGGATATGGTTTTAATAGCTTGATGAACTATTCAATGATCTCTACACCATATTTCATAACCTTCTCAAAATCATATTTGCTTTCTATAAACTTGTCCAACACAGGAGTAAATTCTCTGAGCTTCTGAATCTGATCCTTAAAAGGATTTTTTCACTAGAGGAAGAGTAATATTTGTGGATAAATACTTAAATAGACTGTTCATTTGGTGCATTGTGATGAGTTCGGAGAAAAACTAATTAATCCTTTTGGTTAGATCTTCTCAAGTGTGTGAATCACTCCTTGTATAATACTTCACATGATCATGAACTTTATCTGAAGTGTCCTTAACATTGTCCATACTTTCAATCAAAGCCTGCAGCTCCTCTTTCAATACTAAACTAATAGTAGAAATATTTATTGACTGTGGAGAATGAGCAGGTAGAGCAGAGGTTGAAGCAAGAGTAGAGTAGATAAGATCCTGAACTTATTTTCTTAGAATGGAAAAATCAAGTGCTTTAAAATGAGAAACAAGGTTCTAAAGTCCTTTCATGATAGTTTCCATTGTATTCCTATACTCTGTGGTCAGGGCATTGATCCTAGCTATCAACTTCATCATATCATTCTCGATCATGGTATTTATTGTCTCAATTTTATTTGCAGTTGTGATTAGATTTGGCTGAATTTATTTTATCTCCATCTTTGAAATAAAAGCAGCATCAGCTTGAGACAAACTAGTCATGGTAGAAGTAGATCTAGAAGCACCAGATTTCTGTACACCATCAACCATAGATCTGATTACTTTCAAATTTTCAGTCATCTCAGCATTCTCTCTCATAGATTCATCTATCTCATATCTCATTTGAGATTGTACTGTGTGTCTTATGGAGGCACATATGTATTTCATGAACTATTAAAAAAAATCTTTAGTTACGTAGTCCCTAGTAGTGTTATCATCCACTGCTTCTCTTACAGTAATGGTAACAAATTCATCATCATAATCTTCATAATCCAATATCAAGGATACATAACTGGTATTCCTTATCCATTCAATAAGAATATCAGAATCTAGAGGAGTAAGAGAATCAAGCCGTACTCTTCTAGTTTTATTCTCATCATCATGTTGAGAAATTCTTCCTTGATGATCCCCCTCAATGTCATCTTTCAGGGTAGATTCCCCCCCCCCTCAGTCAAGGATTCCGGGATAGGTTTCCTTTCCATAAATAGAGTTATTTTCCTAGTATTAACAACTTTAGAAACATGTTCATCTCGAGAATAATTTCTTCTTGAACATCACCCTCAACAGATACACTAGTATTAGCATAAAAAACTTCCATACTGACAACATCTGGATTCTCAGCAGGATGATCAAATTCACTATCACTACCATTTTCATCACTTTATTCATTATCTCCATCTTAATATTTTCCATCTCTAGCTCCATCATCAACTTGCTCATCATCTTCTTCCCCTCCTGATTATGAACCATCTTCACCACTACATGCTTCTTCCTCTTCATCTTCTTTTTCATTGGATTCAAGGATATATTCTATACTGCCTTCAACCTTTTTTTCTTCTCTTCTAGTAGATTTGAGAATAGGTTCATGAGAGGGTAAGTCCAAAGGTGAACTTTCAGGTCTAATAGAGACTATTTTCATTGGTCCAGTAGTGTCTGGGTCAATTCTATCATCAATAGGTGATCCCAAATCTCTGATTTATGTAGAAGGCTCCTATTCCTCATTTGAAGAATAGGTTACTTGTTCATCTAGACCGAGGCCATAATCCACTAGATCCCTTAGTCTAAATAGGTGATCAATAGGATTGAACTTCTAATAAAATATATCTTCATCACCAAACTATTTATTCCTCCATGGGTTCCAACTAATTTTCATTCTCTTACAAATGTTAGAGCTTAAGTAGATTCCACTATATTCACTATCTACAACATCATCAACTTCACTTACACACCATTTTCCTTTAGCTTAGCTGAAATAATTCTGGAATAGAAAACATAATTTGAATTACAAACAGGTTTTATAATATCATTGATGTGAACCATAAGATATCTACATAGATTCCATTTATATCCTTTATGAATAAAATAAACTAAATATTCATCCTGATACTTGAGAGAAGAAAATTCCCCATTCTCGGAACAAATCTGGTTCTAAATAAACTTGAATAGAATTTTTCACTCACCATTAAATTCTGAGGCAATGGGTCTCCTGTGTTCCTCATTTCGAGTTAGCTCTTTCAGAGTTATCTTATAGAAAAATAATTCATTTTCAGGATGATAATTACCTAGGTAATCATCAAAACATCTGTTATAAGACACCTTAAGACATTCATCCCAGTAACATTAATAGAAAGGGATTATATTCCCTTTCACAATTGACTTCACCCAAGCTACATCAATTCCTTCAATAAAAAGTTCCATATTCATTTAGAATTCATATACCAACTTCGGATAAAGGACTCTATCATTATTTTCGAACAATTCAATCCATCCATGATCTTGCAGAACTTTCAATAACAAATACTTAATTTCCATGATCCATTCCAGCAAAACTTCTTTCTCTAAGGTTACAACATGATTTACCAGACTTGGATTTATAGGGAATGAAGGTTTTCTTGATTCCCCTTTTGGTCTATTGAACGTATGATACTCACCCTCTTCCAACACTTGCTTCACTCACGCCATTATAATCAGATTAGTTCGGAGGTCTGAAGGTGAAAGGCCAGGGTGGAGAAAGAGAGAGAGGCAGGAGATATAGAGATTAGCGGTAAAGGGAGTATAGTGGATCGATTAAAATTTATATCATTTAGGGATTTTCAAATTACACAATCACAAAATCATGAACTGGGTTCACTTGAATTAACGAAACAATGTCGTTTTGATAAAAACCTGAAACACAAGAACATAGTAAGTCATCGATATCGACATTATAGACTCTGTAAAATACTAATGGTGTGAGTATGACAACAGTTTCAGCATGAATAATTCACAAAAAAAGGTTAAAGGAAAGGAAAACATAGGATCTTACGAATAGATCATTCTTAAATCATGTCGGATGTAGTTTATTCTTTTAGAGTTCAATGGATTAGTGAATATATCAGAAAGCTGATATTCAGTGCCAATAAATTGGAAAGTGATATCACCCTTTTGATAATGGTCTCTCAAAATGTGATGTCTTACATCAATATGTTTTTTTTAGAGTGAGAAAATGAGTTTTTTAGAAATGTTATTAGCTCTTGTGTTGTCGCATTTTATAGGTACATGCCTAAATTGATATCCATAGTCTAGAAGAGTGTGTTTCATACACAAAATTTGTGCACAATAGCTACCGGAAGCTATGTATTTAGCTTCAACAGTAGATAATACTACATAATATTTGTTCTTACTACACCATGAAACTAAAGACTTTCCCAAAAACCGGCATGTCCCAGAGGTGATCTTTCTATCAAAAATTCATCCAACAAAATCATCATCAGAATAACTCACTATATAAAATGAATGTACTTTAGGGTAAAAAAGACCTAAATTGATATTATATATGAGGTATTTGAATATTCTTTTAACAGAATTCAAGTGAGATTATTTGGGATTGGCTTGAAAATGGGCACACATACACACACTTAACATTATAACTCGCGTACTAGCAGTCAAGTAGAGAAATATTCTAATCATTCCTCTATAAGTGGGTTGATCAATAGATTTACCATCTTCATCAAGATCCAACTTACAAGTAGTAATCATGGGAGTGACACTAATTTTAATGCTATCAAATCCAAATATTTTTAAAATATCCATTGTATATTTACTTTGATTTAAAATGATACCTTTTTTATTTTGAAAAATTTTAAATCCAAGAATGAATTTGAGTTCACCCATTAAACTCATTTTTCACCATCTTTGAAAACTCAATACATAAATAGTTTCTTGAAGATCCAATAATAATATCATCAAAATAGATTTGAACTACTAAAACATCTTTATAAATTTGTTTTATGAAAATAGTTGGATCAACAACTCCTTCTATAAACCTTTTGAAACAATAAATCAAATTAATCTATCATACCAAGCTCTTTGAGATTGTTTTAAACGATATAAATCTTTTGTTAATTTGAAATTATGATTTTGAAAATGTGGGTTTGTAAAACTAGGGGTTGTTCAATAAAAAAATTCTCCACTATATATCCACTTATGAATTCACTCTTAACATACAATTGATACAGTTTAAAATTAAGATGGGAAGCATAAGTAAGTAAGATTTTGATGGATTCAAGTCTATGAATAGGTGAAAAATTTTCTTCATAGTCAATGACTTCTTCTTGAATATAACATTGTGCGACTAATCTATATTTGTTTCTAACAATGTTACCAGATTCATCTACTTTATTCCTAAACATCGACTTAGTGTCTATGTTCAAGGTGTCATTGGGTCTATCCACAAGTTTTCTGACTTTATTTATTTCAAATTGATTAATTTCATCTTTCATATCCATTTCCAAAAATTAATCCTTAATTGCATCATTAATGTTTTTGGGTTCAAGATATGTCAAAAAGGCTTGATGTTCAACCTAATTTCTAAGAGAAGCTCTAGTATGTTTCACATTATCTATGTTTCCAAGAACAACATATAGAGTATGGTTCTTGAGATTTATAGTTGGTCTAGATAAGGAGGGGATAGTAACATATGGTTTACCTACAGGTTTGAGTTCATCAGGTTCAAATTCTTATGAATTTCCAGAACTTTTTTATTTCACAGATTTCGTGATATGAGGATTAGATGATTTTTCATTTATGTCTAGGTTTGACATATCATATTCAAGGTTGTCTAAATAGATCTTAGGTTCAGGTGGATCTATTTATTCAAATTTGATATGCATAGATTCTTCCATACACTTGGTTCTTTTATTAAAGACTCTATAGGATTTACTAGAAGTTGATTAACCTAGGAACATTACTTCATCACTTTTGAATGCGAATTTTTCATGACATTACTTTGTTTTAAAAATATCTACTTTGCAACCAAAACCTTTTAAATAACTAACTTTGGGTTTTTTATTGTTCCAAAACTCATAATGAGTCTTTTTGAGGATTGGTATAATTAAGACTCTATTAATTAGGTAGCAAGTTGTATTCACATACTCAACCCAAAAGTAAATACGTTAATCATACTCATCAAGAATTGTTTGGGCTATCTCTTGTAAGGTTCTATTCCTTATATCCACAACTCCATTTTGTTGAGGTTTCCTAGGGGCAGAGAAGTTATGACAATAGCCATTGTGTGAGTAAAAGGATTCAATGTATTGATTTTCAAACTCACGACAATGATCACTTCTTATGGATTTTCTTCTTAGTCTGCTTACATTTTCCAATGTTTTAGTATACCTGGTTATGTAAGTACATGTTTCAGTCTTGTGAGCTAAGAAATAAGTCCATGTATACCTAGAATAGTCATCTACAAGAATATAGACACAATGCTTCCCATTATAACTAGAAACTCAAGATGGTCCAAACATATCCATGTAAACCAGCTTGAAAGGCTGAGAAGTTGAAACTTATTTATCTGGTTTTAAATAAATCTTGTGATGTTTACCATTCTAACAAGGATTATATACTTTTTCATTTAGAAACTCAAGTTTTGGTAGATTTTTAACTAATAATTTCTAGTAATCTTTCTAAGAGAGTGTACATTACAGTGTCCTAATCTTCTATGCCAAAGCCAAGACTCTTTATGAAATGCACTTAAAAAAAATATTGAGATGGAAGTGTGTTTAAGTTGACATCATATACATTATCATTTCTAAGGGAAGTAAATACTAAGTTATTCTTAGAATACAAAACATTTCATGCATCATTTTTTAATTTTACATTAAATCCATTATGACACATTTGAGATATGATAAACAAGTTTTACTTTAATCCATCAACATAAAGTAGATTGGAAAATGAAATGATGTTTGGGTTACCAATATGGCCCATGCTGATGATTTTTCATTTACCATTATCACCGAATGTGACATGTCCTCTATAAATCTTGTTGAGAATCTTGAAGCTTGAGTAGTCTCCTATCATGTGTCTAGAAAAACCACTATTCAACTACCATTTTTTTCTACAGTAACTCTTAAGACAATTTACCTTAGATGTGTTTTTCATAAAAAAAATATTTTCCATGTCATCTTTCTCAACATGAGATAACATTGATTCACTGGAGCTATCCTTATATGAACTCCATGTGGCCTTTTTATATTTCTTATACTTCTTGTATTTGTTTTAATACATATTTTTTAATTTAGCTTTGGACTATCAGCTTTGAAATGTTCTCTCCTATTACATTCATAACAGGAAATCTCTTCTGATTTGTCATTTCTTTTCCAGTCCTTTTTCCAGTTCCCTTTTATATCATATCTTCCTTTGTAATTGGGATTTTTGAAAAACTTCTACTATTTATAGAATTTATTAAATCTTCTGGCCCACTAGGTCATATCTTCATCCCTATTATATTTTGACTCGTCATTACTGGAGATTTCAATAGAGGCTAGAACATTCTCTTTTCCCTTATTCTTAGAGGTAGTAATCTTGAAAGAAAATAATTTTCTCTTAGGTTCATCCTCCTTTTCGTTGTTTACTTTCATATCTTCTTCATACATCATCAAATTTACAATGAGCTATTTGATAGGTAATTTGATAATGTCACATGATTCTCTAATTGAGGCTAATGTTCCTCTCCATCTATCAGGAAAGCATATGAGAATACTCATGATTTGTTCTTTGGAAGTAACATATTTACCCAGAGAGATCATAGTTTTCACTAGTTCATTAAACCTGAGATACATGTAAGAAATAGGCTCATAAATCTTTATCTTAATGTTTTCATATTTAATGGTATATGCATTAAGTCTCATTTCCTTCACATTTGTTGTTCCCTCGTGAGAAACAAAAAAAAGTGTCTCAAATCTCATGAGTAGTTTAACAATCCGAAATGCGATTAAATTATTCATCTCCCAGTGCACAGTATAAATCATTCATTGAATTACATTAATTATTATAGTAATTCTTGGTAGGTTCATCCCTAGTGTTTCTAGCAGTCTCAGGGATTGCATATTTACTTTCAATAGCAGTCCAGATTTCAAATACCATGAATTCTAAATGTATTTTCATTTTAAACTTCAATGGAGCATAATTTAGTCCATTAAAGAAAGGTGGTCTATTTTTATAAGCTCCATATAATCTATTGTCCATTATAAAAATTCGAAAAACATTTCTAGGAGATAAAAATTTAGAAATAACAGAAATTTTAAGATCATTGAAATATAACTACAAGAACAATTAAAAATTTTGAAAAATCATTGAAAACTGAAAAATTCTAGAAATCCTCTGATACCAAATGCTGGTCAGAGTAGATTACTCAAGAGGGGGTGAATTGAGTATCAATAAAAATTTATTTTAGAAATGGTTCTTTAAAAATTTACCACAATTTAAAAATATAATCAAAGTTAGTTTGAAGTGAATTTATAAGAGTCCTGAATATTTACTTAATTTCTAAAAAGATTGATTAGTTCTAAGATATACTTATATAAAGATTAATACAACTTTTGAAACTATCATACTGATACAAAATAGTTATAAAAACTTTCTAAACTAACTATCATAGTTCAATTCTATTTTATGAAATATGTGATATAACAGAGTAAAACTAAAGAGTAAAACACATCGGAAATAAACAAGAGGTATAGTATAAAGATGAGACTTAGTCCTCTATACTTGGCGATCACCTACCACCAAACTGTTTAAATTAAAAAATAGTTTGATTTATACCCTAGATCGGGGTTCATAATAGCACACAGGGCTTTCCAAGTCACACTTTACCTCTACCAAAGTTCTTCCTGGAAGAAACAACAAAAATTTCACACTTGACCTCTTCCACAATTCTACCTAGGATACAAAACGATAAATAGAGTGAGTGTTTGAGGATATAAAGTATCCTCTAGTTATGAACATGAGTCATTGTGTGTGTAATAGAAAGATACACAGACTGCTCAGAAATGTGAATAAAGGAACAAAACAGAGCTAGAGATGTATAATGAGGTTTAGAAATCTCTTTGTGTTATTCAGTGAACCTTTGGACACGTTTGATGTAGTGGATTTGATTTTCACGTCCTCTTCTGGACGTTGACTCCAAAACAGAGTGTCGTAGCCCATGTTTTCTATCTTCTAGGAGTATGATATGTTCATCTTCTTGTTCAAAATATTTTCATGGTCATCTCAAAAATTTTATCTTGATTTCTTGATCTCTCTGTATGTTCATTATTTTAGTTCATGGTTTTTGGATGTACGCTCGAGGGTTGTAGGGGTTCATAGGTTTTTCATTTCATACCACTCTTCTTTCCTCTATCGAATGATCCATCTTGAAATTATTTTATACTTCAAGGTCTAGTAGATATGAAGATCACCCTACATGCATGTACCTCATACTGTCCTATAAAAAACCTATAGACAGTATTAAATAAGGTAAGAAACATTAATTCTTCTAAATATGACTGTTAGATACTAATTAAAATTAATAAATTAAAAAACGTTTTTATGAGTATCAGTTATTCATAAGTATCGGTGAGTCGAAAGTATCAGTATGTGTGGATCGGTATGTCAACATCAGTCTATTATCATCGGTGACTCTCTGTATCATGACTCTCTGTATCGGTGAGTCATTTTCACCGGTATTAGTAACTTAGGGGATCAATGAGTCATTTGTAGTATCAGTTTGTCCAGTCATCGGTGAGTCATCATTGGGGACTCATTTTGAACTATCAGTGTGTTGGCCATCAGTGACTCATCCATCGATAAGTCCTGTGAACTAAAAGTGAATCATTTTTACTAATTGTGAGTCCTTGCATTGGTATTATCATGCAATGGTAGGTCACTTGGACTGACAGTAGGTCGTTTGTGTCGGTGAGTCATATGCAACAGTGAGCCATTTGTCAGTCAGTGTCATGTTCAATGGTGAGTCTATTGTTTGTTAGTTTCATGTCCAATGGTGAGTCTCTTGTCTATCAGTGTCATCCCCAATGGTGATTCCTATGAAATAGTGTCAGCTTCACATACTTAAAACATATTCCTATATGATCTGTTCGTGAGTGACTCATAGGACTGTCGGTGAGTAAACTGCCTGTCAGTGTTAGTGACTTTTAATTAGATAATTTTAGATGTTTTTTCAATCTTTCATATCAGTAATGTCAAAGAGTGTAAAAATCCATAAACACACAGATAATTAGTTATAAGCTTATTTAGACATAAACACACATTAATAGTTATATGATTGAAATGATCTAATATTTAAGATGATGCTTTGACATAATATAGGATCTTACATATGATAAGATATATGTTAATATATCAGATGATTTGTGATAATTAATACCATTATAGGTAGAGATAGTGGCCAACAGTATCTATAAGCCAAAAATATTCCAAGATACTATCGATGGAACCTTATGAAGAATTATATGGTATGCCATTCTGTTCACCCCTGTACTCATTATAGACAGTAGAGGTAGTGCTATAAAGACATCATCTTGTTCAGGAGACTTCAATGAAGGTGTGTATTATTAAAAATCACATGGACATAGCTCAGTCTAGGAAGAAGTTTTATGTCGATTTCTATAAATGACCTTTGGAGTTTGATTTCAGGGATCAATTATTCTTTTTCTTATTTTGACTAGACTAGGATATCAAAAGTTTAGGTGGAAAGGTAATCCATCACCTCTATTTGTCAAACATTTATGATTTTGGAGAGGGTTGGACCAGTAGCTTATTATATAGAACTACCTCAGAGATAAAGGTCTATAAAAGATATTTTTATGTTTCATATTGTCGCTATTACTATTTAGAATTATCTCATATTCTTTATTTTGATGAGGTTGAGTTGGATGTTGATGATTCATTTGGGGAGTATCTTATTTGTATTATTGATCGAAGCATGAATAATTTGTGTGGTAGGTGTATCCCTATAATATGAGTGATATTGAATCATGATCATGTAAAATATGATAAATAAAAGAAAGAGGTTGAAATACATGCTCAGTGGCTATAATTATTCATAGTTGATGATCAAACACCTTCAAGGAAAATCAAGGACAATTTTTTATAAGGAAAGGAGGTTGTAAAATAATGATTTTTTACAAGGTAAAAATACTTTAATTTTGAGTATAAATATCTTATTTTATCGATATGAGAGTACATAAAGGACTAAAGAATGTTTTAGAATCATTCTAGGATTATTCAGAACCTTGAGATCTAGTTTTTGGAGAATAGTATGAGGTGTACGATTAGTAGTAATTTTGAAGATCAATGGTGTGGCCCAAAAGAAGAGGTGAATGATTTAAACAGCCAGAAAAGGTTGGATACATGAACATGAAAAAATATAGACATGTTAAATAGTCCAAAAATATGGTTTGTTCATGGTTTTTATAACTGTGCACCCAGTTGTGTGAGGATAGGAGGCTTTTGGATAGAGAGTGCACATAGGCCATACATGGTTAGTCTAATAGTATGTTATGTCATGTGCGGGATATCCCATCTTGGAGAGTACTGTAACATGGTTTGTGAAAATTTAGTCTAACTGTATAGAAAAATTGTGTTCCCCTTTTTAAAGGATGAAATTACATTTTTTCTATGTTCCTTTAAAACATTACCCCTTCTTAATTTCCAACTGCTTCCCACCACAGATGTCCCCTCTTCCTCTAAACCTTGTCTTTGAGCCTCCTACTTTTTAAAATATCTAATCTGACTTCCACTTTACATGTTGGATATCCAATGGTATGTCCTTAAATCCTATTGGATCTTTTCTTCATTTACTTCACTGTATCAAATTCCTAATCCATGCAAGAAAATATTTCCTATTTTCAGGGAATTTTCGAATTTCTTTTATTTTTTCCATTCTAGCACAAATCATAAACTTATATCAGACGAGGAGTCTACTACCATGATAAGGTAGGTAGCATTTCTATTTCTTATAAAATTTTGGATGTTTATATCATGCTCTTTAATTCTATGCATCATAATTTCTATGTGACACCCTTTAAATTTCAAATTGAATTATTAAACTGTTATCACCTTATTTAGGTTTCCCCTTTCAACCTAATCTCATCATTAGTGGTTGAATACTTAGAAGTGAGCCACCCCTTCAGGTGTGTCACATTATGTTCCTATGAATGTAATTCCTTGTTATGAAATTAAACCACCCTTGAGGTGTGTTGAATTGGATTTATAAATGCAATGGATTAATTAAATTTAATATAGTGGTGTTATACCTTTTTTGGACCCTAAGCCTATGCTTTGTGGTTAAACCACCTTCTAAGGTGTGTTGATTTTTCATTATAAATTGAATGGATAAAATGACTTAAACCAAAGGTGGATGGTATGAACATGTCACCTAGACTGTATTTAATTATGAAATGTAATCATGTATTACATTATAGTTTTTGATACTTGGGTAAGTATTATATCATGCTTTATTATGGTCATAGACCTTGAATTAATTTAAAGGTGTGGAAAACCCCGATTGATACTTTTATTCCCATTTTGGATTGCCTTGTATGTACTCATGGTATGCCAACCGATTTATAGACGTGTCTTCCAAGTGAAAAACCACACTTGGATTCAGTCTTTGTCCTATGATTGTGAATTCCCCTACTTAGCACTGAGAGTTCACCTATATTTCCAAAAAATTAAATAAATAGAATTCCTTGGATGATTCTCGGTGGGTTTGATTTGATATTACAACCTCCTTGATTACTACCTTCAGTTCCTTTCATGTCTAGTGTTGTAGCTTCATAGTACATGCTCCAAGGTCTCAAATAGATCTTTTCCCTTAGGGTGAACTTCCAAGGGTAAACCCTGATGGAAATCTCCCAATTTATAAAGCTTAAAATCCACAAACATTATAAAACATCATATGATTATCCCTATACATGGAAAACTTAGTTATATGCCTTGGGTACTAACCTTATCAATGTAAATCTAAAATGCGATTGTTCAGAGACATATCTAGCTTAGGCTGAAGAAGGTTGTATTGGATGGGTGTTCTTAGAGGAACCCGAACCAGTGTGGTTTATTTATTTATCACCTTTATTGCTTATACGATCACACTTATAATTATATATTTACAAACTCGATAGTTCTAGAAACCATTGGTGGTGGCCTACTATGTTTTAATTACACCTTGTCTAGGCCACCTATTGGTACCCAAATAGTGTTTATGGATGTAGGAAGGTATAAATGGAATTTCTCATGAACCAACCCAAATGGGTCGGGGTTGCAACTCCCAAATCCTACCTTCAATAGGTCAGGGGATGGCAACAATCACTGAGAAGGAATATCACACCGATGGGATCCCTTTTCCTAAGGTTCCTATACACACGCACCTACAAAAAGCTCAATGAAACAATTAAGAGATACAAAAATACAGAAACTAAAATGCATGCATACGTATATCCAAAACCATAGTACAACATAATTACTGAAATTATACAAAGGAAAAAAACAAAACACTCACTAAAATAAAACTACAAAAGCATACAACATACTTAGAAGGAGGGGATCCTGGTCAAATTCAACTATCAGAAATCTCCTCAGACCAACTCCACCAAAAACCTCAGTCGGTCTAGCTCACTAAGCTATGCCTTCCTCATGTCCTCTGGGGACTTCATTGAAAGGAAAATGGTCTTCACAACACAAAACATGTGTTGGAAAATCTGATGGAATGGGTGAGTTTAAGAATACTCAGTAGGTGCCCCAAAAAACCCAAAACAAAATAGAGTAACTGAAATGAAATAGTCCACTTGACCTAGCCAGAGGGATTCAAATCGAGAGAGAAACACCATCTCAAACCATACTTGGATATACATGACTGTTCTGATCTGTCCACAAGGGGTGTCGACCCAGACATGTGACAACACGGTAAGGACTCCCAAAAAACATCTAGATATAATCATCTCTGACTATAATTATAATGAGGTTCTAACCACATATCCAACAACAACATTCTACTCAAGGCTCAAATGGTAACACAAAACCAAGAGAACACACTCCATGAGCTCAACCATCCCAGATGGCACCCATCCAAGAGATACACTCCATTGGAAAAAACTCAATAGGTATAGCTCTAGTTCCCATCCCCAAAGTTCCTACCATCACTACCTTGAACCCATCACAATCTAAAGAAACCCAAGAAAATTGAACTACACCTCACTATAACCCCATATTTGGGGGAGTACTAGATCATAAAAAACATGTAAAACCTCTATCACTACTTAACGGAGTGTACCACAACTCGGTCAATCGAGTGAGCAATAACTCCTAACCAGTTAATTCATGAAAATAGAAGAGGGGCATGTTACTCATAATTGTACTCAACAAATGAAGGAGAAATAAGTCCAATGGAGTACCTGCACCTCATTGCTACATAGAGATGGGGCAATACTACTCCATATACAAGGAATTGCACCTTGGTATGATAGGGGATTGAAGATCAGTGGCTAGAGGACCCACACCCTGGCACGATAGGGGAGTACTAGTCTACCAGCTCAATTACTAAGGGGGAACTGCACCCTAACATGATAGGGGAGTTTCGAACCCAGGCTCTAGGAGATGATCCCTAGTATAATAGGGGAGTTAGAAATCTATCAGAACAATATTTATGGAGGACCTGCACCCTATAATGATAAGGGAGTTATAAATAATAGAATTGAGGACCCTAACCCTTTCATGGTAGGAGAGTACCAACTCTATCTATACATCACATATGATAGAACCACACCCTAATAGAATAGGGGAGTACCAAATCCATAGATATAGGACCCAAAATCTAGTCCAACAGATGAGTAACTACTCTATCTATCCAACTAGTATAGAGGTCTCATGCCCTGGCATGGTAGGGGAGCACCATCCAACAACTCAAACGATATGGGGAACCCGTACCCTAATCCATTAGGGGAGTACCAACCCTGAAAGAACTATCCAAAGGTATATGACTCATACCCAAAACATGGGGAGTCCTATCTCTAAGTAGAGTGGTAAGGGAATCCCATGCCCAGATGCCATTGGGGAGTACTAGATCCAACATCCCTCTTTAAGAACCACACAAATGTCCAACATTGTCCAACTATCTTTTGAAGGAGAATAAAACATATCATACCTCTCATAGTAACACCTCTGTGTGTTGGGGACCTACATCCTGATAAAACAAGGGATCTTCACTCTACCAGACTAAAGAGTCTAGGGGACAAACTTCTTAATGGAAAAGGGAAGGGTAACGACCCCAACATCATCCCAGTGATCCACCATGATCACTAACAATCCTAAGGAACTCTAAAAAAGTGTCATTATCTAAACACCACATAATATATCATTTGTAAAAACCCAATGATTCATTAATGAATATTTTTAATGGTCTATTTAAATGTCTTCTGATGGTTATGTAAAACACATGAACTTATTTGGTTTTATGTTTTGGATTTTAAAATACCATTAATAATTGTGACCACTACTAATATAGCCATTGAAAAGTGATCACATGATTAGTATAAATATAGGGCTTTGAAAAATCCAATTTACTCAGACAAAGGAAGTGATGGCCTCATCCAGTAGACTTGCCTCGTACGAAGCCCATTTTTCAGAGCTCGGAAAGGAGGTGGAGTCATTGGTCTTCGCTCTTAACCCAGACCAAGCCGAGCTTGTATATGCTAAGCTTGAGCGAAACTGCCTATGGGAAAAGTGGAAGTGGATAGAGATTACCAATCGAGCAATGTTATCTGAGCCACCCCAAGAGTCTGAAACCATTGTGCACCTTACCTTAAGGTCTTATGCAGGTGTTTTAAGGGGTTATGTAACAAGACCCTACCACTATGATGGTGTACATTATTTTTTTATATAATAAATAAAATAAATTCATTTTATTATTTTTACTTTGTAAATAGTTTTTAAAGAAAAAATAGTTTTTTTGTAAATGTTTAACTAAGAAATCTATTTTGACGAATTAATCGATTTTCAAATTAAATAATATTTTAATAAAATATTATTATTATTATTATAAAATTACTTTTTATTAAATATAAATTATTGTATAATTTTATGAATTCAATTTTAATTTTTATTATGGTTTGAAAGCTATTTTTGTCAAAACCTATGATTTTTCGATAAATGACGGTTTTTATTTTATAAGTGAAAATTCACATATTTATAAAATTAGTTAGATAAAAGGAATATTTTTTTTGGAATAAGGATGTCTAACTTATCCAACGGTGATTTTTTCATTATTTTCTGAGACAGTTGAATTTTTGGGTAAAAATTAAATACCATTTAATTATATAATGTGTTTTATGACATCATAATGACCCAATAGTGATGTAATAAAATACTATAAACAATATTTTCGGCCATTATTTGTTTATAAATTAAAATAATGTTATTTTAGGTTTATTTTGTTTATTTTACAAAGATTTAGTGGACCCTTCAAGACTTATAAAACATTTTATCTTTTAAAATTGATTTCCATGAGAGTGTGACACACAACCCCATAAGAAACCCTATTATTTTAAGATGTTTGGCCATTGGGATTATAAAATATATTTTTGTACCCCCCTTTGGAAAAAATATGGGAATAAACCATTGGTTGGTTTGTGGTTTTGATTAGTTTATTGTTTGTTGTCCCAAACCTAAATAATAACGAATTCCCTATCCTTTCCTATATAAACCCACCCAAGATCCCACTTCATCTTCACTCAAAGCCTTTGGAGTTCTTAAAAACTCTTCCCTCATCTCTTTGGAAACCTCTCAAGGTGCCCCATGATCCTAATAGGTCTCTCTCAAGCCCCTCCCAAACCTTTGGGATCACACTTCCAATTAAGGGATTCCTACATTTCTCTTTTTATCCAAGTTTCTTAATATTTTTATGCCCTTTTATTTTCAATTATAAATGTTGGGGTATGATTTATAACCTCCCCCATACTTCCATATTTATGTTTTAATGATTATATACCCCTTTATATCTCATTAAATTCCTACCATGTACACCAGTTACTGTATCGAAATTCTGAAAGGAATATCTCTCTCCTCATTTACATTCAAGCATTTCTTTTGTATCATGAATCTAAATTCCATTAAAATTGTTGGGACAAGTATATATATGAAACCATTACTTTCTATTTCACATAAATATGATGATACACCATTTATATCTCATCAAACATTTTAATTAATTCCTATGCCACGCCGTTATGCTATTGAAATTGCAGCACGTTTTTTCAAAGCCAAAGGCATTGTGTAGTGAATACCATACCCATTTATCTATCAAGGGTATTCTCCTTTATGCACATTTAATTATTGATTATAGAGTTTCATGTATAAATTATACATTCCTTTATCATGGAATAAATAATTATGTTTAATGAATCCATATTTTAATGATCCATGCGGCACACTTATGCATGAAATGAAATGATTAAGAAGGGTGCACCCTGATAGCACTCCAATGCATTGGGTAAAGTATACTATCATGATACATCATGTCCAATGAGTCTTGACTAATTCTAATTTAAGTGAAATGAGGGTTTAATCATGCTTCATGTGCAATGAGGGATTACTAATGCTCCATGTGCAATGAGCCTTGGCTCATGATAATTCCATGTTAAGTGTTGTTTCCACATCTCCATGTTTTGATTATTATGATTTATCATGCATTTATGTTTATGTTTCTATTGCGCTCCATTGATATTCATATTGACTAACATGTATTTTAATCTTCATGTTTTGTTTTTTTACTCCCTTTCTGGGCTTTATAACTCACCCTTTTCTTATGAATTTCCTCAGGTTATCCCATACAATTCTAGGTATGAGGGAATGTAGTGTTCATGTAAAGGAAGTTTTAAATAAGATGTTTCATTTTATGTTTTAGGAATTTATGTAATGTTACTAATCCCCAAAGACACTATACCTATCGATCTTATATGTTGTAATCAAATAAAGGTTTTGTGTAATAATTTATGTTAAGTTTGAAATAAAAAGTAGGGTTGTTATAGTTGGTATTAGAGGATAGGTTTAGTTATTTTTGGTATTAGGATTATAAAACCCTAGTTAAATCCTTATAGAAAAGACCAAGTACAATAAAATCATCCCTAAGTTTTTGTGAGTATTGAGTAAGTGGTTTATCTAGAAAATACATCTCTGTCCGGATATGAGCAGGTAGAGGTGGCTCTAGAATAGATATACCTTGGAGTGAAAACTCTGACAAGGAGTTTCGGGCTTGACCTAGGGTATCCTGGTACACGACAACAGGCCTTGATACACACTTGGTTACAAAACTCATGGGGGATATACTTTGGTAAATTCACAAGCTTAGTTTGAACTATTGTTAATGGAATAAAAAAATTCCTCTAAGAATTAATATTAGAAAGTAGATCATGGATAACATAGATTGAAGATTCTAGATTCATAAGTTAAGGAAATAAAAGTAATTTATAATTTATCCATTTTTTGTCTTTGGATTACCCTTTATGTGTTACCCCTAACTTTACTTTAATTAATGAATAATAAATTTTTATAATTCAAGTAGTTTAATATCACAATTTTATCATGTCTAGAGGGTAACTCAAAATTTGATATGTTTTTTCAGCCTGATAAAGGATAGTTTCGAGATGGAAGGGGAAGAATCTCATAAAACACTATTTTCCCTTCCTGAGGACTTTCTTGCTATAATTATTGTCTAGTCAAGCTCACATAGCATAAAAAATTTTCCAATGTCCAACATTCTTGCAATATGCTTTAGGAAATATCAAACACCTCTTCTTTTCCATAGAATCATCAGGGACCATGACTCACCATTCATCAAATATTAAGCTCCCAACTCTACGACCTTTCAAGATGAGTGAGGTAGCATCAGGGTTTTCTCAATTATTTCACCCTATCCAGAGATTATGATGCAATATTTGATTTTAGTATAGTTGACGAAGGGGAAGACCTCTGATAAGCACATATATATAGTCTTGTCTTCGAGTCTTTTTGGAAACATTTAGAAAATATTAGAAGAACCACATATCAAAAATATCAAATCTGACTCTATCAGACTATTTTAAAAAAAACCTAGTACATGGAGATGTTTTGAAACTATAAATTTGTAACAAATATTTTCAAAAAGTGCATCATGTTTTCCATAATTACGATCCAAGTTTCATGGACTGCGTCTGGACTAAAGAAATGGAAGGATTTGAATGTGTATTGAGGTATCGTTGAACTAAGTGGACCCTCGCTCTCTGTGATCGACATGATAATTAGGGTTGGGGAATGATTAATGGTGGTGGGTAAGTGACTCTGAAGTCATGCTTAAATTTCAAAGTTCTTTTTGTATGTAATCAAATTGCGAGGACACAATATTTTTAATGGGGGAAGATTGTAATGAACCAAAGATTCATTAAGGAAAATTCCTCATGGTCTATTTAAAAGTCTTCTTATGGTTATGTAAAACATATGAACTTATTTGGTTTTATGTTTTGTATTTTAAAATAACATTAATAATTGTGACCATTGATAATATAGCCGTTGAATAGTGATCACATGATTAGTATAAATATAGGGATTTAACAAATCAAATTTACTCAGGCAAAGGAAGCGATGGCCTCATCTAGTAGACTTTCCCTATATGAAGCCCATTCATCTGATCTCGGAAAGGAGGTGGCATCATTGGGATTTTCTCTTGACCAATCCGAATATGAGCTTGAATACGTTAAGCTTGAGTGAAACTGCCTACGGGAAAAGTGGATGTTGATAGAGATTACCACTCGAGGGATGTTATCCGATCCACCCCAAGAGTCTGTAAACATCGCTCACCTTACCCTAAGGTCTTATGTGAGTGTTTTAATGGGTTATGTAACAAGACCCTAGAACAATGATTATGTACATTATTTTTGTATATAATAAAGAATATAATTTCATTTTATTATTGTTACTTTGTAAATAGTTTTTAAATCACAAATAGTTTTTTTAGTTAATGTTCAACTAAGAAATCTATTTTGACGAATTAATCAATTTTAAAATTAAATATTATTTTAATAAAATATTATTATTATTATAAAATTAATTTTTATTAAATATAAATTATTTTATAATTTTATGAATGCAATTGTAATTTTTATTAAGGTTTGAATGCTGGTTTTGTCAAAACCTAGGATTTTTCGATAAATGTCAGTTTTTATTTTAAAAGTAAAAATTCACATATTTATAAAATTATTTAGATAAAATGAATATTATTTTTGGAATCAGGATGTCTAAATTATCCAATGGTGATTTTTTCATAATTTTCTGAGACAGTTGAATTTTTGGGTAAAAATTAAATATCGTTTAATTATATAATGTGTTTTATGACATCATAATGACCCAATAGTGATGTAATAAAATACTATAAACATTATGTTCGTCCATTATATGTTTTACCATTAAAATAATTTGATTTTAGGTTTATTTTTTTAATTTTAAAAATCTTTAGTGGACCCTTCAAGACATATAAAACATTTAAGCCTTTTAAATTGATTTCCTTGAGAGTGTAACTCACCTCCAAATAAGCTACCGTATTATTTTAAGAATTTTGTCCATTGGACTTATAAAATATTGTCTTCCACTCTCCTTTGGAAAAAACCATGGGAAAAAACCATGTGTTGGTTTGTGGTTTTTGATTAGTTTAATGCGTGGTGTCCCAAACATAAATAATAAAACATTCCATCTCATTTCCTATGTAAAACCACTCAAGCTCCCACTTCCTCTTCACTCAAAGACTTTGGAGTTCATCCAAACTCTGCCATCCTCACTCTATAATCCTCCCAAGGTGCCCCGAGATCCCAATAAGTCTCTCTCAAGCCCCTCCCAAGCCTTTGGGATCACACTTCCAAGTAAGGGATTCCTACCTTTCTCTTTTTATCCATGTTTCTTAATATTCTTATACCCTTTTATTTTCAAATATAAATGTTGGGATATGATTTAACACCTCCCCATACTGACCTATTTATTTTTGAATGATGAGATACTCCATTCTGTCTCATTAAATGCCTCCCATGTACACCCATTACTATGTCAAAATTATGAAAGGAATTTATCTCTCTTCATTTACATTCAAACAATTATTTTGTATCATTAATCTAAATTCCATTACAATTGTTGGGACATGTATCAATATGACCCCCTTACTGTTAATTTCATGTACATATGATGATACACCCCTTTATCTCTCATTAACCATTTTAATGAATTCATATGTCACGCCGTTATGCTGCCGAAATTGCACAACGTTTTTCCAAGACAAAGTCATTGTGTAATGAATACCATGCCCATTTATCTATCAAGGGTATTCAACTTTATGAAAATTAAATTATTGATTATTTAGTTTCATTTATGAATTACACATTCCTTTATCATGGAATAAATTTTGATGTTTAATAAATCTATGTTTTATGATCCACGTGGCACACTTATGCATGAAATGAAATGATTAAGAAGGGTGTGCCATAATAGTGCTCCAATGCATTAGGTAAAGTACAGTATCATGATACGTCATGTGCAATGAGTGTTGACTCATGATAATTTAAGTGAAATGTGGGTTTACTCGTGCTTTATGTGCAATGAGGGTTTACTCATGCTCCTTATGCAATGAACCTTGTCTCATGCTAATTCCGTGTTAAGTGTTGTTGCCACATCTCCATGTTATGATTATTATGCTTTATCATGACTTTATGTTTATGTTTTTCTTGCACTCCATTGATATTCCTATTGACTAAATTGTATTTTAATTTTCTTGTTATTATTTGTTTACTACCTTAATGGGCTTTATAGCTCACCCTTTTCTTATGCATGTCCTCATGTTATTCCATGCAATTCTAGGTACAAGGGATTGTAGTGGTCATGTAAAGAAGTTTTCAATAAGATGTTGTGTCTTATGTTTTAAGTTGTTATGTAATGTTCTTAACACCCAAATACAATAGACCTCCTAATCATCTATGTTGTAATAAAGTGAAGGTTTTATATAATAAATCATATTTCAGTATGTAATAAAGTGCAGGGTTGTTATATCATTGGCTTATATAGAGGAAACTATCATGTTCAATGTGGAAAAATACCAAGGATATGCTACTCACAAGGATGAATCTAACTCCCAGAGAAGGAGATATGTGCGGTGGAAGACATCAAGGAGTATACAACATGCACTGGGGTACACACAATATGTGAACCCACCCTAGAACATAGTTGTGTATATGGTCTACATTTTTTCCAACCCATATAGAGGGTACATAACATTTACATCTCATACATGGTGTGTTTCGCTTCACCCGACCCCTGGCTGTGTTCCTCTTCCAAATGGTCTAGCCAGTCGTGTCCCTTAATTGTTTTGAAAACCATACTACACAGTGTGTTCAGGAAAAATAGCCACTTGGATGTGTATTTTTTCTATGCCCATGTCTAGTACCCCATGTCTGTGTACTTCAGTTGGGTAGTTCTACAAGACCATGTATGATCACACAGATTCCTAGGACATGTCCTTTGGCCAAATGACATGGGGTCACTACCAATAATGTTACCCTAGTATACAATGTGTAGTCCCCAAAAGTCATCTTTCCCAAATATAAAGAGCTACACAACGTGTCTCACTGGAATACACACTATGTAGATGGTAATTCCAGATGATAATTACCTTCAACAATGCCTGATCCACCCTTGTTTACCCAAAAACCAATCGATCAACCTATATGGGATCACTAGCAATTGAAATATTTCTCTAACACCTTAAAATAATGAAAAAAGGAGGATCGGGGAAAAAACTCAAAAATTCACACATCAAGGAAAAAAATCTGAAACTTCAGATGTATAATAATGCTTAGATCATGCTTCTCCTCGATCTGATGATGATTGGAACCAAGAATGGAGATCAATAGCTCTTTGTCACTTAAATATTTCTTGGTTTATATCCATTACCAAAGGTGGAGAGGTGGGTTGGCCCCTCCTAATGTTTTTCTCCCAAAAATGAGGGTAGGGGGAGGTTTAAGTTATATATTTTAAATTAAATTTTCATTTAATTAAATAATCTACCACAAAACGCCTTCCAACTTTCCTCTAATGAAATTTCCCAAAACAGACAACTTTATGTCGTGGATATGGAAAACATGATATTCTAAACTCAATCACGACCTCATATTTCCAATATGAAACTCCACTTGGAAGTTATTACATGTTTCATTAGAAACCACACATGTGTGAAAAAATATATTTAATATTCTTAATATCATAGTGCTGAGGCTCTATAGGCCTCGGTATCCCACGTCGACTCATTACCTAGCTTCATAAATATTCTTATGAATATTAAAAAGTAATACTATTCAAACCCAAGTCACTAAATTCTCTAAATTTTAGATATATTTACCTTGGAATATTAAATCCTAAGAACGAGGAAAGTAATTAAGTTCTCCACTGGAACTCCTTTGCCAGCGAGCTCACAAGGGGTTCTTGTGGTACTTCTAAGCACACACTCAGGGGAACCACCAAGGCCAAATGGTAGTTATGTCTAGCTCTAACTAGAAAAACATCATGAAACAGAATGGAACATGTCTTCTTAGCTGTGACTTGTGGAAAATGTCTGAAGCACTTCCCCTATGCACATGTAGGGTCTATCAATACATCACCTCATTAACCTGATGAAAATACTGATGCAAACAAATAGTTTACATCCATCCTTGGATTAATGACACCACAAACTACTCAAGAATATTTCATTCAAGGTTTATTCTGAGCACACGAGGGTACCAACCAAAAAAACAGGGATTCCCAAGTGTAAAACCTAGGTCTTAGTAGGTCCTTCATCTTCAAACCTCCAGCTGTAACACATCTCACAAAAACATTACATAGCCACACAAACTAGTTTCATCCCAGCAGTGTATGGATAGTAGGAATCTAATACACACAATGTAAAAATAGTAGGGTCTAACTCTGCCACTACATAATGGTTCTAAGTAAGGATCTCCCTCTACTATGGCTCCCAAGAAAAAATGGTCAAGTAGAAAAACTCCACTAGTAATTCCAGGACCTGCTCCAAAAATCCATCACACAACCTTGTCAAATACGCACAATACTAATGAAATAATCTAGCACACCTTGACACTATACACTTTGGGAAACAATGAATCTCCCAAAAAAAATTTATCACGCCAAAAAAATATGTATTAATGGAGAAATAATACCTCTTCCTCATAATTCTATAGCTAAAACAGACTACACCATGTCCTCCTCAAGAATCTTAAGTAAAAAAGATGACTTCATGTTCATGAGGCTGATAACGAACAATAAAGGTATACCAAATTTCTCACACTAGGTCTTAATGGTCCCTTCTTCATAACCACCAACATGTAACCTAACCCTAAACACACAAGTCAGAGAGACTCATCCACCACACCTCGATTCTATATGCTTTGGGTGACACTAACTCGCCCTCAAGAATTTAATCGAATAAAAAAAACATGTCTTGGTGGGGCAAGGAAACATCTTTCTCATGCATTAAAATCTACATTGAACACCACCAACACATTCCTACACCGATGCTCTATGTCACCCCAATTAAATCTTGAATAAGAACCAGAATGAAAATAGAAACTCACAATAGTGTGTAACAATTTCTACTCGAGAATGTTGGAAGGACATAGAGTGTAACTCTATTCATCCTTAGAGATTATGGGTAAAATGTATCTATGGACAATATATGTCCTCACCCACATCCTCTATCTCCCTATGCCTAGTGTGAACCACCTAGGGGTGGTGGTGGCAGCATCTCAAACCACCTTCCACCTCCTGATTCTCTCCCAGATCCTCCTCCACATCCACCATCATGATGTGCTCCCTAATATAGATGCTACCTCTACCAAGGAATACCTTCAACCAAATCCCTATCAGCATCATAGAGGTTCATACAATCTCTATAAATATATCCCTAGTAATCATAAGCATAACACCACCTCTCCTAAGGTTGAACTGATCCCTAACGCTGCTCCTATGTTATAGGCCCACGTGCCTAAGTATGGACATGGTTATACCTCCTATGCCACAATCCTATCATCTACTATCTTCCGGTTATTGAAGGTGACTCAGAATCAGGACCCCTATCATGGTCCACATCCACTTTTCCCTCTGCCAGGAAGCTCTCTACCACCAGATCCCACTTCAATTCCCCCACATAAGAGGGAAGGAACAAGGAGACCACGCCTGCTTGGATCTATCTACAAAGTCCCTAATACAATCTATAAGCTATGAAGAATGGGTATCAAAACATATAAAGGGAGTAACATGATAGTTATGTGAACCTCTCTGAGTACTCCTCCACATTCATGCTACCCTGCCAAATTGGAAGAAGCTTCTGGATACACATTGATCTTAACATGGCTGGGTAAAACTTCTACCTAAATTATTTCTTGAACTCCAACCAAGTGAGAGTCACCTCTAACATGTCTGAAAGGAATTGTTGATTCCTATTGGAATAAGTGAAATTTATAAATTTATAGTTGGTACCAAACATTTCACTAACTATAGAGATGTAATGTAGTGGCAGTATAGGATCGATTTCATAGGGAGACTTCTGTTTTCATTTTGGAGAAATCTGATTCCTAAACCTATAGGGGAGTCCTTTCAATAAGTTCTTGTTTGGGATTTTTATCTATGTTATATTCTTGGGATGACTTTAAATGATGAATTAGGGGTTGCCATCAAGTCATTTATTTGAGTGAAGGATATATTTTAATTATAACCTTTGAAACATCACATGTATTAGTCTTCAATGAAAACAAGGATCACTAGTTGACTTTGGTCTTAGCCACCCAGTTCTACCTAGGCGGTAGCTATTCCGTAGTCAAGAGATAGTGACAACCTAGGATTATTAAGTTTTGAATCTTGAAGGAAGAAAGTCTCCTATGATAGTGGTTGTAGCTTAGTCTACATCAATTAGGATAAGTTCATTTGTTTTACCATCTTGTGGTTAAGGACATTCGCACAAATGGGGTAGACTGGGGGTTCATATCCTAGTTACTAATTCAGTAAGGATTTCAATGTTTAGATTTAAAGGTATATTTAGTTATGCAGATAGATTTATTAATCCCTACCCCTATGCAAATTAGCTACTCGTGGTGGGGTAGGATGTAATTAAATAAATGAAATATGACTTGATTGATAGATTGAGTGACATTAATGAATTCATGATCATGAAATGATTCTTTAATGGTAGTGAAATAGTTTTCACTAAGTAAATTATAATAAACAAAAGACTTACTTGACAAATAGAAATGGAAATTGAATCTAAATGAGATGGTGGGAATTGAATGCATTGAAGAATGGATCCTCCATGGCTCTTGGATTAAAAAAATGAACAAACACTAATAGTTTTACAGTTTGAGAGGGAAATGGTGAAATAATTCACAAAAGAGATTAAAGGGGGAGGAGAAGCATGTTCGGAATGCCCTCAAATGCTCTACCAATCCGCTGATTATATAGGCATATATCATCATGATATGTACAGTAGGTACACGATGTGTAGCCTTGATCCACATCACTTCTTATAGATTTTGGATCTCCAGCGTGGCATGTGGGTCTCCCGCGATTTTAAGAGGTTTGAATTGGTACACGATGTGAGAAGGTAATACACTATGTGTACCTCATCTCTATCTGATTTTTCTGCATATTCTTCTTGGATTTCTTGCTTGAGGATTTGACTAGTTTCACGATGTGTCTAGTCTAGTAACGATGTGTAGTGGTCTTTTCCTTCAGGATATGTGGCATGGTCACAACTTGTCTTCACAACTCGATGAAGGTTTTCATCTTTAGGTACACGATGTTTACATGAGGATCATGATGTGTACAATGCCTATTTTTCACCTTTTCTAGATTTTCTTCCTTCGAATCCTATGAAGCACTTTTTTCTACAAAATTAGACACATACTAAGGAATTATAAAGTAATTATAACGAAAGCTATAAACAATTGATAGAAAAATGTATATATAAATTATTCCAATAAAATCCCCCCACACTTGAACAATTGGTTATCCTCAAGGAAGAATGTGTCAACAAATATTTCATGAATGATAAGAAATTTGTGAAGCCAGAAATATTTGTTACGTCTATGCAATTAAAATCTGGTGTTAAAAGAGATAATTTAATTTTTTAAATTAAACATTCATAGAATGTTAGTCAATCCTCACAGTCTATGTTTCAAAATAAATTCTAGTCTTTTAATCATAATCTTTTAATCAATCCTTATGTTATATTCCCAATTGTAATCTACCACACATTCTTTTCTCTCATCACTCATGGTAGAAAATGTTAGTAGAGGTATGCTCACACCCTAAGTACATGTTCCTAACCATAGGTGTGCACTGGTTATATCATCTCCACTGTGTATATACAAGCACAAGATTAATCTTGAGGAATTTAAACAATCAGGTTCTAATGACTCTGATGCTATGGGTAGCTGGTTAGAATGCAAAAAATAAGGATAAAAAAGGAGGGTAAGATATATAGTACAATTCAGAATGTGAAAGAACAAGTGTGATAATGTTCCTACTTCTGGTTGGTTAAATCCTTACTCCCTCAGCTAAGGTTGGATCCATATGTGTATCAAGAATGTATACAAAAATGATCATGTTCCTTTCCTCTTTCGTTTCATTTTGATTTTTTATTTTTTTTCAAATTTCTGCCTTGGATAGATATCACATCCATCACCTAACTACAAATGATCCTTTGAGGGATTCATCAGTCTAGAAAATGGTGATTTTTGACACTCATAGTGCACAACCCATATCAATTTTTTTACTTTCTTTTTAAATTCTTCAAAGGAATATAATATGAATGAGTTACAAAAAATGGTATATGGATCACAACCTCATAGTTAGGTGAGTGCACCAAACATCTCTAAAATTAGAAGCATGCCATGTTGTCTAATGTATCCCCTAAACTTATTCAAAGATATCCTTAAGCATTGTACAAGGAGAAAGGTAGGAAGGGAAATATTTTTGAAATAGCTTTATTCTAATAGGCCATTCATGGAAACTATGGACTAAATGAAGTATTGATGTCAGTTGTGTCTTAGGGAATGTGTCTATCAAAGAATCCCTCAATCATTTTAAATACATACTTTTTTAGAAATTATTTTGATAAATCTCAGTGCATGTTCTAGCTGATTTACATGCCCCATGTATCTCTCAACAAATATTCTCAGATAAGAGTATGCAATTGAATTCTTAGATTCCTCTCGGGTAATGAGAATAAAGAACATAAAATCACAAAGGGAACAAATTCTATGTAATATGTCAATTAATCATAATTTTAAAGATTTTAAATTTGAATTAATTCCCTAAACTCAGAAATAATTCAAAAATCATCTAAGCAGGAGTGAAATATAGTCCAAAAAACTTTTCAGCTTAAATTCTTCATTAATTACCAGGGAATAATGATTATCTAGTTTAAAGAATCCTTATAATTATTAAAAATGTGTCCTAGACAAGTGAGAGCAATAAACATTCAAGAGTATCATCAGTGAAACTCTGAGAATACCCCCCACACTTAGTAAGAGACAATGTCCCCACTATCAATAGAATGATTATCAGATTAGTATGGAATTCAATTTTAAAGTATTTAAATTGAATATTAGTCAAAATTAAAATAATAGGGAATTGACATCTCCCTAGTGCAATTGGTATTCCATGAGGGGTGTTTAAGATGTCGTATCATGGAAATACAATATATTTACAAGATTGTTTGAAGATAAAATCCTACACGAGATAACAAATGTTAGTTCACATGTATGAACATATGGAAAAGAAAATGAAATTAGTAGGCACACCAAGTGAGAAACTAGGATACATATTTTATTCAAATTTTGATAGTTTTACAATTTAGCTTCATGAAATCCACAAAACGAAGAATGAAAAGGAAATGAAAAATACATGTAAATGACAACTCGACAGACAATAAATGAACTATTGGTTTCTTACCATAAAGAGCTAACTAAACGTTGTCTTCCAAATCGGTGGATGGAGATTGTGGTCAGATGGTCCACCAGCTAGGTTTCAAATTCAGCTTTTACAACTACTAGAGGCTATGTCCACAAGATCTCATGGTAACATTTGTGGGTTAATCACTTTTTCGAAAACCATGTGATCATATATCCAGTGTGGTAAGAATGGAATCATTGGTCGTGGTTCCTGATGCTGATGGTGAATTGTGAGTGATAGCTCATGAAGTTATCAGGCAATATCGATGATGTGCTCAACCACACATTGTTCTAAGACTTCTGGCAGGAATAGACCATCAAGTATGGAAGATAATTATAAAAATAATGACATGCTAAAGATACCAAAAAAATATAAAAATTGAAACACAAGGGAATGTAAAAACAAAATCCCATGAATATATATATATATACAAATTTTGTACATAGGTGGGAGACAAGATGTATAAAACAACAACCCACCCAAGTACATGAAAAGTTTCCCAAAAATCCCAAAGGGGAGATCAAAATAAGATCAGAGATCCGCCCCAAAAATGTCCTTGAGTGTTAGCCCAATGCCTGGTGTCATTATCTACTGGTTGGGTGTATCTGCGTTAGTAGTAGTAGTAGAGGGTGGAGGTGTAGTGGCAGTGGGAGGTGTGGTAGAAGAGGTATGGAGATGGGATGGGGTGGTGGGTGGTGAAGTACCTATTCGTAAATGGGATGTGGGTCTTGTAGCTAGATTAATGAATGGTACCTTGGGGGTGGCCTCTGGGGTAACTCCCTTTCCCCTTTGGGCCTGTTTCTCCAGGAACTTATGATGGGTGGCATGTTCAGTGAGATCGAGAGGGAGGCTCGGCTGGATGGAAGGGGATGGTGGAATGGAAGACGATGAAGCTCCAACTAGGATAGGAATGGGTGAAATAGAAAATGTAGTGCGTGAAATGAATGGGGGATGGAGGTGGGGTAAAATTTGGTGAAGATTATCCAAAAACACACTGTATATCAGCCTCGAGCTTGGTGAGGGTGTGAAAGGATGGTGGTGGTATTGTGGAATGGGTGGCAGTGGAGGTGGTGGTGGGTATGCTTGTAGTTGGAGTGGCTATCTGAGGAGGCAAGGGTGGCTCTGCTGCTACTACTCTGGTTGGCTAATCCTAAGGTGCAACCTCCTAGATGTCTGGTACCTTGAAATAGATGTCATTTTCCCACACAAGCTTCTACATCTTGTAGAGAAGCACAAGATAAATCATCTCAATTGGTTGTACGAAGGTGAGGTGAAGAGAGGAATAAAATATGCCTAGGTACTTGGCTAGGTGGGTGGTGAAGGATCCACCCATGAGTGTGCCACACTTCCTTTGAGTTAGGACTATGAAATATAAAGAGACCTGGGAAGCCATATTGATGGATGTCCTAACCATGGTTGCTGCGAGTATCAAAAATTCCATCCGGATGATGCCGACATGGGTTTATCCCTAAGAAAAATTTCCATGCACCACGGATCCATGCAGGATGCGCAAGGCAGGGCCCTAAAAATGAGTTGACTTTGTGATTCAAGGGTCATGAAAGGAAAACAGGTCATGGGCGATGAGAGGCTAGAGGATTGGTGTAGTCTCAAGGGATAGATGTGTCTGGAGGGAGGGGTAAACATCAGAGATAATGAAATACTCTTTGTAGATACTGAGACCAACCTCAAACTTAGAAAAATAAAGATGATTAAATATTCCACCAAGACGAAAATGTACATAGTCCACAGTGATCTCAAACATGGACAAGAACTCCAGGAATAGTCCCGGTACTTCTCCTCACATACATGAATAATTCTGTTGATATGAAAAGTCTCTAAGAGCTGTAGGATAGCATCAAAAACATTAAACATGCTGAGCACATCCCAATACCACATTTTTTGGTACACATTGTCTTTATCTGTAGGTGAATAATGTTTACCCAATGATGCAAGTTGCTGATGAAAATAACCAGGTGAAAATTGAAGTTCTCTTTTGTGGAAGGTGAGGAGGTGTCATAATGAGATTCAGATGCAGAACTCTGGCGCTTAGTAGTGGGTTTCTGGATCTTATAGTTGGAGGAGGAGTTTGAGGGTGCGGGTTCAGACTGGGGTCACTTGGTGCATGCCATGGAAGTATGAGTATGTTTCATATGGAGGTTTTAGCTGGTGCTCTAGAGGAGGCTAGTAGTGAGGCAACTAGGTTTGGTGATTAGGGCAGAGGAGGAGGGGGAACATCAAGGTTTGAGAGAGGTGTGGCATGGGTTTGGGAGCAGATGAGGGGTTTAGGAGGGGTTTTCAAGTGCAAATGGAGAGGGGGTCGGTGGAGACGACGGGTCAGGGGAATATGTGATGTGGATTGTGACTTGTGAGTGATGAACTGTATTTTTATTAAAACTAATATGACTCTATACATGATGTGTACATATGAGTCTCATCGTGCATGGGGAAGAAAAATGAAATTTTAGGTGAAAAAGATACACATCAGGAACATAGTGTACACGACGTGTACTTCACTATGGTTAGACCACTTTCATGTTCCTTCCATGCCTCATTATCCTTTGTTCATGAGATTCTTGGAGAAAAAAAATCCTAATATAACATATCTAAAACGTTCCTCCCCTGGGTTGCCTCCCTACTAGTGCTTCCTTTATAGTCAGGAGCTTGACTTCTTCAAATATTAGTGGAGCTTGAGGCTGATGACACAACCTTCGTAGAATGGATCCTGAAATATCTTCAACCTTTGTCCATTTACCTTGAATGGTGCTCCTCCAACCCATTGAATTTCAATTGATCCATAAATAAAAACATGGATATCCTTAAAAGGATTAGACCATCTTGACTTTAGTTTTTATAGAAATAGTTTAAATCTTGAATTGAAGATCAAAACATTATTCCCTGGAATGAAGATACATCTTGGAATTCATTGGTCGTGCCATTTTTTCATTTTCCCTTAAAAATCCTTTAGTTCTTATATGAATCTCTCTTAATTTCATCCAATGCAGTTAATTTCAATATTTGTTACTCTCCATCCTTTTCTACATCCAGATTCATCTTTTTGATTGCCCAGAATGAATGATGGTCTTGCTCCACTAGAAGATGACATGGTTTACTATGTACCAATCAAAATGGGGTGTTTCCTATGGGTGTTTTTAACGTAGTTATGTATTCCCATAATGCATCATCAAACATCAGGATCTAATCATTTCTACTAGTGTTGATAGTTTTTTCTAAGATTTGTTTCACCTCCCTGTTTGACAATTAGACTTTCCCACTTGTTTGTGGGTGATAGAGAGTTCTAGTGTTATATCAAATGCAATATATTCCAAGAATTTTTCACACTGTATGATTCGAGAAATGTGTTCCATGATCACTAATGAGTAATCATGGAAATCCAAAACATGGAAACACATTCTTTTGAAGAAATTTCATGACCACTATTGTTTTTCCATGTGTTGTGGCTTCAACTTCCACCCATTTTGAGACATAGTCTACTACAACTAGAAAGTAACTTCTACCTTCTGACATAGGAAATGGTCACATAAATTCAATACCCTATATGTTAGAAGCTTAAACTTTAGGAATGGGGTTTTGTGGAATCTCAATTTTTTACTATTGTTCCCCATTATTTGACATCTATCACATCGATGGAAGAATCCCTAGGCATCATGATGCAATGAGGGAGAGATAAATATTCTTTGTAGGATTTTTTCCACTATATGTTCAAGGCTATGATGTCTGCCAGTTGGTGATGTGTGGAACATCTCGATGAAATTCTATTTCTCTTCCTCCGGGATGTTGTGTCTTAAAAGGTCATCGTCATAACAGTTGAATTGCAATGGTTCATCCCAAAATTAGTGTTTGAAATCCGACAGAAACTTCTTACATTTCTAGTATGAGAGGTTATGATGGAGATATCTTTTGGCAAGATAATTAGTCATATCTGAAAACCAGGGTTGGGTTTTGACACTGAACAATGTCTCATATGGAAAATCTACTTCAATATTTGTCTCACTGTCTTCTTTAATGATGGTCAAGGGAAATAGATAGAGGTGGTTGGAAATGATATTTTATGTTCATTTGGTGTCCTTGATTTCAATATCGAACCCTTGCAGCAAAAGAATCGAACATTTTAAAATTGGTTTTCCATCTTTCTTGTTCATTATGTATCGAAGGGCGGCATGATTTGTATGGACAATGACTTTAATAGAACGTGGTATGAATGAAACTTTTCAAAGGCATATATGATAGATAGGATTTCCTTCTCTGTAGTTGTATAATTAGCCTGAGATTCAATTAAAGTATTTCTAGAAAAATTAATGGGAAAAAAGGTGTTTCAATGCATTGTATGAGCACATCTCCTATAGCTAGGGTGCTGGCATTGCACATAATCTCAAACTCTTTTTCATTGTTTTGTGAAATGATAACTGGACACACAAGTATACTATTTTTTTTGTTTCGAAAGTATTTTGATTGTCCTCATTGAATTCAAAGGGAATATATTTTGACAACAAGTGTGTCTGTGGATGTAAGACTTTAGAAAAATATTTTATGAAGTGTCTGTAAAAACCTAGTATGCTCAATGAAATTTTATATCTTTTTAATGATAGATCATTCAGGTAGATCTTTGATAAAATTTATCTTTGATAGATCAACCTCAATGCCTTATTTGGAATTATTTTGTCCCATTAAAATTCCTCCCAATACCATGAAGTGATTTTTTTTTCAATTTAGCACTAAGCATATCCCATCACAGTGTTGGAGAAACGGTTCTAGATTTTGTAGAAAAATATCAAATGGTATCCCATAGAATGATAAATCATCCATGAATTTTATTGAAGAATTATTCATCCAAATCATGAAGGATGTGTGTCATGCATCTTTGGAACATTTCTGGTGGATTTCACAAACCTAATGACATGTATCTATATGCAAATGTACCAAATGAGCAGGTGGAGGTGAGTTTGGTCTAGTCAGAAAGGTCGACTGTGATTTGATTGTATCCTGAATAGATATCCAAGAAACATTAGAAATCATGCCCTACTAGTATCTCTAGAATTTTATCCATAAATTTTAAGGGAAAATGATCTTTTATTATTTCTATATTCAAACATTTATAGTCTATGAAAACTCTCCATCCAGTGATGGTGTATGTTGTAATGAGTTCATTATCATCTGTCCTTTCTACTGCGAGTCCCCCTTTTTGGGAATGACTTACTGGGGACTCACCCATAAGATTTAGTACTTATTTTTTGACAACTTCCTTCATTGGTTGTGTGATCCACCTTTGAGGTTGTCTTTTTAGTTTTACATCATCTTCCAATAAAATCTAGTGGGTGTATTTCTAAGGATTTATTCCCCTAATATCTACCACTCCCAAGGCGATTGATTTTTATGTCTTTTTAGGACATTAACCAGTTTTTCTTCCTAATCCTAGGATAGTTCGGTATTAATAATGATGGGTAAAGAGAATGACTCTCCAAAAAAGGAGTAATTCAATATAATAGGTAAAGGTTTTAATTCCAACCGGGGTGGATGAATGATGGATGGGATGAATGGTGGAACGATGTCTCTGGTGAGTGGCTCAATAAACACTACTTGTTCTTCCCCAACTCTGAAGATGATACATCCTTGATTAACAAAAATCAAGGCCTTTATTATAGCCAGAAAGGGTCTTCCAAAAATTATTAGTACACATCCTTCTTCTTCCATGTCCAAAACTGGAAAGTGTGCTAGGAAAATGAAATTCCCACTTTAACCAGAACATCTTCAAGAATACCACTTAGGTATTTAACTGAACGATGGATAAATTAAATTCTACATGTGTTGTTTTAATATCTTGAAGTTCTAGATTATTTAAAACAATCATCAACATTTGGTTAATGCTGGCTCCATGATCATAGAGTGATCTTCCAAATTTTCATTCTCCTATCACACAAGGGATTGAAAATCTTATAAGATCTCTCATCTTTGGTGGGATTTTTTCAGTATAATCATAGAAAACTCTTTTTTCAATGATATGAATCCCTGATCTTCTATCATTCTATTCTTTGATAGCAAGCCATTGATAAATTTTGCATACACATGCATTTGGGTGATTGCTTTAGCAAAAAGAATATTGATATGTAATTGTTTGAATATTTCATGGAACTTTTTGTTCTGAACGTCCTTCTTAACATGTCACAATATTTCTAAAAAGGAGAGAATTGGATTATATATATGTGGTTATATATAAATGGAATCCTTTTGTTTTTTCAAGGCTTGATACTTCTCATATGGTATTTGTTCTTGTGGTGTTGTGGGAATGACTTCCTCTACTTCTTTCTGTTGTTTCTTGGGGTCTTCATGTGGCCTTCCTACTCCTCGTCACTAAAACCATAACTTCCTATCATGGGTGTGTCTTTGTGTTACTAGGTAGAGTTCGTGGTAATATTTCAGATATGGTTTTTGAGATCTGACACATTTGAATCTCCAAGTTTCTCAAAGATGCTTGATGGTTTTGTATCACCGTCTTTAGTGTGGTCATCTTTTGATCTGAATTTTGGACGAAAGATGTCAAGAGGTTCTCCAAGTTACTTTTCTGTGGTAGAGGTGGCTGTTGTGGTCCTAGATGGGTGGGTGGAAATTTTTATTGTTGTTGGGGCCTCAGAATGGTTTTTTGTGGATATGAAAGTTATTGTGGTCTCAGGACAGGGTTTATTGGTGGATATCCTAGTGGTCCCTAGTTACAAAACTGAGCTTGACCACTACGCTAATGAAAATATCATGTATTTTTTTGAGGATGTTGTTGAGAAGGCCTTTGCTGATAAAACAACTGTTGTTGTTGTTGCTGAAACAACTGATTTTATTGATTAGAATTAACATAATTATAATCACGTATCTCTTCATATCCTTCTTTTCAATCTTGATACAAGTGTGGTCCACCGCACATCTCGCATGAGTAAATATCCATGACTGGGGTAGGAGGGGGTTGTGTGGTTGGTATCTGAAATTAATCATGCATTATGGTTAACACTTCGACTTGTGCTAATAATCGGGTGGTTTCATAAAATTCATGGATCCCATGTTGCGGTGGTCTATAGTAACTTTTCCACATACTGGAATTGTGGGATACTTTGTCCAAAATATCTCTTCCTACATCAAGTGTTTTAAACATCAAACCTCCCTCAATGGAAGCATTGACGATTGTTTGTTCCCCTAGTTGGAGTCTTTGATAGAAGGTTTGAATTTGAATCCAAGTATCGAGTCTATTATGTAGACACTTCCTCGTTATTTCTTTGAATCGATCCCATGCTTCCCATGCAGATTGTTCGTCTGTTTATAAAAATTTATGAATGTTATTATGGAGTTTTTAGGTCCGGATTAGGGGAATTTATTTATCGAGAAATGTTTTTGTGAGCTCATCCCAAGTCATAATTGTCTTAGGAGCTTGTGTTTTCGGCCAATCTTTTTCTCAGTCTCTGAGTGAAAATGGGAATACACGAAGTCTTATATCATCCAATGGCACTCCCAAGTCGGGAAAGGAATAACATACTTCCAAGATGTTAGAAATATGTTCGTGGGGGTCTTCGCTCTGAAGACCGGTGAACTGCCTCATGTTTTGGATCGTGTGAATGAGTCCAGGTTTAATTTAAAATTTGTGGGATTGTATTGGTGGGAAAATTTGATGGATATCGCACCATGGATCGATGGTAAACCATAATCCATGATTATCTTCTCTGGTTTAATTTTAGGTTCTCCATGTATGAGATGATGCTTTGGTGGGTTGGGTCCCATAGGGTGATGTTGCTATGCCATTTCTAACCGGCAAAGTGGAGAAAAATTCCTATCAATCTCAAGATCGAAGGTCAAGGGTTCGTGTGCTTCAATATTCCTTGACCGAGTCAAGGGACCATGGTACATGCACAAAAAGGATAAGAAAGGGATGAAAGGGTGTCTGAAAAGAAGATAGGGGATTAGGGAAAGGTAATCATAAGTTAAAAAACTAGAGATCTTTTTCGTAAAAATAGTTCTGCTATCCTTAGAAATGGTACTAGAAATTTAGCATGCCTGAAAGGCGTCGTTGATACCTCTGAGTGTGAGTAAAATTTAGAAATTTATAGTTGGTCTCAAACATTTCACTAACTACATAGACTTAGTGTAATGGAAGTACGAGGTTGATTCTACAAGTAGACTGCCATTCCGATTTTGGAGAAATATGATTCATAAACATGTATGGGAGTCCTTTCTAGAAGTTCTTGTTTGGTATTTTCATCTAAGTAATATTATTAGGATGAATTTAAATGATGAATTAGGGGTTGTTATCATGTCATGTATCTTAGTGAAGGATGTCCTTTAATTCTAACCTTGGAAAGATCATATGTCTTAGTCTACAAACCAAATAGGGATGACTAGTAGACTATGGTCTTATCCTCCTAGTTCTACCTAGGAGGTAGTTATTCCATGTTCGGGAGATAGAAAAAGCCTAGGTGTATTATTTTTGGTTTCTAAAAGGCATAAAGTCTCAAAAAATAGTGTTTATAGCTTAGTCTACTTCAATTGGGATAGGGTCATTTGAATGAACGTTCCGTGGTTAGGAACTTTCACACAAATGGGGTAGAACAAGAGTTTATATCCTAGTTACTAATTCAATTAGGCTTTCCATGTTTATATTTAAAGTTATATTTAGTTATGTATATTTCTTGATCCCTACCCCTAAAAAATTTGGATACTCATGGTGGGGTAGGATGTAAGTAAATAAATGAAAGACAACATGCTTGATGGATTGAGTGACGTTAATGAATTCAAGATCATGAAAATATTTAGAAATGGTATTGAAATATCATTCACTAAGTCAATTAAAATAAATAAAATACATACTTTACAAAGATAAATGGAAATTGAATCTAAATGTGATGGTGGTAATGGAATGCGTTGAAGAATAGAGATTCCATGATTCTTGAATTAAAAAATGCACAAATACTAAGAGTTTGAGAGGGAAAGGGAGAAAGAATTCACAAAGGAGACGAAATGGAGAAGAGAAGAAAGTCTGGAATTCCCTAAAATTCTATACTAATACACTCATTATATATGAATATATCTTCACGATGTGTACTATCGGTACATGATGTGTAGAATTGATACATGTCACTTTCCGTGGATTTTGAATCTCCAGCGTGGTGCACAGGTCTCTCACGAATTTAAGACGTTGGTCTGGGTAGACGAAGTGAGAAGGTCATTCATGACGTGAGTAGGTCATTCGTGACATGTACCTCATCTCTATCTGATTTTCCACAGATTCATAACGGATTTCTCACCTGGGGATTTGATTGAATTCACGATGTGTCGAGTCTAGTCATGATGTGTAGTGGCCTTTTCCTTCAAGCTTTGTGGCATGGTCATGGATAGGCTTCCCGATGTGAGGCAAGTTGCTATATTTAGGTTCACAACCTGTACAGGAGGATCACGATGCGTACTTTTCCAGTTTTGAACCTTTTCTTCCTTTTCTTCCTTGGAAACCTGTGAAGCTGTTTTTTTTGGAAAATCAGACACATTCCTGTGCATTATCGAGTAATTTTAATGAAAACTATAAATAATTGATAGAAAAATGTATATATAAATTATTATTATCAGCATCATCGTGGGATTTCATCACAAAAGTCTACCATCACCTGACTCAACCATGAAGAAGGCTCGTTGCTGGGACCACCATTTTATCGAGAGGTTTCCTCACTAGGTGGAAAGCATGCATGAAAACCTCGAGCCGTTAAAAAGCTTCATGGGATTCTGGGTCACCCTTATACCTTAGAGGTCATTGCCTTTGGAAATCATGTAGTGCACTTAGCCTACATGCATCCCCATCTAGAATTGTCGGCACAACCAACTGATCAATGGGTGGTGAATCAACTAGCTGACCACCTGGAGGTAATGCCTCAGAACCATTTCCTTGCACTGAACCCTCATCATGGGGCAGATAATAACTACAATACCACCGTGAAACCCTATCTATCTATCATTTTGGTGGAATCCTGGAACAAAATAAAATATGTTACATGGTTAAATAATATATTTGGGGAGATGACTCAATAAGAACAAGGAAAAACCAAAACCCAGTCCCAAATGATGCATGTACTATTATTTCACTATGACCAGCGTCCTAATGTACTGAGTTGAAAATAGGTTATCCAAGTCCTATTGAATGTATAAATCAACTTCCACACCAACACTGGAACCTCTAGCCTATGATCCGAACTCGAAACATCCTAACACTATTGCTATGCAACCCAAACTAGGCTCCTGACACTGAAGTCCCAAATTGGAACCTTATAACAACTATGCACATCATTACACACTTAAAACTGATTTATTAGATAAAATTTCACTTAATACAACTATGAGGATAGAAATGTATAGTTTCTAAGAAAATTAGGAACATTACATAACAACATAGAACATAAAACCCAATATCTTATTGAAAACATCTTTTACATGACCACAACATTCTTTCTTACTTAGCATTGCATGTGATATCTTGAGGACATGAATAATAAAAGGGTGGGATATAAAGCCCTATATGAGAGTAAACAAGGCATAACATGAATAATATAGTACATTTTAGGCAATAGAAATGTCAATGGATCACAAGATAAATATGAACATAAATGCATGATATAATATGATTATAATAACATGGAAATGTGGAAACAACATTTAACATGATATTAGAATGATCCTAGGTTCATTTCACATGGAGCATAAGTAAACCCGCATTGAACTTTAATTAGAATGATTAAACACTCATTTCACTTTATGTATCATGAGAATAATATTTACCCGATGCATTGGAGCGCTATCCGGGTGCACCCTTCTTAATCATTTCATTTCATTCATAAGTGTGCCACATAGATCATACAACATGGATTCATTAAACATAATTATTTATTCCAGGATAAAGGAATGCGGAATTAATACATGAAAATATATAATAAATAAGTAAATGTTAATAAAGGTGAATACCCTTGATAGAGAAATGGGCGCGGTATTCACTACACAATGACTTTAGCTTGGAAAATATTAGTGTAATTCAAGCAGCAAAATGACGTGACATAAGAATTAATCAAAATGGTTGATGAGAGATAAAGGGGCATCTCATCATACTTACATGAAATTGAAATTAATGGGGTCATATTTATACATGTCCCAACATATGTAATGGAATTTAGATTCATAATATAAAACAATTTCTTGAATGTAAATGAGAAGAGAGAAATTACTTACGGAATTTCAGTATTGTAATGGGTGTAAATGGGAGGAAATAATGAGAGGAAAAATAGGAATAAAATCATTAAAACATAAGGAGTGTAGTATGGGTGAGGTGTGAAATAATACTCCAACATTTATATTTGAAATAAGGGTATAAAAACATAAAGAAGTTTGGAAAAAAATGAGAAAGGAAGAAATCCATTACTTGGAAGTGTGATCCCAAAGGCTTTAGGGGGGCTTGAGGGAGGATTATTGGGAGCTTGGGGTTCTTTGGAAGGATTATAGAGAGAGGAGGGAAGAGTAGGGATGTGATCCAATGTGTTTGTGTGAGGATAAGTGGTAGATTGGGTGGGTTTATATAAGAAAAGAGAAGAAATTCTTTATTATTTAGGTTTTGGACAATACACATTAATCTAATCCAAACCACAAACCAACCCATTGTTTTTTACCACAGTTTTTTCCAAAGGGGAGTGGGAAAGATTATTTTATAATTCCAATTTCCAAATATATTAAAATATTAGGCTAGCTTATGTGTAGGTGAATCACCCTCTCAAGGAAATTGTTTTAAAATGTTAAAATATTTTATAAGTATTGGAGTGTACACTAAGGCGCCATAAAATTAATCAAACAAAACTAAAGTCACATTATTTTAAATGTAAAACAAATATTGTCTAAAAATGATTTTTATAGTATTTTATTACATCATTTCTGGGTCATTATGATGCCATAAAACACATTATATATTTAAACAGAATTGAATTTTTACCCAAAGATTCGGCTATCTCAGAAAATTATGAAAAATTTACCATTAGATAATTTTGACATCCTGAATCCGAAAAAATATTCATTTTATCTAAATAATTTTCTAAATTTGGAATTTTTACATTTAAAATAAAAACTGACATTTATTGAAAATTCATGGGTTTTTACAAAAGTAGCTTTCAACCCTTAATAAAAATTACAATTGTATTCATAAAAATTATACGATCATTGATATTTAATAAAAATTAATTTAGTAATAATATTGTATTAAAATATTACTTAATTAAAAATCCATTAATTCATCAAAATAGATTTCTTAATTGAATATTCACAGAACATACTATTTGTTATTTAAAAAGTATTTGCAAAGTAACAATGATTAAATAAATGTATATTCCTTATTATATACAAAACATAATGGACATAATCATAGTGATAGGGTCCTGTTACATAACCCATTAAAACACCCAAATAATACCTATGGGTAAGGGGTACGATGGTGATAGACTCTTGGGTGGCTCATATAACATTTCTCGAGTGGTAATCCCTATTAACTTCCACTTCCCCCAAAGGTGGTTCCGTTCAAGCTTAACGTGTTGAAGCTCGACTTTGGATTGTTCAAGATCAAAGCCTAGTGATGTTACCTTGTTTTGGATCTCCAAAAAATGGGCTTTGTAAGTGGAAATTCTACTGGATGAGGCCATCACTTCCTTTGTCTGAGTAAAATGGATTTGTTAAAGCCTTATATATATACTAATCATGTGATAACTGTTCAATGACTTTATTAGCAATGGTAATAGTTCTTAAAGGTATTTTAAAATCCAAAAACATAAAACCATGGAAGTGAATATGTTATATAACCGTTTTACATAATAATACATTTAATTAGATCAAGAGGAATTTCCATTAATAAAAGTTTGTGTCCTTACAATCTTCCCCCATTAAGAAATTTCTCCCTCAAAATTTACTTTTCCCACACTAAAATAGATGTGGGAAACTCTACCTCATCACTTCCTTCGGTTCCCACGTTGCTTCTTCAAACTTGTTTTTTCACCACAACACCTTGACGAGGGGTATTATCTTATTTCATAGAATTTTTCCACTATAATCTATAATCATCACCACATGGATATGCAGAGGAATACCATATATCCAACATGAAACTCTAGGTATCATCGATGATTATCACCATAACTTTTTTGTTGACTCTGAGCATCCTTAATGTGCTGCTGTATTTTCTTAACCTTCCCCACCATTTCTTAAAACAATTCTTGACCTAGGAGTTTTCTCTCCCCAAATTCATCCCAACATGTCGGTGTTCTGAACCTCTTCCCATAAAGGGTTTCATAAGGATCTATTTGGATTCTTTATTGGAAACTGTTATTGTAAGAGGACACAACCAGGGGAAGATATTGATCACATCCTCTTTTGAAGTATATTGAGCATGATATCAAAATGTCCTCAAGTGTTTTGATAGTCCACTCATATTTTCCATCAGTTTGATGATGATAAGTAGTACTGAAGTTCATCTTTGTATTTAGATCATGTTGAAGACTCTTCCAGAACATAAAGGTGAATCTTAGATCTCGATCAGATACAAGAGATATTGGTACTCCATACAGCCTTACCACTTCTATGATATATATCCATGCTAGTTGATCCAATGAGAAATCCTCTCGAATTTTAATGAATTGTGCAGTCTTTGTAAGAAGACCCGCAATATCCCAAATAGCATTGTTTCCTTTGGATGTCTTTAGAAGTTAGGTGACAAATTTCATGGTGATTTTATCACATTTCCAGGATGGTATGGGTAATGGTTGCATCACCCCCTTAGAGTTATGCCTCTCAGCCTTTACATGCTAACATACCTGGAGCTTTGATATATACTCACTAATCTCCTTCTTCATGTTATCCCACCAGTAATAATCTTGGAGATATCGATACATCTTTGTGTTTCTTTGGTGAATGGAGAAATTTGAACTATGTGGATTATCCAAAAGTTCTTTCTTTAACACTGGATTTTTTGGAACACATAGTCTTGACCCAAATCTCACAATTCCATCTTTATTAATATTGAACTATGAGGATTTCCCTTTTTTATAGTTTAAAATTTCTTCTGAATTCCCACATCATCTTTTTGATCATCTTTTATCCTTTCCAAAAGAGATGGTTTAGAAATCATTTATGAAAGGATTAATGATATTACTTTATTTATGATTCCCAAGTCCATCATCATCAAATCTAAGAGGATTGAATACTTTTCAATTCTCATCAATGATATAATTCCTGGGTCCTTTCTACTTAGAGCATTCACCACCTTGTTCACATTCCCAGGGTGGTGATGGATTGAGCAGTCATAGTATTTGATCATCTCTAACCATCTTCATTGGTGCATATTTAACTCTTTGTGTGTGAATATATACTTAATGCTTTTGTGATCCGTATATATTTCACACTTCTACCCAAAGAGGTAATGCTTCCAAAATTTCAAAGTAATGATTATTTTATCCAAGTCAATTGCCTTGAAGCATAGGAAATTAATTTTTCATTTTGCATCAACACACAACACATGCCCTTCTTTGAAGCATCACTGAATACCACAAAACATTATCCACTAGTGTGTAGTGTGAGCATGCATGTAGTGATATGCCTCCATTTCAAATACTTGAATCTATATTTGTATTCATCACTATAAGAAAACATTACTCCCTTCTGAGTAATATTGGTAAGAGGGATGGGAAATGATGAGAAATTTCTCAAAAATGAGCGATAATATCCAGCTAACCCTATAAAGCTATGGATATCCTTCACCGATATTGGCCTCAACCATCCCTAAATTGCATATATCTTCAAGGGATCCACAAATATCCCATTACTTGTGATGATATGACCCATGAATGAGACTTCCTTCAACTAGAACACACACTTGATGAACTTTGCATAGAGATTCTCCTTTCGCAAGGTCTATTGTACAATTTTCAGATGCTCCACATGCTCATTTTTCATTTTTTATTATATTAGAATATCATCTATAAATACTAAAACAAATTTTTCAAGGTAATCTCTAAAGTCTCTATTCATCAAGTTTTTGATGATTTCTATAGCATTATTGAGTCCGAAGGGCATTACTATGATTTCATAGTGCATGTTCCTTATACGAAAAGTAGTATTAGGGATATCCTCCTTCACCCTTACTTGGTAATATCCTGACCATAGATCTACATTCGAGAAGTATCGTGCTCCATGTAGCTGATTGAAAAATTCATCAATTCATGGAAGTGGATACTTGTTCTTTATCATTATTTTGTTAAGCTCATGATAATCAATGCAAAGATGCATATACCCATCCTTCTTCTTAACAAAGAGGACCGGTGCACCACATGGTGAAGCACTTGGGCATATAAACCCTTTATCTAGATTCTCCTATAGTTGTTTATTTATCACTTAAAACTCTTCAACAGCCATTATATACAGAGTATTGGATATTTGGAACGCCCCATGTATAAGATCAATCAAGAATTCAGCATCTCTTCAAGGAGGAAGACCAAAAAATTCCCTAGGAAACACTTTAGTGAATTCCCTCAAAATAAGAATGACTTTAAGGATGGTTGCTTCTTTAGATCCAATCATCGCAAAAATATACACATGATCATAGGGAAAAAATATCCACACTTGAGATGAGGTTTCTAAAGAATATTTCTCCTCCTCCTTTCACTTGTATAGAATCGGAGGCCGATTCACCATATGGAGAGTGATTTCCCTCTCACGGCAATTTATGTGGTCTGTATATAGGAAAAGTCAATCTATGAAAATAATTGCATCAAATTCTACCATAGGGAGTATTAAGAGGTTCTCCGGGAAGTTAAATCACCAAATTATGATAGGGGAAGAGTTATATTCATGGGTTCCAATGATTTCCCCATTTTTTCTCACCAGCAAATCTACTTCTATGATTTGTGGGGATGTTGGGACAGTTATACAAAACCTTTGAGATATAAAAGAATGCGTAGAACTAGAATCAAAAAGCACATTCTCTATTCTTGAATGAATAACTATGAATCCTATCACCACTTCATTTTAGGGGTTCACTTTAGAGGTAGGAATGGAAAAATATTTCCCTTGTTGCTTTGGAGGGAGTTGGTTGACTTTGAAAACCCATGGCTTAGGGCATTGGTTTGCAAAGTTCCATGGTTCTTTGCAGTTTAAGCAATGAACACTGCATTGAGGATCGAATAGAGTGTTCCTATCCTTTGTTGTAGTAGCGGGTTTTTCTTGTCGATAGTTAATAGATAGGTTCCCTTCTCTTCCACACCTAAAGCATTTCATCATCCCCTTCAGGCAATTTTTGGGGTGCTTCTTTATGCACCTTTGGAAAATGGGGTGATGGAATTTCTTAGCATAATTTTATTTATCCATTGGACCGCAAAAATTAAAGTCCACCTTCCACATATTATCCCCATGATATGCCTAAGATTCATCGATCTCCATTTCAACTTTGAGGGCACATCAGACAATTTCGACATAGCTATCGAAGTCACGGATCGCTAGTGAATTCCATATTCTATGTTTTAGCCCACCAAATAAGTGGTCAACCTTACATTAAGGGGTAACGACAAAGCCATAGGTGTATCTTGAAAGTCCTATGATGTTTTCCTCATATGCTCTAATGGATTCGTTGCCTTTTTGTTTGAGGGAAGGGAATTCCCTTTCCATCTTAAGTTAGAGGTTGTGAGGAAAATATTTATTGAAAAACATTTTCTAGAAATCCTTCCATTCCAATGCCTCGATCTCTTCCTCAGGATTCAAATTTTTTTATCAATGTCCACCATTGATCAGCTTCATCCTCCATATATTAAGTAGCTCAAATAACCATCTCTTGTTCAGAATAATGAAGGATGTAGAAGATCTTTTAAATGGATATGACCAATTGTTCAACGATTGAGGGATCAGACAATCCATTAAAAGTAGGATGTCTTTGTCTCATAAAGATCTCAATTATAGATTGTTATTTCTTGGGGGGGGGGGGGGTGGGTTGGATGTTCCTCTTTACCGATGTTTCTATTCAAAACTTGATTTAACTGAGAGAGTATTGTGACAAAGTTTGTGATTCCCACTCCTATCAGGTTTGGAATCTCATGATAACAGTAATCACATTGATCTTCACGTCAATTGTTATCCCGAGTACTCCTATTACCAACCATTGGATGGAATATAAGGAACGTTAGGGGTAACACATAAAGGGTAATCCAAATAAAAAAATAGATAACTTATAAATTACTTTTATTTATTTAACTTATGAATTTATAGGATTCAATCTATGTTATCCATGATATACTTCCCAACATATATTATTAGAGGAATTTTTTTATTCTTATAATAATGGTTCATTTTAAGCTTATGAATTTACCAAATCATATCCTTTGGGAGTGTCTCAACCAAGAGTACAACAAGGCTTGTTGTTGTGCACTAGTTCCCATTCGAGTCTAGCTTAAAGCAATGTTTTTGGGTTTTGATCGTAGATACATCTGTGCCTGAGCCACATCTACTTGTTCATATACAGATAGATATGTATTTACTTGATAAACCACTTACTCAATAATAACCAAAATTTAGGGATGTTTTTATTATATCTAATCCTATCCCTAAGGCTTTCACTATGGTTTTCTAATCCTAATCCCAAAAATAACTAAACCTATCCTTTGATACCAACTATAACAACCCTTCTCTTTATTACACACATAAACATGATTTATTACATAAACACGAACTTAAGACAAATCTAAGGATAAAGAGGTCTAGTGTCTGGGAAAATTAGGAAAATTACATAACAACTTAGAACATAAAACCCAACACTTTATTGAAAGCTTCTTTTATATGACCACAACATTCCTTTGTACTTAGCATTGCATGTGATAACCTGAGGACACGCATACGAAAAGGGTGATCTATAAGGCCCAGAAAGGGATTAAACGTGGAATAACATGAAAAATATAGTATATGTTAGGCAATATGAATATCAATGGAGAACAAGATAAACATGAACATAATGGCATGATATAACATGATTATCAATATATGGAAATGTGGAAACAACATTTAACATGATATTAGCATGAGCTATGGATCATTGCTCATGGAGCATGAGTAAAACCTCATTGAGCTTGAATTATCATGAGTAAACCCTCATTTCAATTGATGTATCCTGATAAAAATCTTTACCCAATTCATTGGAGCGCTATCAGGGTGCACCCTTATTAATCATTTCATTTCATGCATATGGGTTCCATATAGATCATACAACATGGATTCATAAAACATCATCATTTATTACATGATAAAGGAATGTGGAATTCATAGATGAAACTATATAATAAATAAGTAAATATTCATAAAGGTGAATACATTTGATAGAGAAATGAGCATGGTATTCACTACAAAATGACTTTGGCTCGGAAAATTGCGATACAATTTCAGCAGCATAACGATGTGACATAAGAATTCATAAAAATGGTTGATGATAGAGAAATGGGTTTATAATAATATATACATCAAATGTAAAGTAATGGGGTCATATATATACATGTCCCAACATATGTAAGGGAATTTATATTCATTATATAAAATAATTTCTTGAATGTAAATGAGAAGAGATAAATTCCTTATGAAATTTTGGCATGGTAATGGGTGGGTATGGGAGGCATTAATGAGAGGTAAAAGGGAACTAACATAATTCAAATATATGGAGTGAAGTTTAGGGGATGTGATAAGTCATACCCCAACATTTTTAATTGAAAGAAAAAGGGTATAACAACAAAAAAAGTTTGGACAAAAATGAGAAAGGAAGAAATCCCATACTTGGAAGTGTGATCCCAAAGGCATGGTAGGGGCTTGAGAGAGGATTATTTGGAGATTTGGGTGCCTTGGGAGGATTCTAGTGAGAGTAGGGAATATTAGAGATGTGATAAAAGGGTTTTTATTGAATATAAGGGGGGATTGGATGGGTGTATATAGGAAAAGTGTGGGAATTCATTAATATTTAGGTTTTGGACACTACACATTAAATTAATCAGAACCACAATCCAACCCATGGTTTTTTCCCACAGTTTTTTAGAAAGGGGATTTGAAAAAATTATTTTATAAGGATAATGGCAGAAATTATTAAATTATTAGTCTTTCTTATTTGAACACGAGTCACACTCTCAAGGAAATCATTTTAAAAAGTTAAAATGTTTTATAAGTCTTGGATGGTCCACTAAGGCACCATAAAATTAATCAAACAAATCAAAAATCACATTATTATAAGGTAAAACATATATTGGCCAAACATAATTCTTATAGTATTTTATTACCTCACTTTTGTGTCATTATGATTTCATAAAACACATTATATATTTAAACGGTATTTAATTTTTACCCAAAAATTCGACTGTCTTAGAAAATTATGAAAAATTCACCATTAGATAATTTCGACATTATGAATCCAAAAATAATATTCATTGTATCTAAATAATTTTATAAATATGCGATTTTTTACTTTTAAAATAAAAACCAATATTTATAAAAAATTCATGGGTTTTTGACAAAAACAACTCTCAAACCTTAATAAAAATTAAATGATAATTTATATTTAATAAAAATTAATTTAATTAAAATATTTTCTTAAAATATTATTTAATTATAAAAATACATTAATTCTACAAAATAGATTTATTAATTGAATATTAATTTAAAATACTATTTGTGATTTAAAAACTATTTACAAAGTAACAATAACAAAATGAATGTATATTATTTATTATATACAAACAATATTGCACATAATCATAGTTCTAGGGTCTTGTAACATAACCCCTTATAAAACCCTAATAAGACCTAAGGGTATGGTGTGCGATGGTGACAAACTCTTGGGGCAGCTAAGGTAACATTTCTCGGGTGGTAATCTCTATTAACTTACACTTCTCTTATAGGCAGTTCCATTCAAGCTTAATCGGTTGAAGCTCAGCTTGGGATTGGTCAAGAGAGAAGCCCATTTACATTACCTACTTTTTGAGCTCTGAAAAAATGGGCTTCGTATGGGGAAATTATATTGGATGAGGCCATTGCTTCCTTTGAATAAGTAAATTGGATTTGTTAAAGACCTATATTTATACTAATTATGTGATAACTTTTCAACGACTATATCATCAATGGTAACTACTCTTACCATTATTTTAAAATCCAAAAACAAAAAACTAAGGAATGGCATATGATATATAACTATTTTACATAATAAGACATTTAATTAGATCAAGAGAAATTTCCATTAATAAATGATTTGGTCCCTACAAACGTACTCTGATACCACTCTACCATGACCCGACACAACATGGCCCAAGACACAACTTCCCAATCCCAACTCTAATAGGCCAGGGGCTGGTGACTAGTGCTAAGAAGGATATCACATAGATAGGAGGCCTTTAATTAAGGTACCTATAGGCACACACCAAAAAACATCTCAATGTAATAGTGCAAAGATATACAAATCTGGAAACTAAAATTCATGCATACATCTATCCCAAACAAGAGTACAATAAAAGTACTGAAATCATAAAAAGGAAAAAACACACACCCACCAAAGGAAAACTGTAAAACCATCCAACCTACTCATAAGGAGGGGATCATGGTCAAATGAAACTATAGGAAAAATCATTGACCTAGCTCCAGTAAACCCCTTGGTCTGTCTATATCACTAATCTCTACCTACCATGGGTCCTCTAGAGACTCCATTAAAAGGCCTATGGTCTTCAAAATACAAAACCTATACGGAAAACACCCGTACATGAGTGATTATAATAATACATACTAGGCACCCCAAAAACCAAAAGAAAATGGAGAAACTTAAAGGAAACAATATGCTCGACAAAGACATACGGAACCTAATAAAGATATAAAATCCATTTAGAACCATCTACGACTATGTATGACCCATCATATTCGTCCACAAGGGGTGTCAAGCCAGACATGTGCAACATCGCAAGGATTCCTAGAAAACACCCAGATATATTCATCATGGAATCTAAGTCTAATGAGGTTCCATAATCATATCCACCAATATGATTATACTCAAGGATATAACAGAGGTCCTACCATCGCTACCTTGTGTTGAATACAAGCTAAAGAAACCAAATCATATTAACACACACCTCTCCACTACCCCATAGTCGAGGGACCACTAGATCCTAAAAACCCACAAAACCTCTATCGCTTCTTAATGGAGTGTCTTGCACCTCAGTCTATCGAGGTAGCACTAACTACAATGCTGGACTTGTACCCTACCATTACTTAGAGATGGGGGAGCACTACTCTGTATGTGTGGACCCACACCCAGGTATGATAGGGGAGTGAAACTAAGTTGCTAGAGAACTAATACCTTGGTATGACAGGGAAGTAATGTTTTACCAACTAGACTACTAAGGGGGACTAAGGGGGACCTATAAACTGACACGAAAGAGGAGTACTGACCCTAGGCTATAGGAAATTCTCCTTGGTACAACAGGGGAGTGCCAACTCTATCGAAATAACATGTAAGGAGGACCCATTCCCTAGGATGAGAAGGGAGTTATGAATCCAATGTTAAATAAACTCTTCCCTAGCATGGTATGGGAGTACTGACATTATCTATACATAACGTATGAAGGAACCACACCCTAACATGGTAGGTGAGTACCAACTCCCTAGATATATGACATGAACCCTAGTCTAACAGGGGAGTAAATAATCTATCTATCCTACCAGTATGGAGGCCTTGTACCCTGGAATGATAGAGGATCATAGTCCAACCACATGAATGATATGGGGAACCCACACCCTAATCTTGTAGGGGATTACCAACATAGAAAGAACTATATAAAGGTATAGAACCCACACCCATGAGGTGGGGAGTCATATCTCTACCAACATAGCTAGGTAAGGGAAACCCATTCCCTGATGCCATAGGGGAGTACCAGTCCCAACATCTCTCTTCAAGAACCACACCGATATCTAACATTGGTCATGTATCACTGGAAGGAGCATCACAATTATCATACCTCACATAGTAAAAATGTCACGAGTAAGGTAACTACTCCCTGACACAAAAGGGTTTCACCACTCTACGAGCCTAAAGAGTCCATGGGACCCACTTATTAAGGAAAATGGGAAGGGTACTGACCCTGACATCAACCCAGTGATCCACCCTGATCACAACTAAGGTTAAGCACCACTACACAAGTTTCATGCTCGAAACACCAAATCATATATATTTGAATTAAATGGGGACCGCCATCATGTTCCATGTGAAAAATTGATTAGTATTGGCTACTCACAAGCTCTAATCCATGTCCTAGAGAAGAAGATACATACAACAGAAGATCCCAAGAAGATCTCAAGGAGTACACGATGTGCAATGGGGTCCACATGGAATGTGAACTCACCCGATCACCTGGCCTTATATCCAGTATACATGGTTTCTTAACCCATGTAGGGTTACATGTTGTGTATAGACCACACATAGTGTGCTCTACTTAACTTAGTCCTTGGTCATGTTATTATTCAACATGGCTCGTAAAACTGTTTCCCCTACACGTCGTGCATCCTATACTACATGGAAAGTTGGGGATAAATGTCTATTTAGCCATGTGTTTTTCTTGTGATTGTGTACAACACCCTATGTCTATTTACTTTGGAATTGTAGTTATACATGGCCATGTACGATCATATAACTTCCCAGGCCATGTCCTTTGGCCACACGAAATGGGGTCACTAAACAGAATGTAACCCCAACACATGGAATGTGGTCCCCAAGAGTCATATTCCTCGAACAGGAAGAGAAACATGGTGTGTCTCACTATAGAACACACCATGTATATGGTAATTTCATATTGTAATTACCTTATAAATTCCATATATTCCCTATTCTACACTAAAACCAATTGATCACCAATAAGGTATCACTAGAAATTACAATAGGGCTCTAAAAACATAAAATAATGCAAAACGAAGGGTATCAGGACCAAAACTCAATCCCTGCTACCTCAAGGGACAAAATCTGAAGCTTTAGGTGTAGATTTATTAGTGGATAATGCTTCTCCTCAATCTAATAATGATCGAAACCAAGAACGAAGATCAGCAGCACTTCGTTCCTTCTATTTGGTCTGATTTTCGTTGGTTTCTAAAGGGGGAGAGGAGGGTTGGATCCTCCCTGCATTGTGTACCCAAAGTGATAGAAGGGTATATTTAGGTTATATTTTTTTAAATTATATTTTCATTTAATTAATTAATCTACCACATAATTACCCTACCAATTTTCCTCCAATCAAAACTCCCACTGTGAACAACTTTAGGTTATGCCTAGGGTAGACATGATGTTATAAACTCAATAAGTACCTTATATTTCTAATCGAAGAATCATTTTTGGAGTTATTCCATGTTTCAAGAGAATCTATATGTGTGTGACAAAATATATTTAATATTTTTAATATCACCATACTGAGGATCTTTGTTCCTCAGCATCCTACTCCAACTCATCACCGGGCTTCATGAATATTCCAAATTCTTATCGATCAAATATGAGTCACTAAATAAGTGTCTAGTTATAGATGATTGATTTTATATACTAGGATAGAGTTTGGGAGAAGTGGATCAAGCTTGTTCTTTATATTATATTGGAGATAGATTTTGGACCTTCTTATTAATTGTTTATAGCGTATACTGTGTAGGCCTGATATTATGCACCACTTTGTATTCCCCTATTTATTATAGAATAATGAAATAATTATTTTTAAATGACATTGGGTATTATTTCATGTCAGTTTACTTTTTATTGAATGTTTACTTATACATTATCCATTATTACTTATTTTATCGGTTCATTCATATATTTCACTATTGTGCATTACTCTAATTATGATGGTATAGTATCCGCACTGCATCACCTTAGACCCTCATTACTTTTCAATAGCCTCTAGTGTATGAGGAGGAATATTTGAGTTCATGTGGCCAACTGGGTTTGGTTATTTATGAGTGAACTGGGTCTGGGATGTTACACATACATAACATGAATTTACCTTTATTTTTTACACTTAAAAAAACTATACTAGTCTTTATTTACCCCCATATAACTTTGATTTACCCTTACATAACTTCTATTTACCCTTATATAACTTTAGTTCACCCTTAAATAACTTTTTTTCCCTTTCATAACTTTTATTTACCCTTAAAAAAATTTAGTTTACCCTTACTTAATTTTTTTACTCTTAATTAAATCATGTTTACCATTATATAACTTTATTTTACTCTTACTAAACTTTTTTAACCCTTACATAACTTTAGTTTACCCTTATATAATCTGAAAAACTTTACATTTTCTCTTAAATAACTTTGTTTTAACCTTACATAACTTCTTTTTACCATTACATAACACTAGTTTACCCTTAACATTTTTTAATGGTATATAAATATAGTTTACCCTTACATAACTTTTTTTCGCCCTTAATAAACTTTAGTTTACCCTTGCATTACATGTAAATGTTTCTATTTATCATTATATAAATTTTTTTCACCATTAATTAACTTATGTTTAACGTTACATAACATTATTTTACCCTTACCTAACTTTATTTTACCCTTAATAAACTTTTTTTATTCTTATATAACCTTTTTAACATTACATAACATTAGTTTACCCTTAATTAATATATAAAAGTTTCTATTTACCCTTATATGAATTTATTTTACTATTAATTAACTTATTTTTACCCATACATAACTTTATTTTACCATTAAATAACTTTGTTTTACCCTTAACTAACTTCTCTTTACTCTTACATAACTTTAGTTTACCTTTACATAATTTTTTTACCCTTAATTAACTTCATTTTGCCCCTAGTTAACTTAATTTGTTTTCTTTTTATCTTACATAACATCATTTTACCCATACATAACTTTATTTTACCATTACATTACTTTATTTCCCCCTTACATAACTTTCTTTTACCCTTTAATTTTTTTAACCTTACATAAATCTAGTTTACCCATACACAACTTTTTCTTACCCTTACTTAACATCAATTTACCCTTACATAACTTTTGTTTCCCTTACATGAATTCTATTTAAACTTATATAACTTTAGTTTACCCTTAATAAACTCTTTTCACCCTTACATATCTTTAGTTTACCCTTAATTAACCTGTACAAGTTTTCATTACCCTTATATTACTTTGTTTTAACCTTATTTAACTTATGTTTACCATTACATTACTTTATTTTACACTTAAATAACTTTGTTTTACCTTTAATTAACTTCTATTTACCCTTACATAACTTGTTTTTACCCTTACTTAACTTCTGTTTAGCCTTATTTAACATTATTTTGTCCTTAATTTTTTTAAACCTTACTTAAATTTAATTTACCCTTACATAACCTATACAAGTTTTTTGTTTATCCTTACATAACTTTGTTTTACCCTTACTTAACTTATCTTTACCCTTAAATATTTTATTTTTTCATTTTTAAATTTTATGTATTTTTAATTTAATGTAATTTAAATAGTAATGTTTAATTTAATTTAATTTAACATTATATTATTAAACAATGAGATCACATTTAATTTAATCAAATTATTAATTATTTATGCAGTTAATTATTTATTATATTAAATAATATTTAATATATAAAAATTAAATATTATTTAACTAATTTTATATATTTTATATTTATTAAAATAAATAATGTAATCATATATATTTTAATTTATTCATTTTGAATATATGTGTGTGTGTATTATGATGCACTAGACCCAGTTCACTCATAAGTAACCAAACTTGATCGACCACATGGCCTTAAGCACGCCTCCCCCTACACCATTGGCTACCAACTAGTAGAGAGGGTCTATAGTGGTACACTGCGGATATTATAACCTCTTTATTTGAGTGGATTGCAATTTTAAATAATGAATAAATAATTGAAAGAAAAAATAATGATGACATTAGAATTAAATCCTATAATAACAATAACTAACATAAATAATAATAACCAATATCCTATTCTCAATGTTGATGTCACGATGCTATATAAAATGGGGAATAAGGGGAACATGTAGTAGGCATACAACAATACATACCATCCAAAATATATAAAAAAACAAAAAGATCAACGTTATGACATCATGAGCACTATCTTGTTCCATGACTCTTGTACTACATCCATGTATAGAAAATCAAGCACCCATAGTTGGCATCTTCCCTTTGACCCTACCCACATCCATGAAGTCTGTCCAGGTACCAATCAACAGCCTAAATAGTGTGTGAGTAAAACCCAGTAGGCCACTACCAACTATGTCTAAAACTATCCAATATATGAATGTATCAAGAAGCAGTGTGTAGGGAATACAAAGATATAGGTAAACTAAGTTTATGAAATCTATATTGGCCTATGTCTTTTAAGGGACACCCATATGATACTACCTACTTTGAACTAATCCGAAATGTATATAAAAAATTACACTTTTATATCTAATAAGGAACAACATGTATTCTAATTCAAAATAATCAATATCAGACATCATTTCTATTAATTCCAGATAAAAATAAGGATTATCATGTCCTTTAATTCTAAATTAACAATATAGAACGTCATTTCCATCAATTCCAGATAATCAATATGGAACTTCATGTCCCTCGAAATCTCATTACCAATAAGGAACATCATGTACACTATTACAACATAAACAACCAGGTGCATCATTTAAATTATATAAATTAATAATGTCTAAATCTCATGAATATCATATTAAAATCAAGGCTAAGGAATGACACCATTGAAATTTGTCAATTCCACATCATCATTTAAATAATGTGATTGGAAAGTAATAAAAAAGGGTCAACTGTAAAATACATTCCACTAAATCATTTAACAAGGTTCAAGTGACATGGTATTACCAATCACCTATTACTTAATTCATTTATAAGCGATCATGTGGTCCATGGGAATGTCCACTCCACATACATCTCATTAATTCTTTTTAAAAAACCCATTAACACGGGACATGTCAACACACCCCAAAGGTGGTTTAATTTCTAGGAAAAGATTTCTAGAAGTTGTGGACCTATAAGAAACACACCTAAGGGGGTGGTTCAAGTCAAGATATATAACCTCCAATGAAGAAAATTGGTTTGCAAAGGCTAGCCAATTTATGTCATAACAAACTATTTAATTAATTTCACATTTTAGAGGTGATGCATGGAAGCTCTATCACACAACACAAAGAAACATGATATATAATTCATAACATTAAAGGAAAGGTACCAGGACACCTACATTAAAATGGTAGATGAATCATCATCAAATATAAACTTCATATTTAGGATAGAATGTGAGAAATTGTATGAACTAAAAAACACTTTGGAAATAGGTTATATTAGATCACATGGAAATAACATCCAATATGACCAGATAAACTGAGAAATAAATGAAGATTACCCTTATCCTTACTGAGGATGATCAAATGTGAAAAATTGAGTTCTATTACTAGTCCAGATGAAGGATATCTCACCATGACTAGAAAGAGAAGAAGAGGGGAGCTTGAGTGGCTAATATGAATGGGAAATACGGGAGAAAGAAATGGGTTAAAATGGATTAAAGGATAGAGAAAAAAACATTATTTCACCACTTCTTAGGGGGTCACAATTTGTATTAATGGGTTTCCAAACTATGTGCCAACCATGCACACCTACTTTCCAAGGAGACACCAAATAACATTGCTATTAACATGGTTTGAAAAATTGTGTGTAGCCCATGCATATCTAGTGTTCAATTTTTACACCCACTCACATGGCTAGGTTCATGGTTAAGAGAAATTATGCATCAACCATGTGACATACACATATAAATTATTTCAAGTTTTGTACAACCATGCATCCTACCTTTCAAGGTTAAAAAACGTCACTCCTCTTATTTGGTCTGCACAGTTGAGCCGCACAGTTAGTACTAACCATGCACCAATCATTTGTGTCACTCTGGTTCCCCAAAATCCCGTGCTCCAGGCTCTAAACAAGCCCTGGATACTTCCAAAACCTTCATATAATCCTTATGAATTCTCTTATAGATAAAAAAATATACATAAACTTAAAATTAATGTAAACATACCTTGTAGAAAATTGAGATCTTATAACCTACCCTCCTTAAAATAACTCATCCTTGAGTTTCCCTATGGGTGGTTGGTCATAATCTGATAAAACTTCTAGCCACCGCTCATGTATGTTAGACACTCTCTCCTAGTTATCATCATGTACATGACCATTCTACTATAGCAACTGAACTAGAGGAACTGACCTACCTTGACGAGCCATCATGATATGATCAACTATTCAAATTGGGTACTCCTCAAAAGAAGAAACAACATCCAACTCAACCTCACCAGGCTGATAGATATGAGATAGGTCAGAATAGTAATGACATAAATGAGAGACCTAGAATATTTCATGCATGGAACTATATATCTAAGAGAGTGTTATTCAATAATATACTGGTCGGACCCTCTCCAAAAACTCCAATGGTCTGGTGAATTTAGGATCTATCTTATCCTACCTTCTAATTCATTGATTCCCCAACATAGAAAAAATAGATAAGAATACTAGATATATGAACTCAAAATATAGAGTTCTTCGATGATGATTGGAATAATACTTCTACCTAGAAAAAGTCTTATCTATACACTTTTTGATAAGATGTACCCATTCTGATGTCTCCTGAACAAGATGAGGTCCCAGTAACGCTGCCCCGCTGCCTCTAACCAACATATAGGTGAAATAAATGACCTACCATATGAAGCCTCATATGGATCCATCTGTATCGTTACCCAAGAGTTATTATTATAATAAAATTCAACCATAGGTAAATTTTTGTCCTAAGAACATCCAAAATTAAGGATGCGTTCCTTAATAATTCTCTTCAATACTTGTATAGTACACTTGGACTGAAAATCAGTCTGTGGGTGGTGTGTTGTACTCAGAAGCACCTGTGCACTGAGAACCCTATGCAACCCATTCTAGAACCATGATGTAAAATGTGTGTCTCTATTAGATAAAATAGTATGTAAAACACTATGAAGGAATTTGATCCCCATGACATATAATCTTATAATCGCATCCACTTAAAAGGTATGCGTAATAGGTAAGAAGTGGGCATCCTTCATCATTCTTTCAACAATCACAAATATTTCATCACTGCCTTGAAGGGGTTTATCTAAATCCATCAAAAAAATACATAGTAACATCATCCCATTTCAAATATAGAATGGGTAATGGCTGTAAAATATTAGCAGGTCACTAGTGTTCCACATTCACCTACTGATAGGTGGAATTCTTGGTAAATAATCCTACAATATTCTTTTTCATACAAGATTTCAAATACAGGAGGCATTAGTCATGGTCAATTTTTAAACTCCAAGAAATTTTTTCCCTTTAATAGCGTGATAATATTGCATTAATTCCTCTTTTATTTCTTTAGGAACCATGATGTGTCCATGAATACATAAGATCGCATCCTCGTCCATGACCCAACCAGGTGGTGAGTCCCCACATGAAACACCTTCCATCATAACCAAGCCCTCAAGATCTGAAATATGCCTCATTTTCAGTTGATCTAGACATAATAAGGTCACAACTAAAGGTTTAATAACAATCTTCCCATGACACTCCTAAAACTCTAGATGTATCTCAGAAAGAAGATCCATCAACTGCTACTCGCTACCGACTTCCAAAAAATATTCTATTGAAGTCTCTTGGTTCAAATAATCATCCACTACATTCCCTTTACCTGATATACAGGAATTCTCAAAATCAAATGAATCAAAGTATTTAATCCATCTTCAATATCTATGTTTTAAATCATGCTATGTTAATATATATTTCATATTTTATGATTCGTGTAAATTACAAACCTTCTTACTAATAGGAAATGCCCCCAACAACACAAGTTAAGAACAACTATAGCTATCTTAAGATCATGTATAGGGTAATTCAATTAATAAGGCCATAATTGGTGATATTCGTACACCACAACTCCACCCATTGCTTAAAAATGTCTCCTATCTGGATGCTTGATGCATCCCAATAAACTATATAGTCTCTTCCAAGCTTAAATGCAATTAGAATTGGTGCTGAGTTCAAATTCCATTTTAGCTCCTGAATGGATTTTTCAAAAGCTTCAGATCATGATAATTTAACACCCTTCTTAGTCAATCATACAAGAGGTTCTAAAAGGAATGATAAATCCTAAATAAAATTCATATAATACCCAACTACCCCAATAAACCCCATATATCAAAGATGTTCTTGGGATTTTCTTAGTAAAATACAACTTTCACTCTCTCTAGATCCATATATACCCTTGATCTCGATATTATGTGACCCAATAAGTAAAACTTATCAATATTGAAGTGGAATTTGGTGATCTTGTAATATAACCTATTCTCTCTCAGTGTACTCAGTATGATTTCATGGTATGTTTCATGATCGTGTCTAGTTTGGTGATACACTAAGATATAATCCATGAAAACCACTACAAAAGAATCCAAATATGGGTGGAAAACCTAATTCATCAAGGTCACAAAGATAGATAGCATATTTTTGAGACCGAATGACATTACTAAATACTCACACAAGCCAATCTACTATAGAATTTTTTATTTCGTATATCTAAGTCTCTAACTCATACCTGATGATAAAACTGCCTCAAATTATCTTAAAGGAAACCCTTTATCCTTAGATTTGGAAAAAAAGGTTGTATATAAAAGGAAGTGGGTACCGATTCTTAATGGTAAGCTGGTTCAAATTTCAATAATCGAAACATGGTCTAAGGGTCATATCCATCTTATTGGTGAAAATAATGGGTGAACCCCAAGAAGAAGTAATGGGTCATATAGAACCATATTTTTCCAAGTAATCTAACTATATCTAGAGTTCCTAGAGATCAATAGGAGACATATTGTATGGAGGAATATATAATATTGATTCTCCTAGAACAATATCATTAGTAAAATATCCTCTCTCTCATAAGGAATCCTAAAAAAGTTATTTCTAAATACATCCCCAAAACAATCCACCACTAGAGGGAAGCCTGAAAGATATATTCCCTAATAATTTAGAAAAAGGTTTGAAATCTTGGCTAAAACTCTGCCCAACCCATGATGATCAGGTCCAGTTCAACTCACCTAGACATCACATTCACCATAACGAACATAGCCACCACCCTATGGTGATGAAAATGACACCCTTAAGTGATAATATTCAATATACTCTTGATAAGGTACTAACTAGTCCATACTGAGAATGATATCAAATCCTATCATATTGAGGATGAAAATATTCTAGAATAAATAATATCCACTTCTCATAAAAGGAAAATCTTTTCATAGGTGCACACTTTTTGATCAAACTCCCAACGGAGTATCCAGAGTCACCACTCTACAAAATTATTCAGTCTCAGAATAAATTCTACTCACTAAAACATTAGATATGAAGGAACGCAAGCATTGGTTTCAAATTAAGTAGATACTAAAGTTGATGCTACTAAAATAATACCATGAAATATATATGGACCGACGCTTTTCTCCTCATCTTTAAACTATATTTCATATATTTGTATTGATCTACTAACTTGGGATACACCTTGAATGCCCTAAGCCGGTCCGATCTGATGGCGCTACACATCAATGGTCTGACTCCCTTGACCTTGTACACCTCCTCAACTTGAATAAACTACAGTACACCTGCTTCCTACCCCTCATGGAGTTACTGGTCTCACTCTGGAAGGTGAAGATGGCATGGATCCTCTATGACTGGAAATAGGTGGAAAAGTTTGACAAAACCCATGAATATAACCCATCTTTTCAAAATCCTGACATTCAACTGGGTCTCAATCACACTGAGGCTTCATGTGACTTGGCTGTCCAAAATGATGGAATAAAAACTGGCTACCTTTGTTTAGAATCTGACAATTTGTTCAATCATGGGAAAGTTTAAAATAATGTTTTCTACTATCGAAAAAACTGTATCCTAGTCTGGGAACTCGGCCAATATGTCCTACACACTCTGTTTCCCTCATGTTACACTTAGAGATGGTGTTCTAGTTCAGTATTTTAGAAATTTTAGTCAAACACAAATTATTCATCTAAAATTTTATGTCCCACTGAATCTCATCCACAAATCACCTTACTCGAGTCAATTCATCACCACGAAGAGTAAGAAAAAAACATTGTAGCTTTTTTAAAGGAGATGAGTAGTCCATAATAGACCAAGTACCCTGATCTAAATGCAAAAAATTCTCTAGTACATTTAGCTCTCAATGTCTCTAGGTAGAAGTAATAAAAAAACTAGTCTAGAAGTCCCTCCAGACCATACCTTGATGCTAATCATCCTGATTTAGAACATTCCCCCAATGCTTGGATGATCTATGTAGCATATAAAATTCAATCTTGACCCTTCTTTCCAGAGGCATATACAAATGCTCAAAAAGGGAAAACATAGCCTCTATCCATGACTTAGTAGCCTGAGGGAAATCATCCATTGATAAATCAGGTAGATTATACTATTAAAATTCTCACATAAACTCTGCCATAATAGGGGCTTGTCGTGAGGCTCCCTGCATGGTCTTCATGAATAATAGGAAACCCTCTTGAAATTGGGCATCAGTGCCTAGATCAATCATAACAAGAGGTTCCATACATGTCACTGCAAGAGGTAATATTGGTGGTGTAGGTCTTACTACCTCTAGAGTATGGTCATCACCACCTTCTAGGCATTCGACCTGAGGCCATCGTAGATACATATATATACTGTTCTAAATGCATTCCTCAAAATGATTTTTGATAACCGAAAGATTACTAATAGGAATAAAGATGGATAAAATCCTCTCTATATGATAAAAATAATATATTCACTTACGATAACCAAATAGGAATAAGTGCTCACTACCCAAGAAACACTAACCCAACTACCTGTTTCTATGGCCAAGCAAGGGTATAAGTCATCTTTTTAATCATAAGGTCTCATTTTATTGATTTTAAATTAGAATTTAAAGAGATAAATTCTCTTTAAGTTTCAATTGGTATCCCCATTTAATTAAAATTATTTCCCTTATGAATTAAAATTCAACAGTTATATATATATATATATATATTAGTTTTATTAGATGCATTTTTCATTCCCAAGTTATAAAGTCCCATTCTTTATAATTTTTAATTGGAATTTCATGAAACTAAAACAATACCATTGTGATGGTTTCATTATATAAATTAATATTACCAATTTATAGAGGCCTATATACCTCATAAATTGAAATTGGAATCCATTTAATTTCAACCAATAATGTTTCAGCTCATGAAACCAATGGTCCATGGCTCAAACATATCATATTTTATTTGTTAAGGTGCCTCCAAAAAGTTATGCAGGAAAACAATGTTTAGGTTGATGAAGAAACTATAATTAACCAATTATTTATCTCATTTATCTAGTAGAAATTCTAGTTAAATAATAGATATATCATTCAAGACACATACATTAAGTATCATGCAATCATGCAATGCAACCTATGTGGTCTGGAATATACTGTTGGATCATAAGAGTTTATAGAGGATACAAGGGGGGTGAATTATAGTATAAAATTTTAAAATAATTAAAAACATAATCTCTTCATTAATTTTATTATACTGAGATTGAATTCAATGACCAGGGATACTTGTAACGGGCTCAATGTTCATCCGAAAAATAAAATTGTAGAGAATTTTAGTAAAACAAACATTCCTTGTAAATGCACATTAGAATTAAAACAACTTGTAGAAACAAGTGAATTAAAACTTTACAATGTTATTTTGTAGAATAACATAATATTTAAAAATGAAATAATTACATTTTAATATTAATTTTAAATTCATTGAATAACATTTACTTAAGTTATCTATAGTTTCAACCAAACTGTCATGTCTATCTTTCTTTAGAAGAAAGACCTCAATCACAATGATCGGAATTATCTTTGTATTCCTATCACTGGGAGTGATTGATCAACCAAATATAATCCAACCATCTTCCTATCCCTATAATCCACCGATCTTAACCTCAACTCAATACAAAATACAAATGAAAAATCATTTTATGGAATTTTCATTCCTCATATAGATTTCTTAAAATAAAAACTCTATAAAATATTAAAAAAGAAAATTAATGAGTTTTTATGGAAGAGAAATCTTTAGATGGATTGGGTTAGAAAAAATCATTACTCCTAGCTTCTTGAATTCCCCTATAATTATAGGCAAACCCCTAATAGTCATATTTCCATGATTTTCGAAGCTGGTTGCAACGAACTCAGATGAGATCCAACTTGACATCTCAGTAAGTACATCTCCATCTAATTTTATTTCAGTAGCACCATTAAAATAATATAAAAGAGTGTTCTGTCTGATAGAAATAAATATGACTCTGATTATAAACATTATTATTCTAATGGAATAAAACATTTTAGTCCAATATACAAAACTCAGTCATACTGATGGACTCTTATTTCCACACTAATAGACTACATTTAGTCATACTGATAGAATATATTTTGTCATATCGATAGACTATATTTTTTCATTCTGACAGACTATATTTTGTCATTCCGATGGGATGAACATTGGTTAATCTTATGGACAAGAATTTGTTAAGTCTGATGGATCATACTATAGTCAGTTTGATGGGTCAAATATTATTCAATATGATGGATATAACTTTATTCATTCTTATAGATTAGACTAATTTGTAATGTTTATATTATTAGTTTATAATGATTTCTATATTCTATAGAATACGTTTTTTTCTACAAAAACATCATAAAAACTTTCAAAGTACAAATTTAATAAAACATGTTTTTTAAGAGTGTGTTGTGATTTTCAAAACTAAGGATAATAATTATATAATTTTAAAATATTGTTTCAATAATATCCCCCTTTTTGAATAACATAAAACAAAACACTTAAATATAAAACAAATAACATTGAAAAAAATTAAAAACCAATTGTTCATTTAATAACTCTTCATCCCTTATATTTATTATCTCCCATTTTATTTATAGTTTCCATTTTTTAAATAAAATTCGTTCAAAAGAATAAGATATGATAACTTCTTAATAACATCTCCCACTAAATAAGATCTTACCTAAAAAATTATTCAAAAATTTCTTCCTTAATAACCAATTTAATAAATTATCCCCCAAACAATAATATCTGTAAATAATTATCTCATAATTACTTTTATAAACACTTATTCCCCTTCATTATTTTGAAAATAAATATGAGAGGAATAAAGTACCTGAAATTTTAGTGATAATGATACAATGAAACAATTTTGGAAAGATAAGAATTCATCTAAAATAAAATATAGAAAGCAAATTCGTCCAAACCAAATTTGAATACATTCAATCAAATATGTATATGGAAGAAAATTTAAACTTTCATTCATTTAAAAATTATGTTTATATATCAAGAGTCTATAAGAAAGAAGTTTTTTTTCATTTTCAACTTCTTCATGATAACTTTCATCTTTTTGAACTCTTATTGGTTCTTTTTGATATCTAGTGTTTTTACCTCCATCTTTTCAAGACTTCCTTTAAGAACTTCAAACATTAACACTTATTGATTTAGCATGACAACTTGTTCCTTAAGAGATTTATTCTCAATATTTTTGGATTTAAACTTCTTAACATATTCTTTGAGAAATAATTTCTTCTGATTCAGTTCTTAAATTTCTTATCTTGACATTCTGACAAACATTTTAACTACACAACTAATTCAAACTTCCCATCAACATCAAAAAACAACTTATAAAAATAATCAATGATTTCTAATTTTATTTTATTTATAATCTATGTTTTTTCATCATGAATATTCAAATAACTCTCAATGTCTATCAACTAACTTAAAATATTATTCACTCTTCTTCTTTCAGACCTATATTAAACATTAAAATAATTTATTTCTACTTCCATATGGACCACAAATTATACCATATAATTTACAACATTTGATTAATATAACAAATTTAATCTCTTATAAATATGATTACACCAGGATTCTATGTTTGGAAGTTATGTAATAACATCCACTAACTTCTTCAAAGAATCATTGTAATTTCTAAATATTATTCCCATTTTTGGATCTGATTAATTTTTATGAGAATATATTGAGTTTAATGAGACCACGAACACATGTCTCCTTGAGGTTCCAGAACCACTTTCTCTTTCTCTTTCTCTTTTTCAACAATTTAAAATTTTTCTATACTATCATTTCTATCGGTATCAACTTTGTCTGATACATTTGTTTGTGATTTGTGATTTTTAATATATTTCTCCAAACTTTATTCATTTTTTGATTCTACCAGATCAAAATAATTCTCTGATTAATTACTAAATGATGTTGTTCATAAATAAATTATTTCTTCCTAGTTTTCTTCTTTGGATTATTCTGAATTTGATTCTTTGGATTATTCTTACAACTAATCTTCTAACCATTTGACCAACTTTTCTTCACTTCTAAAATCAAATTTTCCATGATTCTTCACACTTTTTAAACTTTTGCTTTATCTTATTCTAGAATAGTTTGTTCAATATCTACAAATTTTCGTTTTCAATTTTTCAATAGTAATGAAAGCTTTAGAAGTCCTGATAACATCAAGTTCCAGAACATTTTTCAGAACAATTTCAATAAAGGATGGAATAATTGCTTGGACCATAGATAATGGAGAAATTAAAAGTTCTTTTTTTCCTTCCTCTACATCAGTTTGAAATATCCAAGTTCATTTTCGACACCCTTCATAAAACTCTCAACTTCTTTTTTCTTCATCAAAATGGTTCTTTTATTTCTTTTCTTCTCATCTACTTTCAAAACTTATTTGGTTTTTTATTTAAGGTATAATGACTCGAACATATCTAAACCAAATTCTAGATATAAAACTTATTCTCTAATTTTATCTTTATAATCTTTTGAAGAGCTTCATCATACATAAATTTTACATTCTTTTTTGGCCTAGTAGGTGAAGAAACAACTTTTCTCTTTTCATGAACTTTTTCCTTCAACTATTGAACTTCATCATGATACAGAACGTTGTTTCTTTTGAATTTTTTTTATCTGCTGAATAAAGACTAATTTCATCCTTGTAATAGTTTATTCACTTATCAATGAAACATTTTATCTCATTTCCACATCCTGATTCTTTATCTTCATTAAAAACATGAAATTTATCAATATCTTGTTGATAAAATATGGAAATTATAGAATTCTCAACTTCATTGAACTTTTCTTAATTTTTTCTATCTAAAAGAAAAAATAATTAATTTTTTTTTATTTTTATCATATTCATAACGAAGTCCAAAACAAATATGTCCAAAACCTTCAAAGTATCTTGGTCTCCATTCCTCAAGATTAAGTAACCTTGCATCCACAACACAATAACTCTTGTGTCTAGTTTCAAATTATAAACCTTACTAACCTTATTATATAAATAAAATAAAGATTTTTTGGACTTAGTTTTCTCAAACGAACCTAACTTTTCTAAATGTTTATGTGTTACATGATAATCCTCTCCATCCAATCGTACTTCTATAAGTTCTGAAACTTGTTGAATATTTAACATGAAGACTCAAAAAAAATTATTAAATGTTTTGATTTATATATCATCTTCTATAATAAACTCGATATATGAATAAAATTAACTAACAATAGCCGAATATTGAAGATCAAAGTCTTCTTTTTCAATGAAAATATTTTCCCAACCTAGAAATCTTATAATATTTTTCAAGAAAGAATATGATTTCTTAAAAAATTTATTCTCAATCAAAATTTAAATCATAAACTCTCTATTTGAAATATCTTTAGGAGTATACATAATGAAAATACTTAACTGACTAAGAAGTTTTGATCAAAAAAATTAGAATCAGATCATATAGATTATAAACAATCAGATTGGCAGAGAACATGAGAGCCGAGAGTTGTTGACTATTTGAGAAACTGATGTGGGGTATGGTTACCTAATCATGTATTTATAGTCTTGGGGTGAAAACTCGACTTGAAAAGACCCAAAGGTTTATATTCAATCCTAAAAATTGATCTGATGATCGAAAAAAATTACTTATATGATTTAAATATATTATCTGAACTCTTAACTGTTTTTGAAAACAATTATTGGACATAGGTATTGACCAGAAAATAAAAATTTTATGTTTTGTAAAAAAATAAACACCAGAAAAAATTATAAACAACAACAGTAAAAATAAATCGAAAGATAGTAAATATGAAAGAATATAAACTACCTTTCAGAGTGAAGATATAAATTTTGGTAAGAATGTCATTCTGGTAATTATCATTCTTGGTTTTCAGAAATATAATGTTTTTAGAAAATGAAAAATTTAGTAAAACAAAAGTTCTTGAAAAAACTAAAAGTTTAGTAAAAAAGTATTTTAGAAACAAAATAAAGTTTTATTTAATTCAATTTTTTAAAATAATATTTTTAGTAAATGTAATATTTTTGGAAAACTAATTTTTTTAGTAAATCTAATTTTTTTTGAAAAACATAATGTTAAAAAAAGATATAAAAATTTAGAAAAACCATGAATTATTTACCACTGCTTTGAAAAGATTTTTATTTATATGAGGAGCTTGATAATAAGAAGTGGATATGAATGATCATTAAGTATTTATCATTACAAGATTTTTTTTAATATATTCAAATATATTGGAACTCAGGGGTTTAGATAAAATATTAGCATGTTGTTATTTCATTCTAATGAATTATAAAATAATATCTCTTTTTTTGTATGATCCCAATGAAAATGGTGGCTTATATATACGTTTTATTATTGTTCTTTATATGTTGGGTTTTTATTTAAAGTAATGGAACTTGTGTTATCACAAAAAATTTCAGTTTTACAAAAACATAATCCATAGTCAGTGAGATTTTGTTGCATCCAAAAGAATTTATTAGAACAACTCCATCTAATACATATTCGGATTTATAGTGGAAATTGATACTAAGTTTTGTTTCTTATAAGATCAATACACTAATTTCTATTCTATGAAATGAAAGGTTATTAAAGTAATTTTTTCTATCCATTTTACATCCAACAATGTCTGTATCTTAAAAAACAATTAGTTAAAAACCATTTTGAGAAGAATAAAATAAGCCTAAAAATATAGTTCCCACAACATATTGATTTTTTTAAATATTTAATATGGGGATATTTCAGATTAGATTTATATATTTCACACAATAACACAAAAAATATTATATCTGGATGACTAACTATTACGTATATTAAACATCTAGTCATTCCTCTAAATATATATTGATCAACTAGTTTCCCAAATTCATTAATATCTAAATTATTTAAGGTTATGAATAGAGTAATAATACTTTTTTTATTTCTATATAAAAAATTATTAATAAGATATTTTATATACTTATATTAAGATATAAATATTCCTTCTAGTTTTTTGTAAAATTTGAAAACCAATAAAATAAGAAAGTTCTCCCATCATGCTCATTTCAAACTCAGATTTCATAAGATCTAAAAAGGAATCTGTAAAATATTTATGAGTTCAACCAAATATAATTTCATCGATATAAATTTGAATAATTATGATGTTTTTAGTTAATTATTTTATAAAAAGTGTTGGATCCCCATCTGCCTTAAAAATTATTTTTTAATAAAAATATAGTTAATTTATCATATGACGATATAAGGGCTTGATTAAGTCTGTAACGTGCCTTAGTAAGTTTAAATAAATGTTCCAGATATTTTCTATTTTAAAAACCAGGGGGTTGTTTTACATAAAATTATTTTTTGTATATATCTATTAAGAAATGAACACTTTACATCAATTTGAAAAATCATGAAATTAAGGAATCCTGTATATACTATAAGAATACAAATATATTCATGTATTTCAATTAGAGCATAAGTTTCTTTATAATCTATGCCTTATTGTTTATTATAACCCTTAATAACACCTCTAGATTTATTTCTTACTTTAATTCCATTTTAATCACACTTATTCCAGAAAATAAATTTTATACCAATTATAGAAGTATCTTTAGGTCATTCAACAAAAGTATAAACTTCATTCCTTTCAAATTTATTGAGTTCACATTGCATATTCTTTATCAAATCTTCATCACTTAAATATTAATTATATGTTTTTTATTTGAATTGTGATAAAATGAACAATGTTTAACTTCATTTATTAAAGAACTACTAGTTCTATAAGGTTAACCTACATCATCAATGATATTATCACTAGGATGATTCCTAATTATAAAAATATTCTTTGGGTTTAAAAAGATATATTCTTCAAAAAAATGTTGAATTTATTCTTGAGGAATAAATTCAGAAACATATTCTTCACTTTTTATCTCATGATAAGAAATATAAAACATTGGTTGGAAATTAGTTTTTGAAATAACATTAGACTATGTGGATTGAGGTTTATTTTAAAACAAAAGGGAAAGTCTCATCAAATTCATCATGTACAATTTCATCAACAATACTTGTCTTTTATTTAAAAATATATACGCCTTAGTAGTTATAGAATAATCTAAAAATATTCCTTCATCAGATTTTGGATCAAACTTATGTAAAATATCTTTATTATACATAATGAATATTTTCATCCTAAAACATTAAAGAAAGAATGTTTTGGTTTTCTTCTATTCCACAACTCATGAGGAGTTTTATTAATAAAATGTATTATTAAAACTAGATTTATATTAAAATAGGAAGTACTAAATGCTTCATCCAAAAAATGTTTAGCAATAGAGTATTCACTAATTATGGTTCTTGTAATCTCTTGAAGAATTACATTTTTCCTTTCAACTGCACCATTTTGATTTGGAGTTCATGGTGATGAAAATTTATGTATTATACCTTTTTTACTACAGAAGTTTCAAAATAGAAATTAAAAAATTCTACACCATGATCACTACTAACAGTTATCAAGGATATATTTTTCCCATTTTTAACTTGGATTACAAAAAATTTAAATAGAAAAAGGCTACATACATATTTTCTAGAAAATAAATCCATATATATCTAGTGTAATCATCAACTAAAACATATTAATAGTATTTTCTATTGATGATTATAATTTTTAAAGGACCAAATAAAACCATGTGCACTAACTATAAATCATAATAAGTTTATAATTCACTAATATATTTAAAACAAGACTTATGTTACTTTCTTAATTCAAAAGGATTACATACTTTTGAAGTATCAAACCTAATTTTTTGTAGATCCTTAACTAGTCATTTAATAGATAGTTCTTCTAAAGTTATACATTATAATTTCCTAATATTATATGAAATAACAAAGGTTGATATACCATTTAACTAAGAAAGAGTCTATATTTTCTAATATGGTCTTCTAGGTTTATTGTATAAAATTATCATGTTGATTAAAAGAAAGAATAAATTTATCTTTTGAACTAGGAATTGTAAATTTAAAATTTCTTAAGTTCACAAGATAAACCTCATAAAATAATTTAATTAATCTAATAATCTTGATCTTAAGTCTTAAAAAACAAAACATTTGAAATTAAATATTTTCCCAGAAGAACAATATAACATATTCTAATAATTTCTACTTTAGCATGGTCACCAAAGGTAACTTTTCCACCTTTCATTTTGATAATCTTCTTGAAGAAATATTTTTCTCTAGTCATATGTATGAAAAAACCACTATCTATGTACCATATATTATTTTTGGTATATTTCTTATTTACCTAAAAAAATATTATCATTTCAAAACCCAAAACTATTTGGATCTGGTATTTTTAGAATGTAATATATTTGGAATCCATATTTTTCTTACATTTATATATACAGAATATGTAAATTATTTTTAAATGTAATCCATATGAAAACATAAGGATTGAACTTTATTTAAATAAAATTTATTTTTACAATGTCCACAACTTTTAAATTTCATGAAAAATTGATCACTTATTGGAATAATTTAGTTAATGAAAAAAATGTTTGTTATAAGTAAAACCTCATCTATTTACATATTGATGAGGTCTAATTTATTTATACATATCATCAAAGTTTACTTTACCATGTGTAAACTTTGATAAAATCTTATTTAAGCTAGATATTTCATAATTAATTTTAACTAAATTCTTATCCTCAGTAGAATTTGTATTCCAATTAAATATTTATAATTCTTTTGATAGACTATTTTTATAAAACCAAACTTCTCTTGTTCTTTTGAAAAATATTTTTATCAAAAATATATTTTTCTAATATTTTTTAATATTTAAAATCTCAGTATAAAGAATATAAATTCTTGAGTTTTCATAGAATTTTTTTCCTGAGAAATATCAATGTTTTCTTAAATAATTTTACGATTATGACATTCTAATAGTTTTGAAAATATAGTTACCTATTAAAAACTAGGAAAAAGTGTTTTTTCTTCTAATGAAGAAGACTCCTCATCATATGATGTAGATTTATTATCATTATCCCTGTCAAGATAATTAATATTTAAAGTGAAATTGGTTAATGACTCCATAGTTATCTTAGCCATAAAGTAGTTATTGTTCTTCAAAATATTTGTATAGAAACTGATATTATTCTTATCTTCACATTCACTTTGAGATGAATTCTATGATGAACTACCTCCACTACTAGCACTCCATATGTCTTAAACATTCATAATTTTCTTATTCTTCTGCTTATAGTAGTTATTGGAATTCCTTTTAAAATTTCTATCCATAATTTCTTTTCGTTTCAACATCAGATGGGTTGGTATAATATGATCAACAACCTTGTATTCATAACATATAACTTCAGATGAATCCTTCTTATCAGTTATATATTTTTGATTATTATTATAATTATAAAAAAAATCACTTCTTACCAAAAATCTTGTTCATCCTCTTCAAAAGATTGGATAATTCATTTTCAGACTATTATGAAGAACTACATTCTATTTCAACCATAACCTTATTTTTGTTTGAAGACTTTGAAAATATCTCAACTGAATAAACTTTATTATAAGCATTTGAAGTTATAAAAAAGGGAACCCCATTATTTTTATTTATCTTCTGCACATTTCTTTTTAATCTACCTTCATATTGTATAAGTGTACCAATTAAATTATCTAGAGTTATATGCATAATTGTTTTTTTATCATATAAAGCACTCCTATGAGACTCCAAATCACTAGAATTTTTTTATATATTATTTTAAACCATGATACCATCTATAAGATATTTTATCTCTAAGGTATTATAATCTATTTACAATTTTCATAAGATTTGGTGCATCTTTACAATAGATTCACCAGGTAGGAAATCTAATGCTTGATATCCAGTATGAAGCATTGTTATTCTAGTATCAATAACCTTAGAATTTAAAACAAATTATTTAAAACTTCTTTAAAATATTGTTAGAATCTTAACAAGATGATATTTGACTATATACAATCCTTTTCATTGAACAAAGAAAAGTATTTTTTACATGGTTATTCAACTAATATTCTATCTTCTCATGATTTTTAAATGCATAAAATTCATTCTTAGGAATCTTTTAATTTCCATTAAACATTAAAAAAATATCAAAACAATTATTAACAACAAATGCATTAATTCTATCTCTCCAGTACTCATATTCATCACCATCAAATATTGTTCATCTCATAGGATTAAGATTTTCAAGTGTACAAATGTTTAAACCTTCCATCTTATAGAAAAAATATCTTTCTATAATATACACATTAGTGTAATAATAGTTTGTAAACAATAGTATATAAAAATTTCTTAAGATAAAAAAATTAAACCAGCAAGTCAAACGGTAAAACCTTACATGATACGAATTTTTGTATAATATGAGTTTATAATTCTTATAAGAGGGGTGGGGAGGGGTGAATTATTGCTTAAAATTTTAAACTAATTAAAATCAAAACCTCTTTATTATCTTTATAAATCTGATATTGCACCCTATGGTTAGAGTAACTTGTAACAAACTGTTAGTTTTTTTAGTAAATCAATGTATAGAAACTTTTAGTAAAATAAACCTTCCTTGTGAATGCACAATGGAATTAAAACAACTCGTAGAAACATGTAAATTGAAAATTTACAATGTTATTTAGGAAACTAACACAAAAATGATAAAAAAAAAATAAGTAAAGTTTAACCAATAAAATAAATTAATTCAATAAACTTGACTTAAGGTATCCAAAGTTTCAACCAAACTGTCAGGTCCATCTTTCTTCAGTAAAAATCCCTAGATCACAAAGATTATAATCATCTCTGTCCTCTTATCCCCAAAATCCCTTAATTAGATTGATTGGATCCATCCATAGTCCTATACCAAGAATCCCACGATCCAAACCTTGATTAAACGTAAAATACATCTGAATTTTTTAAGGGATTTATAATACTCACATAGATTCTATAAAACATAAAATATTTGAAGGATTATAAAGATAAAGTAATGAGTTGTTATGGTAGATAAATATTCAAATGGATTGAGTTCAAAAAATTCATCACTCCCAAATCCTCTGGTACACCTCTATTTATAGAAACACCTCCAATGGTCATATTTCCATGACTCTTGGAGTTGGTTGCAATGACCTTGGATGAGCTCTCGTTTGGAAGATTAATAAATACATCTCCACCGTATTTCATTTTAGTAGAACCATTACAATTCTATTAAAGAGTATTTTATATGATAGAAACAATTATAACTATGATTATAAAATTTATTATTCTAATGAAATAAAAAATTTAGTCCATTATACTAAACATAATCATACAAATAGAATAGATTTTTTGAAACTGATTTTAATATTCAGTCATACTGATATACAAGATTGTTTCATACAAATCAACTAGATTTTTTCATTCTAATTGACTGTATTTTTTTATTCTGAGGGAATGAACCTAGATTGATTTGATGGATTGGACTTTGGTCAGTCTGATGGATCAAACTATAGTCAATCTGAAGGATCCGATTTTAGTAATTCAAATGGATTATAATAATATATAATTTTTATATTATTAGTCTATAATTATTTCTCTATCTAGTAGAATAAATTGTTTTATAAAAAACATTCTAAAAAATAGTGAAATATAAATTTAGTAAATCATATTGTTTAAGAGTGTCTATCTATTTTCAAAACTATGGATATACAGTATAAAAAGTAAAAATTTCGACTCAACATGTGAATGGAATGTGAATCTCTATTTTTCAATAATGACCCATGAACATTACTTCTTTACTATACCGGGCCAAGGGTAAAAATCCCTATCAATAAAAAAATTCATAAATCATTTGTATCACCCTTTGGTGAAATCAGTTCAATTGTATCAAGAGTAATAGGGAACAATAATTCCCATCCCAGAAAACTAGTCATTTTTCCCTACAAGTGTATTAGCTACTCCCTAGAACATTATCTTTAACAAATCCCAACACTTCCTAATATCCTTTCTACCATACCAAAATAGCAGTTAAAGTAACGAAACCTTTGATACAACTTTGTGAAATCCTAGACCCGATTCACTCACATGTATCTAAACCTGGTCGATTACATAGCCTCAAATGTGCCTACCCATACAGCAATAGTTGTCGACTAAAAGAAAGGGTCTATGATGGTATTGAGGGGAGATTATACCCTCTTTATTAGAGTGGAGAAAAACTTTAAATAATGGATAAATCAGAATAAGAAACAATAATTAAGACAATATATGTAAATCATCCAACAATAATAACAAAAAATTATAACAACTTATATCATAGACATAATGACGATGTCATGATGTTATACAAAAAGTTGAGTAATGGGAAAACCAAGAGGCATACAAAAACACATTTTATAAAAAATATTCAAAAGGACCAACAATATAAACTACATGGAAACATGAGCATTGTCTCAGCCCTCTTCTCTCATTCTTCATCCTCATATAGAAAATAAAGCATCCATAGTAGGGCACTTCCCTTTATCCATACCTACATCAATGAAGTTTGTTTGGGTACCAATCGGTAGCCCAAAACTGGTGTGACTAAAACTCAATAGGCCACCACCCGTGGTGTCAAAAACTATCCAGTATATGAATATATTAAGAATCTGTGAAAAGGTGATATAAAAAAAGTAGTAAATGAACTAAATAAAACTCATGTTTTCTCAGTTACCTCTTAGGAAACCCATCTGATACTACTTGCTTTGGAGTAATATGGAATGTTTCTAAAAATTTACTCTTTTATAACCAATAAGGAGTGACATGTTTGCTAATTCAAAATAATCAATATGGAATATCAATTCCATTAATTCTAGTTAAATAATAAAGATCCTCATGTCCCTTAATTACAAATTAACAATATGGAACGTCTTGACCATTAATTCTAGATGAACCATATGGAAGTTCATGTCCCTTCATATCTCATTAACAATAAGTAACATCATGTCCTCCATTACTATATAAACAACAAGGATCCTCAAGTCCACGACATAAATAAAGCATGTTGTAATCACATACATGTTATTTTAAAATCATGTGATATGGTCTTACCATTCACCCATTACTTAATTCATTTATAAGTGATCACGTGGTCCATGGGTTGTCCACTCTATATACATCTCATTAATTTCCTTTAATAAACCAATTAGCAAGGTGTTGATGCTACTTTTCATCACATTGTCCAAAAGAATGGAAAGGGAAATGACTTAGCACAAATTGATTCATCCTTTGAAGAAAATATCAAAAATCGACAAAGGGATGAACAAGGAGAACATTGCCCATAGGTCGCGCAAGTTCCCTCATAGTCGCGCAAGTCTACTTGCGCGATGCTTGATGGTCACGCAAGTGACTTGCGCGACCTAAGTGATAACCACCCGGGGTCTTCTCCTGCCTATAAATAGACCATGTGGGCCCCCCATTCAAGGAGGAATTTTTCCAAAAACTCAGATTTGAGCTCCCGGCGCCCAAGTCTCTTCTCAAAGCTTCCGGAACACTTCTAAGGTAATTTCTTACCTAGAATGGAAGATCTAAAGAGGGGGAGGAAGGCCTAAGTGTTGAAACTCATCAACACTTGCGTGCCTAGGTGGCCAGCCCTTAAGGGAAATGGCCACACTTGCACACCTCCTTACTCCTTTAATAGAACTTGTGCGCCCCTCTACTGGAATAACCTCAAGAGGATTCTAAAGGCCTTAAACAAAGGTCGCTCAAGTATTACCCTGCTAGTTGAACACAGCGAAAGTACCAAACGTGTCGCGCATGTGTATACCTGCACGACCATATCTTGCGTTCCCACACAGTACCTACGCGCCTGCTAGGACTTGCGCGCCCCTGCCTTTTTGGATGCCTTTCTTTCCCATTTCACCCTTCTTAAGCCATTACACATTTCCTATTCAATATTCAGTCTTCAAGACAATCTTCAAATCCATTGATGGCATGATTTCTTTATTTTACTTCCTTATCTGAAAGGAATTCTGTGGAATATCTCTCAAAACCTAGTGATTTACACATCTTTATGTCACTAAAGATTGAGATTTCATTCATTTAACCCCATCCTTTAAGATGAGAGAATCCTTAACCTGGGTCTCCTTTTCAGGAATAATCCCCAGTCATAAGTCCTATAAATTTTGGGCATCCTCTTAGGAGTAAGCCCTAGATCCCCTAACTTGGGCTTCTTTTTCAGGAGTAAGCCCCAGTCTCAAGTTTGGGCATCCTCCTTAGGAGTAAGCCCCAGTCATAATTCTTAACTTGGACATCTTCCTTAAGAGTAAGCCCCAATTCTTAAAGTTCCCAAATCTGGGAATCCTCCTTAGGAGTAAGCCCCAGTCCCCTAATTTGGGCATCCTCCTCAGGAGTAAGCCCCAAACCTTAATCCTTGACCTGGTCCTCCTTTTAAGGAGTAAACCCCAGTGTTAATTTCTCTTAACCAGTACTAATTTACCTTTGATCTGGGATTCCTTTTCAGGAGTAAAACCCAATCATAAGTCTTCTCCTAATTTGGGCCTCCTTTTCAAGAGTAAGACCCAAGTTAGAGTATTCAAAGTCTCCATGAAGCACATATACCTTTATGGACCCTGTTCCTGGATTTCTTCCCTAAAATAAATCTTAACCTTCATTTATCTGGGAAGTCATACATACATAAGTCCCACATCATTTCTTATGATTGCATCTTTCATGGCCCAATTTTCTAATTTTTACCAATACCTCTTGTTTCTCACACCGAGCATGACTCACGTGAGCTTAGAGGGTAAATATAATTATGACATCCTTCATTGAGGCATCAATCATAAACATCATACTTCCTTACTCTAACTACGTGGGTTCTGATTCCTTTTATAAACAAAGGATACGTAGGTAGCCCGTCTACGGGTTCGATCCCAACTCTAAAATAATCCATGTCCTTCTAAATGACAATAAACTTCAAGTGCCCCACTGAGTGGCTTTAAAACCAGCATGGTCATCATAATGACCAAGATACTTCTATATAAATGTGTCGAAGGGTACCATTGAACAAGAATCTCTAATAAATACAGATTATTCTCTATTGATGAAGAACCTCGAATACATATAAAATATTCTCTAAATTTCCTACATATTTGATCATTGATTGTCAGATTTGAAGGAAAGATCATTTTATACTTGGTAATGTAATAAGGTTTCATGAACATAACTTAAATCTATAAATAGAGTCTCGTAGTAGACAATAATTCCCCTAAAAAAGGTGTGATGAGTCCGACCTCCCATCCTCTCGACCAATGCAAATTACTAAGCCTCATCAGTCCACAAACTAATGAGAACCTACCTTTGGAAAGTAGGTCTGAATGGATGTGGAATCATTGGATGTTTCCGGTTCTACGAACAAACCCGTTAGAAACCGATCGGAACGTTTGAACCTCCCATCAAGACGGTCATCCCCGGATTCCGAGGAAAAAAAATGGTGAACCCAATGTGAATCCTTAACCAAGTTAAAATGATGTTTTACCTATTTGTTAGGCCCCTATTTAAAACTCAATGAGAGGGACAACAAAAACAATCATTGACATATGTGCTCATCCAAAATATGTAGTGGCTAAATTTATCTTGATTACGTCTGTTATATCAAACATGCACTCTTTTTACAAGATCTTCTGCATTTCTAGAATGGATGCTCTCAAGTTCACATATGTGAATACTGCTGCTGCAAATTCACTACTGCTACTCCTGTTGGATCGTCGTCTGCTCTTAGGACGATATCACCTACTCAGCGTCTTCAACGCTGGGTATCGAACACGCTGGTTAAGGAGTACCGTCAACACGGTACCATCCCAACTCTAGAGACTGCCCTCCAAGCCCTCCAAGTAAACAACTTACATCGGTCGTCCGGACAACGACGACCAGTGATCAAGAAGCAGGCGGTGCTAACTACCGACTCCAACTGTTTCAGGTCGTTATCCCCAGAATGAAATCACCATTCGATCCCTTATTCTGGGGAGGTGAATGAGCAGGTCCCTCATGAACTTAATTCAAACATACAGGATTCCTTCCTGAGAGCTCCCACCAACAATCGCCACCAGTCTCGTGCGGCAGTGCGCCCTCAACATGATGAGGGTACCGAATCTAGGCGTTCGGCTCAGGTTCCTCGAACTCGAGAAAGCAAGATGAACCACCAGAGGCGGAATCCGGTCAACAGTGAGCAGGTTCTCATCTCTGCCATCTCCGGAGAAGTCCACCAACCTAACTTTGTGGCAAGCAAGGAGCAGGCACATACACCTTCCCATTTTAAACCCGCTGTCCAGCAGACTCGTCTGGCAGCATCATGCCAATACCGCCTGGAAATTTTGGTGGAGTACTATAGACAAGAACATACACCTGTTTATACATCATCAGCTAGTCAACAGGCTCTTCTGACTATATATGATGGATCTCGTCAACCACGTTTGGCGAAGTGCAATCAGCAGGCACATACACCTACTGGTATTAATCAAGCCTACCAATAGTCTCTCTTGGTAGCATTCAGAGAAGTTAGTCGGAAAGCCCCGACAACAAATAGGAGGTAGAATCAACTCTCTGCCCCCACACTTGAGTACTGTCAGGATTCACTAACAAGAAAAGGAGGAAAGGATCAGGCACATAGACCTGCTCCATGCCCATAATGGATGTATATTCTCATTCCGGTAGCTGAAGTCACCAAGCATATTCTATAAATGGTGAAAGAGCAGAAGAAAATCCCTGCTCATATTCTGGATGCCTGCCAAGATATTATAACAACTTCAGTGGCATCTCAGGGAAAGACACAAAAATCTATCCCTACCAGTGGAGTGATACATCAACAATTCACTCCAGAACAGACACACACATCTGTTCCAGTCCAAGTGGGTTATGGGGCATACTCCCCCATATCATACGGACGACCAAGTCAGGTACATACACCTGATTTGAGAGAAGATTGTCAGCCTAACCTATGAATATTTCTTGATCAGGCACATACACCTGCTCAGAGCTACCACTTTCGTCAACAAGTGGTTTCCAATGTGAGTAAGAAGGCGTATAAGAAAAAGACCCGCCCAGTACAGTCAGGAGATCAAGAGCCAATCAGTAACAAGGCCTTGCTCGATGCTGGAGTTCTTGAATCCCTCAGACAATTATCTGTTGGAATTCAAGATTCTACTCCCTCAGTTCCCAATAGTGGGAACATTAATTCCGAAGGTCTTCAACAAACACTTCCTCATGAAGGCTTGATTCATGACAATTCAGTTGATCTCGAAGATTCATCTTCAGATGAGTGCCACATGAACCCTCTATGTGGTTAGAAGACCAAGGAGAAAGAGATCTCATCTTTTGCTGTAACCCATTATGGTGGTCCTCCCCATGATGATGAATTTCGCTACGAAAGTCTTCTCCGCAGTAGTGATGCACATTGCCCGGAAAATGCTCCAGTGGACAATGTAGTTCCGAGAAAGCCCTATTATCTTGAGGCACTTGAAAATGGGAAACCAATCATGTCTGAAGCTTAATCGCTAGCAGGTGAAATACTTTCTCAATCAGAAGATAGCCCAGGGTGTAGGCCATTCTCCGAACCACCCCTAAGTCATGCATCTTCTAGTTTGATCAATAATTTCTCTACCAATCCTGTTGAATCCAATAAAGCAACAAGGAAACACCAACTCTGGTCAAATAAGGTAGAAGAATCTTCATCAAATGATAAAGAAGAAATGCTGAATATGAGAAAACAACTGGAAAAAGGTGAAGTGCCCGTCATGTTTTGGCCTCTGGCCGACTCTCAGTATAATATTACAGAAATGTTGACGGAAGATGAAATTCATGATATTCGTCTCAACATATGGAAAAATATTTGTCAGTTGAAAAAGAAAGTATTATCTTATGATGAATATGAAAATCATCTTAAGATAATAGAAGGTTTACAACGTCAGATTGATTTGGTGTCTCTATCAGTATTTCGATATCCGAAGGCTGAAAAGCAGCAGAGAGCCCTTCAACGTTCATGCTTTGGCACACTAAGAAGATTGCGTTAGTTAATTGCCAATGCCCCATCTTGTATTCGTGTCAGAGGATGGGGTGTTCATGGAGCACTGCATTTCACGGTGCTCTCCAGTCAGCAAAGCCCACCGAAAATGGTCTCATGAAATGTTATTGCCCATGGCCGGCCACAGTCAATGGGCTTTGTTTGTAATCAAAAGCTTTCCCAAGAACAGGCTTCAACAAGTTACTCTCAAAATCAAGAATACAGAGAAAAAGTTGTTTAATTAATATTGCATCAAGAAAACGAGAATATTGAACAGGCCTCTCGTTTGGAGCAAGCACGTCACCATGTGACAGAAGTGTCGGAAATCATCCAGCGGTCTTTTGAACTGGTTGATAAAATCGGATACAGGTTAATGCATCCAGCTAATTTCCAAACTAAGGTTCGCAAGATCAGAAGTGCTTTTAAGAAAGTCTCAGACATAGCATGTCAAGAGCCACCCCAGCTCACCAGACTGGGGACTCTTTTAAACCAACCCTCAGAATCAACAAAAAGGATTCGGGGAGTTGAGAAAGAACAGCAGGAACAGCCCCAGTCCACCGGACCGGGGACTTTTTCAAATCATCAATCCCCTCCGCAGAGAAAGTCGGTCTTTTCTCAGTTGGGGAAGAAACCTCAAGAGTAATGAAGAGCCAAATTATTAGGAGATTCCCTCCAAATTACGGTTCGTCAAGAAGTTCCTGAGGGATCGAATCAACAAAAGGCAATGTCTCATCAAAGACATGGAAGAAGAAAATATCACAGAAATACTAATAGAAGGGATGTGATGAATTATGCATCGATTAATGTCATCAATGCCGTTGTTGCTGATCCACCAGATGAGGCTCACTCAGGGGACTCAGATGAAGAGGTTCCTGCTTAAGAAGATGTATGCACCAACACAAATGAAGAAGGTGTGCATACATGAAGTCAAAGGATTACTCAGAACCTAAGTAATCCTTCGAGTAACCCCCTTCCCCCTCTCTGAAAAGGATCCAACAAAGGGAAGGGAAAGAACCAGGTTAAATATCCTTCCTTCGGAGATGGTCAATCGCTTTCACTAGAGAAGAGGTTTGCACAACAGGAGGAAGAAATGAAGGAATTAAGAAAGTTGAATGCAGAACTACTTCAGAATAGTCTTCTTCTTAAGCATGCTGGAGTCAGTCAGCCAAAGAAATTTGTTGCAGCTACTGAGATGGATCAAGAATATCCTCCTCTATCAGTACACCCTCACAGGTCTAATCCTACGGGTCAAGTGCAACAATGATTGGCAGTGCTACCATCAGTTGCAGCACCAATCACCACATCTGTCCAAGCTCCAGTCATTGCACCTACCCAAGTCCATGTTCAATCGGATGTTTCTCAAAAGTTAATAACTACTATTGAGTCATTAATAGCATGGTTAGAAACTATGGAAGTGAAGCCTGCGCAAGTTCAACCAGAAAAGAAAGTTTACCTAGAATGGGTAGATACAATTTCTCCTCCATCGAGTTTTGGGAACCTTGTATTCCCTATTTTCAATGGATCAGGTGATCCTGAACAACATTTGACGCATTATGTGTCTTGTTGCGATCCTATGATGGGAACTCCGGAGTAGAAAGAAACAGTGAATCTCAAATGCTTCGTGCGAACCTTGCAAGGACCGGCTTTTGTTTGGTATACAAGCTTGCAATCCCGGTCAATTACCGGATCGGAGGATCTTCGCCAAAAATTTCTCCTTCAGTTCAACTCAACTTTTCCAAAGAAAACAGTTTTCGATCATACAAACAGTAAGCAAAGGGAGAATGAAAGAGTCTATGATTTCATTGCTCACTGGAAGGGATTTACATATTCCTTGAGTTTAGCACTCCCTCAAGAAGAATTGTTGCCAATCTGTGTGGAAAATCTGCATGACGAATTACGCATGCCATTAATCCCTGTGAAATACACAGGAGGGTTTTGAGACCTTACTTCAATCGCTCAGCAGATTGAAGATTCCCTTATACAGGCTAAGGCTAAATCTCGTGTAATTCCATCAGATCTAGGAAGGAGAATGGGTAAAGTAGAAACTGCTATAGTTATTCTCAAACAAGAACCTGTACTTATTTCTACCTCAAAACCTTCATCTTCTCGAAGGGATCCATCTTCTGAGCGCCAACAACAAAGGCCTTTTCATCCAGATGATCAAAAAGATCAAAGACGAAAACAATTTGTGGATCTGAAGAGAAAAACATACTCTTTATGAAATTAACAAGTTCCTGGTTATTTTATTTCGGCTCTGGAAAACAATTTGGTTCAATTCCCAATACCAAAGAGGCTAAACAAGAAAGGAGATGAAGACCGTCCTAATTATTTCCCTTTTCATCAAATGTTGGGGCATCCCATCCAAGAGTGTTTTTTCTTCAAAGACCTCCTGAAAAATATGGTCGACTCAGGACAGGTCACATTGAAAGGCTCCTCAGCCCAGGTAGCATGTGCCACTGCTACAGTTCCATAGGAGGAAAGTGAATGGTAGGAAGTCAAAAGCAAAAATGCACAAAAGTATGATGATTGGATGGTCAGAAATACAATCAGTCGAACTCATGCTATTTTGTGAACACAATTAAGGAAACCAATTGTGTCTTCTACCATGAATGTTGTGGCAAAACCCTCTTCGTCAGAGGGAAAGTCCTCAAAGAAACGACATGATTAAAAGAAAGAAAAAGAATCAGAATAGGATGAGTATGTGTCAAATCCTAAGTCGTCTTTGACTTTGGTGGACTTCATGCCATCTACTTCAAAGACACGAGCACCGCCCCACCAAACGGCACAACCTAAACAGGCTAATCAGGCAGAGTCTTCATCATACGAAGAGTTAATCTTTGGTTCTGTTAATATGATTCAATTAACAGATCCATATGCTAGTCGCAGTTTCGATTTAAATGAGCCTGAATTCCCTATATCAAACAGAGGAATCAGAGGAATTTCTAGGGGCTCAGGATACAGGGGAAGACGTGGATCTTTTGGAAGCCACTATTCCAATTCTACCCCTGCTAGAACTGTGTACGCAGCAGAAACTCATGGTAGAGCCCTTCAACGAGCTCAGCAAGAACAAGTAAGTTATTCTACCAATAGCAAATTCAGTCCTGGCACAATTATTTTGGAAGACCAGTTGAAGGTTTAATCTTCTTCCTCTCAGCAAGTAAATGGATCTAATCGGTCTAGTCTTCCAAAACTATGAATATTGCCAACTCCTATCCCAATACAAGATGCATCAACTTCCAAATCATCTTCTTCCAAAGTACCTGCTAAACCACATATTCCTGTTGGGAAACACAGACCTCTGGATCAAAAGTATGATATATTAAAACACTTGTCCCATGTACCATCCAAGTTATCAATTCTGGATGCTCTGAATCTGTCAAAATATCTTTAGGAAGCACTCATCGAGGCTTTATCGAGTCCTCATGAGTTTGAAACTGAAATTTCTGCAGCTGAAGTCTATCACATAGAGAATAATCCTACAGAATTCCATGCAATAATATATTTTACTGATGAAGATGAATATGATGTTGTTCATGGACATATTAGACCATTGTACTTATCTGGCAAGTTCAATGGCATGGATGTTCGAAGAGCTTTCATTGACAATGGTTCCAGAGTCAACCTCATGCCCATTCGTACACTTCGTCGATTGGGCCTCACAGAATATGATTTATCACCTTCTACCATGATGTTACAAGGATATGATAAAAATGAACAAGAACCACTGGGTGAAGTTACACTCAGAACTCAGTTTGGAGATCTTGTATCCAATTCAGATTTCACGACTGTTGATCAAGACTCAGCTTTCAATGTCTTGATTGGAATACCATGGCTACATCAGCATGTGGCTATCCCTTCATCATACCATCAATGTCTCAAATATTGTTTCGATGGTCATGTTGGGACATTATATGGTGATAAGGCCCTGTTCGAGACATGTGAGTCTCAATACATTGAGGCGGAATTCTATCACATGAAGCAAAGGGAGAAATCCATAACAAAGGAGATTACCAAAGATAATGCTCCATATGGTTTGGAAAAAATTAAAGTAAATCCATTTACACATGTGAGTATAGATTATGTGTTTCCTATTATTCTAATTGACAAGGTATAATCAAATGAAAATACTCTTATAGAAAGATCCATAATGTCAATTACGGCAATCGAGCCAGAAAACATGGGAGAAATTGGTAATCTACCGAGCAGTGATGAAAGCACAAATGGTGACATCTTCATTTCATCTACCGAAATCAAACAAGTCTATACTTCTCCAATTAGGCCAAAAGAAGTTATAGAAACATCGGAGGTGAACAATGAAGTTGATTCTCAATCCATCATCTCCTCTTTATTACCCAAAGAAGACCCTTCATCATCAATCGGGTCGGAAATGGAAGGTTCTTCTTCAAGATATGCAAATTTTGACATCTCTTCTGATCATGAAAATTCTTCTTTATCATCTACTATGCAAGTAGACACAGAAGAAATAACACATGATGGAGAAGAAGAGGAAGATCTCAGAGATGCTCCTCCAGCATTTGAAGAGGGTATCTCTACCACTATGGATGAAGTCAGAGAAATAAATCTGGGTACAAAGGAAGATGTACGCCCCACTTTAATCAGTGCGGCCATGACCCTTGAAGAGCAAGAGATGTATATTTATTTTATAAAGTGAAATAGAGATATTTTTTCTTGGAACTATACAAAAATTCCCGGGCTTGATCCTGATGTTTGTACTCATCATTTGGGTTTACCAGAAGAACATCGAGGATTTAAGCAAGCCGCGAGAAGAACACACCCAACTTATGCTTCCAAAATTGAATCTGAAGTGGATAATATTATCAAAGATAACTTCATTAGAGAAGTTCAATATCCCAAATGGTTGGCTAATATTTTCCCTGTAAAGAAAAAGAACGAAAAAAATTAGAGTTTGCATCGATTTTAGAGATCTTAATCGGCATTACCGGGTAATTCCCTTTGGCTTAAAGAATGCAGATACAACTTATCAGCGTGCCATGCATCGTATCTTCAAACCCTTCTTAGGGAAGTTTGTTGAATGCTATGTAGACGATTTGGTAGTTAAATCCAAACAACGTTCTAATCACTTGGATGATTTGGAAGTCATATTCTGCAAGCTTCGACAACATAAGTTGAAGATGAACCCCTTAAAATGTCATTTTGGGGTAACCTCAGGAAAATTTCTCGGCCTTGTTGTACGCCATCGTGGTATTGAAGTAGATCCTGAGATGACCAAGTCAATCCTTGGTATGTCACATCCTCAAAATTTGTAGGAATTAAGATTACTTCAAGGAAACTTAGCCTATATTCAGCGTTTCATCTCCAATTTGGAAGGAAAAAGTTTACCCTTTACCAAATTGATGAAGAAGGGAGTCACTTACCAGTGGACTGAAGAATGTCAAGAAGCATTCGATATTCTCAAGAAATACCTCTTGAGTCCACCGGTACTCATGACACCTATTGAAGGAAGACCAGTTATCCTCTATGTGACAGCTCTAGAGCGATCATTGGGTGCCTTTCTTGCTCAAAAGAATGATGTTGGGAATGAAAACAGTCTCTACTATCTCAGTCGAACCATGCTTGAAGCAAAAACCCGGTATTCAGGTATTGAGAAGTGCTTCCTAGCATTAATCTTTACAGTTCAGAAGTTGAGACACTACCTGAAACATCACAAGGTCCAATTGGTATCTCTCAATAACCCGCTCAAATTCATCCTTAGTCGTCCAATGCTTACAGGACGTCTAGCAAGGTGGGCAGTTTTTTTGCAGCAATTTGACATTTAGTATGTGTCTGAAAAGGTGATAAAGGGCCAAGATCTGGCTGATTTCTTGGCTGAACACCCTTCAGTTGAAGACACGTCTTCAGATATTGAACTCCCTAATGAGGAAGTCTTCTCTATTCAAGAAAGTCCTCAGGCATGAGAAATGTATTTTGATGGTGCTTCTAGAAGTCCAATAGGGAGGAAAATGGAAAATCCTAAATTCAACAAAGTTGTATTAGGAATTTTGCCCATTTATCTAGAAAAGGCAGTGTTACCTTATTATTTCTTATTGTAGGAAGGTGGTACCAATAATGAAGCCGAATACCAAGCTCTTATCGCAGGCTTGGAATTAGCGCTTCAAGCACAATTAAATCACTTAAAGGTGAAGGGTGATTCAGACCTGGTAATCAAACAAGTCAATGTGGATTATGCCATCAGAAAAGAAGAACTAATCCCTTTGTATGATTACGTCAGAGAGTTAATGGCGGAATTCCCTTTGGAACCGACATTTTCTTATGTCCCAAGATCACAAAATTCTCAAGCTGATGCGCTGGCTAATATAGCCACAACTCTGGCAGATCCAAATCGGGATGAGACAGCCATCAGTATTTCCCACCTTCATGCAATTTCACCTTATGTTCGAATCAGAATAGAGGAAATTAATGAAATTTGTCCCATTCCTGAACCGTATGGTCATACTACAGGATGGATGTCACCTATCAGGAAATACCTTCAAAATGGAACACTTCCACCTGATAGACCTGAGAAAGAACAAATCCGGCGACATGTGGTTAATTTTACTCTTTATGATAGCCCATATCACCTAGAGAAAATTCTCTACAAACGTGGTTTTGATGGAGTTCTCTTCAGATGCATTGATGGTGAAGAGACAATGGTTGTCATGAAAGAAGTGCATGCAGGACTCTGTGGTGCCCACCAGTCTGGACATAGACTGTCTGATCAAATTTGAAGGCTTGGATACTTTTGGCCTTCAATGATACGAGATTGTGTTGATTTCACACAGAAGTTTCATTCATTCCAAGTACATGCCAACTTCATTCATCAACCTCCAGAGTTGCTTCATATAGCTAAATACTCATGGCCATTTTCCACATGGGGGATGGATGTGGTGGGGCCTTACGCTTCGGCTACATCCAAGTAGTTTAAGTATATTCTTACTGCTACTGAGTTCTTTTCCAAATGGGCAGAGGCAATACCTCTCAAGGAAGTTAGTTCTAAATGCATTGTTGGCTTCATCAAGTCTAACATCATTACCAGATTTGGTGTCCCTCATACCATTTTGACAGACAATGGCACCAATTTCTGTTCATCCGAGATAAAGAAGTTGTATCAAGAATACAACATCAAATACAACCATTCATCTCGGTATCATGCAGTGGCCAACGACCAGATAGGATCCTTTAACAAGACTCTTTCAAATATACTACAAAAGATGGTGGATAAAGATAAGAGGTCATGGCCTGATAAACTCTTTCATGCTTTATGAGCTTATCGGACTACCACCCGCACTGCGACTCGGTCAACTCCATATTCATTGGTATATGGAACGGAAGCCATCTTTCCCATTGAAGTTCAACTACCCTCACTCAGATTATCCATTTGCGATCATTCATCTACAGATGAGAAATCTAAAAAGTGATTGAATTAATTGGAATGGTTAGATGAGAAAAGATTGTGCACTTTGCACCACTTGGAAGTCTATCAGAATCGAATAGCACGAGCTTTTAACAAAAAAGTTCGTCTTCGTTCATTCACTCAGGGAGAATTGGTATTAGTTCTCAGAACTCCAATGATACCAGGAAAGAAACCTCCCAAGCTTGAGCCAAAATGGGAAGGACCTTATTCAATACATAGGTTCTACTCCAATGGAGCTTATTCATTAATCTCGATGGATGGAGAACTCATCACTACTCCAACCAATGCTAGATTTTTGAAGAAGTATTTTGTATAAACTGCAAAGTACCTTACAAATGTCCCTACAACATGACACTAAACTGTGCAGAACAACTTCGTCCTTGCTATGTGACGTTAAACTATACAAAAGTCGTTTAATACGTCCTACATGACATTAAACTGTACTTTGTCCTTGCTATATGACGTTAAACTATATAGCAACGGTCCATACATATGACCTTAAACTATTTGTACTTTCGTCTCACACGAGGCTAAACTATGAAAAAGTTCCCTAAATGGTCATGTATGACCTCAAACATACACTAGGTCCTGTATGACCTTAAACTGCATCATCAATGGTCCATACATATGACCCTAAACTATTTTCAAGTCCCTTACGTCCAGAAACATGTTAAACTATGACGTCCTAACTACATGACGCTAAACTATATAAAAGTCCCTTACGTCCGGAAAGACGTTAAACTACATAATCATCAATGGTCCTGTATGACCTTAAACTACACCACCGTCTAGCATGACATTAAACTACACCATCCACGGTCCATGCATATGACCTTAAACTATTCACACTTTCATCCAACATGACGCTAAACTGTATCGTCCCTTTTTCATCCAACATGACGTAAAACTGTGAAAAAAATCCCCAATGCATCCAACATGATGTTAAATGGTGTACTCTTTTATCCTCACTGCATGAAATTAAACTGCACAGTCCCCCTTTCATCCAACATGACGTTAAACTCTATTGTCCCCATCGTCCTAACTACATGATGCTAAACTGTACAGAAAGTCTGTGATACATCCTACATGACATTAAACTGTACTTTTGTCCCTGCTACATGACACTAAACTGTGCAGCACTAATAGTCCTAACTGTAAGACTTTAAACTGCATAGTCCCTTCATACGTCCTACATGACGTTAAACTATGTATTTTTAAGGTTGTTGCTGCCTCTTGTTTCTCACACCAAGTATGACTCACGTGAGCTTAGAGAAAACCTCAACCATAACACTCTCTCCGGGTTACTAACCATGTGTAAGTCCCGACATCATTTTTTTGGTCGTTGTCCCCAAGAACAACTTGATCATTAATTCATTCTTTAATTGAACTACACGGACATTGATCCTTGCCTTCTAGGATGGGTATGTAGGCAACCACCCAAGGTTCAAGCCCAAAACCAATCTCTTCACATCGGTTCATCTGCATCTCATACGATGTTGATTTGTGAAACCACCCCTAGAATCAATATCTTTACATTGGTTCACATTCTTCCTTGTTATACGATGTTAAACTATACAACACTTTTTTCCAGTATAACAATAAACTACAAATTTCATTGATACCCTCACCTGATAGGGAACCATTATTTTCATTGATTTTTCAATCATGTTTCATTTCAAAGACTACGTGCATACATGACAATTCCTGAACCTTTTATCTTGGGTTAAACCATAATTTCACTAAAGTCCCCTTTCACCCTTCACATGTACGAACCAAATTTGTACAGAGGGTATTTCTAGAACTACGTGGGCTTGATTCCCATCCTTATGGGATACGTAGGAACGTTCGAGTGTCCCTCGAATCCAACCCCAAGTCTTTGGGCCTAACCCCAAATTCAATTTTCAGTCCCTTGGCTGAAAAGTCCTCATGAAAACACACACTGTGTATTTCTTACAATGGTCCAAGCTTTATGACCCAAAACTAAGATCTATAATCCTTTTGTCCCACACGACGTTAAACTGTAGTTTAAGAACTACGTATGGCTTGATTCTCATCCTTATGGGATACGTAGTAAAGTACAAAATTTCAATTCAGGACCCAGCCACAACATGATTATAGTTAGCATTGATCTATGTATCCTTGTATACATTGAACAATACCCATATTTATGTGTCATAATCCTAACCTTAAATATTTTCAGATCCACATAACCCTTTTTCATGACTTCTAGTCACAAAAATGTCAAAATTCTGAGAGTTCTTTTGCCTGAATATGCAGCACGTGCCCATAGGCGGCCTTGCATAAACAGTCTACATAACAGGCTTGTTATCCAAAAGATACTATTATTTGACTATGCAGCCAATGCCCATAAGTGGCCCGACATAATTCAACCCCCTAACGGGTTTGTCGGATAGTGGTAACTTCATTCTTGGGAAGAATGCCTATTTTATCCTTATTTGTCTTAAATGAAAGTATGTAGGGATCCGCAAAAAAATATCCATCCTTAACATATTTTTTCCATTTCCTTTTTCATGATCTAAAAGTGTTCAAGTCTATGGCTTATATTCCGCTTCCCTACGTTTGGGTCAGACCTTCATAGGAGTTATATTCATCAAGTTCTTCGATAATCTTGTTTGGAAATATCTTTTCCATATTCAAGTACCTCTTTTCATACAACAAACTCTATACTTTGGAAGATTTGAATCTCTATAAACTTTCACTAGCTTTTAGCACTAGGAAAGTAAATTTCTGAGAGTTCTTTTTCCTGACTATGCAGCATGTGCCCATAGAAGGCCTTGCATAAACAGTCTACATAACAGACTTGTTAGTCAAAAGATACTATTTTATTTAACTATGCAGCCAATGCCCTTAGGTGGCCCTGCATAATTAAACCCCTAACGGGTTTGTTAAATAATGGTAACTTCATTCTTGGGAACTACTTCTTCTAATGCCTTTTAGCTCTTTTTCATATCATTCCTCAGATTCAAATATTCTTAAGTCATTGTTTACATTTTTTCCCTCATACTTGAGTATGGTACTTTGTTTTCAGATGAATTTTCAAGGAATTGAGTCAATTTTAATTCATTTCAGTCAAAGCTATTTTGACCTTAAACATTAGCCTTTTTTTGTCCGAAATGCATGGCTTTAAACTACCAGATTTCCTTTTTGATTCTCGATTTCCTCAGAGCCAAATCCTCTTTTCTCTATGGATCCAACTCTCAGGGGGGACTTTTGTTGACGCTCATTTTCATCACATTTTCCAAAAGAATGGAAATGGAAATGACTTAGCACAAATTGATTCATCCTTTGAAGAAAATATCAAAAATTGACAAAGGGATGAACAAGGAGAACATTGCCCATAGGTCACGCAAGTTCCCTCATAGTCGCGCAAGTCTACTTGCGCAATGAAGGATGGTCGCACAAGTGACTTTCACGACCTAAGTGATAACCGCCCGGGGTCTTCTCCTGCCTATAAATAGACCATGTGGGCCCCCCATTCAAGGAGGAACTTTTCCAGAAACTCAGATTTGGGCTCCCGACGCCCAAGTCTCTTCTCAAAGCTTCCGGAACACTTCTAATGTAATTTCTTACCTATAACAGAAGATCTAAAGAGGGGGAGGAAGGCCTAAGTGTTGAAACTCATCAACACTTGTGCACCTAGTTGTCCAACCCTTAAGGGAAATGGCCACACTTGCGCGCCGCCTTACTCCTTCAATAGAACCTACACACCCCTCTGCTGGAATAACCTCAAGAGGATTCTAAAGGCCTTAAACAAAGGTCACTCAAGTATTACCCTGCTGGTTGAACACTACGCAAGTACCAAACGTGTCGTGCAGGCGTATACCTACGTGACCAGGACTTGCGCGCCCACGCAGTACCTGCACGCCTGCTAGGACTTGCACGACCCTGCCTTTTTGGATGCCTTTCTTGCCCATTTCACCCTTCTTAAGCCATTACACATTTCCTATTCAATATTCAGTCTTCAAGACACAGTTAAAAGCCATTTATGGCATGATTTATTGATTTGACATCCTTATCTGAAAGGAATTCTGGGGAATATCTCTCAAAACCTAGTGATTTACACATATTTATGTCACTAAAGATTGAGATTTAATTCATTTAACCTCATTCTTTAAGATGAGATAATCCTTAACCTGGGTCTCCATTTTAGGAATAATCCCCAGTCATAAGTCCTCTAAATTTTGGGAATCCTCTTAGGAGTAAGCCTTATATCCCCTAACCTGGGCTTCCTTTTCAGGAGTAAGCCCCAGTCTCAAGTTTGGGCATCCTCCTTAGGAGTAATCCCCAGTCATAATTCTTAACTTGGGCATATTCCTTAAGAGTAAGCCCCAATTCTTAATGTTCCCAAATCTGGGCATCCTCCTTAGGAGTAAGCCCCAGTCCCCTAATTTGGGCATCCTCCTCAGGAGTAATCCCCAAACCTTAATCCTTGACCTGGGCCTCCTTTTCAGGAGTAAGCCCCAGTCTTAATTTCTCTTAACCAGTCCTAATTTACCTTTGATCTGAGATACCTTTTCAGGAGTAAAACCCAATCATAAGTATTCTCCTAATTCGGGCCTCCTTTTCAGGAGTAAGCCCCAAGTTAGAGTATTCAAAATCTCCATGAAGCACATATACCTTTATGGACCCTATTCTTGGATTTCTTCCCTAAAGTAAATCCTAACCTTTATTTATCTGGGCAGTCATACATACATAAGTCCCACATCATTTCTTATGATTGCATCTTTCATGGCCCAATTGTCTAATTTTTACCAATACCTCTTGTTTCTCACACCGAGCATGACTCACGTGAGCTTAGAGGGTAAAAGTAATTATGACATCCTTCTTTGAGCCATCAATCATAAACATCATACTCCCTTACTCGAACTACGTGGGTTCTGATTCCTTTTCTAAACAAAGGATACGTAGGTAGCCTGTCTACGGGTTCGATCCCAACTCTAAAATAATCCATGTCCTTCTGAATGAAAATAATCTTCAACTTCCCCACTGAGTGGCTTTAAAACCAGCATGGTCATCATAATGACCAAGAGACTTCTATATAAATGTGTTGAAGGTTACTATTGACCAAGAATATCTAATAAATACAGATGATTCTCTATCAATGAAGAACCTCGAATAAATATAAAAGATTCTTTAAATTTCCTACATATTTGATCATTGATTGTCAGATCTGAAGGAAAGCTCATTTTATATTTGGTAATGTATTAAGGATTCACGAACATAACATAAATCTATAAAGAGAGTCCTAGAGTAGACAATAATTCCCCTAAAAAGGTGTGATGAGTCCAACCTCCCATCCTCTCGACCAATGAAAATTCCTAAGCCTCATCAGTCCACAAACTAATGAGCACCTACCTTTGGAAAGTAGGTCCGAATGGATGTGGAATCATTGGATGTTTCCGGTTCTACGAACAAACCTGTTAGAAACTGATCAGAATGTTTGAACCTCCCATCAAGGTTGTCATCCCCTGATTCTGAGGGAAACACAAGGGAAAGGTCAACACACCTTAAAGGTGGTCTAATTTTAGGGATAATATTTATAGGGGTCATGGGCCTATATGTAATAAACCCAAGGGGTTTGTTTGAGTTGAGGTATAAAACCACCGATAAAGAAATTTAGTGTGAAAAGGATAACCAATTTAAGGAATGACAAACTAATTAATTGATTTCACTTTTTAGAGGCATCACACAGAAGGTCTAGTGTGCGACATAACAACACATGATATAAACATCAAGACATTAAGGGAAATGTACTAGATCACAAAACTTATACCGGTTGATGACACCTCACCCAATATCATATTTAGATTCAGGCTAGAATATGGGAAATTATGAGAACTAGACAAACACCATATAAACAGGGTATATTATCTCGCATGAAAATAACACCCAATATAGTGAGATAAACTGAGAAAGGAATTAAGAGGACTTATAGACTTATCGACGGTGATAAAACATGACCAAGAGTGTTCAATTATGAGTTCTTATAGAGGAGATCTCCCCAATCATATAGGGAGAAGAATAGGGGAGCATGAGAAGAAACTATGCATGGGAAATGAGGGAGAAATAAGAGGATTAAAGGGTAAAAAGGATGGAGGTAAAAACATAATTTCGCCACATTTTAAGGGGTTCACAGTTTTAAAAACCATGCATTGCCTGTGTATAGGCACTATCCATATTGTCTACACTCTACATGGATATGCGCATGATTAGGAGAAATTTTTTTCCAACCGTGTGACACATACCAACAATTTATTGGTGGTTTTTCATGGCCTTGCGACCTACCTTGCATGGTTTAAGAAACGGTTTTCCTCCTATTTGGGAGGCATGGTTGAGCTACACAGTTAGTACTAACTATGTGCTAACCATGTGCCTCGCTCTGGTTCTCCAAAAACTGGAGCTCTAGGCTCATAAAAAGTCATGAACGCTCCTAGACACTTCATGACCTCTTTAGACATTTTCATATAGATAAAATAATAGATTCAAACCGAAAATTAAAGGATCATCACCTTGTATAAAAAATGGGATCTTACTTATATAATATAATATAATTATTAATATGTTTTCTATAGTAAATATAATTAATTTTTAATAATTTTTTTATTTATATAATTAATATTATCTATTCATTCAATATTTTCTATTTTGTATCTCTAATTCATTTAATTAATTTTAACAATCCAATTTTTTTAAATATGTGTTTTTTAATTTATTCAATTTTATTTATTTTTTTAATATTATTTCATTTAATATTATTTATTCATTTTTAATATTTATTAATTTTTAATATTATTGGAATTTATTAATATTTTAACATTTTTTTATACATAATTATATACTAATTTTTAATATTTTTAATGTGTTTTAAATTTAAATGGTTAACATCTATTAAATTTTATTTATTAAGTTGTTCTATTTTAAAAATGTTTCAAATTGAAATAATTAATTTATTTAAATGAATTTTTTAATATTTTCTTCATTTTTGTACGTGTTTACAATTATTTTAATTAATTTTACAAATTCATTTTTTAAAATAGTTTTTTCATATATTATATTTTATTTATTTATTTTCAATATTATTTTACTTAATATTACTTATTAATTTTTAATATTTATTATTTTTTATAATTTTTGGAATTTAATAATTCTCTAATATTTATTTACTATGTTTTAATAATTTCAAAATGTTTTCAATTTATAGAAATAATAATTTTTAATTTTTTTTAGGTTTTAACATTTTTATATTTTTAAAATTTTTTTATGTAATTTATTTGAATAGTTTTTTAATTATTTTTTATTTAAATATTTAATATTATCCATTTTTAATAATTGTTTTAATTTTTCACTGAACTTTTCTTGTGGATTTTTCTAGTGAAATTTTCCTTTGAAAATTTCCATAGGAATTTTCCACTATAACATTCCGTGGAAATTTTAGTGAAATATTACAAGAATTTTATTTAGAATACTTTTGAAGTTTATATTTCAAAGGAATTTAACATTTTAGTTTTATGTGGAATTTTGAAATGTATTTTCCAATCGGGTTTAAAATAAATTTTTTGTATGGAATTTGAAGATCAATTTTTTTAATGATGGTTTCCAATGGAATTTTTCATTTTATTTTTGAATTAATTTTTCTCATTTTCAATTAAAAGTGCGATCATTTTTTATTTTAAATATTTATTCTCACATAATTTTTAGAAAATGTTTCTAATTAAATTTTCTCGTAAATTATTTTTGTGAATTTTTTCATAGATGATTTTGTATTTGATTCATTTTTTATAGTAGATTTTTTCAAAAAAAATTAGTTGATTTTTATGTTTATTTTATGCATTATATTTTTGTAGTTTAATTTCCCAATGTATTTTTCTAATGGTATTTTCTATGTATATTTCCATTTTAATTTTTGAATTCTTTTAAATATTTATATTTTTTTGGTACTTTCTAGCAGATTTTACACTATATTTTTCCCAATGAAAATTTCCCATTTGAACATTTAGTGAAATTTTCTTATAAAATCAATGAAAATTTTAGAAAAATAATTCTTTGGAATTAGTGAAATTTTAAATGAAACAACATTTTGGAAATTTTCAATGGTATTTTATATGGAAAAATTATACATGAACCTACAGTAAATGTTCCATTAGATGTTTTGGTGGATGTTTCATCAAAACATTCAGTGAAGGTTTCCAATGAAACTTTTTTTTGGAAATTTTTAATAAATTTTTTGAGTGAAAGATATAACTGAAACTTCTAGTGGAAGTTACACTGGATGTTTGAGTGAAAGTTCCATTAAAACGTTCATTGAATGTTCAACCAGAACATCTACTAAATATTTTTGATTAAATTTTTTATAAAGATTTTCAGTTATTATTTTTTTGGAACATTTACCATGAATATTTACAATGGGATATTATAATTCAATTTTTCATCAAAATATTCCAATCGATAATTTGATGGGAAACATCAAATGGGAAATCCAAGTGGGATATTCTAGAATAATTTTCTATTTAAATATTCAAACATAATTTTATAAAGTGAATATTCAAATGGATAATTTAAGAGTACAATTCCAATGATAATTTTCATTCAAATTTTATACTTTATTTTTTCATTGAATGTTTCAACGGGACATTTCCAATGGAATTTGACACTGAAATTTCCTTGTATAAGTTTACACAAGAATTTTCTAGTGGATGTTGACGATGGAATTTTCTAGTGGAATCCATTAGAAGGTGATTTTTGGAATTTTTATATGAATTTTTTTACTTTAATTTTATATATAAAGTTTTCAAATAGAATTTTATAGTGTAGGTTTTAAATATATTTCTCCAAAGGATGTTTGTAAAAGAACTTTCCCATTGAATTTTCCTATAGAATTTCCCACCAGAAGTTTCAAGTGGATGTTTCAATTGGAATTTTTCTATGGAAGTTTTGAATATAATTTTACTTTTGATGTTTCAAGTGGAAGTTTCAATTTGAATTTTATTATGGAGCTTTCAACTGAAAATTTACAGTTTGATGTTTTTAGTAGAGTTTTCCATTGAATGTTTCCACTGAAATTTTTTAGTGGAATTTTACATTAGAATCTTATATTGGAAATGTTATCCTTTTCATTTTATTTTTTGATTATAAATTTTCACATGTAGTGCGTTTTTTACAATAATACATTTGAATTATATTTTGATGTTAATGTTTACACACTTTTAGTGAAATTTAATTCCAAAATATTAGTATAGAAAATTTAAGTATTATTTTTAAATATTTTTTTTATTTTAAAAATATGAAAAAATAAATTAAAAACTAGTTTCTAATGTGGATATATCTTATATGGTTTTTAAATTTATTAATATTTTAAATTATCTGAAATTTAAAAATTTTTATTAGTAATTTAACCTATTTTTATGAAATGGACTTTAGTTTTTAAATTTATATACTAATTTTTTTAAATCCTAAAAATTAGTAATTATTATAAAAAATTAAAAAATATTTTATATATGGATAATTTTTTTGAAATTTTTTATGGTAATTTCAAAATTTTCACTTTTTAAAGGTGTAAGAACCCGGATATTCATTTCATGTATGGATATTTATTTTCAGTGTTTTTTTATGAAAAAAGAAGAAATAATAATTTTTTAAGTACACGTCATGTACTCGGTTTCCACATTTATTTGTGTGCTGTCCATATAATGGCCAAGTACGTGGTTGTGAGGGTGACCTTGAAGACCGCCTAAAGAGGGGCTCAGTTGAGTCTAGACATAGTGTGTACATTAAATAAACATGCTGTTTACTTTTCCTTTAATTTGTTTAATCAGACTATGGTCACGTCTAATCTCTAGAAGCATATTCCTTTTCCCTTGTTTCGTATAAGAGAGTGACGAGATGACCAAGAACTTTGATCCCCTATCGTCCCTCTATACAAGTTCAGATTAAGATGCTGTCGGGTGCATTGGATTCCCACAGATGATTTCTCTCTTTCGCTAGATCCTCTATTCCTGATTTCTCCCCTCTATTGAGTTATCCAAGGTTGAACGGTTTTGACCTTTTTGTAGTTCTACGATGTTCTAGGTTGATTCAAGGGCTGATGTTCATGAGTGTTCCACGTAGAATGTCAAGGTAGGTGGTTTGTGCCTTTCTTTGGATGTATTTGGATTATCTATGCTATAAGTTCCAAATACCCATGTTTAGGGTATTACATGTTTTGGATATTAACCCTGTTTAATACATGCTATATTTACTTTGATAGATAAAGGGTTTTTGCTTAGGCTTAAGGTTTAATAACTTGATTATGTATGTGTTTCCCATGTTTAATTTTTTATGGTCGTTGGACCTAGGAAACATGTTAGGATTTCTTTTTTTCCACTCCTAGTGTTGTTAGGATGAAGCTTTTGTTTATATGAGATGCATGTGTTCCAAATTGTGAAAGTATGAACAAGTGGAATTGACTGTGAGAGCTTCCCGAGGTAGGTTCATTTATGTATAATTTTTGTTATGTTGACCATGAGGTATTGATTGTGAGAGGTACCAGGCGGTCATAGACCAGAGGGGTTAGACCATGAGATCTACCTAGAGTGTTGTTATTAAATGAATGTGGTACCATAGGGCATTGACCGTGAGAGCTTCCAGGGGGTCATTATATTTTATATTACTGCTATATGGACCAAGGGGGTATTTACTGCGAGGGATACTTAGGAGGTCGTTTGTAAATGATTAGTGCTATGTGCGACCAAAGGGGTAAGACTATGTGAGCTTTCCTAGAGGGTCATTATTTATTAATTTGGTGACATGTTGAACTAACAGGATTAGACTATGATAACTTTCCTATAGGGTTGAATTTGAATGTTTGAATGATTGTGACGAGTTTTCTAAGCCAAAGAATAAGCTTAAACTCAGCCTTAATTTTTTTTAGATGGTCTTATGAGAAATCTATTTGTAATTATTATATATAGGGATATAGATCTTAGAATAGATCTTAAGGTTACATTATTCAATGGAATTAATAATTAATAAATATAAATGAATGTAATTTGAAACAGTAGGATTGTTTTCTTTTGAGTATTTCCTAGTTTATTACTTCATTTATTCTTGTTACATGTTATATATATTCACTGATAGTCAGGGACAGATCAGTTGGTGGTTTACAAATAGGATTTTCTCACACCCTGTTTGGGTCCTTCTTTTGGGCCCAAAAAGATTAAATGATTTCAGGTATTGAAAAGGGAAAGCACCCTTCTTCATCAGGTACATGAGTTGTCACACCCCAGCTCCCAAATACCCAAAATCGGTTCCATATAGAGGATCGTATTTGGTTCAGGATATGAGAAACCAACTACTACTGAAATTATTCTTCCATTAAAAACTAACACCTGAAAAATTTATTTCAAAAACATAGGGTGAGCAAACAAATGCCCAGTAAGGGGTTTTAAAAAAACATACTACACCAAAATATAACTTTTCATAACATTCTTTAAAACTTTCCATAAAACATTTCTCTTAATGAAAAGCTATAACACATGTTACATATCATAAAAGTGCTCAATTAAAAACATGCTAACAGACTTACAAGGATACATGATTCAATTATAGTCCTGCTCATTTGGAGTATCAAATAAAAGACATTCTAAACATGTATGACATAAGAATATGTAAGCACAAATTAAACAAATATGAGTAATGAATATTTAGAGTTGCTTGTATAGGTAATAACTTCCATTTCATACATCAAATACTAAATCATGAGTGTTAAACATATGTCATGGCATAAGATTTTATTTTTCTAATACTCATAAGTACTGGCTCTTAACCATGGATATTCTACAAGTTGAATATCCATTTTGTTATTAATTATTATACACACAATTAGGGAATGTATAATGGCAGAATTGAATTTCTATGTCGAGGCCTCAACCAACACCTTGGGGATAACTGTAACAGGACCGCAACCCGAAGAGCCTTTGTAACCAGACTCTATCTCAGAGAGCCTCTGTAACCAAACTCAAACCCAGAGGGTTTTCTGTAACCAGACCCCAAACTGGAGGGACTACTTTTACCGGTCCCCAACCTGGATCATACTAGTCCAATGCATTCCTAATATTATTAAAAAGTCCATGTATCCAAAGTGTCCCATACCACTTGAATACCTAATTCCATGTCCTTTATTTGGGGTGTCCCATACCAATCCAAATAATTAAATTCTTAATTCATTATCATTAGTGTTGCATAAAAAATAGTTTAGTTTACCACATAAATTAATAACTTTACAATAGCTTCCATAAACTTTCGATGCATTTCATTTCATGTTTATAACTTCAGATAGGTATTATTCATGTTCAATTCATGTGTTGATAAAAAGAAAATGACATTGGACTAAATCATAATAGGTCTGTTATTATTTAGATAATAAATTTCCTAATAACATGCATAATCAAGTAAACGTTCTTTTCACATGTGATAATTATTTAAAACACACAAGTAATGGGGTTTTCACATAAAATAATAGTTCCTTATTTTCAAAATCATTGGTTCATGGAAATTAAAATCTGTAGTTTAAAACCACTAAGATTGAATAAAGACCGACGTAATTTGTACAAGAAGCATGTGATGATAAATGGTCTTGTCTTATTAAATGGCCATGCCTTCTGTTGCATAGCATATAAGTCCAATTGATTTGCAGTGCATCATTTTTTTAATTTAATGAAAAATATTTAATTAAACTTATCAAAACATATTTTAACCACCGAAGTTTTTTTAGGCCAAGTTAATTCGGATTATGGTTCAAACATATAGGTGCATACATATAACCATAACCAATGTCATTTATTACAAATTGGGGAGATTAACTCATACATGTAAATATAAAGTTTCAACCCTTGAATATTTACACTTGTGAATTAAGAACATAAAAAAGAAAGGTATTTAAAACAAATACACTTAGGGTTTTGTGTAAAACATTCATTAAATGGGGTGTGCATAAGAAGTGGTGTTTAATCAAGGTCAAATATATTTGAAATATCATGTTTTATATATATTCTTTTGCGATACCTTGAAAATTTATAATACAAATGGGGATCAATGTTGGCATATTTACACACGTACCCATTTATACCTTATGAGTATACATAAGGATCTCATACTAAGTTCAGCTGACACTTGCAAGATTATCAAACACATGGAATAATCATTAGAGTACAATGTTGAAATTCTTAAAAACCACATTTATATAATATATATTTTTAAGAACATACATAATCAGGTATAAATGTTTTCTTACAAATGCGACTCTAGGTATTTCATAGTTCTTCAATAACTTGAAACTTAAACATAGAAATCTTAAATCTGAGCATATAGGGTTTATGAAAATATGAGGTATGTGAATATTATACTTATATATTTATACACATATCTGTATATATGTATCCAATTATGTATATAAGGTATAAAATAAATTCTCATGAGGTATCGATACATTGGGACTACCAATACCCTATAACTCATAATCATAAAACTCCACATCGGTTTATGAAAGGTTTAGTCTCAAGATGTAAGATGATGTATATTTATATAAAAATTGTATATAAACATAAAACTTAACACTCAACAGGAAAGAAAAGTATAAATCCCCTACCATAGATTGAGGAGGAAGAGGGGCTTGTGGAAATGCTTGAAAACTCGGAGGACTTGTCGAGGTCTACTGGGAACATGAGTGAAAAGAACCGAGCGGTTCTTGGGATTCCTCAAGTGTCTTATAAACTATACCTACTCTGAATATTTTAAAGAAAGTTGTATGGGATCCAAGGCTACTATGGTATATTAAAAGGCTGAGAATGGGTATTTGTTGAAACCGTGTGAGAGGAGGGGCCGATGGCTGTAATAGGTGATGAAAAAAATGGTGTAAAATAGGGTGTAATGTACTACTGAAGGGAATTCCATGAGGAATAAGACCGCGAGTAAGGGGAAGATCGGTAAAATAATGAACGGTTGGGATTTGATCTGGGTTCAATCTAACGGTCGGGGGACATCTGTGGTTTCTAAAGGTGATGGATGGCTCATATTGATCTGTGGCATGATCGGGTGGCTCAGGATCATAGTAGCATTTTAAAAACCTAGAACGGTTGTGATCAGATCACGCAAGATCGAACGGTCCATGAAAAACATAGAGAAATTTTTGTTTGTTGATGGTTGATAATGAGGTCGAGGTCGACGGCCCAGATCGAACGATATGTGATCCAACGACCCAAATATCATTTCGACTAAAAAAATGCATCCCACATCGAAACGGTGGGATTTTTGCACCTCTTTTATAACCCTTAGCCTCCTATCGATAGCTCAGAAAAAGACACAACACACACAAGGGAGCCTTACACATGGGCTCCCACCCCTATAGGCCTCATCCTACCCATTCCCCGTCATGTCCTTGTGCATGCAGTGGCGCACTCATGCGCTCCTACTCACATGTACCCTTCAAGAAAACAATGCCCGCGCTCGGGCTGGCCTAGGCTAGGGCTGAGGGCTAGGCTCATCCACTTAGTGTGAGCTACCTCTCTTGGCCCAGTTATAAAGGGTTGTCCCTATTGGGCCCGTTTTTTTATAAGAAATAACCTAAAAAAATATGATGTCTTAAGGAAAAAATACTATATAAAAATTATCCTCTTAAACATAACTTTTATATAATCTTAAAAAGGGTTAATGAATACATAAATATACATTATCTATTATTATTTTTACTCAAGTTATTTATAAACAATAAAGCTTTAACATTCAAGGTTATAAATTGAAATTTTGGTATACCCACAAAAAATATTTTATACTAATATTATAGTAGTCAAAACTAAGTTAATAAAAAGAATACATTAGTTAAAAGATATTAAACATAGTTCAAAAAACCTTTTTTAAGAGATGAATATCATTACATTTTTGTTTTGAAATATTTTCAATGTGTTTTTAATTCCTTAATAATTTTCAAAATTGTGTAATTCAAAATTTTTCAGAATTATCAGAAGTTATCTTATAATTTCCAATTCGTAAATTTTGGAAAACTAAGTTGTACATGAATTTTTTTAGTTAATTCACCACAGGGCCAATGGCTATAATTATAGCCGTTGGAATCCAACGGTCACCCAAGGAAAAAGAAAAGTTGTTGCCTTATATAAAACCATGCCTTAGGATGTCTTAAATTCGAGGAGATTGAGGAAGATGGTGCTTCCTATACCCCTGATGCTCAGTACGGTTTTCATGACCACGGTGGTGATGTTCTCTTTTTTGACTGACTCGGGGGATCTCATTTATTTATCGGGCCACATTGTTGTATTTGGGGGGTCTTATTGTGGTCTTGATAGGGTTTTTTGTAGGTATCTTTGGTTAACATGATTAATCTTTTGATCTCGGTGTATTGTAAACTCTACGATGTTATTATTTAAATGAAAATCCTTGTTTCCGTTTGTGTGTTTTACTTGTTTTAATTATAATATAAATTAAAACCATATTATTAATTTATCATGAGAAACAAGTTTTGTTCATTTTTTATGAAAAGAAAAATAAAAACATAAACTTATCAGTACATGGGGTTTGACTTTTGGGGTGGTACATGAGTGTTGTTGGAGCAGGAGAGCATGGGGCCAAGTTGTGTCTTGCGATGATGTTGGAGTTTACTAATTTTTATATGTTGGTTTCAATATTGTATTTCCATCATTTTGAATTTTTTATATACATTCCTAGATACATGTGACATGAATCATTTATTTATATATGATGCATTTATTTATACTATTAGTCTTACACTTTTTATTTTGGTTGTATGGTATTACTGCTTCCGCTACTCTTTACTATACGTTTCTGATGTGTAACTCTACCAATGAGGGCATAGTTTCTACACTATCACAAAAAATTCCCTCGTTTATATTCTTAATCCTCTGGTGTTTAGGGAAATGTGCTTGAGGCCATGTGACCAACCGGGTACGGGGCACCTTTGGGCGGATCCCAGAACTGGGACGTTTCAATGTGGTATCAAAGAGGTTTCTTTTATACTTTGTCTTACTATTTGAGGCCTATAGATCAGAATTGGATGGAATAGGTAGTTGGTAATAAGTAGTGCCTGGGAGTAGATAACCCATGTATAGGGAGAATCCATGTTTCGCCGAATATTTCAATTTTTCTGGTTTTTCAATTATTACAATTTGTTTGATTTCACCGTTGGGTGATTGAATTGTTTTGTGTAGTTATCGTTGATAGGATTGAGGTTCTATTTCTATTGAAACCCAATGAGATGAGGGTATTCCATCTCATGCATCATATAGGAACTTGATAGAGATCACGTGTCATGAATTTTAGTCATGCCATTTAGGGTGCATTACTAATTTCATGATGTTGTGATAGACATTGTGCTAGATATGAATGATGTTGTGATAGATGTCATGATATAATAACAAATATTTTAATAGGGTATCAGTATATGTAAAGTTTCATTTGGATTAATGCCAATATTTGGTCCCATAGGTGTTATGGGCCCTCTTGGATTGGAATTTTGTGGATCATGTTTGAACTTTAATTGAATTTTGTCAAGTTATGACGTGAATAAGGATGAAAAACATTGATTCACGGGAGTATGGGCTCTCACAGGTCGTAATTTTTCATGCCTTGGACAAAATTCTATGTTTTTAGGGATTTTAGAGGGGTTTCAGTGGCTTATAATCTGGAAACCCATACAACACGATGTGTGGTGTTATGGACATACGCCATGTGTTCTTCTGTTTTAGAAGAAACAACTTTTCATAAGTACAGGTTGTGTACTATATATACATGCAGTGTAGACTTTGACCGTGTGACTGATAATGTGAGAAGAGACATGGGGTTAGAACATCTTTGGTAGAACACGTCATGTACTAGGAGTACACACCATTCATTAAGGACCATGTGTTCGACTGTGTGACTAATGAAATGGGTGGATAAAACCTAGGTAGTACACACTGTGTCCAATTCTTACATGCAGTGTAGAGTCACCTGTGTCATTGAACGTGTGACCAATGACACAGATCAAAGGGACTTAACCGGTACATGTTATGTCTTGGTTGAACACATCGTGTATTGTCGCACGGGCATACCCCATGTAGTTTAGCTGTGTAGAAGTACTTGGGAGGAGAGAAAATTCAAGTACATGACATGTCTTGAGAGGAACATGCAATGTGTAAGGGTGTTGCAAGACTAGGTTTAACAGAGGTACATTTCATGTTAAAAGATTAATGGAACATGCCGTGTAGATCTTATACACATCATGTAACTACGTTTTGTAAAGATTTATTGTTTTATTTCTCTTGTTACTTTCTCGAACATCTATGTTTCAGTCCTGGATAATCTTAAACAGAGGTGTGTGCTTGACCATACATAGTCATGCCACTGATAAATCATATAATAGTATACTAGATAAAGGGAGAGGATCAGACACTAGAAATGGGAGATCAAGGAATACCAGTAAATCCTCATGTCGTGCCCATCTTGGCACCAGCTGTTATACTGGACACATGTACTAATTCATAGTTCTGTAAAAGATTTATAAGGATGTTATAGAAATTCCAGGGAGCACCACACCCTACCCCATCTATCGAAGAGTTAACGAAGGTGTTCCTGCAGCAACAACCTCCCACTTTTCCAGGGGATGGAGGACTACAGGTTGCATAGTCATGGTTAGAGGACATTCTTTCTATATTTGAGCATCTGGAGATGCCTCCTAAGAGGAGGGTGAATCATTCTAGGTACATTCTACATGATTCTTCCATGATATGGTGGGATGATATCTCATAGGTAGGATTTCATCAAGATATAGTTTAAGAAGAGATATAGAAGATCTTCTATGATTACTTCTACCCCAAGAAGTTGAGGACCAATCAAGCCTGAGAGTTCATGCATTTAGAGTAGGGAACTCTTTCATTGATAGATTTCTCATCCCATTTCACAAAGCTACAAAATTTCACACTTGTTTAGGGAGGCGAAGAGTTATATTTGGCTAGGTAGTTTGAGGATGGTTTGAGGTATGGCATCCAATCACAGTTGAATTTATTTAGGCTGACTTCGGTGATGGCTATAGTGAACCAGGCGCTGATTACCGAGAAAAATTTGAGGGATTTAGGAGCTGTGATCTAGGTGGTTTAGCATCCAGGGCTGGTACTCCTTCGATAGATAGTAGGAGGCACCACAAGGATTCTTCGTGTGATGTTTCTTTAGGTAGCTAGGTGGTATTCTATTAGTGTGGGAAGAGCGGGCATACAAGACCAAATTTTCTGAAGGACCTAGTCAAGTGATGATCTTGTGGCAAGATGAGCTATATTCAACGTTTTTTCAGGTTTTTATTACCAACAGGTAGTGATAGGTGTTCTGATCTGACTCGACGGTCAGGAGTAGGACGACTGATTTCTCATCAGTCAGGGAACTAGAGATCATTAGGCCGTTCAAGCCGAGAAGGAGGTCATGGTCATTGTAGAGAAATAGCATGGTGGATTATCTCAGGGTAGTCAGGTAGGGTTTCAGGGCCATGGTATAGGTTATAATTTTGTAGTGGAGCAGACCTAGTATGAGCAATATCTCATACCATCTACGGTTATATGTATGATTCTAGTTACCTCAGTTTTAGCTTTTTCTCTTTTTGATAAAGGGGCATCCCATAGTTTCATATCGGTTTCTATTTTTTAGATCCTTGGGCTCTATATATTTAATTATGAGTATTTCATGACACTAGACACTCTGTTGGTGATTAGGACAACTAGTGTACAACAATTCAAGGAGTTCTCTCTTGAGGTTGGTGGGTGTCACTTGTTTTGGGACCTCTATGTCTTGAAGATGAAAGTCTTCGATGTTATTCTATGAATGAACTGGTTAGTTTCTTTCCAAGACTTTTTGGACTGTTATTGTCACAGGGTGAGTTTCACTTCACCAGAGGGTGGGATTATTCGACACAAGGGTGAATGGGATGTTCAGGCGAGCAAATTTGGACCGGATCATCTTGGGTTGGGAGGAATTATAGCCCGTATTACTAGTTTATATATGGATGATCAAGGGACTTCATAGATGGACTTTCGTCTAGTGGTGCATCATTGCAGAGATGTCTTTCCAGATGACATTTCAGGTTTACCTCCAGAGTGAGAGCCATATTTGTATATTTAGGTTGTGCCAAGAGCGGCACCAGTGTCCATTCCTCTTATAGGATGGATACACCATAGTTAGAGGAGCTCAAGATGCAGTTGGAGGAGTTATAGGAAAAGGGTTTCATCCGACCCAGTACTTCTCCTTGGGCTTTGCCTATCCTTTTTTCAAAAAAGGTGGATGGTACCCTTAGAAATTCTGTGGATTTTCAGAAGCTGAACTAGTTGGCGGTCAAGAACCGACATCCCTTGCTGAGGATTGATCATCTCTTTGATCAGCTTCATGGAGCTTGGGTGTTCTCAAATATTGACTAGAGATCCAGTTATCATCAGTTCTGCATTAGACCATTAGATATACCTCTTACATAATTTCAGAGTAGGTATGGTCTAAACGAGTATGTGGTTATGCCATACGGTCTCACGAAAGCGCCAACAGTTTTCATGGAAGTAATGAACCGAGTGTTCCATCCATACTTGGATTCATTTGTGGTAGTCTTCATGGATGATATCTTGGCGTACTCTCACACTCAACATGACCATGGAACACATCTTGAGATCGTATTGAGTAGATTGAGAGAGAATCAGTTATTTGATAAGCTCTAAAAATGCTACTTTTGGATGCACCAGATTCACTTATTGGGTCATGTTATCTCAGAGACAAGAGTATCAGTAGACCAATAGAAAGTGAAAGCGGTAGTTTTCTGGGAGCAGCAGAAGAACGTCTTTGAGGTATGAAGTTTTCTGGGGCTGTATGGTTACTACATGCACTTTATATAGGAATGGTCATGCTAATCAGTGCCACTAACGGGCCTGATTAACACTGGTGAAATGTACTTGTGGGTAGATTCTTGCAATTCAGCCTTTTAGGATCTAAAAGGAAGATTGAATTCAACAACAATACTAATTTTTTTAGAGTCGGGAAATATTTACACCATTTACTATGATGAATCAGGTATCAATCTTAGAGCAGTTTGTATATAGGGGAAATGATTCACTGTGTACAATTCTTGGTAGTTGAGGACACCTGAGAGGAACTACCGGACGTAGGATCTCGAGTTGGATGCAGTAGTGCATGCATTACATTGTTGGAGAAATTATCTTTTGGGAGTGCATTTTGTGGGATACACTAACCAAAAAATTCTCAAGTATATCTTTACTCAACATTATCTGAATTTGAGACAGTGAATGTGGGTTGAGTACCATTAGTCTTTTGAATTTGATCTTTCATTCACACATGGGAAAGGAAACATAGTGGATGATGAATTGAATATGAGGACTCAGAAACAAGAACTTCATGAGGCTAGTAGTGAGTGGAAGATTATGGCTCTATTGTCTATGTTTCATTTAGAGGTGCATGATAGACTGGGGAAACTTTTATTTATTCTATAGTTGTTAGATCTACTCTATTGGATCGAGTGCGAATGAGGCAGTTATTAGATTCTGAAGGCCTAGTCTTATAGGAGAGTCTCTCAGGAGAGGACCCTACTCATGGTTGAATCATAGATGATGATGAGATCTTCTAGTTTCATGGATGTGTATGGGTGTGAGCAATCAGACACAAGGAGTTAATACAAGTTTTTCATTCCTCAGTTTGGGCCCCTCATCCTGGTGTCACCAAGATGTATCACGATTTACACCATCAGTATTGGTGGCCAGGTATGAAGAGAGATGTTGCTGGTTTTTTATGAGATATTGCACCTATCAGTAGGTAAATATAGAGCATCAGCAACTAGTAGGGATTTTACAGCCTTTACCCATTCATGAGTGGAAGTGTAATGATTTCTCAATGGATTTCGTGATTTTTTTTTCAAGGATTCCTCAAGGGAATGATGTGGATTGGGTTATTATTGAAAGATTTGTTAAGGTTGAATATTTCTTTTAGATTAAGGAAATATTTATCATTGATGATCTTGGAAGGTTGTACATCCGAGATATTTTATGTTTTCATGCGGTTCCTCTATCTATCATTTCAGATAGGGATACCCAGTTTACATATTGTTTCTAGTAGGGAATATAGAGGGATTTGGGTACATGGGAAATTATGAGTAAAAATTACCATCCCCTGATAGATTTTGGGTCTGAGTGCATGATTCTGGTTTTGGAGTACATGTTTTGAGCATACATTCCAGATTTTTGGGTTTCTTGGGAGAGACACATACCCATAGTGGATTTTTCATACAATAAAATTTTTCAGGTGACGATTCAGATGGAACCTTATGAGGCTTTGTATGGTAGGTCATGCCGATATACCGTATGTTGGATGGAGGTAGAAGAGGAAGCTATGTTGGGACCTTGTCTTGTCTAGGAGACCACTGAGTAGGTGGAGTTGATTCAGAAGAGGATGGCTACTGCAAAGACTCGCCATAAATCTTATGTCGATCGACGGAGACGACCTCTAGAGTTCGAGGTCGGAGATCATGTTTTCTTACATGTCACACCATGGTTGGGACATAAGAGGATTACGAGATAGAGAAATAATTCACCGAGATACGTTAGGTTGTTTGAGGTTTTAAGGATAGTCAGGCTGGTTTCATATAGGTTCCATTTACCTAAGAGGTATCCATCTATGCATGTCATCTTCAATGTTTCTCAGCTGTGCCAATACTTTTCAGACTCATCTCACATTTTTCAACCTGAGGAGGTTGAGTTCGAGGTGGATGAATCCTTCAAGGAGCACCCTATTTAGATTGTGGATCGAAATATGAAGGTTATCCATGGCCGGTCTGTTCCTCTGATACTGGTACCATGGCAGCATAGGTGAGTATAGGACGAGACTTGGGACAGGGAGGCTGACATACAATCACAGTGGCCAGAGTTGTTTGAAGTTTCTTCTTCACCACCCTTGGAAAGTCAATTCAGGGAAAAATTTCTTTAAGGGGGGAAGCATGTAAGAACCCCGATCTTCATTTCAGGTATGTATGTTTATTTTGGGTGTTTTTGAGGAAAAAGGAAGAAATGATATTTTTTTAAGTACATGATGTGTACTCAGTTTATGCATATATTCATGTATTAGCCATGTAACGAACAAGTACATGGCCTTGTGGGTGACCTGACATACCTCCTAAATAGGGGGACAATTGAAGCTAGTACATGTTGTGTACATTAAATGAACACACTGTTCACTTTTCTTTTTATTTGATTAATCGGACCAGAGACTCACCTAATCTCCAAAAGTATATTATTATTCCCGTGTTTCATACAAGAGTGTAATGAGATGACCGAGAACTTTGAACCCCTACCATTCCTCCATATGAGCTCTGATTGAGACACCGTTGGGTGCATTGGATTCCCACCAGTGAGTTCTCTCTTTCCCTAGAGCATCACTTCCTGATTTCTCCTCTCTCTTGAGTTATACAAGGTTTAACAGTTTTGATCTTTTTGTAGATATATGACATTCTAGGATAATTCAAGGGACTATGTTCAAGAGTGTTCCTCATACAACATCTAGGTAGGTTGTTTTTTTAATTTCTTTGGTTGTCTTTGGATTATATATGCTAGAAGTTCTGAATACCCATGTTTATGGTATTTCTTGTTTTTGATATTAACCCTATTTAATACCTTCTAGGGTTTTTTGATAGAGAAAGGGTTATTGATTAGGCAAAAGTTTTAATACCTTGATTATGGATGTGTTTCCCATGTTTAATTGTTTATGACTTTTTGGCCTAGGAATCATTTTAGGATTACTTTTTTTCCATTCCTAGTGTTGCTAGGATAAAGCTGTTGTTTATATGAGATGCTTGTGTCTCACATTGTGAATGTATAACCAAAGGGAATTTACTATGAAAGCATCCTGAGGTAGGGCCATTTATGTATAATTGTTGTTTGTTGACCCAGAGGTATTAACTGTGAGAGTTGTTGGGTGGTCATAGACCAGAGGGGTTAGACTGTGATAGCTACCCAAAGGGTCATCATTAAATGAATGTGGAACCATAGGGCATTGACTGTGAGAGATACCAGGGGTCATTATATTTCATTATATTTTATATTTATTCTATGAGAACTAAGGGGGTATTGACCATGAGATCTACCCAGGAGGGCGTTTGTATATGATTAGTGCTATGTGGGACCAAATGGGTTAGACTGTGTGAGATTTCCAAGAGGGTCATTATTTACTAATTTGGTGATATGTTGAACCAGATGGGTTAGATTGTGAGAAATTTCTAATAGTGTTTCTTTTGAATGATTGAATGATCGTGACGAGTCTCCCAAGACAAAGCACAAGCTTGAACTCGGTCTTACTTGTTTGTTTAGATGGTCTTCTGAGACATCAGTTTGTCATTATTATACAATGGTATAGATATCTTAGGCTAGATCACAATGTTACATTATTCAATGGATTAAATAATTAATAAATGTAAATGAATGTAATTGGAAATTGTAGGATTGTTTACTTTTGAGTACTTCTTAGTTTATTGCTTCATTTATGATTATTACCTGCTATATATATACACTGAAAGTTACGCACAGATCTTTTGGTTGTTGCCTACTAGGATTCGTCTCACACCCTATTTTTGTCATGGTTTTGGGTCCAACTATATTATATGGTTGCAGGTATAGAAAAGGGAAATCATCCTTCTTCATCAAGTACTTGAGTGTTGTGGGAGCTGGAGAGCATGGGACCACGATGGGGCATGTGATGCTGTTGGAGTTTACTGTTTCCTGTACATTGGTTTTAGTACTTTATTTCCCGCATTATGGCTTATTTGGCTACTTTCCTAGATACATGTGACATGCATAATTTATTTAAATATGTTGCAGTTATTTATACTATCAGTCTTCTGCTGTTTATTTCTATTTTATAACATTATTACTTCCTCTATTGTTTACTATATGTTTCTATTGTGTTACTCTTCCAATGAGGCCATATTTTCCCCACTATCACACACAAGACCCTCTCTACTAGTTGGTATCCTCTGGAATTTGGGGAAATGTGCTTGAGGACATGTGACCAACCGGGTACAGGGAACCTTTGGGTGGCTCCCGTTACTGGGACATTACAAATGGATTTTCCCTATTTCTTGAACTGAGATTGAAATTATTATTTGTGAAATATAAACACAAATTATAATTTTTATAAGGTTTGAAATTTTTTCTAACCAACGGTAGTAAAAAAAGGCTTTTTATACTAATAACAAATTTATTAATTTTTTAAACGATTTTAAATTTTCTAATATTTTCAAAATATTTTTTTCTTTTTTCTTGAATTCAGTTTTAAAAGATAAATTTTAAATATAATTAGAAATTATATAATTTTTAAATATTCTAGAAATGAATAGTTAGCTAGGAATAAAAAAAATATTTAATCATTTTAAAATATTATCAAGAATGAATAGTTGTTTTTATTAATTTTTTAAAATGCTTTATAATTTTATATATTTTTTAAATTTAATTTTCCTTATATGTTTGTGTGTAATATATTTTTACGCCTACAAGGGAATAACTATGTATTTCAGAAAATTACGACAATCCATAGTTGTAATTATTTTTAATCAAATGACATGAAATTTGTTTACATGTGGCGCAATCTAAATGATACTGGATATTCCTGTAGAATATGGTAATGGATATGATTCCAAACCTATAAAAATTATTCCCAAAATTATTTTTATATATAATTTTGTTATGTTTTTTACTAAATAATCCCAAAATTTATATTTGGTGACAATTTCATAAAACCTGTTTCTAATATAATAAATTATGAACTGTTTGTAACCCATCTATTTTTAAAATAAAAAAATAAAAAATAAAAAATCAATTTAATGGAAATAATGAAAAGTAAGGACATTATATAACTATATATATATGTGTGTGTTAATGTTTAAATATCCAAATATAAAAATTTTAAGGTTCACACACACACACAAATAAATATGCATTTAATTATATATACATGTGGACAAACATTTATATTTACACATAATTACATGTGTATTTCTATCTATTTACATGAACACATCCCCCCACATATATAAACATATTAAAGTATATAAATATGTATTTAAATATTATATACATATAGTTGTGAAAAAACAAATTTAAATAGAAAAAATTTATGTATCAGAGAAAGATAAAAAAAATTGGAAGGGAAAGGGAACGGAAAGTTTTATTATAATTTATTTTTAATTATCATTTTCCCTCATAGTTAAAGAATACAAAAACATATTTTTATATGTAGTGTAATGAGGAGATGGGGATGGGAATCCCATCATAATTATTCTTTGGTAGTGGTGTAACGTTCCTACACAACACCCTTCTCAGTAATGGTTCTTGGATGTAGCAAAAGCGTTATGTGGGTGCCTAGTTTTTGATTTTTCATTAATATCGAAGAATAATATTTGAATAAATTGAAAACACTCCTTGATATATCTATATGGTATATTAATTTATAATTAGTTTAAATATAAAACTACCTCATCCTATGCAATCTCCTTGATCACACTCATTTTCAACTCTTGTCATGGTACATTTGCAGTAGATAATCCAAACATAGATTTATCTAAATGTGTCCACAGATGTTCCATGATTCTATGAACAATGTTCTTGATAGTCTAGGTGGTAGAGAGTAGGAATCAAGTCCTTAACATTGTTCTTCTTCGATCACAAAAATGAATCTCCTATTCTATCTATGTTTTTGAGAGGGAGGAAAAAGATAAGAATATCTCTACAGGGAGAAAATTATAGTGGTTTCTCTATTATCTAGAATGCATCCCCATTAAAAATGATATAATTTAGAATATATAATTATAGTTAAATATCGATATTTTTACAAAATCCCTCATCTAAATATTTAATCTAAGTAAAGCCTCATGTCAAATAATAATAATATTATTATTATTATATTTCATGACATGTGTTTATTCTAATATCATTCCTTTAATAAATAAAGAGATATTAGTTTAAATAATATCAAATAATAAAATATTATTTTTATTTTTTCATTAAAATCGACTCATATATTCCCATAGAATTTATCGATCCTTAAATAAAAATCATTCATTTGATAAAATATATGTCATATTCACTAATCTTAAAAATAGATATTTATTTTAATATCCGTGAAACTTAAATTAACATTTAGTTTAATATATTCACTAAATTGCTGAATAATTAAATAATTATTTATTACATTTTTCAATAGTTAAAGAAGAGATAAAATTTAACTAAAATATTCTAAACTAAAATATTTCATGAATGAAATTGTTAGATCAACATTTTACCTAAATAAATATTATTTTACAAACTAGGGAATAAATTTCTTCTTAAATTAAATTCAATAGACCTTAATGATATTCTAGATACACTTAGTGCGTGAACTTTCAGGCCCTTTCCTCAATGAAAATATGTGGACTTATCTTAATTACAGTATTATCATCTAGAAATATGTTAAGATAGTCATAGAGAAAGAAGTTTCAATAGTGTAAAAATGGTTTTCAATGTTGTTTTTTTTGTATTTATCATCGATTTAATAGTGACATAATTTTAAGAAACATTTCAAATATGGGATTTTTAAATTTGTTATTTTTAACCAACACGAAAAAAATAATTTTATATCGGTTATCTAATAATCTGTCATATAAATATGGAAAAAAATCTACAATATGAAGGCCCTTTCACATAGATTATTGTATAATAATCATGAAATACTATTTATCATAGTAGTTATTAAAACTAACTAATGTTGAAACATATTTTTCACATCGGTTATACAATAACGGACATGAAAGATCATTTTTATTCGAGTTTTCATGTTGGTTATAAAATAACAGAAGTAATTAATTTTCTTTTACTATTTTTTTTCATATTCATTAACCCAGTATTATAGAAGAAGTAGAAAGAACCCAAAAAATGCATGAACAGAAAAAAACAGCACCACAAATATATTCTAATAACAAATATTTACGTCTCACCTTTATTCAAATCATTTCTAATTTACAATTTGAAATTTAAACTTCAAAATATATATTAAAAATAAACTAAAAATCAATAAAACCTCTGAAATAATCCACCAATTCCTCTTAAAAATGATTAATATCTTTTTTAGAATAATTTTGAGGGTCATCAAAAAGATAATAATTAAAATAAAATCATTTAACATGTATTCTAAAGGCAATTATTAGATAAATTAAAGGAAATATTATAATAAAATCTAAACTTATGGAATTTTGTAACCATACTAGTTGAGATTATTTGAAATATAAATCGTAGAACATAATATCCACATTCCATTACTCCTTGTTGGTGATGATAGTTCTGTTTCAAAAGAATATTTCTATTAAAAATAAAATTTTAAGTAGTTTCAGCCCGAATGTAGTAATTATAAATTAAATGTCAAATTTTCTTAAAAATACTTGATATTTTCTTTCCTATTTTATGTTGTCTCTCTAAAGTAATTTCATTCCCTATTATAAAATGATATGTATGAAATAGAATCAAAAGGTGTTATAGCATATAAGTTTTGAAATAATCTATGTTACTTGTTCAATAATTCACAAAAAATTCTCCCATGTCCCCATATATATAGCATAATTAATAAGTTTTCTTTTCTTTTATACAGTAAAACAAAAAATTAAATAACCACTAATGTAAAAAAAATATAATCTGAATTGTTTTTAAATTTAGAGAAACAAAATTTTAGGAAATATATTTTTAATATCTCTCAGGATAAAAAAACAACCAATAATGAATTGCATTATTTAGATGTCTTTCTAAAATATATGTTGTTCTTTATATATCCTTCAATATCATTTTTATTAATGAAATAAATTGTGGATCAAAAATTACATATACTAATGTCATATCATTCTGAATGAAAAGTGTACAATGATACCTATAAGAAAATAAACATAACTATTAATTTTCATTAAATTAAAATAATTAAAATAAATATGAAAATTTACTTACATAGAAAAGACCTGCATCACGTTGATGCCTAGAAAATCTTCAATTATGAGCTTCAAGATATCTATCTTTAAAATCATCCCAACTCTATTAGGCCCACAAATTTTAACAACCACTGGAATATCATAAACTTATAATAACAATGATTAATATATTGATAATATATCATGTCTAGGGGATGTAGTATTTGAATTCATAACGACCTATACTTGTTGTTGTCTACTCAATACATCTTTACCTTAATATTATTCTTGTAAATATATATTTATATATTATTTTTCTGTAAAAAAATTAACACCAATAAGAAATAATAAATATAATATACACATACCTTAATATTATTTCATTACATAAATCTAGATACCAAAAGTAAAAAATGACCAATACCTTTTCTAATTATAAGAAATGAAATTCTTGTTGATCTATCTACATCCATTGATGATGTAAGATATCACCAGTTTAATATATAATCCCATATATAATAAGATTTTGTGGGGTATCCTCAATAAATAACTCATTGTAGATGAGAATTTATGGAGGAGGTGTATGACTTGGATACACATGCAGAAGTAGAGGAGTGGGATACACCGATGATGTTAGTGGAGTGGGATATGTAGCATGAAACTACCTTTTCAAGTTTATAATAATTGATTGTACCAAATCTCTAATCCTATCCTCCATTATCTCTCCCTCCTCAAGAACCTTATCTTCCAAAGATTCTTTTTTCATTTATATACATTATACTTTAAAGAATATCTGTAATGAACAAACGTTTTTTGATTGATACGCCCACCTCGCATCCTTATACGTGACCCAAGTGTTTGGGCATTCAGAATATAGAAACTAAAATATCCTTTCATCACTCATGTATGAAGGTCCCATGTGTACACTACACTTTAATGGATTCCTATACATAATATTTAAAATATTCATTAGTCAACCAAAATATATAAGGATTTGAAATAAATTAAATAACAAAATAACTTAAATGATTATTTATAATCCTCTCATTTATAATCCATGAATCTTCTATATGATGTTCTCCCTTTTTCTCATTTGGGTCATCTTTTATTTTTTATGTCTAGCTAGGGGTAGGAGGGTCAACCTTTGTAGAGCCTAAAGACCCGAATCTCATTTTTTTTGAAATTTTTCATCAATCATTTGTTCTTACAATAATGTATAGCTTCCAAGAGATAAAGTACATGGGTATATGTTTTTATATTGGATCTCATGATGAAATCTCCTTAGTTTTTGTAAATTGAGGATAAAAACATTATTATGGTCATTATTATGCAAAAAACTTCAAAAATATGACATTTCACTTACCAAACATGATTATTGTTGTTTACCTTCAATAAAATACTCCCATGTATCTTTATTTAGAAAAGGATAAATATTACATGGATTTTTATTTTTTCCCGAAAAATGAAATTTGATGTGAGGGTTGATTTAAAATCCCTCAATATCATTGATGCTCAAGTAAACATGTCTTCTTAACTTCTCTAGTGTTAGGTATATCATATGTCATCTATTGATAGGGGGAAAGCCCTTTTTAGTACAAATATGTCATGATATGTAAATTAATAATAAACCTGACCACCAAAACTGTAAAACATAACTAAGATAGTTCCACTTTGTCGATACTTCTCTAATCACAAATCAAAATGCTAATTTTTTCCTGATCTTACATTTCAATAAAAGTTATATATTGTTTTGAATTTGGACCCCTAGGATTACCATTATCATCAAACTCAATATATATCCTCTGGTTGTTGTAACATCCAACTAATAATTTTGGTGAACACGTTCTACCACGTTTACCAACCATAAAATCCTTCTTTCTACCTATGCAAGTAGAACTACAATATATAGAAGGACGAATAGGCTCCTTAATAGAAGAATGTGTATGGTCTTCCCTAGAAAAATGAAAAATAATCCAAAAAACCAAACTAACTAAACACATTTTTATTGTTATTGGGTAGAATAGATAAATAAATGATTAAAAATGAGACAACATCTATGATAGATGAAATGATATAAATAGAGGGAAAAATAAGTAAAATATTACAAAAATCCAATTTTTACAGATAAATTTGAATAAAAATATTAAAATGATACAAATAATAAAAAACAATACAAAAAAACCACTCTTTATCATATTCATTAGAATAGTTGACAATAATTTGAAAAAATAATGATAAATTTATGTGATGTAAAATGAAATACAAAAAAATTTATTTTAAAATATTATAAAAATTCAACCGTTACATATAAATTTTAATAACAATAAGAAATTGATGCAAAAAAACTAAACAAAAACTTTATCTTATTCGTTAGTATTTACCAATGCTAAAATATATTAATAATATTTATGAATCATAAAGAAATATAGACAAAAGAAAACAAATCATACGTGAAAAATTATACAAATCCAATAATTACATATAAATTTGACTAATTTAAATATGATTGAAACAACACTAAACTAATCTAAAAAAAAAAAAATTCTTATTTGTTAAAATATAAATTTTATGTAGAAATAATAAAAACTAATATTTCTAACTGTTAGGACCCCCTCCCTCCAAAGATACCATAATAAAGGGAGAGGGATAATGACTGCTTGAGTCTCACCTCCAATAAGCCCTGGGTTAGCGACTAGCACTGAGGGTATAAAAATCTCATGTATGGGAGGAATAACCATATATAATAATATAGGATCGTTAGATAAGATGAATCACCCAAAAAAAACTCCAATACATAATATATAAGAGAAACCCAAACCATCTCACATGAACATATATGTATAATTGATATAGATAAAATCCTCCTTTGTAAATACCAAAAAATAAATCTAAAGAAAAGACACAGAAATTGTTAAGGATCCAATATAGTAAGGTCGAACATGGTCCAAAAAAACATCCTGAAAACCTGAAAATAGTTTTATATATTTAGGGTGAGTATATAAGTATACTCAGTAGAAAATACTCAATTATCTCATACACATGTTAAAGAAACATACTAATGAATCTTTGAGAAAACATAAAAACCAAAAAACACCTAAACATACATACTAAACATCCCAACCTAAAAAAGTCACACTCACTAAATAAAAAACATCAATTAATATAATATAAATTAAATCACATCGATGATAGGGTATCTCTCACCACTTTCCCACTGATTATGTTCTCTCACAACCGAATATAAAAAATCCTGGCACCCACACCTTTTCCAAATATACCACATCCCATCTAGCCAACACACACCCGGTCAATCACAACACATCCCACCCGCACACACCTAGGCTATCACAACACATCATGTCTACACACACCTAGGATATCACAACACATCACATACCACCCACACACACTTGGTCTATCACAACACATCTCATCTCGAATACACCTAGGAAACATATCAGATCTCATCCCAAAAAAACCTGGGACCACACATCACAACTTGTCTGAGTACACCTCAGCCACTATCACCTAGAAAAGGGAGTAGGGAAGAGTGGGTGAGCAATAGTCCATCCTCCCACTAGGATGTTGGGAAATACCCCCCCTGCATGACAATTCAGTTGTTCAACATATAGTGCTCAACATGGGTGGGGTATGTAAAGAAATCACAAGGACAATATGTCTATATATATAGTATCAAACACTCAAGACAAACCTATGGGTTCTCAAACAAACTAACCAACTCACAACACCATCACCATTGCCTCCACCTCTAAATGAAATTATTAGTATCTATAAAAATCATTTCCGAAGGTGTAGAGCCCTGATAATCTAATGTGGCTACACATTTCTTGCATGTTTAAAACCCATTAATTTTTATTCATATGCAACCACAATTAACCACCCAAACCGTAATTTTATTTTCCATTAACAAATTTCCACAACAATAACCAAACCAACCCATGTCATTTCAAACATTATTAAACATCCATTTATTGCAACACCACCCAGGCATCTAGCAAAACACAACCACATATCACTTGAAACCTGTCTTCCCCAAATAACTCAAATTCTTTCCCTAAAAGCATGGCCTAATAAATATCCCCTCCCCACTCAAAAATAACGACACACAAACCACAACAACCTCCTGCTCAGATATAATCTCCTTCTGAAGGGAGATTTTCTCCTTCCTCTTCTCACCCTTCATTTTTGAGGAAAAAAATCCACCTAAAACTATTTCTGGAAGTTGACCCAGAAAACATAGGCCTCCCTATACTCTCCTATATGAAACTTCCACCACTGATGTGAAACTACTCTTATCTGATTGATTTATAAAGGGACCTAGTACTCCATCGAGGCTCAGATAAAACACAAAGTTATCTCTAGATCCTCTATCCAACTATCGGTTTCTATATAAGAAATTATCCCCTTTAACTTTTCCAAAGACTCCCACTGAAAAGTTTAAAACATACTTTTCCACTGATCATTATCCTCACCTGGATCAAACCTCCATTGATCAACCAAATTAGACTTCTAAACCTCTACTACCAGAGGAACATGTGGATGACGACCAAGATCCATATCTGAAAGAAAAACAAGGATTTCCTAAGCCTAATTAGTATGCATTTTTTTAGTAAGATCCATTTTAACTCATTTTATTTATTTCATTAATTTTAACCTTCCCAAAACCACCCTATTCAAATAGAAACACAAGTCATTTTGATGCATGTACCTCTCCTAAGTCTCTACCCTATAAGCAGGTTAATCTCACTTGGTTGTTTTATAAGCTCAGAGTTCGTGCACTAGATCATATGGGCCCTAAAATCCCATGTCATAGATAGTTTCCATAGCCTATGTCACCCCCAAGTATAATTGGAACTATTTCCATACCAAACCATGCATGCCTCACTATTGTTAACTCTGAACTCCACCATATCTCTCAACCATCACCTTTGATACCACTTTATTATAACCACCTCCCTCCAAATATACCACAATGACAGGAGAGAGATAATGACCCCTGAGTCCCACCTCCACTAGGCCCCAAGTTTGAAACTTGCGCTGAGGGTATAAAAATCTCATGTATGGGAGGAATTACCCTTTTATAATACTATAGGATTGAGAGATAAGACGAATCAACCACAAAAAAACTCCAAGACTTAATATAAAAGAGAAACCCAAAACATCCCACATGCATGTAAAAATAAAACTATTATAGATAAAAGACTCCAAAGTAAATATAAACAAGATACACAAAAACTATCAAGGATCTAAGCTAATAAGGTCCAACATGGTCCAAAAAATCCTTCTAGAAACCTGAAAATAGTATTATATACGTAGGGTAAGTATACAAGTATACATAGTTGGAAAAGTTGTACTCTCTCATGCACATGAGAAAGAATCATACTAATGAACCTTTGAGAAAACATCAGAACCAAACAGAACCTAAAGAGTAAAACTAACCATACCAACCTCACCAAGGCACACTCACTAAATAATTCAAATCAAGTAATATAATTTAATGTAAATAACAACGATGAAAGGTTAACCCACACCACATTCCCACTGATTAGCTTCTCTCACATCCCAACAGAAATTGTAATGGTGCTCCCACCTCTTCCGAATATACCACATCACATCCCACCATCACACACCTAATAAATTACAATAAATTACTCCCAAACACACTGGGGCTATCACAATACATCCCATCCACACACACCAGGTCTATCACAACACATAACATCCCACCCACACACACTTGGGCAATCATGACACATCACATCCCACCTATGTACACCTAGGTTATCATAACACATCTCACCCAGAAGACACCTAGGAAAAATATCACATCTCATCCCAAAGACACCTGGGAAACATATCACATTTCATCTTGAATATGCATGGGAACACACATCACAACTCACCTGAAGACACCTGATCCATTATCACCTGGAAGAGGGTGTGGGGAAGAGCAGGCGGAAATCCATCCATCCTCCCACTAGGACGTTGGGAAAGACAGCCCCCCGTGTGGCTAGACGGGTGTTTTTCATATAGTGCTCAATGTATGTGGGGTGGATATAGAAATAAAAAGGAAAATACAAGTATATATATAGTATAAAACCCTCAATTCCAACCTATGGGTTCTCAAACAAACTAACCAAATCACAACACCATAACCTTTACCCCCACCTCTAAATGCATCTGTTAGTATTTGAAACAATCATTTTATAAGGTGAAGAGCCCAAATAATCTAATTCAGCTTCACATTTCTTCCATGTTTTACACCCATTCATTTTATTATTTATCATCAACCACATTTAACCACACAAAACACCATTTAATTTTCCTTTAAAAAATTTATATTCCTTTAAGTAAACCAACCCATGCCATTCCAAACATTATTAAACATCCATTTATTTCATCACCACTCATGAATCTACCATAACATATCCAAATATCACAAACAACCTATCACCCCAAACAACCTCACCTAGCTTCCCCAAAAACGTTGCCCATGAACAATCACCCCATCTCCCCAAAATAATGATACACAAACCATCAGACCCAAATTCCCAACCCATTAATCACAAAAAATGAAGATTCTTTTATAGATTTACACAGCGGCCATTATCACATTCCACTTGATTTTAAGTGTTTAATCTCAAAAATCATAATTCTGGGGTAACCTTTTTATTAACCAAATATAAGTGGTTATAATATTCCAATTTTTTGGGTGATATCACAATAATCAAAACCAAAGTAGCAAATAAAAAACATATACCCAATGCAATCAAATCCCCCAACGACTGTAATTTTTTATGGGGCATCAAGCTCGAACAATCACAACATCATAATCATATCAAATCTTTAAAATCATTTGAAACAAACCCTTTTACCCTTTAATTTTAATTCAAAATATTCTATGTCATTAATTAAGCCAACACAACCATAACCCATATGTAATTAAAAGAAATCCCTCTCACATGTTACACAATAAAGATAAATGAGGGAAATACTACCTCAAGGAAGATTTTAAACTTTCTGCGCACCACATGTAAAAGAAGAATGTTCACAAACCACAACTACACCACAAGGAACTGTGGATAAAGCTATACCACACAAAAATACCATCAAGACGCAACCTAAACACACAACCAAAACCAAATTGTACCACTATATAAAGAACCCAAAGAAAAATGAAATGAAACTGATGAGAACAAGAGGAAAACTCACCATAGATCGAAGAAAAAAGCCCAAGGATTGATCCCCATCAAAAGGAATTTCCAAATGATGAAGGAAAAGGTTGTTAGACGACTGGTATGAGAGAAGATCCATTGGACTTCTAGTTTGAAAAAAAACTCAAGGAGATAAAACCATTAAAACTATAAAGCACCAGGGAATTACATGAAGTGTAATCCTGGTATTATAGGTTCTTTTGAATAACGTGTCACATTTTTATTATTTAACCGCGAAAATATACACATCGTGACCAGCCATGGACCATCCCTAAAACCAACTTTCACATCGTGTAATACACTTACTAGATGTGTATTTCATGTAGTAGTTAGGATGCACCTCTAGCTTCTATCGAGACCTCTCAGAACCTCCCCCAAACACCTCAAACACTTGAAGCGGCCAAAGAAATGGATCTGGAGGGCACATACCATTGCACTAAAATTTTATAAAATTTTAAAAGGTGAATAAGAAATAAATATATTCAACCTATAATATTAAGATATTAATAAAGGAAATTTTTTTCCCCATTTTCCTTCTTCATGATCATTTTTTATAGAACAAAGTATGTCTATGATGTGGTCATAAATATTATCTGATAATATTTACATATAGATATTTATCTCACATAAATAATCATATTAATATAGTTTTTTATCACCAAAATACTATTTTCCATTTCTAAATTACAGACCACTACACATTTGATAGACCAAGAACATAGAAAATTTGTTTTTCATGTGTTTTTATGATAAAAGGATCAACTATGTATTTCAGTATCTTTCAATTTACTAGTGTTATATAAAATTCATCTTTTTTTACATAATTGTTACCAATAATCCATTTTCTATCAAACATTGAAACTCAAAATTTAAAATAATCAACATATTATATTTCTTCAATAAATCTGATACACAAACTTGAGGAAAATATTTGGTTTTTTGTTTTTTCCACTCAAAAAATACAATGATTTTGTGAACACCAATACAATAATATTCTAAAATGAAATTTTATTGTCTTATTAATTGGAATAAAATTTATATTCATTAATTTAATTCCTAGAAAATTTTATATAATTTAAACTTGGGTTTCTTTCTAGCTATATCAATGTTTGTGATGCATCTGGGATACCATGCATAGCCTATTCAAACCATGACAAGAATGTTTTTTATGCTCTTATATAAGAACATATCTATATTCTTTGGATATTTTTGTTCTAATATATTTAAATGTCATGTGATATATGGATGAGAATCATCTATGTTTTTTAAGATATACAAATGAACTTGATTTATTTATTCACCTGTTAACAATTTTACTTTCAATCCATTAATCTTTTTTCCCCTAAAACAAACTCATTCATGCTAAGATTTATGAAAATTGACGTGTTACACTACAAATAAGTAGTATGTAAAAAACTCTTCAACCTCCTTATAAATATACCTCTCAATAATGAATTATTCTGATCAATGTGGATTCTTAACGTATACATTTAATATCTTCATATACCTTTAAAAATAATACATCCAACATAGAAATAAAAGACCAAAAAGTTTTCTTTATCACACCAAATTAGCCATGATATCAAACAATATGGTCGAAATAAAATTTATAGTTGAAAAATAATAGTGATCAGATCGTTCTCAAAATTGTTTAGCAAATTCAGATCAACAACTTTCTTACATATGGAATTGGAAAAACACACACTATCATGATAGTCATTATGAAATGGATGGACAATACTAAATGTAATGAAACTAGTAGGAGATGTTTCATAATGAAATGTCAATCATGAGATTTCATGTTTGATAAATTCAGATATTTTAGTGAATTTTTTTTACATTTAAAGAACAACCTTTTGACAATTTGATACCGTGATGGCACTAATAAAAACTCATCTTATCCCACGTGGATAATTTATGACAAGACAGAGGCTGGTATGTTCATCATCCATTAGTATTAGGAGCTAACTCCAAATTTATTCCCATTGACAATAAGTCCAATCGTGAATTCAATCCGTCCTTAGTATTTCCTTTAATACCTAACTATGTTATAATCCAATTGTTATAGTTATTCTTCTCATCATGCATGTGATAAATTTTATGATTAAACTCATGATATCTCTAAAATAGAAACTAAAAAATATTGACTGTTTCTTCCATATATTTATGTCATTACTGTATTTATTTTTCTTTTTAATGAGACTTTGATGTTTTTCACCCTCACAAAATATTGATCAATTGGAAAAGGTTTTAGAGAAATATTAAATTCATTTGATCCATTTAATTCCTTAACATTGTATCTAGATAAATTTCCCTATATTGGGAATTAATTTATAGTGAACATAATCATTACATGTAATTAAAATTATTAAATTTTATAATAATCATAAACACAGATTCCTTCCTCCCATAAAAGTTTCAAATAATCAATTAATGGTGATTATAATACATCGATATCATTTCTAGACTATTTTGGTCCATAAATCATTAAACTTAACATGATATATTTCTACTCCATACAAAATTCAGGAGATAAGTTATATATTTCCAATAAATCAGGGCATGAAATATTTTTTCTACCAATGATCCAATATAGATTAATTTCATCTATGCATAGTGGATGTCTAATATTTCTAACTTTATTTTTGAAGGTAAGAAACAACTGATCAATTTTCTTCCACTATGGAAAATCTGCTAGATGTCTTAATTTTCCATCAGATATCCACTCATTAACATTCCATATTAACCGTTATGAATTATTTGAATTTTAAAATAAATGTCTTAAACAACTAATTATTGGAAGATACAAAATTCATTTAGTAGAGGTTTTGGAAACTGCTAAATCTACGTATGATATTTATTTCAACATATACACTGATGTCCCACATTTAGTACACTCTGATAGGCCTTCACATTAATTCATATATAGCATAAAGGAATTCAAGTAGAAATGTATATTCTTATACCCAAAACCAATTGGGTATAAATTTTCTTCACATTATAATGTGAATTTGGATGATCAATGTCTTTAGGAAGTATACCCTTCAACATCTATAAAAACACAATAAAACTCTTGTCAATCCATCCAATTTTAACCTCCATGTTAATCAATCTTAACACTTTTAATTAAACCATAAATTTCATACAACCTAGATACAATTATTTTTCATACTTACCATATTGTTTCTTGAACATAAATTCTATATCAATTCCCTCTACTTCAATATCACAAAAACCTTTCCTCAATTTAATTAGACTTATCATAATGAAAAATTTCATCATCAAAAGTTTTTAAATTCTTCCTAATATTATTATTCCAAATCCAAAGACTATTACTCAAATTAAAACCATGAAAATTTAAATGATATTTTATTTATATACTTTAAAAGATTTTTATGTTTCAACATTTCAATAATAGACAAAAACAGGTCATTGTTTAGAACATTTTTTTTGGAAAATTTCAAAAAATAATTTATTCCTTATATTCATCACATGTTCGCCTTTAATTAATCTAACTATGAATTATTAACACCTATTATAAAATTTACACACTGAATATAAGTCACTGTATAGTGAAAATTATTTTTAAATATAATTTTATAAATAATAATACAAATAAATAAACATAAAATATTTCATAAATAAAATAAATACAACAAAGTTCACATTGAAAATGATTAAAAAAATAATGGTATAAAATTACATATATTATTATAGTATTTAGAAGGTTCGCTACTAATAAAAAACTATTCTTTATTATTTTTATTATGTATTTTGGTAATCATATATCTCAAGTTTTCTTTTATATAAATATATATCATAATATAAATGACCAAATGATTTTTGTTTATCGTGCTTCTTTTATAGTTATAACATATTCAATGGGAATTTAAACACATGTTTTATAATTAAAATATAATAATTGAAGAATAATTTTCTATATATTATAGAAAATATAAGAAAATATAAGAAAATATAAAGTATGAAAGTGATAGTTTCATGCACTAAATTAAATAGTTTTACAATGTTTCATAGAGAATCATTCTACCATATGAAAAATAAAAGGCCAATGATAGTGGCACGAATATTATTTTATTCACATATAAAAAAACACAATAATAATGTTTTATAATGTTCTATATAACACTGTTTCATAGTGATAATACCATGTATAATAATTTCTTTACATTATAATGTTTCATAGAAAAATATTCCACCATATAATGTTTGACATATTATGAAATATACTTAAAACATGACAAATTATAATTAAAATATACCTTAATTGTTGTAAATGTTCCAAAATCAAAAGATAATAAAATTCCCCAAAATAAAAAAAATGGATATAGGGAACAATGAAAGTCGATGAAAATAGAGAAGAATATTAATGAATTAGATAAGAGGATAATGTTGTCTATAGTGATTGTGGTGATGGAGAATAACAAGGTCAATGATTATAACAATGAAAATGAGGAAAAATAAGAGGGATTGGCATCCTGAGGTTTCAAAGAAGTAAGATTAGGATTTGTATCAGGGGATAAATATAGATAGGCTAGCTAAAATCCATCATCAATGTTGACTAATTATTTTTTTTAATGGTTTTGTATGTTAATTATTTTAAACCATCATATAAAACCAAATTAAAAAACTTTTTTACATTTATTATATTACAATACTCATAAAAAATTAACATTCTACATTTATTATTCTATAACTGATGTGGAATATTTTGAATGATATTTTTCAACATTGGTTAATAATAACAATCATAAAAAATGTGTCTTATTAAATATCTTACACATTAGTGTATAGATTGTAAAAAACCATCCTATGAATGATAATTTATAATATAATCCCTTTTTCACCCAATATATCATCTAATAGGATGTATACTCATGCCATCACCAAATATGTTTTATTTATTTTTCTTTAAATTTTTGAAATTAATTCGACTATAAACTACCATAAACATGGATTTCATCAGATAATTTAATTTCAATAAAATTTCCAGTGATATATTTTTCTATTAATATTGAATGGAAGAATCCTTTATTGAAATATTCAATTCATATCATATCAGTTATGATGTACCCAGCATATATTACCTCACCATGAGCATATGTTGTCACAGTTTTCATCCATACATCAAAGTACATGATTCATGATACACATTAATAATAATCCCAACTCTAAGGACCAAAAAACACATCACATATTAGAATATCCAATAACACATAAAACATGTGTTGTTCCTATTGATGGGACTACCCTCATAACCACCCTTATTGGAGGTCACTGGGTGTGAACTCCATGAGAATAATTATCAATATCTTATGATCCTTTGTCACATAATAGCAAAAATATTAGGGTTTGGTGTGCGGTATTTTTTATAGGTAAAGTTTCGTAATCCTTGGAGGTTTATTCATTAGGAGTTACACATGAGATATCCAGGATGGTAACAAACTCACTAGTAACATGGATATTCATATTTAGTTAGTTTAAGTCAATTAATATGAATTTTGGTAGGTGGATGGGTCAGTTCACTAGATCCAGCTGCGTGAGTGGAATAGAAGTTCAACTATAGTGACAAAATGTTATGAAAAAAAACGAAGTTAGATGGATAATTCATTCACCAACTATTTTAGTGGGATTGTATTCACCAGACTCTTAGAAGAAGTATGCTAGATGACATGATTTCATCAAAATTAGTGACAAAATCATGGAAAAAGGAGTTTATAATATGGAGAATAGGAGAATAAAAGTGATACAATTGTGATGAGGTTTTTCTGATCTATGTACTATGGGAAATGATCATGGTTCCAGAGGTTTAAGTGAGCCAGATGAAAGGGGTACCTTTTGATATTCAAACATAAGTTTGAAGGAAATTGATGGAAGTTAATAAGTTTATGAGATCCATGAAATCTGATAATGGGGTGTGGAAGTCTTTCTTAGGAAATAGAAAAGTGAGATTTATCAAATTCATTAGTGTGAAGTGGTTATAACATGTAATATTTCCAGAGTGTTGGTAGTTATAATGGATTTCAATTTTATATCAATAGTTTTTTGTGTTAATAAGAGGGTGCCTATAATTTAGGGGATAATGAATGATAATGTGACTAAATATAATATCTATATAAGTGAGGTTATACGACTTGTGAATGTAACATAGTAGCTAAGAAAGAAAAAAATTACATGAAGGAGCTAATGATGCCTTAAGGCTAGAAGGAGGTGGCACTGATATGTGGATTACATCCGGGTGCATCTAAATACCATAAGAATAAAATTATAGATATTATAGTCAATTTACAATAATGATTAGAGGGAAGTTTCAATGATTAAAAGATGGTGTCGGTGAGACATAATATGGATAACTGAGTACATTTTTCAAAAGTGGATATCCATTGTAACCCATGTACTTTGTTTTTTATGGAATGAAAAGAGATATCATCATTCTCCCATGAATATAGGACACATTGTCAAAATTAATTAATCCTTATATGCAATGCGTTTTTTCTTTTTGATTGCTTGTGTATATGTTCACCATGTTCTTGTTCACTTGTGCATTTGTTGGAAGAAATATCATGAGTTGATCAGAACCATGAGGTGAATACAAACTTGATATGGTAGCTAGGGCCCTTGGAATTCCCAATTTTTTTCTTCAAATTCATGGTGGGATGTATGATCAGAAGATAATGTAATTATAGATCTCAAAGTTCCATTGTGTAGGATTTTCAATAGGGTAAACTATTGGTTATTGGAGAAATTAAACCTCATACCCAAAAATTTATATTAAAGTGGGTTTTGTTTTGATGTTTGATCCCTGAAAAGTGGTATCTGATAAAGTTGGTAGTGTTTGATAACAAAGTATGGATGCAGAGGTTTCTGGTAGAGTAGTTTTTCAAGGACTTAGAAGGAGTTTGGATAGAATAATTTTGGGTTCCTCATGATAAAATGATCTATTAGGTTATGATATGGATGTCACAAAAATATGGAATGTGTTCTAAAGGTGTTCCTTAAAAATCAAAATTCCAACTATCCACATTTTTCATGTGGAGTGTTCCACTCATTGGTTGGAATTCAGAATGTGGTGGAAGACTACTGAATTATTTAACGAAGCTTATGATCCCTCTCATTTTACAGATTCAGTGGGAGATCACATATCTAGAAAAAATTATTTTATGTGTTATTCACTATGTTATGATATGATGGTGAAAATTTTAGATCTTAGAAGACACAATTGTTGCTACTCTTGGATGATTTATAAGTTCTATTGGACGAAGAAGTTAGTCAGAAGTAGTGAAGTGAATTAAAAAGACATGAAAAAAAGAGAATGAATTATTCTAGAATCTAAAATCAAGGAAATTTATTCATGTTCCTAGAAGAATATGTTTGTAAAGTTGAGGGAAGATTATAAGGTCTATTTTTGAAGTTCAATTTCTAGAGGATCCCATAAGATACAATTGAATAGGGTGACTGGATTTATATCTAAGTGTCCATGAAGCCCAAGTGTTGAGTATGGAATTTGAATATAAGGTTTCATTGATTTAAATCCATTGAGTTAGAGAATATGTAATATTTCTTATAATCTCTAAGATTTTATGGTTCAATCTAGAAAAAGGATCATAAGATTTTTTACACAATTCATTGAATGATGATCAGTTGAAAGTATGAGATTATGTGGAAGGGTGTGGGAATTTCATGCGGGGCAGGGAGGATTCATTGTGGTAAAAGGTGTAGAAATGTTTGAATTTTAAATTATGAGTGTTGGATGGCTAGAGATCAACAACCTATAATATGGAATCTATGGAATGTTTGTTATAAGTGAAAAAAATGAAAAATGAGGATAGAATGAAAATTCTATTTCATGTGAAGCATTATGAGAAATTAGTGGAAGAGAGTGAAATATTTAGTGGAAGTGGATAGTGTTTATGTTCTGGTAGTTTCTTCCAAAGGAATACATTGTAATTCAAAGTAACCACACTAGAAATTAGGGGTAAACCATAATGAAGTGTACCAAAATCAAATGTCTAAAAGGTTAGATTGTAGATAAAGGTTGGAGTTTTGGAGGAAATAATTTTAGAGGAAACTATGAATGTATTGTAGTAGGAAACGTTTTATATCATCTATAAGATAATAGAGTATGGCTGATTTAGGCCACGATAAAGCTGGAGGATGGATGATCCCATGTCTTGGTGTGAATTTATTTTCAGTTCTTTCAAATCTATGGAAAAATATTCAAAGAATCTATTGAACCCATTTTGAGTGTGTGGTATTTTTTTTAAAATAATTTCAAAATGTTAAGTAATAATTGGAGTTAATGGACTTGGATGATGGAATAAGATCCAATAAATTGTGTTAGTAAGTGTATTCATATTATAAGACTCATCTTGGAAGATTATGTTTGAAGTAGTTAAGATTTTCTTTACTTGTATGTTTTAGAATAAATTTAAGGTAAATGTTTTTTGAAAACGGAAGTCCCATGTAGAATTTATTAGGATAGATTATATATCACTACGATGGTTGAAAAATTGATGATTGTTGAGCTATTATTAATGGAAAAAATAATTTTTTTTGGATGTAGAGACACAATATACAGTATTTTTAAAGAGTTTTTAAAATATTTTTGTAAGATTGGGGATTCTTTTCGGAGACTTTGGTTCAAGTTGAATGAAGTCTTGAATTTCCAGACTGAGGAAAATGTATAGTCACTTCAATACTGAATGATCAATTGAGTTATCAATGTGGTCAATTCATATTTTTTACATATAGTTTATTACCTCACAATTGATTGATGATGTTCATACGGTTGATCCAAAGTAAGATTCTCAGTTAATCTAATTCACACATTCAATATCTATATTCAGTTGATTATAAATTCCATCAATCGTCATGCCTAGTTGGATAGGCATGGTAAATTCTTTTTCCTCCTATGGTAGATCCCTTGGTAATTGTTTTATATTACTTGTTCCATAATTAGAGACTTGTTTATGAAATTTTAGGCAAAAAACAAAAGTTTTCTAGATTTTGGAATCTAAAGATAAATTTTAAGAGATGAAAATTAATCAATATTCTAATGATTAAATCATCACATATTTAGTGTGACACCAATATACATGATTCCAAGTATACTACTCATTATTTATAATCAAATTTCATGATTGTTTTATCATGATTCGAATAGTATTTATAAAGATTGAAACGTGTTGGTTGTGATATAAAATATCATGAATGAACAAAGCGACACTTGCCTTGAGTAGTGAGGTTGAGTCCATGAATTCATCTCACACATACATTCATATATTCATATGGATCAATTAATTCATGATATTTTTCATGGAGAGAGAAGAAGAATAATTCCAAGATTGAAGAATGAAGGTGAAATCATGAGGTTTGTGCCATGAATGGTGCATTTATTTTTGGAAAAATATAAATATCATGAATTAATAAAATGAGTTTAAATGCATGAAAATACCTTGTAAATATAAAGAAAAAAATATAGATTTTAAGTAGGAGAAATTTGTTATAGTTAAAGCATGTTCATGCAATTATGGGAAGTTGAGAAAAATATCAGAAAGAACTATTCAAATGTTAAGATCCTAAGAAATTTAAATCCCCATGATTCATGGAAATTAATATTATGAATTCACATAATATTTGTGAATAAATACATGGAATAATTTTTTTATAGGTTTCTTTATGCTGTAAAAAAATACACTATTGAAGCTATAACAACCCTGCTCTTTATTACACAATTAAACATGATTTATTACATAAAATTTCACTTAATACAACTCAAAAGATCGATCGGTCTAGTGTCTTGGAAAATTAGGAACATTAAATAATAACTTAAAACATGAAATACAACATATTTATTGAAAAACTATTTTACATGACCACAACATTCCTTCATACTTAACCCAACATGGGATAACCTGAGGTCATATATAAGAAAAGGGTGAGATATAAAGCCAAGTAAGGAAATAAAAATTGAAAACATGAGGAATAAAATATATTTTAGTCAATATTAATATCAATGAATCACAAAATAAACATGAACATAAAGGCATGACATAGCATGATAATCATAACATGGAAATGTGGAAACAACATACAACACGATATTAGCATGAGTCAAGGCTCATTGCACATAAATCAGCACGAGTAAACCCTAATTTCATATGAATTATCATGAGTAAACCCTTATTTCACATGAATTAGAAATATTAAACCCACATTTCACATGATTTATTATTATACTAAACATTACCGAATGTATTGAAGCACTATTAGGGCACACCGTTTATAATCATTTCGTTTTCAAGAAAAAGTGTGCCACATAGATCATATAACATGAGTTAATTCAACATAATAAGTTATTCCATTATCAAAAAATGTATAAAAAATATATTATATTACCAAATAAATAATTAAATTATCATAAAGGTGAATACCCTTGATAGAGAAATGGGTATGGGATTCACTACACGATGACTTTGGCATGGAAAATCATAGTGCAATTTCAGCAGCATAGCGACATCAAATAGAACTTCCTAAAATGGGTTTATGATAGTGAAATGGGTTTGTCATCATTTATACATGAAATGGATAGTAATAGGATCATGAAAAATTCTACCCCAACACATGAAATGGATTTTAAGATGCATAATATAAAAGAAGTTCACAAATGGGAATGAGGAGAGGGAAACCCCTTAGAGAATTTTGGCATTGTTACATGTGTATATAAAGGATAATGGATTCTTTAATGATATTGGAAAGGAATATATCATCATTTTTAAATAAAATGGAGAGTTATAGGAGTATGTATGAATATATCCCAATATATGAAAATTGATATTAAAAGAAATATCATAAAAGGAGTGATTAATAAAATAGGGGAGTGAAAGATCCCTTACTTGGAAGTGTGATATAAAGGCTTGTGAGAGGATTTTTAAGATATTTGAGGTCACATTGGAGGACTATAGGGAGTAGGGGGAATAGGTTGGTTGAGATTAAAATAGTTTTATTGAATAGAAATGGGAGTTTGGGTTAGGTTATATTGGAATGGAGGGGGATTTCATTATTATTTTGGTTTTAGACACCACATAATAAAATATTCAAAACCACAAACCATCATATTGTTTCTATAAAAGGGGAGTGTTATAAATTATTTTATACGGATAAGGTACTAATATATTAAAATATTTCTCTTTCTTATGTAAAGGTGATTCATACTTTCAAGGAATTGATTTTGAAATCTCAAAATATATTATATGTTTTGGAGGATTCACTAAAGATTTATAAAACAAATAAAATAAACATAGAATTAAATTATTTTAAAGGAAACACATATATTTGGATGAATATACATTTTTATATTATTTATTAAATCATTATTGGTCCATTATGATGTCATAAAACACTCAGTATATTTAAAGAATATTTCATTTTTACCCAAAAATTTGACTGTCTCAGAAAATTATGGATAATTCACTATTGGATAATTGTGACATCCTAAATCCAAAAATAATATTAATTGTATCTCAATAATTTTCTTAATATGTTAATTTTCACTTTAAAAATAAAAACCAAAATTTATTAAAAATTGGCAGGTTTTGACAAAAATAGTTTTTTCACCCTAATAAAAATTGCTTTTGACTTCATAAAAATTATATAATCATTTAATAAAGTTTATTTAATCATAATATTTTATTGAAATATTATTTATTTAGAAGATAAATTAATTTATAAAAATAGATTTCATAATTGAATTTGAATGTCAAACGAAAATACTGCTTATACTTTAAAAATTATTTACAATGTAACAAAAATAAGAAGAAAATATATTAGTTATTCTATACAAAAATAATGCACATAATCATAATTATAGGGTATTATTACATATACCTTTAATTAAATAATGGTAATTTTCTTCATAAATGTTCGGGTCATTATAACCTTACCACTTAATAAATTTTTCTCCAAAATTTCCTTTTCACACACTAAAATAGATGGGGGGGCTTCGCTTCCTTGCCTCCTATGGTTCCCATATTTCTTCTTCAAACTTGTGGTTTCTCCACAACACCTTGACGAGGGGAATTATCTTATTTTATAACAATTTTTCTATATGATCTAATATATTCACAGACAACTTTTCATAGGAAAGGTCATTATCTAATGGTACCACCACTGGATTGAGTACATGTGATGAGTCCAGTATGTACTTTCTTAAGAGGGATACATGGAATACATCATGTACTTGAGATAGGTTAGGTGGGAGTGCTAGTTGATAGGCCACTACTATGATGTGATGAAGGATCTCAAAATGGACAATGTACCTTGGAATAAGTTTTCCATTCTTACCAAATCTCATCATAATTTTCATGTAGATATATAGAGGGAAACCATGTCTCCAACATCAAACTCTAGGTCATGTCGATGACTGTCAACATAGATCTTTTTTCAAATTTGAGCAGCTTTGATGTGCTCCTGGATAGTCTTATCCTTCTCCACCATTTCTTCTACCATTTAAATACCTAGAATTTTTTTCCCCAACTTCATCCAAACATGTCGATGTTCTACAGCTCTTCCCATTAATAACTTTATAATGAGTTATTTGGATGCTCGAATAGAAATTGATGTTGTGAGAGAACTCCACCAAAAGAAGATATTAGTCACATCAGCCTTTGAACTCCATCGAGAAATCTCTAAACATATCCTCAAGTGTTTGGATATTACGGTCAGATTGAACATGACTTTGAGGGTGATAAGGCATACTGAAGTTAAGCTCAGTGTCTAGAGCATGCTGGAGACTTTTCCTAAACCTTGAGGTTAATCTTAGATCTCGATCAGACACAATCTATAGTGGTACTACATGTAGACTTACCACTTATCTAATGTATATGTATGCTAGTTGATCCAGTGAGAAATCCTCTTGAATCGCAATAAAGTGTTCAGTATTTGTAAAATGATCCACAAAAACAAAGATAGAATTTTTCCCTTGGATGTCTTTGGATGTCTAGTGAAAAATTCAAAGGTGATGTTTTACCATTTTCATAATGGTATGGGTAATGGTTTGAATCATCAAATTATACTTATTCCTCTCAGCCTTCACTTGCTGACATACCAGGCACATCGATGTATATTTAGAAATATTTTAATTCATCTTATCCCGCCAATAGTGCACCCAGAGATCTTGATACATCTTTATGTTTCCTAGGTGAATGGAGAAATTTAAACTATGTGGATCATTGAAATGTTCTTTCTTTAACTCATGATTTGATAGAACACATGTCCTTGAACCAAATATCACAGTTCCTTCTTCATTAACATTGAACTCTAAGGATCTCCCTTCTCTGATAGTTTCCACTTTCTTCGAAATTCTACCATCATCTTTTTAAGCATCCTTTAACCTTTCCAAAAGATAAGGTTAATCGATAATTTGTGAAAGGATTGATGGAATTCCCTTTTTTATGATTCAGAAATCCATCTTCATCAAATATAAGAATATTGGATCCTTTTTAGTTATCAGTAATGATAGAATTGTTGGGTCCTTTCTACATATAGAATCTTCCACCTTGTTCTATTTCCTTGGATGGTAGTGGATTGTGTAGTTGTAATACTTACTAATATTTAAAGATCTCTATTAGAGCATATTCATCACTTTCTGTGTGAATATATATTTGAGACTTTTGAGATATTTATATATTTCAGACTTCTCCCCAAAGAGATAATGTCTTTATATTTTCAATGCAAAGATAAAAACTACCAACTCCAGATCATGTGTGGGATAGTTTTTCTCATGAATTTTCAACTACATTGTGGAATAAGAAATGACTTTTCCATTTTGCAACAACAAACATCCAAATACTTTCATTGAAGCATCGCTGAATATTACAAAAATTTTCCCAGTTGTGGGTAGTGTGAGCACAGGGGAAATGAAAAGCCTCCTTTCCAACACTATAAAGATTTATTCACATTCATCATTCCATGAAAATCTGACTCCCTTACAAGTTAGATTGGTTAAAGTGGTTGATAGTCATGATAAATTTCTCAAATATTATTACTAATTCCCAGCTAATGCAAGGAAGCTACAGATATTCGTAAAATATGTTTTCCTTAGTCATCCCTCAATTAAGATTTTTTGGGAAGGATCCACATATATCCCATTTATTGTGATGATATGACTCAATAACAAGAGTTATTTCAACCAAAAATCACACTTTCTATTCTTTCAATAGAGCTTCTCCTTTTGTTAGGTCTTTAGCACAATTCTTAGATGCTCCTAATTATCCTCTTGGGTTATGGAGTATATTAGAATTTCATCTATAAAGACTACAAAATATTTTTCAGCATAATCTCTAAAGACTCTATTCATAAATTCCATGAAGATTACTGAAGCATTAGTGAGTCTAAAAGACATCACTATGAACTCAAAACGCATGTAACTTCTACGAAAAGAAGTCTTGAGGATATCCTCCTTCTTCACCCTTACTTGTTAATATATCAACCACAGATCCACCTTGTATAAGTATCATTCTCTACGTAGCTGACCGAACATGTCTTCAATTCATTGTAAAGGATACTTGTTCTTTATCATGATTTTGTTGCACTCAAGACAATAAATGTAAAGGTTCATTGACCCATCCTTCTTCTAGATTAAGAGGATGGGTTCACCCCATGGTTAATCACAAGGGAATATAATCCCTTTATCCATATTCTTCTATAGTTGTTTCTTCAGTTCCTCAAGTTCCATAACAGTCATTGATAGGAATGTCTTTGGGGATGGTTCATTCCATAGAATCAATCATCGGAGAAAGATAAGCATGCTCATAGAGAAGTAATATCCATGATTGGGATGATGATGTTGCGGAATATTCATTATCCTCCTAGCAGTTTTATAGAATAGGGGATCGATTTTCCATATAGAGTGTGATTTCCCTCTCGCAGAAATTTATGTTGGATCTATATAAGGAAAGCCAATCCATTCCCAAAATTGCATAAAATTACACCAAGGAAAGTATGAGAAGGTTCATCAGGAAGTTCAATCCACAAATTGTGATAGGGTAGGAGTTATATTCATGCGATGCAATAATTTCCCCATTTTCCATTTCACCGACATCTATACTTCCATTCTTTATGTTGGTGTTTCGATAATTCTACTAAAATTTCGAATTATAAAAGAATGAGTATAACCAGAATAGAAATTTAAATTCTATATTATTGAATGAATAATTATCGTACCTATAAGAACATTGTTTTTGGGATTCAATTTGGAGGTAGTGATGGAAAGGTATCACGATTGTTGTCTCAAGGATTTTTGGTTGCCTCTAAAAACCCTAGGCTTAGGGAACTAGTTTACAATGTGTCCCAGTTCCTTGCAGTTGTTGTAATGAAAAATGCGTTGAGGGTCAACTAGAGCATTCTTTTCCTCTGTCACATTGATGGTTGTTTCTTGTTGGAAAAAATTATCCGGACTCCCTTCCATTCTACACCTAAATCATTTTATTGTTCCCCTTAGGAAATTTTCAGTGTGTTTCTCTCCGCACATTTGGAATGTGGGGTACTAGAATTTCATAGCACCACTGGATTTATCCATCAGACCACCAAAATTAAAGTCCAAATTTTAATTTTTATCCCCATGATACCCTTAAGATTCATCGATCTCCATATCAACTTTGAGGGCACATCAGACAATGTGTTTGTAGCTATCAAATACATGGATTTCCAAGACATTCTGTAGACTATGTTTTATCCCACAAAAGAAGTGGTCAACATTGTATTTAGGGGTAACGACAGAACTGGAGGCATATCATGAAAGTATTGTGAAATTTTCCTTGTATGGGCCAACAGATTCATCATCCTTTTTCTTTAGTGTAAGTAAATCCCTTTCCATCTTAATATAGAGGATGCATGGAATATATTTATCAATTTTTTTTAAAATTCCTTCCACTTCATTTAATCGATCTCTTACTTAGGCTTCATATTCTTGATCAATTTTCACAACTGATTACCTTCACCCTCCATATGATAAACAACTAGAATAACCTTCTCTTGTCCAGAAAATTTAAGGATAGAGAAGATCTTTCCAATGGAATTAATCTATTTCTCCGTGATCAAGGGATCAAATGATCAACATAAAGTATGTGACCTTTATCTCATGAATCTATCAAATGTGGCTCCTCACTATTGGAGGGGAACTCCTCCTATTCTATGTTTCTAGTCATAACATGAGTTAAATGAGAGAGTAATGTGGAAAATTTTGTGATTCTCGCTACCATCGGGTTAGGAATCTCATTTGGGAAATCCCCACACTGTCCTTCACATCGGTTGTTAACACGATTCCGCCTATTACCATTCATTGGCTAGAATAAAAGGAAGATTAGGTATGAGTATCATAAATAGTTAAACAAATAAAGGGAACCCAAATTCATGGAAGGTACAACTTATAAATTACATTTATATCTTTAACATATGATTTTCTAAGCTTTATTCCAAGTGATCCATGATCTACTTCTGAACATATATTTTTATGGGCATTTTTTGTGTTCCCTTAATAATGGTTTGTAGTGAGATTATGAATTTACCAAACCATATCCACCAATATGGTCAAACCAGGAGTGCATTAAGGCTTCTTTTCATGCACCAATTCTCGTTCAGGTCCAGCTCAATGTAGTTTTTTTTTGGGTTTTACCACTAGATACATTTTTTCCAGAGCCACATCCACTTTTTGATATCTAGAAATGTATATATTTTCGTGATAAACCACAAAATCTATACTCACAAAAATTTAGGGGTATTTTTCTTATACTTAGTGTTATCCCTAATGGTTTTCACTAGGTTTTTCTAATCCTAATCAAAAAAATAACTAAACCAATCCTTTGATACCAACTATAACAACCATGCTCTTTATTACTCATTTAAACATGATTTATTACATAACATTACAATTAACACAACTCAGAATATTGATAGGTCTAGTTTATTTAGAAATTATAAATATTACATAATAAATTAAAACATGAAATACAACATCTTTATTGAAAACTTCTTTTACATGACCACAACATTCCTTCGTACTTAACACTGCATGGGATAACCTAAGGGCATACATAAGAAAAGGGTGAGATATAAAGACAAGTAAGGGAATAAACATGGAAAACCCTGATAAATAAAATATATGTTATTCAATAGGAATATCAAGGGAGCATAAGAAAACATGAGCATAAAGGCATGACATAATGTGATAATCATAACATGGAAATGTGGCAACAACATACAATATGATATTAGCATAAGTCAGGGCTCATTGCACATGGATTAGCATGAGTAAACCCTCATTGCACATGAATTAGAATGATTAATCCCTAATTTAACATAAATTATCATTATTAAACCCTCATTCACATTATTTATCATGATACTAAACATTACCCAAATAATTGAAGCATTATCTGGGAACACCATTGATAATCATTTTGTCTTCATGCATAAGTGTGTCACATAGATCATATAACATGATTACATTCAACATCATAGGTTGTTCCATGATCAAGTAAAGTTGAATACATAAATTAAATTTCCAAATCAATATGTATATGATATTAAAGGTGAATACACTTGATAGAGAAATGATTATGTTATTCAGTACATAGTAGTTCAATTTCGGCAGCCTAACGACATCAAATAGAACATTGTAAAGTGGTTTGATGAGTGTGAAGTGATATCTCATAATTTATACATGAAATTAATAGTAATAGGATCAAGTAAAATTATACCCCAATGCATGAAATGGAATTTTACACACATAATATAAAATAAGTTCTTGAATGGGAATGAGGAGAGAGAAACCTATTATAGAATTTTGGCATTGTAACATGTGTATATAAAGGATAATGGATGAATTAATGAGAGTGTAAAGGAAGTTAAAATTATTTATAAATAAAATGGAATTTTATGGGATTATTTATGAAGATATCCAAATATATGAAAATTAAAATTAAAAGACATTTCATAAAAGGAGTTCTTGATAAAAGAGGAGAGTGGAAGATCCCTTACTTGGATGTGTGACTCCAAAGGCTTGGGAGAGGCTACTTAGTATCTTTGGAGAAACTTGGTAGGACTCTAGGAAGTAGGTGGAAAAAGTTATTCTAGATTTAAAGATTTTTAGTGAAGAGAAACGGGAGATTGGGTTGGTTTATATAGGAAAGGATGGAGATTTCATTATTATTTTGGTTTTTTACACTATGTAATAAAATATTCAAAACCACACACCGTACCATGGTTTGATCCCTTGGTTTATGGATAGGGGGAGTGGAATATATTATTTTATAAGACTAAGGTCCGAAGATATTAAAATATTTCTCTTGCTTATGTGGAGGTGAGTCATACATTCAAGGAAATAATTTTAAAATCATAAAATATATTATATGTTTTGGAGGATTAACTAACAATTTATAAAATAAAAAAATAAACTTATATTTACATTAATTTAAAGGATAAACTATATTTCGATAAATATACCATTTATTGTATTTATTACATCATTATTGGTCCATTATGATGTCATAAAACACATCGTATATTTATACGAAATTATATTTTTACCCAAAAATTCAACAGTCTCAGAAAATTATGAAAAATACACCATTATATAATTTTGATATCCTGATTCCAAAAATAATATTAATTTTATCAAAATAATTTCCTAACTATTTTAATTTTTAGTTTTAAAATAAAAACCGAGATTTATTGAAAATTGATAGGTTTTGGAAAAAATATTTTTTAAACCATAATAAATATTAGTTTTTTACTTCGAAAAAATTATATAATAATTTAATAAAGGTTATTTAATAATAATATTATATTGAAATATTATTTATTTAAAAAATAAATTAATTTATCAAAATAGATTTCTTAATTTAATTTGAATATCATCCAAAAGTACTGCTAATGATTTAAAAATTATTTACAAGGTGACAATAATAGGAATAAAATATATTCATTATTCTATAGAAAAATAATTCACATAATCATAATGTCTTGTTACATATGCCTTTATTACACCATAATATTTCTTAAGAGTAAGGTTTTTGATGGTGGGGCTTTTATGGGGTTGTTCGGTGAAAATGGTTCGGGTCATGATCTCGATTTGCTTGAAATTCTCCCATAAATAGTTTCACTCATGGTAAAGTTATATGGATCTCAGCTTAGGGTTGGTCTAGGTAAAATCCCATAAATGATATATCCCTTAAAATATGTGATAAATGGGCTTCATAGGGAATGATACTATAGGTTGAGGTCATCACTTCCTTTGTCTGTGTCAAAATGACTTTTTAAATCACTATATTTATACTAGTTAGGTGATCACTGTTCAATTGATATATTATTAGTGGTAATGATAATTAACGATCATTTAAATCCAATTCGATATTATAAAATAAGTGCACATGTCTTCTATAACCATATGAAATTTAATTAAAAGAAAAGGAGTTTTATTCCTAAATATTTCGGTCATTACAGAAGATGTTTCATGCATGCACGTATTCATATGCATATTTAATTAATGTGGATTAACATGGATAGATAGAGATTATTTTAAGGAGTAGTCTTCAATAATAAAGACTAGTGATAGTCACTACACATTTTTTGTAATTATGATTGATAAATTAGTTTCATAGAGTAGAACCAGCCAATATTTTTAGAACTGGTCAAAGACATTGAAGTGGGAATTTATATGGTTTTAAATTATCATAATTCTAGGTATTTAAAACCTGAGTATTCACATGGTTTATTGAATTCTAAAAAAATAATAAACTGATGCTTCTATAATATATATATATATATATATATTGCTATAGTTCTAAATAGTTATGTGTGATGTTTGACACATTTATTTTCTTAGAAAATATTTCATTGTACCAAGTGTAGAGAGATCTTACCCCGATAATTATTATAAAACAAAAGAGTCCAAGAAAGAGAGACTTAGTGAAATTCAATTTTACCAACAATAAGATAAGGAAATTCATCTAATATTAAAAACTTATATGTATCTAATTTAGTGGAGAAAATAGAAATATCAACTGTAGTATGTTTTGAATTGAAGAAGAAGAAAAATAAGAGATTAAGATAAATGTGTATTTTATTTTTCAAAAGAAATAAGAGAAATATGTATTTTTAGTGTATTAGTTTACTATTGTGAAGAGAAATAAGAGGTTGTATGAATTTCTTTTCATAAAATTATAAGAAGAGACTTTTTACTATACAAGAGAAGAAGATTAAGGAAGAAATAACATATCCACAATAAGGAAGTATTCTAAATTGGTGTTATAATTGAAGATCCCATTTTATTATTGTATTTTTTATTAATAGTTGTTAATGAATTTGAATGATTTAATTGATATCAATATGTTGAATCAGTTGGAAAGAAGAAGTTTCTTCGAAGTTTGGTTGAGGTATCCCTGGTATTTATTAATGAATATGTATCATGGATGATTTAATGAAGATAATAAAGTATTTATTATTAATGATAAATAATATATGTTTCTTAAATAGGAGAATAAGTTATCAAGTCTAAACACCTTAACTTTGGATGTTTTGTAATATATTTTGTTACATAAATGTGAAATATTATTTCAATACTTTGAATAACATGTGGGATTTTCTAGTATGATTTTAATATCTATAACCTGTGCATTGCTGTTTTTAGAAGCATTATTATTATTAACATTATAAATTTTCCTTAAGGAGTATCCATAAGAAGAATTTTTTGATTGGAGAATTCCAAGTCTATAAAATTGAGTGATTAGATGAAGTCTGTCAGACTATGGCTGTTGAACTAAGTCTAACGATTAAAGGTGTTCATATAGAAGATATGGAAAGAGGTTTTCTAAATAATTTTGTAGTACCATTTGAGAAATATATTCCGAAAAAAACATTAGATAATACTTAGTGATGTATTCCTCTTGATTAATCATCATAATGCCTTGTGGATGTGATTGAGGCCAATCACTAGAGGAAGAAACACCTATGTCAAATGGAGGAATATCATGTGATGATTTTATATTCTTTAAAGTATCAAAACATCACATTCATTATAAGTAATTCATGATTCAAGCTAAATTTATTCAATGGAATAAGTTAGTGAGACTGGGTGGAAATATGTTTTCGGGATAGAGGTATCCTATCCAAGATTACCTTATAGTGAAAAGTTAATAATCTCACCAAAAGAAGAATGTTTTTAAGATAATCAAATATAAAAATATTTTTGAAGTCATAATATAGTAAAATATGAATGAAATTTGGTGATTTCGTCAGACATAAGAATGTTTGTGAAGTCAATGTGTAACATCCCTTGATCTAGCTCTCTCCCACACATGGACAAAACAGGTTGGTTATGTGACCTCAAGCGTGCCTCTCATACTTCAGAGGCTTCCGAACAGAATCAGAGGAGTGATATGTATATTGGGGATACTATAACCCTAGTTATAGAGTTACAAAACAATTCAAATAATAATAAATAAACATCAGAGTCTTAGAATTATGAAAACAATAAAATTCTATGGAAAACCAAATAAGAACTTCTGACTGAATAATCTAATAAATAATAAGGGAATAATGTAATGAAATTTTGGAATGTAACAATTTCCATGAAGGAAGTAATAAAAATAAATGCCTAGTAGACTCAAAAGACCCCAGTTCTGAACCCCTTGTCTAATCCTATATCCATGTAATATGATCTGGTACCAAATGGAAGCCCAAATAGGGTGTGATTATAACTCAGTAAGTTGACTCCACCATGTCTAAACATAACCATCCTGATAATAAGTGTATGTAATAATGAAATAATTGGTGTATTAATTAATTAAACAATTAAATTAATACCAAATGAACATGCTTTGACACCATACTGAAATCTCTCTGAGAATTCATCACAATCGATGCCAACTATAAATTTATAACCAAGTCATAAATTACACCAATATAGTTCAAAACCTTCTATATGAGCATTTAAACATTTAATCAGGGCTGAGCCCAGTGTGTGATCATTTCAGCCTATGTCAGGGCCAAGCCTGATATATAAGAGTTTCATTATGTACTAGGGCCAATCCTAGTATATAATATTTTCATCACGTATCATTGGGCAAAGCCTGATATATAGTCATTTCACCATGTCTTAAGGAATAACCTGATATATAATAATTTCTGCATTTAAACTGGGCCAACTCCCCATATAATCATTACAATAATCAAACTGGACCAATGCACCATATAATCATTACAACATGTAAATCACAACACATGCCATAGAAAAAATTTTATCTTAACACACTTTATGTCATAAATAATTCCTTTATGATCAAGGATTTACTCACCCTAATGGCATCCACTATCTAGGTCAATCACCAATTGGATCCAAAGGGATTACAAGTAATAATTCAATTCATCATTTACTTTATTTGGTGCTTGATATATTGAAAAAATTGAAATATTTTACATAATTGACAAAAATAAAACCATAGGATTATATTTTATACCCCTACCTTTAACTGAAAATCAAAAAATAATTCCAACAGAAAACACCAATGAGGAAGAAGGTGCAGATAATTGAAAGAAGAATCATAGATCAAAACGTATCAAGTTAAAAAACAGTAAATATTAAAATCAATAGATTTCACCATAATTAAAGAAGATCAAAGGGATAGAAAATAAAACCTAACTAAAAAACTTACCAGAGATTAGATTTTTTATTGGGATGTATGTAGTTCGTATAGGCACTCAAAAATTTCCTCGAAACCACCCTAGGACCAAGAGAAGAAATAATAACATGATAATGAAAAAATATCAAATGCATGACACACTTAAAACTATCCCTCATGATAAATACATGACATGTAATTCATTTAAATGTTGTGTATTCCTTTTAAAAGGGATATCCTAAAAACATGACACCTTGGGTGATTTTTAACACTACTTTAACATTACATGACATGTAATGTCTGAATGGAGTGTATTCCTCTCATGTCATATATCATGCTCATGGATTGTTCTTGGAAACAGTTACACATCATGAACTATATTACACGACATGTAATTTCTCTAAAGATATCCTCCATCCTATTTCCCATTAAAATATTCCAAGCAACCTCTAAATCCATCCAAATTATATAAGATAATCATAAACCCCTTTAAAAAATTTATAACTGGACTCCATTAATTAAAAAAATATACATCCCCAAAATTTAATTCATTTTTCCCAACAATGGATCTCTGTCACAAAACATGACTTGACCACCAAGGCTCAAACAAAAAGCTCAAAGAGGGATATACTTTTAAAAATATGGGATCTTAAAACCTCACCACCATATAGAAACTCGTCCCTATGTTTCTCCAAGAATCACGGTGGGGTCTTGGTGAACAATTCTAGCCACTATGCGCACATACCAGACTCCCTCTCCCAATTATCCTCCTAAACTCACCCATGCTACTTCTACACTAAACAATTGGAACTAGCCTACCCTAGAGATACTTCTCATTGCGGTCCAAAATCTATATTAGATGCTCCTCAAATGTAGCAATGTCACTAATATCAATTCCTTCTACATATATAAAATGATAAGGTTTTGAATAATATTTTTGATGTTATGACATGTGAAACACGTCATGAATAGAATTGTAGTGTTGTGTAAGGGAAAATTTATAACTACTGGACCGAACCTATATAATATCTCAAAGGTCCCAAAAAACCTTGGTTCTTCCATTATCTATTTCTTGATAAGACATTTACCCAAACTAGGAAAAACTTGAAGGAAAACATGATGAACAACCTTAAACTTGAGAGTTCATCTATAATGGTTAGTGTAGGAGTTTTTTCATTATCTTCATGGTCACTAACCACCTCCTAATCAACTGAACCTGCTCATATGTCTCCAGCATGAGACTAGGCTCAAAAAGTTCTAACTCACCTACCTACAACCAAAAAAGAGGTGAACGACACCTCTTAACATAGAAAGCCATGAATGTTTCTACTTTCATGGATTCCTTTATTTTATTATTATATGAAAATTTAACAAGTTCTATATGATACTCCCACAAACAAAAAAATATCTAGAACATAGGCTTGTAACATATCCTAAAAAACATCTATAGTCCTCTCATATTCACCGTTAGTCTATGGATGATATGTCGTACTCAAAAGTACTTGTGATACCAGATCCTTCTAAAGACCCCTCTGTAAACATGATGTGAAATGAGGATATATGTTTGAAATTATACTCCTCAGATGACCCTACAAACTAACTACCTCTTGCAGGTAAATACTACCCTGATCCTCAACTATGAAGGTCTTCATGATATGAAAAAAAATCTAACTTATTATTTAATGACTTGGATTTTATATTTGTTATTTTTAGATATTGTATAAATTATTTTTGAGACTAGGTGTTGAGATTATGTGTGATTAGGAGGCCTGGTCTGCCTGAAATAAATTTTTGAAATATATTAAATGTATTAAATAAAATATGCATAATATTTTCCTAAAAATGTGTAGTAACATTTAAACAAGATCCTGGATGGTAATCCAATGGCAATGTTGAGTTTAGAATGTGGGTTTTACCCTAGGGGGGACATAACCATGTCCAGAACAGGGTATGTTTTAAAAAGTCATCACATGTGTTAAATGAATAAACTAATTAATTCAATTATTTTTTTCATTGACACAACGACTAATGTGTATTTAACTATAATGTTTTGGTGGAATTTTAGTTTTTTTCAAATAAACCTATAGATTTTAGAGAAAACTTATAGAGAGAGTTGGAGGATATCTCTCAGAAGAATGAAAATCGGATCATAGATCAGTAATCAGTGTGCAACGGGATTCAAGATCTCACTAACAACAATGAATCAGTCTCATTATTCATCAATGATTGATTTATCTCATGTTAGGATATTGTTTTATTTGGTTTCTTTCCTCATTAATAATTTCTACGATGAACACATATCAATCAACAAACAAATTGATCCATAGATCGGTCATTTCAGGACGAGATCTATTATGGAGATTTTTATTTGGAGTATTTTATTTGTGATTTAAATTATTATCTCTTCATTTTTTATTCTAACGGCATGGAATCGAGGTTTACACAAAGATTGAATGTAACAACCCAAAAATTTATTAATAAAAATTTCTCTTAATCTAATTAAATGTCTTATTATGTAAAATGGTTATATAACATATGCACTTCCTTGGTTTTATGTTTGCGGATTTCAAAATTCCATTAATAATTTTTACCATTGCTAATATATCTGTTGATCAGTGATCACATGATTAGTATAAATATGGGACTTTAAGAAATCCAATTTACTCAGACAAAGGAAGTGAGGGGATCATCCAAAAGAATTACTCCACATGAAGCCCATTTATTGAAGCTTGAAAATGAGGTAGAAATATTGGGCTTCTATCTTGACCAAACCCAATCCTAGATTAAACACATTAAGCTTGAATTAAATCGCCTATAGGAGAAGTGGATGTTGATAGAGATTACCACCCAAGAGATGTTATCCGAGCTACCCCAACAGTCTATCATCATCGCACTCATTTCCCTTCATTCATATGTGGTTGTTATAAGGGGTTATGTAATAAGACCCTAGCATTGTGATTATGTGTATTATTTTTTATAGAATAAAGAATATACATTAATTTTATTATTGTTACATTATAAATAGTTTTTAAATCACAAATAGTACTTTTAGTTAATACAATTGTGATTTTTATGTTTTTGTCAAAACCCATGATTTTTCAATAAATGTTAGTTTTTATTTTAAAAGTAAATACTCACATATTTAGAAAATTATTTATATAAAATTAATATTATTTTTTGAATCGGGACATCAAAATTATCCAATGGTGAATTTTTCATAATTTTCTGAGATAGTCAAATTTTTGGTTAAATATTAAATACCGTTTAATTATATAATGTGTTTTATGACATCATAATGACCCAATAGTTTTGTAATAAAATACTATAAATAGTTTCTTCGGCCAATATATGTTTTTCAATTAAAATAATGTGATTTTAGGTTTGTTTTATTTATTTTACAAAGCATTAATGGACCCTCCAAGGCTAATATAATATTTTATCATTTTAAAATGTTTCCTTAACAGTGTGACTCACCTCCACATAAGAAAGTATAATATTTTAATAATTTTTTCCATTTTATTTATAAATTAAAGTTTTCTACTATCCTTTGGAAAAAATGGTATGTTTTGTGGTTTTGATTAGTGTAATGTGGGGTGTCCAAACCCTAAATAGTAAATAATTCCCTCCCTTTTACTATATAAACCCACAAAAGCTCCCACTTCTCTTCACTAAAAGCCTTTGGAGATTGAATAACCTATGACCTCCTCCCTCTATAATCCTCCCAAGGTACCCCATCTCCCAATAATCCTCTCTCAATCCCCTCCCAAGCCTTTGGGATCACACTTCCAAGTAAGGGATTTCTTCCTCTCTCATTTTTTTCTAAGTTTCTTTATGTTGTTATACCCTTGTATTTTCAATTAAAAATATTGTGGTATGATTTTTTTCCTCCAATATAATTTTCTCCTTATGTTTTAATGATGAGATACCCCTTTCTCTCTCATTAATTCCTCCCAAGTACACCCATTACCATTTACATTCAAGCAATTATATTGTTTTATGAATCTAAATTCCATTAAATATGTTGGGAAATGTATCTATATCACCACCTTAATTTCCATTTCATTTAAATATGATGATACATCCCTCTCTCACTCATCAACAATTTTTATGAATTCTTATGTCACGTCATTATGCTGCCGAAATTGCACCGTGATTTTCCAAGCCAAAGTCATTGTGTAGTGAATACCATGCCCATTCTATATCAAGGGTATTCACTTTTATGAACATTTACTTATTGATTATAGAGTTTCATGTATGAATTCCATGTTCCTTTATCATGGGATAAATTATTATTTTTAATGAATCCGTGTTATATGATCCATGTTGAAAATTTATGCATGAAATGAAATGTTTAAGAAGGGTGTTTCCTAATAGCTCTCTAATGTATTGGGTAACGATTAGTATCATGATACTTCAATTGAAATGAGAGTTTACTCATTATAATTCATGTTAAATGAGGTTTTACTAATTTTTTGTTTGCATTGAGCCTTGTCTCATGCAAATATCGTGTTAAATGTTATTTCCACATTTCCATGTTATGATAATCATACTATATCATGCCTATATGTTCATGTTTCTCTTATGCTCCATCAATATGCCTATTTCCTAGCATGTATTGAATTTTTACTTTTATGACTTGTTTACTGGTCTTTATAGCTCACCCATTTCTTATGCATGTCCTCAGGTTATCCCATGGAATGCTAAGTATGAAGGAATGGGTGTTGTCATGTAAAATAATTTTTCAATAAAGATGTGTATTTAATGGTTTAAGTTGTTATGTAATTTTCCTAAGCCCCAAAGACACTAGACCTCTTGATCTTATATGTTTTATCAAGTGAATGTTTTATGTAATAAAATATGTTAAAGTGTGAAATAAAGACCAGGGTTGTTATATAGAACAAGTTCTATTCATCATGATTTATCTTGGTCTTCTCTCCCATGATTCTTTATTCATCGTTATCATTATTCATTTGGCACGTGGTTCAACATACCTCGAAGAATTGATTATTGCACACCCAATTCTCATATCAATGATATGATATTGTAGATATTGGATCATTTGGTTCTGGATACTCTATTTCATGTTCATTATTGTGAAATAAATAATGATATATAAATATGTTTTACAAACAGATTTAATGGTGGAATCATAGTGTTCGACGACAATGAGTTTCATATGATGATCTCCTTCTATTACATTTAAGGGAGAGGTTGAAATTGTGGAAGGAGGAGTGACCAATGATGTGGAATCCTGATCTAGAAATATGGAAAATTCAACACTACATGGTGTGTAATGTGGAGCCATACTATGTGTGGGTCCATCTCAACAACATATAGGGTTTAGGGAATTAGATATATATCACATGTCTTGTTATATTGTCACATAGCATTTGGTTCCTTTTGGTGAACTCATCGTGAACCTTGGAGGGTACACAGACATAGGATGGAGTACACTGGCATGAGCACACCATGTACTCCCACATGGACATGGATTGGAAAAAATGTACATGAGGTGTTTACATGAGTAGGGATCTAGGTTGAAGGTACATGACATGTACCCCTAGTACATTACCCATACTCCCTTAAAGTTGGCTTTTATCCCTAGTCCCATGCATCTTTGACAAGTTTCGTTAGGCTGAATTCCCCATATCCTTCCCAGAGGGTTAGTATGGAATCACCTCCTACACATAGTATAATGATTCTTTCTGTAAGAATTCTTGGATATAGTTGTTGGAATCCTTACATGAGGCTTGGAGTGAGATCCTCTATCCATCTTCATTCCCTATGTGAAGTTATTAGTATCGTCGTGACCCACACTATGTAGGTGTCGATCCTCTACTTAATATGTTAATCCGGATTAAATTTTTGGTATACCCCGTGGCCTTGGGTGTGATCCTCATCTGTGTATCGTATCTCTTCGAAATTTCAACATGTATTTCCTATGGAAAGACGCGATGAGAAATTACTTTTGGGAGGACATCATCAGTGTTATCAGAATCATGGATTGAGTTATCTCAAATGAGTTCTATGTAGAATCTGCAAGCTAGAATATTAGGATGGAATTATGGTTGTGAGTTACCTTTAGACTATGTGTATTTTTTGTGTATATCTAGTTATTTCTGTTATATGTGCTATATAAATATAAACATTTAGAGATGACTATATTATTTAGTTGCATGATTTGTGGTTTTTGGGTGTTCTAATAAGTATTGTTATACTCACCACTTCATAGCCTATACGAGTCTTGTCTTTTGTAGATGATTGACCATTTGATAGAGTCCTAGATAGACAAGGACAAGAAGGTTCATAGTGAGACTAGATAGATTGAGGTGTGTTCCTATGGTATCTTGACAAGAGTCCCTAATTTAACCATTATTCTGGACTTGTTTTTAGTTTCTTTGTAGTGGGATTGTATTTAGCCCTATTTACTTTCATTTTCTTCCCATCGTACTCTAGTTGTGGGATTTAGATGTATGCATTCATGGTTGTTCAAGTGTTTTTACATTTCAGAATTGAATGGGCTAAGAGATGTGTGTGATTTTATAAGTACATGGGATAAGGCCTCACATGTTAGTAATATTCCTACTCAGCACTAGTTTTTATCCCCTAGACTATTGGAGGTGGGATTACGGAGTAACAATATGGGACCTATTTGGATGGGTCATTACATTTTGGTATCAAAGAAATTGGTTCTACCTTAGGACCAAAGTCCATGAGATTTGTTTGGGGAAATAGGGTTAAGTGTTTCGAGTTCACCTTTTAGGCCACAGACTCTACTATTTGTGTGGCAGCTGACGCATCCATGCACAAGGACTTTGATCACCTTCTTTTCAACTTGGTACATGAGAACACTAGTTTTTGGGAAAATAAAGGTACATCCATCATATAGGAATGGGTTGTGGTTTCCATGTCCTTCTTGATTCAACACTCTAGATATACCCATTGACTGTGGTATATCTTGTTTAATTTTAGGATGCATCGATGAAGTATGACAGCTCGGGTACAACATCAGTATTATAAGGATGATTTCTTTAGCGATGAGGCATTTATACAGGCACCAATTCTAGAGGTGATACCTCCCGGTGGTGCACCAGCTATACAACCGCCTATAGAGAAGCTGATGATACCCGTAGTACCAGCGGGTGAGGTGTAGAGACTAAGCACATTCATGAGTTTGAGCATAATATACCCATAAGGATTTTGAGGAGAGCCTAAACCATAAGGATATAAGGACTATATTTATTCTATGACTTGAGTTTTCCATCTAGTTAGGACAACAGCAAACCAAAAGGTGGTCCTGGAGGAGAACCTTATCCATGGATTAGTAGGATGATGATGGGTTTGGTGACCCAGTCTTACAATGAGGCAACTCTATAATGGTTAGAGTTTGAGAAACATTTCTAAGAGGATTTCTCTCAAGATATGATTAGGTATCCACATATCTAGAATCTTGTGAAGCTCTAGCAGGGTTGCATGATGGTATTTGAGAATTCATTGAGGTTTACCAAACTCTGCAATTTCTTGATGGTTGTGGTTCCAAATCAGTTATTTTAGGCCCAAAACATTGATAAAGGAATGTATATAGACATAAAAGTTATTATTATCCCTATATGAATTCCTACCCATGATGTGGTACTAGAGAAATCTTTGGTGGTTCAATATTTCTTGGCTGAGAAGACACAGTCAGTGGTTGTTGGTAGTGGGAAAACAGGTGGAGATACCTTGGAAGCAAGGAGTAAATGTTAGTATCAAGGATATGGACATATTAGAAGTTATCATATGAGGTCCTTTGATAGAGGATCTATGGTTCATGGCTCACAGTATGGGTCCAGTAATTCCAGTGAGAGGTGGTGCTACTAATGTGAAGACATGGGACATCCTACCTGTTATTTTCCAACCCACCGTAGGGATAATAGAGAGACTATGGATGGACCACCAATGAAGAATTAGTGGTAAGATTAGATTGGTTCGAATGGAATTAGATGTGATAGAGGATCTGGGAGATCATTTAGAGGTGGTGGACACTTTGACTTGTTTCCACCACCAACCTCAGGTGGTTCACACTAGGCTCAAGGATCTAGAGTACATGGGTAGGGGTATCTGCATGAGCTTGATGTTCTCGACCTATACACTACTAGAATTATTTGTGGTATGATATAGGTATTTTATACCATAGTTAAATTATTGATAAATATAGGTTATTATCATTCCTTTCTTGTCACTTATCCAGTTTGAGACTTAGTGATTCTGGTTGAACCCTTGGATCAACCCTTCCGCTTGGAGACTCATACTAGAGATGACTCAGTGATCACACACTAATGAAGATAGTGTGACTTGACTCTTGGAGGTGATAGTTTGTGTTGGTATATCTTAGATTAAGTGATGAGAGCTTATGAAATCTTCCTAGGTATGGACTTTTTATCTAAAGTTCTTTCCCTGAACGACTGTTTCAGGTGGAGGATGCGGTGTGTCCATTGTGAAGGAACTAGGTTTTCCTTTTTTGGGGAAAAGGAAACCCAGATGGCATATTATGTATTAATTCATAGGATGGTGTAGCCAATTACTCAAAATTTGTCTTGCATGACCCTTGGTGTAGTAGATGTTATAAGTTCCCAATTTCCTTTAGTTTTGGTGGAGTACGAGGACATATTCTATAAGGATGTTCTAGATTCATCTCCCTGCCAAGAGATAGAATTTTGCATTAATATAAAACCTGGTATGATATTGATATCTATGATAGTATATTGGATGGATCACATAGAGCTTCTTGAGATGATGGTGTAGTTTGAGGACTTACAGTGTAAGGTCTTTTTTAGACCCAGTGTTTCACCCTGGGCATCCCTAGTTTTGTTCACCAAGAAGGTAGATGGGGGATTGATGTTGTGTGTGGACTACTGGAACTTAAAACAGGTGACCGTGAAGTACAATAATCAACTTCTCAGGATTTGTGACATATTTGATCAGTTGAGAAATAAATTATGGTTCACAAAGGTTGAACTCTGGTCAGGCTATCACCAGTTGTGAGTACGAGATGAGGATATACTAAAAATCACATTTAGATGTCATGATGGTCCCTATGAGTACTTTTTGATGCCCTTTGGCATGAAAAAATCCCAATAAGTTTTCATGGGACACATGAAATAGATCATGAAACCTTTCTAAGACCATTTTTGGTAGTATTCATTGATGATATCCTTGTTTACTCGGTATTCTAGGTGGATCACGAGAGATACTTGAGAATGGTTTTGGGCATACCCTGAGAGCACCTGATTTATGAGAAGATCTCAAATTTCTGATTGTAGATTTAAGAGGTACACTTTTTGATAAATGTTTACTCAGAATATGGAGTGGAAGTAGACCCAACCAAGGTTGAGGCATTTTTAGTTCAAGATCCACTTAAGAGTGTGACAGAGGTTCGAGGCTTCTTTGTCTTGAGAGGATATTACCAAAGATTCATACCTTATTTATTTAGGATATCAATAGCCATGATATATTTGACTCCAAAGGGGAAGCCTTTCATGTGGACAGAGAGGTTCCAAAATTATTTTCAGTAGTTGAGGTAGAAATTGGGTGGCACTCCCATCTTGAGATTTCTAGAGGAGGTTTTCGATTACGTTATGTTCTATTATGCATCAAGAACTTGGATTGGTTGTGTTATGATGTAGAGGAAAGAGATGATTTCCTATGGTTTATGTTAGTTAAGGATACATGATTAGAAATATGTTTCCCATGATATTGAGTTGGCAGTGGTTGTCTTTGCACTAAATATGCGGAGACACTACATGATGGGATAGTGGTTTGTCATATATTATGATAAAAAGAGTCTTAAGTGTATATTCTCTCAAAAGGATATTAAATTTTTACATAGGTGATGGATAGAGTTCCTCTAGGAATATGAATTTGAGATTGTCTATAATCATGGGAAGGGGGACATAGTAGAAAAGTCTCCCAATAGGATTTATTTTTCATAATTGCTGAATGAGGCATCATAGTAGTTGTACTCATTCCATTTATCCTTTCTGGATAGAGATGGAAGAAATTTTCTCTAGTCTATGGTTGTTACCCCTCCGCTTTTATAGTGAGTTAGAGAGGAATAACTTGGGTATGTTGACCGTGAGACCCTACATACGAAGATATCTACTAGACATGCTTCGAATTGATTTTATAAAAGTAGAGAGAATGTTATTCTTTTTAGGGGACATACAATTGTACCAGTGATGTTGTGAGAGGAGGTTCTGATAGAGTTTCATCCATCTCCTTTGGCGGTATATCTAGGTGTGTAAAAGATGTACTGGGACCTCTAAATTCATTTTTCGTGGCTACGAATAATTGAGGGAGTTCTGTAGTTTCTCTCTTGATGTCTTACTTTTCATCAAGTGAATACTGAGCACCAAGTTCTAGTAGGTTTTTCTCAATCCAATGAGGTTATAAAGTGGAAGTGGGATTGGATATCCATGAGACTTCCGGAATAGATTACCAGTTATATCTAAGGGACACTATGCCATCAGGGTGAACATAGAATAACTCACCAAGTCATCCCACTTCTTAGCTATTTAGGAGAAGAGTTCAATAGAGAGCATGAGATGCCTCTACGTTCAGGAAATATTTCAAATCCATGCAGTTTCATTGATGATCATTTCTTATCATGGTGATCATTTCACATCTTGGTTATGAATGGAATTTATGGGGGCTTTCAAGACTGAACTACACTTTAGCATAGTGTTCGACCCCCAAACTGATGGTCAGACAGAGCAGACCATTTGGATTATGGAGGACATGCTACAAGCCTGCATGTTGGACTTTTTCCATAGTTGGGAGGATCACCTAACAATGGTAGAGTTTTTGTATAGAAACAGTTACCATTCCACCACTGGTATGACACCATTCAAGGCTTTTTATGGGTGACCCTACAGGTTACCACTTTGTTATAATGACCCAGGATAGTTAGAACTTATGGGCCTAAATTTGGTGTGAGAAACTATCAGGAAGGTGTATATCATATTAGTGTGGATTTAGAATAAGTAGATATGTTATTAGTCTTATGTGGATAGATTATGTAGGCCTTTGGAGTCCGAGGAGGGATACCACGTGTTCCTACAGGTTTCACCTCGATGTGGATTATGGGGATTTGGCCAGGGAAACATTCTATCTCTGAGATTCATTAGCCATTTACAAATACTTCATAGAGTTGGAAAGGTGGTATACCACATAGTTCCACCTTGACTATTAGACCGACTATATGAATTCTTCCATATGTTACAACTGAGAAGGTACGTGCATGATCCATCATACGTTATCGAATGGGGTGATATGGACATCAAGGATTGATATATTTTTCAGTGTACCAAGTAGAGATCAAGGATCGGTATTAGAGTGTCCTTCATGGGAGATAAATTCCTTTAGTGTGTGTCTGGTGGAATCACAAGAATCTTTAGGAGAGAACATGGTAGTGGGAGGCTCAGGTTCATGGTTAGTACCCACATCCATTTTTGTAGCACCTATTTTTTCTTTTCATGTCATAAATCCCCAAGGAGGGTAGAATGTATTGTCAAATATTTTACATGTATTATTTTTGGATACTGTATGGATAATTTTTGAGACCCTATTCTGAGACAATATGTGATTATAAGGCCCTATGTACATGGAATAAACATTTTAAATATATTAAACGTATTAAATAGCACACAAAAAAAGTTTTCTTATAAAGAAAAATAAATTAAATTCATTGTCCCATATTACAGATCATAGGGAAGCATTGAAGTTATGAACATGGGTTTCATCCTAGGCACAACATAACATTGGTCTGCATGGGTCGTTTGTGGAAAAGTCATTGTTGGCGTTGAATGAATAAAATAAATAAATATTTTTTCTTGATGCAGTGGATGATGTGTCTTTAATAAGACTATTGTGGTGGAATTTTAGGGTTATCCACATAACCCTTGATCTATTGGAGAACCCTTGGAAACAGAGTTGGAGGATCTCTCTTAGATTAACGATAATCAGATCATAGATTGGTGATCAATGAACGACAAGATTCAGGATATCACCAATGACAACTACAATCGCTCTTCACCAACAATCAATCCATCTCGACATAGGAAATTGTTTGATTTGGTTTCTTTACCCATTATTAATTTATACAATGAAAATGAATCAATCAACCAACATATTGTTCAAATGATCGGTCGTTATGAGATGGAATCTTTTGTAGGGATTTTTATTTGGAGAATTATCATTGTGATTTAAATTGATATCTCTTAATTTTTTTTCTAATGAAAATGAATTAGGGTCGACATGAACATTGAATGAGTTCTATTTCTCATTATTGTCCCTGTGGTTTTATCCCTTGATTCTTTATTCATCACTAGTGTTGTTCGTTTGGCCCATGGGTTGACATACCCTTAGGAATAAATCATCACACCCCCGATTCATGGAACAATGATCTGATATTGTAGATATGGGATCAGCCGGACATGGTGATGGTTTGAAAAAGGAATAATTGATATATCATAAGGTTTTGGATTCCCGATTTCATTTTCTTTAGCATACAATGAAGAACGATGTATAAATATATTTTCCAAATGGATTCAAGGGTTGAATCCCAGTGTTCAAAAAATATGTGGTTCAGACGATGATGTCCCTTGATTTCGAAAAAGGGCGAGGCCAAAATTGAGGTCCGAGGAGCGGGCAACGATGTGGAAACCATATATGAAAATCTAGAAAACTCCACACTACATGACATGTAATGTGGAGCTATGCAAAGTGGGGGATATGGTTTTGAGAAGGATATAAGTATCACAGTGTGTGAACTTATCTCATTGTGTGTGTTCCCCTTTGGTGAGATTGTCGTATACCTCCGAGGGTAAATGGACATCAGTGGGAGTACACGAGCATGGGAATTATATGTAATCCCACATAGACACAACCTGGAAAAATTTTCATGGGTCATTTACACGGGTGGGGATTGGGGTTGAAGGGACTTGACATGTACACCTACTACACATCATATACTCTCTTAAAGTTGTCTTAGATAAATTTTCCTCTATATCTTGGAAATGTTTTGTTAGGATGTGTTCCCCATATCCATTCCATAAGGGTTAGTATGGAATCACCTCCTACACATAGGACATGGATCCCTTCAGCAAGACTTCTTGGATAGAGTTGTTGAAATCCTTCTATGAAGCACAAAGTGAGATCCTCTATTCATCTTCATTCCCTAGGGGGAGTTCGTGGTATCTTCATGACTAACATTATACAGGTTCTGATCTTCTACTTAGCAGGTTAATACAGATTGAGTTGTTGGTATACCCCATGGTCTTGGGTGTGATCCTCATATATGTATCAAAACTATTTAGACATTTAACATATATTTCATATGGAGGTACTTGATGATAACTATCTCTTATACAGATGTTGTCAGGGTTATCATACTAATGGGGTGAGTTATCTCAGACAAGTGTTATGTGGAATATTTGAGCGGGTATCCTATTCTTGAATTAAATTTGTGACTTTCCTTTTGATTGTGTCTCATGTTGAGAATATTTAGATATTCTTGTTATATTTTTTATAGACATATAACTATGTAGAGATGAATATATTCTTTAATTACATGATTTTTTGTTTCAAGGATTCCTACCAGGTATTTTTATACTCAACCATGCACGGTATTTTCATGCACGTGTTTGGTCTTGTGCCAACAATTGACCTTTTGAAAGAGTCCTAGACTGACTAGGACCGGATGGTGCATAGTGAGACTGGATAGAATGAGGTATGTTCCTATATTATCTTAACATAAGTTCCCAATTTTGGATTTAGTTTTGACTTGATTTCATACTCTTTGTGGTGGGATTATATTTGGATATGTTTACTTTCCATTACTTCCTATCATACAATAGTTGGGGATTTAGACGTATGAATTCATGGTTTCTTAGTTGTTTTTTTACATTTCATCATTGTATAGGATTAGATATTTTTGCATGTGTACATGAACTAAGGCTAAGGAATAACTTATTAGTTACATTCCTACTTAGTACTAGTCTCAATCCCCTGACCTGTTGGTGGTGGGATAGGGGAATTATGGAATGGGTCTCATTGGGATGGGTCATGACATCATCAGTCGATCTGCAATCACCCTTAAAACACAATTGATATGGGTATTCCTATTAATCTTGTTATAAAATCCATACTGGCATCATCCCATTTATACATTGGAATGGGAAAAAGATGAAAAATCCTTGTTGGCCTTGGATGCTTGGATTTCACTTGCTAACAAGTAAAACATCTCACCATAAAGCCTACGACCTCCTTCTTAATTTTCAACTACCATTACTGTCCATGGAGATCACGATACATATTTTTCAATCCCAGATGTACCGCCCATCTAGTATTATGAAACAATCTCATCATCTCTTCATGTGATCCAGAAGGAACCCATAATCGGCTATAAAAATAGGAGAATTACCCATTCAAAGAGATCATCATGATGGTGTCTCCCCACCATATTTTTGATTCATAAGTTCTACTTCTTACTTTTCCATTCCTTTAGTTTTAGAAATCACAAACACTTTATTATTTCATATGTACTAAATATTTATGTCCCAATAGTTTTTGTATGCTTTTGTAGAAAACATTATCTTTTACCACACATAAAATAAGTTATAATATATAAAAAAAATAAACATTACATACATCATTACGATCATCATATTGGGTGTGTGTCTGATTTATCATACTCACCATTAATCATACCGGGAGTTAGAATTTGGTCTTTTCTATCATACTGACAAAATTCATTAATATCATACTGATTTTGGTTTTGATATATCAGACTGGCCATCATAAGGAATGTCGTAATGAGATACTATAAAGAAGTCCATCGGAATGGATGAAGTTTATAACAAGAATAAAAAACATATTTAAATTATAAGGAATATCTTTAAAATAATAATTTTTTTAATCAATTTGATGTTGGACATTCATTTATAGATGAGTTTTCCAACACCAACTATCCAAGACCGTTGCCACAAACTTGGAAATATGACCATTTGTGAATTGATTGTAAATAGTGAGTCATTTAAAGAGTTTGGATCTAGTTGATTATATTTTCTTTATAAGATGGATTTGTGTAAAGTAATCTTTCTTAGTTAGTGTAATCATTTAAAGAGTGTTTATTTTAAGGAATCCTTGTGAGGTTGTTTCCTTAAGAACTATTGTAATTTTAATTTATGTCTGATCAATGCAACGATCATGTGATTTTGGGTACATGAAGATGGTGAATCTGATCCACTGGATCAAGGGCTTCCATATCTAGGAAGAAAAATATGATAATCATATCAAGGTATTACATGGACAGGAAGACAGAGCAATCCCAGTCATCATATTGAGGTACATTCTAATAAGAAAATATAAACATTACTGTAAGTATAAAACATTGGATACCTTTAGTCAAGGTTATTTAATACCTTAATCTTATGGTTAAAAGAGTTATGTTTTTAATATAGCTTATAATTCATTCTTACTTTTACATAGCTATTTAATTTCTTGTTTTTATAAGTATCTATTTTACTGCATGTATTTGATATTTGGTCATCGTACTCATCTTTTTATTTTCTTTATTTTATCATTTTTAATCTGATCATGATAAACATAATTTAATTAATCAGATCAGTTGTGATACTAATATTTACTCTGATATAATTGGATTATTTGTAGTTCTAATTTTGTGACTCTGATAATCATAGTGAGTATGAGTATGATAATGTTACTTTAAGAGGTTTGTGTTTTGATTAGATTAAATCTTTTAAACTAATTCTTTAAACTACAATTAACCCTCCTCTTGTATGTAAAGCTATCTAATCTAATTTTTAAAATCCTATAATTGGTATCATAGTGGTTTTATAGTATTCATATAATTTCTATGTTTCTACTTCTTTACTTACTATATTTTTTTTATGTTTTGATAAAAAAATTATAAATTTTATTTAAAGTAATGTATATTTGTGGAATTTTTTTATATATTTTAATATGGCATGTATTAATGTTGGATCTATTGATAATGTAAACCCAAATAGAACACATATCTTTTATGGTATATATTTTGAGTATTAGAGAGATAGGATTAAAACTTTTTTTATTAATACTGAAGTTGATAAGTTTTTCATGATTGTTGAAGACTACAAGATTCCTAATAAGGAAGTCACTTAGTTTACACATCATGAAAAATAAGTGTATCAGTTAAAATAAAAAGTATGTAATACTCTATTATGTTCTATGAAAAGAAGCATATATAGTAAAATATCATCACAAATAGCTGAAAATATAATATAGAAAAAACTTGAAGTCACATAATTTGGAGCTTCTATAGTTTTTGATACCAGAATAGATATGATTAGAGTAGAATATCTGGCCTTTGATTTCTTACATGGAGAATCATTTGAAAATATGAACCATAAGATCATAATAAACATAAATAGTTAACCATCTATCAATGAAAACAGTATTGATAATGAAATTATTTTGAAAAACATTGTTGATAACATGCCCAATTAGTGGGAATAAAAAATAATAAGTATTAATTAGATAATAAAGATTAATAGTCTTACTTTGTATGGTCTTATTAGTACCTCTATGCAGTATAAGGTTAGACATAAATAGATTCTCATAGAGTGAAAAAGAAAATTATTGGTGTTACTTTTGTTACAACATCCACCTTACCTTCTAAAGTTCAATAAACTAAGAAAGTTTTTAGATATTTGAGGAATAATAATGTTATGGTTCAATTTGATTTGTGCATATTAGAACATTCTGAGAATTATTTTTCTAATATTTCTAGAAGTATGGATAAAATTGTGGGACACATGCTATGAATTTAATAAATATGGACATATCTATCCTGATTGTACAATGATGAAGAGGAAAAACAAGAAAGAAAGAAATTAAAAAATGAATTCCAAAAAGAATTATAAGTATTAAGGAAATAATATCTTGAAATTTACTGACACTTGGAGTAACAGTGATGGTGATTCTTCTGAGAATGAAAGTTCTAAGAAGAGGAACATAAGACTTTTTGAAAAGTTACCCATTATAAATCATTTTTTCATGGTTAATCTACACATAATTGAACCTCTCACGAACATGTATTTAAATGATAATTTTTCTGATGATAAAAATTCTAAATATTTTGATGAATAATCTTCTTCAATAGAATATAATTCTTTACCAAGTTATGATAAAGTTATCTATTTTTCAAAACTTTTAGAAAATGAGTATTTTATGAATTTTAAAAAACTTGATGACGCTAATGATAAACTTTCTAAGGCAGATTCAAGAATAACCACTTTAATGAATGAAATATCATATCTTTATAATGATATTGACAAAAATATTTCTTAAAAGAAACTATTTCAAAAATATTTTGAAAATTTTGTTTATAAGAAAAATGTTTTAGAAATAAAACTTAGTTCTAAAACTAATACCGATGAGGATAAAATTTTAGTTGTAAAACTAAAATCCAAAATTTCAAGTTTGGTAAAACTTTTCTCAAACTTTACCACTGGTAAGGAATATTTTGATAATATTTTAAAAAATAAGACCTCATGGAACTAGTTTTGGAATGGGTTTTTCAAACAAAAAACCTGTTTTTAGTAATAATTACATTATTCCAAAAAGTGACCCATTTTTCAAGAAGTTCCAAAGTGATGGGTATTGGGAGAATAATTTTTCATTAAATAAAGTTCAATATCTAGGATTTCATAAAGAATTTTTTTTAAAAAAAATTATATTCCTAATGTTTGGTTTTCTAACATTACCAGACCCAAGAAGGTTTCGGTTCCTAATGTATAATCTTTTTGTTTTCAGGAATACAAAGGTAGTACAAAAAATAATAATATATGGTACATTGATAGTGGGTGATCTAGATATATAACTATAAATAAAGACTTCTTCAAGAATTGTACGATTGAATGAATTATCTTATATGGATATACTTACAAGAGGGGTTGAATTGAATTTTAAAAACGTTGTTTAAAATATTTAAACTAAACAAAACACAAACATATTAATGTAAATTTATTAGAATTAGATTCAGTGTGGTTATTAGAGTCACATAATCAGAACTATAAATAGTTTTATTATATCAGAGTAAATATTGATTTCATGATAGATCTGATTAATCCGAATATTTTTTTTGTAATCAGTATAATAATTATAAAATAAACAAAATAGAATGATGGGTATAATGACCAAATTTCAAATACATGTTGTAGAATAGATACTTGTAAAAACAAGAAATACAATAGCTATGTAAAAGGAAGAATGAATTACAAGATATATTAAAAAGATAAATATTTAAACATTATAATAAATGTAGTCAATAACCTTGACTAAAGGTATTTACTACTTTATACTTACAGTAAATTCCGTCTTTCTATACCAAGAAGGACATCGATACGATGATTGGAATTTATCTATCTTCATATCCTTGAAAGCCGTCAATATGATGATCAGTTCTATTTTCCTAGCCCTAGAATCCCTTGATCCGATAGATCAAATTCATCATCTTCCTATCCTTAGAATCCCTCAATCGTAATAATGATTGAAATCATATTACGATTACATATGTTATTATGGAAACAACCTGACAAGGATTCCTTAGAACATCAACTCTCTAAAGAATTAAACTGACTAAGAATGATTGGTTCACATTGAAAAATATTAAAATTAAAATATGATCAAATAGATCCAAACTTGTGAAATGACTCTCTATTTATAGGAAATTCTCTAATGGTCATATTTCAAAGTTTGTTGTAATAACTTCAAAAAAATCGCACTTGATAGCTCATCTATAACTGAATGCGTGATTTCATATTGATTAACACCATTATAGTGTTAAAGATATTCCTTATGATAGAAATAAGTGTTCTGTATTAAAATTATATAATTCAGTTAGTCCAATAGATTTTATTATAGTCTCTCATTATAATAATCCTTAAGAGGTTCATTCCGATATATCAGAACAAAAATTAGTCTGATAGTCATGATTTTTATCAGTAAGCTAGAAAATATAATAGTCTAAATCATGTTCTAATTAATGATGAGTTCGATAAATTAGATACATACCCAATATAAATATTGTAATGATGAATGAAAAATTTATTTTCATAATAAATTAGAACTTATTCTATACATAGTAAAAGATAATTTTTTCTAAAAAACATAATAAAAATATTGTGACATAAAAAGTTAATAAACATGTTTTAAGAAAGTTTTTTGGATTTCCAAAACTAAATGAATGGAAAATTAAGAAGTATAAATTTTGACTCAACAGTATCCCCCTTTGTGGAAAGAATAAACCCCAAAAATTAAATGAAAAATAACTTGAAAAACTTAAAGCTCTTTGTTTTTTTAATGACTTCATATTTCAAGCTATTCTTTGATAATTATCTCCCCCATAGTTTATAAATTTTCAGTATATGATGTTGAATATTATGAAGAGTATTAGTAATGTTTTTTAATAAAAAAGTCTTCTTCTCCTTAGAAATATTTTTACTTCTAAGGATTGTATTATCCCCTTAATAAAATTGTACCCCCTTTGAAAGAAATACTCATTATTTAAGAAATTAGTATACCAATTTATAATACACCCCCCTTTGTAAATTATTCAATATCTATTATCTAAGCTCTCCAGATTAGATAACTACTGAGTATTGATCTTGTCCAAAAGCACAAGTATAATAGATGTCAAAATTGGAGATACTCATCCCTGAGACTCCAAAACATATAGATGAATGTATGGGAATAGGTCTATCACCCACCACTCATCACAAGAGTCTCGTATTTCCTTTTTCTCTATCTTTAGGCTCAAATCATCTCCATTTATGTTTCCCTTTCCCAATGTATAATCAAATTTAAATTCAAAATACTGCAGATACTCAACCCATATCCTCTACTGAAGGTTCTAACCTCACTGAGAAAAGTTGTAACTAAGGTTATTGTAGTCTATGTATACTCCAAAACTCTAACCCATGTTATAATGTCTCTAGTATCTCAGGCCATGTACCTCTACTGCTAACTCCAAATCATGAGTAGTGTAATTAATCTCATGTGGTCTCAGCTATCTAAAGTCATAAGCAACCAATCGATCCTCCTTCATAATAAATACTCTGAGTCCAACTCCAGATGCATCATATTACATGGAATATGCCTTACCCGGAACAGGTAATGTGAGGATAGTTGTTGAGTTTATCTTTCCTCTCAACTTCTGAAAATCCCTCTCGCAAGCATCAAACCAAAAAAATTACTCCCTTCTTGGTCATCCCTGATATCGGTTCTTCCAAATGGGATAAGTCGTAGATAAAGTGATGATAATAACCTGTTAAATCCAGAAATCTCCAAATCTCAAATAAATAATTGGGATGATCTAAAGTTAGCATGACTGAAACTTTCTCTTATTCCACTGACACTCCTGTCTCTGAGATGACAAGGCCCTAGCAGTAAACTCTATCAAACTAGAAACTACATTTGGTTAGCTTGGCATAAAACTGATACTCTACCAATGTAATAAAGATTAGGTCATGATGTTTGTAATGATCATCTACTTACTAAGAATAAACTAAAATGTCTTCGACAAAAATCAACAAAAACCGATCCAGAAAATAATGAAAGATTTGATTCATCAAGGCCATGAATACCAACAATGCATTAACCAATCCAAACTACATCACTATGAATTCATACAAGATGTACCTACTCCTAAAAGCACCCGGACATATATATGATGGTTACACCCTCAACTAATGGTATCCCAATCTCAAATAAATCTTATAGAAGATCTTAGAACCTCTCAACTAATCTAAAATATCTTTGATACGTGGAAGAGGATACCATTTCTTGACTGTTATCTGGTTGAGTCTTCAATAATACACACATAAGTGAAATGTCTTATATGCCTTCTTGGTGAAGATAACAAGAGAATCACAATGAGATATATAAGGACATATGAAACCTTTATCTTCCATATATTCCAAATTTACTTTTAACTCCTGAATCCCTATTGGTTATATTCTATAAGGTGGGATAGAAATTAGATCTTTTCTCGACACCAACTCAGTCATAAACATGATCTCTCGCTCAGGAGGTAAGCTATAGAAGTCATCAAGGAATACATCTTTAAAATGATCTACCACTATATGAAAAGATTCCTCATGAATCCAACCAAAATCTAGAGAAATATTAACTATTTGATCCATGGGATAATCCAATCTGCACTAAATTGGTCTTGCATGACCAACCTGAAGATCCCACTCACCTTGGTGAGAATATCTGCCTCCTTCTAGAGAGGAAATGGTAAATCTCCTCTGATAATATTTGATATGAAACTGATATATAACTAACCAATCCATAACAAGAATCAAATCAAATATTGTCATTTCTATCACAAATGGTTCCCAAAAGAAATAGTAACCACCAATATCTATAGATCACACCTCGAAATGTTTGATATTCCATGAACAAACTCCTAGTAGTGTATTGATAGTCATAGAAACATCCAATATTTACACATCCAAGACCAAAAATTTTACAAAAATGGAGGATAAATAAGGAATGTGATGCTCCTATATAAAAAAACAAAAGTAAGGGTAGATGATACAAGAATTATACCTATGATAGTAGATGATCTTATATCCACGATAACCAGAGTAGTCTGTATATAATGAAGCTGACCATCCACTCTGTCCTGGGCTCCATCCTGACACCCCTAATCTATTACTTATTCTGGGTATTTTCATTCCTACAGTGGGGTATCACACCCTTTTCCCCGACCAAAACATCTGGTGGAACTCCATCCACCTTTATACTAACGAGTAGTTGAGTACTTCCCAGACTCTAGTACCTATCATGTTCCCCTTCCACTATTATACTACTACTGCCCCTACCAAACCTCTATAGGTGGCCCATCATGCCACAATCATGACACCAGAAAGTGAGGTATAGACACTATGGTCTTTTTGGGCCATATTTTCACACTTATATCACTACAACGGAACATGGTCCTAATATGGATTCCCGCTTCCCTAATTGCTCTTTCTACTACTAACTCGGAAAAACTATCATAGCGATGTATCTTTTCATTAAAAGAAGTGTTCATAGTTTTACCTACTAAAATAGCCTTACCACTACTCAGGGATTCTCTCGGATTCCCTTCCATGATCAATGCCGCATTCATAACATCTATAAAACTAATTAGACATAACACATTCACCTATGACCTGACCTCATAAAGAAGTCTATCCTAAAAGTTCCTCGCCATGGAGGTCTCATTAATAGCTAAATATGGCACAAAGCGCTGAAGGTCAGTGAAATTTTTACTATATTCTAGAACTGAAATACCCTCCTATGTTAGGTGCATGAACTCATGGGCCTTCTTATACCTAAATATCTTGGGATATGAATGGACTAAGAACCTTTTCTTGAAGAAATTATAGGATAACTAATTATAATTCCCTGCCTAATCTAGAATGTCCCACCAACACTTTGCCGGTCCACAAATAATATATACAACAAGCTTAACCATCCTATCTGCGGGTGTCTCAATATTCTTAATGATTGTCTGGAATGACATGATCCAAAACATGGATTCCTAGGGGCCTCGCTCCCTAGTGAACGTAGGTAGATTCAATAGCTGGAACTCTCTTTCCAGCCTAGAAATCAAAGACATTGTGCAAACAGTTTCTCTTTCCATGGATCATATGAACCTTAAGAAGTTGTTGTGAAACCAAACATCCATATGATCCTAAGTCACTACAGGAAAATATGGCTTAGCTGCATTAGGATAATGATGATTTACATTATATTGTCTCTCAAATCAAAATTAAAGTGGAGGCAATTTCTCTACAAGATAAACACAGTCCTTAGAAAATTGGCTATAAAAAAGTAAACCTCAATGGGTGGAAAAATCAAAGAACCACCACTCATGGTCTCTCTAAACATTCGTTACAAGATTTCTAACATGACAGTAAAATCATTTATATCCTTTATAATATAAAAAGGTATCTTATATCATAGTCAAAATAGGAAAACATATATCACCTGTAATAAATATATCCCTATCATGAAAAATGCATTTCAATATATATCCCTATGTGCCAATTATGATGCATGCATACACATATCCCACTGTACTAGTCTGTGAGTGTAAATATCAAGATAATACTAATCATCACGCAACATGTGAGTCTCCCAAGGTGAAATAACATCAACTATAACAAGAGAAAAACACAAACAAAAATCCCATCCCTGAGCACTCAGATTTTCCCCCGTACATGATTTAGATACTCACACACACACACGCTCATTACCATGTCCTGAAACATCCAAGTCTCCTTTATAACTTTTCCAAATAGTAAAGAAACAAAAAATAAACCTCCTCTAGTACCACTTTGTAACATCCCCGGATCTATCCCTCTCTCACATGAAAAAACGGGTTGGTTACAAGACCTCAAGCAAGCTTCCCCTTATACCAAAGGTTGTCTAATAGTGGTGGTCGAGTGATATTTATAGTGGTGAGACTATACCCCTACCCATAGAGTCACAAAACATCAATAATAACAATAAATAAACATTAGAGAGATGAAATAATGGAAACAATATAATATAGTGGAAACCCCCATAAGAAATTCCAACTAAATAATTCAATAAATAATAAGGGAATAATGTAATGAAATTCTAGAATGTAACTAAATTTCATTCTAGAAGTAATAAAAATAAAATACTGATAGAATCAAAAGACCGTTGTCCCAAACCCCATCTTGGAACCATCCTTAAACTCTAGTCCATCCAATATGAAACAATCTAAAGAAAGGTCCATTTCCCTTGTCCAATCCTGCATCCATGAAATCCACTTGCGTACCAAATGGTGGGACAAATGGGGTGTAATTATAAATGAGTAGGTTGACACCACCATGTCTAAAAATAACGAGTTTTATAATAAGTGAATGCAATAATGCAATAAACTGGTGTATTAATTTATTAAAAAAATAAATTAATACCACATTATCCTTCTTCGGAACCACGATGGAATGTATCAGAGCATTTATCACAACCATACCAAACATAAAATTTTAACCAAGGCATAAATTACACAAATATGGGTCAAAACCTTCTATATGGTCATTTTATAATTAATAAGGGATAAGATGGGTGTATATTCATTTCATCATGCATTAGGTCCAAGCATGGTATATAATCATTTTTTCATGTCTCATGGCCAAGCATGGTATATAATAATTTCATCATGTATCATCAGGAATAGATCACTATATAATTATTTCAGCATGTCTTAGGGAATAGCCCGGTATATAAGCATTTCATCATATAAACCAGGCCAATTCCCCATATAAGTGTTATAACAATAAAACTAGTCCAATTCCCCATATAATAATTACAACATGGAAATCACAACACATGTCATAGAAAAAACGATATCTCAATACCACATCATAAGGCTCAATGGTAAACTATGAAAATTACCATTTATCTTTCAATTACACGTTTCATTTATCATTTGGTATTAACCAAACACATTCCAGTTATGTTAAAAAATAATCCAATCCAAGATGAATCTATATCAAGAAATAATCGAAAATCCTTGTCATTATAAAAAAACTTTAAGACATTAAGAAATTGTTTTATAATCAAGGTTTAACACAAACAAATGGTATCCACAAGGCTGGCCAATCATAAATTCGATCCAAAGGGATTCTATGGAATAATTAAAATTATCATTAAATTTATTCAGGACATGATATGTTGGGGAAATTTCAATATTTCACTTAATTGAAAAAAATAAAACCATAGGGTTAAGGTTTAGACCCCTTACCTTTAACTAACAATCAAAAAATGCTTCTAAAAGAAAAATACAATGAGGATGATGGTTCAAATGATCATAAGAAGTATCCTCGATCAAAACTAATCAAGATAAAAACCAACAATGAACACAATTGATTGATTAAAATGAAATGGTAGGAGATCAATGGGGGAGAAAGGGAACCCTAACCAAAACCACTTAGGAGGGATTGGATGCATGATCATGGTGTACGGAATTAGAAGATGCACTCTATAATCAAATGGAAACAACCCTAGAGTCAAAAGAGGAAATATCCACATGAGAATGAGAAAATATCAAACACACAGAACACATCAAATTACTACTCAAAATAAATACATGATTTGAAATTCGTTTATATGTCTTCTATTCCATTAAAAAGGGACATGTCAAAAAACATGTCACATCAAGTGATTTTGACCACTTTCCAAACATTACATGATTTGAGATATTTACACTGTGTCTAATCATCCCATTTAATGAACCAAGCTTATGGAATGTTCCTGTAAATAGTTACATGTCATGTAACTACATTATATAGTGTGTAATTTCTCTGAAAACAACCTTAATCATATTCCCACATAAAGAAACCAAACCCCCTTCGAAGACATCTATATATTGAAAAACCATTGTAAACCCATTTAACACATTTATAATTAGAATCCACTAATTCAAAGAAAAATACATATATGGAATTTAAATCATTTTCCCCAAAAAACGATCTTCATCTTAGAATAAGACTCAGCCACCAAGGCTCAAATAAAAAAACTCAAAGAGGGATATACTTGAAAAAATATGAGATCATACACATTGGAAAAGAATTTTTGAATGAATCAAACAAAAAATACAAAATTATATGACATAGTTTTTTGAGTCACCATACAAAGGATTCAAAATGAAGTGATATCAGAAAGAAGTCTTTAAGTAATATCATCAAATAGATTGTTACAACGACATTTTATAGAGTATTAAAAATTCATCAGATGGAGTTCCCTAACACCAACAGACATAAGTACTAGAGCAGACCTCCTTGAGTAAATCAAATAGAGAATACCAAATCAATGTTTGTGAAGTTCATCGAATAAATCAAACTAGATGAATATTGTAAAATCTTATGATGGACGAAACTTACAAAAGTTTAAGGGTCTATGTACCAAAAAAAATCTAGATAGAGAAATCCTAAAGAGAATTACCAGACGGAGAAGTTTTTGTGAAGAAATACCATATGATGGTTTGAAGATCTTTAAAAATTGTTTATAAAATACAGAAAAAAAATATCATAGTATTGAGCTATACATTTAATTCTCTAATAATAATAAAAGAGAAGATTTAAAATGCAGAAGAGATTTTATGAATTTGGAAGATTTGTTTGATGCTATGTTTTATGGAAATTTTCTTACAATTTTTTTATTGAATATTATCTTTTATGAGATTAGAAGGTGATTAAAAAATATTTGAGTGGGATATGAAATTGGGAAGTTGGAAATTCAATTTTTAGTTTTACTTATCCAAAATTTTTTATAGAAATGTTGCCTATATAAAGGGGAGAAAGTGCACCATGAATTGTTTTATCAAGTTATTATGGATATGATTTTTGTTGATGATGTTTTTGTGGATGTGAGGTGATAACCACAAAGCTTGAGAGTCATTCTATTTTGGGTTGAAGTATCACATAGAGAAGTATGAGATAGATGGGAACCATATGAAGAAGTGGATTTTTAGATGGGATGATTGAAGTAGAAGATATGCTAGTATCATATGACCTGGTTATATAAGATTAACAGGTATTACCAAATAAACATATATTAGAAAAAGACTAAGTGATTAGAAAAATAGTACCAAATCAATTAATATTGAAAAAAAATCCTAACAGACAGGTACTAAGAATATTTATTCCAGATGAATAAGGTTAAAATGAAGTCAAAATAATGTAGAATATGAAAAAGAATAGATGAAGAAGAATCCTTGCAACTAGTGAAATAAAAGAAATATTCGAATTCTTTCTGTGAAGAGAAAGAAGATTGTGTGCATCACTTTTCTTACAATGGAAAAATAATAAGGATTGTTTATATGATATTGTTTAAGAAAGTAAGGAGATAGGAAAACTAATAATAATTATGAAATTAAATATAATTCACATAGCCAGAAAACTTTATTGTTGTTGTAAATAAACTTGAATAAGTTGAATACTCTCCATATAGATAGTATAAAGATCTATCTAATACCTTCAGTTGGACTTGGATCTCAATGATCATGGGAAGTTAGAGATTTTCTTATCCCCTGTCTAAATTTTATGGAACTAAAATTGGGAATTTTATTATTTATATTCCAAACCACTGTATTTTGTATCTCATTACAGTTTAGAACCTGTTTATTGATGACCACCATACACAACAAGGTCTATCTACTCTTATTGGGTAGTGAACCTTATAAAAACATAATGTTATATCCTTTAATTTCTTTCCTATAAATTCTTATAAAAATGAAAAGATAATAATAAAACCAATATCCTAACAGTTTTAAGATGTAATGGGATTAAATGTATTGGTTGGTTTAGAAATTCTCAAACACTGATTCACTCCTTATTAGTGTTGAACATATACAAAAGTGGTCCCAAAAATTGGTATCAGAGCCAAGGTTCACCTCTAGTGGTTTCTAAACTTTGAAATTATCATCCTCTGAAGATTTAATTTTCTTTATTATATTTACAATGATGTGAAATTTTGGTGAGGATTTATTTATCTTAGTGCATAATTCAATTTCTACTAATACCATGATGAACGAGAGAAATAATGAGAAAGAAAAGATGGAGAAGATATACCTATTGATCCAATAGGAAGAAATAAATTTATTCTCTCCATGAAATTATAATAAATAATACATATCTAGCTTAGAAAGTGCAGAACCGATGGTTCAAGTCACCACAAAGGAAAAAATACAAAATTCTTAATTCAAGTGAATCAAGGGAATCAAGTGATTATGAGGTGTGTGAACATTCTTGTACAAACTATCCTCAAAAATAAGAACCTTGAATGAGTGGTGATACTTTATAATATATACCTATTAGTAGATTAAATTATATTATACATTTTATTATTAGATAAATAGTCTATCTTGTTTATGGAGGCTTTGAATATATGAAGAAATAAATCACCCAAATAGAAAAAGAAACAAATAAAATGGAGAATGATTTTTAATAAAATTTTATAAAATTTATAAATCCCTATAATAGGTTATAGCCTGTGAGACTAGAAAAGTGTACGTTGAAATAATTTCCTCAATACTTGAAAACATATGTCTCAAAGAAGTTAAATATAAATATGGAGTCAAGAATAATCATGAATCTAAGATCCATTTAATTGAATAAAAGTTCAAAAAAACATTGATATCAAGGTTTTTTAATAGAAAGTGAAATCCAAGGAAATAAAAGAACTTGAATAATTATTACAAAAAAATACGAGATACATGATTAAGAGGTTGAAAAAATGAAGAAGGACTATGAAGAGAAGGCGAGTATGATTAATGACCAGAAGAACACCCTCAATATGAGGTTCTTTGAGTTGGAAGTCAAATTAGTCAATATCAAAGATGAACATAATGAGTCTACATAAAAGAAGGATATAATTTTATATTTCTCTACAATGATCAGTAGAGGATTCAGATTTAAAAAACGTTTGACATGTGATAAGAAGATCTTGAACTTGTTTACAGATCTATCTCAAGAAGCTGTGAAGAAACTGGTACTATCCATAACTTTTTATAATGTTCAATCTATTTTTTCATAAAAAATACAGGAAAAAAAATAAAATTTTAACAATTATGGATGAAGAAAAGGGATAATAATCCTACCAACATTTCTATGGTGGGTAAAAGAAGAAGCACAGAAGCTGTTTACCCACAAATATCCCAAAATGTTTTCAAGAAAACTCGAAAACAGCATATAGAAGATATAAAAATATCAATGTTTATGGTTCAGTGTTAGAGTAATAATATTTTCATTCATTATGAATTGTATTTTTGGTAAATCCTTAAAATATTAAAGATAAAAGGAATTACACGAAAAGAGGGAGAAATCTAGAGATGAATAAGGGAAATCCAAAAATTTAGAAAAGTATGAACAATTTAAATAGATTTGTAATGCTTAAAAATATCGATGATATATGAAACAATGGTAGTCACAATGTTGGTGAATTTTCATCATGACATGTATCAAAATCAAATAAAAAAATAATATCATAGAAGTTAGTGAAAAAAGAAGAATCAACCTTGGGAAGTGCTAATAAGAATGTTTCAAATAAAAATCCCCCCAAAAAGATATCAAGAAGGAAAGATGTGGGATCTTTGTATAAAAAACAATATGAAATTCAGATCCAAGGAAAGTAGTATTATTTTAAATGGAGTGTATAATCTAAAATAATTGTCAAAAATAAATTCACTCAAAAGAAGCTATGTGGAGACTCTATGAAGGCTGCCAATATACCTAAAGATTGAAGTTCCCAGTCAAGATCCAAGTATCATTGAGAGGGGGAGGGGTTGAATCAGTGATATCTTTTTCTTTTTATGTTTCCCCTTTTTTGAAACAACCATCACATCCTATTAAAGAGTTTCTTCCCCGCTGAACACACACAACTACAGGAACACAAGACTTACAAGGTTCACTACTCAACAAGAGTAGTTATGTCCATGGTATGGTACGGAAACAATCCATTTCCACACAATACACTAAAAAACAATCCTTTTATGTGGAATACAATGAGTAGGATAAACCCTTAAACTTGTGTAGCACTTTGAAAACAATCCAATAGTGTGTGTGCTACATCATTGCACAAATAGGGTAATGTAATGATTCTGTGCTTCTTAATGAACTTTCACAAATAAAATATTTTAAAACAATTCTCCACTTTCCTACCTAGAAGCTGGTAAGAACCTCCTGGTGCAGACAACTTATGAACCACTCCCTACTTGCACGCCTCACTGCTTGCGTGCCACTCAGCTTGTGTGCCACCTGTGTGCGTGCCACTCATCTTGCGCACCACTAACTACTTGTGTGCCACTATTTTTCACTACTCACAACTTGCGCGCCACCTTTGGCTTCTACATAGAACACTTCTTGAAAACACCTCCCAGCTTTCACACCTATGGAAACTTGCGTGCCACAACATGCGCGCCAAAACATGCGCGCCAAAACATGCGTGCCAAAACCTGTGCGCCAAAACTTTCATGCCTTAAGAATAACTCTCATCATGCATGCCACTTCAGTTTCCATGCCACTTTCTACACTTGTAACACCCCAAGCTTCCACAGTATGTTTCTCTTTGAATAATACAGTAGCATATGTTGTACGCAACTTCGAGTTCTAACACACACCACAACCAATCAAACAAGCAATTATGAATAGTAATACCTACTTTTTGAAATTTAATAAATTTTACCTTTCAAAATGGACTTCATTTTTGGATTCGGAATATCAAATTTAGCCTAGGGTGAAATTTTGGAATTTTTCAGATAACTTTTATATTTTGATGAATAGTGAAAATTACTAAAAACAACTTTCTTAATCAAAATAATTAATAGTGATAAATTATACTACTGAGTGGTTTTAAGGTATAATTAGAATATAATTTTACCATTTTATCCAATGGTGGTCATTAGAATTAATTTCACATTGAAGTTGGACATAAATAATTGTCAATCTTTTGATATATATTGTTTCTTAAAAACACGCTATTTGTTGTGACAGCGGGAATTAATTATTAAATTAATTAATTCAACGTATATGTTTTGAATTTTGTAAAATAGACATCATTTTTGAATGAGGAATATCAAATATATCTTAGGGTGAATTTTTGGCATTGTTCTGAAAAACTTCAATTTTTGATGATTAGTGAAACCACTAAGTGGTAGTTAAAAAACTGATTTTTCGTTTAAATGAAACTTTACCACTTCTATGAATTGAATTTCAAAAATCCGACATACATGGTTGTCATTAGGATGTAAAATTTGGTTCAATTGTATTAAAAGAATTTTTTGGTGAATAGTAACTTTTAAGTTTTATTAATCACGATTAAAGGTAATTAGTGAAATTTAAGGTAAAAATGATATTATAAAAATATAAAAATTTCTTGACACTTGTCCTAAACTTATTGGATGAGTCATGGCCTACCAATACAATCCATGGGTCAACTTGGGGACCCCATGGAGCCACTTGGGTAAGAAAATGACATTAATAACTTTTTATTTAAAGTAAAAATAAAATTGTCACAAACATATGTTGTTTTACTAAAACAATTATTACTAGGGTAATATAAGTTACCTTTTCGACTATAAATATTCATTGGAAAGATAAAAATATTTCCTACATCATGATATTTTTTTTATAATTTTTAGACCTTAAATAAATTAATTTTTTTATGACACCGTGATGATGTAGCGATTACCTCATTAATTAATGATTTAAATAAAATGAAAAGATAATGTAACATCTAAGACTTAAACTTGTCATAAACCTATTGGATGAGTATATTTCAAACTCTTATCACCTTATCCTCTAAATATATAATTGTTGGACCTTTGAAATTCGAAAATCACTTCATAATAATGTAACATTTCCTGACTTTCCAAGAGTGCCCCTCCTCTCCTCTTATAAAAGGCCCCCACCTCTACCACCTTATTCACACCATCAAAGCCATTTGGATCAGCCAAAATCTTCCCAAATACTCTCTCCACTTCTGTCTCTTACTCCTAGAAGCCTCACTTTGGGAAGAAGTCTTCCCAAGGAAGCCTTTGGCTCAAATCAAGAAGAGTTACCCGATTTAAAGGTAATGTCTTCACTTATTCTCTTTTGTTTTATTTTGCTTCTCCATCCCCCTAAACTATTTTTATTATTGTATTTTGTAACAAAACCAGTATCTTAAATATAATAGGATTTTGGTATGATAATTATTCGATCCACACTTACACACACCTCCATCTAATGGTTAAAGAACATACTGTTTCTGTGGATGGCGAATTACTGCCTCACGAAACGATGATTGTTCTATCTTCTCCTAATACCTCTCATGGTGGCCATTATGATGGAACTTCATTTATTTATGATATATATAATATTTATTTCCTATATATTCTTCTGTATTTGACATTTAAAACATACCTTTATGCATTTCATGTTGTGAAAATGCGATAATTTCATTTAAGGAAGTGTGGACTACCGCCCCCTCAAGTGATGTGACTCGTTCATGCAATACATGGAAGCTATAAAGAATGAAATTAATGAACTTATGTGACCTATATAACATATATATTATAATTTAATTATAATATATATATATCTGATTTATTTTTAATTCCATTAAATACAAAATAGAAATGAAAGTAGTGTTCATGCGTACGTACGGCTCACTGTCTCCATGAACGGTGCATTTCATTTATTATCTCTAAATATTTTGTAATATTATAAATGCATGTATATACTTAATATATATGATACATATTATGTTTAAATCATGAATATAATTCTGGATATAATGGATATTTTACCACATGAACTACTTGTAATTATAAGAAGTTATTTTTGACTCAAGTACCAAAGATCGACAAAACGACCGTTATTAACATAAATAATTACATAATGTTTATATCATGGTAATAAGTGATATAAAAGGATTAATGAACTTGAAAAGTGTTCTTAAGAACGTATAAATTAACTCTAGTTTATTATTCAGGAGATTAAAGAATGATCGAGTCAAGTCAGACACAAGGTAAGGGAACTTCTTAACCCAATTTCTATTCTTTGGGTTAATCTCCTATTTTCAAATTATGTCATGATATTATTATATACTATCTTGTATTTATACTTTCTTTATGTGTACATATAGTGAATACACATAATAGATCTATTTTATTTAAAAATGATCTTTGTAAGGGACTTTTTCTCAATCTTCTTTCATTGAGGTATATTTTGTTTTAATACAAGACTTTCTTTTATATGGTGTATAAACCCCTTTGACTTTTACGTTTATTCAAAAGGAATCTTTTTTATACGAAGCGTTTTACTAAACGATGAAACTGAATGTTATTTTTGTCGTATGTATGTGGAGACAACTACTTCTCCGCTACCGTGACCATTATTTGAGTTTCGGCTTCCTCTACAAGCCATAACTTTTTTTTAAATGAAAAATAAAAACCATGTTTTAATTTTCTTTTATTTTGGTATTGAAAATGGTTTTGATAATGTTTTTTCTTATATCAATGTGTTGTATTGATATCTTGTGATTGAAATGTGGAAATATTATGTTTCCTTTATGCATGTTTTATATTATACGATTATGTTATGGTTTATGACATGTTTAAATATTTTCATATAAGGAATGAATTGGACTTAAGAAGTGACGGATGGAGCCCACTATAGCTCCTCGATGCATCGATAGGTCTCATGAGACAAACTAGTGTCTTGGCACGAGGCCTTGACAAAATCTTATTTTTAGTCTTGGAATGAGGCCTTGGGTACGTAGTTATGATAGTCTGGAATTATGCATTCCATCATTATGAAAGTGGTAATTGATATTGCATGTGATTATTCGACTAGTAGAATATCCATGTGAATAAGTAAATGGCATTATTTCATTTTATTTTTGCCATATTATGATAAATTTCAAGTTTAAATGGCTTTTGTTTTAGTTATACATTGCCTTAAATGTTTATGTTTATTTATGAAAGCTTCCACTATATTGTTACCCTTACTGAGAATCTGAGCTCACCCCTTTAAATGTTTTATTTTTCCAGGATGTGAAGAAATATTTTATGACTGACCTGCACTGATAGTATGAAGGGGATATGAGTGTGGACAATGGAGACTATGTTATTGTAGTTTTTCACTTTATGATGTAATGTAACATTTATGAATGTATCTAGTGTTTCCAAGGCTACTAAACTAATCGGTCTTTCGAGACATGATCTTTTGTGATCATACCAATGTTACGCAATAATGCACCGACTCTGGGTAACTGGGGTCGGGGCATTACAGTTGGTATTAGAGGTATTTTAGTACTATCCTTGGAAGCTAGATTTAGATAAACTCTGATTAGAGCACATAGCCCTAAGATAGACTTTGAGGTTTAGTATAGAATTACTTCCTAGAATTTTGGTATTATAGAGATTTTGTGAGTTTTTTGAGCAATACATCCCTGTATGGATACGAGCAGGTAGAGGCGGCTCTGGCACGGATGTACCTAGGGGTAAAACCCGAAAACACCGCTTTGAGCTAGAATCGAACGGGAACTGGTGCACGACAACCGGCCTTGCTGCACTCTTGGTTACGACACTCCCAGGGGATATGCTTAGGATAATTCTCATTTTCTTTATAAACCATTATGAATGGTTTATGAGTATATACTTCCTCAAAGAAAACATTTTTATTATTATAGTTCAATTTATGTTAAGTGTTTTACAAGTATGGAATTATGTATTTTGATTCATAAACTAATCTAGTTTATGCCATTGTTTAGAAATGGCGCCTAGTGGGAGGAATGGAAATCGTATCAATGCATGCACTCCATGTAGGGATTTCCCTCCTGATCAAGATAATTATAGTAGAGCTGGTGATACAACTAGTGATGATCAACTTATCACCATACTGGGACAACTCACTCAGGTTATGAATAATAACCTTACTTGTATGGAGCACCCAGATCCGCAACGTGGAGGATCAATGTTAGACCGCTTCATTAGGAAACAACCACCGACATTTAATGGGGGTACAAATCAATTATTAGCTGAGCAATGGATAAAATCCTTAGAGAAAATATTCCACGCCTTGGGGAGTAGCGAAAGGGAGAAAGTTGTCATGACAGTTTACCGCCCACTGGAGATGCCGATCAATGGTGGTCGCTGATTCAAAACATGAAAGAAGATGATGAAGTATCAAATATGGAATGGAGGGAGTTAAAAGAGCTTTTCTTAGAAAAATACTTCCCTCGTGACCATCGAGCAGATATGGAAAGGAAATTTCTAAGTCTGAGACAAAAGGGGGATGAGAATGTCGCAAAGTATAAGGCTAACTTTACAAGGTTAGCAAGGCATGCAGCAGATTATATACGTAACCCAAGAAGTAAGATTGATCGTTTCTGTGATGGGTTAAAACTGTTTCTCCGTCGAGCCTTAGTCTCACAATCTTTCTCGTCATACGAAGATATTGTCTGATGTGCTATCAAGATAGAAAAGGAATTCTCTAAATCCAATGACAATAAAGTAAATCAAGAGAAGAAGAGAATGGTGGAACAAGGGATAGATAAAGGGAAAAAGGGAAAGAATGATTTTCCATTATGTGATAATTGTGGGAAGAATCACCCTGGTACTTGCCTAAAAGGAATGAGAGTTTGTTATAAATGTGGAGAAAAAGGTCACCAGGCTCGTGATTGCAAGGGAAAGAAAGAGGCTATCAATGTTGAATGCTACAATTATAGGGAAATGGGGAATTATGAAAATGAATGTCCTAAGTGTGAGGGAAACTTACCTCAGAAAAGGCCAAGGTATCATGGAAAATCTTATGATATTACTACAATTGAAGTGTACTAATTAATGTATTGGTGCTTTTGGACTCATGGATTATATTCTGGTTATAAGAATAATGTGATATATATAAGGATTGTACTGCAGTACTTGTTTTTTTCATTAAGGTTTTAATATGATGAAGCTAATCATATTTTTTTATGTGACAATAAGAGAAACATTACTTTGTTTGAGGAATCTGATGATACAATTGATGTTGGAATTTAGAAACCTTTTAGAAAAAGTTTGGAAAGAGGTATTTTGGATAACAATAATGGTTGGAATGGATTAAGTTGAACTTTGGGTAGTATTGTTTAAGGTTAAAACATTTATGAAGATTATTTTTGGAATATTATAATACTATAGTTTAAGGAAAAGGACAACCTGCAGGTCGGGGGATAACCCGTCGCGTCGGACAAAGCTGTAGGAATCGAACCCACAACCATAGTGCGACATGCCTTTATTACCTACCACTAGCTTACAAGAAGTCCCTGGTTATTAAAAAATAGTTTTCCTAATCTAAATGGTATGTGTTAATATTTTTAACCTTGTACGATTAGGATAAATATAATATTTTTGAGTTCTATTATCTTTTTGAGTGAAATATAAGTTTGTGGTAGAAATTAGTAGAAGGTTGAAACTCCACTTGTCAAGTATATATATATATATATATACCTCTCTCTAATTCTATGAATAAATTAATTCTTAAACTTTAGGAAAGGGATAAAAAAAAATGTTATCCTAATACCTTATGTTTTGTTGAACTGATGATATTTTAAATCACCATAGATTGAAGGTTTTGAGGCCCTCAATTTTACACTTGTTTGTGATTGATGACCTCAATCACTCCCTACAAATATTTACGTTTTTCCTCCAATTATATGTCTCTAATTTCTACCAATGTTCTCTTATTCGAGATCATAATTTGGTGGTGACTTTTTCATTTCCCTTTCCCTCTTATTAAGGCTAAATTTATTAACCTTATTTCCGATGTGGGTTTTCCACAAAGGTATTTTCTACTTTCAACCTTTTTTTTTCAAAGAAAAATTTCAAATTGTGAGGACGAAATTTATTGAAGGATGGGAGAATGTATCACCCCAATCTTCCACAGTACGTTTCTCTTTGAATAATACAGTAGTGTGTGATGTACGGAACTTCGAGTTCTAACACACACCACAACCAATCAAACAAGCCGTTATGGATAGTAATACCTACTTTTTGAAAATTTATAAATTTTATCTTTCAAAATGGACTTCATTTTTGGATTCGGAATATCAAATTTAGCCTAGGGTGAAATTTTGGAACTTTTCAGATAAATTTTATATTTTGATGAATAGTGAAAATTACTAAAAACAACTTTTTTAATAAAAATAATTAATAGCGATAAATTATAATATTGAGTGGTTTTAAGGTATAATTAGAATATAATTTTTCCGTTTTATTAAATGGTGGTAATTAGAATTAATTTCACTTTGAAATTGGTTAGAAGTCTTCCCAAGGAAGCCTTTGGCTCAAATCAAGAAGAGTTACCCGATTTAAAGGTAATGTCTTCCCTTATTCTCTTTTGTTTTATTTTGCTTCTCCAGCCCCCTAAAATCTATTTATTCCTTTATTTTATAACAAAAAAAATTATATTAAATATAGTAGGATTTTGTTATGATAATTATTCAAGCTACACTTACACACACCTCCGTCTAATGGTTAAAGAACATACTGTTTCTGTGGATGGTGAATTACTGCCTCACGAAACGATGATTGTTATATCTTCTCCTAACACATCTCATGGTGTCCATTATGATGGAACTATATTTATTTATGATATATATTATATTTATTTACTCTCTATTCTTTTGTATTTTACATTTAAAACATACCTTTACGCTTTGCATGTTGTGAAAATGCGATAATTTCATTTAAGGAAGTGTGGACTACCGCTCCCTCAAGTGATGTGACTCGTTCATGCAATACATGGAATGTATAATTAATGAAATTAATGAAATTATGTGACCTATATAACATATATATTATACTGTAATTATAATATATATATATATATATATATTTTTCTCAATTTGTTTTAATTCCATTAAATACGAAATAGAAATGAAAGTAGCGTTCATGCGTACGTACAGCTTACCATCTCCATGAATGGTGCATTTCATTTCTTATCTCTAAATATTATGTAATATTATTAATTCATGTATATACTGGATATATATGATAAATATGATTTCTACATCTTGAATATAATTCTGGATATAATGGATATTTTACCACATGAACAACTTGTAATTATAAGAAGTTATTTTTGACTCAAGTACCAAAGATTGAAAAAACGACCATTATTAACATTAATAATTACATAATGTTTATAACATAGTAATAAGTGATATAAAAGGAATAATGAACTTGAAAAATGTTCTTAAAAAAGTATAAATTAGCTCTAGTTTATTATTCAGGAGATTAATGAACGATCGAGTCAAGTCGGACACGAGGTAAAGGAACTTCTAAACCCAATTTCTATTCTTTGGGTTAATCTCCTATTTTAAAATTATTTCATGATATTATTATGTCCTATATTGTATTTATAATTTCTTTATGTGTACATATATATAATACACATAATAGATCTATTTTATTTAAAAATGATCTTTGTAAGGGACTTCGTCTCAGTCTTCTTTCATTGATGCATATTTTGTTTTAATACAAGACTTTCTGTTATATGGTGTATAAACCCCTTTGAATTTTACGTTTATTCAAAAGGAATATTTCTTATACGAATCGTTTTACTAAAGGAAGAAAGGGAATTTTTTTGTCGTACTTATGCGGCAACAACAACTTCTCCACCGCTGTGACCATTATTTGAGTTTCGGCTTCCTCTACAAGCCATAACTTTTTTTTAAATGAAAAATTAAAACCATGTTTTAATTTTCTTTTATTTTGGTATTGAAAATGATTTTGATAATTTTTTTCTTATATCAATGTGTTGTATTGATATCTTGTTATTGAAATGTGGAAATGTTATGTTTTCTTTATGCATGTTTTATGTTATACGATTATGTTATCGTTTATGATATGTTTAAACCTTTTCATATAAGGAATGCATTAGACTTAATAAGTGATGGGTGGAGCCCGCTATAGCTCCTCGATGCATCAGTAGGTCTCATAAGATAAACTAGTGTCTTGGCACGAGGCCTTGACAACATCTTATTTGTAGTCTGGGCACGAGGCCTTGGCTATGTGGTTATGATAGTCTGGCATTATCCATTCCATCATTATGAAATTGGTTATTGATATTGCATGTGATTATTCGACTAGTAGAATATCCATGTGAATAAGTAAATGGAATTATTTCATTTTATTTTTTCCATATTATGATAAAGTTCAAGTTTAAATGGATTTTGTTTTTGTTATACATTTCCTTAAATTTTTATGTTTATTTATGAAAGCTTCCGCTATATTGTTACCCTTACTGAGAATCTGAGCTCACCCCTTTCAATGTTTTATTTTTCCAGGATGTGAAGAAATATTTTATGACTGACCTGCAGGGATAGTCTGAAAGGGATATGAGTGTGGACTATGGATACTATGTTATTGTAGTTTTTCACTTTATGATGTAATGTAACATTTATGAATGTATCTAGTGTTTCCAAGTCTACTAAACTAATCGGTATTTCAAGACTTGATCTTTTGTGATCATGACAATGTTATGAAATAATGCACCGACTCTGGGTAACTGGGGTCAGGGCGTTACAAGACTTGTGAGATCAGAGCTCAAATTATTCTCCTAAGTGTTGAGCATTAAAAAATAAGAAGGCTAGTCATCTATTTATAGGAATTTTGGTGACTTGCGCACCGCATACACTTTCATGCCAACACTTGCACGTCGCTCCATTACTTACACACCACTCCATCACTTGCATGCCCTTCCATCACTAGCACGACACTTTCATTCCTATGTCATATTTTGATATGATGATGTTGGAATATGACTTGCACGTGACATACACTTGCACGCCACCTATAATTTTGTGCCATACTTGCGTGCCCCTTATACTTGGGCGCCACACATGCACGCCCCATAACTTGCACACCACACTTGCGTGCCAATCTTTAACATTCATTCCATTTTATTTCCTTTTTCAAATTTTGATGTGATGATCTTGAAATATAAATTGTGCGCCACTTACACTTGCGCACCAATACTTTCACGCCACTCATGACTTGCGTACCACTTTATTTCCTTTGCAAAAATAACTTCTTTACTCTCTCTACTATTCATAAGGCTTGCATCACAAGTTCTCCAAACTTATGATATTTTTTAAATACAAATCAGTAAAGCATCGTCATAGTTTCTAGTCCTTTTACAAAGTGAATTGATTTATCTTCTTTGAAAACAAAATACAACACTCTGCAAAGGATAACTCTTCAAACTTCCTTCTCCATCCAACTTGGTCCCAACAATCTCCCCTTTGGTTTTTGTTGTCAACCAAGATTCATAAATCACTGAACTTTTAAACCTTATGCAATGGATTTCTTATCAACAATTCTAAGCCTACGTGAGCTAACTCATTGTAGGAAACAATAATTATTGACATCCAAAACCATGTTGTCCAAAGGTAGTGACTATGAAATATCATGATCATATCTCCTCAGAGAACATCATTTAGAATAGCTTTCAAGCTTCTACTTCAGCATTCTTCACTTCTTCAACATTCCTGGAATATAGAATTTTTTTCCCTACAACCACTCTAACAAACAGTTTGAATAGTTCACACACATACATGTTGGATTCACAGCATACCCACAACTCCCCCTTTGTGCATGCATCTATAAGGATAGATTTAAGAAACAATTATCCCCCTTGACAACACTATCCAAAGGAAATATGAGATTGGGGATAGAAACATGTACCTTAGCCTTGATGAGAAGGAGGTTAGACACCCATGTTCAGCTTCAATTTTGAAAATGGTTCCTTCGGTAATGGTTTTGTGAATATATCAGCAACTTGTTCAGATGTAGGAACATACTCCAGCCTCAATTAATTCTTCTACACCTGCTCTTTGATGAAGTGTTACTTTTTATCAATGTGTTTTGAACAAGAATGTTGTACTGGATTTCTTGTAAGATTGATTTCACTCTGATTATCACAACCCAAGAGCAATGGTAGCATTACTTCAAAAAGTAGATCTTTTAGCTGGCTCTTCATCCACATTAGTTGAGTTGCAGATTGAGTAGCAGCAACATACTTATCTTCAGCTATTCTAAGAGTTACTAAATTCTGTTTCTTGGTATGCGAACTAACACAACTTTTCCCCTGAAAGAAAACTCCACTCGATGTGGATCTTCGATCATCAACATTCCCTACCTAATCAGCATCAGAATATCCGAATAGATCAATATTTCCTGAGCCATCATACCTAATTCCAATTTTTTTTATGCCTTTGATATATCTAAGAATTCTTTTTCCAGCAATCAAATGTGATTCTTTAGGAGCACTCTGAAATCTTTCACATAAAGTGATATCATAGATGATGTCGGGTCTTGAGGTAGTCAAATACAACAGACTTCCAGTCAGCTTTCAAAACTCTTTCTGATCAACTTCCTTGAGTTCTCAATCTTTAGAAAACTTGGTTCTCATTGAAATCTGTGTGGAAACTGGTTTCGAATTTTTCATGCCAAACTTCTTTAGAAGTTCCTTAGCATACTTTTCATGAGACATAAAAACGTGATTCTTCTTCTGTGAAATTTGTAGCCCAAGAAAGTACTTCATTTCTCCCAGCATGGACATCTCAAATAACTTTTTCATCTCCTCAACAAATTTTTCACATGATCTTTCATCATTTCTAGAAAATATAATATCATCAACATAAACAATAACGATCAGTGAAAACTCTTGACATTCCATGATGTAGAGACTTTTGTCAACTCTCCCTTTCATAATGTTCATCTTCTTTAAGAAAGTATCTAATTTAGAATACCATGCTCTTGGAGCCTGTTTTAGCCCATATAAAGCCTTCTTCAACCTACACACATAACTTTAATCCTTTCCTATAACAAATCTACAAGGTTGATCAATGTAAACTTCCTCGTCAAGGTCACCATTCAAGAATGCGGATTTTACATCCATTTGAAAGATTTTGTAAACTCGTTGTGCAGTAATAGCAAGAATGATTCTGATTATTTCTAATCTTTCAACCAGAGAAAAGGTTTCATCAAAATCAATGCCTTAAATTTGTAAATAAACTTTGCAAACCAATCTTGCGTTGTTTCTTATTACTTTACCTTCTACATTCAGCTTGCTCTAGAAAAACCACTTTGTACCAATAATGTTCTTGTTGTCCGGCTTGGGTACAAGTTCCCAAGTATCATTCTTCTGTATCTGATCAAGATCTTCATTCATTTCATAAACCCATTCTGGATGCTCAAATGCTTCATTTACATCATTCGGTTCAACTTTCGAATAAAGAGAAGTATGTGATATAGCATCTATTGTTCTTCTTGTTTGAACCCGCTAATGTTTGTTTCCAATAATATTCTGAGCATCCACTTGTTTCCTCAACCTAGGATGAGTTGTTCGAACTTCATCCTCATCACCCAAGACATCTGAGTCAGCTTCTTCTTCAACGGTAGGATTAACATAGTCAGTAGCATTATTAGAATCATTAACAAAATCTTCTCTATCCTGCTCGACTTCCACATCAACACATCACTGCTTCTCTTTCTTAACATTTTCAACAAAGTTTACATCTGAAGAATCAATAATTCATCCCGTTTTATTGTTGATACATCTATATTGTCTTCCTTCTAGAGTATATCCAAGAAAAATTCCATCATCTCCTCTTTACTCAAACTTTCCAAGGTTTCCAGATTTCTTCTATATAATGCATGGAATCCCAAATACTCTTAAATGTTTCAGACTTGGAGTTTTTCCATAGAACATTTCATATGGAGTCATATCTGAGTTTGGCCTATAGAAGCATCGGTTCTGAATATAAACAGCAGTGGTCATGGATTGCCTCCAAAAATAATAAGAAAGACTATGTTCAAGTAATATAGTTCTCCCCATTTCCACCAGAATTTGATTCTTTCTTTCAGCAACCCCATTTTGTTGAGGTGTGTATGGTGAACTGAACTCATGCCGAATTTCATGATTCACAAGGTAACATTCAAACTCTTCATTATTATACTCACCACCATTATCAGTTCTCAACTTCTTCACTGAATACTCCCATTGCTTTTCTACTTTCCTCCTGAAACTCTTAAACATTTTCAGAGCATCTGACTTATGTCTCACGTACATAACACAAGTAATGCAAGTAAAGTCATCAATGAAAGTAATGAAGTAATTATCACCATTTGTTGATTGAATGCTCATTGTTCCACATATATTAGAATGTATAAGTGACAAGGGTTGTTTTGAAGGAATTTCAACTCTCTTATGAAAAGAGTTTTTAATATTCACTTTTTCACAAATAGTGCATCACCAATCTGTTCTTCTTGATAAATCAGGCATATCTCGGACACTGTCTCATGTTGATAACTTGAAAATATTTCTTTGAAACATATGTCTGAGTCTTTTATGCCATAACTGATTTTCATCCACTACACCCATGTAACAAGTGTTCTGCATTTCACCAACTTGGAACAAATTCTTTCTTGTATGTTGGCCCCTTATTACTATATTTCCATCATTTTCACTATTCACAAAAAATCCATCTTTTCTTAATATAACTGTGTTTCCCATATCAAAAAGTTGTGAAACACTCAGAAGATTGTGTTTCAACCCATCAACATATAATGTTTTCATAGATTTCATTTTTTTCTTTTCTGATGATGGTTGATCCAACACCTTTGATTCTTAGAGATTCATCATTTCCAAATGTAATGGTTCCATCATTGAATTCTTTCACATTCATCAGCTAAATTAAGTCTTCTGTCATATGAGAAGAACAGCCACTATCAAGAATCCATGGACATTCTCCTTTTTTATCTTTAAAATAAGTTTCGACAACAAGAGATTTTTTTTCTTCCTTAACCTTCACTTTCTGTTGTGCTTCATCCAATTTCCTAGCAAGGTCAATGTGTTCTGGCCAGAGAACCATGCACTCTTTCTTTTCGGACTTTTTAGACTTGTCCCTTTTAGCTTTTAAAAACTCTGGCTTTGGAGAATTATTAAGAATCTTTTGTTGCTCTGGTAACACACTAATGAAGCCCTTGGCAAGATGTCCAGGTCGATCACACCTTTTACAAATAGTTTCCAGTGGTTGGAACATATTCTAAACTTTCACATCAGTCTTCTCAGATATCTTCTGAAATTTATTTGCATACTTTCTATTTTGAAATGATTGACTCCCCCTCAATCCTTGTCTTTCAAAACTTGTAGAATTTTTGTAAAGTTGTTGGTTGAACCAACACATATTTTCCACGTGTCCGAATCCACCACAATGCCAGCAATATCCATAGAAAGAATATTTGCCTTTGAAACTTCTATACTGACCAGATTTGTGAACACACTTATCAACAACCTTCTTAATAGAACTATGCTGACCATCAACCTTTATGTTTTAATTTGTAACTCCCTTTATCATTTCAGATTTAACAGCACCATAAGTATTATAATTCTTTCATGACTCGTGATTTTTATGCACATCTGATTTTTCATCATTGCTGACTTTGACTACATACATGGTCCTTCCAGCCTTGTTCTTATCAGAACCAGTTCTGTATTTAATTTCGACCTTTGGAGGTAAATTTTTTGGATCCTTGTTTGGTTCATTCTTACTGGAACATTCACCAACTTCTGAGATAGAATTTTTGAAACTGATATTCATTTATTTAGCATTATAAAGTTTCTGTTGGACAAGTTCCAAAACTTCTTCTTTTTTCCTTCAGCTTTACTTCAAGATGATCATTACGATTCTTTGTATTCTCAATATAATTTTTAAGATCATCAATCTCCTTTTCCATCTTGATTTTCTCATCAATAAAACCTTCTTGATTTTTTAATGTGGAATTTTCATTTTTCAGCTTGTTGTTTTCCTTCTCGAGCCTTCTGATCTTCCTCAATAATTCTTTCAACTCTTCTTTAAGATGATATTCAAGTTGAGTTTCTTCTTCTTCTGAACTATTTACCTCGTACTCTTAATTTTTCACTATAGCAATAAAGGTATTCTCTCGAGTTTTTTCAGAAAATAATTTCTCGGATTCGTCTTATCTATCTTCTTCATCTTCATATTTAGATAAAAAGCTTCTCCATTTTGATTTGAAGTACATTTTATCCTTCCCATTTGAAAAATATTTATCTTTGTCAGCTTGTTTCTTCCACAACCTTCTTGGCCATCTGTTATCATCATCACTGTCTTCTTCTTTATTATTTTGATGACAGACACTCAAAACATTTCAAGGGAAGTTTACCCTTTTATTTCCCTGTACGTCTTTTCACATTCTTAGAAAACATGGATAAAATTTCATTAAAATTTTTACATACCTCATCTTCAGAACCAGATTCACCAGCATCATCTTCAATAAGAGTATTATTTGACTTCTCTCTCTTTTTATCCTTGAATGAAATTTCTCTATCAGATTTTGTTTTTCCCTTAATAGTCTTCTCTCTTCTCATCTCAAAATTAATGAGAGTGATATGAAAATCATCCAAAGATAATGTTTCAGGGTCTCTTTCTTCTAATGAAGAATCTTTAGCATCAAACATTTCAGGCAGAATTCTCAAGATATTTTCAAAAACTATATAATCCTTTAACGTTTCACCAAGACATCTGATTGTACCGACAATATCATTTATCCTGGTAATGAAATCCCCAACTGATTCCGATTCTCCCATTTTTAAATATTCATACTTTAGTCTCCAGATTTGTATTTTATCCTTCATCACATTTCTATTTCCTTCATAGATGTTCTTCAATTTGTCCCAGATTCCTTTGTCTATAACAACACCTTTCACTCTTAAAAATTCACTCTCAGAAAGAGATGAGAGTAATGAATTTTTAGCACTTTCATCATTCTCAATGTTCTTTTTATCGTCAGGAGTAAGAGGAACCTTGTCATCAATAGCAGGAAATCCATCCGCTGTAGTTTCAAGAACATCATATCCAAGAGACATAAGATAAGGCATCATTCTGTCCTTCCAGATGTGATAGTTATTTCCATCAAAAATAGGAATTATGTTACTGTTCACACAATTTAGATTCTCCATCACAACTTCCCTTCAACCACTTCAGAAAAGAATAAACGAAGGGAACCTATCGCTCTGATACCCATTGAAGTTCCCAGTCAGGATCCAAGTATAACTGAGAGGGGGAGGGGGTGAATCAGTGATATATTTATCTTTTTATGTTTCTCCTTTTTTGAAACAACTTTCGCCTCCTATTAAAGAGTTTCTTCCATGATGAACACACACAACCATAGGAACACAATATTTTCAAGGTTCACTACTCAACAAGACTAGATACATCCTTGGTATGTTACGAAAACAATCCAGTACCACAAAATCCTCTAGAAAAAAAATCCTTTGATGTGGAATACAACGAGTAGGATATACCCTTACACTCGTGTAGCTCTTTGAAAACAATCCAATATTGTGTGTGCTCCCTCTTAGAAAAAATAGGGAAATGTAATGATTCTGTGCTTCTTAATGAACTTTCAAAAATCAAATCTTTCAAAACAATTCTTCACTATCCTACCCAGAAGTTGGTAAGAACCCCTTGGTGCAGACATCTTGCGTGCCACTCCCTACTTGCGTGCCTCCCTGCTTGCGCGCCACTCAGCTTGCGTGCCACCTGCTTGCGCGCCACTCAGCTTGTGAGCCAATAACTACTTGTGTGCCACTATTGGGCACAACTCACAACTTGTGCACCACCTTTGGCTTCTACACATCACACTTCTTGAAAACACCTCCCATCTTGCACACCTCTGGAAACTTTCCAGCCAAAACTTGCGTGCCAAAACTTGTGCGCCAAAACTTGTGTGCCAAAACTTGCGCGCCATAAGAATAACTCCCAGCTTGCATGCCACTTCAGTTTGCGTGCCACTTTCTACACTTGCGCGATCAGAGCTCAAATTATTCTCTTTGAAACTGATATTCATTTCTTTAGCTTTATAATGTTTCGGTTGGACAAGTTCCAACTCTTCTTCTTTTGCCTTCAGATTTACTTCAAGATGATCCTTATGATTCTTTGTATTCTCAAGAGAATTTTTGAGATCATCAATCACCTTTTCTATCTTGATTTTATCATCAGTAAAAAATTCTTGATTGTTTAATGTGGAATATTCATTTATCTTCTTGTTGTTTTCCTTCTCAAGACTTCTGATATTCCTCAAGCAATCTTTCAACTTTTCTTTCAGATCATATTCAAGTTGTGTTTCTTCTTCTTCTGAACTGTTGCTCTTATACTATTTATTATTCTCTACAACAATAAATGTATTCTCTAATTTTTTTAGCAAGTAATTTCTCAGATTCATATTCTCTATCTTCTTCATCTTCATATTTAGATAAAAAGCTTCTTCTTTTTGATTTGAAGTACTTTTTATCCTTCCCCTTTGAAAAATATTTATCTTTGTTAGCTAGTTTCTTCCACAACCTTATTGGCCTTCTGTAATCATCATCATTGTCTTCTTCTTTATTCTTTTGAGGACAGTAAGCCGCAAAGTGACCAACGGCTCCACACTCAAAACATTTAAAGGGAAGTTTACCCTTTTATATCCATGTACTTATTTTCACATTCTTCGAAAACAATGATAAAATTTCATCAAAATTTTTACATACCTCATCTTCAGAATCAGATTCACCAGCATCATCTTCAATAAGTGTCCTCTTTGATATCTCTCTCTTTGTATCCTTGAATGGTATTTATCTATCAGCTTTTGTTTTTACCTTCATAGTATTCTCTCTTCTCATATCATAAGTAATGGGAGTCCTATGAAAATCATCCAAAGATAATATTTCATGGTATATATCTTCTAATGAAGAAGCTTTAGCATCAAACTTGTCTGGCAGAATTCTCAAGATCATTTCAACAACTGTAGAATCCTCCAATGTTTCTCCAATACATCCAATTGTATTGTCAATATAATTTATCTTGGTAAAGAAATCCCCAACAGATTCAGATTCTCCCAATTTCAAATCTTCATACTTTAGTCTCCATATTTGTAGTTTAGTCTTCTTCACTTTTGTATTTCCTTAATAGATGTTCTTCAGTTTGTCTCAGATTCCTTTGGCTGTAGCAACACCTTTCACTCTTAAAAATTCACTATCATAAAGAGATGAGAGTAATGCATTTTTAGCTCTTCCATCATTCTCAAGGTTATTCTTATCGACAGGAGTAAGAGGAACCTTTTCATCAATAGCTGGAAATCCATCCATTGTAGTTTCAAGAACATCATATCCAAGAGACCTAAGATAAGACATCATTATGTTCTTCCAGATGTGATAGTTCATTCCATCAAAAATTGGAATCCCCTTACTGTTCACACAAATTATATTTTCCATCACAACTTCTCTTCAACCACATCAGCAAAGAATAAATGAAGGGAACTTGTCGCTCTGATACCAATTGAAGTTCCCAGTCAATATCCATGTATCACTGAGAGGGGGAGGGGGTGAATCAGTGATATCTTTTTCTTTTTATGTTTCCCCTTTTTTGAAACAACCTTCACCTCCTATTAAAGAGTTTCTTCTCTACTAAACACACACAACCATAGGAACACAAGATTTACAAGGTTCACTACTCAACAAGAGGAGCTACGTCCTTGGTATGGTACAGAAACAATCCAGAACCACACAATCCACTAGAAAACAATCATTTGATGTGGAATACAACAAGTAGGATATACCTTTACACTCCTGTAGCACTTTTAAAAAATCCAATAGTTTGTGTACTCCCTCTTAGCACAAATAAGGTAATGTAATGATTATGTGCTTCTTAATGAACTTTCACAAATAAAATCTTTTAAAACAATTCATCACATTCCTACCCAAAAGCTGGTAAGAACCTCCTGGTGCAGATAGCTTGCGTGCCACTCCCTACTTGCGCGCCTCCCTGCTTGCGCGCCACTCAGCTTGTGTGCCACATGCTTGCGCACCACTCATCTTGCGCGCCACAAACTACTTGTGCACCACTATTGTGCACAGTTCCCAACTTGCGCGCCACCTTTGGCTTCTACACAACACACTTCTTGAAAACACCTCCCAGCTTGCACACCTCTGGAAACTTGAGCGCCACAACTTGCACGCCAAAACTTGCGCGCTGTAAGAATAACTCTCTGCTTGCGTGCCACTTCAGTTTGTGCACCACTTTCTAAACTTGCATGATCAGAGATCAAATTATTATCTCAAGTGTTGAACATTAAAAAAATGAGAAGGCTAGTCTTCCATTGATAGGAATTTTGGTGACTTGCGTGCCGTATACACTTGTGCTCCAACACTTGCGCGCCGTTCCATAACTTGTGCACCGCTCCATAACTTTCACACCCTTACATCACTAGTGTGACACTTTCTTTCCTTTGTAATATTTTGATATAATGATTTTTGAATATGACTTGTGTGAAACATACCCTTGTGTGCCACCTATACTTGCGTGCCACACTTGCGTGCCTCTTATACTTGTGCGCCACACTTGTGGTCCCCTTAACATGCGTTCCACACTTGCGCTCCAATCTTTAACATGCGCGCCATTTTATTTCCTTTTCCAAATTTTGATGTGATGATCTTAAAATATGACTTGCGCGCCACTTACACTTGCACACCAATACTTGCACGCAACTCGTGACCTATACACCGCTTTCTTTCCTTTTCAAAAATCACTTATTTACTCTCTCTAATCTTCATAAGGTTTGCATCACAAGTTCTCCAAACTTATGATATTTGTGAAATACAAATCAGCAAATCATCATCATAGTTTCTAGTCCTTTTACAAAGTGAATTGATTTATCTTATTTGGAAACTAAATATAACACTCTGGAAAGGATAACTCTTCAAACTTCCTTCTCCATCCAACTTGGTCCCAACAAAGATATATTAGTAGTTAAGCCAACAAATCTAGAGAAGGAAATAAATATGGATGATGTAAAACTAAAATACAGTTCTAAAATAAACGAAAACAATCCACATAAATATATATAAATTCATGATAGGATATCAACATAAGAAAACCCTTATGTTCATGAAGATTCATGTGAGATATGTAAGAAAGATATACACAGTACAAAAAGTTATTTAACTACATTTATAGAATAATAAGTGGCCATATATTGAATAAAAAATTCACTCATTATGAAGGCTAATAATTATAAAAGCTCTCCACACAAAGGAGATGGAGAAATAAAGAAATCCATGCTACCAAAAATTAAATCAAAATTGAAGTTCAGAGATGAATCCATGGAGAATAGAGGAAATAGAGAAACTTGGTTGAGAAAATAATCTTAACATTATGGTTCACATTGTGAAACTAGGAAGATCCACCTTATTCCATTAACCTTTATGAAGTTTATGTGTGGTTATTATACAGGTAATTTAAGTTGAAGTATGATTTCAGGGGGAGAACCTGAAGAAGTCGATGGGATGTCTAAAATGGACAACATTATCTAAAGAAGTCATCATCTTAGAATGAATCCAAAATTGATAAATTAAAAAATATAATGAGATCATCATCCATGATGAATTTTATGTAGTCAAAACCAAAAATTTATAGAAATTAAATAATATCCATATTGGTTTTATCTTACATTAGGAATTTTAAGGAAATATATTGATGAATATCATCCTTAGTGAAGATGTGGAAATTATCAAGTCTAGATAGCTACTTGAAGAATATACATTTTAATGTATTGATTATATATAATTTCTTAAGCTTATATACTACAGAGTTTAATCATTATAAAGACTATGATAATGATCTCCTTTAGGGGAATACAAGTGGAGTATGTTGAAGAAGCTTCCATAATTATCATCTCATCAAAAACAAGATTATTCTATAATATGCTTGAATGAATGTCAATTTAAAATTTACATCATTTTTATCCTTGGTTATAAAATTAAAAATCATAACATAAAGGGTGAGAAATTTATTAATTAATGAAATAACAAAAGTAGTATAATGAAAGTGTACCAAGGTTGATTATCTTGAAAAATTTTACATTAATGTATTTAATCTGTTTATTGAAGTAAATATAGTAGTTTCAAGTTGATCTATTGTACAAATATTTTATATAAAAATTGGTATATTAAACCTAGAATATAGGTGAAAAACCTTTAAGATAATATCATGTTTTATCAACTCATTTTTTATCAAGTTCACTTGGAAATGGATAGTTTATTCATCTAAACTAAATTATGTTATTTTCAACATAGAGAAAGGATCATGCAGACTTAGAGAGAGATGGTTGATGGAACATTGTGTAGGAATGAATTGATACTCTTCTTCCAATACCTTTGTATTTATTATCAATAATTGGTAGAGAAATTGAAATTAAAGTTTGAAAATAACTGGGGATATAAAGAGTAAAATATTTGCATGTAGACATATGCACCCTAAATGTATATTGATGTCATTCCCAATAAATAAAAATGGTTAGATTGAAGAACCAATTTTTTTATTTTATTTTTTTTCAATGGATTTCAATAAAAACAGAAGGATTTCATTTATGTAAGTACATTTAAGTGTTTGGAATAAAGAAGTTTCTTGGAAGTGTGATTGAGGTACGCAAGCTTGTTAATGAAGAACATGTAGCTTTGTTGATTGAATAAAGGTAATATACTCCTAATTATAAAATATATTTATTACTTTAGTGTGAAAAATTATTTGAATAATTTAAGTGACATATGACATTTTTTGAGTTGATCTTAAAATTATGAAGTTTACTTATGAAGAAGTTTCTTGATGGTGTGTTTTATATAGAGAAATAAGAGTCCATCAGATCAAGATGATGAGATGAATTATAATAAACTAAAGTTTTCCAATCAATTATAATGGATAGAGGTGTTTACATGGAAGACATGGGAAGATTTTTTCTGAATAAATTCATTGTTTCATCAGACAAAGATCGTCATAAAAAATATCAGACAATGATTAGTGATGTATTCCTCCATATTAAACATCACAATGTATTTTGGATATGATTTAATCTGATTGTTGGAAGAATAATCACCTTTATAAAACTGAGTCATATCAAGTGATGCTTTTATATTATTTAGAGTTTCAAAACATAATGACCATTCAAACCAATTCATGGTTCTAGATCACATTTTTTAAAGGAAGAATTTGGTGAGACTGTAACACCCCGAGCTTCCACAATACGCTTCTCATTCAATAATTCAATAGCTTGCATTGTATGCAACTTTGAGTTCTAACACACTGTGACTAATCAAAGTAGCCGTTATGAATAATAATACTCACTTTTTAAAATTATAGAAATTTTATATTTCAAAATGGACTTCATTTTTGTATTCATAATATCTAAATTATCCTAAGTTTAATTTTTTGTAATTTTCTGAGAACTTCCATTTTTTATGAATAATGAAGAATACTTAAAAACAAATTTTTTAATAAAAATAATTTATAGTGATAAATTATACTATTGAGTGGTTTTAAATTATAATTAGAATATATTTTTACCATTTTATTCAATGGTGTTCATTATAATTAATTTCACTTTGAAATTAGACATAAACAATTGTCAATCTTTTGATATATATTGTTTCTTAAAAACACGCTATTTGTTGTTACAGCATGAATTAATTATATAATTAATTAATGAAACTTATATGTTTGGAATTTTTTAAAATAGACATATTTTTTGAATTTGGAATATCAATTATAGCTTAGGGTGAAATTTTGGCATTGTTCTGAAAAACTTCAATTTTTGATGAATAGTGAAACCACTAAGTGGTAGTTAAATAACTGATTTTTCATTTAAATGAAATATTACCACTTCTATGATTTGATTTTCAAAAATCCGACATACATGGTTGTCATTAGGAAGTAAAATGTGGTTCAATGGGATTAAAATAATTTTTTGGTGAATAGTAACTTTTAAGTTTAATTAATCACGATTAAAGGTAATTAGTGTAATTTAAGGTAAAAATGATATTATAAAAATATGAAAATACCTTTAAACTTGTACTAACCCTATTGGATGTGTCCTGTCCGACCAAGACAATCCATGGGTCAACTTGAGGACCCCATGGAGCCACTTTGGTAGGAAAATGACATAAATAACTTTTTATTTAAAGTTAAAATAAAAATGTCCCAAAAATAAGTTGTTTTACTAAAACAATTTTTAAATGGTGTTATACAAGTCATATTTTTGACTATAAATATTAATTAGAAAGATAAAAAGTTTTAATAAATCATTATATTTTTTTTATAATTTTTAGACATTAAATATATTAAATTATTTATGACACCATGATGATGCAACGATTACCTCATTAATTAACGATTTTAATAAAATGGAAGGATAATGTACAATATAAGCATTACACTTGTCCAAAGACTATTGGATGAGAATATTTCGAACCCTTATCACCTTATAATCTAATTATATAAGTGTGGTACCTTTAGAATCTGAAAAGCATTGTATGATAAAGTAACATTTCATTACATTCCAAGAGTGCCCCTCCTCTCCACTTATAAAAGGCCCCCACCACTACCACCTTACTCACACTTTCAAAGACTTTTGGATCGACCAACTTCTGCCCAAATACTCTCCCAACTTCCCTACCTTACTCCTAGATGCCTCACTTTGGGCAGAATTCTTCCCAAGGAAGCCTTTGGCTCAAATCAAAAGAGTTACCCAATTTTAAGGTAATGTCTTCGCTTATGTTATTTTGTTTTATTTTTCTTATCCAACCCCCTAAAATATTTTTATTCATTTCTTTTGTAACAACACCAGTATAATCAATATACTAGTATGTTGTTATAAGAAGTATTAGAGCTACACTTACACACACCTACATCTAATGGTTAAATAACATACTGTTTCTGTGGATGGGGAATTTCTACCTCACGAAACGATGATTGTTCAACACTCATATAACACCTTCAAAGGTGGCCCTTAAGATTTCACTATATTTATAAATGATATATAATATTTTTATGTTTTACTTAAGGTTATATATTTTTAATTTATGGAATACCTTTATTGTTTCCATTATGGGTAAACGCGATATTTTCATTTTAGGAAGTGCGGACTACCGCCCCCTCAAAGTGATTTGAATCGTTAATGCCATATGTGGGATGTATAAAGGATGGAGTAAATGGTATTATACATTATATTATACTGGAATTATATTATACCTTTATATAATTATAACTTCATTCCATTAAATACGAAATAGAAATGAAAGTAGCGTTCATGCGTACGTACGGCTTACCGTCTCCATGAACGGTGCATTTCATTTCTTACATCTAAGTGTTATGTAATATTATAAATGAATGTATATACTGGATATATATGATTTATATGATATATACATCATGAATATAATTATGTATATAATGGATATATTAACACATGAACAATGTGTAATTATAAGAAGTTTATTTTTGACTCAAGTACCTAAGATCATCAAAACGACCGTTATTAACATAAATAGTTACATAATGTTCATAACATGGTAATAAGTGATATAAAATGAATAATAAACTTGAAAAATGTTATTAATAAATTATAAATTAACTCTAGTTTATTATTCAGGAGATCAAATAACGGTCGAGTGAATTCGGACATGAGGTAAGGGAACTTATGAACCCAATTTCCATTCTTTGGGTTAATCTCCTACATTCAAATTATGTCAAGATATTATTATGTACTATATTGTATTTTTACTTTCTTATGTGTACTTATAGTGAATACACATAATAGATCTATTTTATAAAAAAATTGATCTTTTTAAGGGACTTCGTCTCATTCACCATTCATTGAGGCATATTTGGTTTTATACACAACTTTCCTTTATACGGTGTATAAACCCCTATGACTTTTATGTTTATTCAAAAGGAATATTTTTATACGAAGTGTTTTACTAAATGACAAAAATGAATGTTTTTCTTGTCATAATTATGCGGCGACAATGACTTCTCCACCGCCATTGCCATTATTTGGGTTTCGGCTTCCTCTACAAGCCATAACATTTTTTAAATGAAAAATAAATACAAAGTTTTAACTTTCTTTTATTTTGGTATTGAAAATGGTTTTGAAAGTGTTTTTATTATATCAATGTTTTGTATTGATATATTGTGATTGAAATGTGGAAATGTTATGTTTCCTTTATGCATGTTTTATGTGATACGATTATGTTATGGTTTATGATATGTTTAAACCTATTCATATGAGGAATGCATTGGACTTAATAAGTGACGGGTGGAGCCCGCTATAGCTCCTCGATGCATCGGCAGGTCTCATGAGACAAACTAGTGTCTTTGCACGAGGCCTTGACAAAATCTTATTTGTAGTCTTGGCACGAGGCCTTGGCTATGTGGTTATGATAGTCTGGAATTGTGCATTCCATCATTATGAAAGTGGTTATTGATATTGCATGTGGTTATTAGACCAGTAGAATATCCATGTGAATAAGTAAATGACATTATTTCATTTTGATTTTTCCATATTATGCTGAAGTTCAAGTTTAAAAAGGCTTTTGTTTTAGTTATACATTTCCTTAAATGTTAATGTTTATTTATGAAAGCTTCCGCAATATTGTTATCCTTACTGAGCATCTGAGCTCACTCATTTCAATGTTTTATTATTTTCCAGGATGTGAAGAATTATTTTTTGAATAACCTGTAGGGATAGTCAGAAGAGGATATGAGTGTGGACTATGGAGACTTTGTTATTGTAGTTTTTCACTTTATGATGTAATGTAACATTTATTAATGTATCTAGTGTTTCCAAGGCTACTAAACTAATCGGTATTTAGAGACATGATCTTTTGTGATCATGCCAATGTTACACAATAATGCACCGACTCTAGGTAGCTGGGTTCGGGGCGTTACAGTTGGTATCAGATGCAGTTTAGTACTATCCTTGGAAGCTAGATTTAGATAAACTCTGATTAGAGCACATAGCCCAAAGATAGACTTTGAGGATTAGTATAGAAGAACTTCCTAGAATTTTGGTATTATAGATATTTTGTGAGTTTTCCAAGCAATACATCCCTGTCTGGATACGAGCAGGTAGAGGTGGATCTAGCACAGATGTACCTAGGGGTAAAACCCGAAAACAGCGCTTTGAGCTAGACTCGAACGGGAACTGGTGCACGACAACGGGTCTTGCTGCACTCTTGGTTACGACACTCCTGGGGGTTATGATTAGGATAATTCTAATTTTCTATACAAACCACTATGAAGGGTTATGAGTATATACTTCCTCAAAGAATTTTTTTTATGATTATGGATTATATCCATAAATAGTTCAATTAGTGTTAAGTGTTTTACAAGTATGGAATTATGTATTTTGATTCATAAACTAATCTAGTTTGTGCCATTGTTTAGAAATGGCGCCTAGTAGAAGGAATGGAAACCGTACCAATGCACGCACTCCATGTAGGGATTTCCCTCCTGCACAAGATAATTATTGTGGAGCTGGAGATACAACTGGTGCTGATCAACTAATTACCATACTAGGACAACTCACTCAGGTTATGAATAATAACCTTACTCGTATGGAGCACACTGATCTGCAACGTGGAGGATCAATGTTAGACCACTTCATGAGGCAACAACCACCAACATTTAATGAGGGTAAAAATCCATTAGTAGCTGAGCAATGGATAAACTCCTTAGAGAAAATATTCCATGCCTTGGGGAGTAGCAAAAGGGAGAAGGTTTTCATGGCAGTCTACCGCCTCATTGGAGATGCCGATCAGTGGTGGTCGCTGATTCAAAACACAAAGGAAGATGAAGAAGTATCATGTATATAATGGAGGGAGTTTAAGGAAATTTTCTTAGAAAAATACTTTCCACATGACCATTGAGCAGATATGGAAAGGCAATTTCTAAGTCTGAGGCAGAAGGAGGATGAGAATATTGCAAAGTATGAGGCTAACTTTACAAGGTTAGAAAGGCATGCTGCAGATTATATACATAACCCAAGAAGTTAGATTGATCGTTTCTTTGATGGGTTAAAACCATTTCTCTGTCGAGCTTTAGTATCACAATCTTTCTCAACATACAAGGATATAGTCTCGTGTGCTATCAAGACAGAAAAGGAATACTCTAAGTCTTATGACAACAAAGTAAAGCAAGAGAAGAAGAGAACGGTGGACCAAGATACAGATAAAGGGAAAAAGGGAAAGAAGGATTTTCCATTATGTGATAATTGTGGGAAGAATCGCCCTGGTACTTGCCTAAAAGGAATGGGAGTTTGTTAAAAATGTGGAGAAAAAGGTCACAAGGCTCGTGATTGTAAGGGAAAGAAAGAGGATGTCAATGTTGAATGCTACAATTGTAGGGAAATGGGTCATTATGCAAATGAATGTCCTAAGCGTCAGGAAAACTTACCTCAGAAAAGGCTAAGGGATCAAGGAAAATCTTATGCTGTTACTACAGTTGAAGCAGAATAATTAATGTATTGGTGCTTTTGGACTCATGGATTATATTCTGGTTATTAGAATAATGTGATATATATATATATAAGGATTGTACTACAGTACTTGTTGATTTCATAAAGGTTTTAATATGATGAAGGTAATCATATTTTTGTATGTGACAATAAGAGAAACTTTACCTTGTTTGAGGAATCTGATGATATAATTGATTTTGGAATTTAGAGACCTTTTAGAGAAAGTTTGGACGGAGGTATTTTGGATAACTATAAAGGTTGGAATGGATTAAGTTGAACTTTGGATAGTATTGTTTAAGGTTAAAACATTTATGAAGATTATTTTTGGAATATTATAATACTATAGTTTTAGGAAAAGGACAACCTACAGGGTGGGGCATAACTCGTCACGTTGGACAAAGCTGCAGAAATCGAACCCACAACCATAGTGTGACAGGCCTTTATTACCTACCACTAGCCTACAAGAAGTCCTTGGTTATTACAAAATAGTTTTACTAATCTAAATGGTATGAGTTAATATTTGGAACCTTATACAATTAGGATAAATAGAATATTTTTGAGTTCTATTACCTTTTAGAGTGAAAGATGTGTTTGTGGTAAATATTTATTAAAGAATGAAAGTCTACATAACAAGTATGTATATTCCCTTATATTCTTAGTAAATCTCATAAATAAATTCCTCAACTTTATAAAAGGTAACTTAAAACAAAAATGTTGCCTGTTAACTTTTCCAACTGGGGATTCAATGACTGTTTAACCAATCACCAGTTTGTGATTTTCTTATGGTTAACTTTCTCCTAATCCAGTGTTCTACAACTCTCCATCAAACCTTGATGGTTTGTTTTTCTTCCATATCCATATTTTCATAGAATCCTAGTATGGGCTATCTCAGGTGACCTTTGTACTTCTCTTTCTTTCTTTTAATGTTATATTTTTATTAACCTTATTTCCGATGTGGGTTTCCACAAAGGTATTTTCTATTTTCAACCTTTTATTTTCAAAGAAAAATTTCAAATTGCGAGGACGCAATTTATTGAAGGAGGGGAGAATGTAACACCTCGAGCTTCTACGATACGCTTCTCATTTAATAATGCAATAGCTTGCATTGTACGCAACATCGAGTTCTAACACACCGCGACTAATCAAAGTAGCCGTTATGAATAGTTATACCCACTTTTTAAAATTATATAAATTTTATATTTCAAAATGGACTTCATTTTTTTATTCATAATATCGAAATTATCCTAAGTTGAATTTTTTGTAATTTTCTGAGAACATCCATTTTTTATGAATAGTGAAGAATACTTAAAAACAATTTTTTTAATCAAAATAATTTATAGTGATAAATTACACTATTGAGTGGTTTTAAAGTATAATTAGAATATATTTTTACCATTTTATCCAATTGTGTTCATTATAATTAATTTCACTTTGAAATTAGACATAAACAATTGTCAATCTTTTGATATATATTGTTTCTTAAAAACACGCTATTTGTTGTGACAACGGGAATTAATTATATAATTAATTAATGAAAATTATATGTTTGTAATTTTGTAAAATAGACATTGTTTTTGAATTTGGAATATCAATTATAGCTTAGGGTGAAATTTTGGCATTGTTCTGAAAAACTTCAATTTTTGATGAATAGTGAAACCACTAAGTGATAGTTAAATAACTGATTTTTCGTTTAAATGAAATATTACCACTTCTATGATTTTATTTTCAAAAATCCAACATACATGGTTTTCATTAGTAAGTAAAATGTGGTTCAATTGGATTAAAATAATTTTTTCGTGAATAGTATCTTTTAAGTTTAATTAATCGCGATTAAAGGTAATTAGTGAAATTTAAGGTAAAAATGATATTATAAAAATATGAAAATACCTTTACACTTGTCCTAATCCTATTGGATGTGTAATGGCCGACCAAGACAATCCATGGGTCAACTTGGGGATGCCATGGAGCCACTTTGGTAGGAAAATGACATAAATAACTTTTTATTTAAAGTTAAAATAAAAATGTCACAAACATAAGTTGTTTTACTAAAACAATTTTTAAATGGGGTTATATAAGTCATATTTTTTACTATAAATATTAATTAGAAAGCTAAAACGATTTACTACGTCATTATATTTTTTTTATAATTTTTAGACATTAAATAGATTAAATTATTTATGACACCATGATGATGCAGCGATTAGGTCATTAATTAACGATTTTAAAAAAATGGAAGGATAATGAAACATATAAGCATTAAACTTGTCCAAAGACTATTGGATGAAAATATTTCGAACTCTTATCACCTTATCCTAGAATTATATAAGTGTTGGACCTTTAGAATCCTAAAATCATTGTATAATAAAGTAACATTTCATTACTTTCCAAGAGTGCCCCTCCTCTCCACTTATAAAAGGCCCCCACCACTACCACCTTACTCACACTTTCAAAGCCTTTTGGCTCTGCCAACTTCTACCCAAATACTCTCCCAACTTCACTCCCTTACTCGTAGAATCCTCACTTTGGTCATAATTCTTCCCAAGGAAGCCTTTGGCTCAAATCAAAAGAGTTACCCGATTTTAAGGTAATGTATTCGCTTATGTTATTTTGTTTTATTTTGCTTATCCAACCCCCTAAAATATTTTTATTCATTTCGTTTGTAACAAAACCAGTATCCTCAACATACTAATATTTTTTTATAAGAAGTATTTGAGCTACACTTACACACACCTACATCTAATGGTTAAAGAACATATTGTTTCTTTGGATGGCGAATTTCTGCCTCACGAAACGATGATTGTTCAACACTCATATATCACCATCAAAGGTGGCCATTAAGATATCACTCTATTTATACATGATATATAATATTTTTATGTTTTACTTAAGTTTCTGTATTTTTCATTTATGCCATACCTTTATTGTTTCCGTTATGGGTAAACGCGATATTTTCATTTTAGGAAGTGCGGACTATCGCCCCCTCAAAGTGATTTGAATCGTTAATGCCATATGTCGGATGTATAAAGGATGGAGTAAATGGTATTATAAATTATATTATACTGGAATTATATTATACCTTTATATAATTATAACTTCATTCCATTAAATACGAAATAGAAATGAAAGTAGCGTTCATGCGTACGTACGGCTTACCGTCTCCATGAACGGTGCATTTCATTTCTTACCTCTAAGTGTTATGTAATATTATAAATGAATATATATAATGGATATATATGATGTATATGATATATACATCATGAATATAATTATGGATATAATGTATATATTAACACATGAACAAAGTGTAATTGTAAGAAGTTTATTTTTGACTCAAGTACCTAAGATCATCAAAACGACCGTTATTAACATAAATAATTACATAATGTTAATAACATGGTAATAAGTGATATAAAATGAATAATAAACTTGAAGAAGGTTATTTAAAAATTATAAATTAACTCTAGTTTATTATTCAGGAGATGAAAGAATAGTCGAGTGAATTCGGACATGAGGTAAGGGAACTTCTGAACCCAATTTCCATTCTTTGGGTTAATCTCCTACTTTCAAATTATGTCAAGATATTATTATGTCTTATCTTGTATTTTTACTTTCTTATGTGTAATTATATTGAATACACATAATAGATCTATTTTATAAAAAAAATTGATCTTTTTAAGGGACTTCATCTCAATCACCATTCATTGAGGCATATTTGGTTTTATACACAACTTTCCGTTATACGGTGTATAAACCCCTTTGACTTTTACATTTATTCAAAAGTAATCTTGTTATACGAAGTGTTTTAATAAACGACAAAAAGGAATGTTTTTCTTGTCGTACGTATGCAGCGACAACAACTTCTCCGCCACCATGGCCATTATTTGGGTTTCGGCTTCCTCTAGAAGCCATAGCATTTTTTTTAATGAAAAATAAATCCAAAGTTTTAACTTTCTTTTATTTTGGTATTGAAAATGGTTTTGAAAGTGTTTTTATTATATCAATGTTTTGTATTGATATCTTGTGATTGAAATGTGTAAATGTTATGTTTCCTTTATTCATGTTTTATGTGATACGATTATGTTATAGTTTATGATATGTTTAAACCTATTCATGTGAGGAATGTATTGGACTTAATAAGTGACGGGTGGAGCCCACTATAGCTCCTCGATGCATCGGCAGGTCTCATGAGTCAAACTAGTGTCTTGGCACGAGGCCATGACAAAATCTTATTTGTAGTCTTGGCACGAGGCCTTGGTTACGTGGTTATGATAGTCTGGCATTATGAATTCCATCATTATGAAAGTGGTTATTGATATTGCATGTGGTTATTCGACCAGTAGAATATCCATGTGAATAAGTAAATGGCATTATTTCATTTTTCTTTTTCTATATTATGCTGAAGTTCAAGTTTAAAAAGGCTTTTGTTTTAGTTATACATTACCTTAAATGTTAATGTTTATTTATGAAAGCTTCCGCAATATTGTTATCCTTACTGATCATCTGAGCTCACTCCTTTCAATGTTTTAATATTTTCCAGGATGTGAAAAGTATTTTATGAATAACCTGCAGGGATAGTCAGAAGAGGATATGAGTGTGGACTATAGAGACTTTTTTATTGTAGTTTTTCACTTTATGATGTAATGTAACATTTATTAATGTATTTAGTGTTTCCAAGGCTACTAAACTAATCGGTCTTTTGAGACTTTTTCTTTTGTGATCATGCCAATGTTACGCAATAATGCACCGACTCTGGGTAGCTGGGGTCGGGGCGTTACAGAGACTAGGTGGAACTAATTTTTCAAGATAGAGGTCTCCTGATCATGCTTAATGAAAAATTAAAATTTAATAATTTCACTGGAAGAGGAATGTGTAGAAGTTCTTAGATAGAAGAATTTTTGTAAATCCTGAAAATAGAAAAAGACAAATTAACATTTTTCATTTAATCTAATAGAAGAACGTTTATAAATTCATCCAAAAATAGTTTTTGAATGAATCAAACAAATGTTTTTGAACTATCAGATAAAGGGTTTTGAGTAATCATATAGAATAATTTTAAAAAATAGGTAAAAAACATAAGTCATTAAGTGATGTCAGAAACATGGTGTTACAAAGACATAAAAAATGTATTTCAAAGTTATCAGACAGAGTTCTATTAAATCATCAGTCATAAGGAGTAGAGGAAACCTCCAAGAGTACAATAAATATATAATACAAGATGGAAATTTATATGGTTCCCTGAATAAAGAAAACTATATGAATATTATTAAATAATCTAATCGAGGAAGATTAAAAAAGTATGTGTACCTTTGTACCAGATTGAATATTTCTATATAGATAAATCCTATGAAGAATTACATGATGGAGATGTTTCTAGGATGAAGTACTAGATGAAGGTTAAAATATATTTACAATATTCTTACAAATCCAATATAATTATGATTATTTTGAGTTGGACGTTCAATTCATCAATAATAATGGATGTAAGATCATGATTCAAGTCTAGATTTTATGATGTTTGAAGAGTTGGTTGACACTGACTTTTAAGGAAAGTTTCCTATGATATTTGTTTTGAATCATATATTTTAGGAGGTTTGAAGATAGAAAAAAAATATGTGATAAGTACATTTAAATTTGGAATTGGTAAATTAAAATTTTATTTTTCACTTCTTTCTACATTTTTATAAAAAATTCCTATATGAAGGGTAAATATTTTCCTATGAAGTGGTTACTTGAGTATTTGTGGATGTGAATTTTGTTGAAGAAATTATTTCTAAGGTGAGATTATATCCATAAATCTTGTGAGTAATTATATTTTTGGTCAATGTATCAGACATAGAAGTACCAGAAAGACTAGTACCAGATGAATAAGTGGAGTTCCAAATGAGATGGTGGAATTAGAAGAACTGTTGGTATCAGAAAAATAAGTTGTATCATATGAACGAGTAATATCATATGAATAGGTACCAAATGAAAAATAAGGGGTAAGATGAACAAAAACAGATGAATAGTTAATGGATGGGAAAATTCTTTTTGAACAAGTTCCAGACATAGGTATACTAGGTAGAAATTTTTTGGATAAATAAGAAATAAGGAAGAATAATAATAAAACTTGTCAAGAAGAAGTATTGAAATCAGATCAAGAAAAAAAATATTCTTGTTTTTTCTATAAAGAGAAAGAATTTTGTGTGTATCACTTTTCATATAGTATAAAAAGAAGAAAATTTTCTTGTATTATTTTGTGAAAGTAAGAGAAGAGGAATAATAACTAAGAAATACCATAATATTCAATAGAATTCACATTGGTGGAGGACTTTCTTGGTGTTGGAAAGTAACTTAATGAAGTAGAAGGATATCTATACATGAAATAAAATAATTAATCATGTTTATTTAGTTGGCCTAATATTTCACTAGTCTATGTAATTTATATATTTTCTTATCCCCCTCCTAAGGTGTAGGGAACCCCACTTGGGTGTTGGATTATTTTTGGGCCAAACTACTGTATTTGGTATCTTATTATAGTAGAGAATCTGTGTACTAATTAGCAACATACATAACAAGGACTAGATACTCTTAATGAGTAGTGAACCATGTAAAAAATTATGTTTTATCCTTTACATTATTTCATATACTTGCATCAAAAAATTGAAAATAGAATAAAAGAACCAATATCCTTATAGGTCTAAAAATTAATGGGATTAAAAGTATAGATTGGTTTAAAACTTCTCCAACACTGATTCACCTCCATCATAGTGTTGATTATATCCCAATGTTCCCCTAATAATAATATCTTGTTGTTACCTCTATAAATCGTTGTAAAGGTATGTGATATAGCTAAGTCTGGGATGCACCAAAAAAATTTGTGGGATACAGAATCTACACTATCATGAGACAATAGTGTAATGCTCATCGGGTATTACTAGTGGGTTATGTGACATGGGGTTTTATGGTATCACACAAAGGATTAACCTTCTAATGTTAAGTGGTAAACCTTTTAATTTTTTTCCTCTTTGTTTGTGTGTGTTCGGTTGTGTTTCATGTGAAAAAAGCTGTTATAAGAGAGAAATTGAGATCTATTCACCCAGACCATTGTTGGAGTTAAAAATGAAAAGGTATAATTTTTTTTAAACTCACCTAAATTGATTCACCTTCTCTTAGTATGGATCATATTCCAACTGGTCCATTCAATTTTTATCAAATACAGAATCACCTCAGATTAGATACTGTTATTTTTAAGTTATTCTCTTTGAACATTTGATGTTATCTTTTCTAAATATTTAATGAAGTGTGGTTTTAGTGAAGAATTATATTTCTTAGATCAAAATTAAATTTATAACATTCCCATGATGAAGTAGAGAAATAAATAGAATAATATGATGATGAATTTATCCCTCTTCTCAAAATAAGAAGAATTTTCTACATCTCCATGATATAATGGTGAAATTGAAAGATCTAAATTAGTAGGAGAACTATTGGAAAGTCTACCATTATAGAAATGTATATTATTTACACCTTAAGTGGATTAATAGATTCAAGTAATTAATAGGTATGTGATTATTCTTTATTAAATTATCCTAAAAAAGATCTAATCACAAGTGGGAGTGATCATATATCTATGGATTCACGAGATATATATTTTGGAACTATAGAGACCTGAAGCTTAACGTACATGGACATTACATTACTTTTTCAGAATACTTAGTACATAACAAAAAACACACACACAAGGACCGTAATAGTTTAGTGTCTTTGGAAACTCGGAATATAATCTTCTAATCGTGGTGAAAGATCTTCAACATCTCCCATAAAGATCTTCCCCTTTTTTTTACCTAAAACATTTCTTTAAATCCTAGGGAAAAGAAAACATAAAAGGGTGAGCTCAAATGCTCAGTAAGGGTAAACAAAAGAAATATCAATCCCATCATATTCATAAGAACATAAAAATTTGGAAATCTTAACCTGAAAAAGAGATCATAATATCATAACATGGGATAAATCATAGTAGTGAAATGTAATCCCAATAATCATAACATTAAACATGAAACCTTTTTGCATAAACACATAATCATAGAGAATCATTTCTTATTAGTCAAGACTCATTTCCAAGACTATCTTAGTGGACAAAGTCCATTTCTGAACCGAGTTCACTCCTCGTTTCAGTCCTGTTTCACTGAACCGGTTTAACCTACCGTTCCAGCCATGTCTATCTCATGAGATATAAAATCTTTACCCAATGAATTGGAGGGAGATATAGGTCCCACCCATCTCATAATGATACCATTCATATGTGTGCCACAAAATCATAAATCATACATCATTGCATAACCCATGTAATAAAAATGGGATTCATAAACAACATGACATCATAAAAAAATTCATATAAGATAAAGGAATTCATTAAAATAATTCCATCACAACATAATAAAATCAATCTAATAATAGGGATAGAAACAGAACACTATATTATCTTAGATGGAAAATAATTTTGATAAAACACTTGAACTCCATTCTTGAGGAAAATATCCTTTCTACTTCAAAAACATTTTCCTTTCTTAACATGACATACAATTTTAAACTAAAAGAAGATGATTAAAAATAATCTTGAAAAATTGTAAACTAAGCTTCTTGGAAATAATGTTTTAAAAATCCATTCATTCCGTATAAGTTAAAAAAACATTCTTCTCGTGCTTTTGTCAGAAAAGTCAAAAAGTACCTCGTACGAAAAATGACAAAAGATTCCTTTCATATCTTTTACTATAAACTCACCAAAGGGTAAAAATGGATTTAAAAAATTGTAGGTGGATGGAAATAATATTACATATTGAGGAAACATGGATGTGGATGATAAAATACACCCCAGTAAATACCAAAGTATAAATAATCTCGGATAAAAATGAGATTGTGATATTTCCCTTACCTTAGGTCTGATTTGCTTCGTAAGTGTCCGAAACTCCTGTATAATGATTTAAATAATGTTATTTACTTATTACAGAATCATACTCATTGTTATGATATCATATATGGTTCACTTATGACTTTATATGACCCGTTCTTTTGTAAATTCCATGTTAAAGAGCGTTTTGGGTAAAATCGTTTCATTTGTCGTCCCTGTTTTGACTTGTAATTATTCATATGATTACTTAGATCATGATTACTTAATTCCAGAATATAAAAGATGATTTATATATAATATATATATTCAGAATATAAATATATATAATATATTAGTAGATGGAAATAAATACACCGTTCATGGAGACGGTAGGCCGTAAGTACGCATGAATGCTGTTTTCGTTTTCTTATTGAGTTGAATGGAATTAAGTAGATGAAATACATATATATACAAATAAATACAGTATCATTATTATGTCATATATTTCATGATTACTTATTATATATACTTTATAATCATTCATGAATGGTTAACGTGGAGAATGAATCTCATCGCGTCGTGGAGACGGTAGTCCGTACGTACGCATGAGCGATGATATCGTTCTCATGATCGGGGAATTGTATTGGAGTGTATGTATACTATTTCATAATCAATATCACTTTACAATAATCATATATAGTTATTATATACACCATTATACCCATCCAAGTGAGGTGGTGGTGGAAAATAGATTACACCACGGCGTGGAGACGGTATTCCGTACGTACGCATGCGTGATGATTTCATTTTCCATGGGATGGATAGATGGTGAAATATGGTTGTTTCATACTTATAATAACATAGCAGTATATTATTTATACTGATGTTATTACTTCATAATGAAACAACTAAATAATAAGAATTTGAAGAAGAAAGAAAATTGAAAGAATCGGTAATAGATATTACCTCTTCCTTGACACGCCTCTTTGAATCCTCCTCTTAGGGTACTAAAATTGGCCTTTAAAGAATACCAGGACCTCTATGATGTTTCTAGGAAAATTGAAAATGGAAATGGGCAGGGATTGGTCGATCTTTAAGACTCAAATTGGTGTGAGGAGGAGAGGGAGGAGGTGCCCTTTTATAAGGGAGGAGAGGGGCACCTTTGGAAATCTTAAAAATGTTAATTTATAATAAATCTAACCCCACTTAAAAACCTCCAAAAATGACTCATATTCGAATATAAGATGATATAGGGTTGTAATATCATCAGCCAATAAAATTTAGACATTTTAGGAAATTATTTGAAACATTATCAACTTGATTTATCCTTAATTAATCAATTTAATTTTATTTGTGGTAATAATATTCTAAATTTTAAATTATAAAAAATAATTACTTATTTGTTGTGAATTTTCCATATTTGGATACTTTATAACACTATAGACCATATAAATATAAATTTATAATTTTTATATATTTTTGTGATTTTTAAACAATTTTAAAATATGTTATTTTTATAAAATAACAATATTGTCAATTTTGACACTATTCATTTATTTGAATTTAAATAAAATACATACAGCAGATATGTTCGAACTAAAAGATTTAATAGATTAATAAAAAGTCATATGTGTCTAGAAAATTATTGGAGAACATTAAATAGTTCATATAATATTTATTTTATTATTTTTAAAACCATTTATTTGGTTTATCTCTTAATAAAATAATTACAACAACATTTTTGTATAATTATTTAATATACTTATTTGTTGCATAAAAATTAAAACTAAAATCCTATTATGCATATAAATCTATTACCTTTCACAATAATACTTTTACTAGAATTTATCATCTTAAAATCACAATATTTAAATTGTTATATTTATTAAATTATGAAGGTGAGAACTTTGGCATCATTTAAAATAAAATAATTTAAGTGTCATAATCACTATTATAAGACTCCAAACGGTTATATATTAGGTAATTTGATGGTTATGGTGTATATATATACTACCAATAAGTTTTGGTCAGGTTTTTGGAACTTTTAATGGGTATTATTATTTCAATAAAAACGATATTACTGATTTTTCACTTAATAAATAATTTCTGCATCATTAATGTATCACCATTAATGACAATTATTTAATCCCTAAAAATTCTAAATAAATTATCATGATGTAAATAATGTTATTATATTTCTGGAGACTATTCATGTTCTATGTTTCATGACGTTTATCACTAAATTAAAATTAATACACTTAAAAGATTTAAGAGAGTGAAATGTTGTCACTTTCTTTGGTTTTAATAATAATTAAGTTATTTTCAGAAAAAAAATTCCATTAAATTATTCTAATATGACCCTTAGGTTATATTGGTCGACTTTTAGTCATTTAATAGGATTTTTTTCAGATGTTAGGGTAATTTTATAATCTTATATTTATCCTTAATTACCTGATTTACCTTTAACTATGTTAAATAAAATTTACCGTAGTTACTATTCATAATGCCCAAAAATAAAAAGTAGTCTATTAATATAATTTGTACCCACTGATTCCAAATATGGAATCCATTTTTCCAAATTATATACACAGAAGATGCATAAATTAAATTAAAATTAATCTCGTTGTCGAAAGAAAATGGGTTTTTGTTTAAAACATTTCAAAAGATTGAATTGATTTAACCTCTGAGTTCAAGGTAAAATCAATGCTAATGACATCCATTATATTAAATGGTAAAAATATATTCTATTTATACTTTAAAACCATAAAATATTATAATTTAACCATATAAATTATTGTGATGAAAAAAGTTGTTTTTAATTAAAATATAGCGTGTTTTTACTCTTCGTCAAAAAATGAAAGTTACCAGAATAATATGAAAAATTTATCCAAAGTAAATTTTTATTTCATGATTACAAATAAGAATTTTATTTTGTCAAATTGAACTTTTAAACATGTCAAAAACTATATTTAAAGTGGGTGCGCCATCAAAAGGCGACAAAACTGCATTTTTTTAAAAATACTTATTTTACCCGAAAATTTTATTTTGTTCTTATACCAGGTTCTAGAAAATATGTAAGATGAATAATAATGTTATAAAATTAAAAATTTAGTTAATAATATTCATAACGGCTAGTTCATAATAATATTATAATAACATATCGTTGTTTAGTAAAACCTGGTATTGCGTACAACACATGCTATCGAGGAAGGTTGCGATTGCGTGTAATGCAAGCCAAGTCAGGGTTGCGTGTTGTTCTAGAATCCTTCGTTGTTTCGTATAATAGAATCCAACCATATTTCATTTATACATTGAATATATATATATATACTCAATGTTGCGTAGAATAACTATTATCAAAATTGTGTGTAACACGATCTGAGAATAGTGTTGCGTATATTGCAAGATAATACGGTGTTGTGTGTAGCACAAGGTAATCATGGTGTAGCATACAACACAAGACATTAATGAAATTAAAAGAATATAAAATCTCGGGGTGTTACATTCTACCCCCCTTAAAATGAATTTTGCCCTCGAAATTCGTCGGGGTTATAAATGGTTTACTACTCGAAAGTTTCTTTAATAGAAACCCACATCTTAAAAAGGAATACCAAAACCAATATTTAAAAAACAAAAGTATGAAACGTAACGGTTACCCAAATAAACTAATTACTGGGTTTCCACATAGGTGAAAATATGAATATGGAAGAGAAATCTAACCATCATGTTCTGATGGAGAGTGTTAGAGAACATGGCTATGAAAAATCCATCAATCACAAATCCATAGATTTGTGACGATATAAGGTACCATCAGATTCATCGGATATAAGGGCACTAGGACAAAATTTTTGGTTTTCAAGATCATTTCCCTAAAGATGATGAAATTGGAATTAGAAGAAATACTTTCATGATTTTGGTACAGTCTCACCATTAGTCGTTTTTTGGACAATTTCCACTTCATATCTTAAAGAAATGAAGTTGAATTTGTCATTTGTGAAGTGTTATCAGATCATGTGATAGAATGATAGGTCATTCCATCTGTCTTAAACAAAAGGTTTGAAAAGTTATCAAAAAAATACATAAGTCCATCTATAGTGAGATTAATCAAATATGGTTCCTAAAATGGACTTATACTTCATATATCATACTACTTAATATAATAAAACTAGTTTCTACTAAATAGGGACTTCCTATAGGCCAGTGGTAAGCGATAAAGGCTAGTCACACTTCGGTTGTGGGTTCAATTCCTACAGCCTTGTCCAATGCGATGGGCTGTCTCCCGTCCTGTAGGTTTTCCTTTTTCTAAAACTACATTACTATAACATCCCATCAATAATATCAAAAAAAAGTTCTATCCTTAAACAATACTAACTTATGTCCAACGTAATCCATTCCAATCTTTAGGCTTATCTAAAATACTTCGGTCCAATCTCATAGTATAAGGAAAACGATTACTTGAAATATCATCAATCAAGCATGTGAATACCATCATTTATCCCCCATATATCTTGTTGGTCACATTCCAATCATGTTAATACCTTAATCATGTATTCTCTTGAAAAATGAATACCCATTAAACCTTAGTGAAAACATGAATGTTGTCAAAAGTTAACTCCTTCCACATACCAAAATCCAAAAATTCTATATACTCAAACCATGATATAACCTTCTCCTTATATCAGTCATGAGCTCATGAATACTATCAATCTTTTAATTTTCTCCTTATCCCTTCATTATGTGCAAATCATCTATATTCCAAAAATATCTGAATAACCTTTCATGGATACTGGTACCATTATTCATACACTTTCAAAACTCAAGGAAAGACAATAGTGTAACAATCCTTATATGTCTCTTTATTCCATAGTACCATGAGATAACTTATACAACATTAAACTTGATAAACATGTAATTATTCCACTACCTTCTTAAACCATTGACTGAGCTTCAACAATTATTTCATCTCACGTATCATTTGTAGTCTCTTCATCATCATCAACATAAATACTACCCATACAACCGTACTGATTCTCTTCATGAGACTATCCCTTAGGGAATTGGTTTTCATAATGCCCGTACATTCCACATTTAAAACATTTAACCATTGTTTATGTCGTATCAATACCATTATCCTCATCCATGGTGCTAACTGAACCTCTTCCTTTTCACTTACTGGCTTTGTGTCCTTCTTTTCCACACCCAAATCATCTTCCAGTTCCCTTGAAACAATCTCCCCGATTCCTCTTCCCACATGATTTACATGAGAGAAATTGAACTTTCTTTCCTCTATGATCATCATGAAACTCCATCTTTCTCTTATTATCTGAGTCGAGAAACTTACCAAAGTAGAGATTATTGATCATATTATGAGATTGCTGATTAGGCATAATAACGATGTTTGGACTTCCAAATCCCGTTTCATTTGGTTTCTCATGAAGAATATCATTCCATTGTCAGTCATATCCTCCATTATCATGAATCTTCCTGTTTCCAGCCATTTTCTAAAACCCAAAAAAAATAGTGTCAGAGGAAAAAATCATGCTAAGGAAAACAACATAGTAAAAGGGGATCACCCCCAGTATCTAACATCTTAGGTTAAATTCTAAGATCGTTACCGTAGTTCTAGGACTATATCCTATACGTATACTTAACCTTAGGGACATCCCTAGACATACCTTAGAAATATCTCTAGGGATCTCACTAAAGTTCTCGCATCCTAGTTTCCAAAGGTTGACTAAAACTTTCCTATGATACCAACTGTAGAGACCTGAAGCTTAACGTACATGGACATTACATTAGTTTTCCAGAATACTTAGTACATAACAAAAAACACACACACATGGACTGTAATAGTTTAGTGTCTTTGGAAACTCGGAATATAATCTTTTAATCGTGGTGAAAGATCTTCAACATCTCCCATAAAGATCTTCCCCTTTTTTACCTAAAACCTTTATTTATATCATGGGGAAAAGAAAACATAAAAGGGTGAGCTCAAATTCTCAGTAAGGGTAAACAAAAGAAATATCAATCACATCATATTCATAAGAACATAACATTTTGGAAATCTTAACCTGCAAATGAGATCATAATATCATAACATGGGATAAATCATAGTACTTAAATGTAATCCCAATAATCATAACATAAAACATGAAACTTTTTCGCATACACACATAATCATAGAGAATCATTTTTTATTAGTCAAGACTCATTGTCAAGACTATCTTAGTGGACAAAGTCCATTTCTGAACCGAGTTCACTCCTCATTTCAGTCCTGTTTCACTAAACCAGTTTAACCTGCCATTCCAGCCATGTCTATCTCATGAGATATAAAATCTTTACCCAATGCATTGGAGGGATATATAGGTCCCACCCATCTCATAATGATACCATTCATATGTGTTCCACAAATTCATAAATCATACATCATTGCATAACCCATGTAATAAAAATGGGATTCTTAAACAACATGACATCATAAAACAATTCATATAAGATAAAGGAATACATAAAAATAATTCCATCACAACATAATCAAATCAATGTAATAATAGGTATAGAAACAAAACCCTATATTATCTTATATGGAAAATAATTTTGATACAACACTTGAACTCTATTCTTGGGGAAAATATCCTTTCTACTTCAAAAACATTTTCCTTTCTTAACATGTCATACAATTTTAAACTAAAAAAAGTTGATTAAAATAAACTTTAAAACTTGTAAAGGAAGCTTCTTGGAAATAATGTTTTAAAAATCCATTCATGCCGTATATGTTAAAAAAACATTCTTCTCGTACTTTTGTCGGAAAAGTCAAAAAGTACCTCGTACGAAAAATGACAAAAGATTCCTTTCATATCTTTCACTATAAACTCACCAAAGGGTAAAACTGGAAATAAACAATTGTAGGTGGATAGAAATAATATTACATATTGAGGAAACATGGATGTGGATGATAAAATACACCCCGGTAAATACCAAAGTATAAACAATCTCGGATAAAAATGAGATTGTGATATTTCCCTTACCTTAGGTCCGATTTGCTTCGTAAGTGTCCAACCCTCCTGTATAATGATTTAAATAATGTCATTGAATTAGTCCAGAATCATACATATTGTTATGATATAATATATGGTTCACTTATGACTTTATATTACCCATTCTTTTGTAAATTCCACGTTAAAGAGTGTTTTGGGTAGAATCGTTTCATTTATCGTCCGTGTTTTAACTTGTAATTATTCATATGATTACTTAGATCATGATTACATAATTACAGAATATAAAACATGATTTATATATAATATATATTCAGAATATACATATATATAATAGATTAGTAGATGGAAATAAATACACCGTTCATGGAGATGGTAGGTCGTACGTACGCATGAACGCTGTTTTCGTTTTTTTATTGAGTTGAATGGAATTAAGTAGATGACATACATATATATACACATAAACAAAGTATCATTATTATGTCATATATTTCATGATTAATTATTATATATACTTTATAATCATTCATGAATGGTTAACGTGGAGAATGAATCTCATCGCGTCGTGGAGACGGTAGTCCGTACATACACACGAGCGATGATATCGTTCTCATGATCGTGGAATTGTATTGGAGTGTATGTATACTATTTTAGAATCAATATCACTTTAAAATAATCATATATAGTTATTATATACACCATTATACCCATCCAAGTGAGGTCGTGGTGGAAAATAGATTACACCATGGCGTGGAGACGGTATTCCGTACGTACGCACGCGCGATGATTTCATTTTCCATAGGATGGATAGACGGTGAAATATGGTTGTTTCAAACTTATAATAAAATATCAGTATATGAGTTATACTGATGTTATAAATTCATAATTAAACAACTAAATAAGAATAATTTTAAGAAGAATGAAAATTGAAAGAATCGGTAACGGATATTACCTCTTCCTTGACACGCCTCTTTGAATCCTGCTCTTAGGGTACTAAAATTGGTCTTTGAAGAAAAACAAGACCTCTAGGATGTTTCTAGGGAAATTTAGAAGGGAAATGGTCAGGTATTGGCCGATCTAGAAGGCTCAAATTGGTGTGAGGATGAGAGGGAGGAGGTGCCCTTTTATAAGGGAGGACAGGGGCACCTTTGGAAAGATTAAAAATATTAATTTATAATAAATCTAACCCCACTTAAAAACCTCCAAAAATGAGTCATATTCGAATATAAGATGATATAGGGTTTTAATCTCATCATCCAATAAAATTTAGACATGTTAGGAAATCATTTTTAAAGATTATCAACTTGATTTATCCTTACTTAATCAATTTAATTTTATTTGTGGTAATAACATTCTAAATTTTAAATTATAACAAATAATTACTTATTTGTTGTGAATTGTCCATAATTTGATACTTTATAACATGATAGACCATATAAATTTAAATTTATAATTTTTATATATTTTAGTGATTTTTAAACAATTTTAAAATATGTTATTTTTATAAAATAACAATATTGTCAATTTTGACACTATTCATTTATTTGAATTTAAATAAAATACATACAGAAGATATGTTTGAACTAAAATCTTTAATAGATTCATAAATGGTCATATGTATCTAGAAAATTAGTGTAGAACATCAAATAGTTCATATAATATTTATTTTATTATTTTTAAAACCATTTATTTGGTTTATCTCTTAATAAAATAATTACAACAACATTTTTGTATAATTATTTAATATACTTATTTGTTGCATAAAAATTAAAACTAAATTCCTATGATTAATATAAATCTATTTACTTTCACAATAATACTTTTACTCGAATTTATCATCTTAAAATCAAAATATTTAAATTGTTATATTTATTAAATTATGAAGGTGACAACTTTGGCATCATTTAAAATAAAATAATATAAGTGTCATAATCACTATTATATGACTCAAAACGGTTATTTATTAGGTCATTGTATTCTTATGGTGTATATATATACTTCCAATAAGTTTTGGTCAGGTTTGGGGAACTTTTAATGGGTATTATTATTTCAATAAAAACTATATTACTGATTTTTCACTTAATAAATAATTTCTGCGTCATTAATGTATCACCATTAATGACAATTATTGAATCCCTAAAAATTATAAATAATTTATAATAATGTAGATAATTTTATTATATTTCTTTAGACTATTCATGTTCGAAGTTTAAGGATGTTTATCACTAAATTAAAATTAATAAACTTATAAGATTTAAGAGAGTGACATGTTGTCACTTTCTTTGGTTTTAATAATAATTAAGTTATTTTCATGGAAAAACGTCCATTAAATGATTCTAATCTGACCCTTAGGTGATATGGGTCAACGTTTAGTCATCCAATAGGATTTTGGAAGATGTTAGGGTAATTTTATAATCTTATATTTACCCTTAATTACCTGATTTACCTTTAACTATGGTAAATAAAATTTACCCTAGTTACTATTCATAATTCCCAAAAATAAAAATTAGTCTATTAATATAATTTGGACTCACTGATTCCAAATATGGAATCCATTTTTCCAAATTCTATACACAGAAGATGCAGAAATTAAATTAAAATTAATCTCATTGTCGAAAGAAAACGGGTTTTTGTTTAAAACATTTCAAAAGATTGAATTGATTTAACCTACGAATTCAATGTAAAATCAATGCTAATGACATACATTATATTAAATGGTAAAAATATATTCTATTTATATTTTAAAACCATTCAATATTATAATTTAACTATATAAATTATTGCGATGAAAAAAGTTATTTTTTATTAAAATATAGCGTGTTTTAACTATTCATCAAAATATGAAAGTTACTAGAATAATATGAAAAATTTATCCAAAGTAAATTTTTATTTCTTTCTTCCAAATAATAATTTTATTTTGTCAAATTGAACTTATAAACATGTCAAAAACTAGACTTAAAGTGGGTGCGCCATCAAAAGGTGGCAAAACTGCATTTTTTGAAAAATACTTATTTTACCCGAAAAATTTATTTTGTTCTTATACCATGTTCTAGAAAATGTGTAAGATGAATAATAATGTTATAAAATTAAAAATTTAGTTAATACTAATCATAATGGCTAGTTCATAATAATATTATAATAATATATCGTTGTTTAGTAAAACTCGGTATTGCCTACAACACACGCTATCGAGGAAGGTCGCGATTGCGTGTAATGCAAGCCAAGTCAGGGTTGCGTGTTGTGCAAGAATCATTCGTTGTTTCGTATAACAGAATCCAACCATATTTCATTTATACATTTAATATATATATATATATACACACTCAATGTTGCGTAGAATAACTATTATCAAAATTGTGTGTAACACGATCCAAGAATAGTGTTGCGTATACTGCAAGCTAATACAGTTTTGCGTATAGCACAAGGTAATCTTGGTGTAGCATACAACACAAGACATTAATGAAATTAAAAGAATATAAAATCTCGGGGTGTTACAGGAACATTAAAAGATATGTTTCATTCTTTTCCTAAATAACTTATTACTTTTATTTGTGTAATTTTTGGAAGATAAAATAATGAGATCATACATCTTGAATGTTATAAAGATAAATTGAGTAATTATTTAAAATAAATAGAAATAATTTTCATAAATATCTCTAAAAAATGTAATTTCCAATAAGATATGAATGTGTATATTTAATTGATATGATCTAAATTTGAAGAGGAGTGACTCGTTATAAACATAGAAAAATACGAGTCTACTAAATAATTTTAGAAGAAGATCTATGCATTAGATAAAAACTTTAAAAATAACATTCATGTCAAGAATTCACAATTGGATATTAAATAAAAAAGGATCAATGAGCTTGACACATTGATTTAATAGAATAATATAATGCAAAGAGTTTCTATTTATATGTTTAAAATAGATTATGATGAGATATTTTTGTTGTTTAAGGATCATAATAGCACCCTAAAGTTTATATGATTTGAACTGGAAGTAAAAATGGCCAATCTAGAAATGACAAATATTGAATATTTACAAAAAAAGGAGAAATGTGATGTTATCACTCATAGCTATATGGTGTATTATTATGTTAAAATACATTTATTTTGTGGCAAAAAGATCATTACATCTTTTCATTGTCCTTCTCATGCGTTTTTGAAGAAATAGGTAACATCCATCACATTTTCTAATGAATATTCAAAAGAACATTCTATAAATATTGTTTATTTAAAATTAAATTCTAAGAAAATATAGATTATAGTAAATTAAGAGATTTATACCAGAAAGTATAGGGTGGATATAAGAAGTTGTATGAGTTCTGGTTCCCTATGAAGATCACAATAAAGGGAAAATAAAGACAAAAAACAACATGTTGTATAATATTTACGATAAACCGTTTTGAGAAATAGATCAAGATTTTTTTTTCTTTGTTGGTGTTGAAATAGGTTAGGGTAATATATATTAGATTACTGGTACAATCCATTAAATGTTTAAGATAAGTTGAATCCCATTTAAATGGGTAAAATTATTGAGAAGAAGAAACATCCACAAAAGAAAAATGGAAATCTATGAGGTTCAAATATATTTTATATTCTTGAAGATTTTCATGGTATGTGTAATACATGTACTAAAAAAGATGATTTATGTTCATATAAACATGTATCAAAGTCAAATAAGTAGATATGATTACTTGAGAAGAATGAATAAGAATCCCTGGGAAATAATATTGTGAAAAAATCAGTAACAAAATTTTCCCAAGAAGATATCAAATAATACAAGTTATTAATCCGTTGAAAATAAGAAGAACCCAAATCATATTGAAAAATTCCAAAAAGATAGAGTAGTGGCACATTTAAAAGTTATAATGTGAAGAATTGCACTGTTAATATGTCATGTGGAAAACCAAACAAGTTTCCATTGTACCCAAATGTATTTTTGTAATTTTGATAGTAGAATTAGAGAAGAACAAAAGTTAAAATAGGCATAAGAAAAAGCCAGTGCCAATGGAGATGAATATGGTCCACATGAAGAACCCAAATTTGATGAAAGGTTTTTAACAAATAAAAAAAATTGTGTAAAATTATTTTTTGAGAGATTCAAAGAAGTTATACATAATGATAAAGGTTGTTTAACTATTTTACCAGAACATGAACTATCCCTTAAAATAACCAAGAATTCATCATATATGAAGGAAATTGAAAATAAAAAGTTTCGACAAAAATAAGATGAAAATGTAAATAGATCCTTAACACATCAAAATAATCATATTAAGAGATCAAATACAGAATCATGAAGAATGGATCTACTTAGTTGAGAAAAACCCCTCAAACTTATCATTCACATTGTGGAAAAAGATATGTCACCTTATTATATTAACCATTATGTGTTGTATTTGTGCTTACAATACAGTGAATTAAAGGTGAATCGCATTATTAGATGGTTAACTTAAGAAAGAGTGAATTTATAACCAAAATACACATCAAATGTGAACAATTCACTATCCAATTTTGATCTCTCAATTTAATTCTAGAAAATATAATAAAGGAATCATCTTTGATGAAGTTGAAGTGTGACACCCTGATATTTTAGACTATAAATATCTAAAATAAATAAATGTGTTTGATAGATTTTGAATCACGAAACCTTTAAATTTTGTGAATAATTATCAAACATTATAAAATGAAGCACATAGTTTTGTATTTATATGAAATATAATTATCAAAAATAATTTCTAATTCACTTTGGAAATACTAATTTTTCTCAAGAACTATTTTGAAATATTTTGTTTATGGGAATTATTTTTGTCAAATATATTTGATTTAAATTTTTTAGAGTAATAAAATTATATTTCTTAAACATTTTAAAAATAAATTCATTGGTTATAAATTGGTTAGAAATGAAAATAAAAGCATTTGAAGGTAAACATATATTTTTGATTGAAAATTTTATTTTCTCCAAGCAATATTTTTTCGTATTAATAAATTAATTTATCACAATTGATGAATTATTTTACATAAATGTCTATATAATATATTCAATTATTATTTTAAAATTCATTTAATATTTTTACTAGGTAATTAATGGGAATAATATCAGTTACATTCGTTTATCTAAAAATAGTTTCTATAGCATTTTGAATGCTTATTTTATAATAAATGTCTCACACTTACAGAAATTTAATTTTATAATTTTTTCCCAAATTTTCAGTCAACATTTTAAAAAAATTTAATGATTAAAATTTCATTTTTAGTCATAAGTAACAATAACAATGGTAAAAAAATGATAACTTGGTTGAGGTTAAAAAGGGTTAATGAGGGGGTTAACTAAAATATAAGGTTCATAATATCACTTAAAATTTTATGAATTTGATAGTTTAAAGATATTTATAACATAAATTATTTTATCTTTTATCTTTTGGACACTTTTTTCCACTTTCACTTGAATATGACTTTATTCTATTTTATTCTTCTGGGTATTAACAAGTTTATCACTAATCCCACTATTAAAAGGGAACCTATTATCTTCACTTACTCAAAAAATATGAAAACTATAGCATATAAAATACATAAAAAAATACCTTCAAGGCTTACTTACCTAGGCCTTATAGTTTATTTTATTCCACTAGGACCAAACCAAGAAAGCTTAATGTGTATGTCAAAAGAGGTTTCTCAAAGAAGAGGTAATTTTATTTTCCAATCTATTTTAAGTTTCTTTCTTCCTTAACCTAAAAAAAAATCTTATATAACCATATTAAAAAGAATAAATGACTATATTTTCTATAATAAAATGTTTATAGGCTAATTTTACATCCATTTTCTTTTTTTCTTTCCATCTTCTAAAAAATGATAAATTCATATCTACGTACATGCAGACTACCACTTCCATGGAGTGATGTGATTTGTTTTTGATGTACTCCATATATAGATAGTAATATAGATGAATTTAATTAATATATATGATATTATTATTATTTAAATACTTATTATTATTTAACTTTATTTCATTCCATTCTTTGGAAAATGAAATGATTACTCGTGCATGCATACAAACTACCACCTATACGAAGTGATGTAATTTAATTTTCATCACCACTTTATTTGAATGGTTATAAATGTGTATATAATTAATAAATATGATAATTATTACCTGATTAATATTTTTTATATTATTAAACTACGAAAAATGTGTGAGGACTAGAACTATTAAACTAAAACCTGCATGGGAAACAAACCATTTTCACCCTAATACTGATTTTATTGAAGAATTGTTAATGGATGGGTAATTAGAAATTATAATAGAATAATATATTTTATGATAAGCTTGAATATGGATCTATTTTATATTTTCAATAAATCAAAATTTATTATACAAGAGTCTAAGATCATTTTTTAAGAAAGTCAGAACCTGAGGTAAGGGTTAATGTTGCAATCACATTTTTAATCGAGATTGTGTATGCTTGAATATACATTGGGGTAATTATGTGATATTTATATCTTAAAACCTATATATGTTATTCACATATAGTTATTTTTGGGTTTTCTATGTTTTCCTTTCATTTACCTCTTTTTATCACTTAAAACGTCAGAGAAAATGTTTTTTTAAGAAAAATTGACTTTATTTTCTCTTTGGTTAATGAACACTTTCTTCCATGTATATGTTATTTCAAATGTTTTCAAGAATGTTATTTAATGTGATTAAATGATTATTTAAATTAATTTTTAACCATATTTGACTTTATTTTAAAAATATTAAAACGTAATTTTTATAATGTTTTCCAAATAGGTAATTTATGAGTTTTTATAAAAAGTTTGAAATGAATCTTTATTTTTACATTTACAGTACAAATGAATTTTCCAACTTCCATGATCTTGATTTGATATGAGTACTAATTTTAAATTTTCACGGTTTATTTTTAATGAAAATAATTTTCTCAGTAATCAAATAAATTTTATTTAAAATTTTTTCAAAATAAAAGGATATTTTTATCATGTTTTCAAATAATGGTTTGAAAGTTATTTTAAAGGCATTTTTAATCTATGTCAATATCCTTTGATTTATGTTATGACTAACTAGGGATATAATCTATTTATAACATCCATATTATTTATTCAGATTGATTATGATTATGTGATGTTAAATTTTTTATGAAACTCATTTATTTTCCACAGGTTATGATATGATTGAATAATGAATGTTTCTATGATGTTATGGTACACATATATATGGTTTTCATTATGTGATGAGTGGGAACTGAATAATATAGACCTAAAATTCATTGGGTAATGATTTATATCTCATGAGATTATATGAAAGAGATAATGTAGTGAACCCATTTAGGGATGAAAGGAGTTTGAGGAGTGAACCCATTCTATTATGGTATGTTTTCTATATTATGTTGATAATCCCGACAGTGATCCTTGACTAATTAAATTATTTTCAAGACTTATAATTGTACTATAATAGTTATGATATGTTCTTATTATTATGATATTCTCTCATGTCTCTTGATTTATTAATGATTATTCCTCACTCTCATGAATCATGAATTTTGAAATGATAATTATTTATTATATGATTCATGATTTATGATTTATGACTTATTAGGTATGAAATTCAATAGTTATGATCATACTCTCAAGCCCTTATGATTATATATTTATTGAATATGATCATCAATTGATATCTTTTATATTTACCCTTACTAATCATATAATCTCACAAATTCTTATGTTTCCCTTTCCCCCAAGTTATGATGAAATGTTTTAAGTAGGATATGTCAAATAAGTGTTCAATTATAGAAGAATATTTTGGGATATGTTGAAGATATATCCTGAAATAAGGTTATTATGTATCTAGTCTGCAAATACCCGAACCATTATGGTTATGATGTATGAATTATTGTGTAATATATTATGTTTTCATCTAAAATGACAAAATAAGTAAGTAAATTATTCTTAGGTTTCCTCATGAAGTGTGTGATGTCAGAATTGGAAAAAAAGTAAATAGGATACCATTATGGTTTGATCTCACATTTAATATTCCTAAAAATATATGTTAAAGGAGATCATCATTATTGAAGATGTGGAAGTACTCATAATTTGGATATCCATATGAAAGAGATCCATTTTGGTGTATTACGATTTAATGATATAATCTATGTGTTCAAGTTGAATTATGAAATTCAGGTTGAAATTAAATTTTCATCTCAATTTGAATCTATCACTTGTCCCAACCTGATATTGTTTGAACAATTCTTGAAGGTAATTTGTGAGTTGTTTCATTTAATTTGGTATTATTTTATTTTATAATAGATTTTATATATATCAAATCCTCTTGTTTTCTAAACTGAAAATAGATCAAGTATACTTACAGTGGAATGGTTTATGGGACATTTCTTAAGAATTGATTGATACCACTTTTCTAAGTACATTATATTAATTTTCAATAGTGGGTAAAGAATATAAAATTTAATGTTTGATGAGAAAGTATGATATAATAAAATGAATGTTGATGACTTAAGGGTGTTTACATATTGACATATCATTTTATATGACTATTTCCTATAAATATGGTGGGGTTATTATTGAGCCCACTTTGTTTGTATTGTATTTATTATAAAAAAATGTCAATATGTTAAAGAAAAAGTTTATTGAAGGATCTTATAAGCTGTAAGAATATCCTATGAATGATTTTATTAAGTGTATGTATATTGGAAGACCCATATTAGATTATAATGTTTTAATTTTTCTAGATGTGAATTTTTTTAAATACATTTAAATAAAAAATATTTTTGAATATGTACATCCCATGGATAATTTATCAAGACAGATTATATATCAATTTGATGGTCAAAAAAGTAATAATTATTGATATTTTCTTAAATTAAAATTAAGGTAAAATTTCGATGGATGAAAAGGCATTGTATATAGCATGTTGGAAGAGTTTTTAAGCTAGTTGGAGAAGGTTGGATATTTTTTGAGGAGGTTATGGTTTGAGTTGAAGCAATTTTGGAATTTACAGATTGTGAAAAACACCCAGTCACTTGAATGCCTCATGTTTGATTGAGTTATTCATGTGGTATATTTAAATTTTTATATTAATTAGCTTTTGACATGGTTGATTGTACTTTTTAAGAGGTTGACCCAAAATAAGATTCATGATCAATCCAATTCCCATTGTTAATTTGTATGGTCAATTGCTTGTACATGCGGTCAATCCACACAACTAGTTAGACAAAAATAATTTATTGGATTATACATTGGTCAATCTTTACAGTCATTCATACAATCATGGATTATTATTTTTTCTCTTGTATCCAATCCCTTGTTATCTACATCATATAGATAGATCTCTACTTAGATAATTTCATCAGAAATTCTGGGTGAAAAAAGGTTTCAAAATTTTGTAATCTGAAGAGATATTCAAAGAGATGATAATTATTTCACATTCTAGTTAATAAAACATCATAAATATAGTTTTAACAAATAAAAATGACCCTAGGTATACTTTTATTTATTATAATCAAATATCATGATTGATTTATCAAGTTTTAGGTCAAATTTTTGAAGAGTGAAATGTGTGAACCTTTTTATAAAACCTCGTGCAAGAAATAAGAACTATAGGCCATGGGTCGTGATGTTAAATACATGATTGAAACTCTTTAATTATTGCATGTATTCATATGCATAATTAATTCATGATAATTATTATAGAGATAGAAGATTAAGAATGAAAATATTGAAGGCATTAGAATAATTCACAAGGATTGTGACACAAATAGTGATGATATATATTTACAAGAAACATTAAATATAATGCATAAATAAAAGTAGTTTAAATTCATGAAAATATTTTGAAAATATAAAATAAGATATATATAGGTTTGAATGACGTTAAATGTTTTATAGTTATTGTATGTATATGCAGTTACAAGCAATTGAGAAGAAGAGTAGTGGGTTCTATTAAAATTTTGAGATCCCAATAAACATGATTTAATAAGATTCATTATAATTAAAATTTTATATTCTTGTGTTATAGGTGAATACATGAAAGGAAATGGATATTTTTTGAGTTTCATTTGCCTACAAAAGAATCCATGATTAAATATGTTTCATGTATGCATATATTCACATGTATCTTTAATGAATTTTATTTCACATGGATAAAAGAAGATGAATTCATGGAGCAGTTTCAAGGAATAATGTCCAGTGATAGTTACTGTACATTCGATGTAGTTATAATTTATAATGAAGTTTCAAGGAAATAAGAACTGAGAAATATTTTTTGGATATGGTTGAAGACATTAAATCAAGAATTTATGAGGTTTTGAATTACCATAATTCATGGTATTTCAAAACCAAGGTTGTTTGCAGTTTAGTGAATTCTCAAAAAACCAATGATACTATAGTATATATATTTATATATATATTTGTAGGAAAAAATGGTTATATGTGATATTAAACACTATTATATAACCTGATAAAAGATTTATGCTTTCCAAGTGAAGAGAGTTCTGACTCAGATCATTCTTATAAAAGAAAAGAGTTGAATATAAAGAGTCTTTGTCCTATTCAATTACAATGACAAGAATATTTGACACTACATATAATCTAAATAACTTTTGTGTGTCAAAGATGGTGGAGAAAATAAGAATATATAATGCATTCTACTGTGCATTGAATGAGAATATGGAAAAAAACTGCATTTCATTTTTTAAATGAAATAAGAGGAACAAGGGATTGTATCATACCATTTTTCTATTATGTAGAATAATAATATATTTTATGTAATGTTGTACATACAAATACTGGAGGTGACTTTCTACCATGCAATGGAAAAAGAAGAATTAAGAAGAAATACATCAACAACAGGGCAACATTCTAAATTTGTGTCGAATATCTAATTGTTACCCATATAATTCATTATAAAATTATGGGATATAATTGAGTGATAATGAACCAAACAACTATGTGATATGTACAATATACATTTCGGGAGAAAATATTGCAATTATCATAGAGTTTTACTAGTGTTTTGTTTCACATCAGGTTTTATTGGATCACACAAAGGGTAAAATTTATCATACTAATATGTGAACTATATAAATTCATATTTTCTTTGTATGTGTATTTTTTGTTGTATTTTATGAAAAGAGTATGGTGATAAGAGATAACTTGAGATACATTCACCTTAACTAGTGATAGTGGTAAAAATGAAAATGGATAAAAAGAATAAATTAGTTTTAAATCCACTAATATTGATTCACCCTAAACTCAGTGTGGTTTATATCATAACTGATACCTTTATAATTATCAGAGTAATAGAAGGGGATACTCAAATGGTCAGAACCAAGAGAATGATGTGGGAGTGAAGTACCATTATTCCATTGGTTGAATTGGATGGAAGTTTTTTAGTGGGAGATAGTCATGGGAATTTCATGAGACTATTTGGAAGGTGAGATTCCATATGTAGACCATTTCTAAGATGTTACCATAGTTCAATATACTAGAAAGCTCTTAGAAGTTTTATTGTATTAGTGTAAGAGTCTTCAGGAAGGCAATAAATCAAGTAGAGTGGGGCCATGAACATGGTGCATGAACAAATTTTTTTATGGGAGTTTAATAAAGTTAAATGATGATAACCCAGTTCCAGTTTTCTTAGGTGGAACATCTATGGAGGTATTCAGATAAGATCTATTATTTTTTAGTGAGATGAAAGATCATGGTTCTATAGAATTTGAGTAGGTTCATCTTCACCAGTATCTTGGATTTTGGGAATAATCATAGAGTTAAAAATCATGTGGAAACTATGAAAGGAAGGTGAAAATATGTTCATCAATGAGACTTTTTTATAGGTTTTAAAACCATTTTCAAGTGGGATATTGTTGGAATCAACCTATGAAAGTAATTATCAAGTGGGATATTGTTATGTTTTCATGAAAGAAATTATTTTTGGATTATTTATTTGATGATTTTAAAGTTCATTACTTAGAAGTTATACTTGGGTGTTACAACATTATGACAACCACACTTGAATCATGTATCTATGGATTTAAGAAGCTAAACCCAGTTCACAATATGTTCAATAGGTGGAAAAGATAGTTCATCATATAAAGTATTGTGAGTTGAATGAATGTTCAATTGTAGCCTCAACATTTCAAGGTACTAGATGAGTGTAGTTGGATAGTTCTTTCACTATAAGATAAACATGAGTGTCTTCACCAGATTCTCAGTAGAAGAATTCTAGATGATGTGAGGTCCTCAAAAGTAGAGGAAGTAGTTGGATGGAAGTAGCCTAGATGATAGAGAAAAAATTTATTCAAAGTACGGGAATATTAAGGAGGTTCTTTCGATTGATGCACTTTATCATGGTTCCAAAGGATGGAGTGACTCAAACTGAAGGGGTATCTTCCAGTATCCAAACAAATATCCGGAGGTAGGTGATGGAAGTGATAAAGTTCATTAAACCCATAAAATATAATGAAAGAGTGTATAAGTATTTCCAAGTAAATTGTAACTGGATATTATTTGAATTCATTATAATTAATTGGAGATGACATGAACTATTCACAAGGTGTTGGTGATCAGAATGGCGATGAAATTGGAGATCAGTGGTTGTTTATGAAAATAGAAGGATATAACAAATTTATGGGAGAAGGTAAGAAAAAATGACAAGATTTACTCAATATACAAGTGAGGTTAAACAACTTATTAAAGTATCTTAGAATATATGAAATTACATAAAGTATAAGAAGGAGATGATAGGGCCTTAGGGTGGAAATGATATAGCTGTGGTGGTAGGAGAACACCTAGGCACACCTATATGCCAAAATGATGAAATTTTAGAGGATGTGGTTGAAGTACTAAAAGGATAAGAGAGAAGATGAAACGACCAAAATATGGTAGTGGTGAGATATCTTTTTAAGAACTATGTAGGGTCATCAAAAATTTATATCCCTTTTAACTCATGTACTTTATTTCTGATGAAATGAAAAGATATATTTTTTTTACCCCATGTATATAAGATCTGAAGTACATAATTCCTATGTGCAATGTCTTTTGTGCTTTTTTCTTATTTGTTTCTACGTTATTCATGTTCTTATTCACTTTTACTTGGGTTATAATGAGGGTGAAGGTTGAATCGATACCGTGGTTGGGTTTCCTGGACTTCCTAGTTCTGATTTTCAAAGTCACGAGGGGTGGATAATAAAAAGATGTTTTGATTAGGATGATATTCGACTGTATAGGATTACCAGAAGGAAGAACTATTGGTGATCAAGTAATCATTTCCACATCCCCAACACAAATTTCATATGTTCCTTTTGAGACATATTTATTTAGAGAATATAACATATTGATTTAATAATATCATCATGATATATCTATGTTATTATTATAGTTGGAAAATATTATAGCATATTAATGCCTTAAATATTCCATGGACATTATCAGATTAATATAACATAGAATAACAATAACTATGTTATATTAATAAATACACATAAATATTATGGTAATCAAAAGTGCAATTCAGTTGGTTTTAGGGAACCAACTCTAACAAACTCTCACTTACACTATAGCCAAATACAAACATTTCTCAGCTTGTTAGCTCTCATTTGATTTTCATTCTCCTCCAATGGTATAACTATATTCATTGGGATTTCCATGTTTTTCTCTATTGACACACTTGTCATGACCCACCTTCTTCAGGATGATGTAAGGGGTAGAAAAGTTCAACACCCTTCCTTCTTCAAGATGAAGGAGAGATAATACCTCCCAAGTCCCACCTTTAAAAGGATGTGGAGTGGAAACTAGCACCTAGGGTATAGAATCTAACACAAAATTGAAGGCATTACCATTTTTAATGAAAACATGATCATGATATAATATGGTAAAAATCTGAAACAACACCAAATATTTATATAAAAGAAATCAAAATTCAACGCATGCATGATTTAAATTTAAACTGTGAAAAAAGTACAACCAAAGAACCAAAGCATGTACCAAAAGAAAGAAACAAATAAGCAACACAACAACTATCTCGATGCCTGAGCTATTAAAGTCATGCGTGGTCCTAAAAGTCCCCCTGTAAATCTCAAAATAGATTTACAAATGTAGGGTGAGTATACAAGTATAACCAGTATGAAAACTAAATACACCCTTGCACAAGTTTGGAAACATACTAATTACCCTATGAGAGAACAATAGAACCTCAAAGAATCTACCAAGGAGTAATAACTAGCTCAGTCTCACTATGGAACACTCACTAAATAATTCAAGTAAAGTAAAGTAGTAGTATAATCACATCGACATTTGGTACCCCACACCACTTTCCCACTAGTTAGATACTCATTCCGAACAGCCAACATCTTGATGCTACCACTCTTCCAAAATGAAGTCCCACTACCACAACCTTCCCACACACACTTGGGCCTCAAACCATACAAGAATCTCACCTAAAGACACATGTTCCACAACCACACCACACATCCCACCCACAGACACCTGGGCCACAAAAACCATGCCTCTTACCTGAAGAGACCTGGGGATCATCCCAAAGACACTTGAGAAAACAATCATATCCTATAAACACCTGGTCCCCTCATCCACAACAAAACCTACCTGATGGATCTTGGACTATGGTACACTTCAAGCCATTAAATCATGCCCAGATATTCTCTAGTATTAAGAACCCAAAAGAGGGTGCGAGGAAGAAAGTTAGTAACCATCCATCTATCCTCCCTCCGGGATGTTGGAAAAAACACCCTCCGACATGAAATGGGGGTGCTCGACATATGGTGATAAAAAAGAGTCGGGTGCATATAGAAATCACAAGGAACATACAATTTATACATATAGGTAAGAAAACACTCATCCCAACCTATAGGTTTCAAACAAACTACCAGACCACACAAAACCAAATTTGTTGCTACCCCGATATGCACAATGACACAAATAGACACAATAAAACACAAGTATAACCCCTTTTCATTTAAAAACATGTCATTAATTAATTAAGGGGTTCAATTTAATTTATTCCAAAACTACCTGGGGCCACTACCAAGAAAAAAATCTGAAATCGTTTTATGAAGGCTAAAGGCCACTAAACACTACCAAAGAAAACAAGGAATTAGTGACCAAGGTAAGGAAATCCATTTTAACACCCATTCATAAAAAAATATAGAACAACCAACCTGTAGTCCCACTCCACATCCCTTTTTCCTAGACACCATTTCATCCACTAACAACATTCATTCTTTGAATTTACTCCACTCAATCATCCTCTCACAACTAGAATCGGCAGCCCTGCTGCAAAACAACATCTCACCCAGCACACCCATAAACATGTAGGCCTGAAACAACCTAGTCAGGTATCCCCGCTACCCAACCACTTCCCAGAAGAAATCCCCCTGCACAAAAATTCCATTAATTCCTCAATCAATCAATATATCAACCTGAGACTCTGTCACGCCTCCTGTACCATCCCATACAAAAATTCCACAGCAAAACACCACCAAGTAGCAGCCTCACAGCACAAACATGACATCCCCCAAACATAAGGCCATTCCCTATATCTACCCCTTGTACCTGAAACAAGGATACCAACAGAAACATCACACAACCCCCACGATATACAAAAATAACCAAATACAGCACACAACTACATCATTAACCCAAGTATATTCAGATTTATCAAGAGGGGTTCTTTAATTCCACTTTAAATCATAGGGTTGATAACAGAACAAGTTTGATCCTGAGGCATCCATTTATTTAACCAATTATACACGATTAAGAATATTTCATGTTATATCCATTTATCAAAGCATCACAAAAAAATATAGAACACCACCTATACAGAAGAAAATACCACCAACAACCATGACGTTAAGAAGGCCTTATATCTCATAAAATTCAAAACTAGGTTCATGGATAACAATTAAAATAGAATCTGTAAAATCATTAGTTTCCTACCATTATTTCATTGAATCCAATTATCTTTTGATAATAATCTTACCCCTAATTTATTACTTGTTTAATAAAATTATTCACCTATTATTTACAAAGAATCATTAGAACACCCACCTGGTATGATACAAAAATAAATAGAGAAAGAAGAATCCCTACTTGAAATAACCGGATACCAAAACTTATCTTTTCAAAAAAATAGGGGATCACGTGAGAAATAGAAAAATATAAGAAAACTAAGTAGGAGGGGGATCCAGCACAGGTGCATGACTCATCTAGAGAGGATTCTTTAGGAACACCAAGCAAAAAGAGAAGAGATGAACTTGTATTCTAGAAAAATATAGATCTGATATCAATAGAAGGAAATGGTTCCAATGTTCATTGAAGTGAGATCATGGTCAAGATCATGTGGGGTTATTTTCTTAAGGACCCTATAGCTTTGTGATATTAAACATATACTTAATATCCTTTGAAACAACCTTTAAAATCCCAAATAAATTCGGTTTACATCAAATAAAATTTAAGAGGGGTGAATCAATAAAAACTAGGAAAAAATTGGAAATTTGGAAATTTGGAAAAGGGTGAGACACCGTTTGGTGTGCCACTATTACAATGACACCATTTCAGTGTGACACCATTTTAGTGTTCATCTATTTCAGTGTGCCACTATTTTGGTGCCACCATTACTGAACCACCATTTTAGTGCCACCGTTTTAGAGAAGCTGGATTTTTGTAAAACTCTCAAAACGAATCACTACAACACCCAAGAACACCACAAGAACCCCACAAGCACTAAACCAATGAAATGGTCCATCCATGGAGAACCTTCTCTTTACAATCATAGATTCTAACTGGTTGCTCCATGCACATCGTGTAATTATCAATATCCAACTCTCCCCAATCAATGACATGGGAGTCATCATGTAGATACTGACAGAGATGAGATACATAGAAGACATCGTGGATCCTATCCAACTATAGTGGCAACGCCAGCTGATATGCCACCTCACCAACTCATCCCAACACCTTGAAAGGTTCGATCAACATGGGATAAATATTGATCCCTCTTCCAAAACTCTATTGCCCATGTCGAGGGGAAATCTTCAAGAATACATGGTCCCCAACATCAAACTCCAAAGTCCTTCTCCTTTGATAGGCATATGACTTTTTTCGGTCCTGTGCTGCCTTCATTCTCTAATGGACAAGCTACACCTTCTCTATCGTACTCTACACCACATCTGGACCAAGAATAACTACCTCCCCAACTTCTGTCCAGCACAAGGGTGAATGAAATGGTCTATCATATAGAGCTTATAACAAATCCATACCAATGGAATATTGATAGATATTATTGTAAGAAAAAGCTTCTAAGGGAAAATGTCGATCGCAAGACCCACTAAAGTCCAGAACACATACCCGTAAAATGTCCTCCAATGTCTAGATGGTCTTCTCTATCTTTCCATCCATCTGAGGGTGGAAAGCAGTGATGAGGCATTACTAAGTGCCAAAGGCACACTACAATCCCTTCTAGAATCATGACATAAAACATGTATCCCAATCCATGATAATGGATCTTGGAAGTCTATGTATCCAAACACCTCATACATATACCTTTGTGTTATGTCATCCACTACGCTCAACTCCTTGATCACTAAGAAGTGATCCAATTTCGTCAGTCAATCCACTAATATCCAAAGAACATAACATACTCCCCGATTACTATGTAATTATGTTATAAAATCCATCAAGATGTCATCCCACTTCTACTCAGGATAATCTAAGGGCTGCAACAGACAACAGGGAACACGGTGATCATACTTCACCTGCTGAAACCCTAGACATCTTTCCACAAACTCTTCCACTTCTCCTTCACCCCAGGCCACTAAAATTGTTCCCTTAATCCTTGTGGTGCATCCAAGAGTTTCTAAAATTCACCGAGTCTTTCCAAAAACTCCTACACTACTTGCTTCACCCTGGGCCACCAAAACGGTTCCCTCAAGCGTCGATAAATTTTAGAAACTCCTGGATGCACTACTGTGGGGGAGCTATAGAACTCTTAGAGAACTCCCTTGCGAATTGCCACTATGAAAAATCGATTCCCATGGAACAATATATGATTCTGACTATCCTCTGACCATCCCCCAAATCATCACACTAGACAACGCAATCACACATCACTTCCATCTCTAAATCTCCCTATTAAGACTCATCCACCTTATGCATCAAGGAAGACTATGCTGTCATCTGAAATACATTTCCTCTTCCACAATCCACCCCAACATCAAGGTGAAAAGTGGCTAACTCCTCCATTACCTTCTTAGAATCCTAGGATTCCAGAACTACCTCCTTCTATGACTTCATACTTAAGGCATCTACCAGCATGTTCCCCTTTCCTGACGTGTTAGAGATATCGAAGTCGTAGTCCATGAGAAACTCCATCCAACATTACTACTACATGTTTAGGTATCTCTGGGAGAAGATAAACCTCAATATCTTATTATTCATGATGACAAAAAAGTGCTCCCTGATAAGGTAATGTCACCACAACTTCAGCATGAATACGACTAGTGTAAGCTCTATATCATGGGTGGAATAGTTATTTTCATGTAGACATAATTTCATAGATCCATACGAGATCAATCCCTGCTACTGTATCAACACACATCCCAATACTAGGCCAAAATCATTACATAACAACTCAAACATCATCTCTTCCTCTGGAAACCTAAGCATTGGAGCACTAACTAGCTTCCCCATCAGGTAGAAAAAAGCTTCCTGACACTACTCACTCCACATGAAGGCCTGGTCTTTTCTGGTCAAAGATATCAATGGATCCACAACTCAAGAGTATTTGGGTATGAGCCTCCATTAACAGCCTACTAGACCTAGGAAACTGAGAACCTATGCCACATTCTTGGGTGTTGTCCAAGAAAACAATTCCTCAACCTTTGATGGGTCCACTGCAATCCCTTAATGATAAACCACATGTCCAGGGAAGTGCACCTATCACTTCCAGAACTTACACTAGGACAACTTCCCATAGAGATGGTGATTCCAAAGGACCTCCATGATAGTACTAAGGTGCTCAGTGTGCTCCTCCTCTAATTTTGAGAAAATAAGAATATCATTGATTAACACTATGATGAACTGGTCCACGAACTTGTAGATGATAGATTCAATGAGCCCTATAAACATGGTTGTTGAATTTGTAACACCAAATGGGGTGATCGTGAACTCGAAGTTCCCATTCATACACCTGAAAGAAGTCTTTTGTATGTCACCCTCCTTTACCCTCAACTGGTGATATGCATATTGTAGATCGATCTTTTAGAACCAACCAGCTTCCCTTACCCAGAAAAAAAAGATAATCTATTCTTAGTAGAGGGTAATAGTTCTAGAATGTTACCTGATTTAGTCTTCAGTAGTCTATGCATAGCCTCAGGCTACTGTCTGCCTTCTTTACTAACAATACTGGAGCACCCCATGGTGACACACTCAGACAGATAAAACCCTTTTTCATCTGGTCGTAAACCTGAATCTGCAAATCCTATAACTCGGAAGGTGTCATCCTATAGGGAGCTGTCAAAATCGGATGGGCATCGGGTTAGAAGTCTATTCCGAACTCAACGTCACATCAAGGGGTAGATTCACAACCTCGTTAGGGAAGAAATCCACGAACTCCCTAAAAACTCCCAAAACCTCTACTATCTTAGCACCCACCAACCCCTCTGACAGCCTGGCTAACACAGAGAGAAGAGGCTCTATACACCGACTGCCCTCCTAATAACTGTGTTCGCTAAAAAAAGCTAAATTCTAGCCATCAATATCCAAAAACACACCTATATTTTGAATGTAGTTGATAAAGGAATTACCATAGAACAACCAATCTATTCCAAGGATGAAATCATATGGATTCATCATTAGTAGAACAAGATCCCTACTAGACTGATGTGTCCCCAATATCAGTCTATATCCCCAAAAAACATCAAACAGACTGGTCTAACCTCTAACTCGCATGCTCAACACCAGGGGTACATAAATTCTCTCTATGTCTAGTCCCAATTCATAGGCTATACAGGGTGAAAAAAATGAGTGAGAATATCTTGAATCAAAAAATCACACACAAGAGTACTAAATAGACTAATCGTACCTCAAACAATGTATGGCCCCGCTGGAACTATTTTGTTAGTGGTGTAAAACTGAACATTCATAGATCCTCCACCCCTCTACTTTCAACTACCTCCCTAGACATGCCTAGGTTATGGTCCCTAAGGATCCCCCTAAGGTCGGCCTCCTCCAACACCATCTACCCTCAGTGGAGCGGGAGCTCGCTTCCCCTACAATTGGAAAGGCCTTACCGACAACTACTGCTATTGAGGTGGGTATTGAACTTGCCCACCCCCATCATACTGATCTCAAACTAGGAACTGGATCCAAATATGTATAGGGCCTCCACAGACAATTCACCTTATCCATGTGCCCATGGGGAAAGGGAAAGTACTAGGATATCAGAATTGGAACTACTGAGGCCTACATCCCACTGGCCGAAAACTGGAAGGCCTTGACACCAAAGAACCACTATTGATTACCTTCACCTTTGGCGAACTCAGCTGGCCCCCCTCTCGTGGTACACCTCCCAGCAAGTGCACCATCTCCAATACTTCTTCCTTCTTTTGAACTTCTAAGTATATCGGTAGGTTAAAGGGAGTGACGACATACTAAAGAGAAGGTCGAAGTGCCTCCTCCAATCATCTCACGTGCGTCTCCTCATCTGGAAAGAGATTCAGAGAAAAATGTAACAGATTCTTGAACATGATTCCTAGTACCCTCATTGACATAATCCCCTACTGAAGGGAGAGAAACTCTTACATCTTCTTTGCATTAATTATCAAGGAATGAAACTCTTCCCAAAACTCCTTCTCAAAATCATTCCATGAGACATCGGTATCCTTCATCTCCCCAAGGTAAATCTCCCACCACTAACGTGTCACTCCTCGCATATGGTTCACTACCGAAGGAACCTAGTAATACCTCAAAGAATAGATCATAGTAAAGGTGATATTTATCTCCTCAAGCCATCCCTATATCTCTATGTATGAAATTCTTCCTTTATACTTTGCTGGGGTCTGCCACTAGAAAAAATGATGGGTCACCTGCCACAATTCATATTCCTCCTCTCAATCAACCCTCCTCTGATCAACTAGGTCAACATGAAAGGGCTCAAATTCTCTTACCCCACATGGGTGATGTCTGGGTATCATAACTAAAAAGGGTAAACAAGGGACTATTAATCCTCAGTAGTATGGAAATTTTATTTTAAATTCATTTTAACTCATTAATCATTATAAATTCCCAAAAATACTGAGATACAAAAGAAAAAAAGTCATTATGATACATATGCCTTTACTAGGGTCACAAAACTACAATTAGTGCAGCCTCACTTAGTCGTTCAGTAGGTCCAGAGTCCTTGCATCAGATCACGGGGGGGATAAAATCTCATGTCCTAGTTGGTCTTCCCTGACATATTTCACACACCAAGATTTTTTAACATTGTTTCCCTACCATCCCATGCAATAATCACTATTCCTAATTCTAAATTCCATCATATCCATCATCCATTACCTCTAATACCATTCAATCATGACATGCCATCTTCTAGATGAGGGAAGGGACATCATAGTGCCACTCCCTTCCTTATTCAAGGTGAAGGAGAGATAATGACCATAGTGTCCTGCCATCAATAGGCCCTAGAGTGGTGAATATCTCTAAGGGTACAGAACCTCAAACAAAATGGAAGGAATTTCCATTTTATATGATAAAAGGATCATGAGAAAAGAGGGTAAAAATACCAAACAACACCAAAGATTTATATAAAGGAAACCAAAATCCAACCCATGTATGACTTAAATGTATACTATGAGAAACTTAAAACCAAATCACCATATCAAGTATCGAAATAAAGAAACTAAGTATCAAGACATCAACTATACCAACACCCGAGCTAGTAAAGTCTAGTACAGTCCTCAAAGTCCCCCTAGAAATCTCAAATTTGTTTTACAAATATATGGTGAGTATAGAAGTATACCCAGTAGGAAAACTAAATACACCCATGCCCAAGTGGGGGAACATACTAATTCCCCTGTGGGAGAATAATAGAACCTCAAATAACCTACAAAGGAGTACTAACCAGCCCAGACTCATCAAGGTACAATCACCCAATAATGAAATTTAAGTAAAGTAGTAGTATATACACAACGATATTTTGGTACACCCGCACCACTTTCCCACTAGTTAGTTCCTCATTCCTAGTAGATAACGTCCTGATGCTACCACTCTTCCCAAATGCATCCCCACTTCCAAAACCTACATGCACACACCTGGGCGACAAAACACACAGAAATCCCGCTCATAGACACCTAGGCCCCAACCAAACCACACATCCCTCCCACAGACACATGGGACACAACAACCCTGAATCTCACTCGAAGACACCTGTGCCTCATCCCAAAGACACTTGGGAAAAACATCATGTCCTGCAAACAGTTGGGCCCCTCATCAACAAAACAACCTACCCAAAGGATCATAGACTATGGTAAACCTCAATCCATTATAGCCTACCTGGATACACTCGAGTGGTAAGAACCTAGAAGAGGGTGTGAGGAAGAAAGTCAGTAACCATCCATTCATCCTCCCACTGGGATGTTGGGAAAGACACCCTCCCTAATGAAATGGCGGTGTTCGGCACATGGTTCTCAACAAGGGTGGGGTGCATATATAAATCACAAGTAACGTAAAATTTATACATAGTGTTAAGAAAACACTCAACCCAAACTAAAGATTACCAAAAAACAACCAGCCCATATAGAACCACATTTTTTACTACCCCTATATGCACAACCACACAAATAGCCACAATAAAACACCAACCTAACCCCTTTTTATTTAACCACTTTCCATTCATTAATTAAAATGTTCAGTTTAATTTATTCAAGCACTACCTGGGGAAACTACCAAGAACAATATCTTCAACCATTTTCAAAAGGCTTAAGGCCACTAAACACTATGAAGGAAAAAAAGGAAGTAGGTACCAAGGTAAGGAAATCCATTTTAACACCCATTCATAAAAACAACAGAGAACAACGAACTTACGGTAGCACTAGACACCCCATTTTTCCTAGACACCTATTCAACCACTTCCAACAATCATTATTTAAAGTTATCCCACTTAATCATCCTATAACAAATAGAATTTTTATCCCCACTACCCAACAACACCACCCCCAGCACACCCATAAACATGAAGTCATGATACAACCCAGTCCTGCATCCCCACTGCCCAACCACTTCCTAGAAGAAGTCCCACTACACAATAATTCCATCCATTCCACAATCAATATATATCTCAACCTAATATTCTGTCACACCTCATGTACCACCCCATACCCAAATCCCATAGAAAAACACCACCAAACAGCAGCCCCGCTGCACAAACTGGCCATCCCCCAAACACAAGGTCATTCCCTTTATCCACCCTCGTATGTGTAATATGGTTACCAACAAAAACATCAGATAACCCCCAAGATGTAAAAAATACAACCAAAAATAGCATACAACCTCACCATTAAGCCAAGAATATTCAGATTTAGCAGTAAGGGTTCTTTAATTCCACATTAAATGAAAAGGGTGATAACAGAATTGGTTTGATCATCGGGAATCCATTTAACTAACCAATTATATGTGATTAAGAAGATTTCTTATTACATTAATTTATTAAATAATCATAAAAAAATATAGAACACCACTTATGTGCATGGAAAGAACACCAACGACCATGATTTTCAGAAGGCCTTACTGCTCATAGAATTCAAAAAAAAAAGGCTCAGGGATAACAATTAAAATAGAATACGTAACATCATCACTTATCTGTCATTATATCATTGACTCTTATTATCTTTTTATTGTCATCTTAACAATAATTTATTACTTTTTTAAGAAAATTATTCACTTTTTCTTCATAATGAATTATTAGTAACGCATCCCACATGATACATAAATAAAGAGAGGTAGAAGAATACCTGCTTGAAACAACAGGCGACCAAAACTCCTCTTTTCACCAAAATAGGGATCACACGAGCAGTAGGAAACTCCAATAAAACTGAGTAGTAGGGGGCTCTAGCACATGCACACAACTCTTCTAGAGAGGAATTCTTTAGGTACACAAATTTAAAAGATAAGAGAGGACCTCAACTTTTAGAAAAATCCAGATCCTATATCAATAGTAGGAAATGGTTCTAAAGGCCATTAAAGTGGGATCATGGTCAAGTTCCCATGGTTTTAATATCTTAAGGTCCCTGGAGCATTAAGATATTAAATATATACCTAATATTCTTTGAAACTAGCTTAAAAATAACCAAACAAGTCTTTAAAGTCTGTTTATGTCAAATAAAATGTAAGAGGGGTGAATCTAGAAAGACTGGGATAAATGGAAATTTGGAAAAGGGTTAGACACCATTTGGTGTACCACCGTTTTTTGTGCCACCATTTTGGTGTGCCACCTTCATGGTGACACCATCATGGTGCCACGGTTATAGTTCCACCATTTTGGTGTGTCACCATTTTGGTGTGTCATCGTTTCGGTGCCACCATTACAGTGCCACAATTTCTATGAAACTGGATTTTTGGAAAACTCCCGAAACAAACCACTGAGACCCCCAAGAACACCACAAGAATTGTATTTTCATAAATGAATGGCCTAGGGAAATCTGAGTTATTACAACTCTGTTTATTGGACTTCATCACTCTGAGTAAAACTCATAATATGTGATATCCCTGAGTATTTACATTTTTGCCTATACCATAAACTTGAAATCATGTCTAATTCCATGATTGTAAAATTATCATAATTTATATTATGATAATAATTTAATTTATTAGTACAATTTTAAAATTTGGAATAAATCATTATGTTCTATATATAACTTCTTTAGCAACATCATACTCATTATATATATATATGGTCATTACTATCTTCACTAATATTTCCCATGTTAATTTCCTTATGTTTAATAGTTAAGGTAGTTTTATCTATAGAAATGATTTTTTATCCCTCAATATATAGTATCTCCTCTTTTACATGCACTAGTAAATCATCCTTTTTATTATGACAAGCACTTTAAGATAGATTTGAGTACTACCTTATGCAGTTCTCCTAGTGATGTTGGATATTTTCCCACTATACCTTAATAATTATTATATTTTAGTTCATATCTTGACATATGATATTGATCCAATTTTTAAGTTTATGTAGTTCTAATCATCATATTAATATACTCCAATGACATAACACATCATATTGGAGAGGTTTATTCCCTATGACATAGTTAAAAATTCCATCCTTGAATTATTGCATCTAGTATTTCAATACTTTTTCAATGTGTGTACCATGAATTGGTCTAAGAAACACCATAAATCTATCTCATTATATCATGTTCCCTAGAACATGGGTAAATTATATTTGTCATTAATTTGAGAATAATTTTCAAACATATTATTAATTATTTATAAGAATAATATTTATTTTACATATACTATAAAATCATTTGAATTGGAAAACTATGGTTCTGTCACTGACCACTTATAGAAACTAGACTCGTATTTATTCCTAATAAAAATAAACTCTCTTATGGATTTATCAAAAAAATACTCCAAGATCTTCATGTTTTATTAAATACATAAATGAATCTATTTTACTTTCATATATAATTTGCATCCTTGGGTGTCAATAAACCTTCTAATCATGTCATATAGACATCTTCCAAATTTTATAAATTTATAAAAGTGGTCTTGACATCTATTTTTCAAATATTATAATCATGGAAAGCTACTATGGGAAGTATAATTTTAATGAATTTTAGCATAGAGACTGGCAGGAAAGGTTTTTTCACAGTCCATGACAAGAAATTTATTGAAACATTTACCATCCAATTATTCCTTATGGGAACTAACATTACCATCCCATTCCAATATATTATTGAATACCCGCCAATGAGTTTTACAATAATTACAGATATCACTAAAACAAAAAAAACTTGATTTTATTTTATAGAATTCATTTCTGAGTTTTTATCAACTTTCCAAATTTAATATATTTACATTTATTTCTTCATTGTAGGATAAGTATTTATTATACATGATTAATAATATTCCACCTAACATAGTGATTATAAAATCATTTTTATTTGGTTTAATCTTTTATATAATGTATGTATCTCTAGAAAAACTCCTCCCAATAAGTATTGTAGAGTTCATGTTACCATGCTAGCTGTTGATGCTCCTTTCGTCACAAAATCTAAAGATTGGAAAAGGGGATTATCTTAACTCAAAGTGATTCAGCCTTTGGACAAATATCAAAAATTGCCAAAGGAATGAATAAAAAGAATGTTGCACAAGGGTCGCGCAAGTTCTATGATGGTCATGAAAGTACACTTTCATGCTGTAATGGTCGCGCAAGTAAACTTGAGCGCCCTAAGTGATAACTGCCCGGGGTTTCTCCAGCCTATAAATAGACCCTGTGGGCCCCCCATTTCAGGAGGAAGAATTTTTTCAGAAAATTAGATTTGAGCTCCCGGCGCCCTATTCTCTTCTCAAAGCTTCTGGAACACTTCTATGGTAATTTCTTACCTAGAACGGAAGATCTAAAGAGGGGGAGGAAGGCCTAAGTGTTTAAACTCATCAACACTTGGGTGCCTGAGTGGCCATCACTTAAGGGAAATGGTCACACTTGTGCGCCGCCTAACTCCTTCAATAGAACTTGCGCGCCACTCTTCTGGAAGAACCTCAAGATGATTCTAAAGGCTTTAACCAAAAGTCGCTCATGTATTACCATGCTGGTTTTTAAATGCGCATGTACCCATGTGTCGCACAGGTATACCTGCGCGACCAGGACTTGCGCACCAATGCAGTACCAGCGCGCCTTCGAGGACTTGCGTGCCCCATCATTTTTGGGTTCCCTTCTTGCCTATTTCACCCCTCTTAAGCCATTCCACCTCTCCTATTCAAGATTCAGTCTTCAAGACACTCTTCAAAACAATTTATGGCATGATTTATTGATTTGACCTCCTTATCCAAAAGGAATTATGTGGAATATCTCTCAAAACATAGCGATTTACACATCTTTATGTCACTAAAGATTGATATTTCATTCATTCAACCTCATCTTTTAAGATGAGAGAACTCATTAACTTGGGCCTCCTTTTCAGGAATAAGCTCTAGTCATAATTCTTAACCTGGGCCTCCTTTTCAGAAGTAAGCCATAGTCTAAAATATGGGCATCCTCTTTAGGAGTAAGCCCCAAGTCCCTTAATTTTTCAAATCTCTTAACCTGGGCCTCCTTTTCAAGAGTAATCCCCAGTCTTAATTTCTCTTAACCAGTCCTAATTTACCTTTGATCTAGGATTCCTTCTCAAGAGTAAAACCCAATCATAAGTCCTCTCCTAATTTGGGCCTCCTTTTCAGGAGTAGGCCCCAAGTTAGAGTATTAAAATCTCCATGAAGCACGTATACCTTTATGGACCCTGTTCCCAGATTTCTTCCCTGAATTAAATCATAATCTTCATTTATCTGGGCAGTCATACATACATAAGTCCCACATTATTTCTTATGATTTCATCTTTCATGGAACAATTGTCCGATTTTTACCAATACCTCTTGTTTCTCATACCGAGCATGACTCACGTGAGCTTAGAGTGTAAAAGTAATTATGACATCCTTCTTTGAGCCATCAATCATAAACATCATACTCCCTTACTCGAAGTACGTGGGTTATGATTCCTTTTCTAAACAAAGGATATGTAGGTAGCCCATCTGCGGGTTCCATCCCAACACTGAAATAATCCATGTCTTTCTGAATGACAATAAACTTCAAGTTCCCCATTGAGTGGATTTAAAACCAGCATGGTCATCATAATGACCAAGAAACTTCTATATAAATGTGTCGAAGGATACCATTGACCAAGCATCTCTAATAAATACAGATGACTCTCTATCGATGAAGAACCTCGAATACATATAAAAGATTCTATAAATTTCCTACATATTTAATCATTGATTGTCAGATCTGAAGGAAAGATCATTTTATACTTGGTAATGTAATAAGGATTCCTGAACATAACTTAAATCTATAAAGAGAGTCTCTGAGTAGACAATAATTCCCCTCAAAAAGGTGTGATGAGTCCGACCTCCCATCCTCTCGACCAATGAAAATTCCTAATCCTCATCAGTCCACAACTGATGAGCGCCTACCTTTGGAAAGTAGGTCCAACTAGATATGGAATCATTGGATGTTTCCAGTTCTATGAAGAAAACCGTTAGAAACCGATTGGAATGTTTGAACCTTCAATCAAGGAGGTCATCCCCAAATTCCGAGGGAAACAAAAAATGGTGAACATGACATGAATCCTTAACCAAGTTAAAATGATGTTTTTACCTATTTTGTTAGGCCCCTATTTAAAATTCAATGAGAGGGCCAACAACAAAAATCATTGACATATGTGCTCATCCAAAAGATATAGTGGATGAATCTATCTTGATTATGTCTGTTATATCAAACATGCACTCTTTTCCAAGATCTTCTATATTTCCAGAATGGATGCTCTCAAGTTCAAAACTGTGAATACTACTACTGCAAATGCCACTATTGATACTCCTACTGGATCGTCATCCGCTCTAAGGATGAAATCACCTACTCAACGTCTTCAACGCTGGGTATCAAATGCACTGGTTAAGGAGTACCATCAACATGGTACCATCCCAACACTGGAGGCTGCCCGACAAGCCCTCCAAGTGAACAACTCACACCAGTCATCCAAACAACGACGACCAGTGATTAAGAAGCAGGCAGTGCTAACCACCGTCTCTAACCGTTTCGGGTCGTTATCCCCAGAACGCAATCACCATTCACTCCCATATTATGGGGAGGTAAATGAACAGGTCCCTCAGGGCCTTAATTCAAAGAATTAGGAGTCCTTCTTGAGGGATCTTATCAACAATCGCCGCCAGACTCATGTGGCAGTACGCACTCAACATGATGAGGGTACCAACTCCAGGCATTCGGATCAGGTTCCTCGAACCCGAGCAGGAAATCCGAACTGCCAGTGGCGGAATCCGGTCAACAGTGACTAGGTTCTCATCTCTGCCATCTCCGGAGAATTCCACCAACCTAACTTGGTGGAAAGAAATGAGCAGGAACATACACCTGCCCGTTTTAGTTCCGTTGTCCAGCAGACTCGTCTGGAAGCATCACATCAATCATGCCTGGCAATTCCAGTGGAGTATTATAGGCAGGAACATACACCTATTTATACATCATCAGCTAGTCAGCAGGCTCATCTGACTACATATGATGGAGCTCATCAACCATGTTCGGCGAAGTACAATCAGCAAGAACATACACCTGCTAGTATTAATCAAGCCTACTAACAGACTCACTTGGTAGCTCACGGAGAAGTCAGTCGGAAAGCTCCGAAGAAAAATAGGAGGCAGACACAACTCTCTGCCCCCACACTTGAGTACTGTCAGGATTCACTGACAGGAAAAGGAGGACAGGAGCAGGCACATACACCTACTCCAAGCACAGAATGGACGTATATCCCCGTTCCGGCAGCTGAATTCACCAAGCATATTTTATCAATGGTGAAATAGAAGAAGCAAATCCCTGCTCGTATATTGGATGCTTTCCAAGATATTATAATAGCTTCAACAGCATCTCAGGGAAAGACACATAAATCTATCCCTACCAGTGGAGTGACACATCAGCAGTTCACTCCGGAACAGACACACACATTTGTTCCAGTCCAAGAGGGTTGTGGGGCATACTCCCCCATATCATACGGACAACCAAGTCAGGCACATACACCTGATTTGAGTGTAGATCGTCAGCCTAACCTAGCCATATTTCCTGATCAGGAACATACACCTGCTTAGAGTAGCCACTTTTTTCAACAAGTTGTTTCCAAGGCGAGTGAGAAGGAATCTAAGAAGAAGAGCTTCCCAGCACAGTCAAAAGATCAAGAGCCAATCTGTAACAAGTCCTTGCTTGATGCTGGAGTTCTAGAATCCCTTAGACAATTATCTTTTGGAATCCATGATTCTACTCCTTCATTTCCCAATAGTAGGAACATTAATTCCGAAGGTCTTCAACAGAAACTTCCTCATGAAGGCTTGCTTCATGAAAATTCGGTCAATCTCGAAGTTTCATCTTCAGATGAGAGCCACAGGAACCCTCTGTGTGGTCAGAAGACCAAGGAGCAAGAGATCTCATCTTTTGATGTAACCCACCATGGTGGTCCTCCCTATGATGATGAATTTCGCTGCGAAAGTCCTCTCTATAGTAGTGATGCACATTTCCCGGAAAATGCTCCAGTGGACAATGTAGTGCCAAGAAAGCCCTCTTATCTTGAGGCACTTGTAAATGCGAAACCATTAATTTATGATGATTCATCGCTAGCAGGTGAAATACTTTCTCAATCAGAAGATAGCTCAGGGTGTAGGTCATTCTCCGAACCACCTCTAAGTCATGCATCTTCTAGTTTAATCCGTGACCTCTATACCAATCTTGTTGAATCCGATGAAGTAACAAGGAAGAACCAGCTCTGGTCAAATCAGGTATAAGAATCTTCATTTAATTATAAAGACGAAATTTTGAACATGAGAAAACAACTGGAAAATGGTGAAGTACCAGTCATGTTTTGGCCTCTGGTTGACTCTCAGTATGACATTCCAAAGAGGTTGATAGAAGATAGAATCGATGATATTCATCTCAACATATGGAAAACTCTTTGTCATTTGAAGAAGAAAGTATTATCGTATGATTAATATGAAAATCATATTAAGATAATAGAAGGGTTACAACGTCAGATTGATTTGGCATATCTATCAGTATCTCAATATCCGAAGGCTGAAAAGCAGCAGAGAGACCTTCAACGTTCATGCCTTGGAGCACTAAGAAGATTGCGTCAGTTAATTGTCAATGCCCCATCTGGTATTCATGTCAGATGATGGGGTGTTCATGGAGCACTACATTTCACTGTTCTCTACAGTCAGCAAAGCCCGCAAAAAATGGTCTCATGCAATGTTATTTACCATGGCCGGCCAAAGTCAATGGGCTTTGTTTGTAATCAAAAGCTTTCCCAAGAACAGGCTTCAACTAGTTCCTCTCAAAATCAAGCATACAAAGAAAAGGTTGTTGAATTACTCCTGCATCAAGCAAAAGAGAATATTAAATAGGACTCTCGTATGGAGAAAGCACATCATCAAGTGACAGAAGTGTCGGAAATCATCCAACGGTCTTTTGAACCAGGTGATAAAAGTGGATACCGGTTAATGAATCTAGCTAATTTCCGGACTAAGGTTCTCAAGATCATGAGAGGTTTTAAGAAAGTCTCAGACATAGCATGTCAAGAGCCACCCCAGCTTTCCAGACTGAGGACTCTTTTAAACCAACCCTCGGAATCAACAAATAGGATTCTAGGAGTTGAGCGGGAACAACAGGAACATCCCCAGTCCACCGGACTGGGGACTTTTTCAAATCATTAATCCCATCCTCAGAGAAAGTCAGTATTTTCTCGATTGGGGAAGAAGCCTCAAGAGGAACGAAGAGCCAATTTATCAGGAGATTTCCTCCAAATTACGGTTTGTCAAGAAGTTCCTGAGAGATCAAATCAACAAAAAGAAATGTCTCATCAAAGACATGGAAGAAGAAAATATCACAGAAATGTTGATAGAAGGGATGCGATGCGTTATGCATCAATCAATGTCATCAATGCTGTTGTTTTTGATCCACCAGATGAGGCTCACTCAGGGGACTCAGATGAAGAGGTTCCTGCTCAAGAAGTTGTATGCACCGACACAAATGAAGAAGGTGTGCGTACACGAAATCAAAGGATTACTCAAAACCTAGGTAATCCTTCGAGTAACCCACTTCCCCCTCTCCGAAAAGGATCCAACAAAGGGAGGGTAAAGAATCAGGTTACATATCCTTCCTCTGGAGAAGGCCAATTTCTCTCACTAGAGCAAAGGTTTGCACAACAGGAGGAACAAATGAAGGAATTAAGGAGGTTGAATGTAGAACTACTTCTGGTTAGTATTTTTCTTAAGCATGCTGGAGTCAGTTAGCTAAGGGAATTTGTTGCAGCTACTAAGATGGATCAAGAATATCCTTCTCTATCAGTACACCCTCATAGGTCTAATCCTATGGGTCAAGTGAAACAACAGTTGGCAGTGCTAGAATCAGTTGCAGAACCAACCACCACATCTGTCCAAGCTCCAGTCAATGCACCTACCCAGATCCAAGTTCAACCAGAAGTTTCTCAAAATTTAATAACTACCATTGAGTCATTAATAGCTCGGTTAGAAACTATGGAAGGGAAACGTGCACAGGTTCAACCAGGAAAGAAATTTTACCATGAATGGGTAGATTCAATCTCTCCTCCATCTAGTTTTGGAAACCCTATATTCCCTATTATCAATGGATCAGGCGACCCTAAACAGCATTTGACGCATTACGTGTCTTGTTGTGATCCTATGATGGGAACTCTAGAGTAGCAAGAAGTAGTAAAACTCATATGCTTCATACGAAACTTGCAAGGACTAGCCTTTTTCTGGTATACAATCTTGCAATCCCGGTCAATTACCATATGGGAGGATCTTCGCCAAAAATTCCTTCTTCAGTTCAGCTCAACTTTTCCAAAGACAATAGTTTTCGATCATACAAACTGTAAGCAAAGAGAGAATTAAAGGGTCTCAGATTTCATTGCTCGCTGGAAGGGATTAACATATTCCATAATCTTAGCACTCCCTCAAGAGGAATTGTTGCCAATTTGTGTGGCAAATTTTCATGAAGAATTACGCATGCCATTGATCCTTGTGAAATATACAGGAGGGTGTCGAGACCTTACTTCAATCGCTCAGCAGATTGGATATTCCCTTATACAGGATAAGGTTAAATCTCGTGTAATTCCATCAGCTCTAGGAAGGAGAATGGGTAAAGCAGAAATTGCTACAGTTATGCTTAAACAAGCACCTGTACCTATTTCTACTTCAAAACCTTCATCTTCTCAAAGGGCTCCCCCTCCTGAGATCCAACACTAAAGGCCGTTTCATCCAGATGATCAAAGAGATCATAGACGAAAACAATTTGAGGATATAAAGAGCAAAACATACTCTTTCCAAAATGAACAAGTTCCTGGTTACTTCATTTCAGCTCTGGAAAATAATCTGGTTCAATTTCCAAGTCCTAAGAGGCCAAACAAGGAAGGAGATAAAGACCGTCCTAATTATTTCCTTTTTCATAAAATTTTGGGGCATCCCATACATGAGTGTTTTGTCTTCAAAGACCTCCAGCAAAAGATGGTCGACTCGGGACAAGTCAAACTAAAGGGTTCTTCAGCTCAGGTAGCATGTGTTATTGCTACAGTTCCAGAGGAGGAAGGCGAATGGAAAGAAGTCAAAAGAAAAAATACACAAAAGTATGATGATTGGATGGTCATAAATAAAATCAATCGAACTCATGCTATTTTGCGAACACAATTAAAGAAACTGATTGTGTCTTCTGCCATGAATGTTGCGCCAAAACCCTCTTCATCAGAGGGAAAATCCTCAAAAAAACAGCATGATTCAAAGAAAGAAAAAGAATCAGAAGAATATGAGTATGTGTCAAAGCCTAAGTTGTCTTTGACTCTAGAAGACTTCATTCCATCTACTTCAAAGCCATAGGCACCGCCCCACCAAACAGCACAGCCTAAATAGGCTAATCAGGCAGAGTCTTTATCAGATGAAGAGTTAATCTTCGGTTCTATTAATATGATTCAATTAACAGATCCATATGCCAGTCGCAGTTTCGATTTCAATGATCCCAAATTCCCTGTATCAAACAAGGGAATCAGAGGAAGTTCCAGAGGCTCAGGATACAGGGTAAGACGTGGATCTTTCAGAAGCAACTATACCAATTCTAACCCTTCTAGAACTGTGTACGCAGCAGAAACTCGTGGTAGAGCCCTTCAGCGAGCTCTGCAAGAACAAGCATGTTCTTCTACCAATAGCAAATTCAGTCCTGGTACAGTTATTTTGGAAAACCGGTTGAAGGTTCCATATTCTTCCTCTCAGCAAGTAAATGGATCTAATCGGTCTAATATTCCAAAACCAGGAATATTGACAACTCCTATCCCAATACAAGATGCATCAACTTCCAAAGCATCTGCTTCCAAGGCAACCGCTAAACCACATATTCCTGTTGAGAAACGCAGACCTACGGATCAAAAGTATGATGTATTGAAACACTTGGCCCAATAACCAGACATGTTATCAATTCTTGATGCTTTGAATCTATCAAAAGATCATTGGGAAGCACTCATCGAGGCTTTTTCAAGTCCTCAGGTGTTTAAAACTGAAATTACTGCAGCTGAAGTCTATCACATAGAGAATAATCCTGCAGAATTCCATGCAATAATATCATTTATTGATGAAGATGATGATGATGTTGTGCATGGGAATATTAGACCTTTGTACTTATCTGGAAAGGTCAATGGTGTAGATGTCTGAAGATCTTTCATTGACAATGGTTCAGGAGTCAACCTTATGCCCATTCGTACACTTCGTCGATTGGGCCTCATCGAATATGATTTATCTCCTTCTACCATGATGTTACAAGGATATAATAAAAATGAACAAGAACCACTGGGTGAAGTTACACTCAGAACTCAGTTTGGAGATCTTGTATCCAATTCGTATTTCATGGTTGTTGATCAAGACTCAGCTTTCAACATCTTGCTTGGAAGACCCTGGCTACATCAATATGCGGTTATCCCTTCATCATACCGTCAATGTCTCAAATATTGTTTTGATGGTCATGTTGGGAAATTGTATGGTGATAATTTCTCATTCAAGACATGTGAGTCTCAATACATTGAGGCAGAATTCTATCACATGAAGGGAAGGGAGAAATCCACAACAAAGGAGATTACCAAAGTTAATGCTCGATATGGTTTGGAGAAGATTCCAATAAATCCATTTACACATATGAGTACATATTATGTGTTGCCTATCAGTACACTTGATGAGATAGACCCAAATCAAAATACCCTTATGGAAAGATCCATAATGTCAATTACGGCAATCGATCCAAAAAACATGGGAGAAATTAGTAACCCACCAAGCAGTGATGAAAGCACAAATGGTGACGTCTTCATTTCATCTGCTGAAATCCAACAAGTCTATACTTCTCCAATTAGTCCAGAAGAAGTTATAGAAACATATGAGGTGAACAATGATGTCGATTCTCAATCCATCATCTCCTCTTTATTACCCAAAGAAGACCCTTCATCATCAATCGGGTCGGAAATGGATGCTTCTTCTTCAAGATGTGCAAATTTTGACATCTCTTCTGATCATGAAAATTCTGCTTTATCATCTACTATGAAAGTAGAAACAGAGAAAATAACACATGATGAATAAGAAGAGGAAGATCTCATAGATGCTCCTTTAGAATTTGAAGAGGGTATCTCTACCACTGTGGATGAACTCAGAGAAATAAATCTAGGTACAAAAGAAGATCCACGCCCCACTTTAATCAGTGCGTCCATGACTCATGAAGAGAAAGAGATGTATATTTCTTTTCTAAAGCGAAATAGAGATATATTTGCTTGGAACTATACATAAATTCTGGGGCTTGATCCTGATGTTGCTACTCATCATTTGGGTTTAACAGAAGAACATCAAGGATTTAAGCAAGTCGCGATAATAACACACCCAACTTATGCTTCCAAAATTGAGGCTGAAGTGGATAATCTTATCAAAGCTAACTTCGTCAGAGAAGTTCAATATCCCAAGTGGTTGGATAATATTGTCCCTGTAAAGAAGAATAATGGACAAATTAGAGTTCGCATCGATTTCAGGGATCTTAATCGGCATTGTCAAAAGGATGATTTCCCAGTTCCGATTACAGAACTTTTAATTAATGCAACAGCTAGCTATGAAGCACTTTCCTTCATGGATGGATATTCCAGATATAATAAAATATGAATGGCCCTAGAAGACGAGGAATCCACATCCTTCAGATCCCCTCAGGGTGTGTTTTTCTACCGGGTAATGCCCTTTCGCTTAAATAATAAAGGTGCAATGTAACACCACAAGATTTCATAGTGTGTTATTTTTTCAAAATAATACAATAACTTTCACTACACGCAACACCAAGTTCAATCACACCATGAATTACCAAACAAGCCGTTCAAAAGAGGTTATGAATAGTATTAACTAAATTTTAAACTTTATATAATCCTTATAATTTCAGAATCCATATTATGAGTTTCTTAGACATAATGTAAGAACAGATTCATTTTCAGTATTGCACTTTTATCAACTTTTAATAGTGAAACCTTTTTAAATACAATATTTTAAACTTTTTGACTAAATGGGGACATAAAAAAATTTAAAATGAAACATCCCAAGCTTCCACGGTACACTTTCCTTTGAATAATACAGTAGCGTGTGTTGTACGCAACTTCGAGTTCTAACACACACCACAACCAATCAAACTAGCCGTTATGAATAGTAATACCTAATTTCTAAAATTATATATATTTTATATTTTAAAATGGACTTCATTTTTGGATTCGGAGTATTCAATTTAGCCTAAGGTGAAATTTTGTTAATTTTCGGAAAACTTTCATATTTTGATGAATAGTGAAAATTACTAAATTTTATTTAAAACAACTTTTTTAATCAAAATACTTAATAGTGATAAATTATGGATTTGAGTGGTTTTAAAGTATATTTAGAATATATTTTTACCATTTAATATAATGTGGGTCATTTGACATAATTTTACAATTAAACCGGACATAAACAAGTGCCAATCTTTTGATAGTTATTATCTCTTAAAAACACGCCTTTTGTTTTGACAGCGGGAATTAATTTTAAATTAATTTATGCCACTTCTGTTTTTTGAATTTAGAAAAATGTATTCCATATTCAGAATCAGGATGTTCAAATTGTGTAAATAGGTAACTTTTATTTTTATACATTTTGAATAATTATTGCGGTAAATATTTTATTTACCATGGTTAAGGGTAAATCCGGTAAATAAGGGTTAACAAATAATATTATAATAATAATAAATTACCCTAAAACGTGTCCTAGACTTATTGGTTGATACATGTTCGACCATAGGCATCTTTGGGTCGATTTTGGGACCCCATGGTGCCACTTGTAGGTGATAGGGACACTTTATTTTAATTAAGTTAAAATGAATACAAAAATGACACAAGCTTATATATTTTAGAAAAACAATTTTTACATAGGGTTATATATGTTTGATTTTAGATTATAAATATTAATTAGAAATCTAAAAAGATTTCCTACATAAGGATATTTTATTTATAATTTTTAGACATTATATAATTTAATTTATTTATGACACAATGATGATGAAGTAATTACTATAAAAGTGAAAAATTAAAATAATTGATATTATAAATACCCGAATAAATATAATTTGAGATTTTTAATGAATTACAATAATTTTCTAGTATAATATGACATATTAGGATTTATGTAATTAAATTTTTTTTAAGTAATCATTCTGTTATGAGTTTTACAAAAATCAACTATTGAATAGTGTCAAAATTGACATAAAAGAGTTTTTAAAACAAATATTATATTATTAATTGATATTAAATTCCTAAAAATATAAGGTTCGGCCAAGAGACATATATAATGAACGTTTCATCATTAATGGACCACTTGGGGGTCGCTTGGATGTATATAGTAAGTTTATTAACCATATAATATAAAAATACAAAGAGACATTGTAAAAGTGAAACTAATTAACTTAGAGTTAATACTTAAAGATAAGGTTAATATAAGTACCCAAACTTGTATAAATTCTATTGGTTGAGTGTTTTTCGAACTATCCCCACCTTAACCTTTGAATAATTAACTTTGGAGCCATTATAAACCGAATATGAATTTATTATAAACTAATATTTCTAGCTTTTCCAAAGGTACCCCTCACCCCTCTTATAAAAGATAACTCGTCCTTCTCATTTCTTCACACCTTAAAAGCCTTTTGGTTCGGCCAAACTCTGCCCCAATACTCTCCCAACTTCCCTCACTACAACCTAGATGACTTAGTTTGATCAGAAAGCCAACCTAAGGAGCTCTTTTGATCAAATCAAAATGAAGAACTCGTAGAAGAGGTAATGATTTCACCACCCTTTTCCAAGTTCCTTTCTTCTTCCACTTCTTCCTCCTTGGTTTTTACCATTCTAAAATAATAACTCCAGTATCATATATATACTGTGATGTTATTATAAGTATGGTACAACCATATTTAGTATTCTATCCACCCTTTGAATAACATGTCACTATACGTGCGTACGTACGACTTACCGTCTCCACATCGTGGTGTAATTGTTATTCAATATATTATTATTTGGATGGGTATAATAATGATGTGTAACTCATGTAAATAATAAATATAACATGTTAATGATTCTTTATATATGATATACCATCCATTTATATATTATTTTAATATCAAAAGAATGATATTGTCGCTCGTGTGTACATACGGACTACCGTCTCCACGAACGCGATGAGATTCATTCTCCATCGTATCCATTAAAGTATAATTATAATTTGATGATTTAAAAATGATGTTTAAGGACTTGATATAATTCTGGATATGAATAAGATACAACCTATCCATAACAAACACGGCTTATGTACCAAAACATATAAAAGAAAACGAGTAAGTTAACACCCGAAACGACGATAATTCAAAGATATTATTAACAAATCAATGTTAAAGGATCATATATGATATCATATTAATATATATGATTCTTGTATAATTTAATAACAATTATTTCACCATTATACAGGAGGTTAACCTACCCCAACCAAGGAAAAGTACAAGGTAAGGGGTTTTCATCTCACTGTTTATTCCCGTGAGATTCATGCCATATTGCCACCATCACCTTTTTTGTGGTGTATATACTGCCCATAATTATATTCTTTGTGTAATACACTCTAATTTATGTGTATTTACATATTCATTGTATGATACCTCTTTTATGGGTTGTATGTTTCATAAGTTACCAAATTGGTAAGGGTTATTTCACAATCTCTTCGTTATCTGAGGTTGTTTATACGTAATAATCTACTGGGATCTCTTTATCATCCACATCAATGTTTCTTCAAAATGTATTTCATAACATTTTTAATATTTAAAAGAATATGGGTTAAAGTCATTTATACCCTTGTTTTAATTTTTATAAGTGGTTTATAAAGGAATCTTTCTGTCGTTTTCCAAACAAGGTGCTTTTTAACCTTTTCGACAGAATTAAGGTAAGAATGTTTTTTTAACTTATACGGCGGGTGCGGTTATTTTCCGCCGTTATAAAATCGTCGAAGCTTTCCTTAAAAGCTTATAAGAATATTTTCAAATTGAATGTATTATTTTATAATTATGTTACTTTTAAAATGATTTCAAAGAAAAAGAGAGATATTTCTCTAAAATAGTTTTGATTTCATCTATGTCAACATCCTTTGATGGATTTTAAGCTTATTTGAAGTTTTTTTTATTATGATACAAAACATCCATATTTTATTGAAGGTTTTGTGATATTTTTGACTGTGGATAAGTTATTCTTATGTCACTCATGGTTTTTGTTTAAAGTATTTACATTTCATAAGTTATTTTTAATCCAAATGTTTATGTTATATTTCAACCTTTCATTCAGATGAGTGTGTTAGACAAGTATGTTCCGGGTTGGGGACTGGTAAAAGTAAGCCCTCCAGTTTGGTCTCCGGTTATTAGAGGAACTCAGGTTTGGTCTCCAGTTATTAGAGGAACTCCGGGTCGGTGTCCGGTTATTAGAGGCACTCCGGGTTGGTGTCCAGTTATTAGAGGCACTCCGGGGTGGGTTCCGGTTACAGTTAGCCCCTAGGTCTTGGGACGAGGCCTTGACAAAGAAATTAAAGTTCAGTATTATGCATTCCATCATTATGAAAGTAGTTTTTGATATTGCATGTGATTATTCGATTAGTAGAATATCCATGTGAATAAGTAAATGGAATTATTTCATTTTACTTTTTTCATACTATGTTAAAGTTAAAGTTTAAAAGGCTTTTGTTTTAGTTATACATTGCCTTAAATGTTTATAATTATTTTTGAAAGTTTCCGCTATATTGTTATCCTTACTGGGCATTTGAGATCACCCCTTTTCTATGTTTTATTTTTCCCAGGATGTGAGAAAGTAAGTTATGAATTACCCGCAGGGATATTATAAGGGGATAATAGTGTGGACTATGGAGACATTATGTTGTTATAGTAGTTTTTCACTTTATGATGTAATGTAAAACTTATGAATATATCTAGTGTTTCCAAGGATACTAAACCAATCGGTCTTTCGAGATTTGATCTTTCTTGTGATCATGCCAATGTTATGTAATAATGCACCGACTCTGGGTAACTAGGGTCGGGGCATTATAGTTGGTATCAGAGGAAGTTTAGTACAAACCTTGGAAGCTAGATTTAGATAAACTCTGATTAGAGCACGTAGACGTAAAATGAACTTTGAGGATTAGTATAGAAGAACTTCCTAGAATTTTGGTATTGTAGAGATTTTGTGAGTTTTCCGAGCAATACTTCCCTATCTGGATATGAGCAGGTAGAGGTGGCTCTGGCACAAATGTACCTAGGGGTAAAACCCGAAAACACCGCTTTGAGCTAGACTCGAACAGGAACTAGTGCACGACAACGGGCCTTGCTGCACTCTTGGTTACGACACTCCCGGGAGATATGCTTAGGATAACTCTCATTTTCATTACAAATCATTATGAAGGGTTTATGAGTATATACTTCCTCAAAGAAAATATTTTTATGATTATGGATTATATCCATAAATAGTTCAATTTATGTTAGGTGTTTTATAACTATGGGATTATGTATTTTGATTCATAAATTGATCTAGTTTATGCCATTGTTTAGAAATGGTGCCCAGTAGAAGGAATAATAACTCTAGCAATGCACATGATACAAAGAGAAAGAAGGATCATATATTTCATGGTCTTAAGCCAGAATTTATAAGAGAAATAGTCTCGCATGTATTATCATCATATGAAGAAATAATATCATGTGTTGATAAGATAAGTAAAGAGTTTACTGAGTCCTATGGCTTTGAAGGGAAGCAAGAGAAGAAAAGGATGGAAGAGATAAATATGGATAAAGGGAAGAGGGAAAAGAAGAATTTTCCCATATGTGATAACTGTGGGAAGAAACACCTTGGAACTTTTCTGAAAGGAATGGGAGTTTGTTATAAGTTTGGAGGAAAATGGCACAAAGTACGTGACTACAGGGGTAATAAAATGGTTTCAAATGTACAATGCTTCATTTGCAAGGAGTTTGGACACTACGCAAACCTATGCCCCAGTCATCGAACCATGCCGCAAATGATGCTATTGGATAATAATCAAGTTATGATACTACCAAAAATGAAGAGGAATGATTTGAGTTCTTTTGTTGATTATGTCAATTGAGTGTTGTATCAACAATGTACTTGTTATAATAATTATGGAGTATATAAGGATTGTACTGCAGTACTATTTCATTAAGGACTTGAGATTGTGTGGAACAAAGAAAAGTGACTCAATAGCAGGTTAAATTTTTGGAAAATATATGGTTGAGAGAAAGATAAACCATAATATGGTTCTGATACCGAGGTAGTGATTTTAGAATAATACATGATTGATTTGGATAAATTATATTGGATATTCTTGAATACCTTGAAGCTGATTAATGATTTGTATATTCCATCATTATTGGGGTTTAAAACATTTTTGGATTGGTGAAGTATATCCAGCATTCTATATAGAATAAGGGAGCATGAATGTAATCAATCAGTATTATGGTAATTTAGGATGTTTCAGTGTTTTAAAAGAATACATGATGAAGGTATTCATATGCTATTATGGGGTAAAAAGGATCTACATTAAGTTTACCTTCCTTATAAATATTGGACTGTGAGTTTGGACAGAAGTATTTTGGATAAATTCTAGTTTGAGATTAATTTTTGATTGCCATAAAAGGACAACCCAGAGGTCGGGCGGCAACCCATCGCGACCGGAAAAGCCGCGAGACTTGAACCCGCAACCGAAGGGCGACAAGGTTGTATCACCTACCACTGGCCCATGAGATGTCCTGGATTAAATAATGTAGTTTTTTTTAAGATCTGGTAGATGAATGATAAATTCGTTTATTTTGGAACCCTGTACGAATAGTATAAATAGAATTTTTTTACGAGTGAAATATGAGTTTGTGGTAGAAATTTATTAATGGACAAAACTCTAATTATAAAGTAAGTATATCTCCTTATGATCTTAGCCGATCTCATAAATAAATTCCTCAACATTAAGAAAAGGAACTTAGAACAAAAATGTTGTCCTAGATGGTACCTTAAATCATCACTAATTTATGGCTTTGGGATTGTTGGCCTTTTCATAGCCATGTTCTCTACCACTCTCCATCAGATAATTGATGGTTATATTTCTCTTCCACATCCATATTTTCCTACATGGAACCCTAGTATGTGTTATTTTCAGTAATCTTCATACTTTCCACTCTTTATTTTAAATAGAGGCCTCATTAATTCATTTTTTGATGTGGGATTTCAACTAAGATATTTTGAAACGTCAAAAATGTTTTATCCTAATACCTTATGTTTTGTTGAATCAATGGTATTTTAAATCATCGTAGATTGATGAATTTAAGGACCTCAATTTTAAAATTGTTTGTGATTGATGACCTCAATCACTACCTATAAATATTTACGTTTTTCCTCCAATTATATGTCTCTAATTGCCACCAATGTTCTGCTAATCGAGATCATAATTTGGTGGTGACCCTTTCATTTCTTTTTTCCTCATATTAAGACTAAATTTCAGTAACCTAATTTCCGATGTGGGTTTTCCCACAAAGATATTTTTTATTTTCACACTTTTATTTTCGAAGAACAATTTCAAATTGCGAGGACGCAATTTATTGAAGGAGGGGAGAATGTAACACCCCAAGATTTCATAGTGTGTTATTTCTTCAAAATAATACAATAACTTGCACTACACGTAACACCGAGTTCAAGCACACCATGAATTAGCAAACAATCCGTTCAAATGAGGTTATGAATAGTATTAACTAAATTTTAAACTTTATATAATTCTTATAATTTCAGAATCCATATTATGAGTTTCTTAGACATAATGTAAGAATAGATTCATTTTCAGTATTGCACTTTTATCAACTTTTAATAGTGAAACATTTTTAAATAAAATATTTTAAACTTTTTGACTAAATGGGGACATAAAAAAATTTAAAATGAAACATCCCAAGCTTCCACGGTACGCTTTCCTTTGAATAATACAGTAGCGTGTGTTGTACGCAACTTCGAGTTCTAACACACACCACAACCAATCAAACTAGCCGTTATGAATAGTAATACCAAATTTTTGAAATTATATATATTTTATATTTCAAAATGGACTTCATTTTTGGATTCGGAGTATTGAATTTAGCCTAATGTGAAATTTTGGTAATTTTCGGATAACTTTCATATTTTGATGAGTAGTGAAAATTACTAAATTTTAATTAAAAACAACTTTTTTAATCAAAATAATTAATAGTGATAAATTATGCATTTGAGTGTTTTTAAAGTATATTTAGAATATATTTTTACCATTTAATATAATGTGGGTCATTGGACATAATTTTACAATTAAACCGGACATAAACAAGTGCCAATCTTTTGATAGTTATTATCTCTTAAAAACACGCCTTTTGTTTTGACAGCGGGAATTAATTTTAAATTAATTTATGCCACTTCTGTGTTTTGAATTTAGAAAAATGGATTCCATATTCGGAATCAGGATGTTCAAATTGTGTAAATAGGTAACTTATATTTTTATACATTTTGAATAATTATTGCGGTAAATATTTTATTTACCATGGTTAAGGGTAAATCCGGTAAATAAAGGTTAACAAATAATATTATAATAATACTAAATTACCCTAAAACATGTCCTAGACTTATTGGTTGATACATGTTCGACCATAGGCATCTTTGGGTCTATTTTGGGACCCCATGGTGCCACTTGTAGGTGATAGGGACACTTTATTTTAATTAAGTTAAAATGAATACAAAAATGACACAAGCATTAATCTTTTAGAAAAAAAAAATTTACATAGGGTTATATATGTTGGATTTTAGATTATAAATATTCATTAGAAATATAAAACGATTTCCTACATAAGGATATTTTATTTATAATTTTTAGACATTATATAATTGAATTTATTTATGACACAATGATGATGAAGTAATTACTATAATAGTGAAAAATTAAAATAATTGGTATTATAAATACCCAAATAAATATAATTTGATACTTTTTATGAATTACAATAATTTTATAGGATAATATGACATATTAGGATTTATTTAATTAAATTTTTTCGAAGTAATAATTCTGTTATGAGTTTCACAAAAATCAACTATTGAATAGTGTCAAAATTGACATAAAAGAGTTTTTAAAACAAATATTATATTATTAATTGATATTAAATTCCTATAAATATAAGGTTCGGACAAGAGACATATATAATGAACCTTTCATCATTAATGGACCACTTGGGGGTCGCTTGGATGTATATGGTAAGTTTATTGACCCTATAATATAAAAATACAAAGAGACATTGTAAAAGTGAAACTAATTAACTTAGAGTTAATACTTAAAGATAAGGTTAATATAAGTACCCAAACCTGTATAAATTCTATTGGTTGAGTTTTTTTCGACCTATCCTCACCTTAACCTTTTAATAATAAACTTTGTATCCATTATAAACCGAATATGAATTTATTATAAACTAATATTTCTAGCTTTTCCAAAGGTACCCCTCACCCCTCTTATAAAAGATAACTCCTCCTTATCATTTCTTCACACCTTAAAAGCCTTTTGGTTCGTCCAAAATCTGCCCAAATACTCTCCCAACTTCCCTCACTACAACCTAGAGGCCTTATTTTGATCATAAATCCAACCTAAGGATCCCTTTTGATCAAATCAAAATGAAGAACTCGTAGAAGAGGTAATGATTTCACCACCCTTTTCCAAGTTCCTTTCTTCTTCCACTTATTCTTCCTTTGTTTTTACCATTCTAAAATAATAACTCCAGTATCATATATATACTCTGATGTTATTATAAATATGGTAAACCATATTCAGTATTCTATCCACCCTTTGTATAACATGTCACCATACGTGCGTACGTACGACTTACCGTCTCCACGTCGTGGTGTAATTGTTATTCAATATATTATTATTTGGATGGGTATAATAATGATGTGTAATTCATGTAAATAATAAATATAACATGTTAATGATTCTGTATATATGATATACCATCCATTTATATATTATTTTAATATCAAAATAATGATATTGTCGCTCGTGTGTACGTACGGACTACCGTCTCCACGAACGCGATTAGATTCATTCTCCATCGTATCCATTAAAGTGTAATTATAATTTGATGATTTAAAAATGATGTTTAAGGACTTGATATAATTCTGGATATGAATAAGATACAACCTATCCATAACAAACACGGCTTATGTAACAAAACATATAAAAGAAAACGAGTAAGTTAACACCCGAAACGGCGATAATTCAAAGATATTATTAACAAATCAATGTTAAAAGATCATATATGATATCATATTAATATATATGATTCTTGTATAATTTAATAACAATTATTTCACCATTATACAGGATGTTAACCTACCCCAACCAAGGAAAAGTACAAGGTAAGGGGTTTTCATCTCACTCCGTATTCCTGTGAGATTCATGCCATATTGCCACCATCTCCTTTTGTGTGGTGTATGTACTGCCCATAATTATATTATTTTTGTAATACACTCTAATTTATGTGTATTTACATATTCATTGTATGATACCTCTTTTATGGGTTGTATTTTTCATAAGTTACCAAATTGGTAAGGGTTATTTCACAATCTCTTTGTTATCTGAGGTTGTTTATACGTAATAACCTGCTGAGATCTCTTTATCATCCACATCCATGTTTCTTCAAAATGTATTTCATAACATTTTTACTATTTACAAGAATATGGGTTAAAGTCATTTATACCCTTGTTTGACTTTTTATAAGTGGTTTATAATGGAATCTTTCCGTCGTTTTCCAAACAAGGTGCTTTTTAACCTTTTCGACAGAATTAAGGTAAGAATGTTTTTTTAACTTATACGGCAGGTGCGGTTATTTTCCGCCGTTATAAAATCTTCGAAGCTTCCCTTAAAAGCTTATAAGATTATTTTCAAATTGAATGTATTATTTTATAATTATGTTACTTTTAAAATGATTTCAAAGAAAAAGAGAGATATTTCTCTAAAATAGTTTTGATTTCATCTATGTTAACATCCTTTGATGGATTTTAAGCTTATTTGAAGTTGATTTATTATGATACAAAACATCCATATTTTATTGAAGGTTTTGTGATATTTTTGACTGTGGATAAGTTATTCTTATGTCACTCATGGTTTTTGTTTAAAGTATTGACATTTCATAAGTTATTTTTAATCAAATTGTTTATGTTATATTTCAACCTTTCATTCAGATGAGTGTGTTATAAAAGTATGTTCCGGGTTGGGGACTGGTAAAAGTAAGCCCTCCAGGTTGGTCTCCGGTTATTAGAGGAACTCCAGTTTGGTCTCCAGTTATTAGAGGAACTCCGGGTTGGTTTCCGGTTATTAGAGGCACTCCGGGTTGGTGTCCGGTTATTAGAGGCACTCCGGGTTGGGTTCCAGTTACAGTTAGCCCCTAGGTCTTGGGACGAGGCCTTGACAAAGAAATTAAAGTTTAGCATTATGCATTCCATCATTATGAAAGTAGTTTTTGATATTTCATGTGATTATTCGATTAGTAGAATATCCATGTGAATAAGTAAATGGCATTATTTGATTTTACTTTTGTCATACTATGTTGAAGTTCAAGTTTAAAAGGCTTTTGTTTTAGTTATACATTGCCTTAAATGTTTATGCTTATTTTTTAAAGTTTCCGCTATATTGTTATCCTTACTGGGCATTTGAGCTCACCCATTTTCTATGTTTTATTTTTCCCAGGATGTGAAGAAGTAAGTTATGAATGACCCACAGGGATATTATGAGGGGATAATAGTGTGGACTATGGAGACATTATGTTGTTATACTAGTTTTTCACTTTATGATGTAATGTAAAAATTATGAATATATCTAGTTCTTCCAAGGCTACTAAACCAATCGGTCTTTCGAGATTTGATCTTTCTTGTGATCATGACAATGTTATGTAATAATGCACCGACTCTGGGTAACTAGGGTCGGGGCGTTACAGTTGGTATCAGAGTAAGTTTAGTAAAAACCTTGTAATCTAGATTTAGATAAACTCTGATTAGAGCACGTAGACCTAAAATGAACTTTGAGGATTAGTATAGAAGAACTTCCTAGAATTTTGGTATTTTAGAGATTTTGTGAGTTTTCCGAGCAATACATCCCTGTCTGGATACGAGCAGGTAGAGGTGGCTCTGGCACAGATGTACCTAGGGGTAAAACCCAAAAACACCGCTTTGAGCTAGACTCGAACAGGAACTGGTGCATGACAATGGGCCTTTCTGCACTCTTGGTTACGACACTCCCGGGGGATATGCTTAGGATAACTCTCATTTTCATTACAAATCATTATGAAGGGTTTATGAGTATATACTTCCTCAAAGAAAATATTTTTATAATTATGGATTATATCCATAAATAGTTCAATTTATGTTAGGTGTTTTATAAGTATGGGATTATGTATTTTCATTCATAAATTGATCTAGTTTATGACATTGTTTAGAAATGGCGCCCAGTAGATGGAATGAGAACTCTAGCAATGCACACGATACAAAGAGAAAGAAGGATCATATATTTCATGGTCTTAAGCTAGAATTTATAAGAGAAATAGTCTCGCATGTATTATCATCATATGAAGAAATAATATCATGTGTTGATAAGATAAGTAAATATTTTACTGAGTCCTATGGCTTTGAAGGGAAGAAAGAGAAGAAAATGATGTAAGAGAGAAAGATGGATAAAGGGAAGAGGGAAAAGAAGAATTTTCCCATATGTGATAACTGTGGGAAAAAACACCTTGGAACTTCTCTGAAAGGAATGGGAGTTTGTTATAAGTGTGGAGGAAAAGGGCACAAAGTACGTGACAGCAGGGGTAAGAAAATGGTTTCAAATGTACAATGCTTCATTTGCAAGGAGTTTGGACACTACGCGAACATATGCCCCAGTCATCGAAACATGCCGCAAATGATGCTATTGGATAATAATCAAGTTAGGATACTGCCACAAATGAAGAGGAATGATTTGAGTTCTTATGTTGATTATGTCAATTGAGTGTTGTATCAAAAATGTACATGTTATAATAATTATGGAGTATATAAGGATTGTACTACAGTACTATTTTATTAAGGACTTGAGATTGTGTGGAACAAAGAAAAGTGACTCAATAACAGGTTAAATATTTGGAAAATATATGGTTGAGAGAAAGATAAACCATAATATGGTTCTGATACTGAGGTAGTGATTTTAGAATAATACATGATTGATTTGGATAAATTATATTGGATATTCTTGAATACCTTGAAGCTGATTAATGATTTGTATATTCCATCATTATTGGGGTTTAAAACATTTTTGGATTGGTGAAGTATATCCAGCATTCTATATAGAATAAGGGAGCATGAATGTAATCAATCAGTATTATGGTAATTCAGGATGTTTCAGTGTTTTAAAAGAATACATGATGAAAGTATTCATATGCTATTACGGGGTAAAAAAGATCTACATTAAGTTTACCTTCCTTATAAATATTTGACTGTGAGTTTGGACATAAGTATTTTGGATAAATTCTAGTTTGAGATTAATTTTTGATTGCCATAAAAGGACAACCCAGAGGTCAGGCGGCAACCCATCGCGACCGAAAAAGCCGCGAGACTTGAACCCGCAACCGAAGGGCGACAAGGTTGTATCACCTACCACTGGCCCATGAGATTTCCTGGATTAAATAATGTAGTTTTTTTAAGATCTGGTAGATGAATTATAAATTCGTTTATTTTGGAACCCTGTACGAATAGTATAAATAGAATTTTTTTTTCGAGTGAAAGATGAGTTTGTGGTAGAAATTTATTAATGGACAAAACTCTAATTATAAAGTAAGTATATCTCCTTATGATCTTAGCCAATATCATAAATAAATTTCTCAACATTAAGAAAAGGAACTTAGAAAAAAAAAATTGTCATAGATGGTACCTTAAATCATCACTAATTTATGGCTTTGGGATTGTTGGCCTTTTCATAGCCATGTTCTCTACCACTCTCCATCAGATAATTGATGGTTATATTTCTCTTCCATATCCATATTTTCTACATGGAACCCTAGTATGTGTTATTTTCGGTAATCTTCATACTTTCCACTCTTTATTTTAAATAGAGGCCTCATTAATTCATTTTTCGATGTGGGATTTCAACTAAGATATTTTGAAACGTCAAAAATGTTTTATCCTAATACCTTATGTTTTGTTGAATCGATGGTATTTTAAATCATCGTAGATTGATGAATTTAAGGACCTCAATTTTAAACTTGTTTGTGATTGATGACCTCAATCACTACCTATAAATATTTATGTTTTTCCTCCAATTATATGTCTTTAATTGCCACCAATGTTCTCCTAATCGAGATCATAATTTGTTGGTGACCCTTTCATTTCTTTTTTCCTCATATTAAGACTAAATTTTAGTAACCTAATTTCCGATGTGGGTTTTCCCACAAAGATATTTTTTATTTTCACACTTTTATTTTCGAAGAACAATTTCAAATTGCGAGGATGCAATTTATTGGAGGGGAGAATGTAACACCCCAAGATTTCATAGTGTGTTATTTCTTCAAAATAATACAATAACTTGCACTACACGCAACACCGAGTTCAAGCACACCATGAATTACCAAACAAGCCATTCAAAAGAGGTTATGAATAGTATTAACTAAATTTTAAACTTTATATAATCCTTATAATTTCAGAATCCATATTATGAGTTTCTTAGACATAATGTAAGAACAGATTCATTTTCAGTATTGCACTTTTATCAACTTTTAATAGTGAAACATTTTTAAATACAATATTTTAAACTTTTTGACTAAATGGGGACATAAAAAAATTTAAAATGAAACATCACAAGCTTCCACGATACACTTTCCTTTGAATAATACAGTAGCGTGTGTTGTACGCAACTTCGAGTTCTAACACACACCACAACCAATCAAACTAGCCGTTATGAATAGTAATACCTAATTTTTGAAATTATATATATTTTATATTTCAAAATGGACATCATTTTTGGATTTTGAGTATTGAATTTAGCCTAAGGTAAAATTTTGGTAATTTTCGGATAACTTTCATATTTTGATGAATAGTGAAAATTACTAAATTTTAATTAAAAACAACTTTTTTAATCAAAATAATTAATAGTGATAAATTATGGATTTGAGTGGTTTTAAAGTATATTTAGAATATATTTTTACCATTTAATATAATGTTGGTCATTGTACATAATTTTACAATTAAACCGGACATAAACAAGTGTCAATCTTTTGATAGTTATTATCTCTAAAAAACACGCTTTTTGTTTTGACAGCGGGAATTAATTTTAAATTAATTTATGCCACTTCTGTGTTTTTAATTTAGAATAATGGATTACATATTTGGAATCAGGATGTTAAAATTGTGTAAATAGGTAACTTTTATTTTTAGACATTTTGAATAATTACTACGGTAAATATTTTATTTACCATGGTTAAGGGTAAATCCGGTAAATAAGGGTTAACAAATAATATTATAATAATACTAAATTACCCAAAAACGTGTCCTAGCCTTATTGGTTGATACATGTTCGACCATAGGCATCTTTGGGTCGATTTTGGGACCCCATGGTGCCACTTGTAGGTGATAGGGACACTTTATTTTAATTAAGTTAAAATGAATACAAAAATGACACAAGCATATATCTTTTAGAAAAACAATTTTTACATAGGGTTATATATGTTGGATTTTAGATTATAAATATTCATTAGAAATATAAAACTATTTCCTACATAATGATATTTTATTTATAATTTTTAGACATATCATAATTTAATTTATTTATGACACAATGATGATGAATTAATTACTATAATAGTGAAAAATTAACATAATTGATATTATAAATACCCAAATAAATATAATTTGAGACTTTTAATGAATTACAATAATTTTCTTGTATAATATGACATATTAGTATTGATTTAAGTAAATTGTTTCGAAGTAATCATTCTGTTATGAGTTTCACAAAAATCAACTATTGAATAGTGTCAAAATTGATATAAAAGAGTTTTTAAAACAAATATTATATTATTAATTGATATTAAATTACTAAAAATATAAGGTTCGGCCAAGAGACATATATAATGAACGTTTCATCATTAATGGACCACTTGGGGGTCGCTTGGATGTATATGGTAAGTTTATTAACCATATAATATAAAAATACAAAGAGACATTGTAAAAGTGAAACTAATTAACTTAGAGTTAATACTTAAAGATAAGGTTAATATAAGTACCCAAACCTGTATAAATTCTATTGTTTGAGTGTTTTTCAACCTATCCCCACCTTAAACTTTGAATAATCAACTTTGGAGCCATTATAAACCGAATATGAATTTATTATAAACTAATATTTCTAGCTTTTCCAAAGGTACCCCTCACCCCTCTTATAAAAGGGAACTCCTCCTTCTCATTTCATCACACCTTCAAAGCCTTTTGGTTCGGCCAAACTCTGCCCAAATACTCTCCCAAATTCACTCAATACAACCTAGAGCCCTTATTTTGATCAGAAAGCCAACCTAAGGAGCCCTTTTGATCAAATCAAAATGAAGAACTCGTAGAAGAGGTAATGATTTCACCACCCTTTTCCAAGTTCCTTTCTTCTTCCACTTCTTCTTCCTTTGTTTTTACCATTATAAAATAATAACTCCAGTATCATATATATAATGTGATGTTATTATAAATATGGTACAACCATATTCAGTATTCTATCCACCCTTTGAATAACATTTCACCATACGTGCGTACGTACGGCTTACCGTCTCCACGTCGTGGTGTAATTGTTATTCAATATATTATTATTTGGATGGGTATAATAATGATGTGTAACTCATGTAAATAATAAATATAACATGTTAATTATTATGTATATATGATATACCATCCATTTATATATTATTTTAATATCAAAATAATGATATTGTCGCTCGTGTGTACGTACGGACTACCGTCTCCACGAACGCAATGAGATTCATTCTCCATCGTATCCATTAAAGTATAATTATAATTTGATGATTTAAAAATTATGTTTAAGGACATGATATCATTCTGGATATGAATAAGATACAACCTATCCATAACAAACACAGCTTATGTAACAAAACATATAAAAAAAACGAGTAAGTTAACACCCGAAACGACGATAATTCAAAGATATTATTAACAAATCAATGTTAAAAGATCATATATGATATCATATTAATATATATGATTCTTGTATAATTTAATAACAATTATTTCACCATTATACATGAGGTTAACCTACCCCAACCAAGGAAAAGTACAAGGTAAGGGGTTTTCATCTCACTCCTTATTCCCGTGAGATTCATTCCATATTGCCACCATCACCTTTTGTGTGGTGTATGTACTGCCCATAATTATATTCTTTGTGTAATACACTCTAATTTATGTGTATTTACATATTCATTGTATGATACCTCTTTTATGGGTTGTATGTTTCATAAGTTACCAAATTGGTAAGGGTTATTTCACAATCTCTTCGTTATCCGAGGTTGTTTATACGTAATAATCTACTGGGATATCTTTATCATCCACATCCATGTTTCTTCAAAATGTATTTCATAACATTTTTACTATTTACAAGAATATGGGTTAAATTCATTTATACACTTGTTTGACTTTTTATAAGTGGTTTATAAAGGAATCTTTCCGGCGTTTTCCAAACAAGGTGCTTTTTAACCTTTTCGACAGAATTAAGGTAAGAATGTTTTTTTAACTTATACGGCGGGTGCGGTTATTTTCCGCCGTTATAAAATCGTCGAAGCTTCCCTTAATAGCTTATAAGAATATTTTCAAATTGAATGTATTATTTTATAATTATGTTACTTTTAAAATGATTTCAAAGAAAAAGAGAGATATTTCTCTAAAATAGTTTTGATTTCATCTATGTCAACATCCTTTGATGGATTTTAAGCTTATTTGAAGTTTATTTATTATGATACAAAACATCCATATTTTATTGAAGGTTTTGTGATATTTTTGACTATGGATAAGTTATTCTTATGTCACTCATGGTTTTTGTTTAAAGTATTGAAATTTCATAAGTTATTTTTAATCCAAATGTTTATGTTATATTTCAACCTTTCATTAAGATGAGTGTGTTAGACAAGTATGTTCCGGGTTGGGCACTGGTAAAAGTAAGCCCTCCGGTTTGGTCTCCGGTTATTAGAGGAACTCCGGTTTGGTCTCTGGTTATTAGAGGAACTCCGGGTTGGTGTCCGGTTATTAGAGGCACTCCGGGTTGGTGTCCGGTTATTATAGGCACTCCGGGTTGGGTTCCGGTTACAGTTAGCCCCTAGGTCTTGGGACGAGGCCTTGACAAAGAAATTAAAGTTCAGAATTATGCATTCCATCATTATGAAAGTATTTTTTGATATTGCATGTGATTATTCGATTAGTAGAATATCCATGTGAATAGGTAAATGGCATTATTTCATTTTACTTTTGCCATACTATGTTGAAGTTCATGTTTAAAAGGCTTTTGTTTTAGTTATACATTGCCTTAAATGTTTATGCTTATTTTTGAAAGTTTCCGCTATATTGTTATCCTTACTGGGCATTTGAGCTCACCCCTTTTCTATGTTTTATTTTTTCCAGGATGTGAAGAAGTAAGTTATGAATGACCTGTAGGGATATTATGAGGGGATAATAGTGTGGACTATGGAGACATTATGTTGTTATAGTAGTTTTTCATTTTATGATGTAATGTAAAACTTATGAATATATCTAGTGTTTCCAAGGCTACTAAACCAATCGGTCTTTCGAGATTTGATCTTTCTTCTGATCATGACAATGTTATGTAATAATGCACCGACTCTGGGTAACTAGGGTCGGGGCGTTACATGCAACATATCAGCATGCCATGCATCGTATCTTCAAACCCTTCTTAGGGAAGTTTGTTTAATTCTATTTAGACTATTAGGTGGTTAAATCCAAAAAACATTCTAATCACTAGTCTGATTTAAAAGTCATATTCTGCAAGCTTCGACAACATAATTTGAAGATGAACCCCTTAAAATGTGCTTTTGGGGTAACCTCAGGAATATTTCTTGGCTTTGTTGTACACCATCGTGGTATTGAAGTCGATCCTGAGAAGACCAAGTCAATCCTTGGTATGTCACCTCCTCGATATTTGAAATAATTAAGAGGACTTCAAGGAAGCTTATCCTATATTCGGCGTTTCATCTCCAATTTGGTAGGCAAGAGTTTACCCTTCACGAAATTGATGAAGAATGGAGTCACTTACCAGTGGACTGAAGAATATCAAGAAGCATTCGATATTCTCAATAAATACCTCTTAAGTCCACTGGTTCTCATGCCACCTGTTGAAGGAAGACCACTTATCCTCTACGTGACAGCTCTAGAGCGATCATTGGGTTCCTTTCTTGCTCAAAAGAATGTCGTTGGGAATGAAAACAGCCTCTACTATCTCAGTCGAACTATGCTTGAAGCATAAACCCGGTATTCAAGTATTGAGAAGTGATGCCTGGCATTAATCATTGCAGTTCAGAAGTTGAGACACTACCTGCAACATCACGAGGTCTAATTGGTATCCCACAATAACCCACTCAAATTCATCCTTAGTCGTCCAATGCTTATAGGACGTCTGGCAAGTTAGGCAGTTATTTTGCAACAATTCGACATTCAGTATGTGTCTTAAAAGGTGATAAAGGGCCAAGATCTGGCTGATTTCCTGGCTGAACACCCTTCAGTGGAAGAAAAATCTTCAGATATTGAACTCCCTGATGAGGAAGACTTCTCTATTCAAGAAAATCCTCAGGCATGGGAAATATATTTTGATGGTGCTTCCAGAAGTCCAATAGGGAGGAAAATGGAAAATCCTAAATTCAACAAAGTTGGCATAGGAATTGTGCTCATTTCTCCAGAAAATGTTGTGTTACCTTATTCCTTCTTATTGTGGGAAGGTGGTACCAATAATGAAGCAGAATACCAAGCTCTCATCGTAGGCTTGGAATTAGCGCTTCAAGCACAAGTGAATCACTTAAAGGTGAAAGGTGATTCAGACTTGGTAATCAAACAAGTCAATGGGGATTATGCCATCAGAAAATAAGAACTAATCCCTTTGTATGATTACGTTAGAGATTTAATGGAGGAATTCCCTTCAGAACTGACATTTTCTTATATCCCAAGATCACAAAATGCTCAAGCTGAGGCACTCACTAATATAGCCACAGCTCTAGCAGATCCAAATCGGGACGAGACAACTATTAGTATTGTCCACCATTGTGTAATTTCACCTTATGTTCGAATCGGAATAGAGGAAATTAATGAAATTAGTCCCATTCCTGAACTATATGGTCATACTACAGGATGGATGTCACCTATCAGGGAATACCTTCAAAATGGAACACTTCCACCTGATAGAGCTGAGAAAGAACAAATCCGATGACGTGTGGTCAATTTTACTCTTTATGATAGCCCAGATCACCTAGAGAAAATTCTCTACAAACGTGGTTTTGATGGAGTTCTCTACAAATGTATTGATGGTGAAGAGACAATGGCTATCATGAAAGAAGTGCATGTAGGAGTCTGTGGTTCCCACTAGTCTGGACATAGACTGTCTGATCAGATTCGAAGGCTTGGATACTTTTGGCCTTCAATGATACAAGATTGTGTTGATTTCACAAAGAAGTTTCATTCATGCCAAGTACATGAAAACTTCATTCATCAACCTAAAGAGTTTCTTCATACAGCTAAATACTCATGACCATTTTCCACATGGGGAATGGATGTGGTGGGACCTTACCCTTCGGCTACGACCAAGCTGTTTAATTACATTATTACTGCTACTGATTTCTTTTCCAAATGGGCAGAGGCAATACCTCTCAAGGAAGTCAGTTCTAAATGCGTTGTTAGCTTCATCAAGTTTAACATCATTACCAGATTTGGTGTCCCTCATACCATATTAACAGACAATGGCACCAACTTATGTTCATCCGAGGTGAAGAAGATGTATCAAGAATATAACATCAAATCCAACCATTCATCTCGGTATCATGCAACGGCCAATGGCTAGATCGATCCCTTCAACAAGACTCTTTCAAATATACTGCAAAATATGGTGGATTAAGATAAGAAGTCATGGCCTGATAAACTTTTTCATGCTTTATGGGATTATCGGACTACCACCTGCACTGCAACATGGTCAACTCCATATTCATTGGTATATAGAACGAAAGCAGTATTTCCAATTGAAGTTCAATTACCCTCGCTCAGAGTAGCCATTTGTGATCAGTCATCTACAGATGAGAAATCTCAAAAGCGATTGAATGAATTGGAACGGTTAGATGAGAAACGATTGTGCACTTTACAACATTTGGAAGTCTATCAGAATCGAATTGCACGAGCTTTTGACAAAAAAGTTCGTCTTCGTTCATTCACTCAGGGAGAATTGGTATTAGTTCTCAGAACTCCAATGATACCAGGAATGAAACCACACAAGCTTGAGCCAAAATGGGAAGTACCTTACTCAATACATAGGGTCTACTCTAATGGAGCTTATTCCTTAATCTCAATGGATGGAGAACTCATCACTACTTCAACCAATGACAGTTTTTAAAGAAGTATTTTGTATAAACACAAAATATGTTATCAATGGTCCGGTATGACCTTAAACTGCACCACCGTCCAGTAAGACGTTAAACTGCATCATCAACAGGTCCATGCATATGACCCTAAACTATTTTCAAGTCCCTTACGTCCAGCATGACGTTAAACTGCATCATCCACAGTCCATGAATGTGACTTTAAACTATTCACACTTTCTTCCAACATGACATTAAACTGTGAAAAGTCCCTAATATGTCCAACATGACGTTAAACTGTGGAAAATGTTCCCTAATTCGTCAAACGTGATTTTAAATAGTGTACTCTTTTGTCCTCACTGCATGACAATAAACTGCACAGTCCCCCTTTCGTCCAACATGATGTTAAACTATATTGTCCTCATCTTCCTAACTAAATGATACTAAACTATACAAAAATTCCTTTTATACGTCCTACATGACATTAAAATATACTTTGTCCCTACTACATGACACTAAATTGTGCATCACCAATAGTCCTAACTGCAAGACTTTAAACTGCATAGTCCCTTTATACATCCTACATGACATTAAACTGTACTTTTTCCCTGTTACATGACACTAAATTGTGCAGCACCAATAGTCCTAACTGGAAGACTTTAAACTTCATAGTCCCTTTATATGTCCTACATGAAATTAAACTATGCATCGTTAAGGTTTTTGCTACCTCTTGTTTCTCACACAGAGTATGACTCATGTGATCTTAGAGAAAACTTAAACCATAACACTCTATCTGGGATACTAACCATGTGTATGTCCCAACACCTTTTTTTAATTTGTTTTCCCCAAGAAAAACTTGATCATTAATTAATTATTTAATTGAACTACGCAGACTTTGATCCTTTCCTTTTAGGCTGGGTACGTAGGCAACCTCCCAAGGTTCAAGAACAAAACCAATCTCTTCACATCGGTTCACCTCCATCTCATACGATGTTGATTTGTGAAACCGCCCATAGAATCAATATCTTTACATTGGTTCACTTTCGTCCTTGTTATACAACGTTAAACTATACAACACTTTTGTCCAGTATGATAATAAACTAAAATATTCTTTGATACCCTCACCTGAGAGGGAACCATTATTTACATTGATTTTTCAATCATGTTTCATTTCAAAGACTACATACATACATGGAAATGCCTAAACCTTTTATCTTTTGTTAAACCATCATTGTACTAAAGTCCCCTTTAACCCTTCACATGTACAAACCAAATTCATATAGAGGGTATTGCTAGAACTACGTGGGCTTGATTCCCATCCTTATGGGATATGTAGGAACGTTCGAGTGTCCCTCGAATCCAGCCCCAAGCCTTTTAGGCCTAACCCCAAATTCCACTTCCAGTCCCTTGGCTGAAAAGTCCCCATGAAAACACACACTATGTAATTCTTACAATGGTCCAAGCTCTATGACCCTAAACTAAGATCTCTAATCCTTTTGTCCCACACGACGTTAAACTGTAATTTAAGAACTACGTATGGATTGATTCCCATCCTTATGGGATACGTAGTGAAGTCCAACATTTTAATTCAGGACCCAACCACAACATGATTATGGTGCATTGATCTGTGTATCTTTATATATATTGGACAATACCCATATTTATGTGTCATAATCCTAACCTTAAATATTTTCAGATCTTCGTAGCCCTTTTCTTGACTTTTAGTCACAAAAATGTCAAATTTCTAAGAGTTCTTTTACCTGACTATGCAGCACGTTCCCTTAGGCGGCCTTGCATAAACAGTCTACATAACAGACTTGTCAGCCAAAAGATACTATTATTTGACTATGCAGCCAATGCCCTTTGGTGGACCTGCATAATTCAACCCCCTAACGGGTTTGTTAAATAATGGTAACTTCATTCTTGGGAAGAAATCCTCTTTTGTACTTATTGGTCTTAAATGATAGTATGTAGGGATCCGCCAAAATAGCCATCCTTAACATATTTTTCCCATATCCTTTTTCATGATCTGAAAGTATTCAAGTCTATGTTTTATATTCTCCTTCCCTACATTTGGTTCAGACCTTCGTAGAAGTTATATCCATCCAGTTCTTCGATAATCTTGTTCGGAAATATCTTATCCATATTCAAGTACCTATTTCCATACAACAAACTCTATACTTTAGAAATTTTGAGTCTCTATAAACTTTCAATGGCTTCTAGCAGTAGAAAGGTAAATTTCTGAGAGTTCTTTTTCCTGACTATGCAGCACGTGCCCTTAGGCGGTGTTGCATAAACAGTCCACATAATAGACTTTTCAGCCAAAAGATATTATTATTTGACTATGCATCCAATTCCCTTAGGTGGCCCTGCATAATTCAACCCCCCAACGGGTTTGTTAAATAATGGTAACTTCATTCTTGGGAACTACTTCTTCTAATTCCTTTTAGATCTTTTTCATATCATTCCTCAGATTCAAATATTCTTAAGTCATAGTTTACATATTCTTTCCCTCATACTTGAGTATGATAATATGTTTTGCAGATAAATTGTCAAAGAATTGAGTCAATTCTAAATTCATTCGGTCAAAGCTATTTCGACCTTAAACATTAGCCTCCTTATGTCTGACATGGATGAATTTAAACTGCCCACAAAAGACAAGGGAACTCTGAATAAAAGTCACATTCCGGCTCACTAAACGTACATTTTGTATGATTTAGGTAATATTGAGCAATTAAGAGTTTCAAAGTTTGTAGGGTTATTTATATTACTCTTAGTAAAAATCAAACTATGCTTACTAGGCCCATTGTCTTAGGTAAAATTTAAAGCAGGTAGCAAAAGAATGTAGGTACAAATGATTGAAGATGAAAGTGTTTTTCATTGATACACATGAGATAGAAGGACATCCATAGACTGGAGTCTCTTCTATTTTTCAAGAATTACAAGAGGCTTTCAACATAACTCTTCATTTGATTTACGACATCCCAAGCTTCATTAGCAACCTCCTGGAATTCATTCATTCAACTGGATACAATAAGATATGTAGTGATACCATCTATTCTTGGAACAATTGTAAAAGGATACTCTTGGGTGCGGTTTGAGAAAATTTTCTGCTAATCAAATAGTGAATCTATTTCTGTCCAACAGACTTGGAAGATGGATACATGGATTTAAGAATGGAGCATTGGAAGTAAAGATCCATTTGGAGAGAGTACTCTTTTCAGATATTGCTCTAATGCCATGTTTTTCTTCTCTCCACCAACCGGCAATGGAAAAAATTTAAGCCCATGGGTTTTCCATTTTCATATCTGTAAGGAAATGGCATGGAGGAAAATTTTGAAAGCTCACACCAATGTTGTTGCTCTTAATGCAAAGATAACCGAAATAGAGGAGTAGCAGTGCAGCTACATTTCAGGTGTATAGTTCTTTGCATCTGGAATAGTGACTTCTCGTAGATGACCATGACCATACAGAGACAGGTAGATTCTCTGTGGGAAATTAAGATGATATTTCTTCAAGTACTTAGCCAAATCTGGGAGAGTGTTGTCGAAGATATCATAGCAATCATGGACAATAATGTTCATCATGTCATCAATACGCTTGCTAGCCAGTTCATTAGCCATTCCGATTCTCCTCAGAGCCATTGAATCTGTACAAAATTTGAATAAACTAACTCTTAAATGGGTTGATTTTTCATATATTTTTTGAAGAAATTTCAAAAAAATGGTTAATGAATTAAGGAGCACAATTATAAAACTTGGCACGCAAGTATGGATGTGCCGTGCAAGTATTTGGCATGCAAGTATCACCGTGCTGGCCCAGATACCTTGACAGTAGTGAGACATCAAGGAAACAGTGGGAAATATAGCAACTTGCGCGGTGAGAGCTCGAAAGATTAAAATCCATATTCTTTGTACGGAAGTGAGGCCCTCTATTTATAGATGAGGCTATGACCCTACGCATCGTACCCTGCGCGATCAAAGGTCGTACCCCTGCACGCCAAACCCTGCGCGACTGAAGCTCATTTGCACTCCATACCATGCGCGCCCCAATTTCCTTTTTGATTCTCTATTTCCTCAGAGTCAAATCCTCATTTATTTTAGATCCAACTTTGAGGGGGGAATTTTGTTGACGCTCTTTTAATCAAAAAATCTAAATAATGGAAAAGGGGATTATCTTAACTCAAAGTGATTCAACCTTTGGACAAATATCAAAAATTGACAAAGGAAGGAATAAGAAGAATGTTGCACAAGGGTCGCGCAAGTTCTACGATGGTCGCTCAAGTACACTTGCACACCACAATGGTCGTGCAAGTACACTTGTGAGCCCTAAGTTATAACCGCCCGGGGTTTCTCTAGCCTATAAATAGACCCTGTGGGCCCCCCATTTCAGGAGGAGGAATTTTTCTAGAAACTCAGATTTGAGCTCTCGGCGCCCTAGTCTCTTCTCAAATCTTCTGAAACACTTCTAAGGTAATTTATTACCTATAATGGAAGATCTAAAGAGGGGGAGGAAGACCTAAGTGTTGAAACTCATCAACACATGAGTGCCTGAGTGGCTATCTCTTAAGGGAAATGGCCACACTTGCGCGCAACCTAACTCCTTCAATAGAACATGCGTGCCACTCTTCTGGAAGAACTACAAGATGATTCTAAATGATTTAACCAAAAGTCTCTCAAGTATTACCATGATGGTTTTCAAATGCTCAAGTACCCATGTGTCTCACAGGTATACCTGCGCGACCAGGACTTGTGTGCCCACGCAGTACCTGCGCGCCTGGCAGGACATGCGCGCCCCTGCCTTTTTGGGTGCCCTTCTTGCCTATTTCACCCCTCTTAATCCATTCGACCCTCCTATTCAAGATTCAGTCTTCAAGACACTCTTCAAAGCTATTAATGGCATGATTTCTTGATTTGACTTCCTTATCCGAAATGAATTCTGTTGAATATCTCTCAAAACATTGTGATTTTCACATCTTTATGTCACTAAAGATTGAGATTTCATTCATTCAACCTCATCCTTTAAGATGATAGAACTCATTAACCTGGGCCTCCTTTTCAGGAATAATCCCCAGTCATAATTCTTAACCTGGGCCTCCTTTTCAGAAGTAATATCCAGTCTAAAATATGGGCATCCTCTTTAGGAGTAAGCCCCAAGTCCCTTAATTTTTCAAATCTCTTAACCTGGGCCTCCTTTTCAGGAGTAAGCCCCAGTCTTAATTTTTCTTAACCAGTCCTAATTTACCTTTGATCTGGGATTCCTTTTCAGGAGTAAAACCCAATCATAAGTCCTCTCCTAATTTGGGCCTCCTTTTCAGGAGTAAGCCCCAAGTTAGAGTATTCAAATCTCCATGAATCACATATACCTTTATAGACCCTCTTCCTGGATTTATTCCCTAAATTAAATCCTAATATTCATTTATCTGGGCAGTCATACACACATAAGTCCCACATTATTTATTATGATTGCATATTTCATGGCACAATTGTCTGATTTTTACCAATACCTCTTGTTTCTCACACCGAGCATGAATCACGTGATCTTAGAGTGTAAAAGTAATTATGACATCCTTCTTTGATCCATCAATCATAAACATCATACTCCCTTACTCAAACTACGTGGGTTCTGATTCCTTTTCTTAACAAAGGATACGTAGGTAGCCCATCTGCGGGTTCGATCCCAACTCTGAAATAATCCATGTCCTTCTGAATGACAATAAACATCAAGTGACCCACTGAGTGGCTTTAAAACCAGCATGGTCATCATAATGACCAAGATACTTCTATATAAATGTGTCGAAGGATACCATTGACCAAGAATCTCTAATAAATACAGATGATTCTATATCGATGAAGATCCTACAATACATATAAAAGATTCTCTAAATTTCTTACATATTTAATCATTGATTGTCAGATCTGAAGGAAATCACATTTTATACATGGTAATGTAATAAGGATTCATGAACATAACTTAAATCTATAAATATAGTCCCGAAGTAGACAATAATTCCCCTCAAAAGGTGTGATGATTCCGACCTCCCATCCTCTCGACTAATGCAAATTCCTAAGCCTCATCAGTCCACAACTAATGAGCGCCTACCTTTGGAAAGTAGGTCCAAATGGATATGGAATCATTGGATGTTTCCAGTTCTACGAACAAATCCGTTAGAAATCGATTGGAATGTTTGAACCTTCAATCAAGGTGATCATCCCCAAATTCCGAGGGAAACACCAACTCATATGAAAATTGATAATTTACATGATTAAAGTCCATATTTCTCACAGTATCTAAAAAATAGTTGTCATCCCTTAATATATAATCATATTTATTATCTTTACTAATAATTTTTTATCACAGGGATAATAATACCGTTAGCAACTTAGGATAATTCACTAAGTTGAACATTGTATTTTATTAGATGAAAGTTTTTTTTCTAAAATTATAAATCACAAATGGTTCACATAAAATCACACGAGTTCGTGAATAAATGGAATTATTACAAATTATAATTTATATGATATAAACATTCCATTAGAGTTGGCATATAGTTATGTGTTAACACTATTAGTCACTAAACATGTCTCAAAAGGAGTGGTGGAATACTTCAAATAGTTATAAGACTCCTCAATGATATTCTATTTACTAATATTATCACTTTATAGTGTATAAGGAAATGTGGGATTAAGAATAATTCCTCTCTACATTTTATTATCAATGAATTCTTAGTTAAAATATTCTCCAGCTAACCCTCCAAGAGCATCCTATATATTTTACCAAGCATATTCTCTACTTCACTTTTACATTTCAAAAATATATTAAATGATTCTTCATGAAGTATATGAATTTATCTATAGATTCTACATAAAATAGTTCACAGGTATCTTGTTGAAATGATTCTATAATATTTGTGTCATTATCACCTTTGACTCCTAATGGTTTATTTATCATAAAACATTATATATAATCATGTTAAATGCGTAAGATTTTTTACACCAAAGATTATAAACACTCTTCTATGTATATTATTAATATTTTCTTTTAGTTTTACTTCACTAATAATTAACATTCCACAAAAGGGTATTAACATGAGTATTATGTTCTACATTCATCATTAATGATTTATTTCAGAAATATATGATTCAATTGTAATTAAACTATTAATTAAGTTGGATATAACATAAATACATTCATTCCAAACATGAAACAATGTTTCATTATGTCTAAAAATCGACACCAAGATAGACTTTAGGAAACTTAGAATATAAAACAATTGTTTTATGTCAACATTGTGATTTGTTTATCTACTCTATCCGTTGCAGGAGTCATGCTCCATCAGAAACATGAAGATTCACTACACTTATGTAATGTTTTTTATCTTCCTTAGATCCTATATTTGGATATAAGTATGTGAGTAACATATTGTATTTAATAACCAACAATATAAATAGAAAATTTACATGAAATCTATGGTATTTAAATATTTTCATTCACTTAATTACCTACAAGGATAGAAGAACCAATCCTTATATATAAGGAAAATCAAATTCTATAGATTTTCAGTAGTTTCATTATACTATTCACTTTATAGTTCCTAATGAAAATGGAAAATCTAGGTGATAAGGATGAAAAATGATATTTATGGATAATTTATTATCCATTTGGAAACCCAACTTTGCTAACTAATCAATATACTATATCATCTTGAGTAGATGATCAATATCATGGTATTCATTTTGATTTTTACACTTATATAGTGAAATAAAAATATGATTTATCATTTTTCCTCTAGTTCTCATTTTCAATTTCTCAAAAATGATAATCATGGTGTATGCATCCATATACTTATATTTTATTTTCCAGCTCTATATATAGAGATAGTAACATAATACAATGGATATTGCAAGCATCCTACATGTTCCACCTGTAGGAAACATTCTCAACCACACTTACTCCTTAAGGTGGTTGATAAGGAATAGGGGACTCCAATGTATAGAAGATATTTTTCTTTTCGTAGAACAATATCAAAGTGCGTATACCAATCTTTTAAAATAGTTTTAGTTATGGAATTATCTCTATTAAAAATTTATTATATTTATTTTCAGGTTTTTCTTTATATTTTTATATAAAAAATAAAAATTGATTTGGTATTTTAATTACCAGTTGTGACATAATTAATAATTTAATGAAGTCTACTAGTATTTTATCACATCTAAACTACCTTCACCATTAGATTCAAAATATCCATTCACTTATATATTCTCGAGATAGTAATCCATATTTCCCTTATCATATCCTAGGTAGAGGCCTTTTCAAATTATTCAATGATATTTAGGCAGGATTTAGTCACAAAATGCATCAACTCATAGCTCCATGGTCTTTTTAGTGGGCTTCAGAATTCGAAAATCCTATACTTATATTTTCTCAATAATCTCTTTTAATTCATACAAATTCTTACTAAGATAATCAATTATTGATACTAATTATACTAATGTGACCCAATAATTTCATTATAACACCATAATAATTTTATGAACTTGGACAAGGGTTGGATAAGAATTTTGAACTATGGTTATATCCAAACCCAAGTGATGGAAATTTTTTTTAATGATTTAATATTGTAGATAATGCATTTTTTTATTTATGGCTAATTATCCTTTATCATGTTCTTCACATATTTTTAAATTTTATGTTAAACTTTCATAAACAATTAACCTTAACTAATAAAATAATTTACGCATATTAATTTTATTTTTATAATATATATTATTTTATTATTTATATATTTTCTAATCATTTTATGTAAAAAATTACATAAGTAATTAACCATATCTGATAGAATACATATTATGAAAGAATCAAGTACGGGGTGGAAGCAAGAAAAAAATAAATTTTCAATTTTTAACACCAAATCTATCAAAAAACACTTGATCTAGTATAGATATTACTGATTCATTCTAAATATATTGTGAAATCCATTTAAGCATGAAAACACAATCATTTTGATACCTTGGTGGAAGTTTTTGAGACCGGTGATATCTACTCATCTCTGGATCATCATATCTCAAATAAACCAAACTAGATTCTCTATAGATTATCCACACAAGTTCTATAGCTCCACAAACATCATAATCCAAATCATTATTTCTATAATGAAATATCAAAGTCCTTATGATGCCTGTATGATCACTAGAAGATTACTCAATTGATCTCCAAGCTTAGATTGATCCATTCTTGGTCTTTCTCTCTCTATATTCTTAAGAGATGAGAAGAGAGGAGTGGATAGAATTATACATTCATAAAAATTGATACCCACACAATTAAATGATTAAAAATGAGCTCAAATAGTTATGTTTAAATTTACAAAATTGTACTTATTCCCTTGGATAAGTTACACATCTTAAACCATCCCAAAACAACATGAATAACTAAGTAACTACATCATACATGTCAAGAAAAATAATACTTCATCATATTTAATTTTTATAATAAAATAACATATGAAAACCATGGAAAATAAATGCAATTATAAATATTCTAAACTAAAATAATTTAATTTAATTAATCTAACTGCGATCATTCACTTAGATGCTCAGTGGTCCCCACATGTGGGATCTTCATCATCTTTAACTCCAATTCATCTAAATTGGTGGAACCTATGAATAAAATTGGTTTGCGATACTTCAGTACCTTATATCGATAGTGGTAAGTCTAACTCACTAACCAAGATAAGTATCTATAAACACATCATGAATCCTAAATAGATAAGTATAAGTCATATCTACGACTACCTCCTACGAATGATTACCATGCAATATAATCCATTTGTCTTGATATTTCATTAAGATGGTTGCATTGCATTTGTCATCAACTTATATTCTTAATATATCTCTATTTGAATTTCCATAAATTAAATCATTGATAAACCTCCATTACCATGGACTTAATCAAATAGTTCCATTTCCATAAAAGGTCTAGTGATATCAAATTATAATAACTTGAAAGGGATAAATCCTCTCTTGACTGATTTACTAAATCCATATCAATCATGATGCACCCAACATATCCAAACACTACATGAGAATATTTCATCATAATTTTATTCAATACATCAAATTAAGTGAATCATAATATGCATTAATAATAATCTAAAGTATAAGGACCACTATAAAAATTAATAGGAAGGAATATCTAATGATATATAAAACATGTGGAATTCCATCGGGTGGATTAGTTTTATAACCTCCTTTTTTGGAGGTTAATAATGGTGAAATTCATGTGAAAAAGTCTCAATGAATTATGAGGCCCCTACCCCTGGTAACTTGTATCACATATGTCTAGTCAGATGATATCATCCAGCTGTAAAACATTTATTGAATAATATTGTCATAGAACATCATGATTCTCATCATAGTGTAGAACTGCTATAAAATTTTGATGTAAAAAATAATCTAAGGATATTATCGCATTAAATATCACATATAAGACTAATCATCATATGGTAAGATATTTATTAATACTAAACACTTTAAATATATTGGTAATCCAAAGTAAAAAAGTAGTTGTATCACCAACTCCAATAGAATCCTACTTAAACTAGATCCAACTACTAACAACTTTTATTCATCTGAATATCACATTTTGCTCGTGCTTCTACTAAGATAAGGCATTAGAAAATGACTCCACTTTGTTATCCTCCATCGAAACTCTATTTACTATGACCTCACCCCTCTAAAAAAATCCCTCAAGAGGTGATAATTTAGAAGTAAAGGATTCATCTATTGATGTGATTTAAGATCTTTTTTAAGAACCAATCCTATAGTATTATCACAGTACGGTCTGATAACATCTTTATGAATTTACACCACATAATGATTCTGGGTGAAGGTAAATATCAAAACATCTTTCTTAGCTACATCAAGAGTTAGGATATACTCAAAATCTACTGTAGAATCTGTGACCAATGGTTTCTTTGAGATCCTTCACTATGGAAGGTGAGATGTCTTAATTGTAATTTTAGATCATCCTGATATGTCTTGAAACTAGCATCTACATATGCATTGATGACTAGTACCATCATAATTTTCTTAAGATTTTTCCAATGATGTTCCCATAAATATTCTTGATATCTTCCTACCATGCGCTTGGGGTATGCAACAACAAACTTGGTACATATCATACCATATATGATGGAACCTATCGCCGAAGCATAATGTAATTTACTCATCCTTTATCTCACCTCATGTGTTTAAGGACAAATTTTCTTAGAGAGATGTATACTATGTGAAACTAGAACTAACTTCCTCATGGATTGATCTATACCAAATATCCTCTGTATCTAGCCCATGTATGTACCTTGACTTATCCCAAAAAACCTCTTAGATCTATCATGAATGATCTTGATCTCTAGGATGTAGGTCACTTAAACTAAGTCCTTCATGGATAATCAAGTGTTCAACGATTTATTAACAAACTATAAAACTAGTATATCATTTCCAATTGGTAATATGCTATTGACTTATATTACTAGGAAAATGACTTCACTCCCATTAAATTGTGTATAGTTTGGGGGATCATATTCTTTATTTATGAATAAAAATCCTCTAAAGGATTCTTCAAAGTAAATTTTCCATCACTTGAATTATTTCTTAAATCCATAAATGTATCTCTATAACTTTCATACCTTTTTGGAATCTTAAGGAGCCACACACCCTTTTGGTTGTGTCACATAATCATCTTCCACACGGTCTTTGTTAATGAAATTTTTTCTTGAAAAACTGTTTCCAAATATCTTAATCATGGTAATTTGTTATGTAAATCCTAATTATAATGCATTTCAGCATGGAAAATAGAGAAATGGTTTCTTTGTATTCCATTCCATGATGTTTCATAAACCCTTTTACCCCTAGCAATTCCTTATAGGTACTAAATTTAACTTCAATTTCCAGTTTCTTATTGAATACCCATATATACAGAATATGATTTACATCTATTAGTGTATTTACTAGAACCCAGACCTGGTTCAGATACATGGAATCCATCTTATAATTTATTCCTTATTTTAATTTCCAACTTATTAGCTACATAATTCCTCCTTGTAGGAAAAAAGATAAAAAATTCATCCAATAATGAGTCAACATCCTTATTAACTATAAAATCATATCTCTCTGGTTCTCTAACCTCTTTGGTGATCCTATATAAAATTTTTGTCTCTGGAAGAAAAAATTCTAAGGGGTCTTGTGGAATTTTTTTTCCTGTTCCAACTCATGTATATCTTGATCATTAACATTATTTAAGTCGATATTTTTTCTATAATCTATTTTAAATATGTGTCCCCTATCTAGAAATGTGGGATGTCAGTCAAGAACAATTCTTTTATCTGAAGGGTTATATTGATAATATCTATTAGTTTCTTTAGGAAATCCTATACATATACACATTTTTATATGATCTTTTAGTTTGTGGATAGATTTATCCTTGAAATTTTTCTTGCAACCCCATACATGAGAAAGTAGAAAAATGAGTTTTTTTCATACCAATGCTCATATAGAATACAATTTTCTACTTTAGTTGGAACATGGTTTAGTGAATATGCCACAATCTGTAATTCATATCCTCAAAAGTATAATAGATGATCTTCATGACTCTTCATAATACTCACCATGTATAATAAAGTGCAGTTCTTTATTTCACTAACAACATTCCATTTTGATGTATAAGGAAGAGTAAAGTAAGATAATATCCCAAACTCCCTAATATAATCATTAAACTATTGGTTTGGATATTCCCCTCCTGAATCTAATCAATTTTTATCATATTACCAAGTCAATTCTCTACTTAATTCTTGAACACCTTAAATTTATCAAATCATTCTAGCTTATACCTCATTAAGTATACATATACATATATACTCAAGTCATCGGTAAAAATAATGGTGTATGTGTATCTACCTTTTTGTTCAACTAGAAAAAGTCAATACACATATGTTTATACCTATTCAAGAAGCATTATGGACCTTTAACCAATTTTACTAAATGGAGGTTTGGGAATTTTTCCTTATAAACAAGTGAGGCATTTTTCATGTGGTTTATTATTGAAAGAATCTAAATATAAATCTTTATAAAGATGTGTCAAGTGCTTATCATTTAATTTACCAAGTCAGTAATTCCAGAACTAGGTGTGATATGAGTTATCTGAACATGATTCATTATGAATTCCAAACACTAAGTATTTATATTCTAGTATATAAAGACTATTATTGATATATTACATACCATAAAATATGATATCTTTATAAAAAATTAGCATTTATTTTCAACCATAAATAAAAATATATCTATGTATAATATAGATACAAATATATTGTACCTGGTAAAACTAGTAAGATAATAAAAATTCATTAAAATTAGAATCTTTCTTGTAGGAAATTTGAGGTTGTATTCTTCTATATCCAAGGTCGCTGGTCTTATGACATTGACAACTCCAAAATCCACCTCACATATGGAAACATTTCTAAATCTAATTGGTTATTGTATTTAGATACAAATTTGAGAACCAAAATCTATATCTAATACCCAAGTGGTAGATATAGAAATTTTACGTTTGATAAAAAATGCACCTGAATCTTCCTGTGATTCTTTACTGGGGCGTTGTTCTTCTTCCAGTGTCCTTGATAGCCATATGGAAAACATACTGTATCATGTTTCTTAACCTACCTCTGTATCATCATATTCTTGGTTGGGTGGTTCATAGAAACCTTAAATATAAAACATGTCTTAGGTCCCTTTGATTTTCCCTTACATTTGTTTTCACCATATGGACTCTAGGTTTTTCACGCCTCATGTACTTATCTATCTAGAAAAGTAGGGTGAGGACGTTTCAGAGTGACTTCTCAATATTGTTTGTATTAAAATTCATAATAAAACTGTTGAAAGTCTAATGTAGTGTGGAAAGTAAAAGATCTATATAATACTCATTGATTATATTGAAACCCAATATGTCCAAACACTCAATATAATGAATCATATTTTCTACATGAGATATATATGGCACCCACATTCCATGTTTTCATTTGAAAAGTGAATTGGACATATAATATCACACTTGTCTCTATATATTCTAATAAATATTATAGATATGGGAAAATATGACATATGAATCCATATACTCATTTAGATTCTGGACCTCACTCGACATATAAATTAATAAGAGACATTGGCAATCAATCTTATCATCAACAAGTTTCTAGTAGACAGTGATCTCCTCCACATCAGCCGCTTTAAAAGGCTCTTCCTTAGGAACATGAGAATCCAACAGGTTGAATATCTGCTATCGGTATATTATGAGGTGCGAGAGCATGTATCAATCCTAAAAATTCATTCTGGTGTAGAGATTATCTTTCTACAATATCGATCACTGTGATAATTTTGTGGTTCTGTTACTTTTCATTTTCTACAACAAAGATAAAAATAAATTTCTTTTGTAAATAATCTTGATTTCCAAAAATATAATGTAAAAAATTTGATTTATTAGTCCCCCACTATTTTATAAAATCCCAACATCCATAACCACTGAATTTAGAGCATCCTGTTTCATGAATATTCTAGTGTAACAGATCCATATTTATCCTCTCATAATTGAGACTATGGGTATGAAAATTAATCAATGGTATTTAGCTATGTAGGTCTTACCGGATTCACTAATTTTTAGATCCTTAATCCATTGAATGTACTACCTAATCGATATATCCTAGAATTGGATCTCCTCAACACTTTCCCACAAATTTTATTGAATATACTATGGCTATTACACTCATTAATAATTTGGATAAGTTAACCCATCATCTTTGTGAAGACTCCTTGCTAATAAAATGTTTCCCAGACTATGGATTGATTATTGCTTTAATTATAAGTGTATTTTTACTTAAATAATGGTAGGTGACATTTGACTTCATATTTCATTGAGAATATTTTTCCTTTTATACATAATTATTCTTTATTTTATCCATTTACATGTTTGTTATATTAATTAGGTTTTACATAATTAATTAACCATGTCTTGATAAAATAACTAATGCATAATCCATTTTTATTATTTATCTTAAAAACTAAAATCTATATCTATTTATTATTCTTTTTACCATGTGATTACACTTTCATCTTTAAAAACTCATAAATAGAATCATTCATCACCCAATTATTCATTTTTTATCTTCTAATGGTTTTTAACTATCCTATATAGCCTTATAACAACCATATAATGATACGATTAACAATGAAAGATAAAAATAATTAACTAATGACATAATCAGGAGTTATTCTCTATTTTTTGATCCATCGAGTGGATAATGAATCATATGAGACAGTTGGATAAAACCTTGAATTGTATCATCACTCGTTTTGTAGAACCCATCAAACTCCAGTGAAATTGGTTTTTTTGGTTTCACATTAGATAACGACTCAAATTATGTCATCACATATTCCTCCAATCATTACAATGTATAAATACACACATGTGAGGGGAACTCGGGAAGCATGAATTACATTTTATCGCTAAAATTGGTACACACATTCCCTTATACATTTAAAAATGGAGCTATGATTCATATATCATCAAAATGAAAAATAATTATTACATTTTAAAAATCATATGTATTAATTAAATAAAATAAATAAATACCAAAATATTCTTAGGTCGGTCCTAGTACATGATTAGTTTATGTGTAGTAAAATTTCATAATGAAAATTAAAAATGAAAAAATTCAACGTAAGGGAATTTTTAATGATTTAAAAGAGCATTAAAATTATTTTATTTAATTATCAATATATCCCATGAAACAGAAAATATTTTTAACATACTATATAAAAATAAAAACAATTTTTGAATTTTGGTTTACATTTTTTTTGGGCCCATTTGGACCTGAAATGAGACTATGAAGGTTAATTAGGTTATTAATGGGCCTGGTTAGTCTAGGAGGGTCGGGTATGGTTCTATTTAGCCCAACCAGGGTCATTAGTGGGGTGTTCTCCCCATATAGGGTGTGTGGGTGGAGTAAATGGGGCACCTCATGTAGGGAGCCTCATTTATAATCTTTTTAATTTTAAAATAATATTCCCACACCAGCTGGAGTGGGATATCAGTTTTGATGAGCCCCCAATCAATGAGGGGATATTTTTCGATGTGGTTGGAAGTGTGAACCACTACTCAAATATTTTTTTGTTCATAATTATCTTAATGTACCAAATATGCAGCTAACACCATCCTTGCTGACAATTTTCTCTAGAGGTGCACACCTCCATCTACGATACTCTCTTTTGATAACCCATATATATAATATTAATTTCAATTTTGATTCCAAAAATCAATTTTACCTGCAAATAAATGTAATAATTCACTTGGATTGTCACTAGTACCTACATATGGGGTCCACTTCGTCCTAAACTCCAATTCATCTGAATTAGAGGAACTTGTGAACACACTTTTTAAAATACCTTCTAGACCCTCATCTCGATAGCAGTAAGTCCAAATCATAGAAAAAAAGAAGTATCTTTAAATGCATCATGACCCCTAATGTATAATTCATGGCTATTAAAACTTATTAAAAACACTTACCATATACTATATTTTCTTTATATTTATTTCTCATCAAACTGATTGCATCACACATGTTATCAACCTATAAGCTTGATGTATATTTCTTTGAATTTATTGAAATGAAATCATTGATAAACTATGATGGACATAGAATTAATTGGATATTTCTATTTCCATTAACGGGATAAAGATACCAACTTCCATTAATATCGAAGGGACAAATCCTCTCTTGAATTATTCTTTAATTCTATATCACCCATGACACACCCAACACATCCTACCTCTCTACAAGAATATGATAAAACTTTTTTATTCATTGCACTAAAGTACATAAATCAAGATATAAATTAATAATAATATAAAGTCTACGAAACAATACACATGTTCATAGATAAAAATATACAATGAAATATAAAACATGAGTAATTCTAATAGGTTTTTTAATTCCCATAGCCTTCTCTCATAAAGATTACCAAAGGAAAACATCATAAGAAAAACTATTATTAGCTTATAATCCCCTTAACCCTGGTAGACTACATCATATGTGTCTAGTCAGATGATTTCATTCGACCATAGAACATTTATCTAAAAATATCATCATATTACTTTAAGGTTATCATTATAGCGAGTAACCTATATGACATTTTGATGAAACAGATACACTAAGGATATTGTCATATTAGATATAACATGGAATAACAATCATCATATGATAATATTTTTATTAATATTCATCGCTTTGAATATGTAGGTAATAAAATGTAAAATATAATTGGTTCTAGTGAACTAAATCAATTATATTATACATTTTGTTTCATTTTATCTAAGAATTATTGTTAATCTATTTATATTATTTGATCATGTTTAATTATCCAAATAAACCATGAATCATAAAATTTAATAAATAACCATGCATTGAAAAAATAAATTTAATATGTAACATGATCATGAGATTTTTTCTACTTATTGGTTTATCAAGTGGTGATAAACCAACCTAGACCATCGAGAAAGTAACTTCATGAGTCTTATCATGGATCATGTGGAAACTTTAACCATTCTCCTAAATATCTCTTTAGTTGGATTTATCTCATCTTTAATCCTAATCCGTCTCTTATAACTTGGAACTCGATACTTTATAAATATTTACTCACATGTAAGTGAGGGGTACTATGGGTTTAGTGTTCCATAAAATAATCCTTTACCACATAGGGCTGTGCATAATATATAAGTTAGAGAAGAATCCAATATAATAATATTTAGTTTAATAATAAATATCATATAAAATTATGTAATAAATAATTAAATTAATAAATAAATATAACACATACATAAACTGATCTAAGCTCATGATCATTCACAAAATTTAATGAAAAGTGCATTCAGTGTTTCTATTATTCATTTTAAATTGTCGCATTTAATATAAAGTTTCATTGATTAATAAACTAAGAAATTATTTTATACATCCATTATTTATCAATGATTATATCCAACTTATAGTATTTGAGACATAATAATAATCTCATCAATTCTTATTTAAAAAAAATTAATAAATATTTTTTATATAACTCTTTATGTGATGTGTACTATGGAGTCCACAAGAAGTGTACTATCTATGCCATATTAAATCATATTTATGGAATTTATTATTTACAAGACATTTACAATCACTCAAATTTCTATGTGAAATATATTGTATATGACCCACATTGTATACCATATTCTTACATGACATATAGGCCCACATGGAATGTCATGATATACATGACATATTGTTACTTGTTGTGAAAACACATAGTATTCACGACATGTATGACCACATTTCCCACCAAAAATACAATTGACATGTAAGGGAATTGAATTTCCTAGAACCTTTTTCATTTTATTGGTGTTGTAGGTCTCTGAGGGTATTAGTGGAAGACAGAGTGATAAAGAGACGAGATTTAAGATATTTAGATGGTTTTCAGTTATCAGGATTAATCATGCAGTGATAATATATAATTTTGGAATGATTATCTTGGTAGAGGTTAAGATTTTTAGTGGTCAGGTGAATTTAACCATGTCGAGTTAGGTTATAACATGGTGTAGTTGTTGTGATGTGATGGGTTTCTATTATGATTTCAGGTTTGTCTTATAGCATGGTGTTAAGGCTATGGAAGTCATGATTTTCTCTATTTTATAGGTGTAGTTTTTTTGTAGCGTAATGTGTTGTGCTATCTCATGAAGGGTTTCAAGATATCTTGGTTCATTCTTACATAAGGGTATTTATTTGGGTTAATATTGTATAAAGTACTTCATGTTAATCCTATGTGGGATATATTACAGAATAGATAGTCTAATCAAGACATGAATATCTAATTAGTTTTGGTTTAATCATATGTAGGGATTGTTTTAATCTCATGTGGGTATTGATTTCACCATGATTTTATGTGTTTCACTATGAGTACCTTGTTGTCAAATTCATTGTTTTTTATTGGAGATCATTGAACCATGGTGCATAGGCTACATAGTGGTATTGGTCTGGGTTGATCGAGTCTGAGGTAGATATAGAAGGTTTACACTATGATTCAGAAATTCATATATTTAATTATAGAGATATTCATTCCTCCATGTTCTTCCTCAGCCATATCAAATTTTGTAGATTTGAATAAGTTTTAAGAGGGACAGAACCCTAGAGGTTCATTTTGCGATCCTTATAAGTGCACTTAAAACCTACCCATCACATCATGACACATTCCATCACATAATGATTCCACACATCCAATTTATTTTTATGAAATCAGGGGGTGTCCCTGTGGTTGGAATTTATTTTTTCTATCAAAACCTATGAGACCTAGGGGATTACTTTAGAGATAATTTTATATTATTTTCATCATTCCTGAATCATTCTATTTACAGGCTATTTCTTATTTGAAACGAGGTTCCCTTATTTTCTTCTTTCCTTGATTATTTATTATTCTTATATTAAAGAAGGTTTCAATAAAAATTGTTTATGTTGTTGGTATATTTTTTTATTCATATTGAAATTAATAAATTTAGGAGAATATTATCACAGATTCCTTGGTGAAACACTTTAGTCCTCTCAATGTGGAATTCCTTGAGTCCATTGACATAGGGGAGTGATAATTGTTTCTTATATATTTTTCGAATAATATGTTTCCGTAGCATATTTTCTAATATTATAAGTTTCCCTTGTTAATCCGAATCCCTTAGATTGTTAGTCACTTTGTATCTAACAATTGGAAACCCTTTTATTGGTCACCTTAAAATTGTTTAACATCATCACCTTTTGATGGGATTCCTTACATTAAATTCCATGATCTATGATTATTTTTTTTGTATCACTTCCACCATTGATAAACTCCACATTTTACTAACTTCTAAGATGCCTCTTTGACATGGTAGGTTTACGCTCTTCTCTCAGAATTGGTAATGGATGATTGGTCTAAGGGAATGGGGGAATGATCTTTTCTTCATTTATTTCTGTAATAGTGTACTCTTCCCTTTGGAATGATTTGATTGTTTATTCTGGGAGAATGGGTTATCATATTCCTTCTTTTATTCCATGTATTACCCTCTTTACATAAGTTTTGAGTTACATGTTAGGTCTGGTGAAAGGGGGTATTATATGTTCTATCTCTTCTTTTACTTAATTTTTTCATCATTGTAGATTTTCCATGCCTCAATTTTTATGGTTCTTCCTATTTCTTTATTAAGTTTATACATTAGAGTAATATTATTATATTATGGTTTCCTTGGGAACTGAAAATAAGGTATAAAATTTATTATGAACTAAATATGGAAAGGTGGTTATATTGGTTGGTTTATCTATCATGTCATATTGTTATTATTGATATTATAAGTAAGTATCTATGATTATTGTTATTATTTTATGATGGATTAAGTTTTGAAGATGATTTATAGGTAGTAAAGTGAATAGATGTGAAAGGGTAAATATTTTATTGGTTCTTCATTATGACATGATATCATGAAATTAAATGATATACATGTTTTAACTCATTATATAGATATCATGTGGAATTGTAAATGTAAATAACAAGTTGTTTACGAATATTAATATGATGGTAATAAAAAACCTTATAATTAAATATTAATAGAATATTGACACCCACCAAATGAAAATCAAAAAAACTACAAGGGAAGAAATACATAGAACATGGATATTATTTCCTTCACAAAGAATCCGAAGAAGGACGTGGCTAAAACATGTGGATTGTGTGAACCTCCAAGGAACGTGTGGTTCATTCCCAGTGCTTGACCTATAGAAGATCATGTGGATCCCCTTTGAAAATATCATCAATTCTCATGAAGGCATTAGAGACATTCACAAATCACGTGGTTCCATCCAGATGAGTTCCTCCAAATCATGCGACTTGTTAGTCGGTGGGAACCTAACAGACCATAAAAAATCCTTGTAAAATATGTATAATAATATGAAAAAGGAAAAATTCATTCACAGTCATAAATCTTCATGCGATGCACCCATGTCGTTCTCAAGACACCACAAAATCCATGTATACATTCCCAATATGTCACACAAAATCTCTTTGACATGTCACCTTTATCATGTGAAGGGTTTCAGACATGTCCAGTCGGTTCTGTGTTGCCCCATAGGATCCATAGACAAACAGAAGGAATTGTCTATGAAAATGACCGCACATCACCATAAGACCATTTGTTGGTCATGAAGAACGTCACTACTGAGGGGAGTGATTGTCTTCAACAACACTCATACACATTAATGGGTTACCAATCCCTTATAAAATAAATAAGGAAATAAAAGGGAAAATTATCATAGATTCTTATGGAATGAGATACATTGATCATCATAAGAAATGGGTAATGAAACCTGGGTGATTGATACATCCCAGGTATTTAGAGAAAAATATATTTTATTATCTATTAATATTTATGAATAAGATATTAATTTTATGTTAAAGTATAATATTTTTCTAAAAGCGTACTCGAAACACAACAATGGGTTTCTTCGAAATCATACCTTGCACACAACATTGAGTTATTACAAAAAATAATACAACAATAATATTATTATTTTAAATTGTAGTCAATGCCTGGCCATTGTATTTGCAGAAATGAACAGAATAAAAAAATGATTTTACATCTTTTTTAAATGTTTTTACATTTATCTAATGAATTATAGAGGCTTAAAATGATAATAAATCCAATTTTAAGCATAATATACTCTAATATTTTTAAAAGGTCATTTTTTCACCTTTTGAGGGACAACCATTTTTAAATCTAGTTTTTGTCACTATTATATGTTCTATTTTTCAAAATAACCCTCTTCTTTAGAATGGGTACACAAAAATTTACTCGTTTAAATTTTGGTATTTTTCTTGTAAAATCCATATTTTAGTGAATAATGAATAATACTACATTTTGATTCAAAATCTCCTTTTCATATAATTTATTAATATATATATATTATCCATTTAATTGGTTTTGAAGTCTAATTGGATTATTTTTTTATCATTTAATCCGATTTTGGTCATTTGAAGTAATTTTAGAAAGAAATTGGACATAAACACATGTTAATCTTTTGATAGTTCTTACTTCATAAAAACCAACTTTCTCGTTTTGAAAATAGGAATTAATTTTAAATTAATTTCTTTCAATTCTGTGTTTTGAATTTTGAAAAATGGATTCTGTATTTTGAATCAAAAGGCCCAAATTTTGTAGATAGGTCCCCATTATTTTGGGACATTATGAATAGTAACATTAGTAATTATTTTAATTTACCATGGTTAAAGAGTAAATACGGTCAATATGGTTAAAAAATAATATTATAATAATATAAAACTACCCTAAAATGGGTCATAATCCTATTTTATGAGATATTCCCAAACATGATCATCCTTGGGTCAGTTTTAGGACCTCATTGAGCCACTTGGGTGTGATAATAACCTTTAAAAATATTTATTTCATAGAAAAGGGAAATATAACATAAACATGTATCTTCTAACTAAGACAATTTTATTTATAATTTTTATACATTAAATAATTTTATTTATTTATGACCCAATGATGATGAAATGATTGCCTCATTAATGAATGATTCAAATAAATGATATTATAAATATTAAAATAAATAAAATGTGAACATTTTGATGCCTTCCAATATTTTTTTGAATGACTATGAAATTTTAACTTTGATTTAATGGCTTTTTTCCAAGGAATCAAGTTTCTATGACTTTAACGAAAATCAATTTCTAAATCGTGTTAGAATTGTCATAAATGAGTTTTTAAAACAAATACTATTTTATTAAATGATATAATAGTCCTAAAAATCCACGATTCTTCCAAATGACTTATATAATGTTATAAATATAATTAATTATCCACTTTTTATTCTCTTGAAATTTTATAGTAACTATAGTAACCATGTATTAAGAAAATACTAGAATACATGGTAAGAGTTAATGTTTTTAACTAAGGGTTAAAGCTAAAATATAAGGTTGACTTTGAGGCATAAACATGTCTAAAACCTATTGGTTGAGAGGCATTCAACCCGTAATTATCTTATCATAGAAATATATCACCTTTGAGATATTATAATTCTAAAATTAATTTATAATAAAATAATATTTCAAGACTTTTCTAAATTGCCCCTCCTCCCTCTTATAAAAGGCCACCACCTCTACCCACTTACTCAGACCTCTCCAACCCTTTGGATCATTCAAATTCTGATCAAATAAGCTCTAAAAATCCCTAAATTTAAATTATAATCCTTAACATAGATATAAGTAAACTCAATGAATCCTTCTATCTCAAATCATAAGGAGTTACCTGATTTTGAGGAAGATAAAGAATGAATGAGACAAGTCGGACTCAAGGTAAGAGACTTCGTCTAAATCTCCTTTCTTTGGGCCATATATTGATGTTATTCAACTTTATTTTACTATAATGTGTATATACAACCCTCTGAATAATTATATCATGAATTAGTATATTCTTGTGGTATTTAATGTTTTGTATAATGTAATTATTTAATGACATGTAATCAAGTGTTTCTTATATGGTAAGTGAAATCTAAACTTCCCTTTGCTTTCAAGTTCTCTATTTTTTCAATGGTATACCTTTCAAATTTCCATACCGTATTTTTTTTTTCAATTTTATTCTGTCCCTATACTATATTATGAGTCATTTATGAATGGGATACCATTTTACCCTCTCCTTTTAATGTTTTATAAAACTATGTTTCATAGTCGTTATGCTGGAGGATTTTCATCTCAAAATCTCTCTCTTTTTATCAAGAAATTATTTTATTTTATTTATATGAATACTCAAACCACTTTCATTTATAGGGGTATTCATCATGAAAAAAATTATTTATTTGGTTTTTGAATTTTCATACATATAACCCTAATTCTACTTCCACGGGTAATAAATGACATAATGATCTTGTTTTTAAGAACTTTTTAAAATACTATGACTTTGATATGAAACCCATTTCTTATCTTCTCTATGTGTTAGTTATGAAATTCTCTATTATGATCTATGTGGATCACATGAAAATAAATACATATTAAGGTTTCATCCTGATAGCACTCTAATGCATTGGTTAAAGAAATTAATCTCTAGAGATGACATGTCTTACGATACCTTGGTGAATAACCTTGGTAATTTTTATGATACCCTGGTGAATAAACTTGGTAATTTATAAGATAAATTTGGGAATAACCTTGGTAATTTTTATGAAACCATGGGTATGGACCTTGGTGATATGATACCTTGGGGATGGACCTTGGTGATATGCTTATGAATGTCTAAATTAAATGTTGCAGCCACATTTTCAAGTTGTGATCCATGTTATTATTGTTTTGATATTCCTCTTTCTCATGACTTTATGAAACTTCTCATGTTCTTATTTATATCTATCAATATCACATGTAAATGTTTCCCTTGATTTACATTAGTGAGCTTTTTGTGGTCGTCCCGTGTTTTTAAATGATCTTCCTAGGTATTAAGATTGGTAAGGATAAAAAAGATTCTATGATGAAAGTATTAGAAGGTTTTTCTTTAAAAGAAACCATGTTTAATTTTAATAGTCTTTGTTTTAGGAACAAAATGGATGGATTTTAGCCATATATACTTTTTAATATTTAAATTTTATGTAATATTTTGTCCAAATTATCAAAAACACTATACCTAAATGATCTTTGGGAATGATTTAAAATAAATTCTAGTCAATAGTCACTAGAATAAGTTGTGTTTATGTCTGGGTCCTTATAGTTTGTATCAGAGTAGGGTTTAGAAAACTTTTTTTGATTAGGATGTCTTATTACGGGTTTATAAGTTTATGGTTTATCCTAATTTTATATTCTTAGAATCCCTTTTGGGGATTATGTTATAAAATTTCAAGGTGAATAATAGTATTTTTGGAGACATTCAGATTTGATGAAATTATTGGTTATTATTATTTTTGTTGGGATAAAAAATGTCAAGTATGAGATAACCTTTGAGGGTAAAATATTCTATAGTTATTTTTGAGGATTTTATCTCATTTTTTGGAATTTTATAAAATTATATAGTTTTTAAAAAAGGACAACACACAGACCGTGTGATAACCCTTCACGTTGGACAAAGCTGTAGTAATCTAACCCAAGACCGAAGTGTGGATGGTATTTATCACCTACCATTGTCCTAAGTGAAGTCCCTGGTTAGTATGACTTGATTATTATTAGTTAAATAGGTTGATAAAAAAAGAATAAGTTGATTTTAGAGACAAATATTTTATCGAATAGACAACCATGGGATTGGAAAATTATTTGGGGATTAAGAGATATTTTTTATTTTGTAGGATGTCAATTATTTTTGGGACTTTATATTATTAAGGTAAATAGAATACTATAGAGTTTTATTTGAGGATTAAAGGTTTAATTATTTAATTTTGGACTTAAGTGACTTAGGAAATTGTTATCTTATCTTGGAGATCATGTGATTAGGTTAATTACTTTTTGGTATGAGACATTAAGACTGGTTGATGTTATTCATAGATAAATGTTAAAATTTATTTTGGAAGACTATGCAATCAAATCCTCTTGAATTTTGGGGCTAAATATTAGTTTATAATATTTTGAAGAATTTTAAGGACAACTATTTGTTGAATTGTATTTTTTGAACTTTCGATATTCTTTGTTGAGTTTTGGATATTGAATTAGTTTTTCATCATATAAGTTATACTTTTTTGGGAATTATTATATCATTAACTAACCATTTTTATTTGTTTTAATTTATAAAGATATAATAAAATAATATTTAATCTTTTTTTATTATGTGATTATATAGAAATCAAATTACCCATAATACTCATCGTTTGGAAAAAAAGATGAGTGTGTGGTGGAAATTCATTAAAGGATGAATCTCTAATTTTCAAGTAAGTATATTTCCTTATGATCTTCATCTAGGTTGTATTAAACTCTTTAAATATATGAAAAGGATCTTAAAACAAATAGGTTTTCCATTTACTTTTCCTACTAGTAAATCAAATACCGTTTAACCCATCCCATGTTTGAAGTTTTCTGATTCTTAACTTTCTCCTGATCAAGTTTTCTATCACTCTCCATCAGAACAAGATGGTTAGTTTTTATTCCATATCCATTTTTTCATACATGGAATCCTAGTATATGTTATCTTAGGTGACCTCTGTACTTATTTTTAATTCTTTCAATGTGGTAGTTTCCTTGACTCTTTTTCCGATGTGAAATTTCCAATGAAATTACTGAGCCAAATTTCAAAATTGTGAGGACACAATGTCCAAAATGGGGGAATGATGTAACATCCCAGGTATTTATAGAGTAATATATTTTCATATCTATTAATATTTATGAATAATATATTAATTTTATGTTAAAGGGTACACTTTTTCTAAAATCGCACTCGATCAGAGACAAAGTGTTTCTTTGAAATCTTACGTTTCATACAACATTGAGTTATAGCGAACAATAATACCACAATTTTATTATTATTTTAAATGGAAGTTAATGCATAGAAATTGTATTGTCGAGAATGAATAGAATTAACAAATTTTATGATTGTATATATTTGTTAAATGTTTTTTCATTTATAAAATTATTTTTAGAGACTTAAAATGTGAATGAATCCAATTTTATGCATAAAATAGTCCAATATATTTAAAAGGTTATTTTACTGCCTTTTGATGGAGAATCATTTTTAAATATAGTTTTTGTCATTTTTATATATTCTACTTAATATATTAAACTTCTTATTTAGAATCAGGAAATCAAAATTTACTTTGGTTAAAATTTTGGCATTTTTTTTGATAAAATCTAGATTTTAATTAACAGTGACTAATAATACATTTTAATTCAAAATTTCCTTTTCATTTAATATATTTATATTGATATATTGTCATTTTAATTGTTTTTTAAGTATAATTGGATTATTTTTTTATCATTTAATCCACTTTTGTTAATTAGAAGTATTTTTACATTGAAATTGGAAATAAACACATGTCAATATTTTGATGGTCTTTACTTCTTAAAAACCTACTTTCTAGTTTTGACAATGGGAATTAATTTTAAATTAATTTCTTCCAATTATCGGTTTTGAATTTGGAATATTGGATTCCATATTTGGAATCAGAAGTCCCAAATTTTTTAAATAGTTCCCATTTATTTTTGGACATTACAAATAGTACCCTTAGTAATTATTTCTATTTACCATGGTTAAAGGGTAAATCCTATAAATAAGAGTAAAAAATTAATATTATAATAATATAAAACAACCCTAAAATGTGTCTTAATCCTATTTAGTGAGATATTTACTACCATGAGAATCCTTGGGTTTATTTTAGGACCCCATGGAGCCACTTGGATGTTATAATGACCTTTTATAATATTTATTTTAATGAAATAGGAAATATAACAGAAACATGTATCTCCTAACTAAAAATTTTTAATTTCATTTATATAGATGATATCTTCAAATATAAGTAGTATTTATAAATATAAAAATATTTCATACATCATGGTATTTTATTTATAATTTTTAGACAATAAATAAATAAATTTATTTATGACACAATGATGATGAAATGATTACCTCATTAATGAAAGATTCAAATAAATGATATTATAAATATTAAAATAAATATAATTTGATCATTTTGATTCCATGAACGAATTTCTAGATGATTATGACATTTTATCATTGAGATAAAGCTTTTGGTTTGAAGGAATCAAGTTGTTATAACTTAAAAAAATCTATATATAAATAGTGTAAAAATTGAAATAAATGAGTTTTTAAAATGAATACTATTCTATTAAATGATATAATAGTCCTAAAAATCCATGATTCTTCAAAATGACTTATATAATGTTATAAATGTCATTAATTATCCACTTTTGGTCTTATTGGCATTTTATAGTAACTATAGTGACCATATATTATGAAAATCCAAAGAGATAATTTTTTAACTAAGAGTTAAATCTAAAATATAAGGTTAATTTTTTGACATAAACTTGTCTAAAACCTATTAGTTGAGAGAATTTAGACCCATTTCCATATTATACTCTAAATATATCACCTTTTATATATTATAATTCTAAAATTAATTTATAATAAAATAATATTTCATGACATTCCTAAAGTGCCCCTCCTCCCTCTTATAAAAGGGCACCACCTCTACGCACTTACTCACAAATCTAAAGTCCTTTTTCTCATCCAACTACTACTCAAATAAGATCCAAAAATCCCTCCATTTTTCATATAAGCCTTAACTTAGTAATAAGGAAACTCAAGGAATCCTTTTTGCTGAAATCAAAAGGAGTTACATGATTTATAGGAATATAAAGAATGAATGAGACAAGTCGGACTCAAGGTAAGGGACTTCTTCTCAAACTTCTTTTTTTGGGGAATATGTTGATGTTATGCACCCTTATTTACTTATAAGGTGTAAATTCAACCCTTTGACTCATTATATCATGAATTAGTATATTCTCATGATATTTAAAGTTTTTTAAAATATAATTCCAAAATGATATGTATTCAAGTATTTCTTATGTGGTAAGGGAATTTCAACTTCTCTTTCATCTCAAGTTCTCTTTTGTTTGGTATATATTTCAAATTTTCATTCCATGTTCTTATTTCAATTTTATTTTGTCCATATACTATTTTATGATTCATTTTTGTATCAGATACACTTTTCTCTGGTCTTTTTAATGTTTTCTAAAACCATGTTTCATAGACGTTATACTGGAGGATTTTCATCACAAAATATTTCTCTTTTTATCAAGAACTTATTTAATTTATATGAATACCAAAACATATTTTATTTCTAGGGGTTTCCATCATGAAAAAAATTATTTATTTGATTCTATAATTAACATACATAAAACTCTCATTTACTTTCCATGGGTTAAAAATGACATGATGACCATGTTTTAAGCACTTTTTAAAATACCATGAATTTGATATAAAACCCATTTCATTTATTCTATTTGGGTTATTTATGAAATTTTTTATTATATATATGTGGTTCACATGAAAATAAATGCATATTGATGGTGCACCATAATAGTTCTTTAATGCATTGGGTAAAGAAATTAATCTCTACAGATGAAAAGTTTTATGATACCTTAGCGAATAACCTTGGTATTTTTTACGATACCTTGGTGAATAATCTAGGTGATTTTTATGATACTTTGGTAAATAAACTTTGTAATTTTTATGAAACCATGGGGATAGACATTTTTTATATGAAACCTTGGGGATGGAACTTGGTGATATGCTTATGAGTGTCTAAATTAAATGTTGTAGCCACATTTTCAAGTTATGATCTAAGTGCTTATTGTAATGATATTACACTTTCTCATGCCTTTATGAAATTCCTCATTTTCTTATTTATATCTCTCATGATCACATGTGAATGGTTTCCTTTGTTTTCCCTTAAATATATTTTTGTGCTCATCCAAATTTTTTAAATATTTGTCATAGGTCTTAAGATTGGTAAGGACAAAGAAGATACTATGATGAAAGTATTTGAAGATTTGTCTTGAAAAAAAAATATTTCATTTTAATAGTTTTTGTTTTATTAAAAAAATGGATGTTTTGTTGACTTATCTACTTTGTAATATTGAATGTTTATGTAATATGTTTTCCTAATTCTCTAAAACTCTATACCTAAAAGATATTTAGGAATGAATGAAAATAAATTCTAGTCAAAAGTAATTAGATTAAGTTATGTTTAAGACTCGGTCATTTTAGTGATGACCATTGATCCCATAGAGACCATATTAACCCATCAACACAGCCCCGCATGTGACCCTATACAATTCTCCTTTGTCTCAAAGAAGGTCCTATACAAGTCATCTATGATCACGTGAAATTCTTCAAATAGGTGCCTTGATCTTTCAAAAACCCCTTAAAATGTTGGTCAGAACCCATACAAGCATCTGGGTTTTTCAAAATGCTTAGGAAATACCCATTTGATTAGATAAAATCCAATAAATGGGTCACTTATGGTATGTTCTTATGTCGCTAAAAATCATGCATTTCTCCACCAAATAACCCACAGCTGGATCATGATAAGAACATAACTCCAAAACCTCTATTGCCTCTAGATTGAGTCTATGAAATATACACCACACAAGGTGGTCTATAATCAAGGTTGGGAGGCCTATGAAACCCTCCCCCTTAGCACAAATAATTTACTATCCACTACACATCATTGCATCTAGGAATCAGATTAGACTTCATGGAGTGGCCAATCTCCCAATCACAAAGGGTTTCTATAAGATAAAATATGGGGAATAACATGGGGACCATAAAGCATGAATTGGAACTCTGTTTGATCACTTAGGGCTGTATGAAAGACTTCTATCATGTCATAAGGGTTATGTAAAGTACATCCCGTATGTCTGTTGAATCACATGAGTCCTAAGACAAGCTAATAATGAATAAATATAGGGCACATATACATTAAAAGCTAGAATAAAGACCAAAAGACAGGATACTTATGTGAATAAAATATATGTTGGTCCTCATGTGCTTCGTATGACTCATCCTAATCATGAGACAACACTAGTAAATGAATCCCAATTCATTCAATTTCCCCTCAACATATCGTTCAAATCATGTGATGTCCTCTAGACATAATGAAAAAGTCATATGGCACCCTTCAGGCATGTTGCTTTAGTCTCACGAATCCCACCCAACTGGCTATCTAGATATTTCAATTTCCTTAGATAGGTCACCCAAACTATACGACAAAACTAGTCTATGTAATATAGGTCATGTGAAGTCCTCCAAATGTACCATCCAAATCACATAAACCCCTTTAATCATTTCAATAGGGTTTCATGAAGATACGAGGGAATGTCAGCTAGATTGCATGATGTTCCCTATAAATATTAGCTAGATCATATGTCACCCTCCATGCATGTCATCCGAGATCATGTGATGGACTCTAGGAAAAGTCATCTTTGTCTTATTATTTCCTCCATAAAATTCATCCTTTATCATACGATGGTCTTCAAACATTAAATTTAGAATATAAAACGTCCCTTGGACAAGTAAACTAGAGCATACAATTATCTTTGGACTTATTTTCAATACAACCAGACATGTAAAGAAATACTATGACATGTTAGGAATAAAATCAAGTAGGTCATGCAGACAATTAGGACATGTCAAGAAGGCATCCCAGGATATGATAACCTTATCCAACCCCCTTATAAGGGAAACCTTAGAGTGTAAGCCCTGACCAGTGAAATAATATGATATGTCCCACTTATTAGGTAATCCTTAGTATGTATGCCCCTATTAGTGGCATAATATGATATATACCACATATTAGGGAAACCTTAGTGTGTGTGTCATAATTAGAGGCCTAATATGATTGCCTCCATTTATGGTAAGCCTAAAAGTGTAAACTCCGATCAAAGTGATCTATGAGAACTTTGATTCCTAGTATAACCAGTATACGTTGGATGCCTTTATAAGTCACGAGATAAAATTGGCATCCACATCAATGCAAGTATCTCTAATTATCTAATGTTCCAACCATCAGGATCTAATCACTCTATTGGTATGATCATTCTTCCTCATCCACCAGTGGAATTTGAAATAAACTGAACTGAAATAAATCTGATTCCTACCATACCCCGGATATATAGGACACCTTCTTAAGGTCCAAGATCCATATTAAAATTCAAATAGGTTGTATCGGTACATTAGTACCACATCCATATGTAGTTATTCTGATTACTTTCTATCCATTATTTATTACACCAAGCATAGTTCAAGTGGGATTAGGGAATTACAATGATCATATCATTTGCATATCAAATCTCCACTAGTAAGAGAATCTCAGTGTGTAAGCCCAGATCAGGGAAAAAAATATAATATGCCCCACATATTTTGGAATCCATAGTCTATAAGCCGTGATCAGTGGAATGGTATGATAACCCCCATACAAGGGAATCTACCTTAGGGATAGTCCCAAGGGAACGTTCAAACTTCAATGACTCTGATTCCTTCTATAACCAAGATACATAGGACACCTCGTCAAGGATCGATATTAGTACCTTGTGCCTAAGTTCCCTCATATATTTTGTTTCTTCATGATGTCAAACTATACAAGCTTGATAAACCAAATTGGTTTTTATTCTTGTTATAAATAGGATACATAGGAAACCTCATAGAGGTTCAATCCCTCAATTGAAATATTAATCACCTCCTTGGATTACAACTAACCCAGGGGTGCTTACCTATATTTCTTTAACATATAGAAAGCTACCCATATGGATGAGGAAAACCAGATACAAACTGATGGACTCATTAAAATATTACCCTTAAAATATAAAAGGGTTTAACATATAATCATTATGTTAGGGAAACTGGTCTCACATCAGGAATAAGAATAGATTAATAAACATATATTAAATCTATATGAGAGTCTTGGAGAAAGAATCAATTCCCACCAAAAGGGTGTGATGAGCCCGACCTCTTGTCCTCTCGACCAATGTGAGTTCCTAAGTTCCAGTGATTCTGAAACCCCAAATGAACACATTACTTTGTAAAGTAAGTCCGTACTTAGTTATTTATGTGGGAATAGTTGGGATTTTATGTTAATTATAATAATGGTGAACTTGATGTAAAAACATTTGCAACAAATTGACCCCCCCAATTAATTACTGATTAAAATTAAAAAAACCATATTTTTATTTTTCTAGGTGAAATAAAAATAGTGAAACTAATGTGAAAACATTTGACTATGGCATATAATTTTCAAAATAAAGAGAATAGACATCCCAATTCTTGTCGATCCATTTTGTTTCTATCTTACAGATTCCCATTTATATCTTTTTTTACAAAACAAAAATGGTGAACCCAATGTGAATCTCTAAAATAAAAAATGATTGGGTTACTATGTGTCATGCCATGATGTTCTCATATACTATGAAAAAATTGAAATACTAACTCGAATATTTAAAATGAGTGATTGATTCTATGTATCTTAGGTTCCTATGAACTAATTCCATCCTCGTCTTGACAAGTCCACATGATAAGAATGGTCGAATAAGAAATTATAAAGGATAATAGTGTTATACATACATATCTTACTGAACACATATCATGCCTAACATGATGGAATGATCAATGAAAATTTCCCTTTTTATCTTCATGATAGAAGACATTTCCCTAAAAAAACACCCGACCCATGATCATGCCTTCATTGAGTGACCATTTTGGAAAATCAGCTGTAACTGAAACCCCTATGGGCCTTAGACTGACCTCACTCACCCGAAACCTTTAGCGTAGGGTGGAAAATGAAATTTTACAAGAATAACATGAGCATGGTATAATCCGAAACCTTGAGGCTACCTGTGATGTTATCTATGTGATGAAACCAATGAGTCCACATCGTCCAAAGAAAGTTGTAGTAAAACCAGTGGAACTTATCATCACCACCAATCACATTGAGATCTTATCATCAGAGAGTGATAATAACCAAATTCAGTATCTAATGAAGGTGTACCAAGGAGTCAACTAAATCTCCCTTATGGTTCAAGGATCATCGAGGATGAATCCTATTAACCACCATTGGCAGCTCAACCAACCGGTGACTTTCAATCACCAGCTAAGGGTACAACCTGACACACTACCACCTCTGATACCCATGAAGGAGAAACAAGGAATGGACATTGGTCAAAAAGGGATCTGGATATTCATGAGTGGTCTCATATAACCTACTCACATTGACAATGTCTGCAGGCATATTCTGGAAGTAACTATTGAGTAGGCTCATATCCCTAATTACTCAAAAGAAGGATATGGCCATATTCCTGGAACAAGTATTGGGGAGAATCATATCGCTACCCTCATTCATGAAGTATATCAACATATTTTGGTGTCACAACTAGGAAATAATTGGGATCAAATTCCCAGTAAATTGAAGTTTTCAAGATATATATAGTGAAGATATAAAATGTGAAGGCTTATGTTCATGCACACACTTTGTTAAAGTATCATTACATCTTAGAAACGATTAAAGAACTCTCCTAGAGTATTCTTATAATAGTACATATATATGGGAAGATAAATATTCATAGCCCTATAGATAGGATAGCACAACAATCATATCAGAAATAACAAGTGGTTTATATGGAGGAATAACACATTCTTTATCCCATCTAGGAGGATTATCAGCATATCCTTACAAAGAATGAGGCACCAGACCTGGATCATATTCCAATTACATCTAGGGATCACCAAGTGGGAGTGGAACTCACCTCGGGAAAAGGGTACATTCTTGTTGAAAAAGACTTGATGAATATTATAAAGGCCTAGAATGAGGCTTATATCCCTATTCTAGCTAGATCTCACCAAGTGAGAGCGAAACCTGCCTAAGGACATGTTCATATTCTAATAGAAAAAAACTAGTGAAATACTCCAAAGGATCGGGATTGGGCTCATATTCATTTTATGACTGAGGATCACCAAGTGAGAGTGACACATGCCTCATGATAGGCTCATATTCTTGTCAGTGAAGATGACTGGAATATTCCAGCTATTCATGGAAGCCAGGATCATATCCCAACTTCCACCAATGAATGACTACATGATCATCCTTCCGTGTTCAAACATGAGGAGGCTCATATCCCTTATCCCATTCTAGATGTTTGTTGGCATATTCTGACAAGGAATGTACCATAGAGCTTGGATTATATTCCCATTCCAACCAGGCCTCACCAACTGAGAGAGGCACATGCCTTAGGATAGGATCATATTCTTATTGAAAAAGACCAATGGAATACTCCAAAGTCTTAGGATCAGACTCATATCCCTATTTTGACTGAGGTTCACCAAGTGACAGTGGAACATTACTTAGGGAACACTGATATTTTTTCCAATAATGAATAATCTCATTGGCATATTCTAGTATCTTTTTAGTAGTGGGATCATATTCCCATGGTACTATATTATTATCAATATATTCTATAGATCTCATACAGAAGGATCATATTCCTACAATACTTCAAAATTCAGGTTGGCATATTCCATCCCTGATAAATAATGAGAATCATATTTCTAATCTTCTCACTTCTAGTGTCTTTGAGGTTGTCTCACACACCTTCTAAACACCCAAAGGGTATGTTAACTCTTCAAATGATGTAGAATATGATATTTAATGGGATATTTATCCTCATGGTAGTTTTGAGATGGATCATGGGGACTCTACTCCTGATATCCATCGTGGTCAAACTCCCCATGGTGATAACTACCGTGGATAATGAAAGTATCCCCTTTCTAAAGCACCTCTATATAAATAGGTGTTCAAAAATCATACTCCTATGTATAGAGAGGTTCTTGAAATATCTGGGTCAACCGCATATAGTTCCCCATAAAAATTCAACAACACTCCACTCTGGTCAGTAGATGACCTTGAGAACAATCTTATGTGGTATGACTAGATTGAGGTGTGTATGTATGAAGAGGAGGAATACTACATTGACATATAGATATAGATATCTATAAAAAACACCCTACTATGTTCTGGCCCCTTGAAACATCTAACTATGAGATCTTTGATGAGCTATAAAATGAGTACATTCCTTATCTACACCAAAATATGTTGGTTAGTCATCAGTGATAAATTTCTTAAACACCTCCCTTACCCAGAATTTGAGGTTCACCTTCAAACCATCAAGATACTCTGATTTCAGCTAGACTTGGCTTTTATCTCTATACCCTAGGACCTAAAACTGGAAAATCATAGCTCAAATCAACAACATGATTTCTTCAATTGCATCACATTTCTTTGGTAGCTGGTCTACGAAGCCACAACATGCATCTGTATTTGAGGATGGGGATAGTCTATAGCATTTCACATCACCATGACCCTGGAACATCAGATACCCTCATACACAATATGTTATAAGGTCATAAACTCTAGTTAATTAGGGGAACATGTAACATGGTATCCATTTAGTCACTACATTGAAATTCCCCCACTTCAACGGTGTCAAGGCATCAAGAAAAGAGGCATAGGATAGCCAACTTATCTAAAAACTAGTCCCCTTGAAAAAATGGGAAAACATTTTAGACACGAAAGCTAAAGTTTCAATCAATTAAAAAATTAACCATATTGAATGACTCCCATAATGGGATTCCATTACACCATTCTACTACATGATCACAACTACACCATATCAAACAGTTCATAATAATAGCTTCCATAGTACCCATCTAAGAGAGAATTCATCCCAACTGTCTAGGGTAATATTAACCTTTTCCTTAACCCCTCTGATCATCAATACCTGAGAGGATCTAGGAAATTATGGTTGTATCTACAAACAAACCCCAAGACACTAGGATAGGGGAATTTTTATATCAATATCCAAAACCAAGTTCATTATTCACCGAGAAGATCCTGGGGAAATAAATGGCAGTTTTATATCGACCCCACCCTACTAGGATGGGGGAATTAATATCTCAATGTATGTTACATGAATCATTAAATCATCTACAAGAATTAATGAATCCTCAAAATAGGATAAATCAATAAAAATTTTGTCCCTAAATAGTACACAAACCATAGGAATGTGGGAATTTTCATCAACATCATCAGCATAGAGAGAGTATTCATCTCCAGGTTAGGAGGTAAAAATTAATAGTTTACATCTTAACCATTCCTTCAATCACCAAAAAATCCTCTTCTATCTAAGTCATGTTCGAAAATCATGACCAAAAAATACCTAAATGCCACTACTCATGGGCCGATATAGGAGGAACGTACGATGAAGACAATCAAACCCAATTGGGGTTACAAGATAAAATGGCCTAATAAGGTAAAGGGTTCAAGAAATAACACTAATGAAAACAATGTAGAATCAACCTATTGTGTTGAGAGAAATAGGACAACTACCATTTTATGATACACTGGTATACATGTCTTCACCATCAAGACAATTCATAATGTGGATCAAGACATGAATGAAGATGGTCACAATATGAAAAATGTATTATGAGAGGAGGATCTCGATACACCCACTGAGGCTTCAAATACCGAGAAGCGGAGGATAATCTAAAACCTATCACCCTTGAACATCGAGTTTCCACCTCTATGAAAGAACACTTCCAAAGATAAAGGGAAAGGTGTGGCCACATCCCAATCACCACCTAGAAGAAAATAATTTTTTTTCTATGAAGGAACATTTGGAATTATATAATAATAAGATATAAACTCTCAGAAAAACTCAATGAGGAGTTACACAGGGGGAACATTCACACTCGATGTCTTATTCAGGTAGAGATGAAAATTCTCCCTCCCATAGACAACCCACCTATAAGAGAAGAATCTGAGCATCAGACCAGCTTTGGATCAGACAACATGTATATATAAATGTGGAAGCCAAAAATGATCACGTCCTCCCTCCATTACAAATTCAACATATCCCTCACTACTGGGATCATTCTATATTTTCAAAGATCAAGAATCAGTATGAGATGAAAATGAGGCCACCTTGTAAGCCTCATACACTCCTTGTATATGGAAGGTGGCTTAGATACCTATACATTCATAATTTCTTAATTCCATCAAGTCCTTGGATAATCAAATAGAATTCATGGAAGGGAAACAAAAATCAGTGCAACCTAAGAAGAAGCTACATCCCGTATGGGTGGATGAAACCTTTCCCACACCCAATTTCAAAAATCCTACCTTCTCCAACTTCGATGATGTAGGAGACCAAGAATAGAATCTCATGCACTTAATGTCCCAATGAGGTCTGATGATGGGCCCTCATGATAAGTAGGAGGTGACCAATCTAAGGTATTTTGTATAGAATCTGATAGGGGTATCCTTTTTTGGTACAACGATCTTCTAGTAGGATCCATTATAGGATGTGAATACCTTTGTTGTCAACTCCTATACTAGTTCATCTTGACACTGAGAAAAACAATAATTTTTTACCTAAAAAATAGTAAGCAATGTGAAAATAATATGGTCTATGACTTCATAGCTATAATTAATGGTTCAACCTATTAACCCATCATCCCTCTCTATGAGGAGAAATTACTAGATCTTTGTGATGAAAATATCTGAGTTAAATCTCAATCATCTCTGATCCCAATGAAATATCCCGGTAGATTTAACGAATTTGAAGAAACAATATAATGCCTAGAAGAATACATTCAGAAGACCCAGGATATGTATTGAATCCTTTCCGTAGTATAATGGAAACAGTTTAGAATTATAGAAACTACCATTGTTACCCTTAAACCAGCAACAGTTCCCATTAAAGTACTAGTAATGTCCTGAACCATCCATCGCCTCCTATCGAGTGGCAGTAACGATAATACCACCCTCAGAAAAAATCAAAAAGAGTTCAAGGTCACCTGAGATTTGAGGAATAGATGAATAAAGAATAATCATCCTAAAATGAACAAGTACTCATTTATTTCCTTGTATCCATAAAAATAATCTACTCAAGATACCACAGCCTAAGCATCTCAATGATTCCAACATCACCTACCATCCTAACTACTTCCCTTTATATAGGGGGCTAGGTCATAACATCCAAGATTTCTTCATCTTCAAAGGAATCCACCAAAGCATGCTTGATTCCAGAAAGGTGATATTAGATAACTAATCTAAGTAGGTGTCTTGTATAACCATCACTTAGAAAAAGTAGAAGGTAATTGTAAAAGATTTTAGACCTATAATGGACATAATTTCAATAACTAAATGACTTGACAAATAGTTGATTAAGATCATTCCACCATGAGATCACAAGTTCAAAAACCCATGAAGATCCCATCACATAGGGAGGTGACATCGAATATACCTCCCAGAGGTTTATACAACCATCAGACATATGAAGAGATATAAGAGGAAGATCTATATTCATCTCAAACATAGTCTCTGAATCTTGAAGACTTATTTCTTGCAACAATCGAAGCACATAAACCATATTTCCAAAAGAAACCCTCATAAACACATATTTGGTTCTGTTAACATGATAAAATCAGATGAACATTTATATGATGATGAAAATACATCTATGTATGGGTTTTCCATACCTAAACGGGGGTCTGATGGCTAATGGCGTAGGAGATGATGGTATAGAAGACAGTTTGGGTGTGGTCAGACCCAATATTTTAGTCATCTCCCTATAGAGGATATATAAAAATTTTATACCCATGGGAAATCACTCTAGTTGGCCCAATATAAATAAAAAGGTGTCCCAAAACCCTTTGAGTACACCCACACCTAGTCATCTTACATTAACACCTAGTGGGTGTGTTATTATCTAATTAGACTATAAAATGGGGAAGGATGAAATAATCTATGCCACTATAATAGATGCTCCCTTAATCTCTGCACAATCACCAAGCCCATTTACCTCAGATTCATTAGTTTTTGAACCACATAATAAGAATCAACCCCTTCTCGAGAAGTGCCGAACTCTGGAAAAAAATTATGAAATTCTAAAATAGTTAGACATTATCCCATCCAAACTCCCAATGCAAGATACACTTCATCTTTAAAAAGAACTTAGGGAGGTGTTCATTGAATCCCTCCTAATCCTATAGGAGTTAGAAATAGAATTTATTGTAATTGAGGATTATCGAGTGGATACCATGCCATCTGAATTCCATGTCATCATCTTATTCACAGAACAAGATCAGGAAGAGGTTGTCTAGGGAGAAATTCGAGCCCTATATGTTTTGAGCTGACTCAATAATGTCGATATATGAAGGGACTTGATTTACACTGGTTCTAAGATAAACATAATTCCAATTTGAACCCTTCCTCATTTGGGATATAGAGAAGGAGATTTATCTACCACAAAACTAGCCATTTAAGGGTATGATAAGAATGAGAAAAGACCACAAAAGAAGATCAAACTTAAAGATCAATTTAGGGACATCAAATCTAATGCTAATTTAATGGTTATCTAGTAATAAAATTCATATAATGTCATTCTAATAAGGAATTTTATTTACATCCATGTGGTGGTACCTTAAACATTCCATCAGTTTTTGAAATACCCCATCGATGGAAAGGTAAGCATACTATATGGTGACAATTCCCCCCTTTGAGAATTACGAAGACACATATTCTAAGGAAGGTTTCTATAAAAGGGAAGGAAAATAACCAATGATGGAGGAGAATATATATGTTACATCACCCAATGGCTTTGGGACCACCCCTTAAAATTCATGGAGTTTGATCGATAGTGATTATTTGTTACCCATAAATCTGATTGAACTAATAGTCTTGCCCCTAAATGTCCAAGACCCTTCTATCCCAAGTGATTGTGTAAAAGAAAATCTATTCTAAAATCCCTTTACAATGAATCTATTATAAGGGGATAAAAATACCTGTTTGCATGGAATATCTCATATTGATAGTGAAAGAGATGCCCTTAGATTTCCTACCTCATCTGAAAATGCCTCCACAAACTCAAAGGTGGAGGAACAAGAGGATGATCTTAAGAATTCCCCTCCCACATTCGAGGAAGGTGTCGCCACCACCATTAATGAGATCAGGTAGTTATAATCCAGTAACATTAGAATACCTATAACCTACATTGATTAGTGTCACCATTCCTATTGAGGATCAAGTTATGTACATTTAATTTATAATGAAACACCAATATGTGTTCACTTTGAGCTATACAGAAATTCCTAGACTAAATCTATATGTGGCTATGAACCATCTCGGCTTATCCAATGACCATTGAGGTTTCAAGTAGGTATCCAGGAGGATCCAAACCTCTTATTAAACTAATGTAGAAGTTATTTTTATAAATCATTCAAAAGAATCTTTTTATAATAAGTGAAATACCCAAGATGGATAACAAACATCATACCTTTCAAGAAAAATAATGGGAAGATTTTGATCTATATTGATTTCAGATATCTTAATTGACATTGTCCAAAGTACGAATTCCAATTTCCAATCAATGAACTCTTGATCAATCAATGTTCTTCTTCCAAGCCCTTTATTTTATAAATGGTTACTCATGGTACAATCAGATAAAGATGGTCCCTGATGACGAGGAATCTACTACCTTTAGATCACCCTAGGGGATATTTTTCTATTATGGAATGACCTTTGTATTAAAGAACATTGGAAATAATTATCAATACAATATGAATCATATATTTAATCCATTCTTGGGATAAATAAATTAATGTTACATTGATGACATAGTGGTCAAATCCCGGTAGGGATGTGATCACTTCAAGGATCTTAAATTAGTATTCAGCAAGCTAAGACATCACATTCTAAAGATGAATCTGATTAAAAGTAATTTCATATTAACATTAGGTAAGTTCCTTGGCTTTATGTTATTCCACCATGACATTGAGGTTGACCCTAAAAAGACCAATGCAATCCTAGAAATTTCACCCCAAGGAATCTCAATGAACTGATAGTGATCTAGAGGCACCTCGCATATATTTGGTGTTTCATGGACAACTTAGCCAGAAAATATCTCCCCTTTACCATGTTTTTGAAGAAGGGAACCACCACCCAATGGGATGATGACTATTAAAAAATCCTTTGAGAGTCTCAACCAGTACCTTCTACACCCACTGATCTCGATTCTTCCAATAGAAGGAGAGTCACTCGTCTTATGTGTGGCCATCTTGGAACAATCCCTTAGAGCTCCCCTCACACAAAATAATGATACAGATAGCGAGAACAGTCTTTAATACCTCATCCAAATAATTTTAGGTACTGAGACTTGATAATAAAATGTAGATAATAACTACATCGCAATCATATTTGTAGTGTAGAAGCTAAGGAATTAATTATAGCACCACGAAGTCCACCTGGTCTCTAGTATTGATCTACTCAAGCACATCCTTGGTCGTCCCATGCTGATTACGTGCTTGGGCCGATGGGTGGTTATTCTGAAACAATACAACATCCATTTTGTGTCACAGCATTCAGTGAAATGAAACGGCCTATATGATTTCTTTATAGCATATCCCACAACTAAAATTACACTATTAAATACTTGGCTTTTTAAGAAAGTGGTTTTCTATTCCCATAACACTCCCTGATAATAAGAGATGTATTTTAATGGTGCCTCCAAAAGTATTATCGGCAAGAGACTGGAAAACTCAAGATTAAGTTGGGTTGGATTAGGAATTTTATTTGTTTCTCTAGTTGAAGAAATTTTCCCTACTCTTACTCATTATTCGAAGGATACTTGAATAATGATGCCAAATATCAAGCCCTCGTCATTAGATTAGAACTAGGCTTCCTGTTTCAAATAGCCTACTTGAACATCAAAAGAGATTCAGAGCTAGTGATATAAAATATTAAAGAAAAATATTCCATTAAAAATGAAGAACTATCCCCTCTCACTAGCTGTGTTAGGGGATTAATGGGAAAAACATTGAGCCCATTTTTCATCGTGTTCCCCATTTATAGAATGCTCACACCAATACATTGTCCAATGCAACCATAGTCTTGGTCGAAACTGATCAGAAAGAAGAAATATTACACAAAACACATTGAAGAATGATCTTATGGATCATCATATACGATATGGAAGAAATCAATCAGTTAAATACTACCCTAGATCTTGATGAACCGATATCCACCCCTCGAAGGATGGAACCCATAATTGGTAATCTACAAAATGAGACTCTCCCAATATACTGAGACGAAAGGGAAAAAATTCAATGTCGAGCAGTGAAATTTTTCTAGAAGGATAGTCCAATTGAGAAAAGAGCCCCCTATAAGTGAGGACTCAATGAAATCCTCCTCAAATTCATAGTAGAAAAAGAGATTACCACCATAATGGAATAATACCATGTAGGATCCTGCGACGGTTATCAGTCTAGGACCAGTCTCTCCATTTTAATTTGGAGGCTGGGTTGCTACTGGAAAACCATGAAACTTTACTGTGTGGAACTCACCATGAAATGTCATGCATGCCATGTTCATGTAAAACTCAATCATCAACCCTCATAATTTTTGAATACAAAAAATATTCCTGGACATTTTCCATATGGTTAATGTATTTTATGGGGCCCTATCCTCCATCCACATCCAAGCGGTTAAAGTATATCCTCACTACTACTGACTTCTTTTCTAAGTGGGATGATGAAATTCCACTCAAGGAATTGGGTACAAAGAACATCATCCACTTCATAAATACCCATGTCATTACTAGGTTTAGAGTCCCTCACATGATATTGATGGGCAAGGACACTAACTTATATTCTGTATAGTTGAAGAAACTGTACAAGGAGTACTACATTGAGTCCAATCACTCATCCTGCTATAATGTAGTGGAAAATGGAATGATAGGTTCCATTAATAAGACTCTATCAAATATTCTCTAGAAGATAGTGAATAGGGACAAGAATTATTGGTCGGACAAGATCTTATATACTTTGTGGTTCTACCATCCCACCGTGCATACTACTATACAAGAAACTCCTTATTCATTAGTGTATGGGATAGAGGAATTTTCTCACATAGAAGTATAGTTACCCTCACTTTGAATATCCATTTGATGATAACTCTCAGATGGTGAGCAATCACAAAAAGTTGTTAGATGAATTTGAGCACCTCGATGAGAACCGTCTATTTACATTGCACAAACTCAAAGTCCATCATAATTGGATCACACAAGTCTTCAATAAAAATTTTCACAACTATTCATTCCTCTAAGGAGAACAGGTATTAACCCTCAGAACCCCAATGATATCAGGAGTGAATCCTTCTAATCTGGAACCCAAATGGGTAGGACCTTATATCATACATAAGGTATATCACAATGGAGCTTACTCACTTCCCACAATTGGAAGGGATCATGTCACACCCCCACCAATGTAAGGTTTCTTAAGAAATACTTTTCTTATCTTCTATCAGGTGTCTCCCATCCTAAAAAACAAGACATTGAACTACACAACATCTCTCGTACTAGAAGCAAGATATTAAATTGCACAACATCTCTTATCCTAGTAGTAAGATGTTAAACTATACAATATCTCTCATCCTAGAAGAATGATGTTAAAAACATATCATCTCTTTTCCTAGCAGTAAGATGTTAAACTACACAACATCTCTCATCTTAATAGAAATACATTAAACAAAATAGCATCTCTCTTCCTAACCACATGATGTTAAATTATATGGAAGAAATCATATCCACAATATGCTAAACTACACAACATATCTTGTCCTAGTCACTTGGAATTAAATTGAAAAATTATGTCCTTACCACACGAAGTTAAACTGCATGGAATATGTCCTCATTGCATGATATTAAACTGCATCGGAATCATCATCTCACCAATGATTCATTGCACACAAGCTAGATCTGTGTGAAAGAAAGATGAAATCTCTATGTTCTTGTGTGGGAGTCAAATCCATATAAGGAATCTATGCATCCAAGAATTGTGTGTGGTTTGATTCCTTCCATTACATGATACATTGTGATTCCCAAACCTTTATTCTTACCACTACGGCAAAATTTTCATTTAGCAGCGGTTTAAATCGCAGTTAAATCGGGTGTCTACAATTAATTAGCTATAGTTTTTTAAAATCATTGCATAACGATTTAGCGACGGTTTTTAGCAGCGTTTTAAACAATCTCTCAATCAGTTTTTTCAGTTTTTTAAATTTTTTTAATTTTTTTTTCAATTAGTTAAATTTTTTATGATTAATTTAATTTTTTATGATAATTTTTTTATTTATTTATTATAGATAAATAAATAAATAAATATATATATATATATTATTTATTTACTTATATATTTTCATAATTATTTATTTATTTGATTGTTTGTTTGTTTGTTATTTATTTTTGTTATTTTTTACTTATTTTCTCCATTAATTAATTAATTAAATTATTTATTTATTTTCTTAATTTAATTGCATACATTATTTATTATTTATTATTTATTACTACCATGCTCATACCCATCTCCATGCAGAAGCCCATGTCCATGTACATGCCCATATCGTATATAGAAATTCTGTGTTGGGTGAGATTTGAACCCCTTACCTCTTGCTTATTCTCCAAAGACATTACCACTCCAACTGACTCTTAATGTGGTCAATAAATCGAATTTAATATACTTATATATATATTAATTGGGAAAACAAATAATACATAACAAATAGATACACACTAAATAATTATTAACTAATAATGATTAATGAATAATGCTTAATCAATAGTGATTAATCAATAATAAATAAGCAATAATCAATCATTAATAATTAACATTTGATATTTAATATTTAATATTTAATAATTACTAATTTGAAATCATTAATTAATAAATAGAATATAAATGAATAATAAATAAAAAATCTTTAATTTGAAAATAAATGGTAAATAAAAAATAAGAAATAAGAAATAGTAAATAATAAATAATAAATAGTAAATAAAAAAATATAAATACTAAATTCTAAATACTAACTACAAAATAATATATAATATATAATATATAATATATAATATATAATATATAATATATAACACATAACATATATTATATAAGTAATGTATAAATAATAAATTATATAACATAGAACGTATATTATATAAGTAATGTATAAATCGTAAATTAATTAAAAAATAAAGTAATATATGATAAATAAACAATAAATTAATATTAAATTACTAAACAATAGATAATAAATAATAAATAATAAACCATGACTAAATAAATAATAAATATATAATGAATATATAATGAATATATAATAAATAAGTAATTAATTATTAAACAATTATAAATTTATAATATAAAAAATAATAAAAAATAATGAAATAAATAAAAAATAATAAAATAATAAAATAATAAATAATAAATTAATAAATAATGAATAATGAATAATGAATAAATGAATAAATAAATGAATAATTAAATAATTAAATAATAAATAAATAGATATTAATAACTAATAAATTATAATTGTCCATTAAGAATTAATAATGAATAATTATTAATTATTATAAAAAATTTATAAATATTTATTTAATCATTAATTAATATTGAATATTGAATACATAAATAGATAATAAATAAACAAACAAATAATAAACAAATAATAAATAAATATTTAATGAATTAAAAAAATTAAATAAATTAATAATAAAGAATAAATAAATAAATTAATTAATTAATTAATTAATTAATTGATAACAAATAATAACTAATAAATATTATATATTAAATAAATTAATAATTAATAATAATTATAATTTACAATTAGTAATTAATAATTCTTAACTAAAATTTAAAATTTAAAGGTTAATATTTAATAATAAAATTAAATAATTATTAAATAATTATTAAATAATTATTAAATAATTATTAAATAATTCATAAATAAATAATAAAGAATAAATAAATAGTGACTAAATAAATAAATAATAAATGATTAATAAACTAATAATATATTAATAATTAATAATTTATTTATAAATTAAAAATAAAATAATGGATAATGGGTACATAATAAATATATAATAAATTAATAAATAAATATTAAATATTAAATAAGTAAATAATAAATGAACAATAAATAATAAATAATAAATAATAGAAAATTAATTAATTAATTAATTTATTTATTTATAATTAATTAATTAATTATTAAACATTAAAATCATAAATAAATAAATAACAAGTAAAAATAAATACATAAATAAATAAATAAAAAAACATTAAGAACCTCTTAAAGCACTAAATACACTAAAATGGCCATAAAATCTGATCTGGGACTCATTTTTCAGCGCCACAACCAGTCAAATCGAAGATCATGAAACGAGCTTTGATATGATATGTGGTACAGGCCAACGGACACCTGGATCAAAAGTTATCACTGTTTGATTTTTAAGAAATTGAGGTCGGCAACTAAAACCTCTGTTTCGGAGGCCTTATGGGCATTTTTGGTAGATTAAAAAAGGGGTACAAAAATTAAAGAGCTAGTAAAAACCCTAAACGGTGTAGAACTCATCATAGACTTTGATTTTAGATGTTTTAGAGCCCAAATGGACACCTCTAATAAAAGTTATGGTCATTTGAAATTCATGTTCAATTTTTGACCTCTTTGAAATTTGAACATATTTTTTTCCTTTGATAATCACATGATTTAAATCTCAGTTCATTTTAGCTCATTTTATAAGCTTCGATTTGCCTCATTTTGGACCTAAAATGGACTCTCGGATCAGAAGTTATGGTCTTTTGATGTTGAAGTCTGGTTTTAATGTATTTGTAGATTTGTTTTATGTTTTACGTTATTATTAACTAATAGTTATAAATATTTATTAATTAACATATTATGATTAATTAAAATTATAAATAATAACCTATATTTTATTGAAAATAATAAATTATAATAATTAATTAATTAATTAATTAAAATTTATTTATTTATCTTCAATTTGGTGGTAGTTGTTTTTAAAAACAACAGCTAGAAAAGTGTAATTTTTTTTGAAAAAAATATAAAATTATAAAAAATATTTTAGAAACATTTAATGGAAGATTTTAAAAATGCTGCTAAAAACCGCTGCTAATTTTTTGATCAAAAAATATTTAGCGGTGGTTTCCAAAATCGCCGCTAAAACACTATTTTCCTATAGTGTGGACCCATCAACAATATTCATTTTCTTCAACATTAGGTGACTCTCATCCTTACAGCAAGAAGTTAAACTACACGGCTAATTTCCTTGACATATGAACTAAACTGAAAGGTTTCCATGAACTATGTGTGGCATGATTCCTCTTCTTTCACATTGATTCACCCACATCCTTACCTCATTACGTTAAACTGCACAACTCATATCATTTTCATACGAAATTAAACTGCATGGGTTCCTCGAAATACAAATAACTTGATTCCTATTCTAATGAAATACACAGGGATGCATGAATCCTATATCTTGTCCCAACCAACGCAGGGTACAAAATTATCTTGTACATCAACTAACTACATCCATGTTGCGAGAAGTGACTTTTCCATTTCTTGTTTCTCACAGAGAGAATAGCTCACATGAACTTAAGAATTTTGGTATGGTATCCCTCACATGTGGTGGAGGAATATTAGTTTAGGATAGGGTTATGATGGTCTTATATGAAACACCTTAAAAGAAACATCATGAGTCATCGCCGCATGATACTAAATTGCACGGTTGATATCCCTTACATGACACAAAACTGCGCATTATTGTGGACCTAGCCTGATATAACCACCACCCTTGGTGTTGGTCTCCCACCACACCTCCATCCAATAAATACATGTGGCTTGATTCCTATCAACACAAAATTTATAGTGACATCTAAATATCTAACCCTAGTCCCAGCAACAAGAACCAATGGGAACAATGCCTCTCTCTACATACTGGATAGACCTGGGAGGAAAATTTCCCATTTGAGATCTTTGTTTGTCTTGATTCCTTTCATTATATGATATATTGTGATTCCCAGATCTGAAATCCTAATCCAAGCTACAATAACCAATGTGGTCAATTTCCCCTATTCATATGGGTCAGACCTATGTAGAGCATTTCCCGTCTGAGAACAAAAAGTGGCTTGATTACTTCCCCCATAGGATATGTAGTGGTGCACGAATATCTGATTCTTTGGTCGAGTAGTGATAAAATATAAAAACAATCCCCTATCCCTATGTATGTATTATACCTTCATAGAGAAATTTCAATCAAGAACTTTGTGTGTCCTGATTCCTTCCATCAAAGGATACATAGTGACACCTCGATCCTTGATCTTGTGTTCATCCACAACATATGACATAATAAAAACATACCCCTAACTACATATGGGATAGACCTATGTAGTGAATTTCTTAGCCACATGACATTAAATTTCATGAAAAGAACAATATATACCTCTTTTAAAAGAGTATCTAGTCATACATGATTATTTTCCCAGCACACGAGTCAGATCTGTATACAGATTTCTTACACACATGACAAATCTATACAAGAAGGGATCTAACATACGGATACCCACTAATAATCCTATGAATGGATGAAGGGTTCTCCTCAAATCTAGATCCTCCCAAAATAGTGTCATCCTATTAGATATCTCACACCAATTTTCATGTTGGTTCTCACATTCTTATTGCATGATGTTAAACTGTAAGGAATGGAAAATGTCCTAACCACATCACGTTAAACTATATGGAATATATCCTATTCACAAGACATTGAAATTTCATGGAACATACATCCCCACTAAATTATGTTAAAAGTTTTAGTCCATCACCCATTATCATTCCTTAACAAAGGACCACAATAGCATGACCTCGATCAAGCAGAGTATGGGGTTCTTCTGCCATCTTTTAAGCCCCATAACCCATATATCATGCTTAATGTCTTGAGCACCATGGGATACTGAAAGCCTTACCTATCCCCTTTAAAGGAAAATATATATGTCTATTAGAGATTTATATTGATGAATAGGGGCTTAGACCCACCAAATAAAGTCATCTTGGCTGTATATAGAGAGATTTCTTATCCTTGTGATTCTCGCATCATCATGGTAGAACTCAACACCTTAGGGTGTTATGAGCCATCCCTGGTATGATTGTCCCATATCATTAATTATGACCTAATAACCTCGATCCATGATTTATAAAATTTTCATCTCCCTAATAGAAGATTTTAATGTACTCTTGACATTGGGTATCCTAAATTATGATCTTGTGTAACATTTCCATCATAATTAGATCCATGCGCATCGCGACCTTAAGAGACCTTCACATTGGTCAAAATTATAATTCCTTAAATTCTAGCCTCAGATGGTCAAAATCTCAACAACCTAAAGTATTAATAAAAGAGACACAAAACTATTCATGTTGAATATTTTCAAAGGGTGGCTTGATAAAGAGTCATGTATTCTCTCACTAAACTCTTCATCTCCAAAGTTTAGAAAAAAACTAGGGTATAAATAAACGATGAATGAATCTCATAGGGTCTAATTTATAGCCCAATTAAAAGTTGATCCATGGTCACTGGACCCCCTGGTGATGAAAAATTTAGAGTAATGTGTTTTTACATATCATTTTCATGATAACATGTTCAATAGGTGGCGAAATAACATTTAGGGTGCTTGAACCCTTCTTGAATATGACATTTTCCATAAATCACACTTCATGATTTGATCACCTTAGATCTCCATAAACCATCCATGGACCTTGGAAAAAGATATCCGAATTTAGGGGACCATTTGTTTTTCTATATTTGTATGTATATGGCTCCCGTATATGTGCCTATGTTCGTCAACCAAATGTGTCACATTACAAAAATGGATTTCCAATCCTTTTGAACCCTATAATCTCTGTGGAAGAACTCAGTTTCTTATAATGTTTTGGGCCATTCCCGACATGATTTTCCTATATCATCTTCATGATCCGATAACTTTGGACAATGATTTACAATACCCATAATCAGACTATTCAAGAATATTATACATCCTCAATGTTATTTCACTGTGATTTGTACTCTTTATCAAAGAAGGAATGTGACACTCCATTCTAAAAACCTTTTATGTCCCATACATCATGACTAGAAACCAAAGGGTGTAGGGCCCAAGATTTACAATTAAAGAAATAAATTTCCCTAGGGTGCAAGAACCCTTCATGGATAGCTTTTCCTTCATACCCAACTTCATCATCCCAACACTTGAGTCTTCACAAATCTTTTAGGGCCCTTGGAAAAGGGTGGGGACACCTGTGTTTGTCCATGATATCAATGCATAAGGGATATAACCTACCAACCTGAGGCATCCCCTCCTTATAGGAAAGTAACCCCAATCCTTGTGAACCCTGGTAACACCATGGTAGAACCCAACACCTTAGGGAGTTATGGGTCTTTCCCGATACATATTCCCTAACCCATATTCATTGACTCAAATTTTTGGGTTACGAATTACATCATCCACATTCCAAAAATCCAGATGGACATGGATTCCCTAGTATTTTACCCCCATCCTATGTTACCCTAATAAAATTTTCAGGACCTTGGAAATGAGTAGAGATGCATCTTTTTGATAATTCTATTGATGCATAAGCTATTTGACCTACCAAATTGAGAAATCTCCTCCTTGTTGGAAAGGATCTCTAATCCTCCTGAACCCCAAAAACTCCATGATAGAACTCAGTATCCCAAGGTGTTTCAATACATCCCTAGTATGTCTGCCCCATATTTCATATTCATCAAGAAATTTAGGGTAGCAAGACTTTAAAATATGCTACATATCAATTTCATTACCACATGACATTAAAATGCATGTCAAAGGTGCTTACCAAATGACATTAAACTGTACAAATAATGATACTTCACAAATGGTATATTACCAGTAACATAAGGTCTAATATAGAAGACCCTAAACTATAGTAACATTATTTATGAGCTAAAATTCCCTAAAATATAGAAATATAAGGTCCAAGATAAAAGACCCTATATTATTGAAATAGAGTATCTCAGCTAAAAGACCCTAAATTGCAACATTAGATAGTACAATCTATAAGACCCTAACCTACAGAAGAACAAAAAATTAGTTTTCAAGACCTAAAAGGAACAAAACCTTCTAGGTTTAAGGCACGATAATGGAATTATGGGAAAATCCAACTCCATGCCTGCCAAGACTTCCTCTATATAAATCATAGGAAACAAACTAGGGTGATATAAAATAAATTATACAAATAATGTGAGGCCCATCATATGGCCTTATAATAAATTCAATCTATGCTCTCTAAGTCTATTAACTTCAGTAAAGATATATCATTCTCCATTTGGGACATATATTTTACCCAAATTATCCTTTTGAGAATCAAGTAATCTCAAGATAACTGGGGAAGATACATAAGTAAGGAATCTCGTGTTGGTGGGAATTCATGAGAAATTACCATGGAAAACCTATTATGGTTTAAACATTCAAATCTTGGAATTAAAGTTCAATTGATATTATAAAAAGGATTGGTATTGTTGATGATTCATACAACATCAAAAAAATGAAATTTCATGAACATCATGAAAGACATCAAACTGGACAATGGTATATAATGTTTAGAAGATCTTTTCAATGATATAATATGGGAGGAGGAATCGTCACATATAGGAATATCTCCTATGAATATACGAGAAAAGGAAAAGAAGAAAAATTACATGTACTTATCAGCATGCACTCATAGGAGTCCTTGAGCTCTGGAAAATATTTTTCCAAGGAGGTATAGATTGGTGTAACTCATCAATAGATTATGTTTTACCCTCTGCAACTTGATTCAACTCCTCTGCCCTGACAACAGTATCAATCCTAACCTTATCCATCATGTAAAATATTCCATGTTTCTCAAAAACATTTTCTCTGATATATAAAGTGACTGTTGAAACTGGGATAGATCTACCTAAAGATGGCTAATTACATTCTGAATAAGTTCAACTTCAACCTTCCCAATGCTAAATATTTCTGGGTGAGAAGCTTCCTCCACCACACATTTGGAATCTTCATTTATAGGATCATCTAAACTTTTCCTTACTAAAGAGGAATCCTCAGACACTGCCACACTTAATTCAGGGGACATCTTTTTCTACCATAGAAAAACCACCTCCTTCACCTAAGCATGAAGATTTGTATAATCAAATCCCTATAAACAAGATATCTAAACTTAAATCAAAGGTTACCTAGTCGGTCATTCAGTTGTTCCAAAGTGGTCTCTAAAACCAGGGTCCCAATCTCCCTCCATACTTTCCACCACATTACCCGATAAAGTGATGTAGACCTCAAACCTTGAACTAATCCCATCCTATGAATGGTAACCTATTCAGGGTCTAATTCTCTAAGAGAAAGGGTTATTCTCATAGTCTTTGATGAAGTAGGAAGGCATCTGACCTCTATGTTTGTCAAATCAGTCAAAAGGATTCCAAATGAAGAAGGGACTGGAATCTATGATATTTGTGGTGAAGGAACTACAAAAATATTCAAAGGGGTTTATCATACAATGTATAAATGATATGATATCCCCAAGTAACCAATAGATATGACCAATGTTAGAAACATACATTTCTTGGTTGCATCATTAGAGATGTTTGTTGTCCCAACCCTATCCTCTGGTGAATAGTTGACACCCTCACGTGACAAGGAGCTTCATGGAACCTCTGATTCTTTCCCCGAATATGTTCTTTTCTTTCCTCCCTTGAGGGATGAAAGAGAAAAAGTTATGTTAGGATACATGAAAAAAAGTGAAAAAGTTCCTAGTTTCTAAATAGGTATTCATCATACCTAAGATTTGCATCTATCATGGCTAACAAAGTAGTAGAATAACTACCTATATCAATCTCCTCCAAGAGAATGCTTAATGAAGCTAGATCAAATGATATGATCCCTAGAGAATTTGTAGTTAGAATAGAACCTAACAAGTCTGGAACATCAGCCATATCTACATATTTATGGGTCGAGATTAACAATGAAGGTTTTCTGAAGCAACCAAACACTCACCACATCTTCAGGGGTAGATATATGCTTCTCCAAGTGGGATCAATAGTGACCATCACATTTATGACAAATCATGACATGTTACAATAATATTACAAAACAAGTAATGAGTGAAATGTTACACTCAATTATGGATTATGGGGGAGAAGATTCGGATTATTCTGAATGATTCATTTTCTATTTCCCCTCCGGGGAAAGATCTATAAAAGGTATTGATGAAAAAAAATGTTAAAGAACCCCCCCCCCCCAAAGGTGCTGATGTTGAGGTAGTCAATCTAGGAAATTTGATTACTACCCTCATCACGACCAGTTGACCTAGGGATCCCTCATCCTTGGATATCAAGTAACTATTAAAATTAGTCCCAATAGTCATACCCTGAGGAGAATATATAGGGGATGAAAAGATTGACTAGTTTTCTACGGTCTCCTACACTCTCAATAAAACAATATGTTAGTATAATTACAATAGCACCATGACCCTTCATGAATAAAAGAGAGATTAGCTTAACCACAATCTAGACAATATGATGGACTTGTTCATCCACAAAAACCTTCAAAGTTCCTTAGACAACCATTTTATGAACCAATTGTGAATAAAAAAACATGAAACATGATGCTTTTTGAAAATATGTGACGCACTTAGAGGAAATACTTTACCTCTGAAGGTCTATATTTGAAATTAATTCCTATAGGGATAGAGAAATTTGAGAATCCATATAATGTTAATACATCCTAACATAGTATACCCCATAGCCCAGCCTCTGAGTTTAGCATTCTCTAAGATGTCCACTACTGAAAAGTGATATGAAATAATAATGTTGGAGGGACTTCACTCACTAGATCAACACCCGTTGCGGCTATGATGGTCAACACTTCTACTAGCAAGGATAGTAATTTTAAATTCCTCACCCTTTTAAAAGATGCTTCTAGGGTTGTTGGTCCTCTCAGAAAGAACTATTTTTTAAGCCTTGGATTGGATTAAACAGCTGGTGGTACTTTTGTTCCTTTGTGTACAAGTGTGGATAATTTCCCATTGGGATATGAGTGATCCAAATTCCAGTATAATACTGGGATAAACCAATATCTACACCATAAAGAGGGAGTTTAATATTAGCATGATTCTCCTCCCTTGTTATAAATATAAAAAATTGGTGAGCAATTATTAGATGCTCCTCAGATCAAACATGAATAGGGAGAGGACCTCTCAACCGAACACATGGGATCAAATAGCTAAATCGGCAAGGTGCATTACATTTATAGAGGTGGTCCCTGTCAATACAAGAGGAGAGGATTCCTTCATGAAGTGACATCATATAGGCCCGAGCTTCAATAATTTCCTTGTTGTTATCAAACATATTACCAATGGAAATGGCCCATAGGGTTTGAAGGATAAATTATTATGAAGACTCATAAAGGCTCTAACCTCCTAGTCATTTAGTGTAACAGGCCTTACACTACTGATACAGTATAAAAATGGTTTGAAACGAACATTAAGGGTGTTCTAGATTTTTAGGTAATCATAACCTCATAATTAATATTCCCTCTATTCCCCTATATCTAGATTCTTCCATGGAATACTAATGGTCACTCAAGAGACTAATCATCACCCAGGACACTGATTGGAAAAATCCCAATGACTCAGACGTGTAGATCGTTCAAACCTCCAAAGAAAACGTGGTTCATTCATTGGGAAAGAACTATAAGATATCATGTTAAGAAACATTGACCAGCCATTATTTTATCATGAATGAATTTGAGAAATTTACTAATCATGATGTATCTCCCATATGAGTTCCTCCATATCACACAACTTGTCAGTCAGTGGGTGCCTAAGAAACTATCAATAAATCCTTGTAAAATAAATAGAAGATTATGAAAAAGGAAGAACCATTTCATGGTTGTAAATATTCACGAAATAAACTCATGCATTTATCAAGACACCAAAAATCCTTGGAGACATTCCTATATTGTCACACAAAATATTGTTGGCATATCACCTTCACCAAGACAAGGGTTGTAGACATGTCAAGTCAGTTCCATGTTCCCCCTCATCTCTATATATGAATATGTAGAATTGTCTATGATAATGCTCAAAAATCATCATAGGACCCTTTGTAGGTCACACTACGAATCACCAATGGTGAGATTGATTTTATTCAACAACAATAGTACATGTTCTTGAGATTCCCAATGCTTGTAAAATAAATAACTAAATAAAAGGGTAAATGAGAGAAAATTATTAAAGAAAAAGATATGTTGATCATCACATGAAAGGGGTAATGAACCCTAGTAGATCACCAATAATTCCATGGATACCCTCTTGAAATGTTAGTACAGTCCCACAAGTTCCCCCATACAATTCGACTTTTTCTCATGGGAGGACCCAGAAAATTCATCTCAGATCAAGTGAAAGCCTTTCAACAGGCATCCTGATATTGTGAAATCCCCTAAATAATTCTGACTGGACCTATAAAACCCTCCTGTAATGTAAAAATGGTCAGTAAATACCCCTTTTATTTTATAAAATCCAACGAATGGGGCATTGACAGGATGGTCTTGGGGTTGTTGAAAATCATGCATTGCTCCCCCAAATAACTCGCAGTTGGATCATGCGAAGCGTGTAACACCAAATCCCTCCACTAAATCTAGGATAATTCTAAAAGATACACACCACCCAAGGGGGAATATAACTAGGGTGGAGAGGCCTATATCCCCATTATCATAAAAAATCACTTTCCACTATGCACTGGCGCATCCAGGCATCAAAGAGGACTTCTTAGAGCATCTAATTTCATGATCAAAAAGGTTTTCTACTAGGTAAAATCTGAGGAACAACATAAGGATACTGAATCATGTGTAAGAACGTCATGTGATCACCTGGGGTAACCCAAAGGACTTCTGGAATGCCATCAGGGTTATATGAAGGAGGTCCCGCATATCTAATGAATCATGGAAAACATAAAATAAGCTAAAACTAAACCAAGATAGAGAACATATTCAATAAAAAACTGGAATAAAGACTAAAAGAAAACAAAATTATGTGAAGAACATATAATCTGATCCTCATGCACTTCATATGAGTCATCCAGATCATGTAGAAGCACAGATACATGTCTCCCAAGTCATGAAACATCCCCTCATGATACCATTCAAATCACGTGATGGCCTCCAAACATGATGAGAAAGTCACATGGAACCCTTCGAGCATGCCACCTGAGTCTCAAGAAGCCCTCCGGGATCACCTTCCATATCATTAAATATCCTCATATAGGTCACCCAAATTACGCAATGATTCCAGTGTGTTCCAATCATGTCTCATGAAGTCTTATGGATATACTATCCAGATCATACTAAACCCTCTAAGCATATCAGATAGGTTTTGTGATGACACAAGGACAAGTTGGATATATCATCAGATATACCCTATAAATGTTATCTAAATAATGTGATGGCCTATAGGTATGTCATCTGAGATCATGTGATTCCCTCTATAAAAATCCATCCATGTCTTGTGATATCCTCTGGACAAATCAACCTTGATCATGTTATGACCTTCATACATTCCATTCAGATTTTGTGATGTCCCTCACAAAAGTAAACTAGAGAATGATATTGTCTTTGGAATTTTCCATAATACAACTAGACATGTCCATATATCCTCTAAAATATTATAAAAAAAATAAGTTGGTCACACAAACAATAAGGCCAGGTCAAGCAGGCATTCCAAGATATGATAACCTTGTCCAGCCCCCGTATAAAGGAAACCCAAGTGTGTAAGACCCGCCTAGTGAAATAAAATGATATTTCATACATATTGTGGAATCCTCAGTGTGTAATCCCCAATCAAAAACATAATATGATATATATCACATATTTGGGAAGCATCGGCATGTAAGCCCCGATCAGCGACATAATATGATTGCCTTCATATAAAGGAAACCTCAGTGTGTAATCCCTGATCAAATTGAACTATGAGAACTCTAATTACTTCTATAACAAGGATAAATAGGATAACTTTATAAGTATTGAACTCAAATTGGAATCCAACTTGTTGTAATCCCCTTTATGTCTTTGATGTTCCAATAATCAGGACCAAATCACTCCAATAGTCTGATCATTATTCCACATCCATCAACAGACCGAGATATCAACTGAACCATGAGAACTCAGATTCCAACCATACCCAGGATATGTAGGATTCCTTCTTAAGTCTCGATATCCATATTAAACATACATAGAGTTATCCTACTAAATAAATCTTTTATATATATGTAGTAAGATTTATTACTTGTTATCTTTTTTTGTCACATCGAGAATGGATCATGTGGTCTTAGGGAATTGCAATGATCATATCGTTTTCATCATAAATATCAAAAAGTAAGGGAATCATCACTGTGTAATCTCTAATAAAATACATCAAATGATATGTACCACATATTAGGGAATCCTTAGTCCCCAATCAATGGCATGACATGATCACCACCATATACTGGAATCTACCATGGGGCTAGTCCCATAAGAGAGATCAAACTATAATGAATCTGATTCCTGTTATAACCAAGATACATAGGATGCCTCCTCAAGGATCAATCTCAATAACTGATGCCTTAGTGACCTCATATATTTCATATACTTAGGTTGATAAACTGCACAGGTTTTATGAACTATGTGGGTTTTGATTCCTGTTATAAATGGGATATGTACGACACCTCATAGGAATTCAATCACATACTCATCATATTAATTTCCTCCATGGAAGAAAAATACTAGGGTAAATGTTTATATGCATTAAACTTATAAGAAAACACCCATTAGTGGGAAATGTATGACAAACCTCTATTACATACAGATAAAATCACTAAATGATTTCTCTTCTCACATAAAAGGGTTTAACATATGATCATTTTATTAGGGTAACTGATCTCGAATTAGGATTAGGAAGAGATTCATGAACATATATAAAATAGATAATAGACATCCAAAGTAGGCAAAAATTCCCCCCAAAAGGGTGCGATGAGATCTACCTACCATCCTCTCAACCAATGTGAGTTCCTATGTTCCAATGGGTGTGAAACCCCAAATAAACACCTTCCTTTGGAACGTAGGTTCGTACCTAGTTATAGATATGGGAAATTTTGTGAGTTTTAATTAAGAATAATAATGGTGAATCCCACGTAAATTATTGTGCATGACATTGAACCCCAAACAATCAATTTCTTGGTCAAACCGAATATACCTCAGTTGTATCTTTCAAGGAGAAACAAAAATGGTGAACCTGACGTCAAAAACATTTAACTATAACATCTCATTCATTACATAAAAAAGAACATAATTCCCAGTTCTCATCGAACCATTTTTTCTTATCATATAGGTGCCTAGTTTTATCATTTCTGATGAAACATTGATATAGAAATTATTAAAATTAGTGTAACTTATGATATTGTTAGTTCAGAACTGTTTCTTCTATTGAATGAATTTATTCTCTTGTTAAGGGTTTTCATCTTGATATATATTTATAGATTGGTTTATGATTAATTTTCTAGTTCATTATTTTCATTTTTGGATGGTTGGTTTAGCCAAGGTTTGGTATTTATATTTATGTGAGATGGTTGTGTAATTATCAGTCTCTTGAGAGTACTCCATGCCTTTCAAGTTTTCCCTTTTCTAGTAATATTTGTTTTGGTTTTAGGTTGGGTAGTGATAAGTTAGAGTTAATAAGAGGGATCATTTATTCCTTCCTAGAATGATTCCAATAGTTTTATTTTTTCTTAAGGTGTGTATGGTTGTTCAGAGGTTGTGTGGGTTTATTGTTGACTGAGTCGGGTAAGTCCTAGTGGTAGAAGTGATGGGATATTTTAGTTATGTTTTAGAAGATGGGTTTGAGGTTTTGGGTATTTTTTGGTATTTGGTTAGTTTTTCCCTAGGAAAGTGGTGTGTGGGGTTGTATAGTTAGGTTGTGGTTGCATCATAGGTATTCAAAATTACGTGGTATTGTTAAATTAATTAAATAATTAATGGGAATGTTATAATGTTATGAATTGGTGTAATGATTATATGATTCATAATGAGGTAATTTAATTAATTAAACAACTTCGCTAAACTGATAATGATTTAAATATAGAAGTTTTCTTAATAATGGGATACATATACAAATGTTGAATTAATATTGAATGATTAAATAATTTAAAGATTACAGTGAACAATATTTGGAGATAATGGCTATTTTCAATTATGATTACCTTTGATATTTATTATTCTATCATAAGTTAATATTTATATTTTATCAGTTATTGTATTCATGTTGTTTATTCATGTTATAATGTGATGTTCCATTGGTTATTATTATTTTTGTTTGTTTGTTTGACTATTTTTCTTATTGATTATCTATTCATTTGATTATTTATGATCTAATGATACTATACATGTAAGCTATAATGGATTTTAGTTATGTGCATACTTGCATAGGCTATGATGGATTATGGAATAGTGGATATATACATGAGAGGTAGTGGATCAATGTTCTAACATATATACACTTCATGGGATGAAAAAACATAAGTATGTGATACAAGTTTATATATATACATGGGATGGATATGTATATATACATCTGTAGGATATAATAAATCAAGGTTATGGAACATTCATTTTACTGTGGGATATAATGGATTTTGGTTATTCCATGTGAACATATCCCCAAGCTATGATATTTTAAGCTTGTGTGATTTATTTGGGCTACGATGGATATTAGTTATAGCATGAGTCGATGAGATGATGACATGGTAATGTGGTGGTGGTGGTGATGTGGTTGTAGATGTGCTAATTTGGTGGTAGTTGTGATGTGGTTGTGGTGATTTGGTGATTTGGTGGTGTTTTTTATGTGGTTGTTGTGATATGGTGGTGTTCTAAAGTATTTGTGGTTATGATTATTTGATGGTGATGATGTGATTGTTCTTCATTGATGATATGGTGGATCAACTATGATAGATGAAAGAGTGGTGATATGTTTTCAAACCATTATACTTATTATTATATGAATCCATATTTCTCATATCACCCTTGTTTATTTATATAGGTGTATTATTGATGTAATGTGGATATTGCAGTCTTTGAAGTTGAAGTGGTGATTGTGTTTACCTTTAACTATGATTGATTTCCAAACCCTAATCTTAATAATTACTTTATACTTTACTTAGTTGATCTTAATCATGTGCATCTCATCACTTTTATTTCATATGGATGTAACTTTTTTATAACTATGATCCCATAAAGTACTGCTAAGTGATCACCCATTTATAGTTTTCATGAGTTGTTTTGTAGGACAGTTTGATAGAAATTTGGGATGTTGTTATTCGGGTAGCTGGAGTATAGTTTTAGGATGACAATCATTCTTTTTCCCTGAATATATTGTATACATTCCAATGCAGTGATAGTTTGGGTATAAGATTTATTATATTTTCAGTGTATAGGTTGATTTTATTGGTAGTTTAACTTTGTTTTCTATAGAATTTTTAGGGTACTGCCTCCCATATGTGTGACAGATACCCTCAGTGCTAGTCTCCAACTCGTGGTCTATTTTTGGTAGGATTAAGGGATCAAAATCATCTTCACTGCTGACCTATGAGAGGTTTTAGAGGGGTGGATCATGAAAAAATTTTATTAATGTTTTTGGTTAAGAGAGAGGAAGGATTTTGTAGTTAGGTATAAGTGAGGGTTGAATGATTTTAGTAGGGAAATAATGACATTTAACCATACTTGTAATGAAGGAAAGGAATTAGCTAGAACACAGATACTTAGGTCTTCCTATGAATGATTCCAATACCATTAATATCAACAACATATTGGTTAAGACATGTGTATAATGGCTTCATATGACCCGATTCAAGGATCATAGAAACCATCTAAGAATGTTTAGAAGAAAATTCACTAAATTTAGGCTGTTAATTTTAGAAAGGGTTCATGAATCATTATCATAAGTTAAAATAGTAATTTATGATTATGGTTGTTTTTAATTTATGCTAACATATATAGATATAGTGTATTATTTACAATTATGTTGTATTATTTTTTAATTCAGTATTTCACTAAAGTTTAAGCATGTTTTCCTATAAATTTATAACATTACATTACTATATTTCCATGACATTCGATTATAATTTTTATAATTTAAAGTTTAATGCATTTTAACTAGAAAATCTGATAGGATCATGTTAGGAATTAAATGTATTTTCCCATTAATGATGAATCATATATAAAATATTGTTATTATCATGAATAACTCTTCTATAATCCTTTTTTGATTAATTATGAACATGATGATAAATTATTGATTAACATAAAATATTTTAGCATCAATGTTTTAGTATCATTTTTTGTAATCTAATGTTTCTTAATATGAATTGTTCTTCCATGTGTTAATTCGAAACAATAATTTAGAAAGTTTTTCGGAATTAAATGAAAATTTAATGTATGAGTTCATTTAATTGAATAGTATACTTGAGTTATGAATTATTATTAATTAACTTATATGAATTAATTAAATTTTGTGATTAATTACTATTACATATCGTGCTTAGAAGGAATTGATGGTACATGGTTGAAATTTAAAATTCATGTGACAAATATGAACTAATTGATGTAAAAACAAGTTTAAAAGTGTGATATAACATTAATTAGTAAGAGTAAATTGTTATTATTCTTTCAAATATTAAGAATTGAATACGAATATATTATGTGAACCTACCATGAAATTTTGAATTAAAGTATAATTAAATATTTAGTACTTAATTGATAATCATTATCCCGATTCATTATGTTTTTTCATGTCATGTTTATGATATATTTTTCTTCAGCTATACTTTTGGTTAATATTGCCTTTGATTGTTTCTTTTAAGGGTGACATTATGTGAAATTAATTATCATTTAATCATTATTGATATATCTAATATGGTTTTGAAATGAAATTATGGCATGGATGTGGTTGACGAGAAAGGAAGGAAATCATATTAGAATATGTTGCGACAAATGATATATGCAATGATGATATGTAACATGAGTCTTGTAGTGTTGGGTTGATGGTAAAGGTATTTTTCATTAATTAATGTATTACCTTTCATGGTGTGATGTTTTCCATGTTCTTGATAGAAGTGATTTGAATATTATGGATGATGCAACCTGGCCACCTAAATGAGGTGCCTTAGTTGATGTTCCTGGAAATGTTCAAGAAGTATTTTATTTTCCTTATGTAGGTAGAGGTCTATTTAAATAATCTTAAAGAATAGAATAATAGATCAATATAAATTTCATGGGATATAAATATCATGGATCATAGAAGAGGAGTGTGTGGTTATCCACTAGAGTTAGTGTGGGGATCTGAATCCTAGCATTGAGTTGTTTGAGGTGTCTTAAGGAAGGTTAGTTCTTCCATTTTCATTATTTTATGATAGGGAATAATTATAAATAATGTTACAAGTTTTGGTGAATCTCTCAGTATTTGATGGGTAGTTATTAATGGTTTGTCAAGTGAGGCCTATCATAGTTTTGAAAATCAACTCATTTCCTTTAATAGCACTAAAGTGGTTTTTAAGTTGATCCTAAAATCCCATTAAAAAGTGAAAATTATGAGAGTGTGAAATGATTTGTGTTAAAATAAATGAATTCTAAACTTATTGAAATTTGTAAGTTGTATTATAAAAGTTTTTAAAGGGATTCTCTTATAATATTTAAGGATTTTTAATGGATTAAGGATTGTTTAAAAGGGGTAATGTTTTTCAAATTAATTTGATGAAGGAAAATAGATTAGTAACTAAGTGGCCAATTGTGAGTAATGGTGGTTGTTTCTATCATCATTTTTTTGTTTGGTTATCGTTAATGTTGAGGTTATTTTTTTAGAGTTTTAGCCCATATTTTTGGGATTTCTAGAATTTGTATCATTGAAAATGAGTTAGATTCATAGCCTAAAACTCTCCCAGTTATTGTGTTGGTAGTGTTTCCATCTTGTTTAAGAGGTATCTCCCCATGGATGTTATGCATTGTGTTTTTATATTTTCAGGTTTTGTTTGGATTCATTAGGATGAGAATCATTTTAGACATATTTAATGTGAAGTCTTAGGTTTACCAATTATTCACTTGGGTTAGTTTCTCATTTTTCTAAGTTTTATTTTGATTCTCAAGGATAATAATCCTTTGAGTGGTATTTAATGTAAGTTTTCAAAATTTCATGGACACCTAATGTTTCATTTTATAAATTTTATAGGGTTATTGAGGTGTTTATGGTAGTTAGAGATATATAGAGAGATAGGGAGAGGGAGATAGATAGAGATGAGTTTTGACTAGTTTTTCAATTTTCAACACATATCACGCTATGATCAATTATTATTACATTATGATCATCTAATCGAAGGATAAGAGTTTCATTGGTCTATTGAATTTCACTATGTGAATTTAGTTCATGATATGGTTTAAGTATTGTGTCATAAATATTTTTGTTGTGGTATGAGGTTTTTCCTAAAACATGGGGTTATGTCTATGAAATTTGGGAGTTTCTTTGTTTAGTAGGTATTTTTTAGTTTCAGTGAGATGTATTACGCTATGGAGTAAATGGTTTTAGGATTTCTAGGGTCATTCTTTAAATTAGGGATTTTTTTGGGTTAATGTTACATTAATTACTTTGAGTTAATATTATATGGGATCCAATGAGATGTGGAGAGTCTTATCACATCATGAATGTATGATTGGTTTTAGTTTAACCTTACATGGGGTTTGGTTTAATCTCACATAGGGATCAATTATGTCATGATTATATGAATTTCATCATAAGTCTTTAGTTATTTAATTCATTGGTTATGTCTTCTCGGAGATTATTTGGCTATGGTGCAGAGGTTTTATCGTGGTCATGGTCTAGGTTGATTGGGTTTGAGGTGGAGATTAAAGCATATTATATTATTTTTAGGAATTTATATATTATAGTGTGGTGGTAGTCATTGCAGCATGACCTTCCTCAATTATATCAAATTTTAGGGAGTTAAATGAGTTTATAGAAGAAGATCTTCTGGGAGGATAATGTTTGGATCCTCATAAGTGCATTTTAAACTGACCAATCACATCATGACATTTTGAATCATGCTATGTATAGTAACCCATATTTTCATAAATTAATATTACATTTTATAAAATGAATTTGTATTTAAAAACATTATAATGACACTAGAATCATAAATATTTAGTGTATTTTGAGAGTAGATACATAAAACTTCTTATTTCATAAATGATAATCAATATCTCCCATAAATCACTTCTCACATTATAATATTCTTTTTCATACCCCACATAAAATCTTTCTTCATAATTGGGTGAAAGGAAATAAAAGCAATGATAAGATCAAATACTCAGTAAGGCTAAACGTGTGTGTGAGCTCATATTCTCAGTAAGGGTATACATGAGAGATGTCAATCGATGATCATATAAATTTATAATATCAAAATAAAGGCATGATATCATGATCATAAATTATAATGTTGATACCCAATCATTCATATATCATAAACATGATTCATGGAATAAAACTCTGTCAAAACAAAAGATAATATTCATAAGATTGTGGAATCATCAATAACCATTATCGATACATGAGAATAATAAAACAAAAATAGGAATGTGGAAAAAAAACATAGGATTATAACATTGTAAACATTTATAAGAAGAAACAGGTTCACTCATTAAGTTAAGGACATGAAATCAGGTCCTCACAAAAATTTCTATACATGAAACAACGTTAGTGAATAATATTGTGGACATGAAACTAGGTCTATGCATCTACTTATGAACATAAAATCAGGACCACACATAATATTATAAACCTGAAATTGGGTTCACACACAACAAAAATAACTCTTAAGTTATCTATAGATACCCTATCCTTTTAAACATTTTATTACATGATTTTAAGCATAATTAACCATTAAATACAACCAAGGATCATAAAATATATGGTATTTGGAATATCATGTACATAATTAAACATCATGAGATGAAAATAAAACAATATTTCATTTAATATTTATAATGATCTCCAAACTCCATTTGGGCCCTTATATCTACATAGGATAACTTGGGGAATACATTAACAAAAGGGATGAGCTAAAAATCCCAGTAAGGAAATAAGAATATGAATAAAACATAGCACAAGGGTTAGAATCAATAACATAAAAACATAAAGGCATGGAAAATGAATAATAATAATAAGTAATAACATGTATAATATGGGAAAATATAACCATGACATCATAGGAATGTGAAAAAAACATATAACATGACATAAACATGAGTCAAGACTAGATGGCAAGACATGGTAGAAAAGGCCTCATAAAGGTATCAGATTCACTCCATATCCCAACATAAAGTCTCATGAGACTAAACATTAAAAAATTAATTATAGCACTATCTTGGAACAATAATCATAACATGTTCATGCATATGTGTTCCATATGAATAACCAATCATAAGGGTTACCCGATGAAAGAATTAGGTATCCTAATCATGTCATAAGGCATAAAAAGGGGATATCAAAATAGTTTCCATGATAGAATGGATTTAAATAATACATCGACATTAATAAAGAAAACATAGAAATATATCATGATAATTTATGTCAAACTAAAGTGAATACACATAAAAATAGTGTTTACGATATGTTATAAGTGAAACATTTTACTGTAGATTAAGGAAAACAGTAAAGAGCATTTAAAGAGAAAAATGAATATTTGTTTTCATAAAACCATAAATGAACCAAGATATTTTTTTCATGATAAAATTAGTGATTTTATAGAAATAATGGTGGGTTAAATCATATTATGGATATCACATGAAAATGGGAGAGAATTCGTGAAGTTACCTTGAATAGGGTTTCCTTTTCAGGAGGAATTGAGATGGGAACCTTTTTAAAACATGTATTTCACCATCAAAGAAAAATGATATGATCTAGATAGATGATTTTTGAACATATAAAAATAATTTATAAGAACTTAATGAAAATAAATAAACATTTCACTGGGGTAAAGTCAGAGAAAGAGTAACCCAAAGGAAAAGAAAGGAGGTTCGAGTAGAATCTGTTACCTTATGTTCGAAAGTGTTCTGCACTTGATATTAATGTCATGTATAATCAAATTAAATACATTAATTAATTAATTCATAAACTTTTATAATTTTATTTTATTTATTATAATTTTATTAAGTTCATTTATGGCCTTTTTTATGGGTTATGAGATTCAATTTCATCGTTTAGGAGCATTGGTTTCCTTGGTTTTCATGATTGGTTTACTTGCATACAAGTATGGGAAATCATGTACAATTAGAATGGTTGTCTAGAATTGAATTTATATTTTATTAATAAATATTTAAAATATTAAATTTTTATAAAATTCATTTGTTAATTTGGTATGGGGGTGAATCATTAGATAAGATGTTAGTGATAATAGTTTAGATTATTTTGGTGGTTTTTTCGATCATCACAAACTAGTTTTGTTTTATTAATTAATATTATATATATATATTTCTTAAAGAACATTAAATATAATATAATTAATATATTATAATATTTATTAACCATAAAAATGGTTTTATGGGATGTCATTAAAGAGTAAATGGAAATTCAAAACTTCATCGTCCTTGAATGCGATAAATTAACACATCCTGAATGATCAAATCATTTTTAGAAAAAAAGATGAGGGGAAATAAAAGATGATGGATTATTAAATTATCATAATAAAATTATATTCTATGTAATTTAATGTAGTTATGATACCATTTGGATGATGATAGGTGAGGAAATAATAATAAAATTAAAGAACTTGAAAAGAAATTAAAAGAAAAGAATGAGGATTTTACCTCTTGAACCTTACTTCTTGAGAACCTCATTAGGGGAATTGCTTTTGGTCATTTTTTTAGATAAAAGGCTCTTGAAATTGGGGGAGTCTATTGGGAAGATATTTGAGTATAATTTGGACATGTATCAAAGCTTGAGAGGTGTGAGGAGAATATGTGGTATTTATATGGGAGGATAGGGGAGTTTTCTCATTATTTTATTTGTTAGTTTATTATTTTTCTCAATACAAGAGATGGTAAGGATTATTATCAATAAATATATTAATTATTTAATTTGATTTCTAACCAATGGTCACATACATCATCCATTACTCAATCATGACTCAAAAAATTATTTAATTACTTATATTGTAAATTACTGTATTTTACTATTCACCAAAAATTCAATTATTTTAGAAAAATCCAAAAACTTCACCCTAACCATTTTTCAACACATTGAATTAAAAATTAGAGTCCATTTTATGAAAATATATTTCTAAATATGAGAAATTTAATTTTTAATTAGAATCATTATTTACTTGGAAAATACAAATTTTATATATATAACTACTTTTATAACACCTTGAAAAATTAATCTGGGCCTCATAAAATTATATTATAATAATAAGAAAAAATATAAATTTATTAAAAAATTTAATGAAAATAATTTTTTATTTAAATCTTTTTATTTATTATAAAATTAAAAATAAACATTTATGTTTTATAAAAATTTCAACACTTAAATAATAATTTATAAAACATTTGTTTACCTGTACTATGATATAATTATACCATATTTTCATTTATAAGATTCATAAATTTTATTTATAATTTCATGGGTGAGGTTACTATTCTATTTTTCATTATACTATTCATAAGGGTCATATTACTATTCCAATGGTCAAATTACAATTTCATAGGTACATGGTCTTTAACTTCTAAAAATAACTCTTATTTAATTTGTGAGGTATGTATTGTGTTCTTAATGGGATTTAATGTGATTATAATATATGAAATAATTATAAGAAGGGAATTTCAGTTTATAAAAAAAATTCATTACATTCTTCCCCCTTATGAAATTTCACCCTCAAAATTTCATTTTACAAACTATGGTAAAATCAAGCGAAGGTACTTCTCTTTTATCACATCCTATGGTTTCCATGATTCCTCTTCCTAATTATAGTTCTACTATAGTACTTTGACCATGTGATTGATCTTGTTGCATAAACCTTTATCTCCATTATCCAAGATCTTCACTGGATACTCCTCGTATGAGATATAATTTTCCAACTGTACCACCTCTAAATTCAGTACATGTGAAGAATATGATATGTACTTTTTAAAGAGGGATATGTGGAATACATCATGTACGTGACCCATGGTAATTGGAAGTTCCAGTCGATATTCCACAACTCCAACATGATCAAGAATCTCGAGGGGTCTGCTGTTCCTCGGACTTAACTTTCCTTTCTTCTGAAGTCTCATGATTCTCTTCCATACAGATAAGAAGAAGAATACCATGTCTCCAACCTTAAACTATAGGTCTTGTAGATTATTGTCTACAAAACTCTTCTTTCGACTTTCGGCTGCTCAGATATGCTGTTAAATGGTTTTCACCTTCTTTACGATTTATTCAACCTTTTCAGGTCCTTGCATATTACGTTCACCGACTTCATCCCAGCATGTCGGTGTTCTATATCTTTTCCCATAAAGGGATTCAAATGCATCCCTTTTGATATTTGATTTGAAATTAAAATATTTTCCCACTCACCCAAATTCCATATTTCTAAAATCCTTATTCATTTGACCTTCATTTTGAAATCTTCAAACCATATAATATCTTATAGTGACTTCTCGAAACTTCTTAATTCTTCCAAAAAACTAATACATTATTCTAGAAATGATAGTTTAGAATATCTCAGGATGGAACTCTACTCATCATTCAGATTTTACTAAACATATTTAAATATAAAACACAATTTCACACTCTAATATTCTTTACTGAATTTTAATAACTCAAATCATTATATTTTGATCAATTTAAAGAAAAAAATTGAACCACTAAAAAATATATATGATTTCTGAATCTGATGCCTCAATCCAACTAAAAATGGTTGACTTAATTATTTCATCTTCTAATTACGTCAGTTTCCTTCAAATAATTTACTGTAGAAACTTCTATATGTATCAAATTTCCATCTTTTTTCTCGATCAGTTCATCTGTTCTTCAGTCTAATCAAACTACGTCTGATGAAACTCTTCCTATAATTAATTATCAGTTTAAAAACCCATTAAATGGATTGGTGTCATCAACTCATCTAATGAATTGGAATCATCATCTCATCTAATGAATCAGATTCTGATGCATGGGATCAAAGATTCCCTTTTTATAGGCTCATCTATCCTCTTTTCTGGTCACATATGTTCAATAGAAAACTCAAACATTTCTATCTCTAAACAACTTCTTCATCTGATCAACTTCTGTGGAGAAAAACCTTCACAATTCTTCATATTTTTTTTGATTCAATATAAAAGATGTACTTCTATTTTATATTTTCTCAGATTTAAAAAAATGATTTCTCGAGTCATCTCATTTATTAAAATGATCATATTAAATTTTTATAATTGATATTTTTCTGCAGGATCATCATTAATATATCATCTGAAAAATATTCGTCTTCTTTAAAAATTTTCATAACCACGCGATCTTGAAAACCATAAAACTTTTAGTTTTATGACAACTTCTTTATCTAATGATCTACATATAATAGTGCATATGATTTTGAATCTGATGGTGCATCCGATTAGAAACATTGTGAATATTTAAACTTCATCAAACTCATTATTTAAATCTTCTGGGAACTTCTATTATTAGATTTTCTCAATTCGATAATCTGCATTTGTAACACTTCATTTTTAGAAACTCTAGAAAGTCACACTTCTCTTTCCTTCTACAAAATTTAACTTTTATCATGACATCTTCATGATGTTATAGAACTTGAAATGATATCAAATCACAATCTAACTTGTTTTGTAAAGTTCTCTGAGATCTCAAATTTTAGAGTTTTAGCATCTCTCAAACAAATGCATTTTAATAACTTCTGACATTCGACCGAATTCGCAATCCAATGAACAATATCTAATGGATCATCTGATGGATTTTCCAATCACTAACTTTTGAAAACATATTTCTCATTTTTATTCTTATAAAATACTCAACAAATAAATTATAAACTTCCAACACTACATATTTCACCAAATTTAAAAAAACATTCTTTTACAAAATGTTAGTTGTCAACAAAAAAAACAAAATTTCTAGAACACAAACATCACAAAGGATATTTAGTTATAACTGTAATATTTAAATAATAATATTTTTATAATATATCAAAATTCATTTCAGGACTGGTGTTGGGTGTTAAGCAATATATCAAGATTATCATTATTTTAAACTAACTTTTCAAGGCATTACATTCTCACCCCTTAAATAAATTATTCCCTATCAATTTTATCTCAGTCATCAATGGTTTAATATTTTAAAATACCTTAATTAAAATCCCACATTAAATAGAGTGATAATAAAACATCATTTATAAAGGGCAAGTGAGAAAGATAAAGGTTAATTGTAATAAGGCATAATCAGGTTCCCAGATAAGGAGAACATTGGTGGGAAGTTAAAATCTAGACATTAAAGTGAAAAATAAAATCAAACTACTAATATAGGGTCATAGGGAACATGGTCATGAAAATGTTAATGACCAAAAAACCATAAATTATAGAAGGGTTAAAACACAATTGATTCATCAAAAATTAAAGTAAAATTATAGGATATTTTTTAATATCTTTTTCCTAAAGTTGATGGATTATTTTATTATTAATATTGATAACATGGTTAAATATACTTAGTTGATTTATTTCCACTTCAGAAGTACAATTTCAACATTTGGTTGTACTTAAATTACATTACACATCATCTCTTGCTACTAGAAATTAATATTAAGGATGAATTTTCATGCCTAAATCATTAGACTCAACATCAAATGCATCATAATATCCATAAGATAGTGAAACTTCATTCCTTCTATCTCTAAATATTAACCCAAATAAAAATGTTTAGCACAAATTATACAATATGAATAAATATAATACATTAATCCCTAAAACCCCAATAATAACACCCAATGTTAAACTCATCCCATTCCATAAATATTTATCCATAAAACCCAAATCAAATATATATGTCAAAAATTCAAAACCAAAAAATTCAAAATATTTGACCGAGGAATGTCAAAACACATGTACCACAGGGACCCTAATTGGATGGTAGGACAAGTTCAGGAAATCTCTGACTAAATGAATGAAAACCCAAATTTGGAACATTCTAGTGTCCCACTCTCTATGGTTGGGAAAGTATGGATGATTTTTTGGAGTTTTCAATTTGGTTCATCTTAGATAAGGGAGCCGAAGGAAGAGAGGAACTACCATGGATGGCCTTGAAGAGTTCCCGATTAGAGACTTGTGTAGGGTGGAGGATAAGATGAGACTAAAGAGTATCATGCATGTAGGCTAGGGAGAACCAAGGGGTTTGTGTAGGTAGTCTTGGGTTAGGTGATGGTTCCTTGGGTGATGAACCAATTGGGAATCTACCCTTGGGAGAGACCTTGTGCAAACCTGCAAGGTTCTCCATAGGTGTTCCCAAAAGTGGCTCGCACAAGTCCCTACTTGTGGAAGGGGACCAACCGCTATTGTTCTTCAACCATGGGGGAGAGATTTACTCATTTAGGTGTTTTTTTTATTTTAAACCCTGATTGTAATTCAATTTCTTTATCCACCTTTAATTCACTCTTCTTCTAATTTTTGAGTACTACCTAGCAGGTTTTGGAGGGCCTGAACAAAGGACTAGGGTGATCACAACGTCAATAGGCCTTCGAGAATATATGTATATGCAAATGAAGATCCCAAGGTACAATTTATATGAAAATATGGGACCCTATATAAAGGGGATATGTCGCTCAAGGATGCTGATCAGGTGCGTTATGCAGGCACTCACTCAGGTTGGTCACACAGGCCGATGTGTAGGTACCCAGAGTGTTGACACTAATTTGGGGTACCTGGGTGAATGTTCATTGGAGGAATTTGTGATCATTTGAAATAATAATTTCTCTTTGTCTCTTCTTCCTAAGTTATATACCATAGTCTCATATTCATCCATTTGACAAAATATAGTGTCAACAAAAGCACCCCTCCAAGATTGAATTCGGTCAAAAGAAAAGGGTCTAATGATAAGGTAAAGTGATGAAAAGTTGGAATGGATGATGGGGGTATTATGCATAGGTCATCTGCATTTTTAGTCCTGTTAGGTATTCCACACATGAGGGGTACATATTCAGGCCACATAGGGGGGATTCCTCATCTATAAATAAGGCTATTAGTCCAACAGGCGGCTCTCACGACTCCGCATTTCAGGACTCCCCATGCTAGTGTCCCGCACAGATCCTCCATTGAAGATCTTTTTTTCTGAAATCATTATTTACATAGAAATGTTATTTATTTTTCTACATGATTTATATTCATGGGTGAGTGACATGCGTATGGACCATGAGTGATGGCCCTATGTGAGGAATTATGTGAGGAACCTACAAGAGGCACCAATACAAATTCATGCATTTTCCAGATTTTTTCTATTTATACAATTTTCTTTGAAATGGATACCTATATAATCCCAAAAACATGATGTTTATTTATAGGTTCTATGGACACTCAAAAGAACAAAGTTTCTAATGAACAAGATTAGAGTCACCTCGTCGAAATGGAAAAAGTCCAAGGCCATGAATTCTATGATGCTCATGATACCACTCTACTCAATATGGAAGCACATCTGAGGAAATATCACCATGACTATCCTAAGAGTAATTATCTGATTCTATATGACCACATTCATATGAAGGATATCCTCATACCATCATTAAAGTATTATACTCATGTATCTTGGTTTCAAGATTACAAGAACTTCACTACTGCAAATGTTTCAAGAGTGGTTGCATATATTAATACTGGTACATCATCGACAACATGTGTCAGGAACCTCAAAAAATGTTCTTTGGATTTGAAACTGAACACACCTAAATTGATGTCACGCTATTATTTATTAATCTTATATTATTTCCAAATAGATCAATCAAATGGTTGGAGGATGGCTGGGAATTTTTCCCAGTAGGGGGTGTTAAGAGAGAGTGGATGTGGGCATACTGGGTGTGGAAAACTTGTTCATAGTTCATGGAGATATAAGACATCCAAATTTATGACGCAGTATAGGCAGGGAAAACTTATGTATATGAGAATTATGAATTTATTCTTCAGTTATTATGCTGGTAGAGTCTATAGATAAACTCTTTCCACTTGATGCACGAAGAAGTTTTTATTAGCTTGTGGGGTGTCCATAAGATATCTGAGTCCTCGATCCTTGGAGATATATATATGATGAGTTCATCCCTTCAAGGGTGATGTGGGATGATGGTGAAAGGATACCACCTCTGGTGCATGATATTCTAAAAATATCTAAGGTTATTATGAAGGAATGCCCTCGGTTGAAGGGGGATATCCATCCCAAGGCATGAATGAGTACCTTCCTAAACCTGGATGGGGAAGGCCCCACTTGCAAACATCCTAATAGGTGTCACAATATGGCGAAAAAGAGCACTATCTATACATTCTGGATTACTTTTGAAAATGTGGTGTATGAAAAAAATGGGGGTACAAGACAAAGTCTGATGTTATTGTGAAGAAACATCATGTTGGATTTTTATCCATGTGGAAAAGTTTCTACCTACTACCTATCCATGATTCCAATGGTGACATAATGTCAGGGACATTCGGGATGGAAGCCAAGCTAGCTAGAAAGATGTATGTGGGGTTGGAAATCCATATCATGGAAAAACTTTGTCGAAATATTCAACACGTTCATGTGGGGAAGTCGCCATTAGGAATTCGTTCGACCGTTCTAGGTACTATGGGGATGGGTTGAATCCCACTTCAGAACCTATGATCTATTGAGCAGGGTCAAGATCCCCAAGAGCCGATTTCGACCACATTTTCATTTTGAATCTAGTATTTCTCTTTTTTCCCTAAATCCAAGAGAGATTCTATTAAGGTTGAGACCATTAAAGGTGTTCAATATCTTCCCATATGAGGGAAAACCTAATGGGAGATACACTACTAACGGGAAGAATAGCTGTGATAAAAGATCGTATATGATATCCTTTAGGGATGGTGTACTGGAGATAGATATAAATGAAGACGTTATATGTGAGGACAATACTCCATATAGGTTTGAATTCCAATTCAAGTGACTATAGAAAATAACTATGTCTCCTCTGGTGTATTTCCGATCAGAAAACAATCTGATTGTATCCCAACAGCTATAGATTCTTACCGCCATGGACTTGACTCAAGCAGTAATCTTTCTACTATCAGTGGATGCGACCAGTGGATTAACTTTCTGGTATAATGTGGCATGTATTTCATCATACCCCGACAGAGTGTTGTCTAAATCCATTCCTCAAATTAGTACTATGAGAGTAGACATGCATGGAAAGTGGGGTATAAAGGCTTCTACTCTTATAAATGATGTTTCTTCTTCACCAAAGGATACTTCATCCCCTTTGGAAGGTGTTGATGATTATGTATGAATTTTGTCTAACGGACCTTATGCATGGTTTAGTATACCAGCTTGAATCAAAATGTCTACACCCACTAATATTCCACCTAGACGGTTCATTCATCATCACAAAGAAGAGACCGAGGTTCCATTTTCTCATCCTTAATCTGCGGCAGAGTGGGTCTGGAAGTCTATGAAATATATAGCTATTGAATTGTCTTCAAGGAAGGATGGGAAGGCCTTGGAATTTTCATGACCAGAGGCAGTCCAATTTTGGTAAGACATTTCCTCAAAGGCCAAAATTATATGGTGACTTCTTCGTGATGGGATATGGATTCCGGGGATAGATTATGCTCGATCCCCACCCAATCTCCACATTGAGGAAAATCCCATTGATGCGAGGATTTATATCTTGGATCTAGGGATAAATATTTATGAAACTGAAAATCATATCCCTTCCATGAGATAGTTGGAGGAAATGATGAGACGGGGGGCTACTGAAGGGATCAACCACTTGTCTTCAAAGGAATGGATTGATTATACCTATCCTGATGACTTAAGTCCTCCTTTTATCATCACTTTTTCTGTTATTTATTTATTTTATCTAGTAAAAAGTTCCATTGTAGAGGGAAGGTAATTTTGATTTTCAGCAGGCCAAAAGGGAATGAACTGAGGTTTCATCACCGAAATACGGCCCAACAAGTAACCCGTTCAGGATAGACAATTCATCTCCCAAACTGGGAGACCTATCCCCAATCCAGTGAACAATGAAGTGTGAGATGGAGGGGGAAACAATATTTCCTCCTACGATACCTATCTTTGAGTATTTTTATACTATCCCTCTTCCTTCTAAAATAAATAATGTTATAGGATGAAATCTTTTTCTAGGAACCTTTTCATAAGTGGTAAGTTATCACAGTGCTATTAATCTCTACTTTAACCAGAACATATGTCTATCCATTTTTTGATTCAAAAATCTCCTTCCATACCCTCTATAAAGGGACTTACAAATGATACTCCAAGTAAAGAGTAGGTAACATTGGACCAAACACATATCCCTATTAGTGATTCATCCCCCTTGACAGAAGAAGTGGCGAGAGTTGAGGATACATCATCTTCTCCTGTCATCACTCATACTACTGTATAGAGGGAGTATGATTCAAGTAATGTCAAAGGTACATCATAAGGAATTACATATAGATTACTAAACCTCATCCCTATGAAATTTCATGTTCATATAATGAACTAGGGGACCCTATGACAGCTAATTATGACCCTATAGCTATCACCGATGATGCTGTTCAGGGTCTAAAATTATCAGAAGTGGGCGATGTACCAGGTGCCAAGACAAATATTCCAAGAATCTCCGTGGGTGAGATTACCATGATTCCTGGTATGTTAATATGTTCCATGAGAAATATTGGAATTACATTTGAATAAATGATTGAACATATTAATATTCCTCCTACTTTAGAAGAATTTGAGGAACTTAATTGGAAATTGAATGGATATGTGTCTTTATTTTTTTATACAACCAATATTTTTATTTATAATTCTATAATCATGACTGGTTGAATGCATAGCTCCATCTGCAGATAATGTTTCAGTGACAGTGCCTAAACAAGATTTTTAAGTCTATCCTAGTCCTACACTTGAGGTGGTGGGGGGGCTGCTTAGGTGGACCATGAAATGGGGAGTCTTCCTGAGCCTCAGTTGGAAAAACCTTGGAACATCCAAGAGGGTACCCCTCATCAAGAGGTTCTAATTAAAACTGCTAAAGTCGAGGATTTTATGGAGAAACATGTCCCAGTGACTAACTCGTTACTGGGTGAGTGTCACTAAATGTTTTAATCATCCCCAATTTCTTCTATTGATTATCCTTTTAAGGATAAAAATGAACCTTTCCCACTATCTAGCACCATCGAATTATGTAGTTGGGTCTAAGGGTGAACCCTCAATTCCAATAAAGTCAACACAAGAACAATAAATCGTTATTTTCCAGGAGGGGATGGGGAAGGGTGCTTCCTTAATTACGCAAATCTCATAGTATGTTTCTCCCTCTGACAGTGGCTCTGATTCAAATTCAGAGTTTCTTAATTCTCTCCATATCATATGTTATGGATCTTGGAGTTATACATGAAAATAATCTGAGAGATTCCTCTTGAATACCTATCTTCGTGAATCCATCAGATCTCATTTCTGTTCGGTATACTGGGATACAGAGGATTTGATTACCACATTATTCATGTTGTTGTTAAGGAAATCATTCGAAAATGAGAGAGAGATCATTATCTTCATCAATTCCTCATAAAGGTGAAGATTCTAGTCAACATTGGAAATTTCAAGTATTCATTATCCCAAGTAGAGGCCAACCATACCTAGTAGTTGGCAGAGTGTAAACAATAGATTAATGAGAAAACCATTAAAGTGTCTCACCTTGAACATGAATTGGATGTATCTTAGGGGGATCTATACAACTCAACCATTTATTAGAATTATCCAAGACTAAGAGTGAGCTTTCATTGTCTCTACAATAAAAACACTTCTTTAGGCCAAGGAGAATAAATCAATTCAGTTTAATGGGCTTCAACAGGTGGTTGATGGGGCTTGCGAGGCCCTTCAACAAATGAAATGTTATGTTAATGGTCTACTGAAAATTTTGATGGAGGGGATTTTTGTTATATATGCCCCTATGGTTTTTTCTCCATAAATTATAATAATGTTTTCATCTAATCATGTATTTTTTCATCCCAATTTTCTTTTTTTGAACGTAATATGACAATGAATCTTATTTATGTATCAAGGAATTTTTGAACCAGCTAATTGTAACCACAGGGACATGATAGATAAATGATCTAATATTTTCCTAATCTATGGTACCTAGGGATAATAGCTTGACAGTTTCTAGGGTTTTATGGACAACCCTACAAACATTTTGTCTTTTGTGTTATAACCCTAAATGTTTTCCCTAATTCTGTTATAGAGGAGACATGGTGGGTGAAATTTGGATTTTACATAGACCAACCTTGTTGGGTTTTCTTCCTAACAAGTTTTTTACCTTTTTATGTGCAGTTTAAAATCATGAAAGCCTGACTAATGAGATTAGTGTTTAAGGTCAAACAACTTTGACCATAGAATTTTACCAAAACTGGTATTGTGCACTGAGAATGATATGAAATTCTTCAGATATCCAGTAAGGAATATTGAGCCCTGATTTTTTGGTTCCCAAATCTAAAAAAAGATATTAGGGAGTGGAGGAGGTCTCTCCTGAGGACAATGTTACCATCATCTAAAAACCCCATTTTGTTGGATGTTTTATGCAAATACAACCGATATGTGTTATTTCATAGTTGAATAATGATATCCTTTGTCCATCAATACCTAAAATATGTGGGCTACTTATGTAAATCCAACTCGTGCATGTTACAATAAAGTTAAGAAAAAGGGTTCTCATGAGTTCTAAAATTATATCCCTGATGAACGAAGTTTAAGATTCACATTTCTCAAGATCACGATGGGTTGTTTTGAAAAAGGGAGGAGTCTAAGAATGATGGGAATATGTGTGTAGGTACTGTCCATGAATGGTAAGCCGCTCCTACATGAATTTGGGTCGAGTGAAGGAGGCTACATTTTTTGATGGTCGATGTCAGGGGGGAGGTCCTTCTCTAGAAAGGGTTGAAATATCATGTAGTTTACTGTCATGTGATCAGGGCATTGGCCATGCCGTTTAACATCTTAAGGCGAGGTTGTTGTTGTATATTTTAACACATTGTGACTAAGATGTTATGCCTTGTAGTTTTAAACTCATATATTGAAGACATTATGGTATGTATTTTAAAGTAATACATAGAATAAATTATGCTATTCAGTTTAAATTTGTATAGGGAAGACATTAATGGTATATAATTTAAGGTATTTATCTTTGAATGAAAGGTTGATGATTATCTAATTCTTGGTAATTTGTCTGGAAATGTGCTACAATATTCTAGTCTGATAGGATAAAGTTTTAAGATATGATTCAAGGTTTTCCAGATCTGTATAGTGGTATAGGAGAAGGGCTTATGATGTTAGACAAGGTATCTCCTAAGGGTGAAGTTACCACTGGTTAAAAACCCCATTTTATATATTATTTATTAAAATACGACTAGGGTGTAATACAATATAGTAAATAGTGTCATCCCTTGGATGAAATACCCTGATATTTGTGGGAAACTTATGAAAATCCATCTAGGGTGGGTTACAACATAGTCAAGAAAATAATTCCTCAGGAATTCCGACATCATATCTCTAAAATTCGATGAAAATTTTCATAGATTCTGATTTCCCCAATCACATAGTTTGGTTTGTGGGAGGAATGTACATGAAGGTAGAAGAATAATTTCATGTTAAAATTGTTCAAGAATTGGATGAAAAGAATTCCAATATCTTTCTAACCCAAGAACAGTAAATAATATGTTTGTAGTTTTAGTTTGTATGACTAGAAATGGTAGGGATATGTGGCCTTTAGAACCATGTTCATTCTAGAATTATTTAGACATGAAAGAGGGAATCATAAACCAATATCTTAGGGGTTCTTAGATCATGAGAAATGGTATGGTACAAATATATAAAGGATGACCATAGAACATTTTGATTCCTGGTTCCCAACATAATGCATCAAACTTATGATGATAGAAGATTATTCTTTTAAGGGAGAAATTACCACTTATTAACAAACCAATTTTATGGTATATTTTAAGAAAATCCTACAAGGGAGTATTATAGCATAGTTGAAGAGTGTAATCCTTTGGTTGAAAGACCCATTTTTTGGGAAACTTATGAAAATCCAAATGGGGTGTGTTATAGCATAGTCAGAAAAAGAATCCCTTAGTTATCAGACATTATATCATCGGAATCTAAAAAAAGATTATGAAGATCTAAAAGTGTTCAAGATTAGGAGTATACTATGTGAATGGGATGGGTCTGATCATAAATAAAGTGTTTGGACCAAAATCATCCATGGTTTTGGAGTACCTTTCGTAGATCTGAACCATATGTCGAAGGACATCGATGTTTCCTTGGTGGACCCCCTGATGTGGGGGACCTGAATTAAAAAGATCTTGCATAGATCTTTATTTCTATGTAGAAGTGGGGTCATTTTTCATTACCCAGTGTCTAGGACTTGGTAATAAGTCCTAGGAATCACTACGTATATCAATGGGTCGACAATCAAGCCAGTGTATTTATTTGGGTACCATGTAGTTTAACATCATCAGGTAAAGACATTATCCATATAGTTTAATTTCATGAATTAAGGATGAAGGTGTCTTAACATAAAGAGTGAGGGAGGTTTTTGGCTGGGACAAGGCATGGGATCTGAGCATCACTAAATATATTGTCAGGGAATGAATTTAGCCACACATATTTCTAAAATAAAGGTCCCATGCACTAATTAAATTCACATTTGGTAGAAGATGGGTTTTTTAATATGGGTTCATGCATAGCGTGAGAAGCCATACTAGATCCTCTCATGTAGATCTGACTCATACATGGGAGAGTGGAGGAATTTCCCATATTGTGTTGTGGATGGACTCATGATTTATGATCTAAATGACACTATGTATCTCATTGGAATGATAAAAAAGCCAAATGTATTTCTTGATGAAATTGTATAGTTTATTATCATGGAATAAGGACATCTAGTTTTCCTTTTAAGGTCATGTATCTAGGACCATGGTAACCCCACAGTGAATTGATATGACTTACTTATGAAGGGAAATGTTTTACCAGATCTCTTAATCCCACATGATCTATGATCGGCGTGATAAACAAGGAGTAGCAGAGGTTCCTTCTGCTACAGAAAGACAATACATGGGAAGGATATGGACATTTAAATTTATATGGTTAATAGACCATGATATGAAATCCATGAATCACTAAATATCTCATTAGGATGATAATCAATCAATACATAGTTCATGAAATCCCATACAGTTTAATGTCATGTGATAAGGATGAAGATGAACCAATGTGAAAGGACATAAATTTTGTGGCTAATCCAGAGGATGGAAATATGGGCATCACTAACTATCTCATGGAAATGAGAATCAAGCCGCACATAGTTCTTGAAAGGTTTCTTGTGAAGGTCTAATCCTTACATAGGGAGTGGGGGATTTTTTGTGACTATGGATGGACTCGAGATTGGTGATCTGGGCATCACAAAATATCTTACTAGAGTAATAACCAAGCCTTGCATAGTTCATGAAAATTGTTTCCCATATCAATCAAGTTTTTTTGTGGGGAAAGGGGCTTTAAAATTTTCCAAAATAACATTTGGACCCAAGATAAGAGGTATCGGTGTCACTATTTGTCTCATTGTAATGAGAATCAAGCCATATGTTTTGGGAATGTTTCTTGTGTAGATATGGTTTTTACACAAGGAAAATTGGAATTTTTTTCTTTTTTGTCATGAATAGACCTGATGTTAGAGATTCAGGCATCACTACGTATCTCACTGGAATGAGAATCAAGCCACACATAGTTCTTGAAGAACCATTCAGTTTAATGTCATGTGTAAAGGATGTTTATCGTATATTTTATCACCTTACGGTAAAGACATGGGTTACCTAAAGTGAATGAAATATTGAAGTTAGACCAACAGATAGGACCCAGGTGTCACTATGTATCTTGATAGAGAAATAATCAAGCCACACATAGTTCTTAAAAAGGTACCATGTTCTATTATGGTTCATACATAGGGAAAATGGGCTATATATATTTTATTATGGTTGTACTCAAGATTTGAGATCCAGGTGTCATTATGTATCCCATTTGAATGAGAATCAATCCACTCATAGTTCTTGGATAGATCTTGTAGATTACCATCATGCGATGAGGATGTTGGCCATGTAGTTTACCTTGTTGTGGTAAGGAGAAGATAATGTTGGGGCTTATACCTATAAAGGGGGCCCAAATTCCATTATGGAGTGACAATTATGTGAGTGGGTATTATTCATGGGAGTCTCCCATATTTTTCTTCCTCATGTCTGGCCAAGAGGGAATCTCGACCCGTTGAGGGGTTAGAGGGATGTGATTAGGACTAACACCTAATATGGAGGGCCATTTGAAAGGGTCCAATTAGAATGTCTCAACTCATGTCTCTTCAGGGGTTTCTAAACACTGAATGAGTGGGATGTTAACCATTCAGTTTAATTTCATGCAGTCAGGACGAACGGTGTCTTGCAGTTTTAATTAATATGACTAGGAACTTACATCATGCAGTTTATCGTCGTGCAACAAGGACAATGATAAAATGTATTTTAACATCATTAAAGATGAAAATTATGTAATTACTTTTAAGGTCATGTTACAAAAACCAACTATACAGTCTAACATCTTATAGTTGGTACATATATGGTGTTATGCAGTTTAATATCCTGCAGCTAGGTTTTATCTCATGTTATTACGAGAAATATTTCTTTAGGAACCGTGCATTGGTTAAAGTCATAATGAGTCGTCCATCCATTGAGATTAAGGAATAAGATCTATTGAAGGGGGTATTTTGTATGGAGTAAGGTCCCTCCCACTTCGGCTTATGTTTTGGAGTATTATTTCCTGGTATCATAAGATTCATGATGAAAAATACTAGTTCTCCTTGGAGGAATGAACAAAGGTAGTCCTTTTAGTTAAAGGCTCATAATATCTGATTCTGATAGACTTACCGGAAATTTAAGGTGTCCATTATTTTTTCACCCAGTTGCTCCAATTTGTCCAACCATTTCTAGGACTGCTCATTTATAAACATTTCGTCATAGATGGAAGTATAAAGTGATGTTAATTGAACCTCAATGGACATGACTGCTTCTATTCCATATTTTAGTGAGTATGGGGTTTCCCATGTAGTAGTATGCGTTATAGTACAATAACACAAAAAATAATGCAGTATACTGTCAGGCTAAGAATTTTATCTTTATCTACCATCTTCTATAGTACGTTTGATAGAGTCTTCTTAAAATCCACTTTTTGTCTGTTATCTAATACATGATAGTTGGATGAAAGGTTGGATTTGATATTTTACTCTTGATATAGCTTTTCCACCTCATCAAAATAGATGTTGGAATCATTTTCTGTTGGTATTATGTGAGGGACCGCGAATTTCATAATGATGTTGGATTTTATGAAACTGAAAATGTGTTCATCCCTGAATTCCATGAGGGGTATTTCCTTAACCCATTTGGAGAAGAAATCGGGTATCATTCAAGATGCACTTGAACTCCTTGGCCATATATTGGGGTATGGTACCAAAACACCATTCCCCATTGGAAAATGGTCAGGAGTATTTGGATATATATAAAAACATTGAGGGTTGATGAATAAATATGGCATGTACTTAACATGAATTACATTTCTTGGTAAATTTTGTGCAATCCTATGTGATCGAAGGCCCAGCGTATTTAGGCCTTTGGATTTGATCAAAAATCTTGTACTATAATTGGTGGGAACCGCAAGATCCCGCATGTACTTCTTCCATAATAACTGTTGTCTCTTCTCCATCAACACATCTGAGAAGGAATCCATGGAAGCCTTTTTTATAGAGGACTTTTTGGGGATTTGGTCCATCATAAAGAGTGATGTTAACTGCTCTCCATTGGATTTTATATTCCCCAGCTCTATCTACTGGGATAACTCCATCATAAAGGTAGTCCATAATTGGAATCATTCAGTTAGTGGTAGGTACATATGGATCAGGGATGGGACTGATTTCATTAATTTATTCTTTTTTATATAAAAATAGTGATACCATTATGCGGTGGGCAATGCTGATGATTTTTTCATCTCGTTTCAGGTCTGGAAGAGTTGTAGCTAAATTTTCCAATGAATCTGCCTATGAATTCTATAATCACAGGATGTGATTCAATGTTGGCTGTGAGGGGAATTTTCCCATCAACCCTCATACATATTCATGTATGGGTATTAACTATTCTTTTCTGATGTCATAATTCTTATTGATATGATTGATTACCAACTATGGATTACCTTTCAGAATTAAATGGTCCACTGGTATTTGGAGTGCTAGTTCTAGGACTGAAATGGGGGCCAAAAATTCAGACTCATTATTGGTAAAACCGTATAACAGTAGAAAGAAATATGGTAATACTACGTTTAATGAGGAAATGATCATAATCCCTAAATCATGTTTTTTTATCTTAAGTTCTTCCATTCTCTTCCCTATTGGCCTCTTGGATGTGTCGTCAAAATACATTTCCCATGTTTGGGTGCCACCATGAATAGAGAATATCTATTCATTTGGTAGTTTATTATTTAATGACATTATTTCTATAGATGGGTGTTTTGAAAGGAAAACTCCCAATTCATGTCCTTTCACTTATTTCTGAGACACGAATTGTATATCAAACTGCTACAGAATAACTTTCTATCATACTATATGTTCTGTCAACATAGGAAAACTAGGGATATATTTGAGTGGGTTATTATGATAGACCAATTGAATCTCTTGGTATTGAAAGTAGTTCATCAACTTATGAACCATAAATATTAACTCCATAAAACTCTTCTCAATGTTTTAATAATGATTCTCTATGTAGAGCATGGTTTTACTGAGATAATAAAGGTTGTTTTAATTTTCAGCATCATTCTTTTGTATGAGGAATACACCCAATGATTATTCTTGGGCTGTTACTTATAGGATGAGAGGGATTTCATAAATAGGTGTAATTAATATAGGTGGTCCCAAGAGGTAATTCTTGAGGTTATAAAATACCTCTTAGCAGTCACTGGTCCACTCATATGTGACCCCCTTCTTCATTAATTTGGTGAAGTGAAACACTTTCTTGAAAGATTGGATATGAATAATTGGATGTAGGCTAAGTATCCTTGAATTCCACTTTAATCTTTAAGGTTTCAAGGAGATGAAATGATAAGGATAATTTTTTTCTTAGGGTTGACTTTGATTCTGTGATGGTTTACAATGAAGCCGAGAAACCTTCCTTAGGTTACTCCAAAATCACATTTTAACGGGTTCATATTTAGGATATGTTGTTGTATATTATTGAAGATAGTCTCCAGATAATTTAAGTGATCAAAATGTTTTTAGTACTTGAAAAATACATATTCAATGTATCATTAAACAAACTTCCCTAGAATGGTTTTGAAGATGCGGGGCATGGCACGTTGGTATGTGGTACCAGCATTCTTCTAGACAAAACCCACAAAATAGTCTTTACGGGATATGAAGGTTGTGGATTCTTCATATTCTAGGGACATTTGAATTTTGTAATACCCTTAATAGACATCCATGAAGGAGAGGTCTTGGTATCCAGCCATTGCATCAATTGGGAGTTTTGTGATTGGAACCGGGAAGTCATCTTTTGGGAAATTCAGTTGATATCTCTGAAGCCAATGGAAACTCATATTTCCCCATTTTTTCTTTACTAAGACTATGTTTGATGGATATTTTGGATATTATATCTCTTGGATTAAGTTTTACTTGATGATATTATCAAATTCATCCTCAATTTTTGAGGTGTGAGTCGGGCGTGTCCATCTGGATACATTTTTGTATCCTCGATGATCTTCTAGTAAACCAAATTGATGGGTGTCCACCTTGGGCTTAATAACTAAAATCTATGTTTAATTCCATGTGAACATGTACTGATTTTGCTTCAGTAATTTGGTATATACCTTATATTCTTTAGAAGTCAGGGCCACACTTATCAGAGTGGGCCATGGATATTCATTTATACCCACCATTATTTTTATGAGTTCATCAATAGTAGTGGATAAACCTTCCTTGAATATTGGTGGGGAATCTCTAAGGTCTTCCTCTTCTTCTTATTACTCATGCTTTACTTCTTTCACCTATTCCTAGTATTTAGTTGATGAATCATGATTCTCAGAGTTAGGGGAGGATTCATCATTTGGACATCTGGGAGATAAAACCACAATTTCTAGAACAATCAATGGATTGGTTATTTTTTGGACATCTTATTGGGAGATGAGGGACTAATAATGGGAATCTCTATCTTCTCCCTTTGATTTTACAACTTCTTCCAACCTAGTTGATGAAACAGTGATTTTTTGATGCTCAGAGGATGGAATGAATACATTTTCATCTAGGATTTCATTACTGTTCAAAGAGTTTACAACTTCTCTTGACCTATTGGGATCATTTTCAATGAATGACATTACAAAAGTCACTGAATGAGTGCTTAAATTAATTTACACCACTTCTATTTGATTGATGGTAAGAACATACTCTACGCTGATCTTATTGAAAGTGTCATTTGGGATCATCTCTAGGCTATTTAATGCATTGATATGAGTGACATTATCATCCATAGATTGTTTCCCTTCCTTATGGTAGAATTATATGTCAATTTATTATGAATTATAGGATTTTAATTTGGATTTATCACTATACAATGTCCCAATTTGACCATTGATACAATATTTTAGGCATTGGTTGTATGAAAAAAACTAATGCCTTCATGCTGATGTAGCTAGGGTCTTCCCTTCCATACATTGAAGGATGTATTCTACCGAACAACAATGAATTCTGAGTTAGACATGATATCCCTAAACTATGTTCTAAGTGTGATATCACAAAGAGGATTTTTCTAATTCTTATCATAACCCTGTAACATTAGAGTGGAGGAGAACAAGTGAGATTCATTAAAACCCAGTTGGCGAAGTGTCCGAAGCATAATGTGTTTGACTCCTGAGCTGTTGTTGATGAAATCCCATTGGAAATCAATACCATTTATCCTTAAAGAAATATAAAAGGGCCTAAAGATAACCTATATGAAGAAATCATCATCATGTTCCGTGAAAGAGAAGACTATGTGGCATTATGCGTGATTATTCTATACCTGATACACTTCAGTAATGACAAAATCAAATTCAAAATCCTTGCGTATTGACAAGGCCTTGATGAGTGCTTCTTGGATGTCTTTTTACAAAATAAAATAATCCATGATTGAAATCATGTATGTATCATAAGAAAGTTTCTTAAAAACAACAGATTTTTTATTGAGAGGTTTATAATTCCTAGTATCCGGATGCACTTTTTTAGGTACTTTAGAAGCTAAATTACTTGATATGGATGAACCATACCTTGGAATATGAGCTGAAGTGGCTTCCACTCTTGTTGTATGGGGCCAGCAAGGTCTACCTATGCACTAAGGTTGATTCGGAAATGACATATCCTTTAATCAGTTTTCCAGGACATTCATGTTAGGTCAGACCCTATCATGCGTGGGGAAAAAACTCTCATGTTTCTACAAAGCTCTCAAGAGATATTTCACATGGGTTTCGACTGCATGTATGGTTCTATTAGGGGTGTGGGTCAAGTAGTGAATCCAGGTATGACCTCATCTTCCCATGTATCCTCAACTCTAATATCATATTCCCCTAGTTCCCCAATCAAGTGTGGGGAATTAAGGATCATAATCATGCTCATCATTTGAGAATGGATCCATTAAATGAATAATGTTAATGGAACTGAAAGTCAACTCCTCAAATGATGTAGATTCTTTTAGGAGGGTGGACCCTTGCAGTTCCATTTTTCGGGTTGATTCTCATGCTTTTGGGACTATAGTCATGAATTTTTATAATGTAAAGGAAAAAATTTGACTTTGTTTAAGGCTCATCTTCCAACATTATCTTCTTATCCTTCCATCAATGTCTCTTTTATGAGTACTATATTTGAAAGGACTTAGTTGTCAATGAAGTTGGATGTATTGTAGTGAAAGTATCAGGAGTCATAGTAGGATGATTCAATTGTTTTCAGAGAATAGAATGAGTTTGTTTGATCATTTTTATGAACATCCAGTCAAATAACTTTTTGCACACTCTTTCTCTTATCTTCTTACCATTCATCTTACTCCTCTAGATTAGTGACAGAAACATACGTGTCCTGATAAGGTGAATTTTTCAGCTTCACTTGATCATATTCCACAATCTTTTGTATTAGTTCTTTGAAAAAAAATCAATCCTGGATGTGGTTCCTCGATACTTAATGGAAGTGGAAATAATTTGTGAGATCTTCATCACCTAATTTTCTAGGATTCCTCAACTTTGGAAACTTGATCAAGTTTTTTTCCAAAGCTGAGATAATTAAACTAGGGACATTATCATTTATAAATGAATAGACCTTATTTTTAATCTCCTCAAACTAGTTCTGCCTCTTTTATCAATGATCATCCTAATGAGGCAGTAATTTTTTTTGAATCTTGGGAGGTGGATCTGCACGATATGGTGTGGGATTTGAGAAGGAGTCGGAATAGGAGCTTTCTTAAGTGTAACTATAGTAACCTCTACTTTCCCGAATCTGTTCCCTTTAGTTGATGGTATTACTCGGGCCTTGGATTTGTTCTTTATGATGGCGTCTTCTACTCTTTGAGAAATTGTGATCAAATCCGAAAAATATCCTATGTATTTCACAGGTAAAAGAGGAATGCACAACTCATCATGAATATTAGATATAAATATGGGAAACAACGCTTATTTAGGGAGTGGTAGGTTCAAGGATTATATAAATCCTTTCCCCCAAGAAATGAAATACAAGTCTCTTTCACTATTCTAATATTTATATTTTGAGAGGTCAAAAACTATTTTCTTCTATATTATTGAGTTGAACTAGAAGAGAAACTTCTTATGGAGGTCTTTCCACCCTGTGATTGACTGAGCCTAAATGTTTGTATACCACACAAAGGATTGACCCTGTAGTGATTACACGAAATACTTAAGTTTCATATCCTCCTTTTGTTTAGGGGTTCCCATCATGGGATCATAGTCAGATACAAAATTTGTCAAGTGTAACACCGGGTCTCCTAGGGCATTAAATATCATAAATGTAGGATTTCCAAATTTTAGTGGGGTAAGATTTGGATCTAACCATTGGGAGTAAAGATTATTTTATGGATTTATCGGTGAAAATCATTCCTCCATAGCTTCCAATAGTGTCATTAGTGACTGAATAGTATTTATAATCATTCAAGGAATACATAACTAAGCTAAATCCTGAAAAGGTGTGGCAGTTAGAGCCTGAACAGGTGCAGTATCCGGTAGGGCAGTGGTGGAAACACTGATGGTACTTACTATGGGTAGCCTATAGGGGAAGGCATTTAATGTAGTTTCTAACCCTATTCTGGTTTCACACCCAATAGGGGAAACTATTGATCTACTACTAAAAGATCCAAGTTTATTAGCAGTTTTTATCCCACATTGATATGATATTCTAGATCTTCTTTAGATATTGGAGAAAACCCTCTTTTTTGAGGCGCTCTAGCTAGATGTATGAGTTGAGGATATTCCTATAGAATATTTCTAGTGGTTTGGATGATTTAGAGTAATTATGTATTTATTCTCCTTAATTATTTCATCTCTACCTCCTTTTGAGAAAATATTTCTTTTAGTGAAATGGTCTTAACCTCCCCAAGAGGCAAGTGAGGTAAAATATGACCCTTTCTCTTTTCTCTATTGGACTCCTTTCTAGGGAGTAATTTTTCATCATCTGAGATAATTCCTAAATTTAGGGAAATCTTCTGGTTCTAGGAAAATATACCTCCTTCAATTGTTTCAGCGTGGACCATGTTATGAACTAAAATTTCCTCTTCTGACTCCTCTAAAAGGTCCTCATGTTATATAGAATCTACGAAGGTGGAATTGAAGAAATTCACTTGTGAAAAATGAATCAGAAACATTCTATCAGTGTCTTTGTGATACTGTATTCTTCTTCACCCACCATGAGGCATTTTCCTCCCCTTTGTTGATTTTCTGGGAACCGTTTTTGAGAATTGTATTCCAAAGTAAATCTCCAAATAGTTTGGTCATGCAAGTCCCTAACAAGGGTAACTAATCATGGGATGGAGAAAACTAGAAGGATCCACTCTTTAGAATTTTTCATAATTGGACGAAGATTAATTCACATGGAAGAGGGGGTTGTTGAGGTGAAAAAGACCCCATCTCTATGGGCGAGGGCTATTCCCATTCCACATTCACAATCCTTTAGGGATGTTTTGCAAACATCAAGAGTTGGGTTAAAAAAATCCCCTAGCCCTATGGGCTGGGTTTCTTTTAAACTTCTAGGGATACTACTTCCATGGTTTTCCTTCTAATTCTATGGAGTTTTTTTTTCAAATGTGGGTTGGGTGTATCCTTCAGTAATCACTTAAATCATCTTCTTCTAAAGACCACTGTAAAATTTTTGACATTTGAATTATCTAACAATGATTTTACCCTAAAAGGGAGGCTTTCTTGATGTTCGTAGATTCCTGATGAAAAAGTATCTCAATCGCCTTCTCTCTTCTAGAATGACGTATGTGAGAGTCAGTCGGGGTTTGTTTTTATTGAGCATGTACATGGTTATGAATAGATTCTTTTTGTTTAAATCATATTGATGTTATAACATTTCATGATACAAAATTTGATAGGTTTTTTTGGGTAGGGATCATGGTGAAATCTAATGCTCCATGCACACCTCATCCTCTGATATAAACACTAGTTGGGGAATCAACAATCAGCTATCACAACCTCATTAATTCACTGAGGCATGGACATTGAAGGGATACTTACTGCTTTTTGATATTTGGATATCGTGAAACCAAGATAGATCCCATGTCAATTGGTAATTTAAAGACTTTGTTTAAAATTAAGTGACTTCGATGATCATTGTTAGGTAATACATTTTATTTTAAGTGATAAAGTGTTTTCAATATATGTTAAGGCATATTTCATGCGCACAATCTTCTAAAAATGCCTCTGGAATGCTATATTGAGGGGTGACATAGGCTAGAACATTATTGTTATGTCATCTTTAGACAATTTCTTCTTTATACCTTACATCTATTATTCATATTTTTCCATATTTTCCTTTATCTTGTCTGACTAGAGTGGAAAAGTCTCATATTCTTTATCATAATATGTTATATTGGTTGGGATTTCATTTACTATGTCAAAATGCTGGCCATCCAAAGGAGGTTTGTAGAATGAATGTCACCTTGGGTTGTCTTCTAGTTGACAAAGTATTTCACCTACTAATGACAACTTATCAGAAATGACTGGCCTTGTTTTCACAAGTTCCTCATGACAGGAGGGCTTCCCCGTTACTACATTTGCAATTAGAGAATTCTCTTGACAATGTGAAACACTACTATGGAGAGAACTTTCACAGTGAGCACCATCATGGGGAGGACCACAATGGATAATAGAATCAATGGAAGGAACCTATTTTCTCTTCATCTTATGGACATGCAGAGGGATATCGTGGATCTCATTCATAGATGGGATATTGATATTGATCCGATTGTGGTCATGATGCAAGTCCTCATGATGATTTTTCTAGAAAGAACCTTCTGAATTACTGCTACTACACACATGACTTGGTAACTATAGTAGGATCTTGGGTGACCATAGATAAATGTATGAGGATTGAGTAGATTTGAATCATATATCGTCTCTATATTTTCTATTTGTCTTTTATGAGGCCTCTTCTGGGATGCCTTCATGTGAGGGACTGGGGTCACTTTCTAGGGGATGTGGTTTTTATGGCCAGGGATTTGTGCCTTCCTTAGAGTAGCTTTTAGGATAGGCTAATTACCTCTAGTTGGAGTAGGTGTATATTACTGATCTAGTCTTCTCTATAATATGGGGAGTTTTCTCCATAAAACTCTAGGATGGGAGTAGCGGTGTGTGTCTACTCCATGGTGAAATTATAGTGAGTCATCCTATTTGTGGGGAAAAAGTTGTGTATCTAACCCTTGAGCACTACTATTATCACTTTTATGATATCCTAGAAAATCTACAAGATGTGGGTATGTACTTTCATCTCCCCTTTCACCATTTCTAGGATATTATTGATAACTTTAGTGATTGGAATGATGATATATTCCCATTATGTACCTATAGAAGGTGTGTGTGCTTGATCTTGTCCTCCCTTTACTATTTGTGGATACTGATTGAAAACCTTTTTAGGGGTAAAGAGTTGGTTTTTCCTCTACTCTTTGTCATGACTTTCCAACTGACTTCTACAAAAAATGCCAAATGAAACTACTGGCAAGCTAGATGAGTGAAGGATGGTGTGTGCGCTTGCTTATGGATTGACACCAAACTTGGTTGGTGGACTTCTTTGAATTTTTTTAGATGAGTCTTCTAGAAGGCTTGGTGGTTGCATGTAGGTGTATGTTCCTACTCATGGTATGTTTCTGGATTTGAACAGCGGGCTTTTTTGGGTGCCTCCAGGTGATTCTTCAGGCTACCTTAATTAAGGTGGATGGGTGTATGTTCCTGGTCGTAGTTGTCGACCAACATTTATTGGTGGGATTATTTGGATGGGAGAGGGGTGGGGCCCTGCTCCTTAGTGACTGATCGTTGTCCTCAATGGGATTTATTGCATTCCTAGGTTTGGGTGACCTAGGCCGATCATCCTTGGATAACACCCTCATCATGTGGAGTACTTACTACCACACTACATTTTTTTATGGTAATTTTGTGCAGGGACCCTTTGGAAGAACCTCTATGTCTTTTGGATTAGATCGTATATGGCATCTTGATCCACGTCCCTAAGATATGGGAGGGACTAGTTGTCATATTTTAGGGATAAGCTCTTGAAATTTTGGAAGATGGTGTTCAGCACCGTCTACTTCAAAAACACTAGTCGTCAACCATGGGATGCTTAGTGGGGCTTCTTGACATAGAGGGCTTGTCGGGTGTCATCAAAGGTTGGCTCTGTATCGTGTTGAAGGTACTCTAGAACCAGGAGTTTGAGACCCAACGTTAAAAGGACCTAGGTTGTTGATGGTGTTCTTTGTGTGGATTAAGACCTGACCTATGAATTATCTAGGACATGAATTGTTTAAAGCTGGAACAACGTCATTGTATTGAATGGAGTTATTGGAAATAAGTACCTAGATATTGAAAAAAACAAGAGAACCCCTTCAAAGTAGCATCTCATTCGACTGAACACATGAATTACTGATTATCTTGTCTGGACTTATTTTATCAAGTGAAAGTGTCTTGATAGATTGGTGAAACTATCATCTTTTTTAAGGATTCACAACGAGTTCACCATTTTGTGTTTTCGATGGAGAATTTGTGGCCTGATGAATGATTTTAGGGGGTTGAGTTGTGTGAAATCATTCACATTAGGTTCACTATTTTTTAATGGTTTCCAATGGGTTTATTTGTGGAACCGAAAACACACAATAGTTCTATATCCATAGAGACCTTATTTCCAAAGGAAGGCACTCATTTTGATGTTTATCCAATGATTCTTAAGAACTCACATTAGTCGCGATGATGGTAGGTTGGGCTCATCACACCCTTTTTGGGGGAATTTTGTCCTAATTCGAGAATATTTTATAAATTTAAGATATGTTCATGAATTCTTCATTAATTCCTACATATGATGTGGGTAACCCTATAATAAACAATCAATTATTTTCATGTATGGATTTTGGAATCATATGTATGTATCTAATGTTCTTCGTCAATGGAGATATCTATAGGTATGTGAGGTTATCCATAAATGGTACCCTATTATGTATAGATTAGATATTCTTTGGTTGTCATTACGATGATGCTACTTTTCTAGCAACGCATTGGGGATCTCTAAAGTGTGTCATCATCTTGTAAGATGAGAGTTGTTTTGATTTCGCGATCGGACCCATGAATGGGTTTCCTACGTATTCTTATTAAATAAATAAGAACCCACATATTTTAGTTCCACATAATTGGGCACATCATACCTTTTAAGGTAATATTATAAGGACCTAACCATATATTTTAACATCATGTGGCAAGTACATCTAGGTATAAGGTTCCTAGACAAAGTTTGGTGCATGACTTATACCAGAGCAGCTCGGGTAACATGGAAGGGATATGGGTTTCTTGGTTGAATTAGACCCTACTAGAAATGTGACCCATAGAGAATAGGGTTGATTTGGGGCATTGGGTTTGGACCTCAGGGAGGCTTCTTACATATCCCATTTGGACAGAAATCAAATCACATGTAGTTCAGTTAGTTTCCTCATAGGTTAGTATATCCCTTTGAGAGGATTAAGTTAGAGATTATTCCTGAAAAGGATGCCCAAATGAATGTATTTGAGGCCATGAGAAATGGATTGAATTATAGATTTTTGGGGGTTTGGTTTGAGGCTTATTAAGAGTAGGATTCCTATATAGTTTGATGTTTTGTGGGGGATTACTCTTGGGGAGGATTCCCATTGATCTTGGGCTCTAAGTAGGCATCCAACATATCCTGATTATAATAGGAATCAGATTTCTCATAATTTAATATTTAGAGCTTATGTATTAATGTTTTCATTGGATGGGTTTGATTTGGGCTTACTCCTGAGGAAGATTCCCATGGATGGGTTTGATTTGGGGATTACTCAGGAGAAATATTCCCATAATTGGTTAGTGATTACACTTGGAATGAGGTCCGAGAATTACTATGAATGGGGATTAATCTTAAGGATGATGCCCATTGGTTTGGGATTATGTGGATTTCATTACCTCTATAAACCTTTAATCTTGTGTAAGTATTTCTCAGTGTGAGAAACAAGAGGAAAAAAATATCAAGGAAACCAAACAATCTACTTTTCCATGAGATTGGATACATGTCTTTGACGACCCATGCTTATGGGGGAACACTAGAATAAGGATAAAGGAAGATTAAAAAAAGGATACTAAAACATGCATCCGAGTGTGTGGGTGCTATGGTCATGGTATCTTATAAGCCCACAAGTAATGATTATTCATGCTTGAACATGAGAAATAAGAGGAAGAAAAATATCCAACAATCCAAACACTTCTCCTCCTCTGCAGCTAGCAGAGGCCAAGGGTAAGAGAGAGAGAAGAGAGGAATTCGGTGCACATCTCCTCTATGACCCAATATCAAAGGGGGCATGGACAAGAAAGAATTAAACCTACTACAAGAAATTCTAGGGGCTTACTCCATTATGGATTCCCTAAAATTGGTCTCATAGAAAGGGAGGAGGATCTCATGACGTGTTTAATGGAAAAAATCAAGCATAATACTTACCTTCCCATCAATAATTGGAGGTTCCTGGTCTTACACATGACAAGGTTAAGATATGTTCATATCTATTGTATATGAGACTGAGAATTCCCCAACACTAACATTGGGGGAGGGTTCATCGTGGTTGAGGGAATGCAAAACCACATGCACCATGAAGACATAATTGTATGGTAAGAAAAGTGCAAGAAACCTCTAACCAATGGAATTGAAATCCAAATGGGGGACACACTGATGTGCCACTCACCATGGTTGTACAAGTTTGAAGGCTTTGATATAGGTTTAAATTTGTTCATTCTCAGACAAGGGAGATGAAGGAAGAGTGGCCCTTCTATGGATGTACTAGAAGAGGACCTGACCAGAGGCTTGCATAGGGTATAGTATAGGATGAGCCTAAGAAGGATCATGCAGGTAGGATATAGAGAACCAAGGGGTTTGAACAGGTAGTCCTGGGTAAGGTTTTGGTACCTTGGGTGATGGACCACCTAGGAGACTGTACTTGGGTGACACCTTGATCAAGCCTTCAAGGGTATTTACATGTTTTCCCAAAAGTGGCTCTCATTGGTCCCTGATTAAGGAATGTAACTCACAATGGTGTTCAAAAACCATGGGGGAGAAAGTGCATCACATAGGTGTTATTTTATTTTAAACCCTAGGAGAAATGTAGTTACATTATACCCAATTAATTTTGTATTCTTCAGTTTTTTGAGTATTACCTAGAAGGTTTTGAGGGATTGGGAGAAGGAGTAGGGAGATCAGAGCATCGGGAGGCCTTTGTGAATTTTTTACTATGGAAATGAAGACCCCAGGGTCCTATTTATAAGAAAATATGGGACCCTAGGATAAGGGGATATATCTCCCTTGGTTTCCGCTTAGGTACATCATGCAGTCTCTCACTCAGGCCAATTGCGCATGCTGATGTGCAGGTACCCTGAACACCGACACTTCTTTGGGGTATGTGGGTGAATGAACTTTATAGTACTTTTTGATCCTTGGCATTCTTTATTTCTCTTAATCTCTTATTCATAATGTATTTCCCTTAGTTTCCTTTTCATCCATGTGAAAAAATGGAGTGTCGACACCCAATCAACCATAATTACCTCAACATCAATGGTAATACTAACCCCAAAGGTTATCAATAAATTTATAAGTATGTCCAAAAATAATTATTCATTAAATAAACCTTTCACTAAAACATATACTAAACCAAAGGTTTTTATCCCCATAATGTTCTCCAAAAATATCTTTTTCTATGTTAAACTCCCATCACATAAACCCTCAAATGGGGTATATTTGGATTTAAACATATCATAAACCTATGAAAATTTAGGTTTATCCCATATCACTAGGGAATATCATTGGTTTCCATAGGTTTTATTTTTTTATTCATCAGAATTGTTAATAAAGAAAATGTAATTTAACCAAAGAATACCCACCAAGAGTGTCTAATTAGGTGTGATGTCTTAGGCCCAGTCATCATGAACTGGTGATCATTGAGTTAACCCCAAATCTACCCCATTAATAGTTATCACCCCTAGGTACATCTATTCCACAACCACATCCACTTTATAGCAACTAGAAAAGTATGTATTTTCTTGGAAAAACACACTCTTTTATTTAACATAACTTAGGTTGTTCTCCTACATGTAGGATTAACCTATGGGTTCTCACTAAATTTTCCTCATCTTAGTTCCCAAATTTTAACTAAACCCTACTTTAATACCCGCTATAGAAACCCATACTTTTCATATATAAATATTACATCTTATTATATGAATATTCATTTTATAGCATTAATATTCATTCCATAACCATTATGGGTTAGTGTATTTTGAGACTGGAAATATAAAAAATATTATTTTATTAATGCACTAAAGGTGAATCATAGTGGTAGTTACCCCTATGGGTCTCAGTGAGAACTTTATTTTAGCCTCATCAAGTACATCCCTACATTTGTGCGTTGCATGATTTTATTTGTAACGTAGTCCATTCCCCCAGAATCAATGTAAATAATTTCATAAATTATCTTCAACATCTACCGTAAATATCTTATAACATTAAACCCTACTTTTTCATAACCTATATAAAACCTTTCTTCATAACCCAAGGAAAGAAGCATAAGAAATCATGATCTTGGATTCTCAGTAAGGTTAAATATGAGGTTGAGTTTAAATCCTCAGTAAGAGTAAATAAGTGATATATTAATAGATTAACATATATAAACATAAGATAAGAATAAGTGTATGAGATCATGATTATAAATTCAATGGTTCATACCCATTTTTTCATAGATCACAAACATGAGTCATGGTATGAAACTATATCTTAACATAATACAATATTCATAAGAGTGTGGAACCGTCAATAATCAGTCATGATCTTTGAGATAACAACATAAACATAAAAATGTGTAAATACATATTATTATAACATTATGAACATGTATAAGAAGATAAAGGTACACTCATTAAGTTAAGGGCAAGAAATCAGGTCCTCACATAAAATTATGGACATGAAACCAGTTCCACACATAATCTTATTGACATGAAACTAGGTCCACACATCAACTTATGGACATGAAACCATCCCCAATCATAATATTTTGAAGATGAAATTAGGTTTGAACATAATATAATTAACTCATGAGTTATCCATATTTACCCCTTTCATTGGAGGGTTATAATAGTTTTCAACCACCCATAACATAATCGTAATCAATTTATATATGTTCCACAAAGATCATAAATCATTCATCATATCATTATATCATAACCCATGGAAAATAAATGGGTTTCATAAAAATACCATTATTATAATAATAAACCATTTAGAGAAAGAATAAGGATGGAACCAGTGGATCATATCCCAAGTAAAGAATAATAAACATAAAAGTATGTTACCATACAATAAAAAACCTTTAAGAGATCAATGGAATATTTTGTAAAGAAAATACCCTTTCCATTTTGAAAAACATCTTTCAAATCCAAATATTTCTAAAATATTTTGGAAAAAAATTTCTTTGAAAATAACCAAGGAAATTTTTAAAGGAATATTGAAATATTTGAGTGTTAATGATCGTAGGATATTCTGTTCATGTCGATAATGTTAAAATGAACATTCTTTTCACATTTTTGGTAAAAATCAAAATTATCTCAGTTGGAAAATGAAACAAAATATTCCTTTGAATTTTTTTTATAGAAATTAAAAATGTGTTAAAAATTACATTAAAAAATTATAGGATAATAGTAAATACATCCTTGGAAGCATTTTAAAAAACTCATGGACATGGAAGAAAAAGCTTTCCAACCAAATAATAAATAAATTCCATTTTTATTAAAAATACTTTCCATATCATTTTAAGTACTAAAGAGAGTAAAATGGTAATATTACTTGAAAATTACATGAATTAACAAATAATAATAAAAATTAAAGAGATTTATTATATAATAATCATATAATTTTCCAATGAAAATTCAAGAATAAACAATCCCGCTTAAAATGGGACTGAAACGTAAATCCCTTACCTCTTTGGTAATCTGTGATTCAAAACCTCATGAAAGATATAAACTTATATGGATTTGTAAATACCCATAATTTTTATGAATATAATCATAAAATACATTCATTGGAAATATATACACCACACAAAAGAGACAAGTACTTAATATGACATATGTCTCAGAGAAACAAAAGTTAGACAATAAATCCAATACCACAATTTATATCTTGATTCATACATGTAAAAATATCTTGTATAATAAATATTTATTTATTATATATGTATTATAGAACTATTTTCAGACATAATTCACTGTATATAATTATTTTATAATTTCCAATTATCCTTTTATTAATAATTATTCATTAAAGGGATCATCTGGGTGAAAACTGGTTTGTTTTCCAGGCATGTTTTAGATAGGTGGTTTCAATACTTGCATAATAGCCATGGTTTAATCATATACATAATCTTAATCATGAAATAAGTATCATATTTATTTATTATATGAAATTTTATAATTATTAATATAAATCATTGATTAAAAATGAAACACATCAATTTGTGGAGATGGTAGTCCATACATACACATGAGTGATGTTTCCACTTTTTGATGGTTGGAAATAAATAAAGGTAATTAATATTTCACATTTCTTGAATTAATATTATATCATATATAATTCATATTCCACTAAAAAAACAAAAAATTAGTGGTGATATTTTAGAAGGAGTTATGCGCAACCCCCACTAAATTAATTTTATAGGGGGTTATACACAACCCCTTACAATCATTGAATTTAGAGGGGGTTCACAACCCCCTTAAAATATTTTAAAAAAATTATTTGTAATATTTGGTCGGATTTTAGAGGTAGTCGTGTCAAAACCACCACAAATTTAATAATTAGTGGCTTTATAAGTTCAGTGGAATTTTAGAGGCGCTATATATATATTATTTGTTTGGATATATATTATAGGTTATATATAAAACATTGAAATTGTTTTTGAAAGGAAATAGCGGGGTTTCACAACCCCCTCTAATCTCTTAAATTAGAGGGGGTTCATGAATTATTGTTAATCACTTATATTAGAGGGGGTTTTGAACCCTTATAATTTAAGAAATTATAGGGGGTTTTCATCTCTCCACTAATTCAAGAAATTAGAGGGAGTTCATGAACCGCCGCTAATACATTTTATTAGAGGGGTTTTTTAACCCCTCTTAATTTTTATTTATTTTCTAAAATAGATCTCATATAAATTAAAATGTTATAATATATATGTGGGTATGAATGTGTGTGTGTGTACACACACACAGAGATGTATATATATATTACATAAAAACATTATATAAATGTATTTAATTTCATTATGAATATATATATATATAATACTTCAAATAAATACTTATACATATATAAAAATGTATACATATTTAAATATTGGCATACATAATATAAATGTAATTATAAATATATTTATTCAAATATATGAAATTTATATATGTTTTTATAAATACCATAATTTAATATTATGATTTATATTATACATATATTATATTAAATACATTTTTATTGTATATTTGTGTATAAATACATTCATATTATATTATGTATAAAAATAAATATAATATATACAAAATTAAATATAAATATAACTTTATTGTATATCTATATAATATATATTATATTATAAATATTTTATTATATATAAATTTGGATATATTATATAATTATTTTATATATATATCAGTATACCATATTAATTGTAAATTGATTTAATATATATATGTTTCATTTAATTATATTATATATTTCCAATTATATGATTGTATTTAATTCTATTTATATTTATACATGAATATAATTTTATAATTTTATATACATTTATATATATTAATTTGTAAAAATTGTATTACATATAATAATAATTATATATATAATAAAATCATAAACATATTATATAAATATATGCATAAATATAAATTTTTAAAAAATAAATCATATAAAAAATAAATCTTGTAGTTTTTATAATTTATATAACAATAATAAAAAGTATATTTTTAAATAATATATTATTGATTTTCTATTATATATAATTAATATTATATGATATACAATTTATAAATATATATATATATATACACAATATTATACAACTAAATTTATTGAAATGCATATATATTAATGTACGTAATATTAAAAAAATTATTTATTGAAATACATATATATTAATGTGCATAATAATAAATATATGTGTTGAAATACATTATATAAATATTTTTATTACTTTTATTTAATATAATACTAAATATATATTTGTATAAATTGTATTTCATATAACAATATTTAAATATTTGTATAAATTTTATTTCATATATAATATTTTTCTAAATTATATTATTTGTAATATTGATTATATATAATATAATATAATTTATTCAAGTAAATATATATTAATTTACGTAAAAATAAATATTTTTATTGAAATACATTATATAAATATATTTTTAAAGACATAATATAAATATATTAAATAAATACTTATATATATATATTATAAATAAACATGTACAGAATATATAAATATATATTTAAGTATATAAATAATTTAGATAAATATATTTATAAATATATAAATATATTTTTATATACATAACATGAATAGAATTATAAAATATATACACAATTGTATATATATAAATATATAAATTTATAAATACATAAATTTATAATTTAAAAATGGATATATTAAATTAAATAATTATATATGTATTTAAATTCTATTGAAATAATATTTATTTTCATTAATTTAGTAATATATATAAATTCAGTGATATGTATATATAATAATATAAGCGAACTTCCATAGTGGTAGAGTCGCTACAGGTGTATCCGGGAGGTCGGGGATTCGAAACCCTCCATATACAAAAAAAATTAAACATTGCATCAGGGAGGGGTTCGCTGGTGAACTGGAGAAGATGTCGGTGCACGGGGGGCGTGGAGAACCGGATGGTGGGGATCACACAGGGGGACCAGTGGGGAACCTGATGGTGGTGGGTAGCATGGTGGAGAACCATGATGGGACGATAAGGAGTAGAGGGATTGGAGTGAATGGTATAGGGTGGGATTTGTGTGAACTGGAGGGGGAGGGGTGGGGTGAATGAGATTTAAAAATGTATAATTTTATTTTGAGATGGTTCCTTAAACGTAAAAGAACCTCCTTTAATATGATTCATTTAGGGGAGTTTAACCCCCTCTAAATAAGAGCATTAAATAGAGGTGGTTGTAGGAACCACCTCTAATACAGCTCATGAACTCATCTAGTGATGGTTTCAAACTACCGATAGATTGATCAATAATTCAGAAGAGGTTAAACCCCCCCCCCCCCTAAACTGATATTATATAGTGAAATTATAGGTGTTTTTAACCGTCTCTGAATAAAATGCTGCAAAAATTTATGACACTTTACCAACAGTTCCTCAACACCGCCTCTAACAAGAGTAAGTGGGCACATTAGCGGTAGTTCCTCATAATCGCCGCTAACCTGTTTAGAAGGGGTTATAACCCCTTATAATATAAAAACTAACCCCTTTTAATCATGTATTTTTTTTTATTTTTCATTAAATAAATCCTTATTACCATCCATGAAAATTGAAAATGAAAAATGAATCACATCACTTCGTGGAGGAGGTAGTCTACATGTACGTGTGAGGGATGTTATAACTTTCCAAAAGATGGAGAGTAAAGAAGTTAGATTAGATTTTATAATTTAGAAAGTAAAATTATTTTATAAATATCATATATATATATAATTTAAATCCATAATAATAACCAATCGTGATAGGTGGTGATGGAAAATGAATTACATTAGTCTACAAGGCAGTAATCCACTTTATATATGTAAAATAGTTTTTCCCATTAGATGAATAATGAGATGGATTAGGGTTAATAGATAAACATAATAACAAGTTAGTATATTGGATATACTAATGTTATTATATAAAAATCGTTCTAATATTTTTTAAGGTTTTATAAGAATAAATAAATCTAAAACATTCGGTTAAAAGCTATACCACTTCTTCAGACAACTTCCTTTTCTTAACACCTTAATCCCAGTAAAGATGAAATTATAACCAAATGTGACATCTGCAAAATTAGGATAGATTTTAGGAAGGGATTTGGGCTGGTATTGGCTGAACTAAATGTCTCCTGAATTGTGGAGAGGATAGGGGAGTGGGTTTCCTTTTATAAGTGATGGGATGAGCACTCTTGGAAATTTTTAAAGTATAAAATTAATATAAATTAATTTTCATGGAAAAGTGGAAAATAATATATATATTAAAAATATAGGATACTTTTGGGTTTAAATACCATCATAAAATAAAACTTTAAAAAAATTAGGTGATTTTTTCACCCTTATCTCTTTTTTAACCCTCAATTAACACTTTGTATCCTTAACTGTAATAAAACATTTTTTAATCATTAAGGGTTATAAATTTACTAATATGGTAAAAATTTGCACATAAATGGTAAATGGAAGAATTTTTTTACCATATTTCATGCCCCATGTCCTATTTCAATATTTTTATTATTTTTAAATCATTTAATTACATATTATTGATATAAAATATCATTAATATCATTTTTTGGACTGCTCATTTAATTTGTTTTTAAAGTTTTGAAGATATCAATGTATTTAGAATATAGAATATTTAAACAAAAATTATTTATTATAATTACCCATAAAATTCATGGAAAACCAAAATACATCCAAGAATATTTTATTTTATTCTTTTTAACATTATTTAGAAAATTCTTTTTACTCCTTGTACAAGCATTGTGTCGGTGTTTTGGAAACATTTAAGGTAATTATATAATCCGTAAAATTTATAAATAAATTAACATCATAAAATAATCTCATTATTATCAATATAAAATATAAAATTTAATAAAAATAATTTTATCCATATGTGAACATATAAGAAAAATTTAAAAATAAGAGAGTGGCATTTTTTTCACTTAAAATAAAATATAAGTTATTATGAATTAAAAATGACAAAAAATATCCATATATTAAAATTTTGGATGATTATGGTATAAAAACACTCATAAAATAGATTAAAATCAAGTGTAAGGGTTATGTTAATGTCTTATTCCATAGTTATAACCATTTTTTACCCTTACCAAGGTGACATATATTTACCTTAGTTACTATCCATACTAAACAAAAGGTAAATGGATATATATAAAAAAATAGAACCACATTATTAAAAATATGGAATAAAATTTTTTATATTCAATTTATATAGGTGGAATATATCAATTTAATATAAAAACACAAAACACAATAAATATTGTTTTTAGAAAAAATTAATTTTTTCACCCAAAAATGAACTTTTACCAAAATCGGGTATAATAATGATTCCTAAATAATTAATTAGGTTATTTATAATTAAATTTTTTTCAATATTATTTTAATGTAATTTTTTACTTTTAAATTACTTTATTTAATGAAGATTAATGATAGTTTAAAAAATCCATATTTTTCACCATTCCCTGAAAAATTAGTCTTTCAAAAGAAATTCAAATTTCACCCTAAGATATTTTTGATATGATGATTTAAAAAAGATATTCATTTTATGAAATATAATTTATAAATGTTTTAGAAATTAATTATAATAGTCACTCACAAAAATCATGAAAATTGTTTTTGATGAAAACATATTTGTGAAGAATAAAATGACTTTACTTAAAATTGAGTGCATATTTCCTATGAATTAATCAAAAAAATTATATTATATAATAACTTTATACATATTTTTTATAATATGTTTTTACTATTCATACATTCAGTTTAATTCCTAGGTGATAACATCCACCTTTAATAATAATATTTTTATATTATATTACAATTCGGTTAAATCTCGGTGATGCATGTTAAGAAAGCTATCGATCTTATTATTATTTTAAACTAAATTTTTGGGGTGTTACACCAAGATTCCATGAAAATAAATTTTTATTATAAATTTTCGGATCCTTTCTTCTGGATTCAATCTTCCTCATTTTAAACAAATCATAAAAAATCAAGGGGGTATTTTGGGCGACCTTGTGGTGCTCTATTCATGTATAAGACCTCACTTTGAAGGTTGTTTCTACATTGATCTAAGGTGAAATTGTCACCTTATTTACTTTCTTATTTATTAATCCTATTATAAAAGAGGTTAAATTAGTTATTATATTTGGTTTTAGTGAATTTTTTAATGTCTATTTACATGAATCAAGTTATATGTATCTTTCCATGGATTCATTGGTCGTTAGTTTCGGTACCCTAAATTTGAAATTTCTCATATACATTGAGGTAGGTTATTTATAATATTTTCTTCTCTATTTTAGAATAATATGTTTTCTTTGCAATATTTTTAATCATCTAATTTACCCTTTTTTATCTTTAATCCTTTTTATTGTTAGATCATTTGAATCTAACTCTCAAAACCCCTTTTATTGGTCACCTTAAACTTGTTTACCATCAGACCCTTTATATTGGAACCCTTCTAATTGGACTGATATTTTCATTATCTTTGCATAAAATTTTAATGATTTCATCCCCAACATTTTTACATTTTCAATGGAATTTTATCTTTTTTATAATTTTATTGAATTTTAGTAATTATTTTAAGTATAGATTTATTCAAGGTTTTAATTGTTTCTAATCATTTTGAAATAATTCATAAAGCCATGTTTTTCATTTGTGTTTTTGGGGAAAAAGTAATTTTGAACTCAAAATAGAAAAAACATTGTTCAAGTATTATTGTGTATGAAATTTCCTTAAATTTCATATAACTTTCATAAGGTTTTGTATGAATTCTATGGATTTTATATGAAATTGGAGTAATCCTATAATAATTTTAGATTTTTAGTACATTAATTGAATTCTTATGAATTTTTAGAGTTTCAATTTGACTCTTTTAGTTTTAATGTCTTTGAAAAATGATTTCTTTGGACTTTAAATTTTATTCATAAAAAATTTGTAATCCCTTGTGACTTCTAAATTCATACAAAAATGTTTTGACGTAGTATGATTTTTCCATATCGTAAGGTTTTAATCTTGTATGACTATGAAACCACAAGACTTAAGAAGTATTGTTAAATAAAATTCATAGAAAACATTTAAAGGCTTATGAAATAATGTCTTACAGCCAAACTAAGATCCTTAAGTATTAATTTGTGAAATTATATGAAAATGAAGAAGGAATTATTTTCACTACAAGGAAGAAATGTTTTCTATGAAGAAAAATTTGAAGGACTTCAATGTTGAAATATCTTTCCCTGGGATATTGCTACTGAGTGGTTCCTATACTAGAGAAGTAATAATTGGGACCTCATGAATGAATCCCCATACACTAGATTCTATTGATTAGTAGCAGTGGACTACGGTAGTACCATGAGGAGACTATAATTCCCTATCAGAGTGTGAAATAACAACACAAATAAATCAAACATAATTTTTTCCAATGAAAAATCAGATGCCAAAGGATTGATTATAGGGGTGAATTTTCTACAATCATTCATAGTGGGTTCAAATTTTTTATTTCATCCCCAAATTCCATGTGGAGTTGGAATGGTGTTTTTTTTGTTGTTGAACAAATTGTACGTTATAAAAATATATTCACATCATTTTAGGGATATTTCCAATGGGGATTATTCATGGAACTCGAAGCACCCAATGGATCCCATATCTGTGATGAATCATGGACCTACTTTCTAATGGTAGAAACTCGTTTGGAAACTTGGACAATGATACTTAAGAACTCACTTTGGTTGATAGGATGTGATTTTGGGCTCATCACGCCATTTTGTGTGGAATTGTTTCCTACTTTGGGGCTCTCTTATAGATTTAAAATATGTTCATGAATCCTTCATTAATTACCAGTATGACGTGGGTCACCCTTGATTTAATAATAAATTATTAGCATATATGGGACATATAATCTATATGTATCCTATGTTCTTCGTATATGGATATTTCTATATGTATATGAGGATCTCTATCTGTGGTACACTCTTATGAATGGATTATAGATTCTTTTTTCATTTGTTATTATGATGCTAGTTTTCAGCCACATAGTGGGGCACTCTAGAGTGTATCATCATCCAAGGAGATGAGAGTTATTTTGGTAATGGAATCAAGCCCATGATTTGGTATTCCTATATATCCTTATGAAATGAATCAAAACCCACATAGCATTGTGCAACATAATAGGAAGTATCATACCTTTTAAGGTTATCTGATAAGGATCAAACCGTGATGTTTACCATCATGCGACAAGGACATCTAAGTGAACGGTGCCTAGTCAATGTTTGGTGTTGGACTTATGTGTAAGTTTCCTAGGGGACTTGGAATCGATATGGAATTCCGCGTTGGATAAGACCATATTGGTAATGTGGTGCGTAGAGAATTCGGGTTGATTTTGGGGTGTTGGGTTTGGATAAAATGGAGGATTCCTACGTACAGTTGGGGATTATACCAAATAGGAGGCCCATAGTTTTGGGATCATGTTTATTTCATTATGACCAAAAACCTCTAAGCCCACATGACTCATACTTGGTGTGATAAACAAGATGAAACGATGGATCTGGGACACAATACAATCAACTTTAACTGTTAGTGGATGAGGCTTGGTTCCAAATGGAGTGAAAAAGAGAGGGGGATCTGGCACCCATCTCTTCTCTTATTTTAATAACCAAGATAGTCACATAGACTCCAAGCTTTAACCCCAATCATGAGACGAGGAGAAAGAGTGGAACCTCCTGCAAGAAAGTCTAGGTAATTACTCTATGAGGGATGCCCTTATAACTGGTTCTTTGGGAAGAGATGATGATAAGAAAATACACCTCAAAGGGAAAGGAATGTGTGATCCTCTCACTTCCCATTGGGAATCAGAGTTCCATGGTCCCAGAGATGATGAGGGAAGGACATGGTCCTAAACCTCAAATTTGAGACCAAGAAATCCCTAAAACTTCCCCCAGGGAAGGGTCCACGTGAAAAAGGGTATGAATATCTGTATGAACCCTGAGGACCCTACACATCAGGTAGGACAAGTGAAAGACACAATCTTTCCAATAGAATGAATATCTAAATTGGAGACACCATGACGTGTCTCCTACCATGGTTTTTCAAGTTCTAAGGCTTTTGTGGAGGCTTCGATTTGTTCCCCTCAGATGAGGGATACAAATAAATATTATAACTACCAGTGGTGCCTTGAAATATGTATTTGGGGTTGGCTCACGTAGGTTAAGGAAGGGTAATCCAAGGATGTCTCAAACATAGTGGACCTAGGAATACTAGAAGGTATTCACATTGGTAGGCATATGTAAGCTAAAGGTGTCTTGGTGACAGACCACTTGAGAAAAAACACTTGGGATAGGCCTTTCTCTAGTCTCTATGGGTATCTTGAGGTGTTTCCATAAGTATCATTTTCAAGTCCTAGGTTTGGGAATAGACCTTCACACTAGTTCTTATAAACTATGGGGAAAGGTTTCCTCACACAGGTATGTTGTATTTTAGGCACTGGAATGAATATAATTACATTATACTTTTTAATTACCACTTATCTTCTATTTTCCATAGCTATATGAAAGGTTTTTTAGGTCCTGGGTTAAGGACTAGGGTGATCATAGCTTCAAGGCTTCTTTGTGATTCTCCGTCATTTCAATGATTATCCCCAGGGTCCTATTTATAGGACAACATGGGACCCTTGGTGAATAAGTTGGATCATGAAGGTATATCACATAGGCTAATGTATAGGTTTGTCATACAGAATAATTCATAGGTCTGTCCTATGTGGTTCCATTGGGTGACCTAGTTTTCTAGACCTACATAACACCATTGGATGTGTAGGTCAACCCTATCAAACTACATTATTCTGGTGGGACCTTCACAGAGGGGATTTAGTGAAATGTGATACCCTTTTAATTATTTACTTATGTTATTTTCTTCTCCTTAAGGTATTTACCTTTAATATATTTTCATCCATGTGAAAAAACAAATTGTTAACAAAAGAACCCACTCAGGATTGGATTTACTAGAAAGAAGAGGGTTTGATACTGAAGAAACGGGATTAAAAAGTCATGGGGTCCATTCAGGTCATCCACACAGGTTATCTGAGTATTCTATTCATGCAAGAGGGGTGCACACAGAGACCACGCACTAAGGCTCTAGTGTATATAAATAGATACAATTATCTTGGTGGGTTCTCTTGTTAATTCCATATTATTGCTCTCATCACTCTAGTCTTCCATGCATACCTTACACTTATTATTAATTTAATAAATATCCATTCACAAAAACTAGGTATTCACCTATTTTTGTGACATGTACATTTGGGAAAGTGACCTACATGAGGTTACTTGAAAAGGTGATATGCTTGAGGTCACTTGGGTTAGTGACTTGCGTGGTGTCACTTGATTGAGTGGACTATATGATTTCATGCCTTTTAAAAATATATAAATTTCAAAAACTTTTCTACAAAACCATTACTTGTTTTTAATGAAGTTCTTTTTTCTTCCCTTTAGGTTTAATAGACACTCAGCAGATTAAAGTTTCTGATGAACAAGTTGAAAACTGCATTAGGGATATGTGATTCATGCCTACCATGGAGCGTGGAAAAACTATATTTATATTTCCTAAGTATAGTATAGTTGTTAACTCAAGGAAGCCACTTAAATAGGAGTGCACCCAAAACAAGGTTGTCACTTTTTATTGGTTTAATGAAAACATTTGGTTTTAATTAATTTTGAATAAATTGAGAAAAAGAATCATTTTGATTTGATTGGTTTCAAACAACTGAGAATGATGGTGATCGGAGTGGGTTTGGATAGACCTATTGCTGTGATATCATAGTTTCTAAGTTTTCCCCCTTTTTCTTTGTCTAGTTAGAGATGGATTCATCTATTGAGTCCTATCTCTCTCCCTTGGCCAAATAAATATCATAAAAATATTCCTATTTGAAACCTCAAGTAGTTTTATTCTCCTTCCCATGTGTGTAAAAATCGTCAAACACTCATCACCCAATCCTAATCTATTCCACCATATACAGAAGATAATTTGGTGGAGGGGGATAAATATTATTGAAAAAATCAACTAAAATAATATAATTTAAACCTAATGCAACCATATTATGAATTTAAAACTTAATTATGAATTGAAACTGGATTTACAAATAAGAAGGGGTCTTATTAGAATGAAACACAATAAATCAAACAAAACACATAGTTATAGCCTCCCCCTTTCCTAATCACTCAATGAAACTACCCCTCCATGGATGGGGAAGTCAAGATGATGCATGAGAGAGGAGACATTATAATAAAGGAAAAAAGAAAGAAAATAAATAAATCTAAAGAATGCCACCATCCAATGCTTCCCTCACCAATCGTTTAGAGGGTGTGTGGATGGAATGGAATGAATTAGGAGGTTAGAGCTCATCTCCTTTTATAGGCATAATTTTTCATCCACAAGTTGGCGCATTGAATTTCCAATTAATGATCGAATAATGCATTGATACCTTCATTAAAGTTCTTCCCAATTTCATTTTACATCCACCTGTTAGAGTATTTGGACTCTTGGTGAGGGCGTTATGGACTTTTTACAACAAGAATTTATTATGTCTATGAACACTCCCCACATTTCAAATATAACGCATTAATGAACATGAATAAAAACCACTTCAAGTGTTGTATCCTTCATGAATGTTTTTTATCATTCCATTTCACAAACACCCTCCTAATCTTAATGTATGTGTCCACCTCATGTACGAGTTATGAATTTTTTATTAGAAGTTTAATTTTATGGATGAAATTTCTAGGAATCATCCTTCAATTCAGATCCATCAAAATCCACCTTAATGGATGACTAACTTTGTGGAAATTAATGGGAGAACACTACATTAAGTCAAATTTCATATCTAGGTGTAATCACCTCATTTGAATGTTTTTAGTCTGAGGTGTGCTTTTGTTAATGTTGTGGGGTTCATGTTGTCCACCCGAAAACATCCTCAACAATATTTATTTTTTAAGCCCACTATTTTCTCGAATCATCCCATAGTTCAGAATAGATTGATTAAGGAACAAAATCAAGGATTATATCAAAAAAAATAAAAAATATTCAATTTGGAATTATATTTTTAATGAAATGAAAAAACAAACCTTGATATGAAAATCATTCAAAAATCCAGATTTAAGAAACTTTCCATTTTTATCCCAACACACACAAAAAATATTAAAATAATGAAAATTACCTCAAATTGACATTGTGTGTGAGATTAAATCATTAAATTTCATATAAAAATGATAAAAATATTAGCTCTATTAATTCCACCAAACTTAAACCATGTTTTTCCTTAGGCAAGAATTCTCAACATTGAAAATCTGGGGGAAACAATTTTACCAATATAAAAATTCCAATGTAATAAAATCAAACTATTTTCAATGTCAAATCAAATTTTGAAATTCCACACAAAATATAAACTTAATTTAAAAAAAATTCAAAGAAACAATCAACTCTTGTATTTTACTTTTCCCCATTGAAATGTTATGAGACTTCTCGTTTCATTCTTTAATTCTCCTCAATTCATTATTATTAAACTTACCATATCATGATTTACCTCATCTAAATCTTTTCTCTCATCTCTCATTATAAAATTCAAGTGGAGTTATGCTCATATCAGGGAACATTATTCATATACATAGACTTGTAAATGAACTAATTTATCCACTTTTTAAAGACACAATGTACATTAAATCATGAGGAATTTTAATAAAGTTTCAAATGACTATATGGCTTAGGTTTGGTGGGAAGATGTTTAAAAACGTTTCAGGCCAGAAAGAGGAGTTTGGACTCTTAAGTACAATGAATGATTAATTTAAGTGAAAAGAAGGATATTCATCTCTCAATCCCCCTTAAAAATGTGAAAAAACCACAACACACCCTTTATAACATGTTACATGAGACAAATAACGATTAAAATGAATGATATCATCCATTTTCACCTTTTTTTACAATGCCCTAGAGAGGTACATCTTTATTTTGATTTATTTTTTTTTTGTTTTTGAGGAGGATGATATAAAAATTGAATAGAATGAATGAATTAAAATCCATACCCTTTATTTTTGGGAGGGACATGATTCATCAAAGAACATACAATGAGTAATTCAATATCATCTCCATTTTTCATCATTTTTTTTGAAGAAAAAATGGATGAAATAAATAAAGCACAATCAAATGATGACACATTCCTAATTATCTTATTATACACTTCCCAAAATATTTAAACACACCTCAAACAACCCATAAATGATAAAAATTCCAATGAATACACACTAAATGCCCATCCCCCACACTCAAACTTGAAATATCCATGCGAAAGTACTAAAATTTCGGGTTGATCAAGAAAAATCAGCTTGTAATGTGGCTTAAACCTATAATGAAGTTCATGGATTCATTGAGATAAAGAAGGATAATTGTAAGGGTGGGTCTTAGAGTGAAAATGTGGCTAGCCAATGTAATTCCTGAATCATTTTAAATGTGTTTTTTCACAGTCATAGCTTCAATAAGTTTCAATACAAGTTATAGTATGTGACACGTCCCAAGATCACTCAAGAAATAAGCTCAAGATAAAATAGGAAATATTTGGTCCAGAAATATTCTCAAGAATGGGAATTATTATTGGGGAAAATCACTCATGGCATTATTAATAATAACAAATCAATTCACATGAATTTTAGAAATTCAAAGCATGAAAGATAGTAGGGAAATTTCATTTTCATGAATCAATTAATTCCTTCAAATCTTCAGTCTCTATTTCAATATCCATACTTAATTTTAATCGTCCAATTATCCATTTTACTCATTGAATTTAATTAACATTTAATTCTAAAATATTACACCACTGGATTCCTAAGAAACTCATGTCTCCTAGATAGGTCATGTAAAATATGAATTCAACTGTTGGAATATAATTTTAGATTAAATAAAAAACCATGATTTGAGGGAAAAAAATATATGGAATTCAAATGATAATAATTGAAAAAGAAAACTCCCTTTATCAATGATGCTTTAGTTGGGTTGTGCTTGTCTTTATTCTTCATTTCTATTTTGAAGCACCTTCATAACATGTGTTCTGTTAAGTATCTCCATTTTTCATCCTTACATCATTGAACTGAAATATAATAATGAAAACAAATGATAATGTAGGAATGTTCAATCATACTATAATATAACCAAGGGAAATAGAGGACTAAAGGGAAAAAATATGGGTTTCCTCCTACAATAAATTTTGTTTAATGTCATTCGATCAAAAAATTCTTTAAAAATACTAGACTACAAGATTCCCTCCCCACACTTAATTTATATAGTGAACTCAATGAATTAAAATTTATCTAACTTGTATGAATATTTAAAAATGAATCAAAGTAAGTAAGAAAAAGTAAAGGAGAGGTATGACCTAACAAATTTTATTGATATAAGGTTGGAGTAGTATGATCTCTTTCACTAGATCTTTCCTATTTCTAGTTAAAGACATGTTGTACCAACACGAGTATGATTTGGGATCATGGATACAACAAAACTAGATAAACCCTTCAAATTTTGTTCTTCTCATATGGGTTTTAATCTTTCCTGATATTTGTTGCTTCTTGTTTCATTATGAACCTCACTCTTTTTAAGGGGTTGTAGTGTCTATTGAAAATTCCTCTCTTCTTTTGATGCAGGATATTGACCCTTAATTTTTTTACACATTTTTTTTTGGTTTTTACCTATGCGCATTTAAATAAAACAAGACTCTTTTGAAATTGATTGAGTATAGATTTACCTTTTTCTTGTGATCCACTCTGTCCATTGGCTTGATAATATCCTTTACATACCTCTTTGTTGTTAATGGGGTTTCCCTAACCTTGTTCAGATCATGTTCCATTGTATGGAATATGTAATTCTTCCCAGCTAGTTCTTCTTCTGTCATAGAAAGTTCCTTCAAGATATCTATGGTAATCTTTTAATGTTCAGCCACTTTGAGTTTATACTTCTCGATCTCAACATCATATTCTGGTTTTGATTATCTAGCCTTTTCTGAAAAACTATCTAAGAATTGTGATATTTTCTATTATAAAACATTAGTTGGTTATTTTCTTTATTTGTGGTATATTTCATTTAGTGAATGATCATCTGATAGATTCTTCATGGATTCAAGTATATTGAAATGCACTTGAATATCTTCGAGCTCCATTAAGAGTGTTCCCTCATGCACATTGATGATGGTCCTTGCAGTCTTTAAAAATGGTTTCCCTATGATGATGGGTGAGTGTGATGAACTCTCAAATTCTTCCATTGTCATCACATAAAAGTCAATTGGGAATAGTAGATCTCTGACCATTACAATAATATCTTCTAGAACACCTACTGGGAAAACTATGGATCTTTTATGAGCTATACCACCACTCTAGTAGGAATCAATTTGCCAATATGAAAAGATGTAAATACTGAGTGATTCATACCATTTATTTAATCTCCTAGATCACATAGTGTATCAGAAAAATATAATCAACCAGTGGTGTAGGGAATAGAGAATGATCCTAGATCTTGACATTTTTGTGGTATCGGTGGTGTGATCAGGTATGAAATAGTTCTTCCCAAGTTAATCATTCCATTCCCATCTAGCCTCTATCTTTTAGTACCCAACTACTTTAGAAATTTTGTGTACCTAGAGGTTTTTCATATTGCCACAAGTATTGGGATGTTAATCTCCACCTTCTAGAATGTTCCTAGTATTTCCCATTTAATTCGTTCTTCTTCACCCTTCTTCGACTCAACTAATACAGATGGGAATGGTGTTGGGATATCATTTTCCTCCATTTACTGTTTTTGCAAAGACATTTCCCATATTGCCTTATTGAACCTTGTTATTTCCCCCTTGTTTTTATGGATTCATTCTCCTCAAAGGATGGGTTGAGATTTTGGAGGTTTCTTGGAATCATCATCCTCACATTGTTTAGGGGGTGTGAGATCCATCCCTCTTTGGGTTCTGATTGCACTAAAATTATCTTTTGGATTTGGAACAATCTGTGCTAGGTTTTTACCTTTGTTCATGGATATAATGTTCATTAGGATTTCAAATTGATCAGTTAGCTTTTTAGTTTTATCTTACATTCTTGAAACATTCAAATTCAATTTTTGATCCTCATTTGTTGGTGCACATGTGGATGGTTGCTCATAATTATTTTGTTGGAAAGGTGGCAGTTCAAATGTTTTTTATTGCTAGTAGAAATGGTTGTAAGGTCGTTTTAAGGGTGTCAGGTTCTGATATTTCTGCTGAAAAGGTTACCTATCTTGATTCTATTAAAATCCATACCCTGGTTGGGTCTGAGGTTGGAATTTCCTTTATTGACACGATGCATCAGAACATTTTGTCTCCTACACTTATGGACATTGATCAGTGTAATGATAAGTAGAAGATCATAAACAAGATACCTGACTCAATCCATGTTGTTCCTTCACATAGTTCATATAAATTTGTCTCATAACACTAGTCATTTACTTATGTCTTGCTTCAAGTGAGGGTGAGGAAGAATCTGATGTCCTTACCTCAAGGATTCCTTTGGTTCTCGTACTTCTTGTGCCAGACTACTGTGAGTTTTGTGCAATCTTTTCAATCTGTTCTCTTGTATCTGCTAGTGACTTTTAAATCAAGGATCCTCCATATGATGTGTCTATAAAGTTTAGATCATTGTCAATCAATCCATTTTAGAAGAAGAAAAAAGAAATTGTTTTCTTTCATAGTCTGGTGTGGACAGCTGGCGCAGAGCTTCTTGAATCTCTCTATGTACTCATAAAGTGTTTTATTAGTCAATTGGAAAATTACATAGATCTCTTTTAGGATGGTCATGCTCCTATATGTGGGAAAATCCTTTGCATGAATCATCTTATAAGATCTTCCTAGTTTTGGAATTCTCTTGGTTGTAGACTGTACATCTATTTATTTGTTGCTCCCTCAAGTGATAATGGTAATTCCCTCCACATTACCTATTCTTCTAAAATACATCAATGTCTACAATTGGAGCACACAATTTTAAAATATTTGATATCTCTATTGGGGTCTTCACCTTCAACATCACGTAATTTAGGAATAATTTGAATCATGTTAATATGAAATTAAAAATCATTTTCTATGGTTGGGATAGCTAGTTAATTTTGTTGGTTAGCGAATTGTGTCATGTAAAGATCATGCAATGTGTGGTTGTGAATTCCATCCATTGAAGGTTCATAGTGATCATTGGATGTGTCACTTGAATCCATTAGGTGAATTTCATCAAACTATATTTTTAAATTTGTATTTCTCAATTGGGTTATGTTTTTATCAATTTCTGGATCAAATTCAATTAAATTATTTTTCAAACTACGGGTCATTCAAAAAAAAGATTTTTTAATGGGTTTTGTGGAACTACCTCCCCAGCAACAGTTACAGGTTTGATTCTCATCTATAGTGGGGAGTGGAAAAACAATATATAAATTTCCTAAGTATAGTATAGTATTTAACTCAAGAAAGTCTCCTAAAGAGGAGTGCACACAAAACGAGGTTGTAACTTTTTATTGGTTTTATGAAAACAATTGGTTTAAATTAATTTTTAATAGAGTGAGAAATAGAATATGTAGCGAATCAGGTTTTTGGCCCTGTCAGACTTTGGAATGTTTCTACGAATAATTCCAGAGCTAGTCGCGAAGACGGCGTGCGATTCCGAGGCCCGGTGTGCCCGAAACTAATTTTATAAAAATATTAAGTTTTTTTTATACTATGCATGTGGCGGGGGTGTGATATCTCCTAAACGGTAGCTCAGAAAGGGAATCTGAGGGCACGGTTGCGTCCGGAACGTGCCGTTTACCCTAGGCGAGGTGTAAACTTTGCGGCCGCGGGCCTGCGGTGAGAAACGCCACCAGGGGCGTTTCTGTAAATAAGTAGCAAAGTTAGTGTGCGAGCGTCGGCTCGAATAACATCTGAATGGAGTCTCGGATGGAAAATCTGAGTCCGCCGTTGCGTTCAGAACAGCGCGTTTACCCTAGGGGTGACCTTACTTTTGTTCGCATCGGGCGTCGGGTCCGAGACGGGTTTGGCGTCGGCAGGGCGGCTGATATAAATATCAGCGCCCCCCCCCCCCCCCCTTATCGTTCCTCTCGGCGTTCTTCGCCGTTCTTCACCGCCGCTCCGCCGAATCGAGAAAACGAAGCGCCCACGAGCTCGGAATTTGACGGTGGACGTTCTAGGAGAACGCAACGGAAACTCTGGAGCGTGGATCTGAGGCAGAACGTCAGCGTTTCGCCCGTGAGTTGGTGGTTTGAGTTTTAAAATCCCAGACACCGTTTATTTGTTGTTTTTCTTCAAATCGTTATAAGGGTTGTATAGTTTGGGTCCCGAGGTTTCCGAAACATGTTTCGGATCTGATTTTGGAGCATCGGGGTGCTCCGGGGGTCCCCGGAAGTTTTCAGGCGGAAATCCCGGTTTCCGGCGGCGGCCATGGCAGAATCCGGCGAGGCAGGGCGGCGGCGCGGCGGTTTCCGGCGACGGCGGCGGCGGCGCGGCAGAATCCGGCGGCGGCGCGGTTGTTTCCGGCGAGGCTAGCGCTGGTCCGGCCAGGATTTTCCGGGGGTTCTTTAAACCCCCGTAACTCGCAAATCGTAACTCCGATTTGCGAGCCGTTTGCGGTGATGCGCTCCGTGCGTCGAGACGGAACTTTTGAACTCACTTTGAGGGTTTAAGGGTTTGAGATCGTGGCCCGGGAGTTAGAAATGTCGTATAAAATAATATTATTTTATTATTTTACGACTTCGGGTCGTTGTAACTTCTACCCGGAGCATCCGATTGATGTGTCGTCAGTGGCGTTGAGACCCTAATGGTACGACGGACTTTTTGAGATGGTTTCTGGGTGTTGGGTCTGTGAACGAGGTGCGGGCCCCACGAGGCCGGGTTTTGGCGTTTGCGGAGAAACGCAGCTTTTGCACCAGGAGTCCGATTTTGGCGGATGAATAGTCGATCCTGTGTGTTTTTCCGAGGGGATCGCAATGGTGCGATCCATTCGACGAGTTTCGGAATCCAGGCGTGGGCCCCACCCAAGCTGGCCTTCGGTGAATAGTACCTTTTTCACCGGGTGTCCGTTTTGGACGAGCGAGTAGTCGATTCCGCTTGTTTTTTCAAGGGGATCGTCGTGGTATGGTCCGCTCGACGAGTTTTGGGACCGTTGTGTGGGCCCCGCATGAGCTAGCTATGGTGAATAGTGCCTTTTTCACCGGTGCTCCGTTTCGGGCGAGTAAACAGCCTATCCTGCGTGTTTTTCCGCATGGAACGCGATGGTGGCCTCGGTTTTGGCTTCGGAGGTGCGCAGTGTGGCGTTGTGGGGGTCGCTCGGGTTAGCAGCATTTGGACCAGCAGTGGTTGGGGGTTCTCCCTTGGTTCGTTCCTACGAGGGTTCGTGTGGTATCACAACCTTCGTATGGGTTTGTGATCCTCTCGATGGGATGTTTAAACTGTTAGAGTTGTGGTATCCCTCCGGTTGTCCCGGAGTGGATCCTCTAGAATCTTTACCCTAGATCGTGTTCTTGGTATCGCTGTGACCGCTTATTCACGGGCGGCGATCCCCTATCTAGCAGGTTAACCCCGTAGGGTTTCTGAAATCATCGGGAATATGATCCCCTATGCGGTGGGTCATGCACAGTAGTGTTGTGGCATCGTCGGGTATACGATCCCCTACTCAGCATGTGGTTTATAGTAGGGTTACGGTATCGTTGGTTATGCGATCCCCTACTCAGCGCGTGGTTTCGGTAGGGTTTTGGCATCGTCAGTTCGATCCCCTACATCATGAGTTATACCAGATAGGGTTCCGGTATCGTCGTGACCATCTTTATATGGACGATGATCCTCTATCTGAGTGTTGAGTTTCTGTCGAGCGCCAGATCGGGTTATGGTATCCCCCAGCGGATCCTGGGTGTGATCCCCTATCTGTGAGAACTACGTATGCCAGATCGGGTCGTGGTATCCCCCAGCGGACCCTGGGAATGATCCCCTATTTGTGAGCTACGTATACCGGAGTGGGTCTTGGTATCCCCTAGCGGACCCTAGCGACGATCCCCTATCCGAGGAGTTTGGAGGTTTTGTTGTTTCAGCGCTGTTTCCTCAGTGATGTTATCCGACGAGCGTGGTCTCTCGGGTGAGCATCTGAGATGTTTGTTTGGGACCCGATGGAGTGTATCTCTCGGATGAGTGTCATCTGGTATGACAGTGATCATGGGGTGTACTCTCCTGGTTGATACAGTTGCTGGTGATGAGGTTGGTACCTCTTGTGGCTTTGTGGCGTGAGATGAGTATATCTGGATTGTTCAAGGTGTATGTATGGGCATACACTTGAGCTGAGTTGAGCTGACTTGTTGTGTTTAGCCGAGGATGGCCACGAGATGGAGTTTCTCTCTCGTCTGGGTTCCCTCTGGCTGGGTTTGAGCGGACTGTTGCCTTTCAGTTGCTGCCTTGGGTTTTGGGTTTTTGGGGTGCCTACTGAGTATGTTTATACTCACCCCTGCATGGGCTTTTCCCGCACATGTTTGTGTCTTGTGCAGACCACAGGCCCTTCGACGGAGTCCCAGGAGGACCCGGAGCAGGCGGAGCTTAGTGAGCGTGTTGACCGGGGTGTTTACCGGAGCTGTGCCGAGGGAGCTTTCCGGCGGGTGTTTGTGGCAGCGTTCCCCTTCTTCAGAGGAGGTTGGATATGCTTTTGTAGTTTTCTTTTGGTGGGCCCTGTTTTTCCCTTTTGTACTTCTGTTGTACTCTGGTTGTGGGATAGTGTATGCATGCTTTTACTTTTCAGTTTCTATATCTCTACACTGTTTCACGGAGGTGTTTGTGGGTGCGTGTGTACAGGTACCTTAGGATAATGCCTCCCATGTGTGTGATAGCCTACTCGGCACTAGTCTCCAGCCCCTGGCCTATTGGAGGCGGGCTTGGGGAGTCACGGATCGAGCCCCGTTGGGTCGGGTCGTGACAGAGTGGTATCAGAGGAGGTTCCACCTTTGGGATCTCAGAGCGTAGCTGGTCTAGCTGTGAGTTTGGTTTGGGTTGCATAGCGGTAGTGTTAGGATGTTTCGAGTTCGGCTTTCTTGCCAGGGACTCCAGTGTTGGTGCGGCAGCCGACGTATCCATACACCAGGACTCTGATAACCTGTCTTTCGACTCAGGACATTAGTACACTATTCGCAGGGACATAATGGTACATGCATCATATAGGACCGGGTTTTTGGGTTTTGCTTTTCCTTCTTGAGTCAGCTCTCCGGATATACTCTTTGACTGTGGTGCGTCTTGAATGTATTTCAGGATGCCTCCACGATGATAGCCAGAGGGGGTTCCGCGGCAGGATTGTGCTGATGACCCGCCCCGTGTAGAGGCTGTGGAGTAGGGCGCAGGCTCTGAGGTTGCACCTCCAGGTAGTCTGCCGGTTGAGCCACCACCTGTCGAGCAGCTGATTATGCCGGCGGTGCAGGACAAGGTTGCGCGCAGGCTGAGTGCATTGCACGAGTTCCAGAGGCAGCGACCTCTGAGGTTCCGGGGTGATCCAGACCCCCAGGCAGCTGATGACTGGCTTGAGGCAGTCACCCGAGTTTTCCGCCTAGTGAGGACACCTCCAGATCAGATGGTGGTCCTAGCGGCGAGCCTTCTGCATGGTTCTGCCGGGCGATGGTGGAGTTTGGTGACGCAGTCCCATGATGAGGAGACGCTCACGTGGGCAGAGTTTGAGCGGCTCTTCAGGGAGGATTTCTATCCGGTGATGCTGAGATCAGTGCGGATCCAGGAGCTTCTGTAGCTTCGACAGGAGAGCATGACTGTGTCGGAGTACTCAGTGAGGTTTACAGACCTATCGCGCTACTCCCTGGATATGGTTCGAGACCCGTTCTTTAGGGATCGGACCTTCGAGCAGGGCTTACACAGAGACATCTGAGCAGGTGTGGTTTCCTTGTGCCTGCCCACCTATGCTGGAGTGCTGGAGCGAGCATTGGTGGTGGAGAGTTTTCTGGCTGAGCAGTTTCACCCAGTTAGTGTTGGGCACTCGAGAGCTGAGACTTCGTCTGTTGGATCGTCATCTGGTAGCCAACATCAGACTCAGGGGTCTGGACGTGGCCGACGTATCAGGAGGCGACCCCAGGATGGAGGATCTGAGCCTCAGGGCTCACAGGGCTTGCAGGCCAGTTTTGGTCAGCCGCAGGAGAGGCGGTGTTACGCTTGCGATGGTCGGGGACATCTTGCTAGAGATTTTCCGACCCGACGTGCTGCTGAGAGGGAGCCGGTCGATGGACCGCCTTGGCAGAGGCAGCGTCTCGAGCAAGGAGGTCCACAGGGCGGCGGACGTGGCGGCAGAGCTGGTGCAGCGGGAGGTGGTGGTAGGTAGTACCAGTTTCCACCACCCCCACCCCCAGGTGGTCCACGCCAAGCTCAGGGAGCTGGTGGTCGAGAGCGAGGACAGCTGCATGCCCTGGAGGCAGTCGACCCAGAGGCACCGCGGATGGATAGAGGTACGCCTTGTGTCCTTCTACTTACTGCAGTAGTTTTATAGACACTGTTTAGCGGTACTCTTTCCTTTTTGTTGCTTGCTCGAGTTTTGTTCAGGGCGTTGGTAAGACCCTGTGTGGGAGTTGTTCTGCATGCTTCGAATGCGTGAGGTAGATGGATCCTTCCCCCACCGAGACGCATTTTTGTGACGTGATTAAAACCGTGCGGGCGAGTCAGTGCCGCCCAGAGCGGATAGTATTGAGGTGTGGCGGATAAGTCCCTCTGACTTATGCGTTCGGGCGTGGGTGTTTGTTGGTGAGCTCGCTGGTGTGTGAGACCCAGTTGAGAGTCCATTCGCTTTCCTTGTGCTTAGGGCTTTTCGGGGGCAAAAAGTTCTAGGGGGGAGGATGTAGCGACTCAGGGTTTTGGCCCTGTCATACTTTGGAATGTTTCTACGAATAATTCCAGATCTAGTCGCGAAGACGGCGTGCGATTCCGAGGCCCGGTGTGCCCGGAATTAATTTTATAAAAATACTAAGTTTTTTTATACTATGCACATGGAGGGGGTGTGATATCTCCTAAACGGTAGCTCAGAACGGGAATCTGAGGGCACGGTTGCATCTGGAACGTGCCTTTTACCCTAGGCGAGGTGTAAACTTTGCGGGCGTGGGCCTGCGGTGAGAAACGCCACCAGGGGCGTTTCTGTAAATAAGTAGCAAAGTTAGTGTGCGAGCGTCGGCTCGAATAACTTCTGAACGGAGTCTCGGATGGAAAATCTGAGTCCACCGTTGCGTTCAGAACGATGCGTTTACCCTAGGGGTGACCTTACTTTTGTTCGCATCGGGCGTCGGGTCCGAGGTGGGTTTGGCGTCGGCGGAGCGACTGATATAAATATCAGCGCCCCCCCCCCTTATCGTTCCTCTTGGCGTTCTTCGCCGTTCTTCGCCGCCGCTCCGCCGAATCGAGAAAACGAAGTGCCCACGAGCTCGTAATTCAACGGCGGACGTTCCAGGAGCGCGCAACGGAAGCTCTGGAGCGCGGATCTGAGGCAGAACGTCGGCGTTTCGCCCGTGAGTTGGCGGTTTTAGTTTTAAAATCCCGGACCCCGTTTATTTGTTTTTTTCTTCAAATCGTTATAAGGGTTGTATAGTTTGGGTCCCGAGGTTTCCGAACGATGTTTCAGATCTGATTTTGGAGCACCGGGGGTCTTCGGAAGTTTTCAGGCAGAAATCCCAGTTTCCGGCGGCGGCCATGGCAGAATCTGGCGAGGCAGGGCAGCGGCGCGGCGGCGGCGCGGCGGTTTCCGGCGACGGCGGCGGCGGCGCGGCTGATTCCGGCGGCGACGCGGTTGTTTCCGGCGAGGCTGGCGGTGGTCCGGCCAGGATTTTCCGGAGGTTCTTTAAACCCCCGTAACTCGCAAACCGTAACTCCGATTTGCGAGCCGTTTGCGGTGACGCGCTCCGTGCGTCGAGACGGACCTTTTGAACTCACTTTGAGGGTTTAAGGGTTTGGGATCGTGGCCCAGGAGTTAGAAACGTCGTATAAAATAATATTATTTTATTATTTTACGACTTCGGGTCGTTGTAACTTCTACCCGGAGCGTCCGATTGACGTGCCGTCAGTGGCGTTGAGACCCTGATGGTACGACGAACTTTTTGAGATGGTTTCCGGGTGTTGGGTCTGTGAACGGGGTGCGGGCCTCACGAGGCCGAGTTTTGGCGTTTGCGGAGAAACACAGCTTTTGCACCAGGAGTCCGATTTTGGCGGATGAATAGTCGATCCTGTGTGTTTTTCCGAGGGGATCGCAATGGTGCGATCCATTCGATGAGTTTCGGAATCCAGGCGTGGGCCCCACCCAAGCTGGCCTTCGGTGAATAGTACCTTTTTCACCGGGTGTCCGTTTTGGACGAGCGAGTAGTCGATTCCGCTTGTTTTTCCGAGGGGATCGTCTTGGTATGGTCCGCTCGACGAGTTTTGGGACCGTTTTGTGGGCCCCGCACGAGCTAGCTATGGTGAATAGTGCCTTTTTCACCGGTGCCCCATTTCGGGCGAGTAAACAGCCTATCCTGCGTGTTTTTCCGCGTCGAACACGATGGTGGCCTCGGTTTTGGCTTCGGAGGTGCGCAGTGTGGCGTTGTGCCGGGTCGCTTGGGTTAGCGACGTTTGGACCAGCAGTGGTTGGGGGTTCTCCCTTGGTTCGTTCCTACGAGGGTTCGTGTGGTATCACAACCTTCGTATGGGTTTGTGATCCTCTCGATGGGATGTTTAAACTGTTAGAGTTGTGGTATCCCTCCGGTGGTCTCGGAGTGGATCCTCTAGCATCTTTACCCTATATCGGGTTCTTGGTATCGCTGTGACCGCTTATTCACGGGCGGCGATCCCCTATCTAGCAGGTTAACCCCGTAGGGTTTCTGGCATCATCGGGAATATGATCCCCTACGCGGTGGGTCGTGCACAGTAGGGTTGTGGCATCTTCGGGTATACGATCCCCTACTCAGCATGTGGTTTATAGTAGGGTTACGATATCGTTGGTTATGCGATCCCCTACTCAGCGCGTGGTTTCGGTAGGGTTGCGGCATCGTCGGTTCGATCCCCTACACCATGAGTTATACCAGATAGGGTTCCGGTATCGTCGTGACCATCTTTATATGGACGATGATCCTCTATCTGAGTGTTGAGTTTCTGTCGAGCGCCAGATCGAGTTATGGTATCGCCCAGCGGATCCTGGGTGTGATCCCCTATCTTTGAGAACTACGTATGCCAGATCGGGTCTTGGTATCCCCCAGCGGACCCTGGGAGTGATCCCCTATCTGTGAGATACGTATACCGGAGTGGGTCTTGGTATCCCCTAGCAGACCCTAGCGGCGATCCCCTATCCGAGGAGTTTGGAGGTTTTGTTGTTTCAGCGCTGTTTCCTCAGTGATGTTATCTGACGAGCGTGGTCTCTCGAGTGAGCGTCTGAGATGTTTGTTTGGGACCCGATGGAGTGTATCTCTCGGATGAGTGTCATCTGGTATGACAGTGATAATGGGGTGTACTCTCCTAGTTGAGACAGTTGCTGGTGATGAGGTTGGTACCTCTTGTGGATTTGTGGCGTGAGATGAGTATATCTGGATTGTTCAAGGTGTATGTATGGGCATACACCTGAGCTGAGTTGAGCTGACTTGTTGTGTTTATCCGAGGATGGCCACGAGATGGAGTTTCTCTCTCGTCTGGGTTCCCTCTGGCTGGGGTTGAGCGGACTGTTTCCTTTCAGTTTCTCCCTTGGGTTTTGGGTTTTTGGGGTGCCTACTGAGTATGTTTATACTCACCCCTGCACGGGCTTTGCCCGCACATGTTTGTGTCTTGTGCAGACCACAGGCCCTTCGACGGAGTCCCAGGAGGACCCGGAGCAGGTGGAGCTTAGTGAGCGTGTTGACCGGGGTGTTTACCGGAGCTGTGCTGAGGGAGCTTTCCGGTGGGTGTTTGTGGCAACGTTCCCCTTCTTCAGAGCAGGTTGGATACGCTTTTGTAGTTTTCTTTTGGTGGGCCCTGTTTCTCCCTTTTGTACTTCTGTTGTACTCTGGGTGTGGGATAGTGTATGCATGCTTTTACTTTTTAGTTTCTATATCTCTGCACTGTTGCATGGAGGTGTTTGTGGGTGCGTGTGTACAGATACCTTAGGCTAATGCCTCCCATGTGTGTGATAGCCTACTCGGCGCTAGTCGCCAGCCCCTGGCCTATTGGAGGCGGGCTTGGGGAGTCGCAGCTCGAGCCCTGTTGGGTCGGGTCGTGACAGAATACGTTTAATTTGATTGGTTTAAAACAACTAAGAAATATAGTTATCGGAGTGAGTTTGGTAAGACCTAGTATTGTGCTGTCATGGTTTCCATGTTTGTCCCCATTTTTCCTTTGTCTGGTTAGAGAGAGATTCATCTACTGAGTCCTCTTCTTCCCATATCCAAATAAATATGATTAGAATATTCCTTTTTAAAACCTCAAGTATGTCTATTCTCTTTCTCGTGTGTTTAACGACTGGTAAACAGTCATCACCCAATCCTAATCTATTCCACCGTATACAGAAGAGAATGGGGGTGTAGATAGATAATGATTATTTACCAAAGCAATTAAAATAACCAAATTAAAACCTAATGAATCCATATTTGGAATTTAAAACAGAATTATGAATTGAAACTAGATTTAGAAAGAAGAATGGTCTTACTATATTGAAACACAAGAACTCAAGAGAAGCACATATGTATAGCCTCCCGCTTTACTGATAACTAAATAAAATTATCCCTCTATAGATAGGGAATTTGAGATGATGTTGGAGAGGGGATACATTACAATAAAAGAATAGGAATGGAAATAAATAAATCTAAATAAAGTCATCGTCCAATTATTCATTCACCAGTCGATTGGAGGGTGTGTGGATGGAATGGAATGAATTGATATGTGGGAGCTCCTCTCCTTTTATAGGAAAAATTTTTCCTGTAGAATTCTGTGGATTTCATATCCAATTAATGATTGAATAATGCATTGATCCATTTATGAAATTTCTTTAAAATTTTATTGGACGTTCACCAAATTTTGTTTTTTGGTTATTTAGACACTTGGTGAGGGAGTTATGGAATTTTTAATTCAATAATTTATTCTGTCCTAGCAGACTCTAAATTTTAAATATGATGCATTAATAATCATGAAAACAGCATCTTCACACATTGGATCCTTCAGGAAATTTATTTATCGTTATCTTTCACAAACACACTCCTAATTTCAATGTATTTTTCCACCTCGTGTATGAGTTATGAATTTTTTATTAGTGTTATTGTAATGACTCATCCCCAGAAGCCTAGAGTCAGTGCATTATTACGTATCATTGGCATGATCATAAAAGATCAAGTCTCAAAAGACTGATTAGTTTAGTAGGCTTGGAAGTACTAGATACATTCATAAGGTTTACATTACATCATAAAATGGAAAACTACAACAACATTTTTTCCATAGACAACACTGAGATCCCATAGACTATCCCTACAGGTCAGTCATAATATACTTCTTCGCATCCTGGAAAAAATAAAACATATAAATGGCGGAGTTCAGATGCTTAGTAAGGATAACAATATAGAAGAAACTTTCATAAATAAGCATAAACATTTAAGGTAATGTATAAAACTAAAACAAAATCCTTTCCAACACAAAATACATCATAATATAGAAAATATAAATCAAAATAATTCCATTTACTTACTCACATGGATATTCTACTAGTTTAATAATCATATTGAATATCATTATCCACTTTCATAAGGATGGAATGCATAATGCCAAACTTTATAACCCAATAGTCAAGGACTTATTTCAAGACTACAAATAATATTTTTTCAAGGCCTTGTGCCAAGACACTAGTTTATCTCATGAAACCTACCAATGCATCATGGAGCTATAGTGGGCTCCACCTGTCACATACTAAGTCCAATGCATTCATTATATGAAAAGGTTTAAACATAACATAAACATTAGTATTAAAACTAGCATACGAAATGTCAATAATTTATCCATAAACCATGAATGGTGTAAAAATAACACATCCATAGTCAAACATGTCACAAAACCATCAATACAATATGGATGTTTTGTATCATAATAAATCAACTTCAAATAATCTTAAAATCTATCAAAGGATGTTGACGTAGATAATATCAAAACCTTTTTCAGAGAAATATCTCTCTCTATTTTGAAATCATTTATGAAAACATTTATTTAGAAAATGTTCTTATAAGTTTGTAAGGGAAGATTTGAAAATGTTATAATGGCAGAAAATAGCCTCACCCTTCGTATAAGTTAAAAAAAATATTCTTACCCTGATTTTGTCAAAAAGGTCATTAAGTACCTTGTTTGGAAAACGACTGAAAGATTCCTTTCAAAACATATAAGTTAAAATAAGGGTATAAATGACTTTACCCCATTGTCTAGTAAATATTAAAATTGTTTTGGAATACATTTTTAAGAAACATGTATGTTGATTATGAAGAGGTCCCAGTAGATAATTACGTATAAACAACCTCAGATAATAAAGAGATTGTGAAATTAACCCTTACCTTGTACTTTTCCTAGGTCAAGGGTAGGTTAACCTCATTTATAATGGTGAAATAATTGTTATTAAATTATAAAATAATCATATACATTAATATGATATCATATATGATCTTTTAATGTTGCTTTGTTAATAATATTTTAGTATTATCGTTGTTTCAGGTGTTAACTGATTTGTTTTATTTTATATGATTTGTTACATAAGTAGTGTTTGTTATGGATATAATGTATCTTATTCATATTGAGAATGATATTAAGTCTTTAAACATTATTTTTAATCACCTAATTAAAATTAGTCTTGAATGGATACGATGGGGAATGAATATCATCGCGTTCGTGGAGATGGTAATCTATACGTACGCACAAGCGACAATATCATTCTTTTTATATTAAAATAATATATAAGTGGATGTTATATAATATATACATAATAATTATAATGTTATATTTATTATTTACATCAATTAAACATCATTATTATACCCATCCAAATAATAATGTATTGAATAACAATTACACCACGACGTGGAGACGGTAAGCCGTACGTACGCACGTATGGTGACATTTCATTCAAAGGATGGATAGAATATTGAATATGGTTGTACCATTTTTATAATAACATCACATTATATATAATATACTGGAGTTTTAATTTTAAAATGGAAACAACAAAGAAAGAGGAAGTGGAACAAGAAAGGAACTTGAAAGAGGTGATGAAATATTTACCTCTTCTTTGGGTTCTTCCTTTTGATTTGATCAAAAGGGACCCTTATGTTGGATTTCTGACTAAAAAAGGCCTCTAGGATGAATTTTGTACAGTTTAGAGGGTATATTTGTAGGTTTTATCCTAGACAAATGGATTTTAAGGTGTGAATTAGAGAGAAGGAGAAGTTCCCTTTTACAAGAGGGGTGAGGGGCACCTTAGGAAAAGCTAGAGATATGATTTTATAATAAAATAATTTTTGGTTTATAATAGATCCAAAATGAATTATTTAAAGGATAATGTAGGGAGGGATCGAAAAATAGACAACCAATAGGTTTTATATAGGGTTGGGTCACTATATTAACTTTATCTTTTAGATTTAACTCTCAGTTAAATAGTTTGACATTTACCATGTCTCTTTGTATTTTTATATTATATGGTTAATAATCTTACTATATACTTCCTAGATAACCCCAAGGGGTTAATTAATGATACACCTATAATTATATAAGTCTTTTGGCCTAACCTTATATTTTTAGGAATAAAATATCAATTAAAAATATAATAGTTTTTTAAAAAACTCTTTTATGTCAATTTTGACACTATTTAGTATTTTGTTTTTGCTAAATTCATAACAGCATTATTACTTCGAAAAAATTAATATAACCAACCATAACATGTCCTATTAACCTAGAAAATTAGTTTAATTCATAAAAAGTCTCAAAATACATTTATTTGGATATTTATAATATCAATTATTTTAATATTTCATTTATTAGGTAATTACTACATCATCATTGTGTCATAAATAAATTAAATTATTTAGTGTCTCAAAAATATAAATAAAATATAATTATTTAGGAAATCGTTTTATATTTCTAATTAATATTTATTGTCGAATTTATTGTATGTGTAACCCTATATTAAAAATGGTTTAGTTAATCAACTTTGAATTTAACACTTTTAACTCTTCTTTGAATTAAATAATAATAAATGTCCTAATCTAAACCAAGGGGACCTAAAGGATTATAATTTATTACTAAGTTTGTTTTTTGGTTTAATTAAGCATATACAATAGAATTAGGACATGTGTTAGGGTAATAATAATGTCATTTTTACCCTTAATTACCCTATTTACTTTTAACTGTGGTAAATAAAAGTAAAAAGTTAATATTCACCAAAAATAATTTTCATCTTATTGAACCAAATTTTACTTACTTATATCAACCTTGTCTCTCAGATTTTTGAAATTCAACTAACGGAAGCAGTAAAATTAAGTTTTATGTAAATTTGCAAATGCTCCTAGGAGGTGGGTAAAAGACGGTAAAAAGTTCAATAAAATTTTTATATATATAAAATTATTATAAACTGACTCCAATTAATTAAATTGAAATTATATAGGTATTATGTATATATTTTGACCTAAAATAAATTCAAATAAAATAAATAATTATTTAAATAAAAATTTGCTTTTAAACTATAACTCAGTGTTTTACACTATTCATCAAAAAATGAATGTTTTCAGAAAAATACCGAAAATTCACCCTAAGATAATTTCGATATTCTGAATCAAAAAATGAAGTCCATTTTAAAAGATAAAATTTATAAAATTTCAAAAAGTGGGTATTACTCTTCATAACAGCTAGTTTGATTGGTTGTGGTGTGTTAGAACTCGAAGTTGCATACAACACACGCTATTCTATTATTAAAAGAGAAGCATATCATGGAAGCTTGGGGTGTTACTTTCTCCCCTCCTTCAAATAATTCCATCCTCGAATTTTCTAGAATATTACTACATAAAAAGACTTGGGTGTTTCTTCATCATATGTTCCTCAGGTTCCCACGTTGCCTCTTCCATCTTATGGTTTCTCCATAGAACTTTTATCAGACAAGTCGTCCGGTTTCTCAACACTTGTTCTCTTGTATCAAGAATCTTGACAGGCTCATCGCAGTAAGACATATTAGGTTCTAGTTCTAATTCCTCATAGGTGAGTACATGCGTTATTTCATGCATGTATTTTCTCAATGGTGATACGTGGAACACATCATGAAATTTGGAGAGACTTGGTTATAATGCCAAACGGTAGGCTACAACCCCAATTCCTTCTAGAATTTTGAAAGGTCTGATGTACCTGGGAATCAATTTACCCTTCTTACTGAATCATATAATTACCTTCCATGGAGATGCCTTCAAGAAAACATGATCTCCTACCTGAAATTCCAAATCCTTTCTTCAGTTATCAGAATAGTTCTTCTGCCTACTTTGAGATGAATTGATGTGGGTTTGAATTAATTTCACATTTTCCATCGTTTCCTCAACAAGTTCTAGATCTACAAGTTTTATTTCACCAACATCGTCCCAACAAGTTGGTGTACGACATATTTTTCCATATAACGCTTCATATGGTGCCATCTGAATACTTGAATGGAAGCTATTGTTATAGGAAAATTAAAATAGAGGTAAATATTGATCCCAAATTACCTTGAAAGTCATGTGACCAAGATCTCAACATGTCTTCTAAGGTTTGAATAGTCCGTTTTGATTGTCCATTAGTTTGAGGGTGGTAGGCAGCGATCAAAAGAAGTTTAGTATCCAGGGCTTTTCGAATACCTTTCCAGAATCATAATGTGAAACGGGGATCACGATCAGAAACAATCAATAGGGGTACTCCATGAAGTATTACAACTTCATTAATATACATTCTTTCTAAACGTTCAAGTGGTAAATCTTCTCTTATAGAAAGAAAATTTTATGACTTGGTAAGACGATCAACAATGAACCATATTGCATCATTCCTTTTAGGAGTCTTTGGTAGTCCCATGAAAAATTCCATCGTAATATTATCCCATTTCCACTCAGGTATGGGAATAGGTTGCGTGACTCCCCCAGGTTGTTGACTTCCAGCTTTCACTTGTTGACAAACCATACATCTTGACACAAAATCAGTAGTCTCCCACTTCATTTTGTCCCACCAAAAATGTTCCTTAAAATCTCTATACATTTTGGTTCTCCTAGGGTGTATAGAGAAATTGGAGATATGATCATCATCCAAAAATTCTCTTTTTATATCAAGTATATCAGGAACACAAATTCTATTCCTAGATTTTAAAATTCCATCTACATATACGAAGTCACTCAATCTCCTGTTATTCACATCTTTAATCTTCTTTTGAAACTCCTCATCATCGGCCTGAGAATGTTTTATCCTTTATAGTAAATATATTTTGGAAACCATTCGAAAAATCATTGATGTTTCACCTTCCAAGGTTATTCCCATATCTGTCTTTACTAGATCCATGTATATAAGATCCTTTTAAACTCTCATCTTTGTTCAGAACTCCATGATCCTTTATACTCAAAGCATCGGCCACCATATTTGTCTTCCCCGGGTGGTAGTGTATCGTGCAATAATAATCCTTGAGTAGTTCAAGCCATCTCCTTTACCTCACGTTGAGTTCTTTATGAGAGAAAATATACTTCAAACTCTTGTGATCGGTATATATCTCACATTTTTTTTCATATAGATAATTTATCTGTATCTTTAAAGCAAATAGTAGAGCTTCTAACTCAAGATCATGAGTAGGATAGTTTTTCTCATGAATTTATAGCTGTCGTGATGTGTAGGCAATAACCCTATCATTCTACATAAGGACGCAACCAAGTCCTTTCTTTGATGCATCACTGTAAATAAAAAACCCATCATTCCCCGATGGTAGAGTCAATATAGAAGCATTGACTAATATTATCTTTAGTTCTTCAAAACATTATTCACACTCTTTTTTCAAAAACAATTTAACCCCTTTTCGTGTGACCTTTGTTAATGGGTTAGCCAACCGGGAAAAATCCTAGATGAAACGTCGATAATAACCTACTAAACCAATAAAATTGTGTACCTCAGTTATACTCATCGGTGTTGGCCATTCTTGTATTACTCTTTTCTAAGAAGGATCAACAGAGATTCCATCCTTAAAGACAATATGGTGAAGAAACAAAATCTCTTGAAGTCAGAATTCACACTTGCTAAACTTACCATATAATTCGTGTCTTCTAAGAGTCTTCAGGATAATGCGCATGTGATTTTCATGATCTTATTAGCTTTTAGAGTATACCAAGATATCATTAATAAATACCACTACAAAGTAATCAACATATTACTTGAAAACTCTATTCATTATATCCATGAAGATAGAGGGTGCATTAGTCAATCCAAAAGGCATTACTGTAAACTCGTAATACCTATACCGGGTTTGAAATGTTGTTATTGGGATGTCTTCCTTCTTCACACACAACTGATGATATCCAGATCGAAGGTCAATCTTTGAAAAGTATTTTTCTCCATGAATTTGGTCAAATAAATCATCAATGCGTTCTAGGGGATACTTGTTCTTTATTTTTATAGCATTGATCTCCCTGTAGTCAATGCACAACCTCATAGATCCATATTTCTTCTTAATAAAAAGGGTAGGGGCTCCCCATGGAAAAAACTAGGGACAATAAATCCCTTATTACTCAATTACTCTAGTTGTTTCATTAGTTACACTAATTCAACAGTGTCCATTATATAAGGGGTCTTTGATATAGGCCTTGAACCAGGAATTAAATCAATGGAAAACTCAATTTATCGTTTTGGAGGATGTCTAGGTAAATCTTCTGGAAACACATCAATGTATTCTTGAACTATAGGTACATCCTTTATTTTGACATTCCTTTCCTCACCCACGATTATTTCATTATCTTCCTCCCCAATAATTAAATTTATTTGAGCTATTGGGTGGTGGATCTAGATAAGAAATAGGTGGTAATAATTCTGCTCTAAAGATAAGGTACTCCTTATCATTATCAAAAATTGTAACCTCCTTCTTCTTACAATACATTTTTGCATCATGGTCATAAATCCAATCCATACTGAGGATTATACAAAATTAATTCATGGGTATGATGATGAGATCAGAAGATAAATAACATTTATATGCCCTAATGGGGACTGATTCATAAAACTGTGATGCAATGATACTTCCCTTAAGAGTTTTTACTGACAAATCCCTTGTTAAATCAAATTGTAAATATCTAATTTTCTTAGAAAACTGAGAAGATATGAAACAATGAGATGATCCAGAATCAAATAAATCATTTTATAAACATGAGGAAACCAATAAATTACCTGCTACTACGTTTTTCGGAGCTTCAACCTCAGAAGTAGTGATAGCATAAGCTTGGCCTTGATCTGTTGGCCTTTTCTGAGGTAAATTCCTCTTACACTTAGGACATTCATTCTCACAATGCACCCTTTCTAAAAAATTGTAGAATTCAACATCAACAGTCTCTTTCTTTCCCTTGCAATCACGAGCTTGGTGGCCTTTTTCACCACACTTGTAACAGACTCCCATTCCCTTCAGGCAAGTCCCAGGGTGTTTCTTCCCAAATTTACTAAAGGATGGATATTCAACTTTTCCCTGCATCCCCTTATTTCCATTTTTAGTATTTTCAGTAGATCTATTCTTCTCTTGATTTTCTTTAATGTTGCAAGACTTAGAGAATTATTTTCCTATCTTGATAGCACATGAGACAATATCTTCGTACGACGAGAAGGATTGTGAGACTAATGATTTATGGAGAAATGGTTTCAACCCATCAATGAAATGATCAATCTTACTTCTTGGTTATATATATAATCTACAGCATGTCTCACTAACCTTGTAAAGTTATCTTCATACTTTGAGATATTCTCATCCTCCTTTTACCTCAGACTCAGAAATTTTCCTTCCATATCTTCTCGATGTTCATGAAGAAGGTATTTTACCAATAAAATTTCTTTAAACTCCTTCCATTCCATATTTTATACTTCGTGATCTTCTTTTGTGTTTTGAATCAATGACCACCATTGATCAGCATCTCTAGTGAGGCAGTAAACTACCATGACAACTTTTTCGCTTTCTCTACACCCAAAGGCATGGAATATTTTCTCTAAGGAAGTTATCCATTGTTCAGGTACTAGTGTATTTGTACCCCCATTCAATGTTGGTGGTTGTTTCCTCGTGAAGAGATATAACATTGATCCTCCATGCTGCGGATCAGGGTGCTCCATACAGGTAAGGTTATTATTCATAACCTGAGAAAGTTGTCCCAATATAGTGATAAGATGATCAGCACCAGTTGTATCACCAGCTCCACTATAATTATCTTGAGCAGGAGGGAAATCCCTACATAGAGTGTGTGTTTTGATATGGTTTCCATTCCATCCACTAGGCGCCATTTCTAAATAATGGCATAAACTAGATTAGTTTATGAATCACAATACACAAATCCAAACTTGTAAAACACTTAACATAAATTTGAACAGTTTATGGATATAATCCATAAAAATAAAAATGTTTTCTTTGAGGAAGTATATACTCATAAACCCTTTATAATGGTTTGTAAAGAAAATGAGAATTATCCTAAGCATATCCCCCAAGAGTGTCATAACCAAGAGTGCAGCAAGGCCCGTTGTCGTGCACCAGTTCCCGTTAAAGTCTATCTCAAAGAGGAATTTTTGGGTTTTACCCCTAGGTACATCTATGTCAAAGCCGCCTCTACCTACTCATATCCAGAAAGGGATGTATTGCTTGAAAAACTCACAAAATATCTACAATACCAAAATTCTAGGAAGTTCTTTTATACTAATCTTCAAAGTCTATCTTAGGGTAATGTGATATAATTAGAGTTTATATAAATCTAGATTCCAATGTTTGTACTAAACATCCTCTGATACTAACAATAACACCCTGACCCCAGAATCCTAGAGTTGATGAATTATTATGTATCATTGGCATGATCACAAAAGATCAAGTCTCGAAAGATCGATTAGTTTAGTTGCCTTGGAAGTACTAGATACATTTAGAAAGTTTACATTACATCATAAAATGAAAAACTACAACAACATTGTTTCCATATACAACACTGAGATACCAGAGACTATCCCTGCAGGTCAGTCATAATATACTTCTTCACATCCTCGGAAAAATAAAACATAGAAAGGGGTGAGCTCAGATGCACAGTAAGGATAACAATATAGAGGAAACTTTCATAAATAAGCATAAACATTTAAGGAAATTTATAAAACTAAAACAAAAGCCTTTTCAACATAAACTTCATCATAATATGGAAAATATAAAGCAAAATAATTCTTTTTACTTATTCACATGGATATTTTACTAGTTGAATAATCACATGCAATATCAATACCAACTTTCATAATGATGGAATGCATATTGTCAGTCTTCATAACCACATAGTCAAGGCCTTGGGCCAAGACTAAAAATAAGATTTTGTCAAGGCCCTGTTCCAAGACACTAGTTTGTCTCATGAGACCTATCGATGCATCGAGGAGCTATAGCAGGCTCCACCCATCACATACAATGTCCAATGCATTCCTCATATGTAATGGTTTAAACATAACATAAACATTTTTATTAAAACTAGCATACGAAATGTCAATACTTTATCCATAAACCATGAATGGTGTAAAAATAACACATATATAGTCAAACATTTCACAAAACCTTCAATATAATATGGAAGTTTTGTATCATAATAAATCAACTTCAAATAAGATTAAAATCCATCAAAGGATGTCGACATAGAATAAATCAAAACCTTTTTCATAGAAATATCTCTTTCTATTTTGAAATAATTTAAGAAAACCTTTTTTTTAAATATTCTTATAAGCTTGTAAGGGAATCTTCTATGATTTTATAACGGCGGAAAATAGACGCACTGGCCGTATAATTTAAAAAAACATTCTTGCCTTAATTTTGTCAAAATGTTCATAAAGTACTTTGTTTGGAAAATGATAGAAAGATTCCTTTAAAAATATATAAGGTAAAATAAGGGTATAAATGACTTTACCCCATTTCCTAGTAAATAGTAAAAATGTTTTGAAATACATTTTTATGAAACATGGATGTGGATGATGAAGAGGTCCCAGTAGATAATTACATTTAAACAACCTTGGATAATAAAGAGATTGTGAAATTAACCCTTACCTTGTACTTTTCCTTAGTCTAGGATAGGTTAACCTCCTGTATAATGTTTAAATAATTGTTATTAAATTATAAAAGAATCATATACATTAATATTATATCATATATGATCTTTTAATATTTCTTTGATAATAATATTTTAGTATTATCGTCGTTTCGGTAGTTTACAGATTCATTTTCTTTTATATGATTTATTAGATAAGTAATGTTTGTTATGGATATGATGCATCTTATTAATATTAATAATTATATTAAGTCTTTAAACATTATTTTTAATCATCTAATGAAAATTATTCTTGAACGGATACGATGGGGAATGAATATCATCGCGTTCGTGGAGATGGTAATCTGTACGTATACACGACTGACAATATCATTCTTTTGATATTAAAATAATATATAATTGGATGTTATATCATATATAAAGAATCATTATCATGTTATATTTATTATTTATATCAATTAAACATCATTATTATACCCATACAAATAATAATGTATTGAATAACAATTACACCAGGACGTGGAGACGGTAAGCCGTATGTACGTACGTATGGTGACATGTCATTAAAAGGATGGATAGAATAATGAATATGGTTGTACCATATTTATAATAACATAAGAGTATATAGAATATACTTGAGTTATTATTTTAGAATGGAAACAACCAAGAAAGAGGGAGTGGAAGAAGAAAGGAACTTGAAAGAGGTGATGAAATATTTACATCTTCTTCGGGTTCTTCCTTTTGATTTGATCATAAGGGCTCCTTAAGTTAGCTTTATGACTAATGGAAGGCCTCTAGGATGAAGGGAGGACAGTTGAGAGGGTATTTGGGAAAGTTTTGGCCGATCCAAATGGCTTGAAGGTGTGAATTAGAGATAAGGGGAAGTTCTCTTTTATAAGAGGGGTGAGGGGCACCTTAGGAAAAAATAGAGATATTATTTTATAATAAAATAATTTTCATTTTATAATAGATAAAAAATGAATTATTTAAATTATAATGTGGGTATGGGTCTAAAACCACTCAAAAAATAGGTTTTAGACAGGTTTGGGTCACTATATTAACTTTATCATTTAGATTTAACTCTAAGTTAAATAGTTTGACATTTACCACGTCTCTTTGCATTTTTATATTATATGGTTACTAAACGTACTGTATACTTCCAAGACAACCCCAAGTGGTTAATTAATGATAAAAATATTATTATATAAGTCTTTTAGCTGAACCTTATATTTTTAGGAATATAATTTTAATTAATAATATAATATTTGTTTTAAAAACCCTTTTATGTCAATTTTGACACTATTTTCTATTTTTTTCTAAATTAATAATAGCATTATTACATCAAAAAAAGTTCATCTAACAAACCCAAACATCTCATATTAACCTATAAAATTATTTTCATTCATAAAAAGTCTCAAATTACATTTATTTGGATATTTAAAATATTAATTATTTTAATATTTCATTAATTAGGTAATAATTGTATCATCATTGTGTCATAAATAAATTAAATTATTTAATTTATACAAAAATAAATAAAATACCATTATTTAGGAAATATTTTTAGCTTTCTAATGAATATTTATATTCGAATTTATTTTATGTGTCACCCAATATTACAAATGGTTTTGTTATTAAACATTGAATTTAACACTTTTAACTCTTCTTGGAATTAAATAATAATAAATGTCCTAATCTAAACCAAGTGGATCTAAAGGATCATATTTTATTCCTAAGGTTGTTTTTGATCTAATTACACTTATAAAATAGATTTAAAACATGTGTTAGGGTAATTATAATATCATTTTTACCCTTAATTACCCTATTTACTTTTAACCGTGGTAAATAAAAGTAAAAAGTTACTTTTCACTAAAAATTATTTCCATCTTATTAAACCACATTTTACTTTCTGATATCAACCGTGTCTCTTGGATTTTTGAAATTCAACTCACAGAAGCAGTAAAATTATGTTTTATGTAAATTTGTAAGTGCTCCCCGGAGGTGGGTAAAAGACGGTAAAAAGTACAATAAAATTTTTATATATCTAAAATTATTATAAACTGACTCCAATTAATTACATTGAACATATATAGGTATTATATATCTATTTTGACCTAAAATAAATTTAAATAAAATAAATAATTATTTAAATAAAAATTTGGTTTTAAACTATAACTCATTGTTTTTCACTATTCATAAAAAAATTGAATGTTTTCAGAAAAATACAAAAAATTCACCCTATGTAACACCCCAAGCTTCCACGGTAAGTTTCCCTTCGAATAATGTGATAGCGTGTGTTGTACGCAACCTCGAGTTATAACACACACCACAACTAATTAAACTAGCCGTTGTGAATAGTAATACCTACTTTTTGAAATCATATATATTTTATATTTCAAAATGGACTTAATTTTTGGATTCGGAATATTGAAATTAGCCTAGGGTGAAATTTTGGTACTTTTCGGATAACTTTTATATTTTGATGAATAGTGAAAATTACTAAATTTTAATTAAAATCAACTTTTTTAATCAAAATAATTAATATTGATAAATTATGAATTTGAGTGGTTTTAAAGTATATTTAGAATATATTTTTACCATTTAATTTAATGTTTGTCATTGGACATAATTTCACAATTAAACCAGACATAAACAAGTGTCAATCTTTTGATAGTTATTATCTCTTAAAAACACGCTTTTTATTTTAACAACGGGAATTAATTTTAAATTAATTTCTGCCACTTCTGTGTTTTGAATTTGGAAAAATGGATTACATATTTGGAATCATGATGTCCAAATTATGTAAATAGGTAACTTTTATTTTTACAAATTTTGAATAATTACTGCGGTAAATATTTTATTTACCATGGTTAAAGGGTAAATCCGGTAAATAAGGGTTAAAAAATAATATTATAATAATACAAAATTACTCTAAAATGTGTCCTAACCTCATTGGTGGACACATACCCGACCATGCGCATCCTCGGGTCGATTTGGGGACCCCTTAGAGCCACTTGTATGTGGTAGGGACACATTATATTAATAAAGTTAAAATAAAAATAAAAATGGCATAAGCTTACATATTTTAGAAGAACAATTTTTACATAGGGTTATACATGTTGGATTTTCGATTATAAATATTCATTAGAAATCTAAAAAGATTTCCTACATAATGATATTTTATTTATAATTTTTAGACATCAAATAATTTAAATTATTAATGACAGAATAATGATGCAATGTTTACCTCATTAATAAATCATTTAAATAAATAAGATTATAATGATTAAAATATTATCTAAAACCTGTCCAATTCTTATTGGTTGATGTTATTTAGAAAATGAGCCATCGTATCTTCTACCTAAATGATTTTCGGACCATTATAAACCGAATATAATTATATTATAAAGTAATACTTTCACTCTTTCCTAAAGAGCCCCTCCTCTCCCTTATAAAAGGAGACCACTTCTACTCATTCCTCACACCTCTCAAGCCACTTGGCTCGTCCAAACCCTGCCCAAATACTCTCCCAACTTCCCTAACTACAACCTAGAGGCCTTAGTTTGATCATAAATCCAACCTAAGGAGACCTTTTGATCAAATCAAAAGGAAGAGCCCGAAGAAGAGGTAATGATTTCACCACCCTTTTCCAAGTTCATTTCTTCTTCCACTTCTTCTTCTTTTGTTGTTACCATTCAAAAATAATAACTCTAGTATCTCACATATACTGTGATGTTATTATAAATATGGTACAACCATATTCAGTATTCTATCCACCCTTTGAATAACATGTCACCATACGTGCATACGTACGGCTTACCGTCTCCACGTCGTGGTGTAATTGTTATTCAATATATTATTATTTGGATGGGTATAATAATGATGTGAAACTCATGTAAATAATAAATATAACATGTTAATTATTCTGTATATATGATATAACATCCATTTATATATTATTTTAATATCAAAAGAATGATATTGTCGCTCGTGCGTACGTACGGACTACCGTCTCCACGAACGCGATGAGATTCATTCTCCATCGTATCCATTCAAGTATAATTATCATTTGATGATTTAAAAATGATGTTTAAGGACTTGATATCATTCTGGATATGAATAAGATACAACAAACATGTCTTATGTAACAAAACATATAAAAGAAAATGAGTAAGTTCACACCCGAAACAACGATAATACTATGATATTATTATCAAATCAATATTAAAAGATCATATATGATATCATAATAATGTATATGATTATTTTATAATTTAATAAAAATTATTTCACCATTATACAGGAGGTTAACCTACCCCAACAAAGGAAAAGTACAAGGTAAGGGGTTTTCATCTCACTCCTTATTCCCGTGAGATTCATGTCATATTGCCACCATCACCTTTTGTGTGGTGTATGTGCTGCACATAATTATATTCTTTGTGTAATACACTCTAATTTATGTGTATTTACATATTCATTGTATGATACCTATTTCATGGGTTGTATGTTTCATAAGTTACCAAATTGGTAAGGGTTATTTCACAATCTCTTCATTATCCGAGGTTGTTTATACGTAATAATCTACTGGGATCTCGTTATCATCCACATCCATGTTTCTTCAAAATGTATTTCAAAACATTTTTAATATTTAAAAGAATATGGGTTAAATTCATTTATACCCTTGTTTGAATTTTTATAAGAGGTTTATAAGGGAATCTTTCCGTCATTTTCCAAACAAGTTGCTTTTTAACCTTTTCGACAGAATTAAGATAAGAATGTTTTTTTAAAAACTTATACGGAGGGTGCGGTTATTTTCTGCCGTTATAAAATATTCAACGCTTTCCTTACAAGCTTATAAGAATATTTTCAAAGAAAATGTTTTATTTTATATGGATCTTAAATAATTTCAAAATAAAAGCTGATATTTCCTTAAAAAGAATTTTGATTTCATCTATGTCAACATCCTTTGATGGATTTTAATATTATTTGAAGTTGATTTATTATGATACAAAACTTCTATATTTTATTGAAGGTTTTGTGATATGTTTGACTGTGGATGTGCTATTTTTATACCATTCATAGTTTATGGTGAAAGTATTGACATTTCGTATGCTAGTTTTAATACGAATGTTTATGTTATGTTTAAACCTTTTCATATGGGAATGCATTGGACTTAATATGTGACGGGTGGAGCCCGCTATAGCTCCTCGATGCATCGGTAGGTCTCATGAGACAAAATAGTGTCTTGGCACAAGGCCTTGACAAAATATTATTTTTAGTCTTGGCACGAGGCCTTGACTATGTGGTTATGATAGTCTGGCATTATGCATTCCAACATTATGAAAGTGGTTATTGATTTTTGCATGTGATTATTCGATTAGTAGAATATCCATGTGAATAAGAAAATGGCATTATTTCATTTTATTTATGCCGTACCATGTTGAAAGTTCATGTTTCAAAGGCTTTTGTTTTAGTTATACATTGTCTTAAATGTTTATTCTTATTTATGAAAGTTTCCGCTATATTGTTATCCTTACTGGGCATTTGAACTCACCCCTTTTCTATGTTTTATTTTTCCCAGGAAGTGAAGAAGTAAATTATGAATGACCTGCAGGGATATTATGTGGGGATATGAGTGTGGATTATGGAGACATTATGTTGTTGTAGTAGTTTTTCATTTTATGGTTTAATGTAAAACTTATGAATATATCTAGTGTTTCCAAGGCTACTAAACCAATCGGTCTTTCGAGATTTGATCTTTCTTGTGATCATGCCAATGTTATGTAATTAATGCACTGAATCTGGGTAACTGGGGTCGGGGCGTTACACCCTAAGCTTATTTCGATATTCCAAATCCAAAAACAAAGTCCATTTTGAATGATAAAATTTATTAAATTTCAAAAAGTGGGTATTACTATTCATAACGGTTAGTTTGATTGGTTGTGGTGTGTTAGAACTTTAAGTTGCGTACAACACACGCTATTGTATTATTCAAATAGAAGTGTACCGTGGAAGCTTGGGGTGTTACATTCTCCCATTTATCTAGATGAAATTTCTTGGATACTTCCTTCAATTTAGTTCTTTCAAAAGTCACCTTATTGGATTCTAAACATCATGGAAGTAAATGGGTGAATGTTTTATTGATTCCTATTTCATATCTAGGTCTAATAACCTCAATTTTATATGTATAGTCTGAGATATGCTTCCATTACCATGGTGGGGTCCATGTTGTCTGCTAGGAAAAAATTTCAACTTCATTGATTTTTTTAAGGCCTATATATGCTCGAATTAGCCCCTAGTCTAGAAGAAAAGAATGAATGAAATAAAACAAGAATTATATCAAAAAATAATTATTCAATATGAAATTATATTTTTAATGAAATGACCAAAATACGCTTGATGTGAAAATATGTCAAAAATTAAGATTTAAGAGACATTCCATTTTTAACCAAACACAGACCAAAAAATATTAAAATCCAAAAAATTAGCTCAAACTAACATAGTGTGTGAGATTAAATCAATGAAAATCATATAAAAATGATGAAAATATTAGCTCTATCAATTCCCCCACAATTAAACCATGAATTTCCTCAATCATTAAATCTCAACATTGAAAATATGAGGGAACCAATGTTACAAATATTTAAATTCCAAATCAATAAAATCAAACAACCTTTAATGTTAAATCATATTTTTAAATTCCATATAAAATATCAATTTAATTTCCCAATTTTTAAATAAACAATCAACTCATGCATTTTAATTCTCCCATTTGAAAAATTATTGGACTTCTTATTTCATTCATTAATTCTCATCAATTCATTATAATTAAAATTTTCATATCATGATTTAAATCACGTGAATCTTTCCTCTCATCTTTGATGATATAATTCAAGTGGTGGTATGCGCATATCATGAGAATGTTCTACTTACCCATAGGATTATAAATGAAAATTAATTTCTCCACTTTGTAAATAAAAAAATTATAAAAAATCATGAAAACTTTTAATAATCTTTCAAATGACTATGTGTCTTAGGGTTGGTGGGGAAATAATTAAAATAATTCAGTCTAGAATGAGGTGGCTGGACTCTTAAGTACAATGAATGATTAATTCAAGTGAAAACATAGGATATTCCTCTCTCAATCCCCCTTTAAAATTTGAAAAACAACACCACCCCCTTTTATGACATGGTACATTAGCCAAATAATGATTAAATGAATGATATCATCCATGTTCTCCCCTTTTTTTGCAAATCTCTAGAAAGGCACCACATTATTTTTTTTATTTGTTTCATGGAGGATGGGCTGAAAATTGAATATAATGGTTGAATGAAAATTCAAGCCCCTTATTTTTTGAAAGGCATGTTAGTCTTCAAAGAACATATAATTTGGCATTCAAGATCATCTCTATTTTTCTTAATTTTTTGAAGGATAAATAGATGAAACAAATACAGCACAATGAAATAATGAAACGTGCCCAATTATATTATTATCCATTGCCCAAAATATTTACACACACATCACACCACACATAAATGATACACATCCCAATGAACGCACATGAAAGGCCCTTCCCCCACTCTCAAACTTGAAATATCCATGAAAAAATACTAAAAGTGCGGGTAGGTAAGGAAAAATTGGCTTGAAATGTGGATTAAAACTATAAGTAAATTCGTGGATTCTATGGAATAATGAAGGATTAATGTAAGGGTCGGTCTTTGGAAAAAATGTGGCTAGCCAAATTATGGCCTCAATCATTTTAAATGTTTTCTTTCATAGTCAAAGCTTTGACAAGTTTCAATACAAGTTCTAGTAGGTGAAATGTCCCAAGATCACTCAATAAATATGCTCAGGATAAAATAGGAAATATTTGGTATAGAAATACTCTCGATAATGGGAATTATTATTTGGGTCAATCACTCATGTAATTATTAATAATAAAATTTCAATTCACATGAATTTTAGAAATTCAAAGCATGAATGAAAGTAGGGAAATTTAATTTACACGAATCAATTAATTCCTTCAGATATTGAGTGTTTATTTAAATATTCATACTTCATTTTAATAATCCAATTGTCTATTTTAATCATTCAATTTCATTAACATTAGATTCTAAAATATGTAATCAATGGATTCTTCAAAAACCCATGTCTCCTAGATAAGTTGAGTAAAATATGAATTTAGGTGTGGGCATGCAATTTTAATTTAATTCACAAATAATTATTGGAGGGAACAAAATATAGGGAATTCAAATGATATTGAATATAAAATAAAAACTCCTTTATCATTGATGCATCAGTTGGGTGGTGCTTCTCATGTTTATTAAGTTCTATTTTCAAGCACCTTCATAGCGTGTGTTCTCTTATATATCTCCATTTTTCATCCTTTCATTATGTACCTGAAATATAAGAATGAAAACAAAATATGATTTATGCATGTCTAATCATGCTATAATATGACCAAGGGAAAGAGTGGACTAAGGGTTAAAAACACGGGTTGCCTCCTGGAAGTGCTTCTATTTAATGTTATTAGCTCGACACAAAAATTACATTTTTCAAAAAAAATTAAAAATATTAGACTACAATATTCCCTCCCCCATAATTAATTGATTTAGTGTCCTCAATTAATTTAAATTGATTTAACATGTAAGAAGATTTTAAAATGAATCACAGTAATAAATCCACTATAAAGGAGATGTACGAACCGAAGAATTTTATTGATAAACTTGTTGGAGGAGTCTGATCTCCTACACCGGCTCTTTAATATTTATTGGTAAAGACATGTTGTACCAAAAAAGTATGATTTGTGTCCATGGATACAAAAACAGCAACAAAATCCTTGAAATTTTGTTCTTCTCATATGGTTTTCAATATTTCTTGATATTTTTTTCTTCCTTGTTTCAATATGAACCTCATTCTTTTTAAGGGGTTGGGTTACAATTCCTCTGTTCTATTGATATGGGAGATTGACCCCTAATTTTCTATACCCACATGAACTTGGTTTTGGTTTTTACCTCTTCACATTTAAATAAAATATGCCTATTTTGAAATTGATTGAGTACACATTTACATTTTTCTTGAGATCAACTCTTTCCATTGGTTTGAGAATATCCTTTACATACCTATTCAATGTTAATGGGGTTTTCCCTAACCTTTTTCAGCTCACGTTCCATTGTATGGAATATGGAATTCTTCTTGGATAGTTATTCTTCAATCGCAACAAGTTCCTTCCATAGATCTTGGATAATCTTTTCATGTTCATCCTATTTGAGTTTATACTTTTCAATCTCAACATCATATACTGATTTTGATACTCTAGACTCTTCTAACGAACAATCCAAAAATTATGAGGTTGTATCTTCAAAATTTTTAGTTTGTTATTTTCCTTCTTTGTGGTATATTTCATTTATTGAATGAAAATTTAATAGATTCTTCATGGATTCGAGTATATTGAAATGCAATAGACTATCTATGATCTCCATTGAGAGTGTTCCCTTGTGCACATTGATGATGGTCATTATAGTCTTTAAGAATGGTATCCCAATGACGATGGATGAGTGTTATGAACTCCTATCATCTTCCATTGTCAGCACATAAAATTCAGCTGGGAATAGTAGATATTTGACCATTACAAGAACATCTTCTAGAAAACCTACTAGGAAAACTATGGATCTGTTTGCAAGTTTTACCACCACTCTAGTAATCATCAATTTTCCAATCTGAAAATATGTAAATATTGATTGAGGCATAACATTTATTGAAGCTCCTATATCACATAGTGCATCATAAAAATTTAAACAACCAATGGATTAGGGAATAGAGAATGTACCTAGATCTTGAAATTCTTATGGTATTGGTGGTGTGATCCGGGCTAAAACACATCTTCCTAAGTTGATCATTTCACATCCATCTAGCCTCCTTATTTTTGTGCATAATTCCTTCAGAAATTTTTCATACCTAGGGATTTTTCGTATTTCCTCAAGTAGTGGGAGGTCAATCTCCTCATTCTAGAATGTTTCCAATATTTCCCATCTAATTCATTCTTCTTCACCTTTCTTCGAATCAACTAATAGATATGGGAATGGTGTTGGGTTATCCTTTTTCTCCCTTTTTTGTTTTTGCAAAGGCATTTCTGGTCATTCCTTTATGAACCTTGTTATTTCTACCTTTTTATTATGGTTTCCTTCTCTTGTAAGGATGGTTTGAGCTTTAGATGGTTTCTTGGAATCATCATCCTCACATTGTTCAGGTGTTGTGAGATCCTTCCCACTTCGGGTTGTGATTTCACTAACATTATCCTTTGGATTTGGAACTTTCTATGCTGGGAGTTTACCTTGGTTCTTGGATAGAACGTCCATTAGGCTAGAAAATTGAATAGTTAGCTTGTCAATTTTTATCTTCCATTATTAAAAACTTCATCTTCAATTGTTGATCTTTATTTTTTAATGCACTTGTGGGTGGTTTCTTATAATTATTTTTCTTGAAAGGTGGTAGTTTGAATGTTTTTTGCTGCTTATAGGACTACTTATAAGGTTTTTGTAATGGTGTAAGGTTCTAATATTACTTCTCAAAAGGTGGAATAGCTTGATTCTATTAAAATCCATACCCTATTTGGGTCTAAGGTTAGAATTTTCTTTTCGGATAAGTTGTATCACAGCATTATGTCTCCTGCACTTCTGGACATTGATCTATGTAATGATAATTAGAAGATCATAAAAAACATACCTAACTCAAGACTTTTTGTTCCATCACATGGTTCATAGAAATTTTTCTCAAAATTCTAGTCATTTCTATATGTGTTACTTCAAGAAAGGGTGAGGAATAATCTGATGTCCTTACCTCATGGATGCCTCTAGTGCTCGTACCTCTGGTGCCAAACTGATGTGAGTCTTGTGCAATCTTTCCAATTATTCCTCTAGCATCTACTGGTGACTTTTCAATCAAGGCTCCTCCAGATGATGCATCTATTAAGTTTTGATAATTGTTAGGAAATACTTGATAGATGACAAAATGAAATGGTGTTCTTCCACAATCTGACGTGGACCGCTGGCATAGAACTTCTTGAATCATTCCTAGTACTCATAAAGTGTTTCACTCGTCTATTGGTGAATGGAATAGATCTTTTTTGGATAGCGGTTCTCTTGGATGTATGAATAAACCTTTTCATGAAGCCTCATTGAAGATCTTCCCAATCTTGTAATTATCCTGGTTGTAGAATGTACAATAATTCATGTGTTGTTCTCTTTATTGAGAAGGGTAATGCCCTCCAAATTACATATTCTTATGAAACACCTCAGGGTTTACATGTGGAGAACATATTTTTAAATTATTGGATATTTCTGTTGGGGTCTTCACCTAAAAGACCACGGAATTTAGGAATAATTTGAATCATGTTAATAAGAAATTCAAAATCATTTTCTATGGTAGGGATAACTAGTTGATTTTGTTGGTTAGAGAATTGTGGGGCACAAATATCACACAAAGATTGGTTGGGATATTTATCCATTGGAGTTTTAAAGTGATAACTGGATGTGTCACTTGAATATGTTAGGTGAATTTATTCAAACATCGGTTGAAAAAATTTCTTTCTTGATTGGGTTATTGTTTGCGAAATTTCTAGATCAAACTCAATTAAATTGTAATTCAAACTACAGTTCATTCAAAAATAAATAAATTTTGGTTTTGAGGCACTGTCTCCCTGAAAATGGTGCAATGTTTGATGCTCTCCTGTCATGAGTCATTGAAAAACAATATTTAAATTTCCTATGTATAGTACAATAGTTAACTAAAGGAAGAATCCTGAAGAGGATTGCACACAAAATTATCTTCTCACTTTTTATTGGTTTAAATAAAACAATTGGTTGTAATTAATTTTGAATAAACTGAGAAAAATAAGTAGTTTGATTTGATTTGTTTAAAACAACTAAGAAAGATGTTGATCAGAGTGGGTTTGGCCAGACCTAGTGTAGTGCTATCATGATTTCTAAGTTGTTTCCCATTTTTCCTTTGTATGGTTAGAGAGATATTCATCTACCGAGTCCTCTCTCTCCCTCAGCCAAGGTAATATTATAATAATATTCCTATTTGTATCCAAAAGTATGTCTATTCTCCTTCCTTTGTGCGTAACAACTGTCAAACACATAGCACCCTATCCTAATCTATTCCACCGTATACAAAATAGAATTGGGTGGAGGGAGATAAAGATTATTAACCAAAGAAATTAAAATAACAGAAATAAAACTTAATTCAACTATATTTGGAATTTAAAAATGAATTATGAACTGAAACCAGATTTAGAAAGAAAAAATGATCTAATTAGATTGAAAAAAAATAAATCAAGAAAACACGTAGGTATAGCCTCCCCTTTTCCCAATCACTTAATAAAACTACCTATCCATGGATGGGGAGGTTGAGATGATGTATAATAGTGGAGCCATTACAATAAAAGAAAAATAATGAAAAGAGATAAATTTAAATAAGCTAGTCGTCCAATGCTTCCCTCAATGGTCAATTGGAGGGTGTGTGGATGGAATGGAATGAATTGATAGGTGGGAGATCCTCAACTATTATAGGTAGAATTTTTCATCCAAAAGTTTGTTCATTTCATTCCCAATTAATGAACTAATAATTCATTTATCCCTTCATGAAAGATCTTATAATTTCCTTGGTCGTCCACCCTAAAAAATTCAGATTATTTGGATGCTTGGTGAGGGAGTTATGGCCTTTTTACTCCAAGAATTTATTATTTCCTAGAAGACTCTCCAAAGTTCAAATATCATTCATTAATGACCATAAAAACGGCCTCTTCAGGTTTTTTATCCTTAATTAAAGATTTTTTATCAGTTTATTTCATGAAAATCCTCCAAATTTCAATGTATTTCACCATCTCGTGTGTGAGTAATGAATTTTTTATTGGAAGATTCTTTTTCTAGATGAAATATCTAGGAACCTTCCTTTAATTGAGTTCATTCAAAAGCCAACTTAATGGATGAAAAACTTTATGGAGGTTAATTGGTGAAATCTCCATTTATTCATCTTTCATATCTAGGTGGAATCACGTCAATTAGAGTTGTGTAGTATGTGGTGTGCTTTCGTTACTGTGGTGGAGTCCACATTTTCTTCCCGAAAAATCCTTCAAATTCATTGATTTGTTAAGGCCTCTATATGCTTGAATCAACCCCTAGTCCATAAGAGAAAGATGAAATATATAAATCAATGATTCTATCAAAAAAATAATCATTCAATTTGGATTAATATTATTAATGAAATGACTAAAATACCCATGATGTGAAAATCTGTCAAAAATCTAGATTTAGGCAACTTTCCATTTTTATCCCAACACAGACCAAAAATATTAAAATCTTGTAAATCAGATCAAATTGACATAGTGTGTGAGATTAAATCCTTAAAAATCATATAAAATATTATGAAAATATCATCTCTATCAATTACCCATACTTAAATAATTCTTATCCTCAGACATGAAATCTCAACATTTAAAATTTGTGGGCAACAATGTTACCAATAATAAATTCTGATGTAATAAAATCTAACAATTTTGAATATCAAATCTAATTTTTAAATTCCACATAAAATATCTATTTAATTTCAAATTTTCAAAAAAAACAATAAACTCATGCATTTTACTTTTCCCCCTTTAAAAATGATGGGACTTCTGCTTTCATTCATCAATTCCCCTCAATTCATTATTATGAAATATGACTTATCATGATTGATCTCACTTGAATATTTTCTCTCATCTCTCATAATAAAATTCAAGTGGAGTAATGATCATATCATGAGAACATTATCCTTATCCATGGGCTTATAAATGAAATACTTTCTCCACATTGTAAATAAAAAATGTACATAAAATCATGAGGAATTTTAATAATGGTTAAAATGACTCTGTGGCTTAGGGTTGGTGGGAAAATAATTAAAAACATTTCAGTCCAAAAATAAGAAGCTGGACTCTTAACTACAATGAATTATTAATTGAAGTGAAAACACAATATATTCTTCTCTCAATCCCCCTTTAAAATGTGAAAAACAACACCACCCCCTTTTATGACATGGTAAATGAGCCAAATAATGATTTCAATGAATGATATCATCCATGTTCTCCCCTTTTTTTGAAAATCTCCAAAAGACACAATTTTATTTTCATTTTTTTATTTTTTTCATGGAGGATGAGCTGAAAATTGAAAACAGTGAATGAATAAAAATTTAAGCCCTTTATTTTTTAGAGGTATAAGAGTCATCAAAGAACATATAATGAGGAATTCAAGACCATCTCCATTTTTCTTCATTTTTTAAGGAGAAATGGATGAAACAAATAAAGAACAATGAAATGATGAAGCATAACCAATTATTTTATTATCCACTACCCAAAATATTGACCCACACCTAACACCACCCATAAATGATACATATCCCACTAAACACACATGTAAGGACCTTCCCCCACACTCAAACATGAAATATCCATGCAAAATAATAAAAGTGCTCGTAGGTAAGAAAAAATTGGCTTGTAATCTGTATTAAAACTAAAGTAAATTCATGTATTCTATGAGCTAATGAAAGATAACTATAAGGGTGGGTATTAGAAATAAATGTGGGTAGACAAAGTATCACCTCAATCCTATTAAATGTGTTTTTGAGTAGTCATAACTTCAAAAAGTTTCAATAGAAGTTCTATAAGGTGACATGTCCCAAGATCACCCATGAAATATGAACAAGATAAAATAGGAAATATTTGGTCTAGAAATCCTCTTGTTTAAGGGAATTATTATTTGGGGTAATCACTCATGGAATTAATAATAATAACAAATCAATTCACATGAATTTCATAAATTCAAAGCATTAAAGATTGTAGGGAAATTTCATTTATATGACTCAATTAATTCCTTCAAATCATGAGTCTTTATTTCAATATCCATAGTTTATTTGAATCATCCAATTTTCCATTTTACTCATTAAATTTAATTAACATTGAATTCTAAAATATGGAATCACTGGATTCTTAAGAAACTCATGTCTCCTAGAAAAGTCGAGTAAAATATGAATTCAAGTGTGGGAATGAAATTTCAGTTTAATTCAAAAATCATGATTGGAGGGGGAAAATGTAGGGAATTAAAATGATATTGAATGTACAAAATAAAACTCCCTTTAATAATTATGTTTCAATCAAGTGGTGCTGGTCATGTTTCTTCAGTTCTGTTTTGAAGCTCCTTCACAACGTGTGTTCTATTAAGTATCTCCATTTTTTAGCCTTACATCATAGACATTAAATATAAGAATGAAAACAATTGATAATGTAGGAATTTTCAATAATGCTATAATATGACTGAGGGAATGCGTAGACTATGTGAAAAAATATGTGTTGCCTCCAATAATCACTTTTGTTTAATGCCATTATCGCAACTCAAAAATAAATTATTTTTCTGTAAAATATTTATAAATACTAGACTACGAGATTCCCTCCCCCAAACTTAATTGATGCAGTGTCCTCAATGGATTTAAATTGATTTAACATGTAATAATATTAGAAAATAAATCACAACAAGCAAGAAAATGTAAAGTATAGGTATGACCTAACGAATTTTATTGATAAAAAGGTTAGAGGAGTCTAATATTCTACATTGGATCTTTCTTATTTCTTGGTAAAGACATTGTTGACCCCAGAAAACGCGTTCCCAAAATATTCCAAATGCTTCCATAAATGAACCCAGATCGTCGTCCATTTCTCAAGCTTCTATTTGGTAGGTCGCAGGGCCCGAACGGAGCTACATATTAGGAGTTATGGACATTTGAAGTTCGGCTGGAAATCTGGTTTGCGAAGCCCATTCGCGAAGCCCCCTCCGTGATCGCAGAGCGCCACCGCGAAGTAATGTGGTGAGAGGCTCCGCGAACCCGTCTGACATTCATGATGCACCGCGAAGACCTACCGCGAAGCAGAGGAGGCAGTAACTCTCCATGAACGCCCTGACGTTTGTGAGCCCGCTGCAAAGCCCCAGAGGCGGGAACGCTCCACGAACCCGGTTGACCTTCGCGACCCGCCGCGAAGCAACCGCCGCCCCTTCGCACCGTGTGAGCTCTACTTCGCGGCGCCCCTGCCAAATAATACCCATTTCACCCCCCTTCTCCTGAGGAACGTCCACGGCCACTTTTCCCCTTGGGTGGCCTGGCGGAGCTCCGCATTGCGGCTCCGTGAGGCCATGCTCCGTGAGCAGCTTCCTTCGTGTTGTTGCTCCGCGAGTCGAGGCTCCATGAGTCCATGCTCCGCGAGCCCATGCTCCGCGATGCTACTCCGCGAGACCAAGCTCCGCGAGACCCCTTTTCTCTATGAGACCCCTTTGCTCCGTGAGACCCCTTCGCTACCGTCACAGACCCCCATGAAAAATGGAGAGTCGCACCACGACCTTTTCGGGCCGGGATGTCGGGATTTTCCATTGCGCACTTATGCGCTTCCACCTTGAGCCTATGGAATACCATGATTTGAGACACTCCTCCACACACCATGAAACCCCTTGAGTTGATGTATTCATCTTGGTTTGTTTCCTATGTCGTGAGTTGAGGTTCTCATCATCAATTCCCCGAGTACCTTGAGTCGAACCATTCCTCGGGAAACTCCTCCAAACCCTATCACTTGGCTCATATGCCAGGTTGAACCACATAGGGCCGTCCTTGCGTAAGTCCCAACACCAACCATTTCTAGGCACCTTCTGCCTAACAGTCATATCTATATGACTTTAAACTATAGTACTCCCTATTAAACAAATGATAGGATGCCTCTTTCTCCAAGCAAGAGATGCACTATGCTTCAAGCATAAGATGCCAGTAGTCCTATCTATATGACATTAAACTGTAGTACTCCCTATCTAACAAATGATAGGATGCCCCTTGCTCCAAGCAAGAGATGCATTATTCCCCTAGCATGAGATGCCAACAGTCCTAACTAGATGACTCTAAACTATAGTATTCTCCCTATGTTCCAAACATAGGATGCCTCTTGGTCCAAATAAGAGATGCCTTATGCCCCAAGCATGAGATGCCAATAGTCCTATCTACATGACTCTAAACTGTAGCACACCCTATGTTCCAATAATAGGATGCCTCTTGTTCCTAACAAGAGATGCCTTATGCTCCTAGTATAAGAATCCAACAATCCTATCTACATGACTCTAAATTGTAGGTCCCCTGTCTAACAAATGATAGGATTCCTCTTGCTCCAAATAAGAGATTCCTTGTGCTCCAAGCATGAGATTCTAACAGTCCTATCTACATGACTTTAAACTGTAGTAATCCCTATGTTCCAAACATATGATGCCTCTTCCTCTAAACAAGAGATGCCTTATGCTACAAGCATAAGACGCCTAATGCCGTGATTACAGTGGCATAATTCCAACACCCCTTGGTGTTATCCCACTTGTGAACTAGCGCATAGGTATAGAATCATAAACCTTAACCCACCAGTGAGTCGGGATGCCCTCATGGCCAGAACTGAGGAAGACATTACGGGCAGCTCCCTAGCATAAGCCCCATTCACCAGTGCCGCTCCTTAGCGACACCCGAGCAGCTTCCCTGCGTAAGCCCCATTCACCTTTTTCGCCCCATAGTGGCATCCGGGCAGCTCCTTGCGTAAGCTCCATTAACCATTGCCACTCCATAGCGGCACCTGGGCATCTTTCGAGCGTAAGCCCCATCCACAATTTTGATCCCATTCAGCGGTAAGCCATTGACATCCTAATCCAGCGATAAGCCGTTATGATCCTATTCAGAGGTAAGACGTTGTGATCCTTATCCAGCGTTAGGCAGTTGTGATCCATATCCAGCGGTAAGCCATTGGCATCTTTATCCAGCGGTAAGCCGTTGTGATCCTTATCCAGTGGTAAGCCGTTATGACCCATTCTAGCAGTAAGCCGTTGAAACCTCCAATCAGCAGTAAGCATTTATCAGAATAACTACGTAGACTTTGATTCCCTACCATGTGGATACGTAGGAAGCCTCTTCAAGTATCATGCCCGAAACTATCAAATCCTTTTCCTTGGGCCTCCATCCTGGAGTAAGTCACAGCACCATGGGCCGCCTAACGCGTAAGCCCCTCTTCGCTTCTCACGGACGCACCCTTCGCGACGTGATCGTCAGGTCCTTGTTGCCTCTTGTTTCTCACACCGATCATGACTCACGTGGGCTTAGAGTAAGCATCGACCATGGCAATGCCCTCGTCCAACATAATGTTAAACTGTATTCCCTCATCCACATGGCGTTAAACTGTATGCCCTCATCCAGCATGACGTTAAACTGTATGCCCTTGTCCTGCATGACATTAAACTGCACACCCATTTGAAATATGAGGTCTTTGATCCGTGTCATGGCATGGTACGTAGGAAGCCTCCACGAGGTTCAAGCCCACCTGCCATTTCTTCTTGTTAGGTTCTACCTACGTCCAGTATGACGTTACACTGCATTCCAGTCCAAAGGCAAGCTGTTATGACCAACCCGAACTACGGGGACTTTGATCCATGTCAAGGCATGGTACGTAGGAAGCCTCCCTGAGGTTCAAGCCCATCTCCCATCGAACCAAGGTCTCTTCCTCACATCGGTTCGCTGACACCCACCATCCCGAAATACAAGATCATTAATCCATGTCAAGGCATGGTACGTAGGAAGCCTCCAAGAGGTTCAAGCCCACCACCTATTGGTCACTCCGACCCTCTTCACGTCAGGTCACTAGCACCTGGGCAACCTAGTGTGTAATCCCCACACCATCCGGACCAAGGTCCTCACTCACGTCGGTTTGCCGACACACCATCTAAACTACGTGGTCTTTGATCCATGTCAAGGAAGGGTACGTGGGAATCCTCCATAAGGTTCAAGCCCATCACCCGGTCATTCCGACCTCACTAACGTCGGTTCACCCCCGTCCTGCATGACGTGAAACTGTATTCCACATTCCATCTGAACTATAGGGATTTTGATCCATGTCATGGCATGGTACATAGGAAGCCTTCGTGAGGTTCAATCCCACCACCAGTAGACCCCCGGGTTCACCTTCACGTCGGTTCCTTGACAATGCCCATCGGACCAAGGTCCACCTTCACGTCGGTTCGCTGGCGACACCCATCGGACCAAGGTCCACATTCACATTAGTCCTCTGGCGCACCAACCCAAACTACGAGGACTTTGATCCATGTCAAGGCATGGTACGTAGGAAACCTCACGAGGTTCAAGCCCAACATCCATCGGGCCAAGGTCCACCTTCACGTCGGCTCGCCGACACCATCCCGAACTACGCAGAATTTGATTCCCTGCCACGGGGATATGTAGGAGGTCTCTTCGAGGCTCAAGCCCAACTTCACCGTCGACCTTGCGATGGTCCCATTCCATTCCCCATCCACTTCATTCATCCTTCCATCATCCGCCCATATTCTTACCCGGGATTCCACATCCCGGTGGGATCATGCCATCCACTTCCTCGCTGCTCCAAGTAGTACATGGTCCGTTATCCAGCAGTAAGTCCCAACATGTCTCTGGGTCATTGTTCTCTGTGTACACCCCGATTCATCACCCCTTTAAACTACGTGGGTTTTGATCTCTGTTTCCTATATAGGGTACATAGGAAACCTCCCTGAGGTTCAATCCCAGGCAATGGTAAACCTTGGTATTTCCCCATTCTGGGGTGCACACTCCCTGATCCACCCTCAGTGGTGTCCAGATCATCTTTCACGGTGTGACATCTCCCCTCTACGGAACACACCACCTCTGATCTGTATCTATGGGACGCTCTGATCACCCTCATTTCTTCTCCGAAAGATGTTAAACTCGTGGCCTACCTCGTGATACACATGAGATGCCTGAGGAAAACCTCGGATGACACGCCTTTGGCATAACCGTCTCCACAAGACGTTAAAATCACGACATATCATGTGTTAAACAAGGGAAGCTGAGGAAAACCTTAGATACATGCCTAGGGAATATGATTCCCCGCATTCGACGCGGGATGCCTCGAGTTATGCACCCTTGAGATGCCCTCTCATGAGGAAGAATACAAGTTCCCCAATGTCCATGCACCTAGAGATGACCTGACATTCCTGATGTTGTCATCTACTCTGACCGAAGGTCTCTACCATGTCAAGATCCAATGGAATGTCTTGACAGAAGTAGTGTAATTAACCGGTGTCCATGAAGATATGGAACCAAGAATGAGATTCACGAACAACGTATTAAATCTACGAGGGAGACCCGGACTAGGTGACGAGTTCTGAGGAGGAATCCACAGAAGGAAGAACTGACATCCCATCATCCCGATTTTGATCAAGGAGTGAATGCCGCCTGCCTTTGGAAAGCGGGAATGCGGGGCCACAGCTGCATGTCCTCACAGATGGATGCACGTGCCCCGGTGAAAGCGTCATAAATAGAAATGGTGAACCCGACGTGAATCTCTTCTCCTTAAATATCGAGTAGACCAAATGTGTCGGGAAAACATGAGACATCACCCCTGTGAATCCCCACTCCATTATATGTGAGAGGATGAGTAATATTTGGTGTTTGAACACTATGGTCCATCGGCCCCTCGCCGACTCTGCCGCCTCAAGAGGCCGTGGAGGTGGCATCGCCACCCAACTCCTTCGGCTCCTTGCCGACTACGCCACCTCAAGAGGCCGTGCAGGTGGCTCCGCCACCCAACTCCATCGGCTCCTCGCCGACTCTTCCGCCTCAAGAGGTAGCACAGGTGGCTCAGCCACCCAACTCTATCGACTCCTCGCCGACTCTACCGCCTCAAGAGGCCGCGCAGGTGGCTCTGCCACCCAACTCCATCAGCTCTTCGTCGACTCCCGCCGCCTCAAGAGGCCACGTAGGTGGCTCTGCCACCCCACTCCATCGGCTCCTCGCCAACTCTCGCCGCCTCAAGAGGCTGCACAGGTGGCTCTGCCACCCCACTCCATCGTCTCCTCGCCGACTCCGCCGCCTCAAGAGGCCGCGCAGGTGGCTCCGCCACCCAACTCCATCGGCTCCTCGCTGACTCCTACCGCCTCAAGAGGCCGCGCAGGTGGCTCTGTCACCCAACTCCATCGGCTCCTCGCCAACTCCGCCGCCTCAAGAGGCCGCGCAGGTGGCATCCGCCATCCGTCTCCATCAGATACTCACCGACTCCCGCCGCCTCAAGAGGCCGCACAGGTGGCTCCGCCACCCAACTCCATCGGCTCCTCGCCGACTCCGCCGCCTCAAGAGGCTGCATAAGTGGCATCCTCCACCCAAATCCATCGGATCCTCGCTGACTCCACCGCATCAAGAGGCCGCACAGGTGGCTCCGCCACCCCACTCCATGGGCTCATCGCCGACTCCGCCACCTCAAGAGGCCACGCAGATGGCTCCGCTACCCAACTCCATCGGCTCCTCGCTGACTCCGCCTCCTCAAGAGGCCGCGCAGGTGGTTCCGCCACCCAACTCCATCGGCTCCTCGCCGACTCTGCTGCCTCAAGAGGCCGCACAGGTGGCTCCACCACCCGAACTCATCAGCTCCTTGCCGACTCCGCCGCCTCATTAGGTCGCGTAGGTGGCACCACCACCCCACTCCATTGGATCCTCGCCGACTTCCGCCTCCTCAAGAGGCCACGCAGGTGGCTCCACCAACCCACTCCATCGGCTCCTCACCGACTATCACCGCCTCAAGAGGTCGCGCAGGTGGCTCCGCCACCCCACTGCATCAGCTCCCCACTGACTCCCGCCGCCTCAAGAGGCCGCGCAGGTGGCTCAGCCACCCCACTCCATCGTCTCCTCGCCGACTCCGGCCGCCTCAAGAGGCCGCGCAGGTGGCTCCGCCACCCAACTCCATCGGCTCCTCGCCGACTCCCGCCGCCTCAAGAGGCCGCGCGGGTGGGTCCGCCAACCCACTCCATCAGATCCTCGCCGACTCCCGCCGCCTCAAGAGGCCGCGTAGGTGGCTCTGCCACCCCACTCCATCGGCTCCTCGCCGACTCCGCCGCCTCAAGAGGCCGCACAGGTGGCTCCTCCACCCCACTCCATTGGCTCCTCGCCGACTTCGCCGCCTCAAGAGGTCCCGCAGGTGGCTCCGCCACCCAACTCCATCGGCTCCTCGCCGACTCCCGCCGCCTCAAGAGGCCGCGCAGGTGGCTCCGCCACCCAACTCCATCGGCTCCTTGCCGACTCCGCCGCCTCAAGAGGCCGCGCAGGTGGCTTCGCCACCCAACTCCTTCGGCTCCTCCCCGACTCTGCGGCCTCAAGAGGCCGCGCAGGTGGCTCCGCAACCCCACTCCATCAGCTCCTCACCGACTCACGCCGCCTCAAGAGGCCACGCAGGTGGCTCCCCCACCCCACTCCATCGGCTCCTTGTCGACTCCCTCCGCCTCAAGAGGTCGTGCAGGTGGCTCCGCCACCCCACTCCATCGGCTCCTCACAGACTCCCACTGCCTCAAGAGGCCGCGCAGGTGGCTCCGCCACCCCTCTCCATCGGCTCCTCGCTGACTCCCGCCGCCTCAAGATGCCACGCAGGTGGCTCCGCCACCCCACTCCATCGGCTTCTCCCAGACTCCTGCCGCCTCAAGAGGCCACACAGGTGGCTCCCCCAACCCACTCCATCAGCTCCTCGCTGACTCCCGCAGCCTCAAGAGGCCGCGCAGGTGGCTCCGCCACCCCACTCCATCGGCTCCTCGCCGACTCCCGCCACCTCAAGAGGCTGCATAGGTGGCTCCGCCACCCCACTCCATCGGCTCCTCGCCGACTCCCGCCGCCTCAAGGGGCCACGCAGGTGGCTCCGCCACCCCACTCCATAGGCTCCTCGATGAATCCCGTTGCCTCAAGAGGCCGCGCAGGTGGCTCCGCCACCCAACTCCATCGGCTCCTCGCCGACTCTGCCGCCTCAAGAGGCAGCACAGGTGGCTCAGCCACCCAACTCCATCACTCCTCTTCGACTCCTCCGCCTCAAGAGGCCGCACAGGTGGCTCCGCCACCCAAATCCATCGGCTCCTCGCCGACTTCTACCGCCTCAAGAGGCCGCGCAGGTGGCTCCACCACCCAACTCCATCAGCTCCTCGCTGACTGCCACCGCCTCAAGAGGCCGCGCAGGTGGCTCCGCCACCCTACTCCATCGGCTCCTCGCTGACTCTCGCCACCTCAAGAGGTCGTGCAGGTGGCTCCGCCACCCAACTCCATCGGCTCATCACCGACTCCGCCACCTCAAGACGCCGCACAGGTGGCATCCGCCACCCGTCTCCATCGGCTCCTCGCCGACTCCCGACGCCTCAAGAGGCCGTGCAGGTGGCCTCCGCCACCCAACTCCAGCGGCTCCTCACCGACTCTCGCCGCCTCAAGAGGTCGCGCAGGTGGCTCTGCCACCCGACTTCATCGGCTCCTCGCCGACTCTACCTCCTCAAGAGGTCGCGTAGGGTAAATCCTTCCCCAACTCTATTGGCGCTTTGTCAACCCTACACCATTTTCACCGGAAACTACGGAGGTACTCCTCATACCGCCACCATTCAGCATGAAGGCTTCCACGCCTTTCGGGCCCCGTCGCCCCGTCGTACCGACGTCCAGGCTTCCACGCCTTCCGGGCACCGTCGCCCCGTCGTACCGACTCTCCAGGATTCCACGCCTTCCAGGCCCCGTCGCCCCGTCATACCGACGTCCAGGCTTCCACGCCTTTCGGGCCCCGTCTCCCCGTCGTACCTACTCTCCAGGCTTCCATGCCTTATGGGCCCCATCGCCCCGTCGTACCGATGTCCAGGCTTCCATGCCTTCCGGGCCCCGTCGCCCCGTCGTAGCGACTCTCCATGATTCTGCGCCTTCTGGGCCCCGTCGTACCGACTCTCTAGGCTTCCACACCTTCTGATCCCCGTCGCCCAATCGTAACGACTCTCCAGGCTTCCATGCCTTCTGGGCCCCGTCACCCCATCGTACCAACTCTCCAGGCTTCCACACCTTCTGGGCCCTGTCGCCCCGTCGTACTGACTCTCCAAGCTTCCACGCCTTTCGGGCCCCGTCGCCCCGTCGTACCGACTCTCCAGGCTTCCACGCCTTCTGGGCCCCATCGCCCCGTCGTACCGACTCTACAGGCTTTCACTCCTCCCTGGCCCCGTTGCCCCCATCGTACGGACGTTCCGGGTTTCGATGCCTTTCGGGCTCCATCACTTCGTCGTACCCATGATCTTGGCTTCTTCGCCCCTCCAAACTGAGAGAATGTAGTCATCCCTACTACCCTTGCGACACTCTGTGTCATCCCAAATACCACGTTGCATCAACCACATATGTCCTCTTTGTGGCCTTGAAACCAGCTCGTGGAAGGATATTCATGATCAGGGGATTTTAATGAATTCCCCTCATATAGATCCCCCCTCATCTCAAACCACAAGAATGGGGTAGATATGACCATTCCTCTACCGACACAATTTGTGGGTTCAACGTCCCAGTCGCATGACGTTAAACTGCATAACAACCACGTCCCAGTTGCATGAATTTAAACTGCATAACAACCATGTCCTAGTTGCAGAACATTAAACTGCAAAATCGTCATGCATGACGTAAAACTGTTCATCTTCGTCCATCATGACTTTAAACTGATCATTATCGTCCTGCATGAAATTAAACTGCACAATCGTCATGCATGACGTCAAACTATTCATCTTCGTCCGTCATGACGTTAAACTGATCATTATCATCCTGCATGACATTAAACTGCACAATCGTCCTGCATGACATAAAACGGTTCATCTTTGTCCGTCATGATGTCAAACTGATCATTATAGTCCTACACGACATTAAACTACATCATCGTCCTGCATGATGTAAAACTATTCATCTTCGTCCGTCATGATGTTAAACTGATCATTATCGTCCTGCATGACATTAAACTGCACAATCTTCCTGCATGATGTTAAATTGTTCATCTTCGTCCATCATGATGTTAAACTAATCATTATCGTCCTACATGACATTAAACTGCATCATCGTCCTGCATGACGTTAAACTGTTTATCTTTGTCTGTCATGACATTAAACTGCACATTATCGTCCTACACGACACTAAACTGCACCTTGGTCCTGCATGACCTTAAACTGTACGGTCCCGCACGACCCTAAACTGCACGTTACGGTCCCGCATGACCATAAACTACACATTATGGTCCTACACAACCTTATACTGCATCGCCGTCTTGCAAGACGATAAACTGAAAAATGTTCTGAGCTCTATGATCATAAACTAAGATCTCCCCTCGTCCTTACTGCAAGACGTTAAACTGCAAGCCAGTCAGGCCTTCCTGACCGAGGCTTAGCCTCAGGCCCCTTGGCCTCTTCGGGCCCTTGGCCCTCATCCTTACTGTAAGATGTTAAATTGCAAGCCAGTCATGCCTTCCTAAGCGAGGCTTAGCCTTAGGCCCCTTTTCCTTCTCGGGCCCCCGACCCTCATCCTCACTATAAGACGTTAAACTGAAAGCCAATCAGGCCTTCTTGACCGAGGCCCAGCCTCAGGCCCCTTGGCCTCCTCGGGCCCCCGACCCTTGTCCTTACTACAATACGTTAAACTGCAAGCAGGTCAGCCCTTCCTACCCAAGGCCCAGCCTCAGGCCCCTTGGCCTCCTCGGGCCCCCGGCCCTCGTCCTCACTGTAAGACGTTAAACTGCAAGTAGGTTAGGCCTTCCTGACCGAGGCCCAGCCTCAGGCCCTTTGGCCTCCTCGTTCCCCTGGCCCTCGTCCTTACTGAAAGGCGTTAAACTGCAAGTAGGTCAGGCCTTCCTGACCGAGGCCCAGCCTCAGGCCCTTTGGCCTCCTCGGGCCCCCGGCCCTCGTCCTTACTGCAAGACGTTAAAGTGCAAGAAGGTCAGGCCTTCCTGACTGAGGCCCAGCCTCAAGCCCCTTGGAGTCCCCGGGCCCTCGTCCCTCTTCCTCACTGTAAGACGTTAAACTGCAAGTAGGTCAGGCCTTCCTGGACGAGGCTCAGCCTCAGGCCCCTTGGCCTCCTCGGGCCCCTGACCCTCGTCCCAACTATAAGACGTTAAACTGCAAGCAGGTCAGGCCTTCCTGACCGAGGCCCAGCCTCAGGCCCCTTGGCCTCCTCGGGCCCCCGGACCTCATCCTCATTGTAAGACGTTAAACTGAAAGTAGGTCAAGCCTTTCTGACCGAGGCTCAGCCTCAGGCCCCTTGGCCTCCTCGGGCCCCCGTTCCTCATCCTCACTGTAAGACGTTAAACTGCAAGCCAGTGAGGCCTTCCTAACTGAGGCTCAGCCTCAAGACCCTTGGCCTCCTCGGGCCCCTGGCCCTCATCCTCACTGCAAGACGTTAAACTACAAGCCAGTCATGCCTTCCTGACCGATGTTTAGCCTTAGGCCCTTTGGCCTCCTTGGGCCCCCGGCCCTCGTCATTACTGCAATATGTTAAATTGCAAGTAGGTCAGGCATCCCTGACCAGTGTCTAACCTCAGGCCCCTTGGCCTCTTCAGGCCCCAGGACCCCGTCCTCATTGCAAGATGTTAAAATACAAACTGGCCATGCCTCCCTGACCAATGCCTAACCTCAGGCCCCTTGGCCTCTCCGAGCCCTCGGCCCCCGTCTTCATTGCAAGACGTTAAACTACAAACTGGTTGGGCCTTCCTGACATATGCCTAACCTTAGTCCCCTTGGCCATCTCAGGCCCTAGCCCAACCTCTTACCCGGAGTGTACGGTGTGGTGTGGGACTATGTCCTCATTCACGTCAGGATCATGTACCATGTCGTACGCTTTCCCTCATGAGGCCCAGCCTCAGGCCTCTCGGACTTTCCGGGCCCATGACCCTTGTCCCCGCTGCAAGACATTAAACTGAAAACCAGTCAGGTCTTCCTGACCGAGGCTCAGCCTCAGGCCCCTTGGCCTTCTCGGGCCCCTTCACCCAACTTCTTACCCGGAGTGTATAGTGTGGTACGCGATTATGCCCTCATCCACGTCAGTTTTTCTGTCGTATTGTACACTTCCCCTTCCTTTACTTGGGTGTATCTTAATCCCTCATCCCGTCCCGTATGACGATAAACTGCATCTAAAGAACTACGTAGGGCTGGATTCCCATCCTTATTGGATATGTAGGACCACCCGAATATCTAAGCTTCGGGTCCATCCCCATCTCTTGGGAATCTCTATCCCACCTCGGATCCTCGACCTACTCTTCCTCCACGAGGGGATTATATGGTGTGGTGTGGGATTATGCCCTTATTCACGTCGTTCTTGTAATGAACACGCCATGTACCTCTCCTTCTCGAGCGGTTTCGTCGACCCTTTCTGACGATTCACCAATGTGCCTAAGGGTACTCCGATTTGTTACCTGGAATGCCAAACTTTACTCGGACACGTCCGCACCCTCTTTCCAGGCTTTGTGTATCCCTTCATCAGTGCTTCCATCATCTTTCACACTCGAAGGGACCCCCGAGAATGGCCTGGATACTATGCCCAAGGCCTCACCCACCATTACGGGCCAACGCCCCCAAGGGTTTCAGACAAAAAATCGATAAAAATCCCATGTTACGAATATAGTCAGTGGTCGATTCTCGTTTGTTGTTCCCACTTCAGGCTAATGCGATATGGAGACTTTTTTTCTGCCACGGTCAACAGTTATCCTCCATCGCCACGCTAACCCCCATTAAGCCCAAAGTGTCGGGTACACGATTCACACCCTTCTTCACTTCATCATGTCCAAGTAGAGTCTCGAAACTCTAGATACTATCCCTCAGTGCGCATCTGCACATTAGGGGGAAAAAGTTGTGTTAAAGGTGTCCTTAAGGTCCCTTCACTGACTTCCCTTAAGTGAACGTCCTAGGTATTGCGATAGAGATCTTACCCCATTGTTTCCCACACCGAGTTTAACTAACGTGGGCTTAAGGATCAGGTTGAGGTCCGCGCTTACTCAGAGGATTGTCATCCACCCATGGTCCGAGCTCTAAGACCATAAACTAAGACCCTTTCATGAAGTACGTATGGCTTGATTCCCATCCTCATGGGATATGTAGGACCACTCGAATGTCTAGACTCCGGGTCCAGCCCCACTTCATAGAGATCCCCCGATCTCCCAGTCACCTAGGCCCCTTGACCTGTCCCTCTCTAAGGGGGGGGGGGTATATAGGAATGATATAGAGTTTTTGGCACTATGCCCCCTTTCCTGGGAATCTGCCATCTCTCGATCACCCTCAAGTTGAGTCCCTCGACTCCTTGCATCTACCAACCCTTGTGTTAAGAGTACTCTAGTCTAGGACCAAGAGTGTCAGATTCAACTTGGTCAAGTTTCTTCCACTTGTAAAACTTCATGTTCCCCTCCATTCGGACTGCCATCATCTTTCACACCCGGAGGGACCCCCAAGAATGGCCTGGATACAACTACCAAGGGCTCTCCTACCGTTACGGGCCAACGCCCCTGAGGGTTTTAGACAAAATATTGATACAAATCCCATGTTGCGAACATGGTCAACGGTCGATGCTCATTTGTTTGTCTCCATTTCAGGCTAACATGACAGGATGCTGTGTTGCGAACATGGTCAGTAGTAATCCTATGTCGTCACACCATCACCTCTCAGCCTTGAATGTTGGTTACATGATTCACATCATGTTCCACCCCATCTTGTCCAGGTGGAATCTCGACACTCTTGGCGCTATCCCTTGGCACACCTTTGCGTATCAGGGGGTCAAAGATGCAATACAGCGTCCGCCGGGGCTCCCATGGTCCGAGATCAAAGACCATAAACTAAGATCTCCTCATAACTAAGTTCAGCTTGATTCCCATCCTCATGGGATACGTAGGACCGCCCAAACGTCTTGTTTTCGGGTCCAACTCATTTGGGAGCTAGTCTCTCCCCCGTTACCTTTCACCTCTATGTGGGCCCCTCGGCCTGAGGTTCCTCTCTCGGGACTCTGTACGGTATAATGTGGGATTATTTCCCCATTCACGTTGTTTATTACACACAACACCATACACATTCCCCACCTAGAATCGTCTCTTCTACGTCTACGCTGCATGAAGTTAAAATGGATGCTTGGTCCTATCACACGACCCTAAACTGTGACATTATCGTTGTGGCCGCATGACGAAAAACGGCACTGCATTGTGATGACCTCATTATAGAGGAAATCACGTTGGGTATTGGTCACATGCCATGCCATTTTTCAACTCCTATCACGGCTTGATTCTTGTGGTGACACCAGGGCCTTCTACCCAAGGCATGTCGCTTCACAAAGAAAAAACCACTCACCTTAAAGGACAAACAAGATTTATCAAATTCCGCTTCTTTTAGTGTAAGGCCCACGCCCGCACTCCCATTTTTTCCCAGCACTTGTACCCTACCATGCCACCTCTTTAGAACTACGTATGGCTTGATTCTCATCCTCATGAGATACGTAGGATCACCCGGGCACTTCCCCGCACGCCCAGCCTAACCTTCATGTTTGGTCCCTCGACTTCAGCATTTCCCCAGAGAACACATGATAAGTAGGGATTAGGTCCTCATTCAGGTCGGGTTTTGTAACCGCCTTGCCATGTGTCCCCTGATCCCCTTACCCATTCATGTTCCGAGTTATAAGACCATAAATTAAGGCTCTCTCAAGAACTACGTGCATCTTGATCCCCATCCTCATGGGGTACGTAGGAACGCCTTTGAATTTTTCTTTGGGTCCAACTCAACCCTCATTTTCGGTCCCTTGACCTAAAACCTTTCCCGAGGGGGTTATGCGTTATGGTATGGGATTATGTCCTCATCCACGTCGGGTTTTGTAATTACCCACCGCATGCCTTCTGTGTTTCCTCCCACCCATGGCCCAAATTCTATGACCCTAAACTAAGATCTACCTATGGGAAAGGACTCTGCTCCCTCTATATAATACGCCTCATTGTCGTATTCAGATGCGTTTTGACAAAGAGCCCGAAGTGTGGGATTTTCATGGGGACATTCCCCTCGCCCCATGACCAAGATTTGTGTGCTCGATGTTTGGATCCTCATCCTCTTCCACATCCAAAAGGACCCTCGGATGACATGGATGCTAGTCTTAAGGGCTCTCCATGGAAGTTGGTCCTAAGGGCTCTCCTATTGTTTCGGGCCAACGTCCCTACGGATCTCTGACAAGATTTGTGACATGGTCCCGTGTTTCGAACATGGTCAATGATCGACCCTCATTTGTCTATCCCCATTCTAGGCTAATGCGATGTGGATGCTGCGCTTCTGCCACAGTTAAAAGTTATCCTCTATCGTCACACCGCCATCATTGTGATCCAAATCTCGAGCGTCATGATTCACACATTTCCACTTCCTCATGTTCAGGTGCAATTCCAACATGATCGGCTCTATCACTTCGCGCATCTAAGTGCGCCACATGGTCGTGTTAGTGTTTTGGGATGGTATTCACCGAGCGTCCCTTCGCCCTAACCTTCCCCCTTCTGTGTCGGGAAATTCCCACCACTACTTTATGTTTCCCACACTAAGCATGACTCTCGTGGGCTTAGTAGTTTTGGCGGGATGTGTACCAATGCGGTCAGGCTTTTCATTGTCCCGCATAACGTTAAACTGCACTTTCAGAACTACGTATGGATTGATTCCCATCCTCATGGGGTACGTACGAATGCCCGACCACTCTGCTTTGGGCCCAGCCTAATCCTCACTCTTGGTCCCTCGACCTGAAGAGTTTCCTCCAGGGGTACGTGGTGTGATTTGGACTCCAAGTCCTCATTCACGTCGGTTTAATATCTACCGCACCACACGCTCCATGGGATCTTCCCTTTCATTCCTCGTCCTATCATATGACGTTAAACTACAAGAGTCCATGTGTCCTCAACGCATGACACTAAACTGCGAACCTGCCCTGAACAAGTTCAGGATGCCCCATGTTAATCATGGGATGCACCAGAGCCTCTACCAGAGAGGATTTCACCTATCAGTGCTGGTCTATGACTACACTATGCTTCCAGAACTATGTATGGCTTGATTCCCATCCTCATGGGATACGTAGAGACACCCAGGAATTTCACCTAGGGTCCAACCCCAGGAATTGTAAAATCCTATTCCTCACCATTTCTGGCCCTCTGGCTTGACCCCTCAGGGGGGAACTATGTAACTGAAATTTTTCCCTGAAAAAGTTCAGGATGCCCCATGATCCCATTGGGAAGTTACAGGCCCACTCTCTAGAGAGGCCCTGTCCCAAAGAAGGAATTATCCATGATCAAACCAATGCTCCCATCTGGCGTACTCCCACCACGGTGGTGTAATTACATGAGTGTTGGATTCTGTTTAGACAAACCATCACTCCATATCCCATGATTTGTGTGCCCCTTATTTGGACCCTCGTCCCCTTTCATGTCTGAAGGGACCCCCTAACGGCCTGGTATCATGCCGCATCAGCTCACCTACCATCCTGGGCCAACGTCCCGGAAGACTGGTCATGTTTGGAAGGACCCCCTAACAATATGGATGCTCGACCTAGGGTCCGCCTACTGTCCTGGGCCAACGTCCCAAAGGATTGATCGACAACATTTGTGACATGGTCCCTTGTTTCGAACATGGTCAACGGTCGACCCTCATTTGTTTTCCCCATTTCAGTCTAATGCAATAAGGATACCATTTCTCCTCCACGGTTAACGATTGTCCTTTATTGTCACGCCGTCTCCATAGTGTTCTGGATTTTGGGTATCGTGATTCACACCTCCCACTTCCCTCTGTTTGGATTGATTCTAACGCCCCTGGCGTTACCCTACTCGTGCACTAGAGCAGGGTGGGAAAATCAGGTCAGTTGTTCAGAGAGCCATGCTCTCCATCCGTGACCCCTCTTTCTTTTAGGATTCCCCCAAATGGTGATTGATGTCCCATGTCGATCCCCTCACACCTTCCGTTGTTTTACGCTCTCGTATAGGAGCTCCTATTATCTCTTGTTTCCCACACCGAGTGTGCCTCAAGCGGGCTTATAGATTTAGTTGACTATCTCCTCAATAAGAGCGAGATACAATGGACCCCAATGAACGTGTTTTCCATAGTCGTTTCCTCAGAACGCGGTCCGCCTCTCCCTCGTCATCCTCATTGGACCCCGTTCTTAGGGGTGGCATTTTTTGACCCCGGAAAACGCATTCCCAAAATTTTCCAAATGCTTCCATACATGAACCGAGATTTTAGTCCATTTCTCAAGCTTCTATTTGGTAGGTCACAAGGCCCGAACGGAGCTACGGATTAGGAGTTATGGAAATTTGACGTTGGGCTGGAAATCTAGTTCGCGAAGCCCATTCGTGAATCCCCCTCCGTGATCGCAGAGCGCCACCACGAAGTAATGAGGCGAGAGGCTCCACGAACCCGTCTGAAATTCGTGATGCACCATGAAGACCTGTCGTGAAGCATAGGAGGCAGTAACTCTCCGCTAATGCCCTGATATTCATGATCCCATTGCGAAGCCCCAGAGGCGGGAACGCTCCGCGAACCCGGTTGACCTTCGCGACCCGCCGCGAAGCAACCACCACCCCTTCGCACCGTGTGAGCTCTGTTTCACGGAGCCCCTACCTATAAATACCCAGCTCACCCCCCTTCTCCCGAGGAATGGCCATGGCCACTGCACCCCTTGGGCGGCCGAGCGGAGCTCCGCATTGCGGCTCCACGAGGCCATGCTCTGCGAGCAGCTTCCTTCACGTTGCTGCTCCGCAAGCCGAGCCTCCGTGAGCCCATGCTCCACGAGCCCATGCTCCATGATGCTACTCTGCGAGAACAATCTCTGCGAGACCCCTTTCCTTCATGAGACCCCTTTTCTCTACGAGACCCCTTCGCTACTGTCATAGACCCCGATGAAAAATGGAGAGTCGCACCGCGACCTTTTTCGGGCCGGGATGTCAGGATTTTCCATTGCGCACTTATGCGCTCCCACCTTCAACCTATAGAATACCATGATTTGAGACACTCTTCCACACACCATGAAACACCTTGAGTTGATGTATTCCTCTTGGTTTCTTTCCTATGTCGTGAGTTGAGGTTCTCATCATCAATTCCCCGAGTACCTTGAGTCGAACCATTCCTCAGGAAACTCCTCCAAACCCTATCACTTGGCTCATATGCCAGGTTGAACCACAAAGGGACGCCCTTGCGTAAGTCCCAACACCATCCATTTCTAGGCACCTTCTGCCTATAATTCCTATCTATATGACTTTAAACTGTAGTACTCCCTATCTAACAAATGATAGGATGCCTCTTTCTCAAAGCAAAAGATGCCTTATGCTTCAAGAATAAGATGCTAGTAGTCCTATCTATATGACATTAAACTATAGTACTCCCTATCTAACAAATGAAAGGATGCCCCTTTCTCCAAGCAAGAGATGCCTTATGCTCCTAGAATGAGATGCCAACAGTCCTACCTACATGACTCTAAACTGTAGTATTCTCCCTATGTTCCAAAAATAGGATGTCTCTTGCTCCAAATAAGAGATTCCTTATTCCCCAAGAATGAGATGCCAATAGTCATATCTACATGACTCTAAACTGTAGCACACCCTATGTGTCAATCATAGGATGCCCCTTGTTCCAAACAAGAGATGCCTTATGCTCCAAGTATAAGAAGCCAACAGTCCTATCTACATGACTCTAAACTGTATTTCCCCTTGTCTAACAAATGATAGGATGCCTCCTGCTCCAAATAAGAGATGCCTTGTGCTCCAAGCATGAGATGATAACAGTCCTATCTACATGACTTTAAACTGTAGTAATCCCTATGTTCCAAACATAGGATGCCTCTTTCTCTAAACAAGAGATGCCTTATGCTACAAGCATAAGATGCCTAATGCCATGATTACAGTGGCATAATTCCAACACCCCTTGGTGTTATCCCACTTGTGTACTAGAGCATAGGTGTAGAATCATAAACCTCAAACCACCAGTGAGTCAGGATGCCCTCATGGCCAGACATGAGGAAGACATTACGGGAAGCTCCCTAGCGTAATCCCCATTCACCAGTGCCGCTCCTTAGTGGCACCTGGGCAGCTTCCCTACGTAAGCCCCATTAAACTTTGTCGCTCCATAGCGGCATCCGGGAAGCTCCTTGGGTAATCCCCATTCACCATTGTCTCTCCATAGCAGCACCCGGGCAACTTCATAGAGTAATACCCATCGACAATTGTGATCCCATTCAGCGGTAAGCCGTTAACATCCTGATCCAGCGGTAAGACGTTGTGATCCTATTCAGCGGTAAGCCGTTGTGATCCTTATCCAGTAGTAAGCCGTTGTGATCCATATCCAGCGGTAAGCTGTTGACATCCTTATCCAGCGGTAAGCCATTGTGATCCTTATCCATGGGTAAGCTGTTAAGACCCATTCTAGCGGTAAGCCGTTGAAACCCCCAATCGGCAGTAAGCAGTCATCAGAAGAACTGCGTGGACTTTGATTCCCTGCCACGAGGATACGTAGGAAGCCTCTTCAAGGCTCAATCCCAAAACTATCAAATCCTTTTCCTTGGGCCTCCATCCTGGAGTAAGTCCCAGAACCATGGGCCACCTAACGTGTAAGCCCCTCTTCACTTCTCACGGACACACCCTTCACGACGTGATCGTCAGGTCCTTGCTACCTCTTGTTTCTCACACCGAGCATGACTCACGTGGGCTTAGAGTAAGCATCGACCATGGAAATTCCCTCGTACAACATGACGTTAAACTGTATGCCCTAATCCAGCATGATGTTAAACTTTATGCCCTCGTCCAGCATGATGTTAAACTGTATGCCCTTGTCCCACATGACATTAAACTGCACACCCATTTGAACTACGAGGTCTTTGATCCATGTCACGACATGGTATGTAGGAAGCCTCCACGAGGTTCAATCCCACCCGTAATTTCTTCGCCTTTGGTTCTACCTTCATCCATAATGATGTTAAACTACATTCCAGTCCAACAGCAAGCCGTTATGACCAACCCGAACTATGGAAACTTTGATACATGTCAAGGCATGGTACGTAGGAAGCCTCCCTAAGGTTCAAGCCCATATCTCATCGGACCAAGGTCCCTTCCTCACGTCGGTTCACCGACACCCACCATCCCGAACTACAAGGTCTTTAATCCATGACAAGGCATGGTATGTAGGAAGCCTCCAAGAGGTTCAAGACCACCACCAGTTGGTCACTCCGACTCTCTTCACGTCAGGTCACCAGCACCTGGTCAGCCTAGTGTGTAAGCCCCACACCATCCGTACCAAGGTCCTCACTCGCGTCGGTTCGCCGACACACCATCTAAACTACGTAGTCTTTGATCCATGTCAAGGCATGGTGCATAGGAAGCCTCCATAAGGTTCAATCCCATCACCTGGTCGTTCTGGCCTCACTCACGTCGATTCACCCCCATCCTTCATGGCGTTAAATTGTATTCCACATTCCATCTGAACTACGGGGACTTTGATCCATGTAAAGGCATGGTACGTAGGAAGCCTTCACGAGGTTCAAGCCCACCACCAGTGGACCCCCGGGTTCACCTTCACGTCGGTTCACTGACGATTTCCATCGGACCAAGGTCCACCTTCACGTCGGTTTGCTGGAAACACCCATCAGACCAAGGTCCACATTCACATCAGTCTTCCAGCGCACCAACCCGAACTACGAGTACTTTGATCCATGTCAAGGCATGGTACGTAGGAAACCTCACGAGGATCAAGCCCAACATCCATCGGTCCAAGGTCCACCTTCACGTCGGCTCGCCAGCACCATCCCGAACTACACAGACATTGATTCCCTACCACGGGGATACGTAGGAGGTCTCTTTAATGCTCAAGCCCAACTTCACTGTCGCCCTTGCGATGGTCCCATTTCATTTCACCTCCACTTCATTCATCCTTCCATCATCCGCCCTGATTCTTACCCGGGCCGCCAAATCCCAGTGGGATCATGCCATCCACTTCCTTGCTGCTCCAAGTAGTTGATTGGCCGCTATCCACGCGTAAGACCCAACATGTCTTCAGGTCGTTGTTCTCTGTGTACACCCCGATTCATCACCCCTTTAAACTACGTGGGTTTTGATCCCTGTTGTCTATATAGGGTACATTGGAAACCTCCCTGAGGTTCAATCCCAGCCAATGGTAAACCTTGGTATTTCCCCTTTTTGGGGTGCACACTCCCTGATCCACCGTCAGTGGTGTCCAGATCATCTTTCATGGTGTGACATCTCCCCTCTATGGGACACACCACCTCTGATCCGTCTCTATGGGATGTTCTGATCACCCTCATTTCGTCTCCGCAAGACGTTAAAATCACGACCTACCTCGTGATAAACATGAGATTCCTGAGGAAAACCTCGGATGACATGCCTTTGGCATAACCGTCTCCGCAAGACATTAAACTCGCGGCATACCCTGTGTTAAACACGGGAAGCTGAGGAAAACCTCAGATACATGACTATGGAATATTATTCCCCGTATTCGACGCGGGATGCCTCGGGTTATGCACCCTTGAGATGCCCTCTCATGAGGAAGAATACAGGTTCCCCAATGTCCATGAACCTAGAGATGCCCTGACATTCCTGATGTTGTCATCTACTCCGACCGAAGGTCTCTACCATGTCAAGATCCAATGTAATGTCTTGATAGAAGTACTGTAATTAAATAGTGTCCATGAAGATATGGCACCAGGAATGAGATTCACGAACAACGTATTAAATCTATGAGGGAGACCCGGACTAGGTGATGAGTTCTGAGGATGAATCCACAGAAGGAAGAACCGACATCTCATCATCTTGATTTCGATCAAGGAGAAAACGTCCCTGAACAAGGAGCGAATGTCGCCCGCCTTTGGAAAGCGGGAATGCGGGTCCACAGCTGCATGTCCTCACAGAAGAGTGTGTGCACCCCGGCGAAAGCGTCGGAAACAGACATGTTGTAAAAAAAGGAGAATGATTTGTGTCTATGGATACCACAACACTAGAAAAAATCTTGAAATTTTGTTCTTATATGATGGTTTTCAATCATTCCTGATATTTGTTTTCTTCTTTGTTGCAATATGAACCTCACTATTTTAATGGGGTTGTGGTGCCCTTTGAAAATTCCTCTCTTCTCTTAATGCGAGAGATTGATCGTTAATTTTCTTTACACACACAAATGTGGTTTTTGTTTTTTAACTCCACATATTTAAATAAAACATGTTTCTTTTGAAATTGATTGAGTACAAATTTACCTTTTATTTGTGATCCCCTCTTGCCATTGGTTTGAGAATATCCTTTACAAAACTCTTCAGTGTTAATGGGGTTTTCCCTAAATTTTTTCAGATCATGTTCCATTGTAAGGGATATGGAATTCTTCTAGACTAGTTCTCCTTCCATCGGAGCAAGTTCCTTCTGTAGAATAGTGATAATATTTTCATGTTCATCCTCTTTGATTTTATGCTTCTTGATCTCAACATTATCTCCTAATTTTGATTCTCTTGAATCTTATAAAAAACTATCCAAAAATTATGAGGTTGTCTCCTCTAAATTTTAAGTTGGTTCTTTTCCTTCATTATGGTAGATTTCAGTTAATGAATGAACGTCTGATAGATTTTTCATGGATTCAAGTATATTGAAATGCAGTATATTTTATCTGAGCTCTATTGAGAGTGTTACCTCATGCACATTGATGATGGTATTTTTAGTATTTGAGAATGGTATCCCAAAGATGATGCGTGAGTGTGATTAACTCATGTCATCTTCCATTTTCTGCACATAAAAGTCATCTAGGAATAATAGATCTTTGACCTTTTTAAAAACATCTTCTAGAAAACCTTCTGGGAAAATTGTGAATCTTTTTGTGAGATGGACCACCACTCTAGTAGGCTTAAATTTTCCAATCTAGAAATATGAAAATATAGAGTGAGGCATAACATTTATTGAATCTCCTAAATCACATAGTGAATTAGACAATTTTAAACAACCAATGGTACATGTAGTAGAGAATGTCCCTAGATATTAACATTTTTAGGGTATCGGTGGTATGATAAGGGCTGAAACACTACTTCCCAAGTTGATCATTTCATACCCATGTAGTCTAATTATTTTTGTGGACATATCCTTCATAAATTTTTCATACTTAGTTATTTGTCATATTGCCTCATGTAGTGGGATGTTAATCTCTACTTTCTGAAATTTTTACTATATTTCATGTTTAATTCGTTCTTCTTCACCCTTATTCAACTCAAATGATGCATATGAGAATGGTGTTGGATATCCTTTTTCTCCCTTTCTTGTATTTACAAAGGCGTTTCGAGTCTTTCCTTCCTAATACCTGTTATTTCTACATTTTTTTATGTTTTCCTCCTTCTGGAATGATAGGTCAAGCTTTTGGAGGTTTCTTGGAATCATCATCCCCACATTGTCCAAGTGGTGTGATCTCCTTCTTTCTTTGTGTTGTGATTTCATTAAAATTATCCTTTGGATTTCGAACTATCTTTTCTAAGAGTTTACCTTGTTTCATGGATATAACATCCATTAGGCTTGAAAATTGATCAGTTATCTTGTCAATTTTATCTTCCATTCCTAAAACATTCATCTTCAATTATTGATCTTCATTTATCAGTGAACTTGTGGATGGTTTCTCATAATTATTACGTAGGAAAGGTGGTGGTTCAAATATTTTTTATTGCTGGTATGAATACTAGTAAGGTTGTAAGAATGGTTTTTGGTTCTTATATTGCTGCTAAAAAGGTGTCCTAGCTTGATTCTATTGAAATTCATACCCTGATTGGGTCTCAGGTTGGAATTTACTTTGCTGATAGAGTGTAGCACAACATTCTGTCTTCAGAACTTCTGGACATTGATCTATGTACTGATAAGTAGAAGATCATAAACCACATACCTGACTCGATCCTTGTTTTTCCATCACATGGTTCATAGAAATTTGTATCATAACACTAGTTGTTTCCTTAAGTGTAGTTTCAATTAAGGGTGAGGAAGAATCTGATGTCCTTACCTCATGGATTCCTCTGGTTATTATACCTCTGGTGCCAAACTGCTATGAGTTTTGTGAAATATTTTCAATCATTCATTTGTAATATATTTGTTACTTTTCAATCAAGGCTCCTCTAAATGATTATTTTGGCATGTTTTGATAATTTTCAAGCAATCCTTGATAGAAAAGAACAATGAGATGGTTTTTTTCCATAGACTGATGTGGACAGTTGGCACAGAGATTATTGAATCTCTCCCAATACTCATAAAGTGTTTCACCAGTCGATTGCTAAATGGAATAGATCTTTTTTCAGAATTTCATTCTCCTGGATGCGGGAAAAAACCTTTGCATGAAGCATCTATTAAGATCTTCATATTCTTGGATTTCTCTTAGTTGTAGACTATACAACCATTCCTTTTCTTCTCCCTCAAGTGATAAGGATAATTCCATCCACTTTACCTATTCTTCTACAATACCTCGGGGTCTACAACTGAAGCACACATTTGTAAATTCTTGGATATGTCTATTGGTTTCTTCACCCTAGAGACCATGTAATTTAAGAATCATTTTAATCATGTTAATATGCAATTGAAAATCATTTTCTAAGGTAGGGATTTCTATTTGATTTTTTTAGTTAGAAATTTTTTGTTCACAAAGATTGTGCAATGTTTGGTTGGGATTGACATCCAATGGAGGTTCATTGTGATCATTATATGTGTCACTTCAATCTGTTAGGTGAATTTATTCAAAATCCATTTTCAAATTTTTCTTTCTCAATTGGATTATTTTTTGCTTAATTTCTGGATAAAATTAAATTAAATTGTTATTTCAACTACAAGAAATTCAAAAAAATTAAAATAAAATGGATTTTGAGGTACTACCTCCCCGAAAACGGTGCCATGTTTGATGCACGTCTCTCATGGGTCATGGAAAAACAATATATAAATTTTCTAGGTATAGTATAGTAGTTAAGTCAAGGAAGTCTCTTGAAGATGAGTGCACAAAAAAATGAGGTTGTCACTTTTTATTGCTTTTATGAAACCAATTGGTTTTAATTAATATTTAGTAAAGTGAGAAAAATAAGTATTTTGATTTTATTGGTTTAAAACAAATGAAAAATATGGATATTGGAGTGGGTTTACCTAGACCCAGTGTTGTGATATCATGGTTTCCAAGTTTTTCCCCCTTTTTCCTTTGTCTGGTCAGAGAGAGATTCATCTACCGAGTCCTCTCTCTCACTTTTCCAAATAAATATGATAAGAATATTCCTATTTGAAACCTTAAGTAGTTATATTCTCTTTTTTGTGTGTTTAATGACTGTGAAACACTCAACACCCAATCCTAATCGATTCCACCATATATAGAAGAAAATTAGGTGGAGGGAGATAAAGATTATTGACCAAAGTAATTAAAATAACATAATTAAAACCTAATTAAACCACATTCAGAATTTAAAACTGAATTATGAATTGAAACCCAATTTACAAAGAAGAATGAATCTTAATAGATTTAAACAAAATAACTCAAGAAAATCACTTACGTATATTCTCCTCTTTCCTAGTCACTTAATGAAACTACTCCTCCATAGATGGGGAAGTTGATATGATGTAGGAGAGGAGAGACATTACAATAAAATAGAAATAATGAAAATAAATAAATATAAATGAGTTTATCATCCAATTCTTCCCTCACCGATCAATTGGAGGTTGTGTGGATGGAATGGAATGAATTGAGAGGTGGGGGATCCTCTCCTTTTATATGAAGAATTTTTCCTCCACAAGTTAGTGCATTTAATCCCCAATAAATGATCAAATAACCCATTTATCCCTTCATAAAAGTTATTCAAAATTTCATTCTCCATCCACACTCATCATTTCAAAGTATTTTGACGTTTGGTGAGGGAGTATAGTCTTTTTCACTCAAAGAATTTATTCGGTACATGCATACTCTTCACATTTCGAATATCTCGCATTAATGACCATGGAAACAGACTATTCTTGGATTTTCTACTTAATGAATGTTTTTTATAATTGTCATTAGAGAAAACCCTCCAAATTTGAATTTATTTGGACACCTAATGTACTATTTATGAATTTTTTATTGGCGGTTTCTTTTTCTGGATGAAATTCCCAAGAAGCTTCCTTCAATTGAGTTTGTTAAAAAACCACCTTAATGGATTCCAAACTTCATGGAAGTTAATGGGTGAATTCTCCATTGATTCATCATTCATATCTTGGTGTAATAAATTAAATTGGAGTTTTTTATTTTGATATGTGATTTCATTACTATGCTGGGGTCCATGATGTTCGCTAGAAAAATTCATCAACTTCATTGATTTTTTAAGGCCTCTATATGCTCGAATCATCCCCTAGTCCAGCATATAAAGTTGCAAGAAATAAATCAAGTATTCTATCAAAAACATAATCATTCAATTTAGAAATATATTTTTAATCAAATGACCAAAATTCCATTGATGTCAAAATCTATCAAAAATCCAAATTTAGCAAACTTTCTATTTTTAGCCCAACACACAGACAAAATATTAAAATCATGTAAATCAGATCAAATTTAAGTAGTGTGTGAGATTAAATCATTGAAAAACATATAAAAATGTTGAAAATATTATCTATATCAATATATTTGACACTTTCAGGCCAAATTACTATGATGTATGTGATACTACACTACCAGACATGGAAAAGAATATGAGGAAGTATCATCATGAGTATCCTAAGAGAAACTATATGATGCTCTATAGACATAGACATCTGAAGGAGGTCCTAGTGCTAGATATGAATAATTATATCCCTCTATCCTGCTTTCCTGAATACATGAACTTTACTAGTGATGACATCTCAATAATGTGCACATACTATTATGTAGGAACATCATCCATGGCCTTTTTCAGGCATCACAACAAGTGTTCTCTAGATTTGAAGTTTCATACACCTAAATAAAATTCAATCTATTACTAATCCTTCTCCCATGATTCCTAGATGGACTGGTCGAATAGATGGAGGAAAAACTGGGGCCTTCACCTGGGAGGAGGTGTTAGAACCGAGTGGATGTGTACTGGGTGCGCCAGACCTATGCTGACTTTGCAATAGATATGAAAGTGGTCAGAATTTATGAATCCTTCATGGATACCCATACATACATATAAAATAATACCAACTTCATTTCCAAACATCTAAGCCAATGGATCTTCCAAATTAACTCTTTGCATATGATGCACAAAGAAGTCATCATCAGCCGGTGGTATTTTACAAGATCTCTGAAGCTCCGATCCTTCTAGAAATATATGATTAATTCTTCCCACCAATAGTGACATGGGATGATGCAGAAAGGAAACTAGTTTTGGATCATGATCTGTTCAATAAAGCTCAGGACATCAAGAATGAATACCCCCTTGTGGTAGGATATTCATCCTGATGCAAGGGTGCATAATATTCTAGAGGCAAAGGGAGAATGAACCCACCTATAAATGTTCTATGGGGTTCCCCATGATGGATAAGTGAGTTAAACCTAGTAAATTCTAGATTACCTTAATACAAGGTGACTACGGATGAGGGGGGGTACAAATCTATGACAGACGTACCTATAAGTACATTCCTTATAGGCTTCTTATCCACATTGATAAGTATCTACGTACTGCATTTACGTAAATCCAATGGTGGTGTAAGGCTGAAGCCATTTTTTATAGAGACCTAGCTAGTAGAGGGGAATCACATAGGGTTAGCATCCCCTATCTTAGAGAATATTATCTAAGACTTGTTTCATATTCATACGAGGAAGACCCCTTTCAAATTCATATAGCCATTCTAGGTACTGTGGGGATGTGTTGCATCCCACTGTAGCTTCTACACCATGTTAAGTTGAGTTAAAGTTCCCAAGGGTCTGTTTCAAGAATTTTTTCAGGTTGTTTCTAGTGTTCATCCACTATCCATGAAGCCTAGAGAAACCTTGGAGATGTTGAACCTATTCAAATAGTTTAACTTATTTCCATATGAGTAAATACCTACTAGAACATTAAATGAGGATGGAAAATCTGGTTACGAATGAATATCGAACATGATTTCCCTCATAGATGGCATGCTAGTAACCCAAATTGACAATGAGGTTATATCTGAGACCTATGATGCATATATATTTTCAGACCACTTAAAGTTCCTATAGAAAAAAATTATTTCTCCTCCGGTGCATGTTAAATTAGAGATGCACCCAATGGTGGCCTGACAACTATAGATTCTCATAGTTGTGGAGATGAATCGAGTGGTAATTAACCGGCCTCTAATGATCGCATCCACTAGGTTGACCTCTTGGTATGAAGAGGCCTATATTTCATCATATCCAAAAGAGGTGTTAATAAAATGTGTTCCTCAGGTTGAATCTATGACAATAGTCGATCATGGTAAGTGATGTAGAAATGTTCTTCCCCCTACATATGGTGTTATTCCTTCTCTAGAAGGTTCCCCAACTCCTCCAGAAGGTGCAGGTAATGAGGTCTTGAGCTCACCCAAACAACCCCATGCATGGTTTAGTCTTCTATTCATGATCAAAAGGGATGTTCTAACTAAGGTTGAGATGTAGCATTCTATTCTTCATCATCAAAAGGAGACCCATACTCCATTTTTCTATCCTTAAACAATTATGGAGAGAGTTGGGAAGCCCATGAAACCAAATATTGTTAGATCATCTTCACAATAGGGTGGAAAAACCACAAAATATGTGCTACCATAGTCATCCCAATTTCGAAAGGGATTTCTTTATGATGTTGACTATGTGTGGTTTCTCCTTCACATCGGGTTGCAGATTCCATAAATTTGAGATGTTTTACCCCCATCCAATATTATCTTTATGGAAAATCCTATCAAGGTGAGAATATATATTCTAGAACTAGAAATTCTTATTTATGTAACTAACAACCAGATTTCTTCCATGATTCAGGTGGAGGATATGTTGAAATGGGGGATCCTTAAGGGGTTAACCAGTCATTTTCTAAGGAATGGGATGAGCATGTTGATTCAACCAATGTAATTTCTCCTTCAATTGTTTCATATTTTTTTCTTACTCACTTTTATTTCAATTAAATTGTTTTTATTGATGGAATGTTCATATTGATTTGTATTGAGAATATGGGAAATCTATTGAGATCCAATCTTCAATGTATGGTCCAATGGGAACCCAACTCGGAAATGATGGATCAAATCTTGAATCGAAATATTTATCCTCATGCTAGAATATGATGGAGAATTATATGGAGGGACAATCTCTACAACCGCCTCTGATACTTTTATTTGAGGAGGTGAGTTCTAGACACCATCCATCAAAAAATAAGGAATGAACGAGAATGAATTCTTTGGCTAAGCACCACTCCAGTGATGGTAAGTCCTCACAAAGTCATTTATTTTTTCAATATCTATAATAAATTTTTAGTCCAGTATGTGGTTTTAGAATCTCCTTCCCTCTCCACTCTCATGGGTCTTGAATATGACCCTCCTAGAAATGAATAGGATGGTCCAAAAAAGACATAAATTTCCACTGGTGAGTTGGATTCTTTAGCAGGATAAGTGTCAAGGGTTGAGGCCACATTATCTTCTCCTATCACTATAGCGAGGGAGGAGGATTCTGGTAATTTCAAGTGTAATTCATAAGGTTTCATTTACTGACTGCTAATTTTTATTCATTATGATATTTCATATTCATCTCATACACCAAATCACCCAATAGAGGCTAGTTCTGACCCTCTGACTATCTTAGAGGATGTTGTTCGGGTTCTCAGGTCATCATTGGAGGATGTTACATTGGGTCCCAAGACCGATGTTTCAAGCATCCCTATGGGTGATACCACTACAAGGGTTGTGGCATTAATACTTTACATGAGAAATAATGACATGACCATTGAATACATGCTTTAACATATTAATCTTCCCACCTCTTTAGAAGTTTTTGAGGAATTAAATAAGGAATTTGATGGATGTGATTATTTATTTTTATGAAACTAAATTTTATGGTTGATTTTTCAATTAAATATTCCTAAATTTTGTAACTTTATCCATGGAGAATGTTGCAGAAATAATGATTCAACAAGGTGTTAAAGTCAATCCTGCGTCCAATACCGAGGGAGCACCAACTCAAGGGGATTCTGAAGTGGGGAATCATCATGATCCTACCTTGTTGAGATCTAGGAATACAAAGAATAATGCCCCTCATTAGGAGATTATGGCCCACACCATTGAGGTTGGGAATGTCAGGGAGGAATCCACCCAAGCTGTTGATATTTAAATGTGTGTGTTCCACCATCTTCTTTAATCATCCTTTTATTATTCCATTCTCTATCATTTTGAGGATAATAATGAGTCTTATCCATTATCCATTACCATTTACATTGGCGTCCGGGCCAGATGGAGGATCTTCCATGCCAATTTAGCTAATATCAGAAGGTGGAGCTAGTACTATCCTAGAGGGAGAGGGAAAGGGTGCCTCATTGAGTGTAATAATCCTAGAATACATATCTCCCTTTGATGGTAGTTCCAAGTCAGACTTGGAGACACAAAACGCCCTTCATACCAAATGTCATGCCATCTAGTGAGACATCTGGAAGATAATATCTAAGATGACTCTTAAATACCTAACCTTGTGACTTCATCAACTTTTATTCCTAGTCAACATGTTGGGATATGGAATATTTTATTATCATAGGATTCAGACAACAATAAATGATATAATCCACCGACAGGAGCAAGAACACGAGCTACAACAACACCTCATCAAATAAATGCTTCTCGTTAATATTGATGATCTCTAATATGAATTATCCCAGGAGGAGTTCAACCATGATAAGAAATTTATGGAATTTCAGAAATGGATTGATGAAAATTCCATCCAAATATTATTCCTTCAACAATAAATGGATGTTTCCCAAGGGGATCTCAAACAACTTCATCATTTGTTGGAAGGATCTCAAGTTGAGGGGTCAACTGTCATTGTGACCATGGTGGAGGAACTCCTTTTGGCCAAGGAGACTGAGGATGTTCAACTGGTTGTGCTTTGACAGGTTTCTAATGGGGCTTGTGAGTCCATCTAAAAAAATAAGAGTTATGTTTATGGTCTTATGTAAAATATGATAGAGAGACTCTATCTTTTGGATTCTCTAATTATTTTTTACCCCATAAATGAAAAGGATTTTATTTCCAATCATCTATGCCTAAATCCATATTTTCCTTTGTGATTATAGAATAACATTAAATATATTTTTCATAGAAAGACATATTTTTTCCAATGATTCATAATCTCAGTGATAGGGAAGGGGAGGTGCACTATCTTTTGTATAAGCCTTTAGTCATTGCGAAAAAAGTTTGACTATTGATAGGGATACATGGAAAAACCTATGAATATTGTGTATTTTTTAATCACCCTAGTTTGTTCCTATGTCTGTCATGAGAAGACATAATAGTTGAGACGTGGATTTTTCTTAGGCCTCCCTTTGTGGGTTTTTAACCAAAAACGTTTTGTGCCTTTTACTTTCTATTGATTTATTTTGTTCTTAAAAATTGAAGAGTGTAGGTCTAAAGAGTTGAGACTAAACTTTTACCCAGGGTTCCCTTTTTTGGGTTCTCAACCCAGTGAGTATTGTGTAACTTTCTGTGGGAATTTTAAAGTATTACAATCCATAATAATGTGACTTCTATTTTAGATCAAACAGCTTTGACCATAAATTTTAGAATGATGACCCATGAAGGTCTTGTCATACAAGAATGTTCTAATGTTCATTAGGTATCCCAATGGGAATTTAGAGTCATGATTTTTTTATTCCCATATCTAAAACATTATGTGAGACTAGTATATGAGGAATGGATGAAAACCATGTTCGAAAAGCAGTTTCCAATATAATATTGTCGATGATTAGGGGAATAGAGGAGGTATCTCATGAGGATTAATGTGACCTTGGTTCAAAACCCCTTTTTTCATGGGTGAGTTTATTAAATGAAAAATGAAGCGTGTTAAAACATAGTAAAACAATTTCATCCTTTGGATGACAGACCCGTTTGGTGGGTAACTTTATGCAATTCCAAGTAGGGCATATTACTGCATAGTCAAACAAAGGCGTACTCAGGTATGTGGCATTCTATTACTGATGGATGGGGAGTTTGTAAATATTTGTTTTTCTCAAGACCAACGAGGGTGGTTTATAAAGGGAACACATATAATAATGAAGGGAGAATCTATGTTGTCACTGACCATGAATGAGGAAACTTCTCATAAATAAAATTAGATTGTGTAAAGGAGGGTAGGTTCATTTAAATAACTAATGTTAGGGGGAATTCCTATCATTGAAAAGGGTTGAAGTATCATGTATTTTAATTTCATGTGACTAGGACATGAACCATGTACTTTAATGTCTCACAATGAGGACATTATGGTAAATAATTTAAGGTCATTTATCTTTTTTCTAAATATTAATATTTGCCTATTCTATAGTGATCGAACTGAGAATGTTCCACCATCTTTATGAATGAAGGGTTAAAGTTTTAAGATGTAATCTATAGCTTTCTAAATTTATGGAGTGATATTGGAAAAGTATTCTGGAAAGTACAATGTATTCGAGGCTTCTAGATATATAAAAGGCTTCTCCAGAAGAATAATATTCCACTAGTTGACAAACCTTTTTTGTGGGAGTCTTTATACAAAGCCAACTAGGGCATGTTATTGTATAGTAAAACAAAAAAAATACTCTAGTTGATAGGAACTTTATTTGGGAGATATTATTAAAATAAAATTAGGTAATGTTACAACATATTCAAGAAAGATGCGTCCTTGTGTATCAAACATTCTATTGTCAATGAAAAATGAAAACTTATGGTGATTTGGTTCCCCCTGGACACAGTGTTTAGTTTGTGTGATGAAAGTTCCTAAGTATATAAAGACAATTTCATACCAAAAATCAAAAAGTAATTGAGAGAAATTCATTCTTACATAGTCCTGACCCATATATAGGGAAGGGTTATTTTTTATTTCTTATGGATGGGAAAAAGATGTAATATTTGGGAGTCACTATCTATCTCATTTGAATGAGAGTCAAGCTGTATGAAGTTTTTGGGATACCATATAGTTTAATCTCACATGATAAGGATAAGGGAAATTTTAACATCAAATAAGATGGATGTCAACTATTTTGTTTTACGTCATGTAATAAAGTTTAATCGTACAGTTTAACATTAAGAAATAAGGATGATATGATTTCTTGTAGTTTTGGGTCATATGACTAGGACTATAATATTATGGAAATGATGAGTACTATGTGTCCTTGAAGATAAAGTTTGTTCCAACATACTTCAGATGTGAGGGAGGGAAAGGTTAAACCAAGATCATGGGGTTTCTCAAGTCAGGAGAGGTGACAAGGGATGATAACATCATTGGGGATTACAGTGATAAAATATGATTAACCAAAAGATGAGTGTGTCACTAGTGAAAAAACCTTTTATTTGTGGGTTATTTTATGCATATCAAACTGGGGTGTTTTTAAAAATATTCAAACGATGAAATCCTCTGGTTGATAGGTCCATTTGGTGGGTGACCTTATGTAAATCCAACTGGGGTGTGTTATAACATAGTTAAGACAAAGGTGTCCCTAGGTATCTGATATTCTACTTCTATTGGCTGGAGAAAGGTTATGGATATTTGAAATTTCCTAGGATTAGGAGTATGATCTATAGAAGGAATATTCCCAACCAAAAAGAAATCATTTGTACTAACATTTTCTAGGAAGTTTGAATTTCCATACCTATATTTGGATCATATATATGAGGGTATATTTTAATTTCCTTGATGGATTATTGAATGGGGGATCCCAAATTAGGTACATAGGGGAGGGGACATTTTTCTTTACCTTTTGGCTAGAACCAATACATAAAGCATTGGAATCACTACGTATCCCATTTAAATGAGAATCAAGACATATGTAGTTTTGGAATAGAGGTGTGGTGGGAGACCAACACCAAGGTTTTTATCCACTCAAACACAAAAAAAAATGTTAGGTACTTTTACATCATGAAATAAAGACATAAAATATGCAGTTTTACCTTATATGGTGAGGATTTTTTTTCCTTTTAGGGTCTTTCACCTAGGACTATATTAACCCTATCATGAAGTCATATGACTTGAACATGTAGGGAATCCTTCCCCAAAAAACTTAACCCACATGATCTATTCTCAATGTGATAAACAAGGAGTGGAAATCGTATCTTTTACCACATAGAAGTGATCATAGGAAAGTACATGGGAATTTGGATCATATAGTGGTTGGACTAGGTTGTAGGATCCATACATCACTATGTATCGCATTGAAATGAGGATCAAGCCATACATAGTTCTAAAATATCATAACATTGAATGAGTGGGATAAAACCATGAAGTTTTACATCATGTAGTAAGGACATAAGTGGCTCAATGTAAAAAAAGGAACATTATAGCTAGACCCAAAATGGAGATTTAGGTGTCAATATGTATCATGTGATGACTTGAGTTAAGCAGCACATAGTTCTAGAGAATAGTTCCCCACATCATTCAGGTTTTGATTTGGGGGAAAGGGGAATTTTTTATTTTCTAGAATGATGGATAGACCCAAGACATAAGGTATATGAATCACTATATACCTCTTTTAGATGAGAATCAATCCACATGTAGTTATGAAACAGAGGTGTAGTAAGATACCAACACTAAGAATTGTGACCCTCTCTAGCACATATTAAAATGAAATGCAGTTTTACATCATATAAATAAGGATGAAAACCATTAAGTTTTATGTAATGCAGTAAGGAAATTTTGGTGAGGTTATAATTTTAGGCCATACAAGTAAGACCATATGTTTAGTTTATTTTCATGAAATAAGGATGATGATGCTATATGGTTTAATTTTTTGTGGAAAAACATGAAGATTATTTATCAAAAAAAGTATTTCTTGAGAAACTTTATATTGGTATGGGTTGTTACAATCTCTCCATTCCTCGAAATCAAGGAATAATATTCATTTGAGAGGAAATTGTGTATGACATAAGGCCCCTCTCACATTGACCCAAGTTTTGGAGGTTCATTCCCTGGTATCATCAGAGTCCTAAGGAACAGTACCTATTCTCCTTGGAGGGACAACCAGGGGAATAATTTCTTGTTAAAATCTCATGCTATCTGATTTTGATGAACCTCTATGTGATTCAAGGTATGCAGTATTTTCTAATCGATCCACTTGAATTCAACCAACAATTTCTGAGACTACTCACCTTCAAATATTTGATCATTTATGGAAATATGAAGTGAGGGTAATTGGACCTCGATGGGTAGTAATGATTTTATCTCATATACCAATAAATATGGTGTTTCTCACATGGATGTCTGGGTTGTAGTCTATTAATCCCATAAGGAATGTAGGATCTTTTTGGTCCAATAATCGTTATCCTTATCCACCATTTTCTGTAGTATAATCAATAGGGTCTTGTTAAAGGCATCTATCTCTCAATTTTTTGTTGCATGATAGAGGGATTAATGGTTGGATTTGATGTCGTTCTCTTGATATAACTTGTCCAACTAAACAGAACAAATTTTTTTCCATTTTCCATTAGTATTGTGTGAAAAAAACAAAACATGGTAATGGTGTTGTCTTCCGTGAAGCTAATGATGATTTTGGACCTGACTTCTTTGATGGGATTGCATCATCCCATTTGGAGAAGAAGTCAGTACCGATTTGTATGTACTTAAATTACTTAGCGGTGACCTGATGATATAGTCTTATGAATTCCATTCCCCATATTGAAAAGGTCCAGGAGTATTTTTTAGTGTACATTGACTTTGGGGGTTGATGAATGAATTTGTAATTCACATGTTCGGAATGAATCTTTTTGGTAAAATTTGTGCAATATTATGTCATAGTGGCCTAACAGTACCCAATCCTCCAAATTTAATGAGAATTATTGAACCCTAATTTGTGTGTGGTGAAGGGTCCTATGTGTACTTATTTCATGATATTAGTGGTCTCATATCCATAAATTCACCTAAAAAGGACCCCATCAAGGCCCCTCTTATAGAGGACATTTTAATGATTGATTCCATCATATAGAAAAAAGTTAGTTTCTCATCTTTGAATTTTATCTTTCCCAACTCTGTCTGATGTGAGTACTCTATTTTAAATGTAGTCTATAATGGATTTCATCAACCCGGTGGTAGGACCATATCAATTTGGGGTATGAATTATTTCATTTGTCTCTCCCATGCTAAAATGAGAAAAAGGTGACACCATTTGGTGATGCACAATGATAATGACTGTTTCATATCTATTGGTATGTTCCAAATCCATAGCTTCATTTTTTAATGCATCTTCCAAGGAATTATGTGATCATGGGATGTGATTCAATGTTGGATACATGAGGCACTCTTCCATTAACCCTCAGGCATAGTCAAGAAAGGGGATTATCTCCTCTTTTCCCAAGGAATAATCCTCATTGATCTATGTGATTACCAACTACAAATCGTATTTCACATCATGGTGGCCCTCTTGTATCTGAAGTGAAAGTTCTATGACTTCAATGAGGGCCTGATATTCCATTTCATTGTTTGTACATCCTTATGAAAATTGGAAGGAGTAAGGAAAGACAATATTTACTGGAGAGATGAGGACAACCCATAACCAGACTTCCTTATACTTGAGGTCTTCCACTATCTTCCCTGTTGGACTTATAGATGCACTGTCAAAATAAATATATCATTATTTGGGGTTTCCATTAATATAAAAGTTGTATTTATATGGAAATTCAATATCTAAGTACATTGTTTCTACAGATGGTTGTTCTATGAAAAAAATATTCCAAGGCCTGCACTTTAAATGCTTTATGATGCATGAACATTATGTCAAACTGCTGCTGAATAAACACCCACCATGCCAAAATTCCTATCAACATATGAATATTGATGATATATTTGAGTGGGTTATTTTAAGATAATAGGTGGGCCTCATGATGATGCCCAAAGTTTCTCAGTTTCTTAACCATTAAGAATAATTGTAGGAATATTTTCATAATATTTGAATAATGACTCTGAGTGTCAACCATAGTTATATAGAGATAATAAAGGATATTTTCATTTCTAATATTGTTATTGTTCATGAGGAAGACACCGAGTGACCGATCTAGGGTTGTCACACACAAAATGATCATATTCCCTTCAACAAGTGGAATCAACACTAGCGTACTCAAGAGGTATTTCAGGATACACTATAATGATTCATGATAGTTATCATTCCACTGATATGTAATACACTTCTTCATCAACATGATGAAGGGAAATCATTTTATTGCTAGTTTGGATATAAAGTGACGAATGTAGGCTAAGTGTTCTTAATGTCCTCTTAACTATTTTAATGTTTTGAGGAGGTGACATGATATGGATATTATTTTTTTCTCAGGGTTAACTTTGATGATTCTATGGCATACAACGAAGCTGTGAAATTTACACAAGTTAAAGTGGAAATAACACTTCAAGGGGTTCATCTTCAAGATATGCTATCATAGTTTGTTGAATATGGTATCAAGATTAGCTAAGTGTTCAAAACACTATCAGGATTTAACCACCAGATCATAAATGTAGAATTCAAAAAACATCACGAGGAAGGGTTTTAATATGTGATGTGTGGCATGTTGGTATGTAGGGACATCATTTCATAACCCAAAGGCAATTACTCTGTAGAAAAATAATATCTGAAGGGCCCTGAAGGTGTTGTATACATTATCTTATGGGGCCATTTGAATTTAGTTGTACACTAAAAAGCTATCCATGAAAGAGAGTGAATGATAACCGGCCATTATGTTAATCAATATCTATATGATTGGAATCATGAATTCATTTTTCAGACATTATCAGTTCAGATCTCTAAAGTTGATTCATACCTTGATTTTACCATTCTTCTTCTTTACTATGATGATTTTTGCTAGACATTTTGGATATTAAACTTCCAAAATATATTTTTCCTTGATAATCTTATCCACTTCAGCCTCAATTTTGGTGGTGTGAGTCGGTTGTGTCCTCCTGGATGCATGTTTATATCCTAGGTTGTTTTCAAGTAGGCACAAGTGGTGAGTTTCCACCTCAGGATCATAGCATGGGAATTTGTTGTAATTCTAGGTGAACATATCCTGGTGTTTCTTTAGGAAGGAGGTGTATATCTCTTGTTCTTATAAAAACATAGTCATTTAATGTGGGCCGAGGATATTCTTCCATACCCATATTATTTCTTTGAGTTCCTCAATAGTGGTAGAGAAAGATTCCTCAAATACTGGAGGTGAATCCCAAAGGTCTTACTTTAATTCTTCTTTCACATAGAACTAGGTGATTATGAAAACTTCTGGAAATTAGGGGAGGATTCAACATTTCGACATTTGGAAGGTCACGTAACTATTTCCATATCAACTAATGATGTGAGGCCTTTTTAAAGATCCAAAGGGGATATTATGGATATAGAATTATCATCTTTATTATCTATTAGTAACATGATAACCTATCCTGATGTAGTTGATGAGATAAGGATTTTTTAAAGTTCAAGGGGTGGAATGAAGGAATTTTCACCTACGAGTTGTTTACTTTCTGGAGAGTCAATGACTTCTCCAAAGCTGATGGGTTCATATTTCATGACTGATATCTTGGAATTTTCAGAATATATGCTTGAACCTGGGCCCATAACATCAATTTGATTGATGGGCAGCACATAATCTTCACTAATATGATTGAAGGGATTATCTAGGGTTATTTATAGACCATTTGGGTCATTGATTCAAGCAACATCCTCAAGAGTATGATGATTCCCTCTCCTCTGGTAGTATCCTTCATCAGTTTATAATGATTTATAGGATTTAAATGGGTATTTATCACCATGAAATTTACCAGTTTGATCCTTATGTAATATTTGAAGAGTTGGTGGTATGATGAGTGAATAGCTAGAAGCTAATGTAAAAAAGGCCTTCCTAGAAGAATGTTAATGGCCCTTTCTTTCTGAACAACCAGGAATTATATTTCACATATGAGATCCCAAAACTGATTCCTTAGATTTGTTCCATTAAGAGGATTCTACTCACTCTTTCCATAAACCTATAGCATTAGAGTGGAGGGAGAAAAGTGGGACTTGTTTAAACGCAATAGATAAAGTGTTTAGAAAAGAAAGAGTTTGACTCTTGAGTCATTGTCCATGAAGTATCATTGGATATCAATTTCATTTATCCTACTAGATACATACAAAGGTCCGATGTGTACTTGTATAATGGTGTTTTTCCTACTCTATGAAATAGATGATTATGTGACATTTTCAAGATATTTCTCTAGTGGAGGTATATCTTCACAACCTCATGTTAATCCGAAATACATAGGGATATAAAATTTGAGTGCTATAGAACTTAGGAGTGATACTGGGTTGAAAGCCCCTCAAACTGAGCAGCCCAAACCTTCCACTGAAATTAAACATGTCAAAAACACTTCCAAAACTTTTTCACATGAAATATACCCTATTAAATAAGATAATACTTTTGTTTAACCCACTAAAAGTTTAGAACCTATTTTAAAATAAAAACCAGTGTCAAAAAAAAGATTTTTTAGAGGACCAAGAAAGACTAAAGAAGAATGGTAGGACCTCATGTCATTAAAAATAGTTCTCAAAATTATTAGGAGGTATCCGAATGACCACTACCTTACCCTAGGATTAGTTCATCTGTGAAGAAGAGTGATGAAATTTAACTCAAAAAATATGTTTTAGAAACTTTTATAAACTTTCAAGTCATAATTACTTTACTTGATGATGGTAAACATATTCTAGGGTATAAAATTTTTAAAATGAAATGTGTTATTATAAAAGAAAATTCAAAGGAGCAGATAAAGTGAACCTTGGGAGAACTTTTTCCTCAATGATTCAACTTGAATTAGCTATGAAATATAAATATCCAAGGACTTTTACCATTGCCTTCACCCTAGGGTGTAACGCCTCGACCCCAGCTACCCAGAGTCGGTGCATTATTACATAACATTGGCATGATCACAAGAAAGATCAAATCTCGAAAGACCGATTGGTTTAGTAGCCTTGGAAACACTAGATATATTCATAGGTTTTACATTACATCATAAAATAAAAAACTACTACAACAACATAAAGTCTCCATAATCCACACTCATATCCCCACATAATATCCCTGCAGGTCATTCATAATTTACTTCTTCACTTCCTGGGAAAAATAAAACATAGAAAAGGGGTGAGCTCAAATGCCCAGTAAGGATAACAATATAGCGGAAACTTTTATAAATAAGAATAAACTTTTAAGGCAATGTATAACTAAAACAAAATCCTTTCAAACATGAACTATCAACATGGTATGGAATATATAAAATGAAATAATGCCATTTACTTATTCACATGGATATTCTACTAATCGAATAATCACATGCAAAAATCAATAACCACTTTCATAATGTTGGAATGCATAATGCCAGACTATGATAACCACATAGCCAAGGCCTCGTGCCAAGACTACAAATAAGATTTTGTCAAGGCCTTGTGCCAAGACACTAGTTTGTCTCATGAGACCTACCGATGCATCGAGGAGCTATAGTGGGCTCCACCCGTCACATATTAAGTCCAATGCATTCCCATATGAAAATGTTTAAATATAACATAAACATTCGTATTAAAACTAGCATACGAAATGTCAATACTTTCACCATAAACTATGAATGGTATAAAAATAGCACATCCACAGTCAAACATATCACAAAACCTTCAATACAATATAGAAGTTTTGTATCATAATAAATCAACTTCAAATAATCTTAAAATCCATCAAAGGATGTTGACATAGATGAAATCAAAATTCTTTTTAAAGAAATATCTCCTTTTATTTTGAAATCATTTAAGATCCATATAAAACATTTTCTTTGAAAATAATCTTATAAGCTTGTAAGGAAAGCTCTTAAGATTTTATAACGGCGTAAAATAACCGCACCCGCCGTATAAGTTTAAAAAAACATTCTTACCTCAATTCTGTCGAAAAGGTTAAAAAGGACCTTGTTTTGAAAATGACGGAAAGATTCCTTTATAAACCTCTTATAAAAAGTAAAACAAGGGTATAAATGACTTTAACCCATATTCTTGTAAATAGTAAAAATGTTTTGAAATACATTTTTAAGAAACGTGGATGTGGATGATAAAGATATCCTAGTAGATTATTACGTATAAACAACCTCGGATAATGAAGAGATTGTGAAATAACCCTTACCTTGTACTTTTCCTTGGTTGGGGTAGGTTAACCTCCTGTATAATGGTGAAATAGTTGTTATTAAATTATACAAGAATCATATATAATAATATGATATCATATATGATCTTTTAACATTGATTTGTTAATAATATTTTAGAATTATCGTCGTTTCGGGAGTTAACTTACTCATTTTATTTTATATGTTTTGTTACATAAGCCATGGTTTTTGTATCTTATTCATATCCAGAATGATATCCAGTCCTTAAACATCATTTTTAAATCATCAAATGATAATTATACTTGAATGGATACGATGGAGAATGAATCTCATCGCGTTCGTGGAGACGGTAAGCCGTACGTACGCACGTATGGTGACATGTTATTCAAAGGGTGGATAGAATACTGAATATGATTGTACCATATTTATAATAACATCACAGTATATGTGAGATACTGGAGTTATTATTTTAGAATGGTAAGAACAAAGGAAGAAGAAGTGGAAGAAGAAATGAACTTGGAGAAGGGTGGTGAAATCATTACCTCTTCTTCGGGTTCTTCCTTTTGATTTGATCAAAAGGCTCCTTAAGTTGGCTTTATGATCAAACTAAGGCCTCTAGGTTGTATTTAGGGATGTTGGGAGAGTATTTGGGAAGAGTTTGGCCGAACCAAAAGGCTTTTAAGGTGTGAAGAAATGAGAAGGAGGAGTGCCCTTTTATAAGAGGGGTGAGGGGCACCTTTGGAAAAGCTAGAAATATTAATTTATAAAAAATTCATATTCGGTTTCTAATGGCTCCAAAGTTGATTATTCAAAGGTTAAGGTGGGGATAGGTCGCAAACCACTCAACCAATAGAATTTAGACAGGTTTGGGTACTTATATTAACCTTATCTTTAAGTATTAACTCTAAGTTAATTAGTTTCACTTTTACAATGTCTCTTTGTAATTTTATATAATATGGTTAATAAACTTACTATATACATCCAAGAGACCCCCAAGTGGTACATTAATGATTAACCTATCATGATATAAGTCTCTTGGCCGAACCTTAGATTTTTAGGAATTTAATATCAATTAATAATATAATATTTGTTTAAGAACTCTTTTATGTCAATTTTGACACTATTCAATAGTTGATTTTTGTGAAACTCATAACAGATTGATTACTTTGAACAAAGTCAATTAAATCAATCCTAATATATCATATTATCCTAGAAAATTAGTTTAATTCATTAAAAGTTTCATATTATATTTATTTGGGTATTTATAATATCAATTATTTTAATTTTTTACTATTATAGTAATTACTGCATCATCATTGTGTCATATATAAAATAAATTATTTAATGTCTAAAAATTATAAATAAAATATAATTATGTAGGAAATCTTTTTAGCTTTCTAATGAATATTTATAATCTAAAAGCCAACATATATAACCCTATGTAACAATTGTTGTTCTAAAAGATATATGCTTATGTCATTTTTGTATTCATTTTAACTAAATTAAAATAAAGTGTCATTATCACTTACAAGTGGATCCATGGGGTCCCAAAATAGACCCAAAGATTCACATGGTCGACCATGTATCAACCAATAGGGTTAAGACACGTTTTAGGGTAATTTAGTATTATTGTAATATTATTTTTTTAACCCTTATTTACCGGATTTACCCTTAACCATGGTAAATAAAATATTTACCGCAGTAATTATTCAAAATGTCTAAAAATAAAAGTTACCTATTTACACAATTTGAAAATCCTGATTCCAAATATGGAATCCATTTTCCTAAATTCAAAACACAGAAGTGGCAGAAATTAATTTAAAATTAATTCCCGCTGTCAAAACAAAAAGCGTGTTTTTAAGAGATAATAACTATCAAAAGATTGACACTTGTTTATGTTCGGTTTAATTGTAAAATTATGTCCAATGACCAACATTATATTAAATGGTAAAAATATATTCTAAATATACTTTAAAACCACTCAAATTCATAATTTATCACTATTAATTATTTTGATTAAAAAAGTTGTTTTTAATTAAAATTTAGTAATTTTCACTATTCATCAAAATATGAAAGTTATCCGAAATGTACCAAAATTTCACCTTAGGCTAAATTCGATATTCCGAATCCAAAAATGAAGTCCATTTTCAAATATAAAATATATATAATTTCAAAAAGTAGGTGTTACTATTCATAACGGCTAGTTTGATTAGTTATGGTGTGTTAGAACTCGGTGTTGCGTACAACACACGCTATCACATTATTCAAAGAGAAGCGTACCGTAGAAGCTTGGGGTGTTACATAGGGTCCTGTTAATGCATGGATTTCATCCAATACTTAAGATCTTGAATAAATTTCATGCCCCGTTTTGTTTATTAATATTTATAGTTTATAGATCCAAAAACTAATTTAATTTTTATCCCATTATCCAACCAAAGTATAACCAAATATATTGGAATTTTTTAGGTTATTTTGGTATATATAAGAGACATGATTTTTCCTATAGATTTTTTTTGTATTGGATATAGAAGATGATAAATTTGGAATACATGCACCACTTATTCTTAGAATAACATATTTTCAAAACTTATACATAATACATAAATGATCATAAATGAATATTTTCACATGAATTTGGAGGGTAAATATTTCAATTTAATATTTTTCAGTCTTTGAAACAGCCAACAGAAGAACATTCATCCTCTCAGGTGAATATGATTAATTGGTTTTCCACTGTGTTGTTTCCTACTTTTGAAAGAAATGAATCATTAATTATTTTTCATGAAAATAAAACTTTATTACTGATTAATATGAATTATACATGAAAAAATGAGGTATATGAATAAATTTTGAACACTAAAATAATTGTTCATATACCTTTAGATTTTACAAATGTTTCTTCTAACTTTTGTGAGATTGTTGTAAATCAAGAAAATGATGAATACATTTTTTCTTTTGAATAAGTTAAAAAATTTAGATGTCAAGTAAATGTTTATTTTATTGAACCTATTTAAAATGATGCATAAAAATGAAAGTTTAATTGTTAAAACTAATAATTGTGAGTTTACTATAATTTATGATGTTTATTTTGTTTTCAATGAAATTTTCGAAACTATTAAACTTGAAGAAACTACTTGTTATTTTCTAGAAAATAATTAAAATTTTTCATATGAAATATGTTTCAAGAACTATAAAATTATAAAAACCACTTATGAAAATATATATTTTAATATTCTTTCAAATCTATAATTTTTATGGAAAATCATACCTGTAAATAGATTGAATAAAAACTTATTATTGTTGAATTTAATCTAAAATCTGATGATTTTAGGATTAAATTAAGATCTAAATTTTTTTTGAGACACACATACATTCATTAACCAATGAAAAAACCCACCTGAGTTAGAACAAAAACCACTAAATAAAAACATAAAATATTATTTATTAAGTAACAACTACCAAGTTCCTATCATCCTTGCATTGGGGATTTCAAATTAAAAAGATAAAAAAACATTTAGGAGTCATTATAATACATAATATTTCCTTATGATGGACTTTATACTATTTAATAGGAATTAGTCCATCAGTTTTTATGCAAGAAATTTTGTTAGAGGTGAATGCAAAACCTATTTGTAAATTTCAACGGATATTGAACCCAAAACTTTTAGAGTTTGTTAAAAAAGAAGCTACTACCTTTTTTCTGATATATTTGACAACCAATGAATAATTCATATCCAAGTTGATCCTAAAAGAGTGTTTTTGAAATTTAAAATAGTAATTTTAGTGAAATTGTTCCTATTAGGCTTCCAAAAACCCGAAGAATGTAAATTAGTTATAGAAAACTCAATTTAGTGACTAGGAAAGATAATTTTATTCTTCAGTTTCTCGACCAAGTACATGAAATATTAACTGGATAGACCCACTTCTGGTTTCTTGATAGAATTTTATGGCTATTTTCAAACTCACATTTCACCTGAAGATCAATATAAAACAATATTCACATTTTCTTTTTATACTCTTTCAATATAAAATAATTCTTTTTTGTTTTTTAACTCCCTAGAAACTTTTCAAAGATGTATGATTATATTTTTTTAAAATATCTAGAAATTTATATTGATGTTTTTATGGATGAATTTTTTATTTATGGATTATCATTTGAAGTCTGTTTGAAATTTTTTGTTAATGATCTCGAAATTAGAATTGATGATTTTTTTTCTCTACTGTGAAAAATATATTTTCCTTCTCAATAAAAAAATTGGCTCGATCATATTGCATTTAAAGATGGAGTTCAAGTTATCCAATATACAGTTGAAGTAATTTCTTCACTTCCATACCCAAAAATAGTGAGATATGTGAGATATTGTTTAGCCATGATGGATTTTATAGGAGATTAATAAAATATATTGTAAAGAAAAATTTTACCTTGTCTTGGCTACTTTAAAAATAGTTATAATTTTTCTTTTAATAGAGCTATAAAAGATACTTTATGGAGATGAAAAAAATTTGGTATCCCCACCCTTTTTCCAACCACAAAAAATTTGATTTACCTTTTGAATTAATGACTAATGCATCTGATTTTACACTTGGGATGCTTCTAAGTTAAATGTTAGAAAATTATCCTCATTATAACATTTCGGACTCTAGAGACCATGATCCGGTTGTTTCATAACATTATAGGTACAAAATACAAGATTTCTTGAAGGATCAAACAATTTAGTATTCTTGGAAGACTAGATAAATACATACATTACATTTCAAAACATATGATACACCATTGACATATTTCAATAACATTATTATAATTTCCATTATATCCCCTAAAATTACGCATAGTCTTCTTATAGGATTCCTTGGGAAAGGAAAACAAATAAGGGTGGCTCAAATAATCATAAATTATTAGCATGAAATGGAAACTTTATAACATAAAAATTTTATAAGAGATATAACTTGAATAAATAAACAATATAAAGATATAATCAATTGGAACTGAGGGAATTATATATTCATGAAAATAAATGAAAACATGGATAACAATAATTATTGATCTCATAATGATGGAATTCATATCTTTTGACAAAAAAACATTCTATCAAGGCCTTGTGCTAAGACACTATCCTATCATGGGAATAGTTATACACCATAACCCAACCTGTTTTGTCTCATGAGACCCATTGATGCATCAGGGGGTTATATAACTCTCGGTCCTACCCATTTCCAAACTAAGTCCAATGAACCCCATGTTAGAGTCATCAGGACCAATCATTACATTCCATAAGGAACATCTTACTGAATAAAACATGGATATCCGTATAATGGGAAAAATAGAATTCTAATACTTCCCCATTCAATAGAATAATGTGGATTTCTAGGAGAACATCCCTGTATAAACATAGAATATGTGGTGTATCTTAAAAGTATCATAAAGTACCCTCATCAAAGAAATACAATGGAAAGGGTACTTCTAATGTGTTGAGTTATCCTTGAAAGATAGTAAATGGGTTTAATATTTTTCATTGGTAGGAGACCATGGAAATGGTAGGAAAAATCCTTTATCATAGTTCACTAATATCTTATGAATATTTCAAATCATATCCCCTGGGAGTGTCTTTCTAGGTGTGTGGTCTTAGTCCCACTCACCATGCATCAATGTGATGATTGAGTAAATTCTCAACCAACCCTTTTCAGGATAATTACCCCTAGGTGTCTCTATGACAAAACCACATACAATTTCTAATATCTATATATGGATGTATTTTCTAGGAAATTAAGCACACTTTTACTTTAGAAAATATTTGGATGGTTTTCCCACCATGGAAAAATTTAAGTTTTTAAATGGTTTTGGTAACTATTAAATCAATAGAATATGAGAGAGTGATAAAATTATAGACTTGTAAATCCCATAATTTTAATAATGTGGAAGAAATTATTCTATGGAAATGTATGCATGACATAAAGGAAAATAGATGGTGAATACAAATGTACCCCAAAGAATGCAAATCGAGATGGAAACCCCCACATGTAGCTTGGGTAGAAATTCAATTAGAACCCCATGAAAGAGAGGGATTATAATTAATATTTAAATTATATGAATAAAGTAATTTAATTATTTAAGATCTCAAATATATAGTATATACACCACATAAAATAATTTAGGATCATAATACCAAACATGTCTGAAAGAGAGGAATTCGAGATGAAAAACACTTACCTCTTGTCATGAATTCCATGAACAATCATTAACCTCTTGTACCATAAACATGAATATCTTAATTACATAATTAATAATATTACTCATATACATTTTCATTTATACTCTTCATAAATAGTCATTTCCTATATGAATCCTACATATTTGTCACATCAGGTTTTTATAGTTTTGATCGTTTGTACTAGTTTCATAATTGTGGTGACTATATTCATTATCCTTCCAACGTTAATTATTAATAAGTTTTTAATTTACCATTATATATTATTTATAATTATTTTATTTTGTTTAAATTCCATTCATGATCAATTATGTTATTATACTTGAAGATGAAATCGATAACAGGCATTTTTCAGTGATTCTTGACAATTGAATGGTGTTTTCTTGAATAATGAATTAAATATTGATATAATATCTCAAGAATAGAAAACAATATATGAAAATTTATATTATATTATACCAGTAATTATTTTCTCAAATTCAATCATTATATAAATTCATAGTATTATTTTAGTAGGTGGTTAAACCGACCCAAACTAGAACATACCCTGATTTAATTAATGATTATGGGGTGGTTTTATTTTAATATCATTATCAAAAAATATAATGATATTACTTAGTTTTTATTAGTTTAATATAACATAATTTTAATTAATTGTAATAATAGTTAATGTATATTTAAATGTTACATAATGTGAATAAAAGTTTATCCTCTTAGTACACTTATTTTAAATGATTAAAAAATGATGATCATTTTTTGATCATATATTTAATTTATACACAAATTTTTCATACATGAACCTTAATTATATCATAAATATCATATTTATACTTTAATACAATCCTTATATCCATAGTTTTAATGAGGTTATGTAAAATGAAACACACTATGTCGTGGAGGTGGTAGTCCGCACAACGCACGAACAATGATTTTGTTTCTCTTAATGGATGTGGTATATGAATAAACAATGATAAAACAATTAATATAGGAAAATTAAAATATATAAATGATAATAATAAAATAATATTATTTATTGAAAATAAATTTGTAATAATAGTGTTGGGAAGAAAAAATAATTCAATGATAATACTCATGTTAGGGACTTGAATTTTCTATGGAAGTATCTTGGGAAATGAAGGCCTTATGATAACTAATGGAGAATTGAACATTTTAAAAATTGAAGAGGGTTATTTTATGATAAACTTTTTATCATTTCAAGAGTAAATTATAATTATAGGTGACTCTTAAAGCCGTGGAGATGTTACCCTTTTATAAGTGACGAGAAGGGTAGTTTTGGGAGTAACCCTTACATTTTCAATAACATAGTGTCACTATTCAAGGGTCAACGGACAAAAAATGGAAAAAAAGTGGTTATAGTGAGTGTGGGTCGAAAATAACCTCAAATACTCCTTTTACAGACAACTTTGAGTGTTAGATGTATTTTTTAACTTTTATGTTTTATCTTAATTTAATTTTACCTTGTTAATTAATTTCAAACCATAGTTATTAATTTTAATGAAAATGATTAAGATTAGCCCATTTACCTAATTTGATACTTTTGATTTCAAATATTAAAGTCATTTTATTAAATAAAATTTCTTATGGTGTGAAAAGTTAATATTAAAATACACACTTAATCACATAAAAATAGTTTTTAAGGAAATAACATTTTTAAGCATTAAAAATATATATAAGATAAAATTATCATGGATACTAATTTTAATAAAATAAATTGATTTGTTATAAATATTGATATGATGAATTAAAGTAAATGTAATACTAAATATCCCTTGGAAATATTTGATTCACAGAAAAAATGAAAAATAATTTTTTATTAAAGTAACATTTTAATTAGTTCTAAAAATATTTTCCAAAGGTTTTTTTAAGTTCAGAGATATTTTTGAAATGAAAAATATTTTCCTGTAAATTAATTTTTTATTAATTAATTTTTTAAAACATGTAGGTAATTATTATTTAATTATAATGTCAAAGAAATTATAAGTTTTTTAAAAACCATATTTTTTTTACTAAAAACTGATATTTTCAAAAAAAAAGATCAATTATTCATACTAAGATAATTTGGATATTATTAATTAAAAAAATTAAGTTAATTTGTTCAATTTAAAACTATAAAATTAATATTTAAAATAAATTCATGAATAATTAATCTTTAAAGGGGGAATTGTGTAATTTTTTAGGTTATGGTGTTTACCTTCTACAGTATAGTCTCGGGTGCTATACACCTCCATAAATAATATTTTACTAGAAAATGGGGTATATATAAACTATTGAACAAGTGAGTATATTTCTTTCTCATAGCTTCTTCAAACTCCCATGTTTCTTATTATAGTTTCTTATTTCTCTAATGGACTTTCACCAATCCAGTTGCCTAATTTCGAAACACTCTCTCTCTGACATTAAGAATATGGATACACTCTTCATTAAATGAAAAGATATGGTCCAAATATATTCCATCATATGTGAGAACATGTGTTGGATCTGGATCGTATTTCCTTATTAATGAAACAAGGAAGACGTTATATACTTTAGAAAGGTTGGTCAGCATGGTCAATAGGCAAGATACTACCCCAATTATTTATAGTATTTTAAATGGACCAATGTGCCTTGGGTTTACATTCCTAGTTTTACCAACTATTAAAACTATCTTTCTTGGTGAAACCTTCAAGAATACTGGATACAAAATTGAAATTACAATCCTTTCCATTGATTATTAGCATAGCGCTTTTTTCTGTTATGGGTTTCTTTAATATGATCTTGAATATTCTGTACTTTAATAGATATCTCCACTGACATCTCTTAGACAACTAGATTTATTTCTCTAGATTCTTTCTAATAGGTTGGAGTACGACACCTATTTCTATACAATTTTTATATGGTGTCATTTGGATTCTCTAATGGAATCTACTATTGAATAAAAATTTCACCAAAGGTAGATAATTATTTATCATTCCTTATAATTCAAGATAAAATGATCTCAAAATGTCTTCCAATGTTTAGATAGTCCTTTCAAAATTCCCACTAGTCTAGGGATGATAAACGATGCTCAAATGTATCTCAATATTGAGATCCCTTTTAATACTCTTCTAGAATTTCAATTTAAACTGAGGGTCCTGATCAGATATAATAAATAGTGGTGTCCCATAAAGTCATAATGTTTCATTGATATAGATCTTAGAAGGGATCTCAAGAGGTGTGTATTCTATTATTACTAAAAAATGTGAAAGCTTAGTAAGATGATCAATGATGAAAAATATAGTATCATTATTCCTTGGAGTGTTTGGGATTCTAGTTAAAAATTCCATTGTAACATTATCCCACTTCCATATAGGTGTAGTAAAGGGTTTCATGAATCCCATAGGATGTTGGCTTTCATCTTTCACCTTCTTTTATACTAGTCATCTGGACACATAGTTCATAATTTCCCAAAAACTAATATTTTATTCCAACTTAAATGAAACCTTGTACATCAAGGTGGTATATAGTGGTGAAGACCAAGGTAATATCTACTAATAATAATATTACAATGATGGTGTGGGGATCCTGTGATATAGTAAAGAACAAGAGTATAAATAGAGATTTCTTTTCTATCAAGACTGTTAACAGAATTTTTCCCCTCCCTCTAAGTGTGAGAGACAACAATTTTTTCCAATGATAGACTTAAATTTCCTGATAAAATAAGTTAGGTACCATGGATTGTTGTTATTTTCCTGAATAAATCCAACCAGGAGCTTAGATTCCAATTCAACTTTCGTAATATTGATGTTATAAGATTTCACAAAGAAAGTCCACTAAGAAGAGCTTTCATCTCTGCCCTGATTGAATTACCAGATTTATAAAAGGAACTAAAACCAATGATCACTAACTCTTTAGTGTCACAAACAAGTACTTCGCCTCTCATAGTTCCTTTTATGCATGACCCATCCACATTTAATATATATCTTTCCTTGGGGGTCCATTTTATCCACCTAACTTAAGGGTCCATGCTTCTAGAATAAAAACTTTAAGAGATAACGCCTGTACCAATATCCCAAACCTCCCCACCATGAATTATAGAATCATGTTTGGCCACCAGTGACAACACTAGAATCTTAGGAAGTTATCGGGAATAATGATTTCCATCATGACCATTATTCCTCATATCCCAGATCACCCAAAAAAAGGTGGTAAACACCATTCTTAATACCTTGAGTTCAAGTGAACATATATCATCTCCATGAAACTATAAGAGAAGAAAATCCAATATATCCTCCACCTGAACAAAAACTCCCATCCTATAATTAACTGGTTCCAAGGAGAGTCATACCCACTCACCTTTAAAAAAACAAGTGTCAGAAGGATTCAGTATTTAGATTTTTACAACACCAGCACCATGAGGCTAGGTTTACTCCCCATTTTTGAATTTTTTTTCGAAAATTGGAATAAAATTATTGCATAATATCAATATTATGAATTACATCATTGTTGGAAATTTCTTTTCACAAGAGCTTTTTAGCCCATAATTCCAAATGTTTGTTCAATTTCATAGAACTATAAAGATATAAGGTACTAAAAAATCCTAAATTCAACTCCATGAACATTCATTTTTTAGGTTTCTCAATGAGAATTATCCTTTCATGCATAATTTTTCTCAGTCTTTCAAGTTTGGCTGAAATGAAACTCAGATGAGATCTAGCCTACATGAATCTGATCTCCAGGACCAAGAATCCTGCAGAGAAGTGGGTTTGTCTGGTCCAGCTATCTTTCAAATATCTTATATCTCCTTGAATAATCACCCACTTCACCTTTTCCTCTAATAGACCAAGATGGTTTCTAATACACCATGCCAAACCTGATATCTTTCCTAGTCGCATGTCCCAGTGGGTCCAATCCTCCCCATATTTTTCCCTCATGAAACCAGCCCATAGAGAGTTTCCCTTGATAATATCCAAATACAATCTTTCTTACATGACCTAAATGGTGTCTAATACACTTTTTATATTTATATATCCCTCCAAAAGTGGTATTTACATCTATTTCAATGATGCACAGTGGCTCTTCCCCTCTCCATTGTTCTCCCAAATAAAATTTTTTATGATTTTTTCATTGTTATTTATGATTCCCTTTAATGGTTTGAATATATAGAAAAAAATTAATAGGTATGGATATTAGAACACTATTAACAAGTGTGATCCTACAACTAAGTGAGAGCAACTTATTTTTTCTAGTTAAATATTGGAATCGGTATCTGACTGACCTAATTTTCAAACAAGACTTTTTTATCTTCCCATTAGTGATGGGAGCTCCTAGATACTTCATAGGGAGGAATCTTCTATGAATATCCATTTTTTCTAAATTGATCTTCCATGACGAGTTGAACATGATTTCAGAAGATACAAACTTCTCTTTGGGTAATTGAAAAATTTCCCACTCCATTATCTATTTGTATTCATCATTTTTTTAAACCGCCCATCAATTTTTCCCAACCATTTATAGATAATAAAATGTCATCCACATACATCAGATGAGACACCAAAAATATTTGATTAATATTCCTAAAATCGTGGATGTACTATCTTGAAAATTTATTCTAAATATTTATTGTATAGTCCAATTGCTCATGATTAAATAGGTTTGGTGAAATAGGATCCCCTTCCTTATACCTTGAACTAATTTGAATAAACTAAAACTTATCTCTATTAGGAACACCGAGAGACGTGGGGGAGAAAATCTTCTGATGATTGGATCACAAGACCATTCACTGAAGCCTAATGTATCCATAAAATTCTAAATATATCTCCATTACATATGATTATATACCTTATTCATATCCACCTTTATTAGTATTTTATATCTGATACAATTATTGTTGATTTCATTCTCCATCTACATCACTATCTCGATCACCCCATAATATTCCACCCCTTCAGGTATCTGTATTGCTAAGTAGAAATGACCAAATTGATAAATTTATTAAACATTATATTTATTATTCTAGTGAGGATTGTATATGAGAAGTTTCATAAACAAATTTGTTTGAACTGATTCAAATATGTTGGATCCTTGACTTTCGAAATTAGAACTCGTTTGGATGCACTGATTATACCATCCCACCAAAAAATGATCTCTAAAATATCTATACATATTTTTTCTACTGGGGTATATGGAGAACATTGTGTTATGTGCTTCATCTAGTGTCTCTCTTTTAAATTTTTATATGGATTGAACACATAACCTCTTCCCAAATGTCAACACTCCAGGTCTTTAGATGTATTTTATAAGTTTCCCATCATTTATTACTTTAACCTTCCTCTATATTTTCTCATCATTTTGCTAGGACTTCTCTATATTTTCCAGTAAGTTTAGATTAATAATTTTTTGTAAAAGGAATTATGGATCCTCTTTACTATAAATAACCATATCCATATTTACAAGATCTCTATATATAGAGTCCTTATTAATCATCATCATGGTTATAACTCCATGAAACCTTTCTAATCAATGCATCAGACACCTTATTTTTCATTCCTAGGGTGGTACAGTATCAAGTAATTATAGTTATTAAGTAGTTATAACCATCTAATTTTCCTCATGTTGAGATCCTTTTAATAGAATATATAATTCACACTCTTGAGGTCTATATATATATATATCACATATTTAACCATAGAGGCAGTGTCACCATATTTTCAAATAAAATATTATAGATTCCATATTAAGTTCATGAGTTTGATAGTTCTATTCATCAAATATCAATTACCTTGATACATAATAAAAAACCATATTATTCTTCATAAGGACACAACCAAGTCCTTTATTAGATTCATCACTATAAAATAAAAGTACTTACTTCCCTAATGGTAGAGTTAATACTGGTTCATTAATCAGTATCCACTTTAACTCATGAAAATATTCCTCAAATTCCATGGAACATGTGAATTTAAAACCTTTAAGTGTTAAATTTTTTAATATGTTGGCCAACCAAAACAATTCAGAGAAAACCACCGATGGTAACCTGATAATACCCATAAACTTCAGATTTTAGTTATGTACATCAATGTAGTCCATTATTTGACTAAAATTGTATTTCAAGGGTTAAAACATATTCAATCCTTAGAGAAAATATGGATAAAAAATAAACTTAATTGAGCCAAATTTTACACTTACTGTATTTACCATATAACTATTTTTTCTAAGGATCTCTAGAATTATTTGCAGATGACTCCCATGCCCTTCATGGTTCTTAGAGTATGTTAAGATATCCTCAATTAATACCACCAGAAAATTATCAAGATGGTCCTTGAATAAGCGATTAATCATATCTATAAATATAGAAGGTGTATTTTTTTATTTCAAAAGGCATTACTATAAACACATAATGTCCATACATTATTCAAAAATTACATCTTTGGTATATCATCCTTTATCAACCTTAACTGATAATAACCAGAGTAAAGTTAAATTTGTGAAAAGTATTGAGATCCTTAAAGTTGATCAAATAATTCATCAAAGGGTTGTAAAGAATACTTATTCTTTATAGTAATGAAATTGATCTTCCTATTATTTATGCACAGTCTCATAGATCCATCCTTATTTTTCATGAATAAATTAGGGGCTCCCCATGGTGAAATATTAGGGAGTATAAATACATTATCACTCAACTATGAAACATTTTATTCAATTCTAATAACTCCACGGGTTCCATTCTACAAGGATTTTTAGATATATTCCTTACATTAGTAATGAGTTCAATGGAGAACTCAGCTTCATGCTCTCGTGGATGAAAAAATAATTCTTCTAGAAAAATATCAATGAACTTTTATACCCATTTAAAATCCTATATTCTTATGATATCTTCCTCATCCATAAATCACATATAATTATCCTCTATACCTATAAATTCCTTAATGAGATATATTGTGGAAGAATCCAAAAATTATCTAGATGATGAAGATTCCACTATAAAGATAAGATATTACACCTCACCTTCATGAATCGTTATCTCCTTTTGGAAAAACAATTTTGAATTATACATTGAAATGAAATCCATACCAAGGATCATATTAAAGTAAAAAATATGCATAATAACTAATTTTACAAATTTGGTATGCACATGCATTATAATTGGAACTTCCTGACATATCTTGGTTTCAATAATATTCGCACTTGGTGTCTTTATTAATTACTCCCTTACTAGGGTTCTCGGGAAGTATGTAATATTTTTTTGCAAACTTGGAAGATATAAAATGCTGTAAAGATCCATAATAAAATGAAACATTATATAACTTTTCGGTAATGATCAAAGTACCTACCACCACATCCTTAATAACTTTTACTTTAGTTGTGGTAATCGTATTAACTTAGACTTACTCCATGGGACTATTATGAAGTAAATTCCTTTAAATATTGGGGAATTGGTTCACATAATTTACCTTATCCCTATATTAAAATCATTGAAAATAAATGATAATTCTTTTCCCTTTAATTGGTGATATTTATGGACTTTTTCTCCAAACTTTTCACAAACTCGGATTCCATTCTTGAATGTATCAGGGTGTTTCTTCCCACAACTATCACATATGGGAAATCCCACCCTTCAATTTCCCCCTTTTTCACATTGTTCTTACCCTAGTTATTATATGACCTATTCTTCTCCTAATTTCCCTTTAATTCAAATATCATGGAGAACTTTTTTTCTATCTTAATGGTTCTTGAGACTATATCCTCATATGAAGATAACATTTTTGAGACCAATTCCCTTCAAAAGGATTGGATTTAACCCATCAAATAAAGTACCAATATTTCATTCTAATATATATACATAGTTTATAACATGTTTATCTATCCTTGTAATGTTATCCTTATTCTCATCAATATTTTCTACCACCTTTTGAATCAGATTAAGGAATTTCCTTTCCATTTGTTATTTTTCCTCACAAAAACGTATTTTTCATGGAATACCTCTGTAAAAGTCCCTCATTCCATAATCTTTATCTTATCATCATATTTAGTGTTTTGAATTTGTGACCACCATTGGTCTGCATCTCCCATCAGATGATAGACCAACCAAATGAATGTTTCATAGTCACTACTTTTTAAGGTGAGAAAGATCATATTTACGTGCTTGATAAATTTTTTAACTACCAATGGATTAATAGTTACATTGAGTGATATAGGTTTTTGTTACATTAAGTGATCTAGTATAGTTACACCGTGTTGTGGATCCACATTTTTCTCTATGTAGAAGAGATTATTTGTCATAATATGGGCCAACTACCTTAATATGGTTATGAAATAATTAGCCTAAAATCTAGCTTCATTAACTTGTTTAAGAAGAACATCCTTGAATTGAATATGTGTGTTTAAATGGTTCTTGTTCCTCTTATTATTCTCCATCTTTATATAATTTCATATACATAATCATCTCATGATATTTAATTGAAAAATATAATTCCTATTACATTTTATAGAGTGTTCTTAATGAATCTTGATAGTTTCTTCATAAAACTTGTTCTATCTAACTTGGTTCCTCTAAATATAATCCCTAAGGTTTTTACTAAACTCATTATGAAAACAACTATAACATTACATAATCTAGATACCTAGATACTGTAGTTACATTATTTGTACAAAATACAAGAGTTACTGAAGGATCCATTAGTTTAGTAGTCATGGAATACTAGATACATACATACATTACATTTAAAAACATAAGATACAACCTGAAAATATTGAAATAATATTATTATACCATCCATAGTATCCCTATAAATTACATATAGACCTCCTCTAGGTTTCTTTGGAAAATTAAAACAAACAAGGTTGAACGTAGATGCTCAATAATGAGTAATATACAATGTAATTTTTCATAACATAGAAATGGAATAATTGATATGGAATTAATAAATGAAAAACATGAGGCCATAATCAACTAGATTTTAGAGCATGTTATATCCCTAATAATAAACAAAAAATATGGTTAATAATAATCATTGATCTTATACTGATGGAATGCATAATTTTCATAACCTGAACAACTATGGCCCAATAGGTAGGTGATAAGCTGAGTGTGACAACCCCAAGCTTGCCTCCAATACTCCAAGGGCTACAGACTATCACTGAGTAGTCATATCACACACATATGGTAGGAATTATCCTAAGGTACCTATATGAAGACACATATATCCAAGCCCATACAATGTTGAAAGGTAAATTAAAACTAATACCAAAGGCATGCATACATCAATATCCCATAATCAGAGTATGAAAAAAAGTATAGGAAAACATAAGGGCCAAATAAAAGCCCACCAAAATTGGAAAAGAGTACAACCTACTCAGAAGGAGGGGACTGGTATCAAATGAAACCCCTGGTATGAACCTTGGTCTGTCAAGACCCAAATATGATCCACCTATTACCTGTCCTCCAAGGACTTTATAAAAAGTCCTATCAACTGTATAAGATATTAGATGTGAGGGACGATCCAATGAAGGTGAGTGAATAACAGTACCTAGTATTATACCCAAAAATAAATAAATATAAATCATCAATAGTATTATTCTTGTCAGTACACGGGTATGTTAATCAATATATGAAACATAATGATAATAGAAAGCCAAAATATTCTCATAACAGAAAACTTTCCTTAAGAGGTCTCAACCAATAGTTCCAGCCACATGATTCTACTTAACGTTTCAAGGTAACGCTCTTCCAGGAGAATCCACTCCACGATCTATGATTCTAATGGAGACACTCCTCCAAGATGTCATTCTCATCAGGTATAGCCAAGGAAGTAGTCACTGGATCTCCATAGATCATACTTCCATGATAAGGGATTTCACCTAGGCAACAAGGGGACACCACCAACCCTACTGGATACATTTTCTAAATAGGGAATCAATCCCTTATTCATGGTGGTCATGCCATTACCAAAAACCCTACATAGTAAAGAAGATATAATAGATTATCCCAATCCATTCCTCATGAATGGATACCATGAACTCTATCAGAAAAAAAAACCCATAGAGGGGATCATAATCCTATATTGAGGACATAATTCCACATTGTACCCCTATATACATGGACCAAGGGATCACACTCAACTAAACCTGGTCTATACTGAAGAGACATATGGCCTTAACTTGTCTTGAAATGTGTCTCTTATTCCTTGGGTCTACATATGTCTCACCATCTCACATAGCATATAAACCTCTATATACATTTTGTGCCCTTTTTTGGGTACATGACATGTAGAGATTAGTTCGGAACTCATCCTATCACATGCCCATGTATGTTTACAGATGGACTTACCTGTGTACTATGTATGTGTCTGTGTACTTGGTCATGTCTGAATATCCTATCACGCCAATGTACTCTACCCATGTCTGTATGTCTAATTGTGTCCATGTATGTGTATCCACCAAGATACATTCTAATTTTCTAGTGTCAGGTCATACAACATGTGAAACATGTCACATGATGTGTGATACTTTTCTCTATGCGTAAACCCTAGAACCATAGAAGTGGGACTTTATGACGTGTGTTCTTCAGACTATATGCAGTATAGTTGGGAATTTCAAAAAAAATAGAAAGAGTTTACATGTATTACTATGTTGCTTCAAGTATAGATTACTCTATTCAATCTACCAAAAACCCTAATTTGGTGTTGAATGAGACTCTCCATTTTTTGTTGTTAGAATCCAACCTTCGATCCACTCAGATTCACAAATATTATTGTGACACGCCATTACTTCATGCCAAATTGGGAATTGTGAATCACCAGTCCGATCTCGATAAAATTTTGATCAAATTCCTTCACCATTGCTCCTTGATCACAAACTCGTACCCACGATATCAATTATTTCCACCAAATAAGATTTATGCAATGATCAACTACAAGGTATTTTTAGAACTGCTAACTAAAGAAATGACAGTGATGAATCATGTGAAGAATGGGGGAAGAAATCCAATATACACAAAACTAGGAATAAACCATGATCGTTGTTTGGGCTGGAGTCAATTTTTTTACTGTTATAATGATTAATGAGGAACCAAAAAATAAACAATAATGGTAATTTCCCTAAATCCCAGGTATATAACCTCACACCCGCATCATGATTGACCCGAGAATCAATCTGTTAATTAATCAGAATCACATTCATCATGGGAAGAAAAAAAGGAAATAAATCATGAAAATAAAGTTCCCTACCTTGAGTTTGGATTGATCACTAATAAAAAACGAATTTTTTTATCATCATCATTATTGAGATCCTCAAATTTCATTGGTGAAAACGATCCTCAATCCATTGTCATCCACCAAGATCTCCTCCAATGTATCCTCTATAAATTTCAAGGTTACATTCCTAACCCTAGGTATTTGAAATAATATTATATTTATATATTATATTAGTTCGAGGTGATTAATCCTAAATAATTAAATAAACTTATTTATTTATTTTATTATTGCACATGTGACAACACTTTATCAAAACACCTAACACTGAAGAAGTTTATATCATGCCTAGGGTAAAATCTACATTCCAAACTAAATGGTACTATTTAATTTCCCATTTGAGTCCCTATTTGGGAGTTATTACACTGTTTAAAAAAACTATGCATGTGTAATATAATATATCTAATATTTTTATTATGCCAACACCAGGTCTCATCAGGCCTTGAAATCTCACATCCTCTTAGTGCTTGGTTCTGAAAATATTATTATATATATTTCAATTCTCTATATGTAAAAAATAGAGGCATTAAGTTATCCCCATCATAGATATTTTCTTACTGAGAAGTGAAAATTAATACTCAAAAATATATGAGTACTGATTTCACATCTAGTTCTTCCACTCCTAGCTTCTCTCCTATAGATTCATGTGTTGCCACTAGACATGCACCAAGGTAATTACTCGCTCGTAGAGGATCTTCTCCTGTCAATCATTGACCAACACCAGTTACTATAAAAAGTTAGATCCATACTTGATTTCCATCTATCCATATTTCATAACATGTGATGGTTCATACACATAACCCCTCAGTTGTGACACATGGAAGACCTTGTGTACCCGGTCAAACTACATCTGTAGGTCCAAGAGGTACACCACCTCACCGACCCTATGTAATATATGAAAAGGTATAATGAAAATTAGTGATAAATATCCACCTCATACAAATATATATTATCCCAATGAGGTGAGACCTTCAGTAACACATGGTATCTCTCCCTGAACTCCAAAAAACTCCCTCATCAGTTCACATAATACTTCTGATAACTCTAGTCAGTCTTTATCTAGTCCTAGATGATATGCACATTATTTGTCATCTCTCACACCAACTCTAGGCCCATGATTACTGAATCACATGGATCAGACCAACATAGTTGAAACCTTTATGGTCTCCCACATAAGGCCTTTAATTGTTCCATAACGATAGTGGAATAGTATATTTTGTTGTACAAAAAGTCAACCAAGGCTAGGTGATCCTCCAAACTATAATAAAAGTACAATATGAAATCCCATAGTATGTATTCCAGAAACTGAATAGTTTTCTTATTTTTACCATTAGTTTGGGGTAGAAATTCCATGATCAAACACAACTAAGTCCCAAATTCCTTCTTAAATACTCTCTATACACATGACATGAAAGGAGAATAATGGTCTAAAATTATTATAAAGAGAACTCCATGAAGATGGAATATATACAACATGTAAAGGTGTATAAAGATCTATACTGAACTATTCTATAAGATAGATAGGAAGTGGACCAACTTGGTCTGTTATTCTATGATCACCTAGATGGAATTGGGTCCTCTATACACCCATGATAACATCATGTTGATGTTCGTCGATATACCCACCCAATTCTACTCTGGAATCTCAAGGGGTTAAGATAATCTTATTTGAACATGGTGCTCAGCCTTCACCTACTAACAAGTGAGGCATCAAGATACAAACTTCTTTTCACACTTATCCATCATTGGCCACCAGAACTGACCCTAAAGGTCATGTTATATATTTTATACACCTAGATGTACTACCATGTAGGACGTATGAAACTCCATCAGAACAGTCTCACATAACATCACTAGTACCATCTCCCTTCCTAAAAAAAGGATGATGTGCTCCCCACCTTCATAAAATCCATTAGGAGTATGTCCAATTTATATCTAAGTAATCATGGTATCATAGTTGGAATCTCCATCCTAAGACACCTTAACATTTGTGTAAGTAGTGGTGTAACAACTTTTAATTGGATGTAAATTTGTACATCCTCATCTACAAAGGACAACTGTAATGAGGCTAACTACTATAAAGCCTCAATCAACAACTGTCAATAAGATGTCCTGCTAAGATAATCCTACACTATATATGTTTCTCTTATCAAGAGTATATACTATCTTAATGTAATTATTCTAGAGGATTTATATCCATCTCTCCTATTTAAAGTTAACATCCCTCTGATAGAATATATAATTAAGACTCTTATGATCAAAATAGATGATAAACTACACGCCCATAAGGTAATATAGCCACATATTTAGGGCTAATACTACTACTACCAACTCTAGATTATGGTTCATGTAATTTTTATCATGCAATATCAACTGCCAATACTCATAAGAAATCAATCCTATACTCTTCATCAAAACACAACAACGCATGGTCCCTAAAAATCACATAACACTACATACTCAACACCCTCCTCTAGAAATATCAAGATAGGTGTGCTCATCAAACTCTATCAAAACTTTTAAAAAGCATGTTGGAACCACTCTGTCCAAATGATTGGATTCCACTTCTAGATAAAATAAGTTAAATGTGTCTATATCCTATATAAATTATGCATGAATCTCATGTATCATCCTGCAAACCCAAGGAATCTCCACAACTCCATCATTCTCTTGGGTGTATCCCAAGCTTACAATGCCTCAAACTTCATTGGGTATACCGTGACATCCTTTGCTGAGATGACATGTCCCAAAAAGTGGACCTCTTGAATCCAAAACTAAAACTTCAAGATCATCCTATAAATCTAATTCTCTCTAAGTATATCAAAGACCATCCCAAAGTGTCTCATGTGCTCCTCCTCAGACACCGAGTAAAAAAGGATATCATCAATTAAGACCATAAAAAACCAGTTTATGAAACGGTGAAAGATCTGTTTAATGAGTCCCATAAACACTAATATGGTGTAAATAACACCAAAAGGAATCCCCAAGTACTCATTATGGTTGTAGAGACATTTGAATGACATATCATGTATATCATCATCCCATACTCGAAGATGATGATAGCCTGATCTAAGGTAAATATTCAGGAACCATCTCAACCCTCTCAACTAGTCAAATAGGTTATTGGTCATTGGTAGTGGATACTTATTCTTAACAATCACTTGGTTTAGGTAATTGTAATCCACACACACCCTCAATATCCTATCCACCTTCTTCAAAAAAAACACTGGGGATACCTTGGTGGAAAATAATGGGCATGACAAAACCCTTCCACTTCAATCCCTTGAACTGCAATTAAACTCAAGAAACTCTGTAGGAGCTATCTGATATATTGGCATAGATATTAGGGAAGTCCCTTGGTGAAATTCAATATAAAATTATCTATCTATATGAGGAGATAATCAAAAAAATTCCTCAAGAAATACATCATCATACTCTACCACCACTATAGAAAGCTGAAACCCCATAACATCCACTACTCCATGGGAAATACTATCTAACTGGTGAGTAATTGGTTGTATCCTCCTACGCATGATCCCATCAAACTATTCATGGGTTTATTTCTCACCCAAAAAGGGAACCTTTATCATTCACCATAGATACACTACATCCTATTCTTATAACAGTCAATCTAGGCATAAACAATGGATATCTAGCCCATATCTAAAATTACATCATAAGGCCTAAAAATTGCTAAAAATATATCCCACAAGAATATCTATCCTCCTAGATTTAGGTTACACTATAGACCGAAGTGTGTGATCATCGAGTCACCTTAGGTTGGAAACTCTAAGTGTAAGGGTAGAGCCAAAGGCTCCACCAGAATCTATCAGTCTTGAACTAGAGAAGTTGAAAAAAGAGTGTCTTGAACTCATGTCAATCAGTACTATAGAAAAAGTATCGAAGACATAGATCGTACTTATAATCATCTCGAGAGCCTCAGGGTCATAGGTCTCCACTGCCTATATCTTTTCTCATACTTAACCACTAATTCCTTGAGGTCGGTGAGGACCACTTGGGGGTGTTGTTGGAAATAGGTCAAACTGCCTTCCACATCGTAGTGCTCTCCCCAATAATATACTATATATTCCAACCTCTATACCTCATATATCTTACTATTGTCTCTGTCTGGTTGGCCCATTGATTATATCCCTATTAATTTCCTGGTGGGTCAGAAAATCTTGAGTGATATTTCCTTGATCATCGTAAGAGAATCAATACACCTCTCTTAGCTAACTAGAACCATCCTAAGATCCATGAACTATAGAACATATATCCTGGGATTTCCTCGTGAGGATTCTCACATACTTGGATCCCTATGACTACCATTAGTTACCAGCTGCTGAGGTCTCATCTTTTGTGTTCCAACTACCAGCACCCAATATTGGTTTCTGCTCTTCTAAAAATATCTCAACAACTAAAGTCTACTCAAGAACTTAGTAATAGGAGGGAATGAAAAGAGATATTACTTTGTACATAATATCTTAGTTTAATCCCCACTCAAAAGTCTATTCTATGAATAATGGATCTTGAACAATCTCCAAATATTATTAATAGAGTTCAATGAACTGCTTTGAATACTCTATCATGATCATTATTCAATGTTGTAATTGAAAAAGATTCTTAATCCACACTAATCATAACATGGCTAGATAGAACTAATCCCTGAAGGGATACTCGAAATATATCCAAGATAGAGATGTCTTGTTTTTTGGATGAGTCATAGGACTCCACTATTTCCCAGTGGATTTAAATAAAAATGACCTCTAGGACCACCATATGATCTGGATGTTCCCTCACAGGCCAGAAAACTTGGGCGATTTCCTCTAGCAAGTCCTCAGCTACCTAGGGGTTTGGATCACCCTGAAAAATCTAAGGTTCCTACCAATAAAACTCATATAGTGCAAGGCTCATGTTCACATCCTCATCCTATACTATTGAAATAATATATTACTCAAATGGTGGTGGAAGAACTTGACCCCCCCCCCCCAGAGGTTCCACCTCATATACATGACCATGTACTAAAGGCTCTTCACTTGGAAGATTATATTCAAGATCCCACTATTTAATTTTTCCTATATGTCTTCATGAAGGCATCATAAAATAAAAGACACACTATGGCGAATGAATATATATGGGGAGTTAACTCAAGAAGGAAATAGATACCAAAACCCCTTTTCTATATAATTCATGTACCAATTTTTTTCTTGTAACTAATTCTTACACATATCAAGTCAATAAGAATGTTATCAAATTTCTAGTGAATGGATATGTTACCCACCACACCAATACTAGAATCCCTAACTAAAAGCTAAGATCAAAACCCTTTAACAATATTTCCAGAAATCCTAAAACAAACCTCATAGTTAGACAAAAATTCAAACTTCAATCCTAAGGTTGAATCCCCTCTGATACCACTATATCACCACCCAACCCACTAGGGCCTTCCATACTAGTAATAAGTGGAGCATGATGACCCCATGATTACCTCCAATATGCCATGGGTCAAGTTAGAATATCACACATATATGGGAGGCATTATCCTCATGTACCTTTACAGGCAGAAAAATATCTAAAGCTATATGATGTAGAAAGGTAAAGTTAAACTGATACCACATTCATGGATACATCTATATCCCACAATCAGAATACCATAAAAGAAGGAGAAAGAATAAGGGACAAATAAAATCCCACCAAAACTGAAAAAGAGTCCAACCTACTCAGAAGGAGGGGACTAATTTCAAATGAAACCCCTAGTATAAACCTCTATCTATATATCCTAAACTATGCCCAAACTTCCCCCAATCCTCCCAAAAATCCTTCAAAATACCTTTCATCTGTATAAGACATGACATGTGCGAGTAAATCCCATGTAGGTGTGAGTATTAAAGTGCCTAGTATGAAACCAAAAAAAACACCGATCATTTAGAATAATAAGTATTCATATTATCAATAAACAAGTATGTAAATTAATATATGAGATATAATGATAATAAAATGCAAGATATACTCATAACTGACAACTTATATCAAGAGGCCTCAACCAATACTACCTGACATAAGATTCTGCTAAAGGCTTCAAGGTAATTCTCATATGAGAGAATCTAATCCAGGAGTTTTAATTCCACTAATTGTACACATTTAAGAGTTCATTATTGTTGGGTCTCACCAAGGATGTACTCATTGGATCTACAAATATCAGGCTTCCTTTATAGGGGATCATACCAAGGTTTTTGGGGGAAGCCACCAATCCTATTGGATCAATCAAATAGATAGGGGATTAATACCCAGTGCATGGTAGTCATGTTGATACCGTAAAACCCATCTTCTAAAGAAGATATGGTATAGGATCCAACCCCAGATCTTACAGAGGGATACCATGAACTCAATATGAAATAGAACCCATAGAGGGGATCATAATCACATGTCAAGAATATAATGGCACATTGTACCCACATATGGATGAACCGAGGGATCACTCTCAAGTGAACCTGGTCTATACTAAAGAGACAAATGACCTAAACATGTCCTAAAATAAATAAAAAATTTCTACTAGGGGTATATGATATGTCTCATCTACCCCTGGTCTCTCTGTATATCGCCGTCTTACACGACTTGTAAACCTACACATACATGTCATGTGATTTTTGGGGTATAGAATGTGTTGAGGTTAGGAAAACACTTTTCTACTTCCTGTCCATGTCTGTGTAAATTTGGTTGTGACTTTTTATTATGGTTGTTCCCATATACATAGTCATATCTAAGTACCGAGTTGTGTCTGTATACTCTATATGTGGCCATGAGTGTGTCCATGTCCATGCTCGTGTATACTCTATGGTAAATATCAAGCCCAAAAAACCAGGTCACATGGTGTCATACATGTGTCACAAGTCATGTGATACTTTTATTTGTATGTAATCCCAAGTGTTGTAAAAGGGGGACTACATGATGTGTGTTCTTTGGACTACATTCCATGTAGTTTTTAATGTATCTAAAATTATATAAAGTCTTTATGAATACAAACATGACATTTCAAACTTATATTCCTCTATGGAATGTAATAGAAAACCCAAATATGGTCTTGATTGGGCCTAGTCATCACTGGTGGCTATAATTAGATCATTGATCTACTTGAATTCACAATTTTTTCTCACAATGTCATCACCGTGTGCCAAAATGGGAATTAGGAATCACTGGTTTGATCACAATCCACCTCATATCATCTAACATAATAATCTCACCTTGATCACACCTTTAATCATGAACTTCTACCAATAATATTTATTACTTATTTTGAATATTGGTCATACAATGATCGAATACTATGTATTTTTCAAAATAAAAACAAAAGAAATACCAATGTTGAATCATGTGAAGAATGGAGGATGCAATAAAATAAAAACTAGTGGAATGAACCTCGACCATTTTTCAAGGTTCCCTTGATTCGTTTATGTTATAACGATGAATGAACAAACAAAAAATAAACAATAATGATAATTTTCCCGAATCCCAGGTAAATAAAATCATACCAACAACATAATCGACCCATGAATCAATATGTTAGTTTATTCAATTCATGTTAATCATTGAATAAAAATAGTTAAAAAATGAAAACGAAATCCCTCCATTAGGTTTTGAACAACCACTAATGATGAATGAATGTGTGTTGTCTTCATTGATGAGATCCTTGAATTATTTTGGTGAAAATGATATTCAATCCATTGTCTTTCACCAAGTTCTCCCCTAACATATACTATCTCAATCTCATGGTTATGAGGCTAACTGTAGGTATTTTTCATAACCGTGTATTTATAGAGGATATTATGTCAATATCTTTAAACCTAAAAAATTAATTATTTAATTATTTAATTTTATTACTTCACCAGCAAAAACAATTTATCAAAATGACCAACTTTAAAAAAGTTTATGTCATGCCTAGGGAAAAACCTACATTCTGGACACAACAGCAATATCAGATTTCCCATCCAATTCCCCATTCTGAATTTATTCTACTATTTCTGGAAAACTATGCATGTGTTATATAATATGTTAATATTTTTTATCATATCAACTTCAGGGATCATGAGTCCTTGGAATATCATGCCATCTTATATCCTAGCCCTCAAAATATTATTAAATATATTTCAAAGATTTAATCGAAATAAATATGTTACAATAAATCCAACCTTCAAAACTTGCTATCATAGACTTATGCCAAAAGACTATCTTGTTTTTGGAGTAGGTATACACCAAAACCCAGCCTTTTTTATCATGGTACTTATCAATTCATCTAGGGGATATCAAATTCTTATCCCCATGAAACTCTTGATTTAGTCCAATTCATTCCCCATAAGATTCATCATGAACTTTCATACCATTCTTTAATAAACCACTTACTGAACAAAACATGGCTATCTATATAATGATAAATATAGAAATCAAATACTTCCTTATTAAAAAATAATAATTTGGATGTCTAGGATAATATCCCTTAATCAGCATAGAAGTTATTGGGTATCATAAAAGTAACATAAAGTACCATTATCAATAAAATATAGGGGTTAGGGTACTTCCAATGTGATTAGTTATCCATGGATGATAGTGATTGGGGAAAATAGTTTACATTGGTGTGAGGCCAAAGAAATGGTTTGAAAAATCTTTTATCGTGGTTCACTAAGAGCATGTGAATAATCCAACACATATCCTCTAGGAGTGTCTCACCAGGTGTGAAGTATTAGGACCACTTGCCATGCATCGGGGTGATGATTGAGTCATTAACCATCAAACATTTTGTGGGTGATTACCTCAATGTGAATATGTTACATAGAAATATATACTTTTTAGTACCCAAACATGGATATATTTTCATAGAAATTACACACACTTTTACTCTACCAAAACATGGTATGGTTTTTCAACCATATAAAAGTTTGAGTTTTACAAAGTTTTCGGTTATTCTTAAATCAAAAGAATACGAGAGAGAGACAACAATATAGACTTTTAAATCACATAAATTTCATAATATTTAAAATTTATTACATGGAAATGAATTCACAAAACAAAAGAAAATAACTGGTGGATATGACATGATCTCTAAAAAATAAAAATTGAGATAGAAAACCCCTACATGTGGATTGGGAATAAATTCAATCATAACCCCTAAAAATATAGGGATTAAAATTGATCTTTAAATTCCTTGACTAAACTCACTTCATGATATAACATATCAAATATCACCACATAAAGGAAGTTTGGTTGATGATTCCAAACATCTCCCAAAGAGAGGAATTTTGGGATGAAAAACCTTTACCTCTTATCCTGACTTCCATGAAGATAACCTATTATATCATATACATATATATCTTAATAAATAAATTATTGACCTTTCTCATATCTATTTTCATTTATAATATTCATAAATATTCATTCCCTATATGAATTCTTCCTATTATTTACATAATGTGTTTATAGTTTTGATCGTGTGTACTAGTTTCACAATAGTAGTGTTTCTATTCATTCTCCTTACTAGTTTTATTTTTATTATTTATTTAAATTAATGTTTTTATATGATTTATAATTATTTATGATATTTAAAATTCCATTTATGGTAGTTTTAGTTTTTATCCTTGCAGATGAAATGGAAAACATGCATATTTCAGTGATTCTTGAAAATTGAATTGTGTTTTCTTAGTTAATGAATTAAATGTTGATATAATGTATTCCAAATAAAAACAATATTTATTCAAAAAATTCTATTATGTTGTTATATTTATTATTTTCATATATTCATTCATGATATAAATTTATAATATTTTTCAAGTAGGTGGTTAAACCGACCAAAAAATTATCATACTACGATTTAATAAATGATTATGAGGTTGTTTTGTTTTTATATCATTATAATAGAAAAATAATGGTCTTATTTAGTGTTTATTAATGTGATATATCATAATTGGAATTAATTATAATAATAAATAATGGATATGAAAATATTACACAATTTGAATAAAATGTTATCCTCTTAGTATACTTATTATAAATGATTAAAATAATGATGATCAATTTTTAACCATATCATTAATAGGTTATCTAATTGTTCATACTATAACCTTAATGATATCATAAAAATAATATTTATCCTTTAATACCATCCTTAGATCCATACATTTAAGGCAGTTATGAAAAACGAAACACGTTGTGTCGTGGAGGTGGTAGTCCGCACAACACACAAACATATTTGTTTTCTTAATGGATGAGGTATACAAATAAAAAATGACAATACCCCTAATATAGAAAAATTAAAGTATATAAATGATACTAATATCATTATATTAGAGTTTTTAGAATAAATTTTTAAGAATATAATTAAAAATGAAAACTAAGTTGGGTATAACACTCATGTCGAGGGCTTAAATTTTCCTTACAAGTCACCTTGGAAATAAGGGCCTTATACTGATTAATGGTGAAAATAATATTTTCAATGTTGAAGAGGGTTATATAAGAGTAGAAGCTTTAGATTTTAAATAGAAAATTCAAAGTAGAGGTGTGTCTTGAAGTGGTGGAGATGTTACCCTCCTATAAGTGAGGAGAAGGGTAGTTTTTTGGAGTAACCCTTACATTTTAAAGAATGTAAGGTTACTATTCATGGTTTAATGACTAAAATATGAAAAAAAAGGTTATTATAGTGATTTTGGGTCAAAATACACCTCAAATACTCATTTTATAGAAACATTTGAATGATTTATGGATTTTGGTTTTAGCTTTTAACTTTTATCCTATTTTAAATTTTTCATTAGTAATTAAATCCACACATTAGAAATTGATTTTAATGAAAATGATTAAGATTTCTCCTTTTATTTAATTTTATCCTTATTATTTAAAAATTTAAAATCATTTTATCAAACAAAATTTCTAAACATATAAAAAGTTAATTTTAAAATAAATAAATTTAATTGCATAAAATAGTTTTAAGAGAAATAATATTTTAAGCTTTAAATTTATATATAAGAAAAATTATATCAGATATTTATTTTAAATACATAAATTTATTTATTATTAAAAAAATAAGGTCATGAGTCTTTCGATGAAATAAAAAACCGAATCACCCTTGAAAATAATTATTCAAAGAAATGACCAAAAATAGTTCTTTTATTAAATAAAATTTTTAATTAGTTCTAAAAATGTTTTCCATAGGTTTTCTAAGTTTAAATAATATTATAAAATTCAAAATATTTTATGTTAAATTTATATTTAGTTACTTTAATGTTATTTTAACTTATAGGTTATTCTTATATAAGTATAAAGTCATACGAATTAAAAGTTTCCTGAAAACCATATTGTTTTAATAAAAACCAACCTTTTCAGAAATAGATAAAAAAATTAACACTTGTATAATATAGATATTATAAATTCTAAAATGAATTTAGTTTGTTCAATTTCAAATTATAAAATTAATATTTTAAATAAATTCATAAATAAATTATCTTTACAGGTCACATTGAATGATAACTCTGGATATGTTGTTTACATTCTATAGTATAGTCTTGAGTATCACACTCATATAATAGCTTATGAATCTGAGAATTTAGATCAAGATCAATAAAACTACACAACAACTAAAAAGGATGTATTGGAAAAAAAACATTAAACAAATTTAGATGTTATTTTTTAGGCATTAAAATGATTTTCCCAGACTATTCTATAATCTTATTCTTTATAATGAAAATGAATAAAAAAACATAGGTTGTTAAGATATGTTTTGTGGTTTCAAGAGTTTGGTGTTGAAATGAATATTAGTAAAGGAAGTGAAAACTTTATGTCTATCCATTTGAGTATAATACCCCTATTTTGGGTGATAAACATAGATCTATTGACCCACTAAAGAAAGCTTTCCTGATGAGGAGTTACAAGCTTTTAAGAGTGAGAGAGCATGGTTTACTGATCTTATGAATTATCTGGTTATTAATGAAATACACCACTATTTTTCTAAGAAACAAGATTCTAATATTTTTATTGATTTAAGAAAATACATTTGGGATTATCCTTGTATAATTTTTGTAGTGACCAGATAATAAGGTGATGCATTTCAAATTTAGAGATTTAATTAGTGAAAAATTATTTCCACACTTTAAGACACATATGGAAATATGGACCCCAAAGAACAGTTTGGAAATTTCTTGATTTTGGTTGGTATTGTCCCACAATTTAGAGTTTCTTACGGATTCTATAAACAAGTAAAATCCTACAAATTTATGGTAATATTTCCCAAAGGATTTAAAATACTCTATAAACCCTTTTGGTTTGTGATGTTGTTTATGTTTGGGGTATAGATTTTATGGGATAATTTCTGAATTATTTTTGATGCCTTTAAATTTTAATTTAAACTGACTATGCATCCAATTGGGAAAAGACTATTCCAACTAGTGATGATGATGAAAAAAAATTAACTAAATTTGTGAGATGAAATCTGTTTTCTAGATTTAGATTGCAAAAGTTTATCATCACCAAATAGGGTAATCAATTCTATAACAGAACTTCTGAATCCATTTTTAGAAAATATGGAGTTCATAATAGTGTTTTTACACCCTATTACCTGTAAAAATGGAATGGATAAGTTTTCAAACATGAAGATAAACAATATTCTGGAGAAAAATGAACACCTAAAAAGAAGAGCATGAAGTTTGTGCTTAAATAATTATATTTGGGATTATAGGGATGAATACAAAACATCAATTGAAATTTCACCGTTAATACTTTTATATATAAAATCTTGTCACCTACCCCTATTGAGTTATGACACAAAGATTTTGGTTGTTCAAACATGTAACAAGAATATTTTTTCTATTATAAAAGAAAGAAACGTTTTTATTTAGGAGTTAAAGGAGATGAAAGATGCCTATAAAATATCCATGTTATATAAGTAGAAAAAACAGGATTTTTATGCTGGAATAATCCTTAAAAAGAGCATAAATAAGCAGAAAAAGGTGTTTCTATTTGAATATATAATGAAGTTATTTCTAAGTAAATTTCATTCTAAAAGGTATATACCTTTCTTTATTACTGATGTTTCCATTTGGTGTTGTCTAGGTCAAAGAAATAGGGAAGGAAATAACATTCATAGTCAATGGAAATAGATGAAATATTTTTATTGATATTTTCAAGATCCTCTATGGGAGATCAACCATTAAACTACTATGTATAACTAAACACTATGTTGTGTCCTTCATATTCATTTTTTTTCTAAACTTTCTAATTATAATTTCTCATATATATTTTTTCATAATTAGTAAATTACACAAAATAATTGTGTGGGAAGGAACATCCATTATTATACTGAGATTTTTTTATTTATTTCTATTTTGGTATTTTACATTAAATTTAGTATATTTTATTTCATTTTTATGTGTTTCTTTTCATTTGTAGTGTTTTTTAATCATGTGATCTCAAATCCATATATTTATAACTTTTAAAACCCATGTCAATGAGTGAACTAATTTAACCCATGAAACTCAATTTAAATTAATTCTAAAGTGAAACTTTTTCCTTAATCAATATTGTGGTAAAATCATGAAATATATTTTGAATTTTGAATCCCATGCTTTAAATAACAATCCATCTTTATTAATAACCTACCTATGGGGAATATGAAACTATTTTTTTAAATGTTCTTCATATCTAAATTATTTACTAAGATAACTAAACAATAATTATTTTAACTAGAATTGGATTTTTTTGTTAAAAATTGAGGTTTTAAGACATTTTAATTGAATAAAATTAAGAAAATGATTTGATTTTAAAATACCCCTATCAAAAGGATACTTTTATTCAGGATTTCCTTTTACATTTTATCCTCATGAAACCTTATAAATCTGTGAGTAACCTATTAGTAAGCTACATTAATAGCCATTAATCCTTATACAAACATTCCCTAGAAATGAAATTTCATAATCTAGTAGAACACTAGTGTGGGGGATGATGTGTTTTGGTTTTATACATCATTTGGGGATGATTTAGAAGTAAAATCAATAGAAGGTAGGTTTTTTTTAGTATTGAAAAACTATGTTTTTATATAGTTTTTTTAATATTGTTTTTGAAAAAAAGTAATAAAAATATTATCTGATAAAGCTACTGCAAAATAATAATTTTTATTCAGAGGATGAAAGGAATATTTATCATTCAAAAACCATTCTCAAAATTTTAAATAACTATTTGAACTCAAATAAACCTCTCTTATTTCAAAACTGAAAATTTGGAAATATTTTAAAAATCCAAAAATAGATGTTTGAATCTATTAAATTAAATTGAGTAAATGTTTTTGCTAAAATGATCAAGGTTTGAACTATCCTTCAAGAATTTAATATGTTGTGAGATGATTCACTTCCTAGATGATTAAGGAGAAGTCAATTCTTGAGTGAAAATAAAATCATGCATTTTTACTATAAAAATTTACAAATTGTTGTATATACTAATGTTGTTCCAACATATCTCATCTAAAACTATGTTTTAATGATTTCAAATACCCTCAAATTTTTATCTAATGATTTTTATTAAAGTGTGCAATGAAATATGTTTAATGTTATTGATTTTTTTCATAAGGAATTTATCTTTGAGTTAAAATTTTCTCTAAGTGTTGAATCCTTATACTCAAGTTTTACAAATTATAAAATTTTAATTCTAAATCTTTACAATCTCTAAATTTTGAGATAAATTTCAGTCTTTGGAAAATTATCCTAGTATGGAAGTCTTATGATCTGACCAAGCAATACATTTAATTCATACAATCAATTAAAGTCTTGTGCTCAAGACTTACGATCAATAGAATACTTACAAGTAAAAAAATCAATATGATTAAGTATTATGATAAATACCTATATTTATAATGAATCTATATGATCAGAAGAAAGCATTATTATCAAGAAAGTCTTACGATCAGAAGAGAAGACATCAAAGACTTATAATTAAACTCCAAAGTCACACATTCATGTACAGAGTTTTAAATTGTTATATGTTATGATATTTCTTCAAAGGATTGAAGTATTACATTAATGAATAAGTTATATACTTATGAATGAAGTATTATTATGAGGAAATGATTTCTTACACTGGATGTATAAAGTATTACATTCAGAAGACTTATGATACTAAAGAATTACGACACTGAATACTATTAAGAAGGTTTAACATATTTTATTATTGTATTTAGGATATTTATTACCATTTTATTATATCAAGAGAATTATAATCCTACATTAATATTTATCAAAAGTATTGATGTATAAACAAGGAAAGTCCAAATTAATTACAACCATTGTTTCTAAGAAGATCAAGATTCAAGGAAGTTGTAAGTTACACTAGAATGATATCCAATTTTTAATTCTTGTGGAGAATGTCACATGAAAAGGGAAAATAGAATTAATTTATGAATATTATATTCTTTTTTCCCAACCATTTCAATAAGATAAATATGTTAAGATTCAAAAATGAAGAAGTTCCATGAATAAATATAAGCTTCTTCAGTGATCAAAAAAAGATAAACAGAGAACACATATACTTTGTTTTTCAAGACATCTTTTCCATGAATCTAAAAAAATTATACTATTTTATATTATAGATATATTTATATAAAAAATATGTTTTAGAGTTAATAAAATTAATTCACTTCTTCTCTGGAAGTTTTATTATTCATTTGTTAGTTTCTTCTTGAAACCATGCACCAAAACCAGAATCCATCTATTTATCTTTTTTGTAAATTTTTACACTAATTTTTGTGAGTGTGTGAAGACAAGTTAAATCCCTTGTAAAAAGGGAGATCCCTATCAAAATTCATTGAATTTTTTTAAACAAGTAACATTTTATTTCACTCAACTGTCACGGCCCCTGGGAAAAGGGACTTCTTAGTGAAAATCATCATGGTCGAAGAGAGAGATCTTGTGGAGTATACTAGGGGATTTTTGTTCTACAATCCACCATAAAATATATATATTCCATTTTTATCCTTTATTCTTTTATTTTCTACTTCATACCTAATAATATTAAAGAATATTTTGAGGGGAAAATTTATTTGGGGATAACTTTTTAAGAACTCAATTCACCTCCCATCTCGATTCATTTCATAACTCCCTCTAGATCAACAAAAACCTCTCTAATTTTCATTAGTTCACTTTCACATATACAAACTACCAAACATAATCATATAAACACCCTTGATAACTTCTCATGATAAAAACAAGTTTTTGTTTCATTTGGGTGGAGACTTAGAAACTTTTCAATCCTATAGTTACCCTTTCATTTGATTAAATAAAAAAGGATTTATTAAAAAATTAAATCTATGTGATGGGAAAAAACTTTAGTGAGTTAATTGTTTTATGTGTGTGGGAGAATAAATGGAGTGGTAATATATTGATTTAACCTAATGTAAAATTTTAAATAAAGGGTTTTAGGAGGCATGGAAATTTTGGATTTTTTGATGTTGAATTTTTTTTCTCTATTTGTATTGTGTTTTGAAATAAAATTGGTGTTATTTTTAGTGATTAATTATCTGTTTTCTATCAGTATTAAGTGTGGGAGAATTGATTGAGAAAATATTTTCCTCAATTTTTCTTTGAATTTCAATTATTTAATCCCCACCATTTCTAAATTTTCAAAAGAATTATATCATTTTAATAATTTGGGTGAATTTTGGGAATTATTATTAAAATGGATTTATCTATGATTTTAATTATTTTAAATCATTTTTAAATTATTGATCAATTTTTTTGCATTTGTGTTTCTATGAAAAATTTCATTTTTAACTTGAAATTGATAAAAATTTGGTTAAATCTTATTACTTATGACTTTTATTTAAGTTTTGTAAGGATTTTATATCTTTATTCATGAATTCCATGCATTTATTATGAATTATAAGGAATCCCATAATACTTTTCCATTTCATATTAATTTCATTGAATTTAATATGAATTTTGAGTGTTTCCGTATAAGTCTACTAGTATATAAGACATTGAAAATATAATTTCGTATGACTTTCCCTTTTATTCATATGACTTTGGAATCTAAAATGACTTATAAAGTCTTAAGAAACTATTTAGAGCCCATATTAATTTTCCACACCATAAGCCTTTCTTCATGTATGACTTTGAAATCATATATTTCTGAAGTCTAATGAAATAAAAGTTATATGAAATATCTGAAGTCTTACAGAATAAATTATTACCATTGAACTGAGTTCCTCACATATGACTGTGAAATTCGAAGAAAATGGGAAGGGATGCTTTACACTATAAATAATAAGGTTGTTACATGATAGAAACTTTTATGGACTTTGAAGCCCAATCCATTTTATAAGTCCTTACTCCATAGAGATTGTTTTACACTATAGATGATAAAGGTGAAGATTCCATAATACAACTTGACCTTTTGTGTTGTAAATAAACACCCAAGTTATCATGATAAATATTTCACCCAACCCATTATCTTAGACATAAGACATAAATAAAATAGAGATGAAGAGGCTATGGATTATGGGAGATTTAAATGAGAAATTAAAGCTTGTCCCCCATGTGAACACCCCATGTATAAGAGGGAAGAGAAAACTATTGATACTACCACCTGGAGAGATTACATGGAAATGACTACTATGTGTATAGATGTTCCCCAAATGAAATTGGAAATCTATTCACTTTTAAAATATTTTCCCTCTATTTATGGATATATAATAAGGAAACAACCAGAAGAGAGAGATATTGGAGTGGACCATGATGGCTAGAGGATTTCATACAATATTACTACAGTTTTTGGCCATCATAAAAGATAGAAAGATATAGATAGAGAGATAATAAAGAGAATGAGAGATAATTTATCCATTCTTAGTTGAACCCCTATGCTGTTGTGGAAGTGGATACCCAAGGAAAATCCCTTCTTAGTCATGTATTATTCATTCAAATATTTTTGAATTTTTTATGGAAACTATATTTTTTAATGAATAGATCCCTTTTTATTGAATACACTTTCTTCTAATATGTTTTAATTGTTTTTCTATAATATTATTTTCACCATTTAAATTTCTTGTGTGGGGTTTTACCTTTGATCATAGTGATTTTAGTTTGGTTTAGTGGCTTAAAGTAGTTAAATCACTTATATAGGAGGAACAATAATCATACTGAGGTTTTGGTATGATATTAATGTATAATTAGGTGTTCCCCAAAGGTTGTTGTCTGAGAATTGGGAAATAAAATTAGGTATAATTTTAAGATAACGAGGAAGGGAATGTTTGAAGGGATACATTACTACTTCTTTTAGAATTTTATTTCACACTTCTTTTCAATCTAATATTCCTCTTCATTTAAAAATAAAATCTATAATTTTTTGTATTTTATTATTTTTGTTTTCATTTATTTTTTAGAAAAAACACCAAATCCTTACTTTTATTTAAATTTTAAAAAATAAAAAATAAAAATGATACTTTTGATACTTAGCCCACAACCTCCTTGGGAGACAACTGTCTCCACCAGATTTTGTGCCTCATTACGATTTTTTATTTCTGAATGGTTTCCAATGGGTTTTTTCATAGAATTAGAAACACCCAATGGTTATATATCCATGAGGACCTTCTTTAAAAAGGATGGATCTCATTAATTATTTCAACCTATGATTCTTAATAACTCTCATTGTTCGAGAGAATGGGAGGTTAATCTCATCACACCCTTTTGGGGGGAATTATTTCATACTCTGGGAATCTCTTATAGATTTAAGAGATGTTCATGAATCTTTTATTAATTCAAAAGTATGATTTGGGCCATCCTAAGTATGAATAAACTATTATAAAGTATAGAATTCATAATATTATATATGTATCCTATTTTCTTCATCAATGGAGATATCTATATATATACGAGGTTCTCCATCGATGGTATCCTCTTATGTACTACATAGAGATTCTTTGGCTATTATTATGATGATGATGTTTTTCTATCCACATAGTGGGGAACAATGGAGTTTATTTTCATCTAAGGAGGTTAAGGTTACTCTGGATTTTATCATCATTTAGGGAGACGACATTTGTTTTGATGTTGGGATCGAATCTGTAAATGGGATTCTTATGTATCCTTATGAAAGGAATCAGAACCCACTTATTTTGGTGTTTCTTAATAGGAAACATAATACATTTTAAGGTCATGTTATAAGGACCCAACCATTCAATTTAACATTATATGGTGAGGAATTCTAGGCAGAAGGTTCCTAGAAAACGTTTAGTGTGGGAATTATGCCAAAGTATCCCAGAAAACCTGAGAGAAATGTGGATTCTTAAGTTGAATTGAACCCTACTGGAAAAGTGGCCCAGAAATAATAGGGTTGATTTGGGGTGTTGGGTTTGAACCACAGGTATGTTTTCTTTGTATTCCATTTGGATGGGAATCAAAGCTCATGTAGTTTAGTAACAAGGAACCAACCTATGGATTCCCTAAAGTGTATGTCTCATAGGGGAGTACGGCCCTTTGAGGTGATTAATTTGGGGCTTATTACTATAGATTATTCCCTTATAAAGGTGCCATGAGGGATTTTTTTAACTCATGGTGATTTAGAGGCATACTCAGGGCTCACTTCTGATGAGTATTCCCAGATTAAGGGAATTATAGTTGGGGATTATTTCTAAGGAGGATTCCCATTGAGCTTGGACCCTAAGTGGGATCCCTACTTATCCTAGTTTACACCCACACAATCTAACTGATTTGTTGAACTACGTTAACTCTGATTCTTTCTAAGACCAAATGATTAATTCTCGATCTGAGAAACAATAGAAGGTAGAAGATTCGGCAAACCACACCATTTTCCTCCTTCGCTGGCAGAAGATGAGGAGGAGGACGTTGGAAGAGGTTAGGGTTATGGAACTTCTATCTCTTAAATTTACTCAATAAAGGAATAAAGGTGAAGGATGTTTTTGCAGATAGAAAAAATACCACAACCTCCTATATGAAAGGATAGGGGATTACTCCAGGAAGGATGCCCTAAAACTCATTCCATAGTGGGATGAGGGTCAGATTCCATATTGAATGGAAAATAAAGTGTAATCCTTACCCTACCTACTAGGAATTAGAAGTTCTAGGTATTATATATGAGAATGGAAGGACATTTTACAAACCCTAATCCCCCAGATTGGGAACTCCTCAACACTTTCACTAGGATAATACAAATCTACAGATGCCCCATGGATCCTGACCCTCTGGTAGGACAAGTGTAGAAAACCTCTAACCGTTGAAATAATAATCCAAATGGGAGACGTGATGATGTTCCTTGCCACAATTTTTTATAGGTCATAAGGTCTTGGTGGATGTTAAAACTCAGTCCCTTTCATACAAGGTATCCAATTAAGGAGAGTCCCTTCCATGAGTGTCTTTGAGGGAGGCCTCATGAATGGATCACGTAGGCTGGAGGTTAGGGTGAACCAAGGTGTTTTGCACAAGGGGTGCTCCACGTAGGTTGGCCTGGTAGAATTGGGTGTAACTTGGGTGATGGACCACCTGGGTGACTACACTTTGGGAGAGACCTTGCTCAATCCTTCAATGGTATCCACAGGTGTCCCTAGAGGTAAGTTTTGTAAGTCCCTGGTTAAGGAAGGAAACCTCATGCCAGTATTCTTTAATTGGGGGTTGGTAGAATTCCTCATAATGGTATTGCTTACTTTAAACCCTGATAGGACTTAATTTCCACTAGCCCCTTTTAATTCCATCTTCTTTAGGTGTTAGAAAACAACCTATATGGTTTTTGAGGGCTTAAGCTAAGTACTAGGGTGATGAAAGTAGCAATCAGCATTCTAGAAATTTTTTTTGTACAAATTAATATTATTGGGGTCCTATTTATATTAAAATATAGGACAATGGGAGAAGGAATAATTTTATACATGGGTTTCTCATATGTCATCTGTGTAGGGTTCTACATAGGTAGCTTGCAGGCCTATGGTAATTTGAGATATCATTCACAAACGTTCTGTGGTAAATTTGAAAATATTGGACTTTTCCTCTTCTTATTTTATCTTTCCCCTAAGGTATTTACCTTTGTTTCCTTTTAATCCATGTGAAAAAATAGAGAGTCAAACAAATTCCCCCCTTAATATTGGATCTGGTCTAAAATAGGAGGGTGTGATCCTTAGGAAAAATGGGATGAAAAGGATGAATGGTTCGTACATGTTTTTTCATGTAGGGCTTCTATGTTATTTGTTCACTAAATACTGCTTTGTAAGTGGAGCATGTGTATGGGTCTCTCAAAGAATATCTTCCTCGTATAAATAGCGCTCTCATTTTAGTGAACATCTCTCCTGACTTAGATTTTTTAGGTCTCTTCAGGCAAGTTTCCAGCAAAGATCTTCCGCTCTTGTTCTTTTACTAATGATATTATTCGTGAAGACACAGTATGTACCTAGATGCATGATGTGTAGGATTCTATGAGTGACTTTTGTGGTGAGCCTAAATGATTCTCCTGCATGAGGTACTCACACAATTCATTTGAGATATCTACTTGCACAAATTCATGCATTTTCAAATATTTATTACTTTTATGTCTTTATTCAAAATGAACCTACTTTGAAATTAATTAGATGATTTTTTTTTTCAATGGAGACTATTAATAATTCTATTTCTGATGAAGAAGCTAGAAAACATATTTAGTAAATGTTGAAAGTCGTAGGGCATGACTATTACAACATCTGTGACAATAGTCTTCCTAATCTGGTAGAGTCTTTGAAGAAATATCATTGTGACTTTCTAGAGAGTGAATATCTATTGCTTTATGGTTATGGACATATGTGGTAGGTTCTCACACCAGTTCCAAAGAACTATCTCTCGGTCTCTTGGTATCAAGACCACAAGAATTTCTTAACTTCCAAAATTTCTATTAGGGGTGATTACATCAATTTCGGGACATCATCCATAACCTGTTTTATAAATATCAACACATGTGCTCCAGATCTGAAACTACACACATCCAAACTAAAGTTGCACTACTATTTATCCATCTTTTGTGATTCGTAGACAGAACAATTGAAGGGTTGGAAGAAATTTTGGGACTTTCTCCCAGGAGGGGGTTGTTAATATTGCTTGTATTTTGGAATAATTGGTGTACCAAACCTATTCAGAGTTCAAAAATGATATGGAAGAAGTTGGAATTTACGAGGCCATGTGGGCAGGGCAGACCTATGTATATAGGAATGATGATTTTTTCCCTGAGCTATTGAGCTGGTGAAGTCCATAGATGAATTCTTTACATCTAATTCATGGATATTTTGGCTTCAGTTTGTGGGATTTTCACATGATATTTGAGGCTCCGATCCTTGGAGATATGTTTGATGAATTCATCCCTCCAGGGGAAATGTGGGATGACACCAATAGAATGTTAGATATAGTGTGTGATCTACTAAAAATGGCTCATGAAATTAAGAAGTTAGACCCCGTATAAAAGGGGATATTCATCTGGATATGTGGATAGACATTTTCTGGAGGAATAAGGGGGAAGGCCCCACTTGAAAGAATCCGACAACTTGTCCCAAGGTGAATAAGAGAATTGTAACTGAAACATTCTGGACGACACAAGAAAATGGAGAGTTTGAAAAGCGGGGATTTGAAATCAAGCCCAAAGTCCCTTCCAAGACAGGTCTTATGGGATTTTTTTCCCATGTGGATCATTTTTCATTTATAACCTATTTATGATTCCTAGGAAGACATAAGGCCAGGAACATTCATTGTAGTAGTGAAGATAGTGGAGAATAATCTCATGGGGTTGGCCACCCCCATTTTGGAAAATAATCCATATGATTATACTGCATATTCATCTGGGAAAATCTTCTCTCAGAATTGAGAGACTATTACAATTTTTGTGGGGGTGGATTATGTCCCACTTTAGAACCTACTCTGTACAAAGTAGGATCAAGGTCCTCGAGAGCAATATTCAACCATATTTACAAGTTCTATATGGTATTATACTGCTCTCTTTGAAACCCAATGAAATCCCAACAAGGTTAAATTTATTTATGGATTTAAAATTATTTCCCTACATGAATTCACCCATAGTGGGATTTATTGTTGATAGAAAGGCCATCATTGATCTCAATTAATACATGAGATCCTTTAGGGATGGTGTGTCAGTGACTAGGATCAATGGTGAGATCATATGAAAGGCTTATGCTCTATATAGGTTTTCACTCTAGTTAAAGTGTCTATAGAAAAAATTGTATCCCCTCCAGTGCACATCTGATTATAAAGGAATCCAATGGTGTCTCAGAATATATGGTTTCTTACAGTCGTGGATTTGATGAAGGTGGTGATCAACCCACCTCCAGCAAATGTAACTAGTGGGTTTACATCATTTTATGTTGATAATTGGATTGAATCATTCCCTAAAGGTGTGATGGATAAATATGTTACTTGGGTTGGGATGAATAGGTGGAGTAGGAAGAGTTCCCCTCATTTAGAAGGTGCTTCATCACCTTCAGAGGTTGTGTCATATACATTAGAGAGTGAGGACAATGAGGATTATAGCTTGCTGAAACAAACCCATGCTAGGTATAACCTGCTATACATAATAAAAAGGACCACACCAAATGAGGTTGTACTAATGTGTTCTAGTTAAAACCACCAAGAGGAGTCCTAGGATCCATTTTCTTTTCCACCATCTATGACGAAAAGTGTTGGGAAGCCTGTGAACTCTAGGGATGTTGGATCATCCTCATAGCAGGCTGTATTGTATTCAGAATATGTGAAACTAGAGTTAGTTTGAACATGGGGTACTTGTCTTTTGATACCCAAATTATATGGGTTCTCCTACGTGTGGGGTTTCACATTCTAGAGATAGGAGATATCTGATCCCTGCATGGTATTCCCTTTGAGAATAATCCTGCTAAAGTGTAAATTCATATTCAAGAGCTAGATATGTTCCTTTATGAAACCAAAAATCAGGTCCCTACCATAAGTCAAGTGGATGATATGATAAAATGTGGCACTACTTAAGGGATAAATCGTGTATCTTATGAGGAATGGCGTGGCTTTGTGGATCCCGAAGATGTAATTTCATTTCATCTCATACTATTTTCTTCTTTTCCTTTATATCTCAGCCAAGAATTACTACTAAGTGGGAATACCATCTTAATTTTCATTGGTCCAAGGGAAAATCAAATGAGGTTCCATCACCATGGTATATCCCTGTTAGTACTCTGATCGGGGATACTAGGTCACCCTCAAATTAGGAGAGGTTACTCTAAGACAACAATCCATAGAGGATGATATGGAGGTATAATTCCCACCTATAATACCTATTTTTGAAGAGGTCACTATTATACCTCCTTTTAATAATATGAAGAATAAGGGACTCTAAAGGGTGAAATCCTTGGTTACATGCTTTTTTAGTAGTGGTAAGTCTTCCTGACATCATTAATTTCGTCCTCATCCAAATATAGGGTTTAAACTTCTTGGGATTTCAAGAACTCCTTCTATTTCTTCCCTAAAGGAAGTTACAAATGAACCTCTTAGAACTGATGAGGGAACTTTGGACCAAGAAAAGATTCCTACCAAAAGAAATGACTCCCTCAACTGATGAAATAACAAGGGTTGACAGTGCATCATCTACTCATATCACTTTCCCAACCGATGTTGGGAGGGAGGAAGAATCGAGTATGTTATAGGTATTTCAAAATATGTCACATGATAATGAATAATTTCTACTTTTATAATATTTTAGGTTGATCTCATTTAGTAAATAATCATATGAAGATTGATTTTGACCCTATAGCTATCACCGAGGAGGGTTTTTAGGGTCTCAAGTCATCGTCAGAGGGTCGTGAACCAAATTCCCAAAAGTGTTTCCACAGGTGATATTAACACGGGGCATGGGATTTCAATAGAAGCCATGATAAATCTTGTCATTCCTTTTTCTGAAATACTGGAACACATTAATATTCCTATTACTTTAGAATAATTTGGGGAAATATATAAAGAATAAAATGGATGTGAGGATTTATTTTTCATCCAATTAACACTTTCTTATTCTTAATTCCCTAATTTTGACTGGTTGGAATGCACATCTACATCCATGGAAAATGTTGTGGTGACGGTTCATGGAAAAGACATTGAAATCCATCACAGTACCTCTTTTGGGGGGGGCATCACATGTGGGATTTGAAACAAGAAGTCTTTCTGAGCCTCAATTTCCAGATCTCGGGTAGACCCAGGATAGATCACCTCATTAAGAAGTTCCAGTTCGAACTACTTAAGCTGGGAATGTTGGGAAGGAATCCTCCCAGTCCGATGACCTTCTATTGGGTAAATGTCACCAATTTTTTTAATTATGCCCCATAATTTATATTAATTTGATGATAAAAACAATTATAATTCATCATTTATGATTATCAGTGTATTTGGATAGGTCTGAGGTAAAAGATTTTTTATCATATAAACCATCACTAGAAGGAGAGGAAACCCCTATTCAGGACATAGTAGAGCAATTCACTTCTTTGAGTACACTTATCTCAGAGTACATCTCTCCTTTTGATAGTGATTATAAATTAGAACTAGAGTTTCTGAATTCTCTTTGTATTTCACATTGTAAGGACTTGTGGAATATCTGGAAGATAAACTCTGAGAGACCCCTTGAAGACCTGGCTTCAAAAATCCATAGGCTTTCAGTTCTATATGGCATGTTGGGATTCAGTGGGTTTGATTTCTGTCCGATTCATGCTACTGTAAAGGAGACTATTTACAGTCAGGAGCGAGAGCATAAGATTTGGAAAGACCTCATAAATTCCAATCTCCCCACCAACATTGATTACTTTCAAGTTGAATTATCCCAAATAGAGGCCAATCATAATGAAAAATTAGTTGAATTTAGGAAGAAGATCAATGAGAAGATTATTTAAGTATCACACCTTCATCAATATTTAAATTCTACTTAGGGAGAACTTAAAAAACTCCACCATTAATTAGGAGAATCCCAAACAGAAGAGTTATCTACCATTTTTTCTAGGACAGAATCTCTTCGTCAGGTTGAGGAGAATGAAGTTGGATGGCTGAATGAGCTTTAATGAGTAGCTGATGGGGCTCGAGAGGCTATTCAATGGATAAAGAGTTATGTTAAAGTCCTCTTGTAATAGATGACAGAGAGACTCTATTTTTTGGATGTTCCTATGGCGTATTTTTTTCTTATGAATGAAAATAATTTCACTTTTAATCAATTATGTCATCATCCTTTCCTTTTTATTGTAATCATAATGTCGATTCTAATTTTTATAGCATGATATCTTCATACTAAACAATCATAATTTCAATGTCAGGGATGGGGGTGCACTGATTTTTTTTATCTGATACAAGAGGCCTAGTGAGCATAGTTTGACTATTGCTAGGGTCATATGGACAAACCTGAAAACTTTATGTCTTTTTATATCATCACCCTAACTTTTTCTTATGCATGATTTGGATGAGACTTAGTGGGTGGTACTTGGTTTTTTCTTAGGTTTCCCTTAATAGGTTTTTTAGATAACAATATTTGTGTCTTTTATCTTTTTATCACTCAGTATTTCGAAAATCATACATATTGTATGTCTGGTGAGCTGAGACTCAAATTTTTTCTAGAGTTCCCTTTGTGGGTTTTCAACCTACTGAGTATTATGTCTCTTTTTATATGGGTGGTTTAATGTCATGTGAATTAGACTAATGATTCTAGTGTTTTATGTCGAACTTCTTTGAACATAACATTTGAAATTATTACCAAAATAAGGTTTGTTAGTTATGAATGTTCCAATATTGTTCATATTTCTCCAATTGGAATCTTGAGACACAATTTTTTGGTTTTTGAATCTAAAACATAGTATTCAAGAATAGGGGAGGTCTTTGCTAAGAATGAAGTTACCAAAGGTTGAAACCCCCATTATGAAGGTTTTTTTATACAAGGCCAACTGGCGAACATACTATATACTAAAATAGTGGAATCCTTAGGATGATAGTCCCATTATGTGGGAAACTTATAAAAAGACAACTAGGGTTTGTACTTCATAGTTAGGTAAAGGATTTCTCAATAATTTTCAAATTTTATTGCTGATGGAAAAGGGAAGTTTAAAATTTGGTGGTCTCAAGACCATAATGGGTAGTTTTATCAAGGAAAGTGAAGTGCCCAGATCAGTTTAAATCACTGAGAGGGGGAGGGGGTTAATCAGTGATCCCTCTAAAATATTTTTACAAATTGATTCTTTTCAATTAAACCTATATGTCTGGTTAAAGCCTCGATCCACTCTTCTTATGTATATCAGGCTTACCTTGAATGATTCTGTAAATGTAAAGGCACTGAACACATGAATTTACAAGGTTAAGTTCATAGACCTACTCCTTGCTATGTTGGTTATTCTCCCCGACACATATTCTCCACTATAATTCGGTTAGTAATTACAATAGTCAATACAGAGTCACGTTGTCTCTCTCCTGATTCCCACTGGATGTTCTTTATATTGCTTCACACAGTGTTACCAGAGTCTCACTGGCCTTCTCTAGAGTCTCACTGAAGTCTTCTTTTCCTTCCTGAATCTCTCAGGGTTCTTCTAGCTCTCGATTCACACGAGCATCTTCTTTCTTTATGTTTATCTTTAATTCATTGTAGATGATCTTTTGATCTCTTCACATAGGCATGATAAATCACACTTTCCTGTGAATATCTTCAAGGATCTTCAACCACCTTTGATAAGGTCGGTTAGCCTTGCACAACACCTTTGATCACTTCAGTTGATCAGTGCTCATCTCAACAATGCTCAGGCCATTCTTTCTTCTTCTGATAAAGACCTTACCTCACTTATATGTGTGCCAATGGTGCACACAACTTCTTCAAGAATATAACAAGAAATAATAATCTTGCACAATATCATCACGGTCTCTCTTCTTGGATTCTCAATTACTAAACACTTAGATAAACGAGCTTCTTTAATTCAGTCTGGCTTCAGTCTCAGTTCTCAATCACTTCATGCATGGATTTCATGGGTATCTCAAATTCTTCATGTTTAGTGAAATATCAGAATACACATAAAACTTCAAAGTTTTTTCTTGACAAGAATCAAATACACCAATATGATTATTCAAACACTGAAGATTATCTCACTTTTCATCATTTGAATTGATACATGTGCATTTGATTATGCATGATTGCATGCATGGGTCTCTTACTTTTGAACATACACCATCTTCTCTTCTTTTATCAATATACACACATACTTTTAATCATTTATTTTACTTTTTCATGTGCATGTGTGAAAGTCCAATTCTTCTCTTCTTTCTTCTGTGAGAACCCCAATGGGTGTAACACTTTGATCACACACACAATATCTTCTATTTACACCTTCTCTCTTTCTCTTTTTCTCTTTCTCTTCTTATTTTGGGTATTTACCACTCACGTACTTGTCTTATTTAATTAATTCAATTTTATATATTTAAGCATGGGTCTTCTTCATGCCCAAATTAGTGTTTTCTATGGTTCACCCTGTTCTTGGACACTTGGGTGTCTCAACTCATGCATATGAACTACACCATGCATGCACCCTCCTTTTTCTTCTTCTTTCACACACAACCTGAATGGGTGTGGGAATGGTGCATGTGTGAGTTTTTCTTCTCAAGAGATTATCAAAGCCTTGGACTCATGCATGTGTTTCTTTTTGTGAAAAACACAATACCTTGGGTTCTTCTTATTCGTGCAAAATAGGAGGGCACGATTCTACTTCTTCATGAAAACCAGAGAGCTTGAGTTCCCCTCCTTCATGTTTTGGGTGTGATAAATTCTTCTTCACAGAACCTGAGAGGTTCGTCGTTCTGTCTATGCAATATAAATACAAAGGTGAAAATGCACCGGTTTTTTTTACTCACGGTCTACTCCTCACAAAGGAAAGACGAGGGTTTAAAGAACTTATCGCGTGCTTGTGGGAACTTCGCACAGGGTGTGCAAGTTCTTTCATGAGCCAGGGGGTTCACGGTTATTCTCTTCATGCAAGGGATGTGTGGCCTCTTACACGAACCAAAGGGTTCACACTTCTCCTCCATGAAATACCTATGTGGGAATCCTTCGCGCAAGGGATGGACAGGATGTTTCTTCTTCGTGTAGAAATTATGCATGGAAATATCTACCTTTTGTGAACCAGAGAGATTCACGGTTGCTCTATTTCTTTGGAGAAATAGGAGCTCCTTTATTCAAGAATGGCAACAGCCTCTCCACAGCTTCGGCTCCTCCTTTTATAGGCTAGGAGCTAATACAAAACCACGAGGTTCAAATATTTGAATGCCTGAGATATGCGGTGTTTTGAAATCATCAAACGCGGATCAAGATATGGCTGTAAATATCAGTATATTTCGTTCAACGCGAACTCCTTCTTTCTCGATGATTATATCTCATGCATAAGTTTTAGAATGTATGAAATTTTTCTATATGAGTGCTCGAGTGACATGACGTGGCCTCACACCTTCGGTTGCTTCGGCCTTTGTGGATTCTTCATTTTAATCGCATGCATGAAACTTTTAATGCATTTATGTTTTCGGTTATTCCATATGATCACCACTGGCTTGAAAAGGGCTCAAATGATGCCTAGAAATATGAGATCATTGTCTAGCTTCATCGCTAGTTCTCAGGTGTTCAGAGGTTGAAGACAACCTCGGTGGAGATATTGAATGGACATAGTTAAAACATCACATGACACACGATCAGATTGCTGGCCCGGATGTGCTAGATCGATGATGCGGTGATCGGATAACGGACCATGTCTCTGAGATGCATCAGACAGTGGAGATCGTGTCCTTAGATTTTTTGTCCATCCCACATCGAAATAGATACATGACAATGACTTTTTTATAATACAATCTGCGGCAACCGAGTCTTAGATTACTCCTCTCCCCCCTCCAGTGCCGCCCCACACCGGTTCTCCTATGGTAATGCTCTAGTGCCCACTATGCTCCTCCAGGTGTGCACTTAGCGTCCATGTTGTATGGGTTCATTACCGTGCAACACCCACAGGCATCCTTCAAGTGCAGTTGACCCTCGAGTCCCACAAGTGCTTGAGGTGAGGTCCTCGACTGGCCTCCTTGGTTGGATTCTTTTTATGTAAAGGAATAGTATGTACTTAGTATAAATACTAAGTAACCAAGTTTTAATTTCTCTTTGAAAATCCAAGCCATCATTTTTCATTAAAATCAAATTCTTCACTCTTCTTCATCTTGAAACATCATCCATTCCTTTCTTTTTGAAATAACGACTCTAAGATCTTTAAATTTCCATCAATCTAATCATGGTTGATGCATGGTTCATGTCTTCATTCCTCATGTATTAAAACATAATTCATGGCCTTCAACACTTCATCAACTTAGTGACTATTGATGGATGTCACTTCTTTCCTTATGCAATTGAGTATTGCATGTACTTCTTCAAGTGTTGTAACATTGTATCACCTTGATACAAGTCTTGGAACTTAAGACAAGTTCAACAATCGTCAAAGTTTTATCCTCTTCGAGATTTTATCAAGTGTAGCATTCAATGTTTTGAATCAACAACAATTCTCACAGGCTTCACCAACTTTTTCCTCAATACCTTTCATTCACATATTGACTTCTCATTGAAAAAAAATGCAGGTCTTATGAACTTCAATCCATATTGACAACACATTCAAATCTTTTGAACTTCAATATCCCCCATTATATTTAGTTTTCAATATCACCTAAGAACACTTTGAATAGGTCAATATGTGTGCCAAACTTTCCTCCCCCTTATTGGAAACCAAATGCAAAGGTGTTAGTGGAGTCTCTTCAAAAACATGTCCTCCTCCCTTTCAATAATATCTTTTGGAATGTTTTTGAGAGAGGGATGATGTCACATGGTTCACTTGGAAAAGATCCTTTAGTTAATAAACTCTAAGTCTACTTGGGCTAACCCAGTGTAGAAAACAATAGATATAAGACCAAGGTTTTCAGTGTTGTCCATAAACAACCATACAAGTGAAATCATGCTCAAAATGGTTCAATTCTTGACTAGGAGATTAGAGATGATCATATTTATCAGTGAAATTCTAAATCCTGCACATACTTCACCAAACATATTAAAAAGTTAAATTGAAAAGATAAATCTCCCCCTTTAATCCCATCTTTTCATCAATCAATCACTCCCCATAATTGATATGATAAATAAAATTAAGACCAAAGGATGAAAGTTTGATTGTAATACCTTAGTTTCAGCTTCCTGTGATGATATAAATTTCAATATTTCTCATGACATAATCCTTGATATCATCTATTTCATATTATCTCCCCCTCAAGGGGTGTACTCCCTTTGAATATCCTTGGTGGATAATATCATCAAATAATATTGAAGATATGAATGTTGATAATATTCCACTATGAATCACTTCAAGTAATTACAAAATCATCAATAATGAGTTCAACTTGTAGTTATCCACTTTTCTCATTCAACTATCATTTTAAGAATTACCTTCATCTTCAATTCCCTACAATGTAAGCACACATGTATAACAAAAGTATCAGGGAATAATATGGAACACTTGTGAGCTTCTTAATTGAAGCACTGGGGTTGAGAATTTTCTCTTAACCCAAGAACTCATTTCCTTGTCGCTCTAAAGTGTCTGGTACTCTTCATGTTGATGTCTCCTCTCCATTTGGCATTATTATTTTTCATTGTCATCATGTATTCTTTACTTCCATTCACATTCAACTTGTGTGGATTGTTTTTCTTAACTTCTGTCAGTAGTGAAGTAGCTTTTGGTGCATGTTGTTCAATTATCTCTATTTGGCCTGGTAAAATAGTTAAACTTTTGTTTTCATGATGTCCAGTCTTCTTGCACCTTCCACACAATAGTTGTGAGACACTTGGGTTATCATGTGTTGGAAACATCTCATGAAATTTGAATTATCTTTCATGTGGAATGACATGTTTTCCCTTTGCCTTAGCTTTAGTTAGTATTACATCTTCATCTCTTTGCAGTTCTCTAGCAATTTTCAAATGATTAGGCCAAATAACTAAACACTCATTTCCATTTTTGGATTTGGAGCTTCCACATGGTTTCCTCATTGTCTCGAGGTTACCTTTCTTAGGAAACTGATTAAGATTATCTTTAGGAATGTCTTCAGTCAATCTCAATTTCTTATGGACTGATTCTATTTTAATTTCAGCTTGTTTACATTCATTTCCATGGTTTGTTTGCAGTGATCCATGGTATGACCTTTATTTACATAGTAGAAACATATTTTCTTGGTTGAGATGACATTCTTGGAATCCAATTGTAATTTCTTCTTGTGAATCATTTCTTTCACTGTTTTCTTGACTTCATTGTATTTCATATTCCCAATGGGAGACTTTTTAACTCCTTTTTCCTTCTCTTTCCTTTGTTGTGGTCTATGATTCTTATCAACATATGCCTAAGGCATGGTAGGAATAAACCAGCACTCATCATAACTGTTACCACTTCTGTTGCAATTATCACAGAAGTCTTTAAGATAATCAAATCTTTTCTTGATAGATAGATTATTCTTCATATATTATTTTTTCTTTTGCATTGTAGGTTGCTTCATTTCTACACATCTACTTTACCTGAATGTAGGCCTTTCATAATTTTCATATGTTGACATATTATTCCATAAATCATTGGCCCGATGCCCAAACTTCCAACAACACCAAAAATATCCAACAAATATCCTTCTTTTACTTGTAGTATCAGTCTGGCTAGATTTAGTGTATTTTTGTTTTTGGAATAGTCTTTCTTTCTTTGGAGAATCCTCTTGGGAGTTTCTATTTTTAATCATTCTGGTACCACCCTTGAAGTTTTTATGGATGTATTGACATTTTTATCAATCCACATCTTCCCATCTTTTGGCTCTGAACCTGTACATGTAGATGAAACTGTATTAGTAGAAACAAAAGTAACTGGGTTATGGGATTCCTTCTTATTAGAGGATATTGTCATTGTATTAAAGGATAATTTGATATTCCTTTTGGAATCATGTTCCTCAATGCAAACTTGAGTGGAAGCATCTCTTATTCTATTTAATTTAGAAGTTCCATCTTGGAGTGATCGTTGATTCTCCAATTTCACCTACAACTCTAAACACATCATGTTGAGGGAGTTCTTATCTTCCTCAAATAATCCATACTTACTTTCCCAATTATCCTTCAGCAAAGTTATTTGTTCTTCATGCACATTTCTTAATTTTTGCAAAGATATTTCAAGATCCATTAGCCTTTTGGCTTTGTCTTCTAGTTTAGCTGCTTTGACAACCATAGAAACTTTCTGCAACTTTTCAAATGCATGGAAAGCTTCTACAAATACAATCTCAATGAATTAATTCTCACAAATACATCCCTGTAATTATTCAATAACTTGAAAAATTCTTTCATTGCAAAGAGAAATTGTTTCTTCTTTTGTCTTCACTAGTTTTGTGAGAGTGTTGGACATGTCAAACATTTTATCCAATGCTTCTTACATGGTATTAGATTCTTCTTCCAGCTGTAAATTTTCATCTTGAAGAGAAATAATGCTTGCAGAAATGTGTATTACCACTTCTCTAGGGACTTTCTTCATATGATATTTGAGTGTAGTATGAAGATCACTAATTGATCTATCATCATCACGTCTTGAGCAGGCTTCATCAGAAGAATAATAACTATTATCACATGTTGTACCTTTCAGATTACCTTCAGTAGAAGATGTCTCCCCAATAGTTGTAAGATTATTCTTCATCTTCCTTACCTATTTCTTATTTTTTTTCTTCTGATTCTTGGAAGATATCTCCATTTGAGTTTTTTCACTCATCTCCTAAAATATGCACTTCATAAAGACTCCCTTGTAACTTTTAGAGGGAACCTCCCTCTGATACAAATTGAAGTGCTCAGATCAGTGTGAATCACTGAGAGGGGAAGGGGGTGAATTAGTGATCCCTTTAAAATATTTTTATATATTGATTCTTTTAATTTAAACCTCTATGGATGGTTAAAGCCTCGATCCACTCTTCTTGTGTCTCCCAGACTTACCTCGAATGATGCTGTAAATGTAAAGGCACTAAACACAAGAATTTACATGGTTAGGTTCAAAGACCTACTCCTTGTTGTGTTGGTTATTCTCCCCAACACAGATTCTACACTATAATTCAGTTAGTAATTACAATGGTCGATACAGAGTCACGTCGTATCTCTCTTGAGTCCCATAGAAGGTTCTTTATACTACTACGCACAGTGTTACCAGAGTCTCATTGGCCTACTCCAGAGTCTCTCTGAAGTCTTCTTCTCCTTCCTGAATCTCACAGGGTTCTTATAGCTCTCAAGTCACACGAGAAGCTTCTGTCTTTAAGTTAATCTTTGGTTCACTATAGATGATCTTATGATCTCTTCACATAGGCTTGCTGAATCACACTTGCCTATAAATCTATTCAAGGATCTTTAACAACCTTTGATAAGGTATGTTGTCCATTGCTAAACTACTTTGATCACTTTAGTTGACCAGTGCTCTTCTCAACAATGCTCAGGAAATTATTTCTTCTTCAGATAAAGACTTGGCCTCACTTAGATGTGTGCCAATGGTGCACACAACTTCTTCAAGAATATAACTTTCAAGAATAATCTTGCACAATATCAGCATTTTCTCTCTTCTTGGATTCTCAATTGCTGAACAATCAGATAAAAGATCTTATTTAATTTAGTCTGGCTTCAATATTAGTTCTCAATCACTTCATGCATGGATTGCATGGGTATCTCAAATTCTTCATGTTTAGTACAATAGAAGAATACACTTAAACCTTCAACTTGTTTTCTTGACAAGAATCACATACACCGATATGATTATTCAAACACTGAAGACCAGTTCACTTGGCATCATCTGAATTCATACACGTGCATGTGATTATGCATGATTGCATGTGTGGGTCTCTTACTTTTGAGCATGCACTATCGTCTCTTATTTTCTCAATATACACAAATGATTTTAATCCTTTCTTTTAGGTGTGCATGTGCATGCATGAATGTGAAATTCTTCTCTGATTTCTTGTGTGAGAACCCCAATGGGTGTAACACTTTGAGCACACACACAATCTCTTCTCTTTACACCTTCTCTCTTTCTCTTCTTCTCTTTCTCTTCTTCTTTTGGGTCTTTAGCACTCACACACTTGTCTTATTTAATTCATTCAATTTTATATGTTTAATCATGGGTCTTATTCAAGTCAAAATTAATGTTTCCCACAATTAACCATATTCTTGGACACTTGGGTGTCTCAACTCATTCATATGAACTCCACCATGCATGCACCCTCCTTTTTCTTCTTCTTTCACACACAACCTGAATGGGTGAAGGAATGGTGTATGTGTGAGTTTTTCTTCTCAAGAGATTATCAAAGCCTCGGCCCCATGAAAGTGTTTCCTTTTGAGAAAAACACAATGCCTTGGGTTCTTCTTCTTCATGAAAAATAGGAGGGCACGATTCTTCTTTTTCATGCAAACCAGGGATCATGAGTCCTCCTCCTTCACATTTCAGGTGTGATAAATTCTTCTTCACATAACTGGAGAGGTTCGTGCTTCTGTATTTTTAAGAGAAATACAAGGGTGCAAATGCACCAGTTTTTTTACTCACAGGATACTCCTCCCAAAGGCACAATGATGTTCAAAGAACCTATCGTGTTCTTGTGGGAACTTCGCATGGGGGTGCAAGTTATTTCACGAACCAGGGGTTTCGCGGTTCTTCTCATCACGAAAGGGATGCACAGCCTCTTTCACGAACCAAAGGGTTCTCACTTCTCCTCCGTGAAAGTCCTGTGCGGGACTCCTTCGCGCAAGGGATGCACATGATGCCTCTTCTTCGCATAGCAAGGATGTGTGGAAACCTCTACCTTTCGTGAACTAGAGATATTTGCGGTTTCTCTGTTTATTTGGAGAAATAGGAGATCCTTTATTCAAGAATGGCAACAAACTCTTATCATCTTGGCCTCATCCTTTTATGGGAAAGGAGCTAATACAAAACCATGGGGTTTAAATATTTGAATGCCCGAGATATGCAGTGTTTTGAAATCTTCAAACGCAGATCATGATATGGCCATAAATCTCAGTATATTTCATTCAATGAGGACTCCTTCTTTCTCGGTGAGTATATCTCATGCATGCATTTTAGAATGCATGCAAGGCTTTTATTTGATTGCTCGAGCGACATGATTTGGCCTCACACCTTTGGTTGCTTCGTCCTTCCTAGATTCTTCATTTTAATAGCATGCATGAAACTTTTAATGCATGCATGATTTCAGTTCTTCCAGATGTTCACCATGAGCTTGAAATGGGATCATATGATCCTCAGGGAGATGAGATCGCCATCCAGCTTCATCACTAGTTTTGGGGTGTTCGGAGGTTGAAGACGACCTCGGTGGAGAGATCGAACGGCCACAGTTAAAACATCACGTGACATGCGATCAGATTGATGTCCTAGATGCACTGGATCGATGATGCGGCGATTGGAAGATGGACCGCGTCTCTGAGATGCATCAAACGGTGGAGATCGTGTCCCTAGATTTTTTTTCATCCCACATCGAAATATATACAAGGTAACAACTTTTATATAATACAATCAGTGCAACCGAGTCTCAAATTACTCCTCTCCCCCCTCCGGTTTCACCCTGCACCGGTTCTCCTGTGGACATGCTCTAGCACCTACTATGCTCCTTCGGGCGCGCTCTAGCACTCACTATGCTCCTATGGTCACGCACCTAGCACCCATGCTGTATGGGCTTATTACCATGTGGCACCTGCAGAATTACACACGTCCCACACTCAAGCCTCATGTGAGATTGTCCTCGAGGGATTCCTTCGAGCACAGTTAAACCTCAGGCCCCACAAGTGCTTGAGGTGAGGTCATTGGCTGGCCTCCTTGGTTGGCTTCTTTTTATGTAAAGGAATAGTAAGTACTTAGTATAAAAACTAAGTAACCAAGTTTTAATTTATCCATAAAAATCTAAGCAATCCTTCTTTATTCAAATCCCATTCTTCACTCTTCTTCATCTTCAAACATCATCCATTCCTTTCTTTTTGAAATACCAACTCTAAGATCTTCAAATTTCCCTTAATCCAACCATGGATGATTCATGGGTCTTATCTTCATTCCTCATGTATTAAAAGATAAATCATGGCCTTAAACACTTCATCCACTTAGTGACTATTGATGGATGTCACTTCTTTCCTTATGCAACTAAGTATTGCATGTACTTCTTCAAGTGTTGTAACATTGTATCACCACGATACAAGTCTTGGAACTTAAGACCAATTCAATAATCATCAGAGTTTTATCCTCTTGGAGATTTGATCAAGTGTAGCATTCAATGTTTTGAATCAAAAAACAATTCTCCCAAGCTTCACCAACTTCTTCCTCAATACCTTTCATTCATGTATTGACTTCTCATTGACAACAAATGTAGCTATTATGTACTTTAATCCATATTGACAACAAATGCAACTCTTATGCACGTCAATCTCCCCCTTTGTATTTAGTTGTCAATATCACCTAATCACACTTTGAATAGGTCAATATGTGTGCCAAACTTTTCTCACCCTTATTGGCAACCAAATGCAAAGGTGTTAGTAAAGTCTCTTAAAAAACATGTCCTCCTTCATTTCAATAATATATTTTGGAATGTTTCTGAGAGAGGGATGATGTCACACGATTCACTTGGAAAAGATCCTTTAGTTAATAGACACTAAGTCTACTTGGTATAACCTAGTGTAGAAAACAAGAGAGATATGACCAAGGATTTCAGTGCTGTCCATAAACAACCATACATGTGAAATCATGCTCAGAATGGTTCAATTATTGACCAGGGGACTAGAGATGATCATATTTTTCATTGAAATGCTAAATCATGCACATAATTCACCAAACATATTAAAAATTTCATGTTAAAAGATAAAGATCCCCCTTTCATCCCATCTTTTCATCAATCAAGCACTCCCCTTAATTGATATGATAAATACAAATAAGACCAAAGGATGAAAGTGTGATTATAATACCTTAGTTTCAACTTCTTGAGATGATATAAATTTCAAAATTTGTCATGAAATAATCATTGATATAAACTCTTTAATATTTTCTCCCCGTAAAGGGGTTCACTCCCTTTGAATTTCCTTGGTTGAGAATATCATCAAATAATATTGAAGATATGAATGTTGATAATCTTCCACTATGAATCACATCAAGTAATTACCAAATCATGAATAATGAGTTCAACTTGTAGTTCTCCACTTTTTTCATTCTACTGTCATTTTAAAAATGACCTTCATCTTAAATTCCCTACAATGTAAGAACACATGTATAAAAAAGTATAAGGGAATAAGATGGAACACTTGTGAGATTCTTAATTGAAGCACTGGGGCTGAGAATTTTCTCTCAACCCAAGAACTCCTTTCCATGCAGCTCTAAAGTGTCTGGTAATCTTCGTGTTGATGTCTCCTCTCCATTTGGAATTTTTTTCAATTTTAGCATTGATTCTTTAATTCTATTCACTTTCAACTTGTGTGGATTGTTTTTCATCACTTCTGTTAGTACTGAAGTAGCTTTTGGTGGATGTAGTTCAATTATATCCATTTGTACTAGTAAAATAGTTAAACATTTGTTTTTATGATGTCCAGTCTTCTTTCACCTTCCACACAATAGTTTTGAGACACTTGGGTTATCATGTGTTGACAACCTCTCATGAAATTTTAATTATCTTTCATGTGGAATGACCTGTTTTCCCTTTCCCTTATCTTTAGCTAGTATTTCATCTTCATCTCTTTGAAGTTCTCTAGAAATTTGAAAATGATTAGTCCAGATAACTAAATACTCCATTCCATTTTATGATTTGCAGCTTCCACATGGCTTCCTCATTGTCTTCAGGTTACCTTTCTTAGGAATCTTATTAATATTATCTTTAGGAATGTCTTTAGTCAATCCCAATTTCTTATGGATTCATTCTCTTTTTATTTTCAACTTGTTTACATTTATTTCCATGGCTTGTTTGTAGCGATCCCTAGTATGACCTTTCTTTCCATATTATAAACATTTTTTCATGGTTGAGATGACATTCTTGAAAAAAAAAATTGAACTTCTTCTTGTGAATAATTTCTTTTTCTATTTTCTTGACTTCATTGTTTTGCATATTTCCAATGGGAGAATTTTCAACTCCTTTTAATTTATCCTACCTTTGTTGTGGTCTATTCTTCTTATCAAAATATGCCTAAGGCATGGTAGGACTAAACCAGCTCTCATCATAACTGTGACCACTTTTATTGCAATTATCACAGAAGTCTTTAAGATAATCAAATCTATTCTTGATAGATAGATTCTTCTTCATCTGTGATTTTTTCTTTTGCTTTGCAGGTTGCTTCATTTCTTCACATCTAATTTCCATGAATGTATGACTTTCATAATTTTCATATGCTGACATATTATTCCAGCAATCATTGGACCGATGCCCAAACTTCCAACAACACCAACAATATCCAACAAATCTCCTTCTTTTATTTGTAGTATCAGCCTCGATAGATTTAGTGTATTTTTGTTTTTGGAATAGTCTATCTTTCTTTGGATCATCCTTATGGGAGTTTCTAATTTTAATCATTCTTGTATCCACCGTTGAAGTTTTTATGGATGTGTTGAAATTTTTATCAATCCACATCTTCCCAGCTTTTGGCTCTGAACCTGTACTTGAAGATGAAAATGCATTAGTAGAAACAAAAGTTACTGGGTTATGGGATACCTTCTTCTTAGAGGATATTGTCATTTGATTAGAGGATAATTTTATATTCCTCTTGGAATCATATTCATCAATGGAAACTTGAGTGGAATCATCTCTTATTCCAGCTAATTGGGATGTTCCATCTTGGAGTGATTCTTGATTCTCCAATTTCACCTCCAACTCTAAACACTTCATGTTGAGAGAGTTATTCTCATCCTCAACTGATCTCTACTTACTTTCCCAATTCTCCTTCAGCAATTTTATTTGTTCTTCACGCACATTTCTTAATTTTTTCAAAGAGATTTTAAGATTCATAAGCCTGTTGGACTTTTCTTATAATTTAGTTGCTTTGACAACCATAGAAACTTTGTGAAACATTTCAAATGCATGGAAAACTTCTACAAAAACAATCGCAATGAACTCTTTCTCACGCAAACTTCCCTGAAATTATTCAATAACTTGAGAATTTATTTCATTGAAAAGATAAATTTTTTCTGCTTTTGTATTCACTAGTTTTGTGAGAGTGTTGGACATGTAAACCCTTTTAGCCAATGCTTCTTCCATGGCATTATCTTCTTCTTCCAGCTGTAATTTTTCATCTTGAAGGGAACTAATGCTTGCAGTAATGTGTCTTGCCACTTCTCTAGGGACTTTCCTGAGATGATCTTTGAGTGTAGTTTGAAGATCACTAATTGATCTATCATCATCATGGATTGAGCAGGCTTCATTAGAAGAATAGTAAGTATTATCACATGTTGTACCTTTCAGATTACCTTCAGTAGAAGATGTCTCCCCAATAGTAGTAAGCTTATTCTTCATTTTCCTTCCATGTTTCTTCTTTCTGTTATTATGAGTCTTTGAAGATATCCCCATTTGAGTTTTTTCACTCATCTCCTAAAATCTACACTTCATAAAGACTCCCATGGTTCTTTTAGAGGGAACCTCCCTTTGATACAAATTGAAGTGCCCAGATCAGTTTGAATCACTAAGAGGGGGAGGGGTGAATCAGTGATCCCTTTAAAATATTTTTACAAATTGATTGTTTTAAATTAAACCTCTACGACTTGTTAAAGCCTCGATCCACTCTTCTTGTGTCTCTCAGCCTTACCTTGAATGATGTTGTAAATGTAATGGCACTGAACACAGTAATTTACAAGGTTCGGTCCAAAGACATACTCCTTGTTGTGTTGGTTATTCTCCCCAACATAGATTCTCCCTGATAATTTGGTTAGTAATTATAATGATCGATACAGAGTCATGTTGTATCTATTTTGAGTCCCACAGGAGGTTCTTTATACTACTTCACACAAGGTTAGTAGAGTCTCACTGGCCTGCTCTAGAGTCTCAAAGAAGTCTTATTCTCCTTCCTTAATCTCGCAGGGTTCTTCTAGATCTTGAGTCACACGAGCAGCTTCTTTCTTTAAGTTTATCTTTGATTCACTGTAGATGATATTTTGATCTCTTCAGATAGGCTGGCTGAATAACACTTGCATGTGAATCTCTTCAAGGATCTTCAACAACCTTTGATAAGGTCTTTTGGCCTTGCTCAACAACTTTGACCACTTTAGTTGATCAGTGCTTAGCTCAACAGTGCTCAAGAAATTCTTTTTTCTTCTAACTAATACTCGACCTCACTTAGATGTGTGCCAATGGTGCACACAAATTCTTCAAGAATATAACATGCAATAATAATCTTGGACAATTTCAGAATTTTCTCTCTTCTTGGACTCTCAATTACTGAACACTCAGATAAAAGAGCGTTTTAATTCAGTCTGGCTTCAGTCTCAGTTCTCAATCACTTCATGCATGGATTGCATGGGTATCTCAAATTCTTCATGTTTAGTGTAATAACAGAATACACTTAAACCTTCAACTAGTTTTCTGGACAAGAATCACATACACCAATATGATTATTCAAACACTGAATACCAGCTCACTTAGCATCATATGAATTGATACACATGCATGTGATTATGCATGATTTCGTGCATGGGTCTCTTACTTTTGAACATGCACTATCTTCTCTTATTTTCTCAATATGCACACATACTTTTAATTCTTTCTTTTACGTGTGCATGTTCATGCATGCATGAACAATTCTTCTAGTATTTCTTGTGTGAGAACCCTAATGGGTGTAACACTTCGAGCACACATACAATCTCTTCTCTTTACACCTTATATCTTTATATTCTTATCTTTCTCTTCTTATTTTGGGTCTTCAGCACTCACACGCTTGTATTATTTAATTCGTTCAATTTTATATGTTTAATCATGGGTCTTCTTCAAGACCAAATTTGTTTTTCCCATGGTTCACCCTGTTCTTGGACACTTGGGTTTCCCAACTCATGCATATGAACTCCACCATGCATGCACCCTCTTTTTTCTTCTTCTTTCACACACAACCCAAATGGGTGTGGGAATAGTTTATGTGTGAGTTTTTCTTCTCAAGAGATTATCAAAGCCTCAGCCTCATGCATGTGTTTCTTTTTTGTGAAAAACACAATGCCTTGGGTTCTTCTTCTTCGGGAAAAATAGGAGGGAACAATTCTTCTTATTCATGAACACCAGGGAGCATGAGTTATCCTCCTTCACATTTCAGGTGTGATAAAATCTTCTTCACAGAACCAGAGAGGTTCATGGTTCTATCTTCAGAAGATAAATACAAGGGTGAAAATGCACCAGTTGTTTTACTCACGGGATACTCCTCACAAAGGCACAACGAGGGTTCAAAGAACATATCACGTGCTTGTGGGAACTTCGTATAGGGTGTGAAAGTTCTTTCATGAACCAGGGGGTTCTCAGTTCTTCTCTTCGGGCAAGGGATGTGCGGCCTCTTTTTTGAAGCAAAGGGTATGCACTTCTCCTCGTCACAAGACCCGCGCAGGACTCCTTTGTGCAACGGATTCATAGGACACCTCTTCTTCGTGTAGCAAGGTTGCGCGGAAATCTCTACCTTTCACGAACCAGATAGATTTGTTATTGCTCTGTTTCTTTGGAGAAATGGAGCTCCTTTCTTCAAGAATGGTAGTATCCTCTTCACGTCTTGGGATCTTCCTTTTATTGGTGAGGAGATCATACAAAACCGCGGGATTCAAATCTTTGAATGCCCGAGATATGCGGTGTTCTGAAATCTTCAAACACGGATCAAGATATGGCTGTAAATCTAGGTATATTTCATTCAATGCAGACTCCTTCTTTCTTGGTGAGTATATATCATGCATGCATTTTAGAATGCATGCAAGGATTCTATTTGAGTGCTCGAGCGACATGATGTGGCCTCGCACCTTCAGTTGCTTTGGCCTTTGTGGATTCTTCATTTTAATCGCATGCATGAAAATTCTAATACATGCATGATTTCGGTTCTTCCATATGATCACCACGGGCTTGAAATGGGCTCAAATGATTCCCAGAGAGTTGAGATCGTCATCCAGCTTCATCACTGGTTCTCGGGTGATCAGAGGATGAAGACAACCTCAATGGAGAGATCGAATGGTCATAGTTAAAACATCATGTGGCACGCGAGTAGATGGATGTCTCGGATGCACTGGATTGATGATGCGGTGATTGGATGACAGACCGCGTCTTTGAGATGCATCAGACGATGGAGATCACGTCCCTGGATGTTTTGGTCCACCAACATCGAAACGGATACACGGGAATGACTTGTTTATAATATAATCCATGAAAATCGAGTCTAAAATTACTCCTCTCCCCCCTCTGGTGTCTCCCCACACTGGTTCTCCTATGGGTGCACTATAGCACCCACTATGCTCCTTCAGGAACACTCTAGCACCCAATGTGCTCCTCCGGGGGCACACCTAGTGCCCATGCTACACAGGTTCATTACTGTGAAGCACCCACAGGCTTACACAAGGCCCGCACTCAAGCCTCATGTGAGTCTGGCCTCGAGGGCTTCCTTCGTGCATGGTTGACCCTCGGGTCCCTCAAGTGCTTGAGGTGAGGTCCTCGGCTGGCCTCCTTGGTTAGCTTCATTTTATGTAAAGGAATAGTAATTACTTAGTATAAATACTAAGTAACCAAGTATTAATTTCTCCTTAAAAATCCAATCCATCCTTCTTCATTCAAATCCCATTCTTCACTCTTCTTCATCATCAAACATCATCCATTCCTTTCTTTTTGAAATAACAACTCTAAGATATTCAAATTTTCTCTTATTCCAACCATGGATGATGCATGGGTCATGTCTTCATTCCTCATGTATTAAAATATAATTCATGTCCTTCAACACATCATCCACTTAGTTACTATTGATGGATGTAACTTATTTCCTTATGCAATTGGGTATTGCATGTACTTCTTCAAGTGTTGTAACATTGTATCACCTTGATACAAGTCTTGGAACTTAAGACCAGTTCAACAATTTTCAGAGTTTTATCCTCTTGGAGATTTTATCAAGTGTATCATTCAATGTTTTGAATCAACAACAATTCTCCCAGGCTTCACTAACTTCTTCCTCAATACATTTCATTCACATATTGACTTCTCATTGACAAAAAATGAAGCTCTTATGTACTTCAATCCATATTGACAAAAAATGCAACTCTTGTGCACTTTAAAAAGATGTATGAAGATGAAGGGATTATCAATGTCAGAGAAGGACATTAATAGGAAACCACTACTACATGAATTTGGTGTGTGAAGAAGGGTACACTTTGTTAGATAACCAATGTTAGGGGAGAAGGCCTATTTCTGACAATGGATGAAAGCATCATGCAGTTTAATGTTGTTCAGCAAGGACATTATGATATGAAATTTAAAGTCATGTAGTAAGGAAATCATGATGTGCAGTTTAAATTCAAGAAGAAAGGACATCATGCTATGAATTTTAAAGTCATGCAGCCAGGACATCATGTTTTGAAGTTTAAAATCATGAAACAATGACATTATGGGGCTTTAATTTAAGGTCTTTTAGCTTTGACAGAAGAATTTATGGTTCTATAATTCATGGTAATCTATCTGAAAATATTCTACTATATTCACGTATTGAAGGAGAAGGTTGTAAACTATAAATTGGGGATCTCTAGATCTGATATATGGTATGGAAAAAAGGTATTTTTTCTCTAGAGGAGGTTTCTACTGAGAAAAAGTGACCACTTCTTGAAAACCCCATTATAGGGTTTGTTTTATGCCAGGACAGTCAGGGCATGTACTGTATAGTCAATAGTGGAATCCTTACACTGACAGACCTGTTATGTGGGTGACTTATGAAAGGCTAATAGGGGAGCATACTACATAGTTAGGTAAAGGATCTCTCAAGAATTCTGACATTTTATTCCTAAAATCTGATGAAAGTTTATGTAGATTCGGATCTCCCCATGCATAAAGTTTGGTTTGTGGAGAGGAGTTCCTGAATATGGAAGGGGTATTTCAATCCATGATTTCCAAAGAATTGGGGGAATAGGATCTCTATGAAGGTCTAACTAAAACACAGGAAGTATAGTGCCTATAGTTTTAGGTCGCACGACTAGGACCATCGCACCAAGGAAATTAGAGATATGTATGGCCTTTTGGATCAATATTGTCCCAATATACATCAAAAACATGGAGGAGGAAATTATTAACCATGGTATTAGGGTTTCTCATATCAGAAGAGAGAAAATGGGACATATATGGAAGATCACCATGGAATTTTTTGAATCGTGGGTTTCAACATATTTTCTTCAATGCTTATGAGGATAGAAGATACTTATCCTAAAGGAAAAGTTACCGCTAGTTTGCAAACCCATATATGGGCTTTTTTATACAAGGCCAACTCGGGAATGTAATGAATAGTCAAATAGTGGTATCCTTCAACTAACAGGCCCATTATGTGGGTGACTTATGCAAGTCCAACTGGGACACACATTGCATATTCAGGTAAAGGAGCCTTCATGTATCATACATTCTATCAATGTGAACTAAATAAAGAATATGAAGATCTGAAACATCCAAGATTAGGAGTATGACTTACAAGATAAATGTTTTTAAGCAATAAGGAAGCATCTGGAAATACATTGGCCATGATTTTGGAGTCTCTTTCATAAATCTGACTCATATATAAGAGGGAGACATATCTTGTTTCCTTAGTGATCTCTCTAAGGAGAGGACCCAAATTAAAATCTCTGGCATAGATTTTTTTATTATATGCAAGAGAAGAATAATTTTTCTTTTTACCCCATGGCTAAGACTAGGATGTAAGTCCTAGTCTTCACTATACATCTCAATGGGATGAGAATCAAGCCATATGTAGTCCTCAGCATACCGTGTAGTTTAATGTCATGTTGCAAGGAAATTATCCATGCCGTTTAATGTAATGTAGTAAGGACAATGGTTTTTAGACATTAAAAAAAATAGGATAATGTGGATGAAGTAGGGAATAAGCCCCAATAATCACTATGTATCTTTTCAGAGCAAGAATCAAGCCACATATAGTTCTAATAGATATGTGTTCACACATAAAGTGAGAACTTGTATTGGATCTCCACAATTAGATTTGACTTCTACATAGGAGAGTATAGGATTTTCCATGTTATGATGATACTAGACCTAGGATTGAAGATCTAGGAATCGTTATGTATCTCATGAGGTTGAGAATCAAGCTACACGTAGTTATTAAAGGACTGTGAAGTTTAAAGTCATACGAAAATGACGTCCGGTGTGACTTTTAAGGCCTTTCATATAAGACCATGATATCCCCAATATGAATAAATATACCTTAAGCATGTAAGTAAATCCTTTACCAAACTCCTAAGACCACGTGATCTATTCATAGTGTGAGAAACAACACATGGTAAAGGTTTCTTTTACTACACAAAGGGAATCATAAGTGAAGGATATGGTCACGTTGATTATGTGGTGGCTGGTCCATGAGATAGATTCAAACATTTCTACGTATATCATTGGGATGATAATAAATCCATACATAGTTATTGAATTCATGTGTAGTTTAATGTCATGTGGTATGAGAGAAGATGAACAGACGTGAAAGGATGGAAATACTATGGTTGGGATGGGATGTGGGACTCAAGCGTCACTATGTTTCTTGATATGAATGAAATCATGCCAATATTAGTTATTGAAAATGTTCCCTATGCATGTTTGATCCATACACACTGAGAGTGGAGGGAAATTTTTTCATGGTTGTGACTAGAACCAAGATTGGAAAATTAGGTGTCACTACGTATCTCGTTAGAATGAGAATCAATCCACACATAGTTCTTAAAGATTGTTTCCCACAACAACTCGGTTTTGATATGGAGAAAGGGGATTTAACATTTCCCAAAATAAGGGTTGGTCCCAAGACACCAGATGGCATGAGGATCAAGTCATATGTTTTGGAAGAATTCCCTGTATAGATTTGGTTCACACATTGGGAAATATAGGGAATTATTTATGGTCATGGATAGATCCAATATTGGATATCTAAGCGTCACTATGTATCTCATATAGATGAGAATCAATCCATACATAGTTTTTGAAATCCCATTTATTTTAACATCATACGGCAAGGACAGAAGGTGGAATTTAATTTCATGTGAGACAAGGTGGGAATTTTACTTTTAAGGTCATATAGAAAGGACCATCGACATGGTGTCATTTACCATCATGTAGGATGATAGGGATCTTATTTTAGGTCATAGAGCTCATACCATGGGGGAATAATGTCATGAAAGACATTGAATACTACGAGTTTCATGCATTTTAGCATCATGTGGTAATGATGAATGGTGTCTTGCAATTTTGGGTCATGCGACTAGGACCTCATGTTGTGGATTTTATCATCGTTCCATAAGGACTGTGATGCTACACATTTTAACGTCATGTAGCATGGATGTACACGGTGCTATGTAGTTTAATGTCTTGAAACTAAGGTGAATTTTGTGAAATTTCACCGAGTACTTATTCAGGAATCTAACATTGGTTGGATTTGTAATGAGCTCTCTATCCATTTAGATCAAGTAATAAGATTCGATAAAGTGGACCTTATGTATGGAGTAAGGTCCCTCCCACTTTGGATCAAGCTTTGGAGGATTCTTTCCTTGTATCATCGGAGTCCTAAGGACCAATACCAATGCTACTTTGAGGAAAGAATATAGGTAAACTTTGTTGTTGAAAGCACATGCTATCCGATTCTAATAGACTTCCAAGTGATGCAAGGTATTCAATCTATTTTATTCCAGTTTCTCTAGTTCATCTAATAATTTTTGTGATTGTTCATATCTAGATAGATGATCACATATGGTAACTTGGAGTGAGGGAAACTGAACCTCAATGGTCATGACTGCTTCTATTCCATATACCAACGAATACAGAGTCTCTCACATAGCAGTACGAGTCATAGTTTGGTACACCCATAAGGCTTATAAGACATTATCCGTACAATACATCTTATCTTTATCGACCATCCTAGGGAGTATATTTGATAGGGTATTGTTAAAATCCTCTATCTTTAAATTATTCATTGTTTGATACTGGGATGAGTGGTTGGATTTGATATTGTATTCCTGATATAGCTTATTTACCTCAGAAAAACATAAATTGGTTCTATTTTCCATCAATATGGTATGAGTGACACCAAATATGGTAATGATGTTAGATTTCAAGAAACTAACAATTATTTTGGCCTTGAATTGTTTGATAGTTATTTCCTGATATCATTTAAAGAATAAATCAGTAGCAGTAAGGATATACTTGAACTAGTTAGTCATCGCTAGAGGATATGGTCCAACAATATCCATTCCACATGTGGTGAACGTCCGAGATTATTTGGTTGTATGAATCAACTCTGAGGTTTGGTGGATAAAGTTCACATTCACTTGGTAAGGATGGAATTTCTTAGTGAATTTTGTACAATATTATGTCATTGTAGGCTAGACGTATTCAAGCCTTCGGATTTGATCAGAAATCTTGTACCCTGACTAGTGGGCACCACATCCTCTACATGTACTTATTCCATAATAGTCATAGTATCTTATCCATTAACGCATCTAAGAAGGACTCCATCAAACCCTCATTTATAGAGGACTTTTTGGTGATTTGGGCCATCATAAAGAGTGAAATTGGCCACTGGCCACCAAATATTTTGTCTTCTAACTCTGTCCAATGGAATTATTCCATCGTGAAGGTAGTATGTGATGGAAATCATCCATCCCATGGTAGGACCATATGGAACAGGAATGGGATTGATTTCATTGATCTCTTTTGTTCTGATTCAAACAAAAGGTGATACCATGTGACGATGGGAAATGATGATGATTGTTTCATCCTAATTTGGATATAAAAAAGTTGTAATTTCATTTTTTAACACATATACCTGGGAATTCCATGATTTTAGAATGTAAGCCAATTTCGAATATGAGGGGAATTCTACCATTAACCCTTGGAGATAATCACACAGGGGTTTAACTCCTATTTTCTGATGGCGTAATCTCTGTTGATATATTTGATTACAAACTCTGAGTCACCTTTCACCTCCATGTGGTTTACTGGTATTTGAAGTTATAATTCTAGGACTACAATGACTGCCTAATATTCTACTTCATTGTTGGTATCACCCTCTCATAAAATAATGGAGTATTAAAATACTAGCTTCTCTATAGAGATAAGAACAATCCCTAACCCAATTTTTTTAAGCTTAGGGTCTTCAATTTACTTCCTCATTGGACTCCTAGATTCTCCATCAAAATATATTTACCATTTGGGGGGGTATTCTGAATAGAGAATACCTATTTGTCAGGTAATTCGGTATCTAATAATTTATTTTCTGCAGATGGATGCTCAGTGAGGAAATCTACCAAGGCAAGGCCTTTCCCTACTTTCTAAGGAATAAATGGTATATAAAACTACTATAGAATAACTACCCACCATGCTATAAATCTAGTCATCATAGGAAGAATGAGGATAAATTTGAGTGGGTTATTATGAGAAACCAAGTGGACCTCATGATGTTATAGATAGTGCCACAGTTTCATAACGAAAATGATTAATTCAAGGTAACTCTTCTCAATTTCTAAATAACGAGTCTCGATGTCGAGTATGGTTCGACTAAGATAATAAAGACTATTTTTATTCCCAATATCATTCTTCTATTCAAGTAAATCACCCAGTGATCATTCCAGGGCCATCACATAAAAAATGATCAGGTTTACTTCAATAGGTGGAATCAATACCGGTGGTATCAAGAGGTATTTCTTGAGAGTATCAAATTCTTATTGAGAGTCATTGTACCACTGATATTTGACCCCCTTCTAAATAAAATTGGTGAAGGGAAATGTTGGGAAAAAATTCCTCAAGGTAACTTTGCAGTATTTTTGGGTTGATTGTGTTTGTTGACAAAGCAGGTTTTCATGGATATTTGTCGAGTTCCCAAGAAGTAGTTGAAAATCCTTGTTTACAAAGAATGATGACAAAGGAAAGTACGATCTGGAGGTGGTACAAAAGAGCAGTACAAGGTGGCGTCGTTTCCCAGTGTTTTCCAAATTTTTGGGGTCCAAAATTTGGAGTTTGGTGAGCATCACGAAAATAGGATTTCCATGAAGAGCATAATTTAATATGGAAAAGGCATGAATTTCGCGAAGATAAGATGTATGGATTGGATTTCGTGAAGACCAGAAGAATGGAGGTGGTGAGTCTTCGCGATTACGTCAAGCTTCACGAACGGCAGAGGCTGGAGTGCATCGCGGCGGTGAAGGGCTTTGCGAGGGAGCTTCGCGGCGAAGGCGTGAAGGAATGTTGACGGTGATGCTTCGCGACTATGTCAAGCTTCGAGAATGGTAGAGTTGAAGCATATAGCGGAGGTGAAGGGCTTTGCAAGGGATCTTTGCAGCAAAGGCATGAAGGAATGTTGATGGTAATGCTTCACGACTATGTCAAGCTCCACGAACGGAAACTTGTCGTGGTGCTTCGCGATTTTGACATAATTACGGCTGAAACTTTGGAGCTTCGCGATTTGAGATGACGTGGTGTTGACTTCGAGCGGAAGGGACGAGGGTCAGTGGAATCGCCTATAAATAGAGGTCGACCCCCTCAAGAGAAGTAGAGAGAATTTTCAGAGAAGATCATTTGCTCTCGATTTGCGAAGGTGGTTCGCGGAGCCAATGTGCTTCACGAAAGATGAGCTTCGCGATGGCTATTGTAGCTCCGCGAAACCTGCGACCTCCGCGTTGGTTTATTAAGCTTCGTGAGGGACATTGCTTTGCGACGGCTTGAGCTTCGTGGTAGTGCTTCACGAAAGTTCTTCGCGAAAGTGCTTCGCGAAAAGGCAGGAGCTTCGCGAAGTCTTGTTTGAGCTTTGCGAAATTGGGAGCTTCACGAGGTAGGGTTCTTTGCGAAGGTGTTTCCAAAGGTAGTTGCCCAGTGGTCAGAGGAAAATTGGTATTCATCAGTGGATGAAAGTTGGACTTCAACAGAGCATCTATCAATAGTTTAAGATGCATTATTTCATGCAAATGAAGAGACCTACAGGTCTATAAAATGTGAGTGGATTCCCTTCTAGAGCAGTGAGCATAGGAAGAGGGAAAAGGTGATCCTATCCACCGGTAGTGAGCCAGAGAGAGATAAATAGGGAGTGACCCTTGGGAAAGTAGTGAGCTGACCCTAAACCTTCTGAAGGCAGTGAGCCTGGGAATAGAAGTGCTCTATCCCGAATTTTGTATCCACATCTTATGAAGATTAGTGGGAATTGGTACGCACGATAACTTGTCAGTGTATTCTCCTTGGACATAGCCTAGTGAGGGTTAACCAAGTAAAAATCTTTGTGTCTGCCTACTTACTTCCTTGCATTGCATTTGAAGCATCATCATCAGGAAAAGAAGAAAATATGTGATCATAATAAACACACAAGTGCAAACAAAGTGTCTCTTGTAATAAAGAGGTCAAGATCCAGTGGGGTAGGAATAATTTTGAAAAAGAATATCCATACCCTGATTCACCCCCCCTCTCAGGGTATATAGGCCCCTATTGGTCCTAACAGGAAAAACATTTACTTCCAAGTTTTTTATAAAATGTTAGATGTAGGCCAAGTTTCCTTGATTTCCTTTCAAGTTTCAAGGAGGTGACATAACAAGGACATATTTAGTCTTCTCAGGATCAACTTCGACGTTGATATGAAGTATGAAGAAGCCAAGAAATTTTCCTAAGGTTATTATAAAAGCACATTTCAAGGGGTTCATATTCAGATTATATTGACAAAACATGTTGAAGATGGCTTCATGGTCATCTAGGTGGTCAAAATGTTGTCAAGACTCAACCACTATATCATCAACGTAACATTCATGAAAATTCCCCATGAGGGTTTTGAATATGATATTCATTTCACGTTGTTATGTGGCACCAACATTCTTCAAACCAAAGGGAATTACTCGATAGAAAAATAATCCCTTAGGGGATCCAAAAGCTAGGTCTTCCTCATCTTCTGGAGCCATAGGAATTTTTTTATACCTAGAATAGACATCCATGAAAGAGAGTTCTTGATAACCATTCGTTATAACAATAAACAGTTTTTTATTGGTTCCAAGAAGTCATATTTGGAATAATGATGGTTGAGATCTCTGAAATCGATGAAAACTCTGATTTTCCTATTCTTATTCATTATAGGGACAATATTGGATAGCCATTTTGGGTACATTACCCCTTGGATAAAATCATCATTAATGAGTTTTTCCACTTCATCCTTAAATTTGGATGCATGATTCGAATTCATCCTCCTGGCTGCTTGATTGTATCCCTGATGATCTTCTAGAAAACCCAAGTTATGGGTGGATAACTCTAGGTTAAGTCTTAGAATCTCTGTGTAGTTCTAGGAAAACACATCCCACTAATGCTTTATAAATGAGGTATATACATATATCTTTCTCTTGTTAGAACCAAGCCTATTCATTCATAATAATGGAGTTTAATTTGTGTTTGTCTTAAATATGCACATGGATTACTAGGGAGTTCACATGGAATGAGGTCTTACATTTTATAATGAGAGCAGTATTGAAGGTAGCATAGTTTCCCAGTGTTTTCCAAATTTTTGGGCCTCAAAATCAAGAGTTTAGTGTTCTAAAACAAAGGTTTTTCACATAGGAGTGGATGATATGTGAAATAAAAAATAAAATCGAAAAATAAGGGAACTGCATACCTCAAAACATGGACCGTGTACCATGTTCTAGGAATTGTTCATGATCACATATGGAATGGTATTTGGAGCAGTGCATAGAACCGAAAACGGTTCACAGTGACAGTACATGGTGAAGGCGTGAGGTATGCGGAATGCTGCAAAAAATGGTTTGCAGTGATGGGACACGGTGAAGGTGTTCCATAGGCGGAAAACAGAAGGTTCACGGGATTTATGTGGTTCGTGAAACATGAGTAGTACACAGTGGAGGCTAGCAGTATGCAGATGAAGTTTAGTTTATAGTTAATATTGCCCCACATTGAAAAATTGGGTAAATCAGATTAGCGAAATTTGTGGTGTTATGTGACTATTTAAGGAGCAGTAATCCCATTTGTTAGAGACAATATTGGAGATTCAAATTTCAGGAAGAAATCTGGTGAATTCCAAAATGGTTCATGGAGGAGAAGATGGTACGTGGAGAGAATCATCCAAGTAAGGAATGTTGTCTGCAGAAAAGAGTGTAGTTTGCATAGGAAGATCTCATAGTATGTGGTGGATAAGGTAGTATGTGGAGAAGGAAGGTATGTGGAGGAGTGGCATAGTACTTAGAGTAGGGAAGTATGTAGAGAAGGGAAGTTCGTGAAAGAGATGGATGGTACGTAGAAACAGATGTGGTATGCAGAAACAACAGCATTACACGGAACACACAAGGAAGCCTAAAAATTGCCAAAATTGGTTTGCGAAATTAATTTCCATAACATATCTGTATATGGGAAAATAAATTACATCAATGGGTGATTACAAGACTTTAACAGAGCATCCATTTATAGTTTAGGATGCATGATTTAATGCTAAATAATTAAAGAGAACTTCAAGTTGATAAACTGAGTGAAGATTCTTCCAACGTAGTGAGCAAGGTGGAGTCAGTAGAAGTAATCTGAGGTACGCTTTGGGCTATCCATAAAACCTTGTAAAGCCAGTTTTCCTGGCACATAGTGACTTTTCTAAACTCTTGTAATCCAAAACATGTGATGATTAGTGGGTTTTAGTAAGACTGACACAATGTCGGCGTATGATCCTTGGATGTATCCCTTAGTAGTGAACCAAGTAAAATTGTTGTGTCATTGCTTTGCATGTGATTGTTTATTTTTTTCACTTCCTCTTCAGACAGTTTTAATAGGTTCCAACCAAATTGGGAATAAGATCCATTAGTTTAAAAGAAAAAGTTGACACCTTAATTCACCCTTCCCCTCTCAGGGTTTTCTAAGGTCCTTCAAGTGGTATCAGAGGGTAAATGATGTTGGTGTTAAATCTATCCTATTTTTCAAGACATGGAGAATACAGTTAATTTTAAGGGTGTTCCTTTTTTTTGATGGAAGTAACCTTCATATATGGAAGAACAATATGAGTTCAAATTTAAGATCTCTTGGAATTGATATACTTTTTTTCCATTTCACAAGGAATACTAGTCACTGATCCAACTGGTCTATCTAGGATAGATACAGATAGGAAAATGATATATATTGATGCTAAAGCATAGAATACCCTAACTGGTGCTCTTTCTAATCAAATATATCTAAAGGTGATGAAATATACATCAGTGAAGTCTATGCGGGAGAAATTGCAAAATATTTATAAATGTGGTGGAAAAGTGAAGGAGGCAAAGCTCCAAGTTTAACACAATAGGTTTGATGATCTGATGATGCACCCTAATGAAAATACAGATTCTTTATTCAATCGAATTATCAAAGTTGTAGGAGAAATCTGAGTGCTTGGAGAAGATATCAAAGACATTGATATTGAAAAGAAAATTTTGATAATACTTAATCCCATTTATCATGAAAAGGTGTCAACTTTTGAAAAAATGGATCTTTTCGAACTTTCTCTTGATAATCAACTGAGCAACCTAGTGGTGTATGAGACGAGGCTCAACCCAGAAGATGCAATGACTCGTGTAAGAATGGAAATGGAATTAAAATCTACAGACAAACTGAAAATTTTATGAGATTTTGTTGATGAAGATGATGAGCAAAAATAATTTCTTTCTCTCATTACCAAGAAACTGAAGAAGGGAACAGAAAAATTTGAGGTAAAGATACCTCTGGATTGTTTTTGTTGTGGAAGAGTTGGGAACATTGCCTCTCATTTCCCAAGAAAGTTAAATGATAATGAAAATGAAGATGGAGACATTCAAAAGCCTTATAAAAAGGGTTTTCAAAAATAGAGACTTAAAATCTAGAAAGAAATTTCAACAAAATAGATTTTTTGTGAAGAAGAAGATGATAAAAATGGAATATTTGAGGAAGATGAAGAATAATTCAAATCTAGGAACCATGCTTCCATGATGACTACCATTGAAAAGTCAGAACCATCGACAGATAAATATAGAGATAATCAGTTGACTACTAATTTCAATCCCAAGTTTCAACTTAAAGATGCTTTTGGTATGCTTGAAAATAAATGTAAGAGATACAATAAGTTGAAATAAATGGTGGAGGAATCATTAGAATATATTGATTAGCTAGAAGAAGAAATTGAACTTGAAGATCTGGTGAAGGTACAATCATCAATTCTTGAAAGCACTGATGATGTTGGGGAACTAAAACTCTGAATTGAATATCAAGAAAATTTCATCAATGACCTTACCTCAATACTAGAGTAGAAGTCCAAGATCATTGAGGGACTCGAAGAAGAAGTTGTTACTATGAGAAGTAAACCAAAAAGTGAATCATTTTAAAAATAAGAAAATAAGAAAATACAACTCAAAAGGTTCTCAGATGTTGAGCTTCTAGAGAGAGTAAAACATGGTTCTGATGGAGTTGAAAAGATCTTGAGTGATCAAAGACCTGCATGCATAGAAAATTGTGAAATTGGTTGTGATACTAAAACATCAAATTCTTTGAAGATAAAAGGCAGTGGAAGTAATGATCTAGCTAATATAGAGATGAAGATAACTGAAGTCCTTTATGTAAATGCCATGCATCACAATATTCTTAGTGTGAGTCAAATTTTTGACATAGGTCTTATTGTGAAATTCAGTCAGAATGGCTATACTATAAGAGGTAGGTCATGGAATTCACTCCTAAAGGCTGTAGAATATATGGAAACTTATATTAGGATGACAGCAATGAGAACATTTTCTACTTAATAGTTGAAGAAGAAAACAGCTTATGGCATCGAAGATTAGGGCACATCAATCAGAAAGACACGAAAAAGATATCTAAGATGAAGATAGTCATGGATATACTTAATATGAAGTGTGAATGAGAAAATACATGTGATTCTTGCATTTGAGGGAAACTATTGTGGGCACCAAAATATTGCATGAAAGGAAGGGACGAAAAAGAAGGCTGGCACGCTGCCTCGCGAAGCACCGACGCGAAGCACCCCGAGCATCGCGGTCTCGCGAAGCTCTAGAGGCGGTAACTCTCTGCGAACGCATTTGACATTCGCGAGCCCGCCGCGAAGCTCCAGAGGCGGTAACTCTCCGTGAACTCATTTGACGTTCGCGAGCCCGCCGCGAAGCTCAAGGGGTGGTAACTCTTCACGGACGACGTTGACGTTCGTGAGCGTGCCGCGAAGCACCTGAGGCGGCGCGCAAGTTCTGCTTCGCGGCGCCCCTTCCTTATAAATACTGGACTCCCCCAGAGTCCCGAAGATGGACAATCTGACCTTTCGGCTTCTCCTCTCCCGAATCGCAAAGCACTCTTTGCCATCGGGAATCATGAGCTCCGCGAGGTACTTCTACTTCGCGTGACGCATTTTCTTTGTCTCGTTTTGAGCCCCTCTTCTGAGAGGGATGCCCTTCGCGAAGCTCAAGGGCATTCGTGAAGGAAGAGGATTCCCAAGGGAACCCGGGCAGCCACGGAGCGTTTATGCTTTGCGAAACACCCAACCTGTACTAGTGATCCCTATGCCAAGGCAGGATCACTACACATCGCGAAGCACATTGCTTCGCTGCACCCTACTTCGCGAGGCACCTCTTCTTCGCAAGGCAGTGCTCCGTGAATACTGTTCCACTTCGCGAAGCACCCTCCACTCACACCTATGACCTATGATAAGGATAAGGCACTTCGCTTCGTGAAGCACACTCCTTCACATGGCAATTCCTCTTCTCGTGCGACCCTCCAGGTATGCACGATGTGATTTCAGAGTCCCACGGACAATACTACTCATAGCGTTGCTTCGCCTAATGCTTCTTCTCATAGGTACGCTAACAGTTATTGCTTCTTCACATAGCCACGCTAACGTGGACCCCTTGATGGTTCGCTCAACAACCCCCCTTGACCGTGGCCTTTCCAGTACCGTCCCTCCCCCAAGGACCAGAGGGTACCAGTTATGTAAGTCCAAGGGGTGTGGAGTGAACCCACCTCGTCCGAGCTGTAGGACGTTAAACTGCCAAACACCACGTCCTCAACACATGACGTTAAACTGTGACCTGACCTTGTGCCTCTCACGAAGGGTCCCCCCAGCTCGAACATTTTTTACGCCACTTGTCTCCACAGGAGTGGAATCATCCATCCACAAGGGATGATATCCTCCTTATTGGAGTAGCGTATGTTCTCAGGAGGAGGGCGACCCTAGTTCCCCAACGGATGGTTGCACCCCTGCATCTCCGTACTTCCCCACTACCAAGGTCAGTGGAGGGCGTGATAGGGAACGAGGCACCTCCCATCATTGGTCCCAAATCCCTCTTTCACTGCGCTTTGTCAAACCTCGGGCCTCCATCCTGGAGTAAGTCCCATCACCATGGGCCGCCTAACGCGTAAGCCCCTCTTCGCTTCACACGAATGCACCCTTCGCAGTGTGATCGTCAGGCCCTTGCTGTCTCTTGTTTCTCACACCGAGTGTGAATCACGTGGGCTTAGAGTTGGCATTGGCCATGACAATACCTCATTCAGCATGACGTTAAACTGCATGCCCTCGTCCAGCATGACGTTAAACTGCATGCCCTCGTCCAGCATGACGTTAAACTGCATGCCCTCGTCCAGCATGACGTTAAACTGTATTTACCCGTCCAGCATGACATTAAACTGCACACCCATTTGAACTACGAGGTCTTTTATCCATGTCAAGGCATGGTATGTAGGAAGCCTCCATGAGGTTCAAGCCCACCCATCATCCAATTCATGTCGAGTTCTACCTTCATCCAGCATGACGTTAAACTGCATTCCAGTTCGACGGCAAGTCGTTGTCACCACCCGAACTATGAGGACTTTGATCCATGTCAAGGCATGGTACGTAGGAAGCCTCCTTGAGGTTCAATCCCAACAATCATTGCCCAAACCGTCTCCTTGTTGGTGTGCTAAGCCCCCATTTTCAATCCGAACTACGAGGACTTTGATCCATGTCAAGGCATGGTACGCAGGAAGCCTCCCAGAGGTTCAAGCCCATCTCCCATCGGACCAAGGTCCCTCATTTACGTCGGTTCACCGACACCCACTGCCCGTCTTTTATTCATGTCAGGGTTCAGTGCCGTCCCGCATGGCGTTAAACTTTATTCCATCAATCCTTTGAACTACAAGGACTTTGATCCATGTCAAGGCATGGTACGTAGGAAACCTTTCCAAGGTTCAAGCCCACCACTAGTGGACCCCTGGGTCTATTTTCATGTCGGTTCACCGATGAAACCCTTTGAACTACAAGGTCTTTGATCCATGTCAAGGCATGGTACGTAGGAAGCCTCCCCGAGGTTCAAGCCCATCTCTCATTGGACCAAGGTCCACCTTCATGTCGGTTCGCTGACAACACCATCCATTGGACCAAGGTCCACCTTCACATCGGTTCGCTGACAACATCCATTGAAACAAGGTCCACCTTCACGTCGGTCCACCGACACCATCCCGAACTACACGGACAGTGATTCCCTGCCACGAGGATACGTAGGAAGCCTCTTCAAGGCTCAATCCCAACTTCACTGTTGCCCCTGCGATGGTCCCATTTCATTCCCCCTACACTTCATTCATCCATCCATCACCCATCCTGATTCTCACCCGGGCCGCCACATCCTGGTGGGATCATGCCATCCACCTCCTCACTGCTCCTAGCGGCGCATGGGCCTCTTTCCACGTGTAAGCCCCATCATATCTCTGGGTCGTTGTCCTCTGTGTACACCCCGATTCATCACCCTTTCGAATTACGTGGGTTTTGATGCCTGTCCTCTCTACAGGGTACGTAGGAAACCTCCAAGAGGTTCAATCCCAACCAATGGTAATCCATGGTGTCCCCCATCCTGGGGTGCACTTCCCCTGATCCGCCCTTAGTGGTGTTCAGATCAGCCATTACGGTGTGAAATCTCCCCTCTACGGGGCACACCACCATCGATCCATCTCTATGGGACGTTCTGATCACCCTTATTTTGTCTCCGCAAGACGTTAAACTCACGGCCTACCTCGTGATAAACATGAGATTCCTGAGGAAAACCTCAGACAGAACGCCTTTGGTATAACCGTCTTCGCAAGATGTTAAACATGATGCATACCCTATGTTAAACATGGGAAGATGAGGAAAACCTCAGGTACATTCCTATGGCATATGATTCCCCGCACTCGACATGGGATGCTTCGGGTTATGCACCCTTTAGATGCCCTCTCATGAGGAAGAATACAGGTTCCCCAATGTCCATGCACCCAGAGATTCCCCGACATGCCTGATGTTTCCATCTACTCCGACCGAAGGTTGCTACCATATCATACCCCATAGAAATTCTTGACAGAAGTAGTGTAATTAACCGGCATCCATGAAGATATGGCACCGGGAATGAGATTCATGAACAACGTATTAAATCTATGAGGGAGACCCGGACTAAGTGATGAGTTCTGAGGAGGAATCCACGAAAGGAAGAACCGGCATCCAATCATCTCGTTTCGATCAAGGAGAAAACATCCCTGAACAAGGAGCGAATGCCGCCCGCCTTTGAAAAGCGGGAATGTGGGGCAACAGTTGTGCGTCCTCCACGGACGGATGCGCGCGCCCCGGCAAAAGCGTCAGAAACAGAAATGGTGAACCTGACGTGAAGTTCTTCTCCTCAATGTGGAGTTTAGTAGCATTCGAGGTACCAGTAGATTGATGTGTCACCTAATCCAGATATCTGGCACCTGGTCCCGCCAAGCAAATAGTGGTCCTGTCGTGAAACTCACCGGAATTCAGGGCAGTAGAACGTGGGGCACTCCGGTTTGCAGCGTGTTGGCATGGATCCTTCTTACAGACGTGGAGAATGGAAGGACGCTGGGGCACTGGTTGACAATCCTTTTCCTCTCAGTGCTGATGAGTTGATCCCTTTGTTTCTCAGGAACCAGGTTTCTGTTACAGAGACACGATCACCGCCCACTCACCTACGCAAGGGCAGGGGCAACACCGCCACAGCCACCCCGCATGGTGCCGCTACCACCACGACGGTCGCCACATTGCGGAATATGGGGCGCCCACGTCCCCTTTCCCCATCAGAGGTCATCCAGCGAAGGGTGATCAACAACCTCGTATGCAGGTACGAGGAGGAAGGGGTCATCCCAACTCGGGATATGGCCCTCCTGGACCTGGAGGCATCTAGGCCCCGCCGTCAACGCTACCCTAATAGGCCGCGCAGGGATCCCCTGCTCCCCACCCCAACGTTCAACCGTTTTGAGAGCCTATCCCCGGAACGCCTTGACGATTCCTGGCCTTACGCTGATGAGGCGGGCGTCGTCCGGCTCGGCCCGCTCAGGGTCCTGACCCAAGGGCTCCAGGAAAGAGCTCCCGTCCGGCCACGTCAGTGCCGCCGTCCGACTCTGTAGGAAGAGCAGGCAGTCCATGCCCCTGCACCACCCGCGCCAGCTCGTCTGACCCGACATCAGCACCGGGCCCGGGTTGAGGACGCTCTCCCAGATGCGTCGACGTCAATAGCTACAGTGGCCCAAGCCACCACCGACGTGAATCATGGAGTCCCTACATACACTGAGTAGGGGCACTCCTTTTCCCAACGAGGATCGAGACCCCAACCGCCCCACGAGCAGGCTGGGTTGACTCTCCGGGTTGCAGGCTCGAGTGGTGATCGCCGAGAACTATCCCGCGGTGATGTCACCCCGTACGCAGGCCCTCCCTGTACCACTACTCCACAGAGCGTGGGCCTTCCCTGCTCTGAAGCTCATCATGGAGGTATGCCTCGTGCTACCCTCATCCCGAAGGAAGACCTGCCCCGCGGTAGTGATGCTCGGTGCGGAAACCTTTCCCGCGCCCACTATACAGGGTATGGAGTCCATCCTCCTGCCCCCAACCGCCGATCTGAAGGCAATGTCCATCCTGTCCTTCTCCAACGTGGGGGCCCTCCCTACGTCCTCTCTGCAACGGGCGAAGGTCCTCCTCAACCCCGAAACTCGAGGAGTGAAGGTCAGCCTCGCTCCACCCGCATCGACCATGGAGGTCCTCCCCATGCTCCTGCTGATTCCAACAGAGGCTCCGCCCACATGGGTCCTGTCCATGGAGGTCCTCCCCATGTACCCTTCGACATATGCCCTGGTGCCCCTCGCACCTCGGCTATCTCGAGCGGGGCCCCTCTCCGCCACGGTGCCAGCGCCGCCCCGAGGCTACCTATTAGGGATCAACCCTGTCCCGAAGATCCACCCTGGGGCAGGAGAGAGGGTCGTCACCACCACAAGAAGAGTCTTGGGAAGGCCCAGGTGGAGATTAAACCAGCCCGTTTCTTAGATTCTGAAGCGGAATGCGACTCAGCGATGGAACCATCCCCCCGCTCCTCCGTATCAAGGACTGGGGCAGGAACCAGGTGCATCAGCCTCATTCTCCCAGAATATGAGGTCCACCAGATTCCCATCTCTCTCCGCAGGTACATCTAGTAGGAAGAAATCTTGGGAAGTCCACAGGTCTCGACCGTGAAATCACCACCATTGTCACCAGAAGCACCCTCTACCTCTACCAGAGATCACGGAGAGCTATTTTGGGGGCCAACGGCGGTAGGGCGATGACATGACCTATCACCGGCAGCCGTGACTCCTGTTCCGGAAGCTGTGGCTATCATCCCATCATATCGTGACATTGTGGCCAGGTCAACTCACTCTTCATAGGATGGCCCAGAATTCGGTGGCCAGTTAGCTCGTTCTCCGTATTCTCCGCCGCCGAGTTTGTTATCCCAGAGGTCCGCCTCGGTACCAATACTGGTCCCTCAGCCGCCCTCGTTTGACGAGTGGGTAAATACAGGGCCAGACCCCAAGTCCAAACCCAGGAGCTTCTAGAGTATTCTCGTAGTGGATCACTTCCCAGAGAAGTTTTGGCTGACGGCGGCGCTGAACTTTCACGCACCAGAGTCCCTTACCCCTGAAGAATTGGGGTTCTTTTGTCGAACCCTATGGGAGACACACTTCCGCCTTCGTTACGAACAGGTGGTGTACCCCAGAAGTTGAGAGCACTTCGAAGAAATCGGCGAGCAATGCCGCCTGATTGATTTGGCCGCACTCCTTGTGGCCCAGCACCCCGAGTCGCCAGGCCGTCAGAACGCCCTTCAACAGAAATGTGTTCAGAGTTTCAAAGTACTCCGCAGAGTCGTCAGGGAAGCTACCCCCATGTGCAAGTCCGTGGTTGGGGACACTATGCCGCTCTCCTCTTCGACCCTACCCGACGGCAGCCCGATTCGTTATGCGACATCGAGGACATGCCCTCGAGAGGGGTCGCGGTCCACATGGCTGACATAGTGGACAAGGAAGATGATTTTGAGTTCCTTGATGGAGACTTACCCCCTGAGGGTGTACCGCCACTGCTGGACCCATCAGGGAGAGTTACCCGTCAGCAGAGGAACCTGCTAGGCCTCCCCGTACCCACCAAGTCACTGGTACTCGGTCGAAATATCGGCAAGTGTAAGGAGAACATTGGAACTGTCAAGAACTCCGACCCGTCTGCCTATGTGCAGAAAATGGAAGAAGATCCCGGGAAGGACATGTTATGCCAGAAGCTTGCTAAGCAGAAGAGGCTGGTTGACGAACTCTTGGTTGAGCACGCCGCAGAGCGGCGACCTGACTATGGTAATCCCAGGCCGGGGCAGTAGGGGCAGGAACAATTTCCCCCCGGTGAGATGCCTCCGGGCAACCCTGATCATGCTATTGCCGCAGACATGGCAGAAGCCGGAACTTACGGCAAGAGGGTGCGATACGTCTCACCAAACCCCCCTGAACGACGGGGCAATATGAAGAATCCAGTTCGGGTTCCCCCAATCACCCCGCAGGTCGTTCCGCCAGTCGATCCACGAGCTGCTAAAGCCGTCTACCGTGTTGAAGAACCTGGAAACGCACTTGTGGTTAGGGATCCCCGTCAAGATAGGGACCCCCACCCGGATGATCTTATAGCGGCACTCACAGCCCGCCTCGAAGCGTTGGAAACTCGGCAGGTAGCGGTCCCACCGGATGGCAAGCTGTATCCCGTGTGGGTGGATGATATGCCCGCGCCCCCGGGTTTTGGGAACCCCACTTTCTCACCCTTCAACGGGACAGGGGACCTGCCACAGCACATGGCTCATTTTTCTTCCAGGTGTGGCCCCATGCTGGGGACCCCGGCTCAGCAGGAAGCCGCCAAGCTCCGATGTTTCGTACAGACATTGGAAGGTCCAGCATTCGTCTGGTACAGCCAGCTCCCTATCAGATCGGTGACCGGTTGGGAGGATCTCCACCGTCAATTCCTATACCAGTTCAGCTCCACCATGCGGAAGACCAGCATTGCAGACCTCTTCATGTGCAAGCAAAGGCCTGATGAGCGAGTCACAGATTTCATCGCCCGGTGGAAGGGACTTACGTATTCCCTCGATATGCCACTGACTCAGGAGAAATTACTGACGATGTGTGTGGGGAATGTCAAAACGAAGCTGGTACCCTCCCTGATTACCCAGAACTACCCTGGGGGGTTCCGAGATTTCTCAGATAAGGCTCAGCACCTTGAGGAAGCTCTGCAACAGGCTAGTCAGGCACGTTCGTTGCCCACTATGATCCCAGCCAGGAGGACCGCCAGAGCCGAACCCGCCGCGGTGGCCCAAATAGAAGCCCCTAGGCAGCTAGAATTACTGCCAGCAGCACCATCCCCGCAACCCCACAGAGGTCCCCCACCTTGAGCACAGGCTCCTTCCCAACAACGATCGCCTCAGAATCGACAGGTTCCCCCACTCAATGCGCCACCGCCACCCAGGCGAGACAATAAGGTGCCGCCTCCTTGGCAGGCCCCTCCGGCCCCTCGTCAGGGCCAGGCCCCCAGGGCCCCCTATCCAGAAAGAAGGCACCAAACTTATTTGTTCAATGAAAATCAGGTCCCTGGCTACTTCCGAAGTGCTCTAGAGCAAGGGATTGTGCGCCTGCCTGAGTGCAGAAGGACGGCAGAGGCGAATCTCACCGATCACCCCAACTACTGTCCTTATCATTAGATTCTGGGGCACACCCTAAAGCAATGCTATGTGTTTAAAGAATGGATTCAATACCAGGTCAACAACAACATAGTCATGTTGGGTCTGGCACCAGCACAAGTGGTGGGTGTCTTCGCAGGGTCAGAGATCGGCAGTGACAGCGAAGGCGAGTGGCAGCAGGTTCCCAGCTGCCGATCCCGGAAATACGACGACTGGATGGCTCGAAAAACTGTTGTCCGTGCCCATGGTATCATTCGGGCATGCCTGAAGTAGCCGGAACCTTCAGAAGAAGTATCCAGTACCTCCTCATCGCCTTCACAGTCGACCTCTTCCCAAAAGGGCAAGCAGCGGCGACGCAAGAAGAAGCAACGCGCACTGCTAGTGTCGTCGTCATCCCGCACTCTCGGTGACTTTATGCCCCCTGAAATGGGGATTCCTCCCAGAATCTGCCCGGTGGTGGATGACTCTTCGAGTGATAGTCATGGGTACGCTTCGGTTAACACCATGGAGCTGGTAAAGCCCTATATGACTCCCGACGAGGGGGAATGCCAGGAGAACCTCCCCAACATTTCCAGCCGACGTCAACGTTAGTGGAATCGCAACCGCACCGGTCATTGAGGTACATCAGCAGGAACTTTCAGCCAAGTCGTGCATGCTACTAAGACCAGACAGCAGGCTCAGCGTAGAGCTCAGCACGCGCAACCCCATCTAACGCCCTCAGCTCTACCTCTGCCGCTGTTTGTGCTATTAGATCAGGGAGAGCTGCCTCGTTCATATCACAGCCAGTCTTGCCTGGCTACAGGCCGGCCTCCGCTATCCAATCCTAGTCCGGTGACTACTCTCCAGGCTTCAACTAGTAGGCAGCAGGATGTACCCAGTACTAGCAGATCGCCGGTTCAACCGGCAGGACCTGTTATGCCTCCAGATGTCGAACGACCTCCTGTAGGTAGAGGTTCACGTTTGGCATGAAAGTATGATGTCCTGAAGCACCTGGCTGGCATTACGGAAAGGATTTCTATCCTTGAGGCCCTTCTCCTATCATCTGAAATGCGTGAGGCACTTGCCGAGGCCCTAAGGAGCCCCCTCCAGTTTGAGACGGAGGTAGCAGCTGTAGAAGCCTTCCATACCGAGACGATTGAAAACGCAGAATGTCAGGTGGTTATCTCGTTCTCTGGTGAAGATGAGGACCCTCCTCTACAGGGGCACATTCGCCCATTGTACATCACTGGCCACTTCAATGGTGTGGAAGTCTGCCGCTACCTCGTTGACACAGGTTCCAGAATCAACCTAATTCCGACTCGGACATTGCGAAAGCTGGGTCTGTCTGAAAGTGATTTAACTCCCTCTGACCTCAGAATCCAGGGGTACGACAGGACCGAGAAAACCCCAGTCGGCAAGATCTGCCTGAAGACTCAGTTCGGTGGCTTAATTTCCAGCACCGAGTACATGGCCGTCTCTCAGGACACCGCCTACAACGCGTTGATGGGTTGGCCATGGCTCCATCTACATGCAACGGTCCCTTCATCATATCACCAGTGTCTCAAATACTCACTCAACGGTCGAGTAGGCGTGCTCCAAGGATATGCGTCTCCTTTCGCTTCTTGTGAGGCCCGCTATCTGGATGCGTGTTATTACAAAAGTAAGGATAAGCAAATCCTAGTAAGTGAGGATGAACCCGCCCCGGTCACAAGTGATCCCTGGGCAAGCATGGATGACGCCTACATCCTCCCGATCCACTGATTGGAGGCCATGACACCCGACATGGGGCAATGTTTTGTTGTTTCGGGTACACAAGGAAGGCATGTTCTTGTGTCCAAGCGACGGTGGAAAATCACCTCGTACTCCTACATCAACCAGGCTCAGGTGATCCCAGAAGCTCCTACCCCTGTACGATACCGGGATGTCAAGCTTATGACAATGGCGGTACGCCATACGTGTCTCTTCTGCCGGGCTGGAATCCACCGACTCAGGCCGACACGTCACCACAGCTTTGATATCATCAAACGTGGGCCCTTAGGCCGAAGGCCAGATGGGATAGGGTCGACTGCCTTCACTGCTATGGTCTCAATGGCGAGTGACTCTCCTGATATGATGACCACTGCTGCCTGAGCCGGCACCGGCTTCCCCTCAGGTTTTGATAGCCCAGAAGTATCTCCCGTCGTGGGAAATCCCCCCACAGGTGGGGAGGAAGACCTGGAGGATGCTCCCCCCACCTTTGAGGAACGCGTCTCTACCACGATTGATGAACTGATACAGGTGAACCTTGGTAGCGAGGAAGATCTGAAACCCACATTGATCAGTGCAGCCATGTCCCCCGAGGATTGGCAGTAGTACGTAGACTTCCTCAAACAACACCGTGACGTGTTTTCCTGGAGTTACAATGAGATGCCAGGACTAGATCCCCAGGTAGCCGTTCACCGTCTGGGCCTCCCGAAAAAACAACGCGGGTTTAAGCAGCCTCCCAGGAAGATGCACCCTTCTCATGGTGCTATGGTTGAGGCTGAAGTTGACAAGCTTATCAAAGCCAACTTCATTAAGGAAGTCCAGTACCCCAAGTGTCTTGCCAACATTGTGCCAGTCAGGAAGAAACATGAGCATATCAGAGTCTGTATCGACTTCCGCAATCTTAATCGCCATTTCCCAAAGGATGATTTCCCACTCCTAGTGACAGAGTTATTGATTGATGCCATGGTCGGGTTCCAAGCTCTCTCTTTCATGGATGGGTATTCCGGGTACAACCAGATCCGGATGGCCCCTGAGGACGAGGAGTCCACTACCTTCAGGGCTCCCCAAGGTACCTTTTGCTACCAGGTTATGCCATTTGGTTTGAAAAATGCAGGTGCCACTAATCAGAGGGCCATGCATCGCATATTCAAGCCGATTCTCGGGACACTGGTGGAATGCTACGTAGATGACCTAGTGGTCAAATCATGTCAGCGCCAGGAATATCTCAAAGACCTTGAGAAGGTGTTCGGTTTCCTCCGTTCTCGTCATCTGAAGATGAACCTGTTGAAGTGTGCCTTCGAGGTCACCTCTGGGAAGTTTCTAGGCTTTGTTGTTAGATACCGAGTTATTAAGATCGACCCAGAGAACATCAAGTCCATCATCCAGATGCCTCCCCTAAGCAAGATTCGGGAACTTCGAGGCCTCCAAGGCCACTTAGCCTATATACGCCGATTCATCACGAATCTGGCTGGCAAGTGTAATCACTTTTCCCGGCTCATGAAGAAGGGTTCCGCCTACGAATGGGATGAGTAGTGTCAGACCACCTTCAAGGAAATCAATCAGTATCTTCTCCTACCTCCGGTTTTGATGCCACCCATCTCTGGAAAGCCGCTGGTCCTTTACGTGACCTCCCTGGAAAGATCCCTCGGTGCACTACTCACCCAGAAGAATAACGAGGGTACTGAGAACAGTCTCTACTATCTCAGCCGCATGCTTCTTGATACAGAGGTCAGATACTCCCCTATCGAAAAGAGCTGCCTTGCGCTTGTCTTTGCCGTGAAAAAGTTGCAACATTACCTGCAGCACCATGAGGTGCAATTGGTCTCCCAGGTAGACCCCCTGAAGTACATCCTGAACCGCCCCATGCTGACTGGACGACTAGCACGGTGGGTAGTGATTCTTTAGCAGTTTGATATCAGGTTTGTACCTCAGAAGGCCATTAAGGGACAGGCGTTGGAAGACTTTTTAGCTGCCCATCCAACCTCTGAGGATCAATCCCTGGACCTGTATTTTCCTGATGAGACGATCCTCTCAGTCGATCATGTCATCCCGTGTTGGAAAATTAATTTCGACGGTGCCTCCCGGAGCCCCACCGGTAGGAGGCTCAACGATCCCAAGCTCAACAGAGTGGGCCTAGGTATTGTCTTCATTACCCCAGCACAAGTCGTCCTGCCATATTCGTTCCTATTGTCAAAAGGTTGTACGAACAACGAGGCAGAGTACCAGGCTCTCATCACCGGCCTCAAGTTGGCCCTTGAGATCCATGTGCCCCATATACATGTGAAAGGAGATTCCGAGCTGGTAATCAAATGGGTTAATGGCGACTACATCGTCAGGAAGTCAGAGCTTGTACCGTTGCTGGAGTACACCCTCCGCCTAATGGCCTAGTTCTCTTCTCGACCAGAGGTTACCCATGTCCCGCGGTCACAGAACGGTCAAGAATACGCCTTGGCTGGCTTAGCCGCATCACTCGAAGAACTCGAGCAAGATGATTTGATCATACATGTGGCACACCGGAGAGTCATTGCCCCCGTCACCCAAGAGGACAATGATGGCCTGCGGGTAAGTCATCTCACCGCTGGACCCTCCACGTCAGGGGTCCTGGGTTCGTCAGACACAGTGGTTGAATCCACTCCCGACTGGAGGGAACCTTTTTTCGAGAATCTCCAAAATGGTCGCCTCCCGGACAACTGGGCCGAGCACGAGCGAACCCGACATCGCGCGCTGCAATTTACCCTCCAGAGCGGCCCTAGTCTAGAAAAGATCCTTTATAAGTGGAGCTTCGATGGCATCATCCTCCGTTTCATCCAAGGAGTAGATATACCTCAAGTTATGCAAGAGGTTCACACCGGTTCCTGTGGCGCCCATCAAGCTGGGCCGAAGCTATCCCATCAAATCTAGAGGTTGGGGTACTTCTGGCCCTCTATGATCCACGATTGTATTGGGTATGCCAAGAGATGCCACGCGTTCCAAGTTCACGCCAACTTCCTGCATCGGCCGCCGGAGCCCCTCCACCCCACCAAGTACTCTTGGCCATTTGCGGTATGGGGACTTAATGTAGTGGGACTGTATCCACCGGCAACATCCCGCCAGTGTAGGTTCATCCTGACTGCTACAGATTTCTTCTCCAAGTGGGTAGAGGTAGTTCCACTCAAAGAGGTCAAGGCCCGTTCCATCGTTGACTTTGTGAGATCTAATATTATCCACCGGTTTGGGGTCCCTCACGTTGTCCTCACCGATAACGGCACAAACATCCGAGCGGATGAACTGAAGAAATTGTACACCAAGTACGGAATCCGTTCGAACCATACCTCCTGCTACCACGCGCAGGAAAACTGACAGATCGAGGAATTCAACAAAACCCTCTCTAACATTCTACAGAAGATGGATGGTTAGAACAAGAAAAGTTGGTCGAACAAGCTCCCCATCACCCTCTGGGCTTATCGGACGACGACTCGCAACTCTACCCAGGTGACCCCATATTCCCTGGTATATGGAGCTGAGGTCATCCAACCCATTGAGATCCAGCTTCCATCATTACGCACTACAGTCTATGATCACCAGACATCAGATGAGGTAGCCGAAATCCGTCTAGCTGAATTAGAAGCACTGGACGAGAACCGGCTTCGTGCCCTGCACAATTTAGAAAGGCATCAGGATAAGATAGCGAGGGACTTCAACAAGAAGGTTCGTCTCCGCTCTTTTCTACAGGGAGACCTAGTACTGGCCCTTCGAGCGCCAATGATTCCCAGTAGGAAACCACCCAAGTTAGAACCCAAGTGGGAAGGGCCTTGTATCATCCATAAGGTTTACCCCAATGGAGCATACTCCTTGGTGACCACGAATGGAGAGCTCATAACCCCTCCCACCAATGCCAAGTTCCTCAAGCGATACTTTTCCTAGGGCAAAAGGGTCCGGCAAGACCTTAAACTGCATCTTCGTCCTGCAAGATGATAAACTGCAAAATGGTCCTGCATGACCTTAAACTGCACGTTATGGTCCAACACGACCTTAAACTGTAAGGTCCTGCATGACCTTAAACTGCATCTTCGTCCTGCAAGACGCTAAACTTCAAAATGGTCTGAGCTCTATGACTTTAAACTAAGATATCCCCTCGTCCTTACTACAAGACGTTAAACTGCAAGCCAGTTAGGCCTTCCTAGCCGAGGCTCAGCCTCAGGCCCCTTGGCCTCTTCGGCCCCCCGACCCACCGTCCTTACTGTAAGACGTTAAACTACAAGCCAGTCAGGCCTTCCCGACTGAGGCTCAGCCTCAGGCCCCTTGGTCTCCTCGGTCCCACGTCCCTCGTCTTCACCGCGAGACGTTAAACCGCAAGATGGTCAGGTCTCCCTAACCACGGTCCGGCCTTAGGCCCCATGGTTTTCCCCGACTTACCCTCTTGCGGGATTGAACGGTATGGTGTGGGACTACGTCCTCATTCACATCGGATTACTTGTCATACCTTACATATCCCCAAATGAGATGCATCCTCGTCCCGCATGATGTTAAACTGCATCTCAAGAACTACGTGTGGCTTGATTCCCATATTGATGGGATACGTAGGAACGCTCGGACTCTTCGTCTTGAGCCCAGCCCCAAGATTTTCTCTTCTACTATCCCCCCCTGTGAATAGTTTCCTTGGAGGATCTTTGTGTATCGGGGGGTAGGCTTTCTTAGCCCCGCTCATACAACCCCGCTCACACAAGGATTGTAAGGGTCGCACCATGTGCCCACTCCCATTCTTCTATCCTCCCACGTCCTCACCACATGATGCTAAACTGCATGGCCTTCAAGAACTACATATGGATTGATTCCCATCCTAATGGGATACGTAGGAACGTCAGGACATTTTGTCTCTTGGCCCAGCCTAAAAGCCAAAATATTCCCCTCGGGTCAAGACATATGGCAAGGTGCACACTTTTTCCCCAACTCACATCGAGAAAGCCTCGACCCGGCTGTACATCCCCCCTGGAGATGTTTTCCTCTTTCGTGGATGGATAAAGCTATGCTTCACCCACTCCTTGACTGGGATTCCATCATTTTGCACACCCATATGGACCCCCAAGAACGGCCTGGATACTACACACAAGGTCTCTCCTACCGATATGGGCCAACGTCCCCGAGGGGTTTCAAGCAACAAGACGATACAAGTCCCGCGTTGCGAATTTGGTCAATGGTCGACGCTCATTTGTTGCTCCCATATCAAGTCACCATAGGAACGCTGTGTTTCAAACATGGTCAACAGTGTCATGGATCTTTGGGTCCACCCCAAGATGTCCCAAAAATTGAGTGCAGTGATTCGTTCTACTCCATCCCGAAGTGACAAACTTCTCCCCGGGTGGTGCTAGCGACTGGGCCCACGGCCCAGATTCTCCTATAAGGGGTGTACTGTGTGGTGTGGGACTATGTCCTCACTTATGTAGGGATCATGTACCATGTCGTACGCCATCCCTTATGAGGCCTAGCCTCAGGCCCCTTGGCCTCCTCGGGTCCCCGGCCCCCATCCTCATGTAAGACGTTAAACTGCAGACCTGTCAGGCCTTCCTGACTGATGCCTGACCTTAGGCCCCTTGGACTCCTCGGGTCCCCGAGCCTCATCCTCATTGCAAGACGATTAAACTGCAAGCAGGTCAGGCCTTCCTGACCAATGCCTAACCATCAGGCCCCTTGGCCTTTCCGGGCCCCGGCCCAGGTCCTCTCTTATAGGAGTGTATGGTGTCGCGTGAGGTTATTTTCACATTCACGTCGGTCTCGTAATTACCACGCCATGTATCTCTCCCTCCTGAGCTGTTTCATCGATCCCTTTTCGGTGGTTCACCAATGTGCCTAAGAGTACTCTGGTTTTTTACCTGGAATGCCATGCTTTACTCGGACACGTCCGCACCCGCTTTCCAGGCTTTGTGTATCCCTGCATCAGGGCTTCCATCATCTTTCACACCCAGAGGGACCCCCAAGAACGGCCTGGATACTACGCTCAAGGGCTCTCCTACCGTTACAGGCCAACTCCCCTGAGGGTTTCGGACAACAAATAGATAAAACCCCGCGTTGCGAATATGGTCAGCAGTCGATACTCATTTGTTGTTCTCACCTCAGGCTAACGCGATATGGATGCTGTGTTTCCACCATGGTTAACAGTTTTCCTCTACCACCACGCCAATCCATTAAGCCCAAAATGTCGGGTACACAATTCACACCCTTCATCACTTCATTGTGTTCATGTAGAGTCTCAGAACTCTTGGTACTTTTCCTCCGTACATGTCTGCGTGTTGGGGAAACAAGACGCGTCAAAGGTGTCCTTCGGGGCTCTCTGCCGACTCCCCTCTAATGGACGCCCCAAGTGTTGCGATAAGGATCTCCCCCCCTTGTTTCCCACACCGAGTTTAACTCACGTGGGCTTAGGGATCGGGATGACGTCTGCGCTAACTTGGGAGGTTGTTACCATTCATGGTCCGAGATCTAAGACCATAAAATAAGGTCCATCCAGAACTACGTTTAGCTTGATTCCCATCCTCATGGGATACGTAGGACCGCCCGTACGCCCTGTCTTTGGGTACGGCCCATTTAGGGAGCTAGTCTCTCCCCCCTGTTTCACCTCTTACCTCTATATAGGCCCCTCGTCCTAAGGTCTCCCTCTCCGATTGGCGTACAATGTGATGTGGGGTCATGTCTCCATCAATTGTGTTTTATAACACTACGCACGTTCCCCGCTTAGCATCGTCTATGCTACGTCTGCGCTGCATGACGATAAAAACCATGCTTGGTCCTATCATACGACCCTAAACTGTTACATTATCGTCCTGGCCGCACGACGAAAAACGGCACTGCATTGTGGTGACCTCGTTGTAGAGGACATCACATTGGGTATTAGTCGCGTGCCATGCCATTTGTCAACGCCTATCACGACTTGATCCTTGTGGAGGCACCACGACCTACTACTGTAGTCCTGTCGCTTCACAAAAAAAACCACTCACCTTAAAGGACAAACAAGATTTATCAAATTCCGCTTCTTTTAGTGCAAGGGCCATGACCGCACTCCCCTTTTCCCCTGGCACTGGTATCTTACCATGTCACCTTTAAGAACTACGTGTGGCTTGATTCTCATCCTTATGAGATACGTAGGAGCACCCTGGCACTTCCCCGCGGGCCCAGCCTAACCTTTGTGTTCGATCCCTCGACTCGAGTATCTCCCTAGAGAATGCATGGTAAGTAGGGCATAGGTCCTCCTTCACGTCGGGTTTTGTTGCCATGTGTCCCCTACTCCCTTTACCCATTTATGGTCTAAGGTCCATCAAGAACTACGTGAGGCTTGATTCTCATCTTTATGAGATACGTAGGAGCGCCTGGGCACTTCCCCCCGGGCCCAGGCTAACTTTCACTTTCGGTCGCTTGACAAAAAACCTCTCCCAAGGGGGTTGTGCGGTGTGATATGGTATTACGTCCTCATTCACGTCAGGTTGTTCATCGCACCGCACACACCCCCTATTCCCATTCACGCCAGGTGTTTGAGTTACTCCACCATGTGCCTCTTATGTCTCCTCCCATCTATGGTCCGAATTCTACGACCCTAAACTAAGATCTCCCTATGGGAAAAGAATCTGCTCCCTCTGTCTAATACGTCTCGTTGTCGTATTCAGATGTGTTTTGACAAAGAGACCGAAGTGTGGGATTTTCACAGGGACATCCTCCTCATCCAATGACCATGCTTCGTGAGCTCTCTATTTGGATCCTCATCCTCTTCCACGTCTAAAAGGACCCTCGGACGACATGGATACTAGGATTAAGGGCTCTCCATGAATGCTGGACCTAAGGGCCCTCCAATCGTTTCGGGCCAACGTCCTTATGGATATCTAACAAAATTTGTGACATGGTCCCATGTTTCGAGCATGGTCAACGGTCAACCCTCATTTGTTTGTCCCCATTCTAGGATAACGCGATAGGGATGCTGGTTTTCCGCCACGGTCAACAGTTATCCTCCATCGTCATGCCGCCATCATCGTGATCTGAATCTTGAGCGCCATGATTCACACATTTCCACTTCCTCATGTTCAAGTGGAATTCCATCATACTCGGCTCTTTCTCTTAGCGCATCTAGGTGCGCTAAATGATTGTGTTAGTGTCATTAGGCCGGTATTCACCGAGCGTCCCTTTGCCCTAACCTGGCCCTTTTTGTGTCGGGAAATTCCCTCCACTACTGCTTGTTTCCCACACCGAGCACGACTCACGTGGGATTAGTAGTTTTGGCGGGATGTGTACCAACACAGCCAGGCTTCTCATCATCCCGCATGACGTTAAACTGCGCTTCCAGAACTATGTGTGGCTTGATTCCCATCCTCATGGGGTACGTAGGAACGCCCGACCACTCTGCTTCGGGCCCAGCCTAATCCTCACTCTTGGTCCCTCGACCTAAATAGTTTCCTCTGGGGGTACGTGGTGTGATTTGGACTCCAAGTCCTCATTCACGTCGGTTTCATATCTACCGCACCACACGCTCCCTGGGATCTTCCCTTTTATTCCATGTCCTATCGTATGACGTTAAACTACAGGAGTCCATGTTTCCTTAACGCATGACACTAAACTATGGTTCTACCCTGAACAAGTTCAGAATTCCCCAAGATTCCATTGGGAAGCGGTAAATCCCCTCGTCAGAGAGGCCCTGTCTGAAAGAAGGAATGATCCATGATCAAACCAATGCGCCCATATGGTGTACTCCCACCACGGTGGTGTAACTACCTAAGTGTTGGATTCTATTCGGACAAACCATCACTCCATATTCCACGCTTTGCGTGCCCCTTATTTGGACCCTCGTCCCCTTTCATGTCTCACGGGACCCCCTAACGGCCTGGTCTCATGCCGCATCGGCTCACCTACCGTCATGGGCCAACGTTCCGGAAGACTGGTCATGTTTGGAAGGACCCCCTAACAGTATGGATGTTTGACCTATGGTCCGCCAACTGTCCTGGGTCAATGTTCTGAAAGATTGAACGACAATATTTGTGACATGGTCCCGTGTTTTGAACATGGTCAATGGTTGACCCTCATTTTGGTCCCCATTACAGGCTAACGTAGTAATGATACCGCTTCTCCACCATGGTTAATGGTTGTCCTTTATTGTCTCGCCATCCCTACAATGCTTCGAATCTTGGGCATCGTAATTCACGCTTCTCATTTCCGTCTGTTCGGACTGATTCCAGTGTCCTTGGTGTTGCACCGTTCGTGCATAAGAGCACGCTAAAGAAATGGTAATTCGGCTGTCTTGAAAAGTTCCTTCTCCGGTCAGGCCCCACCCATCTTTCGGAAATCCGGACTGGTAATCCAAATCCCGGATGCCCGAAGCATGGTCTCCACTCCTATGTTAGGTGGGACGAGAAGGTAATTATCTCCTGTTTCTCACATCGGGCTTGACCCACATGGGGTTGGGGAATTATCAACGAACGTCCCATAAACATTGTAGGGATTTAATGAGGCAATTCAAATAGTGGAAATCGTGCGCTCTACGACATTCAAAACAAAGAAAGAAAAAAAATTGAAGCACGAAAGTACCAATAAAAGGTTTTTGGTTTGTTACAATACCCGAGGGTCGACTCCCCCCATGGACGGGTTGACCCCGTCAAAAGAGCGTTGCAGCTCCACCACCCATTGGCTTGTGGCATCCAAGGCTTGCTGCCACTGACTTAGCTCCCGCTCCTCCTCAGCAGCGGCGGGGCGTAGTTCGTCAGCCTTGGCTTTGGCCCTCTCTACACCAGCTTGAATGGCAACCATCTTTCTAGAGGCCTGCCTCTTATGCTCTTCTGCCTCTACCAGCTGGGACTTCAACCGTGAGATCAGCTCAGATTGTGCATTAAGAGAGGCTGAAAGCTCATCTACCCAGGTATGCATCTGTTGGACCTCGCTTTCAGCCTCCTGGAGCTTCTTGATGTTGGTCGCCTTCCTCCGCTGCTAGCCCACGCTGAGCCCACGATCATGCTCCCAGATCTTCTCAGCCATAAGATCTCGGATGAGTGCATGAGGAAGTTGGGGATCCACTCCCCCAGCGCATAGTTCGTGCAACCGCGAGTGGATTCTGTCCATTTCGGCCAGTCATTGCACTTGGGGGTGTCCTTGATGAAGCGTGTGATTAGCTTCCATGACCGGCGGCGGACTACGCTGTTGTCTTCTTCATCAGAGGCCGTTTCGTCCCAGTCTGCACGATTGGCAGGCTCTTACGTGGGATATGCCCGCAAGAAATCCTTAGCAGGATCTACATCTGGTGTTGAATCTAGTACGACATCTGGCGTCGAAGCAGGCGTGACAGGACTGGGACCGACCGGTTGATCCTCTTCATCGGAGTCCACCTCGATGACCTCAGGCACGACCCTGCTGGTAGTCCCGCCGGTGATGATGTGTGTTGTAGCTTGGGGAGATGGGGGGACTATCTCCACCATCATCGGCATGCCAGTAGGAGGGATGCCACCAGACATCCCGACTTGTCTTGCCACAGCAGCCCACGCCAGTCGGAGAACTTCACAACAGAGAGGGATATAAACGTTAGTTGGCATAGTCTACATATGACGACAAGGAAACCAGTAGAGGAAACTTACAGAGATCGACCTCCTGGCGCTGCTCTTGATCTGGTACTGACGAGACCCCGTGGCGAGGCACTCCATATACTATTGGAAGGTCAGGATATTCCGGAGGAGCCACCTCAGGTGCTCTGGTCCCACCAGACGCGGAACTGGACGCATCCATAGGCGTGGGTTCTGAAGGTCCCGCATCATCACCCGCCGAGGGGAGAGAACGAGGCCTGCGAACAAGTTCCTCCGGCATGGCTCAAACATCGGTGAGAAGTCCATAGTGGCCCAAGAACGGAGCGTAAGGAAAGAAGTTCTGAATGCTACCTCGAGAGCCTCTGCGAAATCGTCGAAATCTGAGCCTTGATCTCCGACCTCGACCTCCTCCAACGGGCTCCCTCCTCTAGCCTCATCCTCCCGAGAGGAGTCCTCTGATTCTTCAGGTAGGGGGAAGTGCTCCCTCAGATCGGCAACTGATAATTGTGGGGGGACCGTTCGATTCAGCAGTACCCTCACCCGGTCTGTCATTGGGTGAGGGACACCACTGGAGTGGATGTAATCCTCTAGCTCATCCACGTATTGCTCTGCCTCCGTCGGAGACGCCATGAATCCATCCCGGACTGGGCCTATGCCCGATAATTCCATCCCGAGGCGATTCAGGTGGGCCCATATCTCGGGTGGGCTGAGGAATTGCTGGTTGACATCCCAAATGTCCCAGGCTTCTGGGAAGACGACATCCTCTTCTATGTCGATATGACGCAGGCGCTTCCCTGGAGCCTGAGTGGATATCCTACGAAATCCCCTTGGTGGCTGCCCCTTCGGATGACCCTGCTCTTCCGGAATCACCAGATCCGCCAGTACTTCCACACCCTCAGCTGGTGCGGGTCTCGCCAACATGGCAGCCCCGCTACCGCGAGAGGCCCTAACTGCCCTCTGACCCTGACCTCGAGATAGAGGAGGCCCACCGTCACCGACCCGAATAGTTGGCTGCTTCAGCATCTCCCCTGGGTAAGCAGCCTCCCAACTAATGGCATACTCCCTCACCAATCTGAAAGCGGCGGTGGATGGAGGCAATGCAATTCGCATCTTCCCATCTTCCCGTGTGAACATGAGCCACAACTGCCTCATCACACACGGGTGCTCCTCGTGACGCACCTCCCAGTAGACCTGTGAGGTCAGCCACTGGAGGCACCGGAACTTCCTCGCAAACCGATGCGGGGTGTACGGTTCGCAGAGTGGCTCACGATCCACTCGTGCCACCAAAAATACACCTCGAAAGGCCAGGAGGTAAGACCGATGTTCTTCCGTTCCCCGCCCGTCGTCAGTAAGTATCCCTGTTGGCAATGGGAAGGGGTGGAAATTAAACTCATCCGCCCTCCACACCCGATTCAGCACCATCGGCATGGCTAGTTTGAATAGGAATCTCCCGACCGCGTTCAGGATAGAGGGGAGGAAGTTCGATCCCAGCGGTGAAATAGGGTTTGGATACTCATAAATCCCCCTGATGTGTTCTGCAATCCACCCATACAGGAGGTGGAAGGGCCCACATATCCTTGGAATCTTCTTGCCCTCGCTAATGTGCCGCATCATTCTGTACAGTTTGGAGAGCATTGGAATCCCCAGATTGATCTGTTGCCCCATGGACAACATGGACGCCATAATAAACGACCTGGGCCGCACCCCCATGCTTGTATCCCTCACCGGTAGGATCCAACCGCAGATGAGAGCCGCGATGAACACCCCCAGCCTGACTATCGGCTGTTGTTCAGTGCTGACACTGAAACCCCAAGTCTTCCATTGGCTGTCCTCCAAGACCCACCAATACGAGTTCCCCTTACCCCGTTGGGCCGCCCTCGTACAAGTTCGAGGCCTCGGAGGGAACTCTCGATTCTCTGGGAAATTCAGGAAGCACTTGAACCATCTCCTAAAGTGGACATCCCTCACTACCTCCTTGTACTCTCCAAGGATGAGCGTCATCAGCACTGACGCCAGTCGCGGCATTTGCTCTGTATCCTCCCACGCGCTCATGATGGGGAGGAACTCATCATACATGGCCCCCAAGATCGGAACCACAGAAATCTGGTGGACATCCCACAGGCTGATGCCCACCTCCCCGTGATGCAGGTGAAGGGTATTGGTCCTAGACGACCATCTACTCAGCAATTCTGGAATCAGTTGCTTTGGTTGGTAAATTTGGAATTGGGAGGCCCATGCCGCCTCATACAACCCCACTCTCCTCAGCTCGGCCCCAAACTCCTCGCATGAGGCGCCTACCCAATAGGCCCAGGCCTGGTCATCAGTAAATTTGTCGCCCTGGCGCAGGTCCCACTCATCGGACCATCCCTTCTTCAAATCCTGCAAAGCCGCCTTCAGCATGGTACGATAGAGAGGAGGGGACGTCTCCGGTTGCAGTGGCTTTCCGTCAATATCGTTTACATGGTTGTAGAGAAAATCAGCGGTGACGGGTATGAAGTCCTCCTGTGCGTGACCATCGGCCGCCCTGAACCATTGGTGCTGGCATCTTGTACTCCTGAACCAGCAAGCTGGTTCGTCCTTACTCGCCTTAGGGATGACGACGTCATCCCTCCACCCGAAGTCGTACAATGGCAGCTTCTTACACTGCGGATAATTCTTCTGACCCACTGATAGAAGATATGTCAAAGAAGCATGGTTCGAATGGCTTAAGACCATCTCCCCAAGGCCTGGACAGTTGGCCATCTCATCCCGATGGACGGTATCTGCAAGCACCCCCAATACAGCCTCTCGATGGGCCATTCCAGTTCCGGCACTCAGAAAGGAATTTTTTCAGAACGGATCACGAAGCTGGATCGCAAAGCCGGATCGCGAAGGTCGGTCACGAGACCAAGCCGCGAAGTCTGGACTAGGCCGACAAGCAGAAGTTCTCTTGGTGCAGACGTGGAGTTAGAGACCCGCGGTTTGCTGCGAAGCTCGATTCGTGGAGGGCTGTCGCAAAGTACGCGGAGCTTCGCGATGTCAAGAGCACAAAAATACAAGGAATTCACATGAATACAAAAGAGGTAGACCCCCTATTTATAGGCGGCGACCCCGGAGCATCGCGGCACGCCTCACCCGCGCGGAGCATCCCGGCGCGTCTGGATCCATGGCCCCGGTCAGCACTGCGGGCCCCCTCCGCGAAGTCGCATCTTGAACCACCGGCAATTTTGGCAATTTTCCCTCAGACTTCGACCCTTCACCCTCCGCGGCTCCAAGTCTGAGGGGGGCATTTGTGGGTGCCAAAATATTGCACAAAAGGAAGGGACAAAAAAGAAGGATGACACGCTGCCTCGCGAAGCACCGACGCGAAGCACCCCGAGCATCGCGGTCTCGCGAAGCTCCAGAGGCGGTAACTCTCCGCGAACGCATTTGACGTTCGTGAGCCCACCGCGAAGCTCCAGAGGCGGTAACTCTCTGCAAATTCATTTGACGTTCGCGAGCCCGCCGCGAAGCTCTAGAGGCGGTAACTCTCTACGAACACATTTGACGTTTGCGAGCCCGCCGCGAAGCTCCAGAGGTGGTAACTCTTTGCGGACGAAGTTGACGTTCGCGAGCATGCCGCGAAGCACCTGAGGCAGCGCGCGAGTTCTGCATCGCGGCGCCCCTTCCCTATAAATACTGAACTCCCCCTGAGTCCCGAAGATGGACAATCCGACCTTTCGGCTTCTCCTCTCCCAAATCGCGAAGCACTCTTTGCCCCTGAGAATCATGAGCTCCGCGAGGTACTTCTACTTCGCGTGACGCCTTTTCTTTGTCTCGTTTTGAGCCCCTCTTCCGAGAGGGATTCCCTTCATGAAGATCAAGGGAATTTGCGAAGGAAGGGGATTCCCAAGGAAACCCGGGCAGCCGCGGAGTATTTATGCTTCACGAAACACCCAACTTGTACTAGTGATCCCTATGCCAAGGCAGGATCGCTACACATCGCGAAGCACACTTCTTCGCAGCACCCTGCTTCGTGAGGCACCTCTTCTTCGCAAGGCAGTGCTCCACGAATACTGTTCCACTTCGCAAAGCACCCTCCACTCACACATATTCTCTATGCTAAGGCTAAGGCACTCCGCTTCGCGAAGCACACTCATTCACTTGGCAATTACTCTTCCCGTGCGACCCTCCAGGTATGAACGATGTGATTTCAAAGTCCCACGGACAATACTACTCATAGCATTACTTCGCCTAATGCTTCTTCGCATAGGCACGCTAACGGCTATTGCTTCTTCGCATAGCCACGCTAACGTGGACCCCTCGATGGTTCGCTCCACAACCCCCCTTGACCGTGGCCTTGCCAGTACCTTCCCTCCCCCAAGGACCATAGGGTACCAGTTATGTAAGTCCTAGGGGTGTGTAGTGAACCCACGTCGTCCGAGCAGCAGGACGTTAAACTGCCAAGCACCACATCCTCAACACATGACGTTAAACTGTGACCCGACCTCATGCCTCTCACGAAGGGTCCCCCCAGCTCGAACATTTTTTACGCCACTCGTCTCCACAGGAGTGGAATCATCCATCCACAAGGGATGATATCCTCCTTATTGGAGTAGCGTATGTTCTCAGGAGAAGGACGACCCTAGTTCCCCAACGGATGGCTGCACCTCTGCATCTCCGTACTTCCCCACTACCAAGGTCAGTGGAGGGCGTGATAGGGAACGAGGCACCTCCCATCATTGGTCCCAAATCCCTCTTTCACTGCACTTTGTCGCACCTCGGGCCTCCATCCTGGAGTAAGTCCCAGCACCATGGGCCGCCTAACGCGTAAGCCCCTCTTCGCTTCACACGAATGCACCCTTCGCGGCGTGATCGTCAGGCCCTTGCTGTCTCTTGTTTCTCACACCGAGCATGACTCACGTGGGCTTAAAGTTGGAATTGTCCATGATAATACCTCATCCAGCATGACGTTAAACTACATGCCCTTGTCCAGCATGATGTTAAACTGCATGCCCTCGTCTAGCATGACGTTAAACTTCATGCCCTCATCCAGCATGACGTTAAACTGTATTTCCCCATCCAACATGACATTAAACTGCACACCCATTTGAACTACGAGGTCTTTGATCCATGTCCAGGCATGGTACGTAGGAAGCCTCCATGAGGTTCATGCCCACCCGTCATCCAATTCACGTCGAGTTCTACCTTCGTCCAGCATGACGTTAAACTGCATTCCAGTTTGACGGCAAGCTGTTTTCACCACCCGAACTACGAGGACTTTGATCCATTTCAAGGCATGGTACGTAGGAAGCCTCCCTGAGGTTCAAGCCCCAAAATCATTGGCCCAAACCGTCTCCTTGTCGGTGTGCCAAGCCCCCATTTTCAATCCAAACTACGAGGACTTTGATCCATGTCAAGGCATGGTACATAGGAAGCCTCCCAGAGGTTCAAGCCCATCTCCCATTGGACCAGGGTCCCTCATTTACGTCGGTTCGCCGACACCCACCACCCATCGTTTATTCACATCAGGGTTCACTACCGTCCCACATGACGTTAAACTGTATTTCATCAATCCTTTGAACTACGAGGACTTTGATCCATGTCAAGGCATGGTACGTAGGAAACCTTCCCAAGGTTCAACCCACCACTAGTGGACCCCTGGGTCTACTTTCACGTTGGTTCACCGATGAAACCCTTTGAACTATGAGGTCTTTGATCCATGTCAAGGCATGGTACGTAGGAAGCCTCCCCGAGGTTCAAGCCCATCTCTCATTGGACCAAGGTCTGCCTTCATGTCGGTTCGCTGACGACACCATCCATCGGACCAAGGTCCACCTTCACGTCGGTTCGCTGACAACATCCATCGGACCAAGTTCCGCCTTCACGTCGGTCCACCGACACCATCCTGAACTACACGGACTTTGATTCCCTGCCACTGGGATACGTAGGAAGCCTCTTCAAGGCTCAAGACCAACTTCACTATCGCCCCTGCGATGGTCCCATTTCATTCCCCCTGCAATTCATTCATCCATCCATCACCCATCCTGATTCTCACCCAGGCCGCCACATCCCTATGGGATCATTCCATCCACCTCCTCACTGCTCCTAGCGGTGCATGGGCCGCTTTCCACGTGTAATACCCATCATATCTCCGGGTCATTATCCTCTGTGTACACCCCGATTCATCACCCTTTCAAACTACGTGGGTTTTGATGCCTGTCCTCTCTACAAGGTATGTAGGAAACCTCCAAGAGGTTCAATCCCAACCAATGGTAATCCATTCTATCCCCCATCCTGGGGCGCACTTCCCCTGATCCGCCCTTAGTGGTGTTCAGATCAGCCATTACGGTGTGACATCTCCCCTCTACGGGGCACACCACCATCGATCCGTCTCTATGGGATGTTCTGATCACCCTTATTTTGTCTCCGCAAGACGTTAAACTCGTGGCCTACCTCGTGATAAACATGAGATGCCTGAGGAAAACCTCGGATGGAACAACTTTGGCATAACCATCTTCGCAAGACGTTAAACATGCTGCATACCCTGTGTTAAACATGGGAAGCTGAGGAAAACCTCAGGTACATGCATATGGAATATGATTCCCCGCACTCGACGCGGGATGCCTCGGGTTATGCACCCTTGAGATGCCCTCTCATGAGGAAGAATACAGGTTCTCCAATGTCCATGCACCCAGAGATGCCCCGACATGCCTGATGTTGCCATATACTCCGACCGAAGGTTGCTACCATGTCAGACCCCATGGAAAGTCTTGACGGAAGTAGTGTAATTAACCAGCGTCCATGAAGATATGGCATCGGGAATGAGATTCACGAACAACGTATTAAATCTATGAGGGAGACCTGGACTAGGTGATGAGTTCTGAGGAGGAATCCACATAAGGAAGAACCGACATCCCATCATCCTGTTTCGATAAAGGAGAAAACGTCCCTGAACAAGGAGTGAATGCCTCCCTCCTTTGGAAAGCGGGAATGCGGGGCAACAGATGCGCGTCCTCCATGGACGGATGCGCGATCCCCAGCGAAAGCATCGGAAACAACTCTTCTACAATTCCTATCAGACAAAGAAGAAAAGATCGTCAAATCTCCATGACATCATCTATTAATATAGATGTATGTGTCCTGATATATTGTGCTGGAACACATGGAGAGTGGTACATTTTTCTTTTTATAGATTATTATAGTAGAATGGCATGTGTGATCGTTATACACAAGAAGTGAAAAGTTCTTGATTTCATGAAAACCAATTGACGAATCATCGAGAATGATACTGGATGGAAGATTAAAGTCCTACGGTCTGACAATGGAGGGTAATACACGTCCATTGAATTTTAAAATTACCTAGAGAAGCATGGGATACAGCATGAGGTGGCAGTTGTGAGAACTCCACAGAAAAATGGATTTGTTGAGCACGAGAATAGATATGTAAACAACATGGCCATAACTCTGGTGATTTAGAGTCATATTCCTCAACATTACTTGAAAGAGGCAGTACAAGTTGTTGTGTATATTAAAAATATAATAGGGATATATATGGGTGAAACAAAGACACCATATAAATTGTGGCATGGAAGGAATTCCTCATTGAAATATTTTTGTGTTTTCAGAAGAAAATGTTTTATCAAAAACAAATAAGGAAATCAGTGGGAGTATGGAGATAATGATGATGAATGAATATTTCTTGGATACTCAATGAATAGAAAATCTTACAAGTGTTTCAATAAGTTCCTAAGAATAATTGTGGAAAGCAGTGATGTAAAGATCATTGAAGAGAAAAACACAAATGCTTCAAGGTATTCTTATGATGATGTGATAGAAGATGAGGAATAATGTGAACATGAAACAAATCCTAATATAGAGGTAGAAGAAGGTGTGAAAAAATCTCAAGAGTCACATCATGATGTTGACTCTGGAGAAGAATCAAAAGGGGAATCCATAACTTGAGAGAATTCAGATGAACCCCAAGGATAAATCGAAGATCAGAGATTGATTAGTCCAACATTATCAGGAATCGGAATGCACCTACACAAACAAGGAGAATGAGGAATACTGCACAATCTATATTTCTATCAGTTATGGAACCATCCTCATTTGAAGAGGCTATAAGTAATGAGTCATGGGTAAAATAAATGAATGAAGAGTTAGATCAGATTGACAAAAATCATACTTGGGATCTTGTCAAAAGACCCGAAGTTCACAATGTGATTGGTACGAAGTGGATTTTCAAGAAAAAATTTGACGAGAATGGAAATGTGATCAGAAATAAGGTACGCTTGGTCTGTAAGGTATATTCAAAAATATAAGGTGTTGATATTGAAGAGACATTTTATCCAGTAGAGATACTGGAGTCAATCGGACTATTTCATTCCATGGAAATCCAAAGTGGTTATAAAGTGTATCAAAGGGATGTCAAGATAGCATTATTAAATGGATTATTGGAAGAAGAAGTATACATTTAACAACCCATGGGGTTATTTCTTGGAAATTATGAATGGAAGGTTTGAAAATTAAATAAAGATATTTACGACCTAAAATAAGCACCACGGGCGTGGTACTCTCTGTTGGACTCTTATCTGAGAAAGTATGAGCTTAAAAGAGGAGGAGTGGATCACAATCTCTATGTGAATAATTATCAAAAGGATTATTTCAAGGTATTGGTATATGTGTATGATATTATTTTAGGTGGAAGAAGGCATGAATTAGTGGATGAATTTTCTAATCACATGAAGTCAAAATTTAAAATGTCCATGATTGGTGAACTCACATAATTTTTAGGGTTGTAGGTGATTCAGAAGAAGGATTACACTTTCATTTATTAGGAAACATATGCAAGAGAGCTACTGAAGAAATTTAATATGCATGATTCGAAACCAATTTTGACTCTAATTGCAGTTGGAACAAAGCTCAGGAAGAATGAGGATGGGACTTCTATGGATCCCACCATGTACAGAATAATCATTGGAAGCTTATTGTACCTGATGGCGACAAAGATATATATTGTCTTTGCAACTTTCCTTGTGGTCTGATTTCAAAGTAAGGTGAAGGAAGAACATATGGAGGTAGTGAAAATAATCATGAATTACATTCAAGGAACACATAATTATGGGACATACTTTTCTTCAGGAAGATATAATGAACTATATGCTTTTCCTAATGTTGACTATGCGGGAGATGTAGAGGACAGAAAGACCACTAGTGGTGGATCATTCTATATTAGGATGAAATGAGTGGGATGGTTGAGAAAGAAATAAGAAAGTAATTATCTTAGTACTACTACAGCTGAATATATATCTTCTACTAAGGCGTGTACTTAGTTACTTTGGATGAAGCAGCAACTAATTGACATAGGTGATGAGGTGAAACAACCAATGGTGATTTTTTGTGATATATAAGAGAACAATTGATCTTATGAAGAGTATTATTCATCATTCTCATATGAATCATATTGAGATCATATATCACTTCATCAAGGAAAATTTTGAACAAGGCATGATCAAAATAAACCATTTGGGAATCGATGAGAAAGTGGCCGACATTATGAACAATCCACTATTAGAAGCTGTGTTTGAGAAAAATCAGTTGAACCTCGATGTTCAGCCACCTCCTAGTGCATAAGAAAGTTACAAGATTCCTCTCTCCCAAGTTGTTTTAACTATTTTTAATCTATTGTGTAAATTATGTAGGTTTATGGGGGAGATACGATGCAGGGGAGATTATTTTTTTACTCTATAAGTAAAGATTCAGTTCATTGGATTTATTACCAATGTGGGAGAATGGATAAATTCAATAGAGGGTGATCTATTTTTTCTCTGGATATAGGAAATAAGGATAACAGAGAAATATATAACTACAACTATGGGGGAGAAAAGAAAAGAATGAGAACTCAATTCATGTATTATCTATTATTTTCTACACCGAGCACTACTCACATAGACTTAGAGTGATGGCTTAGTTGTTTCTTGAAGGTTAGGGTTTTGATCATAGTTGGCGCATCATTTAATTTATCTAGAGAGTTACAACAATCCCAAAGGTGGAGATTATTAGAACCAAGCTTGTTTATTGATAATAATGGAGTATGGTTTGTGTTTTTTGTTAATATTTACATGGATGACTAGGGAGTTCTCAAAGAATGAGGTCATATGTTTGAGGTTGAAAGAATTATTAAAGGTGGCATAGTTTCCCATCATTTTCCAAATTGATGGGCCTCCAAATTAGAAGTTTGGTGTTGGAAATCAAAAGTTTTTCACATAGAATTGAATGTTATGTGAAATGACAAAGAAAATCGGAAAAATAAGGGAACATAATACCTCAGAACATGGACCACGTACCATGTTTCAGGAATGGTTCACAGTCGCATATGGAATGGTATGCAGAGTGGGGTGCAGAAATGAAAACAGTTCGCAGCGATGGTATGTGGTGAAGGCGTGTGGTATGCGGAATGTTGTTGAAAATAGTTTACAGTGATGGTATGCAGTAAAGGCATGTGGTACGCATAATAAATCTAGTGAATTCTAAAGTGGTTCGTGGTGGAGAATACAATATCTGGATAGAATCATCCATGTAAGGAAAATAGTCCATGGAAGAGAGTGTGATTCGTGAAGGAAGCTCTCATAGTATGCAGTAAAGAAAGGTAGTATGCGGAGCAGGATGGTACACAGAGGAGTAAAGAAGTACGTAGAGTAGGGAAGTATGCCAAGAAGGGTAGTTCACAGATGATCAAAATGGTACGTGCAAAAAACAATGGTACACGAAAACAACATCAGTACACTGAATACCCAAGGAATCCTGAAAATTGAAAAAATCAGTTTGAAAAATTAATTTCAATAACATATCATCATATGGGAAAATAAATTACATTTGTGGGTGATTAAGGGAATTCAACATAGAAACCATTTATAGTTGAGTATGCATGATTAAATGATAAACCATTGAAGTGACCTTCAAGTCGATAAACTGAGTGAATATTCTTCCAACGCAGTGAGAAAGCGGGATTTAGCCGAAGTGATCTGAGGGACACAGTGTGTTATCCCAAAAACCTTGTAAAGGTAGTGTGCATGGCACATAGTAACTGTTCTAAACTCTTATAATCCAAAACATGTGAATATTAGTTGTTTTTGGTATGACTGACACACTCTCGGAAAATGCTCCTTGGACTTAGCCCATAGTGGTGAGCCAAGTAAAATTTTTGTGTCATTGATTTGCATGTGATTTTTTATTTTCTTCACTTCCTATTTAGAAAGGTTTAACAGGTTCCTACAAACATGGGAATACTATCCCTCAGTTTAAAAGAAAAAAATTTCACCCTGATTCACCCCTCCCTTCTTAGGGTGTTCCAGGGTCCTTCAGTTCTTTGGGAGTCATGGATACACTAATTAGAGCGGGGAGTGGATCTTCTTTTATACCCAAATTTATCTCTCTGAGTCCATCTATGGTGGTATAGACACCTTCCTAAAATGCAAGAGGGGAATCCCAGATATATTCTTCTTCTTCCTATTCTTTATTCTCCACTTCTTGCACTTCTTCTCGGGGAGGAGATGATAAAACAAGTTCCTTAGAGTGAATATGGGAACCGCCATTTGGACATCCAGAGGACGAGGCAATAATTTTATGATCAATTGTTATCATAGAACCTTCTTGGAGTCTTGAAAGGAAAGAAAGAGATTGATAATGAGTCCCTTCACTGTCTTATATCATCACGATAGTTTCTTCCAGTTTGGAAGATAGAACCAGACTTTTTTGGATCTCAAGAGACAGAGTGAGAACATTTTCATTCAGGATTTCTCCATCACTTAGAGATTTGATAATTTATATACTGTGATTGAGCTAAAATTTCATGATTGAAATTATGGAAGCTACTAAAAAACTTATTGAATTCAATCCCACCCCTTCAATTTTTTTAATATGTATTTTTTAATCTATACTGAGCTATTTGAAAGGGTTATCTGAGATCATCTCCAAGCCATTTGGGGCATTGAATCGAGTGACATCATCTATCATGGAATGTTTGCCTCATTTGTGGTAAAATATTTCATCAATATATTTTGTGTCACGGGATTTGAAATAGACCTTATGACTAGATAACTTCTCATTCTGGCTGTCAACATAATATTTGAGACATTGGTGGTATGATGAAGGAATGACTGCATGTTGATGTAACCAAGGTCTTCCCAACAAAACATTGAAAGTTGTATCCTGCCAGACAACCATGAAATGTGAGTCAGACATGAGATCACCAAATTGAGTTCTGAGTGTAATCTCAACAAGAGGCCTCGTATCATTCTTTTCATAATCATGTAACATTAGAGTGGAGGGAGACAATTGGGTTTCATTGAAACCCAGTTGGTGAAGTGTCTATACTGGAATGAGTGTGAACCATAATCCATTGTCAATAAAGGCTTGTCATATATCAATTTCATAGATTTTGTCAGATATATACTAGGGATTGGTGTGTCCTTTCATGACAACATCTATGTCAAAATATTTGAAAGAGATAATCACATTTCATTCTGCAGTATCATTCTCTATGGGATATACATCAATAACAACAACCTTGAATTCGAACTCCTGAGGTCTTGAAAAGGCCTCGATGAGTGCATCCTCCAGGTCTTTTGATAGACTCAGACCATCCAGGATTGATAACTTATCTAGGAAATTAGCTAATTTCTTCAATAAATCATATTTATGTTCTATAATTATATACTTAACAACATGGGGGTGTTCTTTTTTTGGGCAGTTTAAGAGCCAATGTCCATGATGTGGGTGGCTCATCCCTTGGGATATAATATGTAAGTGTTCTTGTTCTTGGTGTATTAGGCTGATTGGGTCGGCAAACCCATTGAGGAGGTGGTATTGTATCCTCTAACTGGTATTCCAATATAATCATTTCTGGTAATACCCTATCATGTGTGGGAAAAGAACTCCCCTATTCTTATTAAACTCACTGGAGATATTTTCCAAAAGTTTTTTCTGTCTAGATGGTTTGAGTGGTGGTTTGGTTGAATCAGTCGGTCCTAGCATGACCACATCTTCTCCTATATCCTCAACCTTGATGACCTCTTTCCCCAATTCCCCAATCAAGTGTAGGGAAACCAGGTTCATAATCTCAATCATCGTGTGAGATGGGATCTGTTATGTGAATAATATTAACGGAACTTGAGATCAACTCCTTGTCTGATGAATATTCTACCTGATGGGTCGACTCTTGGTGTCCCATTTGGTAGGGTGGTGCTCATGATTTTGGGATGGTTGGTATAAAGCCTTCCAAATTCAAATACAAATTTGGCCTTGAAATGAGATCATATTCTTATTTTTATTTTTATCCTTTCAGTTATGTTTCTTTTAAAGGATTGGCCTTTAGAGGACTGAGATTTTGATAAATCTAGTTATGTTGTAGTGGAATGGGTTGAGGGAATAGTTGGTTGTTTCAATTATTATCATAGAATATATTGAGTCCAGATGATCATTTTTCTAACCATCCAATCCCCGAACATTTCATATTAATAATTTCAACTTCCTTCCATTCGCCACCCTCCTTCGGTTTGGTAGCAGAAACACATGCTACCTAGGCTGGTGAATTTTTTAGTTTCACTTCCCTAGAGTCCACCCTATTTTATAGAAGGTATTTGAAGAAAAAATAATCCTATATGGGATGCCCTAGAATTTTATGGAAGGGGAAATAGTTTGAGAGATCTCCATCGCCTTATTCTCCAGGATTCTTGGGCTTTGACTACTAAACTATGTTTTTTTACAATGTCGAGATAAAATAACTAGGGACCTGGCCATTTAAAAATAAATAGATCTTGTTTTTAATCCCCTCAAACTATTTCATCCTTTTATCTCTTTAATCATCCAGATGAGGTGTCCATTATCGATGATGCTCTAGAGGTGGATCCCTATGTTATGATGCAAAATCTGAATTAGGAGTGAGTATAAGTGCCTACTTAAGTGTAATTATAGCATTGTTTTCTATTCCTATTATCTTTCCTTGAGTTGATGGAATTACTTAGGACTTGGATTTGGTCTCTGTGATGGAATTATACACCTGTTGAGAAATTGATGCCAGGTAATGAAACCCAGCTATGTATTTCACATGGATTAATGGTGTGAATAACTAATCACGGATATTTTATACATAGATAGAAAGCATATCTTCTCGAAGGAGTAGTAGGTTTAAGGGGTATGTTAATCCCTTCCACCAAGAAATGAATTATAAAACCCTTTAATTCTCCATTTGTTTACAGTTCATAAAATTAAATACTATTATGTTCAGTATCATTGAGATTAACTGGAAGAGGAACTTTTGACAGAGATTTTTTCATCCAATAATTTATTGAGACTGAAAACTCATGTACCATACAAAGTCTGATCCTTGTTATGATTGTACAAAGTATGAAAGTTTCACCACCTACTATTGTTTAGGGGTACCCATCATGGAATCACAATGGGAGATTAAATGTGTCAAGTGATGCTCCGGGTCTCCTGAACTATTGAAGATTGGAAATATGGGATTTCCAAAATTTGGTGTGGGAGGGGTAAGATCTAGTCATTTGGGGTAAGCCTTCTTTTCTGACTGTATTAGTGCATGTTTTCCTTCCATGGCTTACAATTGAGTTTCTAATGACTCAATGGTATTCATAAGCATTCAAGGAATTTCTGGATGAGCTAGGACCTGAGTAGGTACGGTGGCTAGATCCTGGGTAGGTACGGTGGCTAGTATGACCACTGGTGCAAGCACTGATGGTATCTTCCATGGGTAACCCATAGGAACAGGTCTATAAGGATGTGTCTGTCCCTATTCTATTTTTGTACCCAATTTTGGTAATTCCTTATCTGTTGTTGCGGGATCCAAATATATTGGTGGTTGATATCCCACATTGAGCGGATGTTCTCTATCTGCTTTAATTGTTGTTTCAAACCCTCTTTGTTGAGGTGCACCAACTAGAAGTGTGTTTTGAGAATCTTCTTATGGAGAATATTTGAAAGTAAGGTGAACACAAAGTAACTCTAAATTGAGTCTTCTCAACTCTCTCATATCTTCCTCCTGCTAAGAAAATCTTACCCCTAGTGATAGGGATTGACCATCTCTATGGGAAAGGTGATACATAGTATGACCCTTACCTTTCCCCCTATTGGGTGGATTTAAAGGAGGTAGAGGTGGATTGTTATAGGGGATTCCCAAATTTTGGGCGAGCCTCTGGTTTCGGGTATGCACACATCATTCATTCAACTTAGTGTAGACCTCCTTATAAATTAACACTTCTTCTCCAAAATACTTCGAATCGGCCTCATGTTCTATAGGATCCTCAATGACAGTATTGATTATGTTTAAAAATGTGTAATGCATCATAGGTATTCTGTTAGTATCACTATGATATATCCTTCTTCTATGCCCTCCATGAGACCTTTTCCTCTTCTTTTTTGATTTTTTTGGATCTTTTTTATAGATAGTAACCTAGAGGGAATCTCCAAATATTTCATTTGTAAGTGTTCCAAGTGAATGTACCCGATCCCATGATATGAAAAATTGGAAGGATTCAGTCTGTGATATCTTCCCTAATTTGTAGAAAATTGATTCTTGCTGAGAAGGGGATTTTTGAGGTGAAAAATCCCTCATCCCTGTGGGATGGGGCTGTTCCTATTCTACTTTTACAACCCTTTAGGTGTGATTGGTTGTCCCTGAGGGTTGAGTTAAAAAAAACCCATCCATGTGGTCTGGGGTTTCTCTTGAATTATTGTGGATGATATTACTATATCTTCTATTTTTATTTTACAGATCTTTGTTTGAACATGCATTGGGTCCATTATTTTTCACTCACTTAAATAGCATTTTTCTAAAGACTATTTTTCTATTTCTAGATTTTTCACAATCTGATGATTGGGATCCCCTAAGTAGGATGCCTTACTGATATTATCATATACATGACATAAGAGTATCTCAATAGCCTGATCTCTTTTGGCTAGAGGTTTGGGAGAGTCAGTTAGGGCCTGTTCTTGTTGATCTTATCTTTGGACATGAATAGATTCCATTTGTTGTATCCAATCTGACGTAATTACATTTCATGATACCAATTTTGGTAGGATTTTTTTATTAGAGAGTGCAGTGAAATTCAATTCTCCATGTCCACCCCGTCCTCTAATATGAACACAAGGTGGGGTATCTGTGATCATCTTTCACAACCTCATTAATGCATCGAGACATGCACATTGAAGGGATCCTTATTGTTTCTTGATATTTAGATATCAGGAATCTATGAGATATGCCAGGTCAATTCGGTGTTAAAACCCTTATACTACCTTGACGTAATTTTGATACTCACCACAGGGTAGTACCTTTTTTTTAGGTGAGGAAGTTTTTTCCATATGTTGAGGCAGATCTTGTGCATAAAATCTTCCACAAAAACCTATAGAATGCTATACTGAGGGGTGGATAAATTCCAAAATATCAATGGTATGTTGTCTTTATCCATTTTTTTCCTCATTTTTAGAAACTATTCTTCAACTTTCGCTAGAGGTTCCCTGACTTGGTCTGACCCGAGTGGATACTTCATAATTTTTTTACTATAAGCAATGGTATTGGTTGGTATTTCCTTTGCTATGTTGGAAGGAAAGTGATTCAAGGTGGTTCAGAGAATGACAATCACCTTGGGTTATCTTCTGGATGACAAATAATTTCACCTACCAGTGAAAAGGAATCAAACATTACTAGCCTTGTATTTTCAGGTTCCCCTTGATAAGAGGCCTTTCTAATCACTATATTTCTAATTGGAGAATTCTTTTGACAATGTGAATCAGTACTACGGGGAGAACATTCATAGCGAACTCCATCACGTGGAGGAACACCATGGTGGACTATATCAAGGGTAATACCTTCTTTCCCCTTTGTCTTATGGCCACACTGGGGGTTTTTGTGTCTCTTCAAGATATAGGGTCTCAATATTGACCGAATCGTTTTTGTGAAGCAAGACATTATGATTAAGTGTCTGATTAGGACCTTTATAATTACTGCTACTACTCTGGTAATTTGGTAACCAGGGGATAGGATATTGATCTATGAAAGATAGATGTCTTAGGGCTTCAAGAACACTATCTTTAAGAAAATCCTGATCATATATCGTCTCTTAATTTTACAATAATTCTTTATGAGGCCTCTTCTTAGATGCATTCTTACCAAAAATTGGGGACACTTGTTGGGAGAAGTGGTCATCATGGGCAGGTTTTTGTGTCTACCTCAGAGTTTCCATTGGAATAGGCTGATTACCTCTAATAGGAGAAGGTGTATTTTCTCGATCTGGTACTCCATATAATATGGGGACTTTCCCCCATGACCCACTTGGATGAGAGAAGAGGTGTGTGTCTAATCTAAGTGTGTTTTGATGATGATATACCCTATTTTTGGGGACAAAGTTATGTGTATGTCCCTTGGGAAATACTATCTTCATTGTGAAGATATCCTGGAACGTTTGTAGGATGTGGGTAGAAAGTTGAGTCTACCCTTTCACCATTTCTAAGACGTACTTGGTGACTTCATTTGTTTACCCATTCTGTATCTATATTGAGTGCATATTCATGCTCCTATCCCCCCTTTCCTACCAGTGGATGTTGACAATACTCAATTGCGGGGGAAGAGAATTTATTCTTCCCCTTGTTTGTCATTAGGATTTTCTGACTAACTTCTTTGGGTGCTTCCAGACGAGGCTACTAGTAGGCTTGATAGGTATTGGAATGTGTATGTGTCTGATCATTTTTTTCTTCCAAACATGGTTGGTGGACTTCTTTGAGTGTTTTGAGATGAGTTTGTTGGTAGGTTTGGTGGGTGAAAGAAGGTGTATGTTCCTACTTGTGGTTTTCTATTATGTTTGGATGGCGGTATTCTTTGAAATCTTCCAGAACATTCTACAGGATGGATGATTGAAGGCTGAGTTTTGTATGTTCCCACTCATTGTTTTCCATCAAAATGGGTTGGTGGGATTCTCTAGAAGGGTAAAAATTGATAAATTGCTCTATTGTGACTGATTCTTGTCCCAGGAGAGCCATCTTACATGCCCAAGTTTGAAGGACCTTGGCCGGTTGGCAGATAAAAACACCCTCATCATGTTGAGGGTTAACTGTCACATGTCATTAGCATCGGAAATTGATGGAAGGATCCCTTGAGAGGAACCCATGTGTCTCCTTGATGAGTCTATATGTTCCCTCTTGATCCACCTCCATAAAATATGGGAGAGACTAATTGTTTCATTCTGGTAATAAACTCCTAAAATGGTTGAAGATGGCGGTTGGAACCATCTTCTTTAGGACCACTATTCTTTGTTGATTGTATAGTTGGTGGTGCTGGTTGAGATGGAGGGCTTGTTGGGAAACCTCCAGGGTTGGGATCATACAATTTTGATGGTAATATCAGACCAGTGAGTTTGATAACCAGCGTTGAAGATTCTACATTGGAAATGTCATCCTTCATGTGGATGGGGATCCAAACTGAGTAGCAATTAGTGCATTCATTGGTGAAAACTTGAAGGCATCCATTAGATCAAAGTGGGTTATGAGAAGGAGTGTATGTATATAAATGAAAAACAAAAACAATGAATTCCTATCAAAGAAACATCTCAAATACATGCATGATTGATTGTCTTTCTTGTCCCTAATTCCATTTAAGAGTGGGAGAGGCCTAACATATAGGTGATTTTATCATCTTGGATAAGGATTCATGTCGGGTTCACCATTTCTTATTTCCATCGGATTTCAAACCTCATTACAATTTTCTATTTCTGGATAGTTTCCAATGGGTTTGTTTTTGGAACAAAAAACACCCAATGGTTCTATATCTATGGGGACTTTCTTTCCAAAGGTAGGTTCTCGTTAGGTGTTTTGACCTACGATTCTTAAGAACTCACATTGGTTGAGAGGATGGGAGTTCAGGCTCATCACACCCTTTTGGGGGAATTATTTTATACTCTAGGACTCTCTTATAGATTTAAGATAGGTCTATGAATCCTTTATTAGTTCCCAAGTATGATGTGGGTCATAACAAGTAGAAATCAATTATTATAATATATGGAATTCAGAATCATCTGTATGTATCTGAGGTTCTTCATCAATTGAGATGTTCGTAAAATCCAAGGTTCTACATCGATCGTATCCTCTTATATATTAATTAGAGACTCTTTGTCCATTTTTATGATGATGCTGGTTTTTTATCCACATAGTGGGGCACTTTGGAGTTTATTTTCATCCAGGGAGGCTAAGGTCACTCTGGATTTTATCGTCTTCCAGGGAGAAGGGATTTGTTTTTATGTTGGGATCAAACAAGTAAATGGGCTTCCTACTTATCCTTGTGAAAGTAATCGGAACACAAATAGTCCGGTTCCACTTAATAGGTCACATCATGCCATTAAAGGTCATGTGATAAGGAACCAACAGTACAGTTTAACATCATGTGGAAAGGATTTCTAGGAAGAAGGTTCTTAATCAATGTTTAGTGTGGGACTTATGCTGAAGCAGCCTAGAAATCCTGAGAGAGATGCAGATTCTCATATTGAATTGAAACGTACTGGGAATGTGGCTTAGAAAGAATAGGGTTGATTTGGGGTGTTGGGATTGAACCTTAGGGAGGCTTCCTAGGTATCCAGTTTGGATGAGAATCAAATTCTATGTAGTTCAGTCATGAGGAGCCACACCTATGGAGGACCCCAAGGGTATGTCTCATAGGGGAGTATAGCCCTTTGAGACACTTAAGTTGGGGCTTATTCCTGAAGAGGATGTCCTTATAAAGGGAACGTGAGGGAAGTTTAAACCCATGCTAATTTGGAGGATTAACGTGGCGCTTAATCTCATGGAGGGTTCCTAGATTAATGGAATTATGATAGGGGCTTATCCTTAAGTAGGATTCCCATCGAGATCGTGTTGTAAGTGGGATTCCTACATGTCCTGGTTAGTAGGAATTATATTTCTTCTTGTTCAATAAATTAGGTGGATTGTTTGAGTGTCATGATCATCACTAACCTCCAATCTCATGTGAGTCATGCTCATTGTGAGAAACAATAGGAGGCATAAGATTCGATAAACCACACACTTTTCCTCATTCACTAGTGGAAGAGGAGGAGGATGTTGGTTGAAAAGGATAGGGTTATGACACTTTCCTCTTTTCACTTCACCCTAGATAGGAATGAAGGTGAAGGATGCAGTAGTAGATAGGAGCAAGACTGAAACCTCCTATATGAAAATCTAAGGGCTTACTCTAAGATGGATTCCCTAAATTTGGTTTCGTAGTAGGATGAGGGTCTAATTCCATATTGAATAGAAAAGAAATCATAATCCTCACCCTCCCTACCATGAACAAGAGGCTCTAGGTCTTAAAGATAATAAGGGAAGGAAATAGTCCAAACCCTAATCCTCCAGACTAGGAACTCCTTGACACTTTCCTTGGGGTAAGGGTCATGTGACTGTAGATATAAAAATCTACAGATTCCCTAAGGATCCTGACCCTCTAGTAGGACAAGTGTGGGAAATCTCTAACCATAGAAATACAAATCCAAATGGGAGACACATTGATGTTCATTTCCCCAATATTTTTTATGTTACGAGGTCTTGGTGGTGGTTTCAACTTGTTCCTTTTCATAGAAGGGATCCAAATAAAGAGAGGCCCAACAATGAGCAGCTTTGTGGAAGGCATCATGAATATCCCACATAGGCTAGAGGTTAGGGTGAACCAAATAGTATCACGCAAGGGGTGCTCCACACAAGTATGCTTGGGAAAATTGGGAGTAACTTGGGTAATGGACCACATGAAAAACTACACTTGAGAAAGACCTTTCTCAAGATTTCAAGGGTCACTACAGGTGTTCCTGAAGGTAAGTCATTCCTGATTACATAAGGGAACCTCATGTTAGTCTTTGTTAATTAGGGGTTGGTTAAATATCTTACACAAGAATTGTTTACCTTAAATCCCAGGAGGAATTAAGTTCGAATATCCCCATTTAAATAACAATTCTTTAGTAGTTAGAGAACTTCCTAGAAGTTTTCAGAGGGATTGAGTGAAGTAATAGAGTGATCTGAGTAGAAATCAGACTTCAGGAAAAAAATTCCTAAAAATGAAGAACCTTGGGGTTCTACTTATAAGAAAATATAAAACCCTAGGAAAAAGGAATAATTTCACATTAGGGTTACATGTAGGTCGGTCATGTAGGGTATTGTACAAATAGTTTATGTGATAACGATACTTTGAGAGGGCCTACATGAATGGCCTATGAGACTTTTCAAACATTGACCTTTTCACTTCTTTCCTTATCTTTTACCTAAGGTATTTTCCTCTATTTCCTTTTCATCTGGGTGAAAAAATAGAGTGTCAATAACAACCCTATGGCTACTATATTATATTTCCTTGGGGATAAAAAATTTAAAAGAGGCCCACAATATCAATTTATTTTACATTCTTTTCAATTATCTATTTAATGAATCTTTTTTCATATGAGTCTCACCTATATTAATGTGGTGACCCAAGAATTAAATACATAAACATTAAATCAATTTAGATGAATATTCAATACATCTCATAATAATAAATTCCCTATAACCAAAATTTTTTAATATATTTGAATACTATACACATAATTAAATTATTTCATGAATGATATTTAACATATCACACATATTCCTTCCCTCATATTACCCTTCTTAGAAATTTCATACTCAATGCCTTTCTTCATACACTAGGGAAATGGAAAATTAAGAAATGGTGAGCCCATATGCTCAGTAAAGGTAAACATGGGAGATATAAATCAATGATCATAGTAAAAAATAAGGTAAGAATAAATGTATGAGTGAATGATCACAACTCAAAAATTTCATACCCAATCATTCATTGATCATAAATCGTGATTCATGCTTTATAATTTCATAAGACATGAGTCTTGAATGTGAGGAATCGTCATTAATACATCATGATCCATGAGAGAATATCACAAGTATGAGAAAATTTCATAGGAATTATGGCACAATCATAATTATATAAAATCATTTCATTAGTTAAGGCTCAATGTGAATACCATCATCACATAGTGGAAAAAGTCCCTTAATGAATTGGGATCACTTCCCAACCTATTTTCATCCCTAAAACCAGTTCACTCCGTATCCAATTTCATATTATCTCATGAGATATATATCATTAAAAAATTAATTAGATTTATATATTCCCACCCATCACATAAGGAATACAATACACGTGTGTTTCATATGATCATAGAAAAATTCATCATTCCATCGTAGCATAACCTATGGAAAAGAAATGAGTTTCATAAAAAATTATCATCACACAATCATAATCCATATAGGGAAATAACATGGATAGTATCACTAGATAATATCCCCAATGAAGTATAAAAACATCAATTGTTATTGAAATAGATGAGAAATACCTTTAAAATAGAATTTAAACATCTCTATGAAAATAAGAGAAAATATCATTTTCCTTTGGTTTTATTATAACTAAAAATTTCATGAGTATTTAAAAAAAGATTTTATTTGAAAATAAAAATTGTAAATTGTAAATAAATATTTAAATATAATAATTACACTGATGGAAGTAAAATAAATTCTTGCATTAAATGTTAAAACAAAGATTTCGTTCAGACTTTTGATAAAAAGTCTAAAATTACTTCTTTGGGGAAACGATAAGAAGATTACTTTTGATTTTTTTAAAATAAATTAAAATATGGATAAAATTAATTTAAATAATAATTTTATAATAAAAAATAACAATCTTCAAAAAAAATTATAAACATGGATATGGAATAAAATATTCACTAATCAAAGAATAAATAAGGAAAAATTTTATTAAAAAACTTTTCTTGATCATTTTAAGTGGAAAAAGAACAGAACAAAAGAAAAAAAATGAAAACCACATAAATAACTATATGAGAAGAAAATAATTGAGGTTTAAAATAGAAATATCATATAACTTCCATTAATATAAATTTAACATAGACAACCACAAAAATAAATGAAATTTTAAGGTAAACCCTTACCTCAGGTCTTGGATTTCATCATACACATTCTTAAGCTCATGTATAAAAGATTATATTTATTATACATATTTACCAAAACCATATTTATAATTATCTTACACTATAACACTCCATTATAATTATAACATCCCATACTTTTTGTACATATATGTTAAATCTAAATAGAAGAATGTTTATTGCAAAACATAAAAAATACCATGATAGAACTATATAGGTTTAGTGCCTTTGGAAACTTGGAAACATGACCAATCGATTCATAAAACATCTACATCATCTCCCATTTATTGTTTCATAATTAGGACCCTTTTTGACACATCTTACACAATACCTTTCTTCATATCCTAGGGAAAAGAAACATAAGAAAAGGGTGATCTCGTATGCACCGTAAGGGTAATCAAAATAGATAACATAAGCATAAGTGCATAAGAACATGAAAATAACTTTTGAAAATTAAATCCTACATATAAAGGATCATGATATAGAGTTATGAACTAAATCATAGAAGTTTATAAGACATGAATCATAAATAACATAATTCATGGGATTATAATATAAGACATGAAATTTTTTCATATACATAAGCACAGAAAATAATTTTCATATTAGTCAAGGCTCACTTTCAACACCATAATAGCAAAAAAAGTCACTTACTGAACCTAGTTCACTCCTCGTTCCAACCCTTTATTGTTGAACTAGGTTCACTTGCCATTCCAATCTTATATTATTGAATTGGGTTCACTTCCCATTACAGTTCTATCTATCTCATGAGATATAAATATTTACTCAATGCATTGGAAGAAGATATAGGTTCCACCAATCATGTAATAAAAACCATATATATGTGTTTCATAAAAACATAAATAATTTCTCATATCAGAACCCATAAAAGAAATGGATTTCATAAAAATTTCATCATAACATAACTCATGGAAATGAAAAAAAATTCATAAGTATCAATCTATCAAAAACATAAACCATTCAAATAAAGAATAAAAATGGTATAATTTGATAATATCCCTATTAAAACATAATTAACATCAAATAAAATTTTCTTATAAGGAAAATTATTTTCAAATATCACATGAAATAGTTTTTGAGGAAAATATCCCTTTCATTTTTAAAATATTTTTTTATAGCCACACAATTACAATGGTAAAAAAATTATTTTAAAAGAACCTTGTAATATTGTAAAGGAAGGTTCAATTCATTAATTCATTATGAATTCAGAAGAAAATATTTCCATAGAAGTTAGAAAAACATTCATTTTATACTTTTCTAAAAAACAAAATTCACAAAGAATCTCATTTGGAAAATGAAAAAAAATATTCATTTTAAATCATTTAGTAAAAATTTGCACATGTACAAAAATGAATTTAACAAATTGTAGAATAATAGTAAAAATAACATGGAAAACATTTTTAGGAAATATGGACATGGAAGAGAAATATTCCCTAGCAGATACTTACATATAAAAAATCCTGAATAGGAATGCAATTGTGAAATAGACACATACCTTAGGTCTGATTTCCTTTGTAGGTATATGAATCTCCTGTTTAATGGTTTCAAGAATGATATTAATTTAAAAACGAACCATATTATTATTTATGATATCAAATATTATACTCTAATATCATTTTATCACCCACTTGTTAATAACATTTCATTATTACCCATCTTTTGGGTGTTAACTACTTCATTTTCCTATAAATATTTTTTTATATAAGTCCTAGTTCTTTTGAATAGGATATAAGTCCATCATATACATAATAATATAAGAGTAATATATTTCATATTTATTCATTATATATATTCATATAATCATTCTTGAATGGTGAACTTTTAAAATCAATCGCATCGCATTGTGGAGACGGTAGGTCTTACATATGCATGAGTGATGATAACATTACCTTAATGGTCAAAGGGTATTGGATTGGTTGTTATATTAATATAATTTTATAATTATAATATATATATATATATATATATATTATTTCCATCATTATACCCATCCATGTAAAGTTTTGATGAAAAAATAGATTATACCATTACGTGGAGCTGATAAGTTGTACGTACGCAATCAGAGTGATTTCATTTTTCGTAGGATGGATAAAATGTGGAATATTATTTCCCTTTAACCATAATAAAATCTGATAATATAAATTATTCCATATTTATTTCTTTAAATGAAAACAACACATAAATAGGAAGTAGAAGATGAAATAAAAATGAAAGAGTCGATAAAGATGATTACCTCTTCTTTGGTGAACTTCCTTTAGATCTCCTATTAGGGACACTAGGTATGGTCATTTGAGAAGACCAAAACTTATATAATGTGTCTAGGAAATTATAGAAGTTAAATTTTTAGGGTATGATCATGCCTTAAGTTTCAATGTGATGTGAATAATTGAAGGAGGAGGTTTCCTTTTATATTTGAGGTGAGGGGTACTTTTGGAATTTCTCAAAATATTAATTTATAATAAATTCAATATCAATCCAAATACCTAAAAAATTCTATTTATTTGAACCTGAAATTATATAATTTTGTAATCTCATGACTTGCAGTTATTTTTTAGGCTGCTGTATTGGATGTTGATCATCTAATATGGAAAACAAGAAATAAGTTCAGACATGACTTGCAGTGTTTCCGATTCGGTGTTTCTATTGCAGGGATTCTCACAGCTATTCGAGAGGTAGAAACATTTAATGGTGTGTTTTTCTCAAAATCAATTCTTGATTTTTCTGTGTTCAATTGGATTGGGGTGAAAGGAATCTTTCATCCTCCGCTTGGTACAAAAGAATTCATTTGGTAGGCCCCTTTTCATGGCTGGATTAAAGTCAACTCTGATAGTGCTTCAAGGGGAAATCAGGGTCCCTCTGGCTTTGGTGTTGTCTATAGGGACTATCAGGGAAATGTTCTTGGGTGCATCTATGGATCATGTGGCATTGCTTCTACTCTTGAAGCAGAAATGTTTGGTGTTATAATTTAAATTGAGAAAGCTGGAAGGAAGGGATGGAACAAGCATTGGATTGAATGTGACTCCATTATTGTAGTCTCTGCAATTCTAACTAGGGCTTTGCATCTTTCTTGGAACATCACTAATCGATGGACTACATGTCTGGAATATCTCTACTCAAGATACCACTTTGTTAATCATGATTATAGAGAGGAAAATGCGTTTGCGGATGGTATTTCCAACAAAGGCATTAATGGTAATGATTTTCATTTGGTTGATCAGGTGCCAGATGATCTCCTTCCATTTTTCAGGAAGGATTTTTTCAAATCTTTATCTTTTAGACTTGTGTAAGTTTTTTCTTTTCTAAAAAAGAGATATTGATTTTCTAGTAAAGGACTCAGTTTGACATAAAAATATATATATTTTAGACAAATTTTGGTATTATTTTAATCCTTATGATTTTGATTAATCCTTAGTTATCCAATTTTAATTTTAACTATGGTAATAAATTAGTTAATATTAAAACATTAGAGTTTTTACTTATATTATGTAAATTGGATAAAAAATGAAAAATTTGTGAAATTTATAGACCATATTATAATTATTTTTTATTTTTACATAGGTTTTATTATTTTTATATAATTTAATAAAATATTATTTTGATAAAATATCATTTGTGTTAATTTTGACATTATTCATTACTAGGACTATTAAAAATATCAATATAACAAGTTAACTTTGAAAAATATGTTTTATTATATCTCTAAAAGATAAATTTAACCTTGAAAATTCGTTTTTTACATTAATTATTTTAAATTATATTTATTTTAATATTTTTAATAACATTTATTTGATATTTCATTAATAAAATAATTACCTCATTAGTGTTGTGTAATAATTTTAAGTAAGTATTTATGCACTACAAAATATAAATAAATTACCATGAAATAGATAAATATTTTATATTTCAAATAATATTTATGATCAAAGATATACTCTTATTAACCCTATATTAAATATATTATACTATTTATCATAATAGCGTGACATTTTGTCACTTTCTTTGATTTTAAATATTATATAAGTAATTTTCAAGTAAAAGCATCCATTAAACAACTTAATATCAATAATTAAGTGTTAAGGGTCGAATTACCTTCATATAATAAAATTTGGGCATGTTGTAGGGTCATTTTATAGTGTTTATCAATTTATTTTTAACCTAAACTAACAAATTTACCCTTATCAGGGTAAAAAAGTTTTTTAAGGTTACTATTCATATTAGCCAAACATAAAAGGAAAATATTCAATAAATTTGGAATATATGAGTCTATATTTTATAACAGTTTCTAAAAATTCAAAAAAAAATTGTATAATTTAATTGAAAATAATACTGGTAAAACGCAATGAAAAATAGTTTTTTCCAAAAAAATCTAAACTTTTCAAACATAAAATGTTTTTTATAATAAATTTGTGTATAAAATAATTTTCAAAAACCATAATTTGATTATTTTAAATCAAACTTAACTTATTAAAATTTAAAACAAATCGAAAACCTAATTTGACCTTGTAAAGAAAATACAGTTTCAATAAAAACAAGTATTTTAACTATTCTATAAAAAAAATGTTTTCTGAAAATTATAAAAATAAAAATTTTAAGATAATTTTTACATGCCTAATTCAAAAATGAAATTCATCTTATCAAATCCATTTTCTATAACTTTTTAAAATTAATATTCACTCATAAAGAGAAGAAAAACTCATTTTTGAAGAAAACATATTTTTAAGGAGTAAAGTTAATTCACAAAACAAATGTGTGATTATTTTCTAATAACTTATTCATATTGCGTTAAACATTTATATTTATTTCATAAATTATTTATTCATATTTATTCCCTCTAATATAATAGTTAGGTTATAATAATCATTTTAAACTAATAAAATTTTAATAGTGTTTTGCAGTTCATTTAAGCTCGGTGTTGTATGCAACGCAGTATATCAATGAACTAAAATTATTTGAAGAGAAATATTCCCTAAAAATATAGGTGATACAATAATTTATAATTAACCATCCTTTAAAAAGTATATATTAAAATCAATATTCATGTGAAAACTGGTTCATTTTCCATGCATGTTTTGGTTTGATGGTTCCAGTTATTGCACCCTATTCATAGTTTCATCATATATAGAATCTTAATCAAGTTATAAGTATTGTATTTATTTATTATATAAAATTTTATAACCATTAATATAATGTGGTGATAAATAATTACTAACAACACTTTTTTTATACAATTGTTCATACGTACACACGAGTAATGTATTCATCTTCCAATGAATGGAAAGTGACAAAGGTAAAAAAAACAATTTATCTTTAAAGAAACATAATAAATTCATAAATATCATATATATTCATTAAATATATCTATTTGAAAATCCTAATATGATATAAATGAAAGAAAAATCACATCAATTCATGGAAGTGGTAGTCCACTTATACGTATGAACAACGTTATCATTTCTCATGTGATAAAAGAAGCTTGAAAATGGATATCATATTATCATAAAAAAATTAATTATTGTAATTATACTGATTTAATCATTTTATTATGTTATATAATATTCATAGGAGGTTAAGGAAGAAAGAAACTCAAAATATATTGGTAAATAAAATTACGTATTCTTTGAGAAACCTCTTTTGGATTACACTGTAATCCTTCTTGGTTTAATCTTAGTGGAAGAAAAAAATCTATAAGAAGAGAGTAAGGAAGGTAAAAAGCTATTTGGTCATGTATTATATGAACTATAGGGATAGGAGGTTCCCATCTATAAGTGTGATGGGTTGTACTCTTGTAAAAATTTAAAAATTGAAATATAATAGTAATATTCAATTGAAAGTGGAATAAAGTTTCCAAATGTTGGAAGATAAGATAATTTAAGGTCAAAATAACATTAACCAATGAAATTTGGACTAGTTTCTATGATATTTTTAAACCTTATCTTTTAGTTTAACCCCCTCGTTAACCCTTTTAAAACTTAACTTAGGTAACAAATTTTTACCATTGTTACTATTCGTTGTGAAAAAATAAAAGTGGAATAATTACAAAATTTTAAAATTATGATTAAAAATATGTAAATAATTTTATAAAATTCAATTTCTATAAGTGAAAAAAAAATTAAAACAAGAGCACAAATCACGATGAAATGTTTTTTTAGAAAAAAATCATTTTAAGCATAAAACTGAATTTAATCGAATTCTATTCCAAGTAAAAACCATTAGATTAATGTTAAAATATTTTAATGAAACTTTTATCTAAAAATTTCATTGAAATCATTCATTAATAGTGATTTTTTTAATTTATTAAGATAAAAACCCATTGTACACATAAAAGTAGTTTTTTAGGAAAACAAATCTTTTTTACTTTCAAATGATTTTATTTTCATTTCTAACAAATTGATAACCAATGAATTCATTTTCTCCATTTATAAAAATACTCTTTTATATGTTTAATACTATGAATTAATTTTTAAGTAAAACATATATGAAATAAACAATGATCATAAACAAAATACTTCAAAACATATCTTTAAGATTAATAGTATTTCCGAAATAAATTAAAAAATATTTTTCAACAATTATAGTTTATTTAAATACCATATAATATGATTTATTTTATAATATATAATATTTATTCAAATAAATTCTGGGTTTCATGCTACATAATTTATCCAACACATTTTTGATCAAAAATAAATATATTTTAAAATTTTGGGGTGTTACATTCTACCCCTTATAAGAATTTCACCCTCAAAATTCAATCATTTCAATAGAAAATAATGCAGATACATTTTACTCATCACATCCTTAGGTTCCCACATAGATTACTTAAATTTATAATTTCTCCATAGAACCTTCAATCTGTGATTAGTCTTGTTTTTTATCACGTTATCTCTATGATACAATATTTCTACCAGTAGTTTCTCAAAAAAAAGATCAAAATCCTATGGTACAATGTCTGAGTTTATAACATGTGACAGATATGGTATGTACTTTCTAAAAAGTAAAATATGAAACACATTTTTAACTTTGGGGAGGATTGGATAAAGCACGAAGTGATAAGCCACCTATAAGAACCTGGATCATCATTTTAGGTATGGATCTTGATTTTGGGTGTTTTTTTAGGGAAAGGGATGAATTTGGAAATTTTTTGAGTACACACTATGTATTTCTGAGTACATTTCATTTAACATGTTTTCGTGGGTATCCGTGTATTGGTCGTGTAATAGCCAAGTACATGGTTGTATGGCCCACCTAAACCAGGGGGCCAGTTGAGGCATATACACGGTGTATACATTCAAAGAACATGTCGTGCAATTTTATTTTTATTTTATTAATCAGACAGAGGTCACGTCACATCTCCAAAACTTGCTTCTTCTTCCTGTGTCTCATACAAGAGAGTAACATATGGCTGATTATCTTTGAGTGCCACCTATTCCTCTGTCTGAGCTCTGATTGAGGTGTCGCCGGGTGTGTTGGATTCCCACCAGTTAGTTATCTCTTTCCCTAGATCCTATCCTCTAGATTTCTCCTCTTTCTTATGTTATCCAAGGTTGAATGTTCTTGAACTTTTTGTAGATCTATGACGTTCCAGGAAGATTCAAGGGGAGATGTTCGAGAGTGTTCATCATACAATGTCGTGGTAGGTGGTTTGTTGCCTTCCGGAGTTTTTCTTTGAGTTATATATGCCTAAGTGTCGATTACCCATGATTTGAGTATTTTGTGTTATGGAATTGAACCATGTTATCATCTCCATAGATTGATTTCTAGATTAAGGGTTTTCGTTTTTATATTATGATAAATTTTATATTTAGGGGACACCCCATGGGTGTGTTTCCTTGTTTGAATGGTTATGGCCATTTAGTCCAGGTTTCCTATGAGGTAGACCCCTTTTCCTTGCCTTGCTTGTTAGGTTGGAATTTATTGCTTAATTTATTCTTGTTAAATTCATGTGTTATGAATTGTAGGTTTTTATCCTTATATTAGTTGAAATTACTTTGGGCTACTAAATATCATTTCTGCACGATTGTATTACACAGTTTTTTGAGAATCTGGTGTAGTTAGACCATAGGGGGAATTAATGTTGAGGGCTTCCCCAGAGTGTCTATTATTTACATTACGAGACCATAAGGGGGATTGATGGAGAGTAATCCCTTAGAGTGTATATATTATACCATTACGAGACCACAGTGGGAATGGACATTGAGTGATTTCTCAAAAACTTTGTAGTTTATCATTAAAAGACCACATGGGGAATTGACAGTTAGTGATTCCTCATAGAGTCTTTGTTTTTGTGAGACCAAAGGCGTTACACTATATGAGATTTCCAAGAGGGTTGTTATATCTTTATTGATTTGATGATATGTTGAACCAGACGGGTTAGACTATAAGAACTTTCCCATAGGGTTGCTTGTGAATGATTGATTGATTGTGACGAGTTTGCAAAGCTGAAGCACAAGCTTGAACTCATTATTACTTGATTGTTAGATGGTCTTTTGAGACATCTATTTTTTTATTACATAGTGGATATAGAGCTTACGCTAGATCCCAGGATTTCATTATTCAATGGTTTGAAGAATTAGTAAATGTAAATGAATGTATTTGAAAACTTTAGGATTGTTTACTTTTGAGTATTTCTTAGTTTATTGCTTCATTTTTACGTATTACCTGGTATATATATTCACTGATAGTTAGGAACAAATATTTTGGTGTTTCCCTACTTTGATTTGTCTCACACCCAGTTTGGATCATGCATTTCAACCCAAACATACTATATGGTTGCAGGTATTGATAAGGGAAATCATCCTTCTACATCAGGTACTTGATTGCTATTGGAGCTGGAGAGCATAGGACCAAACTGAGGCTTGCGATGCTATTGGTGTTATTTACTAATTTCATTATTTTGGTTTTAGTATTTTATTTCCATCATTATGGATTTTTTGTATTCTTTCCTAGATACTTTTGACATGCATCATTATTTAAATATATATATGTTGCAGTTTTTTATACTATCAGTCTTCTGTTGTTTACTTTGTTGTATGGTATTACGGATTCCACTAATGTTTACTATTTTTTCACTTTGTTACTCTTCTAATGAGGGAATAGTTTCCCCACTATCACACCCAAGTCCCTCACTACTATTTGGCAACCGCTGGCATTCAGGGAAATGCGCTTGAGGCCATGTAACCAACTGGGTACAGGGCACCTTTAGGCGTCACCTGGATCTGGGATGTTACAAAGTGGTATCAAAGTAGTTTCTTTTTATCTGTCTTACTATTTAGAGCCAATAGATATGGATAGGAAGTAATAGGTAATTAGTAATAAGTTGTTCCCAAGATTAGCTAACCCGTGTATAGGGAATATCCAAGTTGCCTTGAATATTTCAATTTTTCTGGTTTTGCAATTATTACAATTGATTTGATTTCATCGTTGGGTGATACACATGTTTTGTATTATTATGATCTATATTGTTGAGGTTCTATTTATATTGCAACTCGATGAGATGAGATTATTCCATCGCATGTATCATCTAGGCACTTGATAGAGATCACATGTCATACATTATTTTCATTCCATTTAGGGTGCATTACTAATTGCATGTTTTTGTGATAGATTTTGTGCAAGATATGAATGTAGTTTCGATAAGTGAATTGATAGAATACATGATATTTGATAGGGTATTACTAATATTTAAAGTTTTATTATATGAATCCAAAACTTTGGTCCCTGAGGTGTTATGGGCCCTCTTGGATTGGAATTTGTTGGATATTGTATGAAATTTCATAGAATATTGTCTAGTTATGATGTGAATAAGGATTCCAAACTTTGATTCATGGGAGTATGGGCTCTCTTGGGTCAGAATTTGTTATTCTTGGGACAAAATTTTATGTTTTTAAGGTTTACAAGGAATTTTCTGAGGCCTACTGTCCATAAACCCAGACAACACGGCGTGTGGTGTCATGAACTTACGCCATATGTTCTTCTATTCTGGAAGAAACAACTTTTCTTAAGTGCACACTATGTACTATCAGTACACGCCGTGTAGAGTATAACCATGTGACTAAATGTGTGAGTAGAGACACGGGTTGATAAATTTTTGGTAGAACACGTCGTGTACTAGAAGTACACACCGTGCCAAAGAGGCCATGTATCTGGTCGTGTGACTAATGACGCGGATGGATGAAACTTTTGTTGTACATGCCATGTCCCATTTTTGCACACCGTGTAGAGTCGAATGTGTCTCTGAACATGTTAATAACATCATGGGTGGTTATAACGTAAGTGGTACATGCTGTTTTTAGGTTGAACACGCTGTGTAGTGTTACCCAGGGGAGAACTGTGTGGTTTAGCCATGTATAAGAACTCAGACAGGAGGTAAAATTCAAGTACACACCATGTCTTGAGAGGAACACACCAAGTGTATAGAGTGTTAAACAAAAAATAAGGAAGAGGTACACTCCCATGTTGAAACCTAAGGGAACATGTCGTGTGGAGGGTATACACACCGTGTAAACCTGTTTCGAAAAATGTTAATGTTTTCTTCTCATATTCCATTCTTGTACTTCTATGTTTCAGTCCTTCATAATCATAAACTAAGGTGTCTGCTTGACCTAGTAGACTCATGCCACCGAGATGTCCTCTGGTTGTATGCCAGATACATGGAAATGATTAGACCCAGGAAAGGGTAGATCAGGGACTACCAGAAGATCCTCATGTCATGACCATCTTGGAACCAGCTATTATAATAGACACAGGTGTTGATGCACAATTCCAAGAAGGCTTCATGAGGTTTATACAGACCTACTAGGGATCACTACATCCTGGCCTGTCTATGGAAGAGTTGATGTGTGTTTTTCAGCTACAGAATCCTCCCACTTTCTTAGGGGATAGATGACCTCAAGCTATAGAGCCATGGTTAGAATCCATGTTGTATATCATTGAGCACCTAGATACACCTCTTTAGTGTAGGGAAAATCTCTAAACCCACATTCTTTGAGATTATGCAAAGAGATTTCAGGATGAGATATCATTGGTGGGATTCCAATGAGTTATGTCTTGGGATGAGTTCCAGCGGACTTTCTAGGTATTTTTCTACTAGTATACCATGAGGGCCGACTGAGCCCAAGATATCATGGGTCTAGAATAGGGTAATCTTTCAGTCATGAAGTATTATTCTCACTTCACAGAGCTGCAGCACTTCACACCCTCTGGGTGGTGATAAGTTATTTCTGGCCAGGAGGTTTAAGGATGGTCTCAGACATGACATCTGATCCTAGGTGAATATCTTTAGGTTCAGTTCCATATCTTCTATAGTAAACCAGTCGTTGATCACTGAGCATGATCTGAGAGAGTCTAGAGCTATGATCCAGGGTAGTTTGGCATCCAGAGTTTGTACTCCTCCAACTGATATTAGGAATCACCGCTTGGAATCTACACACAGAGATCCAAGTAGATGGGATACTTCTTTAGGTATCAAGGTGTTATGATACTAGTGGGGGAAGAGTGGAAATATGAGACCTTAGTTCCTGAGAGACCTAGTTGAGTGTCGATCTTGTGGAAAGATGGGGTATCTTCATCATTTTTTCTAGTTTTTCTCACCAGTAGCTAGTGATAGGGGTTCTGTAATGAATCCACATTCAAGATCAGGACAACCAGTTTCTCATCCGTCATGGAATTAGAGTTTGTTTGGCTATTCAGGCTAAGGATGAGGTTGTGGTTGTTGTATCCAGTAGATAGGATTTCAACGACAGCAGGGTGGGTCATCTCAGGGTAGTCAAGCAGGGTCACATGGTTGCGGTATAGGTCAGACCTTTGCAGTGGAGCAGACCTAGCAGGAGTAGGATCTCAGACCCTATACGGTTAGAAGTGTGATTCTATTTTCCTTAGTTATAATTTATTATCTTTTTTTATATATGGAATTCCCATAGTTTCATATATATTGTCATCATAGAGAGCCTTGGGCTCTATATCTTTACTTCTAAGTATGTTATGACATTAGACACTCTGTTGTGGGTTAGGAAGGATAATATATGTTGGTTCAAGGAGTGACCTCTTTAGGTTATTGGGAATCAATTATTGTGGGACCCTTGTGTATTATAGATGATAGGCTTCGATGTCATTCTCAGAATGGACTGGTTGGTATCCTTCTAGGAATTTTTTGATTGCTATCATCATAGGGTGAGATTCATTTCACTAGAGGGGGAGTCTTTTCTACACAAGGGTGAATGGGATGTTTAGGCGAGCAGAGTGGTACTCGAGCATCTTATATTGAGAGGAATTATATCCTAGATTTATAGTTTATATCTAGATGACCAGGGGACTTCACAGATAGACTTTCCTCCAGTGCTGGATCATTTCAGAGATGTATTACCAGACAAATTTTCAGGTTTATCTCTGGAGAGGGGTAGATTTCTCTATTGATCTTATTCCATGGGTGGAACTGGTGTCAATTTCCCCATATAGTATAGATACACCTGAGTTACAAGAGATCAAGAAGCAGTTAGAGGAGTTACAGGCAAAGGGTTTCATCTGACCCAGTACTTCTCCTTGGGGTTCACCTATCCTGTTTTCAAAAAAAGAAAAATGGTACCCTTAGACTTTGTGTGTATTATCAGAAGTTGAAAAAGTTTATGGTCAAGAACTGATATCCCTTTCCAATAATTGATGATCTATTTGATCAACATCGATGATCCCAGGTGTTCTCAATGATTTAATTGAGATCCGGTTATTATCAGTTGCACGTTAGACCATTAGATATACCTCTTATAGACTTTCGGAGTAAGGAAGATCTATATGAGTATGTGGTTATGTAGTTTGGTCTCATGAACATGCCTGCAGTTTTCATGGCACTGATGAACTGATTGTTCCATCCTTACTTGGATTCGTTTGTGGTAGTCTTCGTGGATGAAATCTTGGTGTATTCTCACACTTGAAATGGTCATGCCACCCATATTGAGATCGTTTTGAGTACACTAACAGAGCATCCGTTATATACTAAGCTCTCAAAATTCAACTTTCGGATGGACCAGGTTTACTTGTTGGGTCATGTAATCTCAGATACAAGTGTATCAGTAGACCTAAATAAAGTGAAATAAGTACATTCTAGGGAGTAGTCGAAGAATGTATTTGAGATACCAATTTTTATGGGGTTGGATGATTACTATAGGTGATTTATACAATAATTATCACGCTTAGAAGCACCGCTGATGGGCTTGGCTAAGAAATGTGTAAAGTACTTGTGGACAGATTCATATGATTCAGCCTTTCAGGAGATGAAAGGGAGACTGACGTCAGCATCGATACTGATTTTTATTAATCCAGGAAAGAGTTGCACTATTTAATGTGATGCATTGGGTATCAGGCTAGGATTACTGCTTATTGCAAGGGGAAGGATTCATTTCATAAGATTCTTGTTAGTTGAGGCCACATGAGAGGAATTACTCGACGCACAATATTGAGTTAGCTACAGCTGTACAATATTTACGCTTTTGGAGACATTATCTCTTGGGAGAGAATTTTTTGGTATTCACTGACCACAAAAGTCTCAAGTATAAATTTACTCAGCGTGATCTAAATTTGAGACAATGAAGGTGGGTTGTGTGCCTTCAGTCTTTTGACATTGATCTTGCTTATATGACCAGGTAATGCGGTGGATGATGTGTTGAGTAGAAGGAATTAGATATAATAAGTTCATGAGGCCATCAGTGAGTAGCAGCTTATGGATTTGTTTTCTAAGATGCATTTGGAGCTTCACAACATATAGGAGAAGATGTTTGAATCATCTGTAGCTATTACCTCAACCCTTCTAGATCAAGTGTGAATGAGATAGCTATTATATTCTAAAGTCCTAGTCTTATGGGAGAGTGTTTCATGAGAGGACCCTACTCTTGGGTGGACTGTAGGTGAGGATGAGGTCTTGCATTTTCATGGATGTGTATGGGTATCAGCAGAAATATGTGAGGATATTTTGCAGTATTTTGATTCCTTAGTTCGGGCAGTTCATCCTAGTGTCACCAAGATGTTTCGAGATCTACACCGCCAATATTTGTGGCAAGTTATGAAGAGATATGTTGTTGGTTTTGTGATGAGATGTTCCACCTACCAGCAGGTAAAGGAAGAACATCAGTGACCATCAAAGCTTTTACAGCAGTTACCCATTAGCAAGTGGAAGTGTAATGATGTCACGATGGATTTTTTGACAAGGTTACTGAGGTCACCTCGAGGGAATGATATAGTTTGGTTTATCACTGATAGACTCATAAATGTTTCACACTTCTTACCAATCAATGATACATTCAGTGTTGATGAGCTTGGAAGGTTGTACATCTGAGATATTGTATGTTTGCATGGCATTCCTCACTCAATCTTTTCAAAAAGGGACATTAGGTTTAATTATCATGTCTAGTAGGGACTACAAAGGGCTTTGGGTACACAAGCACTTCTGAGTACAGCTTATCATCCCCAGAAAGAAGGCCGGTTCGAGCGCCTGATTCGGGTGTTGGAGGAAATTCTTCGAGCATGCGTCCTAGATTTTGAGGGTTCTTTTGAGAGACACATACCCCTAGTGGATTTTTCTTACAATAACAGTTTTCATGCAATGATTCATATTGAACCATACAAATATATGTATAGTTGGCCATTCCAATCACTAATATGTTGGCTAGAGGTAGGAGAGGCATCTTTACTAGGACCTCATCTTTTCCATGAGACCACTGAGCAGGTGGAGTTGATTCAGAAGAGGATAGATATTGCACAGTCTCACCAAAAAACTTATGTTGATTGATGGGGATGACCTATGGAGTTCGAGGTTAGAGATCATGTTTTCTTATGTGTCACACCAAGGTTGGGACACATGAGGATTAGGAGACAGGAGAAGCTTTCACTGAGATGCGTCGGGCTGTTTAAGGATTTAGAGAGTCAGTCCAATTTCCTATAAGTTGTAGTTACCTCAGAGGTACCGGGCTATACACAACTTCTTTCATGTTTCTCAACTACGACATTACTTTTCAAACCTGTCTCATGTTTTTTAACCCAGAGAGGTTTAGTTGGAGGTGGATGAGTCCTTTGAGGATCACCCTATACAGATTTTTGGTTAATGTACGAAGGTTATTTTTGGTCGGTCTGTTGTTCTAGTATGGGTGTTATGGAAGCACGGGCGAGTACAGGATGAGACTTGGGAGAGGGAGACTGATGTTCGATCGTAGTGGCCTGAGTTGTTTGAAGTTTCTCCTTCTCCACCCTTGGAATTGAAATTAGGGGATGAAGTTTCTTAAAGGGGTAAGTTTCTAAGAAATAATATCTTTATTTCAGGTATGGATCTTAATTGCAGGTTTTTTTAGGGAAAATGATGAATTTTGAATTTTTTTGAGTACACGCTGTGTACCCAGTTGCCACGGGTAGCTGTGTACTGGACGTGTAATATCTAAGTACATGGCCATGTGAACTGCCTAAAGTGAGGGCCGATTGAGGAATGTACGTGGAATATACATTAAATTAATATGTCATGTACTTTTCTTTTTATTTGATTAATTAGATCATGGTCACGTCTCATCTCTAGAACTTTCTTCTTCTTCCTGTGTCTCATACAGGAGAGTGACATATGGCCAATTATCTTTGAGCACCTCCCGTTCCTCCGTCTGAGCTCCGATTGAGGCGCCAACGGGTTTGTTGGATCCCACCGGTGAGTTATATCATTCCCTAGAGCCCCTATTCCTGATTTCTACTCTTTCTTGAGTTATCTGAGGTTGAATTGTTTTACCTTTTTGTATATCTACAATGTTATAGGATGATTCAAGGGCCTATGTTCAAGATTTTTCATCATACAACGTCAAGGAAGATGGTATGTTGCCTTTCAAAGTCAGTATTTGAGTTATATATGCCTAAGTGTTGATTACCCATGATTCGGATATTTCATGTTAAGTAATTGAACCCTGTTATCATCTATGTTAGATTGATTGCTAGATTAAGGGGTTTTGTTGTTATATTATGCTAAATTGCATGTTTAGGGGACACCCTATGGGTTCTTTTCTTTGTTTGAATAGTTATGTTCATTTAGTCTAGGTTGCCTATGAGGTAGACCTTGTTTCCTTGCCTTACTTGTTAGGTTGGAATTTATTACTTAATTGATGATTGTTAAATTATTGTGTTATGCATTGTAGATGCTTATCCTTGTAATATTTGAGATTACCTTGGGATGCTGGAAATGTTTTGTGTACAATTGTATTACACAGGGTTGTGAGAACCTAGTTCAGTTAGACCATAGGGGAGTTGAAGTTGAGGGTTTCCCCAGAGTGTCTGTTATTTACATTGCGAGACCATAGGGGGGATTGATGGTGAGTTCTCCCTCAGAGTGTCTATAGTATACCATTATAAGATTACAGGGGGAATAGACATTGAGTGATTCCATAGAGAGTCTGTAGTTTATTGTTAAAAGACCACAGGGGGAATTGATAGTGAGTTCTTCCTTAGATAGTCTTTGTTTTTATGAGACCAAAGGATTTAGATTGTGTGATATTTCCTAGAGGGTAGTTATATATTTATAGATTTGATGGTATTTTGAACCATATGGGTTATAATGTGAGAACTTTACCAAAGGGTTTATTGTGAATGATTGATTGATAGTGACGAGCATGCCAAGACGAATCACAAGCTTGGACTCGATCTTACTTGATTGTTAGATGGTCTTCTGAGATATCTATTTTTCTGTTAAAAATGGGATACATAGCTTAGTCTTGATCCCGATATTTCATTATTCGACATTTCTAATAATTATTAAATGTAAATGAATGTAATTGAAAAATGTAGGATTGTTTAATTTTGATTACTTCCCAGTTTATTGCTTCATTTATGCATATTACATGCTATATATATTCACTGACAGTTAGGCACATATATTTTGGTGGTTTCCTACTAGGATTCTTCTCACATCTTATTTGGGTCACTCTTTTCGACCCAAATAGATTATATGGTTGCATGTATAGACAAGGGAAAGATCCCTTATACATCAGGTACTTGATTATTATTGGAGGTGGAGAGCATGGGACTAAGATAAGGTTTGCAATGCTATTGAAGTTGTTTACGAATTTCAGTACTTTGGTTTTAGTATTGTACTTCTAGAATTGTTTCTTGTTAGGCTGCTTTCCTAGATACTTGTTACATGAATCGTTATTTATATATATAGGCTATAGTTTGTTATACTATCAGTCTTTAATTTTTTACTTTGTTGTATGGTATTACTTCTTCCACTACTGTTTACTTTTTTGTTTCCACTGTGTTACTCTTCTAATGAGGGAATAGTTTCCCCACTATCACACCCAAGGCCCTTTTTGCTAGTCGGTTCCCTCTGGTGTTTGGGGAAATTTACATGAGGCCATGTGACCAACCATGTACAGGAAACCTTTGGGTGGCACCTAGATCCAGGACGTTACACCACTATCCCAATATGAACAAGAATCTCATTGGTACAAATATACACTGAGCCTAACACACCCTTATTTCCAAATCTCATAAAATTATTCCAAATAGATATTTAAAGGAATAAATTATCAAAAAAATTAAACTCTAATCTAAAAAGTAATTATTAACATAAATTTTCCCTCAACTCTAAGCTACCATAATGTGTTTTTGAATATATCTAGACTTCTATGTCATTTCCTTAGTTTAATAAGGTCTCAATTGCTTTCATTTCCCAACTTCATTCCAAAATTTTGATGTTCTTAACTTATTTACATATATGTATTCATAATTATCCATCTGAATACTCAAGTGAATGATATTTTTCTAAGAAAATTTGATTAGATAAAGGTGTTGATCCCAAAATTCTTTGAAACTCATAGAAAAAGATCTCAATATATATTATAGGGTTTGAATGTTCCTCTTAGACTGGCCATCTATCTAAGGATTATATACAAAGTTAAATCTTAACTTCATATTTAAATATTTATAAATACTTCTCCATGACTTTTAGGTAAACCATAGATCTTGATCAGATACGATTAAGATTGGTACTATGTGCAACCATAACACTTCCTTAATATATAACCCAGTGATCTATTCAAGAGAGAAATATTCCATGATAGTAATGAAATGTGATAATTTCATAAGGTGTGTAACCTCAACCCAAATAAAATTATCCCCTTTAGATATCATGGGGATTACCATGATAAAATCCATAGTGATGTTTTTCCATTTCCACTAAGGTATGGGTAATGGTGGGAATTTTTTCTCTCATCCTTAACTTGTTGGAATACCAATTACTTAGATACATAATTTTAAATATCTCTCTTAATGTCATCCCTCTATAAATGATTTTTAATATCTCTATACATCATCATACATCAAGGATAAATAGATAACTATGAACTATAATAATCATCAAATTGATCCTTCTTCAATTGTGATATTTAAGGGATATATACTCTGTTTTTATACCTAATTATTCCATCACTATTTGAATAAAATCAGGAACATTCCTTACATTCTTTGTTAGCTTGACATATTCCTTCTATGTCTCTTTAATCTTCAGATGAATATTGGAGATTTAATTTATAAAAGATATGATATTTCTTATTTTCTTATGATTTCAATGTCTATATTATATAACAACATAAGTATTGTATATATTTAAATCCTCATGATGGAGAAACTAACATGGTACTTCCAACTCAGAGCATCATCTACCTTGTTCTCCTTCCTAGGGTGGTAACATATTTAGTAGTCATAATATTTAATCAGTTCCAACCATCTACACTAGTACATTCTCAACTATTCAAAATTGAATATATACTTAAATATTTTATGATCGGTATATATGTCACTCATTTCACTATAATGATAATTCCTCTGTATATTCTAAGAAAAAAACTACCACTACTAGTTATAAATCATGACTCGGGTAATTTTTCTCATGAACCATGAATTTTCATGATACATAATATACAACCATGTTATTATTCATAAGAACGCATCCAAACCTCTTTTTTGTTACATCACTATAGATAAAAAACCCTTCTCACAATAGGGTTGTGTGATAACATGTTCTCGAATCGGCATTTTATTTTTTTCCTTGAAAATATATTCAAATTTATTAGTCTAATGGAACTTGGATCCCTTTTGAGTAAACATGGTTATTGGATTTGATATACATGATAAATTTCTTATAAATCATCTGTAGTATCCATCTAGTCTAATAAAAATATGGATTTTAGTCTCTTTGGATGGCCTGATCCATTGTTAAATAACTTCCATCTTTTAGGGATCACTAATACACCCTCAATTGTAATTACATGACCCAAGAATGATACTTTATATAGCCAAAATTCACATTTTATAAATTGGTAATAAAAATTATCACTCCTCATGGTCTAAAACACAATCCAAAAATAATCTTCATGATTGTTATTTATATGGGAATATATAAGAATATCATCTATATAGACTACCAAAAATTGATCAAGGTAATATATAAAGGCTCTATTCATTAAATCCTTGAAGATAGAAGGGTAATTGGTGAGTCCAAATGAAATAACTATTAATTCATAATGAAAATACCATGTAAGAAAGTATATCTTTGTTATATCTTTATTTTTGAACCTCAACTGATGATATCCAAATCAGAGGTCAACCTTTGAAAATTATTGTGCTCATCACAGTTGATCAAATAAATCATCAATATGGGTGGGATGATGATTTTTATTAATAGTAATATTTTTATGTTCTCAATAATTGATGAAAAGATGCTTTGACCCATATATTTTCATAGCAAAAGGGAAAAGTGTACTCTATAGTGATACGCTTGGTCGAATGGATCCCTTTTCAAGATTATCCGGTAGTTTCTTCTACAATACTACTAACTCAATTAGGGACATTATATAAGGTGTCTTAGAAATAGGTGTAGCACCATGTATGAGTTCTATTTAAAACTAAAATTCACAATTCGAGGGAATTCTAGGTAACTTTTTAGGGAATAAATCAATATATTCCTACATAATAGGAATATATTCAACATTGAGTTTCTCCTTAACCATTTGAGATAGATAACTCTCATGAATAGGTAATAAGACCTATATAATGGAATTAATTTTCATTAGAATTTTATAATCATCTTCACACTGATAGAAAATCATTCGTTCATTTGTAATATGAAATGTAACTTCCATCAACCAACAATTAATATAGGATCTATATAATGAAATAAAATCTATGCCAAAAATAACATCAAATCCAACTAGAGGGAGAATCAAAATATTTACAGGATGTACATTCCCACAAAATTCTATTAGAGAAGATCCATATACTCTATATTAAATCACATGCCATTAATAATGTTCACCAACAATTCAATATCTAATCATTGATGTGGCGATGTGATACCCTTAGAAAATTATCTATATATAAAAGAGTGGTTTAAACAATAATCAAATAAGTTTTCAATTTTAGAGTGGATGATGAGGTTACCTTTTACCAATTAATTCTCATTCCCACTTCAGATATTATGATCATATGATATTTCACATTATATCATGGATTAAGAGGGTGTTGATATAGATTTCCATAATTAACTCTTAGAATCATGCATTGGTTGGAATAATTCCAATACTCCTTGAATTTATAGAATTGAACTGTGGTTGGTGCAATTGGTCGATATTTTCCCCCATTATTTTCATTGAATTATATCATTACATCTCTTCTACATTAACTTACTTGATGTACTTCATTTCCACACTTGAAACATTTACCAATCTCTTAGATATAGTTTCCCCTGTTCTTTTTTCATACTTAGGGCATAAAGGAAGATTCATTTTCTTTACTCTATGGGATTTATTATTGTAATTTCATCAAAATTTCATCTTTATCTTCTTATTAGTATGATGAAACTGATGAGAATATCCACTATCCATTTCTACCTTGATAGAACATAAAATGTTTTATTTAAATATATTAAGGTCCCTTATAGCCAATGCCTTTTAGAAACATGTTTTAGGACACTAAACAACTGATAAATTTTTCTTTCATGGTCAATGATAAAACTAAATGTGTAACTCACAAGTCTTATAAAAATTCCCTCTTCAGTACTAATAGATTAATTATACTACATATTAATATCAATAAATTCCCTTTCAATTATCATGTGGAGAGTTAAAGTAAAGTATTTATTGAAATATATCCTCTCAAAATCATCACATTCAATTTCCTTCCTCATGCCTCCTATTTTAAATAATATTCCACTATTATTTTTATTTTCCTATAAAACAACATATCGTTAGGAAAAGTTTTTCATGTTCCAGGTAATGGATAATGGAAAACATATTTTTAGTGGTACTGGTCCATTTCTCAATAACTAGTAGATCAAAGGAACCACTAAAATAAGGTGGATGTTGCTTTATAAAAGACCTAATGGGAACTTTGTCCCTCCTTTTCTCATTTAGATGATTATCATAATTGCTGACTTAATATAGTTTTTTGAGTATAACAATAAGATGTTTCATTCCATATCCCATGTTATTTGTTTTTCAAGAAGATAATCATTGCATTTTCTGTCATATTAATTTTTAACAAGATCCATCCAAGTTCTATCCATTGACTAAAATGAATAATCATAGTGTAAGCATAAAATTGCAATAATTAGAGTTATAAATCATATAATAATGAAAATAATCCCTCAGATACACTAATTGATTACACCATCGTATCAATACGTGACACTTTTAGATTTAATCTATAACACTTTTTGTTTTTCATAGGCTGTTTTAAGTTCTATCCTCATAACCTAATCTCTAAAAATAATGAAACCCTCCTCTAATACTAACTAATATGACTCAATAATTATATACATAAATATTACATAGTTTTATATGAATATTCAACAAATGTCATAAAATACAAGGCCTAGAACCATAAATCTTTAGTTAATTTGAAGACTGGATACATAATCAACTTTTTTTATGAATAATAACAAACATCTCCCATAAATACCTTCTCTCATAGTACCCTTATTAGAAATTAGTACTTAATATATATCTTCATATCCATGGGGAAATGGAAACATAAGAGAGGGTGAGCTAAGAAACTCAATAAGGGTAAAATTGAGAGATATAAATTGATGATCAAATATAAGAATAAGATAATCATAATGTTATGAGATTATGATCAGAACCGATGAATTTCATACTGAATCAGTCATAAATCATAAATCACATGTCATGGAATAAATATTTAGTATTTAAAAAGACACAAGTCTTAAGTGTGATGATTTATCAATAATAAATAAGGATTCATGAGATTATATCATAATCATAATAACATGTCATAGGAATTTTGGAACAATCATAATCATAAAAAATATTTTTATTAGTTAAGGATCACTCCAATACCATCATCACATAGTGTAAAAAGTTCCATAATGGATTGGGTTCACTCCCCAACCTCTTTTCATCTCAGGAATGGGTTCACTACCCATTCTATTTATTATTATAACATGAGATATCAATCATTAACCAATGCATTGGTAACTATATAATTCCATTCCCATCCATCACATAATTAAAACCATATATATATATATATGTTCCACAAGATCATAAAAACATTCATCATTCCGTCACAAAATAACTAATGGAAAAGAAACGGGTTTCATAAAAATTTCATCATAAAATAATCATAATCCATTCAAAGAAATAACATGGATGATATCATTAAATCATATAACAAAAGAATCATAAAAAACATCAAATAATTTTTATATAGAAGAAAAATACCTTTAAAGGAGTATTTGAATATTTCTTTGAAAATAAGGGAAAATATCAATTTCCTTCCATACCTTTAAAACTAAAAATTTACAAAATATTGAGAAAATTGTTTTATATTAAAATAATACAAAATTATTTTGAATTAATATTCAGTTCATAGAAAATTCATGATAATATGAAAATCAATTCATGTAGTAAATGTTAAAAAATTTCTTTTCTCACTTTTGTTAAAAAGTCTAAAAGTTACTTGTTCTAAAAATGGCAAGAATATTTTTTTGAAATTTTGAAAGGAAATTTAAACATGTTTAAATTTTAATTTAAAATATAATTTTATCTTATAAAATAACATTCCTGAAAAAAAATTAATGGAGATGGAAATGGAATAAAAGGTTCTCCGACCAAGGAAGAATAAGGTTTAATTTTATTAAAAACATTTTCTTGAGTGTTATAAGTATCTATGAGAGGAGAATGAAAAGAAAACATAAAAACAAAAAAAAATAATGGAGAATAAAATATGTGGGTTTTAAAAGATAAGGATCATATATTTTCCATCAATGGAAGTATAACATAGACAACCCCAAAAAGGAATGAGACTATAACATAAACCCTTACCTTAGGTCCCAACTGTCTTCATATGTTTTATTAAGCTCATGTATAATAAATTTAGAATTATTATAAATATGTAATATAATAATATTCATAATTATCATACACTATAAAATTAAATTATAATTTCTAATTACTAATCCATTAACAATTCTTTATTAAAATCAATATTCAAGTGAAAACTGGTAAGTTTCCCATGAATTTTTTGGTTTGATGATTCTAGAACTTAAACCTTATTCATGGTCTAATCATATCTATAATATTAATAACTTCATAATTATCATATTTCTTAATTAAATAAACTTTTATTACCATTCATATAAGGTGGTGGTGAAAAATCAATTACATCACTTCATGGAGATGATGGTCTATACCTATACAAGAATAATGTTTTCATATTCCAAATAATGGAAAGAGATAAATTTAAATAATAATATATCTTTATATAATCATAAAAAAATAGTAAATATCATATATATTCATTAAATATATCAATATAACTATCCATGTATGATGGACATGAAAAATAATTCACATCATTTCATGAAGATAGTGGTCCACACGTATGAACAAACGATGTTATCAATTCTCATAGGATGGAAAGAAGGTATAAAAGTGATTTAAAATTAACATAAAAACTTTTTAAGTATATTAATTATACTGATTTAATCATTTTAAGAAGTTTATATAATATTGGGAGGATGTTAAGTAAGAAAGAAACACAAAATTGATTAGTAAAGACAATTACCTATTCTTTGAAAAACCTCATTTGGATTACACCTTAACCATTATAATATTGTTCCTAGTAGAAAAAATAATATATATGACATGGTAATAGATTTTAGAATTTATTTGGGTAGTTATTTTCTTAAATAGAGGGCTCAAAGTGTGTGAATAAGTGAAAAGAGGAGGTTATCTGTTGTAAGTGAGGTGGGTGTCACTCTTGTAAATACTTAAAAATCAAAATACAATAAAGTTATATTTAAGTGTAAGTGGAAAAAAGTAGAAAAAGGTTCAAATATAAGATAATTTAAGTTAATAATTTCTTCAAATAGTTAAATTTTGACACGTTTAAGTGATATTTTAAACCCTATCTCTTAGTTTAACTTTCTCATTAACCCATTTTAATCTTAACCAATGTAACAAATTTTTTCCATAGTTACTAATCATTATGAAAAAAATGAAATTGAAATCATTACCATATTTAGAAATTATGATTATAAATATTGAAATAATTTTATAAAATTTGATTTCTATAATTGTCAGAAATCAAATTTAAAATAAGGTTAATGAATGCAATGAAGACTATTTTTAGAAAAGTGAATTTTAAGCATAAAATTAAATTTAATCTAATTCCATGACTAGTGAAAAAACATATGAATATTAAATATTTTATTTAATATATTATCTACACATTTCAATACAATCATTCATTAATAGTGATTAATTTAATTTATATTGACAAAAAAACATTGTGTGCAAAAAATCCATTTTTCGTAAGAACAACTCTTTTTACATTTAAATGTTTTTTTTAAATTCCAACCAATTTATTACTAATGAATTAATTTTATACAAGTTTAAAAAATAATTATAAATAATATTTATACTCTAATTGTATATTAAAATAAAACATATTTGAAAAAACTAATGCCCATAAATAAAATACTTTAAAATATTTCTTTTGGATCAATAACATTTCCTAAATGAATTAAAAATTATTTTCAACAAGTATATTTCATTAAAATACCATATAATGTGATTATTTTTATAATTTATAAGAATTATTCACATAATTTCATGGTTTTTTACTACAGAAGTTGTTCAGTGAATTTATTTATTAAATAGAAATATGTTCTAAAGTCTTTGGGAGTTACAATTAGCCAACCCTTTTTCCTAAATTCTAATATTCCTCGATGATATAGTATGTTTATTCTCCTCCCTAAAGATCAATAAAGATAGTTTAGTTTAAGGGAAGGGGAATTTTTCATTAATTTATTTATTATGTTAATATCAAACCCTTCCCTTGGGAACAATGTCATTACTTCATTCTGAAGAGGGGGTTATTTTTTTCATTCTTTTATTTCGTGTATTACTCTCATCTCTCAAACTTACAGTAGTGGGTTTGGTCTAAGGGAATTTGTTATTGTAAGTTATATCTCTTCTCTCATTTAATTTCTATATCATTCAATATTTTACATGCCTCACTTGTTATGGTTATTCCTCTTACATTATTAAATTTTTTTCTTTAGAATAATATTATTATTTTATAGCTCTTTTGAGTAGTGAAATGATGGTATGAAATTTATTTTGAATAAAAATTTGGAAAAGTGACTATGTTTTCTAGTTTATCCATAATATAGTATTATTATTGATAATATTATAAGTAAGAATCTATGATTTTGTTTTTATTTTTATTCAATATTAAGTTTAGGATTTGATTTAAAGGAATTAAAGTGAACTAAAGTGAAAGGATTTATGTCTATTTAGTTCTTCATCATGTCATGTTGTTATGAAATTAAGTGATATACATATTTTTTCTTTGCAATGTTTGTATTTTTTTGAAATTTTATGTTTAAATGGGAAGTGATTTAAGAATATTAATATTATGAAAATAAAAATGAACACTATTATTAAATATTAATGAACATGGAAACAATTTAAGTTATGTAATATGGGTGCTTGTAGACTCAAAAGTGTTTTTTTGGTTGAGTGGGTTTATTGTATTGTTAATGGTTTTAGTATTGAGTTAGATTTATGGGTTTGTTTTGATTAGATTCATAGTTATTTCCTCTTATTTCTATATGTTTAGTTTAGATGTGGGATTTCTATAATATTTAAGTGAGATAAGGTATCATTTTTAGTCTCTTAAGGGTATTATCTACCTTCCATGTATTTTACCTTACCTAGGATGATGTCTTTGGGTTTTAGATTAGATATTTAGAATATTCAGATTATTTTCTACCTTTAATGTCTTTTGCATTCCCCAAGATGATATATTTGTGTTTTGGTGTAGCGACCCTAACACTAGTAGCCCAGGTGCAGTGTATCCTTTATTACATTGGCATAAGATAGAAGGAATCACATCCTGAATTATTTAATAGTTGATTAGTCTTGGTAAACTAGATAAATATTTGAATCATAGTTACATTTGAAAACATATAACACAACAAGATATTTTCTTGATAACTCCATTATTCCCCTTAGTATATCCCTGCATATCAATCACAAAATTCTTCCTATTTTCCTAGGGAAAATAAAACATAAAAAATCGGTGAGCTGAAATCCTTAGTAAGGGTAAGAGTAAAATAAAATATATAATGAATAAATAATCATAACAAACATAGAAAGGAAAAAAAGTTGAAAAAATTTTATTTAATCAATAAACTGAGAATAATATGATAGAAGTAAATGATGATTGAATAAAACCATATAAATAATTACATAAGATTGAAACTTATCCATGGATAATATAACTGATTGAATAATCAAATGGAAATCTATATATAATATCATAATGAGAGAATGAATAATATCATACATATGAAATATCAATAATTTTCCTCAAGATAGTTAATTTCAAGATCTATCCTTAATTAAGTTTAAATCTATGTGTAGAAACTAATCAGTTTTAGCCAACTGATTTGTCTCATGAGACCTGTTGATGCATTAATGGGATATAACGGGCCCCACCCATTACATACTAAATCTGTATCATTCTTCATATGAAGGGTATAAATATAAAAAATATAAAAATTAATTTTAAAAAACTATAATATGAAATGTAAATACTTTCCCCAATCAATAAACATAAACATAAACCGTGCAGAGTAATATGGAGAATGGTATCAAAATAGTATATGCATAGTAAAACTGATAATAAACCATCCAAAGAATAAATAAGGATGATATATATACAACATATCCCAATTTTATCATAAGTAAAATAAACTATTTATGCCTCTGATGATTATAAATACCATAATAATTCATTAAAAACATTATTGAGGAAAATATCCTTTTTATTTTGAAAATCCCTTTTTAAAGAATTAAATTTTTTGAAAATCATTTTCTTTACAAATCACTTTTAAAAACAAACCATTTTAATAATATTGAGAAAAATGTTTTCATTAAAAATTAACCTTTTAAACTTGCAAATACATCTTCAAATAAATGATGACCGTGTTGGTGAGTCATTCCATGTATGTCATACAAGTTAAAAATAACACTCCTTTTTCACTGTAAAAAGGTCAGAAAAGTGCCTTGTTTGAAGAATCACAAGAGGTTCCTTTGATAAAATATCAAAAAAATAAAAAAATGGTAAATATTTTTTAATAAATCATTTTTAAATGGTTAAAAAAAATTAAAACATTTTTGAAAACATTTTTAGAAACCATGGTTTTGGAAGAAAAGAGCTTTTCTACCAAAGGGAGAAATGATGTCATATTTTCTTGAAAACATTTTATCAATTATTTTAAGTATGAAAGAGTTGAAAAAAGTTAATATTAAATGAAAATATCATGAATTACTATATGAGAATAAAATTAAATGGTTTTACATACAAAATAATAAAATAACTTCCTTCAATTGGAATTCAAGAATAAATAATCTTGATTAGAATGAGATTGTGAAATAAACCCTTAAAATGATCATAATGTTGATGTGATAAATGATAAATTAATCAATTATGTGTATCATATATAAATACATATAAAACAATTTAACATACAACATAATATAATCAAAACTAGTTATACACATAATCCAATAATATTAATTACAACGAAGAAGCAATATATCCCAATGAATAAAAAATGAGTTATGAAATTATTTACCACTTGGTAAGTTTATAGTAAAATACCCATGGATGAAAAAATTAAAATTAAAAATTAAAATACAATGAATAATAAATTATTCCTGATATTACATGTCAAATTTGAGGTATATACATCATATAAATGAAATTAAGTGTGCAACATTACTATATGCCTCAATGAAAATAAATTGAGATGAAATCTCTTACCTCATGCTTCCTTTTAATTGAAAATTATTTAAAATCATGTATAGTGTTTATAAAAAATTTATTGACAAAAAAATAACCATATTAATATTTATAATATCATAAATTATACTTTTATAACATCTTATCATCCATTGATTAATAATCTTTCTTTGCTTTTATTGTTTTGGGTGTTAATTGTCTTGTTTTCTCATGTGTGATTTTTCATTAAAGATATAGTTCCTACACATATTACATATATTCATCATATACATAATAATAATCATGAAATAATTATAATTTTTATGCATCAATTATACTTTTAATACTAATCATTAAATATTTTTTTGATAAAATAAGTAAGTTACAATCATGGAGATGGTAGGTCATACGTACACATGAGAAACGTTTCCATTTTCCAATGATCATTGTGGAAATAAGGTATGTTATATATTATAATTACTAAATAATAATAATATCATATAAATACCATATAATTTCATAAAATATATTTTTATATATCATCCTTGTGGTGTGGTGATGAAAAGATTGTCACATCATTTAGTAAAGGTGGTAGTCCACACGTACACGAACGATGTTATCATCTTTCACTGAGTAAAAAGGTAAGAAATAAAATGATATAAATTATACTATAATAATTATATATATGTTATTAATATTATAAATATTTCATTTATATCACATATTAATATCAAATTTATCCTTCTCACCCTCCATGTAAAGCATTAGTGATAGAAGAATCACATCGCTTCACGAGGAGGTAGTTCATCGTACACATGAGTGACGTTATTGTATCCTATATAGATTAGAAAGTTAAAATATATATGTGGTATAATTATCACATAGATATAATTATATTATAAATATAACATATATATTATTAATATTCATCATCATACCCAACAGTGAGAGGAGGTAATGGAAAAACTAATGACATCAGTTCTCAAGGTAGTAGTTCGTCGTACACACAAACGACGGTTCAAAAACTCATTATATGGAAATGGAGTTAGATGTAAGTTATTAAATTATTAAAAAAACATATCAGTATATGTAAGATACTAATTTTTTTATATCATCATGGTTAATAATAATTTAATGATGTGGGGTACTACTGGGAATGCAGGCTTTCCCAACGCTTCTTTACCAACGGTTTTCTTAAACCATTGGTAAAGAAGGTCCAGGACACCCTTTCCCAACAGTTTCCTAAAACCTTTGGTAAAAGGGGTGTCCAAGGCACCCTTCCCCAATGGTTCAAGTAAACTGTTGGGAAAGGGTGCCCCTTTACCAACGGTTCTACTGAACAGTTGGGAAAGGGTGACTTGGACACCCCTTTACCAACAGTTTTTAAAAACCATTGGTAAATGTTTACCCCAAATATAGTTGTCCATCGCTCCTCTCCCCCATTCGTGACAGAACCCTAAATCTCTCAAGGGATCAGCTCCTCTCGCGACTTCCCCCATCCGAACCTCTGAAACTCCATCATAATCATCTCAAATCAGGTATTTTCTTCTTTATACACATAAAATATTTAAGTGTTACCTTGTTTTTATTATTATTCATCTAATATTTTAGTTTTAAGTTTTGATTTTGATGTGAATATCCTTTTTTTGTGTTTTGATTTAATCTAAACTTTTTCCATTCCAATCCATTTAATTAATTAAATCTTTAACCCTCCATCTAAGAAGAAATATCTCAAATTCATTGCGGTTGGATTCTAGATTTTCTAAGTATGTATTTTTATTCTTTTTCTTCATCTTGTAATTAATTTTTACTTGGAAATTTATTTATATGTATTTATTAATTTTTAGGAATGTTTTTATGAATGTTTTCCTTAAAATTCCTTTTAGGAAAGTGTTTTATTAAAATGATTTTTTTTAATAAGGATCGTGTAATGTAATTTGGTATAGTACACTATGTGACTATATTTGGTAATTAGTAACACATGAGATAACTAGTGTGTGAGAATGTGTTGTGAAAGAGATTCCATGGTTGCTTCAAGATTATATTTACGTTTTGAGCCTAATAATGAGTTATTTTAAAGATATTTTGAGAAATTTACATTATGTTTATTGGTGAAAACTGGGAGCTATAGAGGTGGTTCATGATTAAGATATATAATTACTGCTAAACATGTGGATAAATCACGCATAGTAGTGAATTCATGAAATTTTTGATGTTTTTAGTCCTTTTTTATTTGGATTTTCTTTTAATGCTGATGTTTCTTATTAATACCTATGATGGGAATTTATTTTATATTCTAAATTGACTGAGACTCCCCCACCATGCATAGTGTAGCAACCTCTACTGTTATTTAATCATTCCTTTTACATAGCCTATGCAACCTCTACCCTCATTTAATCAGTGAACTCAAGTCATTAATTCAAGCCTTCATTCTCACTATCATGTAAGAAATTGAATGATGTAAACCCATCCTCACAAGATATCTTACCTTAGATAGTATCCAACATATGGAATATGAGCTTTTGAATTCATCATTTAACCAGGATAATATATTCCATTTCCCCCAAGATGACTGTACTAATATAACTTTAGGTTCAATTAAATATAGTTCTCATTGTACGTTGTATATTATGTGTCCTTCTTGGCCAATACTCACTTTTATGAGGGTGGGGTGCTTTTCACTAACCATGTTGGCATGTGTAGACATCCATAAAAATGTTAGATAAGTCACAACTTTAATTCAGTAATGTTGTTATTATTGACATACTTTATTATTAATCTAAAATTTAAAAATAAATGTTTTTGTCTATAATTAATGAAATTAAATCTTTTTACAAGCCATGAACAACCTATTAGTGTAGAAGCCTAAAATTTATTCACCCATGGGGTGCACTTTACTTGGGGAAGTAATTGGGTAATGAAAGGTATGTCCATAGAGGTGCCAATAATGAGTTATTGAACATGAGTGAATGATTTGGGATGCCTATAACACATAATGGGACCCGAGGCATGTGCCTATTATAGACCTAATGAAAATGAATATAAATAAATTTTAATTTAATTTGTGAGTACTTTTTATTTACATTATTTTAATAGTTCACTACATCGACTAGAAACTTCTTCCTTTATCATTTACTTGAATGTATTTTCTATTAAAGTTCAATCCTATTTAATTGTTTATGAAAAAATGACTTATATAAATTTTTTTACAGAATGGACAGAAGTTGGATGTATGAAACCGATCAGATCTCAAGATATTTTCAAAACAATTTTGAGAGCTTTATAGATTTTACATTTCACAATACTTCAGATAGTGGTCGCATACACTGACCATGTTCCAATTGTGTTGGTAGACCTTGGTTGAGCTGTGAAGAAGTCAGCTACCACAAAACCAAAAATGGTTTTCAAGAAAACTACTTTGTGTGGTATCACAATGGGGAGAAAATGAAATCTCAAATTGGTGATGATCGAAATGAAAGGACTGGAATGGATAATTTGCTAGAGGATCGATTTCCATTTATTCTTCATCATGAAAAATAAAATATTTCGACTCAATAAGACTTCGATATGAGGATAGCTGATGCATCTAGTGAAAATGATGATATTGACAGGGTGAAAAAATTGAATGATGCTGCCACGACTCCAGTATATCGACAATGCGATGAAATGAAAAAGCTGGAATTTTTAATCCAATTGTTTCATGGGAAAACTATGTATGGGATTTCTAATACAAAAATCAATTGAATTCTTACCCTCTTGAAGGATTTACTTCCGGATGATGAAGATATTCCCTAAAACAACTATATGGCATGGAAGTTAGTTGAGGAACTTGAATTTTCAAGAAACAAAATTCATGCTTGCCCGAAAGATTGCAGTTTATTCTGGGAGGAAACTACTGAACGAAATGATTTTATAAAATGTGGCACATCCTGCTGGAAGTCAAAATCTGGTGGAACACCATCCCGTGTTCCACAGAAAGTAATGTGGCACTTTCCATTGATCCTGAGACTCCAGATTCTTTTTATGTCTTAAGACATATCAATAAAAATGAGATGGCATGATACCGAGAGAAAGAAGACTAATGATGAGTTGGTTCATCCTACAGATGGATTTGCATGGAATATATTTGATTCTCGACATCCTAATTTTGCAGCTGACGTGCGTAATGTAACACCCGAGACTTCTATGTTATATAAACCATCAAAGGAATCTTTTTCTACACAACACTTGCTTGGCTTGCTTTGCACGCAATCGCGACCTTCCTCGATAGCTTGCGTCGTACGCAATACCGAGTTTCACTAAACAACAATATGCTATTAAAACTAGCCGTTATGAATAGTAATAACCACTTTTTAAAATTTTATAAATTTTATTTTTCAAAATGGACTTCATTTTTGGACTCAGAATATCGAAATTAGCCTAGGGTGAAATTTTGGTATTTTTCTGAAAACTTTCAATTTTTGATGAATAGTGAAACCACTAAGTGGTAGGTTAAAAACTGAATTTTGCATAAAACTTAATTTTACCGCTTCTGTGAATGGAATTTCAAAAATCCGAGAGACACGGTTAATATCAAGGACTAAAATGTGGTTCAATGAGATGAAAATAATTTTTTGGTGAATAGTAACTTTTTACTATTTTTACCGCGGTTAATAGTAAATAGGGTAACTAAGGGTAAATATGATATCAATATTACCCTAACACATGTCCTAATTCTATTGGACAAGTGTAATTCGACCAAAAACAAACTTAGGAATAAAATATGACCATTTAGGCCCACTTGGATTAGATTAGGACATTTATTATTAATTTATTTAAAGAAGGGTTAAAATAGTTAAAATCAAAGTTTAATAAGTAAATCATTTTTTAATATGGGGTTATACATAAGATAAATTCGATTGTAAATATTCATTAGAAAGCTAAAAAGATTTCCTACATGATGGTATTTTATTTGTAATTTTTAGACATCAAATAATTTAATTTATATATGACACAAAGATGATGCAGTAATTATCTTATTAATGAAATATTGACATAATTGATAATATAAATACCAAAATAAATGTAATTTAAGACTTTTTATGAATTCCACTAATTTTCTAGGTTACTATGATATATTATTGTTGATATAATCAACTTGGTTCGAACATATAATTCTGTTATGACTTTCAAAAAAATCATATATAAAATAGTGTCAAAATTGACACAAAATAGTTTTTAAATAAAATATTATATTATTAATTGTTATTTTATTCCTAAAAATCTAAGGTTCGGCCAAATGACTTAGATAAAGATATATATATTAATAATAAACAATTTGGGGTTCGTTTGGCATGTTATAGTAAGTGTATTAACCATATAGTGAAAGAAAACAAAAAGACGCGGTAAAAGTTAAATTAATTAACTTAGAGTTAAATCTAATTGATAAGGTTAAAATAATACCCTAAACTTGTCTAAATCTTATTGGTTTATAGGCTTTCGACCCATCCCCACTTTAGCTTCGAAATAAGACCATTTGGAACCATTATAAACCGATTTTGACTTTAATATAAAATAATATTTTGAGATATTCCTAAGGTGCCCCTCTCCTCCCTTATAAAAGGGCACCTCCTCCCCCTCCTCCTCACACCAAATTGAGCACTCAAGCTCGGCCATCCCCTGCCATTTTATCCTCTCCACTTCCCTAGAATAATCCTAGAGGTCCTGGTCTTCTCCAAAGACCAATCTTAGTTCCTTAAGTGGAGGATTCAAAGAGGCGTTCCAAAGAAGAGGTAATATCCATTACCGATCTTTTCAATTTCTTTCTTCTTCAACTTCTTCTTCTTTAGTTGTTTCATGATAAAGTAATAACATCAGTATTACTTACATACTGATATGTTATTATAAATATGAAACAACCCTAATTCACCTTCTATCCATCCTACGGAAAAATGAAATCACCGCGCGTGCGTACGTACGGAATACCGTCTCCACGCCGTGGTGTAATCTATTTTCCACCATCACCTTACAAGGATGGGTATAATGGTGTAATGAGTAACTATATATGATTATTATGAAGTAATATTGATACTGAAATAATATATATATACTCCAATACAATTCCACGATCATAGGAACGATATCATCACTCGTGCGTACGTACGGAATACCGTCTCCACGATGTGATGCGACTCGTTCTACATGATCTTCATTTCATAATGATTATATAAATGAATTGAATGAATGAATATGGTATATACTACACTAATACCATTCTGTAAATGAATTATCTATAACCTAAAGATAATAATAAGAATTTATTCGACAAAACACGCATAAGAACAAAAAGTTATAAAGACCCGAGTAACAAGTAACAATGAAATATTACTAACAAGAAGCTAATAATATGACCATATATGATATCATATCAATATGTATGATTCTGGAATAAGTCAATAACATTATTTAAACCATTATACAAGAGCTTCGGACATGAAAAAAGCAAATCAGACCTAAGGTAAGGGAAATATCACAATCTCATTTTTATCCGAGATTGTTTATTCGTAAGTATTTACTGGGGTGTATTTTATCATCCACATCCATGTTCCCTCAATATGTAATATTGTTTCCATCAACTTTCAATAGTTTAAATCCAATTTTACCCTTAGGTGAGTTTTTAGTAAGGAATATGAAAGGAATATTTTGTCGTTTTTCCGTACGAGGTACTTTTTTGACTTTTCCGACAAAAGTACGAAGAATGTTTTTTTTAACTTATACGGCACAAACAGATTTTTACGGTTTTATAAAGCCTTATTTTCATGAAGCCTCCTCCAAAATATTTCATTACTATTTTCAATAAAATCTCTTTCTTTTAAAATTGCATGATGTTTTGTGAAAAGAAATTGATTTTGAAGAAGAAAGGATATTTTCCTCAAGAATTCAATTCAAGTGTTTTATCAAAATTATTTTCCATCTAAGATAATAAAGGGTTCTGTTTCTATCCATATTTTTACATTGATTTGACTATGTTGTGATGGAATTATGTTTATGAATTCCTTTATCTTATATGAATTGATTTATGATGTCATGATGTTTCAAGAATCCCATTTTTGTTACATGTGTTATGCGATGATGTATGTTTTGTGATTATGTGGCACACATAAGAAAGGATTCATTATAAGATGGGTGGGACCTATATCTCCCTCCAATGCATTGGGTAATGATTTTATATCTCATGAGATAGACATGGCTGGAACGGAAGGTTATTTCGGTTCAGTGATACAGGACTGAAACGAGGAGTGAACTCGGTTCAGAAAGGGACTTTGTCCACTAAGATAGTCTTGGCAATGAGTCATGACTAACAAGAAATGATTTTCCATGATTATGTGTGCATGCCACAAAGTTTCAAGTTTTATGTTATGATTATGGGGATCTCATTTTCACTTCTATGATTTATTCCATGTTAAGATATTATGATCTCTTTTGCAGGTTTTGATTTTCAAAAAGATATGATATGATTTTTATTTCCTTTATTTTCCCTTGCTGAGCATTTGAGCTCACCCTTTTATGTTTTCTTTTACCCAGGTCAGGAAGATGGATATTAAGTAGAATATGCTAAAAGGGACCCTATATATGATGAAATAAATGGGAGACACTGTAGAAGATTTATGAACCAGTTGTTTATGTTTCCCAGTTTCTAAAGACACTATACGTATACGGTCCTTTGTGGTTTTGTCATATGTTGTAATAAGTGTGCTTCAATTTTTAAGTATTAACAATGTATGTAAAGTATGGGTCGTTATAGTTGGTATCAGAGGAAAGGTATAGTCAACCTTTGGAAACTAGGATGTGAAAGCCTTAGTAAGAACCCTAAGGATAAGTCTAAGCATAGAACACAATCTTAGAAATGGCCATGAATAACCTAGGATAAGACCATAAGCATGAAAATTTTATTCTTGAATTATGTGGTTTCCTATTATAATTAGTGTTGCTCACACTATTCTTCTTGGTTTTAGTCAATGGCTGGAACCCGAAGGAACCGTGTTAATGAGGAATGCGATGGGCAATGCAATGATTGTACCCCTGAGCAACCAAACGATATGGGAGCTGGAATGCAAAATCTTGTAGCCATGCTCACACAACTTTCTCAAGCTATGAATCATGCAGGATTTCCAAACGAGCAAAGGAGGGAGCAACATTCTGTTGAATCTTTCATGAGGCAGCGTCCACCTTCTTTCAGTGGGTCTACTGATCCATTAGTTGCTGAACAATGGATTAGTACTACTGAAAAGATATTTTCAGTTCTTCAATGTTCTGAGCATGATAAAGTCATCCTAGCAGTGTATCGTTTGGAAGGAGATGCTGATCAATGGTGGAATCTTGTTAAGAATACGAGGCAAAGGGATGAAATTGAGTCTATGGAATGGGACGAGTTCAAGAACTTATTTTTCAATAAGTACTTCCCTCGTATTCTCCGAACAAAGATGGAGAAAGAGTTCCTTGAACTGAAGCAAAGGGATGATGAATCTGTTAGTACCTATGAAGCAAATTTTACAAGACTTCCAAGGTACGCTTCTGGTATTATTATCCAACCTGAGAGTAAGATCGATCGATTCTTTAGTGGCTTAAAACCAAGTCTTCGAAGGGCGTTAGCCATAAGGGACTTCAATAGCTACGAGGAAATCGTTCGATGTGCTCTCAAAGTCGAGATGGAGATTGGAGTAACCCATCAGTCACATGGGTTTGATAAGAAGAGGAAGATGGAATTCAAAGAAAAATCTAAAGAGCACACGGAAAAGAAGATGAGCTTTTCCTTATGCTCAAAGTGTGGAAAGAAACATGGAGGGAGTTGTCTTAAAGGGACAAGTAAATGTTTTAAATGTGGAAAAGAAGGTCATCGGGCATTTGAATGCCGTGATAATGGGAAGAAGATGTCTAATGACGCAAACAAAGGAAGGGATACACAGAATGAACCTACTACACTTCAATGTTTCAAGTGCAAGGAGATGGGGCATTATGCCAATCAATGCCCAAATCCAAGGGTTGATGATGATGGTCGACGTCAACAAAATCTTAAGGCTAAAGACAAAGGAAAGTCACATGCAATTTCTATCAGCGATGTGGAGTACGATAACGATGTGGTGAAAGGTACACTTACCATCCACTCTAAAGTAGCAAATGTTTTATTTGATTCTGGATCCACCCACTCTTTTATTTCTGAAGACTTTTCTAAGGGTATCACCTTATTACCTCAACAATTAGATGTTGAGTTAGTTGTGACAACACCTAATGGCACATCAATCGCATCAAAAGTTTATAATTCTTCTCCGATCGAAGTTTGTGGGAAAGTGCTTCCTGCAAATCTTGTGATCCTCCCTTTAGTGGAATTTGATGTGATTCTTGGCATGGATTGGCTTTCTCTACATGGAGCTCATATCGATTGCCAAAGAAGGGAAGTCACATTTCATATTCCAGATCAATCTACGATCGTCTATCAATGCAAGGATGAACATAACCTTCCAGTGGAAATTTCTTCCATCTTATGGGTATTGATTCCATTAAATGAAGGTTATTTATCTCAAATGGTTGGTTAGAAACTCACGATTAAGAATATGCCCATTGTACGGGAGTTTGATGATGTCTTTCCGGAGGAATTACCGGGTCTTCCACCAAATCGTGAAGTTGAGTTTTCAATAGAACTCGTACCGGGTGCTTTGCCTATTTCAAAGACACCTTATAGAATGGCCCCAATTGAGTTGCAGGAATTGAAGAAGCAACTCCAAGAGAATATTGATAAGGGATTCATACGCCCTAGTGCGTCACCTTGGGGAGCACCTGTTCTATTTGTTAAGAAGAAAGATGGATCAATGAGACTCTGCATTGATTATCGAGAACTTAACAAGATCACTATCAAGAACAAATATCCTCTCCCACGCATTGATGACTTATTTGACCAACTACGCGGAGCTCAATACTTTTCCAAGATTGATCTTCGTTCAGGGTATCATCAATTAAGGGTCAAAAGGGAGGATATACCAAAGACGGATTTCCGTACAAGGTATGGACACTATGAATTTATAGTGATGCCATTTGGTCTTACTAATGCCCCTGCTATCTTCATGGATCTAATGAATAGAGTCTTTAGAGACTATCTTGATCAATTTGTGGTAGTCTTTATAGACGATATTCTTGTCTATTCAAAGAGTAAGGAAGAGCATGAAGATCACTTGAGAATTATATTGAAGACCCTGAGAAAAGAGAATCTTTATGCCAAATTTACCAAGTGTGAATTTTGGCTTCAAAAAGTTGCATTTTTGGGTCATATAATCTCAAAAGAGGGGATATCTGTGGATCCAGCAAAAACAGAGGTTATCGAAAGATGGTCAAGACCAACAACAGTAACTGAGATCCGAAGTTTTCTTGGTTTGGCTGGTTATTATCGACGTTTTGTAAAAGATTTTTCACGATTATCTAATCCACTCACCAAGTTGACTCGGAAAGGAGTTAAGTTTGTCTGGACAGAGGAATGTGAAGAGAATTTCAAGGAGTTGAAAAGAAGGTTATCCAGTGCACCTGTGCTCACACTGCCTTGTAGTGGAGAAAGGTTTGTGATCTACAGTGATGCATCCAAGAAGGGATTGGGGTGTGTTCTTATGCAAAATGATATGGTGATAGCTTATGCCTCACGACAGTTGAAAATCCATGAGCAAAATTACCCAACACATGATTTGGAGTTATCTACGGTAATCTTTGCATTAAAGATTTGGAGGCATTACCTTTATGGTGAAAGGTGTGATATTTATACTGATCATAAAAGTTTAAAGTATATTTTCACACAAAAGGAGTTGAATATGCGTCAAAGAAGATGGTTGGAGCTGATTAAGGATTATGACTGCTCAATCCATTACCACCCTGGGAAAGCAAACAAGGTGGCAGATGCATTAAGTCGACAAGACCATGCTATTTTATCCATGATGAGGATCACAAAAGATCCAATATTTATGGATTTACAAAGGATGGATCTTGGAATTATAATGGAAGGGGAAAAATCTTATCTTTCTCAAATGAATGTTCAACCATCTATACATGTGAAGATTAAAGAGGCACAGAAAGAAGATGTCGAGTTACAAAAGAAGGTGAGAAATGTTCCTGAAATCAACCTTGATTGTGATGGGATAATAAAGTTCAGGAATCGGGTTTGTGTTCCTCCCATCCCCGAATTAAAGAATGAGCTGCTGGATGAGGCTCATAGTTCGTCATTCTCTATTCATCCTGGAAGCACGAAGATGTATAGGGACCTGAAAGAGTACTTCTGGTGGGATGGCATGAAAAGAGATGTTGCTGAATATGTCTCTCGATGCTTGGTTTGTCAACAAGTTAAAGCTGAGAGACAGAAGTCTAAGGAGATGTTACAACCATTACCCATACCCAAATGGAAATGGGAAAACATCACTATGGACTTTGTCACAGGACTTCCTAAAACATCCAAAGGCAATAATGCTATCTAGGTCATAGTTGATCGTCTTACAAAGTCTGCACACTTCATTGCTATTAGAGAGGATTTCTCTCTAGATCAGCTTGCCAGGATATATGTAAAGGAAGTGGTAAGATTGCATGGAGTACCACTTTCTATTATATCTGATCGGGATCCGAGATTTACCTCGAAGTTCTGGAGAAGTCTTCAGCATACTCTGGATACAGAGTTGAGTTTCAGCACTGCTTATCATCCCCAGACAGATGGTCAGTCTGAGAGAACAATTCAAACCCTAGAAGATATGTTGAGAGCTTGCTCTATGGATTTCAAAGTAGGTTGGGATCAACACCTACCTTTGGTGGAATTTTCTTATAATAATATCTTTCACTCTAGTATTCAGATGGCTCCTTATGAAGCTCTCTATGGAAAGAAATGCAGGACTCCAACTTGCTGGGATGAAGTTGGGGAAAGAAAGCTATTAGGACCTGATCTCGTTGATGAAATGGCAGAAAAGGTCAGATCTATTCAACAACACATAAGAGCAGCTCAGAGTCGACAGAAAAGTTATGCCGACAACCGAAGAAAAGACCTAGAGTTTGAAGTGGGTGATAAAGTGTTCTTACGAATATCTCCCTGGAAGAGGGTTATGAGATTTGGAAAGAAGGAGAAGTTGAGCCCTAGATATATCGGTCCTTTCAAAATACTGGATCGTGTTGGGAACGTAGCTTACCGATTGGAGCTTCCACCGAATATCTCTCAAGTTCACGATGTGTTCCATGTATCTCTCCTGAGAAAGTACATACCAGATCCTTCACATGTACTCAGCTCAGAAGTTGTACCGCTGGAGCAAGATCTTTCTTATGAAGAACAGCCGATAGAGATTCTGGATCGTAGCGAAAAAGTCCTACGAAACAAGACCACTCGCTTGGTGAAAGTTTTATGGAGGAACCACCAACTTGAAGAAGCTACATGGGAGCTTGAGGATATGATGAGGGAGAAGTATCCTCATTTGTTTGTTACAAAGTGACGAATTTCGAGGGCGAAATTCTTTTTAAGGGGGGTATAATGTAACACCCGAGACTTTTATGTTATATAAACCATCAAAGGAATCTTTTTCTACACAACACTTGCTTGGCTTGCTTTGCACGCAATCGCGACCTTCCTCGATAGCTTGCGTCGTACGCAATACCGAGTTTCACTAAACAACAATATGCTATTAAAACTAGCCGTTATGAATAGTAATAACCACTTTTTAAAATTTTATAAATTTTATTTTTCAAAATGGACTTCATTTTTGGACTCAGAATATCGAAATTAGCCTAGGGTGAAATTTTGGTATTTTTCTGAAAACTTTCAATTTTTGATGAATAGTGAAACCACTAAGTGGTAGGTTAAAAACTGAATTTTGCATAAAACTTAATTTTACCGCTTCTGTGAATGGAATTTCAAAAATCCGAGAGACACGGTTAATATCAAGGACTAAAATGTGGTTCAATGAGATGAAAATAATTTTTTGGTGAATAGTAACTTTTTACTATTTTTACCGCGGTTAATAGTAAATAGGGTAACTAAGGGTAAATATGATATCAATATTACCCTAACACATGTCCTAATTCTATTGGACAAGTGTAATTCGACCAAAAACAAACTTTGGAATAAAATATGACCATTTAGGCCCACTTGGATTAGATTAGGACATTTATTATTAATTTATTTAAAGAAGGGTTAAAATAGTTAAAATCAAAGTTTAATAAGTAAATCATTTTTTAATATGGGGTTATACATAAGATAAATTCGATTGTAAATATTCATTAGAAATCTAAAAAGATTTCCTACATGATGGTATTTTATTTGTAATTTTTAGACATCAAATAATTTAATTTATATATGACACAAAGATGATGCAGTAATTATCTTATTAATGAAATATTGACATAATTGATAATATAAATACCAAAATAAATGTAATTTAAGACTTTTTATGAATTCAACTAATTTTCTAGGTTACTATGATATATTAGTGTTGATTTAATCAACTTGGTTCGAACATATAATTCTGTTATGACTTTCAAAAAAATCATATATCAAATAGTGTCAAAATTGACACAAAATAGTTTTTAAATCAAATATTATATTATTAATTGTTATTTTATTCCTAAAAATCTAAGGTTCGGCCAAATGACTTAGATAAAGATATATATATTAATAATAAACAATTTGGGGTTCGTTTCGCATGTTATAGTAAGTGTATTAACCATATAGTGAAAGAAAACAAAAAGACGCGGTAAAAGTTAAATTAATTAACTTAGAGTTAAATCTAATTGATAAGGTTAAAATAATACCCTAAACTTGTCTAAATCTTATTGGTTTATAGGATTTCGACCCATCCCCACTTTAGCTTCGAAATAAGACCCTTTGGAACCATTATAAACCGATTTTGACTTTAATATAAAATAATATTTTGAGATATTCCTAAGGTGCCCCTCTCCTCCCTTATAAAAGGGCACCTCCTCCCCCTCCTCCTCACACCAAATTGAGCACTAAATCTCGTCCATACCCTGCCATTTTCTCCTCTCCACTTCCCTAGAATAATCCTAGAGGTCCTGGTCTTCTCCAAAGACCAATCTTAGTTCCTTAAGTGGAGGATTCAAAGAGGCGTTCCAAAGAAGAGGTAATATCCATTACCGATCTTTTCAATTTCTTTCTTCTTCAGCTTCTTCTTCTTTAGTTGTTTCATGATAAAGTAATAACATCAGTATTACTTACATACTGATATGTTATTATAAATATGAAACAACCCTAATTCACCTTCTATCCATCCTACGGAAAAATGAAATCACCGCGCGTGCGTACGTACGGAATACCGTCTCCACGCCGTGGTGTAATCTATTTTCCACCATCACCTTACAAGGATGGGTATAATGGTGTAATGAGTAACTATATATGATTATTATGAAGTAATATTGATACTGAAATAATATATATATACTCCAATACAATTCCACGATCATAGGAACGATATCATCACTCGTGCGTACGTACGGAATACCGTCTCCACGATGTGATGCGACTCGTTCTACATGATCTTCATTTCATAATGATTATATAAATGAATTGAATGAATGAATATGGTATATACTACACTAATACCATTCTGGAAATGAATTATCTATAACCTAAATATAATAATAAGAATTTATTCGACAAAACACGCATAAGAACAAAAAGTTATAAAGACCCGAGTAACAAGTAACAATGAAATATTACTAACAAGAAGCTAATAATATGACCATATATGATATCATATCAATATGTATGATTCTGGAATAAGTCAATAACATTATTTAAACCATTATATAGGAGCTTCGAACACGAACAAAGCAAATCGGACCTAAGGTAAGGGAAATATCACAATCTCATTTTTATCCGAGATTGTTTATTCGTAAGTATTTACTGGGGTGTATTTTATCATCCACATCCATGTTCCCTCAATATGTAATATTGTTTCCATCAACTTTTAAAAGTTTAAATCCAATTTTACCCTTAGGTGAGTTTTTAGTAAAGAATATGAAAGGAATCTTTTGTCGTTTTTCCGTACGAGGTACTTTTTTGACTTTTCCGACAAAAGTACGAAGAATGTTTTTTTAACTTATACGGCACAAACGGATTTTTACGGTTTTATAAAGCCTTATTTTCATGAAGCTTCCTCCAAAATATTTCATTACTATTTTCAATAAAATCTCTTTCTTTTAAAATTGCATGATGTTTTGTGAAAAGAAATTGATTTTGAAGAAGAAAGGATATTTTCCTCAAAAATTCAATTCAAGTGTTTTATCAAAATTATTTTCCATCTAAGATAATAAAGGGTTCTGTTTCTATCCATATTTTTACATTGATTTGACTATGTTGTGATGGAATTATGTTTATGAATTCCTTTATCTTATATGAATTGATTTATGATGTCATGATGTTTCAAGAATCCCATTTTTGTTACATTTGTTATGCGATGATGTATGTTTTATGATTATGTGGCACACATAAGAAAGGATTCATTATAAGATGGGTGGGACCTATATCTCCCTCCAATGCATTGGGTAATGATTTTATATCTCATGAGATAGACATGGCTGGAATGGAAGGTTATTTCGGTTCAGTGATACAGGACTGAAACGAGGAGTGAACTCGGTTCAGAAAGGGACTTTGTCCACAAAGATAGTCTTGGGAATGAGTCATGACTAACAAGAAATGATTTTCCATGATTATGTGTGCATGCCACAAAGTTTCAAGTTTTATGTTATGATTATGGGGATCTCATTTTCACTTCTATGATTTATTCCATGTTAAGATATTATGATCTCTTTTGCAGGTTTTGATTTTCAAAAAGATATGATATGATTTTTATTTCCTTTATTTGCCCTTGCTGAGCATTTGAGCTCACCCTTTTATGTTTTCTTTTACCCAGGTCAGGAAGATGGATATTAAGTAGAATATGCTAAAAGGGACCCTATATATGATGAAATAAATGGGAGACACTGTAGAAGATTTATGAATCAGTTGTTTATGTTTCCCAGTTTCTAAAGACACTATACCTATACGGTCCTTTGTGGTTTTGTCATATGTTGTAATAAGTGTGCTTCAATTTTGAAGTATTAACAATGTATGTAAAGTATGGGTCGTTATACGTAATGTGAGGTTGGGTCTTTCATGCGACGGTTTGAATCCATTTGGGCAGATGCTTACTTCACACAGCACGTGGCCAGTTTTTATACACATTTATTATCTTCCCCCATGGTTGTGTATGAAAAAACCTTTCACTTTTATGAGTATACTCATTTCTGGTCCTTCTGATCCCAGCATTGATATTGATGTATACATGCAAACTTTAATAAAAGAGTTGAAACTTCTTAGGGATGTGGGTGTGTGCACATACGATGCATGTTCGAAAGATATATTTCATATGCGTGTTTCACTTATGTGGATGATCAATGATTTTCCGGCTTATGAAATGATGCCTAGATGGAGCACAAAGGGAAAACTATCGTGCCTAGTTTTTATGAAGAATACACGATCCAGAAGACTGAAACATCGTTGTAGTTTCAGTTTTATGGGACATCGACGATTCTTTCCAAATGATCATCCATATAGAATGAATCATCAAAGATTTGATAATACCATAGATACTAATGATCCACCTCAGCTTGTGTCTAGAACTGATGTGCTTAATGAATTGAAAGATTTCATTTTTTTCATTTGGGAAGGGTCAAATGATATTTGGAAAAAGAAAGAATGTTTCCACTGAAACCTATTACAAATGGAGGAAGAGGAGTATCTTTTTTTATTTTCCTTATTGGTCAACCAATTTGTTACTTCATTGCCTAGACGTAATGCATATTTAAAAGAATATATGTGAAATGTTTCTTTTGATTTTTCTAAATTTCAATGGGAAGACAAAAGATGATTTATGATCTCGGCGTGACTTGGTGGATTGGGGCATCAGACCAGAATTGCATCTTGTGTGTATCAATGAAAATAAATGGAAACTTCCATGTGCTTCTTATGTGATGACACCTACGAAAAAAACAATTTCTGGAAGTATTAGAGACTATTAGAGTTCCTGATGGCTATTCAAGCAACATATCTAAACGGGTCAATAGAATAGAGTTGAAGCTAAAATCATTAAAGACTCATGATTATCACGTTCTACTACATGAGTTGCTTCCAATAGAAATCTATTGCCTTTTTTCCAATAATGTAAGGGTGATTGTTATTCATTTGTTCCATTTGTTTAGATATCTTTTTGTCAAGCATTTTTCCAAGTCTTTCTTGAAAAAAATGTTGACATATGCCCCATTAATTTTGTGTGAGTTGGAGAAAATATTTCATCCATAATTTTTCACATGCATACTGCATCTGACTGTCCATATTCCCACTGAAATACTTCTCGGAGGACCAGTTTATTTTCATTGTATGCATCCAACTGAAAGAAATATGTACACATTAAAGTCTTATGTCCGAAATAGGAATCATCCCGAAGGTTCTATCTTGAACGGTTACTTGTCTCAAGAATGTATGGATTTCTGCTCAATGTATTTTTTTGATCTTACTACAAGAATGAACAGACCAATGAGAAATTAAGAAGAACAGTATGAGAAAATTGAACCCAGTTTTCCATCACTTCCTCAAACATGAGAAATTCCTGGATCATATACATTGAAGACATTAAGCCATAAAGAGCGGGAGATGGCACATCGCACAGTTTTGTTCAACTGTGATTTGTTTGATGACTATATCCGGTAACTAAATTGAATATGTATATCTTACATATATATCTATTAAAATATTAATATTTTTTATCTACAGGGAACATAAAACAATGTTAAATAGAAATCATCGTTCTTTATATTTGAGAAGGAGAGAGACCATGCATAGCAAAGAGTTTTCTGCTTGGTTAAAATTGAAGGTAAAAATATTATTGTTTAAAATAATTATATCAATATTTAATTAAGTGTAATAGTCATCGATATTGCAGGTATTGATTTTCTCTGCTGACTCTATATCTGAGGAAATAAGAGCTTTGGTTTTTGGTCCTAATACAGTGGTTCGTGACTGTAAATCAATTGTTATCAATGCGTACAAATTTATTGTCACTAAATGAGAAAAGAACATTAGAACACAACATTATGGTGTTATGGTTACTTCCACAACAGATTATTATGCCAGTACATCAGATAGAAGACCGTCATTTAAAAATGTGGGTTATTATGGAGTTGTTGAGAAAATAATAATATTGGATTATTACTCTCATGGACGAGTCACAATAATGAAATGCCATTGATTTGATTCGATGAAGAGATAGGGAACATTTATTGATGATTGTGGATTTCTAGTAATTAATATGAATCGCACTCTTGCTACCGAAGAACCATATGTGTTGGCATCAATGGCTAAACAAGTTTTTTATGACAAAGACCAACTTCGACCTGAATTTGGTGTCATAATTGAAGTAATTCCAAGACATATTTTTGATGATGGTGATGATGGAATTGACACTATCCCTAGTTCCATTGGAACCAATCCATTTATTTCTTTTGATGACTCGGATAGATCAATTTTCAGAGTTGATTGCGAACCTGAAGTTGTGGTTGAAAATATATAGAATCATTCATCCATGTTCTAAATTCGTTTGGTTTACCACGAGTTGGGTTGTTAAAGTTGGTAATATTCAAATTGATTTAGTATTGATCACAAATATGTTTTAGCTGACTTGACCGTTATGTGAATTTTCAATGTTTATTGGTTGAATTTTTATTTGAATTGGATTTTCTAATTTGGAATTGAACTATATTCAAACCTAGTCAAACAATATTTCTAACTTGGTGAACTTTACAACTTGTATGATTTTTTAAATCCATTCAATCTCTTCTAAAAAAATTGAGAGCTAAATTACCAATGAATCCCCCTATTCCCTCATATATTTAGTATTTTTGGTTACACATTAGTTTCATTTTTCTAATTAATTACATATTTGTTTTCAAAATCAGGTAATGCAGCCAATTGAAGAGAGACGAAGGAAAACAATGATGGAGAACAATCATCGAATGGCTGAGATGGGTGTTCCACCATTAGTGCCTATAGTGAGTACTCTATTTCATATATATATATTTAAAGAATATATAATGTCATGTGATTAATTTTTTTGTAAATATTTTTGTAGGATCCACCTATACGTCGATAGTTATTCGACGAGGAGCCAAGTACTAGTCCTAGTACTCAGGCTGGTGGTGTGAGGAGGGTTCATACCAGAGGTGGACGAGCAGCTTCGCGTACCTGACTAGACCCTTCCCCTCCCACAGACATGTCATACTTCCCAAATTCTGATCCTGGTGTGTCGTTAGGGACACACGAGATATTTAGGTCTCCCATGTTTTCGCCACCTTTTGCATCTTCTGGCCCATCATTTTCATATCCCATGATGATTCCCACTCCCCAGTCAGATTCTGGTCATACAGAGGTCCCATCTTCTTTTCCTTCTACTTCTATCTCTTTGAGCTTCTATATTCCACCATCTTCGACTCTCATTCCCCCACAGGATGTTCCATCAGTTTCTGTGGATCCAGCGGTGCTCAGCGATCAAACTGGCGTAGGTATATTTATAGAACCCTAACAAATTTTTATAGAAATATTTATTTTCATTATAACATGTTTTCATAAATTATTTGTTTTTATTTCATGACAGATACATCTACTGATAGGAGGTAGGGGCGGTGGAATACATGCATGCATTTGGTGTGGAACCGCCGCACACAGGTTATGGTGGATTACAATGAAGACAACCAAATGGTTGAGAAAAAAGGGAAGCAATGTGAGAGATTTTTTGTGACACTTTCCAAATACTCTGACATCATCCCCGTTAGCCCGCTATCGTGGAGAAATTTTTCACATGAGGTCAAGGATAGAGCTTGGGTAGAGATATGGGTAAAAAATCTGTTGTATTTAATGCCATGAATTATTATTGTATTTATATGAATTAATATTTTTATGCCAGATTCGATTTAATTTTCCTGATGGTGAGGGTGCACGACCGGAATGTCTAAAGGATTTAGGCGAGCTTTGGAGAGCCTACAAGCATGAGTTTTATATTGGTTGTTATGCTAGATTTGGCACTGAGTTAGAGGTGGTACCATTCGTGGATGATTATCCTATAGAGCAGTATCGTCAGATGATTTCTCATTGGACGACTACCCAGTTTAAGGTATTAATTACATTTGAGGTATTTAAATAATAACTTTCATGTTTTTAATTAATATTATCCTTTGAATTATTTAATTTTATTTAGGAATAATCTAGAAAAAATAAAAAAAACATTGATGCAAAAAACTACATCCACACACTAGGACGTATTACGATGCCAGATCATGAGAGGAAGCAGGTATGACAATTGTTTATAAGTTTTCATTACAAATTACACTTTATTTTGTTTCCTAAATTATTTAATTGTTTTATAAAGTTTTCATATAACTTTAGCTTTCAATGTCATTGTAGAGGAAAATATAGAATATTGAAGGATGTGTGCCTCGAGCAAAACTGTTTTGCTCGAGTAGACAGAAAAAGGATGGAAGTGACGTCAACGAAGCGACTCAGCAGTAGATTGTAAGTTTTAATCTGTTGATTTTATATTTTAATATCTATTTTTTAACTTAATAATATATTTATATTTGTAACAGGATTCTTTAGAGGCCCTCGATGCCCAAGAACCAGACAATTTTGGGTCAACTGATCACTTACATCAGGTGTTGGGAGAGGAGCATCCTGGAAGAGTATGCTGCCGACCTAGCATAGTCCCGACGAGATATTGGCCCTCCTCAGGTACGAGTTGTAGTGCCACTGAGCTACAGCAAGTTAGGGAACAAGAAGAAAAAGCTGAGAAAAGGGCCACAAAGATGACAGAACAGTCTACTAGGGAAAACAGTGCATTTATGAAATTTATTGAAGTTCTACGTCCAACACTTCCACCAGAGGCCAGCCAGCATTTGATGAATATATGTCATTGATATGTTCTATATATGGTGAACCAGGTGGCAGTTCTAGTGGTGGTCAAGATGATTTCTAGCTTTACTATGATGATGGAGAGGAGTCTAATGCAGAAGAGGAGGGAGAGGAGGAGGGCGAGGGCAAGGAGGATGGCGTTGAGGAGGGCGAGGATGATTATGGGGATGAGGACGATGGTGATGATGATGGTGATGATGGTGATGGTGATGTGGGACAAATTGATCTATCACATTTTTTACTAATATTATTGAGATTTTAGGTTTAATCTATTCTATTGTTTTTTATCTAGACCCGTAGTATAGTATTGGAGTTGAGTTATTTTTATATATTGTCTTTTTTCAAGGATGTTGATGTATTTTAGTGGTTGTGGTGTATCTTGAGCATGTTTATAGAGTTTTGTGTGTTTGGGAACTCCCTAAATAGACCCCCTCCTTCCTGGACCCTGGAAAACCCCCCACCATCCTCCTTGGACCCCGGACATCCCCCCGGACAGCCCCCCCACCATCCTCCTTGGTCCCCGGACAGCCCCCCAAATAGCCCCCGGACAGTCCCACCACCCTCCTCCCTGGACCCTGGATATCCCCCTAGACATCCCTCCAGATATCCCCCCACCCTCCTCTTTGGACCCCGGACAGCCCCCCAAACACCCCCCGGACATCCCCCCGCACAGCCCCCCCCCACCCTCCTCCTTGGTCCCCGGACAGCCCCCCGAACACCCCCCGGACAGCCCCCCCCCCTCCTCCGTGGACCCCGGACAGCCCCTCCACCCTTCTCCATGTTATGTGAATTGTGCCTTGTTTGATTTGGTTTACTTGTCAATGTTTAGGATAAGACATGGGTTACATGTTAAGGACTCATGGACGGACTCGTCATGCTTAGGGAATTTAGACTTGAAATTCCAGGATGCATGCTTTTTTTTCTAGGTGAGGGATACCAAGATGGTTTCTATTACTCATTTTTGACGTGTATGAGTCAACCCCGCCTCAATTTGAGGCCCAGTGTGGACGGAACCACTCAAAGTGTCTCATTTTTATTTGAAATGGATAACATTGTAAGTGAAAATAACAACTAGCATATGGAAAACCAACCAAACGGATTCTGATTGTGTTTATACTTTATCACAATGATCCATGGGTCATATGTGATGTGTACGAGTCAACCCCGCCTCAATATGAGGCCAGGTGTGGCTGGAACCACCCAAAGTGTCTCAGGTTAATTTGAAATGGACAACATTTTAAGTGAAAACAACAACTAGCATACGGAAAACCATCCAAATAGATTCTAATTGTGTTGATACTTTAGCACAATGATCCATGGGTCATATTTGACATGTACGAGTCAACCCCGCCTCAATCAAAGGTGTGGTGTGGCTGGCACCATTCAAAGTGTCTCTCTTTTGTTCAAAATGGACAGGATTTTAAGTGAAAACAACAACTGACATATAAAAAAATAACCAAATGAATTCGGAATGTGTTGATACTTTAGGAAAAAATTCCATGAGTCATATGTGACACGTACGATTCAACCCCACCTTAATCTGAGGCACGACATTTCCTTCACCACTCAAAGTGTCTTTCTTTTGTTTAAAATGGACATCATTTTAAGTGAAACCAACAACTGACATATAGAAAACCGATCAAACGCATTAAGAAAGTGTTGATGCTTTAGGAAAACATTCCATGATTCACTTGTGATGTGTATGAGTCAACCCCATCTCAATCCAAGACGCAGTGTGGCCGACACCACTCAAAGTGTCTCTCTTTAGTTTAAAATGGACTTCATGTTAAGTGAAAATAGCAACTAGCATACAGAAAACCAACCAAACGCATTTGTATTATGTTGAAACTTTAGGAAAATGATCCATGGGTCATATGTGATGTGTACGAGTCAACCGCGCCTCAATCTGATTCGTAGTGTGGCTGGAACCACTTATGTTTAAAATGGACAACATTTTAAGTACATACAGAAAACCGACCAAACAGATTCCGATTGTGTTGATACTTTAGAACAATGATCCATGGGTCATATGTGACATGTACAAGTAAACCCCGCCTCAATATGAGGCACGGTGTGGCCAACACCACTCAAAGTGTCTCTCTTTTGTTTAAAATGGACTTAATTTTAAATGAAAACAACAACTGACATAAGGAAAACCAACCAAACGCATTCGTAATGTGTTGTTTCCTTATGAAAACGATCCATGAGTCATATTTGACGTGTACGAGTCAACCTCACCTCAATCCGAGACCCGGTGTGGCCGGCACCACTAAAAGTGTCTCTTTTGTTTCAAAAGGACATCATTTTAAGTGAAAATAACAACTGACATATGAAAAACTGAACAAAAGCATTTGGATTTCTTTGAAACTTTAGGAAAACGATCCATGAGTCATATTTGATGTGTAAGAGTAATCCATCCTCAATCCGAGGCGTGGTGTGGCCGGCACCACTTGAACTGTCTCTCTATAGTTTAAAACGGACAACATTTTAAGAGAAAACAACAACTGACATACAGAAAACGAACCAAACACATTCATATTCTATTGAAACTTTAGGAAAAAGTTACATGAGTCATTTGTGACGTGTACGAGTCAACCCCGCCTCAATCTGAGGCTTAGTGTGGCTGACACCACTCAAAGTGTCTCAGGTTTATTTGAAATGGACAACATTTTAAGTGAAAACAACAACTGACATACAGAAAACTGACCAAACACAATAGGATTCTATTTAAACTTTAGGAAAATGATCCATGGGTCATATGTGACGTGTACGTGTAAACCTAGCCTCAATAAAAGGCATGGAGTGGCTGGTACCACTCGAAGTGTCTCTCTATAGTTTAAAATGGACTTCATTTTAATTGAAAACAACAACTGACATACGGTAAACTGACCAAACACATTCAGATTTTATTGAAACTTTAGGAAAATGATCCATGGGTCATATATGATGCGTAAATGTCAATATATCCTCAATCAGAGTTTCAGTTTGTCCGGGATCACTCTAAGTGTCTCTCTTTTGTTTAAAATGGACAACATTTTAAGTACATACAAAAAACTAAACAAACAGATTCTGATTGTGTTGATACTTTAGAACAACTATCCATGGGTCATATGTGACGTGTATGAGTCAACCCTGCCTCAATCCGAGGTGTTGTGTGGTCGGAACCATTCATATGTCACTCTTTTGTTTAAAATGGACATTATTTTAAGTGAAAACAACAACTGACATACGAAAAACTGACCAAACGCATTCAGAATATGTTTATGCTTTAGGACAATGATCCATGGGTCATATGTGATGTGTACGAGTCAACCCCACCTCAATCTAAGGTGCGGTGTGGCTGGAACCACTCTAAGTGTCTCTCTTTTGTTTCAAAAGGATATCATTTTAAGTGAAAACATCAACTGGCATAAGGAAAACTGACCAAACGCATTCATATTGTTTTGATACTTTAGGAAAATGATCTATTGGTTATTTGAGATGTGTAAGAGTCAACCTCATCTAAATCTGAGGCGTTGTGTGGCTGGTACCACTCTAACTGTGTCACTTTTGTTTAAAATGGACAGGATTATAAGTGAAAAGATCAACTGGCATACGGAAAACCGACCAAACACATTCGGATTCTGTTAATAATTTATCAAAAGAATCCATGGGTCATATGTGATGAGTACTAGCCAACCTGGGCTCAATCTGAGTCACGGTGTGGCCGAGATCACTCTAAGTGTCTCTCTTTTGTTTAAAATGGGCAACATTTTAAGTATATACGGAAAACTGACCAAACCCATTCGGTTTCTATTGAAACATTAGGATTACAATCCATGGGTCATATGTGACATGTATGAGTAAACCTCATCTCAATCCGAGGAACGGTGTGGCCGACACCACTCAAAGTGTCTCTCTTTTGTTTAAAATGGACTTCATTTTAAGTGAAAACAACAACTAGCATACGGAAAACAGACCAAACGGATTCTAATTGTATTGATATTTTAGCACAACAATCCATGGGTCATATGTGACGTTTAAGAGTCAACCCCACCTCAATCCAAGGAACAGTGTGGCTGACACCATTCATAGTGTCTCTCTTTGGTTTAAAATGGACATCATTTTAAGTGAAAACAACAACTAACATATGAAAAACTGACCAAACGTATTCGAAATGTGTTGATGCTTTAGTAAAATGATCCATGCGTCATATGTGACGTGTAAGAGTCAACCCCACCTCAATCTGAGTCATGGTGTGGCCGGGATCACTCTAAGTGTCTCACTTTTGTTTAAAATGGACAACATTTTATGTACATACGGAAAACTAACCAAATGGATTCTGATTGTGTTGATACTTTAGCACAACGATCCATGGGTCATATGTGACATGAAAGAATCAACCTTGCCTCAATCTGAGGTGCAGTGTGGTCGGCACCACTCAAAGTGTCTCTCTTTTGTTTCAAAAGGACATCATTTTAAATGAAAACATCAACTAACATACAAAAAAACTGACCAAACGCATTCGGATTGTTTTTATACATTAGGACAATGATCCATGGGTTATTTAAGATGTGTACGAGTCAACCTCGTCTAAATAAAAGACTCGGTGTGGCTGGTACCACTCTAATTGTGTCTCTTTTGTTTAAAATGGACAGGATTATAAGTGAAAAGAACAATTGGCATAAGAAAAATTGACCAAACACATTCCGAATCTGTTGATACTTTAGGAAAATGATCCATGGGTCATATGTTACGTGTAAGAGTCAACCACACCACAATCCAAGTCACGGTGTGCCTGTCACCACCCAAAGTTTCTCTCTTATGTTTAAAATGGACAATATTTTAAGTACATATGGAAAACTGACCAAATGTATTTTGATTGTGTTGAAATTTTAGCACAATAATCCATGGGTCATTTGTGACGTGTACAAGTCAACCGCACCTCAATCCGATGTGCGTAGTGGTTGGAACCACTCAAATTTTCTCTCTTTTATTTAAAAAGCACTTCATTTTAAGTGAAAACAACAACTGACATACAGAAAACCGACCAAACGCTTTTGGAATATGTTGATACTTTAGGAAAATGATCCATGGGTCATTTGTGACATGTACGAGTTATCCTTGCCTCAATCTGAGGCACGGTGTGCCCAGTATCACTCTAGGGGTATGTGTTTTATTTAAAATGGACATCATTTCTAGTAAAAACATAGGGTATACGAAAAACTGATCAAATTATGAATTGAATTCAGGATTCCACATATAATTTTCATCTAAATTTTAAATTGAATTCTAAATGAATTATGTATGTTTATAATTATGTTATGAATTCTGATTTAATTCTAAATGTGTATACTTCCAGAATGCATTATATGTTAAATGTGTATGAATTTGTTCTCTATATGTATGTGTTAGTTGGTTATTGTAGGTATAATAATTGTTTATGTATGTGTTAGTTTATTGAAGGTACAATAATTGGAAATTATTGAAAATGAGAGGGAATGGACTGGCTGCTGTGCAAATTGCAGGCTGTTGTGCAATTTTCACAGCATAGGCTATGCCAACATATTGAAACGGTTGGCATAGAATTCTGAGTATTTTTTTTACAAACGATTTAGAAACCATTGGGAAAGAATTCTTCTGCTTTGTTTTCCCAACGGTTCAAGCCAAACCGTTGGGAAAAACTTTTCCAAAGGTTTGGTACAATCGTTGGGATAGGTTAATTTTTTCTAACCTATCCCAACTTTTTAGTGTAAACCGTTGGGAAAATCTTTCCCAATGGATTACTTCCTTAAAGTTTGAAAAACCATTGGTATAATATATACCAACGGTTTTACAGCCTTTCCCAATGGTTCAGAACTGCTGGGAAAGCCTTCATTTCTAGTAGTGAAAATAAAAATGCTCGTTGGAGAACATTTCCACTTCTCAGGGTATCTCTTTAGGATTGCAGAAAATCCTTCATAAGTTTGATTTATTCCCAAAATATGGATTCTAGTATAAGATTTTGGAATTTTTAAAGTTATTTGGGTAGGTCTTGTATGAAAAAAATAGGTTTAAATGTGTTAATAATAGATGAGAGTGGGTGGTTTTTATGAGTTGGGTGAGTGACACACTTGCAATGTTTTAAAATAATCCAATCATACCCACATTTTTATCATTCCAAAAGCTTCAAAAATGGTTTATTAACTAAAATAAAATATATAAGGTCTAAATATTGCTATAAAATTTTATTTGGACATTTTTTTATTCTATTTTTAACTCTTATCTTATTAGTTCAAACTTCCGGTAAATCTATTTTTACCTTAACCATGGTAATTAATTTTTTTTCACTCATCATTTCGGTAAAAAAAATTAAATTAAAATTATTATAAATTACAAATTATACTGATTAAAAATATGGAATCGATATTTTCAAATTCAATTCACATAATTGGAAAATATATATTTAAAATCAATCCCCCATAAGTGTTGAGAAAACGGGTTTTTAAAGACAAAATATTCAAAATTGTAAAAATATTTTTATATCAAAAATCAATATGAAAAAGATTATAATGACATAAATTGGATTATAAGATATATAGTTGAAATAATTTTACTTTAAAACCAATTAAAAATATAATTTAACATTATAAATAATTAAAATTAAAATTCAGTTTTCAATTAAAATTTAGTATTTTTCACTATTCATCAAAAAATGAAACATTTAAAAAAAATACAAAACATTCACCCTAAGATAATTTTAGTATTATTATTTAAAAAAGTAATATTATTTTTTATACTAAAATTTATAAAAGTCATAAAAATTATTTTTAAATCATGTGCTCAATACATGACTAAACCACTTTTTAGAAAAATACAAATTTTTAGAAAACTTTTCTTTTTTGTTTAAAATGATTCTTATTTTATTACTAATAAAAAGATAACCAATGAATTTTATTTTACCTATGTAAATCATATATTTTTCATAATTTATTTAATCATATTCATACCCTCTATTCCAATGGTTAGGTGATAACCATTAAATTATAATAACAATATATTGTTGTTGGGTAAAACTCAGTCTTATGTGTAACGTAAGATATCAAAGAAACTATTTATTGCATGTAACATGAGATAAAATCTATGTTACATGTCACATACACTATCAAATGAAATTTTATTATTTTATAATTTTAAGATGTTACATTCGAGTTAGATATTGAAAAGATAGAGGTAAGAAGAGGGGTCAAGTGTTTCTTCCCAGAGTGATGCCATTAGTTTTGTTTTTAGTTAAAGGAGTGTAAAGTTTCTAAGAGTTTTTTCCAGTTATTTATTGATAAATTTGGGTAAGTCAAAATTTTTGGAGTGATGGGAGGTTCTAGTTATGTTTTATAAGTTGTTTTTGAGGTTTTGGGTGTCTGTTGGTATTTTTTTAATGTTATCTTGGGAAATTGTTGTGTGGGGCTTTATGGTTAGGCCATGGTTGCATCATAAATATTTATAATTATGTGATTATATTAAATTAACTAAATGATAAAATGGTATGTTATAGTTTTATTACTTGGGGTAATTATTATATTATTAATAATGAGGTAATTTAAGTAATCAAATATCTTCACTAATATGAAAATAAGTTAAATATAAAGACTTTCTTAAGAATGGGATGCATGTAAAAACCAAAGAAATTTAATAATAAATCATTTCAATTTTTTATTAGTATTCATGTTAAAAATTTAATCAAGAAATATTTATTTTAAAAAATTCTTCAATGTTTATTTCTTTTCCAAAAATATATTATAACATCAATTATATTCTTACTATACATGTAAAATTAATATGTTTACTTAATGGTATTCAGAATGTTTTCTTTAAAGGAGAAATATTTTTTCTTAACATGATTTGTAACTTTATATTACTAAAGAATTATTATTGGATATTTTATATTGTAAATGGATATTTATGTAAAATATATGGATTTATATTAATATTCATCAACCTAATTTGTTTGACTAATGTATAAAACAAGAATATAATTTTTTTATTTGAAAAAGTAATAGTTTTTATTTTGAATAATTTACTTTTACATGTATTATATGGATTTATTTAAAAGTTAAAATTATAAATTTTAGAATATAAATTTGACAAAATGTAATTAATTTTTAATATCAACATATCAAAAATATCTTCGGGTGAATTTTTGGTATTATTCAAGTCAAACTCATTTTTTGTGGAATAGTTAAAAAAACTTCCATGAACATTGTAAATTTTATAAAATCATGGTGATATAAATATGAGTTAAAAGTTTGTGAAAAAATGTTTCCCAGAATTATGAGATAAATATCATGATATTACATGACAAAATATCATCCATGTAATATAAATTATATTTAATTTCAAGATAAATATGAAAATAATTATTAGGGTTGCCGTAGTGCTTGCAAAACATTAGAAAAGTAAAAAATTGGTGTTTTAAGATAATATTTATAAGGGGGTATGTCTAGGATTGAATTCAATTATAAATATGATGAATAATAAATTATCTTTATGTATATCTTTGAATTTTTGAGTTATATAACAAGTTAATTATCCAAACGCTTACACTGTGTCGACACAATGCTTGTATAGATAGAAGAAATGTCAAATATATGGTTTTAAAAACATTTAAAGTTATACGGTTTGGGTGAATTATAATGTTGAAAAAAATAGATATTTATAAAATATTATAAATTATATAAATTTCAATTCATGAATTTTATCTTCATTTTATTATTTTTATGTGAAATTATTAGAATAACCTTGAAAATTATTTTAGGGTATTAAATGATAAAAATGAATTATAAGTTCCCAAAATATCATAGAACCTCATTTATAAATTGTTTTTTGAGGTAAATATTAATCTCCTATTAAAACTTTCCAATTTTTTCCCTGTTAAAACCATTTGTTTTGAATATAACATTCCTCCAATATTAATAAATATGTATTTAAAAAAAATTCCACCCTTATCACTTAAAAAAGGCCCATTCCACCAACCTTTATAATAAACACCTAAAATTGAAATTACTCACATTATTATACCATATTTACTTCCATAATAACCCACTCCCACATTGGGTATCTTCTGGCCTTAATATAATGCTCTAAACCCTTTAAAACCTAGAAGGATTCCAAGAGAAGATGTGGTTTCTTATTTATAAGTAATTAATTATTATCCTTAAATTTCACTTATATTCTTATTATACCTCTTCCAAATTAAATTTTATCAAATTAATTACATCTATTAATGATCATTATATTTCTATAATAATGATATTATAAAAAATTTCATTGTAATCACACTCATCCATTGATTCTATTATGTTCTTTTTTCGGTTTTACCACCTCCATGAACGATGATATAAATTTATATAATGGATTCCAATGAAAACATAATTATTGGAAAGATATGATTTTAGTAATTTTTCTGTAATCTTGATAAAAATATTTAACTCATTATTAATATATAATCTTTTATTTGTCAAAAAATTACTGGAACAATCATGTTATGGATTTTATTCTGAATAACTATAACCAAAACTCTCATGGAATGAAATCAGAACTTAATAACTCCTAATTTAAATACTTTTATATTAAATTTAATATTTGGTAGATGATGAATACATAAATAGGTAATGATGATTGAAACTTTTATATCAAAATAGACAAGGAACAGTTGGAAGCACTAACAATCTATGATCGATATTAACTTAAAATAAGTAATAACTATGTAATAAATGATTATAAATGATTTATAAAAAAGGTAATTAATATGAATAATGATTTAAAATATATTATTAATGAGTCTTATTTTATTGTACATGATGTTAGAGTGTGTCCATACAAATGAATATCTGAGGTAAGGGTTCTTTGTATAAATTTCCTCAAATTATGCACTTATTCTTATTTAACATGATGAAATTAACTTCCATTGACTTATTTTTCATTAATTAAATTTTCTCAAATGATTTAAAATTATATTCCATGATATATTTCTATGTTATTTTTATTCATATATTAACAAACCTATAAGGGGGTGCTTAACTCAACTTCATTCCATTGAGTTAATCCTTCCTTCATTGATTATGTTATTATAAGTTTATGTGAATTATAACCTTTTATTATTTTATGTTTTATTTTAAATTTTATACATATATTTAAATTTATTTCAAATAATATCTTCATTGATATATTCTAACTTTACATGTTATGTTATCGGTACGGATTTCCTTTCCAAGTCTCCACTCATTTCAAGTATTATCCTTTAATTAAATATTCTCTCTTCTATAAATCAAATTAAAGTTATTGAATAATTAAATTAAAATTTTACTTTCATTTCTAAGTAATTTATGGTCTCTTTTTCTTCCTTATGGATTTATAGTTCATATTATACTTTTTTTGTAAGAGTTTTCATTCCAATATCAATTTAAATTCAAGAATACTTATATCTATTTAATAATTGATAAGAATTTCATGTTCCTTATCTCTTAAAAACCCATATATTTTATTATTATTTTGTTATTTCTAGGTTTTACATGTTTTATTATTATATATCTTCCCTTTTGTTTATAATTCAACCAAAAAAGATTACAATAAGTTGATTCAACCTTGATCTTCTTTTTGGTCATGAATAATTTTAGTCAATGTCCATATTCTTTATAATGTTTCAAGAATGTTATTATATATAATTAAATTATTTATTAAGGCTATTTTAAATTTACTTTTACTTCATTTACAAAATTTTAAAATGAATCTTATTAATTTTTTTTTGCACGGTTATTTTTTACTTTCGTTATAAGCATGTGAAACGAATATCATTTTTAACATTTTTTGCATGAATTCTTTTCCTAATTTTATAGTTATTTTTATTATTAAATATTCATCTTCAGGTTTTCAGGGTTTTAAACATTAATTTATATTCCTATTTTTTTTATTTTTCTTTTTAAAATAATGTTTAATGTTTTAGAAGAGTAAATAAAGTGATTTCATTCCACTTATGTATATATTTATATTCTCTTATATATTTCTTATTTTTAAATTCATTTACTTTTAAGGTTTCAATATTTTAAATTATTTTAAAATTAAGTTTATCAATGTAATCTTTTCACCCTCTTGAAATGGATTTTTTAAGTGACTTGTATTTTTTTATTTACAACCATGTTGCAAAATATTTTTCAAAATTATTATTATTCTATATTCCTATAAAATTATAATGGATTTATATAATTTATAGTTATGTTTCATATATTAACTATTGAATGCTCTTATCATGTTTTAATTTTGGAAGGTTTAACATTTCATATCAAATGATCCAATTCCTAATATCTTCTTATGTAATACCATCCAAAAGTGTTAAGTAACCCATATTATTATTATTAAAGTTTTTTTCATCTATGTCAACATTTATTAATGTTTATTATGATTCACTAGGGATATTATCTAATGATACAATCCATATTATTTCAATAGATGACATATGATCATGTTTTTTAAAAATATTCATGAAACCCATTTATTTCTCATGTTAATTATACTTTCATGAAATTTTGAATATATTCTTATGTGTCATACATATACATGTACAAATTTCGATGTGATGGGTGGGTCGATAATTATAGACACTCCCAATACATTAGTTATTGTTTTATATATCATGAGATGATACGTAAGGGGCTAGGGAGTAAACCCAATCCACTATGGGACCTGGTCCACTATGTTGTGTTGTCTTTGTATTAATCCTTGACTTATACTTATGAGGTCATTTTTTAGGTCGTTAACACATTTTTATGATTCCATTATCCTATAATATACACTTCTTTATATCAAAAGAATTACTTTTTGATTCATACCTTATCATACATGTTTTATTGGGTATGATATTTTTATAATTTGTTTTAGTACCTTGATTTTTTTCTCATACTGTAACACCCCAACCCTCTACAGTACTATTCTCTTTGAATAATTCAATAGCTTGTGTTGTACACAACATGGAGTTTTAGCACACCACGACCAATCAAACTAGCCGTTATGAATAGTAATACCCACTTTTTGAAATTTTATAAATTTTATTTTTAAAAATAGACTTCATTCTTAGATTCATAAAATCAAAATTATCTTAGGGTGATTTTTTCGTATTTTTCTGAAAACATTCATTTTTTGATGAATAGTGAAAAACATTGTGTTGTTGTTTAAAACTGACTTTTTATTTAAATAATTAGTTATTTTATTTAAAATTGTTTTAGGTAAAAATAGATACATAATACCTATATAAGTTCAATATAATTCATTGGAATCATTTTATAATAATATTAGATATATAAAATTTTATTGAACTTTTTACCGTCTTTTACCCACCTTTTAGGCGCATTTGCAAATTTGCATAAAACGTAATTTTACCACTTTTTTGAATTGAATTTAAAAAATCATAGACACATGTTTTACATCATTAAGTAAAATTTGGTTAAATAAGATGAAAATATTTTTTGTTGAATAGTAACTTTTGACTTTTATTTACCACGGTTAAAAGTAAATAGGGTAGTTAAATATAAAAAATGATATTATAATTACTCTAAAACATGTCCTAATTCTATTGGATAAGTGTATTTCGACCAAAATAAACCTTAGGAATAAAATATGGTCGTTTTGGTCCACTTGGATTAGATTATGAAATTTATTATTATTTTATTTAAAGAAGAGTTAAAAGTGTTAAATTCCAAGTTTAATAACTAAACCATTTTTAATATAGTGTTATAAATAAGATAAATTAGACTATAAATATTCATTATAAAGATAAAAATATTTCCTACATAATGGTATTTTATTTATAATTTTAAAACCTTAAATAATTAAATTTATTTATGACATAATGATGATGCAGTAATTACCTTATTAATGAAAGATTAAAATAATTGATATTATAAATATCCAAATGTAAATTGAGACTTTTGATTAATTACACTAATTTTATAGGTTAATATTACTTATTAGGGTTTATTAAATAAATTGTTTTCTAAGTGATAAAGTTTTAATGACTTCCACAAAAACAGAATACCAAATAGTGTTAAAATTGACCTAAATGAGTTTTTAAAACAAATACTATATTAATTGATATAATATTCTTAAAAAATTTCGTTTCGTCCAAAGGACTTAGATAAGGTTATATATATCAATAATGAACCACTAGGGGTTCACTTGGATTTTTATATTATGTTTATTAACCATTTATTAAAATAATACAAGAATACATGGTGAAAGTTAAACTGTTTAACTAAGAGTTAAATCTAAAAGATATGGTTAATATGGTGACCTAAACCTATCTAAAACATATTCTTTGAGATGTTTGATACCCATCCCCAAATCATCCTATAAATAAATCATTTTTTAGCCATTATAAACCAAATATGATTGTATAATAAAATAATATTTCAAGCTTTTTCTAAAGTGACCCTCACCTATCTTATAAAAGCGTACTTCCACTTCTCTCAACATCACACCTCCAAATCCATTTTTCTCCGACACCCCAAGCTCAAATATCCTCCCAACTACCCTAAATTCTACCTAGATTCCTTACTTTGATTAGAAATCCAACCTAAGAATCCATTTTGTTCAACTCAAAAGGAAATATCTCAAGAAGAGGTAATAATTTCACCACCTCTTTCAAAGTTATTTTCTTCTTCCACTTCCTCTTTCATTGTTGTTTATATACCAAAACAATAGGTCCATTACCTTATACATACTATGATGTTATTATAAATATGGTACAACCATATTTATTATTCTATCCATCCTATGAATGACAAGTCACCATACGTGCGTACGTACGGCTTACCATCTCCACATCGTGGTGTAGTTTGTTATTCAAACACTTCATTATTTGGATGGGTATAATAATGAATATAAATGATTTAAATAATAATTATATCATGTTAATTATTATTCATATATGATATACCATCTAATTTATACGTTTCACCATCAATAGAATGATATTGTCGCTCGTGCGTGCGTACGGATTGTCGTCTCCACGAACACGATAAAATTCATTTCCCATCATAACCATTCAAGAATAATTTTCATTTTATGATTAAAAATAAAGTTTAATAATTTAATATAATTCTGGATATTAATAAAATACATAATATGTAACAAACATGGCTTACATAACCAATCATATAAAAGAAAATGAATCTGTTAACACTCGAAATGATGATACTACTGAAATATTATTAACAAAGAAATATTCGAATATCATATATGATAAAATATTTATATATGTGGTTCTTTTATAATTTAATAAAAATGATTTAGCTATTATATAGATGTTTAATGTACTCGCGGTCAATGAAAAGTATAAGTTAAGGGTTAATTCTACAATCTCTTCATTATCCGAGGTTGTTTACATGTGAGTATCTACTAGGAACTCTTTATCATCCACATATGTGTTTCATAAAAATGTATTTCAAAACATTTTTTTAATATTTCCTAGACTATGGTTAAAATTAAATTATACCCATGTTTTACTTTTTATAAAATATTTATAAGGGAATCTTTCCGTCGTTTTCCAAACAAGGACTTTTATGACCATTTCGAAAAAAAATTAAGGAAAGAATGTTTTTTTAACTTATATGGTGAGTGCGGCTATTTTCCATCATTATAACATCTATGAATCTTCCCTTAAAATATTATAAAAATATTTTCAAAATAAATGATTTATTTTATAATTATGTGACTTTTAAATTATTTCAAAATAGAATGAGATATTTCTCTCAAATAGTTTTGATTTCTTCTATGTCAACATCCATTGATGAATTTTACACTTTTTTTAAGTTTATTTATTATTATACAATATTCCCAATTATATTTAAGGTTTTTGGATATATTTGAATATGGATGTGTTATTTTTATACCATTCATGGTTTATGGTTAAATTATTAACATTTTATTTGCTAGTTTTAATATGAATGTTTATGTTATGTTTCAACCGTTTCATATGAGGAATGCATTGGACTTAGTAAGTGACAGGTGGAGCTCGCTATAGCTCCTCGATGCATTGGTAGGTATCATGAGAAAAACTAGTGTCTTGGCACAAGGCCTTGAAAAAATCTTATTTTTAGTCTTGGCACGAGGCCTAGACTATGTGGTTATGATGTTCGGAATTATGTATTCCATCATTATGAAATTGGATTTGATATTACATGTGATTATTCGACTAGTAGAATATCCATGTGAATATGTAAATGGAATTATTTGATTTATATTTTCCATATTATGTTGAATTTTAAGTTTAAAAGCCTTGTGTTTTAGTCTTATACATTTCCTTAAATGATTATTCTTATTTATGAAAGTTTTTCTATATTGTTATCCTTACTGTGCACCTGAGCTCACCCCTTTCTATTTTTATTTTTCCCAGGATGAAAATAAGTATATTATGAATGACCTGTAGGTATAGTCTAAGGGAGATTAATGTGTTAAAAGGAGACAAAATGTTGTTTTTTTTATTTCATAATGTATTGTAAAACTTATGTTTGTATCTCGTACTTCCAAGGCTACTAAACTAATCGGTCTTTCGGGATTTTATCCCTTGTGATCATGCCAATGTTATGTAATTATGCATGGAAACTTGGTAAATTGGGTAGGGGCATTACAGTTGGTATCATAGAAAGTTTAGTACAATCCTTGGAAGCTATATTTTGAAAAACTCTAATTAGAGAACATTACCCTAAGATAGAATTTGAGGATTAGTATAGAAGAACTCCTTGAATTTTGGTGATGTAGAGATTTTGTGAGTTTTCCAAAAATACATCCCTATCTGGATATGAATAGGTAGAGATGGCTCTGGCACAGATGTACCTAGGAGTGAAAACTCAGAAAAGGAGTTTCGGGGTTGATCTAGGGTGTCCTGGTACATGAAAATCTACATTGTTGCACTCTTGGTTACGAAAATCCCAGAGGATTTGATTAGTATTATTCAAATTTTATCTAAAAACCATTGTGAAGGATTTATGAGTATATACCTTCTACAAGAAAACATTTTTTTTATTATGGATTATATCCATAAACTGTTCAATTTATGTTAAGTGTTTTACAAGTTCGGAATTATGTATTGCGATTCATAAACTAATATAGTGTATAACATTGTTTAGAAATAGAGCCTTGTGTAAGGAATGGAAACCATATCAATGCACACAATTCATGTAGGGATTTCCCTCATACTCAAGATAATTATAGAGGAGCTGGTGATGCAACTGGTGCTGATCATCTTATCACCATACTAGAAAAATTCACTCGGGTTATGAATAATAACCTTACCCGTATGGAGAACCCTGATCCACAACACGGAGGATCAATTTTAGAATGCTTCATGAGGAAACAAACACCAAAATTAAATGGGACTACAAATCTATTTTTAGTTGATCAATGGATAAGTACCTTAGAGAAAATATTTTAGGCTTTGGGGAGTAGCGAAAGGGAAAAAGTTTTCATGGTAGTTTATTGCCTCACTGGAGATGTAGATCAATGGTGGATATTAATTCAAAACACAAAGGAAGATGAATAAGTATCAAATATGGAATGGAGGGAGTTTAAAGAGATTTTCTTAGAAAAATAATTTCCTCGTGACCATCGAGCGGATATGGAAAGACAATTTCTGAGCCTGAGGCAAAAGGAGGGTGATAATGTCGTCAAGTATGATGCTAACTTTACAAGGTTATAAAGGCATGTAGTAGATTATATACGCAACACAAGAAGTAATATTGATCGATTATTTGATGTGTTAAAACCATTTCTCTGTCGAGCATTAGTCTCACAATCCTTCTCATCATAAAAAGATATCATCTCATGTGCTATCAAGACAGAAAAGGAATTCTCTAAGTCTTACAACTTTAAAGAAAAGAAAGAGAAGAAGAGATCTGTTGAACACTCTAGAAATAGAAATAAGGGGAATAAGGGAAAATTTGAATTTCCATCATGTAGTAAATGTGGGAAGAAACACCCCAGTACTTTCCTGAAGGGAATGGGAGTCTGTTACAAGTGTGGTGAAAAAGGCCACCAAGATCATGATTGAAAGGGAAATAAATATGATATTAATGTTGAATGCTAAAATTGTAGAGAAATGGGGCATTATGAAAATGAATTTCGTATGCTCCAAGGAAACTTACCTCAGAAAAGGCTAAGGGATCAAGGCCAATATTATGCGATAACTACTGCTAAGGTTGAATCTCTAGAATAACGTGGTGGTAGGTAATTTAACAGTTTCCTAAAATTTAGCCAATTCTTTATTTGATTTTGGATCATCGCATGGTTTCATATCTTGTTAGTTTTCTAAGAAAATTAGATATTTCCAATTTGATTTAAAAAGTGTGTTTTCAGTCAAAAATCTTAAGGGAAGTATCATTGCAACAAAAGTTGGTGAATCAGTTCCCATTATGGTATATAAATGAACTTTATCTGCTGATCTCATCATCATACCCATGATTGAATTTGATATAATCCTTGGTGTGGATTGTCTTTAGGACCATGATGAAAAAAAATTATTATAAGAAGAAGGAGGTTACAATTTTTTATGATGATGATAAAGAGTACCTTATCTTTAGAGCAGAAACGTCACCATCTGATTCTCATCTAGATCCACCCCCATTAGCTCTACTAAATTCAATTATTGGGGAGGAAGATAATGAAATAACTATGGGTGAGGATAGGAATTTTAAAATAGAGGAAGTACCTAATGTGAAAAAATATGTTGATGTGTTTCTAGAGGATTTACTTGGACATCCACCAGAATGAGAAATTGAGTTTTCCATTGATTTAATTCCTAGTTCAAGGACTATATCAAAGACCCCTTATAGAATGACCATTGTGGAATTAGTGTAAATAAATAAACAACTAGAGGAATTGAGTGATAAAGGATTTATTCTCCCTAGTGTTTCTCCATGGGAAGCCCTGGTTCTTTTTGTTAAGAAAAAGGATGGATCTATGAGGTTGTGCATTGAATACAGGGATATCAATACAATAACAATAAATAACAAGTATCCCCTACCTCTCATTGATGATTTATTTGATCAACTACATGAAGCTCAATATTTTTCAAAGATTGACCTTTTATCTGGATATCATGAATTCTATGTGAATAAGGAATACATTCCGAAGACAACATTTCGTACTAGGTATGGGAATTACGAATTTAGAGTAATGCCTTTTGGACTGACTAATGCGCCCTTTGTCTTCATGGATTTAATGAATAGAGTTTTCAAGGAATATCTTGATAACTTTATAATGGTATTTATTGATGATATTTTGGTATACTTAAAAATCTATGAAGACCATGAAAATCACTTGAACACTATTCTAAAGACTCTTAGAATAAATGAATTATATGAGAAGTTTAGCAAGTGTGAATTTTGGCTTAAAGGGATTTTTTTTCATATTTTCTCTAAGGATGTAATCCTTGTCGATCCTTAAAATACCAATGCAATCCAAGAATTTATAGTACCGACGAGTATAACTGAGGTACACAGTTTTATTGGTTTAGTAGGTTATTATTCGTGTTTCGTCCAGAATTTTGATTGATTGACTAACCCATTAACCAAGATCACACATAAAGGGGTTAAATTTGTTTGGAAAAAAGAGTGTGAATAATTTTTTGAATAACTGAAGATAATATTAGTCAATGCTTCTATCTTGACTCCAACATCAAGGAATGATGGGTTTGTTCTTTATAATGATGCTTCAAATAAAGGACTTGGTTGTGTCCTTATGGAAAATGATTGATTTATTGCCTATGAATCAAGGTAGCTAAAAAATCATGAACAAAACTATCCCACTCATGATCTTGAGTTAGCACCTATAATCTTTGCTTTGAAGATATGTAGCCACTATCTCTATGGTGAAATATGTGAGATATATATCGATCACAGGAGTTTGAATTATATTATCTCACAAAAAGAACTCAACATGAGGCAAAGACGATGGCTTGAACTACTCAAAGATTCTGATTTCACTATAAACTACCACCCAGGGAAGGAAAATAAGTTGGAAAATGCTTTGATTAGAAAGGATCATGAATTTTTGAACAAGATGAGAGTTGAAAGGGATCCTATGTTCATGGATCTAGTAAAGATGTATATGGGAAAAATCATGGAAGGTGAAACATCAATACTTTTCCAAATAGTTTCGAAACAATCTTTATAACAAAGGACAAAAAGTTCTCAGACTGATGATGAGGAGTTTCATAAGAAAATTAAAGTTGTGAATGATGGTAGATTGATCGACTTCATATATGAAGATGGGATTTTGAAATTTGGGAAGATAATTTGTGTTCCTGATATACCTGATCTAAAAGGGGGATTGTTGGATGATTTTCATAGCTCCAATTTCTATATAAACTCTGGTAGCACTAATATGTATATATATTTGAAGAAATTTTTTTTTGTGAGACAACTCGAAGAGGGAGATTATTGATTATGTGTCAAGATTTATGGTTTGTAACATGTTAATCTTGGAAGACAACATCCTAGAGGATTCATGAAACCTCTTCCCATACCTGATTAGAAATGGGATGATATTATGATTGCCTTTTTCATGGGGCTACCGAAGACTCCTAGAAGGAATGATTCAATATGGGTCATTGTTGATCATTATACCAATTCAGTAAATTTTATTTCTATAAGATAATATTTACCACTTCAACATTTAACAATACTATATATTAATGAATATGTAAGACTTCATGGAGTACCCCTATCGATTGTTTCTGATCGTGATCCCCTTTTTACATCAAGATTCTAGAAAAGTCTTTAGAAGGACCAAGATACTGAACGTCGTTTGAGCAATGCCCACCACCCTCAAACTGATGGACAATCAGAAAAGACTATTCAAACCTTATAAGACATGTTGAGATCATTCTAACTTGACTTTCAAGGTATGTGGGATCAATATTTAACTCTGGTAGAATTTTCTTATAACAATAGCTTCCATTCAAGTATTCAGATGGCACCATATGAAGCGTTATATGGAAAGAGATGTTGCACACCAAATTGTTGGTATAATGTTGGTGAAATAAAACTCATAGGCCCAGAACTTGTTGAGGAAACAATGGAAATGGTGAAGGTTATCCAAACCCACATCAAAGAAGCTCAAAGTAGGCAATAGAGCTATGCCGATAACTGAAGGAAGGATTTGGAATTTCAAGTAGGAGATAATTTTTTTCTTGAAGTTATCTCCATGGAAGGGTGTTATATTATTTTGTAAGAATGGAAAATTAAGTCCCAAGTACATCGGACCTTTCTAAATTCTACAATGAATTAGAGTTGTAGCTTAGTGTTTGGCAATGCCGCCAAGTCTCTCTAAAGATCATGATGTGTTCCACAAATCACTGTTAAGAAAATACATGCATGACCCAACGCATGTACTCACCTATGAATAAATAGAACTAGAACTCGATCTGTCTTATTGTGAAGAGTTTTTCGAGATTCTTGATACGAGAGAACATGTTCTGAGAAACCGATTGACTTGTCTGGTGAAAGTTCTATGGAAAAACCATAATATGGAAGAACCAACATGGGAACCTGAGGAACTTATGATGAAGAACCACTGGAATATTTTTATATAGTATTATTATAGAAATTTCAAAGATGAAATTATTTGAAGGAGGGAATAATGTAACACCCCAAGATACCACGGTACGTTTCTCTTTGAATAATGTAATAGCTTGCGATGTACGCAACTTGGAGTTTTAGCATACCACGACCAATCAAACTATCCATTATGAATATTAATACCCACTTTTTAAAATTTTATAAATTTTATTTTTTAAAATGGACTTCAATTTTGGATTCATAATATCAAAATTAGCTAAGGGTGAATTTTTGGTATTTTTCTGAAAAGTTACATTTTTTGATGAATAGTGAAAAACACTACGTTATAGTTTAAAACCAAATTTTTATTTAAATAATTAGTTATTTTATATAAATTTATTTTAGATCAAAATAGATACATAATACCTATATATTTTCAATATAATTCATTAGAGTCATTTTATAATAATATTAAATATATAAAATTTTATTGAACTTTTTACCGTCTTTTACCCACCTTCTAGGCGCATTTGAAAATTTGCATAAAATGTAATTTTACCACTCCTGTAAATTGAATTTCAAAAATCCAAGAGACATGGTTGACATCAGAAAGTAAAATTTGGTTCAATAAGATGAAAATAATTTTTGGTGAATAGTAACTTTTGACTTTTATTTACCAACGTTAAAAGTAAATATGGTAATTAAAGGTAAAAAATTATATTATAATTACCCTAAAAATATTTCTTAATTATATTGGATAAGTTTTTTTCGACCAAAATCAACCTTAGGAATAAAATATGATCCTTTTGTTCCACTTGGATTAGATTAAGATATTTATTATTATTTTATTTAAAGAAGAGTTAAAAGTGCTAAATTCAAATTTTAATAACTAAAACATTTTTAATATAGGGTTATACATAAGATAAATTAGACTATAAATATTAATTAGAAAGATAAAAATATTTACTACATAATTATAATTTATTTATAATTTTTAGAAACTAAATAATTAAATTTATTTATGACACAACGATGATGCATTAATTACCTTATTAATGAAAGATTAAAATAATTGATATTATAAATATCCAAATAAATGTAAATTGAGACTTCTAATTAATTACACTAATTTTATATTTTAATATGACATGTTAGGGTTTATTAAATAAATTTGGTTCGAAGTGATAAAGTTTTAATGACTTCCACAAAAACAGAATACCAAATAGTGTCTAAATAGACATAAATGAGTTTTTTAAACAAATACTATATTAATTGATATAATATTCCTAAAATATAAGGTTAATCCAAAGGACACAGATAAATTTAGATATATCAATAATGAACCACTAGAGTTTCTCTTGGATTTTTAAAGTAAGTTTATTAACCATTTATTATAATAATACAAGAATAAATGGTAAAAGTTAAACTATTTAACTAAGAGTTAAATCTAAAAGATATGGTTAATATCGTGACATAAACATGTCTAAAACCTATTGTTTGAGATAAATCAACAAATAACCACCTTATAATAGAAATAAATCATTTTATAGACATTATAAACAAAATATGATTGTATAAAAAATAATATTTCAAGCTTTTCCTAAAGTGACACTCACCTCTCTTATAAAAGGTACATCTCCTTATCTCAAAAGAACACCTCCAACTCCTTTTGGCTCAGCCAAAACCGTCTCAAATATCCTCCAAACTACCCTCACTTTTACCTATAGGGATTAGTTTGATCAGAAAGCCATCCTAAGAATCCCTTTTGTTCAACTCAAAAGGAAACATCTGAAGAAGAGGTAATAATTTCACCACCTCTTTCAAAGTTCTTTTCTTCTTCCAATTCCGATTTCTTTTATGTTTACATACTAAAATAATATCTTCAGTACCTTATAAATACTGTGATGTTATTATAAATATTTTACTACCATATTCATTATTATATCCATCCTATGAATGACAAGTCACTATGTGTGCGTACGTAAGGCTTGTCGTCTCCACATTGTGGTGTAGTTTGTTATTAAAACACTTCGTTATTTGGATGGGTATAATAACTAGTATAACTGATGTAAATAATAAATATAACATGTTAAGGATTCTGTATATATTATATACCATCCAATTACATATGATTTCACCATCAATAGAATGATATTGTCACTCATGCGTACGTACGGATTACCATCTCTACGGACACGATGAAATGCATTCCCCATCATAACCATTCAGGATTAATTTTTATTTTATGACTAAAAGTAATTTTTAAGAACTATGTAATCCTAACTTTTTATTACATAACTTTTCATTACATTTTACAAACAGATGGCCTTTAAAGTCTAGTGTTTTGGAAATTGGGAAAAATACATGAAAAAATAAAATGATCTTTTAAATCCCCTTGAAAATCCTCTTGAAAAGTTTAACCTATGAACAAATAATGCATCTCTTAACTAGGAGACATCCCTTAAAGGAAGGGTGAGTATAAATCCCAGTAAGGAAATCAATGGATTTAGTTTACTTGTGATATCAATAAGAACTTGATAAAGACATGAGCAATGGAAGTAGAGGAATTGCATAATGAAAAGAACTTGAACCATAACATAAATATGTGGCTACAAAATTTAATTTATACATTCATGAACATATCACCATGTTTCATCCCCAATGTGTCATAAAAATTACCAAGGTTATTCACCAAGGTATCTTGAAACTTGTCATCTCTAGATATTAAATTCTTTACCCAATGCAATGGAGCACTATCAGGGCGCACCCTTAATATGTATTTATTTTCATGTGAGACACATAGATCATAATAAAACATTTCATAAATAACCCATGGATAATAAAAGAAATAGGTTTCATTTCAAAATTGCAACGTTTTAAAAGTTCTTAAAAACATGATCGTTATGTCATTTATAAACCATGGAAAGGTAGTGAGGGTTATAAGTATGTCAATTCCAGAATCAAATATATCATTTTTGTATATTTATGAATACCCATATAAACTAAATAGGATTGGGTATTCACATAAATAAAACAAGATAATTTATTGAGAGAAAGAGAGATATTTTGAGATGAAAATTCTGCTGCATAACGGCTACATAACATGTTTTTAGAAAACATTAAAAAGAGAGGGGAAAAGGGTCACCCACTCATAAATGAATCATAACACAGTATTGGTACAGAATAAATAATAAATAATATCATACTATGGATATTTGAATGACATACCACATGAAAAGAAAACATGAAATAAAGGATCAAATGCGATTTCTTTTACAAAAATTCGGCAGCCTAACTACGTCACTTAAAATTTCAGAAAACCAGTTGATGAGAGTGGAAATGGTCTCTCGTCATTTGGAAATAAAGTAGACATAAATATGGATATATAAGAACACACCCCAAAAGACTGAAATAGAAACTAAAAGACATAACATAATGGAATTCATGAATTAAAATAGGAGGTTGAAATAATCCCTTACCGTGAAGAGGAACTTTGAAAGATTGAAGGTTGGGACCTTGGGGGCTTGAGGGCACCTTGGGATGACTCCTTGGGAAGTAAAAAGACTAAAAATTCATTGAGGAGAATTTTTGAATGAAATTAATTATGTAATGGCTAGTTATTTATGGGACCTTTTTCATATCTTAATATTCACAAGTGGAAAAGAATTATTACATCATTATTACACCATTAATGATGTTATTAAAATATATTTTCATTTTAAATTATAAAATTAATTATAAAATTGTAAATAAAATATTTATGACCTAAAAAAATAATAAAACTTATATTATGATTGTTTTTTCACTTTTAAGATGTCTAAATTGTATTTATAAATTCATGGGTGAAGTTTCTATTTTTTTGGCCGATTAAAAATTCATTACTATTCATAAGGGTATGTTACTATTCATACTTTACTATTCACTAAAAAAAGTTGATCTTATTGGACTCTAAATTTCTTATAGATCACAACTGTATAAGACCATATTTTGAAAATCATTTCACATTATTAATTATTTAAAGTTTACATGAATATTTAAAATAACTTTTTTTTCAAAATTCATAAATAATATTCATCCTATATTTATCTGGAAATTTGAAAATCACAAATTTTACCATAATAAGAAATAAAAATTTTATTTATACCAAGAGATTACAAAAAGTATCTAAGGTCGCGTTACATAGCCCCTTATAACACCTGCATAGGACCGAAGTGTAAGGTATGCTATGGTTATAGAATATTGGGGTGGCTTGGACAACATTTCATGAGTGGTGATTTCTACCTGCTTGAACATATCCATTAGGTGGTTTCATTCAAGCTTCACATTTTGGAGTTCATCTTGGGCTTGGTCCAGAGAAAATCTCAGAGATGCAACTTCCTTCCCAAGCTACAAAAGATGGGCTTCGTATGGCCCGAGTCTACTGGTTGAGTCCATCGACTTCTCTTTTTGTATTAATTAACCAAGATAACTTGTATTTATAAACAATAATTATAACGTTAAGAGTATTGTTTCCAACAGTCATATTGACAGTCAAAACCCAACAGTTTAATTTTGATTTTACTCACTTTTGTAATTAAAGGATACAGTTTTATTGAGTATAAAATAAAATAACACACAAATTTTGGAAATAAATATTATTAAAAAGTTCGGGTTGTTACATTTTTCACCCCTTAAGAAATTTCGTCCCTGAAATTTTAACTCGTACCCTAAGAAGAGAAAAGGTGTGGGTACTTCTTCCTCATAGACTCCTCTAGTTCCCACGTGGATTCTTCACATTTGTGGTTCCTGCACAACACCTTAACAAGGTGGGTAGTCTTGTTGCGTTGAACCTTGTCTCTATGATCTAAGATCTCCTCCGGCAGTTCCTCAAAAGAGAGGTCATGTTCCAGTTGTACCACCTCTGGATCTAGTGCATGTGAAGGGTCAGGTATGTACTTCCTCAAGAGGGATACCTGGAAGACATCATGAACTTGTGCTAGATTTGAAGGAAGTGCAAGCCGATAGGCCACTGCTCCTACACGATCAAGGATTTCATAGGGGCCAATGTACCTAGGGATAAGCATCCCTTTCTTCCCAAACCTCATGACTCTCTTCTAAGGTTAAATTCAAAGAAAGACCTTGTCACCAACATCAAACTCAAAGTCCTTTAAACAGCTATCGACATAGATCTTTTTCCGAATCTGATCAGCATTAATATGTTTTTGGATGGCATGGATCTTTTATATCATCTCTTACACAAGAATATATAGAAGAATCTTTCTCTCATCGACTTCATGCCAATAAGTAGGTGTTCTAAATCGCTTACCATATAGAGATTCATAGGGTACCATTTGGATGCTCGAGTGGAAGCTATTATTGTAAGAGAAATCAGCTAAATGGAGATATTGATCCCATCCACCTTTAAATTCCATTAAGCATGTTTTGAGAATGTCCTCGAGTGATTTAATAGTCTTTACAGATTGGCCATCAGTTTGGGGGTGATAGGCCATATTGAAATTCAATTCAGTGCTTAGAGCATGTTGAAGACTTCTCCAAAAAATTTATGTGAACCTTATATCACGATCAGATATGATAGAAAGTGGAACTCCATGCAGCCTTACCACTTCCTTCATGTAAATCCTGACAAGTTGATCAAGAGAGAAATCTTCCCGAATAGAGATAAAATGGGAAGTCTTGGTGAGACAGTCCACAATAACCCATATCACATTGTTTCCTTTGGAAGTTCTTGGGAGACCAATGATGAATTCCATAGTGATATTGTTCCACTTTTATGCTGGTATTGGTAGTGGTTGCAATACCCCTTTAAGAAATTGTCACTCTTCCTTCACTTACTGACATATCAGGCACCTTGATGTGTAGTCAGCAATATCCCTTTCCATATTATCCCACCAATAAAGATCACGAAGGTCCCTATACATTTTTGTGCTTCTAATATTTATAGAGATATTAAATATATGAGCTTCATCCATCATCTCCTTATTTATTTCTGGAATAGATGGAACACATAGTCTAGTATGAAATTTCAGTACACCTTCTTGATTAATATTGAACTCATGAAACTTCCCATCCTTCACAGCCTCAGAATTATTCTATAATAAAGGATCCTCTTTATGATATATCTTGATCTTCTCTAATAATGACAGTTGAGAAATCATTTGGGTTAGGGTTAATGATGTCCCTTCATTTATAATTCCCATGTACAGCTTTATTAGGTTATTGATAAAAGGATCTCTTTGAATCCTCATTATGGAAAGAATAACTGGGTCTTTCTTTCTTAATGCATCGGTGACTTTGTTTGCTCTTCCAGGATGATAATGAATTGAAAAATCATAGTCTTTAGGAAGTTTCAACCATCTCCTTTGCCTCATGTTCAATTCCTTTTGTGTGAAAATATACGTCAAACTTCGATGGTCTGTGTATATATCACATTTCGCTCCATAAAGATAGTGCCTCCATATCTTCAAATCAAAAATAACCGTAGCCAGCTCCATATCATGAGTAGAATAGTTCTTCTCATTAGTCTTCAACTTCCGAGATGCATAAGCAATTACCTTGTCATTTTTCATGAGGATTCACCCAATAATTTTTAAAGATACATCGCTAAAAATAATGAATCCTTCTCCACTTGAGGGAAATGGTAACACGGGTGTCGTAACCAAACTCTTCTTCACCTCTTGGAAACTTTTATCACACTCTGTCTAGATGAACTTGACCCATTTTCGAGTTAACTTGGTTAATGGATTATAAATTCATGAAAATTTTTTCACAAACCTCCTATAATACCCTGCTAATCCAAGGATACTACGAATATCAGTTATCATTGTAGGTTGTGGCCACTCCTCTACAACTTTTGTCTTTACAGGGTCAACTCTGATTCCTTCATTGGTAATAATGTGTCCTAAGTAAGAAACTTTCTATAACAAGATTTCACATTTGGTAAACTTCCCAAAAATCCTCTTCTTCCATAGAGTTTTCAAAATAACCCTTATATGATCCTCATTCTCCTCAAAACTTTTGGAATATATCAGAATATCATCAATAAAAACTACCACAAAGTTATCAAGGTAGTCCTTAAATACTCTATTCATCAAATCCATAAAAATAATAGGTGTATTAGTCATTTTGAAGGGCATTACCACAAACTCATAATGCCCATATCTTTATCAGAAGGAAGTTTTTGGAATATCTTCTTTCTTCACTCTCAATTGATGATAACCAGATCTAAGATCAATATTAGAGAATAATTGAGCCCCACAAAGTTGGTCAAATAAGTCATCAATTATTGGAAGAGGGTATTTGTTCTTCATTTTGATCCCATTTAGTTCTATATAATCAATGCATAGCCGCATTGATCCATTCTTCTTCTTCACAAAGAGAACTAGTTCTTCCCAAGGAGACACACTCAGTCAAATAAAGTCCTTATCCAAAAGATCTTGTAGTTTTTTCTTTAACTCCTCTATCCCCACATCTTCCATCCTATATGAGTTCTTTGATATCGGATGGGATCCATGTATGAGTTCAATGGAGAACTCTACCTCTCTTTTTGGGGGAGGTCCAGGTAACTCCTCAGGAAATACATCAACGTATTCCTGGATGATGGGGACATTTTCTATCCTTAAACTCTCATTTCCTTCTTATTCTTGATTGGTCAACTCTATAAAGAAATATATAGAAGTTTCCTCTAGACAACGATTAGGATGTGATATCTCTCCTTGGAAGAAAACTGTAGGGTTTCCATTCGAGACTACTGAGAATTCATTGCTTCTACATTTGATCTTAGCATTATAGTTTGAGAGCCAGTCCATCCCTTGTATAATGTTGAATTCTAGCATGGGAATGACTACTAGATTTTCGATAATATTATTCTCACTAAAGTATATACTAGAGTTTCTAAACACTGATGATGCTTGGATAATCCCACCAAGAGTCTTGACTGATAACTCTACTTTTAGAAAATCGGGGGTTGATTCTAAATTATTTTCTAACTTGGAGGAAATAAAGGAATGTGTAGAACCAGAATAAAAAAAAGTACTTGCTAGCTTTGAGAGAACAACAAGAGTACCTTCCACCACATCATTTGGTTCTTCAAATTCATCCGTAGTGATTGAAAAAGTATGAAATTGTTCCCTTGGCTATTATTGAGGCTAATAGTGATTCCCCTCAACTACCCTTGGATTTGGACAGTGATTGAAAAAGTGCCAAAATTTTCCACACTTATAGCATTGGACATTAGGTAGGGTCTGCACTATCTTCACCTTTTCATTATTGTTTAGAATTTGAGGCTTCACCTCACTATAAAATTTTTTTGCAATGTGGCCATATCTACCACACTTATAGCACTTCCCGCTCCCAAGAAGGGAGTTCCCTGAATGCTTCTTCCCACATTTATTACTCGTCGTACATTGTACTTTCTTGCATCCTCTTACCTGATCTAAGATCCTACCTAAGAATGGACCCATTGATCTCTTCTTGTCATTGGATTTATGAAACCACTATGTCTCACCAAACTCTAGTTCGGTCGTTATTGCACTTCGTATGATCTCATCATAGATTTCATAGTCTCAGTTTTCCATATTCGTCTGAAGATAAGGTCTCAGGCCACCAAAGAATCTATAAACCTTCCCATTAGGATCCATGACAAATCTTGAGGTGTAATGGGAATGCCTTGTGAAGTTCATCTCGTAGATTCCCATAGATTCATTCTCCTTTTTCTTCAGCTCGAGAAACTCCTTCTCCATTCTTGTTCTCATGGAATGAGGGAAATACTTACTGAAGAAGGTCCCCCTGAACTCTTTCCACTCCATAGATTCAACCTCCACTCTTAGCCTCATGTTTTTAATCAGTTCCCACCACTGATCAGCTTATCCCTCTAAATGATAGACAACCAAGGTGACCTTCTCTTGCTCTGAACAGCGCAGTACATAAAAGATCTTCTCTATAGAGTTGATCCAATGTTCAGCAATAAATGGGTCAGTCGATCCACTGAAGGTTGGTGGTCGTTGATTCATAAAGGACTCAATATAAAGTTGTTCTCTTCGTGGTGAGATCGGTCTCTCATCTTGATTAAATTTATTTCTTATAACTTGAGTGAGTTGGTTTATCATTCACATGAAAGTTTCCATTCCGACTTCCATTATAGGGTTATCAGTGTATGGTCCATTGTGGTCACCATTTGCATGGTTCCTCCTATTTTCCACCATTTTCTAAAATAATAAAACATTAGTGAGAAACTTATTTATTTTAAGAATCTTTTAACTATAAAGTATTTTATGTCTTAAAACTTCATGGTTTAAACAATTACCTTTCTCTATAAATCCCCCATAATGATTCATAAAAAGCTTATGATTAACTAGACATATTCCTGAGGAGTTTCATAACCAAGAGTGAATCAAAGACCATTGTCATGTACCAGGATACCTTGGGTCAATCCTGAAACTCCTTGTTAGAGTTTTCACTCCTAGGTACATCTGTTCCAGATCTGCCTCTACCTGGTCGTATCCAGACAGGTATGTATTTACTTGATAAACCACTTACTCAATACTCAATGAAATACAAGAAAGTATTCATATATTTAAACTTGTCTATAAGGTTATTCCTAAAGTTTCCATAGCCTAATTTACATAAATAACTAAACTTTCCTTTGATACCAACTATGGAATCCCAACTTTTTATTACATAATTTTTATTACATTTTACAAACAGAGGACCTTTAAAGTCCAATGTCTTGGAAATACGGAACAAAATAAATGAAAACATAAAACAATATTCTAAATTCACTTGAAAGTCCTATTTAAAAGTTCATCCTATGAACAACTACTACATCTCTTATCCTAGAGACATACATCAAAGGAAGGGTGAGCAGAAAGCCCACTAAGGAAAGCAAGGGTTTTAGCTTACTTGTGATATCTATAAGAACTTGATAAAGACATGATCAATGGAAGTAGAGGAATTTCATAATGAAAATAACTTGAACCATAACATGAATATGTGGCTACAATATTTAATTTAGACATTCATGAACATATCACCAACGTTCATCCCCAAGGTGTCATAAAAATTACCAAGGTTATTCACCAAGGTATTGTGAAACTTGTCATCTCTAGAGATTAAATTCTTTACCCAATGAATTTGAGTGATATCAGGGTGAAACCTTAATATGTATTTATTTTTATGTGATACACATAGATAATAATCAAAAATTTCATAAATGACCCATGGAGAATAAAATAAATGGGTTCATTTCAAAATTGTGATGTTTTAAAAGTTCTTAAAAACTTGATCGTTGTGTCATTTATAACCCATGGAAAGGGAGTGCGTGTTATATGTATGTCAATTCCAGAATAAAATATATCATTTTTTTATATTTATGAATACCCATATAAACAAAATAGGTCTGGTTATTCACATAAATAAAATAAGAGAATTTCTTGAGAGAAAGATAGATATTTTGCGATGAAAATTCTACAGCATAACGACAACATAATATGTTTTTAGAAAACATTAAAAATAGAAGGGACAACGGTAAACCACTCATAAATGAATCATAACACAGTATTAGTACATAATAAATAAGAAATAAGATCATATTATGGATATTTTAATGACATACCACATGAAAAAGAAACATGAAAGGAAAGAGACAAATGAAATTTCTTTTACGAAACTTCGGCAGCCAAACGACATCACTTAAAATTTCAGAAAACTAGTTGATGAGAGCGGAAAGGGTTTCACATATTTTGTACATAAATTGCACATAAATATGGATATATAAGAATGAACCCAAACATAATGAAATAGAAATTATAATACACAACACAATGGAAGTCATGACTTAAAAGAGGAGGGTGAAAGAATCCCTTACCGTGAAGAGTAACTTTGAAAGCTTGAAGGATGGGACCTTGGGGACCTGAGGGCACCTTGGGAGAACTAATTGGGAGGTAAAAATACTATAACTTCCTTTAGTAGGATTTTGGAATGAAATAAATGGGGTAATGTATTGGTATTTATAGGAAAAGTGAGGGAATATTTAATTAATTTCCAAAGGACACCTCATCGGTGGTATTTGCAAAACCCTAGGCTTACCCATGGTTTTTTCACATGGTATTGGCCACTTGGGACACATCATATCATATATTACTATTCACAAGTAGACCAGAATGATTAAATAAATATTAAATAATTATTACATCATTAATTATGTCATTAAACACCCGAAACTCAAAACTGTATTTTTACTATTCACCGAAAATTCTACTGCTTCAGAAAAATCCCAAAACATTACCCTAACCTAATATCGATTCTCTGAATTCAAAAATGAACTCAATTATATAAAAATAGATTTCTAAATATTTTTAATTTAATTTTTAAATAAAATCATTATTTATTCCATATAAACAACATTAAATCTATAACTCATTTTGTAACACCCTGAAAAGGTAATCAAGGACCCATAAAATTATCTTATAAACATAAGACAATAAAGTAACAATTTATGATTAAATTTTATGAAAATAAATTTTCATTTTAAATTATTAAATTATTAATAAAATTTTAAATAAAATATTTATGACCTACAAAAATAACAAATTTTACCATAATAATAAATAACAATTTTATTTATACCAACGGATTAAAAAAAGTATCTAAGGTCGTGTTACATAGGCCCTTTTAACTCCTGCATAGGACCTAAGTGTAAGGTGTTCTATGGTGATAGAATCTTGGGGCGACTCGGACAACATTGTCTGAGTGGTGATTTATATCATCTTAAACTTCTCCCTTTGGTGATTTCGTTCAAGCTTTACATGTTAGAGTTTGGCTTGGGATTGGTCTAGAGAAAATCCCAGAGAAGCAACCTCCTTCCCAAGCTTTGAAAGAAGGGATTCGTATGGCCCGAGTCTACTGGATGTGGCCATCAACTCCTCTTTCTATATTAATTAACCAATATCACTTGTATTTATAAAAAATAATCAAAACGTTAAGAGTCTAGTTTCCAACGGTCATATTGACAGTCAAAACCCAACAGTCTCATTTTAATTATACTGACTTCATTAATTAAAGGATATAGTTTCGTTGAGTATAAAATAAAATAACACACAAATTTTGTAAATAAATATTATTAAAAAGTTCAGGTCGTTACAAGAACATAATATCATTCTGGATATGAATCAAATGCATCATATATGTAACAAACATGGCTTATGTAACCAAGCATATAAAGAAAAACGAATCAGTTAACAGCAGAAACGATGATAATACTGAAATATTATTAACAAAGCAATATTAGAAGAGCATATATGATAACATATTTAAGTATGCGGTTCTTGTATAATTTAATAACAATTATATAACTATTATACAGGAGGTTAACATACCCTTCATCAAGGAAAAGTACAAGGTAATGGTTAATTCTACAATATCTTCATTATCCGAGGTTGTTTATACATGAGTATCTACTGGGACCTCTTTATCATCCACATCCGTGTTTCATAAAAATGTATTTCAAATTTTTTTTACAATTTCTTATACTATGGGTTAAAGTAAATTATACACCTGTTTGACTTTTTATGAAATGTTTATAAGGGAATATTTATGTCGTTTTCCAAACAAGGTCATTTATGAGATTTTCAACAATATTAAGGAAAGAATGTTTTTTTAACTTATACATTGAGTGAAGATATTTTCCGCCGTTATAACATCTTCGAAGCTTCCCTTACAAGCTTATAAGAATATTTTAAAAAAAATTATTTCTTTTATAAATATTTGACTTTTAAATGATTTCAAAATAGAAATAGATATTTCTCTCAAATAGTTTTGATTTCATCTTTGTCAACATCCTTTGATGGAATTTTTCTTGTTTGAAGTTGATTTATTATGATACAATCTTCAATATTGTATTGAAGGTTTTGGGATGTGTTTGACTGTGGATGTGTTATTTTTATACCATTCATGGTTTATGGTTAAAGGATTAATATTTCATATGCTAGTTTTAATATGAATGTTTATATTATGTTTCAACATTTTCATATGAGGAATGCATTGGACTTAGTAAGTGACGGCTGGAACCCTCTATAGCTCCTCCATGCATCGGTGTTTCTCATGAGACAAACTAGTGTCTTGACACAAGGCCTTGAAAAAATATTATCTGTAGTCTTGGCACGAGGCCTTGACTATGTGTTTATGATATCTGGCATGATGCATTCTATCATTGCGAAATTGGAAGTTGATATTAAATGTGATTATGCTACTAGTAGAATATCTATGTGAATAATTAAATGGAATTATTTGATTTATTGTTTCCATATTATGCTGAAGTTTAAGTTTAAAAGGCTTGTGGTTTGGTTTAATACATTTTCTTAAATGTTTATGCTTATTTATGAAAGTTTCTACTATATTGTTATCCTTACTAAGCACCAGAGCTCACCCATTTCTATGTTTTATTTTTTCTAGGATTTGAAGAAGTATTTTATGAATGACTTGCATGGATAGTCTAAGGGAGATGAATGTGTTAAAATGATACACAATGTTGTTTTTTTATTTCATAATGTAATATAAAACTTATGTTTGTATCTAGTACTTCCAAGGCTCTTAAACTGATCGGTATTTCAAGATTTGACCACATGTGATCATGCCAATTTTATGTAATAATGCACCAAATCTAGGTAACTAGGGTCAGGGCGTTACACATACCAACAAGTTTATCTTATTTCCACTTATGATATCAAATTTTTATCACTTATTATAACCCTTACTAAGCATTTTAGCTCACATTTTCTTATGTTTCCATCTCATTTAGCCAACTTTTTTTGTGTTTCATTTTTTATTAATAAAAATTAATGGTTATTTTATGATGTAAATATGTTATTAAAGAAGAATTATAGTGAATAAGAAGATCTTTGAAATTCGAAGGGGACACTAAGAATTTTGGTGAGGATAATATCATAATAACTAATATATCAGGTGATGGAATACTTGTATATGATGTTTAAAGATTATTTGAAGTGTTAAATAATTCCCCAGGATAAGTTGAATAGGTTTTGATTTTATTTGGATAAGTAATACAGAAATTATGAGTTAAAATGGTTACCTACGTAAAGGTAATCTTGATATGTTGAAACCAGGATAAGGGTTATTTGGAAGTTTCATAAAGCTCATCTAAAACATTTATATGAGTGGCACTAGAGTACATATTCTACTTCAAGGTAACCCTAATAATCAAAGACCCATGTAAGAGTTATCATCCATATCCATAAGACCCATCTGTAAATTTTGTTGACTATGTAAAGGTAATTCCAAATTTTTTCATGATGCATAATAGTCATCTAGAATCGACTTAAGGGTTGGTATAAAGACCATGAATTATATAATGTTCATCCAAAACAATGTAAAGTTCATATCTAGTCTATATAAAGGCAATTTAGAAGCTAAATAAAGGTACCTCTGAGCCGTGTAAGGTTCATCACCATTGTAATGGATATGCATATGAGTCATAAAAAGAGACCCTCATAACGTTTATTGAAGATTTGTATTCGAATGACTAAGAATCCTATCTGGATGGTCACTATAAGGATCAATTTATCTTTATGAACTCTGTGATAGTTGAGTAATCATAAGGAAAATTTATCCTTATTGTGATGTGGATATTTCTAGTATTATGTTCTATGGGAAAAATTATATTGTTAAGGTGATCTATTCTACATGGATCAAACATCATGATCTAAAATAGATCTTAATTAAGGTTGAGATTAAAAAAGAATCATCCAAGTAAGGTGTTTAAATCAAATGAATCCCTCACTGTATCTCAATACCAACTTTAAGATGGTGAAATAGGAAGATAAGTATTTCTATAGCATAGTGAAAGATATAGTTTATGAGTGAAATAGGAAATTATTGATCACTATTACATAATGGTGAATGTTTCCAAATAATTTCTTCCTGATGAGTTTCAAAATGGGAAGATGAGGAAACCCACTCTATAATAATGAGTGTTTCAAGAAAAATTTACCACATTTTAGAAAAAATTACTCATTTATGACATGTGGGTAGTCATGGTTTCTCATGAATAGTATAGTTTCAGAGTATAAACCATGAAGACCATATCGTGGTCTATTCTTGGTTACCATTTTGAGAATCTATCAACATTATAAGTTGTATTTGGTTCAACATGGGGAGCTCTAAGCCACAACACGCCTTGTGTTACTACATGATTTATGCAGTAATGAGGAATAAAGGAAATAAATGTGTTTAAAAGATTTCCATATTGTATTTCATAAATAATAGAGGTAATTTCAGTAAGGTTCTATATTGAATATAAAGAATACATGTCATGTTATATTACTACATTGTTATATGTAGTTATAGAGATATTAAATACATGTGGTATTCCCAGAAGTAGTGAATGAGAGGATAAATCCATGATTTACTCAAATATCATGGAAAGGATAAACTAATTTTTTAGGTAAATTTGAATGAGATATTATATGTGATAAAACTGAGGGATGAAATATGAGGATGTCTACAAATACAAAGTTTCATATTGATACACTACATATAGAGGGAAAATTATTCTTGAGAATGTAAGATATGTATATGTATGTATATATATTGAGAATAAAAAAATATTGGTGGTGAGAGTGTTCCAATACCATGCCAATTTCAAAATTGGGTCATCGAAGAAAGAGAGATACATGACCAATATTGCATGAAGGGTTTGTTTCTCTTATAGTAAAGAAAGAATAATAAGTGATTAAGTGAGATATAATTATATATGATATTCTTGTAGGACAAAAAAACTATGAGAGAGTCATCCTATAACCTTTATATGTTGTAGATGTCAGAAATAGATTATAGAATCCATTAAAATTGTTGTAGAAATAGGAAATAAGATAAAATTCATTGAACTCTATAAGATAGACTTGGGTCACATTAGATATTCCACTTTAATAAGTACGGGTTTATATCCTATAATATATAAGAGGATATCCTAGTGGGAAAAAAATATTAAATTAAAATTTAGTGCTTTAATTATACCCAACAAGTACTAGGATAATGGGTTTAAGGACATACCTTTTCCTGAGTTATTTTTTATAATAAGAGGATAATTGTTCGTGGGGGATAACAACTATGTGTCATTGGGGATGTATTCATCCTATAAGAGGTGAATATTGTTAATAAATCTTGTGTGTATTTTCATATAATTTATTTCTTTCATCATAATCATCCATACCAATAGAGATTATATAAAAGGAAGAAAAAGATCTATACACTGAAAAAGTGAAGAGGTAAATAAGGGTATATTTTAAAATAGTTTTAAAAGTGATCAAAACTAATTCACCCCCATAGTGTTGACCATACCCTCATTGATGTTAAAAATTAGTATTAGAGCACCATGATACACATCTGATTGGATTCATAAAATTTTCTATATTTAATGATTTGAAGTTTATTTTCCAAAATAATTATAAATTTTAGACTTGGAGAATAAGTTAAAACTATTGATCATTTTTTTATCTTCTAAGATTTTGGAGAATAAAAGGAATAAAGAATTGAAAATGAAAACGTAGATTTCCCTCTAATCCAGAGAGGTGGAAAATTCATCTTCATCATGCTATTATCATGATGATTTTAGACTTGTAATGAATATAGAATATTTGATAGATAAATACAATGTAAGGAATAGGAAAAAATATTTTACCTAAATTGCATTAGAAGTGTTCCATAAAGATGAGGTAATTATTAATTATTGTCATAATAGCTCCTATAATTAACCAAGAACATATAGGGAAGATTGTATTTCTAAATAGGTATTAGATAAATAATATAATTAATCAAGTGACTACTTGTTAGAAATCATGTACGATTTATGTAAAGATGTAGTTGTATTTACTATTGGGTATTTTAAATTATTTTTGGAAGATAACACTCACCTTTATGAGGATATATAAATTAATAACAAGTTCTTGGATTAAAATGATTCGGTAAAAAAATCACCAAAAAATGAAGTAAAAAAGGCTTTAAGAATTTGGATCTTGATGAAAAATGATAAAGGTTTGAGAAGGATTTTTTAAAAGTTGTTATAGAGAAGTGAGAATCCATAATAAGGTTTGATGATAGATACTATACACTAAAATCAGATCAGAAGACTTACATTGATATTAAGAATGGTCATTTGAAAATCAAAGAAAATAAGATAAAATTTATTATAATGAATTATAAGAAACAAACAAGATGCCTGATTATAATTTTGATAACATAAAAGGGGATTGGAGAAAAAGGTAAGATCAATCTAGGATGATAGAAATACCCCCAATATGATGTTTTTGGAATTGAGAATTAAACATGTAAATTAGGAAGGTGAATAAGATTAGTACTCACAATAACAATAAAAAGAGCTATTATACTCAATAAAAGAGGATCCTTGTGAATAAAGATATAAATTATATATCAAGAACACCCATAGATAATCTGATAATCAATATCATACTAACTCTAAAGAAAAGGTACCATCTACTTTAAAAAATAATTATTGTATTAAATCCTCTTTTATATATAGTGTGGGCTTCAAGGAAAAATATGAAAAATTCTAGATGGTTAAAATGGTGACAAAACCACCACTAAATCCATAGTGATTAAAATAAAATATAGAAAATTTAGTTCCCTAAGTGAAGTTAAAAAGTGGAATAAAAAGATAAAAAACATTAAAATATGGAAAGACTATTGTTAATAAAATAAAATCAAGGTTTTTGGGTTTTTGGGTTTTTGGTGTGGGTTTTTTTGGCCCTTTGGGCCATTTTGATGTAGAATTTTAGACCTAACAAACAAATGGGTCTACAAGACATGATTTTTGGGTCTTCAAGTCGGTATTTTTGGTTAGTTTTTTTTCACTTTCTTAGTTTGGTGGTTCATTATGTTCCATGAATTTGCAGGTTCCTGTTTTATTTTTATTGTCATTAATAAATTTTAGGGATGAGTTCTCCTAGTACCTGATTCTTCTTTATTAATATCCTTTAATAAAACTATAAAACTTTCAACTATGGTGGAAACATAGAGGAGAGTGTTATTTTAGATCTACAAAGCATGAATCAAGTACTTCTAAATAAATAAGTCCAAAATGATATAGAAAAGTAAAGTGAAGAAAAATGATGAATCGTCATTAGGTAGTAAGCAGAAGGTAAATCAGGTTCAGAACAAGTCCAAGTTATCAAAAAAGATTCAATTTATAAAAGAAAATAAGCATCTTAATTTTTCAAAGGAGATAAAACATCATGGGTAATTATAAACATTACAAGATTTTTTGTATAAATGTAAGAAATAATGAATATATTGGAAGAACAGTCCAATAATAAAACAAGAGGATTGATTTATTGAATTCCATTCTAAAGTTGGCATGTTAAAAATTCAAGGAAGATGAGTCCATTTCTAAATAATATCTGATAATTTGGCCAACCTAATTAGAAAAAAAATAAAGAAATCAAAAGAGAAGGTATGTGATAAAGAAAAAGATAATATTCCTCACAAAGATAAATAATAAAAATTTCATGATTAGTTAATAATAAATTATGAACAAAGGGATTTAGAGCTGGAGTGTGGGAAATGAAAATAGATTAGACCCAATTAAAAAGATTTTATAATAATCATAATAATTTAATAAGAGAGGATCAAGAATATTAATCCAACATAAATATATATTTATGATTTTATGGATAATGTAAAGAAGAAATTACCACACAAATAATCTAAAATAATAAAATAAATCATTCCATTAAAATAAAACTAAAAATTCAGAAGAACCAACATGAAGATATTTTTCAAAGAAGGATACGAAAATAAAATACAATTATGGTTGAGAAAATTTTCTCAGCCTTATTTCTATCTCTAATAGGATTAATAAGTTCCACATTATTCCTTAATCTTTTGTGTTGTATTTTTATTCTTTCATTATAGGTAATTGAAGGTGATGCTTGTTCCCAAAAGGATAACTAATAAAGGGAAGTAATCTAAAATAAATATTCCATATCTAAAAAATTCACTATCTTGGTATGGTTTATCAAATTTCAATAAAACTAACATTATAATAAAATATCTACCTTGGTGAAGTACAAATGGAGATTATCCCTTGATAGGGAATTTATAAATAATAATCTATAAAAAAATCCAATTTATATAAATCAAGAATTTTTATAAAGTGATTAAAAATAGTCATTGAAAAGGTATGTATCTCTATTCTCTTATCCTTGTTTTTAAATAATTATTTTAGATGTCAATGAGGATAAATTAATTTAATCAATGAAAAAAAGATAAAAAAATTGAGTGAAATGTAAGGTTGGTTTCTAAAACCTACTATATGTACTTGAGTGATTTTAACATGTTTTGTTAGATGAGTGCAAGAACCCAAGTTGTTATTACAAAGAAAATAAATTTATTAATTTGTGATTACTTGGTTTAAATATAAATAAATTTTTAAATTTGATAAATAAGAAATATTAATAAGTTTTATGAGTTTATAACAGTTGGTATCATGTTCAATTATTTAATGGACACTATTATTATCTTAATCTAACCTAGTTTTTTCTACGTTGAGCACAAATCACATAGAATTAATGTGGAAATATTGATGAAACATTTCTTAGAAGTGAATTGATACCATACTTTCTTTGTATTTCCTTGTATTTGTTATCAATAAGGGGGAGATAATAAAATACAGAAAGAAAATGGGAAGGGGGTATATAAGAAAAATCATATGTGAAAAATAGTAAGAATATATTAAAAGTTATTTTCTAGCATAGGTATTGCAAATAAATAAAATGGGGTAGATTTTTTAGCCCAATTTTGTCTGTTCTAATAAAGATAACAAGTTATTATATATTGTTAATATGTTATTAAAGGATAATTAGAGTGAAGAATAAGATCTTGGAAGCTAGAGGGAGTTCTCAAGAGTTCTGGTGTGGAGAAGAGAATAATAACTAAGTTATTAGGTGATAGAATACTTATAATGATTTTTAAAGATTATTTGTAGTGTTAGATAAGTCCTAGAGTTGCATTTAAGAGGTTATTATTTGATTTGGATAATTAATCTGAAAATTCAAAGTTAGAATGGATACCCACATAAATGTAACCTCAATAATTTTCAACTTGTATAAGGGTTATTTCCAATCTATGTAAAGGTCATCACCAATATTTGTATGGGTATTAATGAACTATAGAATCCACATAAAGGTAACCTCAATAAGAAATAACCTAAATAAGAGTCACCAATAAATCACACTGGCTACATAAAGGTAATTCCATATTTTTGTATGATGGATAAGATTCATTTGTAATCTGATTAATGGTTATTATAGAGATAGTTAATTACATAAGGTTTATCTAGAACTTTGTAAAGTTCATCCATGATATACATAAAGGTAATTAAGAATCTATTTAAATGTACCACTGAGCAATTTAAGGGTTATTGTTGCTGTAAAAGAGTAGCGTATAAGTCATTAGAAGAGAACTGTGTAAAGTTCATTGAATTTCTAAATATGTATGACTGATAGTAGCATAAGGATCATTCCATACTTAAAAACTTTGTGATAGTTTAGTCACCTTAGAGATCACTTATCCTTATGGTGATGCTAATATTTCTTGTATTATATTATAAGAAACAAAATCAGACGATGCAAGTGATTTGTTCTTCATAGATCAAACAAAATGATCGCACATGGATTGTGATTCAAGTTGATATGAAAGGAGAATAAGATAAGGAAGGAGAAAAAATCAAGGAAATACAACACTATAGTGTAGTTACCACTTGGATATGGTGAAATAAGAAGCAAACTATTTTCATTCCATATTGGAATCCATGGAGTATGAGTGAAATAGAAAAATGATAATAACTTCACTATAGTGTTGACTTTTCCTTGAGACTTTCTTCCTAATGATTTGAAAAACACTAAGATGAGGAGAAACAATCCGCAATAGTGATACTTTCATGAAAAGTTACCTCTTATGAGAAACAATGAATCATTTATGTATTGGAGGTAGTCCATGTGTCCAATTATAAGTAAATACAAAGAGTCAAAATGATAAGTACCACCCCATAATCCATTATTGGGAACTATTTTTAGAAGAAAAACACTACAAATTTCCCATGGTTCAATACTTGGAGCTCCATTCCATAGACCACATTGTGATACTATTTGATTCATGCAGTAATTAAGAATTAAGGAAATTATGGACTATGAAAGAGTTTTCATACTGTATTTTGGGAAAAATGGAGATAAATTCAAGAAAGTTCTATATAATAAATAAAAGTGACATTTCATGTTATATTACATCATTATTGTATTAAGATACATAGATATTAAATAAATTTTGTATTCATAGAAGTAGTGAATTAGATTACAAATCAATGATTTACTCAAATATCATGGAAATGATAAACTATGTTTTCATCTAAATTTTAATTAGATATTATTTATGATAAAACTGAAGGATGAAATATGAGGAAGTTTTAAAATTCAGAGTCTCATGGAGACACACTCCATATTGAGGTAAAATATTCACATGATTTCAGGATATATATCAAAAATAATGAGAATATTTATGGTGGGAGTGTGTTGATACCATGAACATATTATAATTGAGTTATTTAGTAATGAAAGATCAAAAATTAGTACTGCATGAAGGGTTTATTTATTCCATACTAAATAATGAATAATAAAAGATACACTACAACATGCTTATATTAAATATTCTTATAGGCTGATGAAAGTGGTGAGAGATAAGAAATATAGCTTTCATATTATATAGATGTTAGAAGGATATTAAGGAAACCATTAATATTCATGCAGACTAAGGAAGGAATATAAAATTAATTGACGTATACAAGATAGACTTGAGCCACATCATAGATATTACTCCAAGATGTGTATTATAATATCCTGTAATCTATGAGAGGACATCCAAGTGGAAAATAGATATTTAATAGAACATTGGATTGTATATTACACCCAGTCAATTCCAAGATAATTATTCCAAATCTGTATCTTTCCCATGATCTTCTTGATAATAATAAGAGATATGTGCACATGGGATAATAACCACATGTCACTAGGGATTTGGTTATCCTATAAGAAGATGAAATTCATTAAAAAATATTTTGTGCTATGATATTTTATTTCTTTCTTTCATTACCAACATGTATACTGACATATATTAGATAAAAGTAAGAAAGATATTCATTCACTGAACAAGTGAATAGGTAAATAAGGTTAAGGTTTAAAACGGTTTAAAAACTTATCAACACAAATTTTCCCCCTAGCAGTGTTGACCATTCCCTCATCAATCCAAACACATTCCAAATATAATGAAGAACAATATTATGCATGATGTTTCCATAAGGGTACCATGTGTGGAGAATTTTTTGGGAGATATTGAACACTAATTTTAATATAAGGAATTATTTGTTTAGTGAGAAAAATATCCATTTGGTGGAAAAGGTTATGGGTTCTGTTATGTAAATATTTTCCCTAATTATCTAAAACTCTAAACCCAAAAGGAATTGGGTATATAAGTGGTGAAATATTTTTAATGATATTTTAAGTACGTATGGTTATGTTTGGGTCTCTATTGTTGGTATTAAATCTAGTTTTCAAATAATATGTTTTTGCACCAGATCTAAGAGTGCGAATATGGGTCATCTCAGTTGGTATCAGAGTAGTATTTACATAGAGGTTAGGATGTTATCAGATGAGTATATTCTAAGATTTATTGATACCATCATGGGTTAGTAAGATTAAGTTTGATTATAAGTTCAAATTAATATAAAACCTTTTGAGGTCTTATGTGATTTAATTTTAAGGTGATTAATGTTATTTTAGATATTTTCAATTTATTTTTATGAAGACTACATGATTTAGGTATAGATAACCCTTTGAGTTGATATGTTATTTTTTATTGAGTTAAATATGGTTAATTAGAATAATGGCTTAACTGGTTTTGGGAAGGTAAGTTGAGTAGTATAAATAACCCAAGCGATTGAAAAGTTATTGGGTGACAAAGTTATCTAGGTTATTTTGGGGAAAGGTCAATACATTTTTTTAGTATTCATGATAAATTTAAAATTGATTGATATGTGATATTATATAGTTTAGGGATAAAAGGTATATGTTGACTTCATGAATCATAGGATTACATAATTTTTGGGTTTAAAATATAGTAATAAATATCTTGGTAAATTAAGGTTTAGTAATTTTTTGGTATTAGGTTATAAATATTAAGAAGATGAAACTTATGGAAAATTGATTTAAAATAAATAGAAATAGTTTGAACAAATAGTCTCATAGTTTAATAAAATGTATCATGGGTTAAAATGAAGGTATTATAGGATAAGACATCTTATGATTGATTTTTCATATTAATATGTTTATTTACTCTGATTTTATTATATATTATCATAAAAATTTTGGTTTTATTATTTGGTTGAGTATAGGATAATGAAAATCAATTAATGAAAGTTATGTCTTAATAAACTCATATAACCAACTAAGGAGTCATATTTTACAAAAAAGGTTACGAAAAATAAAAATCAAGGAATATGTCTGTTAAGAGGTAAAATATGATTTTCCTAGTCTTACATAAGATAGAGAAGTTGATATCTCATTTAAAATTATATCTTTATTATTCACTATCGTTTGGATACCCTCGTGTTTTCTAGGTAATTGAATTTCAAAGGAAAAAATCTTTTAAGGGGGTTTAATGTAACAACCTATGGATTTTAATAATAAATCACATTTATATTTTATTAATATCCATGGTATGAATTTATTCATGTAAAATTTATTTTAAAAACTGTATAGTTGTTTATTTCATTCATAAAAAGATATTATAAGATCAATTATATGTTTATTATAAATGTAAAATTAATATATTTACTTCCTCATTTTCAGAATTTTTTCTTTAAATGATAAATTTATTTCCTTACCATGATTTGTAATTTTATCTAAATATAGAATTATTGTTGAATATTTTAGATTATAAATTTAAATTTATGATATAACTATGGATTTATTTTTATATTCATCAATATAAATAATTTTAAAAAGGCATGAAATAGGAATATGATTTTTCATTTGAAAAAAACAATTGTTTTTATTTTAAATAAAGTATTTTTCCATGCAATATATGGTTCTATTTAAGAGTTAAATTTATAAATTTTATAATATTAATTATATAAAATGGAATTAATTTTTGGTATCAGTATGTCGGAATTATCTTAAGATGATTTTTTTATTTTTCTAATCAATTTGATATTTTGAAGATTAATTAAAAAAATAAAGCTTTTATGAATGTCGTAACTTATATTAAATCATTATGGTATAAATATGAATTAAAAATTTATGAATCATTTTATCAATATTAATATATAAATCTTGTGATATTTTACTCGAAATATCATCCAATTAATATAAATTAAATTTATATCAAGATTAATACAAAAAAATTATTAGTTCTTATGAATTACCTGTGCAACATTGGAAAATTAATAATAAGTGAATTTAATATAATATTTTGAATGGAAAATGTATATTAGTGACATAGAATATTAATATTATTAATAATAAATAATTTTTATGCATATAAATGAATTTTATAGTTATATAAAAGGTTAATTATCTAAACGCTTACTTGGAATTGACACAGTGCTATTGTAAGTATGATGGAAGTCAAATAAATGGTTTTAAAAACATTTAAATTGATAAGGTAAAACCCCTTGAGATTTTAAAATAACAGCTTTATGTTTTATATCTTATACGACACACAACATCGAGCATAAACGACCCACAAAATATAATGCCATTATAAACTAGCTGTTAAATTAGTGTATATGAATGATATTAACTACATTATGAAATATATATATAAGGGTCCTACTAAATATAAATTTCTTTATAAATTATTCATAAATAATCACTCGAATTTTAATAAAGATATTTTATTCTTTAAAAAAATATGTTTCATTAAGAAATGAATTTTATTTATTTTTATGAGAAACTATTATGATTAAGTTATGGAAATTTTGGAAAATTTATTTTATAAAATTAAAAAAATTATTTAAATAATAATATCAAAATTATCTTTGGGTGAAATTTGGTATTTATTTGAAATGTTTGATTTTTTTAGCGAATAGTGAAAATTAACAATTTTTCAAATAAAATCATTTCTTTTCATTAAATCAAGTAATTTAAAACATCCATTATGTTTTTTATTTGGTATTACTGTGAAATATGGAAAGTTTTATTCATAATAATCTAATTAAATTTATTTAAATCATAAATTTTCATGATTTGGGTATAAGTTTACTTTTATGCTTGAAAATGGGGTTTTATGCAAACTATGATTAAATGTATAAAGTTTATCCATTTTATTTAATCAAAATAACCCCTAGTATGAAAATATTTAAGCTAAATTAAAAAATTATATATCTATTTATATGAATTGAAAATCATATAATGATGATTTCTAGTAAGAAAGTTAATATAGGATCATCTAATACTTGAAAATGTATTTCTTCAAAATCATTTTTCGGCTCATTTTATGAGGTTAATTTTAAATTTAATTATTCCACTTTTTTTGTTTGAATTTGATATAATATATTATATGATTTTAATCATTATTATTATTATTATTTAATAAGGTCAACTTAATTTTGGTCATAATAAATAGTAAAATTATTAAAATAACTAGTTACCATGGTGAAAAACTAAAATGGTAAAAAGTGAGTAAACTTAAAGGTAAATGGTATAAATTTTTTAATACATGTTAATTTTTGAATGGTTAAGATTTTGATATAACATATCACTCCTCAAATCTATTATTTAACAATTTTTTAGGCACTTGGATTTAGAATGACTTCCCATTATTGAATAGTTTTGAGTATTTACAAAAATGCCACTATCTCTCACTTATAAAAGGGAACCTACTATCCTCTACATTACACACTTCAAAATACTTGTGCTCCCAAATCTCGTCCTTACTTCTCTACCCACGTCCTATAGGCCTTTTTTTTATTATAGAACCAATCTATGGAGGCTTTATTTATAATCCTAAAGAGGTGGTCTAAAGAATATGTATCATTATTAACCATGCATATCTGTTTCTTTCTTGTTACACCTCATTAAAATATTACTCAATCATGATGATATAATAACATAAGTATCTCACAAATTCTGAGATTTTATTATTTTAATGGAATAACCTATATCCATCTCCACTCCCATCACATGGGAAATAAAACCATCATTCTTATGTACGATGAACTATCGCCTCAGAAACTGATGTAATTTGTTTTCTGCCATCACCTATTAATGGTTTTAATATTAATGGATTTAATATTTATATATTATCTTAAATAAATATTAATAATTATAATAAATTAACATATCATGTACCTTTTTTTTGGGAAAATCCCTTAAGGAAACATTGGATCATTTTTAGGTTGGTTGTGTTTGTTGACAAAGTAGGTTTACATAATGAATTGTTGAGTTCTAGATATTTTGTTGGAAATCAATATTCAGAAATAACCATGAAAAAGGAATTGATGAAATGAAGGTAGTACAAAATATTAGATACAAGGTGGTGCAGTTTTCTAGTATTTTCCAAATTTTTTGGGTCCAAAATTTTTATTTTGATGAGCATTATGAAAATGGATGTCCATGAAGATATCATCAAAACATGGAAAATGATTTATTTTCACAAATATGAGCCTCACGAAGTGTATTTCTCAAATTCATTAAGAATAGTGATGGTGATATCTACGATTATGACGTACTTCGCAAATGGTAGAGGTGAATAGAATTACGAGGGAGCAATGCGGTGGCATGAAGCATTTGACAGAGAGCATTGTAGAAATGAAAGATTTCAGTGGTGCTTTGTGATGAGAAGATGTGCCATAGAGAATATTTTTACCAATCTATAAATTGTTCCAGAAGAAGTGGAGATCTTAATTCTATTGTGCCTATAAATAAGTGGTTATCCCTCTTTATTCTGGATGAGCTTAAGAGTGAAAATCTGAAGTCATTTTGATTTTGTAAAGAAAGGGGTGCTCTGTGAAGAAAGGTTTCAAAGAAAGGCTTCATATTTTTGAAAATAAAATCCTATTATTGACCTCTAAGTATTGATAGCTTCACGAATAATGGGTGTTCAACATTGTATTAGTGATCTTCATGAATGAATTCACTCTGCGACAGATTGAGCTCTGCAGCGGCCTGAGCTCTACGAACACTTGAGCTCTGTGAAGGCTTGAACTTTGTGAAGCAGTGTACTCCACAAAGATGTATGCTCTATTAATTAGTATTGTATATAAAGCCGTGTGATCTGTGAAGAATTTATCTCTACAAAGGTGTATGATTTGCGAAGAGGTGGTAACGTTGCGAAGGCTTGTTTGAGCTTTGAAAATGTATTTCAAAGGTTATTTCCCAGTGTTCAGTGGAAAAGGGTTATTCATCAGTGGATGAAAATTGGACATCAACATAGCATCTACATACTATATACTATGTATTCATTATAGATAATTAAAGAACCTACCAGTATCTAAATTGTGAGTGGATCTCATGAATAAATAGTTAGATCTCATCAGTTGAGAGAGTAGTGAGCTTTCAAATTGTGGTTGGATGTAAACTATGAGGGAAAGTGAGTTCACTCCAAACTTTTTAAATAGCAGTGCACTTATAATTTATTTGGTACATTGGCACATTGTAAGTGTATGCTCCTTGTATGTAGGCCAGTAAGTGTAAACCAAGTAAAATTATTGGGTCTTGTGCATGCTTTAAGATCAGTTCATACTCTACAATGGGAATGAGAGAGAAGAGAGTTTTGTTTAATAACATAATAAGATTAAAAGTGGAAATATTTTTAATCTATCATACCCTAATTCACCTCCCACCCCCTTAGGGTATCTATCCTAGTTAACCTGACACCTTGTTACCTTACCATCCATTGATATATAATAATAATGTTCATGTGTATGGAAGACTACTGCCTCGCAAAGCGATGTGATTCATTTTTTATTACCACATCATAATGGTGGTATATGTAAGTGTATTTAAATAAATAAAATGATATTTATGATATAATGATAATTATTTAAATTTTAAATAACACTCACTTTTTTTCCATCATTATCATTGAAAAATAAAAATGTTACTCATGCATACATAGGACCAGCCCTCTCCATGATTGTTTGTAGTTCATTTTTCATATATATATCTATATATATACATCATGGTTGGTTCTAAAAGTATAATTGATGTTTAAATATTATAATTATATAATTATTAATATTATTTATATGATGGAACAAATACCCCTTTGACAATAATTAACACATCAACGCCATTTTAAAATTATGAACTGAGTATCCTCAAAACACTCGATGTGGACATAAATCAATAAGTAATTATATATGTAATTAATACAAATTAATTAAATGGTTTAAGTGTAAGGTATTAAAATAATAAAAGTTACTTAATAAAAAAATAATTCATATAGGTTTATTATACATTAGATAAAGTACAAACAAAATAATTCTTGACTTGAGGTAATGGTTTTCATGTAAAAACTTATTTATTTGAGACACATGTTCTTTTATGCACCCAATTTATTTCAAAAGGTGTATATAATGAAAAATTAATATTAAAAATCATTTATTATTCTTATTCATTGTATTTTTAATTTAACTCTAATCACTCTCTCTCCCCTTCAAGTTGGTTTTATTAATATGTTCCTTAAACCATAAAGGATTTCTATTCTCACTTTTACTTCTATAAGACATATGTCATATTCGCAACTTATTTTTATAGTGTATATAATATTGCTAAAATTTTTATATAATTAATATAATTATATTTATGGTATATTAAGTTTCATTTAAATTTACTTCTTTCATAAGGGTTGTGATTCAAAAGTTACCAAAATGATAAGGGTTTACTTAACAATCTCATCATTATTCAGGATTGTTTATGTTTAAGCCTTCAATAGAGGAATTGATTGATATTTATATATTCAACCCAATAAATTTTACTATAATATATTTATTAATGAAATTTTAAAGTAATTTTACCATTTAACTATCTTTTGTATTTAAAATTATTTATAAAATGTTTTTAAGAAAATATGACTTTATTTATATCTTCAGTCAAAAAACTGTTTTCATCCATATCCATGTTTTCTAAAAATATTTTCAAGGATGTTTCTAAAATTATCTAAATGATTTATTAAAGAAATTTTTAAACATTCCTAACTTTTTACAAAAAAAATATTAAAGGAATCTTCTTTTCGTTTTTCGAACAATGTACTTTTTAACCATTTTTTAACAGTGAGAAAAGAATGATTTTTAACTTTTTTGATATTTCTGTAATTAACTGACATCATGAATAATAAATTATTTTAATATTCCTTTATATGTTTCCATGTTTATTTTTAAATAAAATTTTTTATATAATATTTTGGAAATTTTTAGATTCTGAATAAGTGATTTTAAAGTGAAAAATGTATTTTCACATGAAATATTCCATTTAACTTTTAAAATACATTATCATCAATCAAAAAAACCTTTGATGTTGTGGATGTCCTCTAAATTATGTTTATATGTATCTCACATATAAACCTATATTACTCTTCCTTTCTTTTAAGAGTAAATACATACCTTAAGGTTACCTCTCAAATGATTTCATTTTGAAATTTCCTTTGATTATGATATGAAACAAGATTATGCAACCCATTTTCTTTCTATGGTAAATTCATATTATTTTTCATTATGATTGATTTCCATTTTATGGAACACATAATCATAACTGTGTTATTATGGGTGTGCCCAGAAAGTGTTCCACTACATTGGGTAAAGCTTTAGTCTCATGAGGCATCATGTATGGGATTAGGAAGTAAACCTAATGAATTATAATACATTGTCCACTATGTGGTATTATTTAGGTAGTTAGACTTGACTCATGTTTATGTAATGATATATATTACCACCACATTTCTTATGATTCTATAATCTTATAATACTATGTTCTATATTTTGTGATAACATGTGGTTAGTCATGTGAATTATCTTATATGATATCTTGTTATACCTTTGAATCACATGTTATGTTTCCTTATCATGTTTATTCCATTATTTAGATTTTTAGCTCACTTGGTTTTTTATTCCGTTGGTTATCAAATTCATTTTTAGAAGATAGAAAGAATTTAATAGCTCATTATGGGGAATAAAATGAATAATTTTTATTTTATCCTCACTTTGATGTATTATGAACTTAGTCATTCAAAGACACTAAGCATCATGATCTTTGGGTTGTAATTAATAGATGTTTATGTTAAAATGCATGTAATAATATGTGTAAAAGGCTTGGATAACTATAAATTCTATAAAAAATGGTCAAGTTATTTTTGGGGATTATGACTATAATTATTTAGTTATAACCCTATGGATAAGTATAAGGATAATACTAAGTATATAAAAATATCATGAAATTTTGGTGAAGTATAGAGTGAGTGGGTTCTAAGTAATTACATTCTTATCTGGATAATAAAAGTGGATGTTGATCTTGAACATTTGTATACATGGGTAATAAATCCAAAATTAATATTTGGATTTACTCGATATTCACCTAGTGCATGACAATGGTCCTTGATACACACTTTTTTTGATACTCCCAGGGGATATGTTTTGGAAATTCAAAAACTCTTTATGAACCATTATAATGGACTTGAACGAATTTCTAGGATAGAAAACCTAATTGAAAATGTTACCATGGATAACCTAGATTGAAACATAGAGACTCATAAGTCAAGATATACTTATCATTTATAATTTATTCCTTATAGGTTTATAATTTTCCATTTGGTATGTTAATACATTCACATCTTGTTTCTTTCAATCTTTTTATTTAATGGTGGGAAATAATAGAAATAATTTCAACAACCTATGTGATGGGTAATGTAATGATTTCCATAATGATATGCCTAAACTAATAGAATATAAGTTATATATCTAGTGATATTTCTAAATAATCAATATTGAATTATGATTAAAATTTTTAACATGGTTGAATTTCTAAACACATAAAATAAGTGAAAGATGGTGTCTTATGGAATTTCAAATGTTAAATAAAATAAAGAAAATAATATTACATTTTCTACATATAAAAAATGTGGGAATAGGTACCATGGAAAACTCATTAAAGGAACTGGAAGATTATTTATGTGTGGAAAAGTGGGTCAAACATTAGCTATCTGAAGAAAAATGATGCATCTTGTTAACAAGATGCATGGAAAAAAAATTTAACCAAAGTATCCTCTAATAGTTAAATGTTAGAGATGTGGAGAAATTTTTTATTCAATTCCCTAATCCAAGGATTAATTCCTAAGGGTCTATGTTATTATAATCATTAAAGTGTAATGATTTAAGTGTTTAGGTGTTAAAACATGAGAATATTGTTGTTGAAGTATTTTTATCAATGTTATTATATTTATAAAAATCATAAAACATATAAGGAATATTATATAGTAGTTTTATTTAAGGATTTTCAATAATATGTTAAATATTATTAATGAACTCAAAAGGTGATTATTGGTAAGGTGAAATTTTATGGAAGAACACATGATTAAGGAAAATATAATCATTCATATGCGGTTACTATTTTGGTAATTATAATTAATTAAAATTATTTGATTTTATGGAGAATAATGATTTCGATAGAAAACCATAGATATTAAAAAAACTGATTTGATAACTAATGTTATTTTTAATGATGTTCATCATATTATTTATAATTTAATAGTATAAAGGTGAATTATGAATGTGGTTATCACATTTGATTTTCCATAGTTTCAGAAAAAGGACAACCCTCATGTTGGGTGACAACCCATAGCATCTGAAAAGGCTATAGGGATTGAACCCACACTTGAAGGGAGATAAGGGTGGATTTCCTTCCACATCCTACACAATGTTTTGGTTAGTATGACATTGTTTTCACTTTAAATGATTGATGGATATATATTAAGTTTATTTTGGGAAACATATTTTTAGGATCAAATCTTTTTTATTTTTTTTGGATTTTGAGGTGATTAATGATATTTAGGAAAATATTTCACTAGGTTGAGGTATATATAACCCTTAGGTCTAACATGTGTTTTAACATGAAAGGTAATTATTTAAGAACAAAATTAAATTTTTGAATGTTAAGGTTATTTGTGATGTAGGGTTATGAAATTATTTAAGTTGAACATTAGTTTTAGAGATTAATATGATGATGTATTCATTTTGTGAATTATCTTAACTTTTCCTAACCATTTATGGTTTTAGTTAATACTTAAATAAAATAGGGATATCTTGATATCATTTTATAGAATCATGTAATCTATTTGAAGTTATTTTTTGTGCTTCAGGCATGAAAATTTAATTTTGAATACTTATAATTTTGATAAAAAAGATGTGATTGTGTTGAAATTTTATTAAAGTATGAAATTATACATTTAATATAATTATATTTACTTATTTACTTAGTATATATGGTAAAAGTATCCCTTAATATTAGGAAAAGGATCTTGAAATAAAAATATTGTCCATTTTAGATAAATTGATGGTCTCTTATCTCTTAAAAAGGGTATAATTTAATCTTCTAAATGTATATTCTTTCCAAATATATGTTTTCAATTCCCACCAATATTATTCTATGTGGAAAATTATTTATGTGATAACCTTCATACTTCAATTTTTTCTCTTATAGAGAGGAAGTTTTATTATCCTTTTATACGATGTCGGATTTCAACAATGATATTTTCAAATGTCAAACTTTTCATTACTAAGTTCAAGAGGGAGTAATTTATTAAATGGGTATAATGAACCACCATGAGATTTAAAAATAATAACATTGTATTTGATAGCATAAACAACACACGATATCAAGATTGAATGAACCGCAAAATATATTACTACTATAACCTTGCCTTTAGATTTATGGGTATAAATAATATTAATTAATTTATTATATATATATATATATTTCCTAATAAATATAAATTTATTTATAAATTCATAATAAATAAGCAATCTACTTTTAATAAAGATATTTTATTATACAAAAAAATGTGTTTCCTTAAAAATGTTTTTTATTTCTTTTTATGAGAAAATATTATAATTAATTTATGGAATTCCTAGAAATTTTATTTTTTAAAATGAATATAATTTTTGAAATTATTATATATAAAATAGAATAAGGTGAGATTTTTATATTTTTTTGAAATGTTTTATTTTTCATTGAATAGTGAACATAACAGATTTTTCAATTACCATCAGTTCTTTTCAATAAATAAAGTAATACAAAAGTTCTATTATATTTTTGATTTTATATTAAATATAAATTTACAACATTTTATATATAATAATATAATTAATTTCATTTGAATCATAAATTTTCATGATTTTTCTAAAAGTTTATTTTTATATTTAAAAATGGGGTATTCTATAAACTCTTTTTAAATGAAAAATATTTATCCAATTTAATTAATTAAAATAACACACATTAAGGAAATATTTAAATAAAATCCATATATAATACATCTATTTATATTAATATATATTTATATAATTATTATTTTTAGTCATAAATATAATATAAGATCATCTATTACTGGAAAAATGAATTTCTTGAAAACCCATTTTCTGACATGTTTTGTGGGTTTAATTTTAAATTTAATTTTGAAATTTGTTTTATTTGAATTTTATAAAATTTATCCAATATTTTTAATAATAATAATTAATTTTAGGTAATAATTTAAGCTTATTTGGGTCATAATGAATAGTAAAGACATTGAAAAAACTAGTTATCATGGTGAAAAATAAAAATGGTAAAAGTGAGTAACTTTAGAGGTAAAAGGATTAAGATGTTTATAAAATTTTATTTTTTAATTTTTTAGTTATGGATCAACCATATAAAAAATATTATCCATAATTTATCAATTTTGGAGTCACTTGTCTTAAGAGTGTCTTCCCATTATTGAAATGTTTTGGGTATTTAAAAAATACCACTCCCTCTCACTTATAAAACAGCTCCTATTACCATATCCTTTACTCACATAAAAAAGACTTTTGGTTCATAAAATACATACCAAAATACCTTCCTTTATTCCCTACCAATTTCCTAGAGGTAATTTTTTTATCATAAATTCAATTAGGGAGGCTTTAAGTATAATGTTAAAGAGGTGGTCTGAAGAAGAGGTATCATTCTTAACCGAGCATCTTTATTTTATTTTTCTTAAAACTCATTAAAATTTTACTCAATAATGATGATAAAATAACATAATTTTATAAATTATAATTAGATGTTATTATGTTAATGTAATAACCTACATCCATCTCCTCTTCAATCAAACGGGAAATAAAACCATTGTTCATGTGTATGATGGACTACTGCCTCATGAACCGACGTAATTCGTTTCCATCGTCACCTCTCAATAATATTCATGATGATGGATTTTATATTTATATTTTTTATTAATTAAATATTAATAATTTTCTAAAAGTAAAATTTCATGTATCTCCTTACCTTAATATCCATTGAAATATGATAACGTCATTTTTGTGTATGGCATACTACCGGCTCACGAAGTACTATGGTTTTTTAATACTGCATCGTATAGATATAATATGTAAGTTTATTTAAATTAATAATATTATATTTATGATATAATTATAATAAATTAAATATAAAATAATATTTTTTCTCCATCATGATAATTTAAACATGGAAACGTTACTCATGTGTACGTACAACCTGTCATCTCCCTGATTATAACGTAGTTCATTTTTTATGAACATATTTCATGGTTGATTTTAAAAGAATATTTTACTTATAAAAATTATAATTATATCATGATTATTATTCTAGAAGTTATGGAATAATGAACCCATTGACCATAGTCAACACATTTATTCTATTTTGAAACTATGAACTGAGTGTCCTCAAAATACCCGACACAGACATAACAAAATAAGTAATTAAAGATGTCATTAAAATAAATTAATTAAATGGTATAAGTATAATGTATTAAACCTATAAAATATTATTAATAAAAAAAATAATTTATATAAGTTTATTGTACATGATATAAAGTACATACAAGACAAGTCTAGACTCAATATAAGGGTTTTCATCTCAAAACATCCTTCTTTGAGACTCATATTATTTTATGCACCTAATTTATTTTTAAAGGTTTATATAATAAAAATTTAATATTTAACATCATTTATTGTTATTAATAATATTATTTTAACCTCAAATTAGTGTTATCTCTCTCTTTCAATCAGTTTTTATTAAGATATTTCTTAAACTGTAAGGGATTTCTCGTCTCACTTTTACTTTTGTGAGACATATAGCATATTCAGCACTTATTTATTTTTTGTGGTGTATATAATACCCCTTTGAATGTTATATCATGAATCTCATTTTATTTATATTATTTAAAGTTTCATTTTAATTTACTTCTTTCATGGTTATTATGATTAAAAAGTTACCAAAGTGGTAAGTGTTTATTTCACAATCTCATCATTATTCCGGATTGTTTATGTTTAAGACTCCCTTAGAGGAATTAATTGATTTTTATATATTAAGCCCTATATATTTTATTATCCAATGGTTATTCATTAACTTTAAAGGTAATTTTACTATTTTAATCTCTTTGGTAGTTAAAATTATTGAGAAAATATTTTTAAGAAAGGATAACTTTATTTCTCTCATCGGTCAAAAAAAAAAATTTCCTCCATATCTAGGTTTTCTAAAAAAAAACAATAGTGTTTTTAGAGTTATCCAAATTATTTATTAAATAAATTTTTACCCATTTTTTAATTTTTATAAAAAAATTGAAATGAATATTCATGTCATTTTTTTAACAAGTTAATTTTTAATCTTTTTACAACAATGTGAAAGGAAAGTTTTTTAACCTTATACTACATGTACAAAATTACATGTCATCATGAACACTAAATTATATGAATCTTCTGTTACAATTTTACATATTTCTTTTTAAATAATTTTTTTTATAATATTTTTCAAATTTTTATATTTTGAATAAGTTATTTAAAAGTGAAAAGGGTAATTTTCTCAAAAATTTCCTATTTCATCTTTTAATGACATTTTCATGAAAGATGAAAAATTTTGATGTTATGGATTACTTCTAAATTATGTATATATGTCTCTCACATATATACCTAGATTATTATCCCTTACTTTAACTAGGAAACATATGTCTTATATCCATATCAAAAATTATTTCATTATGAAATTTCCTTTTATTATGATATGGGATAAGATTATGCCACCCATTTTCTTTCCATGGGTAATTATTATGTTTATGCCTTATGATTGATTTTTTTAGATCACACGTAATCATAAATATTTTATGAAGGGTTTTCACATATATAACTCCAATTTATTGGGTAATGATTTAGTCTCATGAGTCATAATGCATGGGATTAGGGAGTAAACCTAATCCATTAAGGACTTTGTTCACCATGTGATATTGTCTAGGAAGTTAGACTTGACTCATTTTTATGTCTTGATATACATTGCTACCACACTTCCTATGATTCCATGATCTCATTATACCATTTTCTTTATGTTATTCTCCTATGTGATTATTCATGTTCCTTCTCTTATATGATATCACGTTGTATCTTTGACTCATACCTTATGTTTCCTTATCATGTTTATTATATTACTGGGTTTTTTAGCTCACCCATTTTGTCTATTTATTCATAAGGTTACCACATGTATTTTTAAGAGATTCAAAGGATTTAAGATCTCATTATATGGAATAAAATAAGTAATTGTCATTTTATCATCTATTTGAGGTATTATGAACCTATTCTTCCAAAGAAACTAAGCCTTAATATATTTGGCTTATAATTAATGGGTTTTTATGTTAAAAGTAATGTAATATTATTTTCAAAAGGATTTGGTCTCTATATAAATTTTGGAAGAATTAGGTTTTTTCATGAATTTTAGAGATATATATGAAAGATAACAAATTATATGAATATTAATTCCTAAATTTTATTTTTATTTTCAATTCAAATTAGTATAATAACCCTAAAAGTGAATTTATTATACTTAATATTAAACATTCATTATAAGGCCACAAAATATCTCAATACCTTATATATAAATTGGTGTAAAAGGTAAATAACAACCTCCCCATGTCCCATTTTATATAATTTGGTTATATTTTCCTTGAATATGAAATTTCATTTATATTAAGAAGTATTTATCAAAATTCCACCCTTCTCACTTATAAAATGAACCCTACACCACACCCTTACCACTTATAAAAAGGACCCCTACACTACTCTATATAAGACACACCAAAAATTTGAATTCATCTCTAAAATATTTCATATTTCCTCACCGAATAATGAAATACCACATTTTATAGATTTTGGACACAATAGAAAGCTCTAAAACTTTGAAAACATAAAAGGATTTAAAGAGAATATGTAATTTATTCTTTCTAAGTAATGGAATATAATCCTTAATTTTTATTTAACTTATTCTTATAATGTAATGACCTAAACTCTTATTAATGAAAATTCCTCTTGATCTAATTAAATTTATTATTATATAAATTATTATATAAAATATATGAACTTCATTGGTTTTATGTTTTTTGATTTTAAAATACCATTAATAATTGGTCTCATTTCTAATATAGTCATTGAAAATTGATCACATGATTAGTATAAATATAGGTCTTTAACAAATCCAATTTACTCAGACAAACGAAGCGATGGCCTCATCCAGTAGAATTTCTCAATATGAAGCCCATTTTTTAGATCTCAGAAAGGATTTGGCATCACTAGGCTTCTCTCTTAACCAATCCCAAGCTTAGCTTCAACATGATAACCTTAAATGGAATCTCTTATGAGAAAATTGGAATTTAATAGAGATTACCACTCGAGTAATGTTATCCAAGCCGTCCTAAGAGTCTGTCATCATCGCACACCTTACCCTTAAGTATTATGTAGGCATTATAATGGGTTATGTAACAAGACCCTATCACTAAGATTATGTGATTGATTTTTTTATAAAGAATATATACATTTATTTTATTATTTTTACTTTGTAAAAGGTTTTTAAATAACAAATAGTATTTTCAATTAATATTCAATTAAGAAATCTATTTTGATGAATTAATGTATTTTTTAATTAAATAATATTTTATTAAAATATTATTACTAAATTACTTTTTATTAAATATAAATTATCATTAAATTTTTATGAATACAATTGCAATTTTTATTAAGGCTTGAAAGTCGTTTTTGTCAAAACCCATGAATTTTCAATAAATATCGGTTTTTATTTTAAAAATTAAGAATGAAATATTTATAAAATTATTTATATAAAATGAATATAATTTTTTATTCAAGACATCAAAATTATCTAACGGTGAATTTTTCATAATTTTCTGGGACAGTCGAATTTTTGGGTAAACATTAAATACAGTTTAATTATATAATGTTTTTTATAATATCATAATGAACCAATAGTGATTTATAAAATACTGTAAAAATTATTTTCGGCCAATATACGTTTTACCTTTAAAATAATCTTATTTTATATTTTTTTCATTAATTTTATGGTGCCTTAGTGGACCCTTCAAGACTTATAAAACATTTTAACTTTTTAAAATGATTTCATTGAGAGTGTGACTCACCTCCACATAAGAAAGCCAAATATTTTAATAATTTAATATATTTTCCTTATAAAATAATTTTTTCCACTCCCCTTTGGAAAAAAACCATGGGAAAACCCCATGGGTTGGTTTGTGGTTTTAATTAGTTTAATGTGTGGTGTCAAAAACCTAAATAATAAAGAATACCCTATCTTTCCCTATATAAACCCAGTCAATATCCAATTACTCTTCACTAAAAACATTTTTTTCTCAACCAACCTCTTAAATCCTATATATATAATCCTCCCAAGTTTCCCCAATCTCCCAAGATTCCTCTCTCAAGCCTCTCCCAAGCCTTTGGAATCACACTTCCAAGTAAGGGATTTCATCCTTTCTCATTTTTGTCTCAATTTTTTTTCTTGTTATACCCTTTTATTTTCAGTTAAAAATGTTTTGGTATGATTTAAAAACTCCCCCATACTTCCCTCTTATTTTTTATGATTATATACCTCTTTATATCTCATTAATTCCTCTCATGTACACATGTTACCATGCTGAAATTCCATAAGGAATTTCTCTCTCCTCATTTATATTCAAGAAATTATTTTATATTATGCATATAAATTCCATTAAATATGTAGGGATATTATATTACATGACTCCCTTAATGTCCATTTCATGTATAAATTGTGAGATACCCCTTTCTCTCTCATCAACCCATTTTACGATTTCTATTTGATGTCATTATGCTGGTGAAGTTACACCAAAATTTCCCATGACAAAATCATTGTGTAAGTGAATACCATACCCATTTCTCTATCAAGGGTATTAACCTTTATTCACATTATTTATTGATTGAGGACTTAAATTTATGTATTACATATCTATTATTTGTGGAATAAATTATGACATTTAATGAATCCATGGTTTATGATTTATGTGGCACACTTATGCATGAAATGAAATGATTAAGAAGGGTGTGCCCTGATAGTGATTCAATGCATTGGGTAAAGATTAGTATCATGATATTTCAAGTGCAATGAGAGTTTACTCATGATATTTCAAATTAAATTAGGTTTTAATCATGATCCATGTGCAATGATCCTCGACACATGCTATTATCATGTTAAATGTTGTTGTCACATTTCCATGTTATGATAATCATGCTATATCATGCCTTTATGTTCATGTTTATCTTATGCCATATTGATATGCCTATTGCCTAAAATTTATTTTATTCTTCATTTTATTCCTTTTTTACTCCCTTATTGGGATTTATAGCTCACCCTTTTCTTATGTATGTCCTCAGGTTATCTTATGCAATGCTAAGTACGAAGGAATTTTGTGGTCATGTAAAGTAATTTTTCAATGAAGATGTTGTATTTTATACTCTAAGTTGTTATGTAGTGTTCCTAGTTTCCCAAGACACTAGAACTATCGATACTCATAGTTTTATTAATATAAAATGTAATAAATCATGTTTAAGTGTGTAATAAAGATCAGGGTTATTATAGTTGGTATCATAGGATAAGATTAGTTATTTTTTGGATTAGGATTAGAAAACCCTAGTGAAAGCCTTAGGGATAAGACTAAGTATAATAGAAACATCGCTAAATTTTATTGAGTAAAGAGTAAGTGGTTTATCAATAAAATTCATCCTCTCTAGATACGAACAATTTGAGGTGGCTCTAGTAAAGATGTATCTAGGGGTAAAACTTAAAAACACTGCTTTGAGCTAGATTCGAATGGGAACTGGTGCACAACAACAGGCCTTGCTACACTCTTGGTTATGAAACTTTCAAGGGATATGCTTTGGTAAATTCATAAGCTTAGTATGAACAATTATTAAGGGAATAAAAAAATTCCCCTAAGAATATATATTGGGAATTAGATCATGGATAACATATATTGAAGCTTATAAATTCATAATTTAAGGAAATAAAATTAATTTATAAGTTATAAATTTTTGTATTTGGATTACCCTTTATGTGTTACCCCAAAATTTTCTTTTATTCTATCCAATGGATGGTAATAGAAGGAAACAGGCTAATAACCAATGCAAAGATCAATGTGATGACTATTCTAGTGAGATGACTGATGTGTTGGGAGCGGGAATCGAAAACTTTGTCACGATACTCTCTCAGTTAACTCAAGTTTTGAATAGAAGCATGGATCAAGAGGAACGTCCAACCCCACCCCATCCCCATAAGAAAGAACAAGCCGCAATAAAGAGATTTATGAGACAAAGGCCTCCTACTTTTAATGGATTATCTGATCCCTCAATTTCCAAACAATAGATCAACTCCATTGAAAAGATATTCTTCATCCTTAAATGTTCTGGACAAGAGAATGTTCTTCTAGATGCTTATCGTATAGAGGGTGAAGGTGATCAATTGTGGATATTGATAAAAAATATGAATCCTGAGGAAGATATTGAGGTTTTCGAATTGAAGGATTTTCAGAAAATGTTTTTCGACAAATATTTTCCTTGAACCCTCAGACTTAAGATATAAAGGGACATCTGTGCCCTCAATAAAAAAGGTGATTAATCTATCAGAGTGTACGAGGAAAAATTCATAAGGATTTCATGATACACCTCCATATTTTTTGTTACCCACAAATGTTGGTTGACCACTTCTTTTTTGGGCTAAAACCTAGCCTATAGAAAGCCCTAGCGTTCTGTGACTTCGATAGCTATGAGGAATTTGTCTGATGTTCCCTCAAATTATAAATGGAGATCGTAAAATCTCAGGGGTATCATGGGGATAAGAAGTATAAAGTGGAATTTAATTCTAGCGGTCTGATGGATAAATCCAATGGTGCTAAGAAAATCCAACACCCCACTTGCCAAAGGTGCAGAAAGAAGCACCCCAAAAATTTCCTGAAGGGGATGAGGAAATGCTTTAGGTGTGGAAGAGAAGGGCACCTAGCCATTAACTATCGGTAAGAAAAACCCACTACTATGACAGAGGAGAGGAACACTCCATTCAACCCTCAATGCACTATTAATTTCTTCAACTGCAAAGAAACAGGGCACTTTTCAAACCAGTTCACTAAGCCAAGGGTTTTGATAGGCAACCAACAACCTCCAAGGAAACAAGAAATAGATTTTTCCATCACTACCACTGAAGAGAACACTGAAAACAATGTGGTGACATGTACTCTAGTTATTCATTCAATAATAGTGAACATACATTTTTATTATGGATCTATTCTTTATTTTATATCCAAAAAGTTTTGTATAATAATCCCAACACTACCACAAATCATGGAATTAGATATGTTGGTGAGAATGAAAAATGGGGAAATCATTTCATCCCATGAATATAACTCATTCCCTCTCACAATTTGTGGATTTAACTTTCTAACGAACCTCTTCATACTCCCTATAGTGGAATTTTATACAATTCTTGGCATGGATTAGATTTCAATATATAGATCCAACATAAATTTCCGTGAGATGCAAATCACTCTCTATTTGGAGAATCGACCCCTAATTCTGTACAAGTGCAAGGAGGAGGATGAATCTTCTTTAGAACCATCATCTAAAGTGTGGATACTACTACCTTATGAGAATGTGTATCTTGCTAAGATTATTAAGTCTAAGGAAGCAACCATCCTTGAAGACATTCCTGTTGTGAGGGAATTTGTTGAAGTGTTTCCTGAGGAATTGGCAGGTCTTCTTCCTAGAAGAGATGTTGAATTATTGATTGATCTTATACATGAGAAATTTCCAATATCTAATAATCTATATAAAAAGGCTATTTTGGAGCTTCAGGAGTTGAAGAAGGAACTATAGGATAATCTGTATAAAGGGTTTATACGACCAAGTGCTTCACCATGGGGTGAACCAGTCCTCTTCATCAAGAAGAAGGATGGGTCAATGCACCATTTTATTGATTATCGTGAGCTCAACAAAATCATGATAAAGAACAAGTATCCTCTTCCATGAATTGATGACTTGTTTAATCATCTACGTGGAGAAAAATACTTCTCCAAGGTGGATCTGTAGTCGGGATATTACCATGTAAGGGTGAAAAAGGAGGATATCCCCAAGACATATTTTTGAACAAGATACAGGCACTATAAATTCATACTAATGTCTTTAAGACTCACTAATACTCTATAAATCTTCATGGACTTGATGAATATAGTCTTTAGATATTACCTCAACAAATTTTTGGTAGTCTTTATAGACTATATTCTAATATACTCCAAAACCAAGGATGAGAATGGGGAGTATCTAAGTACTATACTAGAGATCTTGTGAAATGATAAGATCTATGAAATGTACAGAAAATTTGAGTTCTAGATGAAATAGGTCTCATTCTTGTGTCATATCATCATAAGAAATGGGATATCTATTGATCCCTCTAAGACAGTTGCAATTGAGGGATGGTCAAGGCCAACATTAGTGTTTGATATTTGTAGCTTCCTGGGGTTAGCTGGATATTATCGCCGATTTGTGAGAAATTTCTCATGATTAACCAACCCTCTTACCAAGATAACTCATAAGGTAGTAAAGTTTTCTTGGAGTGAAGAATGTGAAGATAGCTTTAAGGAGTTAAAAAAGTAGGCTTATCACAGTGCTTGTGCTCGCACAACCCACAAGTGGACAACTTTTTATGGTATTTAGTGATCCTTTGAAGAAGGTCATATGATGTGTGTTAATGAAAAATTAATTGCTTATGCTTCAAGAAAATTGAAATTTCTTGAGAAAAACTATCCAACACATGATCTGGAGTTGGATGCAGTAATCTTCACTCTGAAAATTTGGCAAAATTACCTCTATGGGGAGATGTGTGGAATATATATGGATTAAAAAATCCTAAAGTATATATTCACATTGAAAGAGGTGAATATGTGCCAACGAATATGGTTATATCTAATAAAATACTATTACTACTCAATCCATTACCACCCTAGGAAAGCGAACCAGGTCTAAGTAAAAATAACCCAATGATTCTATCATTGATGAGAATTTAAAAGGATCTAATCTTCTTAGATTTGATGAATATGGACATGGGAATCATAAAGAATGGAACATCATCAATCCTTTCACAAATTATTGCTCATATGTCTATTTTGGAAAGGATAAAGGATGATTAAAAGGATGGTGTGGGAATTCAGAAGAAAGTGGAAACTATTAGAAAAGTGAAATCCTCGGAGTTCAATGTTAATGAAGAAGGAATTGTGATATTTGGGTCAAGACTATGTGTTCCATGAAATTTCTAGTTAAATAATGAACTTTTGGATGATGCACATAGTTCGAATTTCTCCATTAACCTAGGAAACACAAAGATTTATTGAGATCTCTGAGATCATTATTGGTGGGATAACATGAAGAAGTAGATCACTAAGTAAACATCAAAGTGTCTGGTGTGTCGGCAAGTGAAGGCTGAGAGGCATAAGTCTAAGGGGATGATGCAACCATTACCCATACCAATATGGAAATGGAAAAAAATCACCATGGACTTTGTCATCGGACTTCCGAAGATATCCAAAAGAAAAAATTCTATCTGGGATGTTGTAGATCTTCTTACAAAGACTGCACACTTCATTGAAATTTGGTAGGATTTTTCATTGGATCCACTAACACGGATATACATCAGAGAAGTGGTAAGGCTACATGGAGTACCATAATCTATTGTATCTGATTGATATCCAAGATTCACCTATAAGTTTTGGAAGATCCTCCAACATGCTCTGAATATTGAGCTAAACTTCAGTAAAACATATCATCCTCAAACTAATGGACAATCTGAGCAGACTATCCAAACACTTGAGGATATGTTGAGAGCATGAAAAATTAAATTCAAAGGAAGATGGATCAAAATCTTCCTCTAGTTGAGTTATCTTACAATAATAGTGTCCAATCAAGCATCCAAATGGCTCCTTATAAAGACCTTTTTGGGAATAGGTACAGAACATCGGTATGTTGGGATGAAGTTGGTGAGAGAAAACTCTTAGGTCTAGAAATGGTCAAATAAATTGTGGATAAGGTTAGGACAATCCATCATCACAATAAAGCTGCTCAGAGTCTAAAAAATAGTTATACTGATAATCTTTGACAAGGCCTAGAGTTTGATGTTGGAGACATAGTATTCCTATGCATATCACCGTGTAATAGAGTTATGATATTTAGAAAGAAGTGAATGCTTAGTCCAAGGTACATCGGCCCTTTTCAGATCCTTGATCGCATTGGAGTAGTGGCCTATCGACTAGAACTTCCACTGAACCTATCTCACGTACATGATATATTCCATGTATCACTTTTGACGTAGTACATACCTAATCCATCGTATGTACTCAATCAATAGGTGGTGCCATTGGAGAATGACCTCTGGTATAAAGAGAAGCTGGTGAAGATCTTATATCGTAGGAAAACATTTCTATGAAATAAGATAATTCCCCTCATCAAGGTGTTGTGGAAAAACCACAAGTTTGAATAAGTGATGTAGGAATCATAGGAAGTGATAGAGAAGAGTTACCCTCGTCTATTTTAGTGTGGGAAAAGAAAATTTTGAGGGAGAAATTTCTTAAGGGGGAAAGATTGTAACGACCCAAACTTTTATTAATTAATATTCCTCTTGATATAATTAAATGTATTATTATGTAAAATCCTTATATAAAACATATACACTTCCTTGGTTTTACATTTTTGTATTTTATAATACCATTACGAATTTTTAAAGTTGCTAATATAGTTGTTGAACAGTGATCTCATGATTAGTATAAATATAGGGCTTTAAAAATCCAATTTACTCAGACAAAGGAAGTGATGGCCTCATCCAGTAGAATTTCTCTATAATAATCCCATTTGTTGGATCTCGAAAGATAGGTGGCATCACTGGGCTTCACTCTTGACCAATCCAAATCTGAGCTTCAACACGTTAATCTTGAACAGAATCCCTTACGGGAGAAGTGGAAGTTAATATAGATTACCTCTCGAGTGATGTTATTCGAGCCACACCAAGAGTTTTACATCATATCACACCATACCTTAGGTATTATGCGGGTGTTATAATGGTTTAAGAATCAATACCCTATCACTATGATTATGTGATTTATTCTTTTTATAAAGAATATACATTCATTTTATTATTGTTACTTTATAAATGGTTTTTAAAGAACAAATAGTATTCTTATTTAATATTAAATTAAGAAATATATTTTGATGAATTAATGTATTTTTTAATTAAATAATATTTTAATAAAATATTGTTACTAAATTACTTTTTATTAAATATAAATAATTGTATAATTTTTATAAATACAATTGTAATTTTTATTAAGGCTTCAAATTTGTTTTTGTCAAACCCCATGAATATTTTATAAATGTTGGTTTTTATTTTAAAAATAAAAATTAAAATATTTAGAAAATTATTTAGATAAAATTAATATCATTTTTGGATTCAAGACATCGAAATTATCTAATGGTGATTGTTTCATAATTTTATGATATAGTCGATTTTTTAGGTTAAAATTAAATATCGTTGATTATATAATTTCTTTTATGACATCATAATGACCCAATAGTGATGCAATAAATAATATAAAAATTGTTTTCGTCCAATATATGTTTTACCTTTAAAATAATGTGATTTTAGATTTTTTTTTTTTTGATTAATTTTTTTGTGCCTTAGTGGACCCTCCAAGACTTATAAAACATTTTGACTTTTTAAAATGATTTCCTTGAGAGTGTGACTCACATCCACATAAGAAAGTATAATGTTTTAATAATTTAGTCCATTGGCCTCATAAAATAATTTTTTCCACTCCCCTTTGGAAAAATCGTGGGAAAAACGATGGGTTGGCTTGTGGTTTTGATTAGTTTAATGTCTGGTGCCTAAAACCTAAATAATAAATAATTCCCTCTCCTTTCCTTTATAAACTCACTCAATCTCCCATTCCTATTCAATAAAACCATTTTAAGCTCAACCAACCTATTCACTCCTCTATCTATAATCCTTCAAATTATCCCCAAGATCCAATGATTCCTCTCTCAAGCCTATCCCAAGCCTTTGGGATCACACTTCCAAGTAAGAGATTTTATGCTTTCTCATTTTTTTCTCAATTTATTTATGTTGATATACCATTTTATTTTAAATTAAAAATGTTGGGGTATGATTTATCACCTCCACCATACTTCCCTTATTATGTTTTAATTATTAGAGACCTATTTATCTCTCATTAATACCTCCCATGTATACTCGTTACCATAACGAAATTTTGTATGGAATTTCTCTCTCTTCATTTACATTGAATCAATTCTTTTATATTATGCATCTAACATAAATTACATATTTTGGGATATTATTTACCATAACCCCATTACTTTCAATTTAATTTATAATTGATGAGAGACCCCTTTCTCTCTCATCAACCCATTTTAGGATTTCTATTTTACGTCGTTATGTTGCTGAAGTTACACCAAAATTTACCATGCCAAAATCATCATGTAGGTGAATATAGTATCCATTTCTCTATAAAGGGTATTAACCTTTTATGCACATGTACTTTTTGATTGAGTAATTACATTTATTTATTCCACATATCTTTTTTGTGGAATAAATTATGATGTTTAATGAATCCATGTTGTATGATCTATGTTGCACACTTATGAATGAAATGAAATGATTAAGAAGGGTGTGCCCTAATAGCGCTCCAATGCATTGGGAAAATATTAGTATCATGATATGTCAAGTGCAATGGGAGTTTACTCATACTAATTCAAGTGAAATGAAGTCTTACTCATTCTCCATGTTCAATGAGAATTGTCTCATTCTAATATCATATTAAATGTTGTTGCCACATTTCCATGTTATGATAATCAAGATATATCATGCCTTTATGTTCATGTTTCTCTTATTCTCCATTGGTATTCCTATTGCCTAACATGTATTGTTTTATTCATGTTATGCCTTGTTTACTCCCTTACAAGGATTTATAGATCACCATTTTCTTATGTATGTCCTCAGGTTATCTTATGCAATGCTAAGTGCGAAGGAATGTTGTGGTCATGTAAAGAATGTTTTCAATAAAGATGTTTTATTTTATGCTCTAAGTTATTATGTAATGTTCCTAATTTCCCAAGACACTAGACCTCTTGATCCTCAGAGTTTTCTTAAATGAAATTTTATATAATAAATACTTTTTAAGTGTGTAATAAAGAGTAGAGTCATTATATATAACCCTTCCCAATTATATATTATCAAATTTATTACACACATATATATATTATCATTATACTTCAGTAATAATGATATTATAAAAAAAATCACTTCATAATCACACTCATCCATTTATTAAAGCATGTTCTTTTTTTGTTTGTCTTTATCACTTACATGAACAATGTAATAAATTTGATCATTGATGAATATGAAAAATTAATTACTTGTAATATATGATATTAAAAAGTTTTTTTCTGTAATGGAAATACAATGATTTAACTCATTATTAATATGCCACATTTTATTCATTACAAAATTACCAAAACAAGCATATTATTGATTTCAGTATAGAGAATCGTGTCTGAAACTACCATGGAATGAACTAGGAAAATTATGGAACTAATATTATATAACCTTTACTATTATATATATAACAAACTCATGAACATTGAATGATGACTGAAACTATTATACCAAAACAGACAAGGAAAAGTTGGAACTTCTAATAACTTATGGTCAATATTAACTAAAAATATGTAATAACTATATAATAAATTAATTTAAAAGATTAATAAAAAATATTTTCAATGTGAATATGGATCTAAATTAGATGATTAATGAGACTTATTCTATTATACAGTATGTTAGATCAGCTCTAACCAAGTGAATGTCTGACGTAAGTGTTCTTTGGTTGAATTTCCAATTCATGAGATATATTTAAAATTATGAACATATTCTTATTTGAAATGATTTTTTTAATTTCAATTAACATATTTTATCATAAATTAAAATTATTTTCATGTGATAAAAAATTCTATTTCATAATCTCTTTATATTTTATTTTTGATTTATATATTACCAAATCTATAAGGGGTTTCTTAACTCTTTCCTTTTATTGATTTATATTTTTCCTTCATTGATTATTTTATTATAAGACTATTTTAATTATAACCTATAATTATTTTATATTTTATTTCAACTTTTTTATGTGAATTTATATTTCTTTCACATAATTTCTTCGATGATATATTCTTACTTTACATATCACGTTCTTAGTAAGGTTTTTGTTTCCAAGTCTCCACTCATTTCAAGAATTATCCAAAAATTACATATTTTATTTTATATAAATAAAATTAAAGTTATTAAATTCTTAAATTATTATTTTAATTTCATTTATTATCAATTTATGGTCTCATTTTTTTTCCTTATGTATTTATAGTTCATACCTTACTATGTTTATAAGGGTTTTCTTTCCAATCTCACTTTGAATTCGAGATTATTTAGGGCAAATTTCTACTTGAGGGAATAATATGTTCTTTTTCCATTAAAACCATATATATTTTATTTTACTCTATTTATTTATAAGGTTTACATATTTTATTATCATATATCTTCCATTTGGTTCCCAATTCAACCAAAAAGATGTATGTAAGTGAATCTAACCTTATCTCTTTTTTTTCAGTTGGAAATCATTCTCTTTCAGGTACATATTATTTATAAGGTTTAAAAATTGTTCTTCTATATACTTAAATTATTTTTTAAGATCATTTAATATTGAATTTTGCTTCATTTAAAATAATTAAAAGTAATTTTCTTAATGTTTTCCGTATAGGTCATTATTTACTTTTTTTACAAATGTGGAAAATAAATCTCATTTTTAAAATTTTCTATGTGACTAAATTTTACCACTTTTATAACTATTTTTCTTAAGTAAATTTTCTCTAAATTTTTTCATGGTTTTATAAAGTATTTTTTATTCCCATTTTTTATGAACTTTTTAATTAAAAATAAAGGTTAATTCTTTAAAAGAAAAAATAAAGGTATTTAATTTCACTTAGGTAAATATTTATCTTACACTGAAAATTTATTATAATTAACTTAATTTATTTTCAAGGTTTTAATATTTCAAATTATTTATAAATTAATTTTTTCAATGTCTAATTTTTATCCCCTTTAAATGGATATTTTAAGTGGCTTATAAGTTTTTTTGTAACAATGTTACAAAATCTTTATGAAAATTATTCTGCTTCTATTTTTAGCTCAAACTCCAAAGTAACTATATTATTTAGAGTTATGTTGCATATATTACAATAGTAATAATACTATTGTGTATTTATTTTGGGATATTTAACTTTTGGAATGGAATTATCTAATTCTTTATCTCTTCTTCTATGATATAATTTGAAAGTGTTATGTAACTCATCTTCTTATAAACGTGTTTTTCATCTATGTAGACATGCCTTAATATTTATTATGCTTAGATGTGGATATTATCTAATGATACCATTTTCAAATCTTTCATGATACCCATTTCATTCTCAAGTTTGAATTTTTTTTCTTATGTTGCACACATATGAATGTACATATTATGATTTGATGGGGGTTCAAAAATTGTATACCCCCTTGATGCATTGGTAAATGTTTCACATCTCATGATATGATATTTAAGGTAATGGGGAGTAGATTCAATCCACTATTGGACTTTTTTCAGTATGTTATATTGTCTTGGAAATGAGTATTGGCTTATTCTTATGAGGTCATGTTTTATGTTGTTTACACATTCTTATGATTCCATGATCCTATGATATATACTCCTTCATTAAGAAATCCTTATGTTATGGTTTATGAATTATGATCCTTGTTTTCTGGTTATTATTTACTTATTATGTGTTCTTATACATTGATCATGTTATCATACCCATATGTTTATCTCATACCTAATTATGATATCTGATTATTATCACTTATACTTACCCTAATTGAGTATTTTATCACATCCTTTCTTATATTTTCATTCCCCAAAACATGAATAATAGTATTATTTATGATATGTATATAAGGGTACCATGTGTGTAGAGTTTTGTGGGAGATTTTTAAGTCTTATTATAATGTAAGGAATTCTCAGTTTAAAAAAATCATGTCATGGGAAAGTTAGGGTTTTGTTACGTAAAGGTTTTTAAAAATTATATAAAACTATAAAACTAAAATGTATAAGGTATATAATTTATTTAATATTTCTAAATATCTTGTAGGTGTGGGTGGTTAAGTTCGGGTCACTATTATTGGTATCAAACTCAGTTCGTAAAGAATATGTTTTTAGCCCAAAATTTGGGAGTATGGGTCTGGGTCATCTTAGTAGGAATTATAAAAGAGTTTATATAAATTTAGATATTAGGATGTTATTAGATGAGGATATTTTAAGAGTTATGGATATCATCATGGTTTAATAATTTTAAGGCTGATCATAATTTCAAAGGCACGTATAAACTTTTCAAGACTTATGTGATTGAATTTTATGTTTATTAATGATATTTTGGATATTTTTATTCGGTTTTTTGGAAGAATACATTGTTTAGGTATAAATAACCCTTTACATTGATATTTTATTTTATGTTGAGGAAATTACAGTTAATTAGGATATAGAATAATTAATTTTTGAAATATAATTTGAGTAGAATAGATAACACCAGGGGTTAAAAATTGATTTGGTGAAAAAAATGATTGAGGTTATTTTGGGAAAATATTAATATATTTTAGTGAGTATTTAATATTAAGATAATATTTATTTTTATTTTTATTTTTTGTGGGAAAAGGGGATAAATTGATTTCTCATAGCATATGTGTCCATGAATTTTGAGATTAGAATATAGTAAGAATGATCTTGGTATATTCAGGATTAGTAATTTCAAGGGATTATGTTTTTATTATTAAGGGTATGAAACTAATAAAACCCCAATTTAAACTAATATATCTATAGTTTTATCCAAAAGTTACATATTTTATCTGAATATATCATGATTTTAAATGAATATGTTGTAGGATAAAACTTATTATGATTGGTTTTTCATATCAATATGTTTATTTACTCCAACTTTATTTGAAATTATCATAAAAAAATTATTTAGTAATTGTTTGAGTACATGATCATGAAAATGAAGCTATGGGGGATATGCCTCTTGAAACTTATATAAAAAACTAAGGAGTCATATTTGGAAAAAATGGCTATGAAAAATGAAAATCTAGAAATATATCTATTATGTGGTAAAAGATGAGTTTCCTAGTTTTACGTAAGATAGTGAGGTAGATATCTCATTAGAAATTATTTATTGATTTTTTTATATATTATGAATATCCTCATTTATTTTCCAAATGATGTAATATTGAGGGTGAAATTCTTTTAATGGGGGTAGGTTTTATCAAATATAAAATTTTAATAATAAATCACTTTTTTGTTTTATTAATATTCATGCTATGAATTTATTAAAAAAATATTTATTTTTAAAAATGTATCAATATTTGTTTCATTCTTAAAAATATGTTATAATATCATTATAATCTTATTATACATGTATTATTAATATGTTTACTTCATTATATTCAAAATGTTTTCTTTAATGGTTAAACATATTTGATTAACATGATTTATAATTTTATGTAACTAAAGAATTATTATTGGATATTTTATACTATAAATGAATATTTATGATAAAATTTGGACTTATATTTGTATTCATTATTATAAATAATTTTAAAAAGTCATTAAAAATAATATTATGTTTGACTTGAAAATTAAGTAGTTTTTATTTTGATTAAATTATTTTTCCATATTTTATATGGTTTTATTTAGAAATAGATTTCTAAATTTAAGAATTTTAAGTTGATAAAATAGACCTAATTTTTCATATCAAAATATCAATATTAACTTAGGGTTAATTTTTTTATTTTCAAAGAAAGCTTATTTTTTGTTGAATAGTTAAAAAAATACAGCTTTTATGAATTTCACAACTTTTATGACATCATCATGATATAATTAGGACATCAAAATTTTGGAAACAAATTTCTCAACATTAGTAGATAAATAACATGATATTATAATCAAAATACCATAAAAGTAATATAAATTATATTTTATGTTAAGATAAATACGAAAACATATTTTAGTGCTAACATAGTGCTTGTGTAATATTGGAAAAGTCAAAATGGGTGTCATTAAGATAGTATTTAGAAGGGGATAGTATAGGATCACCTTAAAAGATAAATAAGATAAATAATATACTATTTTTATGTATATATACATATGTTAAAGTTGTACAACAAGTTAATCATCCAAACACATATGCAATGTTGACGACGCGCTTGTGCAAGTAGAGGAAAAAGCAAATAAATGGTTTTAAAAACATTTAGAGAGATAGGGTTTGGGTGAATTAGGGAGTTGCATTAATTTTATATATATTTAGGAAAGATAATTAATTATATTAATATAATTTCATGAATTTTATTATCATTTTAATATTTATAATGAGAAATTACTTGAATAACCCAGAAAATTAATTTATGGAGTTTAATGTTAAAAATGACTTATAAGGTCAAAAAAATAACAAAAACCTTCATCTATATGGATATGGTAAATCTCAGAATCCACTTATCCCTTTTCAATTTTTATCCATTTTTTATCCATTTGTCTTGAATATGACATTCATTTTATATTAATAAATAGGTATTTACAGAAATGCCATTGTCCTCACTTATAAAAGGACCCCTCCACCACCCTTTCTAAGACACACCTAAAATATAAATTCCTCCATGTAATTTTCTATATTTCCTTAACTAATAATCCAATCCCACTTTTTATCTCTTATGTCCTCAATATAATTCTCTAAACTCTTCAAAACCCTGAAGGATTCTAAAAGAATATGTGATTTCCTCTTTGTAAGTAATGACTTTTTATCTTTAATTTTCATTTATATTCTTCTTATACCTCTTCCAAATTTGGTTTTATCACATTAATGACATATATAGACGATCATAATACTTTTTTAATAATTGTTTTATCAAAAAATGAAATCATAATCATACTTATCCATTAATTAAAATAAGTTAATGTTTCATCAAGTTTTACCATCTACATGAACAATGCTATAAATTTTTATCATGGATGGATATAAAAAATTAATTAATAGTAATATATGATATTAAAAATTATTTTTTGGTTATATAATGTTAATACTAATATTAAACTAATTATTAACATACAACCTTTTATTTGTTAAAAATTTACCAAAACAAGTGTGCTATGGATTTCATTCTGGATTACCGTACCTAAAACTCCCATTGAATGAAACTGAAAATCCATTAATAATTATGGAACTAATTTTCTAGTACCATGAATATTATATATATTATGAACTCATTAACATGGAATAATTAATTAAACCATTATAACAAAATATATAATAAACAATTGGAATTACCAACAACCGATTATCGATATTATATAAAAATAAGTAATAACCATGTAATAAATGAATAAAAAAGATTAATAAAAAAGTTAATTAATAATAATAAAGTTATGAAATATATTATTAATTATTTTTAGTTTATTATACAAGATGTTATAGCATGTTTTAAAAAGAAAAATTTTAACGTATGATTTATTAGTCTAAATTTGTAATCATTGAGATATATTTCAAACAATGCACCTATTATTCTTTGACATGATGTAAATATTGTATGTTGACATATTTTATCATAAATAAAAAATTTAATTTTATTTAAAATTATTTTTCATGATATATTTTCATGTTCTTTTGATTCATATATTACAAAAACCATAAGGGGATACTTAACTCAATTTCCTTTGAGTTATATCCTTCCTTTATTGATTTTTTTATTCTAAGATTATGTAAATTATAACCTTTGATTATTTTATGTTTTATTTAAACTATTTTTAAGATAATTTAATTTATTTCACATAATATCTTCATTGGTATATTATTACTTCACATGTTACCTTCTGGATAAGGGTTTTCTTTTCAATTCTCTACTCATTTCAAGTATTATCCTTCAATTTCATATTTTATCTTCTATTACTCTAATTCAAGTTCATAAATGATTAAATTACTATTTTACTTTCATTTATACTAAATTTTGGATTTATTTTATTCCTTATAGATTTATATTTTATAAATTAATTATTTATAATGGTTTTCCTTCCAATCTCAATTTGAATGTTCTCCTATATATTTTCAACAATGTTCTCCTCTATAGTTTATACCTTAATTTTATTTTTTTGTAATGTTATTATCTATATTATAATGATTTATTATGATGATTTATATTGAATTTGACTTATTTTACATAATTTTAAAAGGAAACTTGTTAATTTTTTTCTCATGTGTCACTTTTTACTTTATTTAAAAAAGTGTGAAAATATCATTTTTAACACTTTCCACATGATCCACTTTTATATTTTTTTAATTAATATTTCTAATTGAGTTTTCATGGTTTCTAAAGTAATTTATATTCTCTTTTTTTATTTGTTGGTTTAAAAATAAATGTTAATGTTTTATAGGAATAAATAATTATATTTAATTACACTTATGTATATATTTATCTTCCACTCCATATTTCTTATTTTTAACTTCATATTTTTCAGGGTATCAATATTTAAAATCAATTCAGAATTATGTTTTTTAATTTATTCTATTCAATCTATTGAAATTAATTTTTTAATTAACTTATAAGTTTATTTTTTACAACCATGTTACAAAATATTTAGGAAATTATTTTACTTCCATTTTCCACTCAAAATATAAAATATCTATCTTTGTTAGAGTTATGTTTTATATATTACCCATAGAATTATTTTATCATGTTTTTATTTTGGGTGAATAAACTTGTGGTATCAAATGATCCAATAATTGATTTCTTCTAACATGATACCATTTAAAAGTGTTAAGTAACACGTCTTCTTATAAAAGTTTTTTTCATATATGTTAACATCTATTAATGTTTTTTAAAATACCCTGGGGAAACACTCTAATCGCACCATCCATCTTCTTTATCCAGATGGAATATGATCATTGTTTGGAAATATTCAAGAAAGTATTTATTTCTTGGATTAATTATAATTTTATGAAATTATGAGTGTTTTCTTATATCACACACATATGCATGTGAAATTATTGTGTGACAGGTGGTACCTGAATTATATAGACCTTAAATGCATTAGGTAATGTTTTATATTCCATGAGATGATATGTAAGGGACTGGTGAGTAAACCGAATCCACTATGGGACTCTATCCACTATGTTATATTGTGTTATCCAAAATCACTAATTTATTTTTATGATGACATGTTTTATACTATTTGTATACCCTTATGATGCCATGATCCTATGATATCCACTAGTTTTTTCCAAAACAATTTGGTTATGATTCATGAATAATGATTCATGTTTTATTATGAATGATTTCATTATGATGTGTTTTTATACCTTGATTATGTTCTCATACACACATGTTTATCTTTGTTACGTAGTTCCTCGAAACGTGTATTCTAGTTTTAGGAATCACTGTTTCCAGGTAGTTTCCATTGGATTTATTTATGGAACCAGAAACTTCAAAAAGTTCTTTAGCCAAAAGGGTCCTTATTTTTAAAGGCATGTGTTTGTTATGTTTGAACTTCACGATACTTAAGAACATACATTGGTCGAGTGGATGGGAGGTTAGACCCATCACACCCTTTTGGGGGGAATTATTATCTATTCTATGACTCTCTTTATAATTTAAGATATTTTCATGAATATTTATTAATTCACCAAGTATATCATAAGTATCCCTTGAAACTTTTAATCACTTATTTAGCATGTGAGAAGTTCAAAATCATCTGTATGCATTTTAGGTTCTTCATTAATGGACATATATGTATGTAATTGAGGTTCTCCATCAATGGTATCCTCTAATATACTACTTATAGATTATTTTAATCATCATTATGATGATACTGGTTTTTTAAGACACTTAGTGGGGCACTCAAGAAATTTATTTTCATCCAGGGAGACGAAGGTTTGATTTGATCTTGGGATCGTGCCCATAAAATGGGCTACCTACGTATCCTTGTAAAAAGAATTAGAACCCTCATAGTTTGGTTCCACTGAATGGGACACATCATACCTACTAAGTTCATGTGATAAGGACCTATTCATATAGTTTAATGTCATGTGGTATGGACATATAAGTAGAAGGTGCTCAGTCAAAACATAGTGTGGGACTTATGCTGAAGCAGCCCAAGGAACATGGAAGAGATATGGGTTTCCAAGTAAGATCAGACCCTATTGTGAATATGTCCCAAGGAGAATAGGGTTGATTTAAGGTATTGGGTTTGAACCTCAAGGAGGCTTCCTATGTATCCCATACAGATGGGAATCAAAGCCCACATAGTTCGATTAGTCTCATAAGAGATTATAGTTCCTTGAGAGAAATGAGTTTGGGCTTAATTATTGAAAAGGATGACTTGGTGATTTTGGGGGTTTAATTTGGGGCTTATACCAAAGGTGGATGTGCAGATTAAGGGGATTAAGGTTCGATTCCTGAAAAGGATATCCAGTGAGCTCGGGCCCTGATAGGGCTTCCTACGTATCCCGGTTATGGTGGGAATCAGAGTTCTCGTAGTTCATTCCATTATCAATGTTTTTTCACATGTTTTAATTATCACTAATCTTTAATCCCACGTGAGTCATGCTCAGTGTGAGAAACAATAGGATATAAAAGATTCAACAATAAAACATGCACTTTTCCACCTCCACTGGTGGAAGAGGGTGCATCTATGGCAGCGACAGTGGACGAGGTCGAGGCGACCCAGGAAGAGGTCGAGGCAACGAGCCTTCCCTCTATTCACTTTACATTAGACAAGGGTCCAGTGAAAGGAGAAATGGATGAAGTTTAGGGGCTTACACCAGGATGGCTTCCCATGGTGACAAAACCCAACGGGAGAGGGAAAGGGTAAAAATGTTCCTTGTTTCCATTTCCCCTCTTGTCTTTGGAACTGAAGTAGAGAGGAGGATCAATAGTGCTACCTCCTGTAAAAAAAGCAAGGGGCTTACAAAAGTATGGTTTCCTTGAAATTGATCCTGGTATGGGAGGGAGAATTATCCTTTACATTTAAAAGGAAAATTAGGTATGAACCATAACTTCCCCTACCAGATACTTGAGGTTCTGAGTCATCTCTTAGAGAAGGGAGAGGCCAGGACCCAATCCTCCTCCAAACCAGGAACTTCCCAACACAGTTTCTAGGAGAAAGTTCCAGGTGACTATGGATATACAAACCCACAAACATTCAATGTATCCTAACTCCCTTATAAAAAATGTGGGAAACCTCTAATTGTGGAAATACAAACCCAAATAGGAGACGCGTTGATGTGCCTTTCACAAAGGTTTGATAAGTCAGGAGGTTTTAGTGGAGGCTTCAACTTAGTCCATTTCAGATAAAAGAACCAAAGGAGAATATACCCTGCTATGAATGGATTTTAGGAAGGGTACTTGAGTTCATATTTAGGCTTTATACCAAGCTCTATTGTGTAGGTACCTCGTGCAATTATGTCGCATAGGTATCCAGCGTTGATGTACCGCAGAGGTATGTCACGCAGCTTTGGTGCGTAGGTATTCCGCATAGGTTTGAATGATGACTGAAGAGTGTGTTTCACATAGGGGAACCAAACCTATGGAAAAAAATTAAAAGACTTTCAAATCATGCTTATCCCATTTAATTATCTTTTATCTTGTGTTTTAGAGAGCTACCTGAGACAATTTGATGGATCTAGGCGAAAGATCTACAAAATGGGAGCTTCAAAGAGTCTTTCAACTTCTTCAGTCTATGAAATGAGGAGCCCAAGGGTCCTATTTATAAGAATAGATGGGGCTTGGTCGAAGGGATGTTTCCTGCACAGGTCCTTCGCACAGCTACTCCATGCAGGTACTCCGCGTAAGGGTACATAAATTATTCTGGCGTGTAGATCTACCACACAGGTTTGTTGCGTAGCTCTTCCACACAGGTATGTTGCATAGCTCTGCTGCATAGGTTTGTTGCATAGCTCTGTCGTGCAAGTCTTTTGGAGTATTTGACTTTCCTTTGAACTCTTTGAACTTTGGCTCGGGATTTTAAAATATCCAGGGCCCTCTTCATAGTCTTTTTGTTTTCTTAAGTGGTGTCAACAAAATCCCCTCCTCAGGATTGGATCTGAAAATAGAAAGATGGTCGAGTACTAAGGTATAATTGTGGGGAAAATATTATGGGTTAATTATTGGAAAGCGTTGGTTTTTTTTGGATCTACTTCACGTAGGTATTATGAGAAGATATTACATGCAGTCCTAGCACATAGGTCTTAGGTTGGCTATAAATAGGTCTGATCCTTTTCAATTTTCTTCACCTGTGATTTTAAGAATTTATGGCTCTAATTGCATATCTCATTTGTCTAGCCCCAATGCATTGTGATATCATGTAATTCCCTTGAAATTTCTTCAAGGTTGTGACGTCTCAGACCCGTCTGCACCTCAACCCAAGACCCGAGCCCGGTTGGCCACATGACCCCTGAATCGTCTCCCCATAGGCCAGGGGCTGCCGACTAGCAGTGGGGGTGTAATGGTAAGTCAGTTGGGGAGACTGTACCCCCATCTCAGAGTACACAGTGGTATAGAAGCAAAGTAATAAAAATAGTGAAAGCACAACCAATGGTAAACAGGATAAAAATGGAAACATACAAACCAAACAATAGAAGTGAGAAGAACCCTGATAGATATACAAAAGCCACATAGGTGGTGTCTAATACAAAATGGATGCATGGCATGCTGATACATTAGAAATAGCTGGCAATCATGCTATACAGTAATACCAAAAGAGAACAAAGAACAAAAGTAGTCAATGAGCATCTCTAGCCATGATCGGTCCTCTTCTCTGGATCTCTAGCTAGAACATGCATGTGTCAACAACCTGAAGTTGGGCCTTTACCCCTACTAGTACCTGCAGTAGTAAAGTCTACATGGGTGCCATGGTGTCCGCCCAGGTAGGGTGTGAGACAAGTCTCAGTAGGCCACCACCAACGGGGTCTATGTGTAATCCAAATAGGTGTTCGCAAAATAAAATAGTGTGTGGTAAACAACAAGTAAGTAAAGCAAAGTAATAAACAACCCTCTCACTCAGGTTTCGGAAGGACACCTGGCAGGTCTACCTACTTCAGTTCATGGCTAGTATTCTGAACAATCACTAGGGGTATAAGTACATAGATATAGGTTATCACTGGAATGAGGTAATCATGCCACTCATCCATAATAACTATAGCTGGCATGGGGAAGAATTCCTCCCACCCATAAAGGTTATATAGGAATGAGGTATGAATGCTTCCCATCCTATTACATAGAGGTTCATCTGGCACAGGGTAAGAATGCTTCCCGCCAACACACTGAGATTCATCTGGCACAGGGTAAGGATACCTCCCTCCCACACATGGAGATTCATCTGGAACGGGGTAAGAATGCCTCCCACCCACGCAGGGGTTATCAAAAGCATGTCAACACAGTAAGGCATAACCCTTCACATCACAATATATAAGGCAATCCATCTTATAACATATCACAATAACAAAGAATCGCATTTCCCAATCACGTTATAAGGAAAACATACATATCAATTCATTAAAGGGTTCGGGCTATCTCATCTTATCCAACCTATAACCAAACCATCTCATTTTCCTATCATGGAAAATCTCGTTCAAGACATAGAATTTAGGTCCAAAGGTTAAAAAGGGCCGAATATTAATGCATAACACCTATGGTTGACCTTACCCAGTCTACACCTCATCTAAATACCCTAAGAAGGTTAGATTCATAAATCTCATACCACACGGGTCATCTAGACATGAATAAGTCAAAATAAATATGGGGTTTGATGAAAGAAAAACCATGGTAGGAAGATAATAACTCAAAAATGTGAAAAACCAAAATGGAAACCATGTGACCACCTACCTTAGGGTTGTAGGTGTAGGCTCACTTGATATCGACATCAAATTCTTAGTAGGTTGGAAGAGATTTGAGTTTCAGTCCAACACCCTAGAAATAGGGCATATGAGACTGCAGAAAAATAACAAGATGGGAGGCAAGATTCACTGAGGAAATAAGGGTGTGTGAGGTAAGCCTTACCGAGGGTGATCCAGCGCGTTCGACGGATCGAGATTCGGACACAGAATGAAGAATACACAAGAGAAAGAGTGAGAGGAGGGTTTTGGAGCTCAAAAGAGGGCTCCCCTCTGTTCTATCCACGGGAAGGAAGAAGAAGAAGAGTATTAGGCTTAAAATAATTTAAGGGAAAAATGGAAATTTTTTCCCAGGACAGGGTCGCATGGTTTACCAAACCATGTGAAAACCATGCCCACCTCACTACCTCCCAGACAAAGGCTACATGGTTGTGTGGCCTGGTCCGCATGGTCGTGCGCCTCTGCAGGTTCCCCCTGTCTGCAGCCGCATGGTTTATCCCAAACCGTGTGCAGACCATGCACAGGCCGTGCACCACTACCTGTAAGCCCACTTCTCAAACTCCTAGGCTCCGAACCAACCCCGGACAATTCTCAGACCTTCCTTAGCATGTTACACACATTACACAAGATTAAAGGAAATATTTGAAAGAAAAATAATGATATGTACCTTTGCCAAAGAGTCGGGTCGTTACAACCTCCCCTCCTTAAAGCAAACCGTCCCCGAGTTGGCCTTCTGAGGGTACTGAGGTGTCATCAACGAAAACCTATTTCCATTGAGAACGTATATCAGCCTCTCACTCCCAGGTCTCATCTTGTACCTGTCCGTGCTACAATAGCACCTATATAAGAGGAACAGACCTGCCACGGAGTGTCTTCATACTCTGGTCAACAATTCGCATTGGATACTCCTCGAAGGAAGCATCCATATCCAGTTCAACCTCATCAGGATAAAAAAAACATGAGTCGGATCTGAAAAGTACCGGTATAACTCAGATACATGAAAAACATCGTGCATGTCCTAATATCTCTGCAAAAGCGCAAGCTGGTAAGCTACTGGTCTGATCTGCTTCATCACCTCAAAGGGTCCTATGAACCTCGGTGAAAGATTACCCTGCTTCTGTTTACATATTTTCCCCAACCTGGGTGAGACCTTCAAGAAAACCCGATTCCCAACCATGAACTCAAGAGGTCATCAGTGCTTGTTAGCACAAGACTACTGTCTAGACTGAGCTGTCTACATACGCTTCCTAATAAGTTGTATCTGCTCTGTAGTCTCCTTCACAAGACGTGGTCCTAGAACAGCTGCCTCCCCTACTTTAATCCAACACAAAGGTGAGCGACAAGGCCTACCATATAAGGCTTCATAGGGAGCCATCGCAATGGTAGCCTGGAAGCTATTGTTATAACTGAGCTTGACAAGAGGAATGTGTTTCTCCCATGAACCTCCAAAATCAAGAACACATGCACGTAACATATCATCTAGTACTTGTATAGTCCACTCAGTCTATCCGTCATTCTGTGGGTGATAGGTCGTGATCAAAAGTACCTGTGTACCCAAGGCCTTCTATAAACCCTGCCAAAACCGAGATGTAAAATGAGGATCTCTATCAGAGACAATAGAACGAGGTGCTCCATGAAGGTGCACTATTTCCTTGACATACAGTCTTCCCAAGTCATCAACCGTGAAGGTCTCCTGCACAGGAAAGAAATGTGCGACCTTCATCAGACGGTCGATGATAACCCATACTGCATCATTTCCATGAGGTGACCTGGGTAAACTGGTTACAAAGTCCATAGAAAAATCCTCCCATTTCCACTCTGGAATGGACAATGACTGCAAAAGCCTTGCAAAACACTGATGTTCCACCTTCACCTGTTGATAGGTGGAACAACGTGTGACAAAACTATCTATCTCCCACTTCATGTTAGGCCACCAGTACTGTCATCACAAATCACAATACATTTTGGTGATGCTTGGGTGAACTTCCCATGATGAGGCATGGAAATCCCTCATCAGCTCCTCTCTGGTGTCTTCTAGGACCCATACACGCCCACGAAACAATAAAGTATCACCTTCACCCACGGTCCAATCTGTAGAGGCATCATCAGTGACACTTTCTCATAAAACAAGGCCTTCCAGATCTGATAATTGTCTTACCCGGACCCGTTCCAAAAGGGTAGATATTACCACTAAGGCTAAGAGAACAGTTTGACCCTGACCCTCTTGAACCTCAATCTACATCTCCAAAAATAGGGCCATCATCTTACACTCCTCATTAGATACTCGAACCACTTGTGACTGAGTTTTTCAACTCAGCGCATCGGCTACTGAATTTCTTTTCCCAGGAGTGTAGGCCAGTTCGAAATCAAGGGATTGCAGGTACTCAACCCACCCACGTTTCCTGAGATTTAGATCCCACTGAGTGAAGATATATTTGAGGCTTTTGTGGTCAGTGAATACCACAAAATTCTCTCCCAACAAATAGTGTCTCCAACAGCGTAAGTCATGTACAACCGCTGTGATCTCAAGGTCATGCGTTGGATAATTCCTTTCATGAGCCTTTAACTGATGAGAACCATACACAATGACTCACTCGTCCTGTATCAAGACAACTCCAAGCCCGACACCTGACACATCACAATAGACCATATAAGCTCTTCCTGGCTCCGGGAAGATCAGTATCGGTGCTGAAGTTAGTTTTACCTTCAGTTCCTGAAAAGCTACTTCATAAGGTTCTGACCAATCGAATATCACCCCCTTTTTGGTCAAAGCTGTAAGCAGTGATGCTTGGTGTGAAATGTCCTAAATGAACCGCCTATAATACCCAACAATCCCCAATAAACTCCTGATATCAAAGACATTCTTGGGATGCTCCTAAGAAATTACAGCACTCACCTTCTCAGGATCAACTGAAACTCCAGACTCAGAAATAATGTGACCCAGGAAGTGAACTTTATCTATCCAAAAGTGGAATTTATTGAGCTTATCATAAAGTTAATGCTCTCTTAGTGTATTCATCATGATATTAAGATGGGTCACATGGTCGCGTCTCAAGTTTGAATAGACTAAGATATCATCCACAAATACAACCACAAAAGAATCTAGGTAAGGGTGAAAAATCTGATTCATGAGATCCATAAACACTACAGGTGCATTCGTACGCCCAAAAGGCATGACTAGGTACTCATAGAGACCGTACATTCTCTTGAACATCATGAGAGGTATGTCTAAAGTCCTAACATGCACCTGCTGATAGCCCGACCTCAAATCTATCTTTGAAAATACCTTGGCTCCTTGGAGCTGATCAAAGAGGTCAACAATCCGAGGTAAAGGATACTAATTCTTAATAGTTATCTGATTTAACTTACGATAATCCATGCAAAGACGAAGGGTACCATCTGACTTCTTAGAAAAGATAATCGGTGATCCCCAAGGAGAAGTACTGGGACGTATAAAGCCTTTTTCTTCCAGGTCCTCCAACTGACTCTTAAGCTCCAGAAGTTCCTTAGGTGTCATCCTATAAGGAGGAATGGTCACTGGTGCTACTCCTGGTATAAGATCAATAGTAAACTTCACCTCTCACACTGGAGGTAGACTAGAGAAATCATCAGGAAAGACACCACTGAAATGCTCCACCACTGGAGGATAAACAGAGGATTGTAACCCTTGGTCATCGAGATAAAGACTGGAAACTTGTGTCATGACCCAACTAAGATCTGGTGTTCCGGTCCTACTCGTGTCGCACTAAGATCCCATTCTACCTTATGTATGTATTTTTCACCCTCTGGTGATGTAAATGCCACCCTTCGATGATAGCAGTAAATCCGGGCTCTATAGGTAACTAACCAGTCCATCCTGATTATTACATCAAAACCTGTCATATCCAGAACATATAGGTTCCACACGAAAAGGTAACTGCCCACCTCGAGGGGACAATTCTGACAACAACGAATTCCCTCTGAACAGACACCTAATGGGGTATCTAACGTGATCATTCCATGATATGACTTAATGTCAAGCCCCAAACATCCAATAACCACATCCGATATAAAAGAGTGAGAAACGCATGTGTTAAACAAAGTAGATACTAACCTAGAGGCAACTAGAATTGTACCTCGTACAGTAGATGGTCCGGTGTACTGCTCCTACGGCATAGGCTCGACTGCGTACAACTGGCCGGTACCATGGACCTGGGTCACAGCTTGGCTACCCAGTGCAGACCCGCCCTACTGGTTCTGAGAGTCATACTCCTGATTACCTCTGCCTTGACTGCCACCACGGGCTGATCGATCGGTGGTATTCTAACCGCCTGACTGATGTGATCCTGCTGATCCAGCACCAGATCATGGAGTAGGTACAGATCCCTGCTCACTAAGACCTGGGGGGAAAGTCCTTCAGAAACGGTGGAGATGACCCAACTTACTACAACCTCTACACTCCATTAGATTTCATGTACACTGCCTCCTCATATGTCCTGGCACCCCACATTGGTGACAGATAGGAGTACCACCTGAAAAAAAAAGTCTGACCCCCTCTAACACCACAAGAGTCCTAAAAACACCGCTTCTTCCTAGATGTAGATCCACTATAACCCTTACGTGCTGAACCGCCCTGGTTCACACTGTCTGATTCTCTCAAATTCCTCTCTGTGATCAAATCCTGATTGACGATCTCTGAAATGGTTGTCAACCTGAACACGTTAACTTGTGACCAAATGGAGTAACACAGCACATACTCAAAATTCCTAGTGGTTGTGAGATCATCAACAACTAGTATAGGAGAAAAACTTTGTAACTCAGTGAAACGGGATGAATATTCCATGACTTTCATGGTCCCTTGCTGCAGATTCATAAACTCCCTAGCTCTGTCAGCCCTCAAAGTCTGGGGAATGAAATAATCGTAGAAGCCGGTCTGGAAATCAGTCCAGATCATATCTCTTTATTGTCCCGACTGGGTGATGACATCCCACCACCTCCTGGTAGAACCACGTAGCATATAGGCTATGAGCTTGACCCTCCGCTATGGAGGAATCTCAAGGTTCTCAAAGATGGTCATAATAGCTTCCAACCCGGACTCTGTAGCAAGTGGTCCTCCATCTCCCGTAAATGTCAAAGGATGTTGCGACTGAAACTCGCGGGTCAACTCTTCCATACTCTGGGCAGGTCGCACTCCACCTTGCATACACTGCATCATACAAAATAATCTCTCACGAAACTAAGAATCAGCGCCCATATCAGGAATAACAAGAGGAGCCACGGGTGGCTCGACAAGAAGATCAACTGGCGGCTCAAGGCCCGCCACCTCATGAACATGATCTTCGCCGCCTTTAGCGCGTGTGACTTGAGGACATCTCGGAGGCATAGTGCTACAATGCCAAATGAACGTCTAAAAAAGAAGAAACCAACAGATTTAAAGGTTGAACTCTAGAATCTAGGACATGTACTAATCCTTCCTACCTCTAAATCACATATCCACACCCATAGGAATTCTTAGTAAAACCTGTAACTGTTCAAATTTAACTTAATCTAGTGATATGGAATTTCCCAGCCCATAACGGCCCATACTCCTCATGAACTAAAAGATGACACACACTTGGATCTCATTCCTCATTTACTTGTGCTAATTAAGTATTTGAATTTCCTTTTAAGCAAATGATTGGTTTAGTTAGAATTTCGTTTTCCAATCCATAAGGGCCCATACACCTTATGAACCAAAGAGTGACACCCACTAAAACCACATCATTCCTCAATTCACAACCTACATGATGGGTTAGCACAACTGCACACATATTAACAAGGCATGGAAATAAACAACAAGAAATGCTCGCAGAAAATTTAAACATGGCATGGAAAGATGCATGGCCTAATCATATTGTGCCTATCGTGATGCATGTTCTAATACATACCCCTCATTTCATCAGGTTGAACCCTGAAATCCAAATTCCAACATTACAAATCTCAATAACATCACAAAACATGTGAAGCACCCAACGGTGAAACGGTATTAACAGTAAATAGCAGAATCAATAACAAAATAAAATAGGAAACTTGGCCTATACCCCATACATGGGCTCGTGACGCCCAAGAACGACTCATGGCTAAGTCCCTATGCATTCCCAGTCTCCAAGTCTATCGTCACCAAATAGTAAATCAAGAAATAAAGAAAACCTATGATACCACTTTGTGACATCCCAGACACAGCTTCCCCTCAACCCAAGCCCTGAGCCCGGTTCGCCACATGACCCCTAGTTGTCTCCCTATAGGCCAGGGGTTGCCGACTGGCAGCGGGGGTGTAATGGTAAGTCAATTGGGGATACTATACCCCCATGTCAGAGTAAACAGTGGTATAGTAGCAAAGTAATAAAAATAGTCAAAGCATAACCAATGGTAAACAGGAGAAAAAGGGAAACATACAAACCAAAAAACAGAAGTAAGAAGAACCCTGATAGATATACAAAAGCCACATAGGCAGTGTCTAATAAAAAATGGATGCATGGCATGATGATATAGTAGAAATAGCTGGAAAGCATGTATACAGTAATACAAAAAGATAACAAAGAACAAAAGTAGTCCACGAGCATCTCTATCCAAGCTCGGTCCTCTGTTCTGGATCTCCAGCTAGAATATACATGTATCAACAACCTGAAGCCGGGCCTTTTCCCCTACTAGTACCTGCAGTATTAAAGTCTACACGGGTGCTAAGGAGGCCGCCCGGGTAGGGTATGAGACAATTCTCAGTCGGCCACCACCAACGGGGTCTACGTGTAATCCAAATAGGTGTTTGCAAAATAAAATAGTGTGTGGTAAACTGAAAGTAAGTAAATCAAAGTAATAAAAAACCCTCCTGCTCAGGTTCTAGAAGGACACCTGGTGGGTCTACCTGCTTCAACTCATGGCTGGTATTATGAACAATCACTAGGGGTATAAGTACATAGATATAGGTTGTCACTGGCATGAGGTAAGCATGCATCTCATCTATAAGCACTGTAGCTGGCATGGGGAAGAATTCCTCCCACCCATAAAGGTTATATAGGCATGAGGTATGAGTGATTCTCGTCCTATTACACAGAGGCTCATTTGGAACGGGGTAATAATGCTTCCCACCCACACAGGGAGATTCATCTGGCACGGGGTAAGAATGCTTCCCGCCCACACACGGAGATTCATCTGACACGGGGTAAGAATGCCTCCCGCCCACACACGGATATTCATCTGGAACGGGGTAAGAATGTCTCTTTCCCACACACGGGTTTTCACAAGCATGTCAACACAGTAAGGAATAACCATTCACATCACAATATATAAGGAAATCCATCTTATAACATATCACATTAACAAATCATGGAATTTACCAATCACGTTATAAGGAAAACATACATCTCAATTCCTTAAAGGGTTCGAGCTATCTCATCCTAGCCAACCTCTAACCAAACCATATTATTTTCCTAACTTGGAAAATCCCGTTCAAGACATAGAATTTAGGTCCAAAGGTTAGAAAGGGACAAATCTTAAGGCATAACACCTATGGTTGACCTTACCCAGTACATACCTCATCTAAATACCCTAACAAGGTTAGATTCATCAATCTCATACCACACGGGTCATCTAGACATGAAGAAGTCAAAATAAATATGGGGTTTGATGAAAGAAGAACCAAGGCACGACGATAATAACTCAAAAAGGTGAAAACCCAAAATGGAAACCACGTGACCACCTACCATAGGGCTGTAGGCATAGGCTCGCTTGATATCGACCTCATATTCGTAGTAGGTTAGAAGATATCTGAGTTTCAGCCTAATGCCCTAGAAATAGGGCATATGAGCCTACATAAAAATAACAAGACGGGAGGCAAGATTCACCAAGGAAATAAGGGTGCGTGAGTTAAGCCTTACCGAGGGTGATCCAACTCCTTCGACGGATCGAGATTCGGACACCAGATGAAGAATCCACAAGATAAAGAGTGAGAGGAGGGCTTTGGAGCTCAAAAGAGGGTTCCCCTCTATTCTTTTTGTGGGAAGGAAGAAGAGGAAGAGGATTAGGATTAAAATAATTTAAGGGAAAAATGGTAATTTTTTCCCAAAACAGGGTCGCACGGTTTAGGCACACGGTTTACCAAACCATGCACAAACTATGCGCACCTCACTGCCTCCCAGACAAAGGCTGCATGGTCGTGTGGCCTGGTCTGCATGGTCGTGCGCCCCCACAGGTTCCCCTTGTCTGTAGCCAAACGGTTTATCCCAAACCATGCGCAGACCATGCATAGGCTATGCGCCATTTCCTGTAAGACCACTTCTCAAACTCCCGGCCTCCGAACCAACCCCGGACACTTCCCGGACCTTCCTTAGGATGTTACACACATTATGCAAGCTTAAAGGAAAGATTTGAAAGAAAACTAATGATATGTACCTTTACCAAAGAGTCAGGTAGTTACAAAGGTAAAATTATTTAAGAGATGGAGCTACGCCAAAGGAATTCATCGAAGGATTTGTGCTATGATCCTTGTTGAAGGACCAATGAGACAAACCTCATCGAAGGTCTTATACGACGGACCTCGTCGAAGGACCTATACGAACAGTGTCCTTTGCCAAATCTTTGATTTTACCCTTTAAAATTCCAACCTAATTGGGGAAGTTTGGTAATTATTTTTTAGGAAATAATAACTCATTTGACGACCCATACTAAAGAAGCTAAGGCTTGTCAAAATGAAATGATGAAGATCGTTGGACAAGACTATTATGACATTGTTGAGAGTAATCTTCCTGGGCTATATAAGGGTTTAATTCCATACCAATGTGACTATCCAGAATTCCTTACTTACCCCTATACGGGCATGGGATTTTGCAAAATGCTCAAGTTCCATCGGTTAAGAATTACTTTCCAAAGAATTGGTTTCTTCAATACTTCAACTGTAACTGCATGAATATTAGTGCAAGGGGTTTCCAGTACAAGAAGAAATGATCTCTATTTGTTGCATCCTTCATCGTAGTGGTTGAACTCCTAATATTAAGGATCATGTTGTAAATTTAAGACCACATTTCTATGATTTCACTTTTTGGGCTTCTCAAATAGATCAATCTAATGTTTGGAAGGAAGGCTGGGATCTTCGATCTGGAGGAGGTGTTAAACCCGAGTGGATCTGGGCATTCTGGGTGTGTCAGACTTGTGCAGAATTCAGGAAAGAGTTATCAGACGTTCATATCTATGAGCCTGTCTAGATGGGACAAACTTATGTTTAAAAAAATGATTTCATTCCTGAATTATTGAGTCGATGGAGTCCATAAAAAAATTACTTCCATTTGATGCATGGTGAAGTTGGTATTAGTCTCTAGGATACTTTCTAAATAGTTGGAATTCCCATTCTTGGGGAAATGATGATGAATTCATTCCACCCATTACAACATGGGGTAATTCTACCATAACACCATCGTTGGCCCATGAATTATTTAAAATAGAGAAGAATTTACCCAAATATAAGAAATATATTCATGCTAGAGTGTGGATGGAAGCCTCCTTAGAACCAACAATAGAGAAAGGTCTAACCTGTAGACTTCCTACTATTTGTCCTTCTGTAGATAACCGGGGTAGTTCAGGAACATATTGGCCTACATTAGAAAGAGGCTACTATAAGCACTGGGGCTATAAAGGAAAAGTTGATATAGATGAAAAGGTATGCTTAGTTGCCTTCCTTGATATGTGGATAAGCACTTAATTGCTTCCAGACCGTGAATCCGGGGGTGGTGTAAGATCAAGGACTTTTCATTGCTTCTAAATTGGTATAAGGGAAGTATATTAGGTTAAAACCCCCTATATTGGAAATAATTTACCATGTCCTGCTACATTTATACAATGGGAGGGCTCCATTTTGAATTATAGGGCTATTCCAAGTGTTGTGGGGCCAGATTGCAGCACATTTTTCTTCATACTCGGTGTTGAATTCAGTTAGAGTTTCCAACAGTCGATTCACCCCATTTTTACAAAATGTTTACGGTATTCAGTCTCTAAATTTGAGACCTAATGTGGTGCTAAAGGCATTTAATGTCTCAAGATAATTCAACTTCTTTCCTTTTGGTAACCCACCAATTGGAACATTTATTGATGATGGTAAAGAAAAGAATTATGATCTGGGATCTTATACGATGACATTCAGGGATGGTGTATTATCAACCGGGATTGATAGTGAAATTATTTGTAATTATTAATCCCTTGTAGGTTTGCTCGTCAGTTCATATGTCTTCAACAATAAAAAAAATTCCAACTACGTATGTTATACATGAGAATCCCCCAATGGTAACAAGAAAATTATAGATTCTAACAGCCTTCGAGGCATCCAAATTGTCGATTACATTGCCTCCATCAGATGCATCAATCGGATTGGAAGCTGGATATGCCAAAGCTTGGTATTCTTCATATCCTCAAGGGGATTAGACAAATGGAATATATTGAGTGGAAACAACAACGACTATTTCACGTGGTAATCGTGGTAATAAATCCAAGGCCAGAGATGATATAGAAGTTTCAGAGGTTTCAGAGCCCTCAAAATTTCTTCATAGGAGGTATACCAGGAAGACTAGGGCTAGAGAAGCAATAACTCCAATGCCAAGGCGATCCAGTCACTGCCATCAAACAGAGGTTCTTATTCCATCTATTAAACTCTCTAAAGAAGAAAGGAGGCCTGAAGAGGCTCACCAGTAAGAAGGTTTTGAATCTCCTCCACAATAAACCATACCAAGATTGAATTATGTGCAAACTTAATCCATTCATCATTAGGAGAGTGTGACATGTGATCTTAGGGATTCATGGGAATTCCTCTATCATGGAATTCAAATACCAAATGTTTGTGACATTAAGGCACCTTCTGATTGGAATAAAAATAATAACCTGACTGAAATACAGAATTATATTATAGAGATGGAGGCTTTTATATATGCAACTGATGAAAAAGTCCCAGCCTCTAAACGAGTATATCATATGATGGACTTAGGAGTACACAAAGGGGTAATTATTGGCACTAAGGAGGAGTGGGATATTTATGTTAATACTGAGAATGTATTTTCCTTTCTCTTTTTTCTCAAATCTGCTTTAACATTCATCATCATTAATCCAGATGAAAATGTATTTGTGTAGCTTGAATGTAAGGAAGGAAACACCAGACCAGTTCTTAAATAACCAATGTATAGACCTGCAGGCTCTCCCATTGATGCAATGAATGATCCTCCTAGGTCTCCAGAACTTTCTCCAGGATAGATAATTATGACTTGGGTAATGGTGACAGATAATCCTAAACCATTACATCAATTTTCTCCTGCTAAGAGGAGTGTTTTGATTTCTCCCCATGCTTTTGAAAAGAAACGCCAGAGAGAAATGAGATAAATTCAAAGTGTTCGCTGAAGGAGTAAGTATTTATACTGTCTTTAGGGAATGTAATTTTCTCAACACACTCTGGTAATCATGTTTCCTCTTGAAGGATTTATGTCTCTCTCTTCTCTCAAGGGACTAAGAGTTGATTCTTCTAGACCAGAGAAGGAAACCCCAGGAGAAACCCAAGTTCATGTTGATGAATCTTATATCTTAGTAGATAAATCATCAAAAGATTCATATATGTCTACTTTTGGCTCAACTGAGAGAGATAAAATACACGGTAATATTAAATACATTCCTTAGTTTCTTTCGTCGGTGGATCCTAAAATAATCAATGTGGATACTTCTATTACTCCAGAAGAAAGGAATGAGGATCCAGGGAAATCTGAGATAAATATTGATGTTTTCCCAAACCTAGAAAGACCTGATGATGTTGTACCAATTGAAGATCCAACAGAACAGAATGTCAGCGGAGCCAATTTGGGCATCAACCAATATTTGTTTAATACCTTAAATTGTGAGGATACTATAACATTCCAAGAAATATACACTGAAATGATGGAATCCCTTAATCCAAATATTGATATTCCATGTTCCATCATGGAGTTTGGGGATTTTCATGAGGAATTGAAAGGACTTAAGTCATTATTATTTCATTTTCCATACACAATTGTATTTCTTTACTTGATTCTTTACATCAAAGTTCTCCTTATACAGCTTTATCTGCAAAAAAATTTGCAAAGGATCTTCAGGAATGGGGTATTCCATTTTATCCTTCTGTTGGATCTGGAGAAATACCTAAAGAAAATCCTCCATCAAGAGATGGTCCAGAGCCTTCAAATATGTAATTGAGCAAATTCATAGGAATGTCCCTTCTCAAGAAACATATACTCAAATCATTGAAGCTGAGAATACAGGGGATGAATCCAATCAATTAGCTGACTTATTATTGGGTAAATATAAATAGTTGTCTGAATCATATTTGTTTCTTACATTTGAAACTAAAAATGACATTGATTTATCATTTAGGGTTATCATCTCCTAGATCAGGAGGTGAAGCTTCTACTGTTCTGAGAGAAGTAGAACAAGGCAGCTCTTTAAGTGATCTATTTCCAGAGTACATTTTACCTCATGGTAGTGACTCAGATTTTGACTTAGAGATGCAATATGCTCTTGACATGGCACGTAAGAAGGCATGGCAGCATATCTGGAGCATAATTGCTGAGAAACCTTTAGATGAATTGTTGTCCCATTTTTTCAAACACTCAGCATTATTCTCTATATTGGGTTTAGTGGATTTAATTATCGACCAGTCTATGATGCTATTAAATAAATCATTCGCTGACTGGAGAGGAAGCATAATCTATGAAAATATTTTGAAGAGGATAAATGGCTTATCAATATTGAGGGATTTTAAGCTTCATTATCTGATGCAGAGGCAAATCATAACACAAAATTGATTTAAATTAGCCAACAAATCAAATAATCCATGAAGGAGTTGTTATATCTTTAACAGAAATTGGATGTTGTTCATAAAAAACTTGAGCAATTGAATAAGACATTGGGAGAAACCCAATTAGAGTGGATAATTGCCATTTCAATTGAAATGGAATCACTTCATCAGGACAAGGAGGCCATAGTTTCTCATCTATCTCAACTTCAATAGGAAGCTGATAAGGCTTATGAAGTTGTTCGACAAATGAAGAGTCACGTTGAGAGTTTATTTTTATGCATGATAGAGAGGCTTCGTTCTGTAGATGTCGCTCTAATTTCATATAAATGAATGGGAGTTCTTACCTCCAATCATATGAATCTTCATTTCTATTTTACATTATTGTAATATTAAATGTAATGATGATGATGACCTTTTTTTAAATCATTAAACCTTCATGTTAGATAACCATGATTACAATGACAAGAATGGGGATGCTCATAATTTCCTTATTAATACAATGGTACTAACAAGAATAGTTTGATTTTAGATATGGTTATATGTAAAACCCAAAAAATTTCATATCTTTTAATTTCTTTTATTATCCAGTATTACCTAAATCGTACAAAAATGTATGTTTAGTGAGCTGGGACTCAACTTTTTTTTAGAGTGCCCTTTGCGGGTTCTCAATCTAATGAGTACCAAGTCTTTTGTTGTTGGCAGTTTAGAGTCATTCATGTTGAACTATAAAGGGACAATATTTAGGGTCAAATAGCTTTGATCATAAATTTTGAAATTAGTTCCTAAACAAGACTATTAGGCTAGAATTTCTTTAATGTTCTTTGAATATTTCTAAGGGGAATCTTGATCGATGATTTTTATGGCCTCCAAATTTAAAACTTGTATCAACATAAGGGGAGTATCTTTCCAAAATGAAGTTACCATTATTTGAAAATCCCATTATAGGGGTTGTGTTATGCAGGACCAAATGGGGCATATGTTGCATAGACAAATAGTGGTGTCTTTTGGCTGACAGGCCCGTTATGTAGGCAACTTTTGCAAGGTCACCTAAGGGCGCGTGCTGCATAGTCAAGAAAAAGAGCTCTTCGGAATTTAACATTTTACGATTGATAGATAAAGAAAAATAATATTTTGGTGACTCGAGACCACAGTGGGTTGTTTTTCCAAGGAAAGGAATTTTAATAATGAAAGGACTACTTTATGATGACATATGTCATGAATAGGAAAACCATTTCTATACAAATTTGGTGTATGAGGAATGGTTAAAATTTATCAGAAAGGGGAATTTTTTATATCATATTGTGAAGTTTTAAGTCATGCAGTGAGGACATGGGTATTGTGCAGTTTTAATTCAGGCAGTGATTACATTGGTACTGTTTAGTTTTAAGTCATATAGTGAGTACATTGGTACTATTTAGTTTTAAGTCATATAGTGAGGACATGGGTACTGTGCAGTTTTAAGTCATGCAGTGATGACATTGGTACTGTATAGTTTTAATTCATGCAGTGATGACATGGGTACTGTGTAGTTTTAAGTCATGCAGTGAGGACATTGTACTATGCAGTTTTAAGTCTTGTAGTGAGGACATCAGGTGGATTTAATTTTAAGGTCTTTAGCATTGACCAAAAGTATAAGACTCTCCCGATTTCTTGATAATTTTTATAGAAATATACTACCAAATCCATGTATGAAATAGAAAATTGTAAACTATAATTTAAGAATTTCTGAATCCAAAGGATGATATGGGAAAAGGGGCTAAAAGCATTAGAGGAAGTCTTTTCCAAGAACGAAGTTACCATTATTTGAAAAACTTGTTATGGGGCTATGTTATTCAGGGCCAACTGGGGCATATACTGCATAGCCAAATAGTGGCATCTTTTGACTAATAGGCCCATTATGTAGGAAACTTGTGCAAGGCCATCTAAGGGCATGTGCTACATAGTCAAGAAAAAGAGCTCTTTGAAGTTTGATATTCTACTGCAAAAAGCTGAAGAAAGCTTATGGAGATTCAAATTTTCCAAAACATAGAGTTTGGTTTATGGGGAAAGGTACCTGAATATGGAGAGGGTATTTCCAACCAATATTTATAACGAATAGGAGGAATGGGACTCCTACAAAGGTCTGACCCAAACGTAGGAGTTATGGTGTCTTTTAGTTTTAGGTCATACAACTAGGACTAAAAAAGGAAACAGTATATGATATGTGGCCAAGTGATTCCAAGGTTATTTCATACTACTTTGAACACATGGAGAGGGAAATTTGTAAACCATGGAATTAAAGAGTTTCATATCAAAAGAAAGATAATGGGACAAATATACCTGAATGGCCATTTTAACATATAGATTCTTGTATATTGTTATCAAAGTTTGAAGGGAACAAAGACACTATAACCAAGAACAAAATTACCATTATTTGACAAACCCATTATGGGGGTTGTATTATGCAAGTCCAACTGGGGAATATGCTGCATATCCAAATAACGGAATCTTCTAACTGACAGGCCCATTATATAGGCAACTTATGCAAGGCCACCTAAGGGCTCGTGCTGCATAGTCAGGAAAAAGAATTCTCAGGTATTAGAAACATTGTCACCAGAAACTGTAAGATATACTATGAATATTTGAACCATTCTGGATTAAGAGTCTGAAATATGGAAGGGGGTGATGCCCAATGCATATGATAAATATTTGAACTAATACTGGTCATGAGTTTGATGTCCTATACATAGATGTAACTCATATGTAAAATGGAGACTTTCTTTGTTTCCTCTGAATTAATATTATGAAGTGCAGTTTTAAGTCATGCAATAAGGACATTGTACTGTGTAGTTTTAATTCATACAGTGAGTACATTGTTAATCCCACAATAAATTGAGACACCTTATTTATACAAATAATCCTTTTACCCAATTCCTAATCCCACATTAGCTATGCTCAGTATGAGAAACAAGGAGCAGTAAGGGTTTCTTCTATAACACAAAGGTGACACAAGTGAAGAATATGGGTGTTATATTTCCATGCAGTTTAACATCACGTTGTAAGGACAAAGATGAACCGATGTGAAAAGAAAGACTTGTTGTAACAAGACTAAGGGATAAAATCCAAGTGTCACTATTTGTCTTTCTGGGAGAAAGAATCAAGCCATGTGTAGTTCTTACAACATTACCTATGCAGGTTTGATTCTTATACAAATAATAAAGGTTTTTTTATCACGGATGGGCCCAAGATTGGAGATCTGGGCATCTTAGGTATCTCAAATAGATGATAATCAAGTTTTGCGTAGTTCTTTGAACAATCATTCCTTATGACAATCAAGTTTGACATGAAGAATGGGGGTTTTTGACACGTTCTGAGAGAACAGTAAATATTAAGACATAAAATGGTATAAGGACCATATCATATATCTTAAGGAAACACTCTATATAGATATGCTTCATATATAGGAGGATAAAAGAAAATAAGAAGATTTTATGATTGTAGTTGGGCCCAAAATTAGAGATTTAGGTGTCTCTATGTATCTCAATGAAAATGAGAATCAATCCATATGTAGTTCTTGAAACAATCATTCCTCATGCCAATCGAGTTTTACATGAAGAATGGGATCTTTTGAAACATTCTTAGAAAATGGTAAATCTTAAGACATGAAATGGTATAAGGACCAAATCATATATCTTAAGGGAACACTCTATATAGATCTGATTCATATATAGTAGGAGAAAAGAAAATAAGAATATTTTGTGATTGTGGATGGGCCCAAAATTGGAGATTTAGGCATCTCTACGTACCTTATTGAAAATTAGAATCAAGCCATATGTAGTTCTTGAAATAAGATCCCAATGAAGATCTAAATCAGGCAGAAGGAAAAGAGGGACTCATGTTCCAATAAGGAGTAGCTATGATGTCAATGATTTTTTCTTATGGAAACTTCTAACGTATAATAGAGAATACGTTAGTTGTACAGTTTAATGTCATGAAACGATGACAAATGATGTCATGCAGTTTAATGTCATGCGACAACGACGAAGATACTATGCATTTTAACGTCATGCAGCATGGACGATTATGGTTGTTATGCAGTTTAATTTCTTACAACTAGGACGTTATACTATGGAGTTTTCAGTCTTGCAGTGAGGATATGAAGGTTGTGCAGTTTTTTTAGTCTTGAAGTAAGGACATTGTACTGTTTTTCTTTAATTCTTGCAGTGAGGATGATTTATAAAACTATACAAAGTATTTCTTTAAGAATCTCATATTGGTTGGAGTTCTAATAAGCTCTCCATCCATTGAGATTAAGGAATAAGCTCCATTTTAATAGACCTTATGTATGGAATAAGGTCATTCCCACTTTGGCTCAAGCTTTGGATGTTTCTTCCCTTGTATCATTGGAGTCCTAAGGGCCAATACCAATTCTCCTTGAAGAAATGAATGGAGGAAAACTTTTTTGTTAAAATATAATGTTATTCTATTCTGATAGAATTATAAATGGTGTAAAGTATGCAATATTTTCTCATCTAATAGTTCCAACTCATTGAACTGTTTCAGAGACCTCTCATCTATAGACAACTGATCACAGATTGCAACTCTGAGTGAAGGAAATTTCATTTCAATTGGAAAAACTACTTTGGTCCTATATACCAATGAATAAGGAGTTGCTTAGGTGGTAGTACGAGTAGTTTTACGATAATCCCATTAAGCATTCAAAAGTTTATCATTCCATGATTTCTTATCATTATCCACCATTTTTTGGAGTATATTTGATAGGGTCTTGTTGAATGCCTCTATTTGTCCATTGGTCACTTCATGATAGCTAGACGAATTGTTGGATTTGATATTATGATATTGAAATAAATAATTTACCTAAATTAAACAAAAATTGGTGCCATTGTCCATCAATATAGTATAAGGGACACCAAATCTAGTGATGATGTTAATTTTGACAAAACTAACAATGATTTTGGCTCCGACTTCTTTGAGAGGTATTGCCTCGGACCATTTAGAAAATAAGTTAGTAGCAATAAGGATATACTTGAACTGCTTAGCTGTAGTTGGAGGATAAGGCCATGCTACATCCATTCCCCATGTCGAAAATGGCCAAGAGTATTTAGCTGTATGTAGAAACTCCAGGGGTTGATGAATGAAGTTGGCATGCACTTGGTAGGGATGACATTTCTTAGTGAAATCTGTGAAATCATGAGTCATTGAAGGCCAAAAGTATCCAAGCCTTCATATCTGATCAGAGAGTCTGTGTCTAGACTGGTGGGCACCACAAGCTCCTGAATGTACTTATTTCATGACAGCTGCAGTCTCTCCTCCATGAACACTTCTAAAGAGGATTCTATCAAAGCCTCGCTTGTAGAGGAACTTTTGTTGGTCTGGACTATCATAAAGAGTAAAATTGGTTGCTCGTCGTAGGATCAGTTCTTTTTCATTCCAATTCGGTGGAAGTACTCCATTTTGAAGATATTCCATGATGGATATTCTCCATCCCATGGTATGACCATATGGATAAGAAATAGGGCTAATTTCATTAATTTCCTCCATTATGGTTTGAAAAAAAAAAGGTGAGACCACACAACGATGGGCTATGTTATTGACTGTCTCATCCCGATTTGGATCTTCCAAGGCAGTAGCTGCATTAGCCAGTGCATCTACTTGGGAATTTTTTGATCGTGTGACATAAGACAATATCGTCTCTCAGGTAAATTCATCCAATAACCCTCTAATGTAATCACACAAAGGGATTAACTCTTCTTTTCTAATAGAATATTCTCCATTGGTTTGTTTTATTACCAATTCTAAATCACCTTTTACCTTCAAGTGATTCATTTGAACCTAAAGTTCTAATTCCAAACCTGCAATGAGAGCTTGATAATCTACCTCATTGTTGATTCTGTCTTCTAATAATAGAAAGGAATAAGGCAATACTGCCTTTTCTTGGGAGATAAATACAATTCCTAACCCAACTTTGTTGAGTTTAGGGTTTTCCATTCTCTTCTCTGTTGGAATTATGGAAGCACCATCAAAGTACATTTCCCATGTTTGATAATTATCTTAAATAGAGAAGACCTATTCATCTGGAAGTTCAGTATTTAATGATGTGTCTTCTACGGATGGATTCTCAACAAGGAAGTCGGCCAGATCTTGGCCTTTTATTGCCTTTTAAGGCACAAACTGTATATCAAACTATTGTAAAATAACTATCCATCATTCTAGATACCTTGTAAGCATAGGACAACTGAGGATAAATTTGAGCAGGTTATTACGAGAGACCAATTGGACCTCGTGATGTTGCAGATAGTTCCTCAATTTCTAAACTTCAAAGGTTAATGCCAGGAAAATTTTTTCTATACTTGAATATCAAGTTTCCTCATCAAGCATTGTTCGACTGAGATAGTAAAGGTTGTTTTCAATCCCAGCATCATTCTTTTGGGATAGGAAGGCACCTAGTAATTTCTCTAAAGCTGTCACATAGAGAATAAGTGGTCTTCATTCAATATGTCGCATTAATACTGGTTGACTCAAGAGATATTTCTTGAGGGTATTAAATACTTCTTGAAAGTCTTCATTCCATTGGTAGGTGACTCCCTTCTTCATTAATATGGTGAATGGTAAACACTTCTCTGCCAAATTGGCGATAAAATGCCGAATATAGGCCAAGTTTCCATGGATTACTCTTAATTATTTAAAATTTCAAGGAGGTAACAAAACAACAATTGATTTTGTTTTCTCATGATCAACTTCAATACCACGATGGCATACAACGAAGCCAAGGAACTTTCCTGAGGTTACCCCAAAAGCACATTTTAAGGGGTTCATCTTTAAATTATGTTGCCAAATTTTATGGAATATGGTATCCATATCATCCAAGTGATTGGAATGTTGTATGTATTTGACCACCAAATCATCCACATAACATTCAACAAACTTCTCTAAGAAGGGTTTGAAGATATGGTGTATTGTACGTTGGTATGTTTCACTTGCATTCTTTAAACCAAAGGGCATTACCTGATAGAAAAACACACCCTGAGGGGATCTAAAGGCTGTAGATTCTTTATCCTATAGGTCCATATGGATTTTATTATACCCAAAGTATCCATCCATGAAGTAAAGAGCTTCATATCCAGCCATTGCATCAATTAAAATATCTGTAATCGGAACTGGAAAATCATCTTTAGGACAATTCCGGTTAAGATCTTTGAAATCAATGCAAACACTAATTTGTCCACTCTTCTTTTTCACTGGGACAATGTTGGATATCCAATATTTAACTTTCCTGAAAATTTATCCTTTATAAGATTATAAACTTTAACTTCAATTTTAGAGGCATGAGTTGGGTGTGTTCTTCTTGCTTCTTTCTTGAATCCATGATGTTCTTCTGGAAAACCCAAATGATGTGTGGCTACATCAGGATTAATTCCTAGAATTTCTGTATAATTCCAAGAAAATATATCTCTATGTTTCTTCAGAAATTAATTATACACCTATTTCTCTTCAGAGGTCATGTCCGCACTAATTAGAGTGGGGTGTGGATCTTCTTTTTTTCCCAGATTTATTTCTATGAGCTCATCCATGGTGGTAGAGACACCTTCCTCAAATGCTGGAGGAGAATCCCTAAGATATCCCTCTTCTTATTCATTATGTGTTACCTCTTTTGTTTCCACTTGAATAGTATATGACGAGGAAAAACTCCCAGAGTTAGAGGGGGAGTTAGTATTTTAACATCATGAAGAAGAGGCCACCATATCCGACCCTACTGATGACGAAGGGTCTTCCTATGGTAATAAAGAGGAGATGATGGATTGAGAATCAACATATTTCTCTTCTTATATAATTGCTAGAATTTATTCTACTCTAATTGATGAATTAGAGGCTTGTTTTATTTCAGCATATGAAATGAAAACATCTCCATTTAGGTTTCCATCATTGCTTGGTGGATCAAAAATTTCTCCCATGTTGTCAAGATTAGTTTCCACAATTGACATTATGGAAGTTATTGGATGAGTGCATGGATTTGGGTTTACCTTTTCAATTTTATTAATAGATAACACATAATCTGTACTCAAATGTATGAATGGGTTTTCTGGAATCTTTTCCAATCCATTCATAGAATTAACTCAGGTTATTTCTTTTGTCATGGACTTCATTCCTTTTGTGTGATAAAACTCTGCCTCAATGTATTGAGATTAACATGTTTTGAACGGAGCCTTGTCACCATATAATGTCTCAATTTGACCATTGAAACTATAATTAATACATTGGTGGTATGAAAAAGGTATGTTTGCATGTTGATGCAGCCAAGTCCTTCCAAGAAGAATGTTGAAGGTTGTGTCCTGATGAATAACCATGAAATCAGAATTAGACACAAGTTCTCTAAACTGAGTTCTGAGTGTAATCTCATCCAAAGGTTCTTTCTCATTCTTAACATAAGCTTGCAACATTAAATTAGAAGGAGTTTATTCAGATTCAATAAAGCTCATTCGACAAAATGTACAAATAGGAATAAGGTTGACTCCAGAGCCATTATCAATGAAGGTCTGCCCCGATGTCTAAATCATTGACTTTTCCAGACAAATGCAAGGGTCTAATATGTCCATGTACAACATCATCTTCATCTTCATCTATAAAAGATATTACTACATAAAATTTTTCATAATCATTCTCTATACGATAAACCTCAGCATTAGCAACTTCGGTTTCAAACTCTTGAGGACTTGACAAATCCTTAATAAGTGCTTCTCGAAGGTCTTTTGACTAATTTAAGGCAACCAAAATTGATAACTTGGCGGGTACTTGGTCTAATTGTTTCAATACATCATACTTTTGATTCATAGGTCTACATTTCCCATCATAGAAATGCGTATTTGTATGTGTCTTAGAAGTTGATGCTTCTGATGTAGATGTACCTTGTGTTGGAGAAGAAGCTAGAAGTACTACTTGATTTGGTAGATTAGACTGACTAGGTCTACTAATTTACTGAGAGGAATATGGTGTGACTTTTAATTGGTCCTCCAAAATAATTGTGTCAGAACCAAACCTATCTTGCATGGAAGAAACTCTTTTTTCTTTTTGAGCCCACAAAAGGGCTCTTCCATGAGTTCCTGCTACATATATGGTTTGAGTAGGGGTAGAGTTAAAATGGTGGTTTCTAGAATTCCCACATCTTCCCCTGTATCCTCGACCCTGGCCTCTTCCTCTAGTTCCCCAATTGGGAAAAAGGAATTCTGACTCATTATAATTAGAATCACCATTGGCATAAGTATTTATTAAATGGATAACATTGAAAGAACCAAAAATCAATTCTTCATCTGATAGAGATTCCGCCTGACAGGTAAATTCTGATTGATCCATTTGGCGGGGCAGTGCCCATGCTTTTAAAATAGAGGGCATGAAATCTGATGGGGTCAAGGACAACTTTGGCCTTAACGTGAGCTCATCTTCTTCTGACTACTCTTTTTCCTTATGATCACTTCACTTCTTTGAGGAATGACCTTTTAATGAAGGTGGTTTTGTTGTGGTAGGAGTGGAATAAGGCATCAGTTGTTTCAACTGTCTTTGTAAAATAGAATGAGTCTAGTTGATCATTTTCATGATCATCCAATCATCATATTTCTACACATTTTTAATTTTGACTTTCTTCCATTTTCCTTCATCCTCTGGATCAGCAGCGGTAACACATGCTACTTGAGCTGACGAACTTTTCAGTTTTAATTTTCCAGAATCTACCATCTTTTGCAAGAGGTCCTTGAAAAAAACATTTCTGTATGGGATGCCCTAAAAACTGGTGAAAGGGAAAATAATTTTAAAAATCTGCATCTCCTTCTTTATTTGGTTTCTTCAACCTTTGAAACTGAACCAAATTGTTTTTTAGAGCTGAGATGAAGTAACCAGGAACTTTTTCATTCCAGAAAGAATAAACTTCGTTCTTTAATTCATTAAACTGTATCCACCTTTGATCTCTTTGGTCATATTGATGAGGCGGTCATTACTACTGGTGCTCAGGAGGTGGAGCCCTTCAGTATGATGAAGGTATTGAATTAGAAGCAGGTACAGGTGCCTTCTTGAGTGTAACTATAGCAGCTTCTACCTTTCCTATCCTCCTCCCCAGAGCTGATAGAATTACATAAGTTTTAGCCTTAGTTTCTATAATAGATTCTTCTATCTATTGAGAAATTAAAGTAAGGTCTCAAAACTCTCCTGTGTATTTCATAGGGATCAATGGTGTGTGTAACTCATCACGTAGATTTTACACACAAATTGGTAGTAATTCGTCTTAAGAGAGTGCAAGACTTAAATAATATGTTAATCCTTTCCGTCATGCAATGAAATATGAAACTATTTCATTCTCCCTTTTTTTTACAATTGGTAAGATAAAAAACTGTCATCTTTGGTAGCGTTGATCTAAATTGAAGAAGGAATTTCTGATGGAGATCTTCCCATCCAGTAATTGATCGAGATTATAAACTTGTACACCAAACAAAATCCGATCCCTATAATGACTACACAAAACACCTAAACTTTACTGCTTCTTCTTTTTTAGGAGTTCCCATAATGGGATCATAATGAGAAACAAAATGTGTTAACTTTTGTTCTAGATCTCCTGAATCATTAAATATTGGGAATGTTGTACTCACAAAATTTGGAGGGGGAGGAATTTCATCCACCCATTCAGGGTAAGCTATCTTTTCTAGATGAACTGGTGCACGTCATTACTACATAGCTTCCTATCGAGTCTTCAATGCCTCAATTGTGTTCATAAGAATTTGGGGAATATCTGGATGATTTGGAAACTATGCAGGTATAGAAATAGGAGCATGAGTTGGTACAGTGACCAGAAAAACCACTGATGGTGGTGCTGATATTTTCCTTGGATAACCCATTGGAACAGGCCTATCAGGATATGTCTGATCTTGCCTTGATTGTGTACCTAGTGGAGGGAATTCATTATCTCCATCGGTAGTTACTAAAAATTCTCTTTTCTGAGGAGATTCAATGGGATTTTCAAGTTTAGGGCTTTCCTAGGGAGTATGTCTAGCAAAAATGCTACTTCAAAATAACTCTATATTGATTATTTTCAACTCCTTCATTTCCTCTTCTTGTTGTGCAAATATGTTTTCAAGTGAAAAAGATTAACCTTCTCTAGTGAAAAATTGATATGAAATCTGAATTTTGTCTTTCCCCTTGTTATATTCCTTTCAGAGGGGTGGGAGTTGGTTATTTAAAGGCATGCCTTGATTATGGGTAAGCCTTTGATTTTAGGTACGCTCACCTTCTTCATTTTCCTCAGTGTGTATTGTATTATGGACATGAACTTCATCTTATGATTCCCCTAAACTGGACTCATTTTCTAGAGGATCTTCTATAGTGGTGTTAATGACATTCAGTGATGCATAATGCATCGATGGCATTCTTTCAGTATTTTTGTAAGATCTTCTCCCTCTGTATCTTCCATGAGACACTATTCTCCTATATGATGAATTTATGGGAACTGTTTGGTGGACAGTAACCTAAAGGGAATCCTTGGATAGTTCAGTTTTACACTTTCCTTGTGGTTTCTTCCCTAATCAGGAGAAAAATGACTTCAGTTGAGGAGGCGATTGCATATATGAAAAGGCCCCCAACCCTGTATGCTAGGGCTATTCATTTTCTTCTTCTTCAAACCTTTGAACTTTGTTTAATTAATTTGAAATTTGAATTAAATAAGCCTCTATCCTTATAAGTTGGGGTTATTCTTGAACGGATATGGATATAATTCATGCAACTTCTCTTCTGATTTTGAGAATTTTGGTTTGGACATTATCTGGGTGCATTATCCGACAACCACTCAAATCACCTATTTTGGAAGATTGCATTTCTATTTTAGATATTTTCATTCTCTAATGGCTGACATCATCTAAGTGGGATTCCTGCTCAAGATTCTCAGATGCTTGATGTAAAAGTAACTCAACAACTTATTTTCTTTGGGATTAACTTATATGAGAGCTGGTTGAGTCTTGTTCTTGAGTATACATTAAATTACATTCAAAATCTATTGATTCTGGCCGACCATGGACAATAACATTGCATGAGACCACTTTTGGTGGACATTGCTGATTTTGGAGTGCACTGAAATGAAATGCTCCATGTTCACCCCATCTTCTGATATGAACACTAGATTGGGAATTATAAATTAGGTGGTGTAGCCTTTTTAGATCATTGAGGCATGCACATTGAAGGATTCTTTGATATATTTCAACCTTTGGATGTTGGGAAACTGAGAGAGATTCCAAGTCAGTTTGGAATTGCAACCCTTATATTACCTTTACATGATTCTTATATTAATCAAATGGTAATACTTTGGTTTTAAGATGACGAATATTCTTCCATAAATTGAGGTGAATATCATTAATACAATATTCTATCATCAATTCTAGAATGTTATACTAAGAATTTTCCAAAGTCCAGAACATGACTAGTACTTCTCCCTTATCCAATTATCTCCTCATGTTTAACACATCTTCATCGTCTTTCACTAGAGGTTTCTCCACTTGGTCTGACCAAAGTGGATGCTCTGTATTAGAAGACAAATGACCCAAGGGAAGTTTGTAGAATGACCGTTCCCTTGATATGTCTTCTGGTTGAGAAATTGGTTCACCTATCAATGAAAAGGTATCAGATGTGGCTGGCCTTGTGTTTGCAAGTGCCTCGATATAGGGGGGATTTCTCATCTCTACATTGTCAATTATAGAATTTTATTGAAAATGCAAAATACTACTACAGAGAGGATGTTCGCAGTGAATTCCATCATGGGGAGGATCACCATGGTAGATTACAGCAAGGGATAAATTATCTTGCTCCTTGGTCTTCTGGCCACATGGAGGGTTGTTGTGGCTCTCATCCAGAGATAGGCACTCTGGATTGACGGAATTTTCATGAAGCAATCCTTCACGATGAAGTTTCTGATGAGGAACTTCAGAATTATTACTACCACTCCCATAATTTGGTAATGAGAGGATAAGATCTTGATATGTATCAGATAAATGTCTGAGGGCTTCAAAAACTCCAGTATTAAGAGGAGCCAAATTATTGTTTGACTCTTGATTTTACAATAGTTCTTAGTGAGACTTATTTTTGGATGTTCTCTTATACTTAGTTGGGGCCACTTTATAGGAAATGCAGTTATTATGGGCAAGTTTATGTGCCTACCTTGGAGTGGTTATCGGAACGGATTGATTACCACCAATTGGAAAGGGTGTATGTTCCCGATCTTGTTGTACGTATGATATGGGGGAGTATGCCCCATGATCCTACTAGATTAGAACATATGTATATATCTACTCCAAGATGGAATTTCGATGTGTCATCCCATGTGTGGGAATAGATATATGTGTTTGTTTCCCGGTACTACTGAATTGGTTGTTATAATATCCTGGCATGCTTTCAGAATATGGGCAGGGATTTACATCTACCCTTTCACCATTGATAAGATATATTTGGTAACCTCAGCGACTAGAATGGGAATATAAGTAAATTTTTTATTTATAGTAGGTGTATGTGCCTACTCTTGTCCTTCTTTTCATGTCAATGGGTATTAATAGTACTCATGCATGGGGACAGAGAGTTGGGTCTGCCCCAAATTTGTCATTAGAGCTTTCCGACTGACTTCTCCAGGTGCTACCAAATGAGAATTTTGGTATAAATGATGGACATTGGAAGGTGTATGTGTCTGCTATTTGTTTCCCATCAAGTACGGTTGATGGTCTTCCTTCAATACTGGAAGAAAAGACTGCTGGCAAAATTGGTGATTGTAAACAGGTGTATGTTTCTGTTTACCAGTTGCCACAAAATTAGATTGGAGGGATTCTTTAAATGTAGTCAGATGAGAATTTTGACTGGCTGATAACTTGTAAGTAGGTGAATGTTCCGGTTCAGAGTACTCCACCAAATTTATTTGCTGAGATTGGTGGGTGGCTACCAGAAGAGTCTTTTGGATAGTAAAATTAGGATTGATATGTGTATGTTCTCGTTCGTTGTTTGCCATCAAGTTAGGTTTATATACTTCTTCAGAAGGGGTAGAGGTAAGAACCTACTTCTTGTTGACCGAACGTTATCCCTGGAAGTTCATCTTGCATTCCCGGGTCTGAGAGACCTGGGTCGAACGTCTAGAGGCAACACCCCCATCATGTTGGGGGTTCACCACCACACGATTTTGCTGGAAATGATTGCTGGTGGGAGTCCTCAGGAAGGACTCATGCATTCTTGAATTGAGGCCTCGATTGGCCTCTTAATCCACCTCCCTAAAGTACGGGAGGGATTGATTGTTGTGTTCCAAGGATAAGGACCTGAAATGGTTGAATATAGTGGTTGAAATCATCTTATTCTTGATCATTTTTCATCGTTTGCTAGATGATTGAGGATTGTTATTAACCTGGAGGGCATGCCGAGCAGCCTCCAAAGTAGGGATTGTACCATGCTGGATATATTCCTTTAATTGTAAATTAAGGACCATAATTAAAGATACTGGGTTGGTGATGGCATTCTTCCCATGGATGAGGATCCAGCTTTAGCAGCAGTCAGGAAGTTCATAGATGTTGTCTTGAAGAAATCCATTTTGGAGTGAAGGGAATTCTGAGAAAAACTGAGAAAAAAATAACAAACTCCATTAAAGAAACATCTTTTAGATGGATACATGCATGAATGATTCCTTTTTTGGCCTACCTTTATCAATTGATAGGGGCCTAATAGGTGGATAACATTATTAACTTGGTTAAGGTTTCACGTCGGGTTCACCATTTTTGTTTCATAGTTCCTTGAAACGTGTATTCTAGTTTTCAGAATCACTGCATCCAGGTGGTTTCCATTGGATTTATTTATGGAACTGGAAACTTCCAATAGTTATTTATCCAAAAGGGACATTCTTTCCAAAGGAATGTGTTTGTTAATTTTGAACTTCACGATACTTAAGAATGTGCATTGGTCGAGAGGATGGGAGTTCGGACTCATCACACCCTTTTTGGGGGAATTATTGTCTATTCTAGGATTCTCTTTATAATTTAAGATATTTTCATGAATCTTTACTAATTCACCAAGTATATCATAAGTATCCCTTGAAACTTTCAATCACTTATTTAGCATGTGAAATGTTTAAAATCATCTGTATGTATTCTTGGTTCTTCATTAATGGATATATATGTATGTATTCGAGGTTCACCATCAATGGTATCCTCTCATATACTACTTAGAGATTATTTTAATCATCTTTATGATGATATTGGTTTTTTAAGCCACTCAGTGGGGCACTCAGTAATTTATTGTCATCCAGGGAGATGAAGGTTTGATTTTATCTTGGGATCGTTCCCATAAAATGGGCTACCTACGTATCCTTGTAAAAGGAATCAGAACCCTCGTAGTTCAGTGCCAGTGAATGGGACACATCATACCTTTAATGGTTATGTGATAAGGACCTAGACTTACATTTTAATTTCATGTGGTATGGACATCTAAGTGGAAGATGTTTAGTCAAAACATAGTGTGGGACATATGCTGAAGCAGCCCAGGGAACTTTGAAAGGATGTGGGTTTCCAAGTAGGATCAGAACCTGTTGGTACTATGGCCCAAGGAGAACAGGGCTGATTTAAGTTATTGGGTTTGAACCTCAAGGAGGATCCCTATGTGTCCCATATAGATGGGAATCAAAGCCCACATAGTTCTATTAGTCGCATATGAGAGTATAGTCCTTTGAGAGAAATGAGTTTGGGACTACTTCCTAAAAAGGATTCCATAGTGATTTTGGGGGTTTAATTTGGGGCTTATTCCTAAGGTCGATGTCCAAATTAAGGGGATTAAGGTTGTATTCTTGATGAGGATATCCAGTGAGCTCAGGTCCTGAGAGGGATTCCTATGTATCCCGGTTATGGTGGGAATCAGAGTTCTCGTAGTTCATTCCATTATCAGTGTTTGTGCACATGTTTTAATCATCACGAATATCTAAGCCCATGTGAGTTGTACTCAGTGTGAGAAATAAGAGGATGTAAAATATTCAACAATAACACATTCACTTTTCCTCCTCTGTTGTGGGAAGAGGGCGCACCTATGGTGGTGAGAGTGGATGTGGTCGATGCGACTTGAGAAGAGGGCAAGGCGACGAGCCTTCCCTCTATTCACTTTACAATAGACCAGGGTCCAATGAAAGGAGGAATGTATGAAGGTTAGGGGCTTACACTAGGATGGATTACCATGGTGACAAATCCCAACAGGAGAGGGAAAGGGTAACAAAAGTCCATGTGTCCTTCTCCCCTCTGGTCTTTGGCACCGAAGAAGAGAGGAGGAGAAATGATGATACCTCGTACAAGAAAATATAGGGCCTTACACTAGGATGGTTACCCTGAAATTGATCTAGGTAAGGGAGGTAGAATTCTCCTTTAATTTTAAAAGGAACAATAGTTATGAACCGTACCTTCCCCTACAAGAGACCAGAGGTTCTGGGTCATCTCTTCGAGAAGGGAGAGGTTGGGACCCAATCCTACTCCAAACCATGAACTTCCCAACACTATTCCTAGGAGGAAGGTCCATGTGACTATGGGTATAAAAACCCATATATATTCCATGTATCCTAACTCCCTTATAAAAGAAATGTGAGAAACCTTATACTGTGGAAATAAAAACCCAAATAGGAGACACGCTGATTTGCCTTCCCCAAAGGTTTGATAAGTCGGGAGGTTTTGGTGGAGGCTTCAACTTAGTCCCTTTCGGATAAGGGAACCAAGGAGATAACCTACCATGAATGGATTTTAAATATGGTACTTGAGTTGGTATGTAGACTTTATACCAAGCTCTTCTGCATAGGTACCTCACGCAAGTATGCCGTGTAGGTATCCCGCGTTGATGTACCACGCAGGTATACTACGTAGGTATGTCATACAGGTATTCCACGTAGGTGTGAATGATGACTAAATAATGGGTTTCACATAGGAGAACCAAACCTATCTAAAAAATGTAAAATAATTTCAAAACATGCTTATCCCATTTAATTATCTCTTCTCTCATGTTTTAGAGAGCTACCTGAGACAATTTGAGGGATCTAGGTGAAAGAGCTACACAATGGGAGCTTTAGAGAGCCTTTAAATTTTTTCAGTCTATGAAATGAGGAGCCCAAGGGTCCTATTTATAGGCATGGATGGGTCTTGGTAGAAGGGACGTTGCCCGCGTAGGTCCTTCATGCAGTTACTCCGTGCAGGTACTCTGCGTAGGGGTACAGAAATTATTATAGTGTGTAGCTCTGCCACGCAGGTTTGTCGTGTAGCTCTGCTGCACAGGTCAGTCATGTAGCTCTGCCATGCAGGTTTATCGTGTAGCTCTGCCATGCAGGTCTTTTGGAGTATTTGACTTTCCTTTGAAATCTATGAACCTTGCCTCAAGATTTTGAAATATCTAGGGCCATGTTCATGGTCTTTTTGTTTTCTTAAGTGGTGTCAACAATCTTATACCCACTTCCGATATTCAATTATTACCACTTATTCTTACCCTTATTGATGATTTATGGTTACCATTTCTTATGTTTATATTCCATATCTAAAGAAGAAGAGTATTATGTATGGTGTTTCTAGAAGGGTACCATGTCTGGATAATTTTGTGGGAGGTGCTGGTGATTTATTGTAATATAAGGAATTCTTAGTTTAGTAGAAAGATGTCCATTTAGTGGGAAAATATATTGGTTTTTTTGTTACAGGTTGTTAATAATTTTCAAAAACTATAAACTTAAAAGGTTTTTAGGTATATAAATAATTCAATATTTATAAATTTGTTGAAAGTATGAATGGTTATGTTTTGGTTTCTATTGTTGGTATCAAAGTTAGTAAATAATATACTATTAGTACTAAATTCAAGAGTGAGGGTATAGGTTGTCACAATATAGATACAAATGATGAATTAGTGATGAAAGGTTAAATAAGTAAAAGATGTTAATGAACAAGATTTGAAGACGATGGTTGTATCTAGTTTTATTTCCCTATGAAATTGAATGTTTGATTTTGAGTTAATATAGTTATTTTATTAGATAATATATCGATGTTGTTAATTTATGATACCATGTGATTTCATATCATTTTTTATTATTTGACTATTTTTTGATTATCTGTTTTTTTTTTTGATATTATGATACTATACATGCATGGTATAGTGGATTTCAGTTATGTGTATATTTACACAGGCTATAATGGATTAAAGAACAATGTATATATACATGGGACGTAGTGACACAAGGTTATCACATGTATATACTCGATGGGATGAAATTTATTATGGTTGTGATATGATTTTATATATATACACAAAATTTGATGTATTAATGTATAATGAATGTATATATGAATTTTCAAGCTATAATGGCTCAAAGTTATGACATGTGAATTATTCTATAGGATATAATGGATCAAGGTTATGACATATACACAAATCCCTATACAGAAATAGTTTGAGGTTAGGACATGTATTCCGAGTTTTGATGGATTTAAATTATAGAATGAGTTAATGAGATGATGATGTGGTGATGTGGTGGTGGTTTTGATATAGTTTTGGTTTTGGTTATGTGGTGGTGGTTTTGATATGGATATGGATATGGTGATTCAGTGGTGGTTTTCATCAGGAAGTGGTTGTGGTGATGTGTTGAAGGTTTTGATGTGGCTTTGGTTGTGATTATTTGATGGCGATGATGTGATCATGCTTGGTTGATGATAAGGTGGATTGATTATGTAGGATTGAATATTGATGATATGTTTCTAGACCTTTCCCTTTATTATTATATGATTCCAGAAATATGATATCACCATCATTTATTTATACTAATGAATTGTTGATGTAATGTGGTGATTTTAGGCAATATAGTTTAAGTGGTGATTGTATTTACCTTCAACTATGATTGATTTCTTATCCCTAATCTTTATACCTTCTTTATCCTTTTATTAGTTGATCTCACTCATGTATATCTTTAAACTTTTATCTCACATGGATATTTAATTATTTATACATGTGATTTTACAGGCTCATCCCTTTATAGTTTTCTTGAGTTGTTTTGGTGGATAGTTTGACGGAGATTGTGGATGTTTCTATTTGGGAAGCTGGAGTGGAATTTTCGGTGGTTATAATTTCATTGTCATGGGTTGAATTATATATGTTTCCATGTGGATATAGTTTAGGTATGTTAATATTTATCTTTTCATTATATAAAGAGTTTTTCGGAGGTTTTACTTTATTTTAAAGTGAATTTTGAGGGTAATTCCCCCATACAAGTGAAAGATACCCTCAATGCTTTTTGTTATCTTCTAACCTATTGTAGTTGGGTTTCAAGGGTCACACTAGTATTCACCAATAACCAAAGAGGGTTTTCAATTTTGGCAGGCCATGACATGATGTTTACTATTGGAAAAGTGAATTAAGTACACGTTATGTATGATGACTATTACATTCCATTTAATGGAATGTCAAACACAAAATAAATTAATATCATGTGTCAACGCACGTGACATAGTGAAAATCAATCGACATGTACCTAGTGTAGAGTGACACATGTCACATGATGTGTATGTTTAGATATGCATCATGTGGTCCATATCTCACCATGTTTATCAACTAGAATTCAGTATGTAGCATGTAATGATTGTATGAAATGACCCACACAATGAACCATAAATTATATAGTATGAAATTAATGTGGGATGACATGATGTGTATATGACAATTACACACTGTGTAGTCATTTTCAACATGTGTTTCATGCTGACAGTCAATATGTGGTATGTAATGACACCATTTATGAACCCACATGACGCATCATGATTTATTTAACATTTTCATTAGGATGTAAAAAACCCCTACACAATGTGTAATTTATTGATGCATGCCATTTAATTGTGTCATGAAACCATAAACCTTGGAACCTCTGGATGAGATCTTTAAGGATTATTTACATGGTTTTTTGGAATGTTATTGACCATATAAACTTATATTAATACATCATCTCGATTTTTATAATCAGAACACAAATACTAATAAGAATACTAAAAAACCAAAACATTAAATTGATAAAATTAAATATAAATTATTATAAATTAGAATGTGACCACTTTTATTCCTTGTGAATTTTCTAAGGAACATTGTAAGCATGGGGTGGGTTTTGATTTTTGATTTTTCATTGATATTGTTGAGAAAAAATCCATCAAGGTGACATTGTATTGTTTTTGGTTTGGATGTGTTTGTTGACAATGTTAGCTATAATGTTCAACTTTTATTGTTGAAAAATTTTATTTAAAAAGCTCTAAGATAGAGGTATAGAAGATTTGGAAGGTGTGCAAAAAGTTGTGTGTATAAAGTGGTGATGTTTCTAAATGTTTTATATATTTTTGGGGTATAAAATTTGGAGGATAGAGTAAATTTATTTTTTAAAAGGAAGAATTTCTGCACAAGTGAAAAATTTATGTGAAAAGGTGAAAGAGTTTCACAAATTTTTGTGAAAGTGAATATTCAAGGATACTTCATTGAAATACAACAAAGGCATGTGTTTCCTGACATTTTTGAAGTTTAAAAAATGTGAGAGTTGAAAAACACAGACAGAGTTGCGTAAACTCAAGAAAGACATTTGGGAGTAGGGTGATGACAGTGATTTTCACACTAAAGGTGACGTCAAATCATTGAAATTTAGTGAACCAGGAAATATAATAGTCTAAAATCCGCACTCCCGAATCTAGTGCTAAAATCATAAACATTACATTTCCAGCTTTGATTCCTATAATTGGGAACCAATTTTTTTATTTTAAAACCATATAAATTCAAAAGGAAAAATTGTTTCACTTATATTCTCAAGGACCATTTTGGTTTAGAGTTTTAGAGAATTAGAAACAAAACTCCTACATAAAAAATACCCATTTAATCAAATGAGAATTTCTCCCACTTAAACATTGTTTCCTTATTTCAAATTAATTCATCATCATCATCCATATGAAATTCCTTCTTGAAATAATTCATTCAACCTTGTTCTATATAACTTTTGGAAGAGGAAAAATGAGAATGGTGATCTCAAATGTTTAGTAAGAGTAAACATAAGTTTTAGAAATTTAATTCAATTGATAAGGAAAAGGATTGCATAAGGGTATGATGGCATAAATCCATGAAAACATAGATAAAATGTGTTGGTGTCTTGGAACATCAACTTTATAAAATACTTATATAACCCTTCAAACCCATAAAATTGGAATAATTATACGACCAACTTCCAATATAATTCTTCGTAAGACATAATAATTACCCAATTCATTGGATTTCTATTTGGGTGCACCCATAATATAAGATATAATGGGATCACCTGGTTCTATTTGGGAACACCCATCATATATAATATCTAAGAACCACAACATGAGTAAATTATATATATATTTCATTTCATCATAAAACTCATAGAAACAATCATTATTCTTTCATAACATGATTAACCCATAAAGAAGAAATGGGTTTCATGTTAATATCTTTGAAACATGATTAACCCATAGAAAATAAATGGGTTCTATAATAATATTTTTGAAACATGATTAAACCATGGAAAAGAAGTAGATTCCATAACAATCTCTTTGAAACAATATGAATCCATTTAGAGAAATAATGAGGATGGTATCATTGGAAAATAACCTCATTGGATCATAAGTAATAACAAGTTTCATTGACTCTGATTAATTAAAATACCTTTAATCAATCATTAAATAAAATTGGAGGAAAATAAACTTTTTATTTTGAAAATCACTTTTTTTAATACTAAAAAACAACAAAATAATACAAAAATCATTTTCTTTGAAATCAACCTTGGAAACATATAAAGGAATAATTAAAAAATCATTAAAAACTTTTCTTAAATAAAATATCATTCTTATTCAAAAATAACACTTTTAAAAACATTTTGAAAATCTATTCATTTTAAAATAACCTTGAAAAATATAAAGGAATCTTCAAAGAAAATAATGGTAATGATAGAAGAAAATTTCATTCATGGCGTACGTGATAAAACAAATATTTCTTTCGCATATTTGGTAAATTACAAACATTCATTTTTTTGAAAAAAAACAAATATTATTTTCAAAACATTTTGTAAGAAGACAAAATTGGGTAAAAAAAATTAATAAATAATTTGGAAAATGTTAATCTTTTTAAAAAAAATTTGTCAAAACATACTTATGTTGGAAAATATATTTCTGACCGAAGAGATAAATAAAGTCGTATTTCATTAAAAACAGTTTCTCAATTATTTTAGGTTCCAAAGTGTAGAAAAATAGTAATATTACATGAAAATATCATGAATAACCATAGGATTGTTGGAGTTGGTACCCTAGAACCAACTTTTGTATACTTTATGATAAATTTTATTCATAGTTTTGAATATTAATAAACTCTTTATCACATAATGGTTTTTCTTCTACGTAAAATAGTATGTGATAATGTCCAAAGAGTAGTTGTCACATTAAAAGGTCATAGTAGTTCCTCACTATGATGAGAACACATAAGTAATATGGCACTATTCTTAAATATATTTTCATTGGTAGGATGATATCATTTGAGGGAAAAAATGATACAAGATATCATGGGTGGAGACTCATATGACTTTGAAGCAACTTCTCAGGGTGTATACCCTAGGTAATTTCCAGTGTAGGATATTATGAAAATGAGACCCACGAGTAGGAAATCCACATTCATGTGTGTCATTGGATGTTACTATCTTTGGATGTGTGTATTGGTCCATATACTTTAATATTATTATTAATGAATATTATAAGTCGTGTACTTTGATGTATTGACAAAAACTACGATGATATATGTTCATAGTGACGTTGGATATGTTAGGTGCATCACGAGTAATATTTCATTAAATAATAATTCAAGAAAGGATTTTCCCCTTCTATTATTTAATAGAACTTGATATCTTAGGAATGTTGATGGAAATTATATATCTTAAATAAATCTATTGCCATGGTTTTCTATGGATAAGTTCAATTTTCAAAAAGTCAAAGAAAGGGATATAGAGAACATAGGATGATGGCACTAGCGTGCAACCTTCTTGATGAGAGATAACTTGATAGAGGGATTATATTATACAGTAAACATCCATATAAGGTATTATGTCATTGATTTGTTAAATTCTTTCATTATGGGTTCCTTGTTATGTTTATAGATGTTATCCTTGGACTTTAGACTTCTTCACCAAATGTCACTGAGAAATAATCTTAGAGGTTCACACACTAAGAGTATCCAGAATATCAGTTAAATAATATATTATTATTTATTAATTAACAAGATTAATAAATATTATTTCTGCACATCGTTTAATAATTATTCATTTTTTCATGATTGCATATATTTCATCCCAATTATTCGATAAAATATTATGTTATTAGAAAATTTAATAAATATTTATTTTATATTTAGTTAATATAATATTTATCTATTTATTAGAGAATAATGTGGTGATATTTAATTGTTAAATAAATAGTAATTACTCAAGGCTTGATAAAAATTGTGGAGGAACGACAGACCAAGTTTAACAGTCCGGTGAGAAATAATATATATTAAACATTATTTGAATAAATATTATTTAATTTTAATTAGCGATTTTAGCACATGTCAAGAACTAATAATACTATTAACATTATTATTGACATGGTATTCTACATTTATTAAATAAATAATAAGGGTTACTCTTACAATTATTTATTTCTAACTCTAGTGGTATATAAACTCAATTTTTTTTTTCAAGAGAGCTGATTCATTTGTATGTTGTGAAACAAAATCTAGAGAATCCTCTCAAAGCACTAGAGAGCTCCCTTTTACAAGAAAACTCCCAATAATATAGATCGATATTCCCCCACCTACCACTCTCAAATCTAGAGAGATCAAAAATTGATTTGGAAGTGATTCTTGATGAGATCATAGGTGAACAATGCAAGCGATAGGATCTACCATGATATCACCCATTGATTCTTATGATGATGTTTGGAGATTTGTGGAACATGTGTGGATCACCACTAGAGGTAATATTCTCTTGATTCCTATAACTCAACAATGGTATAACATAGATCTATTTTCAGATCCATTAATAAGGAAAGAATTATCACAATGTAATTATTAGTTGAATAAATTAATTAAAAATAACATGTGATGATCCTATATTTGGTTCCAAAATTCGATCCCTTGTTTATTTTCTTTGATTCAATTTCATTGATCACAGCGTTCATCGTCATGTAAATATCTGATTGGTCATCGATCATGATAAAAAATGATATTAGGCATGACCCATTTCATGTTTCTACATTTCCTAGAACCTACAAGTGGTATCAGTATAGTCACATAATTATATATAATTATTTAAATATCATTTATTAATTTACACATTTTTCATTTAGTTTTCAATTCAAGCTAAATTGTTATTTAATTATAATTTATAGATCTAGTTCTTCCTCCTTCTTTTCTCATAAATATAATCAAATTGACTAATTTTTATGAATGAAATAAAATCAAATATATCATCCTAAGGTGCTGAGTATTCTAGTTGGATAACACAAGATTACACACCGTGTAACCGTAAATACATTTCGTATACTTGTGTTCAATTCACCAATAGTTAATTATGAATTAATTCAAGGATGTGGATTTATTATACATGGTGCAATTAATTTTACATCGTGTATTGACTAATCAAGCATGGCACACGGTCATTCGGAGTACACGTCGTGTAGACCACATGCACAGTGTATAGTGATGTATTCAAAGATGGGTCATGTATCTTCTTACACGGCCTACCTGACTGGCGACCATATAACCTGGAGACCACACACAGTGTATCCCATATACATACCGTGTAGCTGTCTTATACACACTGTGTACTTATGCCAAATTATGCATAATTAAAATTAATTTATTATACTATGTAAACCTTATCAACATTGTGCTTTCATGTGGTCATTAAGTTGATAGTACATTCCATGTGATGGGTTTAAATATATATAAATGTTTATTTAATATCTACATAATTCTCAGATCTTTATATTAGATATGATTTATACTGCAGTTATTACACTACATGCATTAAAGCATAACATGTGATATAAAAATCATGTAATTCGTGTAATCATTAAGTTGATAATACACATCATGAAGGTCCATGATAAGTCGTGTATTCCACATTTCAAAAGAGTAAATGATATATGAGTATAATACATGTTGGGTGAATACAGATGAGTATTAACAATATTTCCTCCAAGGTATGTTTATGTACACAGTTAATTTTAAACCAATTTATTTAATTTGTTTAAAATTAATATTGATGCGAATCTCAAGGAAATTCAGATGAGAATTAAGATAAAAATAATAATTAATTAATTAAGTTAATTAATTGATTCGAGCATGATTTAACTTAAATAAAAATGATTAATAATTGAATACTAGTTTTATAAAATTTATAATTAGTTTAATGCTAATGGGTGATAATGTTCTTATACCAAGATCTTTGTATGTGATTATTTTCATTTAATTAATTATTAAATTTAATAGTTGGCATGTGTTTGACCTATCCTCTTATTATATAAGGGCCTACATGCCCATGGTTTATTTTATGTAAACCCATTCCCCTCACCTATGTGTGAGTACAATCATATATAATGGATGGAGCTCACATCTTAATAGAGGTGATTGAAGTTTGAATCTCAGGCAAAACCAATCCATGAAAGATACATCAGTGGATGGGTAGAAAGCTGTAACACGAACCTTAATTGGTTCAAGGTGTTTTCCCCTAGGTCAATGATTAGTTTATCATCATTTAGATGAACTAAATATTAGTAAAATCTCATGATCAAATCACTTTACTATATTATTTCTATCAAGTTGTATGGTTATTCCATTATGGATGTTTTGTTTTGATCGCTTGAATTAATGAATTAATAATCATACAAGATAGAACTATAATAAATTGGCCTATGCATATATATTATATAATACATGGTTAATCGCTTATGTTAATGCACCTAATATTAACAAGCATGTAAAAAAGATAATAATTATCAATTTACGTATAAAATATAAAATCTATGAATTATATATATTAAGTCGGTATAGTCTTCCAATACTTTAGTTCAAATCGAACCATAGTACAAAGTGATTGACCAACCAAAGTTGGGATGCTTTCAATTATCATAGAATTGTAACATCTAGTTTTGGGTGGAATTAACTTTGTTCACATCAATGGTTGACTGCCAAAAGTAGGAATTGGTGTAACTAATAGGTGAGAGTTGAGGAAATCCAATTTAAGGATTTCAGGACTAGGTAGACCACTCAACAGATCAAGGAACTAAGAGTTAATGCAGCTAAAATTTTTAATTCCTACCTAAAACCATTAAAGTTTCTTGAAAAACCAATGTTTGGGTAATAATAATGGGAATATAGATTCTTTCCACTAGAATTTCCAAGAAATGGGATATTCTAAAGCCAATTGTGATGACTATTAGGTTTCAATAAAATATCGGGAGATTAATAAATTTAATATTTATTTATTTGTCTAAATTGTATTTGATAAAGTACTAAATCTCTACTCATATTATTTGTAGAAACAACAATAAAATAACTTCAAACATATCATTGGGATCCATACATGAGAAGGATAACCTTCTCACATGCCCAAATTTCTAGGAGTGGAAAAGGCGCTTACATGTTATCCTACGCCATGAAAAAAAATTATACGTGTTTGAAGAACCTATTCCTTATGTGCCTAGTAATGAGACTAGTGAGGAAGAGTTTTATCTCTATAATAAGTATTTGAAAAATGTTAAATATGTTTAGTGTTTCATGTTATCATCCATGAACAATGATCTTTTGAAGAAATATGAGGACATTGATACATATAGCATGATTTCTCGCCTTCTGGATCACTACCAAGAGAAGGAGAGACAAGAGAGATACAAGATATCCAATGATTTTTTTACAACTAATATTAAAGAGTCTATGTCAATTGGGAATAATTCAGTCAATATTATTGGTTACATTGAACACTTATACATTTTAGGGATTAAATTTCTAGATGAGTTGTATATAGGTATCATACTTTCATCACTACCTAAGGACCTCCCTAATTTTATTGTAAATTATAATATGAGAAATAATGAGAAGAGTCTTTCAGAACGTCTTACTATGATTATCCAAGTGTATAATGACATGGGATGTGAAAAACCCATATTCCTTATGGCGAATAAGAAAAGGAAGAACAAGTAAAGGGGGCCCAAGACTCACTACAAGTCTAAATCTCTCGAGCACGATCCTTCCAAGAAGAGGAATATCCATAGGTAAGTTAAGTAAAAGGAAACATTGTTTTTTGCATGTGTAAAGAAAGGCCACTAGAAGAAGAATTGCACCCAGAAGAAAGGTGAATCTAAATGTGCATTCATTATCAAGTGTTATCTTTAAATATCTAAAAATTGGTAATTATATGAAATTTTTTGTGCTCACATTTATATCCAAATAAACTAACCAAGAAAATTTTAAAATATTTATAGAGGAAAGGTGGATTTGCGAGCTTATAATGGTGAAAGGATGAATGCTCTATGAATTGGTGACTACCACATTTAATTTCCAATGAGAATGATTTTGGTATTAAATGATTGTTATAATGTATCAAATATTACCAAGAACATAATTTATATATCATTCCTGGATGCATATGGTTTTATTTTAATGTTTGGAAATAAAATTTTATTTCTTTTATAAATACAACATATTTTATAATATGGAATATTTAAATAATGTTATTTATGTATTAAATTACAAAAAAAAACAAGTATTGGAAATTGATTTCAAATCATGTTCACACGACTCATATAACACCCAACTATGGCATCTCTATCTTGGTCATGTAAACAATAAGAACATGATAAAGATCTGTCAAGATGGTTATTTAGACTGTTTTGAGCTAAAACTACTTAAAATATGTCATACTTGTTTATAAGGAAAAATGACCAAACCACTATTCAATGGATATGGTGAAAGGGCCATAAAGCTTCTAGGATTAGTACACATTAATGTGTGCGGACCATTTTCAGTAGAATCTATAGGTAGGTATTCTTACTTCATAACTTTTATTGATGACTTGAGTAGATATAGTTATGTCTACTTGATGAGGTATAAGTCTAAGTCCTTTGATAAATTCAAAGAATACAAGAATGAAGTAGAAAATAATCTTGTAAAGAAGATAAAGAAGCTTCGATCAAATCTATCTGGTGAATACATTAACAAAGAGTTTATCAAATTTCTAAAAACAATTGGGATTCTATCTCAACTCACTCCTCCTTACACACCATAGTGTAATGGTGTTAGTGAAATGAGGAACTATAACTTTTTGGACATGGTATGGTCAATGAAAAGTCATGAAAATATTCTGTTATCCTTTTGGGGATATATATTTAAAACTATGGCATATACATTAAACTGAGTACCAATTAAAATATAAAATGAAATTCCCTTCAAGTTATGGTGTGGAAAGATAGATATTTGGTCACATACAAAAGTATGGGGTTGTGAGGCATTTGTTAAGGCCTTATTAGGCAACAAACTAGAACCACAGGGCACAAAGTGCATCTTTATAGTGTATCCCAAGGAAATAATGGGATACTACCTATACAATACCTCATACCAGAAAGTGAATGTTGCTAAACAAGACATTTTCTTGAGATATAGAACATCCTCAAAAATGATAGTGGGAGAAATATTGACTTTGATGAAGTTGATGCTCAAGATACTCAATAGTTGGTATAGGAACATATTCCATAGGTTCCCATGTAAAAATTAGTTCCTAAAATAGAATTACTATGTATGATCACAAGATAGGTAGGAGAACCAAAGAGATATATTTTTATAGTAATCGAAGATGGTGACATGTTATTAGTTGAAAATGATCACCCTATCTTCTACAAATAGGCATTAGAGATCTCAGAAACTACAAGATGGTAATAAGAAATGAATTTTTAAAAGGATTCCATGTATCAGAACTAATTTTGGGTTCTGGTCGATTTTCTAGTTAATGTAAAGCTTGTAGGGTGAAAATGGATATTCAAGAGAAAATTGGACAAGGAAGGTAAAGTAAATACCTATAAAGTAAGTCCAGTGGATAAAGAGTTTAAACGGCGTCATAGAATTTAATATGATAAAACATTTTCACTGGTTTCCATTTTTAAATTCATCATAATTCTACTTTTTGTAGCATCTTACCATGACTATAAAATTTTGAAGAAAGATGTGAAAACTTCATTCCTTAATGGGAACCTTTAGTAATATGTCTATATAGTAAAACTAGATAGGTTTGTGACTCTAGGTGATTCCAAAAATATTTTCAAGTTTCATAGATCCATATATGTATTGATTGAAGCATCTAGGTTAGGGAACATTCAATTTTATGAAGCAATAAAATAATTTGTTTTCATTTATAATGAATGTGATCGATGTGTTTATCATAGGTTTAGTGAGAATGAAGTCATTATCCTAGTAGTATATGTTGATGACATATTAATTATGGGAAATGAAATACCAGTCTTACTATATATTAAGTACTAGTTAAAAAAGTGTTTATACATAAAGGAATTAGGTGAAGAAGCCTATATTCTAGGGATTAAGATCATTTTTTATAGATCCAAGAGGATACTTGGACAAAGTAAAATTACATACATTTCCCAAATACTAAACATATTTAGTATGGAAAAATCCTAGATGGGATTGGTTTCAATTTCCCATGGTATACATATTTCTAATAAAATTTTTCCTTAGACACAACATGAGAAAGATGGAATGATTAAATTCCTATATTATTAATTAATAAGATCAATCATGTATGCCATGTTGTATACTATAATTGATGTTTCCTATGCATTAAACATGGTAGGTTGATTTCAAGAAGATCCAGGAGAAAAACATTGCTATGATGTTAAGGTTATCCTCAAGTATTTGAGAAGAACTAAGGATATATTCCAAATCCATGGAGGAGATCAGGAGATAGTCATCATAGGTTATACAAATGCTGGTTTTCAAATATATTATAATGATCTGAAGTTGTAGTCAGGATATGTTTTAGGTCTCAAGAGAGAGGTTGTGAGCTGGAAGAGTTCAAAGGATCGAATTTTTGCTGATTCTACGGTGGATTATGAGTATATAGAGGCTTCTGATGCATCCAAGGAATCTGTTTGTATATGAAACCTTTTCCAGGATCTTTATATGGTACCTAGAAGTAAAGACCCTATCACATTGTATTGTGATAATACTATAGTGGTGCCTCTTGCAAGAAATCCATGGTCACACCAACAAACAAAGAATATACTCTGGATGTATCACCTCTTGAGGTATTTTTATCAAAGGTGTGAATTTGGATTAAGTATAGTAACCACAAAATAGAACACGGTAGACCCCTTGACTAAAGGCATATCTCTATAGAAGCATGAGTACCATGTGAGAGCTAGTAGACTGAAGGTTGTTAGTAGTTGGATCTAGTGCAAGTGGAAGTATGTTGGAGTTGGTAACCTATAACTAAATTCTATATACTTTACGATGATTTTTATTCATAGTTTTTAATATTAATGAACTCTTTATCACGTCATGATTATTATTCTATGTGACATAGTATGTGATAATTTCATAAGAGTAGTTATCGCACTAAAAGGTCATATCAGTTCCCTGTTATAATGAGAACCCATAAGTGCTACAAAACTATTCTTAAATATATGTTATATGGTTAAATGATATCATTTTATGGACAAAATTGATATATATTATCAGGGGTGGAGACTCATAGGGATTTGAGGCACCTTCTCATGGTGTACACCCTTGGTAATATCTAGTGTAAGATATTATGAGAACGAGACTGCCAGTAAGAAATCCACATTCATACGTGTCATTGGATGTTCCTATATACAGAAGTGTGTATTGATCCTTATAAATTCAGACTATTATTAATGAATATTATATGTCACATACTTTTATGTATTGATGAAAATTGTGACGACATATGTTCATGGTGAGGTAGGATGCGTTGGGTGCATCACAAGTAATATTACATTAAAGAATAATGTGAGAAAGTATTTTCCCCTTATTTTATTTAACGGAAGTTGATACTTTAGGACCTTTGATGGAAATGATATACCCTAAATAAATCCATGTCCATGTTGTTCTATGGGTAAGTTCAATATCTAAAAAGTTAACGAAAGAGACATTGAACACATAGGTTGATGGTACCAGCGTGAAACCTATTTGATTAGAGATATCATGATAAAGGGACTATATTACACTATAAACATCCATATGAGGTATTATGTTATTGTAGAATCTAATTATTTATTTATGGGTGTCATGGCTTGTTACTAGATTCTAACCTTGGACTTAAGGTTGCTTCTCCTAATTGCACTTAGAAAGATGCCTAGAGGGTCACACACTAAGTTTATCCAGAATATTAGTTAAATAATATAATATTATTTATTATTTAAAAAATTGAATAAATATTATTCCTCCATGTGGTTTAATAATTATTCATGTTTGTTTTATCACATACATTCTTTCACCAGTTATTCAAGAGAATATTATTTGAGCAGAATATTTAATAATTATTTATTTTCATTTTAGTGAATATAATATTTATTTATTTATTGGATAATAATGAATTGATATTTACTTATTAAATAAATAATTATTATTCAAGGCCTCATAAATAATGTGGAGTAATTGAGGACCAAGGTTAATGGTCAGGTGAGAAATAATATATATCGAATATTATTTGAATAAATAATATTTAATTTTAATTCACGAGTTTAGAGCATGTCAATAAATAATGATATTATTAACATTATTATTGACATGGGGTTCTATGTGGATTAAATAAATAACAAGGGGAACATGATCAATTATTTATTTCAAACCATATAGATATATAAACCCAATTAAATTAATTTTCAAGAGAACTAATTCATTTGTTTGTTGTGTACAATAGATCTGGAGAATCCTCTCGAATCCCTAAAAATATCCATTCTCCAAGAACTCCCCCAAGAACATAGAGTGATCTTCCTCCATCTCCCACTCTTGAGTCTAGAGATATCACAGAACACTTTGGAATCAATTCTGAAGGCGATCAAAGGTGAATGACACAATCGATAGGATCTATCGCGATAGCACTTAGAGATTCCCACAATGAAATTTGAATGTTTTTAGAGCATGTGTGGATCACCACTAGAGGGAATATTCTCTTGATTCCTACAACACAACAATGATACAGCATAGAAATGTTATCAGATTCATCGATGAAGAAATAATTTCCAAAAGGGAATTATTAATTGATTTAATTGATTATAAATAATATATGATGATCTCACGCTTGGTTCTGACAGTCTATCCCTTGTCTTTTTTCTTTGATTCAATTTTTTTGATCACGACATTAATCGTTGTGTAAATCTTAGATTGATCGCCAGTCATGGGAAAAATAAATTTTGGGAATGACCCATCATATGCTTGAACTATTCCCAGAACCTATAAGGATAATAAAATTCATGAAAATTATTGAGTGGTATATCTTAATATTTCAATATTTGAAACATAATCATAAAAAATCTTGATAACCAAAGATAATGTAACATAAAACTATTTCAACTTTTTTAACTTTGAATCATAAGCCTCATGAAAGGATAACATTAAATGAAACTGAAAATAACATGATAATAAATAAATTCATGATATTACATGTTAAAGGGTCTGTATATACACCTTATAAAATAAGATAGGTTCATAACATGACATAAGTCTCAAAAAAGAAGAATTGATACAAAAGTACCTTACCGCTTTAGTAATCTTTTGAATCATAATCCCCAATAAAACATAATGACAAAAGAAACGCTAAATATCATGAAAAGAATGGTATTCATGATCTATAATGTCAAAGTGGGTATATATAAACCTCAATAAAGAAGATAGTTGTATAACGTAACATATGTCTTAAAGAAGAAAAATTGAGAAAAAACCCCTTATTGCTTTTGTAAAGACCCGAATTTCCCATGGATTTTTTTTAAATAAATGGGAATTTTACGAGTCTTCAGTTTCTGACGGCACTTGATTCTGAGGCCCGGTGTGCCCGGAAATCAATTTCTGATGTTTTGTTCGGGTACGTTTAGTAAACGTATGTATGAGATTTTATAACTTTTGAACTAGTGCTCAGAACTAAAATCTGATGGCATCGTTGAACTCACAGCGTCGTTGATTGCTTAGTGATACATTCACCATAGTTTCATTTTAACGAGAGTGGAAGATAGTTTTTGGAGTTTTTAAATAAAAATAAGACTTAACTTATTTTTATTTTATGGTGGATAAAACCTCCAAGTGGAGGTTAGTGGTGGGGGGAACCCACTCATAACCTCCCTTGGGAGGATTTTATTTAGTGGGACCCACATGAGTTTCTTAACTCTTTTAACTCCCCATTAATTTTGGAACACCTCTAACCCCCCATTTATGTGGGTTAAACTCTTCACCTTCCCCCATTACTTTAATGTGCCAACTCTCTCACAATTAATTAATTAAACCCTTGCAATTAATTAATTACCTCCTTTTTTAATTATTTTGAATTATTTCCAACCATTAAAAGAATAGTATGTCAATTATATTTTGTGTTGGTATAATCTTTGGGTGGAGATTGAGATAGGGTTTGGAGAATTGAGAGAAATTCATCCTCTAAATGAAGAATGCGGAGAAATATTCTTCCACCGAAGAACGAAGAACACCATCTTCTTCCTTCTTCGACCGGGGCAAGGATGTGGAAGCACCATGGCCCATGAAGAATGTTGATGAAGACATCTTCGACTCATCTTCTATGACCTCTTTCTCTTCCGATGTTGACGTAACGATGCTGCCATCCTGAGACTTCGTCAACAATCAATGACAAGCGAGGTAGGGGGTTTGAATTGTTTTGTACTCGTTCTTCGTCATACAAATTTCTGGTATGAGAACTGAATGATATCACCGTAACGAGGAGGGTTCAGACCGCACGAACATGGCCCAACCATCCCCTTTTGTTTGTTCTTGTTCATTGATGACGGAGGCAGTACACGCAGCGACCGGCAACGAGCCGGCCATAAAGAAGCTGGTGGCGCAAGGCCGCCGGGTCACCACAAGGGCATGGCACCGTTGTGTCGTGCAAAGAACTGAGTCGTAGCCAGGCGGGCCATGGCGGTGCCGGAGGGGCGTGGTGCCATCGCACCGCGCCGGAAGGAAGGGGCGTGGCCAGGAGGGTCGCGGTGATCGGACAACGAGTGTGGCTTCATCGCGCCCTGTGGAGACCAGCAGGAGGTCACGGCCAAGTCGGGCTGCGGCGGAGGGGCGCAGCAGCGTCGCACCACGCAGGGGTGGGGAGCGGCTGGCTGCTCGGGCCAACCCGGAGGTGCGGGACCACGTCGGGTCCCACGTGAGCTGGACCGGTGCCACCCGACGCTACTTCGGTTCTACCCGAACTGCTAAGCTGTTCGAGTGCCAGGGGGCGCGTGGTTTTTCCATGGTCGCGGCTAAGGTGAACCCCCACCGAGCCGCTGGGTCGCCAAAACGTCCTGGCCAATCGAGCCACCTTCAGGACGGGCCGCCATGGTCCGGGCCCCCTAGGTCCAGGCCGCCTCGGGCTAGGATTTCCTATTAGACCGGGTCAGACCCGCGGATAGGTTCAAACCCCGGTTCGGACCGGGTCGGGCCGGGTCGGCCCAACAGGGCCGGACCGGACCCGGACCCGCTATGGCCCGATTACACCTTTCTGCCCGTATCTTGGGCTACGGGCGTCCATTCGATGAACCGTCAGCGGCGCCGATGTTCTTGGAACAAAGCCGAACCTTTGAGAATACCCCACGGGAGTTCAGGGTATAGTTGAGATACAGTCAGGTTAGTTTGTACACTAAACCAATCGGGCCCCCAGAACCAAAATCTAATAACTCACAGAAAGGGCGTCTGATTGATGCGTCGTCTGTTATGTTGAGACCCCTATGACATGGCGGTCCTTTGAGATACTTCCATGTGAGAATTATTAACACTTGGAGTATTAACCAGTAGCTCGTGGAGCAGATCCTCTCAGAGACAAGAAGACAGAGTGCAGAGACCTAGTAGCTGACAGACCTGACGACTAGTTGACCGATTCGACTCGGAGTGATTCGACTAGCCCATTGGAGAGCGCCCGGTATTTGGCAGCAAACCCAGGGTAGACGGACCGCCTAGTAGTTGGCAGTAGACCTGTGGTACTCGAAAAAAGGATTACCTCTATAGGCTATTAGGGGGAGCGCTCGGTATTTGGCGGCAGACCCACAGCGGACGGAGCACCTGGTAGTTGGCATTAGACCCACGGTACTCGACAGGAGTAGTACCTCAACAGTCCAAGGTTAGTGAGAAGTGCCTCGGTGTCGCGACAGGACCACTATACTCAACAGAGGAGGAGTTCTCCAGCTTTCGTGGTTTCAATAATGAAAATCCTGGTTTGAGCTGAGTCAATGACCTTTGTGTATTTCCTCATGATTGAGATGGGTTACTTGATAACTTAGGTGTATGTATGGGAATATACCTAAGTAATGGTTATCTGTTGATTTCATACTTTTTGGTTTATCCTTGTTGGATTTTGTGAGACCTTGAGGGTCTCGGGGTCCCTACCAAGTAACATTATACTCACCCTTGCACGGGCTATGCCTGCACCTCATTGTGTTGGATACAGATGACGGACAGCGCTGACAGAGGCTGAGAGCACCAGGATTGGACAGTACCCGGAGGAGGACCTTACGACGTATCGATACATGGTGGAGTTTGATGGACGTGGGTTTCTATGGAGGCCATCTATACCTACCCTTCTGGTAGGAACCCCGGAGGACGATCCAGGAGCTGCTTTCACCTTTCAGTTGTTTGTCCCTTTTTCAGTTGTACTTGCTTTCAGTTGTATCTTTATTATTGATCTTGTATTCTGCCCCCCCCCCCCTTTACTTTTATTACACTTGTTATATAGATTTTACTTAGTGTTTTCTTCCACTTGTACTTTGGTTACGTGTGTTTATGATTTATATAGGCAATGCCTTCCCATTTTTAGGGAATTACACCTTTGGTGCTAGTCGCCAGCCCCTGGCCTAAAGAAGGTGGGATTGGGGTAGTAATGATACAGGCCCCGGGGGACGGGTCGTGACAAATTGGTATCAGAGGAGTCAATTCTACTGCAGAACTTTGGACTTTGATATTTCTTTTCTGTGAAGCAATAGTGTTAAGGGTATTATGTGTGGTTTTCAGTTCAGGGATCCAGTGTTGGTGTGGCGGCCAACATATCCATACACCAGGACCCTGACTACAGATTTCCGACTTAGTACATGAAAAAACTGATTGTGTGTGTGTTTTAAAAAGTTTTCTTTAAGTCAGCTCAAACCAGGTCAGCTCACCAGGTATAGTCTTTTGGTCATGTCGCATCTGTTCTTTCAGGATGTCTCCTCGCGGACGACCAGCTAGATCCCCAAGAGTTGTACGTACTGACATCCCGTTGAGCGATGAGGCCTCAGTACAGGTCCCTCTTCTAGTTGAGACATCAGCAGTACTACGTTCCATTAGGCCACCGATTCCACTAGCCCCAGCAGCAGAGAGTGCATGTCGCTTGAGCGTGCTGCATGAGTTCCAGTGCTAGAGGCCACCCAAGTTCAGGGGAGGGATGGACCCGTAGGCTACTGAGGATTGGTTGGAGGCTGTGGTGAGAGTCTTCAGACTGGTAAGGACACCAGCCGACTTCATGGTGATCCTTTCTTCTAGCCTCCTTCAGGCAGCAGCAAGTAGATGGTGGAGCCTGATGCTCCGGATGCATGACGAGGCGACACTTCTATGGGCAGACTTCGAGGGCCTATTCTGGGCAGAGTTTGTACCAGCCACCCTTCGAGCGGTGAGGATATAGGAGCTACTTAATCTGCAGTAGGGTAGCATGAGTGTAGCTTAGTACTCAGCGAGATTCACCGACCTCTCGTGCTACTCCACTGATATAGTACGGGACCCATTCTTCAGGTCCCAAAACTTTGAGCAGGGACTCAGGTGAGAGATTAAAGCTTCAGTTATCTCCCACAGCATCCCGATGTAGATGGGGGTGTAAAGACCCATAAATTTCAAGGATTTTTTTTCTTAATTTCTTTGGGATTTTACGAGTACGCAGTTTTTTACGGCACCTGATTCCGAGGCCCGGTGTGCCCGGAATCATTTTCCGAAGTTTATCTCGGGTACATTCAGTGAACGAATGAGTGGGTTTTTTTATCTTTTGAACCATTGCTCGAAATCGAAATCTGAGGGCACCGATGAAACCGCAGCGGCAGTATTTGCTTAAGAGGATCTTTTCTGAAGGATCGTTTGCTCGGGAGGAGTTGTTGAAAATTGAGGATTAAAATGTGAAGTAAATAAAATCGTGGTAAAATATTATTTACTTTAACTAATGGTTATATCCTACATGGGGTAGTTGGGGTGGGACCCACAAGCCCCTAACTACCCATGTTGGGATATTTGTGAGGTGGGGCCCACACGAACCCCACCCCTTCACATTCCTTTAACTCCCTAACTCCCCCTTTATGTGAGTAACTCCTCCCTCTCACCCTCATTAAGCTTGCCAACTTAACACCCCATTTAATTAGCCAACTCAATCTTAATCAATAAGGTGAGTTATGTGTTTGAATTTTAAAATTGAAATACATGGATTGCAGTAATAAAATAAGATAAGTCTTATTTTATTTTGGGGGTAAGTTGTTGTGTGAAGATATTGGGAGAGATATCTCTAAACACTTGAATAACTTCATCTTCTTTTTTGAATAATGCGAAGAATGTCGGCGCCAACCTCAGCTTCTTTCTTCTCAATGTTGACGAAGCGATGTCACCTTTCCGCGGCAACATAAACGAAAGCATCTCCATCCTTCGTCAAGTGATCAAACTTCTTGAATTGAGGTAGGGGTGGGTTTTGAATTGAGAAATATTGGTTTTCCTTCCATGTTGATGTTTCTCTCTAAACCTTTTTCAATCAAACTAATGCGGAAGGAACCGGACCAAACTAACACGGTCCAATTCCTCCGTCATTCCTGTTGTATGGTGTTCTCCAACAGTTCTTGAGCGGTGAATCAAGGCAAGTTTTCAGAGCCGATCGGAGGCCCAAAATCATCGAAAATGGCCTCGGAACATTGGAACGACCTAGGAACGGGAGTTTTGTAGCAAATGGATCATCGGAACAAAGGACGCACGCCTCGAGAGGCGTGCTGGCCAGAGCCGTCGTTTCTGGAAAATTCCAGAATACACGACGTGTCCTTCCAAAACACACACCGTGTAGTACAAGCGTTCAGCAGCGTAAGTAGCGAACATCAGAAGAAGTGACACACGGCGTGTGACACTGACCACACGGTGTGTATTATCCACACAGTTTAACAGAGGAGATATCGATGGACATCGCGTGTATTCAAGGGAAATACACGGACACGGACAGAAATACACGGCCACGAGGCACGGTGTGTATTATCTTCATTGAAAGGCATAAGCAGCTTCACGAGGCTCAGCGTGTAATTTGGGAGATACACGAACACGGGAAGAACCACACAACTAAGAGGCACAGCGTGTACTACCTTCACTTTGGCAGAAGCGGCTTTATGTTGACTCGGCGTGTATTCCGGGAATACACAGACACGGGGTGGAGTACACGGGCAGGTACACCACCACACGGCCAGGCATGGCCAGCTTACACAGAGCCGACCCCAGAAGTTTGGACATGGCGTGTAACCATACCACACGTTGTGTACTTAATTTTTACATGAATAGCCCTTTGACACAAGCTGTGGTACACGGACAGTACCCGTGGACTAAAGACACGGCGTGTAACCATACCACACACCGTGTACTTACTTTTTTTTACACGACTAGCCCCATGACATGGGTCGTTTCACATGGGCAGTACCCGGTGTCTGATGACACGGCATGTATTGATTACCTACACGATGTGTACTTTTGGAAAATGGCTTAGTCGTCTTGATCTTCGTGACTCGGGCACGTTTTTCTTGGTTTTCCCCTATGACGTGGGACGGAACGTTGGGATACATCATCTCTGGTCTTCATGACGGTTGATGTATCCACCCCTTTGACTCGAGGAGCGGACCCTCCCGGAATCAAGTATGTTGTGTGCGGGAACCCTAGAGCTGGTTGCGACTACGACGACTACTGTGCTGGGATCCTCCGTGGGTTCGACGATGATGATGACTATACTTGGATCCTACGTGGGTTCGGTAGCGATGGTTACTATACTAGGATCCTACGTGGGTTCGGTAGTGACGACTTCTGTACTTGGATCCTACGTGGGTTCGGTAGGGGAGATGATTCAGAGTCTACATCTACCATCTCCACCCCTCTTCATGAGTAGTATACCTATGTGAGCTGAGTCTTGACTTTCAATCATTATCTTTGATATGATTGACTTGTTATCCTGTGTGGATTGTGTTGTGCTTTCCTGTTTGGATTGGGTTGTACTTTCCTATGTGGAATGGGTTAAACTTGGGCTCGTGAGTTGGAGCAGAACTGGAATTGATGACTTAGGTATATGTATGGGCATATACCTAAGTAGAGTTCCTTGATACTTCGTGATTGTATCTTTCCTTTGTGGTTTATCCTTTGTGGATTCTGGGAGACCTTCGGGGGTCTCAGGGTCCCTACTGAGTATCGTATACTCACCCCTGCATGGGATATGCCCGCACTACATTGTGTTGGTTGCAGACGACGGACAGTGTTGATCGTGGTTGAGGCTCGTGGAGCTGGACGGTACCTGGAGGTGGATCACTGGATGGGATGTACCCAGAGCGGACGGCTAGACCTGAGGAGCTGAGGAGACTATTTGTACCAACCCTTCAGGTGGGATTTCTAGAGGACGGCTCAGAGTTGCTGCTTTACTTTTCTGCTGTTGTACTTTCTTTTCAGTTGTACTTTACTTTCAGTTGGGTTTGTATTCTAGCCCATTTACTTTCCATCACTTACTTTTGTACTCATTTTACTTAGTGTTTACTTTATCTTGTGTACTCTGTTGTGTTTATTTACTTATATAAAGGCAATTCCTTCCCTTTTATCGAGATTTATGACTTTGGTGCTAGTCGTCAGCCTTTGGCCTATGGAAGGAGGGCTTGGGGTAGTCACGGCACGGGCCCCGAGGATGGGTCGTGACAAATTGGTATCAGAGGAGTCATTTCTACCATAGAACTTAGGACTCTGATAATTTCTTCTGTGTGAAGCAATAGTGTTAAGGGTATTGAGTGTGTTTATCAGTCCAGGGATTCCAGTGTTGGTGCGGCGGCCGACGTATCCATACACCAGGAACCTGACTTCTGATTTCTGACTCAATGCATGAAAACTTTGATTACATGTGTGTTTAAAAAGTTTTCTTTGTGCTTATTTTGTGTCATCTCACCATGTATACTGTATTAACCATGGCGCACCTGTTTCTTTTTAGGATTTCCCCACGACGACAGCCAGTTGGGGTTCCGAGTTTTGTGCGAGACGGCAGCCCACCGAGTGACAATGCCTCGGTGCAGGGCCCCATTACAGCGGAGGCACCGGCGGTACCTCTACCCACCGAGCCAACGATGCCACCAGCCCCAGCAGCTGAGATTGAATGTCGCCTGAGTGCAATGCACGAGTTTCAGTGTCAGAGAATGCCTAGGTTCTGTGGGGATACGGACCCTCAAGAAGCCAAGGATTGGCTGTAGGCTGTTGTTCGAGTCTTCAGATTGGTAGGGACACCAGCAGACCTCATGGTGATCCTTTCAGTGAGTCTCCTGCACGCGGCAGCAGGTAGATGGTGGAGCCTGATTCTCCAGGTGCACAATGAGGCATCTCTTCATTGGATTAACTTCAAGAGCCTCTTCCGCTCAGAGCTCATACCTTCCACCCTCCGTGCGGTGCGCATTCAGGAGTTACTACAGCTGCGGCAGGGCAGCATGACAGTAGCCCAGTACTCGGTGAGATTTACTGATCTCTCGCGCTACTCCACGGACATGGTATGGGACCCATTATTTTGGGCCCAGACCTTTGAGCAGGGACTAAGGCGTGAGATCAGGGCATCGATGATCTCCCTCAGCATTCCAACGCAGGAAGGAGTACTGGAGCGAGCACTTGTTGTGGAGAGCTTTCTAGCTGAGCCTACGCCAGCAGCGAGGCCTACTGTAGGGCGACACGTAGTGGAGTCTTTTGCATATGGAAGTAGACATATGCCATATAGTTATAAGTGGAATAGACCATCAGGTGGGAAACCTTAGGACACTGGTTCAGATGTGTGGGGAACACGCAGTAGAGCCAGTCATTCGAGAGGCAGACAGTGCTATGCATGCGGCGGACAGGGCCACATGGCTCGGGACTGTCCGACCTGCCGTGTAGAGGAGAACCATACGGTTGAGGGACCACTCAGGTAGAGTTAGAGGTTTTACTGTGGTGGTCTTCAGGGAGTAGAAGGATGAGGCGGAGGAGCTGTTCGAGCAGCGGGTGGTGGGCGATGCTTTGAGGCTCTACCACCACCACCACCAGGAGGTCCACCCCGACCACAGGGAGCTGGCGGACAGAGGCAAGCTCAGCTTCAGGCAGTGGAGGCCTACGACCACGGCACACCTGAGATGATTTGAGGTATTATCTGTGTCTACTCCACCCTTGTTGAAGTTATTATAGACACAGGAGAAAGTCATTCTTTCATTGCCGCTACCCTTGTTCAGAGCTCGGAGATTCCGACGGAGCCATTGGCTCGATCCTTATGACTATAGACTCCTACGGAAGTAGACTTGATGATTACGCACTGGTGCCGACAGTGTGAGATTATTCTAGGAGGCGAGAGCTTCGGTTGTGATCTTATTGTAGTGGCATCGAGGCCTTACAACGTCATCTTGGGCATGGATTGTTTATCTACGGTCCATGCTCAGATCGACTCTATTAGGCGGAAGGTGCGATATGTTCACACCGATGGGAGCAGGTTCACCTTCACCGGTGAGAAGGGAGCCTTTACAGCACAGGATGGACTCACACAGAGGAGAGGACAGCCGATTAGTCATCATTTGGCTAGTCTCATTCTAGGAGCAGTTTACGTGCGGAGTCCAAGTTTTCCTATTGTGGTGGATCAGTATGCGGACGTGTTTCCTGACAACGTTCCATGACTACCTCCTCGCAGAGAGGTAGAATTCTATATTGACCTATACCCGGGGATAGACCCGATATCTACTCTAGCATATCGGATGGCTCCTGCTGAGCTTCGAGAGCTACGGGTACAGCTGGAGGACTTACAAGGCAAGGGATTTTTCCGACCCAGTGTTTCACCCTGGGCATCCCAGATTTTGTTCGCCAAGAAGGCGTACGAGAGCTTGTGACTGTGTGTCGACTACCGTCACCTGAACCAGGTGACCGTGAAGAACAAGTATCCACTTTTGAGGATAGATGACCTCTTTGATCAGCTCAAGGGAGCACGCTGGTTCTCGAAGATAGACCTTAGGTCAGGCTATCATCAACTCAGAGTTCGAGATGAGGATGTGCAGAAGACAGCCTTCAGGTGTCGGTATGGCCACTATGAGTTATTGGATATGCCTTTCGAAGTAACCAACACTCCAGCAATGTTCATGGGTCTCATGAACAGGATCTTACAGCCTTACCTTGATCGATTTGTCATAGTCTTCATCGACGAAATATTGATTTACTCGACTACTGAGGAGGAGCACGCCTACCACTTGCGGGTTTTACTGGATACACTCTGAGAGAACCAGCTTTATGGTAAGCTCTCAAAGTGTTAGTTCTGTATTCGAGAGGTCCACTTCTTGGGGCACGTCTTCTCTGAGGCGGGAGTTGTGGTGGATCCTGCGAAGATCAAGGCAGTGCTAGCTTGGGGGCCACCCAGGAGTGTGACGGAGGTGCGGAGTTTCCTAGGTTTGGCTGGGTACTATCAGAGATTTGTGCCAGACTTCTCTAGAGTTTCAGCACCACTCTCAGCTTTGACAAAGAAGGGGAAACCCTTCATGTGGTCAGATATATGTCAGCATAGCTTCTAGGAGCTGAGACAGAGATTGACCAATGCACCTATCTTGAGGCTACCAGAGGAGGGCGTAGGGTACGTAGTTTACTATGATGCATCAGGGACCAGACTTGGGTGTGTCCTGATGCAGGAGCGGGCAGTGATCGCATATGGATCACGATAGTTGAGGCAGCACGAGCAGAACTACGCTACCCATAACCTATAGTTAACAGCAGTGGTCTTCTCCCTAAATATGTGGCGGCACTATCTGATGGGCGAGCGATTTACATTCTACTCTAACCACCAGAGTCTCAGGTACATCTTCTCATAGAAGGACCTGAACCTGAGACAGCGGCGATGGCTCGAGTTCCTCTAGGACTATGACTTTGAGATAGTCTATACTCCTGGGAAGGGGAACGTAGTAGTTGATGCTCTCAGTAGGAGGTCGGGCATCCAGCTACTTGGAGAGGCGACGGACTAGCTAGTCGCGTTGCAGATATCCTTCGTGGATAGAGATGGGGAATCCTTTCTACAGTTGCTCACAGTCACTCCACCACTTCTTCAGTGGGTCAGAGAGGCATAGCGTGGGGACGTTGACTGTGAGACTCGACATGCATAGATATCCTCTGGACAGGCACCTGATGGATTCTCTGTAGTAGGGGAGAACGTCATTCTTTTTAGAGGACGTACCATGGTACCAGCTGCTTTGCAGGAGGAGGTGCTAAGGGAGTTTCATACTTCCCCTTTGGCGGTACATCCAGGAGTAGTGAAGATGTACCAGGATCTCAGACGACAGCACTAGTGGCCGGGTATGAAGAAGGTTGTGGTAAAGTTTGTTTCTCGATGCCTCACCTTTCAGCAGGTGAAGGCGGAGCACTAGGTACCAGTAGGCTTGGTACAACCCTTGGAGGTCCTGGAGTGGAAGTGGGATGGGATATCTATGGATTTTGTGACTGGGATTCCATATACTTCCAGAGGACATGACTCCATTTGGGTGATTATAGACCGACTCACCAAGTCGGCCCACTTTCTACCTATCAGGGAGTAGGGCTCAGTGGACAGCTTGGGACACCTCTATGTTCATGAGATCGTATGGCTTCATGGTGAGCCATCGATTATTGTCTCTGATCGAGATGCTCGCTTTACTTCTTGTCTTTGGAAGTGGTTTCAGGAGGCATTTGGGATGCAGCTTTGCCTGAGCACCGCCTTTCACCCTCATACGGATGGCCAGACAAAGAGGACCATTCAGACTCTCAAGGATATGCTTCGTGCATGTGTCCTTGACTTTGGTGGCAGCTGGGAGGATCAACTACCCTTGGTGGAGTTTGCGTAAAACTACAGCTATCACTCCACCATCGGGATGGAATCATACGAGGCATTGTATGACCGACCTTGCAGATCACCTCTGTGCTGGACAAACCCTGTGGAGTCATCACTCGTAGGACCAGAGATGGTCTAGGCCACAATAGAGAAGGTACAGGTCATCCAGGAGTGGATGAGGACTGCTCAGAGCCGACATAAGTCCTATACTGATAGGATGCGGAGACCACTAGAGTTCGAGGATGGTGACCACATTTTCTTACGGGTCTCACCTCGACGTAGATTATAGAGATTTGGTCGGGGCGTCAAGTTATCTCCGCGCTTCATCAGACCATTCCAGGTTCTCAGCAGGATAGGTGAGGTGGCTTATCGCCTGGCTCTTCCACCTCAGTTGCACCGGGTGCACGACGTCTTCCACATATCTCAGCTGAGGATATACGTGCATGACTCGACACATATCATTGATCATGGGGAGATGGATATCGATGACGGGGTGACTTTTGTGGAGGTCCCGGTGGAGATCGAGGATCGACAGGAGTGGGTCCTATGTGGATGGTCTATTCCTCTAGTGCGCATTAGGTGGAAACACAGGAACCTCTAGGAGAGCACATGGGAGTGGGAGGCTCAGATGTGTGCTCAGTACCCTCATTTGTTTCCCTAGTTTTGTGATGTATCTTTATGGGGATGAAAATCCCTGAGGTGGGAGTAATGTAAAGACCCGTAAATTTCAAGGAAATTTTTTTCTTAATTTCTTTGGGATTTTACAAGTACGTAGTTTCTAACGGCACCTGATTCTGAGGCCCAGTGTTCCCGGAATCATTTTCCTAAGTTTAGCTCAGGTACGTTCAGTGAACGAACGAGTGGGTTTTTCTATCTTTTGAACCGGTGCTCGGAATCGAAATCTGAGGGCACCAATGAAACCGCAGCGGCGGTATTTGCTTAACAGGACCTTTTCCGAAGGTGTGTTTTCTCGGGAGGAGTTGTTAAAAATTGAGGATTAAAATGTAAAGTAAATAAAATTATGGTACAATTTTATTTACTTTAACTAATGGTTATATCCTACAGGGGGTAGTTGGGGTGGTACCCACAAGCCCCTAACTACACATGTTAGGATAGTTGTGAGGTGGGGCCCACACGATCCCCACCCCTTCACATTACTTTAACTCCCTAACTCCCCCTTTATGTGAGTAACTCCTCCATCTAACCCTCATTATGCTTTCCAACTTAACACCCCATTTAATTAGAAAACTCATGCTTAATCAATAAAGTGAGTTATGTGTTTGAATTTTAAAATTGAAATGCATGGCATGAAGTAATAAAATAAGATAAGTCTTATTTTATTTTGGGGGTTAGTTGTTGTGTGAATATATTGGGAGAGAGAGCTCTAAACTCTTGAATAACTTCATCTTCTTCATTGAAGAATGCGAAGAACGCCGGCGCCAACCTTGGCTTCTTTCTTCTCGACATTGACGAAGCAATGTCGCCTCTCCGCGACAACATCAACGAAAGCATCTGCATCATTCGTCAGGCAATCAACCTTATTGAATTGAGGTAGGGGTGTGTTTTGAATTGAGAAATATTGGTTTTCCTTCCATGTTGATGTTTCTCTCTAAACCTTTTGCAATCAAAATAATGTGGAAGGAACCAGAACAAACTATCACAGTCTGATTACTCTCATGTTCTTATTGTATGGTGTTCTCCAACCGTTCTTGACCGGTGAATCAAGGGAAGTTTTCGGAGCCGATCGGAGGCCCAAAAATATCGTAAATGGCTTCAGAACATCGGGAAGACCTAGGAACGGGAGTTTTGTAGCAAAGGGATCATCAGAACAAAGGATGGACACTTCGGGATGCATGCTGTCCAGAGGCATCATTTCTGGAAAATTCCAGAATACACGGCATGTACTTCCAAAGCACATGCCATGTAGTACAAGTGTTCAACAGCATAAGTAACGGGCATCAGAAGAAGTGACACACGATGTGTGACACCGGTCACACGGCGTGTACTATCCACACAGTCTGACAGAGGAGACATTGATGGACATGGCGTGTATTCCAATGAAATACATGGACACTGACAGAAATACACGGCCATGAGGCACGGCATGTATTATCTTCATTGAAAGGCAGAAGCGGCTTCGCGAGGCTTGGAGTGTAATTTGGGAGATACAAATACACGGGCAGAACCACACGACCAAGAGGCACGTCGTGTACTACCTTCACTTTGGTAGAAGAGGATTCATGTTGACTCGGCTTGTATTCTGGGAATACACGGACATGGGGTGGATTACACGGGTAGGTACTCCACCACACGTCCAGGCATGGCCAGTGTACACAGAGCTAACCCCAGAAGTTTGGAAACTGTGTGTAACCATACCACATGCCGTGTACTTACTTTTTACACGAACAGACGTTTGACATGGGATGTGGTACACGGACAGTCCCTGTGGACTGAAGACACGGCATGTAACCATACCACACACTGTGTACTTACTTTTTTTACATGACTATCCCCATGACACGGGCCATTTCACACAGGCAGTACCTGGTGTCTGATGACACGGCATGTATTGATTACCTACACGCCGTGTACTTTTGGAAAATGGCTTGGTCGTCTTGTTCTCCGTTACTCGGTCACGTTTTTCTTTTTTTTCCCCTATGACGTGGGACGGAACGTTGGGATACATCATCTCTGTTCTTCGTGACAGTTGATGTATCCACCCCTTTGACTCGAGGATCGGACCCTCCCAGAATCGAGTATGTTGTGTGCGGAAACCCTAGAGCTGGCTGTGACTGTGAGGACTACTGTGATGGGATCCTCCGTGGGTTTGACGACGATGATGACTGTACTTGGATCCTACGTGGGTTCGGCAGCGAGGACGACTCTACTTGGATCCTCTGTGGGTTCGGTAGTGATGACGACTGTACTTGGATCCTACATGGGTTCAGCAGTGATGGTTACTGTACTAGGATCCTACGTGGGTTCGGCAATGACAAATTCTGTACTTGGATCCTATCTGGGTTCGGCAGGGGAGATGATTCAAAGGATACATCTATCATCTCCACCCCTCTTCGTGAGTAGTATAACTATGTGAGCTGAGTCTTGAATTTCAATCATTATCTTCGATATGATTGACTTGCTATCCTGTGTGGATGGGTTGTGCTTTCCTGTGTGGATTTGGATGTACTTTCCTGTGTGGACTGGGTTGAACTTGGGCTCATGAGTAGGAGCATAACTGGAATTGATGACTTAGGTATATGTATGGGAATTTACCTAAGTAGAGTTAGTTGATACTTCGTGATTTTATCTTTCATTTTTGGTTTATCCTATGTGGATTCTGGGAGACCTTAGGGGGTCTCAGGGTCCCTATTGAGTATCGTATACTCACCCCTGCACGGGCTATGCCCACACTATGTTGTTTTGGTTGCAGATGACGGACAGTGCTAATTGTGGTTGAGGCTCATGGAGCTGGACGGTACCTGGAGGTGGATCACTGGATGGGATGTACACGGAGCGGATAGCTGGACCCGAGGAGCTGAGGAGACTATCTGTACCCACCCTTCAGGTGGGATTTCTAGAGGATGGCTCGGAGTTGCTGCTTTACTTTTCTGCTGCTATACTTTCTTTTCATGTGTACTTTACTTTCAGTTGGGTTTGTATTCTAGCCCATTTACTTTCCAGCACTTACTTTTTTACTCAGTTTACTTAGTGTTTACTTAAACTTTCTTACTCTGTTGTGTTTCTTTACTTATATAAAGGCAATGTCTTCCCTTTTATCAGGATTTACGACTTTGGTGCTAGTCGCCAGCCCCTGTCCTATGGAAGGCAGGCTTGGGGTAGTCACGGCACGGGCCCCGAGGAAGGGTCGTGACAGGGGGTGTTGGAGCAAGCCCTCCTAGTGGAGAGTTTTCTTGCTGAACAGTCTCCAGCAGCGAGACCCACCACAAACCGACATGCAACGGAGTCTTCTGTAACTGGCAGTAGACAGATGATGCATAAGTCCAAGAGGACCAGACCTACAGGTGGTCAACCTCATGACTTAGGATCGGTTGTGCGAGGCACCCAGAGTGGAGACAGAGCCATTCATGCCAGGAGCGGATAGAGTTACCCCTGTGGCGGGCTTGTTTACATGGATCGTGACTGTCTGACCTGCCGCTCTGATGATCAAAAGACTGTTGAGGGACCTCCCATGTAGAGGCAGAGTTTCGATCGAGGTGGTCCGCAGGGTGCAGGAGGATGTGGCAGAGGAGTTTTCCATGCATATGGTGGTGGACAATGTCACGAGGTGCTACCGCCACCACCACCAGGAGGTCCACCCCGACCACAGGGAGTAGGTGGACAAGGTAGATAAAATCTTCAGGCAGCTGAGGCCTACGAACATGGTACTCTAGAGATGATTTGAGGTATGATCTATGTCTACTGAACCATAGTTGCAGTTCTTATAGACACAGGTTCTAGTCACTCTTTCATTGCCACTGCCCTCGTTTGGAGCTCAGAGATTCTGACGGAGCCGTTGGCTCGATCCTTATGGCTAGAGACTCCTACAGGATCAGAATCGATGATTACACACTGGTGATGGAAGTGTGAGCTTACTCTAGGAGGTGAGAGCTTCGGTTGGGATCTCTTCATAGCAGCATCGAGGCCATACGACGTCATCTTGGGTATGGACTGGTTATCTACAGTCCGTGCTCAGATCAACTCTATTAGGCGTAAAGTATAGTGTGTCCGCACAGATGGGACTAGGTTCACCTTCACTGGAGAGAAGGGAACCTTTGCAGCGCAGGACAGACTTACTTGGAGGAGGGTGCAGCCGATCACTCACCAGTTGGATTGCCTCACCCTCGGATCAGTTGATGTGGAGAGTCCAACTTATCCTGTAGTGGTAGACCAGTACGTGGATGTTTTCCCTGACGATGTTCTAGGACTACCTCCACATAGAGAGTTGGACTTCTATATTTACCTATAGCCTGGGAAAACACTGATATCTACTCCATCATATCGTATGGCTCCCGCTGAGCATCATGAGTTTAGGGTACATCTGGAGGACTTTCAAGGGAAGGGATTCATCTAGCCCAGTGTTTCTCCCTAGGCAGCCCCGATTCTGTTCGCCAAGAAGGCAGACGGGAGCTTGAGGCTCTGTGTCGACTATCGTCGCCTGAACCAGGTGACCGTGAAGAACAAGTACCCACTCCCGAGGATTGATGACCTCTTTTATCATTTCAATGGAGCACGGTGGTTCTCGAAGATATACCTCAGATCAGGCTATCACTAGCTCAGAGTTCGAGACGAGGATATGCGGAAGATGGCCTTCAAGTGTCGTTACGGCCACTACGAGTTCTTGGTTATTCCCTTCAGTGTAACCAATGCTCCAGCAGTGTTCATGAGTCTCATGAACAAGATCTTCCAGCCTTACCTCAATCTCTTGGTCATGGTCTTCATCGACGACATTCTGATCTACTCGACTACTGAGGAGGAGCATGCCTACCATTTGTGGGTAGTACTGGACACACTCTGAGTGTAACAGATTTATGGTAAGTTCTCAAAGTACCAGTTTTGGATTAGAGAGGTTCACTTCTTTGGACATGTCATCTCAGAGGCTGGAGTTGCAGTGGATCCAGCGAAGATTGAGGCAGTGCTTTCTTGGGAGCCACCCAGGAGTGTGATAGAGGTTCAAAGTTTCCTGGGCTTGGCTGGATACTATCGGAGATTCGTCCAAGAATTCTCCAGATTTGCAGCACCACTTTTAGCCTTGATGAAGAAGGGGAAACCCTTCGTGTGGTTGAAGAGATTCCAGTAGAGATTTCAGGAGATGAGGTAGAGGCTGGATAGTGCCCCCATCCTGAGGCTTCCAGAGGAAGGTGTTGGGTACGTAGTCTACTGCGACGCATCAGGGACCGGACTCGGGTGTGTCCTGATGTGGGAGCGAGCAGTGATCGTATATGGTTCTTGGTAGCTGAGACATTATGAGAAGAACTATTCTACTCATGACTTGGAGTTAGAAGCAGTGGTATTCTCCTTGAAGATGTGGAAACACTATCGGATGGGAGAAAATTTTACCATGTAATATGATCACAGGAGTCTCAAGTATATCTTCTCTCAGAAGGAACTAAACCTGAGATAGTGGCATTGGATTGAGTTCCTCCAGGATTATGACTTTGAGATAGTCTATACTCCTAGGAAGGGGAACGTTGTTGCGGATGCTCTCAGTAGGAGGTCAGAAATTCAGCTGCTAGGAGATGCGACAGAGCAGTTATCTACCTTACAGATATCCTTTGTGGATAGGGATAGAGTATCCTATCTGTAGTTTCTTAAAGTCACTCCCCCACTTCCTCAACGAGATAGGGAGGCGCAGCATGGGGACGCTAACTGCGAGACACAACGTGCTTAGATATTCACAGGGCAAGCACCTGATGGATTTTCTAAAGGTGGGGAGCACGTCATCCTCTTCCAAGGATGTACCATGGTACCAGTTTCACTTCAGGAGGAGGTGTTGAGGGAATTCCACACTTCCCCTCTAGCGGTACATCTAGGTGTGGTGAAGATGTACCAGGACCTTCGATGACATCACTGGTGGCCAGGTATGAAGAAGGTGGTAGCAGAGTTTGTCTCATGACGCCTCACTTTTCAGCAAGTGAAGGCAGAGCACCAGGTACTAGTAGGCTTGGTACAGCCCTTACAGGTCCCAAAGTGGAAGTGTGATTGGATATCCATGGACTTTGTGACAGGTCTTCCACGTACATCCAGGAGTCATGACTCGATTTGGGTGATCATCGACCGACTCACCAAGTTGGCCCACTTCCTACCGATCAGGGAGCAGGGTTCAGTAGAGAGATTGGGAAGCCTCTATGTGAAGAAGATAGTGTGTTTACATGGAGTACCTTCTTCTGTTGTCTCTGACCGTGACACACAGTTTACTTCCTGACTATGGAAGGGGTTGTAGAAAGCTTTCGGGACACAGCTTCTCTTGAGCACCATCTTCCATCCTCAGACGGATAGTCAGACTGAGAAGACCATCCAGACCCTTGAGGACATGCTTCGTGCATGTGTCCTCGACTTTAGTCGCAACTGGGAGGATCAATTGCCTTTGGTGGAGTTTGCCTAAAACAACAGCTATCACTCCACCATAGGTACGGAACCTTTTGAGGCCTTGTATGGCCGACCTTACAAATCGCCACTATGCTGGACAGACCCAGGGGAGTTTGCACTAGTGGGACCAGAGATGGTATGAGCTACCACGGAGAAGGTGTAGATCACCTAGGAGCAGATGAAGACTATACAGAGCAAGCAAAAGTCGTATGCTGATAGGAGACAGAGACCTCTGGAGTTCGAGGATAGTGACCACATCTTCTTACGGGTCTCACCTCGACGAGCTCTACGGAGATTTGGCCGAGGCAGCAAGCTAACACTAAGGTTCATCGGACCTTTCCAGGTCCTTATAAGAGTAGTTGAGGTGGCTTACCACTTGGCTCTTCCACCTCAGTTGCACCGAGTGCACGAAGTCTTCCACGTATCTCAGCTGAGGAGATACATGCATGACCCATCCCACATCATCAATCACGGGTATCTGGACATCGATGACGGGGAGACTTTCACAGAGGTTCCAGTAGAGATTGAGGATCAACAGAAGAGGGTCCTACGTGGACAGTCGATACCTCTAGTGCGCGTTCGTTGGAAGCACAGGAACCTCCAGGAGAGCACATTGGAGTGGGTGGCTCAGATGTGTGCTCAGTACCCCCATTTTTTCCCTTAGTTAGAGTTGTAGCTTATGGGGACATAAAGCCCTGAGGTGGGGAGAATGTAAAGACCTGGATTTCTTATAGAATTTGTTTTAAATAAATCGAAATTTTATGAGTCCGCAGTTTTTTATGGTGCTTGATTCCGAGGCCCGGTGTGCCCGGAATCAATTTCTAAAGTTTTGTTCAGGTACGTTCAGTAAACTTACGTACAAGATTTTATAACTTTTGAACCATTGCTCGGAACTAAAATCCGAGGGCACCATTGAACTCGCAGCGTCAGTGATTTCTTAGTGAGACCTTCACCGTAGTTGCATTTTAAAGAGAGTGGAAGATAGTTTTGGGGGTTTTTAAAGAAAATTAAATAAAATTAAATAAAAATAAGACTTAACTTATTTTTATTTTATGGTGGATAAAACCTCCAAGTGGAGGTTAGTGGTGGGGGCCACCCGCACATAACCTCCCTTGGGAGGATTTTATTTAGTAGGTCCCACACAAGTTTCTTAACTCTTCTAACTCCCCATTAATTTTGGAACACCTCTAAGCCCCCCATTTATGTGGGTTAAACTCTCCACCTTCCCCCATTACTTTAATGTGAAAACTCTCTCACAATTAATTAATTAAACCCTTTCAATTAATTAATTAATTAGCTCCTTTTTGAAATATTTTGAATTCTTTCCAACCATTAAAATAATAGTATGTCTATTATTTTTGGTGTTGGCATAATCTTTGGGTGGAGCTTGACAAAGGGTTTGGAGAATTGAGAGAACTTCATCCTCTCAATGAAGAACATGAAGAATGCTCCTTTCACTGAAGAAAAACGAACACCATCTTCTTCCTTCTTCGACTGGGGAAAGGAAGTGGAAGCACCACCACCCACGAAGAACACTAACGATGTCGTCTTCGACTCGTCTTCTCTGAACTCTTCCTCTTCCGACGTTGATGAAACGACGTCGCCATCCCGCGACTTTTTCAACGGTCAACGACAAGCGAGGTATGGGGTTTGAATTGTTTTGTACTCGTTCTTCATCATACAAATTTATGGTATGAGAACCGAATGATATCACCATGACGAGGAGGGTTCGTACCGCACGAACACGGCCCGACCCTCCCCTTTTGTTTGTTCTTGTTCATTGACGACGAAGGCGGTACATGCAGCGACCGACAACGAGACGGCCGTGAAGAATCTGACAGCACAAGGCCACTGGGTCTCCATAAGGGTACGGAACCACTATGCCACACAAAGAGCCGAGTCGTGGCCAGGCGGTGTTAGAGGGGCGTGGTGTCGTCGCACCATGCCGGAAGGAAGGGTCGCGACTAGGAGGGCCACGGCGGTCGGACGAAGAGCACGACGTCGTCGCGCCGCGCGGAGACCAGTAGGAGGTTGTGGCCAGGCCGGGCTGTCTCAGAGGGGCGCGGTGCCATCGCGTCGTGCCGTGCTGCGGAGCGGCTGGCCGCTCGGGCCATCCTGGAGGTTCGGGACCCCGTCGGGTCCCGCATGAGCCGGACCGGTGCCACCCGGTGCCGGTTCGGTTCTACCTGAACGGCTAAGTCATTCGGGTTCCAGGGGGTGCGCGGTTCCCCCCTGGCTGCGGCTAAGGCGAACCCCCGTCGGGCCGCCGGGTCGCCAGCCCGACCGAGCTGCCGGGCCAACCGGACCGTCGGGCCGCAGGGCCACCTTCAGGTCGGGCCGCCACGGGTCGGGCCGCCTCGGGCCGGGCTTCCCCCACGGTTCAGGCTGCCCCCTTGGACCGGGTCAGACCTGTGGACCGGGTTAGACCCCGGTTCGGACCGGATCGGGACGGGTCGGTCTGACTGGGTCGGACCAGACCCGGACCCGCTATGGCCCGATTACACCTTTTCACCCGTATCTTGGGCTACGGGCGTCCGTTTGATGAACCGTCAACAGTGCCTATGTTCTTGGAACGAAGCCGTCACTTTGAGAATACCCCACAGAAGTTTGATATATAGTTGAGATATGGTCAGGTTGGTTCGTACACGAAACCAACCGGGCCCCCGGGACTAGAAGGCTAATAACTCCCAGACCGGGCGTCTGATTGACGCACCGTCTGTTCCGTTGAGACCCCTATGATGTGGCGGTCCTTTGAGATACTTACATGTGAGACTTAGTGACACTTGGAGTATCGACTAGTAGCTCGTGGAGAGGATCCACCCAAAAACGAGAAGATAGAGTGTGGAGACCTAGTAACTGACAGACCTGATGATTGTTTGACCGATTCGACTCGGAGTGATTCAACTGGCCCAGTGGGGAGCGCCCAGTATTTGGCGGCAGAACCATGACTGAAAGAGCGCCTAGTAGATGGCAGCATACCCGCGGTACTCGACAGAGGAGTACCTCTGTAGGCTATTAGGGGGAGTGCACGGTATTTGGCGGTAGACCCAGAGCGGATGGAGCACCTGGTAGCTGGCAGCAGACCCGCAATACTCGACAGGAGGAGTACCTCAGCAGTCCAAGGTTAGTGAAAAGCGCCTCGGTGTCACGACAGGCCCACTGTACTCGACAGAGGAGGAGTTATCCAGCAGTCGTGGTTTCGATAATGAAAATCCTGGTTTGAGCTAAGTCAATGACCTTTGTGTATTTCCTCATGATTGAGATGGGTTACTTGATAACTTAGGTATATGTATGGGCATATACCTAAGTAATGGTTATCCATTTATTTCATACTTTGTGGTTTATCCTTGTTGGATTTTGTGAGACCTTGAGGGTCTCGGGGTCCCTACTAAGTATCATTATACTCACCCCTGTACGGGCTATGCCCGCACCTCGTTGTGTTGGATGCAGACGACGAACAGCGCTGACGGAGGCCGAGAGCTCCACGACTGGACAGTACTCGGAGGAGGACATTACGACGTATCGGTACACGGTGGAGTTTGACGGACATGGGGTGCTGTAGAGGCCATTTGTACCTACCCTTCAGGTAGGAACCCCAGAGGATGATCCAGAAGCTACTTTCACCTTTCAGCTATTTTTCCCTTTTTCAGTTGTACTTGATTTCAGTTGTATCTTTACAATTTGTCTTGTATTCTGCCCCCCCCCCCCCTTTACTTTCAGTACACTTGTTATACAGCTTTTACTTAGTGTTTGCTTCCGCTTGTACTCTGATTGTGTTTGTTTACGATTTATAAAGGCAATGTCTTCCCAGTTTTTGGGAATTACGCCTTTGGTGTTAGTTGTCAGCCCCTGGCCTATGGAAGGCGGGCTTGGGGTAGTCACGATACGGGCCCTGGGGGACGGGTCGTGACAGCTTTGGTAAATTTGAAATCGTAAACCCCATGAAATATATATCTTAAAATGGATATGTAAACCCCCATAAATTTTAGGATTCTAATCATAAAATAAATTCATAGGTAGTATATACACCACACAATAAAGATAAGTAGTGAATATGGTATACATCTCACGAAAATAAAAAGTGAGACGAGAAAAACCTTACCTCAGACTTCCTTTTGGTTGATCACTCTTTAACCTCCAGTATAGTAGTTTTAAACATGTTATTAACTTATTACATAACCATAAAAATATTTATAATTCTATATACAATACTATTATAACATCTTATCACCCGTCCGTTATTAATTTTTCATTATTTTCATTGTTTTCAGGGTTAATTGCCTTATTCTCTCTTTCATGTTTTGTTAGGAAAGTTATGGTTATTGTGCATATTATATAGCTATATCATATCTAGAATAATAATCATGAAATAATAACCATATTTATACATCAATTATACTTTTAAGGCCAATCATGAAATATGGTTTTGAAAAATGGACTATGTTTCAATCATGGAGATGGTATGTCATACTTACGCATGAGTACCGTTTCCATTTTTCAATGATCATTATGGAAACGAGGTAAGTAATATTTTATATTTACAGATTGATAATTATATCATATATACCTTATCATTTCTTCAAATATACTTATATATATCATCCATGTGGTGTGGTAATGAAAAGAGAGTGACGTCACTTTGTGAAGGCGGTAATCCACAGATACACAAACGATCACTACGGGAAAATGGCCAATTACAATGGGTTATTTGTGACGGGTTAGGGGATCGTCGCAAATAACCCGTCAGAAGAGGTTATTTGCAACGAGGAAAATGACCCATTGAAAATAATAGGTATTTGTGATGGGGGTAAAGACTCGTCGCAAAAGTTTTGGCGTGAAATGTGCGTCAAACCGCTGGCAGGGGCATTTGCGTCGGGTTCTCATTCCCGTCGCAAATGGCCAGCGGCGGTTTTTAGTTTTTGTGATGGTATACTTGTCTCATCGCAAATAATATGTCGGCAGGTACCCATTTGTGACTGGACCCATCGCAAATAACATTTTTAGATCGACTGTAATTAATGCGGGCAGTGGGCATTTGCGACGGGTCCCGTCGTAAATAAGCATGTCGCAAATACTCTAACCTATATATACCATCATCTCGTTTTTCTTTCATTCTACTTCTCTCTCAACTTCTCTCTCTCTCTCTTCTGGAAAATTTTCTTCTAAATTTTTTCATAGTTTAAACTTTTAAATCAAACCATAATTTGCGGCTTTTATACTCTGAAAGTTTCGGTTTCAAGGTATTTATCTATTTTCTTATTGTTTAGTTAATTTATTTTATTTTCAATTATTTATAATATTTGTTAATTAGATGCAATTTAATTAAATTAGAATTAGATATTTGTTTTTTCATTATTTATTTTTATGAATAACTATGTCTAAGTGTAAATTAGAAATAATTAGTAATAATTAGTAATAAATTGTAATAAATTGTAATAAATTGTAATAATTTGTAATAAATTGTAATAATTAGTAATAAATTGAAATAATTAGTAATAAATTGAAATAATTAGTAATAAATTTAAATAATTAGTAATAAATTGAAATAATTAGTAATTATTAGGATTAATTAGTAATTATTAGGATTAATTAGTAATTATTAGGATTAATTAGTAATAATTAGTAATAATTATGATTATTTAGTAATAATTAGGATCAATTAGTAATAATTAGTATTAATTAGTATTAATTAGTATTAATTAGTTTTAATTAGTATTAATTCGTATTAATTCATATTAATTAGTATTAATTAGTATTAATTTGTAATAATTTGTAATAATTTGTAATAATTTGTAATAATTAGTAATAAATTGTAATAATTAGTAATAATTTGTAATAATTATTAATAATTTGTAATAATTTGTATTAATTTGTAATAATTTGAAATAATTAGTAATAATTTGTAATAATTAGTAACAATTCATAATAATTTGTAATAATTTGTAATAATTTGTAATAATTAGTGTAATAAATTGTAATAATTACCAATAATTAGTAATAATTAGTAATAAATCGTAATAATTAGTAATAATTAGTAATAATTAGTAATAATTAGTAATAATTAGTAATAATTAGTAATAAAACGTAATAGGTATTATTAATTAGTAATAAGTAGTAATGGTTGGTAATAAAACGCAATAAGTAGTATTAATTAGTAATAAGTAGTAATAATTATGATTAATTAGCAATAATTAGAAATAATTTGTATAATTAGAAATAATTAGTAATAAATTGTAATAATTAGTAATAAATTTTAATAATTAGTAATAAATTTTAATAATTACTAGTAATTTATAATAATTAGAAATAATTTGTAATAATTTGTAATAATTTGTAATAATATTAATAATTTGTAATAATTAATAATAATTTGTAATAATTAGTAATAATTTGTAATAATTAGTAATAATTAGAAATAAGTAGTAATAATTAGAAATAATTTGTAATAATTACAAATAATTTGTAATAATTAGAAATAATTAGTAATAATTAGTAATAATTTGTAATAATTATCAATAACTATGATTAATTATTAATAAAATGTAATAATTATCTGTAATTAGTAATAATTTGAAATAATTTGAAATAATTTGTAATAATTTGTAATAATTAGAAATAATTTGTAATAATTAGAAATAATTTGTAATAATTAGTAATAATTTATAATAATTAGTAATAATTAGTAATAATTATCAATAATTATGATTAATTAGTAATAAATTGTAATATTTATCAATAATTAGTAATAATTAGTAATAATTAGATTTAATTAGTAATAATTAGTAATAATTAGTATTAATTAGTATTAATTAATATTAATTAGTATTAATTAGTAATAATTAGTATTAATTAGTAATAATTAGTATTAATTAGTAATAATTAGTATTAATTAGTATTAATTAGTAATAATTAGTATTAATTAGTATTAATTAGTAATAATTTGTAATAAATTGTAATAATTAGTAATAATTTGTAATAATTTGTAATAATTATGATAATAAGTAATAATTTGTAATAAATAGTAACAATTTGTAATAATTAGTAATAATTAGTAAGAATTTGTAGAAATTAGTAATAATTTGTAATAATTTGTAATAATTTGTAATAATTAATAATAATTAGTAATAATAATCAATAATTAGTATTAATTAGTAATAATTATCAATAATTAGTAATAAATTGTAATAATTATTAATAATAGGAAAAAAATTGTAATAATTCGTAATAATTGGTAATAATTAGTAATAATTAGTAATAATTAGTATTAATTGGGATTAATTAAGATTAATTAGTAACAATTAGGATTAATTAGTAACAATTTATAACAATTTTTAACAATTTGTAGCAGTTAGTAACAATTACTAATAATTAGTAACAATTAGTGACAATGAGTAAGAATTAGTAACAAGTAGTAATAATTAGTAACAATTAGGATTAATTATTAATAATTATTATTAATTAGTAACAATTAGGATTAATTAGTAACAATTAGGATTAATTAGTAATAATTAGGATTAATTAGTAATAATTTATATTAATTAGTAATAGATTGGAATAAATTTAAGTACATTGATAAACTGAAACAATTTCCAGTAGATTGGTGGCATTCCTTTTAATCGACACCTCAACTACTTGCAAATTTCTCCTACTAAAGTCAATATGAAAAATCTACTCTGGCATACGTCGAAGAAGATTTTTCATAGTGATTTAAGTCAGAGAAAGTTGCAAGGAGGTGATTCGTCAGACAAAAGAGGCTCTTTTTCCCAAGGACTCATCTCCTTGGAACTACTCTGACTAAAATCACAATGAAAAGTATGCTCCAATATATAGATATCAATTTTTGTATGCATGATCATGGAGAGCAGTGTAGAGAAGCATCCATGCTCTCCATCCTCGTGCATATGAAAATGGATATTCATATGTTGAAGCAGACTTTTCATAGTGATTTTAGTCGTAGAAAGATGTCAGGACATGAATCATCAGTCAAAAGAGCTGTCGTCAATCTGTTGGAAATTGTGTCATCGGTAAATAACAATAATTAGTACAAAATACCTTTAATTAATAATAATTAGTGATTAGTATAAATTTTTATAAATGAGTGTAGATTAGTATAAAAGCTTAAAAATAGTATAAATGACTATAAAATAACAGAAATTATCAGAAATTGCTAGAAAAGATAATTTAATTGTCTTCTCTTTTTTGGATAGTGTTTATATTATATTTAATTATATGAAATAACTAATTATTTCATATTTGTTAGAAAAATATATAACAAGGAAGTCGACAACAGTCATTATTAGATGATTGTGTTTGGATAAATTAGCACTGGAATCTAAACAGTTCTGGTTTAAATCCTGTATATATTGAGGGTGTTCAAGATTTCTTATCATTTACATCATCAAAACCATAATTTGTTTTAGATGGTACAATTAAGATTTATAATAAAAAATGTGCTCTTAGGACGTATGACACATTTAACAATATTAGAGTTCATTTATTGTGTTTTGGTTTTCAACCAAATTATATTTTTTTGTATCAACATGGTGAAGGTAGTTCCTAAGAAGATACTAATAATTTGATTCTGAATCTTTCATGGTTTAAAAATTTGGTACATGATGTGGTAGGTCCATCATTCCAACAAACTGAAACTCGAGATGATATTGATTTAACTCCTGAGTTGGAACTATCTTATTTATATGAGTTGTTGAGGTCCACTGAGGATGCCTTATTTCTTGGTTGCAAGAAAATCAAGTTTGAAGTAGTTTATAAATTTATGGCTATTAAATCAGATAATGTAATGTCAAATAGTTGTTTTGATCATATATTCTCTTTGTTGAAAACACTACTACCTGAAGAAAATGTGATGCCTATAAATTTCTATGAGAGCAAGAGGCTTGTTCGTAATATGGGTATTGGTTATTAGAAGATTCTTGCTTGTTTAAATGACTGAAACTTTTATTATGGTGAAAATGATTCATTGGATAGTTTTCCTACATGTGGAAAATCAAGGTATAAAGAATCTCAACCAGGGAAGTCTAAATGTATTTCCATAAAAAAAATTGAGATATTTCCCTCTCACACCCAGATTGCAGTGTTTATTTATGTCTTAGAACATAGCATCATTGATTCTATGGCACAAAACCAACATTTCAACTGGTAAAATCTTAAATCATCCCTCTGATGGTGATTCATGGAAACATTTTGACCAATTGCATCCATTGTTAGCTTTAGAAGCCTGAAATGTAAGGTTATGTATTTCTACTGATGTTTTCTACCCATTTAGTTCTTACAATAGTCAGTATTCATGTTCTTCTCTCTTTATAACTCCATATAATTTACCTACATGAATGTTGATGAAGGATCTATATATCTTTTTGACCATATTAATTCCATGTCATCTGAAAAAGAATATTGATGTTTATTTGAAAGCATTGATTGATAAGTTAAATTCATTATGGAGTAATGGTGTCAGTACATATGACTTTGTTGTGAAACAAAAATTCCTACTGAAAGTTGCATTGATGTGGAAAATTAGTGACTTCCCAGTATATGGTATGTTATCTAGCTAGAGTACACATAGTTCAAATCATGTCTGTACTATATGAGAGACAACAAATCATTTATGCTCGTCAATGGTAAAAAACCTTTTTTTGACTTTCATCGTAGATTCCTACCAACAAATCATCCTTTTCAAAGGAAAAAATATCATTTCAAAGAAGGAACAATTGAAAAATATGGGCATCCAACAATGATCTCTGGTATAGTGTTAAAATCTCTTGTCTCTTTATTACCTCCCATCACATTTGGACCAATAATAAACCAAAATAAAATTGATGGGTTTGGAAAAGATCACAATTGGATAAAATGGATCATTTTTTGGGATTTTCCATATTGGTCTAATTTATAGGTTTGTCACATGTTGTATGTGATGCATATTGAATAGAATTGTTTTGATAATTTATTTTATATAGTTTTGGATACACCAGATAAGACCAAAGATAATATAAAGGCATGATTAGATCTTGCCCAAATTTTCAAGCGACCAGAACTAGAACTTTTTCAAAATTTTCGATCACAGAAATTAATGAATCCAAAAGTAGCTTATGTACTTTCCAAAGAGAGCTGGTTATTATTTTTTCAGTGGATTCACTAATAGAAAATGAAGCCACTACCACAGACCTATAGCCACAGTTTTAAAACTATGGCTATAGGTGGAAATAGTCATAGTTCTATAGCCTATAGCCATAGTTTTAAAACCATGGCTATTGGTCTACTTTATGTGGACTATAGACAAGGTTTTCATAAACGTGGTTATAGGCCAATTTTTTCGAAGGCCTATAGCCACGGTTTTCCAAAACTATGGCTATAGGGTTCCCGTAGTTCTGTGGGAAAACAATTCCTGCCAAATATTTTGCGGAAAACCCTACTTCCATGGTTTTTTGGTTATTTCCATGGTTTTTATTAATATATATATATATATATCATAATATATAAATATATATATCAAGTGTTTCAATGGTGTAGTGGTGAGAGTTGTAGGTTAGCAAATGGAAGGTGCAGGGATCGAAACTCGACGGTCACATTGTTTATTTAGGTTATTTCCATGTTTTACCAAGGCTATAGCCATGGTTAAAATCATGGAAATAGCTTCCTATAACCATGGTTTAAACTGTGGCTATAGGTCAACCGCCACGGTGGAGAATTTTGAGTCCTATTTCCATGGTTAAAGTTGTGGAAATAGGTTGGGACCTACTGCCATGGAGAAAGCAGCCACGGTTGACCAAAACTGTGGTCGTAGGCTACGACCACAGTATTGGGGCTTATTTCCACGGTTTTGAACCATGGAAATAGTACTTTTTTCTATTTGTGATTAAATATTTGAGACTTCTAGATAGTTATGCTTCCAATTTGGGCAGATGTGTCATAAATAGTCATATTACCAAATTGAAAATTCAGGACTGTTATGTTTTAATGGAAAGACTTCTACCAATTGGATTAAGAGGTTTGTTAAATCCTATGATTTGGGATGCACTAACAGACATGTCATATTTTTTCAAGTCATTATTTTCATTAACAACAGACTACAAAGGTTTTTTTGACTCAATAGAACATTTGATATTATATTTTCCTCTTGAAACAAAATGTGGTGGTCCAGTACAGTTCTGATGGATGTACCCATTTGAGAGATGCATGCAGAAATTGAAAAAATAAGGACATAAAAAATCATCAGTTGAAGGCTCAATTGTAGAAGCTTATTTGCAAGAGGAATTTTCTTTTTTCTGGTCACATTACTTTCAATATAAATGTCCCTCAAAACACAACTGCATGAGCCGTAATGAGGAAAATATTGATGATTACATGAGAAATCAGTTATCAGTTTTTAATCAACTCAAACTTGGCATCAGTGTTGTTCATGAACGATGGATTTCAGATGATGAACATCATAGAGCTCATACATATATTCTACTCAATTGTGAAGAAATGAAACCATTTTTACTATGACTCCTCCTATCACTTATTCTATAATTTTTATAACAATACATTAATATTATTTTATTTGTAGGTTATATGATAATCATATCAACAAATAGTTTCACAAATTATAGCAGCTTCTCTTGAATAATTTCATCAAAAAAATTCCTACTGGTTTCAAAAACTGTGTTGACACCACATAGGAAAAAAATACTATGAAGAGAACTCCAGATATTTCAAATCCCAAGGAAAGATTTGAAGAATTCAAAGGAAATTCAAAACACTCCAAATGATTTTCGCGACAGAATCACTTCCCAGGCCTACACGGCGAAGCTACACGACTGACCTACACTGCGGAGCTGCACGACTGGCCTATGTGACATAGCTCCACACCATAAAATTGTTTGTTCCCCTACACGGAGTACCTGTGCGTCCGAGCTATGCAACAGACCTACGCGACAAAAATCTCATCGACCAGGCCCCATATTTTCCTATAAATAGAGCCCTTGGGCTCCCCATTTCAAGACTGAAAAAAAGTTGAAAAACTCTCTAAATATCTCATTGTGTAGCTGTCTTTCATAGATCTCTAAAATTGTCTCAGGTAGCTCTCTAAACCAAGAGAGAAGAGATAATTAAACGGGGTAAGCATGTTTTGAATGTATTTTTATAATTTTTACATAGGTTTGGTCCTCCTATGTATAAGACATCCTTCATTTATCATTCATACCTGCCCGAAATACCTGCGTGCCATACCTACGTGGTATACCTATGTGGTACATCAACGCAGGGTAACTATGTGGCATACCTACACGAGGGACCTATGTGACCAACTCAAGAACCCTTTTTAAAGGACATTCATGGATGGGTATCCCCTTCCTTGGTTCCCTTATCTTAAAGGGACTATGTTGAAGCCTCCACCAAAACCTCCTGACTTGTCAAACCTTTGGGAAAGGCACATTAGCATGTCTCCAATTTTGATTTGTATTTCCACAGTCAGAGGTTTCCCACATTTGTTTCACAATAGTGTTAGGATTCATGGAGTATATTTGGATTTTTATATCCACAATCACATGGACCTTTCTCCCAGAAATAGTTCTAGGAATTTCCCGGTTTTGAGAATAAGGGTTTGGGTTCTGTCCTCCCCTTGTCATCTCTAAGAATCAGAACCTCAGGTTTCTGGTAGGGAAGGTACAGTTCACACTTACTTTTCCGCTCAAGCATGGAAGAAGTCTCCCTCCCCTACCAAGATCAATTAAAGGGAATCCATCCTGGTATAATCCCCTCACCTTCATCCCTTCGTCCTTACATTGGACCCTTATCCAATGTAAATAAAACAGAGGGAAAGCTCATCGCCTCGCCTTCTTCCACAGTCGAAGTTCCCTCTTCCACAAATGGGGGAGGAAAATTTTTAAAGTTTGAATGACTGTTGAATCTTCTACATCCTCTTGTTTCTCACGCAGATCATGACTCACGTGGGCTTGGATATTTGTCATGGTCACAACATTTGCACAACGGAATGAACTATGAGAACTCTGATTCTTGTTCAAACCAGAATACGTAGGAAGCCTTTTTAAAGGCCCGAGCACACTAGATATCCTCCTCAAGAATCCAACCCTAATTTCTCTAATTTGGGAATCCTCTTTTGGAATAATCCCAAAATTATCCTCCAAATCATCAAGGCATCCTTTTCAAGAAGTAATCCTAAACTCATCTCTCTCAATGCACCATACTCTCCTATGAGGCTTATCAAACTATGTGGGATTTGATACTCATCCATATGGGATACGTAGGAAGTATCCTTGAGTTTCAAACCCAACACTTCAAGTCAACCCTATTATCTGTGGGCTATATTCCCAACAGGGTCTGATCTTACTTGGAAACCCATATCCTTTCCAAGTTCCTTAGGCTGCTTCAACATAAGTCCCTCATTAAGTTTTGAACAAGCACATTTTTCTTAGAGGTCCTTATCACATGACCATAAAAGGGATGATGTGTCCTATTAAGTAGCACCGAACTACGAGGGTTATGATTTCTTTCATAAGGATACGTAGGTAGCCCATTTTACAGGAATGATCCCAAGATAAAAATAAACCTTCATCTCCCTGGATGACAATAAATTTCAAAGTGCCCCATTGAGTGGCTTAAAAACCAGTATCATCACAATGATGATTAAAAGAATCTATAACCGGTATATTAGAGGATACCATTGATGGAAAACCTCAAATACATATGGGTATTTTCATTAATGAAGAAACTTGAATGCGTACTGATGATTCTAAATTTTACACATGTCAATAAGTGATTGTAAATTCCAAGGGATACTAATGATATACTTGGTTAATTAATAAGGATTCATGAGAATATCTTAAATTTACAAAGAGAGTCCTGAAGTGGACAATAATTCCCCCCAAAAGGGTGTGATGAGTCTGACCTCCCATCCTCTCGACCAATGCACATTCTTAAGTATTGTAAAGTTCAAACTTAACGAATGCATGCCTTTGGAAAGTAGATCCTCTTTGGATAAAGAACATTTGGAAGTTTCTAGTTCCATAAATAAATACAATTGAAACCGCCTAGAAACAGTTATTCTAAAAACTAGAACACACGTTTCAAGGAACTACGAAAAAAAATGGTGAACCTGACTTAAATCTTTAACCAAGTTAATAATGTTACCCAGCTATTAGGTCCCTATCAATTGATAATGGAAGGATAGATAAAGGAATTAATCATGCATGTATCCATCTAGATAGATGTTGCTTTAATGGATTTTTTTTTGTTCAGTTTTTCTTCTCAGAATTACCTTCATTCCAAAAATGGGTTTCTCCAAAACAACATCTGTGAACTTCCTGATCGCTGATCAAGATGGATCTCCATCCATGGGAAGGACGTCATCACCAACCCAATATCTTCAATGTTGGGTCTCTAATGTGATGGTAAAATAATATTGCTATCACGGTACAATCCCGACTTTGGAGGCTACTCGACAGGCCCTCCATGTCAATAATAATCATCGATCATCTAGCCAAAGATGACCAATGATCAAGAAGCAAATGGTACTAACCACAGTTTCTAACTGTTTCGGGTCCTTATCCCCGGAACGTAAGAATAAATCCCTCTCGTACTAAAAGGAGGTGGATCAAGTGGTTACTCAAAGCCTCAATTCAAGAATGTAGGATTCCTTCCTGAGGACTCCCACCAACAGTCGCTGCCAAAATCGTGCGGTAGTATACCCCCAACATGATGGGGGTATTGCTTCTGTACATTTGGCCTAGGTCTCACAGACCCAAGCACACAAGATGAACCACTAGGGACAATTTCTAGTCAATAGGGAGTAGGTTCTCCCCTCTTCCTCCTATAGATAAGTCCATCAATTTAACTTGATGGAAAACAATGAGCGGGCACATACACCCATCCATCCCAATTTTGCTACTCAGCAGGCTCGTCTGACAGCAACCCACAAATCCCACTAGATAAACACAGTGGAGTACTATAAATAGGAACATAAACCTGCTTACAAGTCATCATCCAGTTAACAGGCTCATATGACTGCATTTAAAGAAGCATGCCAATCTAATGTGGTGGCAACTGGTAAACAGGAACATACACCTATTTAAAATCACCAATTATGTCAGCAATATCGTCTCCCAGTATTGAAGGAAGTCTATCAACCATGCTTGAATAAAAAAAACCTGCATGCACATACACCTGCCAATTTTTATCAAGCCTACCAGCTGTCTCGTTTGGTAGCACTTGGAGAAGTCAGTTGGAAAGCTCTGATGACAAATTTGGGGCAGACCCAACTCTCTGCCCCAATGCATGAGTACTTTCAATATCCATTGATATGAAAAGGAGGATAAGAGCATGCACATACACCTACTCTAGATACGGAATGGATTTAAATTCCTGTTTCAGCCGCTGAAATCACCAAACACATCTTATTAATGGTGAAAGGGAAGACATATATCCCTTCCCATATTCTCGAAGCATTCCAGAATATTTTAACAACTACTTCAGCAGTATCAGGGGAACATACATGTAAATATGTCCCCACACAATGGATAACACATCAACATACCATCCTAGAGCAGATACATACCTCTGTTCCTATCCAATAGGGTCATGAGGCATACTCCCTCATATCATACAAACAATAGGATCTGGAACAAACACCCTTTCCAATTGGAGGTAATCGGTCCATTATGGTAACCACTCCAAGGTAGGCACATACACTTTCCCATGATAACCACTTTTCCCATCAATTGGCCCCAACTAAGTATAATAAAACATCCAAAAAGAAGTATTTCCAAGCACTGTTGGAAAATCAAGAGTCAAGCTGAAATTTGGATCCTCTTAATGCTAGAGTTCTTAAATCCCTCATAAATTTATCTACTGTAGCTCAAGATCCTACCCTATCATTACCAAATTATGGGAGTGGTAATTATAATTCTAAAGTTCCTCATCAGACACTTCATCATGAAGGCTTGTTTTATAAAGATTCAGTCAATCCAAAGTGCTTATCTCCGGATGAGATCCACATCAACCCTCTGTGTGTCTAGAAGACCAAGGAGTAAGAAGATTTATCCCTTTATATAATCTATCATGGTGATCCTCCCCGTGATTTCATTCACTGTGAAAGTACTCTCCACAGTAGTACTTCTCATTATCAAGACAATTTCATAATTGACAATGTAGTGATGAGAAATCACTCCTATCGTGAGGCACTTGAAAACACAAGGCTAGTCATGTCTGATGCCTTGTCATTTACAGATAAAACACTTTCTCAACCAGAAGACATCTTAAGGGAACAGTCATTCTCCAAAACTCCCTTGGGTCATTTTTCTTCTAATACAGAGCATCCAATTTTGTCAGAACAAGTGGAGAAACCTTTAGTAAAAGATGGTGAAGATGTGTTAAACATGAGGAAACAATTATCTAAAGAAGAAATACCAGTCATGTTCTGGACTTTGGAAAATTCTCAATATAACATTCCAGAATTGATGATAGAAGATTGAATTCATGACATACACCTCAACTTATGGAAAACTCTTTGTCATTTGAAAACCAAAGTATTACCATATGATGAATATCAAAATCATGTAAAGGTAATAGAAGGGTTGCAACGCCAAATTGACTTGCCTTCTCTCTCAGTTTCCCAACATCCAAAGGTTGAAAAACAGTAGAGAACCCTTCAGTGTGCATGTATCAATGCTCTAAAGAGACTATTCCAGTTAATTTATGATTCCTTGTCTAGTGTTTGTATCGGAGGATGGGGTGAATGTGGAGAATTTCATTTCACTACACTCAAAAATTAGAAAAGTCTGCCAAAAGTGGTCTCATGCAATGTTATTTTCCACGGTCGTCCATAATCAATAGATTTTGTATGTAATCGGATGTATGCTCAAGAACAGACCTCAACCAGTTCTCATTAGAATCAGGCCCAAAGAAAAGAAGTTATTGAGTTAATTTTACATCAAGCATCTAATAATATTAAACAAGCATCCCTCTTAGAGGATGTCAGGCTTCAGAGAATGAAAATGTATAAAATAGCATAGCGCTCTTCCGAGACAGGTGATTTAAATGGTTGTCGAATGATGCACCTAGCTAATGTCCGAACCAAAATCCGAAAAATTAGAAGAGAAGTTGCACAAATTTCATCCATAGCAGTTCAAGAATCACCCCATCTTTCAAGGATGGGGGATCATTTAATTCAACCTTCAAATTCATTCAACAATGTTCAAATGTTTGAAGAAGAAGAATAGGAACAGCCCCATCTTGCAGGGCTGGGGTCTTTTTCACATATGCAATCCCCTCCTCAACGGAAGTCGGTTTTCTACTGATTAGGGAAGAAGCCACAAAGAAATCATACAACTGAACTATATGAAGATTCCCTACGGGTTACTGTTCGCTAAACAGTTCTAGGGAATTCATCATATATGAGAATGAAGTCTCATGAAAGACACAAAAGAAGATGATCTCACAAAAATACTGACAAAATTCCATCAATACATTATGGATAATTAATTTTCATTAACACCATTGTAGAAGATCTTCCAGAAAATAAGTCTAGTTCAGGGGAATCAGAATATGAAGTCCTTATCCATAATATGGTACACACTGAGGAAAATGAATAAGGTGTGTTCAACTGAAATCAGATTCTTTCCTAGAATCTAGGTATGCCTTCAAATAACCAACTCCCCCCTCTCTGAAAAGAATCTAGCAAGGGGAAAGGAAAAAATTCATATTGCACCTCACTTTTCCACTAATGAAGTTCAATCTCTTTCTCTTGAAGAGATATTTTCACATCAAGAAGAGGAAATGAAGGAGTCAAAAAGACTCAATACAGAGTTACTTCAAAATAGTGTTTTCGCTAGATGTACTCCCTAGAAATATCCTCAACTTGCAAATCTTATAGGAGATCCTCAGTAAAGAGGATTTTTAGTAACTACAGATGTGGATAATGAATTCCCTCCACTGGGTACACAATCAAGGCAGGACCATATACATCCTGATAGGCCTGTTCTCGTGGGTTATCCAAGGCAGATACCGGCACCACCATCATTTGTTTTTCCAGTCATTGCACCAGATCAAGCTCCAGTTGCTATACCTACACAAGTTCCAGCTCATCTGGATGTTCCCCAAATGCTTATGAACACAATTTAGGCATTAACGACTCGATTAGAAGCTATGGAAGAACAACATGCACCAGTTCAGCTGGAAAAGAGAGCTTACCCTGAATGGGTGGATGCAATTCCTCCCCCACCAAATTTTGTGAATACCACATTCCCAATCTTTAATGGTTTAGGAGATCTAGAACAAAACTTAACACATTTTTTTTCTCTTTGTGATCCCATGATGGGAACTTCTCAACAACAAGAAGTAGTTAATCTTAGGTTTTTTGTGAAGTCATTACAAGGACCATCTTTTGTCTGGTATACAAGTTTACAATATCAATAAATTATTGTATGGGAAGATCTCCATCATAAATTCCTTCTTCAATTTAGCTCAACACTACCAAAGACGACAGTTTTTGATCTTACCAATTGTAAAAAAATGGAGAATGAAAGAGTTTCAAATTTCATTGCACAATGGAAATGATTAACATATTCCTTAAGTCTAGAACTCCCTCTAGAAGAGTTGGTGCCAATTTTTATGGAAAATATGCATGATGAATTGCACACACCATTGATCCCTATGAAATACACAAGATGGTTTTGAGACCTTAATTCAATCGCTCAACAGATAGAAGACACTATTATATAAACTAAGGCAAAAACTTATGTAATTCCATCAGATTCAGGGAGTAGGATAGGAAAGGTAGAAGCTACTACAGTCACACTCAAGCAGTCACCTATACCTGCTTCTAGTTCAAGACCTTCATCATACCAAAGGGCTCCGCTTCCTGAGCATCAGCATAAATTACCTCCTCTTCAAGATGATCAAAAAGATCAAAGGCGAAAATAGTCTGAGGAATTAAAAAATAAATTTTATTCTTTCAAGAATGAAAAAGTTCCTGACTACTTCATCTCAGCCTTAGTAAACAATTTGGTTTAGTTACCAAGGCAGAAGAAGCCAAATAAATATGGAGATGAATATATTCTGAATTATTGTCCCTTTCACTAGATGTTGGGACACCCCATTCAAGAGTGTTTTGTTTTCAAAGACCTTCTGCAAAAGATGGTAGACTCTAGATAAGTGAAACTGAAAATTTCATCAGCTCAAGTAGCATGTCTTACTACTACTAATATATAAGAAGAAGGAGAATGGTAAGAGGTCAAAAGTAAAAATGTGAAAAAATATAATAATTGGATGATCAGGAAAATGGTCAACCAGACTCATGCCATTTTACAAACACAGTTGAAACAACCGATTGTGTCTTCTACCACTCCTGCCATAGCAAAACCACCTTCATCAAAAGGTCATTCCTCAAAGAAGAAAAGTGGTTATAAATATAAAGAGAAATCAGAAGAAGAAAAGATTGTTTCAAGGAAAAAGTTTTCCTTGACCTTGGCATATTTTATGCCATATGTTTCAAAAGCATAGGCACCGCCCCGCCAAACAGCATAATCAGAATTAACCTGTCAACAAGAATCTTCGTCAGATGAAGAATTGATCTTTGGTTCTGTTAATGTTATCCATTTATTTGATCCTTATGTCAATGGTTATTCTGATTATAATGAGCCAGAATTCCTTGTACCTAATTGGGGAACAAGAGGAAGAGGCCAAGGTCGAGGATATAGGGGAAGACGGGGGAATTATAGAAACCACCATTTTAACTCTACCCCTGCTCGAACCATATATGTGTCAGAAACTCATGGAAGAGCCCTTCAGTGGTCTCAACCAGAACAAGAAGTATCTTACATGAAAGATAGGTCTGGTTCTAACACAATTATTTTGGAAGATCGATTAGAAGTCACACTGTCTTCTTCTCAGAAAATGAATAGACCTAGTCAGTCTAATTTATCAAAGCTAGGAGTATTTCCGGCTTTTACTTCCACACAGAATACGTATAACACCCGAGATTTTTATGAGAAATATTTTGTTATCGTCAAAGGAATCTTTCACTACTCACAACACTAGCTTGTCTTTCTTTACATGCAATCACGACCTTCCTCGATATCTTGCGTTTTATGTAATACCGAGTTTCACTAAACAACGATATACTATTAAAATATTATTAAAACTAGCAGTTAAGAATAGTAATACCCACTTTTTGAAATTTTATAAATTTTATCTTTCAAAATGGACTTCATTTTTGGATTCAGAATATTGAAATTATCCTAGGGTGAATTTTTGGTATTTTTCTGAAAACTTTCAATTTTTAATGAATAATGAAAACACTAGGTTACTATTTAAAAACCGACTATATATTTAAATAATTATTTATTTTATTTAAATTTATTTTAGGTAAAAATTTATATATAATACCTATATAAGTTCAATTTAATTCATTAAAGTCATTTTTATAATAATTTTAGACATATAAAAATTTTATTGAACTTTTCACCGTCTTTTACCCACCTCCTAGGAGAATTTGAAAATTTACATAAAACATAATTTTACCGCTTCTGTGAGTGGAATTTCAAAAATCTGAGAGACATGGTTAACATCAAGGAGTAAAATGTGGTTCAATAAGATAAAAATAATTTTTGGTGAATAGTAACTTTTGACTTTTATTTACCACGGTTAAAAGTAAATAGGGTAATTAAGGGTAAAAATGGTATTATTATTACCCTAACACATGTCTTAATTCTATTGGATAAGTTTAATTCGACCAAAAACAACCTTAGGAATAAAATATGACCATTTAGGTCCACTTGGATTAGATTAGGACATTTAATATTATTTTATTTAAAGAAGAGTTAAAATAGTTAAAATCAAAGTTTAATAACTAAAACATTTTTAATATAAGGTAATAAATAAGATAAATTAGCCTATAAATATTCAACAGAAACCTAAAATGATTTCCTATCTAATGGTATTTTATTTATAATTTTTAGACATTAAATAATTTAATTTATTTATGACAGAAATGTGATGCAGTAATTACCTAGATAATGAAATATTAAAATAATTGATATTATAAATACCCAAATAAATGTAATTTGAGAGTTTTTATGAATTACACTAATTTTATAGGTTAATATGACATGTTAGTATTGATTTAAGTAACTTTTTTTGAACTAATCATGTTATTGTGATTTTCACAAAAATCAATTACCAAATAGTTTCAAAATTGACATAAAATAGTTTTTAAAACAAATATTATATTATTAATTGTTATTTTATTCATAAAAATATAAGGTTTTTTCAAATGACTTAGATAAGGTTATATATATAAATAATGAACAACTTGGGATTCTTTTGTCTTGTTATAGAACGTTTATTAACCATAGAGTATATGAAAACAAGAAGACACGGTAAAAGTAAAATTATTTAACTTAAAGTTAAATCTAAATGATAAGGTTAAAATAGTAACCTAAACTTGTCTAAAATCTATTGGTTGAGATTATTTCGACCCATCCCCACCTTAGCTTCTAAATATATCAATTTTGAGCTATTAAAAATCGAATATGACTTTATAATAAAACAATATATTATGTATTTCCTAAAGTGCCCCTCTCCTCCCTCATAAAAGGGCACCTCCTCCCTCTCCTCCTCACACCACTTTGAGCCTTCAAGCTCGGACAAACCCTGCCAATTTATCTTCTCCACTTCCCTAGAAACATCTTAGAGGTATTGGTCTTCTTAGAAGACCATCTTTAGTTCCCTAAGAAGAGGTTAATAAGAGGCCCTTCAAAGAAGAGGTAATGTCCGTTACCGATCCTTCCAACTTTATTTCTTCTTCTACTTCCTCTTATTTAGTTGTTTCATTATGAAGTAATAACATCAGTATCACTCATATACTTATATGTTATTATAAATATGAAACAACCATATTTCACTTTATATCCATCCTATGGAAAATGAAATCACCGTGCGTGCGTACGTACGAAATACTGTCTCCATGTCGTGGTGTAATTTTTTTTCCACCACCACCTTACTTGGATGGGTATAATGGTGTAAAGAATAATTATATATTATTATTGTAAAGTGATATTTATTCTGAAATATTATACATACACTTCAATGCAATTCCATGATCATATGAATGGTATCATCGCTCGTGCGTATGTACGGCCTACCGTCTCCACGATGTGATGCAACTCGTTCTACATGATCTTCAATGCATAATGATTATATAAATGAATTGAATTAATAAATATAATATATATTACACTAATACCATTATGTAAATGAGGTATCTATAACCTAAAAATAAGAATAATAATTTATTTGACAAAACACGCATAAGAACAAAAAGCAATAAACACCCGAATAACAAGTAGCAATGAAATATTACTAATACGAAGCTAAGAATATGACCATATATGATACCATAACAATGAGTATGATTATATAATAAGTCAATAACATTATTTAAATCATTATACCGGAGGTTCGGACACGTACGAAGCAAATCGGACCTAAGGTAAGGGAAAATCTCGCAATCTCAATTTTTATTCGAGATTGTTTATACTTCGGTAATTACTGGGGCATATTTATCATCCACATCCATGTTTCTTCAATATGTAATATTATTTATATCCTCATACAATTTTTTAAATCCAATTTTACCCATTGGTGAGTTTTTAGTAAAATATATGAAAGAAATCTTTTGTCATTTTTTTTATACGACGTACTTTTTTGACTTTTCCGGCCAAAGTATGAGAAGAATGTTTTTCTATAACTTATACGGAATGAACGGATTTTTAGAAAATTATTTCCATGAAGCTTCCTTTACAAGTTTTCAAGTTTATTTTTAATCAACTTCTTTTAGTTTAAAATTGTATGACATGTTAAGAAAGGAAAAATGTTTTTGAAGTAGAAATGATATTTTCCTCAAGAATGAAGTTCAAGTGTTTTATCAAAATTATTTTCCATATAAGATAATATAGGTTTCTATTTCTATCCCTACTTTTTCATTGATTTGATTATGTTATGATGGAATTATTTTTATTATGTCCTTTTATCTTATATGAATTATGTTATGATGGCATGATATTTAAGAATCTCATTTTTATTACATGGGTTATGCTATGATGTATGATTTATGATCTTGTGTCACACATAAGAATGGTATCATTATGAGATGGGTGGGACCTATATCTCCCAATGCATTGGGTAAATATTTATATCTCCTGAGATAGATATGGATGGAACGGTAAGTTAAACCGGTTCAGTGATATAGGACTGGAACGAGGATTGAACTCAGTTCAGAAATGGACTTTGTCCGCTAAGATAGTCTTTTCAAAGAGTCTTGACTAATAAGAAATGATTTTATATGATTATGTGTGTATTTCAAAAAGTTTCATGTCTTATGTTATGATTTTTGGGATTACATTTCACTACTATGATTTATCCCATGTTATGAAATTATGATCTCTTTTGCAGGTTAAAATTTCCAAAATGATATGTTCTTATGAATATGATGTGATTGATATTTCTTTTGTTTACCATTACTGAGTATTTGATCTCACCCTTTTGTATGTTTTCTTTTCCCCAGGTCGGGAAGAAGGTTATTAAGTAATATATGCCAAAAGGGACTCTAGATATGATAAAATAAAAGGGAGATAGTGTAGATGATTTATGAACCAGTTGTTTATGTTTCCCAGTTTCTAAAGACACTATACCTATACGGTCCTTTCATGGTTTTGTTATATGTTGTAATAAGTGTGCTTCAATTCTGAAGTAATAACAATGTATGTAAAGTATGGGTTGTTATAATTGGTATCAGAGGAAAGTTGTAGTCAACCTTTGGAAACTAGGTTGTGAAAGCCTTAGTAAAAACCCTATCGATAAGTCTAAGCATAGAACACAATCTTAGTGTTTTAGAAATATCCATGAATAACCTATGATAAGACCTTAAGTGTGAAATTTTATTCTTGATTAAGTGGTTTTCCTATTATAATTAGTGTTTCTCACACTATTCTTCTTGGTTTTAGTCAATGGTCGGAACTCGAAGGAACCGTGTTAATGTGGAATGCGATGGGCAATGAAATGATTGTCCCCCTGAGCAACCAAACATTATAGGAGATGGAATGCAAAATCTTATAGCCATGCTCACACAACCTTCTCAAGCTATGAATCATGCAGGACTTCCAAACGAGCAAAGGAATGAGCAACATTCTGTTGAATCCTTTATGAGGCAGCATCCACCCTCATTCAGTGGGTCTACTGATCCATTAGTGGATGAACAATGGATCAGTACCACTGAAAATATATTTTGAGTTCTTCGATGTTCTGAACTTGATAAAGTCATCTTAGCAGTATATCATTTGGAAGGTGAAGCTGATAAATGGTGGAATATTATCAAGAATATGAGTCCAAGAGATGAGATTGAGTCCATGGAATGGGACAAGTTCAAGAAAATATTTTTCAATAAGTAATTCCCTCGTATTCTTCGAACAAAGATGGAGAAGGAGTTTCTTGAACTGAAGCAAAAGGATGATGAATCTGTTGGTACCTATGAAGCAAATTTTTCAATACTTGCAAGGTACGCTTCTGGGATTATTATCCAACCTGAGAGTAAAATCGATTGATTCTTTAGTGGATTAAAACCAAGTCTTCGAAGGGTGTTATCCATAAGGAACTTCAATAGCTACGAGAAAATCGTTCTATGTGCTCTCAAGGTTGAGATGAAGATTGGAGTAACCCATAAGTCATATGTGTTTGATAAGAAGAGGAAAATGGAATTCAAAGGGAAATCTAAAGAGCACACTGAAAAGAAGATGAGTTTTCCCTTATCCTCAAAGTGTGGAAAGAAACATGGAGGGAGTTGTCTTAAAGGGACAAGTAAATGTTTCAAATGTGGAAAGTAAGGTCATCAGGAATTTGAATGCCACAATGATGGGAAGAAGATGTCTAATGATGTGAACAAAGAAAAGGCTACACAGAGTGCACCTCCTACACTTCAATGTTACAAGTGCAAGGAAATGGGTCATTATGCCAATCAATGCCCTAATCCAAGGGTTGTTGATGATGATCGACGTCAACAAACTCGTAAGGCTAAAGACAAAGGAAATTCACATGCAATTTCAATCAGCGATGTGTAGTATGATAAAGAAGTGGGGAAAGGCACACTTACCATCCACTCTAAAGTAGAAAATGTTTTATTTGATTCTGGATCCACCCACTCTTTTATTTCTAAATAATTTTCTAAGGGTATCGCCGTATTACCTTAGCAGTTAGATGTTGAGTTACTTGTGACAACCCCTAATGGCACAACAGTCGCATCAAAAGTTTATAATTCTTCTCTGATTGAATTTTGTGGAAAAATGCTTCCTGAAAATCTTGTGATCCTTCCTATAGTGGAATTTGATGTGATTCTTGGCATGGATTGGATTTCTTTATATGGATCTCATATCAATTTCCAAAGAAGGGAAGTCACATTTCATATTCCAGATCAATTTATGATCGTCTATCAATGCAAGGATGAACATAACCTTCCAGTGGAAATTTATTCCATCTTATGGGTCTTGATTCCACTAAATGAAGGTTATTTATCTCAAATGGTTGGAGAGAAACTCACGATTAATAATATGCCCATTGTACAGGAGTTTGATGATGTCTTTCTGGAAGAATTGTCTGGTCTTCCACCAAATCGTGAAGTTGAGTTTTCAATAGAACTCATACTGGGTTCTTTACCTATTTCAAATACACCTTATAGAATGGCCCCAATTGAGTTGTAGGAATTGAAGAAGCAACTCCAAGAGAATCTTGATAAGATATTCATATGCCCTAGTGCGTCACCTTGGGGAGAACCTGTTCTATTTGTTAAGAAGAAAGATGGATCAATGAGACTCTGCATTGATTATCGAGAACTTAACAAGATCACTATCAAGAACAAATATCCTCTCCCACGCATTGATGACTTATTTGACCAACTACGCAGAGCTCAATACTTTTCCAAGATTGATATTTGTTCAGGGTATCATCAATTAAGGGTCAAAATGGAGGATATACCAAAGACAGCTTTCCGTACAAGGTATGGACACTATGAATTTATAGTGATTCCATTTGGTCTTACTAATGCCCCTGCTATCTTCATGGATCTAATGAATAGAGTCTTTAGAGACTATCTTGATCAGTTTTTGGTAGTCTTTATAGACTATATTCTTGTATATTCAAAGAGCAAGGAAGAATATGAAGATCACTTGATAATTGTATTGAAGACCCTGAGAAAGGAGAAGCTTTATGCCAAATTTACCAAGTGTGAATTTTGGCTTCAAAAAGTTGCATTTTTGGGTCACATAATCTCAAAAGAGGGGATATCCGTGGATCCAGCAAAAACAGAGGTTATTGAAAGATTGTTGAGACCAACAACAGAAACTGAGATCTGAAGTTTTCTTGGTTTGGCTGGATATTATCGACGTTTTGTGGAAGATTTTTCACGATTATATAATCCACTCACCAGGTTGACTCGAAAAGGAGTTAAGTTCGTTTGGATAAAAGAGTGTAAAGAGAATTTCAAGGAGTTAAAAAGAAGGTTATCCAGTGCACCTATGCTCACACTACCTTGTAGTGGAGAAAGTTTTGTGATCCACAGTGATGCATCCAAGAAGGGATTGGGGTGTGTTCTCATGCAAAATGATATGGTGATAGCTTATGCATCATGACAGTTGAAAATCCATGAACAAAATTACCCAACTCGTGATTTGGAGTTAGCTGTGGTAATCTTTGCATTAAAGATTTGGAGGCATTATCTTTATGGTGAAAGGTGTGATATTTATACTGATCATAAAATTTTAAATTATATTTTCACAAAAAAGGATCTGAATATGTGCCAAATAAGATGGTTGAAGCTGATTAAGGATTATGACTGGTCAATTAATTATCACCTCGGGAAAGCAAACAAGGTGGCAGATGCATTAAGTCGACAATACCATGCTAGTTTATCCATGATGAGGATCACAAAAGATCCAATATTTATGGATTTACAAAGGATGGATCTTGGAATTATAATGGAAGGGGAGAAATCTTATCTTTATCAAATGAATGTTCAACCATCTATACATGTGAAGATTATAGAGGCACAAAAAGAAGATGTAGAGTTACAACAGAAGGTGAGAAATGTTCCTGAATTCAACCTTGATGGTGATGGGATAATAAGGTTCAGGAATCAGGTTTGTGTTCCTCCCATCCCAGAATTAAAGAAGGAGCTACTGGATGAGGCTCATAGTTCTTCATTCTATATTCATCCTGGAAGCACAAAGAGGTATAAGGACCTGAAAGAGTACTTCTGGTGGGATGGCATGAAAAGAGATGTTGCTGAATATGTCTCTCGATGCTTGGTTTGTCAGCAAGTTAAAGTTGAGAGACAGAAGTCTAAGGGGATGTTACAACCATTACCCATACCCAAATGGAAATGGGAAAACATCACTATGGACTTTGTCACCGGACTTCCTAAAACATCTAAAGGCAATAAATCAATATGGGTCATAGTTGATCGTCTTACAAAGTCGGCACACTTCATTTATATTAGAGAAGATTTCTATCTTGATCATCTTTCCATGATATATGTGAAGGAAGTTGTAAGATTACATGGAGTACCACTTTCTATTATATCTGATCGCGATCCGAGGTTTACCTCAAAGTTTTGGCAAAGTATTCAGTATACTCTGGATACAGAGTTGAGTTTCAGCACTGCTTATCATCCTCATATAGACGGTCAGTCTGAGAGAACAATTCAAACTCTAGAAGATATGTTAAGAGCTTTCTCTATGGATTTCAAAGGTGGTTGGGATAAACACCTACCTTTGGTGGAATTTTCTTATAATAATAGTTTTCACTCCAGTATTCAGATGGCTCCTTATGAAGCACTCTATGTAAAGAAATGCAGGACTCCAACTTACTGGGATGAAGTTGGGGAAAGAAAGCTATTAGGACCTGATCTTGTTGATGATATGGCAGAAACAGTCTGATCTATTCAACAACACATAGGAGAATCTTAGAGTCGACAAAAAAGTTATGACGAAAACCGAAGAAAATACCTAGAGTTTGAATTGGGTGATAAAGTGTTCTTACAAATATCTCCTTGTAAGAGAGTAATGAGATTTGGAAAGAACGGAAAGCTGAGCCCTAGGTATATCGGTCCTTTCGAAATACTGGATCATGTTGGGAAGGTAGCTTACTGATTGGAACTTCCATCGAATCTCTCTCAAATTCACGATGTGTTCCATGTATCTCTCCTGAGAAAGTACATACTCGATCCTTCACATGTACTCATCTCATAAGTTGTACCGCTGGAGCACGATATTTCTTATGAAGAACAACCGATAGAGATTTTGAATCGTAGTGAAAAAGTCCTACGGAACAAGAACACTCGCTTGGTGAAAGTTTTATGGAGGAACCACCAATTAGAAGAAGCTACATGGTAGCTTGAGGATATGATGAGGGAGAGGTATCCTCATCTGTTTGTTACAAAGTGACGAATTTTGAGGGAGAAATTCATTTTAAGGGGGGTAGAATGTAACACCTAAGATTTTTATGAGAAATATTTTGTTATCATCAAAGGAATCTTTCAATACTCACAACACTATTTTGGCTTGCTTTACACGCAATCACGAACTTCCCCGATATCTTGCATTGTATGTAATACCGAGTTTCACTAAACAACGATATGCTATTAAAATATTATTAAAACTAACTGTTATGAATAGTAATACCCACTTTTTAAAATTTTATAAATTTTATCTTTCAAAATGGACTTCATTTTTGGATTCAGAATATCAAAATTAGCCTAGGGTGAATTTTTGGTATTTTTCTGAAAACATTCAATTTTTGATGAATAGTGAAAACACTGGGTTACTATTTAAAAAACGACTTTTAATTTAAATAATTATTTATTTTATTTAGATTTATTTTAGGTAAAAATTGATATATAATACCTATATAATTTCAATTTAATTAATTGGAGTCATTTTTATAAAAATTTTAGACATATAAACATTTTATTGAACTTTTCACCGTCTTTTACCCACCTCCTAAGAGAATTTGAAAATTTACATAAAACTTAATTTTACCGCTTCTGTGAGTGGAATTTAAAAAATCTAAGAGACACGGTTAACATCAAGGAGTAAAATGTGGTTCAATAAGATAAAAATATTTTTTGGTGAATGGTAACTTTTTACTTTTATTTACCACGGTTAAAAGTAAATAGGGTAATTAAGGGTAAAAATGATATTATTATTACCCTAACACATATCCTAATTCTATTGTATAAGTTTAATTCTACCAAAAACAACCTTAGGAATAAAATATGACCATTTAGGTCCACTTGGACTAGATTAGGACATTTAATGTTATTTTATTTAAAGAAGAGTTAAAATAGTTAAAATGAAAGTTTAATAACTAAAACATTTTTAATATAGGGTTATAAATAAGCTATATTTGACTATAAATATTAACTAGAAATATAAAATTATTTCCTAACTAATGGTATTTTATTTATAATTTTTAGACATTAAATAATTTAATTTATTTATGACACAAAAGTGATGCAGTAATTACCTAAATAATGAAATATTAAAATAATTGATATTATAAATACCCAAAAAATGTAATTTGAGACTTTTTATTAATTACACTAATTTTCTAGGTTAATATGACATGTTATTATTGATTTAAGTAAATTTTTTCTAACTAATCATGCTGTTATGAATTTCACAAAAATCAATTACCAAATAGTGTCAAAATTGACATAAAATAGTTTTTAAAACAAATATTATATTATTAATTGTTATTTTATTCCTAAAAATATAAGGTTCGGCCAAATGACTTAGATAAGGTTATATATATTAATAATGAACAACGTGGGGTTCGTTTGGCTTGTTATAGTAATTTTATTAACTATATAGTGTAAGAAAAGAAGAAGACGCGGTAAAAGTAAAATTATTTAACTAAAAGTAAAATATAAATGATAAGGTTAAAATAGTAACCTAAACTTGTCTAAAATCTATTGGTTGAGCGAATTTCGACTCATCCCCACCTTATCTTAGAAATAAATCAATTTGGAGCTATTAAAAACCGAATATGACTTTATAATAAAATAATATTTTAAGTTTTTCCTAAAGTGCCCCTCTCCTCCCTTATAGAAGGGAACCTCCTCCCTCTCCTCCTCACACCACTTTTAGCCTTAAAGATCATCCAACCCCTACCAATTTTTCTTTTCCAATTCCCTATAAACATCCTAGAGGTACTGGTCTTCTTTAAAGACCATCTTTAGTGCCCTGAGAGGAGGTTAAGAAGAGGCGCTTCAAAGAAGAGGTAATGTCCGTTACCGATTCTTCCAACTTTATTTCTTCTTCTAATTCCTCTTATTTAGTTGTTTCATTATGAAGTAATAACATCAGTATCACTAGTATACTGATATGTTATTATAAATATAAAACAATCCTATTTCACTTTCTATCCATCCTACGGAAAACGAAATCACTGCGCGTGCGTACATACGGAATACTGTCTCCACATCGTGGTGTAATCTATTTTCCACCACCACCTTACTTGGATGGTTATAATGGTGTTAAGAATAATTATATATGATTATTGTAAAGTGATATTGATTCTGAAATAGTATGCATACACTTCAATACAATTCCATGATCATGGGAACGATATCATCGCTCGTGCGTACGTACGTCCTACAATCTCCACGATGTGATGCGACTCGTTTTACATGATCTTCAATGAATAATGATTATATAAATGAGTTGAATGAATAAATATGATATATATTACACTAATACCATTCTGGAAATGAGGTATCTATAACCTAAAAATAATAATAAGAATTTATTCGACAAAACACGCATAAGAACAAAAAGCAATAAACACCCGAATAACAAATAGCAATGAAATATTACTAATAAGAAGCTAATAATATGACCATATATGATATCATAACAATGATTATGATTTTGGAATAAGTCAATAACATTATTTAAATCATTATACAGGAGGTTCAGACACGTACGAAGCAAATCGGACCTAAGGTAAGGGAAAATCTCGCAATCTCAATTTTTATTCGAGATTGTTTATACTTCGGTAATTAATGGGGCATATTTATCATCCACATCCATGTTTATTCAATATTTAATATTATTGATATCCTCCTACAATTTTTTAAATCCAATTTTACCCATTGGTGAGTTTTTAGTAAAAGATATGAAATAAATCTTTTGTCATTTTTTTTTTGTACGAGGTACTTTTTTGACTTTTCCGGCCAAAGTACGAGAAGAATGTTTTTCTATAACTTATACGGCATGAATGGATTTTTAGAAAATTATTTCCATGAAGCTTCCTTTACATGTTTTCAAGTTTATTTTTAATCAACTTCTTTTAGTTTAAAATTGTATGACATGTTAAGAAAGGGAAAAAAATTGAAGTAGAAAGGATATTTTCCTCTAGAATGAAGTTCAAGTGTTTTATCAAAATTATTTTCCATCTAAGATAATGTAGGGTTATATTTATATACCTATTTTTACATTTATTTGATTTTGTTATGATGGAATTATTTTTATGATGTCCTTTTATCTTATATGAATTATATTATGATGGCATGATGTTTAAGAATCCCATTTTTATTACATGGGTTATGCTATGATGTATGATTTATGATCTTATGGCACACATAAGAATGGTATCATTATGAGATGGGTGGGACCTATATCTCCCTCCAATGCATTGGGTAAAGATTTATATCTCATGATATAGACATGGCTGGAACGAAAAGTTAAAATGGTTCAGTGATACAAGACTGGAAAGAGGAGTGAACTCGGTTCCGAAATGGACTTTGTCTGCTGAGATAGTCTTGGAAATGAGTCTTGACTAATAAGAAATGATTTTCTATGATTATTTGTGTATGCCACAAAGTTTCATGTCTTTTGTTATGATTTTTGTGATTACATTTCACTACTATTATTTATCCCATGTTATAAAATTATGATCTCTTTTGCAGGTTAAGATTTCCAAAATGATATGTTCTTATGAATATGATGTGATTGATATTTATTTTGTTTACCCTTACTGATCATTTGATCTCACCCTTTTGTATTTTTTCTTTTCCTCTGGTCAGGAAGAAGGGTATTAAGTAATATATGCCAAAAGGGACTCTAGATATGATAAAATAAAATGGAGATAGTGTAGATGATTTATGAACCAGTTGTTTATGTTTCCCAGTTTCTAAAGACATTATACCTATACGGTCCTTTCATGGTTTTGTTATATATTGTAATAAGTGTGCTTCAATTCTGAAGTAATAACAATGTATGTAAAGTATGGGTAGTTATAATACGTCGACATTAGAAGCATCAACTTCCAAAGCACCTGCAAAACCACATCTTCATGCTGGGAAACGTTGACCTTTGGACCAAAAGTATTATGTATTGAAACAATTGGCCCAAGTAATGGCCAAGTTATCAATTCTTGATGCTTTGAATCTGTCAAAAGATATTTGAGAATCACTCATTGAGGCTTTGTCAAGTTCTCAAGAGTTTGAAACTAAATTTGTTTCTACTGAGGTTTACCGTATAGAGAATGATTCAGTATAATGTTAGGTAGTCATATCTTTTCAGATGAAGATGAATATGGTGTTATGCATGGGCATATCAGACCATTGTATTTGTCTGGAAAAGTCAATGATATAGATATCTGACGAGCCTTCATTGATAATGGCTTCAGAGACAACCTTATTCATGTTCGTACACTTCGTCGATTGGGCCTGATTGAATCTGAATTATATCCTTTGACTTTAATGTTGAAATCTTATGATAAGAATTAAAAATAACCTATGGGAGAGATTACACTCAAAACTCAGTTTGGAGACCTTGTGTCTAATTCAAATTTCATGGTTGTTCATCATGACACATCCTTAAATATTCTGCTTGGAAGACCTTGGCTGCATCAACATGAAGCCATACCCTCGTCATACCACCAATGTCTTAAGTACTGTTTCAATGGTCAAATCGGGACATTGTATAGTGACAAGGCTCTATTCAAAACTTGTGAATCTCAATACATTGAGGTAGAGTTTTATCATACAAAAGGAATGAATCACATGAAAAACGAAATAGCCAGAGTTAATGCTCTAAATGGAATACAAAAGATCCCATCAAATACATTTATGCATTTGATTACAGATTATGTATTACCCATCAACCAAATTGAAAAGGTAAACCCAAATCCAGAAACTTGTACAGTAACTTCCATAATGTCAATTACAGAAATTGATCCTAACAACATAGAAGAAATTGTTGAGCCACCAAGAAATGATGAAATATTAAATGGAGATGTTTTAATTTCATCCACTGAACTACAACAAGCCTCTACTTCGTCAAATAGAGTATAAGAGATTGTATCAATACTAGAGGAAGAAAAAAATGTTGATTCTCAATCCATCACTCCCTCTTTATTACCATAGGAAAACCCTTCATCATCAGTAGGGTCAGATATGATGGCCTCTTCTTTGGGATGTTAAAATACTAATTTTCCCTTTTACTCTGGTAGTTTTGCCTCATCATCTACTGTGAAAATGGAAACAGAAGAGGTAACGTATAATGAAGGAGAAGAGGAAGATCTTAGGGATTCTCCTTCATCATTTGAGGAAGGTGTCTCTAACATAGTGGATGAGCTCAGAGAAATAAATATAGGTATAGAAGAAGATCCACACCCCACTCTAATTAGTGTGTCCATGACCTCTGAAGAGAAAGAGGTTTATACTTCATTTATAAAGAAACATCAAGATATATTTTCTTGTAATTATACAGAAATTCCAAGTCTTAATCCTAATGTATCCACCCGTCATTTGGGTTTTCCAGAAGAACATCATGGATTCAAACAGGTAGCAAGAAGAACACACCCAACTCATGCCTCTAAAATTGAAGCTGAAGTTGATAAACTTATAAAGGATAACTTTTTCAGGGAAGTTCAGTATCCCAAATGGTGGGCCAATATTTTCCCAGTGAAAAATAATAATGAGAAAATTAGATTTTTCATTGATTTCAGAGATCTTAACAGGCAGTGTCCTAAATATGATTTTCCAGTTCTGATTACAGAGCTTCTAATTGATGCAATGGATGTCTATGAGGATCTTTCCTTCATTAATGGATACTCTGGGTATAATCAAATCCATATGGACCTATAGGATGAAGAATATATAGCCTTCAGAACCCCTCAAGGTGTGTTTTTCTATCGGGTAATTCCCTTTGGTTAAAAGAATGCAGGTGCAACATACCAACGTTCCATGAACCATATCTTCAAACCCTTCTTAGGGAAATTTCTTGAATGTTATGTGGATGATTTGGTGTTCAAATCTAGACAATGTTCCCATCACTTCGCTTTTTTGGAAACCATATTCCATAAACTTTGGCAACATAGTTTGAAGATGAACCCCTGGAAATGTTCTTTCGGGGTAAACTCAGGAAAGTTTATTGGCTTCTTTGTACACCATCGTGGTATCGAATTTGATCCTGAGAAAACAAAATCAATCCTTGGTATGTCACCTCCTCGAAATTTGAAATAATTAAGAGGACTCCAAAGACACTTGGCCTATATTCGGCGCTTTATCGCCAATTTGGCAGGCAAGTGTTTTCCCTTCACCAGATTAATGAAGAAGGGAGTCACCTACCAATGGACTGAGGACTTCCCAGAAGAATTTGATATCCTCAAGAAATATCTCTTGAGTCCACCAGTATTAATGACACCTGTTGAAGGAAGACCACTTATTCTCTATTTGACAGCTTTAGAGCGATCACTAGGTGCCTTCCTCACCCAAAATAATGATGTTGGGAATGAAAACAACCTTTACTATCTTATTAGAACTATGTTTGATGCGGAAAATTGATATTCAATTATTGAAAAGTGCTGGCTAGAATTAATCTTTTTAGTTTAGAAACTGAGGTACTACCTACAACATCATGAGGTCCAATTAGTATCTCGCAATAACCCGCTAAAATTTATTCTCAGTCATCCTATGCTCATAGGGCATCTGGAATGGTGGTTAGTTATTTTTCAACAATTTGATATCCATTTTGTGCCTTAAAAGGCAATAAAAGTCCAAGATCTAGTTGTATTCCTTGCCGAGCATCCATCTGCATAAGATATATCATTTAATACTGAAATTCCTGATGAAGAGATCTTCTCTATCCAAGATAATTCCCAAACATGGGAAATGTATTTTTATGGTGATTCTAGAAGTCCAATAGGGAAAAAAATGGAAAATCCTAAACTCAAAAAATTTGGGTTAGGAATTTTCCCTATTTCCCCAGAAAAGGCAGTATTGTATTATTCCTTCTTGTTATCAGAAGGTGGTCCAACAATGAGGCAGAATATCAAGCCCTCATCGCGGGTTTGGAATTGGCCCTTCAGGTGTTAATGGATCATTTAAAGGTGAAAGGTGATTCAAAACTGGTAATCAAACAAATTAATGGGGAATATTCTATCAGAAAAGAAGAATTAATCCTTTGTGTGATTACATCATAGAGTTAATGGCTGAATTTCCCTCAGAGCCAACATTGTCTTATGTCCCGCGATCACAAAATACCCAAGAATATGCATTGTCTAATGCATCTATAGCCTTGGTAGATCCAAATAGGGATGATACAGTCATTAGCATAGCTCAACGTCGTGTGGTCTCACCTTTTGTTCAAACCAAAATGGAGAAAATTAATGAAATTTTCCCTATAGTTGAACCATATGGTCATACCATGGGATGTGGAACATCTATCATGGAATATCTTCAAAATGGGGTACTTCCATCAGATAGGACTGAGAAATAATAGATCCGGTGATGAGCGGCCAATTTTACTCTTTATGATAGTCCAGACCACCAAAAGATCCTCTACAAGCGAGCATTTGATGGAATCCTCTTCAGATGTATTGATGGAGAAGAGACTACAGATGTCATGAAAGAAGTAAATTCAGGGGTTTGTGGTGTCCACCAATCTGGGCATAGAATCTCTGATCAAATCTGAAGGCTTGGATACTTTTGGCCTTCAATGACATAGGATTGTACATATTTCACTAAAAAATGTCATCCATGCCAAGTGAATTCCAACTTCATTCATCAACCCCCATAGTTTCTACATAGAGCTAAATACTCATGGCCATTTTCCACTTGTGGAATGGATGTAGTAGGACCTTATCCTCCAGCCACAGCTAAGCAGTTCAAGTATATTCTCACTGCTACTGACTTCTTCTCTAAATGGGCTGAAGCAATACCTCTCATGGAAGTCAGAGCCAAAAGCATTGTTAGTTTTGTCAAAACTAATATCATCACTAGATTTTGTGTCTCTCATACTATTTTTGATGGACAATGGCACCAATTTTTGTTCTTCTGAGGTAAAAACATTATATCAGGAACATAATATCAAATCCAACCATTTATCTCACTATCATGTAGAGGCCAATGGACAGATAGATGCCTTCAACAAGACCATATCAAATATACTCTAGAAATGGTGGATAAAGATAATAAATCATGGCCTGATAAACTTTTGAATACTTTATGGACTTATCGGACAACTATCCATACTACTACTCAAGCAACTCCTTATTCATTGGTATATGGAACTGAAGCATTTTTGCCAATTGAAATGCAATTGCCTTCATTCAGTGTTTCAATCTGTGATCATTTTTCTATATATGAGAGTTCTTAAAAACGGTTCAATGATTTAGAGTGATTAGACGATAAAATATTGCATACTTTTAATCATTTAGAAGTCTATCAGAACAGAATAGTGTGTGCTTTTAATAAGAAAGTTTGGTTTTGTTCATTTCTTCAAGGATAATTGGTATTGGTCCTTAGGACTCCAATTATAGCAGGAAAGAAACCTCCAAAACTTGTGCCAAAGTGGGAAGGACCTTATTCCATGCATAAGGGCTATTCAAATGGATCTTATACCCTAATCCCAATAGATGGAGAGCTTATTACAACTCCAACCAATGCGATATTCTTGAAGAAATACTTTGTATAGTTGTGCACATTTTTCATCACTGCAAGAATTTAAACTACACAGTACTATGTCCTTGCTTTAAGACTTAAAACTTCCCAACCCCCATGTCCTAGTTGCAATACATTAAACTTCATAACAACCATAAGTTTCCATGTTGCATGACGTTAAAATACATAGCATCTTCGTCCTTGTCGCATGACGTTAAACTGCATGACATCATTTGTACAACTAAAATTTTCTCTATTTTGACGTTAGAAGCTTCCATAATCAAACATCATTGACATCATCACTACTCCTTAGTAGTATATAATCCCCTCTCTTTCCTATGTCTGAGTTAGATCTGCATAGAGACCTAATTTCAAGAACTATGTATGGCTTGATTCTCATCTTTCAATGAGATACGTAGAGAATCCTAAATCTCCAATTTTGGGCCCAGCCACAATCACAAAATCTTATTATTTTCTTTTCTCCTCCTGTATATGAATCATATCTATATATAGTGTTTACTTAAGATATATGATCTGGTATTTATACTATTTTATGTCTTAAGATTCACCATTCTCTTAGAATGTTTCAAAAGTTCCCATTCTTCATGTCAAACTCGATTGGCATGAGAAATAATTGTTTCAAGTACTACGTATGTCTTGATTCTCATCTTTCAATGAGATACATAAAGATTCCTAGATCTACAATCTTGGGCCCAGCTGCATGAAAAAAACCCTTTATTTCTTGTGTAAGGATCAAATCTACATAGAGAATGTTTTAAGAACTATGTATGACTTGATTATTTCCCCCATCAAAGACATATAATGACACCTGGGTTTTATCCCTTAACCTAGTTACAATATGTCTCTTCCTTTCACATCGGTTCATCTTCGTCCTTACCACATGAGATTAAACTGCATGGAAATATAGCATCCCAATTATCCAATTGCATCACCTGTGCACTGTAAAAATAAACCTTTACTGCTCCTTATTTCTCACACCAAGCATAGCTCACGTGGTGATCATTAGATTGAGTCACCTTTGCACTGTAAAAAAAACCTTTACTGCTCCTTTACTTCTCCCTATTCTTCATGACTCTAAACTACCAATAACAAAATACTTGGTGCTCATTAGAATGAGAACCCGCGAAGGGCACTATAAACAAAAATTGAGTCCCAACTCACTAAACATACATTTTTTGTATGATTTATGTAATATTAAGCAATAAAAAAAGGGGTCAAAAGATATTAAATTTGTGGGGTTATCTATATAACCCTAGAAATAGTCAAATTATTCTCATTAGGGCCATCATCTTAATAAGAAAATTTTGAGCACTCCATTCTTGCCATTATAATAATGATTGTCTAACATAAAAGAGTCATTATCATCATTTACCTTTAATATAGCAATCATGGAAAACAGGAATGAAGACATCTATGATTGAAGACAAAATTTCTTTCATTTAAATTAAAACAGAGGTTCTTACACAAAATGGAGCCTCTCTAACATGTTTTATAATAAACTCTCAACATGAATTTTCATTTGTTGGACTGATTCATAAGACCTATCAACTCCTTGTTGAAGTTGAGATAGCTGAGAAACTCCAGCCTCCTCTGCCTGACGAAGTGCTTCCTTAGTAGTTGAAATGGTAGTTATCCCCTCTAATTGGGTTTCTCCCAATGTCTGATTCAACTACTCAAGCTTGTTATGAATAGAATCCAGTTGTTGTTGAAGTTATAACAACTCCTTCATGGTTTATTTTATTTATTGGCTAATTTCAAACGATTTCTTATTATGATTTTCCTCCGCATCAACTATTGTAGCTTGAAATCCCTCAATATTGACAAGTCATTTAGCCTCTTCAAAATTTTGTCACATATTATGCTCCTGATCTCACCGGAGAATGATATCTTTCATAGCATCATGGACTGGTCGATAATTAAATCCACAAAATCCCAATATGCAGAATAATGCTGGGTGTTTGAAAAAATGGGATAGAAATTCATCTAAAGGATTCTCAGCAATTATGCCCCAAATATTCTTCCATGTCTTCTTATGTGTAATGTCAAGAGAATATTGCATCTCTAAGTCTGAATCTAAGTCACTACCATGAGGTAAAATGTACTCTGGAAACATTCCACTTAAAGAGCGCACTTGTTCTACTTCTCTTGGGACAGTATAAGTTTCACCTTCTGATCTAAGAGATAATAATCCTAAATGGTAAATCAAGGTCATTGTTAGTTTCAAATGGAAGAAACAGATATGATTCAGATAGCTTATTATATTTACCCAATAATAAGTCAGCTACTTGATTGGATTCATCCCTTGTATTCTTAGCTTTAGTATTTTGAGCAGATGTTTCTTGAGAAAGGTAATTTCTCTGAGTTTGCTCAGTTGTCACATTTGAAGGCTCTGGAACATCTCTTGATGGAGGATACTCTATAGGTATTTCCCCAACTCCAACAGAAGGATAAAGTGGGACACCCTGTTCCTGAAGAGCATTTGCGACATTTTCTGCAAATAAAGATGCATAAGGTGAATTTTGATGTAAAGAATCAAATAAAGAAGAATAATTATGTATGGAAACTGTAAGAATAAGGACATAAATCCTTGCAATTCCTCATGAAAATCCCCAAACTCCTTGATGGAACCTGGAATATCAATATTTGGATAAAGGGTATCTATCATTTCAGTGTATACAGCCTGGAATGTTATAGAATCCTCACCATTTAAGGTATCTAACAATCATTGGTTGATTCCCAAATTGGCTCTGCTGACATTTTGTTCCATTAGCTCTTCAATTGGTATAGTAGCATCAGGTCTTTTCAAGTTTGGTTCAACATCAATATTCATCTCAGATTTCCCTAGGTCCTCATTCCTTTATTCTGGAGAAGTAAGAATATCAGTATTGATTATTTCAGTATCCTCTGAAAAAAGAAACTAAGGAATGTATTTAATCTTACCGTGGCTTTCCTCTCTCTTAGTAGAACCAGGAGCAGGTACAGCTGAATCTTTTTACGATTTATCTACTAAAATTGCAAATTCGTCAGTATAAACCTGGGTTTCCCCTAGGGTTTCTTTTTCTGGCCTTGAATAATCAGCTCTTAATCCCTTGAGAGAGGATAGAGACATATATCCTGAAATAGGATAAAACATGACTACCAAAGTGTGTTGAGAAAATTATATGCTCTAAGGATAGTATAAATACTTACTTCTTTGGCGAACACTTCAGATCATTATCATTTCTCTCTTGCGTTTTTGTTTAAAAGATTGGGGAGAAATTGAAACACTCCTCTTAGCAGGAGAAACATGAGGTAATGGTTGGGGATTATCCATCGCCATTACCCCAATCATGATTCTTACTCCTAGAGAAAGTTCTGGCGACCTGAAAGGATTATTCGTTGTGTCAATAGGAGATCATGTAGGACCATACTTTGGTGATTTGAGAATTTGTCCAGAGCTTCCTTCACTACATTCAAGCTGCACAAATTATTTTCATTAAGATTAATTATGATACATGGTAAAGCAGAGTTGAGATAAAAGAAAAAGGAAAATACATTATCAGTATTAACATAAATATACCACTCCTCCTCAGAGTAGATAATTACCCCTTCGTGTACTCCTAAGTCCAACATATGAGATACTTGTTTAGAGGTCAGGATTTTTTCATCAGTTACATATATAAAATCCTCCAACTCGATAATATACTTCTTTACTTCAGCCAGGTTATTGTCTTGATTACAATCAGAAGGTGCCTTGATGTCACCAATATCTGGTATTCGAATTCCATGCTGGAGGAATGTTAATGCATCCCTAAGATCATGGGTTACACCCTCCTAATGATGAATGGTTGAAGATCGCACATAATTCAATCTTGGTATGGTTGATTGTGGAGGAGATTCAATGCCTTCTGAATGGTGAGCTTCTCCAGGCCTCCTTTCTTCTTTAGAAAGTTCAACAGATGGAATATGAACATTTGTTTGATGGAGACAACTGGATCTCCTTGGTGTTGAGGGTATTTCTTCTCTATCCCTGGTCCTCCTGGTATACCTCCTGCGAAGATGTTTTGAGGGCTCTGAAGCCTTTGAAACTTTTGTATCATCTCTGGCCTTGGACTTATTACCTCGATTTCCACGTGCAACAGTCGTTGTAGCTGCCACTCGATATATTCTTTTTGTCAAATCCCCTTGAGGATATGAAGAAGCCCAATATTTGGAATACCTAGCTTTCAATCCAATCGATGAATCTAGTGGAGATAACATAATTTATAGTTTGGGTACCTCTAAAGCTGTTAGAATCCATAATTGTTACACTGCCATTGGGTGTTTTTCCTGTCTGACATACGTTGGTGGAAAATTGTTTGATTTTTGAAGAAATATGAATTGATGAGAAACCCTATAGGGGACATAAGCCTTGAAGATAATTTCCTCATCAATCCTAGTTGATAATATACCATCCCTGAAATACATCATATAAGATCTCAGCTCATAATTCTTTTCTTTACCATTATTAATAAATGTTCCAACTGGTGGGTTACCAAAAGGAAAGAAGTTGAATTCTCCTGTGACATTCAATGCCTTTAGAAGCACATCAGGTCTCAATTTTAGAGGCTGAATACCAGAAACTTTTTGTAAAAATGGGGTGAATTGACCATTGGGAAATCTAACTGAATTCAACACTGTGTATGAAGAAAAATGTGCGACAATCCAGCCCCACAACACTTAGAATGGCCCTGTAATTCTAAATGGAGCCTTCCCATTGTATAAATGAAGTAGGAGATAGTAAATTATTTCCAATATAGGGTTTTCTAATCCAATATACTTCCCTTTTACTAGTTTAGCTGCAATGACAAAAGTCCATGATCTTACACCACCTCCGAATTCATGGACTAGAAGCAAGTAAATGCTTAGCCACATAGAAAGGAAGGCGGCTAAGCGTACATTTGAATCTATATAGAGTTTTAACTTATATCCTCAGTGCTTATAATCGCCTTTTTCCATTATAGGCCAATATGTGCCTGAACTGCCCCAGTTATCTGCAGAAGGACAAATACTAGGATGTCCACAGGTTGGACCTTTCTCTATTGTTGGTTCTAAGAAGGATTCCATCCACACTCTAGCATGGATATATTTCATGTCTTTGGGTAAATTCTTCGCTATCTTAAATAATTTATGGGTCAGTGGTGATGTTCTAGTAGCATCACCCCATGTTGTAGTAGGTGGAATGAATTTCTCATACATTTCCCCAAGAATGGGAATTCCAGCTTTTTGGTAAATATCCCAGAGACTCATACCAACTTCACCATGTGTCAAATGAAAGGAACTCATTTGTGGACTCCATTGGCTCAGTAATTTAGGAATGAAATCATTTTTATAAAAATAATTTTCCCCATCCATACAGCTTCATATATATATGGACTTATGATAACTCTTTCCTGAATTCTGTACAAGTCTGACGTACCTAGAATGCCTACATCCATTTGGGCTTAACACCTCCTCCAGAATGAAGATCCAAATCTTCTTTCCAAAAATTAGACTGATCTATTTGAGAAGCCCAAAAAGTGGAATCATAACAATGTGGTATTGGCTCTGCAACGTGATCCTTCATATTGGGAGTACAACCATTATGATTAAGGATGCAACTAATAGGGATCATTCCTTCTTGTATTGGAACCCCCTTGAAATAATATTCATATAGTTACAGTTCGATTATTGAAGAAACCAATTCTTTGGAAATTACTTCTTAACAGATAGAACATGGGCATCTTGCAAAAGCCCATGCATGTATAGGGGTAAGTAAGTACTATGTGGATAATCAGGCTGGTACAGAATTAAACCTTTCCATAATCCCAGAAGAGTACTTTCAACAACATCATAGTAGTTTGGTCTGAAGATCTTCATCATTTCATTTTGACGTGTCTTAGCCTCTTCAGTATGGGTCATCAAATGAGTCATTCTTTCCTGCAAAAGAATTACCAAACTTCCACTATTAGGTTGGAATTTTAAAAGAGATAAATCAAAAATTTGGCAAAGGATATTGTTCGTGTAGGTCCTTCGACGAGGTCCATCACGTAGGTCCTTCGATGAAGTCCACCACTTAGGTCCCTGACAAGGATTCTAGAATAACTCATTTGATGAACTCCTTTAGAGTATCTCCATCACTTAAATAATTTTACCTTGAAGAAATTTCAAGGGAATTATGCGAGAGCACAACGCGATGGGGCTGGGCGAATTAGCTATGCAATGAGAGCCGTCAAATTCTAAAAAGAACAGGTGAATAAAATCGCAAATAAGGAGACCTATTTATAGACAACCTAAGATCTATGTTCCAGGACTATGTATAACATCTGCGCAGGATATATGTGTGGGGTACCTATGCGGAAAACCTATGCTGTTCAGAAATCTATCCATCGTCTTTTTCCCCACAAATTCACCTCAGGACTCATCCCTCTTTCTATTCTCGGATCCAATCCTAGGGGGGGATTTTGTTGACACCACAAAATAAAACAAAAATACTATTAAGAGAACTTCAGATATTTCAAATCCCAAGGCAAGGTTCAAAGAATTCAAAGTAAAGTCAAAACACTCCCAACAAGCTTCATGATAGACTTGCTTCATAGGCCTACACAGTGAAGCTACACAACTGACCTACGTGGCGGAGCTGCATGACTGACCTACGCGACATATCTCCACGCCATAAAATTTTTTGTTCCCCTACGAGGAGTACCTACACGGCTGAGCTGCGCGAAAGGCCTGCACGACAAGCATCTCTTCAACCAGGCCCCATCTGTGCCTATAAATAGAGCCCTTGGGCTCCCCATTTCAAGACTAAAAAAAAGTGGAAAACTCTCTGAAGCTCCCATTGCGTAGCTGTCTCACCTAGATCCCTCAAATTATCTCAGGTATCTCTCTAAACCACGAGAGAAGAGATGATTAAAGGGGATAAGCATGTTTTGAAAGTCTTTTTACAAATTTTATATAGGTTTGGTCCTCCTATGTAAAACACATCTTTCAGTCATCATTCATACCTGTGCGACATACCTGCACGGTATAACTATGTGGTACGTCAACGCAGGGTACCTACGCGGGATACCTGCATGAGGGACCTATGCAACCAACTCAAGTATCCTTTTTTAAAGGCCATTCATTGCTGGGTATCCCCTTCTTTGGCTCCCTTATCTAAAAGGTACTATGTTGAAGCCTCTACCAAAACCACCTGACTTGTCGAACCTTTGGGAAAGGCACATTAGTGTGTCTCCTATTTGGATTTTTATTTCCACAGTCAGAGGTTTCCCACATTTGTTTCACAATGGGGTTAGGATTCATGGAGTATCTATGGATTTTTATATCCACAGTCACATGGAACTTTCTCCTATAAATAGTGCTGGGAAGTTCTTGGTTTTGAGAATAAGGGTTTGGGTTCTGTCCTCTCCTTATCATCTCTAAGACTCAGAACCTCAGGTTTCTGGTAGGGAAGGTACAGTTCACACTTACTTTTCCGTGCAATCAGAGGAGAAGTCTTCCTCCCCTACCAAGATCAATTAAAGGGAAGACATCCTGGTATAATCCCCTCACCTCCATCCCTTCCTCATTACATTTGACCCTTGTCCAATGTAAATAGAACAAAGGGAAAGCTCATCGCTTCGCCTTCTTCCACGGTCGACACGCCCTCTTCCATCAGCGAGGGAGGAAAAAATTTAAAGTGTGAATGACTTTGTTGAATCTTTGACATCCTATTATTTCTCACACCGAGCATGACTCATGTGAGCTTAGATATTTTTCACGGTCACAACATTTTCACAACTAAATGAACTATGAGAACTCTGATTCCTATTCAAACTAGGATACATAGGAAGCCTTTTTCAGGGCCCGAGATCACTGGATATCCTCCTCATGAATCCAACCCTAATTCCCTTAATTTGGGCATCCTCCTTAGGAATAATCCCTAAATTAACCTCCAAATCATCAAGGCGTCCTTTTCAGAAAGTAATCCTAAACTCATATCTCTCAAAGGACCATACTCTCCTATGAGACTTATCAAACTACATGAGCTTTGATTCCCATCCATATGGGATACGTAGGAAGCCCACTTGAGGTTCAAACCCAACACTTTAATTCAACCCTGTTCTCCTTAGGCTATATTCATAACAGGTTCTAATCTTACTTGGAAACCCATATCCTTTACAAGTTCCTTAGGCTACTTTAGAATAAGTCCCTCACTAAGTTTTTACCAAGCACATTTTTATTAGAGGTCCTTATCACATGACCTTAAAAGGTATAATGTGTCCTATTAAGTGGCACTGAACTACAAAGGTTCTGATTCCTTTCAAAAGGATACGTAGGAAGCCCATTTTATGGGCATGATCCCAAGATCAAAATAAACCTTTGTCTCCCTTGATGACAATAAATTCCAGAGTGCCCCACTAAGTGTCTTAAAAACCATTATCATCATGATGATGATTAAAATAATCTATACTCGGTATATTAGAGTATACAATTGAGGGAAAACCTCGAATACATATGGGTATTTCCATTAATGAAGAACCTTGAATGCATACTGATGATTCTAAATTTTACACATGTCAACAAGTGATTGTAAATTCCAAGGGATACTTATGATATACTTGGTGAATTAATAAGGATTCATGAAAATATCTTAAATTTTCAAAGAGAGTCCTAGAGTAGTCAATAATTCCCCCTCAAAGGGTGTGATGAGTCCGACCTCCCATCCTCTCGACCAATGCACGTTCTTAAGTATTGTAAATTTCAAACTTAACAAACGCCTACCTTTGGAAAGTAGGTCCTATTTGGATAAAGAACTATTGGAAGTTTCTGGTTCCATAAATAAATCCAATGGAAACCGCCTAGAAACAGTGATTCTTAAAACTAAAACACACGTTTCAAGGAACTATGAAACAAACTGGTAACAATATTATTTTTGATTTCACGTAAAAAATCAATTTAATACTTGTTATATTGATAATTGTTTTACAAAATTTTAGGTATCTCAACATGTTGATAAAATTGATAATCGATTATGTGTATTGAGTAACCCACTATCCAAAATGGTTAAATATTATAATGCATATGTGGTGGATGGTTTTTGATTTCATACATGTGCATGTGGGGAATCAAAAAAAATGAATAGTGGTGTTTACTTGAGAGGATCTCATCATAGAAAAATTGAAGTTGACTTTTATGGTATGCTAAAAGAAATCATTGAACTGTGTTGTCGGGGAAAACATTACATAATGATGTTTAAATGTCAATGGTTGGATAGTGAGAGAGGATTACATGTTTATCTGATCCATGCAATCATTGATATTAAATATAAAATTATTATTACAGTAAATGAAACATTTCTATTTGATCATCAGGAATATCAAATTTATTATGAAAATTAATGTGCTACTTTAAGGGAGTTAGGTGATTGGTGGAGCATAATAAAAATTAAATCTTGAGAGAATGATTTTATTGAAAGTTAATGTGGTTCCACCGAAGTGCAAGAAATTGAAATTTTTCAAGAGACTGCACTGAATCCATATTTTTCATGAAGAGACACGAATATCATTGATGACACCCCATAGTTAAGGGTCGATAGCGATGATGATGTTAATGATGTTACAACTAAATTTTAAATGACAAGAGATGGTGAAAACAAATCTAATATGTAAATTTATGATGCTAAGGAGGAAGATGAAGACATTGACATCGAAAAATATAAAGATGAGAATGAAGATGGACTTTGACATAGTTAAATTATGGTTATAATCATATATAATATATATCTATATATAATATTTGTTTTCAACTATTTTCTAACAATAATCATTTCATGTTTTAGATAGATGAGGATCTATATTGTTTGTTGTAGGAGGATGATCTACCTTTGGACGAGCAGGATGTTAGATCATATGACCCTCAGACTGCTGGCGGTTTAGGGGGAACTCAGAGGGGGTGTGGTCTTTCTCAGCTGATGATTCCTGACTGTATCCCTGAGCGATGTCCATATCTTGGGTTCGATCCACACATATATAGGTATGTTTACCTATGTATTTTAGTTATTTTTCATTAATTTATTTATATTATAATTGTTTGATTAATTGTTCATTTTTTTCATAGCTTTATGCATATAGCTATTAGATAGGGGATATTTATATTGAGAAATTATTTTTCTGATGCATGGGTTTCATGGGATTAGATTCTTGTTGATGTAAAACATTGTATGTTCGAGCATTGGATGGTACATAAATAAATAATATTTATTTTGAAATTAATTTAATTAACAAATTGATATTATAAATTATTTGTAGGGTTTATGGTATCCCATTGGTGAGAGCATACATAATGTTATCTGGAAGGCATGGTAGGGATCTATGTGTCTGTATTGCACTCAGTTTGTGCACAATTTGAAAAGGAAAGCAATGGAAAAAATATGAGTGATAGAGTTTGATGATACATGTCATTTCCACCAACCAGATTATATTTCATCTCAAATTTGGGATGGATTGTGTACACACTAGTTGGGTAGGCTATTTTACAGTATATTATTAGTAGGTTGGAAAAATCAGGGGAGACAGGAGGTGACACATCGAGTCGATAGTCGTACACTCGGTACTCATAGAGAGCATATGGTAAGTACATTTTTTCAAATATTTTATTTAACTTTAAATGTAAATAGTTTATTTTATATTCATATAGACAGTCGCACAACAAGATATTATGGAGTACAACATTTATAGGAGGATGTATAGTGATCAAGCCACTAGAGAGATTAGAGGTGCTTTCCAGCATCATATTGTGGTCAGTATAATTTCTTTTTGTGTTTTAAATTTAACTACAAATAATATTGTAACTATTTTAATTTTAAATTTAAATTGAAGGAGTCATATGAGGCCATGACATCTCAGACACATAGTGAGAGTCAGGTTGAGACTGATGGTCAGAACAGTCCCCCCGATTTAATGAGGCATCATGGATGCAGCCGACCCAGTATGCCTTCAAGAATGGATGAGTTGTTGGTATCAGCTCTTGATTGACCCTTGGGGGTTTTATGGCACCTCTTCGATGTCAGCGTCTAGCTCGAGAGGAGATCACAAAGAGTTATCATCATCTCATGCACAGTATCAGGAGCAGTTGTGATCTCAGAGTGATCTTTTAGAGACTATGTGTAGGGAGCAGGAGGAGATGCATTAGTGGAAGCAGCAGCAGCAGGAAGAGTTCCTACGACAGTAGCAGCAGCAGTAGGAGGAGGAGATGTAGGATGAGATGCATCGATGACAACATCAGTAGGAGCAGGAGCAGATGTAGTACATGAGGCATCTGACGTGTAGTTTACGGATGAAGTTCCCTCCATCATCTCCTCCAACTCCTCCACACGATCCTCCCCCTCAGTGATGTTTTTTTATTTTATAATGAAACATTTGAATGGAATTTTTTTTTAATATTAACTATTTAATGTTTTTAAATAGTTCATTTTTTATGTTGTTTTGGATATTACAGTTTTTATTATTTATTTAATTTTTTATTATATTTATTATTTTATTAATTAATATATTTTTATATTTTTGTGAATACTAAGCTTTATATTATATTACTAATATTAATATTATTATTTCATTAATATCATTATTATTATTATTATTATTATATTATTATTTAATTATTTTATAATTAGTTTTATTTTACTAATATTATTATTATTATTTTATTTATATTCATATTATTATTATTATTTTATTTATATTCATATTATTATTATTATTATTATTATTTTATAAATACTTTTATTGTACTAATATTAATATTACGATTTAACTTCTATTAATATTATTTTATTACTAATATTATTTATTTTATTTATTTTATTTTATTTTTTTAACTATTTGCGATGGGCCCATCAAAAAATGTGTTTTTTTATTTGTTCATAGTATTTGCGATGGTCTATCACAAAAAAGATTTTTAAAAAATCAGGGAAAATATTTTCAATGGGTGGTCGGCAAATCGCAATAGGGTTTTTAAAAAAATTGTCAAACCTATTTGCGGCGGTGTAACTACCCATCACAAATAATAATTTTTGTGACGGTTCGTTGTAAAATGTAATATTTGTGACACCCTTTTCCGCAACGGGCCATTTGCGATGGGACCCTATCGCAAAAGAGAATTTGTGATGGGATCCCATCGCAAATACACTGTTGAAAAAAGTCATTTTTTCCAGTAGTGGATGTTATCATCTTTTTAGTGAAAAAAATAAAATTATATACTATCTTTTTATAATGATAAATATGTCATGAATATAATAATTATGTGATTTATATAAAATATATTCATTAAAATTATCCTTAATACATTAAATGTAAAGCATTGGTGAAAGTCGAATCACATCATTTCGCGAGGCGGTGGTCTACTGTACACACGAGCTACGTTATCGTATCCTATACGGAATGGAAGGTAAATAAATATATATATATATATGATATAATTAATCTAGAGGTATAAATATGTTATAAATATTATATATATACTTTATATCCATCATCATTCCCAACTATGAAAGGTGGTAATGGAAGAACGAATAACATCAGTTCATGAAGCGGTTGTCCACCACACACAAAAATGATGAATTCCTAACCCATTTGATGGAAGTGGAGATGGTTATAGGTAATGACCTTATTATAATAAAATACCATTATATGGAATATATTTAGGTTGTCTTGTTAGAATGGTTTAAAAATAATCGAAGGAGGTGGAGAAAGAAATAAAATAAAGATGCTCGTTGAAGAACACACTACCACAAAACTAGGCAAGGCTAGCGCCAGCCTTTATCAGCGCTAACAAAAAAGCGCTGATGAAGGGGGGGTACTTTTATCAGTGTTAAAAAAAGATCTGATAAAAGTACCCCTTTATCAGCGCTTTTTTTAAAAGCGCTGATAAAGGGTCTACTTCCAAAAAAATCATTAAAAAATATATATTAATATTTAAATATATAGATATAGTTATATTGATATAAATATAATATATATTTTTTAAATATAATTTTAAATATATTTTAGATAAGTATAAATATACAGTTACACTTAATATATAAGATATTTAGTGAAAATGGCTTATAAAAAAATTTAAAAAATATTTTTAATAAATAATTTGATAATTATTATGGAGTAATAGTCATTTAATAACAATTTGAAGACTAAAAAAATTAAAAAAATTAAAAAAGATCCAAAATATATTGAAAACACAACTCGGACTTCAAACGATCATAACTTTTGATCTGGGTGTCCGTTTGAGCTCTACAACATATCAAATCGAAGCATGCAACGAGATATACGTGTTAATAATTGAGTCAAAGCCTCTGTCACATTTTCCGAGGCCAAAAAAGGCCCAAAAATCCTCCAAAACTGAGTTTTTAGTTGGGATACCCCGATTTTTTAACATTTTTTGGATTTTCAGCCTCATTTAAGGGGGTATTATTGGATTTTTTTTGGTGGGGACGGAATTTCTTCCAAGGTATTACATTCATATTGATATTATGTATTTGAAATTTTATAATTTTTTATAATGCACTGCTATTTATAATCAATTATATAACAATATATACATATTTTTTATATATTCACACATAAAAATTTAATTATACATATAAATAATAAAATATATTTACATATAAAATATATTAGCTTTATCTAAATAATAACTAATATCCATTTTATTTTAAATACAAATATATGAATATTTATATACCTATATATTAATATAACTATATATATATATTAATATAACTACATATATATATATTCATATAACTATAAATATATATATATATAGAGATATCATGAAATGGAAAACAAATCAAAATAGAGGAGTGGTAAGGGGTTAGGTACGTAGGAGAGAGGTCTCGAGTTCAAAACCTGGTGGAGGCAGGGGTGTGTGCATGGCGGTGGATTTGGGGGGCTAGTGCTGATAAAGGGTGGAGGGGGTGCGTGCGGGTGCAAGAGGGGATGGAAAAGTGCTGTTAAAAGGGGGGTCAAGTGCTATAAAAGCCCCCCGATTGGGAGGATTTTTTAAAAAAATAATAATTTTTTTTAATTTTTTTAATTTTTTAAATTTTTTAAATTTTTTTTTACTTTTATCAGTGCTAAAAAAATCGTTGATAAAAGGGGTCTTTATCAGCGCTTTTTGGAGCGCTGATAAAGGGGACCCCCACCCCCATCTTCACTGGCTTTAACGACGCTTTTCTAGCACTGTTAAAGTCCATTTTTAGCGCTGATAAAAGGTGTATTTGTAGTAGTGACATTACCTATTCTTCAGGTATCCTCATTAGGTTTTCACTAAATCCCTTTTAGTTTGGATTTATTCCCAAAATAAGGCTTATAGAATGATGGGTGTGAAGTTGGAAAGTGATTTGGGAAGGACCAGACTGAACCAAATGGCTTGATAGGTTTGAATAGGTGAGGGGAGTGAGTGCCCTTTTATAGGTGAGAAGGAGTGGTATTTTTCTAAATACCCAAAAGAATTCATTATTAAGAGGTATTTATTACCCCAAGTGGCTCAAATATTGATTTTTTTACAGATTATATGGTCAATACACACATCCACCACATAATGAAACACATGTTTTAAACATTTTGTTCCTTAACTTTGAAGTTTCCCTACTTTTACCATTTTGGTTTTTCACCACTGTAACTCGTTTTCTAACTAAGGTAATTTCTCCTTTATGAATAAAATAAAATGATCCTTATTAGATAATTTAGACCCAATTATTATAAATATTAAATTCAATTTATCAAATAAAAATACTTTGTTTGTTGAGAATTAATTTTAATACAAGTGCATGTAACAAGAAAAATCATCGTTTTAACCATAACAACATTAACAAAGTTTTTACTATTTAGGGGTAAACATGGTCACTATAAAAGAAAAATCGGTCTGTGAATGGACCATAGCTAATATTTTTAAACATTTAAAAATCACTTGGCATAATATGGGTTTTTTAGTAATTTTAAATAATTTAATAAAATATCACTTATTATAAAATAAAAGTAATATCAATTTTGACATTATTCATTATATATGAATTTAAAAAACAAAAATACATTGATTATAAGACCACATCCTTAAACATTACATAATCTTGAATTAAGTTAATAATTCACATTGAGGATATTTTTAGGTTTAGAGTTTTAGATAATTAGGCCATAACTATTTCATTACATCTCAAAAATTACAAAGTAGACACTTCTACTCAGAATCCATTTTTTCATAAAATAAAAATTCATAAAGGAAAACAATAATTCTTTTCCTGATATAAATCTTCTTGAGTTTTTTATTTCTCTTAACCTACCTTATACCCTATGAAAAACATTTCAAAAACTTGGGATGAGCATAAAAATCTTAGTAAGGGTTATAAAATAAAGAAAGGAAACATTATTTCATCAATACAAATAAAACATAAGCTCTTTAATACCTCATGAAATCATACGATTTATGAATAACACATAGAAATCATAAATCATAAAGGTAACTTGTAGCATCCATATCAAACTTACATTGTAGATTTCACAACTACATAGGTAGTTACACTTGAAATAGCCATCACAGTATATTCCCTAAATCTCTTAGGAGAAATATTAACGTTTACCTTTGTCACATTACCCAATGCATTGGAGAGCTATCTCGAGCTCACCGGCCCTAGGTGTATCACGAAACCACCGGTATACATGAAAAATGCCCAATAACCATAACATATTCATAACACATAAAATAAGAATAAAAGGAAAGATAACATTTCCACATTGCAATCACAATATATGATTTCAACATATTGACATAATCAATTCTTTATCAAACCATTTTCAAAACCATTTAAATCATTTAATAAAGAGATTTTTGAATCAAAGTGTCCCATAACACTTTGAAGCTTTTGAAAGAAATTTTAATTTCAAAACATTCATTTCCATACAAATAAATTCTTAAAACCATTTTTAAAACAAGGATATTAATGAGAAAGATTTAGAATAACAAATCTCTAAAACATTTAAAATGATATTTTAGTTAAATAGTTCCTAATCAAATGAGAGACGCTTGAATACAAATATTTGAGGAATAAAATTAATCAAATATTATAATATAATGATAATAAGGTGATTAAGGATATATTATTTCAAAGGGAAGTATCTACACCATATAAAAGTGAATTGGTGTATAATAATGAATAAGTCTCAATTGAATGTAAATTGAGATAAAGTCCCTTATAAAGATCATATCCTTAGATTAAGGACAAATAAATGACATAATTATGTGTCAAAAATAATAATTCACCCAATATAAGTGGAAAGTAAGTGTAAAACAATCATATTTAATTCAAACATATTCATATCATGATATAATCAAGAAGCATAAGTTTAACCCAAATAATTGAAATTGGGTTGAGAAGTTCTCTTACAGAAATTTGACAGTCTAACAGTGTCGCTTTAAAATTCATAAAATGGGTTAATGAGAGAGAAAAGGGTCTCTCATAACATGGACATAAAATTTACATCAATAAGGATATATAATAACATATCCCAACATAATAAAAAGGAAATTAAAATACATGACATAAAACAATTCTTTGACTAAAAGAGTACGGTGAAATGTTCCCTTACAGATTTGGTAACTTACGAAACATACACCCCATGAAAGAAGGATCATAAAATGAAGATTTAAATACCCATAAATTAAATTATATTACACAAATAATTCAATCAAGTGCTTTACATACACAACACAAAAGGAAATAGGGGCAAATATAGCATGAATCTCACGAGAATAAAAAATGAGATGAAACCCCCTTACCTCATGTATGACTTGACTTGTATGTTTTGTGTTCTTCATAAATAATAAAATTAAGTTAATTTATACATATTTAAAAACATTTTTCAATTTTATTATTCATTTTATATCACTTATTACCTTTCTATAACAATTAGTTAATTATTTGAGTTCATATCGGACATTTTTGTCTATGTTCTGAACTTTAGTCAAAAATGAACTTATTATAATTAGAAATTATCCATGTAGTCAAAAGTACATTATCTCAAGAATTATATTCATGATTCATATATCATATATATAATATATTTTCATTATATATGTATTTATAATATTCCATATCGTTTGGAATTAATAAATGAAATGCATCATTCATGGAGACGGTAAGCCATACGTACTCATGAACGCTACTTTCATTTCTATTTTATATTTAAAGGAATGAAAACTTAATAATACATAGGTATATTATAATTACAGTATAATATATCTGTTATTTAATTTAATTAAATCCATCCTTTATACATTCCACGTATAGCATGAACGAGTCATACCACTTTAAGGGGGCGGTAGTCTGCACTTCCTCAAATGAAATTATCATATTTACCCATTATGGAAACCATAATGGTATGATATAAATTAAAAATACAGAAGTATAGAGATAATATAAATATAATATATATCACATGTAAATACAGTTTCATCTTAATGGCCACCATAATAGGTGGTATGAGAAGATTGAACAATCATCGTTTCGTGAGGCAGTAGTTCATCGTCCACAGAAACAGTATGTTCTTTACCAATTAGATAGAGGTGTGTGTAAGTGTAGTTCTAATAATTCTCATATAAAAAACCTAGTATATTGAATATACTATTTTTTTTATAAAATAAATGAATAAATAGAGTTTATGGGGTTGTATAAGTAAAAGAAAATAAAAGAACTTAAGAGAAGACGTTACCTTTAAATCGGGTAACTCCTTTTGGTTTGAACCAAAACAATTTATTGAAGTGCCTTCTGCCAAAGGTAAGGCATCTAGGTGGAAGAGAGGGATCTTGAGAGCTTATTTGGACAGATTTTGGATGATCCAAGGGGCTTTGTAGGTGTGATTAATGGGTTAGTGGTGAGGGAATTTTATAAGGGGGAGGAGGGGCTCTTTAGGAAAGTTTGAAAATATTATTTTATTATATAATTATTTTTTGTTTCTAGAGGTCCAAAACATATTAAATTAGGATATAAGATGACTCTTGTTCGAAATAAAATCAAACAATAAGAATTGGACAGGTTTTGGATATTGTTTTGATTTTTATAATCTTATTTATTTAAATCATTCATTAATGTGGTAAACACTGCATCATTATTGTGTCATAAATAATTTTACTTATTTGATGTCTAAAAATTATAAATAAAATACCATGATGTAGGAAATATTTTTATATTTAAAATTAATATTTATAGTTTAAGATATAACTTATATAACCCCATGTAATAATTCATTTACTAAAAGATTTATGTTTATGTCATTTTTGATGTTACTTTAAATTAATTAATATAAAGAGTCATTATCACTCTTAAGTGGATCCATGGGGTCCCAAAATTGAACCAAGGATTCCCATGGTTGGAAATTTATCCACCAATAGGATTAGGACACATATTAAGGTAATTTAATATTATTTTAATATTATTTTTACCTTGAATTACCCTATTTACCTTTAACCGTGGTAAATAATAGTCAAAAGTTACTATTCACCAAAAATTATTTTCATCTTATTGAACAAAATTTTACTTAATAATAAAAATAATGTATATCATATTTTCAAAATTCAATTCACAGAAGCGATAAAATTTCATTTAAATGAAAAATTATGTTTTTTAACTATTACTCAGCGTTTTCACTATTCATCAAAAATGGGAGTTTTTCAAAAGAATACCAAAAATTCAGCCTAAGATGTATTTGATATTTTGAATTCAAAAATGATATCTATTTTACCAAATTCAAAACATATAAGTTTCATTAATTAATCTAAAATTAATTTTTGTTGTCAAAACAAAAGATGTGTTTTTTAAGAAATAATAACTATCAAAAGATTGACACTTGTTTATGTCCAATTTCAAAGTGAAATTAATTACAATGACCACAATTGGATTAAATGATAAAAATTTAATCTAATTACACTTTAAAACCAATTAAAAAATATAATCTAACCATATAAACCAATTATATTAAAAGGCATTTTTGAATTAAAATACAGTATTTTTCACTATTCATTAAAACATGAATTTTATTAGAAAAATACCAAAAAATTACCCAAAGTAAATTTTTATGTCCCGATTCTAAATAAGAATTTTATTTTGTAAAATAGAACATATAAAAGTGACCAAAACTACATTTAAATAGGGTTCTCCATAAAAAGGTTGTAAATCGACCTTTTAAAGAATATTAGAGTATTTATGATTAAAATTAGATTCATTCACATTTTAATCCTATGACTTTTATTGGATAAATGTAAAAACATTTAAGAAATATGTTTAATTATAATATGGTTAGTTCTATTCATTCCTTCCAATAAAATGGCTAGGCGTTAACTACCATTTAAAATAATATTATATTATTATTTTTCAGTATGACCCAACGTTGTGTGCAACGTAAGATTTCAAAGAAACCCATTTTTGCGTATCGGGTATGCGATCAAACATAGAATCCCCTTTAAAGTAAAACTAATATTTAATTCATAAATATTAATAAATATGAAAATGTATTATTCTTTATTTACTTGGGATGTTACATCCTTCCCCCCTTTTAAAAATTACGTCCTCTCAATTTTAAAATTGGGCTTGGAAACTTCATTAAAAGTCCCACATCAAAAAAAGAGTCAATAAAACTATCACTTTAAAAGAAATAAAGAGAAGTAAAAAGGTCACATGAGATAACTCATACTATGATTCCATGAAAAAATGGATATAGAGGAGAAACTAAGTGTTAAGTTCTGATGGAAAGTGATATAAAACATGATTAGGAAAACGTTAACCACCAGAAAATCACAAACTTGTGATAGGTTAAACGGTCTTTGGTTTCCCAGTAGGAAAAGTAAAAAGACAACATTTTTTTGTTTTAATTTCCTTTTCATAAAGTTGTAGAATTTTTTTTATTAGATTGACTAAGTACATAAGGAAATATACTTACTTTTCAAGTAGAGTTTCATCCTTCAATAATTTTCTACCAAAAACTCATCTTTTCTCCAAATGATGAGTATTCAATATGAATTTTTCACATCTAAAGTGTTATAATCCACTTTTAGAGAATCAATTAATCCACAAAAGATGAAATATATATTTTCCCTATCTTTAGACATTAACCAAAACCAAAATGGTTAGTAAAATATCAGATAATCCAAAAAATGGTTAATCCTGTAAAAAAACAAATATTATTCCTAATCTCCAAAATTCAACAAACAATACGCAAATTTAAACAAAGACCATTCAATAAACAAATGTCTATAAAATTCTTCAAAGTAAACCAAACTAATATTGAAACCCAAAACTCAGAAGGATTTAATCACATAGTCTTCCACAGTAAATATTAACATTTATCTCCAAATAACATTTACTACTATTAATGTCTCATACAGAAGTGAAATTAACCTATTCACATATTCTCTATGATAGGTTAATTATTTCTATTAATAACCCAAATAGACATAAAACATAGATTCTTCCAAAATAAAATTTCAACCATTATTCCACAAATGAAATCTCATAGTATTCTATTTTCCTTAGACATATAGTGTTTCCTAAAAAGAGAGAATGTCTTCCAAAATAACCTTTATCACTTAATCACCAAATCATTTTCCTATACTAAGGATATCCATTTGATATAACATAAGTTCCCAAAATAAAATTATTCTTGATCCATAAAATCATTTAACTAAAGTAATAACTCATACTAATCAGGGACTTCACGTAGGCTAGTGGTAGGTGATGCGCCCTTGTCGCCCTTCGGTTGTGGGTTTGATTCCCATGGCCTTGCCAGACGTGATGGGTTGGCACCCATCTTACGGGTTATCCTTTTTATAAAACTCAAAAACAACCCTAACATATTTTAACCTCAAAGTTTGTCTTATGCCTATCATTTTCATCCCAACTCATTAAGACCTCAACATCTTAATGAAGAATTATATATATTGTCATTTTATTATTTCACCTCCATATGATAAAATAAAACTATTCCCAAAAGAAAGAACATCATACCTTGAACATGGTGTCCACATGGTTTCATTGTCATATTGTTCATATAGGTAGAAGGTCCATGCATTACAAAAATGATTTAGATATCCTTCAAAATCATTTGCTTACTTCATCCAAATACACCTTGTACAAATGGGTCATATGGGTGTTCACAAAAAAAATAGTTTCAGAAAATAATCATGTATAACATATAATTTCAAAACATCTAATAAAACCTACTTTTTATAAAATAGTCAGACGGAGTTTGAGTTGAAGCTTTCAATCAGTGTTCCATTTAAAGTATCATAAGTATGTGATGAAAGACTGTAATTTAAAATCAAATATAAATAGGTTGTGCAAAGGTCTCCTTCTTCAGTACCTTTTTCAAAATCATAATACGCTTCAAAATCTTGTGATAAGGTAAAATATTTGAAAATGCCTTAATAAAATTTACCTTTCTTGAAAATATGAGAATATTGTAAAAATATGATTTGATTAAATACAACCCATGATCCATGATGATATCTAGGTATAGTGGGGTTTTTTTATATCACAAACAACTTCTTACAAGTGAGTTGTATGTTAGAAAACGTTTCACAATCATATGAACATGACTTTACGATAATTATTGCAAGTAAGTCATCAGGAAGAGATAGGAATGTTGTTTGAGATCCTCCTCCTTCCATTTTTAACTGAATTTCCTTGATCTAAAAAAGTTATAAAACAAGGATTTAACTTAAAAAGTAGACATAGAGACTAACCATGTGTCTAATAAAAACTCATAATCCCTAAATTTGTCTAAACTGGCCTTTGATACCAACTATAATTCCCCAGCCTTAAACATTACATAATATTGAATTAAGTTAATAATTCACATTTAGGATCTGTTTATGTTTAGAGTTTTAGAGAATTAAGACATAACTATTTCATTACATCTCAATAATTACAAAGTAGACACTTCTAATCAGTATCCATTTTTTTCATAAAATAAAAATTCTTAAAAGAAAAAAATAATTATTTTCTTGATATAAATCTTCTTAAGTTTTTCCTTTCTCTTACCCTACATTATACCCTGTGAAAAACATTTCAAAAACTTTGGATGATCATAAAAATCTTAGTAAGGGTTATAAAATAAATAAAGAAAACATTAGTTCATCAATACATACAAAACAAAAGCTCTTTAATACCTCATGAAATCATAAAATTTATGAATAACACATAGAAATCATAAATCATAAAGGTAACTTGTGGCATATATATCAAAATTATATTGTAGATTTCACAACTACATAGGGAGTTACACTTGGAATACCCATCAAATTATATTCCCTAAATATCTTAGGAGAAACATTAACATTTACCTCCATCATGTTACTCAATGCATTGGAGAGCTATCTTGAGCTCACACACCCTAGGTTTATCATGGAACCACCCGTATACATGAAAAATGCCCAATAACCATAACATATTACTAACACATAAAACAAGCATAAAAGGAAAGATAACATTTCTACATTGTAATCACAATATATCATTTCAATATGTTGACATAATCAATGCTTTATCAAACCATTTTCAAAACCATTTAAAACATTTAATAAAGATATTTTTAAATCAAAGTGTCTCATACCACTTTGAAGCTTTTGAAAGAAATTTTAATTTCAAAACATTCATGTCCATATAAATAAAACCTTAAAACAATTTTTAAAACATGGACATTAATGAGAAATATTTAGAAGAATAAATCTTTAAAACATTTAAAACGTTGTTTTAATTAAAGAGTTCCTAACCAAACGAGAGACGCTTGAATACAAATATTTGAGGAATAACATTAATCAAAGCTTATAATATCATGAGAATAATTATATTCATGATATAATATGTCAAAGGGTGGTATGTACACCATATAAAAGTTAATTGGTGTATAACAATGAATAATTCTCAATGGAATGTAAATTGAGATAAAGTCTCTTTTAAAGATCATATCCTTAGATTAAGGACAAATCAATGACATAATTATGTGTGAAAAATAATAATACACCAAATATAAGTGTAAATTAAGTGTAAAAAAATCCTAGGTCATTAACACATATTCATAGCACAACATAATAAAGAATTAGAAGTTTAACCCAAAGAATTGAAATTGGGTTAAGAAGTTCTCTTATAGAAATTTGACAGCCTAATGGTGTCACTTTAAAATTGAGAAAATGAGTCGATGAGAGAGAAAAGGTTCTCTCATCACATGGAAATAAAATTTACAGAAATATGTATATAGAAGAACATATCCCAACATAAGAAAAAGGAAATTAAAATACATGACATAAAATAAGTCTTTGACTAAAAGAGTACGGTGAAAGGTTCCCTTACCGATTTGGTAACTTACGAAACATACACCCCATTAAGGAAGGATCATACAATGAAGATGTAAATACCCATAAATTAAAGTATATTACACAAATAATACAATAATGGATAGTAAATACACCACACAAAAGGAAATAGTGGCAAATATATCATGAATCTCATGGGAATAAAAAGTGAGATAAAAACCCCTTACCTCGTGTCTGACTTGACTCGTATGTTCCATGATCTTACTAAATAATAAAATTAAGGTAATTTATACTTCATTAAGAACATTTTTCAAGTTTATTATCCATTTTATATCACTTATTACCTTGATATAAAAATTAGTTAATTATTTTTGTTCATATCGGACATTTTGTTGATGTTCCGAACTTTAGTCAAAAATGAACTTGTTATAATTACAAATTGTCCATGTGGTCAAAATTCCATTATATACAGAATGATATTCATGATTTAGATATCATATATATCATATATATCTAGTGTATATGTATTTATAATATTCCATATCATTTGGAGTTAAGAAATGAAACACATCGTTCATGGAGACGGTAAGCCGTACGTACGCATGAACGCTACTTTCATTTCTATTTTATATTTAAAGGAATGAAAACTTAATAATATATAGGTATATTATAATTACAGTATAATATATATGTTATTTAATTTAATTAACTTCATCTTTTGTACATTCCATGTATATCATGAACGATTCATATCACTTTGAGGGGGCGGTAGTCCGCACTTCCTCAAATAAAATTATCATATTTACCTTTTATGGAAACCATAAAGGTATGATATAAATAAAAAATACATAAGTATAGAGACAATATAAATATAATATATATCACATGTAAATATAGTTCCATCTTAATGGTCACCATAATACATGGTATGAGAAGATTGAACAATCATCGTTCCGTGAGGTAGTAGTTCGTCGTGCACAGAAATAGTATGTTATTTTCCCATTAGACAGAGGTGTGTGTAAGTGTACTTTTAATAATTCTCGTATAAACAAACTATTATATTTAGGATACTTGTTTTTTTATAAAAGAAATTAATAAAATGAGTTTATGGGGTTTTATAATTAAAAGAAAAGAAAAGAACTTAAGAGAAGACGTTACCTTTAAATCGAGTAACTCCCTTTGGTTTGAACCAAAAAGATTTCTTAAAGTGTCTTCTACCTAAGTTAAGGCTTCTAGGGAGAATAGAGGGATCTTGAGAGCTTATTTGGACAGAGTTTGGATGAGGCATGGGGCATTTGAGGTGTGAGTAATGGGTTAGTGGTGAGGTATTTTTATAAGGGGGAGGAGGGGCTCTTTAGGAAAGTTTGAAAATATTATTTTATTATATAATTATTTTCAATTTCTAAAGTTCCAAAACTTATTAAAGTAGAATATAAAATGACTCTTGTTCAAAATAAAATCATCCAATAATAATTGGACATGTTTTGGATATTTTTGTAATTTTTATAATCTTATTTATTTAAATCATTCATTAATGAGGTAAACACAACATCATTATTGTGCCATAAATAATTTTATATATTTGAGGTCTGAAAATTATAAATAAAATATCATGACGTAGGAAATATCTTTAGATTTCAAATGAATATTTATAGTTGATGAGATAACGTATATAACCCCATGTAATAATTGATTTACTAAAAGGTATATGTTTATGTCATTTTTCTTGTTACTTTAAATTAATTAATATAAAGTGTCATTATCACTCTTAAGTGGATCCATGGGGTCCCAAAATTGACCCAAGGATTACCATGGTCGGAAATGTATCCACAAATAGGATTGGGACACATGTTAGGATAATTTAATATTATTAAAATATTATTTTTACCTTGAATTACTCTATTTACCTTTAACCGCGGTAAATAAAAGTCAAAAGTTACTATTCACCAAAAATTATTTTCATCTTATTGAACCACATTTTACTTACTAATAACAACCATGTATGTAATATTTTTGAAATTCAATTCACAGAAGTGGTAAAATTTCATTTAAATGAAAAAGTCAGTTTTTTAACTATTATTCAGTGTTTTCACTCTTCATCAAAAATGGATGTTTTTAAGAAAAATACCAAAAATTCATCCTAAGATATATTTTATATTCTGAATTCCAAATTTATGTCTATTTTACAAAATTCAAAATATAGAAGTTTTCCAACGAGCCTGTACCCGAGTGGTAAGGGCTCCTGCTTGGCATCCAAGAGACCCAGATTCAAAACTAGGTGGAGGTGAATTTTCGGGTTACTATAGTAGTACTGTAGCAGTTAATGTTCAGTACTATAGCAGCCAAAACTATTTACCCAATTTGGGCCTTCGGGCCACCGGTTTGGGCCTACGGGTCTCCAGGGCCTTCGGGTCATCAAAGGCCTTCGGGCCACAGGGCCTTCGGGTCACGTAGACCATGGAGTAGTCCAGTTCACATAGAACAGGCCCCAGAAGAGGATCAGAGCAACAAGAGTAGCAGCCACCAGATTCAGATCTAACCGGATTGGAAGAATGAGAGGGTATGGCAGCTGCCATCGGGATCAAGCACCGTGCAGCTTTGTACGAGGCAATGCTAGCCGATCAGCAATGCAAGGTGGGGAGCTAAGGTGATCAGTGATGCATGATTATGGGGAGGGGCAGTTCTGTGGGGCTGGGCTTACGGGTCATGTAATGGGCATGGTATGCCTCTGGGCCTTCGGGTCATGCATTTCGGGTCATGTCGGGCCTTGTGCCTTGGGCCTACGGGTCATGTATGGGTTCCCTTTCAACCCTTAAAATGGGGATTATCTATAATAAAATAAAAATAAGGCCTTTGGGCCATTCGGTAAAAAATATAGAAGTTTCATAAATTAATTTAAAATTAATTTTCGTTGTCAAAACAAAAAAAACATGTTTTTTAAGAAATAATAACTATCAAAAGATTGGCACTTGTTCATGTCCAATTTTAGAGTGAAATTACTTCCAATGACCAGAATTGGATTAAATGGTAAAAATATTATCTAATTACACATTAAAACCAATTAAAAAGATAATATAACCATATAAAAAAATTATATTAAAATACAGTTTTGAATTAAAATACAGTATTTTTCACTATTCATTAAAAATGGATTTTATCAGAAAAATACCAAAAATTTACCCAAAGTAAATTTTGATGTCCCGATTGCCCCACCGTTGGTGGTGGGGTGGTAAGGTATTGGAGGGGTGAGGGGAAGGTCGCGGGGTCAAGTCCATGGGCTTGCGATTTCTATGTAATTTTATTACTTGCGTGTGTGCCGCTTTCGCGGTTGTACCCAATTTTTAAATTTTGATGTCCCGATTCTAAAGAAGAATTTTATTTTGTAAAATAGAACATATAAAAGTGAACAAAACAATATTTAAAGATGGTTCACCTTAAAAAGGTGGTAAATTGACCTTTTAAAGAATATTAGAGTATTTATGATTAAAATTAGATTCATTCACATTTTAATCCTATAACTTTTATTGTATAAATGTAAAAAAAATTAATAAACATGTTTAATCATAATATGTTTATTTCTGTTCATTCTCGCCAATACAATGGCTAGGCATTAACTACCATTTAAAATAATATTATATTATTATTTTTTAGTATAACACAGCGTTGTGTGCAATGTAAGATTTCAAATAAACCTGTTTTTTTGTATCGGGTATGCCATCGAACATAGAATCCCATTTAAAGTAAAATTAATATTTAATTCACAAATATTAATAAAATATGAAAATGTATTATTCTTTATTTACTTGGGATATTATAGTGATGGAATTGAAATATATTATTTTGAAACCTAGGTAACATTATATATTAATCTAAAAAATTAATGTAACACAATAATTCATTCAATTTACTACAATTTTAATATTTTTCGTATTGTTTGTTTTATTTATTTATTAACTAAATAATTATTTCTTTGGCATTTATTAAGCATTTTATGTTATTATTTAATATATATAAATTAAAGATGAATTATTATTACAAAAAACTCATTTATATTTCAAAATAATATCTATAAATGATCCCACTTTTCCCTATCCCAAATATTTATAGATATTAAAATCAAGGAAGGTTTCTTTTTTGTCTTTTTCATTACTTAACTTATTATATGGGTCATATTCAAAGGAAAGCGGCACAAAATTTACATATTTTAGAGACTTTAATTGAAAATATCTAAAATAATCATAAAAATTATTTTATATAATATTTTAAGTCATTTTATCTCTTATCATTTTAGTTTAATCCCCATTAAATCAGTTTTTTACCCTAACCGCCGTAAATAATTTTTATTGTTTTTATTATTCATTTAGGTCAAAAAAATAAGTTGACCATATTAGAAATTATAAATAATTATGATTCAAAATATGGAATCCATTTTTATAAAATCAATTCGCATAATTGGAAAATATTAATTTAAAATTATTCCTGAAGTCGCATTGAGAAATCAGGTTTTTAAAGTGAAATTTTCAAAAGTTTACAACGTATTTATATCAAAATTGAATATAAAAATTATTCCAATGACCTAAATTAGATTAATTTATATATAATTGGACTAATTTTACTTTAAATCCAATTTAAAATATTATTCAACTTTATAAATTATATGAACGAAAAGGCAGTGTTCAATTAAAATTCAGTATTTTTCACTATTCATCAAAAAAGAAATCCTTTCAGAAAAATTCCAAAACTTCACCCTAGGATAATTTTTTTATTCCAATTTAAAAAATTAATTTTATTTTATAAAATAAATTTTCCAATTGTGGTAATAAATAATTTAAAAATATGTGCAAAAGGCGCGACTAAACCGCCTTTTAGAAAAATATAGTTTTCAGAAAACATTTATTTTTCTTTTAAATAATTATTATTTTATTCCTAAAACATATATAAATAATAAAAATGTCTAGTATATATATTTTCATGAGTTACTTAATACTATTAATACCCTCCATTTTGATAACTATGAGATAAATGTCATATTAAATAATAATAATAATAATAATAATAATATATTATTGTTCAGTGAAACTTTGTCTCGCTTGTAACACAAGCTATTGAAAAGCTTGTTGTTACATGTATAATAAGCTATCAAAAAAATTAATTTCTTTATAAAATAAATATATTTTAAATTATTGGGGTGTTATATTCTATTATAATATTTTTTTGTGTGTCACATACACTATTGAACATAATTTTCTTTTAAAATATTTAGGTGCTACATCCTTCCTATTTTGTTAAAAGGTTTGGATTAGATCTTTGAAAGTGTTTTAAAACATAGATGAGTATTAATTAAAAATTGGATTTGTATGATTCTACAAAGATTTTGTGGGTTAAACTTTATGGAGTCGTGATAAGTAACTTACTTTATTTGATTATATCTAGAACAAAAATATTAATTTTAGTTTATTGGAGTACTTGATTTTAGTTGAATCCTAAGAAAATTCATCTTAAAGATATTAAGATAATTATTAGATACATCAATAGAATAGTTAGTGATGGATTATTTTTTTTAAATAAACATTTTTTTGATTTATTATCATACTCTGACTCTGATTTTGGAGATCGTAGGTTTAAATGGAAAATCACAATAAATATGTATCATTTTCTCAGTATCAATTTAATTTCCTAGAGTTCTAAAAACAATTATCAGTTGTTTAACTACATGTGAGGTTGAATATGTTTTCTCTACAACTTTCTCTTCTCAATTCATTTAGATTAATTATAATTTATGTGATTTTAATATTATTTTTTATAAAATTTTAATTTCATGGGATAATTTTTGTTCTATTTATATTTCTAAAAATCCTTTGCAACACTCTCAAACAAAACATATATATGTAAGATTTAATTTTATAAGGGATAATATAATCAAAGGAGATATTAGTTTAGAGTTTATTCTAACAAAATTATAACATCCTATAATTTTTACTAAACCACTAGATTCTATAAAATTTGAAAAAATAAATTTTGAACTTGGTATGTTAGAAACATAATATTTTGAATACTATGATTATTTCTTGTTAAAACTAGATACTTTTTTTATATATTAGAAAATATGCTCAAATTTTCACTATTAATATTTTTCAAATTTTTATCAAATTAATTTATTTCATTTTATAAATCATATTAAATGGTTTACTTTCTTAAATGTTTTTCATATGTATGATTTTATATATTCTAATAAAACCATTTTTTAATCTACTTGTGATTAATATTGTTTTAAATGGAATGGATGGTATTTAATTTTTTACTTTACACTTCTACTAAATATTGATATACATGTCATAGTTTTATTAATTTTACATATGAATTTATCCAAGGGGATAATCTGTTTAGAGATTTAATAATTTTTAAAACTTTTTGATAAATTTTAAAAATGGGGAGAAAAATTTAGAAAGTGTTATTACAAGATGATTTGGAAGATATAAAATGATAAGTTTTTTAATTTAAAAAAGGGGTCGATTATTTTTATTTGATATTGGTTTATTTTTTTAAATTTCCTTACCTGTCATTAATTTGGTAAATGAATTATAGATTAAATAATATTTTATATATTTTATCAAATTATTTTTCTTCTTTAATTTTCTTTTTCTAGTGATCATATCTGATTTTTTTATTCAATCTTTAATCATGTATATCATATGTGTTATTAGTTTTTGTCTTATGTTTTTATTATGTATAAGAAATATATTATATGTTTAGTTATTTTGTGTACATGTGTTAATATTATATTAATGTATGATGTAGTTTCTCTTAACACACACACACACACACACACACATATATATATATATATATTATTTCATGTAGTAATATATTTATTATACATATGTGTGTGTGTGTGTGTACACAATACACAAACTTGTATCTCAATAATGCTATATACATGAAGCCTCTTCCTCCACTATATGTTGTTCTACTGATAGTGCACCTAGTTCATCATCTACATAAAAAAGATTCAACCTTGCAAAATCCACCACGAAAGCTCATTCATTCATGCTAGTAGATCCCATATTCATGGAATTATAAAGCCTCATCCACAGTAGTTTTGATATCATTCTCTGACCGTGGCTATTATTTCTTCATCTTTTTGGGCACATAAGGTGTGATCATGAATGAACTCATTTTGTTACCATAAAGCACTAGTTATGTGACCATGATCAGTATCACATCCTTTATGGTAGCATGTAACTTCAATAGTGCCACAGTTTCATCTATTTCATGGTAGGATGTGTGACCATGAATTATATTTCTCCAATAGTGAAGAATATGACTATGATAAAAATTACAACTATGATTCTATGACCATATGTATGATTGACAGTGGCTTATTATTTTTTATGATTTAAAGTTTTATTTAATTTTTTAATTTTTGTAACATTATATGAGGTATTTTAATTATTAGTTTGGTTTATAAAGTATTCATTATTATTAACAATATTATTGAAAGTACAGTTAAATTATTTTGTGGAAAACTTATTTAATCAAAATCATATCCAGTATAGATATTACAATACTCTATTGTAGTGTATTTTTTATATTTTAATAAAATACAAGTTAATTAAATTTATTTTAACCATTCTATTGCTTTGGAAAATATATTCATATTCTAACAACTATATCGGAAATTCTTTTGTCAAGAAATGTCATGGGAAATATTTATGGAATTAATAAGGTAAAAATTATTTATTTTATGTTTTTTTTTTATTTTTGAATTATTGAATTACAGTAAAACTGTCATTTTAGTTTTTTATGTTTTAATTATTTGAAAAAATATCATATATTTTAACAAACATATTTTTAAGTTTTTTTAATGAATTCAATATTGGAATTAGAGCATTCCAAAACTATTCTTTGAATACACATGATGTTTAAATAGGTAACGACATTTTCCCTTATTTTTAAATATTTTTAAACCTTGATTGAGGTGTGATGAGCTTAAGAAACTCCCACGCAATGAGAATAAAAGGAGAAAACAAGATGACTATTGGTGATTTTTTAAAAAATAAATATTTAGGAATATAGTGTGATTTTATTACATGAATGGTTATATGATACATGATACTCAAGTTCTAAGATCGCCTATGATTAATGTTCCATTGGTGAGATCACAAAGGAACTTCAATATTTGATATGTTGGTGCTGAAGTGGTCAAAATTCCAAAAGCTACATCATCTTCCACATCTATTTCTCTATGTTGTTTCTAAATTATGTCTAATTTTACTTGTTAAATATTTTCTTCATATATTTTTTCTTAACAATTGATTTCCACTTTTCCAAATTGAAATAATTTCTAGTATCAGTTATTCCTCCTAACCAAAAGGAAGTTCATTGGGTCGTGACTGTAATGACCTAACTTTTCAATAAGGTACGAATTGTTGTTTTTCCAGTTTGAATTACTTTTTTCTCTTGGTAAACATTACCTAAATCTTAAGGGAGGAATCATGAGTGTATGAGGATTTATGGAAGCCTGGAGTTTCAAAAATTGGACAAACAAAGTGGGTCACACTGTTTGTGTTTGGTTAGTACTAATTGTGTGACTCAATCGTGTGAGGCACCAAGTGCACAGGATTGGCTGCAAGGTTTCTCTACAACTGTGCAAGATGGGTTGCACCTATGTGGAATTGTAGAAATTTTTTAAAAATTATTTTCTCATAGATTGGGTATGATTATTCAAACTATGTGCTTATCCCTTGCGAATGGGGTTTATGGGAAGTGGTTGGAAGACGGTTGGCACATGGTTTGGCCAATCATGTGTCCAAACTGTGCGGCCCCTTAAAATGAGTGGAGATTACCAAATTTCCCCTAAAATGTTTTTAAACCATTATAGTTTCTTTTCTTTATTCTACAGATGACATCCCCTCTATTTCTCCTCCATCATCTCCCTCAAACCTAATCTATGGATCTTGATAACCCCTATCTTCAGTATATAATTCCACCACTATCAAACACGTTTGATCAACAATGATAATATCCTTAATATACTTTTTTTCTATATTAGTTTATCTTCCCATCTATTAAGTTATTTTGTTGTGAGATCATATGCCCAATTTTTAGGGTTATGGTCTGTTCTTCCATTTTCTTTTGTTCTTCTTCAAATCAAAGGTGGATACCTAATGAGTGGTCATCTGTGAACCTAAGGTAGGTGGTCTAGAAATTTTACCTCAATGATTAGGTTTTTTTATAGTATTAATGATACTCCATATGTTGTACTTTTCTACACATTTCCTGAATATGTTCCACTACCCATATAATTAATTATTCCATGTCTAATTATTCCCATATACCATATTAAGTTATTGGAGGTTGTTAGCCTTGTTGATTTCCACCCCTTTGGGTGTGATAAATTGATTTTCTCTCTTTTATATAAATGTTTAAATGAAAAAATATCATCTTAGTGTTTGTATTGACTTGGAAATTGAATTTCCTTGTAAATTTAATGGCTTAATTAAATTGAATGAGAGTGGGTGAAAAGGCCACGTAACATCTTATATATTTATAAATGTTAATTATATGAATTTTGAACCCTTGGTTAAATTGTGTAAAATGAATATACATTCCTAGAAGTGATCTCTCATAATTATTATTATTAAACCATGTATAGTGGTTGTTGAACAATAGTTAAGGGTTCTACTGAGGATGGTGTTTCATGTTCCCTAACATTTGGTGCAAGGCATGATGTCTCAGACCATTATACATTTATTTGGATGATGGTCATGATGATCCACGTTCCCTTGATTTGGGTGTTGGGCATGATGACTCACCCCACCATCTTGAGTGATAGGAAAGATGTCCTACATTCATATGAGATTCATGTATTATATCGTTGTTAGATCTATTGGCTCATTATACTAGTTATGGATACTTGAGTTATAGATCAAGTCCAGCTAGCACCTAGTAGCCATGTATATGCCTATAAATTTCATCACATATATAGTTTATATATATGTACATATTATATATATATATATAATTATTATATATATATGGTTGTTGATCTTACTCATTTTGGCCTACATCGAAGCAAGTATAGCAAGATAGGAGTCCTATAGGAACCAAAGCTGTCTTGTATTTATTCTTCAGCATTGTTTATTATTAATTATACTTTCACACTGATATGCTATGTACACTGGATGGATTATTCTAGAAAATATTGGTGATGGACTGCTGAGTTTATCTCACACCCTACTAGGGCTTCCTTCGGTACCCAAGTAGACTTCATGACTACCAGTGTGGAAAATGGAAAGCTCCCTACCACAGATGTTTGATATTCATTATTTATAGTTTGGATCATGAGAGAATATGACTGAGTGTATGTTTTTTATGCTAGTACAGCTATATTTTTGTCTTTTTTACTTTTTTTATAGCATATTGTATGTGCATGTCCTTTGTACCTCTTGTATCTCCTTTTTGTATATCAACATGCCATGAAATCATTTTATATCTAACTCAACCTTTGAATTTTGATTATTATTTCAGTTGTTTGGATGTTTATACTTATACTTCTTATTCATTGTATTTTTTTATGTTGGGTTGTTTATTATATTATAATTCTGATATTTATTATCCTTGTTTATATTTGTTGTTTCACTCTGATATGATGGTATACTCTCCCTACCATACCACCTTGGACCCTCGCTATTAGTCGGAAACCTCTAGTATATGAGGAGGTGTTCTTGAAGTCATATGGCCCATTGGCTTAGAGAATCAGTTTATTAGATCCTAGATCAGGATGTTACAAAGTGGTTTCAGAGCTTATTTTTTCTTTTACCTTACTATTTGGGTATTAGAAAGGAGACTATGATGTAATGGAATTTGGTAATGAGGTCATGCTTGGGAGTAGCTTAACCATGTATAGGGGAAACCCAAATTACCTAGGATGGGTTATTTTTGTTATTGGATTTTTCCTGTTATATTTGATATTATTTCACCATTGGTTTATGCACATATTTTGTTATATTATTAATATTGATATTATGATTATTATGGAGTTTGTTTTCCTTGGCCTATTAAGGTAAAAAATTAGCATCTCGTGCAATATTATAGGCACTTTAGGACTAATTTCCATGAATTTTTCCATGTCACATCTACTTTTTGTGTTCATATTCCTGCTACATATAGTTTAGTGACTTGATTATTATATATGGATATGTGCTAATGATTATTGTAGGGATAATGTGATTGAATTAATTAAAGTTCCTATATCAATTTAAATGGTGTTTTCTCACATAGATTTGTGATGACGCCTTAATTGGACAATTATACCATGTTGTGGTTTCTAGACCTACTGGTTCCATGGACTGAAACAATGTTAGTTTATTGGGTTACTTGAATACCATAGGTGATTTATGGAGTAAGTACTTCTATAAATATTGAATAGTGATTCAGGTAACCAAATCATTGCTTATGACTTGTTACATCCTAATACCAGATGTAAAGGAGAGGTTATAGTTAAATGACATTCCAATTGAAATTTATAAGGAGTATGACTTTTATAAATTGGGAATGGTTATGTATTTAAATGGACTATATATATATATATTTATATAGAATATTATGAACTCTAACTAATTTAAATATTTTGAAGCAACTGGTTACTGTTAAATGGGGATGTCAATTGTAAAGTAAATGGTTTTTTCCTCTATACCTTAAATTTGGCACTCCACATACAGGAACCTATTCATGTGATAGGAGACCTATACTTGAACCTATACATAGTAGTGTCAAGTTGGGAGTGTCTCTTACATTATTATGGATTATTATGGTTTTCCTTATCCCTTAGACCTAGATTTTAGAGCAGGTAAAGAGGTGTGATATTTTCTATAGGAATGTTGTGTACCTATCCTATTATCCATCTATGATACCTTTCAACTGCTAAATTATTTTTTGAGGCATGCATTTGGAATTGTATAATCGTTCCACCAGGAAAGCCTTAAGTTGTACATCAGGAAGGCAGTGACCACCATGCACTGAAGGTGGTGGGCCTTGAGCCTCCATTGATACCTCCTATAGTTCCTCCTATTTCACCATTGATTATTCCTAATTTGGGCACTAATACCTAGTTTCAAGAGCACTTTCTTGGTATGGTGCGGTCTATCAAAGGAGTTGCTCAACCTACCCCAACTATGGTATATTTGACTCGGTAGTTATAGCAGCAGCATCCTACAACCTTTTTATAGGATGGTAGACCACATACTATTGATTCATGGATAGAGGTTCTACTTTCTATATTTGAGCAACTAGAGATTTCTCCAGAGCACGGGTTCAGGATCACTGATTATATACGATGCAGTTCTTCCAAGCGATAGTGGGATGTCATTACCAAGGTAGAATGACATTAGGATATGATTGTGAGGTGTTTCCAGATGATCTTATAGGATTACTTCTTTCCAAAAAACTTTAGTATAGATCAGGAAAGAGAGTGCATGTACCTTAGTAGGGATCCATGTTTTTCATGGAGTATCCAACTCATTTTACTAAGTTGTAGCACTTCTTGCTGAATCTATCTAGTGATGATATTATGACTGCCAGGTGATTCGAGGAGGAGATGGTATAATCCATCTAATCATAAGTCTATGTTTTCTGATTAACCATTATTTATGAGATATTAAACCAGACCCGCATTACTAACTGAAATTTGAGGGAAGCTGATAGTGAAATCCAAGTTGGTTCATCACCTGAAATTGTCAGTGGTTCTTCTAGTGGGAAGAAGCATTACTTTGAGGTTGTTCATGGGGGTATCAATAGTGAGACACCTCATATTTATAGTTACATCATCTGCCACCAGTATGGGAAACTAGGAAACATGAAACCCTAGTGTATACGAGATCCAGTGGTGTTTAGAGTTTTTGGAAGGATGGGCCACATTCATCATTTCTACAGGACCTTTCCACCAATTTTTAGCAAGAGTGTATCTACACCTACTCTACATTCTGAAGTGGGTCCATTAGTATCTCTCAAGGTTGGAATCTAGAATACCATCAGCCACTCAAGATAAGGTGGTCATTGAGGTAGAGGGAATCAGACTCAATATTCATATTTCTAGTAGATCAGGCATACTCAAGGTAGTCAAGTTATGATATAGGACTATGGTATGGTCCATTTACATGTGGTAAAACCAATTATAGAGGATAAGAGTGTCGGACTTTCTACTATTTGAGGTACTATTCTAGTATCCTATACTTTATTACCAACTTTATTTGACATAGGTGCATTGTAATCTCTTATATATTATGAATTTTGGATATTCTATGCCTCAAAATGGAGTGCTTTGTGGAATGATTACACTCAATACCTCATTGAGTATCTGATCATAGAGTGTTTGCTAATGTAAGGATTTCCCCTTAAGATAGGAAGATAACTTTTTGCATGGAATATTTTCATCCTCGACATGTTGGGTTTTAATGTAATTATTAGGATGGATTTGTTGATTCCCTAGAAATACCATATCGATTATTATCACTGGATGGTGATGTTTATGTCACTAGTAGGTGGTAGACATATTCATCAGGGATAATGGGATGTTCATGCTTCTCAAGATGGACCTGAGTAGTAGGGGCTGGGAAAACTGATAACTCATATCACCATTATTTTCTTGGATCATCAGGTATTGTAGCAGTATTATTCACAGAATGTGCTTTGGGCCAAAAATTTGGGCCTACGGGCTATGTATTGGGATAAAATGCCTACTGGGCCTTCGGGATATGTAATGGGTCTCCCCTTACCCAATTAAAGAGGTCTTAAAAAAGGTAGAATTCATCATTCATCTAGTGCCAAGAGCAGAACCCGTTTCCATTCCTCCTTATAGGATGGCACCTATGGAGCTTCTAGAGATTAAGAAATAGTTATAAGAATTTGCGGCTAAGTTTTTTATCCATCCTAACACTTCTCCCTAGTTCTGAGAATATTTTTTTGCATATTGTGGTTATCTTGAAGCCTGAGGGTGTCAATCTAATTAGGGGGGATGCTCTCGGGCTTCACCATTTCAGACCTCCTTAGTTCAGTCTCTTGGCTCCAAGGGTGCCGAGGGCTGAACTCTCTGCTCTCTTGTTTTTATTTGAATAAATATCTACATGATGATGATTATAAAAGGAAATGTTGGATCTATTTCTATCAACATGGCCATGCCAACCATCTTGAGATCCTTCTGAATACTCTAAGAGAGAACCATCTTTATGCTAAACTCAGAAAATGCCACATTTTCATTGATAAATTACACTTCTTAGATTGAAACATCTAAGATACAGGAGTATCATTAGGCCCATAGAAGGTAATATTTGTAGTTTCTTGGGAGTAGCCCAAGAACTCCTTTGATATACATAGTTTCTTAGGGATGGATGGGATTATAGATGCTTTATCCAGGATTTCTCATGCCTAAAAGTGCCTTCAATGGTCTTGACTAAGAAAGTCATGAAATTCATATAGCCTGAAAATTTTGAAGCATCCTTTAAGAAGTTGAAGGAAAGATTGATGTCAGCACTAATCCTGATTCTTCTAGAGCTTGGCAGGAGCTATAACATTTATTATGATACATCAAGTATCAAGTCAGGAGCTATTCTGATGTAGGACTAGTGAGTCATGGTCTATGGGTCTCATCAATTGAGGCCTTGTGAATAGAATTACTTGATACATGACCTAGATCTAATATTTGTTTTTCATGCGATACACTATTGGAGACATTATCTACTTATGGGAATTTTTTGGTATTCAAATATCACAAAATATTCAAGTACATTTTTACACAATGTGATCTAAATATTAGGCAATACAAATGTGTTCATTACCTATAATATTTTTACATTGAGCTTGATTATACACCTGTAATAAGAAATTATGTAGTTCATTCTATGATCGAAAAGACTTAAACACGGGTGGTTATGGAGGCCAGTGGTGAGTGGCTATTTATGGCCTCATTTTTAAGAGATTCACACTGAGGTTCAAGATGATCATGGAAAAACTATCCTCGCATCCTTAGTAGTGACTTATACCCTTCTATAATGGGTAAATATGAGGTAAAAATTATATCCCAAGGGCATAATCCTGAGGGACAGTATCTCAGATGAGGATTCATCATTGAGTTAGACCATGGATAAGGATGTGATCTTATTTATACATGGGCGTGTCTACGTCACAACATACATCTGAGAAGAGGTGATGTGGGAATTTCACACCTCAATTTGGGAGTTACATCCTGATGTCACCAAGATGTATCGAGACTTAAATTTCTATTATTGGTAGCCTGGTATAAAATGGGAGATATTTGGATTTATCACTCAGTGCTCCACCTATCAGTAGGTGAAATCCAAACATCAGTGACCAAAGTACTTTTACTACCATTTTCCATTCCTGAGTGGAAGTCAAATGATGTCTCCATGGACTTTGTGATTTGTTTTCTATATCACCTTGAGGAAACAATATATTTTGGGTAGTCGTTGATCAGTTGATGAAGGCCACACACTTCTTACCTATTTTAGATACCTTCTTAGTAGATGATATAGGGAGGTTGTACATCAGAATGGTTATACACCTTTATGGAGATCCTTATTATATTATATCTGATGGGGGAACTCACTTCATGTATTTGTTCTGGAAGGTGTTACAAAAGGCCTTGGGTACATAGGTGCTTCTGATCATGACTTATCACCCTCAAGCTGATGGATATAAAGAGTTCATGATTCATGTGTTATAGAACATTCTTCTTCCATGTTTCCTTGATTTTAGGGGTTCTTGGGAGAAACACATACCCTTAGTTGTGTTCACTTATAATAATAGTTATCAAGATTCCATCGAGATGGATCCTTATGAAAAATTGTATGGTAGTCCTTTCTGATCAACTTTGTACTAGATATAAGTATGGGAGGTAGATTTTCTTAGGCCATGTCTCATTTGAGAGATTTTAGAATAGGTCCAGTTGATCAGAAATAACATGTTGACAGTTCAATCCAGATAGTAGTCATATGTCAATTGATGTCGATGAAAACTTTAGTTTGAGGTTAGGGATCATGTTTCCTTATGATTTTCACCCATTTTTGTCCAACTATGAATTTGGAGGTAGGGTAATCTTTCACATAGGTTCTTCATACCTTTTGAGGTCTTGGATCAAATTGATCCAATAGCTTACTGGATAGAACTTCCTCTAAGATACCAGCCAATGCAAGATATTTTTAATGTATCTCAACTCTTTCAGTATTATCTAGACCCATATCATTTTGTATAATCTAATTTGGATTATTCTTGTATGGAGTACCCAATGCATATCATCGATCAGAGCTTAGAGGATCTCTAAGTTAGAACAGTACATATGGTATGGGTGATATGGTAGCACAGTTGGGTATAGAATGAGACCTTGGAGTGGGTAGCATACATACGATCTAAGTGGTTGGAGATTTTCTCAGATGATGCCTATGTACCCTCAAAAGGACAACTTAGGGATGAGTTTCTATAAAGAGGGGAGGTTGAAATGACCCAACTTTTCATGAAGGTGAAGATCATTAGTTTCTCAATTTTGACTCCTTGTTTTCTCTAGGTAAATGTACCTAATATCTTAAGGGAGGTCTCAGGAGTGTTCAGGTTATGTTAAGATCTTGGAGTTTCAGAAATTGGATAAAATAGAGTGTGCTGCATAATTAGCACACGGTTAGTACTAACTATGTGACTCAACTATGTGAGGAACCCAGTGCACAGGAGAGACCACATGGTTTTTCTATAACCATGAAGTCTAGGAAACATGACCATACATAGTTAATAACATTTATGACATAGTATTTTTAAATGTCTTGCACACTATTTTGAAACTATGTGTTAAGATTGTGTGAATGGGGTTTATGGGAAGTGGTTGGTGAATAGTTTGGCCAACCGTGTAGAAAAACCCTATGACACCATAAAATGAAGGTAAATCTACAAATTTACACTGAAATGTTATTAAGAACTTCTCCTTTCATTTCCTTATTCTCCAGTGAACAAACCCTCCATTTCTCCTCTATGAGCTCCCTCAAGCCTAAGACTGGGATCTTGAGAACCCCTATATTCAGTCTCTAATTCCATTGTCATCGATCACATTGAATACGAAAAGGTAATTTATTTAATCATATTTATTCCTATCATATATTATCTTACCATCTCATGTGCTATTTTTGTGCAATATCATATGCCCTATTTTCTAGGTGTTGGTCTGTTCTTCTATTTTCTTCTGTTCTTCTTTGAATCAAAGGCTGATACCTGATGGGCAGTCATCTACAGACATAAGGTAGGTGTTATAGCAATTTTACCTCAAAATATAGGGGTTTTTTAAAGTATTGTCGATGTTCCATACTCCATACTCTTCTACACATTTCATGAATATGTGTTTCAACCCATATATTTAATTGTGCCATGTTTAATTACCCCCATGGACCGTATTGATTTTTTTGAGGTTGTCGAACTCATTGATTTCCACCCCTTTGGGTGTGATAAATTGATTTAACCTCTTTAATATAAATTTTTAAATGAACAAACACCATCTAAGTGTTTATCATGACTTGGAAATTGAATTTCCTCACCTTGTAAATTGAATGGATTAATTAAATTGAATGAGAGTGGGTGGAAAATCCACATCACGTGTTATATATTTATAAATGTGAATTATAAAACTATTCACCCTTGGTTAAATGGTGTGAAATGAATATAAATTTTTAGAAGTGATACCCCGTTATTATTATTATTAAACCATGGATAATTTTTGTTGAATAATAGTTAAGAGTTCTGTTTATCATGGTGCTTCATGTTCCCCTATGTTGGGTGTTGGGAATGGCATCTCACACTGTTATACTTTTATTTGGACAATGGATGTGATGGTCTATGTTCCCTTAATTTAGTTATTGGGCATGGTGAAGACCTATGGGTCATGTAATTGTCTCTAAGCCTTTCATCCTTATAAGGGTTTCAACTCACCCCTTGAAAGGTGGATTATAAAAATAATAAAAATAAATGACTTCAGTCCATTCAGTCAGTTATTGGACATGATGACTCAAACCACCATCTTGAGTCATGGGAAAAACTTCCCACAATCATATGAGATTTAGGGATTGTACCCTTGCTGGATCCATTGACTCGTTAGACCAGTTATAGACATTTGATTTACGCCTCAGGTCCAGCTAGCACATAGTATCCATATATATGCTTATAAATATCCTCACATATATAGTTCATATACATGTATATAATATATATATATACATATATATATACATATATATACATATACATATATGGTTACTGATCAGACTTATTCTAGCCTACGCTGAAGATGGTAGAGCCATCGAGGAGTCTTATAGGAACCAAAGCTGGTTAGTATTTATTCTTCATCATTATTTATTATTCATTATACTTGTACACTGATATTCTATATAAAATAGCTGGATTATTATAGACATTGTTGGTGGTATCCTACTCAATTTATCTCACACCCTACTTTGGCTGCCTTTGGTACCCGAGTAGATTTCATGACTACAGGTGTGGATAAGGGAAAGTTCTCTATAACAAATGCTTGATCTAGTTTATTTATAGCTTGGATCATGGGATAAGAGGGTCAATATTATGATCCTAATGCTAGTGGAGTCATCTTTTGGTCCTTTTTACTTTATTGATAGCATGTTGTATATGCATGTCTTGTGTACCCATTGTATCTCCCTTTTTTATATTAGCATTCCATGACATAATTTTATATCTGAATCGGACTTTGGATTTTGATTATTATTTAATTTTTTTATGTTTATACTTTCACTACTTATTCATTATATCTATTTCTATTCTACTATTTTTTATATTATTCTTCCTCTATTTATTATCCTTGTTTATATCTATTTTTTCACTATGATATGAAGGTACAGTCTCCCCTCCATACCACCTTAGACCCTCACAACTAGTTTGAAACCTATAGTGTATGAGGAGGTGTGATTGAGGCCATATGACCCACTGTCTTGGTGCACTATTTTAGTGGATCCTAGGTCAGGACGTTACAGTGACTCCCAAACAAAATTCATGTTAGTATAGGTTTTGACTCCTACAAAAACATGGGTTTTTGTGCCTCTAAGTATTGTAAATGGTAGGGTCTTTAAATAGTTTATCACACTTTTAAAAGTTAGGTTTTAGTGGGTACTGATCTTCTTATCGAGTAGAGAATATTAAAGAGTTGAGTAGGATCTTGTTGATATAAACTACTATAAAATTGTGTGTTCAAATTTTATTTCCACTGTATAATATTTGGAACAGTCTCTCAACACTACACTATATTTTATTATTTTTGATATATTTTATTTCATTTAATAATATGTTTAAAATTTTAAAAGAAGTATTCACCCCCCCCCCTCTAGTCCATTATTTCCATATGTCTATGACCAACGCCTCTAGGAACCATGACATAAATTTAACATCACCCTTGACTGGAAGGAAATTGTTATCATGGTCACCAGATCCCTCTATACCTTAATCCCAAGAAAAGGATAATAACAAAATATATAGTCCTTGGGTCTAAAAATATAATGGTTAAATCACCTCATCCTTATTCCATCGTATCTATGGTATGGGATACTCTTCATTTATTCAAGAACATACAAAATCCCTTTTTGAAGACCTAAAAACCCACTATAGATTTATATCGAAGTGTTCACCACATAAGTATATCATTTAAAAAATAAATTCATGTGAGGATCTCATCTCATTTATATATATTCAAGGGAATTTTAGGCCCCTTAAAATGTATTTAAAACATAAAATGTTGATCATCCATAAATAATCAATGGATAACGGCTCTAAGATCAACCTCATCCCTCCTCAAACTCGTCATCATCTCAAATTCAAGGAGGATGAATTAGACCAATTCGTATTGATCACCCATGGATAAGATAAAAATTATTATAAATACATGGGAAGATATGTCTAAAGACATAGTTTTGACTTCTTATTCCATACACTAAATTCATAGTTGTAAAATATAATATAGTATTTAATACCATGTTGGGTTGATCTGGTTTTCACCAATATACAACCATACCCTCTTCATACCACCAATTCCTAAAATATTCCTTCAATAAGAAAGTAGGAGTGAACTATAACAACATCTCCCATATTGAATCCTATAAAACCTAATATGATGATATAAAGTACTTAAATAATAAGGAAAAATAAATTAAAATTAAAAAATACATATAGGAGGAAGCCCCAAATGGGATAAAATCATCTCTTGTTATTCTATGGAGTGATATTAATGAAATATTTCTACTCCATATCCATATTGAGGAAATAAATCTAAACCGATTGAGTTATATTATTCTCCCAGTAAAGGGGAATATTGCTTTAAATAACTTATTATCCAATAATGGGTAAACCGATGTAGTCTTTGAACCCCACCCATTCATAGAAAAGAAATATGACCCACTTAACTAGACCCTGATATGATTTGTGTCTACAAAAATATTGGTATTACTAAAACTAATTCAACACAACTAAGGAATTTCAATTGTATAGGCCAATGTTGTATACAATAATTTCATTGGGATCTTTAACCACACTTCACATGATCTTCATTGAACTTAAGGACCCTATATTTTTCCATGATGATGATGACCTTAAAAAAGTGGCTAATGATACAAAAATTATTTTAAATTAGAGAATTAAAATCAACCTTCTATATCCATTAAAAATGATATATAGGAGCCTGATGATTCTCCACGCACCTCTAATGATGGTGGATTTTCAAAATTTGATGATCTTAGATAAGTAGATCTAGGAATCAAAGAATATTTATAGTAAGTGTTAATTAGTGAATCCATATCACATATAAAGAGGTACAATACATCATATCCCTCAATAATCATTGATATGTTTCTCCCACAATTATAAAAAATATATAATTGAACCCTCAAGTCATGGTTCTACATATAGACCTATTATCCAGGCATAATGATTATAAAAATGAAACAAAAAAGGACGTATCGATCCCATGATACAAGGGTAAAAGACAAAGTATAAAAATTGATCATGTCCCATTTCATTCAAGAGGTACAGTTCCCCAATTTCATGGAAAACATTATCATTATTAAGAAGAATAATGGGAAATCCATAGCCTTTATTAATTTATAGGACTTCAAAATTAATATCCAAAAGATGAATTTCCTATACCAATCAAAAAACTTTTGATTTATAAGAGTTATAGTTTTCAAAATCTTTCATCTATTAATAGGAAATCTAGATGCAAAAAAATATTTTTTTCCCTCAAAGACATGAAGGTTACAACATTCTGGGAACCCTATGTAGTATATTTCTATCTGGTGGATCCCATTGACAAAAATAATGTAAAAACCACCTACCAATTTCTAATGTACCACATACTCAATACAATATTATGAATAATAGTGAAATAATGTAGGAAGAGTCAAATTATTGTTTCCATCACTTTTTGAACCTTGAGGTGGTATCCAACAAACTATGATAGCATAAATTGAATACAAACCCATTAAAATTCATAATTAGAGTCACTTTTGAGAAATTCCAATAATTTTTGGCTTACTATCAAATAATAGAGGTTTTCTTTAAAATTCCATAGAGATTATATACCTATACCTACCTCATAACATTGGAGAGTTAACAAGACTTCAAGTAATCCTCTCTTATGTCAAACTCCTCACTGAAAATCTTACTGGAAAGTATCTTCCCTTTTTAAAACATATTAAGAAATGCATGACCTACCAGAAGTATTATTATTATTAGAGTGAATTTTATAGTCTTATGAATTTTTACCTATACCCACTATTTTTGATGTTATCCATGGAATGAAATCACCTTATCCCTTATTTTTCATCTCTTGAGTAGTCCCATGGTTCTCTCCTTCCACAAACAAATGATGATGATAAGGAAAGTATTTTATATTAATTTATACAAAGGATGATTGAAAATGGGAGTAGATTCCCTCCATTCAAAAAGAACTATATTTATTTTATATTTTTGTCTAAAACATTGTGACACTACTGGAAATATGATAAGGTGTTTTTAATATTCTATATTTACCCTTTGAAGTAAAATTTTAATCTCCCAATGTTATTTGGGACATTTGAAATATGGTTTTTAATCCTTTAAAAATTTATTATATAGTTTTTTTCTTAGAAAAATCCATGGTAAAGTACTCACAGACTTCTTAGTAACCCATCTAACTCTAAAATATTGTTTTATGGAAATAGATATTCATTTTAAGGATGTATTATTTTCTAACTAAGACTCAAAAACATGGTAAATTTAAATTTATGATGCATCCCATATCCAAACTCAAAAAATGATTAAGGATCATATATTCATCAGGGCTTTATTGGGAGTCATTCTCATCTCCTTACGAGGGCACTAATTCTATATTCATTTCTTCTCTCAAATGTTTATACTAACTATAAGGTTAAATATCATATTCTCATCATAGGTATGGAATTAAGACTATAAAACCCAATTACTTAATTGAGTGTAAAAAGAAACTCAAAATTGGGATAATGTAAATTGGTGGAGAAAATTACATTAAGAAGGAGTAATTGACTCCTCTTTGTGACTTTACTAAATAATAATTAGAATGAATTCCTATAAATATTATTCATTCATGTGTCTCATGTCTATAAAATACCCAAGAAGATGAATTGGTAAATTTTTCCACCACACTCAACAACATTAATCAAGATGAAATTATAATTTTTTTCTATATTTGAGTGGTGTGTACACTTTGAAAAAATATATTAGAAAAAAATTAAGAGGATTAGAATTACACAGTCACATATAAAACTTTACATTAGGGTGTATTCTTTAATGTTTATTATTATACTTATAAATGGGCCTTGGAGTTATATTAACCAGATGGGGGTGAATCAGGGTATGCATTATATATGAAAATTAAAAAACTTTCTCCTTTTTATTCTCACATTCCATTAAGGATCTTGAAATCTCAAAATTTAGGGTCACTTATTATGATATTTACCTAGATATTGTTTAGATTTCTTGATCTCTTTTAGTGTACAATCATAAAGTATGTGTTCTCTGAGTATTTAGTTGGTTCACCTTCACTGGGATACAACCAAGGATCATGAATTAGCATTGTTTTGTTCCCTAAAATCCAGTATGAATCTCACTTCTTACACTGGTTCTGGATAGGTCAATCCTATGCCCAGGTCTACTTAATTATAAGATTTGGGTATGACTTACTACTTCCCAAGGTTCACTCCCTATAACATTCCTTTGTTGTCTTACTATTGGTGGAAGGAATCAGCTTCTTCCACTTCCTTTTCTCAGAACTTCAAAAAGGATCCACACATAGTTTATAGATATGTAGGTCCCTTCATCAGCAACACTACATGTATCTTCAATTGAGTTAAATGATCTACTGAATTACTTCTATCTTGATTCTTTACCTCTATTAAATCACCTTGATTCAACACTTTATCTATCTTCCAGAATAGTTATAGGATAACCTTCACCTAGTTGTAGATACAACAATCACCTCCTATAGATTTGGAAGGATGTCTATAGGATTCCAACTCTTTCTTCAACAATTTCTAATCCCTCAATGGACTACATCCTTATTTTTCTCTTCAAGGAATTAAGATGTTTAATAAACCATATTTTCCTTTGTGTTTCTCTATTTTAGGGATTTGAAAGACATGAATAGATAATTCTTCATTCCTCTACTCTTTGTACCTCTTATTTTCCTTCTTGTTTGGACTTCAAAATATTCCATAAAAATACAAAATCATGTGCCAACCAATCTCCACCTATTGCACCATAATTGGAATATTCAAACTACCTGTAAAGAACCATGGTCTCTATATTTATTAAGAAGTAACCATTTATAGTAACTTGAAAAACATATGGTTTCGATGTGGTCTAATGGATTATGGAATAACATTGTAACTTATGTGGTTTAGTCATGTCAACCATAGTGCGGACTCCAAGTTTTTTGATGTATAATTCCCCACTTTAGTGCATCTATCCTTCCCACATCATGGAAAAATCATTGTTACATAGAGACTTCCATTTAACCAGATTCCTTATTCTATTATGCATAACTTCCCCACTAACTCCCTAAAAGATCAGGAAGATCTTCTAGATTTTATTAACCACCAAAGATCACTATGGTGTAGTCATAAAATCTATGGAATAGCCTCCTTTGTAATAGGAGTTCCCAAAACTCTACTTTTTTCAAATTCAAACCCTGCACATCATATGCCCTCGTTGTGATGTGGACTTATTCTTGTCCAATAGGGGTTACATCATAGCCCAAGAGCTGCAGTGTAGACACCTCAAAATTTCCATAGGCTCAAAAATACACCTACCAAGCCTCTGCATCATGGTCCATTTGGCTACAACATACCCTAAAATCCTCAATTCCCAAAACATAAATTTCTCTAGAAGTCTCATGGGAAATAAGGTACTTCATTCCATTGACTCCCCATATGTGAATATCAGGGTCTCCTCTCATCATCCTTCATGGTGTATCCATAAATAATGAACCACTATCTCCATACATATGCTGATCTACATGCAATATTTCCTACATAACTCTTTATTACTTCTATGGATGGACAGACTTATGGGTTCCCTTGCATGGATGATATTTCTCCCACATGTGCAAGGTTGATCTAGTTTGGCTAGTTGACCAAATTTGTCCATCTTTTTTCACCACACCATATAGCCTTATAGCACAACCATAAAGGCTATGACATAGTCTACCTCTTCAATTCTATGGCCGCTATTGTGGTGTATCTTCACTCCAAAACACACCCACCACTGCCTCTACTGTAGTACAAAATTTCACATGAACATTTTTGTAAACTAATCCACTTTATGATGCCTTCAAACATCATCAACTTGACCAAACATCACTTTATCAAAATTTTCAAAATACATAGGGCTTTATGTCAACATTATACATTTTTCATCACTTTGGGATCAACCAATCTTCCAATAAACACTGTGGAAATCCTCAACATGTTTTTTCAATAATAGAATTGTCAAATCTAACTTTCATCATTGAGATTACAATACTCATCTTCATTTTTCTCATTAACATTAACCAATATTATTGTCAACAAATCAAACCTCAATCCTTAAGGATTGATAATATTTATAAATTTCTATTAGATTATAGATATTTTGTGTCGTGAAATATATATTAATGGAAATAATAAATCATTTATTTATTTATTTATTAATATAATATAAGATATGATATGATAAAAAACTTGAAATATATGTATTACTAGGTTATCCCTGATTGATGATTATCATGTTGGGTTGTGATGATATATTATGATTAGTTTGAGTAAGATATTATGTATAAAGATACAACTAATAACTCATGGGATATTAGTTTGTGATATTTTATTCAAATTAACCTAATTAAAGTACACCATATGAATTATAATATATGTTTCATTTGTGTTATTTAAGTGAAACTTAGATATTCATCCTTTGACTTTATATTTTCAAATAGATTATATACTTATAAGGTGTTATACTTTAATACCAATCAAAAGTAATTTGAGAACATGAATTAATATAAGGTTATGAGATATAACATTAATAAAGTGGATGGAATTAGTTTACCAATGTATATTATCTCTTTCCATATAACAGGTTATGAAATTAAGGCACTCAATTGAGTTTTGACTTAGTAAGTTCATTTCCATGACAAGATAATTACATGTGATGTATATATATATATATATATATATATCATTTAGTAACCTAAGGGTCTGATAAAAGAGATAACCTATAAGGGATTTACATTACCCATGTATCATGCTTAATCACTATGTCATGAAAAAATTAACTTTTCTAATGGACATGTGGTTGATTAGATCATACCAAAAATAATAATTTTTGTATCTATGATGTGTTTCTTGATTCCTCCATTATTTTATTATTATGAATGATATTCATGTTCATTGATAACTTTATATAGGGCCCTTATGGACACACAAAAGATAATACTAATTAATTTTTTTATTAATGGATTACTCCATGTTTCTAAAAAAAATTAAATTTATTATTAGCCTAAATAAGTTTTCTTAAATTTTAAAATATTAAATTAAAAAAATTTAATAACACAATTAATGTGGTTATATAATATAAATAATATGTTATTGATATTATTAATAAATAAACATGAGGAAATACTAATTTCCAAATGTTATTTGGTCTTAGGATTGAAGTAATGGGCCTCCAAGCTCTATTACTAGAGTACAATTCACCAGCCATCTTAAATAGGCCATTTAAGCTCTTCCTTTAATAGTTTTAAGATTTTTCGAGGCTCATTAATTCACCTACCAATGTGTTTTGTGATGTAGGTCACTTTTTGAGGCTATTTAATTCTCTTAATGACCATTTGAGACTACTTATTACACTGAAATATGATTTCTGTATGATTAGATTCCTTAAAGTCTATTGAATGCCCCTATTGATAAAACCAATGATGAGGATAGGTGCAGAATTCAATCCTTTCAGAGAAAGGAAAATCATAACATAGTTTTCTCTAGTTTTACACATCTAAGGATGAGTTCTCTAGATTCCATCACCCAAGAGAATTCTCATGTTTTCCACATATGATAAATTATATAGTGTTTGTTTCATTTTTTCTCCCATCCTTTACCTCTAAGGATGGATTATCATTTCTTGTATAGAAATAATATCCCTCTAAGGAATTATAGATTCTCATTATCATTGGATACCAAAAGAGGCTTGAATTTTTCATTTCAAGTTTAATAAAAATATTCCTATCCTTTTTAAAAAGGTAATTTAAATTTATTATTTGACAATTGTATTTTTTGTTTAATTTTTATTATCTTAAATATTTTTTACTATGTCTTTTGAGTCTCAATATCATTTTTAAAACCTATTGGTGGTATTAGAGACACACTTGATAAATGAAAAATATATATATGCAAAATAAATGGTAGAGTATTGTATAATATTATTATATGTCACCAAGGATGAAAATATCATGGTTTTAGAAATTATGGGCTTTTTGAATGATGATAATCTTATGATCATCCCCATGATCTATTTGAAATATCTATATTTTAATTATTCAAATGTTTCATTTGGAATGTATACCGTTTAGGTGTGGTGAAGGTTCATATTACTTTATGAAATTTCATGTTGTTTGTGAGTGAATTTACTAATGGAGGCCTCATATGTTTAGTGTTAGTAAGGATTCACACTTAACCCAAAAAATATTAATTTTAAAATAGAATAAATATATATTTTTTGCGAGTAAAAAATTAAATTGGAATCACAAAAAATATTGATCAAAATTTTTATGTTGTGATAACTCCAATAAAGGGTAATTCAAGGTAGTGGGTTTCCACTTAACCCATTTTTGGAACATCCCAAGCCATGTTCTCTAATCCACCAGACACGTAAAAATGATAGATCTTTGCATCTCACCAAAATTGATATAGATTAAAATAATTATTATATGAAATGTGATTAAAATTCTTGAACGTAATATAAGATATTAAAATAAATGAATTATTTATATAAGTAATTAAATATGCATAATATGCATTGAGGAGGTATAAGATAAATTCTATTTAATTAGTATGAATATAATCATATAGGGTGTGTATGTGATACAAAAAATGTAAATGGTGTTACTAAATAAAAAAATACTTTATTAAATATCATTTTTTTACATGTATTAAAATAATATTCATATTCACTAAGGCCTTGATCAATCAAATTTTTTTCCATGCTTATAAAATCATCAATGACTTTTTCCCATGCTTTCCATTGGGACACACACCATATTCTCTCTTGCTCACCCTGCATTCCCTATTTCTAAAGGTGAGTGGCCTCTACCACCATGGTTGGTGATGTTGTCTCCTTGATCAAAATAGGATAATGGGATGTCGATTCCTCCTTTTAGGGATTCCTCCTTAGAGATCATTTCCCAATCTGGGTATCCCTCAAATATTTGATTCATGATCTTGAAAAACATTATCAATTCCATCTTGATGTGGATTCTAGTTAATTACACTATTGTTATATCGATAGGGTATAAACCTACATTCTGAGTAGATGGTGAAATTAGGCATATTTGGAAATTTTTGGAAATTGGGTATGTTGGGTACCCATAAAATCTTCCTCTTTTGAATTTGATGGCTTCTCATGTATGAGTAATATTTGGCACAAAAACCAAACCATCTCGAGTTGTCTATAGGGTAGTTAATTATATTGGGGCATAATACTTCCAAGTATTTTTACCTTAGGCAACCCATTTCTATTGTATGGAGTAGAGATTATGGATCATGTCACAGGTTTAAGGACTTTTGGGGATAGTTAGGTCATAGGTTTAAGGTTTTGTGGTGATAGGTATGTCACATGTTTAATGTTTTGTGGGGATAGTTAGGTAACATGTTTAACATATTAGGGGGATAGGTAAGTCATAGGTTTAATGTCTTGTGGGATAGGTAGGACACAAATTTAACATCTTATAATGACTAATAGGTCATAGGTTTAACATCTTATGGGGATAATTAGGTTACAGGTTTAACATCTTGTGGGGAAAGGTAGTCCATATGTTTTACATCTTGTGGGTACAAATATGTCACATGTTTAACATCTTGTGGGGATATGTAGGTTATAAGTTTAAGATCTTGTGGTGACAGGTAGTCCATAAGTTTCATGTTGTTTGTTGGAGTTTGCGGTAGGAAAAGAACAAGCGGATTCATGAGGGGGTGGCCTCATCGGGTTGATCGATCATTACTACGACTATTAACCTTTTTATTGACTTGATCATGGAACAAGGAAACTAGAGGGATGCTCCATATCTGCAGGGTTTCTTCATAAGGACCCTTGATCCTCAATCGGGTGGTGGTCTTTCACTCGGAAACTAGGTATGCTGGAACCCTCCGTCTAGGGGTCTGAAGCTCAACTCTGATGGCTCATGCATCTTGGGGGTGATACAAGGATGTAGGGTGGTTGTGGCAGTGTAGGGTCGGTGTAATTGGCTTTATCCATTCAGTTGTGTTAGGTTACAACCCTTCAAGAAGAGGTGCTAGCCATGCATATGGGTCTTAATATTTACAGGTAGAGGAGAATACATATTACTGAGGTATAAATAGACTCAATGTTGTTGCATAACACACTTTGCAGTTTGGGGGTGATTCCTTGGTAAGTTTCTTATACAGTCAGGGACTGTCGTGGCATCCTAGGAGCAGACATTAAAGTGGCCCATACTTGGCAGGAGGGAAACAAGGTCATGGACTACTTGTCCTCAGTGAACCACCATGTACCGGACCATATATTTTTTCATAACTTGGATAGCCTAAAACCAGTGGGGGTTAATATTATTTGAGGGGATTCCCTCAGTCTTCATTACTTTCGACCCCCTTAATTGTTTTATTCCCTAACCTTTCCTTTTAGGTCCAGTACTCTCTGCTAATTTGAATAAAAAATATCACACTTCAAGGTCAAGGTAGTTCATAGGTTTAATGTCTTATTGGGACAAGTATTTGGGATTTAATTATGTTCCTATGGGAAAGATGATCACATTTTTGGAATTCCATATCCTACAGAGGATACATGCAGATCAAATGAGAATGTTGGGACATTGGGATTGAACTTCAGATAAGTACTATAGGTGTGTTAGGATTTTGGGATTGAACCTCATGGAGTTTCCTATGTATCCTATTTTAGAAAACATGTATCAAAACCCACATTGTTAGAGTTAATATTTTAAAGTCATATTATAGGACTAGTTCATGAGGTTTAACATCATTTGGTAAGGGTTATTGCATCATGGGTAGAGATATAATAGGGCATAGTGTGGGGATTATGCATGTATGTTGTCCATGGTAGGTATCACATCCCATAATAGGGAGGGATAATGTAGGACTTACACATGTGGGATTTCTATAAGAGGAGGTTCATACCATGTTGGTGAAGGATGGTGTGGAGCTTACACAAGTGGGCTACCCGTGGCAGGTGTGTCACCCCATGGTGGGGAAGGATGGTGTAACGCCCCGACCCCAGTTGCCCAGAGTCAGTGCAATAATTACATAACATTGGCACGATCACAAGAAAGATCAAATCTCGAAAGACCGATTGGTTTAGTAGCCTTGGAAACACTAGATATATTCATAAGTTTTACATTACATTTCAAAGTGAAAAACTAATACAACAACATAATGTCTCAATAGACCACACTATAATCCCCTCATAATATCCCTTCAAGTCAATCATAATATACTTCTTCACTTCCTGGGAAAAATAAAACATAGAAAAGGGGTGAGCTCAAATGCCCAGTAAGGATAACAATATAGCGGAAACTTTCATAAATAAGAATAAACATTTAAGGCAATGTATAACTAAAACAAAAGCCTTTTAAATATGAACTTTCAACATGGTATGGCATAAATAAAATGAAATAATGCCATTTACTCATTCACATGGATATTCTACTAATCGAATAATCACATGCAAAATCACTAACCACTTTCATAATGTTGGAATGCATAATGCCAGACTATCATAACCACATAGCCAAGGCCTCGTGCCAAGACTACAAATAAGATTTTGTCAAGGCCTTGTGCCAAGACACTAGTTTGTCTCATGAGACCTACCGATGCATCGAGGAGCTATAGCGGGCTCCACCCGTCACTTATTAAGTCCAATGCATTCCCATATGAAAAGGTTTAAACATAACATAAACATTCGTATTAAAACTAGCATACGGAATGTCAATAATTTCACCATAAACTATGAATGGTATAAAAATATCACATCCACAGTCAAACATATCACAAAACCTTCAATACAATATAAAAGTTTTGTATCATAATAAATCAACTTCAAATAATCTTAGAATCCATCAAAGGATGTTGACATAGATGAAATCAAAATTCTTTTTAAAGAAATATCTCCTTTAATTTTGAAATCATTTAAGATCCATATAAAATAAGACATTTTCCTTGAAAATATCCTTATAAGCTTGTACGGAAAGCTTCGATGATTTATAACGGCGGAAAATAACCGCACCCGCCGTATAAGTTAAAAAAAACATTCTTACCTCAATTTTGTCGAAAAGGTTAAAAAGGACCTTGTTTTGAAAACGACGGAAAGATTCCTTTATAAACCTCTTATAAAAATTCAAACAAGGGTATAAATGACTTTAACCCATATTCTTGTAAATAGTAAAAATATTTTGAAATACATTTTTAAGAAACATGGATGTGGATGATAAAGAGATCCCAGTAGATTATTACGTATAAACAACCTCGAATAATGAAGAGATTGTGAAATAACCCTTACCTTGTACTTTTCCTTTGTTGGGGTAGGTTAACCTCCTGTATAATGGTGAAATAATTGTTATTAAATTATACAAGAATCATATACATTAATATGATATCATATATGATCTTTTAATATTGATATCTTAGTATTATCGTTGTTTCGGGTGTTAACTTACTTGTTTTCTTTCATATGTTTTGTTACGTAAGACATGTTTGTAAAGGATAGGTTGTATATTGTTCATATCCAGAATGATATCAAGTCCTTAAACATCATTTTTAAATCATCAAATGATAATTATACTTTAATGGTTACGATGGAGAATGAATCTCATCGCATTCGTGGAGACGGTAGTCCGTACGTACGCACGAGCGACAATATCATTCTTTTGATATTAAAATAATATATAAATGGATGGTATATCATATATACAGAATCATTAACATGTTATATTTATTATTTACATGAGTTACACATCATTATTATACCCATCCAAATAATATTATATTGAATAACAATTACACCACGACGTGGAGACGGTAAGCCGTACGTACGCACGTATGGTGACATGTTATTCAAAGGGTGGATAGAATACTGAATATGGTTGTACCATACTTATAATAACATCACAGTATATTTGAGATACTGGAGTTATTATTTTAGAATGGTAAGAACAAAGGAAGAAGAAGTGGAAGAAGAAATGAACATAGAAAAGGGTGGTGAAATCATTACCTCTTCTTCGGGTTCTTCCTTTTGATTTGATCAAAAGGGCTCCTTAGGTTGGCTTTCTGATCAAACTAAGGCCTCTAGGTTGTATTGAGGGATGTTGGGAGATTATTTGGGCAGAGTTTGTCCGAACCAAAAGGCTTTGAAGGTGTGAAGAAATGAGAAGGAGGAGTGCCCTTTTATAAGAGGGGTGAGGGGCACCTTTGGAAAAGCTAGAAATATTAATTTATAATAAATTCATATTCGGTTTCTAATGGCTCCAAAGCTTATTATTAAAAGGTTAAGGTGGGGATAAGTCTAAAACCACTCAACCAATAGAATTTAGACAGGTTTGGTTACTTATATTAACCTTATCTTTAAGTATTAACTCTAAGTTAATTAGTTTCACTTTTACAATGTCTTTTTGTATTTTTATATAATATGGTTAATAAACTTACTATATACATCCAAGAGACCCCCAATTGGTACATTAATGATGAACCTATCATGATATAAGTCTCTTGGACGAACCTTAGATTTTTAGGAATTTAATATCAATTAATAATATAATATTTGTTTTAAGAACTCTTTTATGTCAATTTTGACACTATTCAATAGTTGATTTTTTTGAAACTCATAACAGATTGATTACTTCGAAAAAAGTCAATTATATCAATCCTAATATATCATATTATCCTAGAAAATTAGTTTAATTCATTAAAAGTTTCATATTATATTTATTTGGGTATTTATAATATCAATTATTTTAATTTTTCACTATTATAGTAATTACTGCATCATCATTGTGTCATATATAAAATAAATTATTTAATGTCTAAAAATTATAAGTAAAATATCATTATTTAGGAACTCTTTTTAGCTTTCTAATGAATATTTATAATCGAAAATCCAACATGTATAACCCTATGTAAAAATTGTTCTTCTAAAATATGTAAGCTTATGCCATTTTTGTATTCATTTTAACTTAATTAAAATAAAGTGTCATTATCACTTACAAGTGGATCAATGGGGTCCCAAAATTGACACAAAGATGCCCATGGTCGACCATGTATCAACCAATAGGGTTAGGACACGTTTTAGGGTAATTTAGTATTATTATAATATTATTTTTTTAACCCCTATTTACCGGATTTACCCTTTAACCATGGTAAATAAAATATTTACCGCAGTAATTATTCAAAATGTGTAAAAATAAAAGTTACCTATTTACACAATTTGAACATCCTGATTCCAAATATGGAATCCATTTTCCTAAATTCAAAACACAGAAGTGGCAGAAATTAATTTAAAATTAATTCCCGCTGTCAAAACAAAAAGCGTGTTTTTAAGAGATAATAACTATCAAAAGATTGACACTTGTTTATGTTCGGTTTAATTGTAAAATTATGTCCAATGATAAACATTAAATTGAATGGTAAAAATATATTCTAAATATACTTTAAAACCACTCAAATTCATAATTTATCACTATTAATTATTTTGATTAAAAAAGTTGTTTTTAATTAAAATTTATAAATTTTCACTATTCATCAAAATATGAAAGTTATCCGAAATGTACCAAAATTTCATCCTAGGCTAATTTTGATATTCCGAATCCAAAAATGAAGTCCATTTTGAAATATAGAATATATATGATTTCAAAAAGTAGGTATTACTATTCACAACGGCTAGTTTAATTAGTTGTGGTGTGTGTTAGAACTCGAGGTTGCGTACAACACACGCTATCGCATTATTCGAAGGGAAACGTACCGTAGAAGCTTGGGGTGTTACATTCTCCCCTCCTTCAAATAATTGCGTCCTCGCAATTTCTAGGGTATTACTGCATAAAAAGACTCGGGTGGTTCTTCATCATAAGTTCCTCGGGTTCCCACGTTGCCTCTTCCATCTTATGATTTCTCCACAAAACTTTTACCAGACGCGTCGTCCGGTTTCTCAGTACTTGTTCTCTTGTATCAAGAATCCTGACGGGCTCTTCACAATAAGAGAGATCCGGTTCCAGTTCTAATTCCTCATAGGTGAGTACATGCGTTGGGTCAGGCATGTATTTTCTCAACAGAGATACGTGGAACACATCGTGAACTTTGGAGAGACTTGGCGGCATTGCCAATCGGTAAGCTACAGCCCCAATTCGTTCTAGAATTTCGAAAGGTCCGATGTACCTGGGACTCAATTTACCTTTCTTACCAAAACGTATGACTCCCTTCCACGGAGATACCTTCAGGAAAACATGATCACCGACTTGAAATTCCAAATCCTTCCTTCGATTATCGGCATAGCTCTTCTGCCTACTTTGAGCTGCTTTAATGTGATTTTGGATTACCTTCACCTTTTCCACCGTTTCCTCCACCAGTTCTGGGCCTACAAGTTTTCTTTCACCAACGTCATCCCAACAGGTTGGTGTACGACATCTCTTTCTGTATAACGCTTCATATGGTGCCATCTGAATACTCGAATGGAAGCTATTGTTATAGGAAAATTCTACTAGTGGTAAATATTGATCCCACATACCCTGAAAATCAAGTGAGCAAGATCTCAACATGTCTTCTAAGGTTTGAATAGTCCGTTCTGATTGTCCGTCTGTCTGAGGGTGGTAAGAAGTGCTCAAATGAAGTTCAGTATCCAGGGATTTCTGAAGACTTTTCCAAAATCTTGAAGTAAAACGGGGATCACGATCAGAAACAATCGATAGGGGTACTCCATGAAGTCTCACAACTTCATTAATATACAGTCTTGCTAGACGTTCCAGGGGTAGATCTTCTCTTATAGCAAGAAAATGTGCTGACTTGGTAAGACGATCAACAATAACCCATATTGCATCGTTCCTTCTAGGAGTCTTTGGTAGCCCCATGACAAAGTCCATTGTAATATTGTCCCATTTCCACTCCGGTATGGGAAGAGGTTGCATGACTCCTCCAGGCTGTTGCCTTTCAGCTTTCACTTATTGACAAACCATACACCTTGACACAAAATCAGCAATCTCCCTCTTCATGTTGTCCCACCAAAAATGTTCCTTCAAATCTCTATACATTTTGGTGCTCCCAGGGTGTATAGAGAAATTGGAACTATGAGCATCATCCAGCAATTCCCTTTTTAGATCAGGTAAATCGGGAACACAAAGTCTCTTCCCGAATTTCAAAATTCCATCTTCATACACAAAGTCTCTTAATCTCCCATCACTCACAGCTTTAATCTTCTTTTGGAATTCTTCATCATCGGCCTGAGAACTCTTAATCCTTTCTAGTAAAGATGGTTTGGCAACCATTTGAAAAAGCATTGATGTTTCACCTTCCGTGGTTATTCCCATGTCCATCTTCACTAGATCCATGAAAATTGGATCCCTTTCAATTCTCATATTGTTCAAAACTCCATGGTCTTTTCTACTCAAAGCATCTTCCACCTTGTTTGCCTTCCCCGGGTGGTAGTGTATCGTACAATCATAATCCTTGAGTAATTTAAGCCATCTCCTTTGCCTCATGTTGAGTTATTTTTGTGAGAAAATATACTTCAAACTCTTGTGATCAGTATAAATCTCACATTTTTCACCATAGAGGTAGTGCCTCCATACGGGTAAGGTTATTATTCATAACCTGAGTAAGTTGTCCCAGTATGGTGATTAGCTGATCGGCACCAGTTGCATCACCAGCCCCACTATAATTATCTTGAGCAGGAGGGCAATCCCTACATGGAGTGCGTGCATTGATACGGTTTCCATTTCTTCCACTAGGCGCCATTTCTAAACAATGGCATAAACTAGATCAGTTTATGAATCAAAATACATAATCCCATACTTATAAAACACTAAACATAAATTGAACTATCTATGGATATAATCCATAATCATAAATATGTTTTCTTTGAGGAAGTATATACTCATAAACCCTTCATAATGATTTGTAAAGAAAGTGAGAGTTATCCTAAGCATATCCCCCGGGAGTGTCGTAACCAAGAGTGCAGCAAGGCCCGTTGTCGTGCACCAGTTCCCGTTCGAGTCTAGCTCAAAGCGGTGTTTTCGGGTTTTACCCCTAGGTACATCTGTGCCAGAGCCGCCTCTACCTGCTCGTATCCAGACAGGGATGTATTGCTCGGAAAACTCACAAAGTCTCTACAATACCAAAATTCTAGGAAGTTCTTCTATACTAATCCTCAAAGTTCATCTTAGGTCTACGTGCTCTAATCAGAGCTTATCTAAATCTAGTTTCCAAGGTTTGTACTAAACTTCCTCTGATACCAACTGTAACGCCCCGACCCCAGTTGCCCAGAGTCGGTGCAATAATTACATAACATTGGCACGATCACAAGAAAGATCAAATCTCGAAAGACCGATTGGTTTAGTAGCCTTGGAAACACTAGATATATTCATAAGTTTTACATTACATTTCAAAGTGAAAAACTAATACAACAACATAATGTCTCAATAGACCACACTATAATCCCCTCATAATATCCCTTCAAGTCAATCATAATATACTTCTTCACTTCTTGGGAAAAATAAAACATAGAAAAGGGGTGAGCTCAAATGCCCAGTAAGGATAACAATATAGCGGAAACTTTCATAAATAAGAATAAACATTTAAGGCAATGTATAACTAAAACAAAAGCCTTTTAAATATGAACTTTCAACATGGTATGGCATAAATAAAATGAAATAATGCCATTTACTCATTCACATGGATATTCTACTAATCGAATAATCACATGCAAAATCACTAACGACTTTCATAATGTTGGAATGCATAATGCCAGACTATCATAACCACATAGCCAAGGCCTCGTGCCAAGACTACAAATAAGATTTTGTCAAGGCCTTGTGCCAAGACACTAGTTTGTCTCATGAGACCTACCGATGCATCGAGGAGCTATAGCGGGCTCCACCCGTCACTTATTAAGTCCAATGCATTCCCATATGAAAAGGTTTAAACATAACATAAACATTCGTATTAAAACTAGCATACGAAATGTCAATAATTTCACCATAAACTATGAATGGTATAAAAATATCACATCCACAGTCAAACATATCACAAAACCTTCAATACAATATAAAAGTTTTGTATCATAATAAATCAACTTCAAATAATCTTAGAATCCATCAAAGGATGTTGACATAGATGAAATCAAAATTCTTTTTAAAGAAATATCTCCTTTAATTTTGAAATCATTTAAGATCCATATAAAATAAGACATTTTCCTTGAAAATATCCTTATAATCTTGTACGGAAAGCTTCGATGATTTATAACGGCGGAAAATAACCGCACCCGCCGTATAAGTTAAAAAAAACATTCTTACCTCAATTTTGTCGAAAAGGTTAAAAAGGACCTTGTTTTGAAAACGACGGAAAGATTCCTTTATAAACCTCTTATAAAAATTCAAACAAGGGTATAAATGACTTTAACCCATATTCTTGTAAATAGTAAAAATATTTTGAAATACATTTTTAAGAAACATGGATGTGGATGATAAAGAGATCCCAGTAGATTATTACGTATAAACAACCTCGAATAATGAAGAGATTGTGAAATAAACCTTACCTTGTACTTTTCCTTTGTTGGGGTAGGTTAACCTCCTGTATAATGGTGAAATAATTATTATTAAATTATACAAGAATCATATACATTAATATGATATCATATATGATCTTTTAATATTGATATCTTAGTATTATCGTTGTTTCGGGTGTTAACTTACTTGTTTTCTTTCATATGTTTTGTTACGTAAGACATGTTTGTAAAGGATAGGTTGTATATTTTTCATATCCAGAATGATATCAAGTCCTTAAACATCATTTTTAAATCATCAAATGATAATTATACTTTAATGGTTACGATGGAGAATGAATCTCATCGCATTCGTGGAGACGGTAGTCCGTACGTACGCACGAGCGACAATATCATTCTTTTGATATTAAAATAATATATAAATGGATGGTATATCATATATACAGAATCATTAACATGTTATATTTATTATTTACATGAGTTACACATCATTATTATACCCATCCAAATAATATTATATTGAATAACAATTACACCACGACGTGGAGACGGTAAGCCGTACGTACGCACGTATGGTGACATGTTATTCAAAGGGTGGATAGAATACTGAATATGGTTGTACCATACTTATAATAACATCACAGTATATGTGAGATACTGGAGTTATTATTTTAGAATGGTAAGAACAAAGGAAGAAGAAGTGGAAGAAGAAATGAACATAGAAAAGGGTGGTGAAATCATTACCTCTTCTTCGGGTTCTTCCTTTTGATTTGATCAAAAGGGCTCCTTAGGTTGGCTTTCTGATCAAACTAAGGCCTCTAGGTTGTATTTAGGGATGTTGGGAGATTATTTGGGCAGAGTTTGGCCGAACCAAAAGGCTTTGAAGGTGTGAAGAAATGAGAAGGAGGAGTGCCCTTTTATAAGAGGGGTGAGGGGCACCTTTGGAAAAGCTAGAAATATTAATTTATAATAAATTCATATTCGGTTTCTAATGGCTCCAAAGCTTATTATTAAAAGGTTAAGGTGGGGATAAGTCTAAAACCACTCAACCAATAGAATTTAGACAGGTTTGGTTACTTATATTAACCTTATCTTTAAGTATTAACTCTAAGTTAATTAGTTTCACTTTTACAATGTCTTTTTGTATTTTTATATAATATGGTTAATAAACTTACTATATACATCCAAGCGACCCCCAAGTGGTACATTAATGATGAACCTATCATGATATAAGTCTCTTGGACGAACCTTAGATTTTTAGGAATTTAATATCAATTAATAATATAATATTTGTTTTAAGAACTCTTTTATGTCAATTTTGACACTATTCAATAGTTGATTTTTTTGAAACTCATAACAGATTGATTACTTCGAAAAAAGTCAATTATATCAATCCTAATATATCATATTATCCTAGAAAATTAGTTTAATTCATTAAAAGTTTCATATTATATTTATTTGGGTATTTATAATATCAATTATTTTAATTTTTCACTATTATAGTAATTACTGCATCATCATTGTGTCATATATAAAATAAATTATTTAATGTCTAAAAATTATAAGTAAAATATCATTATTTAGGAAATCTTTTTAGATTTCTAATGAATATTTATAATCGAAAATCCAACATGTATAACCCTATGTAAAAATTGTTCTTCTAAAAGATGTAAGCTTATGCCATTTTTGTATTCATTTTAACTTAATTAAAATAAAGTGTCATTATCACTTACAAGTGGATCAATGGGGTCCCAAAATTGACACAAAGATGCCCATTGTCGACCATGTATCAACCAATAGGGTTAGGACACGTTTTAGGGTAATTTAGTATTATTATAATATTATTTTTTTAACCCCTATTTACCGGATTTACCCTTTAACCATGGTAAATAAAATATTTACCGCAGTAATTATTCAAAATGTGTAAAAATAAAAGTTACCTATTTACACAATTTGAACATCCTGATTCCAAATATGGAATCCATTTTCCTAAATTCAAAACACAGAAGTGGCAGAAATTAATTTAAAATTAATTCCCGCTGTCAAAACAAAAAGCGTGTTTTTAAGAGATAATAACTATCAAAAGATTGACACTTGTTTATGTTCGGTTTAATTGTAAAATTATGTCCAATGATAAACATTAAATTGAATGGTAAAAATATATTCTAAATATACTTTAAAACCACTCAAATTCATAATTTATCACTATTAATTATTTTGATTAAAAAAGTTGTTTTTAATTAAAATTTATAAATTTTCACTATTCATCAAAATATGAAAGTTATCCGAAATGTACCAAAATTTCATCCTAGGCTAATTTTGATATTCCGAATCCAAAAATGAAGTCCATTTTGAAATATAGAATATATATGATTTCAAAAAGTAGGTATTACTATTCACAACGGCTAGTTTAATTAGTTGTGGTGTGTGTTAGAACTCGAGGTTGCGTACAACACACGCTATCGCATTATTCGAAGGGAAACGTACCGTAGAAGCTTGGGGTGTTACAGATGGTGTGGGGATAACACATATGGACTTTCTGTGGCATGTGTTTCATCCCATGGTGGGGAAGGAGGAATCATATTATGATGATTGTACATGGTACATCTTGTGGTCATCACACATGGTAGGATGTGTGGGTTTATCCCATTCCAATCATACACGGGGAATATTTTGTTCACCATAAAGGGTAGGGAAATAGTTTTATGTCATGTATTCAGGACATTTTTAGGTAGTTTAACATCATACACTAAGATGTTGGGATAGTAAATTTTACATCATGAAGCTTGGATATAGGATGATACTACACCTGAATAGACCATATATGAGTACCAGATGAGGATACGGCACTATCCTGCATCAATGAAAAAGGAAAGATGTTTCTCTTGATGATGTTATCTTCAGGCTTATGTGTATACTACTCAGGTTTCTATGGGTGGCATGTGGTGTAAACACTGCCATGGTGAAGTGTTAAATGCGGGTCCCGGCATTAAGGTGACTATTCTTAGTATCAATATTCATTATGGTGTCTATTATAAGGAGTAAAAGGTGATAAAACTATCTAATACATGCTTTAATAAAGGAGTCTATACATTAGGGTTCTTAATACCATTCGTGTAGCTGGTTGGAGTCTGGGAAAATTAAGTTTGAATGGGTATTGGGCACCTGGGTGATCAGCTTTTCTGAAAGTTTCTTTTTCAAAAAGGATACACCATAGAGAGGCCTGATGGATGGGTTTTGTGAATGTAAGGTGATTTTTGAAGGATATGAGGTTTGAAAAGGGTAGAGGGCTCATGAATGTGGGACCATCATGAAATAGGTCATCCCTACCTCAGGGTAAAGTCTTGGTTCCTGAGGGTATTGTTTCTTAAGGGAAAATTATCTCATAAAATCTAAATTTCCATGAAGGGAAGTATTCTAACATAAAGATCATGGCCTTCCTGAAAGGAATCACTATCATGGTTTAAAGTTATCATAAACCCATGGGAAAAGGTTTCACAAAATAGATCTACCAGTAAAATCCATCTCCCCTTTTACTCATAAAGGGAGGAGTTTTTAAAATTTAGAGAATTTTTCAGAAGTACAAGGGTCACATAACTATTTAGGTCAGAGGTAAGTAGATATTTATTGGATATATAGAGACTGGAAGATACCTTTTGTGAAATTTAATTCCTTTTGAAAGATATAAACCATTACGGCTATCGGTGAGTTTGATTAAGTGGGTATACACTGCGCAGAAGTTACCATTTGAACCTCTATGCAGCGTCGTAGGCCTTTAAAAGTCATGGAACACTCTAAAGGATTTTAACATCACAGATACTCAATATTAGGTGGATTTAGGGCTTTCTTAAACCTAAATTTTTATTAAAACATATGTTTTATATTCAAAATCACTCATGAAATGTGTTTTTCGATGTCAACAAGTACCCCCCCCCCAGAATGGGAGTCAATGCAGGAGTGGAGGTTTGGATTATAAGGTAAAACCCAAAAAATGAGTTATATGGGTACCTTTTCATGAAATATTTCTCAACCTGTTTTCATGTAAATAGGGGGAGAGTCCTGAGAAACCATGAAAATTTCTTTTAAGAGAGGCCCTCACTCTCTTTTCATGAAACTCAATACTTTTGTGAGTGTTTTTTGATATCGATCATTACTACTTGGGAAAATTTGTTACTTTTTTGAACAGTTATTATATGAAAAAACTTTCATAAGATAGTAACCTTTCATGAATGAGACCTACACAAACCTGGCTTTTAGGAACCAAGATATAAAAATTTTAAATGTCCTGAAGATGGATGTCAAAAGTGTTGAAGTTATGGCTAATCGATGAATGAGTATGGATGGAAAAATAATGATTGGGGGAGCTTCAGAACAACATCAGATTATGAAATTCTTATTTAATTACTGGTAGATTCATATTAGGAATATCTTATTTGTGAAAGGTTACTATTATATGGATTCCAGTTGAGGGATGATGTGTTCATACCTAGTGTCATTCGAGATGAGCTTTCTTACTAGATCAAACGACCACTTGGGCTTTACCCATGGAACAAGTCTATCATGGGTCATTGTGTAAAATTTCATGCATATATTAAATCCCATTATCTATGGAACCATATTAATAACATCAATGGGGAATCACTTATTATAGAGACATCCCCTCCTCACTAAAAAATCATTTTCAAAGTGGGCCTGGGGGATAGTCTCCAAGGATGGGTAGAGAAGTATGATGTATTCCAGGGCAGAAAATTCATGGAAGAATGGTCTTGGGTATAATGGTTATGCCATTCCTATAATTAATTTGAGGTGGATATGAAGAGTTTAGGGATATATAAAGTAACATGGACCTCAAAATTCCATGTTTACTACCATTTATAAATTATGTTAGAGATTCAGAGTAGGTGGCCATCGGGGACCAATACATTTCATCTACACCATGGGGAGGATAGCATCATCCTATGGGGCCTCTATTAGATTGCATGGGTCCCTATTCAGGGGGATATGTATGATGAGTTCCTCCCTACTAAACATTTTTGGGATGACCAAAGAAAATTCTAGCAATAGAAAGGGATTTACTTCATCTCATGCAAGTGGAGGATGAGCATAAGTCCGGGATGAAGGATATCCCTTACAATGAGTGGTTTCACTTATATCTGAATGAGATTGTGGATAGGATACCATTTAAGCCTCTCTAATTCCATAAAGTATCACAACTAGTAAAGGATCACAAGTAATTGATGATTTTGGAGTCGAGATAGTGGTGCACATGGGGGTATAGTATGAAGCCTAAGGCCCCTATGGTCATATTGGAAGGGTTCATCATGGAACTTATTAGTGTCTGGATGATCCTGGTCCATGATTTTCACATGGGGGTGTATTTAACCACATTGATTATGGAATCAGTGATGTCTAAGGGGTTTCACATCAATCTAGTGGTGTTATTGCTATCCAAACTATATAAGGTATTATGGTGAATAAAAAAGTGAAAGAATCCCCTCCTTATGTAAATTTTGTTTCACTTTTTGTATATATGGGTAGATATATACATGGGGTGCATCAATTCTTGAATATGATCTCCCTTATTATCATGAAATTCTAACCTTCCATGTTGAACATAACCGGGAGTCGGCCTCTTATGATGGATCCAATTATCATGCAAGTGAGGATCATGTTTGAGGACCTATTAATCTTCCACCTATTCCCCCTCTTAATAGGGATGATTAGAGATGGTTTGGTAGGGACATTGGAGCAGTGGTCCAATGTACTAGACTTCTAATGTGGGGTACTTGTGGCCATGGTGGATTAAAAGGTTATTTTTGAACGATATACTTCACACCAGTTTTCTAGGCAATTCTGATGACTTCATAGGCTCACCCTAAGGGTGTACACTAAGGTTCACACAAGAACCACACCTTGGTTCTCTGACAAATATGGAATATTTTTTCATGACAAGATGTTAGTGGGAGGAATTATATGTTTTCATCCAATGCCATATATGCTATCTTCCTTAACTACATGCTTAACTAGGAAAGTGCACATCTTATGAAGATACTAAGGTGAGCGGTGACTCATGTGGACTCTGGGGAAGGGTAACCATAGTCATGGGGATAGGGGTGTGTGATGGAAAGTAGTGTATTCTATAGATGAATAATTGGTCTAGCAGGGAGTGTAGTGGTAATAGCTCAATTAGCTCTATAAAGAGGAGTATATCCAGTCCCAAAACATCTGGGAAAGTGTCCTTGGGAGGAATTTGAACCCTTAGGAATGGTTCTTAGTGAACAAGACATGGATTTGGGGAAGTGGTTTTCACCCCTAGATATTCCTGGTGATAACGTATTCCTTGAATCCTGGGAGATATGAAAAATCTATAGAAAACGAAACCCTCTCTATAGGATGTGTCTACACCTTCATAATGATGGAATAAACCAACATATAATAGACCATTCATGGGTAGGCTTCCATACTCCCTAAGTAGAGGTGGTATAATATCTTACCGATCTGGAATTTTTTGTCCACTCTAATGGAGTCATGAATCTCCTAATATACTTTGTGAGGATACTTCTGAATATACCCTCTCCTATAGACCATTTTTAGGGTCAATTGGATAAACACATGATTGTACTTGAGGGGTTGTTCGAAGATGAATCTCAGGGGAGAAATGCCTACATGGACTCCCTTTAAGAAGGACATCTTGTTATTTATCAGGTAAATTTTCTAGTTTTTTGTTCCTTTTCCAAATTCTAAACCTCTAATATTGTTGTATAACTCTTTTTTACTTTTGTAGGAATCATCACGTACCAAAGAAGAAAAGGTTTTTTATGAACCTATGGTGGAGGAAAAGTAAGTCCCAACCCCTAAGTGGGTGGGAATGGGTCCCCCTTATGATGTTTTTGTCACAAATGACCAACCATCTGTTATCAAGGAAGCACTTGTGACAGAGGTTATTTCTCAACAACCCCAAGTGTTACTTAGTAAATCCTCTTTTCTTTGTTGGGTTTGAGGATTTTTACATTGAAATTTTGTTGGATTTTTTCTATTTAATATATCCAGTGTACTTTGCTGAGGAGTATCCCCCAACATCCGAGGAATCAAAACCTATGGAAATTTTTTCACAAGATGATATTATAGTGAATATCACTAAATTGATGGCCATATTTGACAAATCCTATAAGTTTTATCCCTTTATACTTTTTATTTTTTTTCTTACCTTATGAAATTTGAGTCTTGCTAACCCTATATCTACATGAAAGTGAGAATAGTGTTGGGGATCCAGACACCAATGGAGATTCTAGAGTCAGTGAGGCCTATAGCAAAGGAAATGTGGCCGACACTACATCCTCAACAGGGGTGAAAAAGGTTGTGACCTGAATGGTGGTGGTTGAGGATGTCGTCGTAATTGAGTCTATTCCATATGTGTTATAGGATATGGTGGATGAAAATGTTTCCTTCACATATGTGACAAAGGGGGTTGTAATGCCTGAGCCTACCCCAAATATTCCCCTAGAGGTAGTAGCCAAATTTGTGGGTAGAGAGTTATATGAGGTCCATTTTCATATAGATGTAGAGCCTACACCTATGAGAAGATTCATGTGGATGACCCTAGGATAAATTTTTTGGAGGTCTTCCCTGAAAATAAGCTTGTACCACCTGAAGGCTTTGAGGAATCTTGATACTACATGGATAAGAAGAACTGGATATTCTAGTGTAGATGCTGGTGGAGTGTGTGGAACTTTATCACCCACACTCTTTGAAAAAATATGACAAGTTAGATGGAGTACCTCCTCCATTGGATCTTGAGCCTAAGGACTGGCTATATGGACTCCCACAATATTCATGTTCTATCCTGATACTTACTCATTAAACAAGTCTAGGAGGAGTGTAAGGAGCTTGATTCCCCTTTTTATTAGTAAAATTATAATGGTATTAAGAAAATCCAAGCATTTGATGAGGAGACCACTCGGTAGGAGGGGAATTTATAACAATATGAGGCCATCTTTGCTACTATAGAAGATATGATCAAACATCTCAGGGAACAACTGGTGGAATTTGAGTCCAATTAAGCAGAGGAAACCTCCTTGGTAGTATATTAAATGGATAAATAGGATCGAATGTAGATTCAGGATGATAAGCTTTGACCTATCACAAAGGGAGAAGTGGTGGAGCTAGTTGAGAGGCAGCGAGCCCTAGAGGCTACTTGACAGAGGCTGACCGAGCTGGAAGACTCAATTGTCAAGGATTATCCTTTGGGAGTTTTCCTTTGGTTGAAATAAAGGAGAGGTTCTATCATGTGGATAACCCTCCAAAAACTTTTAAATATTTTTTCTTTAATCCTATGAATGCCTACATGTGTTTTTTTATCACATTAATGAGATAACCAATAATAAATCCATAATCTCATGTGTGTTGTGCTTGGTGCGGCAAAAAGGGAAAAACAAAAGATTTCTCAATTATATGATAGTTCCACATAGGGGATAAATACTTGAGTCCTGAACTATCTATTGACCATTGGGAGTATCCAGACTAGGAAAATATTGGTAGTAGAATAAGACTCTACAAAACTGACTTCCCTTCCTAGTGTGTGTAGGTGAAGGAGTGGGGTAACACCTAGGGTGTTGGATTCTACCTAAAGAATGGGAATATGGAGAAAATGATTCAAGATATCTGAGATTTTTATTTCATGGGGGTGATAGGTGAATGAGGATGAATGTTGAACATGTTCAAAATGTAGGTTCCTCACACTACCAAGAAAGGGGCCACACAAGTGAGGGTCGATTGATGACCTTCTTTGAAACATAGGGACCTATCAAATTTTATTGAAGATCCTTCTATGAATGTTCCTAGGATTTTAGGTGATCCACTATGGATAATAACCATTGTTGTTTGGGGAATACCATCTGAGCATGGAGAATAGTGGGGATCCAAATCAAGGGAGATGCAAAGTTTGGGGTGAACTAAAGGAATGTTTGGATGGAGTTCAATGCTCTTGGGATCACACCACCATGGTTCTAAGCACATTTGGTGTGCATATCAATCTAAGAAAAATCTAGACTCACCTTCAAATGGGAACATCATCTTAGATATTACATGATGTTCAGATAACGCAAAAAGTAAGGTATATGACCAGTTTCAAAGGGGGGAAATGTTCCATTAGGTGTGGTCTTGAGATACTTCATATTTTTACATTGTATAATGTGGATAGGAGGCATATAGTTTAACTTATTAATGTAAGGATATTGAACATGTAGTTTATGTTTATATAGTGAGGTAATGTTTTTTTCAGTTTAAGGTTAAATAACTTTAACTATGATTCCACATAGTTTAACATCATAGGGTTGAGATAAATGTAGTAATATTTAATTTCTTATGAACAGAACATGTGAAGAGTCGTGAATGGAGGAAGGAATTATTTTCTGGACTTAATTTTTTCCTAAACTAGTGGGTCTAGAGAGCACAACCAAGCTATTACTGAGGCTTATGGTGGGTCCTACTATCTTTTTACAACTTTTTAATTCCCTCATTTTTTCCCAATCTGCAAGGGAGACTTGGTGGGAAGAAGTCTGACTTTTTCATAGGTTTCCCCCTATGGTATTTTTCCACATAAAAGACTTATGTTCATCTTTCTTGGGGTATTTTAAGTTCATGTTGGTTGAACTAGATTGGTACATACTCAAGGGAATATGAATGGGTTTCCATATAAATTTTTGTACTAGGACTCCAAGTTTTTGGTCATAGAGTTCAGACTGATTGGAAGAGCTTATGTGGTAAAGGAAGCACTAAAAATATGGTCTAAAAAAGAGATAAGGGGATTTGATACCACACAATTTTTCACATAGTTTAATGTGATAATGTATGGACCACCTCTACTTGAATGTCACACCACCTAAGGCCCATCATATGAAAAAGGGCGCAAAAACAAGGAATGGTAAGAGAGAATATTTTCATATAGGACTAGGATAGGGGATCTAGGATTCATTACATATCCCATGACACTGGGAATCAGGCCACACATAGTTCTAGAATTTGGAATGGTAGGAGACAAACATCAGAGTTGGGAAGTATTTTTGAGTGAGGACATGGAAAAAATAGGGGTCGTTAGTTTGTCTATGCTCAGGAGGTGAGGAAAACTATATGAAAATCGGGGTTGTAGGGGTCCATTTGCATGTGATTTGAGGTCATAATTCTTAGACCATGGCAGATATTAGTTTAAGGTTATAGATCTTGGACCCAATAATAATACTCAAGGAGGACTCAGGTGGTTCCATGTAGTTTGAAACATGACATAAATTATGTCCTATAAGGCCCTATGCCTAAAAAAAGTCATGGGGTGAGTGAAACACTCTAGGATCTATTCTGTTACATGCTCAAACATTATGAATGATCATATCATAAAGAAATTATTGAGATTAAACCTAATAATAAATACCTTGGAATGATTTAGTGGTGGTTTTGGGTCTAGGATATAAGATCGGTCGTCACTACATATCCCATGGGACTAAGAATCAATCCAAATGTAGTTATAGAACACAACGTGGTAGGAAACCAATATTGAATGGGCGGTACCCTCTTAAGTGAGGTCCTAGGGTATCATGTAGTTTCACATCATATGATGGAGATGTAAACTATATAGATTAATGTATTATGGTAAATATGTTGAACACGCAGTTTATAGTCCTACAGTGAGGACATACCTTCATCGCCCGATTGATAGGGTCACCATACCACTCTTCTTCATATGAGGTATCACATCTCATAATACAAAGCATCCTGCATTTATGATGTCATTCATCTGATATATCTTTCATATGGTATGGTTACAATTTAATGTCATGTGATGAGGATGTTGGTTTTGATCATCTCACATTTTTTATATGAGGCATTTTTTGTTTATCATAGAGGGTAAGGATATAGTTTAGAGTCATGTGTTGAGGATGTTTGTTTTGGTCTTCTCACATTTATCATATGATGCATCTTATTTTTTTCACATGGGGTAAGGCTATAGTTTAATTTCATGTGATGAGAATTTTGATTCTGGTCATCTCACATTTTTTATATGAGGCATACCATGTTTGTCTCATAGTGTAATACTATATTTTAACATCATGTGCTGAGGATTTTGTTCATATAGTTTAATTTCATATGACTAGGATGTTGGTATTTCTAGTTTAAATTCATATAGGTTAGACTATGGGTCTCATGCAAAGTACCTCTTGAGTAACCTAGAATTTGTGGGAGGTTTGATATGCTCTTCATCCATGGTGACCAATGAGTGTGCACCATTAGAGTTAAACTTATGAATGAAGTAAGACCCTTCTCATTTGGGTTCAAACTTCAGAATATTTTTTCTAGGTATTATCATAATTTTTAGGGATAGTACCATGTCACCTTGAATGAAGGAGTGGAGGTTGGAATTTTTGTTGATCACCCTTGTTACTCGATTCTGGTGTCTCCCCAAGTTATACAGTGCCTAGAGCCTGTTATCCTCAATGGATTAAAAATAATATATAGGAACTTATACTACCCTCTCTATCATTTTATGATTAAAAAATTATCCATAGTGATGGTAACTGAACCTCTGTAGGTAAAACTACCTGTGTTCCATACACTAGAGAGTATGTGGTTTCATAGGTATAATTTCAATCTATTGTCCAATATAACCATACAGTATTCTGGATATTATTAGTAAAACTCGTTTTATTCTAACCTTCCATCTTTTATAGCATGTTATATAGAGATTCGTTGAATGCCTCAATATTCCCATTCACATATGCATAGTAGCAGGAAGTGTGGTTGGATCAGATTTTGTAATGGGTGTATGGCTTCTTCATCTTGGTGGCTCAAAATTTAGTGTCATTGTTTGTGATAATGCTCTAATAAATCCCAAATCAATGGATGATATGGGACTCGAAAAACTAAATCATAGACTGGGTCTATAATTATTTGCAGGGGATGGATTCTATCAACTTTGAGAAGAAATTGGTGGTTGTTAGAATGAACTTGTACAATCGATCTGTCATCTATGGGTAGGGACCCACAACATTAAGTCTCCATTATACGAAGGTCTCGGAGTACCTAGAGGCATGGAGAAGCTCTGGCAGTTGATGCATGAGTTTTTCATGGATCTGGTATGCATGATGCCTCTTGGAGAACTCAATGCATTCATGAACCATAGTGGGATAGAAGTAACCCAACCTTTAGATCTAGTGAAAGAGTTCCAACCCTGTTTGATGGGATCTACAGGACCTAGAATGTACCTCTTGAATTAATTGGGGTATCTCCTTCCCTTAGAAGGAATGGAGGAGGATTCCATGAAATTTATATCTATTGAGAGATTGCTTGAGGCTGGGGCCACCCTAGAGAGTGAACTGTGATGCACGATAGAAGATTTTATTACATTCATCTTGACCTAGAGGGAGAGTTCCATGCTAGAGATAATTAATGAATGGAGTCATCAAATTAGGTTCTTATTTGATGTTCAGGTAATTTGGGAGACCTATTGTAGATATATTAGAAGCTAGTTGGTTTATCGATTAGCTGTCATCATCAAAGGTGATGGGGAGATGACTATCTGATGTGCCACATGAATGACTAGGTCATCCTGACCAGGCTCTTTAAGGGATGAATCCAAGATTTTCAAAACATCGTCTTGGCTATTTTGTGACTAAGGAACATGAGTCACCATTGGATGGGAATGGAATTTGGCCATTAGCTGAAGAGTCTGATCTATCATGGGGAAATATCTTTCTTTCTGATGATATATTCATTATTAATATACTTTATGACCATATTAGATTCTCCATTCACATGAAAATGGGGGACATTAATCTCATGGGAAAAATCAATAATGGTAATTAGATCTGAATACTCATCCTTATCGTTAGTTCAGACTTCCGATAATAGGAATGAGTATGGAAATATGGACAATGCTGGTGTGATGAAGACAATCCCCAAGCCCACCCTATTTATTTTGGTGTCATTGATCCTTCTACCGATCAGGCTTTGGGAATCACCATCAAATTGAATCTTCTAACAGGCTTTGGGAAGCACCATCAAATTGAATCTTCTAACAAGGCACATTTTGATCCATGGAGAGGAAGACTTCATCTAGGAAATCAAAATCTAGGGGTAGATTCTTAGAGGATGGGTGTTCAGCCAAGAAATATTCTAGTTCTTTTCCCTTGAAATCTTTCTAGGAAAAAAACCAATGTTTAACTACTACAATATTACTTATCCATTCATAAATAACCCTATCACATTGGGGTAGTTTATAATATATTATTGTGATTAAACACAGGATACTAGTTGTATCTCACAGTGCTTCAAGTAATACCACAAATTCTACATTGCATAGACCAGTCTGAGCCCACTATTCTTGATGGGGGTTATCTAGTATCCATGTTGAGGGTATGTGGATTAAATAATATAGAATTTAATCTCTATCCTCATTATTCATTTAGGATAAAAGGGTGATAAGGGACCATTCTAGGTTAGTCACATAAATGACCAGAGGCTTTCCTAGGAAAGGAGGCATCAAGATTGTAGGTTATATAAGATAATACTTAATTTACTTAAAAGTGGTTTGTATGTCCTTATCCCATTAATAAGAGACACATTTCTTCATGAGCCTTGAAAAGGGATTACAGATTCTGGCCAAATTTATAATAAATTGTCAATTATAGGATAAGTGGTCTTGGAATCCTCACAAATCTCGAAGGTTGTGTGGATGAGGCATTTGATTTAAAACCTTGATTATCTCAGGATCAATCTCAATGACTTTGTATATTATGATGAATCCAATAAACTTTCTGGAGGTAACTCTTAATGCACACTTGAATGGGTATATCTTCAAGTGACAGGAATAGAGGATATAGAATACTTTCTCAAGGTCTTTAAGATGGTCCTATAATTGGTGGGAATTTACAACCAGATCATTAATATAACACTATATCAATTTTCTAAGGATTATATTGAATATATGTTGCATATCTCACTGGTAGGTGTCTCAAACAACTTTCAAGATGAAAGGAATCACTTGGAAGGATAAATTTCCCTATGGTTTCCTAAAGGTAGTGGATTCCTCATCCTTGGGGGCCATCTAGATCTGATTATAAATTGAATATATATCCATGAAGTAGAGGTCCTAGAAACTATATGTAGCATTGGTAAATAAATTTATCACTGTAATGGGAAATTCATCTTTTGGAAAATGGCAGTTGAGGTCCTTGAAGTTTATACAGACTCTAGTCTTCCCATTTTTCTTCCTGATTAGGATTATGTTGGCAAGACACATGGGGTACTGGACCTATTTGATGAATTTACACTTAATAATCTTGTAAAATTTTCCCTTGAACAAGGAACCATAGGGTGGTTGCATCTTTATGGGAGGCTATTTGAACCCATGGTGACCCATAGGGAGGCTAAAGTGATAAATTAATACTTGAGGATCAAACCTTGGCATCTGATTATAGATCCAATCAAACATGTTGTGGTGTTGTTTTAGGAAATCCATATACTCCTATTATTCCAGTGACATTTCCACACTGATCAGTGTTAGGATTAGATTTTCCCAAGTTTCAAGGTTTACTTGGGTAAACTCATCGACTATGGTGGAGGCACCATCTTCAAAGGTAAAAGGTGAGTCTTCCAGATCCACTCCATTTGGGGCTTGTGGGCCAAAAGAAGGAAGTAACTCCTCTGAAACTGCAGATCTAGGAATGGTGATGGAATCTACCATAATAGGGATAAAATCCCTAATGATGGGATCCTACTCCATGGAGATCATGATAATTAATGCTAATAAACCAATCCCACATAGTTTATGCCTATAAGATCCACCTTTGAGGTCAAAGCATTGATGATGGGTCAACTTCTCTCATGTCATCCCTTATTTGCAGAACATGCGATAATGTCAAGGGTTTAAGGATATGGGGATAACCTCTTGGTACTTTACAGGGTTATGGTTATTCAATATTGTCTAGGCCTATCCAATATAATAGTATGATGTGATCAGTGAGAACTTATTCTTCTTGGACACTATGAAATGACTCCCTAGGTTTGGGGTTATGGGTTATATTCGTTTGATTGGGTAGATAAAGCTATGTTTTAAGTCTACCCTTGGATCTATAGAAGTGAATTTCAGGTCATTAGGGGCATTGTTATTCTAAACCCCATCATTTTGGAGCTGTTTTAACTCCCCTTTATAGTACCCAACATCCAGGTAGTGAACATCATAATAATTAAAGGGGGGAATTATCTCCCTAGAGTACCCTTACCTGACTATTGAGGGAGTATTTGAGGAATTTATGGTGTGAATAGGGGCCACTTCATGAAAATGAATCTAGGTCCTTCCTAGTAAGGAGATATAGGTATTATCTAGTGAGATTTTCATAAATTTAATACTTTCTACTAGGCTAATAAATTGTGCCTTTAGTTGAATTTTTTCACACAACTTCTGATTACTCATATCGTACACCTAAATTATAAAGCTAAAGGGAGTTGAATATGTTTCCATAATCCCCATATTGCAGAGTGTTCGGGTTGGGATGAGATTGATCTCAGATCCATTATCTACTAGGCAGTGGTGTATTTTCATGCCATTGATCTGGCCAGTGATATACAATGAGCATATGTGCCTTTGAATGGTAGTGCCCTCATATTCTTTGAAAAAAGATATGATGACCTAACATTTCTCATGCTTGGATTCCTCTACATGGTAAGACTCAATGGAAGATACCTCAATCTAAAACTAAAAGGGGATATTTAGGGATTTGATAAGGTCCTCACATGTCTCCTTTGAAAATTGAGTGAATCGAGGATCAAAAACCTTGTTGGTATGCCAGAAATGTGTTTTAACACTTTATATTTTCATGAAAGTGGCATATTTCTACCTGCCAAGGGTAATCTTTGATAGGGAGTGTATAAGGTGTCACTAGTTGAGGTGTTGGGGTCCAGTTAGTGATATCTTCACTCTGTTGTTGGTTAGAGGGTCTAGGTATAACACCTGACTATTGAGTACTACATGGCTGAGGGATCCTTGGTTGGATGTATCTGATCATGATATAGTTGTAGTTGATTTGTACGGCAACTAACATAGTTAGCTATGAAGGTGTACCTGACGGATTGTGTTGTGAGGGTCATGCTTGCTTGGCCCTATGTAAGGATTATTATCTAGTATCAGTGGCATGAACATCATGGTCTAAAACATTTTCCTGGATATTATGTATGTCATTATGTCCCCTACATATACTTTTATGGAGTCATCCCTTGAGGGGGTCATATGGACTTCCTCAACATTAGGAACAATAAAAGGATCTACTAGCCTAACAACATTGACAGAATCATATTCCTCTCCTTCATCCATGTAATATTATAGGATCATAAAATATTTGGTCATACTTCCCAATTAGGGGGTATGAAGTCACTAAGGGTGTAGGATAGTCTTGGGACTATTAGGGGTATTTGGTTTCATTTTTTCTATTACCAAATATTATTTTGAGACTTAGAATATTATGATAGAGATGTGAACACAGTGGTTAGAAGAGATGTGGAAATCGTAGGAGGTTCTGGTTTGCTCAAGTGGGTAAAGATAATATCATGGGTGTGAGCAATTGTATTGCGATCCAAACAAACATTTTACTTTTACTAAGAGTGGTTGAGGACTTGTTTCCATTCTTCAAATTCTCTTTTTTCATTGTTGGGGTCAGCAGAGACATGGGTTACTTCTCTAGGATATCATCCATCTTGACTAGGATAGGGTCCAATTGGTCCCAGAACCAATATTTAAATATGAATCATTCACTAATAGTATTCCTCAAGATATTTTGATATAGGTATCGATTGGAACAATCAATAAGTTCTTCCTCTTGGGATCTTCTGTATGATGAAAGGTTTAGGATGTCCTTTTCTAGGGATCTGATAAAGTACCCTGGGATATGTGTATCCTTGAATGAATATATCTTGTTCTTCCTTTCTGTAAAAGGAAACTTGGGTGTCTGGCCCAGACAGGGGTTCGGGGAAATGTTCTCTTAGTGAGGCTACACATAACAAGGATATGGTTGGTGAGGATGTACTTTACAAGGCTTCAGAATATGATGTTTATTTATTAAAGGGGATTTTTGGTGAACTAGATTTGGAGCCACTACATTATTGAGAGTTTATTTTTCTTATTTCATGGGCCTTCACATGTGAGATGGAAGGGGTAATGGGTGCGATCATTTCTTGGTCCACTACAAAGATTCTTCTATATGCTAAGATTTTTCAATGAATTATAAAAATATTCCCATATAATTCAGGGATATAACAACAAGGAACAAATAATATTTTAAATTCTTCACACACATTATTACTAGATTCTCCTAGTAAAGTTTCATATCAATAGAGTATCTGAGCTCCTTCCATCAGGTGATAAAGTCAGCAACTCACTCATCATACTTATTCTTACACTTAGAGAGGTCCACAATACTATCCATACACATTGTAGGGATAAACTAGTATAGGAACTGCCTATGGGGATCCTCCAAACAAAAAATATATCCTGAGGACTGTAAGGGTTGGTGTCCTGAGAACCAACTATTTTGTACTTTGATTACATGAATGTTCACTTATTATATATTGTTCATTGTTTTTCATGACTATAATATAATAATGTCATGGAATATTTGTTGCATTAATAAGGTCATGGAAGATCCCTGCTATGATGATAACCTTTAAATGCTATAACAATATTCTTAAATAAATTTCGGCAGTTGGATGACATGCTATAATAGGACACATAGTATACAGACCGTCATGTGCGAGTACTCGTAAGAATACAAGAATCTCTCTCATGGAGTTCGCACATGGTAATCTCCAAGATGGGAGATTATGAGAACAGACCCGCTAGTAGTAATTCTGCAAGTCTTGGTGTCATCAGACATTGCTATCTACGAGCATGTGTAATGGTCCTTAGACTAGAATATTATCATTAACTCATGTCATGACTCACGCACTTATATTTACTGACGAAAACCATCACACAGACAGTTGGTGGGAAGTAGGGTACGTTGGGTGTGTCACGAGTGACATGTTGGTAATGGATAAGTCGAGGAATGATTTGTCCCTTCCATTTATGGAAGTTGATATCTTGGCCCTTTGATTGAAATAGAACTGTCGCATTAAATTACATGGCCATGGTGTAAATTGTGAGTTTATTTTAGGTAGTCAAAGAACGACGAATCAAGCATATAGGTTTATGACACTACCATGAAACCTGCTTGATGAGATATCGAGATAAAGGGATTAAATTACACAGTAAGAATTTGTATGAGGTGATACGTCAATGCAGCGTCAACTTCTTTCTCTTGGGTTCCTTGACCTGTTGCTAGACAGTAATCTTGGACTTTAGGCAAGCCCACCTAATTCCAACGAGAAAGAGGCCTAGAGGGTCACACACTAAGTGTATTCAAGTATCTCAAGTAGAATAAAGATTATTCTCATACGTGGTTTAATAATTATTCAAGGAAGCCTAAATCGTTTTAATGATGAAGGAAGAAGGAAATGAAAAACAAGATATACGCGTTGTGTATTAAATATTACATGCCGTGTAGTTTTTCATGGAAAACAAGTACACGTCGTGTATTAATAATTACACACCATGTAGTTTTCTTTATGGAAAGGAAATGAATAAATGAAAAAAAGATATACACACCGTGTACATTTAATGTACACGCAGTGTAGTTTTCAATTAAAAACAAGTACACGCCGTGTATTTATTAATACACGCCGTGTAGTTTTTTCAGTCGGGATTTTGAGGATATAATATTGTTTCAAATTATGTTTATTATAATCAGCGTGGGCGCATGTCAAGGAATTAATTATTCGACATGGGGTTTAAATAAGAGTCAGTGAAATAAATAAAATGCATAACACGTTTATTTATTGTCATAACTCTACAACCTCAAACCTGATTATAAATATCCTCAAAACCCCAAATCTTTTCCTAAACACAAGAGAATCATTGTGCACAAAAATTATAGATAATTCTTTCAAGGCCAAAAGAACCTATTCCTCCAATAATGCTCTCAAGAATGAGACAGATCCTATTCCATTAGATCATGACGATCTAAGGCGGACAACGCAAGCAAAGGTTTCTCCATGCTTTCACCTGGAGACTCCTTTGGAGACGTCCTGAGATACGAGGTACACGTGTGGATCACCGCTAGAGGAATTCTACACTTGGCTTCTGCGATGAAACGATGAATCACATCGGAACGTGATAAATAACATCAATGAAGAAAGAACACCCAAAAGGTATTTCTTTTAAATTGATTAAATTAATTATAATCAACCTGTAACAATCCTACTTTGTGGTTCTGGTACTTTCCTTTTCTTTTTCCATTTCTGTGATTCGATTCGTGGAGACTGGAGTTTATCATCGTATTGATCCTAGATTGATCATTGTTAATGACAAAAATCCAAGTGTGCACATCCACCCACACGCTTCCGCTATTCCCGGAACCTTAAAATGGTATCAGAGGAGGTTACAATGTTGATTTTAGTTATTTAATTTTCATTGATAATTTATGCATTTATATTTGATTCAATTCGAAATATATCGTTCTATTAATTTGAATTAAGAAGATCTATTCTTCATCCTTTGTTTCACGATTCATATCACAGAAACGACCTTTTAATTTCAATTTTTGATTAAAATAAAAAACGAGAAACTCATCTGGAGGATCCGCTCTTTCTGTCTGTACAACACGGGATTACACGGCGTGTAATTAAAACTACATGTCGTGTACTTAGTTTCAATGAACCGGAACTGGTCCGCCAAACCACACCGTGTGAATTGAATATGCCTAATTATTAATCACACCATGTTGACCAAAATTGAATGGCGCATGGAAACCGGAATACACGGCGTGTATGTTGGAGAAACACGTCGTGTAGTCCATTCTGGCCCAGGTGAAAGTGTGTACAAGGATAAGCTGCGTACCACGTACACGGGATTTCCAGGCCGGTTACCGCATAACAAGTAAGTACACGCCATGTATGATTTATCTACACGCAGTGCACTCCAAAATTTCCAAAGTAAAGAAAACACACCAAAGCTCCCGACGTGTACTTTGGATAAAGAGTGAAAAGAAATACATGCCGTGTAATTATAAACTACACGCCGTGTACTTTTTAGAAATAGAATTTCACCAGGTTTCCTCTAATGTACAAAGACCCATACAAGGAATATGGATGAGAAGAATCTCAAGTAAATTCAGAAATTAATTTAAGATAAATAATTGATTAATTATAATATCATAATTAATTGAATTCGAGTGCGAATTATCTTAAATGAAAGAATAATTAAAAGAATTTGAATTCTAAATATGTGTAAATGTCGTTGCATTCTATAGATGATCATGAGCTAGACCAAATACCCTTTGTATGTGTATGGTTTCATTTAAATTTATTTAATTTAAATTTGTTGGCCTGTGAGTCTTTTTCCAATAAAATTTAGGGTCTGTGTGCCCATGGTTTCTTTAATATAAACCCATGTAATGGAGGATCTCCCAAACTAGAGGATATGGTTCAAATCCCGAAGCCAAGGCAAAACTGACACAAGAAGATACAAAGGTGGACAGGTGGGAGCTGAAAAACATGAACCACCGAGTTCAAAGTGTTTTTCCCTAGGTCAGGGTTAGCTTATCAATACCACTAGATAAGCTAACCAATAGAAGCTCATGATCATGCCATATTATTTTATTTCTGTCTAAATTGCATGGTTTATTTATTATGTATGTGTTGTCACGATCACATAGTTAATGAAATGAAAAATCATGCAAATATGGAATAAAATAAAAATTGGACTATGCGTAAATATTATCAGAACATGGTTAATCACTTAAGCTAGCATCACTTAATATTAAAAAGCATGTGATAATAAAAAACTACGCATAAAAGATTAAAATCCCTAAATATCATATTAAGTCAGAAAAAGAATTTCGTTACTTGATTAAGGGAAAGACTCAATAAAACTATGTGTTTGACCAACCCTTGTTGGGATACTTACTTTTATAAAAAAGCCCTTATGAAAGGTTTCAGGTTGACTTAACCATATTACATCAAGAGGAGTAGCCCTTTATAGACATGATGTAATATTGGAGGCAAGAGTTGAGGAAATCCAAGTCAGGATTTCAGGATTGGGGAGTCCACTCAACAGATCAAGGAACTATAAGCTCATAGTTGGCAATGACATGCCTACCTAAATACCTTCAAATAGCTTGACCAACCCTTGTTTGGGTTATGCGAAGGTAAATTTGGATCCTTTCCACTAGAATGTCAAAGCAACTGGACATTCTGAATTCAATGTTGAGGGCCATTGCGACTTGATAAAATAGTGGTAGAATTAATAAATTCATTTATTATTTTTCATAAAATGTAATCAGAAGGTACTGATAAATCTGCTCTTTTAATTTGTAGAATCGATATGAAAAACTCTTCAACCACATTTTCTCTACGATCAATTCTGGAAAAATACAATATCCTCACCGACAGTAACTTTTAGGAATAGTTTAGGCACCTTCGGGTTATCCTATGCCATGAACGAAAGTTTTACGTGCTGGAGTCATCACTTCCTGATCCCCCTTCCCAAGGGGTGAGTGATGAAAATTTCCTCATCTATGATCAACATTTTAGTGATGCACTCGACGTTCAATGTTTGATGTTGTCATCAATGTCTAGTGATCTCATGAAGTCTCATGAAGACATGGATGCCTATAGCATGCTCAAGCACCTCTGTGGTCTATACTAGGAGAGATAAAGACAGGAAAAGTTTGAGATCTATAAGGCTCTATTTTAGAGAAATCTTGGAGAGGGTGCTCCAGCTGGGCCTCATGTAGTCAAGATAATTGGATACATTGATCTCTTGGAGGTTCTAGGGTTTAAACTCCCCGAAGAACTGGGTACCGATCTCATTCTTGCATCACTCCCCCAGAGCTTCTCAAACTTTGTTGTGAACTTCAACATGAAAAACATCGAGAAGTCTTTGCCTGATCTTATTATCCTTATTTGCCAAGTGGACAATGACATGAAGCGTGAAAAGCCTTCTATCCTCATGGTGAACAAAAGGAAAGGGAAGGCGAATAGATTTAAGCCCAAAGCTTCTTCAAGGCCTTCCAATAAAATGAAGATCAAAGGGGGGGCAAGGTAACAGGATGTTGTTTGTTTCACATGTGGCAAGAAGGGCCACTGGAAGAAACACTGCACCTAGCCAAGGAAGTAATGGGAAGCTTCAGGTGCATTTGTTATCGAATGAAATATATTTGTTTCTACTAATTGGGTATTAGATACTTCTTGTGGTGCTCACATATGTATCCAAATATAGGAACCAAGTAGATTCAGAAAGATTGATTGATGTGAGGTAGATCTATGAGCAGCCAATGGAGCCAGACTTGCTGTTGTAGCTGTCGGGGACTACCACCTCACATTGCCAACTAGAATGATCTTGGTGTTAAAGGGTTGTTATTATATGCCTTATGTTACTAAAAACATTATTTCAGTATCCCGATTAGATACTGATGGATTCATGTTCAAGTTTGGAAATGAATGTTGCTACTTTTATAAAGATAGCATTTGTTTTGGTAGGGAACATTTATATAACGGCCTTTATGTGTTAGACTAAACAAACCAAGTAATGGCAATCGATGAAAAAGTTAATTCACATGACTCATACCACACCCAACTTTGGCATCACCAGCTAGGTCATGTCAATGATAAACTTTTGACAAAATTACATTAATATGGGTATTTAGATTCTTTCGAACTAAAACCACTTGGTGTATGTCATGCGTGCCTATAAGGAAAAATGAGAAAAGCCCCATTTAGTGGGAAAGGTGAAAGGGCTAAAGAGATTCTATAATTAGTTCACACAAATTTGTGTGGACCATTTCCAGTTGAATCAAGGGGTGGGTTCTCATAGTTCATAACTTTTACTGATGATTTTAGTAGATATGGATATTTCTACTTGATGAGGTATAAGTCATTTTCTTTTGATCGGTTCAAAGAATACAAGAATTAAGTTGATAACAAGCTTGGTAAGAAGATTAAGAAACTCCACTTAGATAGAGGAGGAGAATATCTTAATCAGGACTTCATTTATTTCTTACGGGAGTTTGGGATTCTATCTCAACTCACTCCTCCTTACACGCCACAGTGGAATGGTGTAAGCGAAAGGAGGAACCGTACCCTGATGGACATGGTGAGATCAATGATGAGTCATGCAATTCTTCCATTATCCTTTTGGGGATATGCATTACAAACAGTAGCACACATACTAAACCAAGTACCAACTAAATTGATAAATAGTATTCCATACGAGTTATGGAGTGGATGCAAAGCCATGTTATCGAATTTACATGTGTGGGGTCGCGAAGCATTTGTTAAGGCCTCTTCAGGTAAAAAGCTTTCACCCCAAGGCACAAAGTGTATCTTTATAGGATATCCCAAGGAAACAAAAGGATATTACCTATACAACCCCTTATAAAAAAGGGTTACAGTGGCAAGACACGCCATATTCCTTGAGAGGGGTCACGTCTCCAAAAGAGATAGTGGGAGCGAGATAGACTTCAATGAAGTCGAGGCTCAAGATACACAGGAGTTGGTACAAGAACAGATTTCACAAAGCCTCGTGGAAGAACAATCTGTTTCCAGAGACACAAGAACTGCGTAGGAGCATGAGAGAGGTGAGAGAACCAGAATGATATGGTTTTCTTTTCACTGAGGATGGTGAATCATTATTGGTTGACAATGATGGTCCTCTTACATACAAGGAAGCAGTTGAAGGCACAGACATTGCCAAGAGGCAAGAAGCCATGAATTCTGAAATGGATTCCATGTACCAAAACCAAGTTTGGATTTAGGTAGATCCTCCAGTTGATGTAAAGCCTATTGGTAATAAATGGGTATTTAAGAAGAAACTGGACATGGAGGGGCAATTCAGAACCTATAAGACATGACTAGTTGCAAAAAGGTTTTAGACAGCGTCAAGGAATTAACTATGATGAAACCTTTTCACCGATTTCGATACTGAAATTCATCAGAATCCTATTGGCCATTTCCGCTTACCATGACTATGAAATTTGGAAAATGGATGTCAAAACAGCTTTCCTTAATGGGAACCTCCAGGAAGATGTCTACATGACACAACCTGAAGGGTTTGTGACTCCAAAGGATGCCAATAAGGTATGAAAGTTGCAGAAATCCATTTATGGATTAAAGCAATCATCAAGGTCATGGAACATTCATTTTGATGAAGCTGTAATAGAATTTGGCTTTATTAAGAATGAATGTGAGCCTTGTGTCTACAAGAGGTTTAGTGGAAGTGAAGTTGTTTTCCTAATAGTATATGTTGATGACATATTACTAATTGGAAACGAAGTACATGTCTTATAGTCAGTTAAGGCATGGTTGCATAAATGGTTCTCCATGAAAGACTTGGGCAAGGCAGCATATATTCTTGGGATAAAGATCCATCATGATAGATCCAAGAGAATGTTGGGCCTGAGTCAAAGTACACACATTGAAAAGATATTGAAGAGATTCAGTATGGAACAGTCCAAGAGGGGATTGTTGACAGTGTCACATGGTATTCATCTTTCCAAGAAAATGTGTCCTCAGACACCTGAGGAAAGAAAGATAATGGAAAGGATCCCTTAAGCATCCGCGATTGGCACAATCATGTATGCTATGATATGTATGAGGCTAGATGTTTTTTATGCATTAAGTGTGGTAGGTAGATATCAAGCTGATCCAGGAGACCACCATTGGATAGCAGTCAAGACTATCCTTAATTATCTGAGGCGTACTAAGGATATGTTCCTGGTTTAGGGAGGATATGAGGAACTAGTCATCAGAGGACATGTAGATGCTAGTTTCCAGACTGATCAAGATGTCATGAAGTCACAGACTGGATACATCTTCAGTTTGAATGGAGGTGCAGTGATCTGGAAGAGCTCAAAGCAAAGTGTGGTGGTAGATTATATAGTAGAGTTCGAGTATATCGTAGCTTCTGAGGCAGCTAAAGAAGCAGTATGGATGTGAAGCTTCATCCAAGATATGGATGTAGTACCGAGCAGTAAAGACCCTATCACACTCTATTGTGATAATACTGCAGTAGTGGCACTTGAAAAAGAGCCAAGGTCACATCAGCGGAAAAACCACATACTTCAGAAGTATCATCTCTTGAGGGATTTTTCTCAAAGAGGTGAAGTTGCAGTGATCAGTATTTCCACAGAAGACAACATGGTGGACCCCTTGACTAAATCCTTGACTCAGCAGAAACACGATCATCATGTGAGGTCTAGCGGACTAAAATTTGTAAGCAGTTGTCTCTAGTCCAAGTGGGAGTTTGTAAGGGTTAGTGTCCTGAGAACCAACTGTTTTGTACTTTGATTACATGAATGTTCACTTATTATATATTGTTCATTATTCTGCATGAATATAATATAATAATGTCCTGGAATATTTGTTGCATTAATAAGGTCTTGGCAGATCACCACTATGATGAAAACCTTGAAATTCTATAACAATATTCTTAAATACAGTTATGCGGTTGGATGGAATACTATGATAGGACACATAGTATACAGACCGTCATGTGCGATTACTCGTAAGAAGAAGAGACTCTCACTCATGGAGTTCGCACTTGGTAATCTCCAAGATGGGATATTATGAAAACAGAGCCACCAGTAGCAATTCTTCATGTCTTGGTGTCATCAAAAATTACTATCTACAAGCGTGTGTAATGGTCCTTAGACTGGAAGATTATCATTAACTCATGTCATGAATCGGGCACTTAGATTTACTGACGAAAACCGTCACACAGATAGTTGGCGGGAATTAGGGTACGTTGGGTGTATCATGAGTGACATGTTGTTAATGGATAAGTAAAGGAAGGATTTTTCCCTTCCATTTATGGAAGTTGATATCTCGGCCCTTTGATTGAAATAGAACTGTCGCATTAAATTCCATGGCCATGGTGTAAACGATGAGTTTATTTCAGGTAGTCAAAGAACGACGAATCAAGCATATAGGTTTATGAAACTACCATGAAACCTTCTTGATGAGATATCAAGACAAAGGGATTAAATTACACTGTAAGTGTTCGTATGAGGTGATATGTCAATTCGGTGATAAGTTCTTTCTCTTGGGCACCTTGACCCGTTGCTAGACAGTAATCTTGGACTTTAGGCAAGTCTGCCTAATGACAACAAGAAAAAGGCTTAGATGGTCACACACTAAGTGTATTCAAGTATCTCAAGTAGAATAAAGATTATTCCCATATGTGGTTTAATAATTATTCAAGGAAGCCTAAATCATTTTAATGATGGAGGAAGAAGGAAATGAAAAACAAGATATACACATCATGTATTAAAGATTACATGTTGTGTAGTTTTTCATGGAAAACAAGTACACGCCATGTATTAATAATTACATGTCGTGTAGTTTTTTTTATGGAAAGGAAATGAATAAATGAAAACAAGATATACACGCCATTTGCATTGAATGTACATGCCGTGTAGTTTTCAATGAAAAACAAGTACACGCCATGTATTTATTAATACACACTGCGTAGTTTTTTCAATCGGGATTTTGAGGATATAATATTGTTTTAAATGATATTTATTATAATCAATGTGGGCACAAGTCAAAGAATTAATTATTCGACATGGGGGTTTTAAATAATATTCAATGAAATAAATAAAATGTGTAACGCGTTTATTTATTGTCATAACTCTACAACCTCAAACCTAATTATAAATATCCTCACAACCCCAACTCTTTTCCTACACCCAAGAGAATCGTTGTGCACAACAATTCTAGAGAATTCTTTCAAGTTCAAAAGAACTTATTCCTCCAAGAATTCTCTCAAGACCGAGAGAGATCATCTTCCATCAGATCAAGACAATCTAAGGCGGAAAACGCAAGAAAAGGTTTCTCCACACTAGCACCCAGAGACTTCTTTGGCGACGTCCCGAGATATGAGGTACACATGTAGATCACCACTAGAGGAAGTATACACTTGGATTTTGTGACACAATGACAAATCACATCGGAACATGATCAAGAACATCAACAAAGAAAGAACACCCAAAAGGTATTTCTTTTCAATTAATTAAATTAATTATAATCAACCTGTAATGATCCTACTTTGTGGTTCCAGGACTTTCCTTTTCTTTGTCCATTTTTGTGATTCGATCCATGGATACTGGCATTTATCATCGTACTGATCCCGGATTGATCATTGTTAATGACAAAAATCCAAGTGGGCACATCCACCCACGCGCTTCCTCTGCACCCAGAAACTTTAAGGAAAGATGGCTATATCAAACAAATACAGGTCCTTCCAGAGTTTGGATGAAAAATATAATCATGGATACCTATTTCTACTCTACATACCCTATCATTTAGCTACACTATGAGGAGAACTGGTCCAAATGTTTTTGAAGATCACCCATCCCATTAAAATGGGTAATGATTGGATTTTTGAATTCATTGGGCATACATACATTATCAACCCATACAGGATATTGCTTCCCCTCAGGTGGGACTAAAACTTATTGTATCTCCAAAGACTCAATATGGGAAATGTGATAGGTTATCATGTCATATTGGTGAAAGTTATTGGTCACAAATTCTTTGATTAGATTATAATATTGGGAGGCGAAGTGTCATCAATCTCTATGTGGGTAGCCACACTACTCAGGAAGAGTGGGTGACTCATATCTTGGCTGTTTTCCATAACCACCATCTTCTTCCAGAATCATATATGTCATCCCCATGGTTCAAACCTGGGTGTCTGGCCATGGAGGCTAGAGTGCCCAACTAGGGGAGATATGGGGTCCCTTTTGACATTTTCATGTCTCAGATGCTTCTTGAAGATTATCTCAATAGTTGTAATCTTAAAACCTTCAATATACTAGAGTATAACCTGGAATCTGAATTAGTTTTTGATGTAATCTTATATAAACTAATAGGATCAGAGGTCCCCTAGACATTGTTTAGGTGTTAGCAAGAAGGTGGTAGTATTTCATTAGGGGTACTCTAGAGGCCCAATGTCTTTCAATGGTAATGATTGCAGGCACCTGTCTAGGGATCCACTTGGTATTATGCCTCCCTTTTGGGAGGATTATCCCTATCATGATATCTTTCAATGGTCTAATTCCTATGATCATCCAAAGGGTTGATAGTAAAATCATTCATGATTTTCATGGTCAAAAAATAACATTCTCTATTAGATATTGAATCAAACTAAAAATTCAATTATTTTGTGGGATAGGGATGAAGTAGAGGGAAGTGTACAGCCCCCAACCTCTGATATTTACATGTTGGGATGCCTCTTCCATAACTCATTGAAGCACATTGAGGATCCTGAAGCAGTTCAATTAGAATGTTTGGCGGTATCCGTACTCATCAGGGAACTGAGATACCAGGAGAACTATAATGTCAACCCTCCTACACTATTGGTGAATGGAATTTAGAATCTCTTATTTTTGTAGGTAAGTCAGCTGGTGGTCCCAAATGTGGTTGATCATCACCCAGATATTCTGGTGGACGCATTCTGCATGGTCCTTAGTGAGGGACTCTTAGATGATGAAGTTTAGGGTTTTTGGTGTCTAGAATGTGATAGGTAGCTATTCAGTCTCTAAGATCCCCCGGAATTCCTCTAGTTCATTACTTGGAGGACCATCCATCCCCTGGTCCTCCCAAACCCTAATTGGAACTAGATGAGTAGCTGATGGTGTAATTTACACATACCTTCTTTATTGCTTTATTTTCAACAATTGGTGTGTCACATGGTCTAACCGTCCCTAGAATGTTGAAATGTATTTTGGAGTTGGGTCCATCTTCAATACCATGTCCATGTAGGATGGGTTTTTTACAATCTCCTGATGAGTGAGAGTGGAAAATCATTTTGGGGCTCAACGGAGTCTTTACCATCATCTTAGGGCATTAATCTAGACACCAAGATCTCTATAACTCTCAGTGTGGAGGTTGAGAGGAAATAAGCTGATAGAGGAAGAGAAGGTTGTATTATGAGTCCATGGAAAAAGGCCAAAACATCCTCCATATTTAGGTAAATATGGGGGAATTTGGTTATTTTATGGACCTTGACTTCATGGGTCATTATCCTTAGTTGGGATGATTTTTTCCCCAACTTTGGCAGTGGAGGTGAGGGATCCTTTATAGATTCAACTCTCATTTCAGATTCTGAGAGATTGATGGTGACCATGTGTTTCTCTTGGTTCTACCTATTATGGAGTGGAATCTCACCAAGAATTAGTATAATGTAATTGCTTTAATTTCTTCCTCACATGTTGTGGTTGGTGTTGTGGGCATAGCCTCTACGATGGTTTTTTTCATCTTTCCCCATTATGGATCTTAAGATCATGGATTGTATTTGGATTAGGGAGGAACTTCATGGTGAAATACTTTATCATGGGATGGCCTATGATGGCTTCCAGTGGAGCCAATTATTGGTAGAGTCAACCCAACCTTCCTGGGAGGTGACTGAGGTATCGATCCCAAGTGGGTGAAGATGGTTCCCCACATAGTGGTTATGGTGGTAGAATAAGATGTGCCAGTTGTGGATGAGGCTACTATAGGTCGGGAAGAGGCCTCTTGATGGGGAAGTTTTATTTCCTACCACCAATGTTAGTATAAGGTGTTCTGGACCAAGTTCAGTAGAGAAGGTGTGGAATAGACCTTCTCATTGACTTATAGAGCTAGTTGGCACCATCAATGTGGCCAGTTGGGAGATATCTAGGGTTGATACTAGGAGATGGTCACTGTGGATGTGTCCTTTACAAATTCCACTTCCTTGGTGTAAGGGAGGAATGTATTGAAGAATTTCAGAGAGAGGATCATAAAATGGTTTGTCAATCTGATGGGGTGGGGGGGCTTTCCCCCCACGTGACCTTTGTGGGTGGTGCTGCTGGCATAGTTCCATCGATAGTAGATATTGTTGGGGAATATATCTGGTTACAATGACCCCTTCTAGTTCATACTGGTGAACAAGGTTTGTGATGTCCCTTCTCTGGATATGTTCAAAAAGGGAGACATGGAGAGGGAACCTAGTAATCATGGAAGAGGTGTCCATTGTGGGGGGATTGTAGTGGTATGATATTGTCATACCATTAGTCCCCCTACCCCCATACCTATCGATGGAGAGTTATCATGGGTTTCCTATGGCCAGAGTCCTATAAGGAACATAAATCCATCCATCAATTCATGCCAAATAAAATCAGTGTTTAGCGTGAACAATTTCATTCACCTTCTATAAAGTGGATGAGGATACACATCAGTTATGTCTTAGACAAGGAATTCCCAAAATACTTTATTCATCCACACTTCTAGGAGAAGAGTTTCACACTAGGTTAACCATTTTTTTGGTATAGTCCTTGTTCCAGATATTTGGATCAAGTCAAGATCAAATATTATGGTTCCCAACATTACTAATATACTAATTATTAATTGAGAATAACTTCACATCGGGTTCATCATTTTGTTTTTTCACCTCTTTACATCAATGAAAGTACCGGACGCACTCTTGATCTCCCTGTATTCCTACTTTCCAAAGGTAGGAATACTCTACCATTGTGTTTGGTGATATTGGCTCCTTTATCAAAATAGGTTAATGGGATGTCAATTCCACCTTCGATGGATTTCTCCTTGTAGCTCTTCACCCAGTCTGAGTCTCCCTCTAAGATTTGAGTCATGTTTGTGAAACTCATTCCTAATGCCATATCGAGGTGGATTCTGGTTAATTAAACTACTTCTATATCAACATGGTGGAAACCTATGGTCAGATTATATGATAATATTGGTCATGTATGAACATTTTTTGGATGTTGGGTATATTGGGAACCTATAAATTATTATTCTTTTGAATTCAAGGGAATCTCATGTATGATGAATCTTAGGCACGGAACCCAATGCATCATGTATCATCCAAAGTGTAGTTAATTCCATATGAGAGTAAGAAATCCAAGGATTTTTACCCTATCCATACCATGTTTATTGTATTGGGTATAGATCCTATATTTTGTCGCATGTTTAAACTCTTATGAGGACAATTAAGTCATAGGTTTAACATCTCGTGAGAAAAGGTAAGTCACAGGTTTAACTTCTTGTGTGGACAGGTAGGTCTCATGTTTAACTTCTTATAGGGATAGGTAGGAAACATGTTTAACATATTGTGGGGATATATAGGTCACAATTTTAACATCTTATACTAATAGATAGGTCATAGGTTTAACTCCTTGTGGGATGGGTAGGTCACAAGTTTTATATCTTGTGAGGATAGGTAGGTCACATGTTTAATATCTTATGGGGATAAGTAGGTTATAGGTTTAACATATTTTAGGGATAGGTAAGTCATTAGTTTAATGTCTTATAGGGATAGGTAGGTCATAGGTTTAAATTATTATAGGGACAAGTAAGTGGTATTTCATTATGTTTCTATAGGGAAGATAATCATATTTCAGGACTTCCATCTCCTATGGAGGTGACATACATATCTTATGGGGTTGGGATATTGTTATTGAACCTTAAAGAAGTACCCTAGGTATGTTAGGATGCTGGTATTGAACCTCAACAAGGTGTCTAACATGCACTGTTTTAGAAAACTAGGATCAAAATACATATAGTTTGAGTGCACATTTTAAGTTCATATGATAGGATAGGTACGTGTATTTTAACATCATGCAGTAAGGATGATCGCATCATAAAAGGAGAGACAAAAATAGATTTTGTGGGTATTTGGCATGGATTATACCTATGATAGGTTTCTCATACTATGGTGGGGAAGGATGGTGTGGGGATTACGTATGTAGAATACCAAGCGTAGGAGGTCCATCCCATGGTGGGGAAGGATGGTGTGGGTCTTATTCATGTAGGATTCCCATGGAAGGTGTATCATCCCATTGTGTTTATGGATGATGTGGGGCTTATGAATGTGTGATACCTATGGCTGGTGTCTCGTCCCATGGTTGGGAAGGAGGATTCATCCCATGATGATCATACATGGGGAATCATATGTTCATCACACATGGTAAGAGGTGCAGGGTCATCCCATTCCAATCATACATAGGGCATCCTTTTTTCATCACCTAAGATAGGGATATAGTTTCATATCATTTTCTGGGGATGTTTTCATCCAGTATCAATGTCATACAACTAGAAAATTGGGCTAGAAAATTTTATGTCATGCAGCTCAGATGTAAGACGATACTAAACTCAAGGAGAACATATCCAAATATGATAGGAGAATACGACACTAACCCTCATCATAGATGTGTTTAGGCCACGTGCCATGGTGAAGTGGAAAATGGGGGTCCCGACATTAGGGTGTCTATTCTTAGGAGAAAGAGGCATTATGGTTCTTGTTCTTAGAAGCAAGAGGCGATAAAAATATATAATACATGCTTGAGGTAAAGTGGATGGATATAAGGGTTAAAAACACTAGTCGTGCAGGAGGTCGGTGTATGGGTGAACTGATTTTGAATGAGTATCAAGCACTTGGGTACTCAACTTTTTCAAAAGTGTTTTTTCTGGAAAAAGGCACCATTGAGAGGCCTGGTGGAAAAGTTTCATGATGTTTGGGGAATTAGTTAAGGAAAGGAGCTTTGTGAAGGTAATAGGTATCGTAATAGTGGGTCTATAATGAAATAGTTTATCCCTACCTCTTAGTAAAGTCTTGGTTCCTAAGGGTAAGGTTTTGTGAAGGATAGTTATCTCATGAAACCTCAAGCGTAGTGAAGGGTATTCCTCTAATGTGAAGATCATTTCTTTTATGAAAGGAATCTCTTCCATGGTCTAAAGTTCTCAAGAACCCATGGTATGGCTTAATTACTCAAGGCCTATAGACCATGTATAGTTCCCCCTCAACCTAATTAAAAATTAGATTATCCAAAATAAATAAACAATAAAGGCCTTCAAGATTTAATGTAGGGATACCTGTGAAAATTCATCTTCTTTTTTTCTTATAAAGGTTGGATTTTTGTGTATTTAGAGACTTTTTTGAAAGTTCAAAGGTTGCATCCCTATTTATATCAAATGGAGTGAGGTATTTATAGGCACTATGGAGTCTGGGAGATATGTTTCTAGAAATTTAATGCCTTAATCTTGAGATAAACCTTTGTGGTGCCTGGTGAGTTTCACTAAGTGGGTATATGATGCGCAGAAGTTATCACCTCATCCTTTTCTCCACACCAGAGACCTACATGAGACATGGAACATTCATGGAGGATTTTACTGTCGTTAATCCAAACCTTTAGGTGGATTTTGGGCTTGTTTCGGTCTGAATTTTACTCAAAATGTAAGTCCCTTCTTCAACATCTCTCATGACATGAGTTTTTCGACATTAATAATGAACTATCTTATGTTAGGTGAAAAGGGTAATAGTTATCCAAATGTGAATTTTAGGTAAAACATGACTAGTTAACCTAACTGAATTGTCACTTAGAGGCTTGGCATTGGTAATATTCATGTGATTAATTGGGGAAGATGTTATTAACTATAAAATCAATTATTTGAATTAGATATAATTAGTAATAGTTGTTTTCCTAAATAAAAATTTCTTAATTGATTATTTCAGCTGAGATAAGACATATAAAAATATATATCATGGAATAATAAATTTATAATAGTTAGGGTTGTTTTTCTAATAGGAGGATATTTAATAATATATCATATTGAATAATAACATGCATTATACTAATAAAGATATATATATTTTTTATATATTCATGGAATCAAACACAAACTCAAATTTATCATTGAGTTCAATACTTGAGAAATAAGAATTGAATGGTAATAATTTCATTAATTGGTATGATAATTTGAAAGTATTTATCAGACATTAAGAGAAATTATATATTCTATATCATCTATACCAGCTAAACCAACTGACATCATCCCTCTTTCTAATAAATATACTTATGAGAAGAATATGAAAGAATCATTGTGTGTATCACTGTTGATGATAGCTACCATGGTTCCTATGCTTCAAAGGTAACATGAATTAGTGGAGTTATTTAATATGATTCAATGTCTTAAAGATATTTATTAAGACCAATATATAATTAAAAGGTATTATACAACAAAATCATTTTTTTAGTGAAAGATATTAGAATTAATCCTAGATTCTACTCCTATGCTAAAAATATTTGGTCACATAAAAAACATGGAAATGGTCAAGTTCCCTATTAAGAAGGATAAATCCATTGATTCAATAATTCAATAATTTATCAAACCATTTAATTGGTTCATTATTAATTTTAATTTCAATAATATTGACTATACCCTTCCTGAGATTCCTAATATGTTGAGAAAAATGAAATAAAACATGAAAAGGTAATGCTATATCATGATGATGAATAATGAAATGGGTAAAGACAACGAAAAAATGAAAAAAAAACTAGAAAGTATAAATTTTTAATTTCAACACTGAATCATTCAAAAGATAGAATTATAAAGGAAGGGAAATGTAACTTTTGCTTAAAAGTTTAGGCATTGAAAGAGTAATTGTCCTGATTACCTAGATATTCTTAAGAAGAGTCATGGTAATGGTTCAACCGCATCCAGTATTTATATTATAGAAATAAATTTTGAAAACTCCAAGTTATGGGTATTAAATATCATATATTCATCATAAATTTTTGGTAGTGTGTAGTTTATTAAAGAATAGAGGAAGTTGATTAAGGAATAGATAGACCTATTAGTAGGAAATATAGAAAGAATTATTGTATTATCTTTAAGGATAGTGAGTTTTCTTTTTCCTAGTGAATTTTAATTATTAATAAAATATTTTTATCATGTACCACCGATGAAGATAAATTTAATTTATATATCTTATCGTTATATATAAGGTTTCTCATATAAAATAAAGAATATAAATTCTTTTATTTATAAATGAAATATTTTATAGTTATGATATAATTTGTAATTCCCTATATATATTTTATATTGGAAATATTATTTATAATCAAAATGGTATGAATGAAAAAAAAAATTAATGATTTTAATACCACATGTATTTATCATTTTTTCCTAGGTTATATAAATTGGAATTGAATAGATGACTTCATAATAATGTATTATTATATATGAATGATTATGAATAATTTAACGTATGTAAATATTGTTTATTAAGAAAAATAACTCAACCACATTTTAAGAAAAATTGGAAAATGCCTAATGATTTATTAGACCTCATATATACTAATGTGTGTGGCTCTAAAAGTAAAGTGTCTCAAGGAAGATTTTATTTTTCATTATATTTAATGATGAATTGAATGGGTATGGGTATGTGTATCCTATGAAATATATGGATGCAAAATAATGCTTCAACATGATATGGTGATACTTTACACCTAGCATGAGGGGAATATAGTGTTCAATCATATTACTTAAAAATATTACCAGGTAGAGGTTATAATTTTTCTTTTTTATAATTAGATCTCTTCAATCAGATTTTAAGAATATTTTATATGTGAATTTATTTTATTTTCACCAATTTAGACCCCCTCGATCATGTCTCAGACCTTTTTGTTTCTTTTTGTAATTAAAATCTATATTTATCAGTGAATGGTATAGTATAAAAACTCAATCAACTTAGTAAACCATAATTAAATGGTGTATCTAACAGTGGAAATTAGATAATGTTATATATATTTTAAAAAAATATGATTCATGTGGACCTTCTTATTTCCTTTTAGGGTTATGCTTTGGAATCTTTTGAATTTATACTAAATCCTTGTTGATCAAAGACAATTCAAAATATATCATAAGAGTTGTGGATTATGAATATTTTTTGAAGTAAGATTTGGGATTTTGAGGCATATATTTGATATATTACCACAAGTAAACTAATATATTAACATTTCTTTAATTATTAATTGATATGAAATAAGATTCAGAAAGATTAAAGTTTGAAAGCTCTTTTTTCTATAATAGTGTTTCTTATTAATATTTTGTATTTTAGTTTAAAAGTTAAATATAGGAATTATAGAATATTAATTTGGTAAAATAAAATTAATTTCATGATTCATTATATCAAAAAATTTCATAGGGTGAATTTTTTAGTTTTTTCAAAAAAGGTTGATTTTTTGATGAATAATGAAAAATACTTATTTTGAAAATACTATCACTTTTATGAAACTATCATGATATAATAATAAATAGAATGATTATAAAACCTTTTTTATAAAAAAATTTATATATTTATGAATTGAAATAATGTATTTAAAAATATTTTTTTGGATTTATAAATCAACGTTTGACATTTTGAAAGCGTATATAATGTTTTTCTAAATTACGTATATACAAGGTTAAATTAATTTTTTTTATTTTTTTAAAATTCACATTACTCTCCAGGTATGACTCATCAAATATTAAATTCCATGGTGATCAATTCCATGTATTATTTTTATGTAAAATCATTTTTAAGATTCAAAAGAAATTTTCAAAAAAAAGGATTTTCATTGCATTTTACATATTTATAATAAAAAAAAATTCTACCAACTCTAGAAATTTAATATTTTATAATAGTTTTAACATTTTAAATCATAAGGTTAAAATTAGGTAATATGGTTCATTTCATTTTAATGCATATAATTAAGCTCTCCTAGTAAAAGTTAGTCACCACAGTAAGGGTTAAAAGGGTTAAAGTTGAAGTTTAAACTAAGAGATAAGGCTTTAAATTTTTCTAAAATTTGTATAAAATTTATTTCATTATCATATTTAAACCCTAACTAATCCTAACATTAAAACATTATCCACATGGCACCATGAAATCTCATCGGGTGATGTTAAATTCCTATTGGGCTACGCAAATTTAATAATTTATAAAAATTAGACAATACAACTTAAAATGAAATACTTAGCATATCCAAGTGTCAAAACAATAGCGAAAATATATATGTTATAAATTAATTAAATAAATTTAATTTTAATTTGATTGATTGATTTGAGAAAGAGAGAGAAATAACAACAATGATTGGGTTTAAATTTGTAACGACCCAGAATTCTATCAATGAAATTTCCCTTCTTATAATTATTTAATATAGTATAAATCATATAAAATCATTTAAAAACACAAAAAATACTTTATAAATTAATAATTAATTAAATAATAGGGTTTTTTAGAAATTAAGAGACCTATTCCAGTAGAATTGTAACTTGACCTTTGGAATAGTAATATGACCCTTATGAATAGTAAACCAACCAATAGAATATTAAACTCACCAATTAATGTATAAATAAAATTTAGGCATATTATAAATGAAAATATTATATAATTATATCATAGTATTAGTAAATAAATGTTTTGAAAATGATAAATTAAGTATTGATATTTTTGTAAAACATAAATGTTTATTTACAACTTTATAATTAATATAATGATTTAAAAGAAAATTTATTTTCATAAAATAAATTCATAAATTAATATTTTTTTGTCTTAGTATTATAAGATAATTTTATGAAACCTTAATTAATTTTTCAAAGTGTTAGAAAATCAATTATTATTTTAAAATTGGTATTTTTTGAATAAATGATGATTTTAATTAAAAATTAAAATTTTCATATTTAGAAAATTATTTTCATAAAATGGATTTCATTTTTTGAATTATACACATTTAAAAATGTTTAGGATTAATTTTTAGGATTTTTCTAAAATAGTTGAATTTTTTATGAACAATGAAATATGGTAATTTACAACATTTAATAAATGCATGATTTATTGATTCATAGATGATGTATGGTTGATTTAATCCCATAATCTCAAAATATCCTTCATTATTTAATATATTTATTGATAAGGCTCAAACTATTCATATTCTTGAGACAAAATAATAAATAGATGAATAAAATAATCAAAAACACCTCTCTCTCTGCCACTATAAATATCACCCATCACCACCTCTTCTCCTCACACCTCTAAAGCCTTGAAGCATGTCCAAATTCTAAACAATACTCTTCCTAAGACTCTCCCCTACATCAAAAATAATTTTTATCAACAAAATACCAAACCCAATTCCCCTAAGGAGGTTCTCAAGGAGAAGAATTCAAGATGTAAAAACCTATTTCTTTTTCTTTTAATTTATTTTATTTTCTTTTCATTTCCTCTCCTAACCTCCCCTTATACAAGTGACATGATAACTCTAGTATATTTTATATACTTTAATTTTTTTTAGTTAATTTAATAGACCATAATAATTTCTTTTCTCCTCCCCTTTTGTTCTAAAAATGAAAACATCATCTGTGATGTGTTAATGTATCTCATTCAAGGATGACGAGTTTTCAATTTCCATTACTACCTTCAAGGCTCATCATAAAACCATTTTTATTTTTAAAACAGCTTATATTATACATATTACAACTTATTTAATGTTCTGTAACATATATATATAAATAATATTATTTAATAAAACAAAAATAGTTTGTGATGATCGAAAAAACACTAAAATAATCTCAACAGTTATCATTAACTTTTTATCTAACGAAACATCCTCAGATATAGAAAAAATGATATATAAGACCATTTATTATTCTTTAAGTTGATTAATAAAATATAATTTCAATTCTATATAACTATTCTCATTTTATATGATCTTTCATACATGTATACAAGTAAACTATTCATGAAAACCAAGGAAATGAACACTCTCGAATAATGAAATTATATCTTATAACTCATCAAAAGTATATAAATGAAATTAATAAATTATAATAAATAAAATACATGTATTTAAGGATCTAAATTAATTTATTTATTTATTTAATTATATTATCCAGGACATTAAGATCAAGTGTATAATAGTTTCTCACATAAGGTAAGGGATTCTTTCCAAACCTCCATTTTTTTCAAGTTATGATTTCTATCTCTTTACCCCAATGTAATTGTTCTTTATTTTTATATAATTTTTATAAATTCTTTTTATATTTTCTTAAATCATTTTTCTAGATTATTCCATCCCTCTTTTATGGGTAAATACATGTTTTAAAAAGGTTCCCTTTTTAATTCATCCTGATAAGCAAGCCCGATTAAAGGGAACTCCCCAATTTATTACCCATTTTCAAGTATCATCCATAATATATTTTAATCATATGTTATTATTATAAAATAAATAATTCTATCATGAAAATATATCTTTGTTAATTTCTAGTTTTATATAAATTATTGTTCATTTTCCGCTTTAAATTCTCTTTAATATTTTCCTTAAATAGCACTAAAATGTTTTATTTCTAAATTTTCTTAAACACTATTTTTATATGTTTTAACTTAAATTTTATATCACTTATTATGATCTATTAATATTTTACATTATTAATTTCTAAGTATTATTTAAATCCATTCTTTCATGGACACCATTATGATATTCCCTTTTGTCATGACTTTTGACATGATTGTGATACCCAATTATTTCCATGGGTAACCCTTATATTTATGGTTGATTCCTTATATATGATTATTCATTTGGAAAATGAATTCAAGAACATGTTATGATGGGTGTTCTTGGATAGTTCTCCAATTCATTGGATAATGTTTAGTATCATGATACGTCATATGCAATGATCTTGGTGGTTAGTCTTGACTCATGCTCCTCCATGTGAAAGGGTCATGGTGGTTAACCTTAAATCAAGATCCTCCATGTGAAATTGTATTGGTGGTTAGATTTGTCTCATGATTATGTCATGTTGTATGTTATTTACACATCTCTATGATTCCATGATTCCATGATCCCATGTTCTATATGATATGTTTCCATGTGTTTATTCATGTTCCATGACTTTTTATGTCATCATATTATGCCTTCTAACCCATGTGACATGCTTTATTCATATTATTATTCCCTTAATGGTATTTTTAGATCATCACTTTATTAATGTATTTCCCAAGTTATCCTATGCAGATGTAAGGGCTCAAAGGAAGTTAGGAGATTATTATAAATATTAAATAAAAGATGTTTTTATTTTGGTTTCATGTTTTAATCTTTATGTACCTAATCTTCTAAAGACACTAGACTTTACGTTCCTTGGTTTTTATTTGAAGGATATTTATTCTTAAAATCATGTAATAATATGTTTAAAAGGATAGGGTTATTATAAAATTAATATGAAAATCATGTCAGGTTCAGTGATTTCCAGGTTGGTGTGCTAGGGATTCAAATGATTATGAGTACATTCATATTTGGTGTCAGAATTAGGTCAGTAGGGATCCATGGTTAGGGTACCCTAAACTAATCCTGTGATTTCACCTTTGGAATGGTCATCTACTAGGTGAAATCATAAAATTAAGTGAACCAAAACTCTATTTAAACATAACTACACTAGATTGCATAATGGTAATATGAAAATGGGTAAATTAATTGATACAATGAAATAAACCTCCTCAAATCACAATAAATGGTCATGAGATTACAAAAAAGAAGAATATTGAAATTGATAAACAGTGTCATATAAATTCAAAAAATGAATGAAAAGTATAAATAATCCCTAAAAACACTTACCCCTACAATAACATCACCTGAAAAAAGAAAAAATTATCTCTCATACTAAGCATTATGAGAACGATCTTCATGGATACCCAAGGAATAATGGTAGCAAAAAATAGTGGTGAAGTAGATCCCTGTGGTGGTGCATGTTAGTTGGCAGTGGTTTGTCCACTCCCCTTGATCTAATACATCCTGATGATAGGGGTTTTTTGCAGATCCCTCACTAATAAATTATTATTACCTAAGAGTGTACCATAGAGGCACAACCTAGGATCGATCTCGAGGAGGCCACTCACAACACGCCGAATTTCTATTGTCACTATTTATAACCTAACTAATATAAAACTACTTATATACTAATATAAATGAGGGGTTGATTATGAAAATAAATAAAATATAACATATATTAATAATAAAATTAAAAACATAAGTAAATAAATAAGACACAAAGAAGTTAGTGAAGAATTGTTGTCTTTCTTGGGAGATTGTGGTGATAAAATCATTGTTCTTTAAAAATATTTATTCTCAATACTCTACTCAATTTTGAGATCAACCCTATCACTCAACACATTCCCATGAATTGTTATTATCCCGCACCAACCCTCCACTTTCAAGATAATACTCACTCACATCATCACCACAATGCTACTCCACCCTGAATACAATATTATGATGATGGAGAGGGAAATTTTAAAACAGGAAGAAAAACTCAATAATAATGAGAGTGGGGTGAACCCTAAACCAAAACCATTTTATTATTATTGAAATTATTAGATAAAATAAAGAGAAAAATTTAATCACAATGAACTCAAGAACCACCACTCCCCCCTCGAACAACAATGAGAGTTAGTTCTCCATCTGCATGGAGATTAGAATGATCATTATGGGGGAACACAAAATAGAAAATGAAAGAGAAGAGAAATGCACAGAATAAGAATAATAAATAATATAAAATATAATTAAAATATAAAAAAATATTATAGATACCAAACTCCACCATTCCCCCTTGAAAATGGCTATGTTCATAAGAGGTAGAAGAGATAACAATTTATAGAGAAAATGGGTGAGAAAAGTTGGCTCCCAATATGTCCTCCTGATTGATCTGAACTTTATGCTCATTAAATTGAATAATATTGGAATATTTCCTTAATAAAGGTTGTTCCATATTTTTTCCATTGTACACCCTCCAAATTTCATATTTAATGTAGACGTTTGTAGATAGATATGACCGTTTTAGTCCAGAACATTTAATCTGGTCAGTTGACTTTTCATATTCTACTTTTCCAAATTCCCACACCATTATGACCTTTAATAAAGCTGAATATCACATGGGATACTTTATTAAAGTTTATCCCCATATTCTTTTATATCTTCATTCCAAATTTTAGCTTTATTGGACTGGTCCACAAAGAGATATAATCTCAATAGTAAAAGTGTCCAGATCTATACACAGTTTTCGAGGCCCGATTTGTGAGCTAAATGCAGGCCTCCAAATGAATGATTGACCTTTGACTTCAGAAGGATGAAATGAGACCCATGATTTAATGAAACCTAAAAAATGAATGTCATGATTTCATTCAGTTTATAAGAAGTGATGTCTGAAATACAGAATATAAATAAAACAATTAAATCCCAAAATTAGGCTATTTTAGTAATTATGCTCAAAATTCATCTAAAACCTAACAATGTGACAATTTAACATAAAATAAAACTATGGTGAGATTTAAAACATTTAATTAAAGTATAAAATATGTGAAAAAAATTCTTCATCACTCCTCCACACTTAACCATTGCACTCCTAGACAATCATCATATATTCAAATCATAATCCACACAACAATCAACCATGAGAAAACATCAATGATCATTTTTCAAAGTAGAATTCCATCATTTATACTATAAGAAAAATAATTAAATCTCATTTTCATTCCTCAAATTTAAATTTCTTCAACCTCATAAATCTATCCATGGCCTAGTCACAACCTACCTCACATTGAATTTTATGTCACTCTTCACTCAATAGAAATTAAATCTGGAGTTATGCTCATACTTGGAAATTGCATGTATCACCATATTCTTGTGAAAATTATCATTTATCCAAAACATGAAACATGAAAATATTTTCAATCATGAGGTATTTTCTAGGTGAATTTTGTGGCTTATTGTTGGTGACAAATTGATTGATATTTTAAGGCTAAAAAGAGGAGGCTTTGACTCTTAAGTACAATGCAGGAATATTCAAGTGAAACCACAAGATGAACCTCACTAAAATAAACTTGAAAGTGTGAAAAAAAACTCCAAACCCCCTTTTATGACATGGGAAATGATCCAATGCATTATTTCAATTAATGATATCATCCAAATTATCCCCCTTTTTTCTCTTTTTTTTTTGAAGCTTCAGAAAGGCACAGCTTTTTTTTCTTGTATAATGAGCTGAAAATTTAATACAATGAATGGATGACAATCATTCCATTTATTTGAAAGATTATCATGAGTCATAAAATGTGGTACAATGAAATATTTAAGATAATATCCACTTTTTTTATCATTTTTTTCAAAAAAAATTGAAGGAGAACCGGATGAATGAAATAAAGCACAATGAAATGATGACTCAAGAGAAATTATATCATTATTCAATGCCCATAATATTGACGCAAACCTCACACCACCAAAAGTTGAAACATATCCCAAAAACACAAGAAAGGCCCTTCCCCCGCACTCAAACTCGAAATATCCATGCAAAATTACCAAGAGTTCAGGTAGGTAAGGGAAAATCATCTTTTATTGTGGCTTAAACCTATAAGGTAATTCATGGAATATAAGTGCTAATTAAGGATAGATGTAAGGGTGGGTATCAAGATAAAAATGTGGCTATCCAAATATATGTCTCAATCGTATAAAAAACATTCCATGAAATCCAAATCTTCGAAAGAGGAAAATCACAAATTCTGGTTCTCACACAAAATCCAATTTTCCCTCAAGAATGTGTGGGTATTAGGAAAAATATTTCAAAGTGGTTCAGAATACCTCATAGGACTGGAAAAATGATTTGAGTTAGTGTTTAATGGTCATGGATTTCAAAAATTGTTCAAACTCATATAAATTATTGAAAATCCAATTCAAGGAGAAATTTTTCACATCAATAATCATTTAAAATCCATTTTTTTCAAAAATAATTTCAATTTTATTAAAATCAATTGATTTTTGAAAAATGATCAGAATTTACATTAAAGCTCAATAATCCTAAAAAGATGAAAAAAAAGGAAAAGCACACATGAACAACTAATAAGTTTTATGCTCCCCCCATACATAGATTTAACTACCCCTCATTTTATCATAATAAAAATAAATATAAGGATAGAAAAACAAATGGAAGTAAAGATACAACCTGACTTTATTTTCCAGTGGTAGCTTTGAGATAAGCTCCTATAATATACCACTTCTTCCTATAAAGCAAGAAATAAATAAATGCATAAGAAAAATAAATAAAAATAGAGAGGTAGGGAAAAGAGGATAAAACATGGTTTGGACCCCCATATGGGTTCTAGGATTTTACTGCCCCTAGTCAGGCAGTTGCAGCAGTTTAACCCCAATCAGATGGTGGGTGTGGTTTATTTGAGATAAACCACCACATGTGACTTTTCTTAGTGTCCATGAGTAGACATCAAGAATGGAGAACCCCAAAGAAGATAAGAAAATTCCCAAACCCCAAGAATGAATAAATAGATAAATTAAGGTCTATTATGGGAGAGAAAATAAGATTGGGGTATTCCCTAATGTCTTTTGTGATTTCCTCCTTCATATGCTATGCAATTTATTGTAGTTGAGGTAGTCGAACGACATGATTCTCTATCACTTCTTCTTCTTTGACATCCACCACTTGGGTATTTCCTTCCTTAACATAGAAGTTTTGTTCCATTTGTGCTCTGTCAAAAATTTTAGTAAAGGAAAATTCTGCAAATAGTTCATCTTGAATAAGATTAAAACATGAAAAATAAATAAATAAATCTTCCCTTTCAAGTAAGTCATCTTGGAAATTGATATCTTTGGGAAAGGCCATTGGAAACTCTATACCAATAGTTACATCTCCTGTATCATATTCCAAAGAAAGATAGAGGTATAATAGTGATGATTTTTCATTGTCAAATATGGGAGAATCACATACCTTTTCAGCTTTTACAAAATCAGCCCAATATTCAACCAATTCACCTTGATCTCCCACATGTGCATCAGCTAGAAATTCTTCTTCTTCAAATTACTCTAGAAATTTTATGGATAGGTTTAAGGTTATTTCCTTCATAATTTCATCCTCACATGGCTATTAAATTTAAAATGTTGGAAAAATAATCTTTGATTCCACTTTTTCTTGAGCCTCCTTTGGAGCTGCCAATTCCTTCAAGGAAGATGAAATAAATGTCATTTGATTCTTCAACTCTTCTATCATTTTTGCATTCTCATCCAACTGAATCTTCAGTGATACTTGTTTGATCGCCTCAAAAATATATTTATCATGAAAATAAAATGAAAAATTACCTTGAAATCCCATCATTGGACTAAGAAAATAAATATATGCAATGGAAAAAAATTGGTTTCTGAAATTTATGATTTTTTTTGTTTTTTTTTTTTGAAAAATAGTGTGAGTAAGTGCTTGTAATCCCCAGAAATAGCACCAAATTGATGATAGGGGTTTTTTGAAAATCCCTCACCAATAAATTACTATTACCTAAGAGTGTATCATAGCGGCACAACCTAGGGTCGATCTCAAGGAGGCCGCTCACAACACGCTGAATTTCTATTATCATCGTTTATAACATAACTAATATAAAAATAATTATATAATAATATAAATGGGGGTTTGTTTCTTAAAATACCTAAAATATAATATATATTAATAATAAAATTAAAACACAAGGAAAGAAAGAAGAAACGGAGAAGTTAGTGAAGAATTGTTGTCATTCTTGGGAGATCGTGGTGATAAAATCATTGTTCTTTAAAAATATTTATTCTCAATACTCTACCCTATCACTCAAGACCTTCCTGTGAATTTTTATTATCCCACACTGACCCTCCTCATGAAAGATAATACTCACTCACATCATCACCACAATGTTACTCCACCCTGGATACAATATTATGATGATGGAGAGGAAAATTTTAAAATGGGAAGAAGAACTCAGTAGCAATGATAGTGGGGTGAAACCTAAACCAAAACCATTTTAATACTATTGAAATTATTAGAATAAAATAAAGAGAAATTTTTAATTACAATGAACTCAAGAACCACCACTCCCCCCCTCAAACAACAATGAGAGTTAGTTCTCCATTTTCATGGAGATTAGAAGGATCAATGTGGGGGAACACAAAATAGAAAATGAAAGAGAAGAGAAATTCATAGAAGAAGAAGAATAACTAAGCTAAAATATAATTAAAATATAAAAACTATTACAGATACCAAACTTCACCATGCCCCTTTCAAAATGGCTATGTTCATAAGAGGTAGAAGATATAACAATTTATAGAGAAAATGGGTGAGAAAATTTGGCTCCCAATCTGTCCTCCTGATGGATATGCACTTTATGATCATTAAATGGATGAATCATGGAAGTTTTACTTCATAAAGTTTGCTCCATATTTTTTCTCTCATCCACCCTCCAAATATCATCTTTAATGCAGACGTTTGTAGATAGATATGATTGTTTTAGTCCAAAACATTTAATCTGGTCAGTTGACTTTTCATATTCTACTTTTCCAACTTTCCACACCATTATCACCTTTAATAAATCTGAATACCACATGGGATCCTGTATTAAAGTTGGTTCCTAGATTTGTTTCTATCTCCATGCCTAATTTTAGCTTCATTGGCCCGGTCCACAAAGAGATATAATCTCAATAGTAAAATTTTTTAGATCTGTACATAGTTTTTGAGGCCTGATTTTTGAGCTAGATGTAAGCATCCAAATGAATTATTGATCTTTGACTCCATAATTATGAAATGAGACTCATGATTTAAGGAAACCTACAAAGAAGTAAATTTACAATTTCATTCAGTTTAGAAGAAGTTATGGACGAAATACAGAATATAAATAAAATAATTAAATCCCAAAATTAGGCCATTTTAGTAATTATGCTCAAAATTCATCTAAAACCTAACAATGTGACAATTTCCCATAAAATAACACTATGGTGGGATTTAAATCATTTAATTATAGTATAAAATATGTGAAAATTTTGTCTTCATCGCATCTAATTTTGTAAGGCTGAGGGGTAGTTTTATAAGGGTTTCGTCAAACCCTCATCCACTAGCGTCTTTACTTTTCAGTTTCCCAAAAATTATCACGATGTGTAATCCACATAAAAAGAGAATTATTTGTTTTTTATCTTATCCAAAACTTCTCAAAACATGTATTGTGTACACTACATATAATGGATTTTCACAGCGTGTAAACTTTCATGACTTTTCTTAAGTGGCGGAAGCTTCCTGATGAACTCACGTCATGTAATGAGACACATGACATATAAATTTTTTTCCATTTTATTTATTTCTGGTCCAGATTCAAAAATATGATTCCATGACACTTCACTTTACTCACAACACTGAGTTTCTTTCAAATCCTAAATTCATCTCTTTTTGTTCCATTTCCAAATACCTATTGTATCCAATCAAAAAACACAAAAAAATAAAATTTCCCAACATTTGGAAAGAATAATTAATTAAATATAGAAATTAATATAATAGAACACCCTAAAATGAATTCATGAAATAAATATATCACACCACCAACCCATATAAATAATTGTATAACATTATGAAGTTAATATTATTTACAATAGTATCGCTCCCCTCACTTATAAAAATACATGTTTATATCTAACTTATACACACACTTTAAGCACCCCATCTTGACCAAGACATACCTAAATACAACCCCAAGACCATTATATGAATCTTGAAGGTTCTTTTCTTCCAAAAATAACAATACAATAAGCATTAAGGTGTTTTCAAAGGAGATTATCCGAGGAAGGGGTATATGTTCTATCCAAGAACATCCAAGTTTCTTTCTTATTAAACCTTATAAAAATATTCTATAATCACATAAACATAATGAAATTAATATCATTAGTAAATGTAAATTTTATTATCATGATGTAATAATCATTATTTACTTTGTTCTGATACGATGTAAAATGAAAACATCATTCATGTATACGTGCGGACTACAGCTTCCATGAAACAATGTATTTAATTTTTCATCACCTCTATTGGGTCCTAAAAATTCCTCATAGAAGAAGAAACTCTTTAATCGATTTGAAAAAGGAAGAAAAATAAATTTAAGGAAGAGTTGGAGGGAAAATGTTCAGAAGGGGAAAAATTAAAAAGGAATCACTATCATGAAGAAAGGATCCCTTTTCAAATCGTCACTCTGCATGGTGTTCCACCACTCTGTGAAAGCCCCGCAAATGGAAAACAATCTATGAAAGGGGTGGAACCAGTGGAGCCCATGAATGACATAAAGCCATTTGTGAAAAGGTGTGGTGATATTCACCCCTAAACTATTTCCCTCGAACCAAATTGTTCATGGGTGAAGGTGGTGTCTCCAGCTCCCGCAAACAAAATGAAGTTATTTGTAGAGATAGGCGGGGATATCGGTGACTGAAAAGGCCACCCGCTAACTAAGTCCTCCATGGGATTCCAAAAAAGATGCTTGCATCCCACCGTAGATGACTAGCTACACCGGTATCCAATTCCTCTGCCCCTCTATAAATAATACCCCGATGGGAACCAAAAAATGAGAGAGGTCAATTGATCAACAAAGGCATGGAATAAGATAGCAGCACAAAAAATAGACTCCTTCGATGATTCCTTATAGGTAAAACCTACCGCATAGAATTAAGGAGGAAAAACTAAAATAATTGTAAGATTTTGAACCCCACATACTTTGCGGATGTACTTAACGTGAGGAGCATAACTAATGCCTCATTTTCAATTAGGTGTACTTGGGAAGACAAGGAAGTTAAGTAGGATAGGGAAAGTTTTGAAAACAAGTTTGATAAGGATATAGAAAACTGTGATACAACTCAAGAAGAAGAATCAGACTCGTCTATTTTGAGTGATGAGGAAGATACTCGAAAATATCATCCTAGTATGAGGAAATAAGTGGAAGCTTTGAATATTATTGGTGATCAACATCAGAAGGTTCAAACAAGAAGATCAACAAATGCTATTACACTTACTTATTTTTATTCAAAAGTGGATCTGAATGATGTGAAAGAAGATTTTGAGTATTCAGAATGGGTTCAAGCCATGAATGAAGAATTGAATTAGATTGAATATAATGATATATGGGAACTCATACCCAATCCAAAAAAAACATCATTGGTATAAAATGGGTTTCTTGGAACAAGATAAATGAAGAAGGTGAAGTGATAAGAAACAAACCAATATTGATTTGTAAAGGGTATTCACAAATTAAAGGTATTGATTTTTATGAAACCTTTTCTTCAGTGGAAATATTAGAAACAATCAGAATATTTATTATTATTGTTGCATGATGATGTTATAAGATCTTTCAAATGGATGTAAAATATGTGTTCTTGAAAGGTGATCTTGATGAGGAAGTTTACATTGAACAACCTTGTAAATTTTTTGTTGGTAAAGATGAAAATTATGTGTGTATATTGAATAAGCCCTTGTATGGGATAAAACAATCTCTAAGGGAATGGTATTCAAAATTGGATACATGCTTAAGGAATATGAATCTCAAGAAATTAATAGAGGATAGCAATCTTTACATCAGAGAAAGTCAGGAGTATTCCCTCATCATAATTATTTATATTGATGATATTATCTTTGTTGGGAATGATTAAATAAGTTGTGAAATGTTTTATGAAGAGATGAAAAATCTATTTGAGATGTCCATGCTAGGAGAAATAAAATACTTTCTTGGCTTACAAATTTTGTAAAAGAAGAAACATATCCTTCTTTCCCAAGAAAAGTATGCTAAGGAACTTATGAAGAGGTTATACATGGAAAACTAAACCTATTTACACACCAAATTTAGTAGGAACAAAGTTTACAAAATATTTAGAAGTAAAATAAGTTTATTAGAAATAATTTCAAAAGTTGATTGGAAGTTTTTTGTATTTTACTAACTCGAGACCTGACATTGTTTATTCTGTTACTTTTTGTGATAGATTTCAGAGTGATCCAAAATAATCTCATTTCATTTCTAGAAAAATAATTCTTAGATACATAAAAGGAACTATTAAGTTTAGAACCAAATATAATAGCTCAGAAAGTATTGATTTGTTTGGGTATTCAGATGTTGATTGAGAAGGAAATGTTGATGATAGAAGATCCACATCTAGTGGAGTGTTATTTCTGGGAAAGAATTGTGTTAGTTGATATAAAAAAAACATAATTCAGTAACAATCAGTATGGATAAAGCTGATTATGTTGCTTCCACTCATGCCGCTACTCAACTTATGTGGATAAAAGATCAATTAGAAGACTTACTTGTTGAATTGGAGTTACCCTTACTCTTGGGTTGTGACAATCAAAGTACAATCAATCTCATCAGGAATATAGTTCAACATTATCATTCAAATCATATTGATATAAAATATAATTTCATCAAAGATCATGTAGAGAAGAATGAATTGAAGTTGCAGTATGGTCCAACAATGGAACAAGTTGCTGGCATTTTCACAAAACCTTTACCGAATGAATCATTTTCTAAAATGAGGTGAAACATGGGTGTCCAAACTCTTTCTCATAAAGGTTGAGGTATGTATCTCTTTACCCTCTCTCATCTTACCTTTAGATTGTATTATCAAGGGGTATAAGAATTGTATTGTTTCATAAATCTATCCTTTTGTATGCATTTAAAAGTGGGGAGTTTTGGGTAAGCTATGAATTCAAAATTGTATTGTGTGTGAACTATTCTAACTATTTGTTGGAGTGGTTGTAAAAAAGAATTTGTTTTGTATTCCAATAATTTTGAAGAGCTGAGGAAGTAAGATATTGAGTATGTTTTCATAATCACTTCTTTTGGATATCATGGTTTTGCTGGAAATGATTCTTATTTCCTATAATGAGTTATCTCACGTGGTATTATAATTGTTGATAAGTAATCCATTTCTTGAGGATAAAAAGTTTAGTGATTTATGAAACTTGGTTGATAATAAAATCCAAAGGGGGAGATAGTTAGGACCAAACTGATGAGAAGGGTACTTGTTTTCAATTATTTTCCTTTGTTATCAAGGAAGTTTAAGATGAATGGGGAAATCACATCACTTTTTTTTGTGACCTTTGGAATGATCATCATATTCAAAAGAATCAGACTCACAAATTGTTTTCAGAAAAATCAAACTCACTTTGTTCAATAAATTCCACCATTTTGAGAAGAATTTGTTTGGAAGAAAAGGTTTTTATCAGACTCACCTTGGGTCTGGTATGGAAAAATATCATAATAGGGAATGGTTCTGATTGTAATTGGATTCATACTGAGTTTGGAAAGAAAGGATTAATTGTATTGAGAATTTATACTGCTGGAAGTAAATGTTCATCAGATTCACTCAAAATTTGGTATGGAAGAAGTAATTGTAATGAGAAAATCAGAGTATGTACAACTACAATTAATCAGATGTGATGATTCTTTACTGTTTTGGAATTCTCATAAATCATAAGTGGTAAAACTTATAACACAAGCTTGATAAAAGAAAGGGGTAAAAGAGATGTTGTTGGTCATATTCATATTTATTGGATCTGGATGAAAAGAAAAGGGTTATAGTGATCGTATTTAGGATAAGGAAGGAAAAGATGTTGGTGAGGCTAAGGAAGAAAAATTACATACTCAGAATAATCATATCCTAACCAATTATCCTCAAAAATATATTAATTAGGTCAATCATATTCATCCTGGTTTTATTTGGGTCAATTGTTTTCTGGAAAAACATATCAAGCTGAGAAGGAAAGAAATAAGCTATAAAGAATGGAAAGTTACGATACTTTCCAATATAAATATGATGATGCTAAAGCTATTCTCAAATGGATTCAAAGTCATGAAGTAATTCATAATATAAGAATATGTTTTTGAATGAATAAATTTACTAAAGGTGAAGCTGTTGAGACCAGTCCATCGTATTCAGCATACCATTGTACTCAGGTAGAATTGTTTTCAACAAGACTGATGGAAAGGGAATTAAGCTGAAGTCGATGAAAATTGTAATGGTAGAGATTGATCAACAATTTAATCAACCATTTAAAAGTGGTTGAATTATGTTGTTTGTTTCTTCAAGTTGGACAAAATCTATCATCCTGGAATTGAATTGTATTTCAAATGAACAAAGATAATTACTGAAAGAAAACATTTGTATGCATTGTTGAGGGGGAGCTTGAAATTCAAATAGTGTTTTTTTCTTCAATTGGTGCAGAGCATTGTATTGAAGAAAATAGGACTTAGGAATTGAATTCAGGCTGGAATTTGAAAAAGAATATTATTAAGAAGAGATAAAGTTTGAATTCGGACTAGATTCAGTATCCTTATCCTCATATGAGGTCTCTCTGATGTCTCTTAAGACATTTTCTTCCCCTTATTCTTCACTAGTCTCTTCATCATCACTATCCCTTAGGATTGTCTCCCTTCTAGGAAATCTCTTTGGTGAACTGGGATCACCAAAGGATATAGTATTAGCATGAGGATTTGAGGGAAGGTCAGGATCACTCCTATCATCTATAGAAGAATCCTCTTTTTCTTGCACAGCAGCAGCCTCTTCTTCTTCATCTGAATATGCAGGCTCCACTTCATCAGGATTTAGACCAGGATCTCGCTTATCCTTAGGCCTAGTAGGATAGGTAACAGGGTTGAATTCCTCATATATCTTAGCCTCATCATGTACCCATCTTCTTTTCCAAGGGTTCCAATTTATCTTCATCATCTTGAAAATCACCTTTGTAATGCAGAAATTGTCCATTACTACAACTATTTCCTACTTATTTCCAACAACTCCTTTTACCTTCAACATCAAGGATATCAATCTGGCGTGAAAAAAGTCATTGGACTTGGAAATGGTCTTTGTCATATATTCTAATTGAATCATCATCATCCTACACAAGTTTATCTTCTATCCATGCTTCAAAAAATACAAAAGAAATATGTCTTGATACTTCAAGGTAGCAAAGTCCCCTCTCCTAGGACTCCACACATGCTGTAAAAACTTAAATATTAGCTTGTCCTATCCTTCCATCTCAGCGGAAATGAATTTCCTAGGGATCTCACTCCCTGTCAGTTCGTCTAAGGATTCTTCATAACAAAAAAAACTCAGTAGTGGGAGGCACCACTCTTGAGTAGTAATCATAAATCCCTTCATGTGGTATTCTCAGACACTCATCCCATTCAATAGAGGAGAATCTTACACTTACTCCATTTACCCTTGAAGACATTCTGTTTTTATCCTCATTCTATTCAAACTTTAAAAATTCATAAAACTCCTTCACTAACTTCAGGTAATAGGGTCTATTGTTGTTTGTAAAGCATTCGACCCAGCCTTGAGCTTCAAGTTCCTTCGTCACTAAAGATATTCTAGCCAACAACCATTCGAAACTTATCTATTTTTCAACCATGATTTCCCTCTTCGACAGATGAGGGTCGATCAGCTTTCTCACTACCTGGCTTCCACTACTCGACTCAGCTCTGGGTCTCTTTGGATTTGGTGCATCTCCTTCATCGTTGACTAATGGTCGCTTTAATCTTTCCATTTTAATCTAGAGTGGTTCGAGGGTTTCTACAGAAGGTGAGGTTCTTAGGTTAGATAGAAAGAGGTTTGGGAGATAAGTACATTGAAATGTGGTATGTTCTTTAATTTTATCACTTAGGGATAGAAAAACAAATCAGATAAAAGAAATAATTAAAACAGAAAATGTTTCATATTCTGAAAGAGAAAACTCTAAGTCCTGGAAAAGTTCAACTATCGATAAGGTGACAACGGTGAGGTCCAACGGTGAGGTCCAATGGTGAGGTCTATCAGTGAAGTTCTAACGGTGAGGTTCCAACGGTGAGGTTCAATCGGTGAGGTTCTAATGGTGAGGTTCCAATGGTGAGGTTTTAATAGTGAGGTTCCAACAGTGAGGTTCTATCGGTGAGGTTCTAACGGTGAGGTCCAACGGTGAGGTCTATCGGTGAGGTTCCAACAGTGAGGTTCTAACAGTGAGGTTCCAATGATGAGGTTCCAACGGTGAGGTTCTAATGGTGAGGTTCCAACGGTGAGGTTATAACGGTGAGGTTCCAATAGTGAGGTTCTAATGGTGAGGTTCCAATGGTGAGGTTCTAACGGTGAGGTTCCAACGGTGAGGTTCTAACGGTGAGGTTCCAATGGTGAGGTTCCATACCTTAACAGTTTATTATACCTAACTCATGTTTGATGTAATTTAACCTCTCATAATTCAAAGGTTTTGTGAATATATCAGCCAATTTATGTTTAGTTCCAATGAATTCAAGAGTGATATCACCTCTTTGATAATGATCTCTCAAGAAGTGATGTCTCGCATCAATGTGCTTTGTCCTAGCATGAGATACTAGATTTTTATAGATATTAATAGCCCTTGTATTATCACACTTTATAGAGACATGTTTGAATTCATATCCATAGTCTAGTAAAGTGTGTTTCATCCATAGAATTTGAGCACAACAATTGCCAACAGCTATATATTCATCTTTGGTAGTAGATAATAAAACAGAATTATGTTTCTTACTACACCATGATACTAGTGACTTGCCTAAAAAGTGACATGTTCCAAAGGTTGTCTTTCTATATAACTTGAAATCAGAAAAATCAGCATCTGAATAACTTATTAAAACAATTGATTGTCCTCTTGGATAAAATAGTCATAAGTTTCTAGTATACTTGAGATATTTAAAAATCATGTTAACAAAAGTTAAATGAGACACTTTAGGATTGGCTTGAAAATGAGCACACATGAATACACTGAACATAATATCAGGTCTGCTAACAGTAAGATAGAGAAGACTCTCAATCATACCTCTATAATTGGTTTGATCTACTGGTTTACCAGTTTCATCAGCATCCAACTGACAGGTGGTACTCATAGGTTTATCACTACCTTTATTGTAGTCTAAACCAAAATGTTTCAAAATATCTTTAGTATATTTTCTCTAATTTAAAATAATACCATTTTTATTTTGAAAATTTTGAAATCTAAGGAAAAATTTAAGTACCCCCATTAAACTCAGTTTCGAATTCATCTTGCATCATTTTTGAGAAATCAGTACATAAAGAATTTTTAGAGGATCCAAAAATAATGTCATCTATATAAATATATACTATTAGAACATATTTGTAAATACATTTAATAAAAAGAGTAGGATATGATATTCCTTTAATAAAACATTTTGAAATAATAAAAGAACTAAGTCTGTCATACCAAGCTCTTGGAGATTGTTTTAGACCATATAAAGTTTTAGACAGTTTAAAAACATGATTTGAAAAATGGGGATTTTTAAAACCAAGGGTTTGTTCAAAAAATACATCCTCAACTATGTACCCATTTCAAAATGCACTTTTGACATCCATTTGATAAAGTTTTAAATTTAGATTAGCTTCATAAGAAAGTAGTATCCTAATGGATTCTAGTCTAGCTACAGGTGCAAAGGTTTCCTCATAGTCTATTCCTTCTTCTTGACTATATCCTTGTGTAACTAGTCTATCCTTATTTCTAACTATGTTTCCAGATTCATCAACTTTATTTCTAAACACCCATTTAGTGCCTATGGTCAAAGTGTCTTTAGGTCTTTCTACTAATTCCCAAACCTTTTTTATTTCAAATTGATTTAATTCTTATTTCATAGTTATCATCCAAAATTCATCATTGATTACACATTGATATTTTTAGGTTCAAGCTATGAAATAAAGGCTTGATGTTCAACCTGGTTTCTCGAAGAATCTCTATTTTGTGTTACTCTATTTAAATAACCTACTGCAACATCTAAAGGATTATTCTTGAGAGTTATAATACCTCTAGAAAGGGTTGAACTAGACTCCCCATGATTTTCTGTAGGTTCTGATTCACAATGCATAGATTCTGTAAAATTTCTGAAACTGTTTGTTTTCACTAAGGGTTCACTGTATTTATCATTAAATTCTAGAATTGACATATCTTCCTCAATATTTTAAACAGAGGTTTTGGGTTCATGTGGATCAGTCTCATCAAATTTGACATGAACTGATTCTTCCACACATTTTATTCTCTTATTGAATACTCTATAATATTTACAAGAGATTGAGTAACCTAGAAAAATTCCTTCATCACTTTTGGAAGAAAACTTGTCAATATTGTCCTTAGTGTTAAGGATTAAGACTTTTCAATAAAAAAACTCTAAAGTAATTAACCTTAGGCTTCCTATTATTCCAGAGATCATAAGGGGTCTTCTTAAGAACAGGTCTAATTAAGAATCTATTGATAATGTAACAGGTTGTATTAACAGTTTTAGCCCAAAAATAGATAGGTAGATTATACTCATTTAGCATAGTCCGGAAAATCTCTTAAAGTGTCCTATTTCTTCTTTCTACAAAACCATTTTGTTGAGGTGTTTTAGGAGCAGAGAAATTGTGATTATAGACATTTAGTGAGCAAAAAGCTTCAAAATCTTGATTCTCAAACTCATGGCCATGATCACTTATCAAGGTATTAATTCTAAGTCCACTAAGATTTTCTACAGACTTGGAATATTTAATGAAGTAAGAGCATGCTTCACTTTTGTGAGCTAGAAAGTATACCCAAGTATATCTAGAAAAATCATCTACAAGAACATAAACATAGTTCTTCCCATTTAAACTTGAAACTCTAGATGGTCCAAACAAATCCATGTGAACCAACTCAAGTGGTTGAGAAGTATAAACTTCTTTCTTTGGTATGAAAGAAACTTTGTGTTGTTTTCCCTTTTGAGAAGGATTACAAACTTTGTTATGTGGGAATTATAATTTAGGTAAGTCTCTAACTAATCCTTTCCTAGTTAGTTTCCTAAGTGATTTCACATTTTAGTGTCCTAATATTCTATTCCATAACCAGGATTCCTTATGAAAAGCACTTAAACATGAAACATTTTGCTTAGATAAGGAGTTTAAATCAACAACATATACGTTTTCATTTCTAAGAGTGGTAAATATTTAATAATTTTTAAAATTAAAAACATTGCATGCATCATTTTCAAATTTAACATTGAATCCATCATCACAAAAATGAGAGATACTTAGTAAATTGTACTTTAACCCATCAACAAAAAGAACTTTTGAAATTAATATAGTATTAGAGTTACCAATTTGGCCTAAGTCGATGATCTTCCATTTAGAATTATCACCAAATGTGAAATGTCCACCACCAACTTTAATTAGGATCTTAAAGAATGAATAGTCTCCTGTCATATGTCTTGAGCATCCACTGTCCAAGTACCATAGAGTTTTATAGGATCTCTTCAGACAATTTTCCTGCAAAATAGATTAAGTGTTGGGTAACTTTGGTACCCATATTTTCTTGGGTCCAGAGAGGTTAGCAAGTAAAAATTTGGGAACCCATACTTGTCTCATAGGTTTCCTATAATCAATATATATGTTTTGAGACAAGAAAACTTTGTTAGGTCCTTTAGAAAAGTGTTTTTCAAAAGATGGTCCAGAACTTGAGCTAGCAGTGAATTGTCTAGATTTTGGAACAAATTTATTTTTAACAATCCTTCTCTGTCCTGGTTGATATCTTATACCAGTTGTGTATTTTGGAGAAATTTGTTTCCCTAGAAACTGAGTCAAGGTATCTCTACCTGCAGTAAACTTTTCCAAATCCCTTATTAATTTCTCATTTTATAATTTAAGTTTAGTATTTTCTTTTAACAGTTGAGCACATTTTTCTTTTTCAATATCCAAGTTATATTTATAATTGGAATTTAAAGCATATTGTCTTTTCAATAATTTGTATTTATCCTTGAGTTCATTAAAGGTATCCTCAAGAATTCCATATTATTCAAATAGTTCATCCTTAGTCATATTTTTATCATTATTTGATTCACTTTCATTCCCAAAATAGTAAGCATTATGTATAGGGGAATTGGGTGTTACCTAAAATGTTTCTGTCATGAAACACAGATTTGCATGTTTGTTCTTCTCAATATCTGAAGTGTCATATTCACTTGAGCTATCTTCTGAGGCACTCCAAGTATATTTCATAGACCTTTTATATCTATTTACCTTGTCTTAATATTTCTTCTTAAATTCTATCTTTGGGAAATCAGCCTTCACATGGCCTTTTCATTTACACTCATAGTAGACTATCTCATTGATGATTTCATTCCATTTTTGGTCCTTTTTCCACTGTCCTTTATTATCATACCTTCCTTTATAGTTTTCTTTTCTAAAGAAATTATTCTTGTGGTAGAACTTCTTGAATCTCCTAGCAAGATGATCCATCTCATCATCACTGTTAGAATCTGAGTCTTCACTGGTGGAAATGTCTATAGGAGATTGAACTTTTTCTTTATCTTTGTTCTTTGAGGTAGAAGTCTTGAATGCTATAGATTTCTTTCTTGGTTCTTCATCAGCTTCTTGATTTACCTTAAGCACTTCTTCACACATCATAAGTTTTCCAATTAGTTCCTTTACTGGTAGTTTTCCTATGTCACAAGATTCTCGAATAGAAATAGAAGTTCCTCTCCATCTATCAGGTAGGCATCAAATCAATCTCATAATCTGATCCTTATTATCCACTGGTTTCCCAAGCAGACTCATGGTATTCATTATTTCATTGAACCTGAGATACATTTCAGAGATAGGTTTATCAGGATTCATTTTATAATTATCATATTTAATAGTATAGGTATTTAATCTCATTTCTTTAACATTGGTTGTTCCCTCATGAGAAACAGCTAAAGTATACCAAATTTCATATACATTTTTACAAGAAGATATTCTATTGAATTCTTCATCACCTAGAGAACATTACAATTCATTCATTACTTTACAGTTATTGTTATATGTGGCTTTATTCAACTGAGACCATGTGTCCCTAGCAGTAGTAGGCAATGCATGTTGTTATTCAATTGTGTCCTAGATTTTAGGTCTCATGCTCTATAGATACATTTTCATTTTTAATTTCCATTGAGCATAGTTATTACCATTAAAGAAAGGTGGCCTGTTAGTAGCATCACCCTCAACTCTTTTATCTATTATTAATTAGAATTTTAAAAAACTGAAAATTTAGATATGACAGAAATTTTAAGATCTTTAAGATACAACTAAAATTACAGTTAAATAATTTTACAACTTGCACAATAGTTCAGATAGTAGTAATAAAAAGTAATTCCTCTGATACAAAATATTGGTCGGAGTGGAATCTCAAAAGGGGGTGAATTTAGTTCCTAATTAAAATTTCTGTTAAAAAATTTCTTATAACGATCCCCAAAATTTTGAAACGGTCCAGTTAATTAAGGAAGTATAGATATAAATGTCTAGTTGGTCAACAAGTTTCTCAAAGGGTGATTAGTCCTCAGGTGAATCAGTGTAAAACACTTATTCAACTTTTGAAATAGGTTTACTAAATTAAACACATACACACAATAACCAAAACTAACTATTAAAGTGAATGAAAAATAGTTTTATGTTTTAGCAGTTATAAGCAGTGGAAAATAGATAAAACAGAGTATAACAAACATATAGAGCACAATGAAGTTAAACAAGAGGTTCAGTCTCAAGCTAACACTTAATCCTCTCCACTGGGTGATCACCTTCCAGCAAGTAGTTTATATTAACAATAAACTTGATACACAGCCTGTATGGGGATTTACAAAAGTTTTCACAAACTATCTAGGGTTCACACCCTCTACCATAGTTCTTCGTGGAAAAAAAATAGTACAGACCACACACGGTCTCTTCCACATTTATACGTGGGAAATAGAATGTAGGTGAAGTTTGATGTGAGGATTTTCAATATCCTATAGTTCAATCACAGGAGACAGTGTGTGAAACAGAGAGACACACACTTATCATCAATGTAAAAAATGAAGGAACACAATAGATCTAATATTATAAGCTTGAGTTTAGAAAGATCTATGTGTTTGCAGTTCATCTCTTGACTCCTTGGAGTGAAGAATTTTTCGTTCAAGTCTTTCTTTGGAATTTGTCTCCAAAATATAGTGTCACAACTCCAGGTTCTAGCTCTGAGTGTTCTGCCTCTGGTGTTGATCAAGAGTTGATGAGGCACAGAAGTCAGAAGTGAGTTTGTCCCAAATGATCTTTGTAATGCTTGTGGGTTCATGGTGAAAGTGCTCGAATGGTTCTTCCTTGTTCTCCAATAAGTTATTTCTCATGCATTCCTCTTTCTTAACTTGTGTACTCGTGCTTCTCATGCCCCACACCTTTTCTTCCTCGATCTTCTCTTTTATATTTGAGGTCTGACAATAGGAATAAGTACATCATGTGCGATCTTTCTCATACCTCATACTGTCCCTAGATACAGTCTCTTGATATGTCTACAATCAGAATTAATTAATTTCAGAAGCATTAAATTTACCAAACATGACTGTTAGAATAGTCTTAAGAATTTGACAAAGTGTGGAGTAGAAGAGTATGGTAGACTGGTAACGATAGCCTGCACAATGGTAGGCTTCAACTATAGGTGCACATCAACAGACTTCATCGGTAACCTTTCCAATGGTAACCTTCCATTGGTAACCATCATCGGTAGCCTTCAACAGTGACCTTTGCATCGGTGACCTTTTGTACTAAGAAAAAATTTTCACTATGAGCTTAAACAAGAGAGTAGTGAGATTAAAAGTACATAGTTATTACTTTGATATAAACATGATTTTCACATAAATGATTATCCTATAAGAGAAAAAAGATGCTTTATAAAAATGAACATGATTTGGGATTATCAAAATAGGTGAGTCCAACATAACGTTATCCATTTAAACCACAAATCCAACTTTAATTTATTCATTAACTAACTCCTTCCCAATAACCAAACCAACCCATGCCATTTCAATTTCAACATTATCATTTAATTATAATACTACTCGGGCATCTAACACAACACAACACTACACAAAAAAACCCATCATCCTCATCAAACCATATATCCCCATACCACCACCATTTCCACATGCCACTTTTATTTTTCATCACATAACCACCCCACAACACAAATACACATCATTTCCCTACAACACATCCACACAACACACTATCCCCACACACCACAACCACAAAATGTTATCCCCACACACCACAAACACATCTCAAACATATTCACATACCACAACACTTTCCACAACATAACATAACATTTTCCAAATTTATCAAGGGTATGTTCATTACTTATGCTTCTTTATTTTAGTGGAATTATTACACAAGCAATACCTCGAAGTGAAACTAATTAATTATCCAAGTATAAGTGTATAATTCATGGTGGTTTCACAAAAATCACACATTAATGGAATCAAAACACATATAAAATCATCACAAAGTCTCCCAAATACCATGAACTTTAGTGGTACAACAAGCATGGATAATCTCAATTTCAACAATATCAAAAGGTTGTAAAAGCATGTGAATCATTCCCTTCCCATTAAATTTAAATTAGCTGGTTAAATATATTTTTTAATTTGAATGAAAACCATATTCTCAAGGGTAATAAAAACCATAACCAATCCTGAATTATACACTAAGTGATAAATGAGGGATCCCCTACCTAAAATGGATATTTTTGATCTACTGTGAAAATTTGGAACAAGAACAAGGCCACCATCAATCACCTAAATAAATAAAATCACCTATACCATCCTATAACACATTAACTACATCAATATCCCATTGGAATAACACCAAAACTATAGATTTTCCCCTTTACAGTAACCTCCCAAGTAAGGAAATAGGGGAGAAATGGAAGAAAACAAGGAGGGAAAGAAAGGGGACTCGCCAAGGAACACCAATGATCGATCTCCAAGGTATGGGGTTGAAATCCACTAAAAGATTGTTTAAAGGTACCCTTGGGTCACACTTGGGTCTCCCAAGAAATATGAGAAACAAAGGAAAAGTGTTTTAGTCTTAGGGGTGTTGGGAATTTATACCCAGGCTGAAAAACATAGGATCATGGCACAACCACAAGGACCACACCACAACCTACTTAAAAACCAAGGGAACTATAGCACAATACCCATAACCACACCATAGTCCTGATGGCCAAACCATCTCTAGGATCAATGGATATTTGCATGCCACATATCCTATAAAATAGGGTTGACACCATGGTGTATCCAAAGAAATTATGCCACAGACCCCCCCCCCCCCCCCCCCGCCCCTCCTGATAACTGAGAGGAAGGTCATGTCGTATCCCCCAACTCCATGTCGCAGCCTTCTGGACAAGCACTCACCTCCACACTACAACTTGCCTCTACACTGCAACTATGTTGATTTTTGAAGAATCGCTGAAAACTGGCCCCCAAGATACCATGCCAAAGTTGATAATCAAAGTCACAACTACCCTCAAAACGGAAGTAACCTCAATAACACCTCCAACCATACACTACATTGTATTCATCCCTACTATGTCACAGTAGTCACCCCTACAGCATAGTCTATGACTCCACACAGTGGGGATCCACCCAACTGGGTTTTCCAGCCAGCTTTTCCTTTTCACCTCCAAACTCCCTGGAACCTCCTATGAGCATCTCTACCACTATATTTCCCACAAATTAATGGGATGGAAGGTCTAGGTTGTTAAATAAAATACATCTTAAACTATTCTCACCCGTGATAATCAAAACTAACTTGGAAGGAAAGAGGGAAAATGTTCAAACAATCATCCCTCAAGATACCTCTTAAGGATATCGCTATAACCAAAAAACCACCACTAACCAAGAACTCCAACCAAATGAAAATGTCCAGGAAACATCTTATACAACCACACCACTAACCAAATTCACCAAACCCAACCAAAACATCCACCGAACATTTCACAAAAATGCACCATTTTATATTGACTGCAAACCACCACCTTTACACATCCAACCACACTACCATCTTATCACCCAAAAATCCCAATACAATGATCACCATAACTATCACGCAGTATAAGGTCCCAAGCACACAGATTGAGGAATTCCATATTCTATATAAATATATTTTCCACTTTGGGTGGAATTGACTCACCCACATGATTTTAATCATGTAAATGTATAATGAATCTTGATTAGGAATAAAGCCCTTTGATTTGTGTATGATTGAAGTTTTAAAACATTAATTCCATCAACAAAGAAAGGGAACATCTCATAAAACATCAAGGTCCAAGCATCACATTGTCAATAAAAACAAAACACAAAAAAAACAAGACAAGCACAAAATAACTTAGGGTAATGGGAACACATATTCACCTCATACTCCCAAGTACTCTCCTCTAAGACACTATTCATCCACAACACATGAACCAAGGGGATGGTCCATCCTCACATGAATTTCTCCTAAAAATCCTAGATCTCCACTAGCCGGTCCATTAATTTCCCATAATCCATGGTATCCTACTCTCATAATTTAATGACATGAGAGTCATCATGAAGATATTGATGGAGCTGAGAGAGGTGTAAGAGGTCATGGATTTGGTCCAATGATGGTGTTAGTTCCAACCGATAAGCTACTTCACCAATTCACACCAACACCTAAAAAGGCACAACAAACTAGGGTGATGTCTTACTTATTCTATCAAACATCCACTTCCCACGTTGAGAGGAGACCTTCAGGAACACATGGTATACAACCTAAAACTCATAGGGCCTCCTCCTATAATAAAAATAAGACTTATTATGGTCATGTGCTGCTTTCATCCTCTCATGAACAAGCTAAACCCTCTATGTCATGCTTTACACCACATCGGGGCCAAGAACCAATGACTCTCCAACCTTAGTCCAATACAATGGAGAACAACACCACCCATACAAATCCTAAAATAGGGTCATACTGATATAAAAGTGATAGATATTATTATAATAAAACTCAATCAAAGTCAAGTGTTGTTCCCAATATCCATTGAAGTCTAAAATTCACACCTGCAACATATCCTCCAGCGTCTGGATAGTCCACTTTGTATGTATGTCCATCTTAGGGTGGAAATTAGTGCTAAGGTGTAATTGAGTGCCAAAATCATGATGAAATCCCCTCTATACTCATGAAGTAAAATAATAATACCAATCATATATAATAGATCTTGGGACTCCATGAAACTGCAACATCTCATCAATGTACCTCCTAGCTAAAACATATATGGCGCCCAACTCTTTGATCACTAAGAAGTTAGATTATTTCATCAACTGATCCATGATTACCTAGATAATATCATAACCTCCCTATATTGGAGTAATCCTATTATTAAATCCATCAATATTTCATCCCATTTCTACTCAAGAACATCCAAGGGATGCAAAAAAATCTAGGAACACAATGCTCAACCTTTACCTACTGGAAAACCAAACACCATGCCACAAACTCTTCCACCTCCCATTTCATCTTGAGCCACCAAAACTAATTCCTAAAGCCACAATACATCTTGGAAACTTCTGGGTGTACCGCCAAATGTGATCCATGAAACACATGAAGGAATCCCTTTTGCATCGCTATCAGAACAAATAGCCTCCCATGAAACAACATCTGGTTCTGACCATCCTCTAAACATCCCTCTAGATCATCACCATGGACAACACAATCATGCATCACCTCTTCCTTTGAGTCTCCCCACTAAGACTCCTCCGCCTATATCATTATATAAGACTACACTTTCATCTGAAATAAGAAACCTCCACCATCAACCACACTCAAATCTAAGTGCATAGTTTCCAACTCCTCCATCACTTTATAAGAATATTATGACTCTGGAATAATATTCTTCTATAACTTCCTAATCAAAGAATCGGCTACAAAATTCCTCTTTCTTGAGGTATAGGATATCTCTAAGTTATAGTCCTGAAGAAAATTCATCCACCTCTATTTTCATGGATTCAGGTGATCTTGAGAAAATATATACATCAAACTCTTGTGAATGGTGAAGACCACAAATCACTACCCAATGAGGTAATGTTTCTACAACTTTAGTGCACACAGAACTGCTGATAACTCCATATCATGGGTGGCATAATTTCACTCAGGGGGATGTAACTTCCTAGACCCATAGAATATCACCACTTTCTTCTACATAAAAACACATCCCAAGACCATATGGGAAGTGTTAAAAAACACCTAAAACATCACCCATTCCTCTATAAATTGGAGCACCGGAGCACTAATCAATCTCACCTTTAGGTATTCAAACACTACCTAACATTGATTTGTCTAAATAAAATCCTGGTCATTCTAGGTCAACCCTATTAATGGGGATGAAATCCATGAGAAATCATACAAAAACCTTTGGTAATATCCTAAAAGACCCAGGAAGATATAAACCTCCACTTCATTCTTGGGTGATTACCAAGAAAAAACTACCTCAATCTTCAATAGGTTTAATGACACACCCTTCTGAGACACCATATGTCCAATTAAATACACCTCTTGCATCCAAAACTTACACTTGGACAAATTTTTATAGATTAGGTGGTGTCATATGACCTATAAAACAGCTCTAATATGCTTGAAATACTCCTCCTCTAACTTAGAGTAGATTAAGATATCATAGATGAATATGATGATGAACCATTCCATGAACTAACAAAACACAGAGTTCATAATCCCCATAAAAATAGTTGGTTCATTCATGACACTGGATGAAATGACTACAAACTCAAAGTTCACATACTTTCACCTAAAGGTAGTCTTTGGGATATCCTCATCCTTCACCCTAAAATGGTGATATCTATACTGTAAATCGATCTTCAAAAACTAACTAACTCATCTAAGCTGGTAAAAAATATTATATATCCTCAGAAGAGGGTAAAAGTTCTTGACCATCACCTAATTAGACCTTTGATGGTCTATAAAAAACCTCAAACTACCATTTTCCTTCTTTTAGAACAACATCGGGGAACCCCATAGTGACAAGATAGGTCATATTAAGCCCCTCTACATCATACCATCCACCTACAATCTAAACTATCATAGCTCCATAGGTGTCATCTGATAGGGAGACATCTAAATTGAAGACACACCCAGTTTCATCTTTATCCAAAACTTGATATTGTGTATAGAGGGAAGGTTTATAACCTCCTCTAGGAAAACATACACAAACTCCTCCACGACCCTAGGAACATCACTAACCTAATATTCCACTGATATCTATTCCAACTATAAAAATGTATTCTTCACTTTCCTATTTCCCATATGATTACCTTGCTCGCCAACTAACACCACTCACTGGACCTCCACATCAGAAAATGAAACACTCCTCTGGAAGTATTCAATTACTAAAATTATTGAATACAACTAATTCATGTTGAGGATAACATAATGTGGTTGTATTTGTAGTAAGAAAAATTCCTCCCACTGACTAGTGCCACCCCAACACAAATCTATATCCCCAGTACATATAAAAAACAAGAATCTTAACCTCTAACCAGTGTAGATAACACTATGGGAACTAAAAGTATCTTCATATCCAGTCCTAAATAATAGAACAAGGTGGGATAAATAAATAAGTGTAAGGCTCATAAATCAAACAAAGCATGCACAAGATTGGATGATACATTGATCGTACCTCGAACAACTCTTGGCTCTACTGGTACTGCCACCTTTAACACATGCATCTGACCATGCCCAGTTCCTCTATCTCTATGTTTTCTACCTCCATAGCCATGATATAGCCTAGTTATCTATATATAGGTACCATTATGAGGCTGCCATTTTCCTAAACCATCTACCCTCGGTTGTTGAACAAGCATCAGCAGTCCTTACTATTGACACTACCTCGGAAGAAACTAATGTTTATATCGAAAAGGGGCATAACAAACTACCTAATACTGGCCTACCTGACTGGTCTAACACTGATATTGGTGGTTCTCATTCCCTCTATAAACAGAGCACAAAAATGGGAAACCTCTAGAAGGTTCTTAGGAGCCTCCTTCCCCAAAAGAAAAAAAAGAGATCTACTGTTGTCAGTTACCCACTAGCTGGAACCCTAACTACTTGAACACCCATGCCCCACTACCTAAATCTCTACCCCTAAAGATACCCTACTGGCCACTCTCTTGGGGCTCAACTCTAAAATAAATCATCCTTTCTATTGTTCCCAAATAGTATCAAGACCACTAAGACGGGGTTGAATCAGTGGTTCCTTTTTATTTTTATAAAAAAATCTTCACTTATTTAGTAAACTTTATTAACCTCTAAAAATTGTTAGAGTTATGATCCACTAAAATATAACTTCTCAAAATTATCATTCATATGAAATAAATTTAAATAGAAGTCATGAAATTATATTTACAAGGTTTGGTACAAATACCTATTCCTTTCCATGCTGGATAGTCCAACCAACATGGATTCTTTTACTATATTTCTTTTTTGAATACAAGGGAATAATCAGTTAACAATTATACAATAACAGTAGAAAATTTCCTATTATAGTTGGTTATACACCCCAACTATCTGTTTTTTATCCACTTCCCATAGCTGGCTATACACCCCAAAAAATACACAAGCCTTTTTACCAACAGGTAAGTATCTATAGTTATAAGCTTCACTTTACTTCTTATTTTATGAACCACTTTATAAATTTCATCACTTATTACACAAGTAAGATGAATAAAACTTTAACTTTATATGATATTCAGGAGATTAAATAATTATTTAAATAACTTTTTGGTCTTAAAACTTCTTCTAGAATCTCTATTCGGAAACTTCCTCAGCAAAAGTCAGTCTGAATAGCCTCTGTCTAGTAACCTTTGTTTGATGGCCTCCATCTGATTGGCCTCTATCATATTCTGCTTCTGATATTCCTTCTTGAATTGAGTAGGAACTCAATCATCAACTCACTAATTCTTCATCTCATATAACTCCATAGGATGGACCTCAATCTGATGTATGTCACTCTAATGGGATCACTTCAATAGACTCACTCTGATGAAAACATTGTTAGATGGAACTTTCTTAATGATCATATTGAACCCCACTTCGATGGATCTTCCTTAACTTTAACCAAAAAATAGAATTCTGGTTGGAGACTCAATATATGTACCAAAAATGTTAGAACTTAAGTTTTGAGCACATGTGAACATCTTCATAGTATGAATGTAATTTTCATGTTATTTATAGGCATCCCATAATGGTAAATATAGGAAAACTAATTCCACTTCCCTCTCAACAAAATTTACAAATCTGAATTTCATGTTCATTTAAGTCTTCATATTTGACTTCTACAACTCTTCTCAATACTTCTGGGAGCTTCTCAAATCTTCTTGAATCTTCTCAAAACTTTATACTTCTTTGAATTTACAAACAATTTTTCAGTCTGATTACTTGAGTGTGATCATTCTTTTTTTTGTGAATTAAATTGATGTTTCTGACTTAGAGTCAGTCCGATAGACTTTATTATGAACATATTGTCTGATGGAACTTATCCTCACCACTTCAAAATTCTTCATCCTTCTTAACACAATTGAAACATACTCATTTCATTTTCTCTTGATTTTCCATAAACATCATGGAAATGTCTAAAGATCCCATATCCTCCTTTAGAAACACTTCAGAAAAAATCTTCAAAAAAATCTTCTTTTCTTCAGAAGATCAAAAATTCCTCATACCGATGATTATGTGTCTGATGAATTATCAGTGTCAGCATGCATCTGATGGATTGATCTCTAATTCCTTCTAATGAATCATTTTCAGTCTGTGTCTGGTGAATTGGCACCACTTATTGTCTTATAACTCTTGAACCAATTATATAACAGCAAAACCTAATGAAAATGGTTAACTATATTGTTAATCATTATCTAGTTGATTTGTATCTAAATCATTCTGATGGATTATCATCTCCAATCACTCAAGCTTTCTTAAATATTCTGCCTTTGATAAAACTATATATTTGATACATAAAAGATACCAAAAATATAAAATGAATTGGTGTCATAATCCCCTCTAATGGATCGGTTTCATACTGTGTCTAATGAACCAGTATCTCCAGTGGATTATTTCTTTCAGATTCTCTACATCGATTAGTTTTTATTGAAACTTATCATTCTTCCTTCTCTAAGAATATTTGTCTTTCTAATAGAAACCAAATATGATGTATCATCTTCTATATCTCCTACCAATCATATAATCACCACCTTTATTTCACATAGATTGGACCAAAATTATATCAAATTACTTATGATATTGAGAACTAACTGAACAGTTTAGCATCATCATATTTACTCAGATAGAAAACTGTGTCTGATCATCTGAGTCTAGTTCAGAACCATATTTCCTTTTAATTTTTCATCTGATTCTCTGTGTCTGGTTCATATTCCTAATCATTCCAATATGGTGTGTCTAGAAACCAAAACTCTTCCTTTTGTTAACTTCAAACATATATCATCTATTGATAGAAAATACAACCAAAACTCAACTTGGTCCTAGCAATATTTCCCTTTGTGTTTGTTGTCAATACCCACTTCAAAATAATTTACAATTTTTTCTTATCCCCCTATATACCTTTTCCCCATATATTCTATCCCTAAACTCTTTCTCCCCTTACATTTATTTTCATCCTATAATAAACTTCTCCCCCTTGATATATCTTATCCCCCTTATTGACAATCAAATTCAAAGGGGATATCATGACAAGTTTCCCCCTTATAGAAAAATTGTCTCATTTCAAAATTTTGGAACTTTTCATCTCAAAATATTAAAAATCTTCATTAGGATAACATGAAAATCACATGGGTTTCTTAACAGATATCCTTTAACTAAAAAAATCTAAGTCTACATGGGAAAACCCAGTATATAAAAAAAAGAGTGTATAATCTAGGTTATCAATTGTTTCCATAACACAACTTTCATATAATACCTTTTCATGCTCCTTTCAGCATTCTTATATATAGGGAAATTCTTAAGCGGATTTATCAATATAAGAATAACTCGTACCCATATCAACAAACATATCATAAATTTTATATGTATAAATACAGCTTTCTAAAAAATCATATTTTATAACCTTGTTACTTTATTTTGAAAGACAATTAAGAGACTCAAACAACACCTTCTTTATTTAAACTCCTTCAATTCCCTTAAAGTTAGTACAAATATAAAAATGTTTTGGGAATTAGGAGGAACCTCGGTAGTTTCTTAGAAGAAATGATTACACTAAGAGTATTATTTCAGTCTTGAATTTTTCTTATTCTTCTTTGATTTTTTATTAGATGTGTTTTCTTCCTTCTGTTCATCCTTCTCATATTTTGTGAAAATTTTCTTTTCATCTGTAGACTCTTCTAATGAGGATTTCAACTTCTTTTCAATTTTTCTAAATTTTTTGTTATAGTGAGTTTGTAAAAAAAATTACCTACCTTCCACTTGGGTTGGTAATATATTCATACAACTTTTAGTAACATACCCTTCTTTCTCACATCTCTTGAATCTTTTCTAAGTCTTCAAACCACAATCTATTTATATCTTTTTATCAACTTTTCTCATATCTCCAGAAAACTTTTTCTTCCCCTTTGCTCTTCTTTTTGTGCTTCTTCTAACTCTCTATCCATGGAAATTTGTTACAACCAAATAACTAAACACACTTTATTTTTAGAATTAGGATGATTGTTTTTCTCAACCTTCTTAACATACTCAACCTTTATCAGCTTCTCATTTTTCTTTGTTGAGTCTTCAAAATTATTCACCATCTGAGTTTTCATTTCCGATTCCACAAATATTTTAGAAAAAATTGGTTTTATTTTCTCACCATAACTCACCCTTTTTTCATACCTATTTCTTGGTAGAGACATATTATACCTAAATGAGAAAGATCTATGTCTAAAATCTCCACAACACCAACAATGGCCTCTGAACCTTGATTTTTCTTACTAATAGTAAAAAAATCAGAACTTTTTTGTTGTTGTAGTTTCTTCACAAATCATGGACCAATTTCATAGGTAGATTATTTAATGAATAATTCCTATCTTTCTTGGTGAAATATGTTTTCTCACAAACCTTATTTTATAAATCTTTCTTTTCACCCTATTTATAAGTTTCACCTTTAATATCAATTACCTTAGTGAACTTTTCTCTCATATTTCTTATCTCAATTTGTGTTATAAGAAGCATTGATTGTGTTTCAAATAACTCTTATTCTTTATCATCTTGAATAAATTTTATAACATCTATCATATTTTTAGATTTAACTATCTTCAACTTGTTTTATTTATTTTCTTTAACAAGTGTATATTCTTTCATGTTGAGGTTCTCATTTCCACCTGATCTTTCTTCACAACTTTTCAGTTTTCTTTCAAACTCTCTGATATCCATTTTCTGAGCTCTAATCAAATTAATATTTGTCTCTCCTTTCTTCATCTAATAACCATTATCAAAATTTATACTTTCAATATCTTTCTTCAACTTCTTTATTTCTTTCTTAAGATGAGTATTCTGCTCAATTGATCTTTCCATATTTTTTTAAGAATACACTCCATTTTAATAATCTCTTCACCATCATCATCACTATCTGAAGAATTTATCCCATTTATTACTTTAGAAATGAAGTTGAGTTGATGATCAGATTAATCATTGGATGAGGGATCATCCTTCTTTATTATACTCAAATAATGTTTGTTCTTCTTGTTAGAAAGAAACTTTTACTTATATTTCTTCCTATTTTTTTATAACATTTCTTATCATATTATTCATAATCATACTCTTAAACTTTATTAATAGGAATATTTTTTGAAAAATTTCATTTTCCTTTCCAATTCCAACATTTAAGATTTTTAACTTTCCATTTCCCTTTGTATTTCTTTGAAAAAAGGGAAACAATTGTGTTGAAATATTTAGCTTCTTCCTCTTCCTCTAAATCACTTGATTTTTCTTTAAATTGTTTATATTTTTATTTCATTTTAAAAAATATTTAAAATCCATTTATCTATCAAACTTTTTGTTGAAGGTAGGGTATTTTCTCATTTCATATTCCACAGAAATGTTATGCAGTTCATCCAAAGAAAAATATTCATTATCTTCTAAAGCTAAAACTTTAGCATCAAATATATCTGGAAAGTTTCTCATAAGTTTCTTAAAAATTATAGAATCTTCCAACTTCTCAGAAAAACTTATGATGTTACTCACAATCTAATTTACCCTTGTAAAGTAACCATAAATACTTTCATCATCATCCATTTTCATATCCTCAAATATACTTCTCTAGATTTGTAACTTGGCATCATTAACTTTCTCATTTTCTTCATAACTGCTTCTCATCTTGTCCCACATTTATTTAACTATTGTTAACCCCGTAATATTCACATAAAAATTATTAGTAATGGACATCAATAAATAATTATAATATTTTCCATTAGCTTCAATACATATCTTATCAACATCTATCATAGAATATTCATTGATGGGAGGAAATCCCATTATTTATGCATCTCTAACTTCAAGGCCAAGAGATATAAGATAGTATCATCATATTCTTCCAATTGTGGTAGTTTTTTCCATAAAAAATAGGAACACTCCTATTGTTCACTAAATTTAAATTCTTCATTCTCGGAGATGGATCTTTTAGAGTAACCTCCTCTAAAACCAATTATTGTTCCCAAATAGGATCGAGACCACTGAGAGGGGGGTGAATCAATGGGTCACTTTTCTTTTCATAAGAAAGTTTCTTATCTTATTTATTAAACTTTATTAACCTATGAAACTTTTTAAAGTTATGATCCACTAAAATATAACTTCTGAACCTTACGTTTCATATGTAACAAATGTAAAGAAAAGGAAACACATGATATTTACAAGGTTCAATACAAATATACACTTCTTTCCATGTCAAATAGTCCCTCTAATATGGATTAATTTATTATCTTTCTTTCTGAAATACAAAGGAACAAGAAACAAACAATTCTACAATCCCAGTAGAAACTTTCCTATTATAGTTGGTTATACCCCCCAACTATCCTTTTCATATCCACTTCCCATTGTTGGTTATACACCCCATGAAACACACAATCCTTTTCAAAAATTGGTAAGTTTCCACAATTATAAGCTTCACTTTCCTTCTTATTTTCAGATACACTTCATATTGTTCTTCACTTTCTCCACAAGTAATATGAATCAAACTTTACATGTGTACAATCTTCAAGAACTTCAAAAATTATCCGAATAACTTTTTGGTATTGAAACTTCATCTAAATATCTATCCAGAAAACTTCCTTAGTAAAAGTTAATTTGATCAGCCTCAGTCTGGTAACCTCTATCTGATGGCCTTTGTCGGATTGGCCTCCATCTGATTCTACCTATACTCTTCCTGCTTTAATAGAGTAGGAACTCAATCATCAACTCACCAATTCTTCATTTGATGGAACTCCATGTGATGGACCCTACTCCAATGGATTTCATTCCAATGGGATCACTTTGATGGAATCGCTTTGATGAAAATGTTGTCTGATGGAAATTGCTTCAATGATCAGATTGGACCTCACTCCAATGGATCTTCCTTATCTTAAACTTGAAAAAAAAGTTTGGTTAGAGACTTAATAACTATCCCAAAAATGTCATAATTTTAGCTTTGAGAACATGTGAATAGTTGTATAGTATGAATGTACTTTTCATGCTATTTATAGGCATTCTAGAATGGTAAATGTGGGAAAACTAATTCCAATTCCCACTCAACAAAATTCATAAATCCAAATTTAAAATTAATTTAATTTTTCATATTTGACTTCTTTAAATCTTATCAATGCTTCTAGGAGCTTCTAGAATACTCTTGAATCTTTTCAAAACTTCATATTTATTTGAATTTACAAAAAAAAGTTCAGTCTGATTACTTGATTCTGATCATTCTTTATTTAGTGACTCTAATTGATGTTTCTGACTTAGAGTCATTCCAATGGGTTTTCTTATGAAAAGATCATCTAATGGAAAATATCTTAAAAACTTTAAAACCCTACAGCCTTCTTAACTCAATTAAAACATACTCATTTTATTTTATCTTGATTTTAGATAAATATCATAGAAACTTCTAAAGATGCAAGCACCTAATTTTAAAACACTTCATCAAAACTCTTCAAAACAATTCTTTTTTATTCAAACATAAGATTGATGATCATCTATCTGATGACTTATCAATTTCATAATGCATCAGATAAATCAGTCTCTGATTCCTTATAATGAATTGGTGTTAGTTCATGTCTTATGAATTGGCATTAATTCTTTTTTAATAACTCTTGACCCAATTTTAGAATAATATAACCTGATGAAAATGATTGAATGCATTGTTGATCATTATTTGGATGATCAATCTTTGAATCCTTCCAATGGATTATCGTTTCCAACAACTCAAAATTTCTTAAAAATTCTACCTCTAATAAAAATCTCCATCTTATACAAAAAATATACCAACAATATAAAATTAATCAGTGTCAGATTACCCTCTGATGGATTGGTAGCATACTGTGTCTGATGAACTGGTATCTCCAGTGTCTTCTTTCTTTCAGATTCTATGCACTGATGAGTTTTTATCAAAACTTATCATTCTTCTTTATTAAATAATATCCTTGAAATCACAGCTAATTATTGCCTATCGACCGGTAAAAGTTCCGATGCTCTGCTAATGTGTATACCAGCACTCAGGTCGAATCCTCAACGATGATACTTTTTTTAATAGTCGATTGTTTTTAGATGATTGTTTTTTTTTGATTGGGGGGTTTGTTTGTAGAGATTGTGAAATAATTTATGGATGATGTTTGATTTAAAAATTTATAAAGATTGGGGTGAGTTCATTCTTATGTAGTTAAGCTTGTGATGTCCTTGAGATTTTCTTTATATTGCATTTAAATTAACACCCACTTCACAAGATAACATTGATTGGAATTCCTAAGTGTTAAGGATTTAATCCAAGCCTTAACTTAACTTAGGGTTCTAATCTAAATCATATATTGTTGATGGTAGTGTATTTATGGTTCCAATAATCCATGAAAACCACACGTTAAACAAAACAAGTCATTAATCCATGATATGTTAAGGCTAATATACACAATGTTAATTTAAAGAATATTCATAGAGCAAATACTCTCAATCACTTAACATACCTAAATTATAACTCACCTCAATGGGAGAATTACTCATCCATTGAAATTATTAGTAATCTTTTTATAATAATTATGATGATAAATTAAGAAGATAAGAAAAAGAAATGGATAAGAAAAGAGTGGTGTGTCAAACACACACACAAACGATGATGATATTTAAAAACGAACTTTCGATTGAATGAAGAAGAAAAATAAGGGAAGGGGTTTTAACTTTATTTAAACTATTTTAAGAAAATTAGTATTATACTATATAAGTTGGATGATAAAAATAGATATTGAAGAAGAAACTTGCATTAAAACAGAATTACAAAAACAAAGACTTACAAGATTACAATAAAGAAGAACACAAAAGTAAATGAAAACAAAGAGAGGAGGAAAGGTATATCAAGTAAAAACTTGAGTATGGAAGGTCCTCCCAAGACTTTGTAAAATCTTTGGTCGTGACAATATGTGATCCACTCTTCTGAAATGCCAACTCTTTTGAAAGGAGAGGAGGGGATGTATTTATAGCTCAATGTTGTGGGTTGTTTGCATTCCAAAAATTTCCCTCCACTTTCATCTCCACTTTGATATATTATAAAGCAGAATATCGAGATATGATATTATTACAAGTTGTAGATAAAAAATATTTCTGACTTATCTCAAAATTTGGAGTCATTTGGACCAATGGAGACAAAGTTATGGCAGTTTGATTAAACAAAGTTAAACTGTCCATTTCAATCCATTCTTTTTCAATGTCCAAAATGTAAATGGATTTTGGAATAGGAATATGCCTTCAAATACGAATTATTTATTCACCAAATGCATCCATATATATCTCCTATTTCAAACTGAAAAATATCATCTTTCTTTGATGAATATATCATGAGACATGTCATTAATAATGTACTAATTTTAATTCCTGTCCAGAATGATGGGATGAGATTAAATGAATAATTTGGACCCTTTTCTTTCTATTTGGGCCTTGAAATTTTTATCCATGATGATTTTGGATAATCAAGAACATGTGGTAGAGTTTCATAAAATTTGAGCTTCGGGATTGAGACCAGTAACTCAATCATCATGGCTGGTCCAGTTTCTTCACAAATTCTTTGGATCATATTGTGTGGTCCATATGGGCCTTCAAATGGAAGAATTGTCCCATTATTCCTTCCAATGAAATGTTTTATATTGAATTAGGAATCCTAAAAAATAAAAAACACACAATTTGGATCAGTAAGGTGATATTTATAAATAAAATAGTAAACTGACTTAATTGGACTACTTCTAAAAATGCTCAAAATTTATACTTAGTATTAAAACATTAATATTTCACACAAATTATGCACATTTAATATAAAATAACTAAAGGTAGTACATAATAAGTCATAAAAATATTAATAACATAAACTCCCCTACACTTAGTCTTGTGCATGTCCTCATGTGCAACAAATATAAAAACATGACAAAATCATTTTCACTCACCAACAAATATTAAAATTTTGTTTTCCCGAATCAAAGGAGGTTTAGAAAATTTCACTCATCCATATTGAATTCCACCACAAGTTTTTATAGAAAAAATGTTCCAAAAACAATTCATTTTTTCATGCTCAAATTTAGAAATGGAAAATGGTGGCACACAAAACTTACTCCTCTCAGGATTATAAAATTAATTTATGGAGCTTCACTCATTCACCAACCAAAAGTGAAAATCTTAGAGTTTGAAAGAGATCTCAGATTCCATTACTTATCCTAAAGAGATCAAAAATAAATAGGTATTATGAAGGGGTTTTTCTGTGGCTATGGGACAGTAGGAATATAATGTCCAAGAGATATAAGAAGAGGGGTAAAACACCAACATGGAAAAAGCAATGCACACAATTTTTTGAAATGAGACGTGAAAGGAAATGGAAACACATATTTAAAAGGGAATGAAAATGTGAAATAAGACACAAAAGTGGAATGAAATATGAAGGGAATGAGAAGGTGGAATATTTACAAAACACAAAACTTCTCCCAATGACATAAGAATATAATGCAAGTGTTCTTTTTTTCTTTTTTTTTTCTCTTTTTTTTTGAAAGTTTAACTTGAAACATATCTCACACTAATATCCCAACCCATGATTGATCTTCTCACAACACTAATTGTAATAGTTATAACAACATCAAAGGCTGAGAAATAGTGATTTTTGACCTACCCAAGACACAACGCTTTTTTTATTTATTTATTTTTATTTTTTTATTTTTTTAATTAATTTTTTTTGAACACTTGTCATTAAAATTTGAAAAATATGTCATAAGCATATATACATTCTCAAACACCATAGAAGGAAAACCTCTCCCCTACACTAAAATGGATGCTTTCCCTCAAGAAGATGATAACGCGTTGAAAATCAATAAAAGGGAACCCAAACAATGAAATAAATTCCCCCCCACACATAAATTTCAAAAAATTATGCAATGAAAATCCATGTTGGTATTGGGTGGGATAAGGTATTGGTATTTTAATGTGGCCATCAAAGAAAAGGTTTTCATAGGCATGAAAGTTATTTCAAAAGGAGGATTAATGTATGGTTAATGGGTGGCTATTTGGATATTATAATTATCATGTGGTTCAGAAAATGCCTCTTTCATATTAATGCACACTAAAGTAGGAAATTCAGCTCGAAGGTCCACAAACTCAAGACTCGCAAATGGGGGTGAAAAACACACATTTTGAAAATATGTCCATAGGTGGCCTTTTCATGAAAGAAAATTGTATTCTTCACGGGTGGGGAAAATCAGTATCCAAACCAAAAATTGAGCATTTAAATTTTGTTTGGTTTGACACAATATTCTTTATCCAAATTTATGATGAAAACACAAAAAATTTGAGATGAAACCATGTCTTTTGACTCCCCAAATGGTTTGAAAAAAAATTGAAAATTGAAGGTGAGTAAGTATGACTCTTGTTTGTTCATTTTTTTAAATTTTTAGGTTTTTTTGTATTTTTAAATTACACACCCACACAAAATAGAAAGAGTAAATAAAAATGTGATGAGTAAACTGGTAAAAAACAAAATGAGAATGAGGGAGGAAGAAGAACAGAGAGAGAGAGAGAGAGAAAAGGAAAAGAGGTGCCCCCTGGTTTGGATTTGGTGGGTTGTGATCTCTATCCAGTGGTGGATCAACTACAGAAGTTGGGGATCCGATGGAAGTCGATGTGGTTCCAGGATTGTGGGATGTTACCTAAAAAAATAAAAATCATTATAAATCTAATGAAAAACTAAAACAAAATTAAAATTTCATAAAAGTAAAATAAAACATGGGTTGCCGCCCAAGAAGCACTGCATATATTTTTCTACAGCTCGACAGTTATAGTAGACTACCCATAGTCTTATGGAGGCCACCATATTTTCTCAACTCTAGTGTGGTTCCAGAAAAACTTCTCCATTGGTAGGCCTGATGATTCATTGGATAATTTCATCCCTTCCTTATTGTTTCTCTTGCAATTCAATGGGGGTGGAAAGAGCATATGACTATCCTCCCTTTGGTCTTAAATGTGAGGAATGATTTTATCCACCAAGTGATGGTTTCCTATGCTTGTAAATTCAGGAAGATGTCTCAATTCTAATGGATCATTTATGTAAGGTTCATATAACACAAAACCATAGTATGAGATCCCAATTGTTTTTGACTCATTTATTTCATCACTTACCAATGTAGAGTAATGAGGATCAGTGGAGTCATAATATTGAATAAAATTTTCAATGTCCTTTATTTCGTTGTTGTTCACCAAATAATGTTCAATTTCAACCTCACTAGTGATCACTTTATTAATTAGGGAACAAATTGCACAACCTTTACTCTCATTGGGACAAGATAAACACATTTGTTTTGGGTTAACCTCACATATAACATAATTTTTAGAATCATGGATAGGAAATGATGAATTTTTGATAAACTAATCTAGATCAACAAATGAGCATTCTAGTTCATTTTCTCTATTACCATCCAATCTGGAGAAGTGGAGGTCAAAGGCAAGATGAGATTCTAAAGATTTTTCAAGATCCTTTAGAGAAATGGAGTTTGCATTTGTAATTTCAACATCAACTTCTCCATTTATGAATTGGTTAATGAGGATGAAATATTCCCAAACTCCTCTATCAATATAAAAAGAAGGACATGATGGATTGGGATTCAACACACTCTCAGAGAGAGTTTCATAAGAATGGATATAGAGGGAAGATTCATTCTCTGATGGGTATCGCATGGATTGAAAAATATTGAACTTGACTAGTTGGTCACCAAATTACATGGATAAGATGCCAGCATGCACATCAATTTTGGTTTTAGATGTCATGAGGAAAGGTCTTCCTAATATCAGAGGAGATTGGCAAGAAGTTGTCTCACCTTCCATGTCAAGGACATAGAAGCCAGCTGGGAAGATAAGATCATTCACACGAACAAGGATGTCTTAAATTATTCCCTCAGTATTGGCTATGCTTCAATTGGATAATTGAATGACAACACCTGTTAGATGTAAGGGACTTAGACCAAGGTTGGAGAATATGGATTTGGGCATGAAATTAATTGAGGCTCCTAGGTCTATGAGTGCATCATCAAAGTTGGAACTTCCAATTTGGCATAGAACCGTAAAGGTCCCTGGATCTTTGCACTTTATGGGAATAGATTGTTGGTTGGAAACATTTTCAAAGGTCCTAAGTTGCCTCTTATGTGTATATAACTCCTTGAGAAACTTAGCATAGTTAGGAATTTTTTTAATGGCATCTAAGAGGGGGATTTTTACTTCAACATGTCTAAACATGTCAAGAATTTCAGTATTGGGTTCAAAGGACTTCATTGGCTTAGAAATGGATTGAGGAAAAGGAATTGGGTTCCTAAGTGGAATGGAATGAGGTGAGGGAATGGATTCAGATTCCTTTTCAAGTTTCTTTTTCTTTTCATTTTCTAGGTCAACATTCCAGGGAGGTTTGGAGGACTAATCTTGAGGTATATCAATTTTCTTTCCCGATCTAAGTGAAATTTCACTTACATTACCCTTGGGGTTAGGTAATGGTTGAGCTGGGAGTTTGGAATAATTTGATTGTTGTTGCTGGCTCAGGTGGGATGCAAGTTGACCAATTTGTGTTTCAATGTTTTTGAGGCTAGAACGGATAAAGGAGGAAAGATCTTCAACTGCACTTTCCCATGGTTTCTTGTAAGAAGAGGTTTGTCCCGAATAGGGATTACCTTGATTTTGGTTCTTGGGAAAGCGATTGCATTGGTTTGGGAATTGGAAAGACTCATAGGGATAGTGGAATCCAAGAGGAGGATTTTTCCTTTGTTGTTGAGGAAAAAATGATAAGGTTGTTGTAAATTACCAACACCTTGAACATATTGAAACTGGTTTAGGTTTTTAGGAGGGAATTGAGGGGGATGAGATAAGTGATTACCATACCTCAAGCCTTGGTTATAGTAAGAAGAGAAGGGCTCATAGTGAGGTTGGTTAAAGTTTCTAATCAACTGACCTGATTGTTGAGGGTTGGGGTTCCACTGAGCATATGCTGCATTGAGCTCCATTGGTCCAGATGAATCATATTGATCCTCTTGAAGTTTTGGACATGTGTCTATTGGATAAGATGGTGAGTTGTAGATTCCACAGTTTTTGACAGGTCCAGGAAACATTGATTGTGGAGGAGATGAGGTTGGGGCTTTGGATGCCACAGCTAGTTGTCGCACAAGACTTGTAAGTTCACTCATCTACTCTGTCATCTTGTTTGGCTCTATATATTTACTATCTTGGGCTTGTTTGACTTGATAATTTTCTCGAGTATGGAATTTTTGTATGTTTTCATCCATGTTTCTTATGAGATCTCTTGCAGCTGCAGGAGTTTTATCGACAAGAGCACCGCCACTTACAGCATCAATGAGGGTTCTCTCCATAGCCAATAACCCCTCATAGAAGTATTGGATCAAGATTCGATTAGGGATTTTGTGGTGTGGGAAGGTTGCAATAATCTTTTTTAACCTCTCCCAATATTCATGGATTGATTCACTTGGGAACTGAAGGATACCACTTATTTCCTTTCAGATAGAAGCAGTACGAGAAGCAGGAAAGAATTTCTCTAAAAATAGTCACTTCATGTCATTCCATTTGGTTATGGAACCAGGAGGGAGGTAGTAAATACATTACTTGGAAGTGTCATCTAAGGATAAAGGTAATTCTTGGATTTTTATTTGTTCCTTAGAAACCCCTTGAGGCTTCATGGTAGAGCACACCACTTGGAACTCTTTAAGGTGGAGATGTGGATCCTCATTGGCTTTCCCCTGAAAATGAGGAAGAAGATGAATCAAACCTGATTTGAGTTCGAAGTCAGCCTCTATGTTTCGATATTGAATACCAAGAGTTTTGTAACTCATATTAGGGTCAGTAAGTTCTTTAAGTGTTTGTTCCCTAGGATTCTCCATTTCTAATTCAGCTGTTTGGACAAGGACTGGTTCTTGAATTATTTGATTATCTCTTATATTCCTCCTAAGTTAGCGAAGTATTCACTCAATTTCAGGGTCAAACAAATCTGAGGTATTGTTTTCGAGGCTACGGGGAATTCAGAGAGATTTTTAAAGAAAGAATAAGGTGGGTTTTTCTTTTTTTTTCATTTATGATTTCTATGAGAAGGCGGGTTTTTATTTGTGTTTTTTTTCAAAAAAAAAATTAATTTTGTTTTTTTTACAATAACTAGAAACTAATGACTACATAAAGAACCATCCCCATCAACCATGCCATTTTAAAGCATGGACAATTTTCCCTTATTGACTGGTCAAAGTTCCTATGCTCTGCTAATGTGTATAGTAGCACTCGGGTCAAATCCTCGGCGATGATACTTTTTTTAATAGTCGATTGTTTTTAGTTGATTGTTTTTTTGATTGGGGGGTTTATTTGCAAAGCTTATGAAATAATTTATGGATGATGTTTGATTTAAAAAATTGATAAATATTGGGGTGAGTTCATTATTATGGAGTTAAGCTTATGATATACTTGATATTTTCTTTATATTTCATTTTAATTAACACCCACTTCACAAGATAACATTGATTGGAATTCATAAGTGTTAAGGCTTTAATCCAAGACTTAACTTAACTTAGCGTTCTAATATCAATCATATTTTTCTGATTGTAGTGTATTTATTGTTCCAATAATCCATGTAAACCACACATTAAACAAAACAAGTCATTAATCCATGACATGTTAAGGCTAACATACACAATGTTAATTTGAAGAATATTCATTGAACAAATACTCTCAATCACTTAACATCCCTAAATTATAACTCACCCAAATGGGAGAATTACTCATCCATTTACATGATTAGTAATATATTTATAATTATTATGATGATAAATTAAGAAGATAATAAAAATAAAGGGATAAGAAAAGAGTGGTGCGTCGAACTCACACATAAATGATGATGGTAATTAAAAACGAACTTTCAATTGAATGAGGAAGAAAAATAAGGTAAGGGGTTTTAACTTGATTTAAACTATTTTAAGAACATTAGTATTATACTACATAATTTGGATGATAAAAATATATATTGAAGAATAAAGTTTCATTAAAACAGAATTACAAAAACAAAGACTTACAATATTACAACAAAGAATAACACAAAAGTAAATGAAAACAATGAGAGGAGGAAAGGTATATCAAGTGAAAACTTGAGAATGGAAGGTCCTCCAAAGCCTTTGGAAATTATTTGTTCGTTCCAATATTTTATCCTCTCTTCTTAAATGACAACTCTTTTGAAAGTAGATGAGGGGGTGTATTTATAGCTCAATGTTGTGGGCTGTTTTCATTCCAAAAACTGCCCCTCCACTTGCATCGCCACTTTGATAAATCATATATAATAATCTTGAGATATGATCTCTTAAGAGTTTTAGATAAATATGTTTTTTGACTTCTCTCATTATTTGGAGTCATTTGAACCTATGGAGCCAAAGTTATGGAAGTTTGATTAAACAAAGTTAAACTATCCATTTCAATCCATGTTTTTTATATGGCAAAAATGTGAATGGATTCTGGAATAGAAAGATGCCTTCAAATATAAATTATTTCTTCAAAAAAATATGTCTACTATATCTACTCTTTCACACTTCAAAATCTCATCTTAATTTGATGACTAGATCAGAAGACATGTCATTAATACTGTACTGGTTGTAATTCCTATCCAGAATGATGGGAAGAGTTTAAATGAATCATTTGGGCCCTTTTTCTTTGGATTTGGGCCTTGAAATTTTTATCCATGATTATTTTGAATAATAAAGAACATATGGTGGAGTTTCATAATATTTGTTCTTCGGGATTGAGACCGATAACTCAATCATCATGGCTGGTCTAGTTTCTTCACAAATTCTTTAAGTCATCTTGTGTGATCCATATGGGCCTTCGAATGGAAGGATTGGCCCCTGATTCCTTCTAAGGAAATGTTTTTTATTAAATTATAAATCCTAAAAAACATGAACCAAACAAGTTTGATCAGTAGGGTGATATTTATAAATAAAATAGTAAACTGACTCAATTGGACTACTTCTAAAAACGCTCAAAAATTATACATAGTATTAAAACATTAATATTTCACACAAATTATGCACATTTCATATAAAATAAGTAAAGTGAGTAGATAATAAGTCATGAAAAAATTAATAACATCAACTCCCCCACACTTAGTCTTGTGCATTTCCTCATGTGAAACAAATATAAAAACATGAAAAAATCATTTTCACTCACCAAAAAATATTAAAATTTTGTTTTCCCCAATGAGGGGAGGTTTAGAAAATTTCACTCATCCATATTGAATTTCACTACAAGTTGTTATATAAACAATGTTCCAAAAAAATCATTTTTTCATGCTCAAATTTAGAAATGGAAAAATGGTGGCACACAAAACTTACTCCTCTTAAGATGATAAAATTAATTTATGGATATTCAGTCATTCACCATCCAAAACTGAAAATCTTAGAATTTGAAAGAGCTCTCAGCTTCCATTACCTATCCTAAAGTGATCAAAAATGAAGAGGTCTTGTGAAGGGGTTTTTCTGTGGCTTTGGGATGGTAGGAATATAATTTCCAAGATAGAGAAGAAGAGGGGTAAAACACCAACATGGAAAAAGAAATGCACACATTTTTTTGAAATGAGACATTAAAGGAAATGGAAACACATATTTACGAGGGAATGAAAATGTAAAATAAGACACAAAAGTGGAAGGAAATATGAAGGTAATGAGAAGATGGAATATTTACAAAACATAAAACTCCTTCCAATGACATAATAATATAATGCAAGTGTTATTTTTTTCTTTTTTTTTCTCTTTTTATCAAAAGTTGAAATTGAAACAAATATCACACTCATATCCTAACCCATGATTGATCTCCTCACAACACTAATTTTAATAGTTATAACAAGATCAAAGGCTGAGAAATAGTAATTTTTTACCTACCCAATACACAACCCAATTTTTTTCCATTTTTTTAATTAATTTTTTTTTGAAAACTTGTCATTAAAATTTGAACAATATATCATAATAATACATACATTCCCAAACCCCAATGAATGAAAACCTCTCCCCCGCACTAAAATTGATGTTTTCCCTCAAGAAGATGATAACTCATTGAAAATCAATAAAAGGGAACCCAAACAATGAAATCCATTCCCCCCCACATGTAAATTTAAAAAAATTATACAATGAAAATACATGTTGATATTGGGTGGGATAAGGTATTGGTCTTGTAATGTGGCTATCAAATAAAAGGTTTTCATAGGCTTGAAGGGGATTTCAAAAGGAGAATTAATGTATGGTTAATGGGAGGATATTTGTCTATTATAATTCTCATGTGGTTCGGAAAATGCCACTATCATATTAATTCACACTAAAGTAGGAAATTCAGCTCGAAGGTCCAAAAACTCAAGACTCACAAATGGGGGTGAAAAACAAACATTTTGAAAATATGGCCATAGGTGTCCTTGGCATGAAAGCAAATGGTATTCCTCACAGGTGGTGAAAATCAGTTTCCAAACCAAAAATTGAGCATTCAAAATTTGTTTGGTTTGACACAATATTCTTTATCCAAATTTATGAAGAAAACACAAAATTTTTGAGATGAAACCATGTCTTTTGACTCCCCAAAATGGTTGGAAAAAAAATTGAAAATTGAAGGTGAGTAAGTATGACACTTGTTTTATCATTTTTTAAAAAAATTTAGGTTTTTTGGTATTTTTAAATTACACACCCACACAAAAGAGAAAGAGTAAATAAAAATGTGATGAGGAAAGTGGTAAAAAAACAAAATGAGAATGAGGGAGGAAGAAGAAGAGAGAGAGAGAGAGAGAGAGAGAGAAGGAAAAGAGGTTCCCCCTGGATTAGATTTGGTGGGTTTTCATATCCATATAGTGGTGGGTCAACTACAGAAGTTAGGGATCTGATGGAAGTCGATGTGGTTTCAGGATTGTGGGATGTTACCTGAAAAAGTAAAAATCATTATACATCTAATGAAAAACTAAAAATAAATTAAAATTTTATAAAAGAAAAAAGAAAACATGGGTTGCCTCCCAAGAAACGCTGCATATATTTGTCTGCAGCTGGACAGTTGTAGTAGACTACCCATAGTCCGATGGTGGCCACCGTATTTTCTCAACTCCAGTGTGGTTCCATAAAAACTTCTCATTTGGTATGCCTGATGATTCATTGGATAATTTCATCCCTTCCTTGTTGTTTCACTTGAAATTAAACGGGGTGGAAAGACCATATGACTATCCTCCCTTTGGTCTTCAACGTGAGGAATGATTTTATCCACCAAGTGATGGTTTTCTATGCTTGGAAATTCAGGAAGATGTCTCAATTCTGATGGTTCATTTGTGTAAGGTTAAGATAACATGAAACCAGACTATGAGATCTCAATTTTTTTTTGACTCATTTATTTCATCACTTACCGATGTAGAGTAATGAGGATCAGTGGAGTCATAAGACTTAATAAAATTTTCAATATCCTTTATTTCAATGTTGTTCTCCAAATAATGGTCAATTTCAACCTCACCAATGATCACTTTATTAATTAGGGAATATATCACACAACCTTCACTCTCATTGGGACAAGATAAACACATTTTTTTAGGGTTAACCTCACATATAATAGAATTTTTAGAATCATGGATAGGAAATGATGAATGTTTGATAAACTGATCTGAATCAACAAATTAGCATTCAAGTTCATTTTCCCTATTACCATCCAAGATGGAGAAGTGGAGGTCAGAGGCAAGATTAGATTCTGAAGATTTTTCAAGATCATTTAGATCAATGGAATTTTCATTTGTAATGTCAACATCAAATTCTCCATTTATGAATTGGTTAATGAAGATGCAATATTCACAAACTCCTCTATCAGTAGAAAAATAATGACATGATGGATTGTGATTAAACAAACTCTCAGAGAGAGTTTCAGAAGAATGGATAGAGAATACAGATTCATTCTCCGATGGGTATCGCATGGATTGAAAAATATTGAACTTGACCAGTTGGTCACCAAATTCCATGGATAAGATACCATCAAGGACATCAATTTTGGTTTTAGATGTCATGAGGAAAGGTCATACTAAAATTAGAGGAGATTGGAAATAATTTTTCTCACCTTCCATGTCAAGGACATAGAAGCCAGCTGGGAAGATAAGATCATTCACACGAATAAGGATATCCTCAATTATTCCATCAGGACTGGTTGTGCTTCGATTGGCTAATTGAATGACAACACCCGTTAGATGTAAGGGACCTAGACCAAGGTTGGAGAATATGGATTTGGGCATGACATTAATTGAGGCTCCTAGGTCTATGATTGCACCATCAAATTTGTAACTTTCAATTTGGCATGGAACCGTAAAGGTCCCTGGATCTTTTCACTTTATGGGAATTGACTGTTGGGTGGAAACATTTTCAAAGGTTATTGTTGGCACTGAAAAAAGCATCCCCAAAAATTTCCAAATTCTTCCATACATGATCCAAGATCGTATCCCATTTTTCAAGCATCGATTTGGTAGGTCGTAGGGCCCGAATGGAGTTACGGATTAGGAGTTATGGACATTTGAAGTTAGGATGGAAAATTGGTTCGTGAAGCCCATTCGCGAAGCCCCCTCTGCGATCGCGGAGCACCACTACAAAGCAAGGAGGCGGGATGCGCCACAAACCCATTTGACATTTGCGATGCGCCAAGAAGACCCACTATGAAGCAAGGAGGCGGGATGCTCCGCGACCACATTTGATGTTCGCGATCCGCCACGGAGCAAGATCCGTCTTCGCGCCGAGTGAGCTTTGCTTCGCGGCGCCCCTTGCCTATAAATACCCAACTCCCCCCCCCCCTCTCCGGACGGCCACTCCGCCCCCTTGGATGGCCACTCCGCCCCTTGGACGGAAACTCTGCCCCTTGGGTGGCCGATCTCCCGGTTCGCAGAGCTCCGCTTTCCTTCGCGAAGCGGCTCCGCGATGCCATGCTCCGCAAGCAACTTCCTTCGTGTTGTTGCTCCGCGAGCGCATGCTCCGTGAGCCCATGCTCTGTGAGTACATGATCCGCAATGCTACTCCATGAGTCGATGTTCCGTGAGGCCATGCTCTGAGATTCTTCTCTGTGAGTCCATGCTCTGCGATGCTGCTCTGCGAGTCTATGCTCCGCGAGTCCATGCTCCCGCGAGTCCATGCTCCGCGAGTTCATGCTTCGCGAGACACCTTGATCTCCGAGCCCCTTTGCTCCAAGATGCTACTTTGCGAAGACCTATAATTTGCGAGTCTCCTACCTTCGCACCCACAGGTCCATACCGAGGGGGCGCAGCCCCCACACACTGACCCCCATAGAAAATGGAGAGTCGCACCGCAAACTTTTCGTGCCGGGATGTCGGGATTTTCCATTGCGCCCTTATGCGCACCCACCTACCACCTATGGAATACCATGATTTGAGATACTCTTCCACACACCATGAAACACCTTGAGTCGACATATTCCTCTTGGTTTCATTCCCATGTCATGAGTTGATATTCTCATCATCAATTCCCCGATTACCTTGAGTTAAACCGTTCCTCAGGCAACTCCTCCAAACCCAATCACTTGGCTCCTATTCCAGGTTGAACCAGAAAGGGCCTCCCTTATGTAAGACCCAACACCATCCATTCCTAGGCTCCTTATGCCTAGTAGTCCTATCTACAAGACTATAAATTGTAGATCTCCCTATGTTCCAATCATAGGATGCCTCTTGCTCCAAACAAGAGATGCCTTATGCTCCTAGCATGAGATGCCAACAGTCCTATCTATATGACTATAAACTATAGATATCCCTATGTTCCAAACATAGGATGCCTATTGGTCTAAACAAGAGATTCCTTATTCTTCTAGCATGAGATGCCACCAGTCCTTTCTACATGACTCTAAACTGTAGTAAACCCTATGTTACAAACATAGGATGCCTCTTGCTTCTAACAAGAGATGCATTATGATCCAAGCATGAGATGCCAATAGTCCTATCTACAAGACTCTAAACTGTAGTAATCCCTATGTTCCAAACATAGGATGCCTCTTGCTTCTAACAAGATATGTCGTATGCTCCAAGCATGAGATTCCAACAGTCTTATCTACATGACTTTAAACTGTAGTAATCCATATGTTCAAAACATAGGACGCCTCTTGATCCTAACAAGAGATGCCTTATGCTCCAAGCATGAGATGCCAATAGTCCTATCTACATGACTATAAATTGTATTAATCCTTATGTTCCAAACATAGGATGCCTCTTTCTCTATACGAGAGATGCCTTATGCTCTAAGCATAAGACGCCTAATGCCATGATTACAGTGGAATAATTCCAAGAGCATTGGAATCTGTTCAAACATTCCATCACTCCACCTCATGCTTTGTGTGTCCTTCATTTGGATCTTCATCCCCTTTCATGTCTGGAGGGACCCCCTAATGGCCTGGTCTCATGATGCATCGACTCACCTACCGTCCTAGGCCAACACCCCGAAAGAATTTGGACAACACTTTGAGTTGGGTCCTATGTTTTGAACACGGTCAGCAATCAACCCTCATTTGTTTGTCCCCATTTCAGGCTAATGCGATATGGATGCTATGTTTCGAACATGGTCAACAACAATCCTCCATCACCGCGCCACCCTAATTGCGTTCCGAATGTCGGGTATGTAATTCACAGTTTTCATCTCCCTTTGTTCGGACCGATTACAACGCCCCTTGGAATTATCCCTCTTGTGCGCTGGTGCATAGGTGAAGGCCTCAACCCACCAGTAAGTTGGGATGCCCTCATGTCCAGACATGATAAAGACATTACGGACAGCTTCCTTGCGTAAGACCAATCCACCAGTGTCACTCCATAGCGGCACCCGGGCAGCTTCCTTGCATAAGCCCCATCTATGATTTCCACTCCTTAGCGGCACCCAGGAAGCTTCCTTGTGTAAGACCCTTTCACCATTGCCGCTCCAGAGCAGCACCCGGGCAGCTTCCTTGCATAATACCCCTTCACCATTGTCGCTCTAGAGCCGCACTCGGGCAGCTTCCTTGCATAAGCCACCTTCACCATTGTCGCTCTAGAGCGGCACCCGGGCAGCTTCCTTGCGTAAGCCCCCTTCACCATTGTCTCTCCAGAGCGGCACCTAGGCAGCTTCCTTGCGTAATCCCCATCCACCATTGCCGCTCCAAAGCGGCACCCAGGCAGCTTCCTCACGTAAGCCCCATGCACCATTGCCGCTATAGAACGGCACCCAGGCAGCTTCTTTGCGTAAGCCCCATCCATCGTTGCCGCTCCTTAGCGGCACCCGGGCAGCTTCCTTGCGTAATCCCTAATCACCATTTTCGTTCCACAACGGCACACAGGCCTCTATCCTGGAGTAATCCCTGACCCTCATGGGCTTCCACCCTAGAGTAAGCCTAGACCCTCAAGGGCCTTCATCCTAGAGTAAGTCCTGACACTTCTTGGGCAGCCTAGAGTGCAATCCCCACACCATCCTGAACTACGTGGTCTTTGATCCATGTCAAGGCATGTTACATAGGAAGCCTCCACGAGGTTCAAACCCACCACCCAGTTGTTCCGACCATCGGTTCACCAACACCTTGGGCAGCGTAGAGTGTAATCCCCACACCATCTGAACTATGTGGTATTTGATCCATGTCAAGGCATGGTATGTAGGAAGCCTCCTTGAGGTCCAAGCCCACCACCCGTTGGTTGCTCCGACCCCCTTCATGTCGATTCACCAACACTTGGGCAGCCTAGGGCGTAATCCCCACACCATCGAACTACGTGGACTTTGATTCCCTGCCATGGGGATATGTAGGAAGTCTCTTAGAGGATCAATCCCATCACTATTGTCACCTCCAAGATGGTCCCATTTTATTACCCCTCCACTCCATGCAATTCTCCATCACCCATCCTGATTCTTACCTGGCCTGCCACATCCTGATGGGATTATGTCATCCACCCTCCTCGCTTCTTCTAGCAGTACTCGGGTAGATAACCATGCGTAGGCCCCAGTATGTCTCCAGGTCGCTATCCTCTGTGTACACCCCGATTCATCACCCCTTCGAACTATGTGGGTTTTGATCCTTGTCCTCTACACAAGGTACGTAGGAAACCTCCATGAGGTTCAATACCATCCAATGGTAAACCATGGTGTCCCCCATCCTGGGGTGCACTCTCCCTGATCTTCCCTCAGTGGTGTTCAGATCATCTATTACGGTGTGACATCTCCCCTCCATGGGGCGCACCACCTCGGATCCATCCTCATTGGGCGTTCTGATCCATCCACTCGGTAAACCTTCCAGGTGTTCCCTCCAAGGTATGTACCAATCTGATCTGTCTCTGTGGGGCATTCTGATCACTCTCATTCCGTCTCCACAAGATGTTAAACTCATGGCCTACCTCGTGATAAACATGAGATGCCTGAGGAAAACCTCGGATGACATGCCTTTGGTGTAACCATCTTCACAAGACGTTAAACACGCGTCATACCCTATGTTAAACATGGGAAGCTGAGGAAAACCTCAGATACATGCCTATGGCATGTGATTCCCCGCATTCGATGTGGTATTCCTCGGGTTATGCACCCTTGAGATGCCCTCTTATGAGGAAGAATACAGGTTTCCCAATGTCCATGCACCCAGAGATGCCCCAACATGCCTGATGTTGTCATCTACTCCGACCGAAGGTTGCTACCATGTCAAGACCCCATGGAATTTCCTGACGGAAGTAGTGTAATTAACCGGCGTCCATGAAGATATGGCACTGGGAATGAGATTCACGAACCACGACTTAATCTATAAGGGAGACCCGGACTAGGTGATGAGTTTCAAGGAGTAATCCATGGAAGGAAGAACCAACATCCCATCATATCATTTCGATCAAGAAGAAAACATCCCTGAACAAGGAACGGATGTCGCCCGCCTTTGGAAAGAGGGAATGCGGGGTAACAGTTTCACATCCTCACAGACAGATGCGTGCACCCCAGCTAAAGCATCAGAAATAGTCATAAGTTGCCTCTTATGGGTACACAACTCCTTGAGAAACTTGGCATACTTAGTAATTTTTTTAATGGCATCTAAGAGGGGAATGTTGACTTCAACACGTCTAAACATGTCAAGCATTTCAGGATCGGGTTCAAAGGACTTCTTTGACTTAGAAATGGCTTGAGGAAAAGGAATTGGATTCCTAAGTGGAATGGAAGGAGGTGAGGGAATGGATTCATATTCCTTTTCAAGTTTATTTTTCTTTTAATTTTATAGGTCAATGTTCCAGGGAGGGTTGGAGGACTTATCTTGAGGCATATCAATTTTCTTTCCTGATCTAAGTGCAATTTCACTTACATTACCCTTGGGGTTGGGTAATGGTTGATCTGGGAGTTGGGAATAATTTGATTGTTGTTGGTGGCTCGGGTGGGATGCAAGTTCACCAATTTGTGTTTCAATGTTTTTGAGGCTAGAACGGGTGAAGGAGGAAAGATCTTCAACTGCACTTTCCCATGGTTTCTTGGAAGAATAAACTTATCCTGAATTAGGATTTCCTTGGTTTTGGTTCTTGGGAAAGCGATTGTATTGGTTTGGGAATTGGGAAGGGTCACTGGGATAGTGGAATCCAGGAGGAGGATTGTTCCTTTGTTGTGGAGGAACAAAAGGATAAGGTTGTTGGAAGTTACCAACACCTTGACCATATTGAAACTAGTTTGGGTTTTGAGGAGGTAATTGAGGGGGATAAGAGATGGGATTACCATACCTCAGGCCTTGGTTATATTAAGAAGAGAAGGGCTCAGAGTGAGGTTGGTTGAAGTTTCTAATGAACTGACCAGATTGTTGAGGGTTGGGGTTCCACTGAGCATATACTGCATTGAGCTCCATTGGTCCAGATGAATCAGATTGATCCTCTTGAAGTTGTGGAAATTTGTCTGTTGGATGAGATGGTGAGTTGTAGATTCCATATTTTTTGACAGGTCCAGGAAACATTGATTATGGAGAAGATGAGATTAGGTCTTTGGATGCCACAGCTAGTTGTCGCACAAGACCTGTAAGTTCACTCATCCACTCTGTCATCTTGTTTGTCTCTATAGATTGACTATCTTGGGCTTGTTTGACTTGAACATGTTCTCGAGTATGGAATTGTTGTGTGTTTGCATCCATGTTGCTTATAATATCTCTTGCAGCTGCAGAAGTTTTATCAACAAGATCACCACCACTTGCAGCATCAATGAGGGTTCCCTCCATTGCCAATAACCCCTCGTAGAAATATTGGATCAAGAGTTGGTCAAGGATTTGGTGGTGTGGGAATGTTGAAATAATCTTTTTGAACCTCTCCCAGTATTCATGGAGTGATTCACTTGGGAACTAATGGATACCACTTATTTCCTTTCGGATAGAAGCAGTACAAGAAGCAGGGAAAAATTTTCTCTAAAAATAGTTGCTTCATGTCATTCCATGTGGTTATGGAACCAGGATGGAGGTAGTAAATCCATGACTTGGTAGCATCATCTAGGGAGAAAGGGAATTCTTGGAGTTTGATTTGTTCCTCAGAAACTCCTTGAGGCTTCATGGTAGAGCACACCACTTGGAACTCTTTAAGGTGGAGATGTGGATCCTCACTGGCTAGCCCGTGGAAATGAGGAAGAAGATGAATCAAACCCGATTTGAGTTCGAAGTCAGCCTCTATGTTTGGATATCGAATACCAAGAGGTTGGTAATTCATATTATGGGTATCAATTTCTTTAAGTGTTTTTTCCCTAATATTCTCCATTTCTAATTCAACTGTTTGGATAAGGACTGGTTCTTGAATTATTTGATTATCTCTTATGTTCCTCCTAAGTTGGAGAAGTGTTCACTCAATTTCAGGGTCAAAAAAATCTGAGGGATTGTTTGGGAGGCTATAGGGAATTCAGATAGATTTTTGTTGAAATGGGAAGGTGGGTTTTTCTTTGTTTTTTTCGTTTATGATTTTTATGAGAAGGCGGGTTTTTCATTTTGTTTTTTTTCAATTTTTTTTTTAATTTTGTTTTTTTTTTTTGTTTTTTTTACAATAACTAGAAACTAATGACTACATAAATCACCATCCCCAGAAACGGAGCCATTTGAAAGCATGACCGATTTTCACCTATTGACTGGTCAAAGTTCCGATGCTCTGCTAATGTGTATAGCAGCACTCGGGTCGAATCCTCCGCGATGATACTTTTTTTAATAGTCGATTGTTTTTAGTTGATTGTTTTTTTTTTGATTGGGGGGTTTGTTTGCAGAGATTATGAAATAATTGATGGATTATGTTTGATTTAAAAAATTGATAAATATTGGGGTGATTTCATTATTTAGGAGTTAAGCTTGTGATATCCTTGAGCTTTTCTTTATATTGCATTTAAATTAACACCCACTTCACAAGATAATGTTGATTGGAATTCCTAAGTGTTAAGACTCTAATCCAAGCCTTAACTTAACTTAGGGTTCTAATATCAATAATATCTTGTTTATGGTAGTGTATTTATGGTTCCAATAATCCATTGAAACCACACATTAAACAAAACAAGTCATTAATCCATGACATGTTAAGGCTAACATACACAATGTTAATTTGAAGAATATTCATCGATAAAATACTCTCAATCACTTAACATCACTAAATTATAACTCACCACAATGGGAGAATTACTCATCCATTTAAATGATTAATAATCCGTTTATAATGATTATGATGATAAATTAAGAAGATAAGAAAAAGAAAGGGATAAGAAAAGAGTGGTGCGTCGAACACACACACAAACGATGATGATAATTAAAAACGAACTTTCAATTGAATGGGGAAGAAAAATAAGGGAAGGGGTTTTAACTTGATTTAAACTATTTTAAGAAAATTATTATTATACTACATAAGGTTGATGATAAAAAGAGATATTGAAGAATAAAATTTCATTAAAACAGAATTACAAAAACAAAGACTTACAAGATTACAACAAAGAAGAACAAAAAATTAAATGAAAACAAAGAGAGGAGGAAAGGTCACTAAAGTGAAAAATTGAGCATGGAAGGTACTCTAAAGCATTTGGAAAGGATTTTTTCGTGCAAATATGTTTTTATTTCTTCTTAAATGTCAACTCTTTTGAAAGAAGGGGAGGGGGTGTATTTATAGCTCAATGTTGTGGGTTGTTTGCATTCCAAAACTGTCTCTCCACTTGCATCGCCACATTGATAAATTATAAAAAAAATATAGTGATATGATCTTCCTAAAAGTTCTATATAAAAATGTTTTCCAACTTCTCTCAAAATTTGGAGTCATTTGGACCTATGGATCCAAAGTTATGGAAATTTGATTAAACAAAGTTAAATTGTCCATTTCAATCCATGATTTTTCGATGGCCAAAATGTTAATGGATTTTGGAATAGTAATATGCCTTAATATCCAATTCTTTCTTCACCAAAGTCGGCCGCCTATATTTCCTCTTTAACACTGAAAAATATCATCTTGATTTGATGACTATATCAGGATACATGTCATGAATATTGTACTAATTTAAATTCCCGACCAGAATGATGGGCTGAGTTAAATGAATCATTTGGACCCCTTTTATTTTGAGTTGGGCCTTGAAATTTTTATCCATGATTATTTTTGATAATAAAGAACATATGGTGGAGTTTCATAAAATTAGGGCTCTGGGATTGAGACCAGTAACTCAATCATCATGGTTAGTCTAGTTTCTTCACAAATTCTTTAGGTCATCTTGTGTGGTCCATATGGGCCTTCAAATGGAAGAATTGGACCATGATTCCTTCTAATTAAATGTTTTATATTGAATTAGGAATCCTAAAAAAGAATAACCACACAATTTTGATCAGTATGGTGATAGGTATAAATAAAATAGTAAACTGACTCAATTGGACTACTTCTAAAAATGCTCAAAAATTATACTTAGTATTAGATCATTAATATTTCACACAAATTATGAACATTTCATATAAAATAAGTAAAGGGAGTATATAATAAGTCATGAAAATATTAATAACATAAATACTTATTTATAACATAACCTTAATATGATGTATCAGCTTTTTTATCTTCTTACAATCATATCTTATCTACCTTTATTTCACACATCTTGGATCAAAAGTATATCAGATTACTTATGATGTTAAGAACTAACTGAATAGAAAAGCATCGTCGGATTTAATTGGACTATAAAATGTGTATGATCATCTCTGTCTAGTCTAGAATAATGTTTCCTTTTAAATTTTCATCTGATTCTCTACATCTGGTGAATCTTCCTGATCAGTCTGATAGGTTGTGTCCAGAAACCAAAACTCAACATTTTTTAAACTTCAAACATATATATCATCTATTGAAAAAAAATACAACCAAAAATCAACTTGTTCCTAACACTTTTGATAACCTCCACCTTTTTCTACACATCTAGATACGTAGAGAGCGTAAATTGAGTGACCAAATACCTGATCACTAGGTGTAAAGACTCATCCAAATGCCACGCTCTAGACTCCTCATCATAAAAAACATCTTGAGAAAAGTGTAGGAGTTCCTTGAACTTGATCCCAAGTTCTCACAAACTCAGGATCCCTTAATAAAGGAAGATAAATTTTTGAAACCTTACAGGTCACTGGTACATCTGATATTGAGTTTAATTTATCTTTAAGTGCATTCTTGGAGTTCCCAAGTGTCGGGGCTCAAAATAGGAATTTTTTAGAGAGACAGACTAGAGTGAACTGTTAGCGCACATTTTGTCTAACCCATGAGGCAACCATGTGAGGGGTGCTATAGTTTTTGACCATACGGTTTCCCATAGTTTGATAATAGTTTTTCAAACTATGTGAAACCTCATAGAAAACCATGTGGACTATTTTGGATGGACAGTGTCACTCTCACGGTTAGCATGCAGTTTTCCTAACCATGTAGCCAAACCATGTAACTCTATATATCTCATTAAAAATTGTATTTTTACCTTTTTTCCTATTTAATTTTTAGGTTTTTGACCCTTATTTCTCCTCCTCTATCATGCGCATCCCTCCCCCTTGGCTTCGAGCTTCTTCTTTCTCCTTTGGTATGGATTTATCTTGTAGATCAAGGTGATTTGGCTTGAGGTAAGTTTATTTCTTCATGATTTATTCTTATTTTACCCTTCTTAAGCTTTGTTCTTCCATTTTTATGGAGTTTTGGAACCCTAGGGGAGGTTTTGGCTGAAACTAGGGTGTTTAATGGGGTTTTTGGTTCTATTTCTCGTAGATTAGGTGTGTGAGGCCTTGTCCTACATCTTTCGAGTGGTCTTAATCAAGGGTGATGAGATTTGAAATAAAACTGAGGTATATGTATCTATTTAAGGGTGTTTACCATGGATTAACTTTAAATTTCTCATCACCTTTGGTTTTTTTGTTTAAATTTCCATTTAAATGTTTTATGCTTGGTGAAAATTCTATGTTTTATGTGTTTCATGGATTGATTTGGAAATTTTGGTGTTTAAAATGGGGTTTTCCAAATGGTTGTGGCTTGTATGCCCACCAAGTGTTTGAATAAATGGTTCAAAGAGTTTTTTTAACTTTAAATGAATTTATAAAGTGGTTTTAGAAATATTTTTATCTTTTTGAAGGTGTTTTGATAAAATGGGCTTATTGTTTGAAGAAATGGATTTTGAAATGAATTGTGTTATGGATTAATTGATATGGTAACTTTACTGAGATGTGTTGGAATGGAGTAGCACATGGTTTAGACGGGGTGTGAGAAAGAGGTTAGTTTTAGGGACCATGTGATCCTTTAGAGGGAGGACTGTGCAAGCCTCCATTTTTTTCTAAGGGACTGAGTGAGATTTTGGGCAAGAAGTTTGTGTGATCTTCCTTTTTGGTTGTTGATAGACTGTGAAATCTCTTCTAGTTGGGTCCAGGGAAGACCATGAGATATTTCATGTCTTTTCTACCTATCATACTTTTTTACTCACTCATGTTAATACTGAAGGTTATATCCCTAGGTGCACATTACTCATGATGGATTGGTTTATATGATCTATTCATTTGATTAGCGCCATTTTGATGTGATGAGATGTATTATGCCCATTGTTCAATTTCCATTTATATGGTTATATGATGTTGGTGTTATGTTAAATTTTATTATGTTTTTTGGATATATTGAGCATGTTGTTCCTTATGGCCTTTTTTATTTATTTGATCCATTTTTGAAAATTATTTTGGAAAACCATGTTGTATCTAAAAAGGAAAATCAAAGGTATTTTCAAGGTTTAATTGGAAATGTTATGTTTTCAAAGTGGTTTAGTTTTAAAACTATTTTAAAGGTGGTTATTGGTTTACATTGATAAAAACTTGAAATTGGTTCATGGTGGTATCCTACTGGGCTACGTGCCTCACACATTGCTTGGTCCCTTTTGTTCATTTGTAGATTTTGTTTTGATTGACACGGGTAATGGCAAGGGAACCATGATCCATAGTGGCTCTTCTTGATTACTGTCATCTGGTGTTTGTGGAGGAGATGTGGTCTCATAGGGATGGACTCATATGGATTCATTTTTTTTATTTTGTATCTGTTGGGTTGTACATGGGCCTTGTTTGTCATCATACCCATCCTTTTGAGTTTTGGTGTGATTTTGAGATACCATGAATATGTTCAGTTATGGAATGCTTTGTATTAATGCATGTCATTGTTTATGGTATCCATTTATCTTATGGTATTGAATCTGATGATATTGGTATGATCATACCATTTTTATGGATGGTTCATGATCATTTACCAGTGTAGAAATCATTCCCAAGTGCTAGTTGGGTATGTATGGTGCCTATCGTCAGCCCATGGTGATCGGGAAAGTGATTCGGGTTGTATGGAGGGCCAACTCGGGTGACGGGTTAGGTCAATCCAGGTTGATTTTTTACACAAATCCCACTAATTTTCTGCCTTCTTCATTGATGACATGAACTCTGAATGACAATCCTTTTAAAATTTTGGCTACAACACGTCTTCCTCCTTATGGTCACTAAGAAATAGCACCCACCACTAATGCACAGCTCCACGTAACTAACTAACTATCAATGGTACCCAAAACTCATATCGAGCTCAAATAAAAACAAAAGAAATCTTGATCTCATCGAACCAATGTTCCATCTCCATATCTGAGACGCTTCCCTCATACTTTCTCAAAATCTTCAACTGAAATGCCTGAAAGGCCTATTGTCATGCCTCGTCCACCTCTACCAGATTGATCCTATGATGATCTATCGGATCAGCCTGCTAAACCTCAATTGCATGAGCTACTTTTGGATGGTGTCCATGATCCATAATTGAAAAAGGAAACAATATTTTCCTAAGCCTGATGGCATGGAATTTTATTAAGATTTATTTAATTAATTTTAATCTGATTTAACTTTACAAAATCAACCCATTTCAATAAGAACACAAGTCAATCATGATGCATATACTTCTCCTGGGTCTCTACACTAAAACCAGGTCCATATCACTTGGTCATTCAATAGGCTTAGATTCCATGCATCGGATCATTGGAGGATAAAATCTTGTGTCATAGCTGGTATCCCTAGACTATATCATATACCAAGGTCAACTGGCATAATTTCCCTACCATCCTATGCAAACCTCACAGTGCATAACTTCAAACTCCACCCTATCTATCAACCAAAACATCTGATACCACTCTTCCACGACCTCTTCCCTCCAAAGTTACCCCTCCTAGGATAAAAATTAAAGAAGAGAGATAATGACACTTGATTCCCGCCTCTAGTTGTCCTCAAGTTGTTGAATAGCACTAAGGGTATAAAAATCTCAAAAAAAATGGGAGGTGTTACCCTCTATAATAATAGGATTAAGAGATATGATAAATAAACCATAAGAAAATCCATGAAATAATATAAAATAAAACCAAAAACATCCAATAATGCATGTATAAAATGTGAAAAATAAAGATAAAGTCTCTAAAGTAAATAACAAAAGAAAATCTAAGGCAACGATACAGCAACTGTCCCAAGGTCTGAGCTAGTAATGTTCATCACAATCCATGTAGTCCTCCAAGAAACATAAAAAAATGTTATATATATGTGGGGTGATCATAAAGGTATATTTAGTAGGGAATCCAAAGTTTCCCATACACATGTGAAAGAGCCGTACTAATGCACCAGTGAGAAAACAACAGAACATACAACACCTAAACTGGTCAACTAACTATCCCATGTCACCAAGTCTTACTCACCAAATAACCCATCTAGGTATAGTAACATAATATGAATCATATCGATGATAGGTTACCCTACACCTCTTTCCCACTGATTTTTCACTCACACACCCCAACATCATACGTCTTAGTGCTCCCACCTCTTCCATATAACATCACATCACAGCACAACACAACACATCCCACCTGAAAACACTTGGGTTATCACATCACAACACATCACATCACACCTGCAAACACCAGGTCCATCACATCACAACACATCCCATCTCATAACTAGGGTAGTAGGGTATTGTGAATATGAAGGACATCAACCTCGTGCCCTCCTCCTACCATGAATGACCCCCTCCACAATCTATCTCATCACATATCATCTCAATACATCTTTCCTGAAGATACATGGGCCATCACATCATGTCACATCACATCTTGATAGTGCATCTTGAATTATGGTCATCACATCTCGTGTGTGACAGTATCTCCTACAAGAGGGAGTAGGGAGGAGTAGGTAGCTATCCATATATCCTTACCATTGTGATGTTGGAAAAAAACATCCCCATAACATTTGGTTATTGTCACAAGGTGCTTAGTGTGGGTGGGGTGCATATAGAAATCACAAGGAAATACAATGTATATAGTATCATAGCACATAGACCAACCTATGGGTTCATAAAAAGGCACTAAACAACTCACAAAATTACCAACAAACCTAGTAATAAACATCACTTATTTTTTCACCTCTAAATGTGAAACACTGCATAATAAGCCAGATTTCACATTTCACATTCCATATTCTTTCTCAACTTAAGACAGTTTTCATATTTCACATTACCAAACAATTTTAATTAAAATAGTAAATTAAATCCATTATTCCCAAACCATTTATTTTGATATTTCAACCCATTATTTCATATTTAAAATTATCCATTTAAACCATACATCCCACTTTAATTCATTCATTAACCAACTCCTTCCCATTAACCAAGCCAACCCATTCCATTTTAGTTTTATCGTTATCATTTAATTCCAATACTAACCAAGAATCTAACATAACAAAACACCACAAAAAAAATAACCCATCATACTTTTCAAACCATCCATCCCCACATCACCACCATTTCCACATTCCATTCCATTTTTCCTCACATAACTACCCCACATCACAACTACTCCTCACTACCCTAGAGCACAACCATGCCACAAAACATCATCCCCACATACCACAACCACAACATGTCATCCTCACAAAACACAACCACATCTCACACATATTCACATACCACAAAACTTTTCACAACATCACGTAACATTTTCCAAATTCATCAAGGGGTTATTCATTACTTCCATTTTTATTTTAGGGGCATTCTCACACAATCCATACATCTAGGTGAAACTAATTAATTAGCCGAGTATAAGTAGTTAACAATTTATTCAAGGTGGTTTCATAATAATCACACATGAAGGGATTCACATCACATATCAAATCAATACAAACAAAGGCTCCCAATATCCATGATTTTCAGGGGTATAGTGAGAATGGATAACCTCGATATCAACAATATCAAAAGGTTATAAAAGCATGTAAATGATTCCCTACCCCTTCAATTTAAATTAATTGGTTAATTATATTTATTAATCAAGATTCAAACCATATTACCATGGGTAAAAAAATAATAACTCATCCTTCATGATACACTAAGTGAGAAATGAGTGATCCCCTAACTCAAATAGTGATTTTTGATTTTTTGTGCAAATTTGGAACAGGATCAAGGACACCACTGATCACCTAAATGAAGAAGATAGCTTCTACCATCCTAGAACACATCAACCACATCACTCTGCCATTGAAAAAACACAAAAACCAGATATTTCCCCCTTATAAACAACCTCCTAGATAAGGAAATAGGGGAAAACTGGAAGAAAACAAGGAGGGGAAGAAAGGGGACTCATCAAGGAATGCTAATGATCAATATCCAAGGTATGGGGTTCAAATACACTGAAAGAGGGTTAAAAGGGACCCTTGGAACCTACTTGGGCACCCATGAAATAAGAGAAGCAAAGAAAAAGTGTTCTGGTCTGAGGGGATCTAGGAATTTATACCCAGGATGAAAAACACATGACCATGGTGTAGCCATAAGGACCATGTCGTAGCCACTTAAAAATCACAGGAACTATGATGTATCACCCCTCGCCATATCCCAGCCCTAATGGTAAAACTAGATCTGAGATTTTTTACTATCTACATGCCACATATCCTATAAAATAGGGGTGACACCACGATGCAACTGAGGCCACTACACCATAGACCCCCCTGATAATTGAGTGGAAGACCACGTCATATCCCCCAAATCCGTGTTTTACCTCTAGGAAAATCACTCACCTACAAGACAAAACCTTCCTTCATTCCATAATTATACCAATTTTTGGATAACCACTAAAAATATACCCCCAAGACTCCACGTCACAACTGAGTCTCCACACCACAACTACCCTAAAAAAGGAAGCAGCCTCAAAACACCTCCAACCACCTGCTACACCACAGTTGGACCTCCTATTCCACATAGGTCACCCCTATGGTTCACACAATATATCCATACCATAGTTATCCTCCTAGGTGTATTTTTCAACAAGATTCTTATTTTCCTTTCCAAACTCATTGGAACCTCTTCTAGGAACCACTACCACTAGATTTTGTAAAAATTAAAAGGCCATAAGGTCTAGGATGTGACAACCAGATAGTGAGAGACTTCTTATTATTATAGATATATCCATACAATGTTATCATTGGCATGAATTGGATACATTCTATGGATGCATTCATCGACTGTTTCCAAAGGAAGGTTTTATTTTCTGGTGTGGAGGGCTAATGAGTGGCTTTTATTGGAGAGCAAGTTTATTGGATGGGTGGTAGGAAAGTGGGTCCTATTTTATCTCAATTAGAAGATCCATCACTATAATATTATAGAGAGTATTTCCCCAGGGTTTTGGAGGAGTTCTTATATGTTTTCCAGGATTAGGTTGTGATGTCCCCCCCCCCACCCTCTGATGCAATGTTGAGTTCAGGATAGATTTGTAACTAGCATGTCTATGATTTTGATGGATCCTGAAGTTCCAAGGATTGAATAATAATTGAGAAGGGGGGGTTGAATCAGTTTTTCACTTTTTATAAGTTTTAAAACTTTTAGAAACTTAACCCCTGCAACCTATTAATATTTATATCCTTATCAACTTTTAGTAAATACTTATACATGAAAAAGAGTTATGAAAGAAAATCACACAATATTTACAAGGTTTGTACTCGAGATGAGAGCCTATGTCCTTTCCATAGCCACTCCTATGGTTATATGGAAATACACTATTATGAAGAAGTGAATACAACTTGTGCCAACTCCCATTAGACACCTTCTATCTCCAGATAGGAAATATTATACCGACTACTGTCAGTTTAAAATGTTTTCTTTTAAAAAAATTGATCCAAATAGAAGAATCAAGACTTTGTTGGAACTATTCTATAATTGCTCAGTCTGAATCCTCGATTTGATTTGGCTGGATCCGATTCTCTCAAACCAATGATGTTGGATCCTGATTTTCTCAATATAATGATGCTAGATTTTGGATCATATTTATTTCAATACAATGATACTATAATCTGAATCTGATTTATTTTAATACAATGATATTTTAATTTGGATATAATTTCTTTCAATACAATGATACTATAATATGGATCTGATTTCTTTCGATACAATGATATTATAATCTGGATCTGATTTCCTTCAATACAATGATGTTGTAATATGGATCCAATTTCTTTCAATACAATGATGCTGTAATATGGATCTGATTTCTTTCAAAACAATGTTGTTATAATCTAGATCTGATTTATTTTAATACAATGTTTTTGTAATCTAGATCTGATTTCTTTCAAAATAATGAACTCAAACTCAATTTATAAAAAAACCAAAATCTTTTGGAATGCTTAAAACAATTCTCCTTCAATAATATGAGAACTTCCACTTCAATTTCTCTAGTTCTCCACCTTTCATGTGTGTATAGAAAATTCAACAATGAACTAATGATCTGAGGAATTATTTATAGTAAACTCAGGAAACAAAGGTGGGAAACTTAAAATCCTTCCCACTTCCTCAAATCTCAAAACTCTGAAAATATCTTTCATTTAAACTTCATCTTTGACTTCATAAAACCTCCTTATATTTCTCTAATATTTTTGAAAAAGTGAATGTCAAGTTTGATCACTTTAATTTTTATTCATAATTATCTCATTACGAATTATTTTTTAACCTATTACAATATATTTCTTTCTTATCCCATTAAAATCTTTTGATTAGCCTGGATACAATTGCCAGCATCCCCTCCTCTTTCCATCTGGTTTCGATTTTCAAAGAATGATGATTATGATTTTCACATAATGATGGTTATGATTATCTTATAAAGATAGTTATGTTTATTTACAGAAATATGGCTATGATTATCTCGGAATGCTGGTTACAAGTATCTCAGAATGCTGGTTACAATTCTATCAGAATGCTGGTTATGATTCTTTGCAAAAAACTGGTTACGATTCTCTTAGAATGCTAATTATGATTCTCTACAAAATGCTAGTTATGATTCTCTTAGAATGTTGGTTACTATTTTCTCATAATGCAGGTTATGATTCTATCATAATTTTAGTTACAATTCTCTAATTATGAAAATATGATTGAAAAAATCTTATTATGAAAATCTAATTATGAAAATCCATTTTTCAACTCTAAAATTATTCAAAACTCTTCACCATTTCTTCAAAATCTTTTATCATGAAAGTTTTCATGACTTATGAGAGCTTCTTGATCAGAAAAGCATCGTTTGATTTTTTTAGAAAGTATGAAAACTTTCTATCTCCTAACTTTACACTCTTCTTTCAAAACCCTTTAGTAAGTCTATTCTTTCTCTAATCACAGCAAATATAGTCTTCCAGAAAACAATAAATTCTACCTCCAATTATTTTGGATTTGATGGTCTGAATACGATGTAGATGGATTTGATTCCTAAAAAACAAATTATTCTAATACAAAAAGGTTAGTTTTCAACAAATACAAAAACTTTGTTAAAACAATTTATCAAAAAGGTACTTCAATCTCCCCCTTTGGATTTGTTGACAACCCTCATAATAAGTTTTCAACTCTTAGAATTTTTCACAACTCAAGTTTTTCAAATTTTATCAAAACATAGCCTTTCTCAAAAGAGAGTGTCCTAAAACCACACTACTGTATAAAGTAATATTTTTGAAGGAATTCCATCCCTCTGTGGCAAGAAAATTTTGTGCCCATGTAAAGATAACCTCTCCTTACTTTTCTTTTCATACTTTCTCTCCCCCATTCTTTCTTTTCTCACTTTCTTTTTCTCTCACTTTTCTTTTTCTCTCCTCCATTATATGATAACCACAGTTTTAGATTCATAAAAGAAATATAATTAAAAACATATTACAACTACAAAGTTTTTTACTTACTCTCCCCCATGGTCCACATAATCCAAATCATGGTGGGGGGTCTTCCTTATAAGAATTAGGAAGACATAGGAGGAGGCTTAACATGAATTTTCATCCTCAATTGCACAAAACTTTCTTTTGGAATTTATTTTGTAAATATATTAGAAATCTAATGCTTTGTTTAAATTTATTCCAATAAAAAATATCTAACAATAAATTTCTATTTTATAAAGTGAAACTTTATATCAATGTGTTTTGATATTGAATGTTGGATGGGATTATTAGAAAGATCGAATGCACTTTGATTATCATAAAGTATCTTCAATGGTTTAGAAACTTTGACTTTCAAATATTCCATTTGAAATTTCATCAACAACATTTGAGTACAATCCTGAGTAGCTGTAATATATTCAGATACAGCAGTGCTCAATGTTAATAAACATTTTTTCTTACTATTCGAACTCACGTAATATTCACCCAAGAATAATGTTCCTCCTAAGGTTGATTTTCTATCATTACAATCTCCAGCCCAATTGGCATAATTATAACCATGAAACATCATCTCACGATTTCTTTTGTATAATAAACCATGTGAATATGTTCCTTTCACATATCTCATAATTATTTTTTCTACCAACATATGTGATTCTTTTGGATTACTTTGATACCTGGCACACAAAGTCACAGCATAAAAAATATCAGGCCTTGAATTAAAGCTTCTTTAGATTCTTCCATCCCAAACTTCTTCAACAATAATAAAAAAAACTTGAAACTTTTCTTTAGAAGAACATAAGTATCACATGAGTTTCTTAACAAAGCGCCTTTAACTAAACAACTCTAAGTCTACATGGGCGAACCCGATTTAGAAAACAAGAGTGTATAATCAATTTTATCAATGTTTTCCATTACTCAACTTTTATGTAATTCCTTTTTCATGTTTCCTTCAACATTCTAATTTCTAGGGAAATCTTAAAAAAATTATTTAAGATAAAAATAGCCTACATCCATCTATACAAACAGATTATAAAGTTTAGGTTTAAAAACATAACATTCAAAACTAACCTTTTCATAACCTTATTACATTCTTTTTTAAGAATAGTATGAGACTCATCATCAGCTTTCTTAATTCAACTTTGTCGATTCCCTTCAAGTTAATATAAATACACAAATATTTTAAGAATAAGGAGGAACCTCATAGATTCTAAAAAGTAAATTTCAAACTGAGAGTCTTCTCTCAGTATTGACTTTTTCTTATTCTTCTTGGATTTGGCATTGGATGTATTTTCTTCCTTCTAATCATCATTCTTAGATTTTTTTAACAAGTTTCTTTTCTTCTGTAGATTCTTATGATAATGATGTCAACTTCTTTTCTTCTTCAGTAACATTTTTATTACAATGATTTTGTAACAACTATTTCATACCTTCTTCTTGTTCTGGTAGGAAATTCAAACAACTTTTAGTAACATTCCCATCTTGCTTACATCTCTTTAATCTTTTCTGAATTTTCAAACCACAATCTATTGATATATTTTTATCAAATTTTCTCATTTCTTCAGAAACTTTTTACTTTCCCCTTTCTTCAGCTACTTTTTGTGCTTCTTATAACTTCCTAGCCTTTTCAATTTACTTTGGCCAAAAAACTAATTACTTCTTCTTTTTAGGCTCAGCATGAATACTTTTCTCAAATTTCTTAACATACTCAGCTTTCTTCATCTTTTGAAAAAATTTAGGAACATTTGATCTTATTTGTTCATCATAGCTCCCCCATGATTCATACATGTTTCCTGGTAGAGACATATTATACCAGCATGAATAGGATTTGTATCTTAAAACTCCACAACACCAATAGTGACATCTGAATCTTGATTTTTTGGACTGATAGAAATTTTTTTCAGAACTTTATTGTTGTTTTTGTTTCTTCACAAATCATGGACCAATTTCCTTGGGAGGATACTTTCTTAATGAATTTATATCATTCTTGGTGAAATATTTTTTCTCACATCCTTTATCCACTAATGATTTCCCAATACTTTTTTCAAAACCTGAAAAGTTAAAAGAATCAGATGAAACATTATTTTTGGTAAGAGAATATTTCACCTGATTATTGTATTGAGCCCTCTCAGCAACTTTAGAAGTATCAAATTTTACTTCTGAGGCTTTTGTTGAAGTTTTCATTCATCTTTATCAGGTTACTTTCAGACTCAAGAAGTTTTGATTAAAACTTGTTAACTTATTCTTCCTTAGTTTCCATATTCTTACTAAGATCTTCAATCATCTTTCCCTGTTCAGAAACTCTAAGTTTATGACTCAAAATATCTAAGATGTATTCTTCCTCCTACTTGATGAAATCTTTTATTCCATCCAAAACTTCTTCACAATCTTTCTTTATCATTCTGATTTCTTTCTTGAGAAATTTTTTTCTCTAAAGAAATGAAAGAAGTTCTGTTCTGAGATGATACTCGATATAATATTCTTTACCTCCTTCTTCACTCTCTGAGGAATATTTTGTATTCTAAACTTTTTCAATGAAGGTTCTAATTTTTTCTGAACTTTCATATTTAGAATAATTATTGTCACTTGATTATGATTCAACTTTCTTACTCAACATACTCCTTTTTTTCAATAAACTTCTTCTTGTATCTCTTGGAAGACTTTTCTTCTTTATCATTTTTATTCCATTTCTTCCATTGAGGTTTTTCATCAGAATCATCTAGATATTCTCCAACTTTATTCATGGGGAAATTCATAGAAAAGTTTCTTATTCCACTACACTCAAAATATTTGAGAGGAAGTTTTCCTCCATGATTTCATCATTCTCTTTTATAGTTCTTGGATATAAGATACATGGTTTTTTCATTAAACTCAGCATCTTCCTTATCATTGGACTCACAAGGATTGGATTCATCAACATCTTGGATTTTCATCTTTCTCATAGCTTCAAAATCCATTTCATCTTTCATACTTTTTTAAAATATTGTAGATTTCCTCATTTCATAAGCAATAAGAAAGTTATGAAATTCATCAAGAGATAAATCATCCTTATCTTCTAAAGAAGAAATTTTAGAATCGAACATGTTTGGAAAGTTTCTCATGAATTTCTTCACAATTGTAGAATATTTCAAGACATCTCTGAATCCTCTAATATTGCAAAAAAATTCATTTACTTTGGTGAAGTATTCATCAATTGTTTCATCATATCTCATTCTTATGTCTTCATACTTACTATTCCATATTTGTAGCTTTTCTTCCTTACCTTTTGTATTTCATTCGAAAACACTTTCTAGCTTGTCCCACATACTTTTTGAAGTTTTGAGACTCATCACCTTCTAATAAACATTCTCTGATAAGGACATAAGGATTGAATTTCTATACCTTCCATCAACTTCTATATTTTCCTTATCAGCAATCGTCATAGGATCATCTTTCTCAATGGGTGGAAAACCAATAGTAACCACATCAATAACTTCCATGCCAAGAGATAGGAGATAGGGAATCATCATATTTTTTCATCCATAATAATTATTTACATCAAACATTGGAATTACTCTACAATTGAAAATTTTTATATTATCCATGATAAGGATTCAATAAGGGAACCTGACACTCTTATACTAATTGAAGTTCTGAGGATCGAATAACAACTGAGAAAGGGGGGTTGAATCAGTTGTTTGCTTTTTATAAGTTTCAAAACTTTTATAAAACTAACCCCTACAACCTGTTATAATTTATACCCTTATCAAATTTTAGTAAATACTCATGCATAAAAAAGAGGTATGAAATAAAATCACACAAGATTTACAAGGTTCAGCCTCAATGTGAGAACATGAATCCTTACTATAGCCACTCCCATGGGTCTATGGAAATCCACTATTTTGAAGAAGTGAATACAACTTGTGTCAACTCCCATTAAACATATTCTATCTCCCAATAGGAAAGATTATACTGAATCATGTCAATTTAAAATGTTTTATTTTAAAAAAATTAATCCAAACAAAAGAATCAAAACTTTGTTGAAACTATTCCAGAATTTCTCAATTTGAATCCTCAGTCCAATTTGGTTGGATCTGATTCTCTCAAATCAATGATGTTGGATCCAGATTTTCTTAATACAATGATTCTAGATTCTGGATCCTATTTCTTTCCATATAATGATGTTTTAATATGGATATGATTTCTTTTAATACAATAATTCTGTAATTTGGATCCAATTTATTTCAATACAATGATGTTGTAATCTGGATCTAATTTCTTTCAATACAATGATGTTGTAATCTAGATCTGATTTCTTTCAATACAATGATGTTGTAATCTGGATCTGATTTTTTTCAATACAATTTTGTTATAATCTAGATCTAATTTTTTTTCAATACAATGATACTGTAATATTGATCTGATTTATTTCAATACAATACTTCTATAATATGGATCTGATTTCTTTCGAAACTATGAACTCAAACTCAATCTATAAAAAACTAAAAAACTTCTACAATTCTCAAAACAATTATCCTTCAATTAGATGAGAACTTCAACTTCAATTTTTCCAATACTCTACCTTTCATGCGTGTATAGAAAATTCAACAATGAAATAATGATATGAGGAAGTATTTATAGGCAACTTAGGAAACAAAGGCGGGAAACTTGAAATCTTTCCCGCTTCCTCAAATCTCAAAACTGCGAAAATCTATCACATTTAAACTTTATCTTTGACTTTATCAAAACTCTTTATATTTCTTTGATATTTTTTAAAAAATGAATATCAAGTTTGACCACTTTAATTATTCTTTGTAATAAGCTTATTATGCATTGTTTTTTAACCTATTATAATCTATTTCTTTCTAATACCATTACAATATTTTGATTATCCTAGATACAATTATCAGTATACCTTTCTCTTTCCATATGGTTCTAATTTTCACAGAATGTTGGTTATGATTTTCACATAATATTGGTTACTATTCTCTTAGAAAGTTAGTTACGATTCTCTACAGAAAGCGTGTTACAACTCTCTCAGAATGCTAGTTATGATTCTCTTGGAGTGCTGGTTATAATTCTCTCAGAATGCTGGTTACGATTCTCTACAGAAAACTGGTTACAATTATCTTAGAATGATAGTTAAAATTCTCTACAGAATGCTGGTTATGATTCTCTCATAATGCTGGTTACGATTCTCTCAGAATGCAGGTTATGATTCTCTCAAAATGCTGGTTACGATTCTTTGATTATGAAAATATGATTATGAAAATATGATTATGAAAATATGAATACGAAAATCCATTTTTCAACTCTGAAATCCTTCAAACCTCTTCACCGTTTCTTCAAAATATTTTATCATGAAATTTTTCATGACTTATGAGAACTTCTTGATCAACAAAGTATCATCTGATTTTGTTTTAGAAAGTATGAAAAAAGTATCTCCTGACTTCACACTCTTCTTTCAAAACCCTTTAGCAGCTTCATTCTTTCTCTGATTACAGCAAATATATTCTTCCATAAAACAATAAATTCTACCTCTGATTCTTTTGGACCCAATGGTCTGAATACAATGTATATGGATCTAATTCCTAGAAAACAAATCATTCTAATACAAAATGGTTAGTTTTCAACAAATACAAAAACTTTATTAAAACAATTTATCATAAAGGTACTTTAAATCACTATATAATGGTTCCTATAGAGCTTTGTGAATTGAGTTTTCAAGTGTATGATCTAATGTATAAGGGTTTAATTCATTCAAGTGTATCTCTTTGGGGTGCCTTGGTTTTGTTTGTCAACAATTAAGATGATATTTTGAGGTTATTTATAGACTACCATAGGTTGAATCAGGTAATGGTCAAGAACCGTTACCCTCTTCTGAGGATCAATGATAAGTTTGACCAGTTGAAGGGAGCCAATTGGTTTTTGAAAGTTGAATTGAGATCTAGATATCATCAAATGAGGGTAAAAGATGAGGATACCCCAAAGACTACCTTAATATGTAGGTATGGGAACTTCAAGTTTTTGTTCATGTCGTTCAGTGTCACGAACATGCAAGATGTGTTCATGGGGCTCATGAAATCCATCTTCTAAGAGTTCATGGACCAATTCATTATTATATTCATCGAAATTATCTTAATATAATCAAAGTCATAGGAGGATAACACTAAACATCTCATGGTTGTCTTGCAGGTCCTTCAATACCACCATCTTTATAGAAAGATTTACAAGTTAAAGTTATGGATGTGAGAGGTGTGTTTCCTTAGGCTTGTGGTGTTTTAGTAGGGTGTGGTCATAGACCTGTTGAAGGTTGGGGTAATTGTTTCTTGGGAAGTAGTGTATGAGTTTGTCTTCATCAAATTATTATAGAGTTGTCTTTGATGCGTCATGTGGATGAGTCTTAGTGGGGAGACTTAGTTGTAGAGGTAATGTGTGATCATGTTGGTCATGTTGATGCTCCAAAGGGATGGTCTAAGGATGTTTATAATGGGGTGTTGTTTTAGGGGAGGGTTTTTTTCTATATGAAATTCATGATAAAGTTATTCATGCATTCCACAACTCACCTTTAGCAGTGCATCTTGGTGTGACTAATATGTATCATGGCTTATGGAGATAGATTTGGTGGCTTGGGATGAAATGGTTAGTAGTAGAGTTTGTGGTAAAGTTTTTGGTTTTTCAGTAGGTAAAAGTGGAGAATTGTGTTCTTGTATGTTTGTTTCAATCCTTGGATTTCCTCAAGTGGATATGGGAGAACATATCAATGGATTTCATCATCGGGTTACCCCGAGCTCAGATAGGATGTAATGTTGTTTGGGTGATAGTGGACTGTCTAACAAAGTCGACTCATTTTTTGGTGATCTGTGAGTCGAGTGTCATAAATGTTTTGGAAAGTATATATATGGATTATGTGGTTAGTCTTAATGGGTTATTAAGGATCATAATCTCTGATTTTGATCCTTGTTTTACCTTGTGGCTTTGGAAGGGATTGAAGCATGATTTTGGTCCTAGTTACACCTTATCACTACTTTCCACCCTTAAACAGATGGGCAGATGGAGTGAACAATCCAAACACTAGAGGATATGTTGTGAGCTTGTATCTTGTAATTTTTTGGATTATGGGTAAGTCACCTACCTCTATTCGAGTTTTCATGCAACAATATCTACCACTCGTCCATGGTCATGTCCCCATTTGAGGTGTTGTATAGGTGTTCATGTCGTTCTTAGTTGTGTTGGACAAAGGTTGGAGAGTCATAATTTCTTGGTCCTAATGTAGTGTAGAGCAAGACCAAGAATATCTAGTTATTCTGAGAGAGGATGAGGGTAGCACAAGACCACCAGATGGCCTATGCTAATCATAGGTGGCAGATCCTATAGTTTGAGGTTGGTGACCATATGTTCTTGAGGGTTTCTCCTCAACATATTCAATGAAGTTTTGGCAGGGGGAGTAAGATTTATCCCTGGTTCATTGGGCCATTTTAGGTGTTGGATCATGTTGTTGATGTAGTGTATTGGTTGGCATTGCCACTATAGTTGGACATGATCCATGACATCTTCCACATGTCCCATCTTTGTTGGTATCTTTACGATGACTCCCACATCATTGATTGTAGATATTTTGATATCGTGGAAGGTTTGGTGTTCATGGAGTGACCAGTAGAGATCTAGGATCATTGATAGAAGGTTATTTGAGGGTGATTCATCCCCTTGGTTCATGTGTTTTGGAGGCATGGTTTCCTGGAGGAGAATACTTGGGAGTGTGAGACACAGATGTGTGCCCAGTACACAGAGTTTTTTTGAACATTATATTGATCTGTTTTTCTTTGATGATGTGATGTTTTGAACCTTGTTATTTTATGAGATGTCCTTTTTTCCCTTGTTGGTGATGTGTGTTATAGATTCAAGTGCATGAAGAAGGTAATACCCCTTCCTAATCAAGACATGATATATTATGACACATTTTAAAATTGTAAGTGGGAGTCAGTACTGCCAAAAGTGGACAATATCTTGAGATAAAGGGTGTGTTTCCTTGATTCATGTTCTCAAGGTAGTGTTCTATGTCAATTAAGGGGGTTGTTGGTTTAGGTTGTGTAGATGTTGGAATGGCAGTGTGGATGTTATGATCAAAATAGGTGGTTTGTGGCTGGTTATGGATGATGTGGTGTTATGACTAGTGATGGATGGTTATGTGGTTGTGTGGGGTGTTTTGTGGACATTCTATTTGGATGTGTTTGGATGGTGTAACTTGAGGTGTAAGGAGATCCCTTATAGGTATCTTGTGGGGTGGTTGTTCAGACCCTATCTTTCTTTTGGGTTTGGATTGATTCTAGAGGATGAGAATCATTTGAGAGGTATCTAATATAATAGTTTATACCTTTTAGGCACACTAATTTACTGGTTTGGTGGTCATAGGTATTCATAGGAGGATTAAAGAGGGTTTGATAGAGCTTGGATATGCATCTCTACTATAGTAGGTGGTTCACGACATGAAAAGGTAATTCAAGGTGTGAGTTTGTGTTTCGCAGCATATGTGTCTCACAATTCATGACTTGTGTGTAGGTGAGGGGTTCTGTTTTGGATGAAATCGTGACATGAAATGGAAGTTCACAATATGAATTAAATCAATTTGAGGTGTCGTGAATTTTGGAAGAAGTTAAAATTTTTGAGGATTCATGGCCTAAAACAGTTTCATGGATTGGATTTTCAGGTAACATAATAATTCACATTGTGAATATATAATTCATGATGTGAATTAGGTGAGTTACAAACTATTTTTAAGTATGATGCTCTGCCTAATTATCCCATTCGACACTCGTTCTCCTCAATTTTTTTGGACAAACACTAGATGCCTTTAGAAGATCTTTCACCCCCTTCCCTCCTAAGTTGATCCATGGGTTCTAAAGGTTTTTCATTGGAAATTTGAGGTGTGTTATTCCCTTTAACCCCAAGTTTCCTTTCACTCTTCTTCTGGGAATTTGTAGTGGTGATGTTTTGCTAGTTTAGAAGCATTTGGGTTGTGTTTTGATGATCCCTTGGTGTGATCCAGACTAGTTTGAGGTTTTCTTCATGTAGTTGTGGTTTCTGAGTTGTTTTCCCTTTTCCCTGTGATAATACTCATGCTAAATAATGAAGTGGGGTAATTTAATCCCTTGAAACTAATTTTTAAAAGTTAGGATGTGATTCTTTTTGTGGTTGCTTGTGTTGTGTTATTTTGTGTAATGTGGGTTGTTGCATGGAAAAGGTGGTGACCGGCTGGGTTGTGAGGTGTATGGGGCAGTGGTGTGATGGTGTTGTCATGGGATGTGATGTAGATAGTTGTGTTGTGGTTATGTGGTGTGGTGGTCGAGATGGGTAGTTGTGTTGAGGTTGTGATGTGTGGTGGCGTTGTGTGATGGTTGAGATAAGTGGTTGTTGCAATGTGATGACTTGGATGATGTGGTGTTGCGACTATGGTTGTTGTGTGAGTTGGGAAAGTTATTGTGTGGTGTGGTTATGTTAGTAGCCTGGTTTTTTATGGGATAATTTTTTAATTTGGAAATGAAATGTCATGGGTTGGTAAGTGAATAATAATGGGATGGTTTTAATGTGTAGTAGTTTGTTTAAAATGATTGAATGATAAATGAATGGGTTGTATAAATATGAAACAAAATGAATTTGTAAATGGGAGTTTGTGGGAAATCATTTAATCTAGAAAATGGTGAGACCTGTAATTGAAAGTGGGAATGTGTGTTTTTGTGTGGTAGTGGTGTGGTGTGTCACATATAGTGACAGAAATGGTTGTGATGGTTGGTGTGTGGTGCAATGGTGTCGTGGTGGTGTACACTAGTGAAATTGTTGTGAACTCCTATATGGGGTGATGTGTGATATCTATATATCATGTATTTTATATTATTTCTATACACACCCCACCTGAGTTGGATAACTTTACCAATGCCCAAAGGTTTTGGGTCTTGGGTGTTTTCCTCAACATCCAGGATGGTGGTGAAATGGATGGATGGCTACCCTCACTTCCCCACGCTTTCTTCAGCAGTGATAATATAGGTTGGTGTTGGAGATTAACTAGTTTTGATGGAGATGAGATATGTGGTGGGGGTCATGCATGTTAGAGTAGGGAACGAGGTTGATTTCCTTCACATTCATGATACCTTACTACTCTATGTAGGTTCCAGGCACATCAGAAGCGTGGGAGGGATGGTTCCCAACTTTAATTTTATCTATATTCAATGAACAGTCTGAGATCAATATGACGATGAATGCCAGTATCCACATAATTGAATCAAGTATTTAGACAAAGGAATATAAACCCATAACCAAGAGTGAGGATCAAAATATTTTGTTTATAATTAATTTAATTTAATTAATGAATTACCTTCAAGGTGATTCTTTCTTCTTTGATGTATTAGGACATGAATCTGCACATGTACCGTCATTGTGTTGTAGAGATCAAGAGTAGATCTCATTTAGAAGTGATCCACATGTGTTCCACGTATCTCTGGACGTCACTGAAGGAGTCTCCAGGTGCTAGAACAGAAGATCCTTGCTCTTGTGATGTCCATCTTCGATCACCTTGAGAACTGCTTCTAAAGAGTTCTCCTTGATCTCATGGAGGAGGATCACTATCATTCTTGAGAACGTTCTTAGAGAAGAAAAAACTCTTTGAGCTTGAGATATTTTCTCCAATTCATTGTGCACAACAACAATAATCATCGCTTGGCTAGCGCTTGGATAATAAGAGAATAATATAACCAGGAATTTAATTCACTAGGGTAATAATAAATATTTTTCTCAAGTGCATTAATTATTTTATTAATCCTAGAGAAACCCCCATGTAAAATAATAAGATCAATATTATTATTTATTGACATACTCTAAACTTGCGAGTTATGATTAAATATTATTTAATAAAATGATATTCAATATTATTATTTCTCACCAGATCCTTAACTCGGTCTTCCAATCCTCCACCATATATATTGAACCTTGAATAATGACTATTTATTTATTAAATAAATATCACAGAATTATTTTCCAATAAATATATAAATACTATATTCACTAAATAGAAAATAAATATTTATTAATTATTCTGCACACATTATATTCTCTCAAATAACTAGTGTCAAAATAAATGTGATTAGGAATCCATGAATAGTTATTAAACCAATACCAAGAATAATCTCTATTCAACTTGTTATATAATAAATAATATATTATTTAACTAAGATATTGGATACACTTAGTGTGTGACCCTCTAGGCCTCTTTCTTAGTGGCATTAGACGGAGCAGCCTAAAGTCCAAGGTTATCATATAGCAACACATCAAGGAACCCATAGAGAAAGAAGTTAATGTCATGATGAAATGTCACCTCATACGAATGCTTATCATGTAATATAATCTCTTTGTCTCAATATCCCCAATAAAGTGGGTTTTATGCAAGTGTCATCAACCCATGTTCTCAATTTCTCATTCTTTGACTTCCTGGAATTGAAATTTCTTATAGAACACCATGACCATGGATTTGTTTAGGATATATAATTTTCATCAAAGGGCCTGAGATATAAACATCCGTTATGGAACAGAAGGGAAAAATCCTTTCTTGCATTATTCATTAATGCAGTATTACTCGTGACACACCCATCATATCCTACCTCACCGTGAACATATGTCATCATAGTTTTCGCCAATATATCTAAGTGTGTGATTCATAATACCCATTAATAATAATCTTAAATTCTAAGGACCAATACACCTATCCACAGATAAGAACATCCAATGACACTTATAAATGTGGATTTCCTACCGGTGGATATCGTTCTCATAATATCCTCCTAAAAATTACCAAGGGCATACACCATGAGAATGTGCCTCAAAGTCCTATGAGTCTCCACTCTTGATATCCTAAATAATTTGTGTCCCTAAAATGATATCATCCAACTATAGAACATATATTCAATAATAGTTTCATGGCACTTTTGGGTTCTCATCATAGCATGGATCCTCTATGACCTTTTAGTTCAATAGATACTCTTATGACATTATCACATATAGTGTCATGTAGAAGAAAAATCATGATTTCATAAGGAGTTTATTAATATCCATCCAATGAATATATGTTTATCATAAAGTACAAAGAAGTTAGTTCTAGGGAACCAAATCCAATAGAATCCCACTTGTACTAGATCCAACTGCTAATAATCTTCACTCTGTTAGATCCCACGTGATATTAATACTTCTGTTGAGATAGGCCTTTAGTTAAGAGGTCCTCCGCATTCTCTTTCATGGATACTCTAATCACTGAAACTCCACCCTTCGATAGAAATCCCTCAAGAGGTGATACTTCTGGAGTATGCTCTTTATCTATTGATGTGACCATGTCTCTTTTGCAAGAGCCACCACTATAGTATTATCACAACACAATGTGATAGGGTCTTTACTACTAGGTATCACATCAAGATCCTAGAAAAAGTTCTAAATCCAGACAGCTTCCTTGGCTACATCAGAAGCCACTATGTACTCATACTTTGCTGTAGAATCATCGAAAACTAGCTGATTTGAACTCTTTCAGCTCACAGCTCCTCCGTTGAGACATAAAACATATACCGATTGCGACTTAATATCATTCTAATCTATATGAAAACCAGTATCAGCATACCCTCTGATGACAATCTCATTCTCTCCTCCATACCCCAGGAAGATATCTTTAGTTCTTCTCAAATACTTAAGGATAGTCTTAATAGTAATCCAATGATGTTCTCTTGGATCTTATGGATATCTACCTACCATGCTCAGTGCATAGGTAACATCAAGTCTAGTACATAACACGACATACATGATAGATCCTATCGCTAAATCATATGTGATATTAATCATTCTATCTTTCTCCTATTGTGTCTAGGGACACATTTTCTTAGAAAGATGTAAACCATGCGACACTAGATCCAATCCCTTCTTGGATTGTTCAATACTAAATCTATTTAGTAACTGGTCAATATATGTACTTTGACTTAGTCTAAGCAGCCTCTTGGATCTATCATGAATGATCATGATCCCTAAAATATAGGCTGCTTTACCTAAGTCCTTCATGGAGAAGCACTTTTTCAACTAGTCTTTAACCAACTGTAAGACCGGTATGTCATTTCCAATAAGTAATATGTCGTCAACATATACTACTAGGATAATGACTGTATTCCCATTAAACCTTTTGTAAACACATGGCTCACATTCATTCTCAATGAAACAAAATTCTCTTATGGTTTCATCGAATCAAATATTTCATGACCTGGAGGTTTGCTTCAATCCATAAATGGACCTTTGCAACTTGCAAACCCTTTTGGAATCACTTGGTGTTACAAACACTTTTGGTTGTGTCATATAAACATCTTCCTAAAGGTTCCCATTAAGGAATTCAGTTTTGACATCCTTCTGCCAAATCTCATAGTCATGATAATCTTCTATAGAAAGTATGATTATTATGGATTTAAACATGGAAACTATAAAAAAGGTCTCATAGTAGCCAATTCATTGATTCTATTTAAAACCTTTATCCACTAGCCTTTCTTTATAGGTACTTACTTTACCATCCATGTCCAGTTTCTTCTTGAATACACATTTACACCCAATAGGATTTACATCAACTGGTGCATCGACCAGAACCCAAACTTGGTTATGATACATGGAATCCATCTCAGAATTCATAGCTTCTATCCATCTTGCAGCTTATAATCTCTCTACTGTCTCATTGTAGGAGAGAGGTTCATCATTGTCCCACAATAATGAGTCACCATTCTCGGTGACTAAGAAACCATATCTCTCGGGTTCCCTTGCCTCTCTTGAGCTCCTACATAGTACTTGTGTTTCAGGAACTACTTCTTCTAAGGGGATCTATGGAACTTGTTCTTTTACCAGCTCATGTGTATCTTCATAATCAACTTCATCGGATTCAATCTTGCTCCCACTATCCTTTTTTGATGATGTGATCCCTCTCAAGAAAGACGGCTTGTCTGGCGACAGTTAATTTCTTTTCTGAGGGGTTATATAGGTAGTATCCCTTTATTTCCTTGGGATACCCTATAAAGATACACCTCGTGCCCCGGGGTGATAGTTTACTACCTAATAAATCTTTAACAAACACCTCACATCCCCATACATGTGTATGCAACAAAATGAGTTTCTTTCCACTCTATTACTCGAAGGGAAATCCATTTGATGCCTTAGTTGGTACTCAGTTTAATGTGTATGTCGTAGTTTGTAATTCATATCCCCAAAAGGATAATGGAAGATTGACATGACTCGTCATTGACCTTATCATGTCCAATAAGGTATGGTTCCTCCTTTCACTAACATCATTCCACTATGGTGTATAAGATGGAGTGAGTTGAGATAGAATCCCGAACTCTAATAAAAAGTCGATGGACTCTTGGTTAAAATATTATCCATATAGATCTGATCAAAGATTCTTTATCTTATTACCAAGCTGATTCACTACTTCATTCTTTAATTCGTTGAATTTCTCAAAGGACTTAGACTTATACCTCATCAAGTAAATATATCCATATCCACTCAAGTCATCAGTAAAAGTTGTGAAGTAAGAATATACACCTCTAGATTCTACTGAAAATGGTCCACACACATCAGGGTGTACCAATCCTAGAAGCTTTGTGGCCCTTTCACCCTATTCACCAAATGGTGGTTTTTTCATTTTCCCTTGTAAACAAGCATGACATCTATCAAGTGGTTTTAGATCAGAAGATTCTAAATAACCATCTTGATAGAACTTTATCAAGCACTTCTCGTTTACATGACCTAGACAATGATGCCACAACTAGGTGTTATATAAGTCATGTGAACTTGATTCGTTATCTATTTTCAACACTTGGGTTTTTTAATTTAATACATACAGACTGTTATTTAAATGTGCCATACCATAACATATGTTGTCCTTATAAAAGAAACAACTTTTATTTCCAAATTTGAAAATAAAACCATCTGTATATAAACTTGATATAGAAATTATGTTCTTGGTAACAATTGGTACATAATAACAGTCATGTAAAACCAAAATCATCTTGGTCAGCAATGAAAGGTGGTAGTCACCAATGGAAAGAACAAATAGCCTTGAACCATTAGCAACTCATAGATCCACCTATTCTCTTAAAATTTTCATAAATATACTTGGTTCCTGTATTTGAATACAGATGTGAACACCACAATCTATATCTAATACCCAATGTGTAGAAATGGAAAGATTACACATGATAACAAATGAACCTTTGGCTTCCCCTTTCCCATGGGTGAAATTTCTCTTCTAGTGGCCTGACGTGCCACATGCAAAACACACTAACTCATTTTCCTTGCCCTACCTTTGAATTTTCTTCCTCTTGTCCGAACAGTTCTCAAGGGATTTAGACTTTTTATAGGTCTTATGACCCTTTTCCTTGTCCTTCCTCTTCCTATTCACCATAAGGACTACGGGTTTTTCATTCCCCATTTCTTTATCCACTTGGAAAATTAAGGTCATAAGTTGTGATAGACTCTTCTCATTATTGCTCATGTTATAATTCAAAATAAAACTAGAGAAGGTTTTGTGCAGTGATTATAGTATGAGATTTGTACACACATCATCCGGTAATTTAATCCTTAAGATGTCCAGATGCTCAATGTATCCAATTAGCTTGACTACATGTGGCTTAGATGGCACAAACTCTCCAAGCTTAGTGGTGAACAGAGTTTTGAAGATCCCGTACCTCTATTGTCTCACCTTCCCTTGATAGAGATCCAAAAGGTGAGACATCATAATATAAGCATACATTTCCTCATGTTGCTTCAAGAGCTCATTGGTCATGGATGATATCATGAGGCACTGAACATCCGTAGTATGATTCAGATGTTTCTCATACATAGAGAGATCCTTATCAATCACCTCGTTTCCAGGAACAACTGGTAAAGGTTCTTCTAGCACATATAGTTTCCTTTCATGGTGAAGGATGGCCCAAAGGAACCTTTGTCACTCCTGGAAATTAGTGTCGGTTATAAGGTTTTCCCTCTTGGGTATAGATCACAATTATATGTTTGATTTCATTTTTAATATCATTTCTACAAATAAGATGAACAGAGTTTTAGTACTTTATTTGATAAAATTAAGACAAATAAATATTCATCAGTCACCCATTATTTTATTGAAACCCAATATCCCTCACCATTGGCTTCAGAATATCCTGGTTCTTGGAAATTATAGTAGCAAGGATCCATATTGCCCTTCGCATTACCCCAACTTTGGATGGTTAATCAATTTGAAAGGTTTTAGGTAGGAATTCCAAATTCCAACAGTATTAACTCACAGTTCCTTGATCTGTTGAGTGGACTCCCCAATCCTGAAATCCTTAATTTTGGATTTCCTCAACCTTTTCCTCTCATTTACACCAAGTATTGTTTTGGAAGTTATCCCTTGATGTAAACTAAGTCAAGTCAACCCAAAACATCAAATTAGAATTCCTCGATAATTGAAAGCACCCCAACTTTGGATGGTCAAGCACTTTGAACTATGGTTTGATTCTAACTGAAGTATTTGAAGTCTATACCGACTTAATATTTTATTGAGGGATTTTATCCTTTATGCATAAATTTTTATTTATTATCTTTTCACATGATTTTTAATACTAAGTGGTATAAGCTTAAGTGATTAACCGTGTATTAGATAATATTTATGCATAAGCCAATTTATTTTAGTTTCATCTTGCATTCTTGTTAATTCATTAATTATGTGATCGCGACAAAACATCCATAATGAATAGAAATACAACTGTAAGAAATAAAATAAAGGTTCTGATCGTGATCTTATTCTAATGGTTATTTTATCTAGTAGTTGATAAAATAACCGCTGACCTATGGGAGAAACACCTTGAACCAATTAGGTTCGTGTTTATATCTTTCCACCTATCCACCTTTATATCTACTTAGATTGGTTTTATCTCAACTCCTAACTTGAACTGCCTCCACTAGCTTGGGAGGTCCATCTATTACATATGATTTTACTCACACGCAGGTGAGGGGTAAAAAGGGGGTTTACATAAAAGAAACCATGGGCACACAGGCCCTACATATTAATGAAGAGAGAAGGCACACAGGCCAACAATTTAATTTAATAATAAATTAAAAGGGAAACCAATCACATATAAAGGTTTGGTATAGCTCATAATCATCTATATGCATGCAATGAATTACGCATTTAATAAAACTAGCATTCAATTCTTTAATCGTTCTTATTTAAGATAAATCGCACTTGAATCGATTAATTATTATCTTTAATTAATCAATCCTTTTATCTTAAACCTTTTTCTGAATTTCCTTGATATTCTCATCCATTATAATTTTAAACAAATTAATAAATTCATTTAAAATTAACTGTGTACATAACTTGTAACTTTGGAGGTAACCCAGTGAATACCCGTTCAAAACTACCCAACATGTATTATATTTGTATAAACTTTATTCTTTGTGACAAGTATCATGCATGTAGAATTATAATTATAATACAACTCATACATGATGTGCAGATATTTGAACATTACACAAATGTTAATTAAACATTTATTTTTTATTTTTTTGACAAGTGAATGAGCTTATATTAAACATGAATATCAAGAGAAATAATATCAACCATGCATGAGGGGAAACAATCAATCCAAATATTGTTATCCTCATATGCACGATAAGAATCTAGATGGTGAGTTGCTTCGTTTCCCTCCCTTTTGATGAATGTGAAAGAGAAAACTGCAAATCTCTGACTGAGTGCTTGGATTTTTCTAATGAGAAATCTATAAGGTTGGAATCCGAAATCATCTATTTTGATGGAGTTGATGATGCTGAGATAGTCATATTCAATATGAATATCATTCCATCTAGAATCTTAAGTGAAGATCATACCAGTAAGGACAACATGGGCTTCAGTGACAGTGGGTTCCCAGAATGCATGGATCGAATCCTATCTAATTGTGATAATCTTTCCATAGTGGTCGTTCACCATCAATAAAATTCCAACAATTCCACTTTTGGGTAAGGAATCGTCAAAATTAATATTAAAAATCCCTTCTGGAGGGGAATTCCATCTAGCTTCAGCTGATCGGGGCTTAGAGAACAAGTTCTGGTCCGAGTCCCGATTCCACCCATCAACCCATGACATTACACGTTCAATCCAAAAACTACAGGGTTTTGAGGTGTGATTAAAGATGAAATAATTTCATCAAACAAAAAAAATCCAAGCCATAATGCACAGTGAGGAAACCTTATCAGCAGTGAATATGGAAGACCATATCATCATCGGTGATGGGAGATCTGGCGTCGTATCCAGCAGAACCTCCAAAAAGGATCCCCAAGCAATCCAAACCTATCTAACCTCTGAATAATGAATGATAGCATGCATAGGGGTTTCTGTGTTATCTAAGTAGAGGGGGCATAACTGGTTGTCTGTAACATGGTGGAATAAGAGGAAGTTCAATGAGGGAAGGATACCTATATAAATATGCCACCAGAAATAGCATATCTTTGGGGGGGACTTTCAAATTCCCATGAACTTTCTAAAGCCCCTCACTAACATCAGGATGGGCATTTAGAGTAATATGGTAGCTTGATTTCACTGAATAGGATCCTAAAATATCATTGCATCAGAAAAGATAGTCCTCCCCACATCCATCATGTAGGGAATGCTAAGAACAATTATTCCATCCCTTTCATTAAACCATGAGTTAATTTTATCTAAGCACCAACCAGAACCATAATCATCGAAAAAACAGTGGACAGTGGCCTCCTCAGTACCAAGAAAGGATGGGGATGTATCTAGTATGAAATATTTTTCAATCAACCAAGGGTCCTTCTAAATATTGACTTTCATTCCATCCCCAATTTTCCAGCCAATTCCTTTGTTGAGTAACTTTTGTGAACCCCAAATACTTCTCCAGAGGAAGATGGGTCGGGGACCTAGAGAGGAGTTCCAAAAATCAGAGTGCAGAAAATATTTTTCATGAAGAATCTGCATGCAAAGATGTGAAGGTTGGGTCAGAAGACGCCATCCTTGTTTCCCTAGTAGTGCATCATTAAACAGGCTGAGGTCATGGAATCCCATGCCACCACCTGCTTTAGGGGTGCATAGTGACTTCCAGGAAATCTAGTGAATTTTTTTACTCCCATTGCTATGGACCCACCAGAAATTGGCAATACAAGAGTGAATCTGGTTGACAGTAACACTAGGAATCTTGAACAGTGATATGATATAGTTGGGGATAGAGTGAAGAGCATCCTTGATGAGGGTTTCTTTTCCTACTTTACAAATTCTCATCGGAGACTAGCTTTGAATTTTTTTATCAATTTTATCCACAGTGGATGATAAAATTTCTTTTTTTGACTAGATAACCATCATGGGGAGGACAAGGTATTTATTATGCTTGTCGACCATCTGAATTCCAGTAGTGAGACAAACTTCCGCTCTCTTATCTTCCGCTCTCTTATCTTATGGAACACCTGAACAGGATATTTCTGATTTAGCCTGATTAATCGCCTATTCGGAATCCCTCTCATAAAGGCATATCACATTTCATATAAAACAACATTCATCATGAGTGGATCTTGAGAAGAGAATTCAATCATCTGGAAAAAAAATATGAGAAATAGGTGGGCTAGTCTAGAACACCTTTGCCCCATGAATTAAGTTAGAGGAAGCTTCCATAGAAATGAGGTTGGAGAAAACACCAACCACAAAAATAAAGAGAAAGTGGAGAGATAAGGTCACCTTTTCAAAGGCCTCGGGTGGGTGAAAATCCTTGTGAGAGTCCACCATTGATATTAATCCTGAAAGAAATAGATGACACACAGTGCATGACCATATCAATCCATTTTGGATAAAAACCCATTTTAGTCAGAAAAAACCAGAGGTGATTCCATTCAACTCTATCATACACCTTAGTCATACCCAATTTCCAAGTGAAAATTCCTATTTTCACCACTGAGTGTGTTTTCATTGAATAAAACACCTCATGGGCCACAATAGAATTATTAGTGATTAGCCTTTTCGCAACAAAAGCGCTTTGATTTTCTGAGATGATGGAAGGTAGCCACCTACGCAGATGGTTGACTAAGATCTTTGAAAAAAAATTGTAGGAGATGTTTCATAAGCTGATTGTCCTGAAGTCTGAAACCATGAGGGGTTTCTTCATCTTTGGAATGAGGGTTAGAATGGTCTCATTGAGAGAGAACAGATTGATTTTTCCTACCCATATATCTTTCATAAGATCAGTAATGTCTAGGCTATAATGTGCCAGTATTTCTTGAAGAAGAGGGAATGGAATCCATCAGGACTTGGGGATTTTTGTGGAATGGATGTTCTTTAGATCCTGTATGACCTCATCATCTGAAATCTCTTTTGTGGTCTATTGGTTCATTTCATTCGTTATCACAGGTTTGATACAGGCTTCCACCTCGGCCAGTATTGTGGAGACCTCAGCCATATAAAGCTTCTGAAAATAATAAGAAATAATATCATGGATTACTTCAGCATCATATGAAGTTCTACCATCAGGGTATGAGAGGAAAGAAATAGTATTTTTCTTATGCCTGGAGGAATCCTTCTGGTGGAAGTAATGGGTGTTGGAATCCCTTTCTTTAATGTGACTTTCACATGCACGTATAGCCCAGAATCACTCTTTAATATGAAGGGATACATCCAATTACTCTTGGAGAAGGTTAATTCTAGAAAGAATAGCATCAGTCATTGGTCGGGCAGACAAGGCATTCAACTGTCTCTCAATTGCGTCACACTGCCTGTCGGGTTGGAAAAATTTAGTGTTTCTCCATGAACTCAGCTTGGAGGCCATCTGCTAGAGGTTTGAACAAATATATAAATTCCCACCCTTCCAACATGATCGTACTATCTCTTCACATTCATGATCTTTTTCCCAGAAACTTTTGAATCTGAAAGGTTTCCCTTGTCTTTGAATGCGACCTCTATGAGAAAAATCAATGATGGTGGGGTAGTGGTTTGAAGTATTCGGTGCCAGGTGGAAGACTTGGAACATTCTGAAAATGTTGTTCCATTCCGTAGAGACTAAAAATTTATCCAGATGCTTAGAAATACGTGAATTTTTTGAGTTCCCTCGAAACTAGGTGAAGGGGCGGCCAAAAAAACCAAATTCATCCAATTCCTCCTTGGATATCGCATTCTAGAAGCCAGGCATCGTAGTAGAAGACTGAAAAACTCCCCTGCTTTTTTCATTTTGAGACAAAATCTCGTTAAAGTCACCACCAAATAGGACAGGACCAGACATTCTTCATCATAGTGAGTAGAGAAGATCCCACGATTTACATTTCTCATTTTGAGATGGCCATCCATAAAAACCAATAAAGGTCCATGGCGAAGAGTGGCCCTCATGAATCAAATAATCCACATGATTCAGGGAGTAAGAGATGATTCTGACATTAATGTTATCCTTCCATAAAAGCCCCCCCCCCCCCCCCCCCCGAGTGTCCTTGGTAGGGGACCGGAAAGCATCCAAAAAAACACATTTGTGTACAATACCAGAATTGTCCTTACTTTCCAACATGGTTTCAGACAGGAAAACAATGTTAGGGAGACTTTTCACACAATGGAGCTGGATCATCTGAAATTTTTATGGGTTACCAATCCCATGACAGTTCCATCATAGTATGATCATTATGCTAGGGAGGGATGGTTTACTCCGGCCTCTGCCTCTTGGACTTCAAGAAGGGTTCCATCTTCGGTAACTTTCCACCTTTTGGGGTACTTTTCATTTTCCAATGGTTCCTCTAGAGATATTTTTGAACCATTTATTTTCAATGCGCTCATTTCATTGCCAGAATTTTCTTTTATCTTCCTCTTCCACATACGTGAAATTTTAGCTACATGTGTAGCGGTGAGATGTAGGGCCTCATCTTGTTGATTGTAAGGTATGAAAACCCCTAGGAGTACTCATATTGTCCGGGTGTTACGGGAAGATGTGTTTGGGTTTTTCTGGTGGTTGAGGATAATCCCTAGAGGTTGGAGGACTAGAACCCATGGATATGATCATTGTTATCGAGGGTTCCATCTAGGGCTTATCGATGTTTTTGGTTCCCACCGACTGTGAAACAGTTAAAAGTTTCTTTATGCCACTCGATTGTTCTGTGTTACATAATTTTACCTGGATGGGAGGAGGTCCGACAAAAATGATTTTATTATGCATGGGAGCCTTTTGTGCCTGGATATCCTTAGTGAGTCTTTCTCTATCTCATTGTTTTTCTACTTCAGGGATGAAGGATGTTCGCGCATTTTTTGCGCGTAGCCATGGACCGTACTGCATCACCAGGTTACCTTCTATGTTTGTCACTTTTCCTGCACCATCTTTTTTAGAATGTCTAAGGAAACCATAGAAGAAACAGAAGTTTGGCAGTTTTTCATATTCAAAGGATATCCAACTCCATCAAGTGTCAAGAAGGAACCTCTCATGAGGGGTTTAGCGACCTCAACCATCACTCTAATCCTTACTAACGGACCCCAATAGATGGGGTCTGATTGGTCCTATTCCATGAACTAACCAATATGATTTCCAAGTTCTTTCATCACTCGTTCTAATCTTCCACTGAAGGGAATGCCTGTTAATATCAGCCAAAAAGTGGACTTGGAAAATCGATAGAGAGTATATCTTCTCTGTTCTTCAAATATTCCATCATCAAAAGATTGTTATCAAACGACCACGACCTCCCCTTGAGCACTTTTTGTTTATCCTTCATGTTAAAGAATTCAAAGATTAGATGTCCAGCTCTGACTTTCTGTATTGTCACTCCATCATCCAAACGTCGTATGGATTGCAGCGTATTTTTCAGCGCACCTAGGTTGAAAGGTCTTTCGGATATGGACTTACCAATTAATAACAAGGACATGCGCTGCACCAAGAAGGTATCGTCGACATTATTGGTAATAATTGTTTCTTTCTCTTTGTCTGTAAGTGGGAGATTTTTTCATCTATTAATCAGTTCGTTCTCCATTGTATTGGTGGGTACCCGAGCACCAAGATCGTGGACATAGGGGAACCTGGACGAAACAGTTCCAACAAGAGCAAAATTTATCGTGGGCCTTACACGAACCACCCCTTCGCGTACCACTAGAGGCAGAAAAGAAAAAAAAACTGAAGTCGCCACTGCCAGGAGCCCTACGCGGTCCACACCTCCACGTACCAAAGCTTGGGAGGCCTTTACGGATAGACTCCCACATATCGTCGAACCTTTGGATTCTAGAGATTCTGTGAGGGATCCCTAATTGGGAAAGAACACTGTGGCTCAGGGAATCTTGAGCAACGAACCGCCTAACCAGAGGAACGACATCCTTCACAAGTCAGAACCCAAAGATGCGTTAATCCTCATGAATCAGTCAGGAGGGGGTCACATATTGAAGGCTATGTACAAATCATGAGCCTCACAACACGAACCACAACGAGACTGAAGAAGGAGAAGAGACCGCTTACATTCCAACCAGAGGAGAGAAACCCGATTTCTAGTTGGAATCGCAAGTGGGGGAACTGTGTGCCGATGAGGAAAATGGAATCTCTAGGTGCGCAAAGAAAAACCTAACTCCCAGATGGGACAAAAGGGCAGGGAACAGGGATGCGAAGTCAAGAATGAGTATCCGTGCTGGGAAGGAGCAGTGGGGAAGGGTCGCTACAGGTCCGATCTGTAGAGATTGGCCACCGTAGAAGGATCATCGAGGAGCCACTAAGCCCTAGGAAAACCTAGGAGGAGTGCTCTCACAGTGGGAGAGACTTATTAAACAGTTATATGTATATATACAACACCTATCACATGTTGTGCCTCAGCTTTACACTCACACGAAAGTACATGTCTCGAGGGTTATATAATATAATAATAAATTTTAAATCTACATAATTTGGAAAAAAGTACACGGCGTGTAGATCCGACTACATGGCGTGTACTCTTCTCACTGTCCATCTGAAGTACACGCATGGAGAAACGGCATGTGAGGTGTACTTCGGAAATCTTCGGAGTACACGGAGTATCTAGTGGGTCGCACACTGTGTAGAATCTGCGTTACACAGTCACCAGTCGGTCTAGCCATGTATGCGATACACGACTCGACCCTAACCTGAAGGGACTACATGCCGTGTCCAATGGGCCACATGACGTGTAGTCTGATTTCCATGCACCAGTTAATCTTGGTCAACATTGCGTGGATTAAAGGTCATTAATGGTGTAATTAATGCCTAATTAATGAAAGATCTCGAATTGATTACTGAACCAAATCTTGATGTGTTGAACAATACTATACAGCGTGTAATTCCGATTACATGGCGTGTAGTCTGGTGTTGTACGGTCAGGATCCTTGGCACCTCCGGATGAGTTCCTTGATTTTATTTTAATCATAAAATTAATCATTTTTGTTAGATCAGTGAGAAACGATAGAGGAAGAAACAGATCTTGTAATTCAGATTATAAAAGAATGATTAAACTTGAATTGACAAACTAAATTATTAAAGCATAAATCATCAAAGAATTATTTAAATAATTATAAACAATAATATAACCTCCCTATGATACCACTTATATGTTCCGGGCACAGCGGAAGCGCGGGAGGGATGGTGCCCAACTTTAATTTTTGTCATATTCAATGAACAATCCGGGATCAATACGACGATGAACGTTAGTATCCACAGAATTAAATCTAGGATTTAGACAAACGAATTGAAACCTAGAACCAAGAGAGAGGATCAACATATTTTGTTTATAATTAATTTAATTAAATTAAAGAATTACCTTCAAGGTGATTCTTTCTTCGTTGATGCGTTCTCTCACAGATCTACAGGTGTACTGTTTATTGTGTTGTAGAAATCAAGAGTAGATCTCCTCTAGCGGTGATTCACATGTGTTCCACGTATCTCCGGACGTCGTTGAAGGAGTCTTCGGGTGCTAACACGAAAGATCCTTGTGCTTGCGATGTCCGCCTTCAATCGCCTTGAGAACCGCTTCCGAAACGTTCTCCTTGATCCGGTGGAGGAGGATCACTCTCGTTCTTGAGAGTGTTCTTGGAGAAGAAAGAACTCTCTAGGCTTGAGAGCTTTTCTTCAATTCGTTGTGCACAACGACAATCGTCACTTGGCTAATAAGAGAATAATATAACCAGACATTTAATTCACTAGGGTAATAATAAATAATTTGCACAAGTGCCTTAATTATTTTATTAATCCTAACAAAACCCTCATGTCAAATAATAACAGCAACATTATTATTTCCTGACATGCGCTAAACTTACGAGTTATAATTAAATATTATTTAATAAAATAATATTCAATAATAATATTTCTCACTGGAGCCTTAACTCGATCCGTCAATCCTCCACCATATTTGTTGAACCTTGAATAATTACTATTTATTTATTAAATAAATATCATTGCGTTATTCGCTAATAAATATATAAATATTATATTCACTAAATAGCAAATAAATATTTATTAATTATTTTTCCCACATTATATTCTTTTGAATAACTAGTGTCGAAATAAATATGATCATACATCCATGAATAATTATTAAACCACAACTGAGAATAGTCTTTATTCAACTTGTTAAATAATAAATAATATATTATTTAACTGAGATACTGTATACACTTAATGTATGACCCTTTAAGCCTCTTTCTCAGTGGCGTTAGGCAGAGCAACCTAAAGTCCAAGGTTAGCATCTAGAAACATGTCAAGGCATCCATAGAGAAAGAAGTTAATGCTGCAACGACATGTCACCTCATACAAACGCTTACCGTGTAATATAATCTCTTTGTCTCAATATCTCCAATCAAGTGGGTTGTGTGTAGTTGTCATCAACTCATGTGCTCGATTTCTCATTCTTTGGCTTCCTAGAATTGAACTTGACTATAGAACATCATGGTCATTGATTTATTTAGGCTATATCATTTCTATCAAAGGGTCTGAGATATCAACTTCTGTTATGGAATAGAATGGGCAAATCCTTTCTCGCATTATTCATTAATGCAGTATTACTTGTGACGCACCCAACATATCCTACCTCACCGCGAACATATGTCATCACGGTTTTCATCAATACATCTAAGTGCGCGAGTCATAATACCCAATAATAATAATTTTAAAGTTTAAGGACCAATACACACATCTGTAGATAGAAACATTATAAATATGGACTTCCTACTGGCGGGTCTCGTTCTCATAATATTCCCCTGGACATTACTAAGGGCGTACACCATAAGAAGATGCTTCAAAGTCCTATTAGTCTACACCCCTGATAGCCTACATCATTTGTATCCCTCAAATGATATCATCCGATTATAGAACATATATTCAAGAATAGTGTCATGACACTTACGGGTTCTCATCAAAGCAGGGATCCGCTGTGACCTTTTAGTGCGACAACTACTCTTAGGACATTATCACATACAATGTCATGCAAAAGAACAGTCATGATGTGATAAATAGTTTATTGAAATTTATCCAATGAATACATGTTTATCATAAAGTACAAATAAGTTGGTTCTAGGACACCAACTCCAACACTCTGGTTATGTGGTGAGATGTGGTGTGATGACCTAAGTGTATTCGGGCAAGATGTGAGGTGATAACATAGGTGTTTGGGTAATTGTTAATTTTGATGTTTGTTTACTGACACATTAGTTTGTGTTTTCACATATGCATTAGAGATCTTGGGCATGATCCTACTGGGCGTACATGTTATGCTCACCCTGTGTATATAAACTATTTTTCAGGTTTTTAGGAGGATTTTGGGGACCGAGAAGGACATTGCCGACTTGGGTTTTTTAGGTGTTATTGTGTAGGACTTGTCCTTTGGTATTTTTTTGGAGACTTTTATTTTTATCTATTGACACTGTTCATGCATCGAGGGATGATTTTGGGTTTATCTTTATTTTATGTGTTGGAGTTGCTTGATAGTTGTTTATCATATCGCCTGATCCTATATTATTATAGAGGGTAATATCTTCCATATATGAGATTTTTATACTCTCTCTGCTTGTTGTCAACCCACGACCTATTGGAGGCGGGACTCGATAGTCATTCTCTCTCTTCATTCATTATTGGTCCGAGTGGGGCACCTCTGGAGGGAGGGGTTGTGACATGCACACATGCACACACACACGCACACACACATAAACATACACATACGCAAAACACACTCACAACACATACATACACATACAACATGCACACACACACACACAAACACATACATACACATACACCCACATGCATACACATGCATGCATATACGTATAGATACATGTATGTATGTATTAAATTATTTATTATGAATATAAATATAAAAATTCAAATATGAATCACATATTTAAATAAATATATTCATTTATATAATAGTTTAAATAAAATATTAATATATCATATTTATATTAATTATATACACATTTTAGTAATCAATGTATATAAATATACTATTAAACATTTTTATTGACTAATATAAATTTGATAATTTTTCGCATATAAAATTATGAAAATAAGATTGATAACAATTTTTTATTAAAAGTTATATAAATCATATTTATACACTAGATTTACAAATATATAATTATCGTAATGTAAATCTTATTTAAAAATATATAAATATGTTTATGTAAATTAAATTATTCACTCCGACCATTGATGGTGCTTTTTCTATGGTGTTAAATGCATAGATTTTATCAAGTTGAGAAAAGTAATGATAAAGTATCAACTTTATCATCACTAAAAAAACACTAATAAAAGTTGTATTTATTATCACCTTTTGCAATTGTTGATAAGTATCTCCATTTACCATCGTTTTTTGTTTAGAAAATCATGCAATCTATAGTAGTTTTTTTTTTAAAGGTTGAGGGTCAAACCCTCTTTATTGAACCAGAAAGAAACAACCTCTTAAATGGACTGGGAGAAGAGGCAACCCATTACATGACAAGGGCACAGATGCCCAGAAAGCGAAGCCTGAAGGTTAACATAAATCATTGAAGACAAAAAAGGAAGCAGACAGAAAAAACAAGCATCGGAAAGAACCTCATCACCCCCTCTATCAGACTATGCAAGGTGAGATCCATCGAAGGAGATGTCTCGCCCCCCCTGCCAAGAAGTTGTGTCGTGCTGGCAATACAACGCGACAAAGCACTCTCTCAATCCACACCGAGATGCAGATGGAAGACCGGATGATAGGTGCCAGCACACCTATCTCTCTTTCGAGCCGCCCACCCGACAGTGCATGCGAAAACACAGCACTATCAACCTGATGCAAGACAAATCCAGACAGAAACACAGTGCAGAAGATCCAACAAAGTGTCCATCCATCCAAAAGGACAAATGGCCGATGATGAGTGACAACTCACCCATCCCTCTTTCGAGGTCGCCCACCCAACGTTATACTACAAGATGCAGCAACGCCTACCAAATGCAACGAGGAAGAAACCAATGCTCGCAAATCCACCAGCAACCAAAATGGAAAACACAGAACCAAACACAGCCGAAGTCACAGCTCAATGCATCATGCAATCCACATCCCTCGGCCTCCACCTGAGACCTCCAAAACCGAACTCCACCATTCGTAGATCATAAGCAGTAAAAAACCAGGGGAAAAGCTCAAAAGATCCAAGCAGTGCAGCCGAGCTCATTGCAAATTGGCCCTCCAATCCAATTCGCAACTCCCTTCAATCGTAAATCCTCAAATGGCAAACCGGATGAGGCATCAGGGGGGGCAACCCGACCACCGCATGTCTCCGCAAAAGCAGCGAAAACAGCCAATTTCGGGGTGGCCCTGATCTGAATGTCCGATCAGAGCCTGAGGGAGAGACAAAGCCGACTGCAGGGGAACCAAAACATCGGCCAGAGAAGCCCACGCTCAACCATTGAGGCAGAACATCCGTCAAAACCACATTGCAGACGTCGCGGGTCACAACCAGCAGACAGGAACGACAGAACATCCCGAGCAGATAAAATCAAATGCAACAAAGCAGGCATGGAACCGACCCACCACAGTCTGCATACCTCCATTGAAACAGAAGAGTCTGTCGCTCGAAGGAATCCGAGCCATTCGGAGACCTTCGTCTTCGCACAGGGGAACTTCAGAAAGGAAGCACCGCCACCACCGGAATCGTGGAAGGCATCCCCATGCGGCAATGAGCAGATCTAAAAGAATCAGATCCGAAGACAGAGATGTTCGCCCTCACTGCACCAAACTGGAAACGTCACCTGCAAGTCCTCAGAGATGGAGACGTGCGACGACCAACATCAGACCCGGAGACTGCGCAACGAAGAGGGCACGTCGTTGTTTGCAGCTCGATGATGGACAAAGGAGAAAAGCAGGGAGAGAGAAAAATGAAAAGAAAAACGATGCTGAAGAAGAGAAGTCGGGCCGATGCAGAGGCGCCGACGTCCGGTTGAGGGAACCGCTTAAGGCGGAACCCTAATTGCGTCGTTCTCCAGGGGAGTGCGGCGCCATCAGTCCTTTTTCACACCTGTCCCAATCTATAGTAGTGTCAGTGAAAAAGTCCACTGAAAATTTTCAATGTAAATTTTCACTGGAAAAACCCATGATAATATCTCAGTGGAAATTTACATCAAGAATTTTAGTTTGATGCAGAGGAAAATTATCGCAAGAAAAGTTTTAAATATAAATCTAAAATAAAATTTTCATTTGATTTTATGTTAGGAAATTCAAGGTGAATTCTCTAGTTTGAATTTCATTATTGTTGTAATCCATCAAGAAAGTTTTCAGTATAGTTATTTCTTTGGTAAAATCTTGAATATCGTAAATCAATTTAATTTTTCATTAGAATCTTGCATATGATATTTTATTTCAAATTATGTCATAAAATTTGCCATGAATATTTTCCGTAAATTTGTTATTACTTCGTGATTTATTATATTATAAAAAATAATTTTGCTTGTTTTAAAAAAAAACCACTCGAAACTTAAAACGCAAAGAACATAATGAAAATTATCTTGGTGGAATTCATTTGAAAATTTCAATATATTCTTCATTTGGAAAATATAATAGAAAAATACAATGCATAATTCTACTAAAAACATCCAATTGAAAAAAAATTTAGCAAAATTTTTATTGTAATTATTTATTGTAATTTTCAAGTGGAGTTTTGCACTATATTTCTCCAAAATTTTGTTGTTGAAATCTATAGTTAAATTTATATATGAATTTTTTTTTAGTTAAAAAAAAACCTTTTTCTTTTAACGAAATACACATTTTTATACTTCTCAAAAAATAATAATTTTCCACGGTAAGTAATAATTTTTTTTATAATTCTATTTTTTTAATTTTAAACAAATAATAAAATTTAACCATTATAAAAAAATTCCATAAAAGAATCAAAATTTTTATGTTTTAAAATAAAATATTTATTTAATTTTTTTTAGTTTCTTCAAAACTGAATCTTTTTCTAATGACCGCTGATATTTACCGTATATGTATAGCATTTGATCTTTGCCCACTGTCAAATTCTTGCGTCTAAATCCTAATTATGTATGTCCCGGATCCTCTATTTTTATAAACTTTAATAGGTACATACCCTGCACATCCTCGGATCCAAATTCCCCGATTAACTTTTCCCACTCGCCTACCTGCCCTAGAATTCTCACAGCTGAATCGGTTGTTTGATCGAACTCCAAATACAGATGTCGGGTGCGACGTTCTTGAAGATCCGAAGAATTCCCCGTCTGTTTCAGGGCGGGACGTTCATGAAGGGCGAGCCACTGGTCACGAAGCTGGCAGCGATTTCAATCTTCGTGGTTCTTCCCGTCACTATGTACAGTGCTGTCGAGTACATTCATTATGATCTCAAACACTATAAACCCAAGTAGTTTCATCTTCCGTTTCCAGGTCCGTTCTTTCCTTGCTTTCAAGTCGTTTCCTTTTATTCTTTTAGGGTATCATTCGATCATCTCCATCATCTTCCTGTGCTATTGTTCATGATTTTGAAGTATTTCTGTCGCAAATTGATTTCCCCGTAGCACTACATGGTTCCTTCCACACCAGCCAATTCACCCGGACGACGCCTTCCCCTTTTCCCTCTCACTTGTCATATCTTTTATATGTTATTAGAGATCGAACCAAATGTCTGTTCTTCCTGGTTACGTTTCCCGTCTCTATATCCTATTATTCAAAACAATTTAAATTTAAGTTAATAAACTATTATACTCATCCATGGGTTTTCACGCTAGAATCGATTTCTCCATCTTTTACACCTAATACTTCATTTCTTTAGGGCCTGGCCGCCGCGTCATCAATCCATGCCTTTTACTCGTATCTGCTACTCTGGTACTCCCTTTATCTGGATGTGCCCTTTTCTCGACTCAAGCAATCAGTATCTTGGGCAGGGTTAGTGTTCTTGATTAGGAATCAGTGTTTTTGTCCAGGGAAAGTACTGGAAACGTTCCCTGGAGTGGCCACATTTAATTATTTTGCTTTAGTGGTGCTGTTTATCGTGGGTAGTTGTAATGACAGACTGGAGCAGAGTCACCACTAATTTATGTATTTCAGTGTCTGTAACTTGATCTATACAAGTGCTACACAGCTTTTTATTGTTTTCTCTCTATCATGTCATTCATATTCATCACTTATCATTGATTTGTTAGATGTCACCATTCTTGCATATCAATACTCAAGATGTTATTGGTTTCAGAATTTACGGTTCTTGTAATTTTCAAAATGTTTGATCCTAAACTGTAGTTAAACAGTGTTCATTACCCATCATTATCAGGTTTTTAAATACATTAATTATGTGTTGGGTGAAACATGGCATTCTGGTTGCTGCTAATGATGCATTGGGATTTATTTGGGACCTTCTTACATCTCAGCCATCTCACCTCACAGACCTTCTTACATCTGGACCTTCTTATAAGAAGTTATCATGTGGGATTGTTCTATTCTGATGTGGAGACATTTTATAATACTGATTATGCAGGTTGTTTGTCCTTTCTGTGGTCCACGTGGGAAGCACTCGAGTGATTCTGGTATGTTAGGAGCATAGAAAGTATTTTGAAGCAAGTGATTTCTTATCATAGAGTATTAAACCATTTCCAACTGCAACAGAAAGGTTGCCATTGGGGTCCCTAGCATTTTTCAATTGTGGCAACTGGATGTTTAACACATCATTGATTGTTTAACATTTTCGATCATATATGTTTTTTTTTTATGATGTATATCATATGTTGCTCATCTTGTCAGATTCGTGCTAACTGTGGTCATTTGTGGATGCAGGGAAGGTGGAGGTGGATGCTACTGCTACTGCTGCTTATGTAATAAATTTGGTCGAACTTTTCATATATGTTTCATTTGGGTTTGTCAGAATGATTCATGAATAATGTGATGGAACTGTCCTCTCAGTGGAGAGGGTGGAGGGCCGCCAAATGAGGAGTATTTCTGGTTGTGTTGTCAAATTGATCTGTGTTAGTGGTTAATACGGGCGCACCCCGACCGGGATTTATGCAAAAGATAGTAGCATGATCTGACGGGCATTTCCCAGTGTTTGTGTTCAACTACAACCAAATTGCACTTTCCATTAAAAAAATTAATCTCAAGGGCCTTGATGGAAACATTTTTACTCGATTGTTGTTTATGAGCGAACCCTCACTCGTCATCCCAATTGTAAATGTTTTGAGCCTTCGGAGGTTTTTATCAATGGAGAGGAAAAAAGAACACATATGATGGTCTGAATGAAATGACGGACTCAATGATTATGAGTGCTTGTAATATAAAAGGTCTGAGTAGTCCTAAAAAAATTGGAGCTGCCTTTGTTAACTCTTAACAAGATTGATCTTCACAACCCGTCTTCACTAAAACTCCTTTTGGGTTGATAGTGAATCTGAGAGTTACCCCTCTTGTGCTTTTTCAGGATTCAAAAAATCCAGTAGAGTACTGAGAAGAGGCTGTCCGGGTGAAGGTCTTCTTTCGATGCATTCTGAACCTGAACACTAAAAGCCCGGTATGACATTCAGTAGAAGCTCAGGGACGATTGGGTATTCTGTTTTCAGGTGCAGCTGCCAGGGAAACTAAGGATCTCTATCATTGGTTCATCCGAAGACATCCCCACGAAAGCAGAAAAGAGCTTGAAGCTTAGTTTCAATAGTCCAGAAGTCGATACTAGCCTCACTAATAAACCATATCAATCTCACCGTACCACCACGTCAAACTTATACACTAATGGGAAAAGGTAACAATTAAAATTCTACATCAACCTCATACCCCCCCCTTAATTTCAGTTTATTTAATATGATTAATCCAATCTTATCAATCTACCCAAAGAAAACCAAAGCATGTTAAGTTCACATTAACAACAGTAAATAAAAGGAGAGAATCCGAATCACTTATCTCGAATGTGGCTCAACTCGTTACGCCACCAAATGATGATCTTCAAGAGCTCAAACTTCCATATTCAAACAAGAATCCTCCAACAAACCTAAACCCCATCATCCTCACATCAATCTTTCACCATAACAACATATAACTTGTTGCAAACAACTCTTGAGATAAAAGAATCATGAGAATAAGAGAAAAGGAGAAAGAACAATACCTTGAATTGTGAGGTTTTGATCTCACAAGATAAGGCACTTGAGATCCTCTAAAAATGCTCATAAGAGACAAATCATTTTCCTTGGGTGGCAAGACGGATGAGATAACCAAAAATAAGAAAGAGGGGTGCCTTGAATTTATAATTACATCTTGGGTGGCCAAACCATAGCATGGTGACCTAAACCATGTTATGGTTTTAATTGGCCAATGATGATTTGAAAAGCATGACACCACTTAATTAAAACCACCAAAATCCTCACAATTCATTTCCTTTCATAAACCATGACTTTGACTAAGACCACAATGTGGTCTATAAACCAAAACTGTTTTTCTCTTGATTTCCCTTCAGCTTCAGGAAAAAACCAAGATGTAGCGCTCACCAAATCATGTCATTTTTCTACCACGATGAAGACCATGAGTGTTTTCCCTCTCTTTGTGATAGACTAGGATTTCAAAAAAACTTCTACAAACCACAACATGAAAAACAAGGACTACTCATAAACCATGTCTTGGTTTATGAACACTACATAATCAGCTCTAAAACGAATCAACCTTGACTCCTCTAGAACCAAGACCAACAAACCATGACGTGGACTACAACCATGATGAAGCCAGAAAACCATGATGTGGGTGAGGACTTAATGATGATGTGTTTTCAACCAAATCTCAAAAACTCACCTCTTTCCCCAAAATTCACCTCCAAGCCAACTTCTTTCTCTAGCACCTCAAAATCACTAAGTAGAGGACTAAGAAAATATCAGCCTCTACATTAAAAACACCTTTACAAATTCTCATCCCCAAGAATCAAAACAAAACCAAATCAATTTTTTTTAAAAGATAACCATTAAAGGAGATACCTCACAAACATGTCTGGTGTGATCAATAAACCCAAAACTCACACCTCGACAACACAATTGATAGGTAAAATTATAGGTCCTCACATCACATACCTCTCAAAATAGAACCGACCCTCTTTACCGATACACATCCATCCTTACGGATATACCATACTTTAAAATAATTACCCCTAGAATATTTTCCAAACACCCTCAATGAAAAAACCACACCAAAAACACCCGCCCTTCTCCATTAAATGATGTCTTAAAAATCTAACAACCATGCATGATACCTATCAAAAAGGAATTGTACCGCCAAAAATGCTACACTTTTCACGCATAACCAAAACTGCTTATAAGATTTAAGCAAACATGAAAATTGCTTTTACTTCCACTTTAACTATCGAAATTAACTGAAATTAAGTCAATACCACTTTCAAAACATAACCTAAAATTGAATTTCAAAACCACTCTAGAAAAAATAGAGTCAAAACATACCATGCACAAACACTGTAAATTAAAATGTCAAAAAACATTTAAAGGTTTCTTATGAAAGGAATAAAGTCACCAACTTATAACACACTCCAATATTCAAGACCAAACCTAACCCACTATAACCACCCACCCACCAAGATCTTAGTATGCTACTAGGAAAAATAAATACTCACCTATGGTCATGGGGCACTATGAATCACGTGGCACTTATATGGTTGATGGCCTACCCTATAATAATGGAAAAAAATCAACTCACCCATCACAGTACATCTCGAGCTACTCAAACTGAGAGCTCAAAATTGTTCTAGAACTCTAGAGGACTATATCACTCTTCGCCTTTGCCTACCACAATGACCATAACCCAAGGCATCCACTTCAACTCTCTCAAAAACTTGATAATAACCTTTATCAAGAAATTTTACCTTAAAAAACCTTCCTCAACAACCTCATCACGATCCTTCACCTCCGTCCATGACTTTATTCACAATTCCCTCAATTGTCGTTAAATATTAGGTTCCAAAGCAGACTAAAAACATTATGCTCACACATATTCATTAGCTATAAATCTTGGTAATTGGCCAATCAATCTACAAAATTGAGTTCCAAGATCGTACATGTTATATCCTTCTTGTAAAATCCCTTGAATTTCTTTCATATGATCATCCATATGCACAAGAGAAATACGCACCTTCTTGACTAACATAAGAAATACCTCCTAATAGATATAATTCGGGAAACCATGATTCAACCTCCACTAAATCTAGACCACACTAAAAAAACCCACTATTAAGGTATCTCAGAATCAATCCTCAACCTTTACCGATTCAAAGAAAACTTCAACCACCTCTTTTGATTCTTCATCCTTGGGACCTAACACTCCACCAAGTAACTTCGGTATTCATTGCTATTGAAAATATAACAACACTTTATCCCAAGACTCCTTCCGTTTCTTATGCTCAACGCCTTGATGGTTCTCTGATGACACGTCTTCAACCCAAACATTAAAATAAAAAGGTTAATTTAAACAATTAAATCAAACATCAACAGTAGGAAAAATATAACCTCCAGCATATCAATTTGGAAACAAAAACAAAAAATTATGTACTTATGAGTGGTTTGGTGGGAGTGCTTATCAATAAGATTCAATCCCCACACGATCAATAATATTGAATGGTTCAATGTATCTTTGGGTTTCACTTTCCTATCTTCTTGAATTTTATGACCCTCCATGGTGATATTCAAAGGAATACCTTTTCTTTAATATCGAACTTGAAATCTCATTGATGATTATCAAGATAGTTCTTTTTTCAATTTTTTGTTACTTTAATATGTTGTTTAATGGTTTGGATATTCTCTATCACTTCCTATGAAAGTGTTGGTCACAAAATATTTTGATCCCCAACTTCACCTCGACATGTCATAGTTTTGCATCCCTTTCTATACACATCCTTATATTGTTCCATTTGGATGCCCAAATAGAAATTATTTCTATATGGGAACTTTAATAGTAAATGATGTTGATCCTGACCATCTTTGAAATCCATTGAGAAATATCTAAGCATATCTTCCATGGTCTGAATGGTCCTTTCATACTGATCATAAATTTTAAGATGACAAGTTCTGCTAAATTTTAGTTATGTATTCAGTTATTATTGAATACTTCCCTAAACTTTGAGGTAACGATTATATATCAATCAAATACAATTGAAAGTGGTATTCCATATAGATTTACCACTTCCTTTATATATATATATATATATATATATATATATATATATTTATAAGCTGATCAAGTGATAAATCCTTTTGAATAACAATGAAGTGATCAGACTATGTATGCCAATCGACCACAACCCAAATGACATTGTTTATTTTAGAGATATTAAGGAAACCTATGATGAAATCCATGGTGATTTTATCCCATTTCCATATGAGTATGGGAAATGATTACATCATACCCTTAAACTTCTTACATTCAATATTAACTTTCCAGAAGACTAAGATCCATAATGTATACTATGAAATCTCCCTCTTAATATTATCCCACCAGAAGTTCTCTTTGAGATCTCTATACATTTTTGTGCATCCTGTGCGAATAAAGAATGATGAGTTATTTATATCATCTAATAACTCATTCTTCAATCCTGAAATGAATAAGACACATATTCATGTTCTAAATCTTATAATTACATATTTTTTCAAGGCCTAACTATATAATATTTCCCAAATTTTTTATATCTATATATAATCCTTTTATGTCTCCTTGATCTTCACTTGGATAGATAGTTGAGAAATCATTTGAGAAAGGCAAGAATTCACTCCTTCCCTTGTGATTTACTTGTACACCATTTTTATATCCATAAATATTGGATCTCTTTAAATCCTCATCATGGATAAGGTAGTAGAATCCTTTTTACAGAGTGCATTGACTATCATGTTTTCTTTCCCATGATGGTAATGTATTGAGTAATCATAAACCTTTATCAACTCTAACTATCTCTTTTGGTACATGCTTGGATACTTATGTGTGAATATATATTTTAAGATTTTGTGATCAATATATATATATAACAATTTTCTCTATATAGACAATACCTCTATGAAAATATTACCATTGCTAACTCTAGATCATGTATAGGTTAATTTTACTCATAGATCTTTAATTGAAATGAGACACATGATATCACCTTTTCATTTTTCATGAGAATACAACCCAATACATTCTTTAAAGCATCATTTTACATCTCAAACCCTTCTCCATTTTAGGGTAGTGTGAGTATAGGTACAATAACCAACCTCTTCCTAGTTTCTTTAATGTTATATTCACATTATTCTATTTAGAGATACTTTACTCCTTTTTGAGTCAACTTGGTCAATGGGTTATACAATGATGATAAATTTCTCACAAAGTATTGATAATGATGACCCAATCCAAAAAAACTATGCAACTCTGTCACAATAGTTGGTTTGGAACATTCTTCAATCACCTATATCTTTGAAGGATCTAGAGATATACCTTTACTTGTGATCACATAACCTAAAAAATGATACTTTCTAAATCCAAAATTCATACTCTCTAAATCTGGAAAACAATTTCTACTTTCTTAAGGTATTCAACACAATCCTTATATTATCCTCATTTCCTTCATCACTCTTGGAATATATAAGAATATCATCTATAAATAATATTTTTTGAGGTAATATTTAAGGAATATATTAATTAAATTCTTCAAGGTTTCTAATGTATTTATAAGTTTTAAAGGCATCAATATGATTTCATAGTGTCAATATATTGTAGCTATCTTAGGTATACCCTTCCTTTTCATCCTTAATTTATGATATCTAGACTGAAGACCCACCTTCAAGAATTATTGATCCTAAAAAATTTGATCAAACAAGTCAGTAATAGGGGGTCAAATTTTCCTTAACTATTCAAGTCACATATCCCTCATTATTAGGTATTAAGACCCATGTTAAGGAAGTAATTTCCATATAAATTTGATAATATTCCTTGCATCGATATAGGGCCATGAGATGATTTGATATATAAAATGATACTTCCCTATCCTAAAAATTTATATTACCTCTTTATAGAGAGATAAAATCCATTCCTTATATTACATCAAATTCTACTAAATGAAGAATAACTAGATTTGTATAAATTATCATCCCAAAAATATAAATTGGAGAAGAGTTATAAATTTGGGATGAAATCATCACACTATTTAGCATTTTCACTTATAAATCAATGTCCAATCTTTGGGGCCTAGATCAGTTCACACCACTAATCCACTTCACATTTCAAATGATAAATCATCAAGATGACCTTTTCATGCTTGAATCATAAAAATATATATTTCTTGCCACATTAGTCCATTGATAAATCATTAATGGATTGGGAGATCCATTAAAGGATGACATTCATTATTGTATAAAGGAATAAATAATGAATTGTTCATTATTTGGTGCCATATGACACTTCACATTATTTAGTTTATTATTCATAACCTGAGATAGTTGGGTAAACACAACCATGAGATTTTACACACCATCTCCCACCCCATTTGGTTGTTCATTGAGACAATCATTGCATTTCCAATCATATTCACCGTTTACTCAAATCATCTCATTTCCAATCATTTACTAAAACCAATATGGTTAGTGTGAATTATGATAATATCGAAAAAAATTAAAGTAAACAATCATATGAATTTGAAAAAATTAATCCCAATATATCTTAACCTATGGAACCTTTGCTTCAAACTATGTTGATTTAACTTTTATCCTCTTATTATTCTTAACATAATCCTCAAAATTAACTAAACCTTGCTTTGATACCAACTATAACAACCCATAATCCACATACATATATTCTACATCATTTTACACAATTATACAAAACAAATCAAAATTAAAACACACACCTATAACACAAAGGTTTAGTATATTCTGAGATTAGCTACGTATTTTATCCAAACATACATTTCTTTCATAAAATCATCCACACATGAATCCGCAATAGACATCACTATATAGAAAACCTTGGGGAGGTACATAAAGGAGTGAACATTTAACAACATGTAGGTATGAAAGAATAAGCATGATACATGACATAATAATATAAAAATCATAACCAAATTATCATGAATCATGGAAAAATAAACATGAAACATAACATAGAGATATGGTACATGCATAATCATAGAATATCATAAAGGTAAGTTAAGGTTCTCTACCTCTATGCTCATGCTAGAATGATTGGGATGATGTGACTGACACATTACCAGGTTTTGTTGGATGATATTGGTTTTTATATGGATGAGATTCAGGACATTATACATTTTCTTTCATACATGTACAATATGAGTTCCATGTTCTTCTATTAAAGGCTATTAGTGTGGGATTTTTGATGACTGATGACCACATGGTAGATTTTATTATATAGTTTTTTGAATAATGATCTCTCCTAAACCCATCCTATTTGGTTTCCAATTACAAGGTTTTGTGTTTTATTTTTGATTTAGAGTTAAGTTTGGTATGCTTAGAGTTTCATTTTTTTACTGTAAAATTTAGTTTACTTTTAACATATTATAGTGGTAAGTTTTTTCATGGTTTCTTTTTTAAAAGATCAAGGCTCTCTACCAATACATCACAATATAGTGGACTAGGATAATTTCCCACATCCCATATATAATAATGTCATGAGGCATAATATTTACTTAGTTCATTAGAGGGATATATAATTATAGGACCACTCATCACATAAAAATATTTCCATTCATATGTGTTCCACATGAAAATTAAAACAATTATAGATATATCAAAATTCATAGCATGATTAACTTGTGAAAATAAAATGGGTTGCATAATAAATTTCATAAGGTATAAAAAACCATCTAAAAAGAAAAATTGGATGATACTAGGAATGAAAATCTGAAGAGAAAGAGAGGAAATATAATATAAGGAATTTTCAAAGTGGGGACATAAAGGAGTATTGACATTGATGAAAAATCCTTCAGAGGAAGAGAATACATTATAAAGAGGTAAAAAAATAAAATTTATTAGCATTTCTATTTTATTTAGATTGTTAAAAACAAAGAGTGGGGTGATTTTATCATTAGTTTAATATGACATAAAAAAATGTAATCAACCATAAGTATAAGAAAAATTCCCTTAATAGACATCATAAGAATAAAAAAACATTGAGAAGGAAACAAAAATAATGAAGATGATTCTTTAAGACAAAGAGAGGAATTGATATGAAATTTAATAAGAAATACTTTTATCATTTAGATGTTTTTATGAACAAGGAAAATATGAATGAATGGAAAAAGGGAGGAGAAATTAAATAAAAATTATTTAAAGAATATAACATATAAAACTTGTGAAGGAAGTTATAAAAATAAAATAGAAGAAAGTAGAGATAAAGAGAGAGGGAAAGCAAATGAGAAACATAGGAAAACAAAGAGAGATAATATTTCCAAAATTATAAAGTATGAAGTAAACATAAACCATAAACATGATATATCCTTAGAAATAAAGGAAAATGATATTATATTTATCCATAAAATTATATATAAAAGATCATAAATAAAGAAGAGAAATATCAAATCAAATCAAGAAGTGTTCCCCTTATGGATGTGATAGTCTCGATCATCATTCTTGTTTATGATTTCATAATATCCATAATATTCAAGGTAATGTAATCATAATGTTATAATTAAGTCTAATGTTCTTTTTTCAACTCATAGAAGTTAAGGACACAATTTACAAGGAATAAATTCATAATTTATTTGTTTCAGGTAACTTTATCAACCATGAGGAGTTAATAATGAATATTCATTTGGGAATTTCCATTTTAAAACCATAAAAGTAACATAAATTAATATTCAATACAATATATATCTATTATTCATATTTTTTAACTTCCAATGTTGATAATTATATGAATAGACAACATCATCCATGTAGGTGGTAAAATTAACCCAAACATGAACTTTCTATAAAAAAGGAATGAAAATGAGTGAGTAGTTATCTAGTTATTATCTTATTTTAAATAATTATAATTATATTTAGTGCATGTTACTATATAGCTTAATAATATTTGAGAAAATTTGGAATTTTAAGCCAAAATAAATAGGTAATGAAGAAGGTGTTACCTACTTTGAAGAAGTCAGATCTTCACTTACAAACCTTCTTTGTAATGAATGCTTTGAAACTCTTTGTGACCAGATGCTCTTAAACATGAACAAGGATTATATGAGAGGTAGATTGAGTAGATTTTGGAGAGAAAACCTAACTATAGGTGTGGGTTGGAATGGGTGGAGGAAGGCCCCTTTTATAGATGAAATCTAAGTGATATTTTGTTTTGAAAATATTTATTCTTTAATGGTTAATACATATAATCTTGTTCAAAAAGTGACCCATAAATGTACAAAAGGAATCAGGGTCATGATAATATTTAATGTTTTATTATTAATTAATAAACCATTATCATATTTTTATTTATTATCAATCTCAAACTATTTATTGGATATTAATTATTTATTTACACATGAAAAAAGTATATGATTATTACTTTAATTATAAATATCATGTTCATAGTAATACTTCAATAAAATACATTTAAAAAGAAACTTTTATCACATTAATAACTACATGTTAATAACATCCTAACTTATACATACATCACCCTTTAGAACATCCGTATAAGCACTGAGGATGAGATAAGCAATGGTGGTTTATGCAGGTGGTGATTCAACTAGCATGAATCTCATAGTGATTTCCACTAGCTTGAACTTCTCCTATAAATGGATATGTTCAAACCAAACTTGTTGAAGTTAATATTTGGATTACTCATGGGAAAACCCTAGTGATGCTACTTTCAAATTACCAAAAATATGCCTTATATTCAAGGATTCTACAACTTGATCCCATAATTTCTCCCTTTCTACATAAATTTCACAATGTGATCACTCCAATTTATACTCACCATATAAACTCACATCTCATGGTTACTTCACTTGGGTATCCAATACTCTCCAACTAATAATATAATAAAATACCTTATCCCATCGATCACTTTTACCCAATGACTACATATATACGCAATTAATATATATACCCAATAACAATATATACCAAATGACTATATATACCCATCAATTATATATATACCCATACAACCTTAAATACATCTATCAATTGTATTTATCTCAATCACTTATTTATTAATCCACATTTATATCATATTTATGATATTTTTCATTATTTTTAAATTTATATTTGTAGATATGATTTTAATGGGAGATCATGATGAATAATATTTCAAGCTTATAGTCTTTCTATTTACTGGTATTTATTATCCTCACAGTTTTAATAATTATGCTGCATATATGTTTCTTGTAATTTCTTACTATAATAATGTTTATTTCATTTTATGTTGTAATATTATACCTTAATAAAATAAATCATTTTTCATTTATATTTTTATTGTGTGCGAAATAAGTTATTCAATTACATTACACATAAAAGTTATAGAAGGAAAATTTATACTAAAATCTTGTATTTTACAATCTGAACCCTTTATTATTATAGTAAATTACAGTTGTTTTCATAGAACAAATGACCATGAATATCATAAAATGATTAATTTTAGGGATTTGGAGGAACTAAATCAGTTTAAGTTTTCCTAGGGCCTAGATGGCCATGTGTCATCCAATCACTTTTTTACCTGGATTAATAAATAAGGTGACGAGAGAATATATTTTTGAAGTATATAGGGATTTGGTTAATAATGTATGGCATTCTAAATTTGACCATTCTTCTTTTAAATTTCCCATGGTCTTTGGAATCATATCTCATGTACTCTTTTTTCCTTTTCCACTCTAGAAAATATCTCCCCCTTTTAACTTTTGCAATTACTGGTGTAAGGAGGAGGGTTTTTACTAATTTCATGTATAAGGTTTGGATGGTTAATTTTTATAATTCTACCCTTGGTTGAAGCTCATTTTCTCTTAAATCCCTTAAGATAGAGTTCAAAAAGAATTATAATAGGAGATTTCTTATTATGGACCATAGAATTAAAAGGATTAGAGAGAATCTCTTGATGACTCAAGAGACTATATTTAGTGGAGATGATATGATTAAACTCTTTCACAAGGAAACAAATTACACTAATAAAAAGTGAATGCTTTTATTTTGTGAGGTTCTGTTCCTTAAATAAAGATAAAAAATTAATCAGTTGAAGGAGGTATAAATTCTATTTTTTCATGCTTGTATCAAATACCATAAATCTCATAATAATATTAGTATGATTTAGATTTAAAATGACTATTGGGCTCAATCATTATATGAAATTTAATCCATTTTCCTTTCTTACTTTTCAAATTTATTAGGTTCCTCAAGACTTGATGTTAGTCCCTTGGGTGATGATTGAAATTCCCAATCAGGATCTAAGTATCACTGAGAAGGGGAGGGGGTGAATCAGTGATATCATTTTCTTTTTATGTTTCCTTCTTTTTGAAACAACCTTCACCTCTTATTAAAGAGTTTCTTCTCTGCTGAACACACACAACCATAAGAACACAAGATTTACAAGGTTCACTACTCAACAAGAGTAGCTACGTCCTTGGTATGGTACAAAAATAATACAGTACCACACAATCCACTAGAAAACAATTCTTTTATGTGGAATACAACGAGTAGGATATACCCTTACACTCATGTAACACTTGGAAAACAATCCGCAAGTGTATGTGCACCCTCTCAGCACAAATGGGGAATTACGGTATTTCAGTGCTTCTTTACAATTGAACAGATGTATTCTCTGAAGTACAAATCTTCACTTTTTTACCCAGAAGCTGGTAAGAACCATCTTACGCACAATCAAATACGTGCGAAGACAAAAAAAAATTCGCGCAAACTTTAGGGTACCTTGCGCACAATTCAAATGGTTTGCGTGTAAAAATTCCCTTTTGGTGCGAAAAACCTTTTTCACGCAACTTCATTTTTTTACGCAACTTTCCACATTTCGTGAAACTTCCCACTTTTTTGCACACCTTTCCTTTTTTCGCACAAACCTCTTTATTTTTGCGCAACTCACTTAGCGTATAATTTTAAGCACTTTAGAGCTTGATATTTTTCTAATTGTTGAGCCACACAAATGAGAGGGGGTCACCTCGTATTTATAGGCCTTTTTAACCTTGCGCAAAAAACACTAATCCGCACGTAAAACCCTCTTCATGCGCGTAAAAACTCTTTCACGCAACATCATATTTTGCGCAATGCTCTAATTTTTCGCACACCTCATTCCTTTGCCATTTTTCGAGCTTCTGATCTCAAAACGCCTCTTGCATGAAAACCTTCATTCCTCTATTTCATGCACCATGCCAATATTTCACGCACCGCTTTATTTTTTGTGCACCCTGCTAATATTTCGCGCATCCCGCTAATATTTCGCGTAACGCTTTATTTTTCACGCACCCCGCTAATATTTCGTGCACCCCGCTAATATTTCACGTACCGCTTTATTTTTCGTGCATCTCGCTAATATTTCACGCACTGCTTTATTTTTCACGTACTTTCCTTGCCAAAAACAACTCTCTCCATTTTCCGATTTTCAGGCCCTAAAATTTGGCAAACACTAGAAAACGGCACCACCTTAAACTGTTCTTTTGTGCCGCCTTCAGATTGTTTGTTCCTTTGTCATTGTTCTCTTCACTACTTCCTATAACTATTATTCAGCTTTCATCACTAACTCCACTATCGTGATATATATCCTTTGATATACTAGATTTAGCATCGTCAGAATTACAATGGGAAGTACTGAAACTTCCCTATCTTCCAGTAGCATCATTTCTTCCAATAAAAACTGTATATGACTGGCATCATCATTTCTCCCCCTTTCCTTTATGAGACTTTCATCACAAGTTCTCCTAACTTATGATATTTGTGAAATACATATTAGCAAAGCATCGTCTGGTTTCTAAGTCCTTTACAAGTGAATTGATTTATCTTCTTTGACAACAAAAAAACAACACTCTGTAACATCAAACTCTTCTTACTTCCTTATCCATCTAACTTGGTCCCAACAATGATGATATTGTATTTGTTATAAATACATGTCATGAGGTTCAAAACATATGAAGAGTAGCATTTAGAGGAGATTGAGTGAGTAAGGAATTATTTTGATAAGGAAGATGAGGATGGTGAAATGTTTCTGTGACAAGTGACAAGACCGCACTGTAATGACTACGATTTCACCATAAAAGGTCATATATAAGAATAAGTTATGAGATGAAGTTGGTAAGGTTGTGTTGCGATACAGGATATCATGCTTGTTGGAATTACAAACCATAAACATGAGTCAAAGCTTCCTGCGGTGTCATTTATTTTTTATTTGAATGAATTTAAATGATATGCATTTAAGGATTTGGTATATCTTTGTACCGTCATAAATGCTCTGCATTTAAAGATTTGGTATATCTTTGTACTATCATAAATGCTCTGAATTTAATATTTTGGTCTTTCCTTGTACCGTAATAGATTCTCTGTATTTAATGTTTTGGTCTTTCTTTGTACCAACATAAATGCTAGGCATTTAATGTTGAGGGTCTATAAATTGATGTAATTATAGTCTGAAATTTAAACTATGAAATACAAAGCTTGAAAGCTCCTTTGTGCTGTGTGCCAATTTTCTACCTCTTCCATTCTTCCTCTCATATTTCTCGGCTTGTATAGTCAACAAACTGGTATCAGAGGCCAGGTTCCTAAGATTCTCCAATTTAAAAAAGATGGCCGCAATCCAGCTGGAAGTTCCGAAGCTGTCTAAGGACAACTACGAAAGATGGTGCATCCAGATGAAGGCGTTATTTGGGTCGCAAGAATTATGGGAGATTGTTACCAACAAGTATGTTGTACCCACTACGGTGGAAGAAGCTGCCTTTACGAATGAAGAAAATACGGCCCTCAAAAATCAAAGAAAGAAAGACAACAAGGCGTTGTTCCTCCTCTATCAAGGGTTGGATGAATCAACGTTCGAAAAGATTGCCGAAGAAACATCAAGCAAGCAAGATTGGGATACCCTTTCCACCGTCTTCAAAGGTGTTGATCGAGTGAATCGGGTACGTCTTCAAACATTACGAGCGGAATTTTAAGCAGCGCACATGAAAGAAGGTGAGAGCATCTCCGATTATTTCTCAAGATTAATTGTTATTTTTAACAATTTGAAAAGGAATGGTGAAAAAGTGGAGAACATTCAAGTTATTAAAAAATCACTTCGATCTCTCACAACCAAGTTTGAGTATGTGGTTGTGGCAATCGAAGAATCAAAGGATTTGGAGAAACTGTCAATTGAAGAACTGATGGGGTCGTTGCAAGTGCATGAGCAACAGATGCAAAAGAATACCGATTCAACAATAGAGCATGCCTTGGAGTCCAAGTTGACTCTACAAGAACAAAAGAATGGCCACACGCAACGAGGCAGTCATCGTGGAAGAGGAAGAGGGCGTGGATATTATCCAAGCCATCAATAAAAGCAACAATATCCTACCAGCTTTCGTGGAAGATGGAATGGTGGAGGACGATTCACGTGTGGTCGTGGAAACGCAAAGAACATTCAATGCCACAACTGTAAGAAATTTGGCCATTATGCATCTGATTGTTGGAGCAAAGTGGATCATGATGAACTATCCAACTATGCTGAAGCATCTCATCATGAAGAAGAAGGTACCACACTCCTCCTCGCACAAGAAAAGGCATGTGAACGCCCTGATGTGTGGTATCTCGACACGAGTGCAAGCAACCACATGAGTGGTAACAAACAACTGTTCGAGGAACTCACCGAAGAAGTTTGTGGCGACGTGAGTTTTGGAAACTCATCCAAGGTACCCATGAGAGGCAAAGGTAAAATCAAAATCTATCTGAAGAATGGAGAGTTGAATTACATTTCTAATGTATATTACGTACCAAGTATGAAAAATAATATCATCAGTCTTGGCCGACTTCTTGAGAAGGGGTATGTCATACACTTGGAAAATTCTTTTTTGTCTATAAGAGATGCTCACAGGAGACTTCTCGCTCAAGTCCAAATGGCGAAGAATCGCATGTTTCTGCTGCATATCAACACAAAGTCCGTGGAGTGTCTCTTTGGGCTCATGAAGAATGATTCGTGGAGATGACATCTGCGTTTTGGGCATCTCCATTTTAGCGGGCTTAAACTTCTATCCTCATCAAACATGGTGCGTAGCTTGCCAATGATTGAAGCTCCAAATCATGTGTGTGAGGCGTGTACACTCGACAACCAACAAAGGAACTCATTTCCAAGTGGAGTGTCTAGAAGAGCAATGAAACCACTTCTGTTGGTTCACACTGATATTTGTGGACCACTTGAAACACCATCACTTGGAGGTAATAGATATTTTATTACCCTTATTGATGATTTCAGCAGAAAGTTGTGGGTGTATTGCATCAAAGAAAAATCTTCCGCTTTCACTGTCTTTAAAACTTTTAAAGCTCGTATTGAAACTGAAAGTGGCCACAGAATAAAAGTACTCAGATCTGACAGAGGTGGAGAATACACCTCAAATGCATTTCAATATTTCTTTAGGGAACATGGCATCAAACAGCAATACACTGCATCCTACACGCCACAACAGAATGACATCACAGAAAGGAAGAACCGCACCATCCTGGACATGACGAGGGCCACGCTGAAGGAGAAAGGCTTGCCAAAGAACTTCTGGGAAGAAGCAGTGGCATGTACTGCCTATCTTCTCAATCGGTGCCCAACGAAGAGTGTCAGAAACATGACACTACAAGAGGAATGGAGTGGCTATAAACTGAGCGTATCACACCTAAGAATCTTCGGGTGTGTTGCCTACGCTCAAGTTCCAGAAGTGAGAAGAAGGAAGCTTGATGATCGTGGTGAAAAGTGCATATTCATCGGCTACAGTGAAGAGTCTAAAGCCTATAAGCTCTACAATCCACTAACCAATAAATTAGTGGTGAGTAGAGATGCGGTCTTTAGTGAGGAAGAATCTTGGAAGTGGAATGATGAAGAACCAAACAAAGAGACTCCAGTCGAAATAGAAGATCCTGAAGAAAGGCGTGATCATCAGGAGCAAACGCCAGCAACACTTTCTCCGGGCACATCATCAGTACACAGGAGTCCAGGTGGACATTCCATCACTCCTGAAAGGACTCCATCAAGTCAAAATTTGGCAAGCTCATCCTCACCCATGGCGCCCATAAAAATGAAAAGCTTAAGCGACATTTATGAGCAAACCGAAGAGGTAAATCTTTTTTGACTATATGCAGATCATGAGCCTCTGACATTTTAGGAAGCCGTAAGGGAAGAATGTTGGAGAATGGCTATGGGAGAAGAAATTTGAGCCATAGAGAAAAATGACACATGGGAGCTGACCACACTTCCTAATAGCCAGAAATCCATTGGTGTCAAATGGGTGTACAAGATCAAACGAAATGCTAATGGTGAAATCGATTGCTACATGGCAAGGCTCATAGAAAAAGGGGTACAAACAGAAGTATGGGGTGGACTATGAAGAAGTCTTCGCTCCGGTTGCTCGCCTTGACACTGTGAGAATGATTATCTACCTTACTGTTCATCACAGTTGGATGATCTACCAATTGGATGTGAAGTCTGCATTCCTGAATGAAATTCTAGAGGAAGAGGTCTATGTAGACCAGCCTGAAGGCTTTGTTATACAAGGGGATGAAGACAAAGTGTATCGACTGAAGAAAGCTCTTTATGGGTTGAAGCAGGCTCCTCGTGCTTGGAATGCACGCATTGACATCTATCTTCGAGAGAACGGCTTCACCAAATGTCCATATGAGCATGCAGTTTACATCAAGAAGAATGGTCGTGGCGATATACTCATTGCATGCTTGTATGTTGATGATTTGATGTTTACAGGGAATAGCCGACAGATGTTCGATGATTTCAAGAAGGCTATGTTCAAGGAGTTCGAGATGACCAACAAAGGTCTCATGTCCTACTTTCTGGGCATAGAAGTAAAGCAACAACATGGAGGCATCTATATTTCTCAGAAGAGGTATGCTAAGGAGTTGCTTGAAAAATTCAAGATAGCCAATTGCAATGCTGTAAACACACCCGTGGCAATGAGTTTAAAACTGAAAAAAGATGGAGAAGGAAGAAGTGTTGACTCGACTCTGTTCAAGAGTCTGATTGGAAGCTTGAGGTATCTCACAATCACAAGGCCTGATATTGTCTATAGTGTTGGGCTTCTAAGCAGGTACATGGAAGCCCCAAAAGAGTCACATTGGCTAGCGGTGAAACGTATCCTCAGGTACGTTAAAGGAATGATAGATTTTGGTCTTTTTTATCCATACAATGAAGAAATAAATCTGCATGGATACTCAGACAGTGACTGGGGAGGCGACCAAGATGAAAGAAAAAGCACCACTGGGTATGTATTTTTCCTTGGATCGACTGCTTTCACGTGGAATTCAAGGAAGCAAAGTGTGGTCTCCTTATCTACATGTGAAGCAGAGTACGTGGCGGCATCATCCACTGTTTGTGAGGGAATCTGGTTGAGAAATCTGCTGAAGGAGTTGCAGCATCCGCAGGATGGATCCACAGTGATATATGTGGATAACAAGTCGGCAATTGAACTTGCCAAAAATCCGGTGCAGCATGGAAGAAGCAAACATATTGATACCCGATTCCATTTTTTGAGAGATCATGTGAAGCAGAAAACGATAAAATTGGAATATTGTCATACTACGGAACAGGTGACTGATATTTTCACAAAGGCATTACCGTCAGATGCATTCAAAAGACTCAGAACGATGCTCGGAATGAAGCCGGTTTTGGTTTGAAGGGGAGTGTTGGAATTACAAACCAAAAACATGAGTCAAAGCTGCCTTCGGCGTCATTTATTTTTTATTTGAATGAATTTAAATGATATGCATTTAAGGATTTGGTATATCTTTGTACCGTCATAAATGCTCTGCATTTAAAGATTTGGTATATCTTTGTACTGTCATAAATGCTCTGCATTTAATATTTTGGTCTTTCCTTGTACCGTCATAGATTCTCTGTATTTAATGTTTTGATCTTTCTTTGTACCAACATAAATGCTAGGCATTTAATGTTGTGGGTCTATAAATTGATGTAATTGTAGTCTGAAATTTAAATTGTGAAATACAAAGTTTGAAAGTTCCTTTGTGCTGTGTGCCAATTTTCTACCTCTTCCATTCTTCCTCATATTTCTCGGCTTGTATAGTCAACAATGCTGCAATTCTCATGTGTAAGATTAAATATTTTGTGGAAGTTGAAGTGATTCACCATGAAGCATGCATTCACGCTACAAAGAGAGCTGAGATTGGTTAAGAATTTGATTTGTAGGATCCATTCACACCGAAATGACAATCTCATGAGAAATAAGTACAGATCCGGTTTGCGATGGATTATGAGTTCACACAGAAATTCATATTGTTTCACCGTAATGAAATATGAGGTATGGACTGTGGGGAAGGTTCACGCCATAGTGATATCCACATGATTTTGTGGTGTCGCTTTGTCTTGCGATGAAAAACATTTACGCCGTGAAGCTGTCACTCACACCGAAACACATGTGAGGGTGTTTTTTGATAGAATTGACGATTTATGGGTGTCATGCTACAGTTTAGAACTACATACCGCAACATTAGTGACAGTTATTTGAAGGATATGGTAGTTGATATGCGTCACGCTGCAACAAAGTGCATCATTCCATGAAGAGATAGTTTCCATATACTTTTTCAGATTAGAATACATTTCAAATGAGAAGCTTTTTCTAAGCCACTGAGCTGTTTTTTTATGACCAAATTAGGTGTAATTAATACCCAATCAGGGGGTAACACCTGTAAATTTCTGGGTATTGAGATCTGAAGGTCTCTAGAAAAATTTCTACAGAATGTTTGTGAAAAAGGTGAGAAGATAACCATGGATGAGATGGATAGTGTAATGTGACAGGCGTGTATGAGAGAATTGTTAAAGTGAAAGAGAAATCTATTCAATGATGAAAAAGATAAATCCATGAAATCCTGTTTAATATCAAACTTTTCTTGGTGATCGTTCCTCCAAGTAGCTTTCTTTGCTCTTTCCTTATATCAAGATGGTGGTTTTAAGGCTGACCGGTGCCGGTATTGTTAAGGTTTCTAAAGCCATTTCTTTGAGTAAAGCCCTGAAATTCTTGTTCTTAAATAAAATTATTGTTTTCCCTCTTTGTTTTGAGTTGAGACATGTTTTGGAAAAGACATGGGGGCTTAGAGAAGCTAAAGGAGGATAAAAGGGGTGTTTTGGAAAGCTTTCTTACGAAACAAGAGTCACTGTGCCGTATCACTTAGGACCACGCCGCAAGGGAGGCGCCTGCACCATAATGGAAATGGCTGTGTTGTAGGGATTGTGGTGTTTAGGCTATGCCTCATTAGTAAGGGCTGTGCTGTAGTGACTCTTTGGGCTGCTCCGTAGCTGTCACTGTGGATGGATGTTTGCTGAGGCTGTGCCGTGATGAGGATGATCACGCCATAGATTTCTTTTCCGCATCAGTTATAGATGCTGGTTTGGTCTATGGTCTTCAGGAGTTAATCCTTTCAATGCATTGAATTGGATCTGTCTCAGACTTTGATTGAGGGAGATCCGTTTTGAATAAACGAGGAGCCTTCAATTTGGTTTTATGAGGCTTAAACAGTGTTTTATCATGTGGATTGAGCCCCCTCAGGATTACAAATATCTGTTGCCTTCCTCCTCATTCGAAGGAAAATACAGAACTCCTGAAGGACTACAAACATACCTCCATGTCGCAGACCCAACCTCTATGGTGTAGCGGGTTGAGGTGCAGACCCACTCCTTACATATTGGTGGTGCCTTACACAGTGGTTCCACACCGCAACCGTACAACCTGCACCATGGTACTCTTCTTCCAGCGTTTCTTTACGCCGTGGTGTACTGTACTATGCCGTGGTTTCTGATCCAATACACCATCCAAGCCACAACCTCTGATTTTCACCATAGAGATCACTAAATTTCCAGAAGCTCATTCTTCTCCCTTCTTTCTTCGACTTTGTGGACCCCTTTTGATGACTATCAATTCGGGGTAAGTTTGGCTTCATCCCTTTGGACTTGTATCTCCTTTCCATACTCTAAAACCCATGACATGTTAGTTTGGGATTGATTTTAGGAGTTGTTGGCGGTTGATCATGTTCCTGTTGGTGTAAACGTGGTTCGGGTGACAACACCCTTGGTGAACCTTGACATCAACATTGATACCTTGTGGTAATAACATCCTTACTTCTTGGAATCTCATTTATACATGTTTCCATAATATGATTTATGTGTTGGAATATTGATATCTGTTCTTGATTTTTGTTCGCATGTGGGTGTGTGTCCAGCCCTTGAGATCTGTTATGATGTTGTTTCCATGATATATGTTAGAATAGATGGATTCCATGTTTGATGTTGATTCACATGTTGACTTGGTGATGTTATTTATTTCATGTTGTCATGCTATGTTTGTTATCATGCTATGCCCTATTGTGTATCATTGTCTCCTTTATAGGTTTGTGCTTGGTACATGTGATAAGACGACCTTCGTGGTATGGTTATCCCTTAGAGGGGGAGTGTACTTGATATATGAAAAAGACGATGATGGAATATGATATCCTTGTAATTTGGCCTATACTCGATGCCTTGTGGATTTTGAGTAGATGGATACTTGATGCCTACTGGATTCTGAGTATTACTCGATGCCTTGAGGATTCCCAAGAAGGTTACTGATACTCGATGCCTTGTGGATTCCGAGTATCAGACTCCGAGACCCGATGCCTTTTGGATTTAAAGCACCCACAACTCGATGCCTTGCTGATTTCAAGTAGCATTCCCACTTGATTTCATGTGGATTCAAAGTGGCATGCCGACCATCTTGGGGCGAGGTACTTCCAAAACCTTCATTATCCTTCTAGAATGGGGACATAGAGGGTATGGATGAGGGTTTATGGAGGCTTGGTTAACATATGGATACTAGGTTTTGTATTGGGTGTTTATGCTTGTTATGCGTTTATTATTATTATGGAATACACTTATTATACTTGAGAACACTAGGTTGGAGATGCATTTGTGGTGTCCTAATGATTCTTGTACTCACACCATACTCTAGCATTTTGGCACGCTTATTGATTTCATGGTCAGAGATCCGGTGAAGGGAAAGGTCCCTATGTTGGACGAATGGGCAATGAAGCATGGAGTTAGAGTGGACCAGACATAGCCCAGAGGAGCCTCCATTATTTACCTAGTTGTTTACTTATTTATCCATTATACTCCAAAAAGGATTACCACTTCAGGAGCCACTTTATTTATGATGTGTATACCATATTTTCAGTTTCGACATGATTACTCTAATATTTATTTATTTATTATTTATGTTTATTTATTTATTTATTATTATCCGCTCAATGACATAATACTGAGGGTATAATATCCTCACCAATGGACTTAGACCCTCACTACTAGTCGTCAACTTCTTGCATACGAGGAGGCACGCATAAGGTCACGTAGCACTCCGGATTAGACCCGACAGTTCAGGTTGGGGTGTTACAAAATGGTATTAGAGCACATGACTCACTAACTTGTCTTTTTCTTTTTGCCTTGATTTGGGATAGGGTAGATAGGAGTTAGGATGTTTGGGACTCGGGCATGGAGACTATAACAGTGTCTGGTCAGCACTGTATAGTGGACCTATGAATTAACATAAACTGGGAAACTATTTTTTGTTGTTACCATTGATTAAATTCATCTTGGGTAATGCATATGATGTTAATATACAATTTATATGATTTTGGGTGAGTTCATGCATCATGACTAGATATATAGTTTTATATTCCATATATATACATGTTGTTGTGCTGTATAATAGCTCTTTAATTAAATTCCTTGATTTGTGATTTCTATTTAGGATAGTTTCCTTGATTGCGACACATGTGTGTTTTTATGCTATTGTGATATATCTTTATCAGTATTAATTAGTTGAACTGAGCATGTTGTTTTGTTAGTATATATATGTTGTCTGTGACTAACATGCAAGGATGGAGACCAGGGTTAGTGATAGGAGGGTTATAACTTAGGTTGAGGGTAGACTCTTAGGAAAACCTTTGTGTGATCCCAAAGACTGGTTAAGACTTTTCATGTTCCTAAATTTCTTCATGATGCAATAATGATGCCTCAGAGACTGGTAGCCCAAGATATTTCCATGCCACCACATGTAGTACAGGAGGATGTTTCCCAACAAGCTCCTATACTGACACCGGTGATCTAGACTATATAGACCATTAAGCTGATAATCTTTTGGATAGTTCCCTTCCAAGGCGGAGCCTATAGCATCCCGTCTTTTTATAACATAACTTTTCATTCCATTACACGGAACTGAGGATCTTTAAGGTTTAGTGTCTTGGAAACAAGGAACATAAAACATGAAACAAAAAAAAAACATTCTTCTTAAACACTTGAAAGGCTTCTCCTCATGTTCACCCTAGGCTCATTACTGCATCCCATAACCTGGGGACATACATCAAAAGGAAGGGTGAGCAGAAGGCCCAGCAAGGGAAACAAGTGAAACATTTTACATATGAACTTGAGATACATCAATAAAGTCATGAAAAGAACTTTAAGGCATGAAAATGAAATCATGAGGCATATCATAATAAAAATAAAACTTTTTCATAACTTAAAGATGTGGCTACATAATTTAACATAGACAATCATGAACATATCACCAAGGTCCATCCCCAAGGTGTCATTTTAAAATTACCAAGGTTATTCACCAAGGTATCGTGAAAATTGTAATCTCTAGTGGTTACATCATTACCCAATGCATTGGAGCGCTATCAGGGCGCACCCTTAAATTTGCCTTTATTATCATGTGAGCCACATATATCATCATCAAACATTTCATAAATAACCCATATATCATAAAGGAAATGGGTTTCATTTCATAATCATATCTTTTTAAAAACTGCTTTAAAGACATGATCTTTATATCACTTTAAAACCCACAGAAAAGGAAGGTGGGTCTCATGTATGTAAATCCCAGAATTTAAAATAGAAGATTTTGGTATATATGTGAATACCCCTTAGAAGAAAGAGCTTTGAGTATTCACTTAATAATATAAAAGAACTTTAGAAAAAGAGAGAGACATTTTGAGACGGAAATTCTGCAGCATAACGGCTATGTTACGAGGTTTTAGAAAACATTAAAAGAGAGGGAAAATGGGTCAAACATTCATAAATGACCCATAAAACAGTAGATGTACAGAATAAGAAGGATACATGATCATGGTAATGAAATTTCAAGGACATACCATTTGAAATGAAAAACATGGAAGGAAGACAAAAATTAGATTTCTCTTATGAAAGTTCGGCAGCCTAACGACGTTACTTAAACTTCAAATTTTTTTTTTTTTTTGAAAAGATCAAATAGGGTCTCTCATCATGTGAAAATAAGAGTTCAGTATGATAGATATAGAGATATTTCCCCAACATAATTAAAAAGGAACTTGAAAGACTTGACATGAAAGTAGAACTTTGAAAAGAATGAGAAGGGTGAAAGAATCCCCTAAAAATTCGGCAGCCTAACGGCGCCACTTAAAACATCAAAATACTGAATTGAAGAGATCAAATGGGGTCTCTCATCATATGAACATAATATTCTAGTATGATAGATATAGAGATCATACCCCAACATAACAAAAAGGAACTTGAAGGAATTGACATGAAAGTAGAACTTCAAAACGAGAAGGGTGAAGAACCACTTAAAAATTCGGCAGCCTAACGGCGCCACTTAAAACTTCAAAATACTGAATTGAAGAGATCAAATGGGGTCTCTCATCATATGAACATAAGAGTCCTGTATGATAGATATAGAGATCATAACCCAACATAACAAAAATGAACTTGAAAGAATTGACATGAAAGTAGAACTTCAAAATGAGAAGGGTGAAGAACCACTTAAAAATTCGGCAGCCTAACGGCGCCACTTAAAACTTCAAAATACTGAATTGAAGAGATCAAATGGGGTCTCTCATCATATGATCATAAAATATCCTTATGATAAATTTAGAGATCATACCCCAACATAATAAAAAGGAACATGAAAGACTTGAATGAAAATAGAACTTGAAAACGAGGAAGGTGAAAGAATCCCTTAAAAATTCGGCAGCCTAACGGCGCCACTTAAACATTCTTAAAACGAATTGATGAGAGCAAGGGGGGGTCTCTCATCATATGAACATGAAATAGGCAGTAGGATGAATATAAAAGAACATCCTCCAACATAAGAACATGGAGTATAAAAGAAATGACATAAAAGAGATTACTTGAAAAGAAAGAGAGAGGTCGGATCCCTTACCTTAAAATGTAACTCTTAAACCTCAAAGTTTGGGACCTTGAGGGCTTGGGGGCACCTTGGGAGGACTCCTTGGGAGGTAATGAGACCAGAAATTCGTTGGGAATGAGTGGGGAGTCGAATGGATGAGAGGAGGGCTTGGTATTTATAGGGAAAGTGAGGGGACAAGGCATTAATGGCCAAGGGACACCTCACATGTGCTTTTCTCAAACCCATGTGCTCTCCCTTGTCATTTATCATGGAGTTAGGCCACATGGGCCCCCCAAAACAATAATTCATCACCATTGGCCGGCCAACCCTCAAAAGATCTCATGACATCATCATGACACCGTTATGATGTCATTAAACATACCGAAACCCTAAAACTGTATTTTTACTATTCACTGAAAATTCAACTTTCTCAGAAAAATCCCAAAATTTCACATTAACCAAATATCAATGCTCTGATTTCAAAAATGAAATCCATTTTATAAAAATAATTTTCTAAATATTTTTAATTTAATTTTTAAATAAAAACACTATTCATCGAAAATTCATTTTTTCAGAAAAAACCCCAAAAATTACCATAACATAATATCGATGCTCTGAGTTCAAAAATAAAGTCATTTTTATAAAAATAATTTTCTAATTATTTTTAATTAAATTTTTAATTAAAAAAACACTATTCACCCGAAAAAACTAATACTTGAATAATAATTAATGAAACTGTTATTTAACTATTTTATTGAATCACATTACTTAATCAAGGTGCCTAGATTGTTTTAAAACTTTCTTTAAGTGAGATTACTAATCCATTTGGTCATATTACTAATCCTAATCATAAAATCACTATTCATAATTTACTATTCATCAAAAATCAAGTTGATCTTATTAGACTCTAAATTTAGTACTGAACATAATTGCAGAAGACCATTTTTTGAAAATCATTACACATTTTTAATTATTTCGGGTTTACATAAACATATTTAAAATATCCTTTTTCTAAAATTCATAAAAAATATGCATACTATATTTATCCAGTCATTTCAAAATTCATAAACTTCATCATAAGAAGAAATCCCAATTTTTATTTAAAACAAGGATTACACAAGGTAGTTACGGTCTCGTTACATAACCCCTTATAATACCAGCATAGGACCTAAGAGTAAGGTGTGCTAGGGTGATAGAAGCTTGGGGCGGCTCAGTCAACATTGCCCGAGTAGTAATTTCTATCAGTTTGAACTTCTCACGAAGGCGATTCCATTCCAGCTTCACATGATGAAGTTCAGCTTGGATTTGATCCAGAGCAAAGCCCAGTGGTGCTACCTCCTTCCCAAGCTCTGTTAGATGGGCTTCGATCGGTCCAAGACTACTAGGTGAGGCCATCGAATCTTCTTTCTATAATAATTAACCAAGATTACTTATATTTAGAGACAAAAATCAAAACATTTTGTTCACAGCGGTCATATTGACCGATGGTTATATAATAGTCAAAACCCACTGATCTCATTTTAATTATAATCATGTTTATCAAATAAAACATTTTTGTTGAGTATAACTATAACACATAAAATTGGGAAACAAATTTTATTTAAAAAAATTCGGGTCGTTACAATCTTCCCCCCTTAAGAAATTGCGTCCTCGCAATTTTAAAATTGGGTTTTGAAATTTCATTGAAAGTCCCACATCGGAAAAGGAGTCAGTAAAACTATTACTTTAAAATAAAGAAAGGGAGGTACAAAGGTCACCCGAGTTAACCCACACCAGGGTTCCATGTAGGAAAACATGGACATGGAGGAGAAAACAAAGGGTCAAGTTCTGAGGGAGAGTGATAGAGAACATGATTAGGAGAAAGTTAACCATGAGAAAATCCCAAACTTATGATGTGTGTAAACGGTCTTTGATTACCTAGTAGGAAACGTAAACCAACAACATTTTTGTTTTACGTTTCTTTTCATAATTTTGAGGATTTCATTTACTACATAGAACAAAAACATAAGAAAATATACTTACCTGCAAGTAGAGTTTCATCCTTTAACAAGTCCCTACCAACACTAATCTTTTCTCCAAATGATGAGAATTCAAAAACACTTGGTCTCATAAAAGCACAAGAATCATCTTCTATAGAATCACATAATCTAAAAAAGATTAACTATCTATTTCTTCTATCTTTAAACATTATCCCAAAAACAGAAAGGTTAAGGTAAAACAACTCTTCAAAAAGAAAGAATCCCATAGGAATGGAAACTACTTTTAAATCATCAAAGTTCCATGGTACTACCCAAATTTCATCATAGACCATTCCATAAATAACGGTCCTTAAAATTCCTCAAAACAAACCAAACTAATATTGAAACCCAAATACAATAAGGATTTGATAACATAGTCTTCCAAAACAACTTCATTGTTCATCTCCAGACAACATCAACCACTCCTAACATCTTATAAAAAAAGTAGCTAACCTAAACATATTTTACCCTAGATAGGTTAGTCATTCCCATAAGTAACCTAAATTACTATAAGTTCACCTTAAATTCATCGATTCTTCAAAATATAAGTCAACCTTACTCCTCAATGAAAATACCGTAGTAATCTATTTACCTCGATCAAATATGGTTCCCAAAATAATGAACGTCTTCCAAAATAATAATCATATTTTAATCCCCTAATCATCCCTGTCATATTGATACGAAAATCGTCGCATTTCCTATCACATTGGTTGTCGGAACATGTTCTTCCATTTCCCACCATTAACTAAGAAGAGAAAGCATAGTTAGGGGCTTAAGTACTTAGCTAATAATCATGAAAAGGAACTGAAAGCATATAAGGATAACTTGTATATGAAAGGTATACCCTAACTTGTGATCTCCTAGGTTCCCATCTAGGTTATGAATGATCATATATTCTTATGTGAACCTTTATTTTATTTTATCTTTGTTCCTTTAACAATGGTTCATACCAAGCTTATGAATTTACCAAAGCATATCCCCCGGGAGTGTCGTAACCAAGAGTGCAGCAAGGCCCGTTGTTGTGTACCAGTTCCCGTTCGAGTCTAGCTCAAAGCGGTGTTTTCGGGTTTTACCCCTATGTACATCTGTGCCAGAGCCACCTCTACCTGCTCGTATCCAGACATGGATGTATTTGCTTGGCAACCCCTTACTCAATACTCACCAAAATACCAGGAAGATTTCCTATATTAAACTTTTCTATAGGGTTCCTCCTAGAGTTTTCATATCCTAATTTCCACAAATAACTAAACCATCCTTTGATACCAACTATAGCATCCCGTCTTTTTATAACATAACTTTTCATTCCATTACACGGAACTGAGGATCTTTAAGGTTTAGTGTCTTGGAAACAAGGAACATAAAACATGAAACAAAAAAAAAACATTCTTCTTAAACACTTGAAAGGCTTCTCCTCATGTTCACCCTAGGCTCATTAATGCATCCCATAACCTGGGGACATACATCAAAAGGAAGGGTGAGCAGAAGGCCCAGCAAGGGAAACAAGTGAAACATTTTACATATGAACTTGAGATACATCAATAAAGTCATGAAAAGAACTTTAAGGCATGAAAATGAAATCATGAGGCATATCATAATAAAAATAAAACTTTTTCATAACTTGAAGATGTGGATACATCATTTAACACAGACAATCATGAACATATCACCAAGGTCCATCCCCAAGGTGTCATTTTAAAATTACCAAGGTTATTCACCAAGGTATCGTGAAAATTGTAATCTCTAGTGGTTACATCATCACCCAATGCATTGGAGCGCTATCAGGGCGCACCCTTAAATTTGCCTTTATTATCATGTGAGCCACATATATCATCATCAAACATTTCATAAATAACCCATATATCATAAAGGAAATGGGTTTCATTTCATAATCATATCTTTTTAAAAACTGCTTTAAAGACATGATCTTTATATCACTTTAAAACCCACAGAAAAGGAAGGTGGGTCTCATGTATGTAAATCCCAGAATTTAAAATAGAAGATTTTGGTATATATGTGAATACCCCTTAGAAGAAAGAGCTTTGAGTATTCACTTAATAATATAAAAGAACTTTAGAAAAAGAGAGAGACATTTTGAGACGGAAATTCTGCAGCATAACGGCTATGTTACGAGGTTTTAGAAAACATTAAAAGAGAGGGAAAATGGGTCAAACATTCATAAATGACCCATAAAACAGTAGATGTACAGAATAAGAAGGATACATGATCATGATAATGAAATTTCAAGGACATACCATTTGAAATGAAAAACATGGAAGGAAGACAAAAATTAGATTTCTCTTATGAAAGTTCGGCAGCCTAACGACGTTACTTAAACTTCAATTTTTTTTTTGAAAAGATCAAATAGGGTCTCTCATCATGTGAAAATAAGAGTTCAGTATGATAGATATAGAGATAATTCCCCAACATAATTAAAAAGGAACTTGAAAGACTTGACATGAAAGTAGAACTTTGAAAAGAATGAGAAGGGTGAAAGAATCCCCTAAAAATTCGGCAGCCTAACGGCGCCACTTAAAACATCAAAATACTGAATTGAAGAGATCAAATGGGGTCTCTCATCATATGAACATAATATTCCAGTATGATAGATATAGAGATCATACCCCAACATAACAAAAAGGAACTTGAAGGAATTGACATGAAAGTAGAACTTCAAAACGAGAAGGGTGAAGAACCACTTAAAAATTCGGCAGCCTAACGGCGCCACTTAAAACTTCAAAATACTGAATTGAAGAGATCAAATGGGTTATCTCGTCATATGAACATAAGAGTCATGTATGATAGATATAAAGATCATACCCCAACATAACAAAAAGGAACTTGAAAGAATTGACATGAAAGTAGAACTTCAAAATGAGAAGGGTGAAGAACCACTTAAAAATTCGGCAGCCTAACGGCGCCACTTAAAACTTCAAAATACTGAATTGAAGAGATAAAATGGGGTCTCTCATCATATGATCATAAAAGATCCTTATGATAAATTTAGAGATCATACCCCAACATAATAAAAAGGAACATGAAAGACTTGAATGAAAATAGAACTTGAAAACGAGGAAGGTGAAAGAATCCCTTAAAAATTCGGCAGCCTAACGGTGCCACTTAAACATTCTTAAAACGAATTGATGAGAGCAAGGGGGGGTATCTCATCATATGAACATGAAATAGGCAGTAGGATGAATATAAAAGAACATCCTCCAACATAAGAACATGGAGTATAAAAGAAATGACATAAAAGAGATTACTTGAAAAGAAAGAGAGAGGTCGGATCCCTTACCTTAAAATGTAACTCTTAAACCTCAAAGTTTGGGACCTTGAGGGCTTGGGGGCACCTTGGGAGGACTCCTTGGGAGGTAATGAGACCAGAAATTCGTTGGGAATGAGTGGGGAGTCGAATGGATGAGAGGAGGGCTTGGTATTTATAGGGAAAGTGAGGGGACAAGGCATTAATGGCCAAGGGACACCTCACATGTGCTTTTCTCAAACCCATGTGCTCTCCCTTGTCATTTATCATGGAGTTAGGCCACATGGGGCCCCCAAAACAATAATTCATCACCCTTGGCCGGCCAACCCTCAAAAGATCTCATGACATCATCATGACACCGTTATGATGTCATTAAACATACCGAAACCCTAAAACTGTATTTTTACTATTCACTGAAAATTCAACTTTCTCAGAAAAATCCCAAAATTTCACATTAACCAAATATCAATGCTTTGATTTCAAAAATGAAATCCATTTTATAAAAATAATTTTCTAAATATTTTTAATTTAATTTTTAAATAAAAACACTATTCATCGAAAATTCATTTTTTCAGAAAAAACCCCAAAAATTACCATAACATAATATCGATGCTCTGAGTTCAAAAATAAAGTCATTTTTATAAAAATAATTTTCTAATTATTTTTAATTAAAAAAACACTATTCACCCGAAAAAACTAATACTTGAATAATAATTAATGAAACTGTTATTTAACTATTTTATTGAATCACATTACTTAATCAAGGTGCCTAGATTATTTTAAAACTTTCTTTAAGTGAGATTACTAATCCATTTGGTCATATTACTAATCCTAATCATAAAATCACTATTCATAATTTACTATTCATCAAAAATCAAGTTGATCTTATTAGACTCTAAATTTAGTACTGAACATAATTGCATAAGACCATTTTTTGAAAATCATTACACATTTTTAATTATTTAGGGTTTACATAAACATATTTAAAATATCCTTTTTCTAAAATTCATCAAAAATATGCATACTATATTTATCCGGTCATTTCAAAATTCATAAACTTCATCATAAGAAGAAATCCCAATTTTTATTTAAAACAAGGATTACACAAGGTAGTTACGGTCTCGTTACATAACCCCTTATAATACCAGCATAGGACCTAAGAGTAAGGTGTGCTAGGGTGATAGAAGCTTGTGGCGGCTCAGTCAACATTGCCCGAGTAGTAATTTCTATCAGTTTGAACTTCTCACGAAGGCGATTCCATTCCAGCTTCACATGATGAAGTTCAGCTTGGATTTGATCCAGAGCAAAGCCCAGTGGTGCTACCTCCTTCCCAATCTCTGTTAGATGGGCTTCGATCGGTCTAAGACTACTAGGTGAGGCCATCGAATCTTCTTTCTATAATAATTAACCAAGATTACTTATATTTAGAGACAAAAATCAAAACATTTTGTTCACAGCGGTCATATTGACCGATGGTTATATAATAGTCAAAACCCACTGATCTCATTTTAATTATAATCATGTTTATCAAATAAAACATTTTTGTTGAGTATAACTATAACACATAAAATTGGGAAACAAATTTTATTTAAAAAAATTCGGGTCGTTACAGAGCCACTCATAGGACCATGACTTATCATGATCGAGGATTTTATCTCTAGAACCCCCCGATATTCTAGGGTACTGGTTCCTCATAGGATGTAGAGGACTGGATGGACTTTATCAATACCATATTTTAGCTAGTCTAGACTTTTGAGGAGGGACGATTGATTCTAGCAACCTTTATGTTCCAAGGAATCTCCAGGAGATGGTGGATTGTGATGAGTCATTCTGGGAGATGACAAGGTCTGACTTGGGTGACCTTTAAGAAGTTATTACTCAAGAAACATTCTCCTAAAATGATGAAGCTAGACCATGACCAAGAGTTTATGGAGTTGTGATAGGGTTTGATGATTGTATCGGTATATTATTCTTGGTTTATAGAGTTGATAATTTTTCCTCCCTTATTGTCTAGGAACGAGGCACATAAGGCTCAAAAGTTTGGGATAGTCCAACAATTGGAGCTCAGATGCATCTTAGGGGCTTTGTCCTGACGATTTACTCACAGGTACTTTGCAAGGCCCTGACCGACTAGAAGAAGATAGGGAAACAGACCTACTTCCAGTCCATAGTGGTCCAATATTTAAGCTTTCTATTACTACCATGAGAGTCTCTTATGGTATTAGAAAGTGGAAGGAATAAAACTCATGTTGGAGCAGTGGCACATATGAGAAATAGAGTATATAGGAGTTTTATAGTGCTATAGTTGTGGAATGGCCGAACAATTTTAGAGGTTCTATACAACACCTCAAAGAACACGTTGATAGTGAAACAAGTTAGGAAGTATTCAAACATTTTGTTCAAGGGATTCAAGACTGAGTTCCCATGGAGGTAGGGGCCAGACATGATCCTCGAACCATGGATCTGATCGAGGTATTTAGTAGCGGACCCAACTAGCTATGCACCTCATGGATAGATCCCTGAAGTTGTGATGGTCTGCATATATGTTTTGGATTGGGTTCTAACAGATTATGGAGAGGTTATATCTATTTTTTGAGTTATGGTCTTGATTATGTACACATTATCTTTTTCCTTGTTTGATACTGGTGATTCCCATTCCATAATATCTTTATAAGTAGTTGATGTGCTTGACCTACCAGTCAAGCTATCCTCCAAACTAGTCTATCTTAATACACCATAGGGCATAAATGAGGATCATCTCAAGAAATTTTTAGAGTATCCTATAATCATCACCAACTATTGTCATCTGTGAGAGTTTATGATTTTGGAGATGATGAACTTTGATGTGATTCTCATCATGGACTAGTTGACTAGCTACCAAACTCACATTGATTATTTCCATAGACGAGTGTATTTTACTTCACTGAAGGGAATGTAATGATTTGAGAATGAGATATAATAGTTGGTAGAGTTGGAACATACTTGAGTTAGATCCGGACGTTCATAGAATAGATGGCAGGCTTGTCTCTCTTGGTAGGATCAGTGATAACCCTCTCATTTTTCTTCTAGCCATAGAGATCCATCAGGATGTTTTTATGGACGACTGCAGAGGACTTCCCCCAGATATAGGATTTGAATTTGAGATTGAGCTCATGCTAGGTGTGCAAACCATTTCAATACCCCTTTATCATATGGTTCCAACCAAGATGAATGAGCTCAAGGTGCAGTTGGAAGACTTGGAGTGAAAGGGATTTATCAAGCCAAGTACTTCACCACGGGGTGCACTTGTGTTATTCCCCAAGAAGGAAAATGATATACTTCGACTCTGTATTGATTATCAGAAGTTGAATCAGGTGGCGATAAAGAACTAGTATCCCCTTTCTAGTATTGATGATATTTATGATCATTTATGGGAATCTTAGTGGTTCTCCAAGATATATCTTCTATTAGGATATCACTGGTTACAAGTTAGATAGGAGGACATTTCAAAGATGATATTTTGGAGTAGGTATGGGAAATATGAGTACTTGGTGATGCCATTAGGACTAACAGACATACCGAAAATGTTCATGGACCACATGAATAAGAAATTTCACCCATTTCTAGACTTATTTGTTATAGTATTCATTGACGACATCCTCACCTACTTTCCCACACTAGAGAAACATGCTAGGAACCTAGAGATAGTTTTGAGTATGCTTTGAGCACATTGTCTTTACACCAATTTGAGAAGTTTGACTCTAGATATAGGAGGTGAAGTTCCTAGGACATGTGGTGTTTGAGATATGTATATCCATGGACCTAGAGAAATTAGAGGCAATCATGTCCTGGAAATATCCCAAGAACATGTTTAAGATAAAGATATTTCTAGGTTTAGCAGGATATTACTAGAAGTTTATCCAGGACTTATCCTGACTATCAGTACCCATGAAAGCACTGATGAAGAAGGGAGTGAAATTATAGTGTCTAGACCAGTGTGTATAATCATTACTTAATCTAATAAGAAGGTTGATTAAAACTCAGTACTTATACTCCCAGATCCTAGGATTGGTTATATAGTGTACTGGGATGCATTAGGAGTTGGTTTAGGAGTGGTACTAATATAGGAAGAGAAGGTAGTATCCTATGGGTCTTGTCATCTACGAACCCATGAGAGTAACATACCTAGACATGACTTAGATATACTATCTATGGTTCATGCTCTAAAGTGTTGTAGTCACTATCTCTTATGTGAGAGATTAATTGTTTAGAAAAACCTTAAGAGAATTCACTACATCTTCACACAAAGGGACCTAAAACTGAGGCAATGGCACTAGGATGAGTATCTATAGAAGTTAAACTTTGACATGATATATTCACATAGAAAAGGTAAATTCATTATGAATTCTATTATCCATAATACACAGGCTGAGAAATAGATTGGTGATAAACCCTCCAAGGAGTAATGTCACTTGATGAACTTATTGGATGATTGGAGGGTTGATGCTTCAGAGGACCATGGTTATATGAACTGTGATCCCTTGGTAGTCACATATTCTCTTGTAGACTAGGTAAAAGCTATAAAAGATTCATAATCAGAGTGTGTTGTGATGAGGGAACAACTAGCTAGTTGGGATTCCGTAGCCAGGTGGTCTTTGAGTGATGATGATGTGATCACGGTACATGGGGGAGTAGTAGTCCCCACTTCCATCATATAGGATATATTGATGAATTACCATACCTCTATATGGGAAGTGCATCTTGGAGAAATGAAGATGTACCATGATTTAGGTGATAGTTTTGGTGGTTAGGGATGAAGAGAGACATTGTTGGTTTCATCTCCCGATGCCTTACTTGTTAAAGGGTGAAGGCCAAACACCAATGACCTAGTGGTTTTCTCCATCCACTTCCCGTAACCATGTTGAAGTGGTAGGACTCCACGATGAACTTTATGATGGGGTTACATAATACCCCAAAGATCCATGATATTTTATAGGTGAAAGTTTCCCACATTTTACCAATAAGGAGAATTACTTAGTAGATGAGATGAGAAATATATATTTCCATGAGATTATATGATTTTATGGAGTTCCCTTGAGCATCATTTCGGATAGAGACACCCATTTTATGTTGTAGTTTTGGATGGGAATGCAGAAGTCCCCAGGGACTCAGCTGAGACTGAGCATAGTGTAACATCCTTAGATAGGTGGGAAGTCTGAGTGAAATATATGCATATTGGAGGATATTATTTGATCTTGAATGCTAGACTTTGGTGGAGTGTGGTATGGACACCTAGACTTGGTTGGTTTACGTAAAACAATAGTTAATAGGATTAGATTCAAATAGAACCTTATGAGGATCTTTACAGATGGTTGTGTTGCTCACCGATTTGTTGGAATGAGGTAAATGTGGTAGCATTTTTGGGCCCTAAAATCATTCAAGAGACCTCTAAGAGAGTACAACTAATTCAAAAGAGGTTTATCACCTCTCAGAGAAAACCAAGATCTTATGCTGATCGAAGGAGGAGATCTTTAGAGTTTGTTACGAGTGATCATATTTTCTTGACAGTGACTCCTCAGTTAGGGAACATACATTTTAGGAAGTAGGGAAAGATATCACATCATTTTATTGGACCCTTTGAGATCACTGAGCGGATAGGGGAAGTGACACACCGTCTGGACTTTCCTCCTCATTACCAAGGTATGCACGATGTGTTTCATGTGTCACAACTTCATAGGTACATGAACGACTCTTCACATGTTATAAATTATGGGGATTTTGAGATTAATATAGACACATATTATGAGGAGATTTAGGTGAAGATTATATATCAGATTGAGAAATCCTATGAGAGAAGATGACACCACTTGTATAGATTTAGTGGAAACATGGGTGGATCCAGAAGGAGACTTAAGAGTGATAGACTGATGTTTGAGCTCTATAACCTGAGTTATTCAAGAAGGAACCCTAGATATGATTATATAAGATGATAAATCTTTATAGGGGGAGAATTTTAATTCCCTATAATTACTGTTCTTCAATAAAATTCTTGTTTTCTCTATTTGTTTTAAGTTGATCCATGTTTCAGAAAAGACATGGGGAATTAGAGAACATAAAGGAGGATAAAAGGTATGTTTTGGAAATATTTCTACCAAAATAAGGGTCACTTCACCATAGCTCTTAGGACTATTCTACAAGGGAGGCAACTGTTCCGTAATGGAAATAACATCACCGTAGGGGTTGTGGTGTTTAGGCAATGCTGCAACAGTTAGGGATGCACCATAATGACTCTTTGGGATATTCCATAGCTGTCACCATGGAGGGATATTTTATAAGGATATTCCACGATGAGGATTACCATGTATCATTAGTTATAGATTCTAGTTCGGTCTATGGTCTTCAAGAGTCAATGGATTCAATACATTGAATCAGTTTTGTCTCATACTTTGAATGAGGGTGATCTATTTCAAATTAATGAGAAGCCTTCAATTCAGTTTTATGAGGCTTAAATGAGGGTTTATAATGTGTATTAAACCACATAAGGATTGAAAATAATCATTTCCTTCATCCCAAGTTGAAGGAAAATACAAAACTCTAAAGGACTACAAATATACCTCCATGATGCAGAACCAACCTCTACGCCACAATAGGTTGAGGTGAAGAGCCACTCCACACTGTAGTCCCCCATCCTTGCACTTTGGTGGTGCCTTTCATGGTTGTTCTATACCACATCCATACAACCTGCACTATGGTACCCTTATTCCAATATTTCCCTGTACCGTGGTGTATCATACTATGTCGTGGTTTCTGATCTTGAACACCCTCTTTGTCGTAACCTCCGCTTTACACTGTGGATACATCTAAATTTATAGAAGACCATTCTTCTCCTTTCTTCCTTTGACCTTTTTGATCTATTTTGAAGAATATCAACTCAGGGAAATTTTTTCTCAATCCATTTGGTCTTCTATATCCTTGGCATAATCTATAACCCATGACATATTGGTTTGGGATCATTTTTAGGAGTCTTTCGTGGGTGATCGTGTTCCGATTAGTGAAAAAGTGATCCGGGTGATGAAAACCTTAGAAAACCTTGACATAAATGTTGAATCCTTATGGTAGGAAGATCCTCACTTCTTAGTATATCATTTACACATGTATCCATAGTATTATATATATGTTAACATATTGATATTTGTTCTTGACTTGTGTTCGCATGCAGGTTTGTGTATCCCTTGAGACCTGTTATGATATTGTTTCCATGAGATATGTTAGAATAGATAGACTTCATGTTTGATTTTGATTCACATGTTGACTTTGTGTTATCATTTATATCATGATGTCATGTTATGTTTGTTATCATTCTATGCTCTGTTGTATATTATTTTTTTCTTTAGAGGTTTGTGCTTGGAATGTGTGATAGGAGGACCATCGTGGTATGGTTATCCTTTAGATGGGAAGTATACATGATATATGATGAATATAACGGTGGAACATGATATACTTTTAACCTATCCTATAATTTATGCCTTTTGGATTTTTATTAGATGATCTATACTCAATGAATTGTGGATTCCGAGTATTACTCGATACCTTGTGGATTCTGAGTAGGTTACTAATACTTAATGCCTTGTGGATTCTAAGTATCATGCTTTGGGACTTGATTCCTTGTGGATTATGAGTACCCCTGACTTGATGCCTTGTGGATTATGAGTATTATTCCCACTTGATTCCTTGTGGATTATAAGTGGAAGGATGACCACCTTATGGTGAGGTACTTTAAAAACCTTGATTATCCTTACATTATAAGGTTGAAACAAGTATGGATGGGGGTTTGTGGTGGATTGGTTAGTTCAAGATCACTCAGTTTTGCATTGGGTGTTTATGATTGTTATAAATTTATTATTTTTATAGAATAAACTTGTTATAATTAAGTACACTAGGTTAAGGATGCCTTAGTGGTGCCCTACCAAGTCTTGTATTCACCCCCTCTTATGATTGGTCATTCCTTCAAGTGATCTTAACAACTGATATCATATAATTATTTTACTCTTGAATATCATTCATTGAGGGTTTCTATGGATCATAAAAAATCTATAAAAAACAAAGTGATTCTAACATTCGATGGAAAAGGCTTCCATATATGGAAATAATGAATGATATCTTATCATTTTTCTATTGGAATTTATGTTCTTGAATCTTTTCTTTATGGTGTTACCATTCCAAAAGTTACTACTACCCGGTCTTAATCTAATAAGAAGAATGTCAAGAGTTACAAGAAAAAAAGGAATACACTACTATAATTATTATATAATAAAGTGCTTACCAAATTCATTGGATAAAAAAATTATAAGGAAATCTGGTTAAAACATCACAACATTTATGAAGGAGGAAAAAGGTAAAGGAATCAAAATTACAGTTGTGTAGAAGTCAGTATGAGGATGTGAGAATGCATGAATATGTATCTATTGATGTTTTATTTACCATATTCAACATGATAGTCAACACCAGTATAGGATAAAAAGAAACACTTTATGACTCTACCATGGTGAAGAAAATCATGAGAAGTTTTCCAGACAAGTCTGATATTGAGATCTCAACTCTTGAAGATAGAGATCTTGATAAATTCACTATTGATATGATTCAAATCAAACTTGTATCCTATGAGATGATAAGAGGGGAAAACCTAAAAATTAAGGCTAATAAGGATAAATATATTATATTTAAATCATAGAAAATTTTAAATATTAAAGGTCAGAAGGATAGTCACGGTGAAGTTAAGAGCATGGAAGGGTTTGATGAGATTCTCTCTTTGCAATCAAGAATATTTATAAGGGAAAAGGTAAGTATGAAGGTGGATTTTTTAACTTTGGTAATGATAACTCATTGAATATAAATGGTATTAGAGTAGAAAATATTTTCCAAAAGTAACTAAAATCCAACAATGTTCTATTTATTTATGGGATGAAACATAATTTTTTGAGTATGTCACAACTTTGTAATGATGTAAATGAGGTGATATTTAGGAATAATTGATGTATCATGAAAATATTGAAGGATCGAGTATTTGTTTCAAGAGGTATAAAAAAAGGAAATTTATTTCAGGTTGAAGAAGAAAACATTGATTTATACATGATATTCCAAGATGAAAAAAAATTTGTGGCATAAAAGACATGCTCATCTTATCCAAAAGAGAATCAGAAAGTTGATTAAAGAAGAGGCTATGAGAAATATTCTTTACTTCAAGAAAAGAATTACCAATTTTTTAAAAAATAATTCCAAAGGATAAGATAGTATGTAAAATAAATAAAGGGGTTGAGATCTCACTCAAAGGAAACTTTAGTTGGATCACTTTGATGTTTTGGGGGCTATGAGTAATAGGTAAACAAGTGAAGATAATTATTTTGTCAGATTCATTGATAGTTCTACTATAATGACTTGTATTATGTTATGTATTATAAATCCCAATATTTAGGAATGTTTAAAAGTTTTATAATACTATTTTAGAAATAAAAAAGTTATGCTCTAAAAAGGTCAATATATGATAGAAAAGGTGAAATGCCAACAGATAATTCTTATAATATCTTGACAAACATAGAATAAATCATGAGTTTAGTGCACTATAAACTCCAAAAAAGGATTAAATGAACAGATGAATATGATTTTTGTTGATATGGATAGAATAATGCTAACCAAGCATGACACCTCAATATATTTCTGGATGCAAGCTATTAAAATGAAAAGAATCATTCAAAATAGGTATTTTATGAAGATAAATTTAGATATGAATCCATATGAAATTGTGTTTAAGATGAAGACAAATATAAAACACTTCAAAGAGTTTGAGAGTTTATTCTTGATCAAGAAAAAAGAAAAAAGAAGTGTAAAATTTGATGGGAAAGCTAAAGATGGAACATTTCTTATATACTCACCAAATGGAAGTTCTCATCAATTCTATAAAAAGAAAGATGTAAAAATAGTTTATTGTAATGATGTGATAGTCATTGAAAATGAAGATGATATAAGAAAACCAATCATGGAAGATGATGAGATTGATGGAATCACTACTAAACCTCTGTGAAAAATGAATAGATGCATAATGATAGTGAAGATTTTTCTTATTTTAGTAATGATGTTGAAAATTTGAGAACCACTTCAGAAAATGTTAGACTGAGAAAAAAATTTGACGCTGATAACATCATTGGAGATCATAATGAAGGGGTTAAAATGAGAGTAAAAACTAAAATAACCATCCATACAAGTTATATTTCAAATGTTGAACCCAAAAATATTTATGAACCTTTAGAGAATAATAATTGGATTGAATACATGAATGAAGAGTTGAATCAAATTGAAAGGAATGAGACATATGAGCTTATACCCAGGTCTGAAGATAAGGAAATAACTGGCACACAATGGATTTTTAGAAAGAAGTTGAAAAGGTGAGGTTGTTAGAAACAAATAAAAACTATTTTAAAAGGTCCATTACCAAGTTACAATAATATATTTTTATGAAGCATTTTACATTGTAGTTAGACTTGATATCATCAGGATATTTCTTTCCATTTCAACACCAATAGACTATAATATTCATCAAATGGATGTAAAATTACTATTCACTACTAGAAATTAGATCTTTCCCAACGCTTCTATACCAATGGTTTGAAAAAACCATTGGTATAGGTCCCCTTTCCCAACGGTTTGGCCAAACCGTTGGGAAAGGCCCCCAAATTGGCCACTTATCCCAAAGGTTTGTCCAAACCGTTGGGAAAGGTAGACCTATACCAATGGTTTGGACAAACCGTTGGGAAAGGCCCCCCAAATTGGCCACTTTTCCCAACGGTTTGGCCAAACCATTGGGAAAGGTAGACCTATCCCAACGGTTTGACCAAACCGTTGGGAAAGGTCCCTAAAAGTGGGCCAAAAATTCAACATACTTCCCAGAATCAAAATCACAACCAATACCTATGCCAACGGTTGTTAAAACCGTTGGTATAGGTCTATACCAATGGTTTTAACAACCGTTGGTATAGGTACTTCCATTTTTTATCAGACCTTCGTACCCAGAACATTATATAAATCAAAATTTAAAATATTTATGAGAATACATATATATATTTATGTAATTATGATCACAAAAGTCATGTTAGGTTAGTGGTTGAGTCGTTCAATGATAAACGAGGGGTCCTGGGATCAAATCCCAGCGAATGTTTTATTTTTGGAATTTATATACCAACGGTTCCATTACCGTTGGTATAGATTTCATATTACCTATACCAACAGTTTCCAAAACCGTTGGTATAGGTCTATACCAACGGTTTTTGGAAAACCGTTGGTATAGACCTATCCCAACGGCTTACTTGGCTACGGTTCTCCAAACCATTGGTATAGGCTGTACCAACGGTTTGGAGGCCTATACCAACGGTTCCAAACCGTTGGTAAAGGTTAGTTTTCCAGTAGTGATTCTTGAATGATGAGTTGAATAGAGAGGTGTATATTGAGAAAACTAAGGGTTTTTTTCTTGATGAAGAGGGAAATAATGTATGAAAACTAAAAAAATGATCATTATGGGTTAAAACTAGCCTCAAGAACTTGTGTAACACCCGAGACTCTATAGTAAAGGTAAACACCATATCCTGAACTATCACTCAATATGCCCTATAAAGAGACATTATTAATGAATTTATTTAATAGATTAATTTAATATTTTTAAATTGACCAAAATAAATTGATTTTTTAATTCATCATATTGAAAGTATCTTATAATGAATTTTTGATCATTTTTTGAAAAGTTTGGGTTTTAGTCGAAAATGTGATTTTTATTAAACTTGTAATTTTTATGAATTTATCATTATATAAGAATAAAAAATAAGTTCATGAAACCCTTTAGAGATAAAAAAATATAATTCTAAATCAAAATAAATCATTTAGAAATTCCATTTTAATTTATAAAATCCATGAATTTCATTTTAGAAAATCAAGTAACATTTTATAAAAACTATTTTTCGTCTATTTATCTAAATACATTTACACATGAGAAATTAGGTTTTGGATTTATTTTAATATAAAATAACTCTTATTTAAATAATTATAATTTTATTAATATCATTAGAATCAATAACACTTATAATTTTTTCCTATACATAAATCTTATGCTTAAAAATACACTTTTCTAAAAAAATGAGCTTTTATGCGTTACATGTTTTAATGTTAAGATTAATTTCCCTACACCTAGAAATTTAATTTTATAAAATGATTGTTATAATTTAGATAATAATGTTTATATTATTTAATATGTACAATTTAATTTTTTGGGTATAAAATTTAGATTGCTAGGATTAATTCTAATTACTATGATAAGGGTGAAATAATTATTTTAAAATTATCATTTTATTAATATAAAAAAATATATAAAGAATAAATTAAACTTAAATAGTTTAAATAATGTATCTAATATTATGTTTAAACACATAAATAAATATACTAACACTAATTTAATTAGTAATCAATACTAAATAAGATTAAGAATCCATAATGGTCAAAATGTCATTTTTTTCTACTAATTGTTTTCTACACATTATCTGTTTTAATTTAAAAGTTAATTTTATAAAATTTAGAAATTGAATTAGATTAAATATAGGTCAATTTTGGTTCCATAACACCCAAATTTTTTATATGGGTTATGTTATATGTTTAATAAAACATAAAATCACTTAGTTAAAAACTAGTTACCCAGTTTAAAAGTAAACCAGTAAAATGAAAAAAATTAATGGTAAAAACCATATAACATTTTTAAAACATGTAAAAAACACTTGGTTGAGACTTTATCTACCCAAAAATACCCCAAAATCCATTATTTATAAAATTTGGAGCCATTGAACTTATAATAGTGTCATGAGATTATTAAAAGATAAAAGATGTTTCCAGAAGTTCCATTTTCCTCTCTTATAGAAGGGGGTCACTTAAACCCTTTAAAACATACACATCCCATTAAAAATTTACTTAAATCTACAAAAATATCCTATATTATAATTACATAACCCTCTTAATCCCCTAGCCACACTAATTTATCCTAATCCCTTCAATTCCAAAGAGTTTTCCAAGGAAAGATCAAGTCTCCAATGTAAGTATTATCTCCTTCTTAAGTTTTTCTCCCTAATATTCCTCTTCCAAATATCTTATATACATAATAATATAATTAAATAAGTATAAAATTTTTACTTATATGTTATTATATTAATTTAATAACTTATTTATTTCTCCCCATCCTCTAAGAAAAATAAAATGTCGTTAGTGCATTGCATGGTCTACCACCTCTACAAAGTGACATCTTTAATTTTTCAACACTACCATTCATGGATGATAAAAAGGATGTAATGGATGAATAAATATAATATATATAATATAAATATGATTATGAAATTTCAAATTATAATTTACCTTCTTTCCCTATCATTTTTTGATAAATGAAAACCTTAATCAGGTGTACGTGCAAACTATCACCACTAAGAGAAACGAGTTTCATATGTCATCACCAATAATAATGGTTTACTTTAAAAATATATTTAATATATAAAATTATTTAAAAAATACTATTAATATTTTTGATACTATGAATCTATTTTAAGACCCTTTATACCACGACCAACATACACAAGGAGTTATGGAGAAAGTGACCGGATAACCTCAAGTAACCGACATAGGAAAGAAAAATATATAATAAATAAATAAAATATGAAAATAAATAGTCCATATTAAATTAAATAAATAATAATAAGGTTCCTAAGAAGTTAAATAATAAAATTAAATTGATTATTTAGGAATTTAAGCATGCATGTAAAATGAATCTAAAATAAGGTAAGGGTTTTCCATCTTAAATTACTCTCTTTGAGACATATTTTGTATTATGAATATAATTTAACTTATGTGGTGTATATAATTCCTATTTGAGATTTTATATTATGAAATTAATTTATTCATAGTATTTTAAAATCAAGTTTAAGACCTCTATTTCAATAGGTTATGATTTAATTTCTACCCAAACCATAATGGGGATTTTCCATCACAATTATCATTCTTTGGGACTCATGTTATAATCACTACATATTTTATTTTGTGTGGTGCATACATTGAAATGAAATAATTTTTACCATGTTACTCATAAAATATAAGGGATTTACAAGGGTATATTTTTATCCCTATCACATTCTCCTGATCTAAGAGTTACATTTTTCATGGTGGAAAATCCATCCTATGTTTTAGTAAAGTTAAAGTGTGTGTAATTTCTTAGAAAATAAATCCCTATATAGACACTAAAAAGTGGATACAATTGTGACACATATTCACATAGGGGTAATCACCCTAAAAATGGTTGGTTGAGAATTGAATCAATCATCACCATAATGCATGATGAGTGGTCCTAAGACTGCAGACCCAGCGAGACACTCTTAGGGATATGATTTAGAATATTCACACAATCTTAATGAACCATAATGAAGGGGTTTTCATACCATTTTCTAGGCCTCATAGAAATAAAATCTATTAAATGCAATTACTATCTTCCATGGATAACCTATCATATTTTAAGTACCCTCACCACTATAATTCTTTGATAAGGGTACTTTAAATTACTTTGATGATACCCCATGACTTCCAAATTGATTAATGGATGTTTTCATAGATATCCACATTATTCTATTGAATTAGGATGTATTTTATGTTTGTATTTATCAATATATATATAGCTTAGTTTTATTCAGTAAGATGTTCCTCAGGGAATTATATGAAAGATATTGATGACTCTTATGTATAATTCATTGGACTTAATCAGGTGATGGGCGAGGATCGAAATTATATAGCCCCTTGATGAATCGATAGGTTTTATGAGACAAAATAGGTTGGGTTTTGGTGTGTGCCTATCCCCATGACAAGAAAAGTGTCTTGGCATAGGGCTTTGACAACAAGTCTATGATGTATGAAATTATATATTCCATCAGTATGAGATCAATGGTTATTTTTATCCATGTATTAATTTATTTTCATGGATATAGAATGCCATCTACTTCAGTTGATTATGGATTCATGTTATTTATTTATTCTTGTTATATCACTTATTCCATGTTTATGTTATGTAAGATTCCGCTGTATATTACTCCGTACTGAGTATTTGATCTCATACTTATTTGTTTTCCTTTACCCAAGAAATCTATAGGAGGACCGTGTTTAATTTTTAGATATATGATAAAAGGGATAATCATGTTCTTGCTTTATGTTCATGTTGTATCTTATGTTTTGAAATGTATTGTATGCATGTATCTGGTTTTATAGGATTACTAAACTATTTGATCTTATCTGAACCCTTGTACTTTGTACCAATAATGTAATATGACCACTGAATACGGGTTTCTGAAGTTTGGGATATCACAGTTGGTATCAAAGAAAGATTAGTAGTAACCTTGGGTACTAGATTTAAATGATCCAAGTAAGATAACATAAGTACTATGATAATCCCTCAACATTTCTAGGGAACACTCTAGAAAAAATAGTAATAATTGTAGTTTACAATTCAATATCAAAATCTAATTACGTGTATGCCATTGTAGAAAGATGGTGACTAACAGAAGGAATGAGAATTATATCAAAACTCATAGTCAATGTAGGGATTTCCCCCCTGAACAAGCCAATGAAGATAAATTTTAGGCTAATCAGTTCATAACCATATTGGGGAATTTGAAATAGGTTATAACAAATAATCTCACCCACATAGAGTATCCTACTAATCTAAAACATAGTGTAACTATGTTGGATCTCTTTATATGATAACAACCTTTTAAATTTAGTGGAACTACTAATCCATTGGCAGCTAAAAAATAGATCAAGTACATGGAGAATATCTTTCCCACTTTGGTAAGCAGTGAAAAGGAAGAAGTAATCATGGAGGTCTCTCATCTAAAGGGAGATACAAACCATTAGTGGCCACTAATTCCAAAAACTAAAGAGGAATATGATATAAAGTGCATGGAATAAGTAACTTTCAAGGAGGAATTCTATGAAAAATTCTTTCCTCGTAAGAAAAGCACAAAAATGGAATGGAAGTTCCTCAATCTTAGATAGAAGGAGGAGAAAAATGTTACTGAGTTGAGGTTAACTTTTCAAGGTTATTTAGGTATGCTGCAGACTATGTACATAAATCTAAAATCAAGATCGGTCGTTTCTTTGATGGGTTAAAGCTAATACTTTAAAGGGACTTGGTATCTTATACATTTCATTATATGAGGACATAGTCTCATGTTCCATTAAGATATAAAATGAGTTCTCTAGGATGTATGTATTCAAGGGAAATCAAGAGAAGAAGAGGTTGGTATAGTATCATGGGAATAATGATCCAACAAATGGGAAAATAGAAAGAGGATATTTCCCACATGATATAACCGTAGGAAGAAACAACCTAGGTCTTAAAAGAAGGGAACATGGGTTTATTAAAAGTCTAGAGAAAAATGATATAAATATCACCACTATAAGGGAAAGGTAGAAACTGTTTATGTTCAATGATTTAAATATAGGGATAAGAGATATTATGAAAACCAATGCCCCAAATATCAAGAAAATTTACCTAAAAAAAGACCAAGGGAGAAAATCCAAGCTTATGTGATTACCATAGCTAAATTTGATGTTACTAATGTTGTAGTGGTAGGTATTTTGATCATTTCCTCAAATTTAGCTAACGTTTTATATGATTTTTGATATTCACACTCTTTTATATTTTCCATGTTTTCCAAAAACATTAGATATTTCACTAGCACCCTATTAAGTAAGTTACCAATTAAGACACTAAGTGGGAGTCCTATAGCAATAAAGATATTCCAGGAAGTTCCATTTATGATTCACGAGAATACCCTATTTTTAAATTTGGTTATTATACCTATGGTTGAATTTTACATGATACTTGGTATAGATTGACTTTTAAAGTATAATGTAAAAATTTATTTCTAAGAGAAGGAGATTACGATTCATGAAGATGAGGTGGAATATCTTGTCTTTAGAGGGGAAAATTCATAATCTAAATTATGTATGGATCCACACAAAATATCTCTTCTTAATAAAATTATGGGTATAGAGGAAGATCAAGTGTGATCTATGGATGAGGAATATATACTAAGAATAGAGTATGTACCCGTGGTACAAAAATTCATTGATATTTTTCCAAAAGAATTACCCGAACATAAACTAGAGCGTGAAGTTGAGTTCACCATTGATATAATTCCTAATACAACTCCTATATATAAAACTCCTTAAAAAATTTCACTAGTGGAGCTAGTGGTGTTGAATAAATAGTTGTAAGAGTTGAGTGATAAGGGATTTATATTCCCTAGTGTTTCACCATGGGGAGCCCTTGTTTTATTCATGAAAAAGAAGGATGGGTCTATGAAACTATAAATTGATTATAGGGAGATAAATTCCTTTACTATAAAGAATAAGTATCATTTTCCATGCATTAATGACTTATTTGATCAACTTTAAGAAGCACTATACTTTTCAAATATTTATCTCCACTCTTATTATCACTAGTTTAGGGTGAATAAAAATGATATACCAAAGATGAAATTTAGAACAAGGTATATCATTTTGAGTTTACGATAATGACTTTCAGATTGAATAATGCACCTTATGTCTTTATGGATTTTATGAATAGATTATTAAATGAGTGTATTGAAAACTTTGTGCTGATTTTCATTGATGATATCTTAATATACTCTAAGAGATACGAAGAGGATGGGAATCATATGAAAATAATTATGAAGACCCTCATAAAAAAGAAATTATATGGGAAGTATATTAAGTATGAATTTTGGCTCAATGAAGTTTCTTTTCTTGGTCATATGGTCTCTAAGAAAGGGATATCTATTGATTATTAAAAGATAAAGGTAGTCAAATAATGGTGTATATCAATAAACATAACTGAGATCTGATGTTTCATGGGCTTAGTAGGTTACTATCGGTGGATTGTTCAAACTTTTTCCTAGTTATCCAACCATTAACCAAGTTAACACAGAAAGGGGTTAAATTAACATTGTTAAGGGAAAGTAGTGAATGTTTTGAAGAGCTGACGAAGAGACTGATTAATGAACCTTTATTAACTCTACCACCAGGTAGGGAAGGATTTTTAATTTATAGTGATGTATCAAAGAAATGACTCGGTTGTGTTCTTATGAAAAATGATAGGGTGATTTCCTATGCATCAAGGAAATTGAAAATCCATTAACATAACTATCCAATTCATGAAATTAAGTTGAAATTTGTAATATTTTATTTAAAAATATGGATTCAATACTAATATAGCGAAAGATGCGATATATATAAAAACTAAAAGAGTTTAAAGTATATATCATCTCAAAAGGATATAAACATGAGGAAAATGTGATGGTTGAAACTACTCAAGGACTATGATTTCTCGATACAATACCACCATGGGAAGGTAACATATTTGAGTTGGTGTCATAGGAACAAATTTTTGTACTTTTATTACATGTGTGTTTAATGATTTTAATATTAATAACACCTTATTTCATATTGTTCATTGTTCTACATGAATTTAATGAAATAATGTCCTAGAATATAAATTTCATTGATAAGGTCATAAAAGTTACCCATAATGATGAGAACCTTGAAGTGATATAAAGATATTTTTAAATATTGTTCTGTGATCAGATAACTTACTATGATGGGATACATAGCATATACATTGTTATGTGCAAGTACTCATAAGCAGATTATATTTCTTCTCATAAAGTTCACACTTTGTAATCTACAAGAAGATAGATTATGATAACAGAACCACCAGTAGGAATTCTGCATGTTTTGGTGTTATTGGATATTCCTATTTGTGAGTGTGTATAATGGTCCTTGGAATTTAAGATTATTATTAATGCATGTTACAACTCACATATATGTATTTTGTAAACCATGATGATAAAAGTTCATGGTGAAGTTGGATATATTGGGTGTGTCACAAGTGATATTATATTAATGGATAAGTTGAGGAAGAATTTTTCCCTTCCATCTTTATAGAAGATGATATCTTGCTTCTTTGATTGGAATAGAAATGTCTCCATAAATTCTATATCCATGGTGTAATAAACTGTTTATTTCAGATAGTCAAAGGAAGACATATCAAGCATATAGGTTGGTGATATAGATGTTCAACTTTCTTGATGAGATATTGTGACAAAGGGATTATATTACATAGTGATCATTCATATGTGGTTGTCATCACAATGACATTAAATTATTTCTCTTGGGTGCCTCAACCCACTGATAGATAGTAATTTTATTCACATTTTATCGATCACAAATATTTATTGATGAATAAAATATTTAATATTTATTCAGATGTTCAATAAATTCTAGAGGTGTTCAAATGAACCAAGATCATGTCCAGTGAAAAATATTAATTAAAAAGTTGGTTAAATAATATTTTTTTATTGCGAAAGTTGGAGTGCACCATAAAATAATAGTAATATTATTATAATTATGAGACATGAGGTTTATTAAAGTTTATGATATTGTTTAAGGGATGACATGAAATTAAAAAATATTTTAACCTAAACACGAGCTCTATAAATAGAGGGTTATGTCTATTATGTGGTAAGTGAAAAAATAGAGAATAATTACACAAAAAAAAAATCTCTCTCGACTCCTTCTATTTCCCTCTCAAGAACAAGAAAAACAAGAGAGATTCTTTCAAGATCAAAGGATAGACGATCAACACGAACAACACAAGATAATTTAATCACTACGATAGGACTTAGAAATTTATTAGTGTTTCTCCAAGATCAAAGAAGTATGTGTGGATCACTATTAGAGGTATTCCACCCTTGTATCCTCATATAACAAAAAAACAAATCTGAAAAGGGTCTTTAAGAAGATCAATACTGTCAAAAAATAAAGGATCTTAAGATGAGGTATTTATTTTATTCAGATATAAATAAATAAATTATAAATTTAACATGAAAATATACTCTATTGGGGTTTTGATACATTTAATTTAAAACTAATTGTAAATATATCACCCACCATCGACACTTAAATTGTGCCCGAAACCTCTAAAGTGGTATCAAAGTGGTCAAATTTTAAATGTATTTTTTAAATTTGATTGTTATATTTACATAATCATGGTTGATTTTTTTTTTCACTTCATATTATTTGTTATTTAATCAGATTTAAATTAACATGTTGTCGACGTATTAATCATGTTCGTTCAGTATTTCATTTTCTTGAAGTTCTAAGAACAGATGAAGATCAATCATATATTCCCTTGGGAAGTTCCAAATTTCTTAATGTTAAACATGGTTACACATCATGTAGTCCAAGTACACACCGTGTACCCATGTGCACTGTGCTTTAATGTGTTTTAGGATACAAGACACACTGAGTAGTTAATACACATGGTTGATTTTTTTCACACCATGTGTAGACCAACATAACCTGGCACATGGGATGTTAGATTACACTACATTTAGCTGGCGTACATGCCGTGTAGTTTGCATTAATTAGTGTCATAAATCACACAATCCTTGTGATGATTATACATGTTCAAATCACGTGAGACTGAAAACATTGATAATTTATGATATAAATGATGTGTATGTAGTGTACACACTATGTATTTCATCATTTTCCACATCCAAAATAAACACTGAGCCATTCAGTGAGAACTATGAACACACAACATAAGGGATACACTACGTATAGCTCGCTTGTACACACCATGTAGTTCAACTGAGATACACACGTAATCACATGCATTTATCCTAGGCACACAACAAGTAGATACACGACGTATAGCTGACATGTACACACCATGTAGTCCGAATGAGTTAACACGCGAAATATCCATGCGTGTAACCCAGATACATGACAACTGAGAAACATGATGTGTAACTAAATTGTATACGCAGTGTAGTCTCCCAAATAATAGTATAATTAAATTAAATTAAATTGAAAATGGAATTATTAAAAACTTATTTTATTGATTGACACCATTTGTGTTCTACAATTTAATAATGGTTTTAAATACTTTTAAATGCTCAATTAATTTATTGTAATAATCTATAATAACTGGTTCTTCCATTTATTTTCCATTAATACCTTCATTATGGTTATCTATAAGAGGATTTAAATTTTCATTTAGAGAAAGGTAATTAATTAATTAATTAATTAATGAAAGTATGTTTATCACAATATTAAATAACAAATAAGAAATAAATGTTAACCAGTTTACTTTTTCATATGAGCTTCATGTATGACCGCTCATGAGCTAGAGAAAGACCATTGTATATGTTGGCGTTAATTTAATTTAATTTATTTCATGAGTTTGAAATATTAATTATTAAATTAATTTGATGGTCGGTGATTCATCCCTCCCTCCATTATTATATAGGACCTACATATCGAATTTTATTTATGTAATCCCCTTTAACCAATCTTTTGGTTCCCCTCACCTAGGTGTGAGTTATAAATACTTGTAATTAATGGAGTTTCCAAAGATTCATGGAGGTGATTCAAGATGGAACCATAATGATTTTAGCCTAGGTGTTACATAGGTGGACATGTAAAATGTTGTAACTCATTCCAAGACCGAAAATATGATTTATTTCCCCTAGTCCACAGGTTGATTTAATATCTGTTCCTTAAATTAACCATTAGTTATGGCCATTAATGGGTCATTTAATTAATTATTTATCTCTGTCTATGAATTATTTATTTTATGGGTTAAATAACACGTTCACAGAAATAAATGAATTAATGTACATAGACTAAATAAATGGATTCTGCATAAATATTTTATCCAAAACGATTAATTAATTAAGTAAAATACACTTAATATTAACAAGACATGTAAAAAATAAAACAAGATAAAATTTATTTATAATAAATTAAAATCCATCGACTTAATATTAAGTTATAATACAACTTCCATTACTTTACTGATAATGAAACCATAGAATTAAGTGTTTTCATGACCAAATTCTGGACACTTACTTTTATCAGGGAGTTCTCACGAGGGGTTTGGGTTGGCTTAACCAAAAATATATTTAATTTAATGGAAAAATTATATTCAATAAAAATTTAGATGAAAGTATTAAAGAAATCAAAAGTTAGGATTTTAGGATTGGGGAGTCCACTCAATGGATCAAGGTGTTGTAAGCCCACAATTGGTAAGACCAACTACCTAAAAATTTATTATGGTTTTCATGGCCAATGTCTGGATCATTAAGAAAGGTAATATGAATCCTTTAAAGAAGAATGTTATAGAAACTATATATTCTGAGTTCAATGGTGATCGATATCGAGACTTTTTAAAATAGGGTGATATTTAATAAAATCAATTAATTTATTATTTCTTAGTTTCCTGAAACAAATTGGGCCCAAAAATTGATTATTGGGGGGTTTGGTATACTTGAGAAATATTTTACATTGGGTTCAAAATTTTTGTTTCTGATGAAAAATCTAATGTCTTTCATTCCCACACTAATTTAAAGTTAGTGTGTTCCTACTTTCCAAAGGCAGGTGGTCACTGGGACTTTTTTAGTGATATCTTAGAAAATATATTGGTTGAGAGGATGGGAGGTTTGGCTCATCACACCCTTTTTTGGGGAATTATCTCCTACTATGGTACTCTCTTATAGATTTAATATGTATTCATGAATCCTTCCCAAATACCAGTACGATATTGGTTACCCCTATTCCAATGATCTGATCAAGAGCATGTGTCTCATGTAAACCTCTAGAGGTTCCCCATCATTATCTTATTAATTTTATGATGCTTTGGTTTAAAGATATCTAGTAGGGATCTCTAGAGTTTATTGTCATCCGGATAGGTGATTGGTATTTTGGATTTTTGATTGAACCTCGAAGAGTCATCCTACATATCCTGTTAAAGAAGGTTTCAAAACCCACATAGATCGATGAAATGGGTAAAGGGGAAATGAAATTGGGTTCAAACCTCAAAGAGGCATCCTATATATCCTGGTAAAGATACAAATTATAGACCATGTAGTTATATGGAATGGCTGGGTATTACTCCTCAATAATATAGGCTCGCGATGAATCCACTTTCATGAAGATTATTGGATGATCATCAAAGATCTCTAAACCCACATGAGTCTTGATCAGTGTGAGAAACAAGAAATAGTAGAAGATCGGTCACATCAGAAGAGAGCGTACCATATGAATTAAATATTTTCTTTAGGTTTACACCTAGTAGGATACCCATGTTTCTAGAACCATGAGGAGTATCTTGAATCATGGTGAATTTAAAGGTATGGTTTGAGCTTACACCTAGGAGGATTCCCATGTTTCTAGAACCATGATAATGATCTCAACTCATGGGGATTTGTTTTTTTTAGGGATTTTACCTAGGAGGATTCTCATATTTATAAAACCATGAGGAAAATAAAAACTTATGGAGATCTAGTTTGGTTGGGGATTACACCTAGTAGGATTCCCATGTTTTTGTAACCATGAGAAAGATATCAACTCATTGTGATTTGGTTTGGTTGGGGATTACACCTATAATGTTTCCCATATTTCTAGAACCATGATGAGTATAACAACTCATGGTAAATTTAGATCTTTGGTTGGGGATTACACCTAGAAGTACACTCATGTTTCTAGAACCATGAATATAATCTCAACTCATAGAGATTTGGTTTTGTTGGGGATTACACCTAGGAGGATGCACATATTTCTATAACCATGAGGAGAATCTCAAATCATATAGATTTGGTTTGGTTGGGGTTTACACCTGATAGGATGCCCATATTTCTAGAACCATGAGGAGAATCTCAAATCATGTGGATTTGGTTTGGTTAGGTCTCACACCTAGGAGTATTCCTAAGTGAGAGGGCTAGTGATGTTTCGTATCCCAAGTGAGGTCTAGAGAAGGTTCTTATCCCAAGTGAAAGGTTCTTAGCCCAATTGAGGGATAACGATGATGCTTCTCCCAAGTAATGTTTAGTGAAGGTATTTATCCCAAGTGAAGGATATAATTAGGAGGTTTTTCCCCATTATAGGGACCTTTGGGAAAATATCCCAGGTGGGATGCATTGGGTGAAGGGTCTCCCAATTGGAATGACTTGGGTGAAGGGTCACCCAAGTATGGGTCTCCCAAGTATGGGTCGCCCAAGTGGTCATTGGGTGAATTGTAAGTACCTCACCCAAGTATTATGTAGGTGAATTAGAAGTACCTATACCAAGTAGTACTTGGGAAAATTAGAGTTACCTCACCCAAGTAGTACCTGGGAGAATTGAAAGTACCTCACCCAAGTATTACTTGGGTGAATTGGAATTACCTCACCCAAGTATTACTTGGGTGAATTGGAAGTACCTCTCCTAAGTAATACTTGGAAATATTGGAATGCATTTATAAGTAATACTTGGGTGGATTGGAGTGCCTCACCCAAGTAGTACATGTTTGGATCGAAGTGTCTCTCCCAAGTAGTACTTGGTTGGATTATAGTGCATGTACTAACTTGTACTTGGGAGGATCAAAGTGCCTCTTCCAAGTGTTTTTCTAAGTGGGGGCTCACCTAAGTGGTTTTCCCAAGTTGGGGCTTTCCCAAGTGGTTCTTCAAAGTGGGGGATAATTAAAGGGCCTAATCCAATTAGAAGTATGGAAATAGTGGTTTTACCATGTTAGGGTAAACTAGATGGGTGAAAAACTAGCACGATCAGAGCTCTCACCTTTCTTCATCGTTCATAAGTTTTCTCGTCCTCCTAAAATTGTGAGCGGAGGGGTTTATTTGTAGATCGACTGGTGGAACTGGGAAAAGGATCTACATGAAAGAGCTATGATAATTAGATTCAAGAGGGATTTTTATGTGGTAATAGCATGAGGGACTTGTGTGAGGGATCTGTGTGAAAGATTTTCATGGATGGCTTACACAAGAACTCAAATTCCTTTATAAAGTTTTCCTGAATTTCGACAACCATAATTTTTGATTCGAAAGTTCATTTGGGTTCTGTGACCAGTCAAATATAATCTTGTTACAAAAATTATTCCCCTAAATATAGTGTACACACACAATTGGGGTGTTTTTTGATACCAAAAGTCCCTGTAAGATCCTCAAAATGGGTTTTAAGATGGAAAGACATTTTTTATCAGCAATTTGTGAAATCCACATCCCAATTCTAGAGGGTGGTTCTCACCACTATTACACCAAATTTGGAAATATTTTTGAGGAATATACATCCTTTGGTATGTTATCATTATTTTGGTTCATGGAAATACAATCTTATTCTTCTTCTGGCTTGAAGAAACATTTCCACTCAAACTTGAAATTTGTTTTCTAAGTGAGAATTGTATCATTAGTTGTGAGAAAAAGTGCATGAAATAAATTTTTTATTCCAAAATTATCAAAAAAAATAAAAATAAAATTAATCAAGAAAATTAATAATAATATGAACATTTAATTCTAGAATAAAATGTAAAGTTCATCATCCACACTATCCCTTTGATCTATATTGGAGAAAGACAATCTTCTCACTGGAAATAACTTCCAAGAATGGTTTAGATTCCTTCAAGTTGTGATGTGATATGAATAGAAATATTACATGATAGAATCTTCAATGTCTAATATTATTACCAAGGAGGCGATAAATGAATATTTCCTTGTCTATGAAAAACATTTGAGTGACTCAGTCGACATTCAATGTTTGATTTTTTAATATATGTTTAGTGAAATCATGAAGTATCATGAAAACATAGATTCATATAGAATGATTGATAAACTATTAGGTTTATACTAGGATAGATTCAGACAAGAATGTTTTTGATATTTTTAATGCACTATTTTAGAGTAATCTTGGGAAGGGTGTTCCAGATCAGCCTCACTTAGTCAATCTCTTCAGCTATATGGAGTGCCTAGAGGTTTTATGGTTTAAAATCCCTGAAAAACTGTGCACCAATCTCATTTTGGAATCACTCCCTCACCACTTCTCTATATTTTTTATTAGTTTTAATATCAACAACATTGAGAAGTCTTCATTAGATCTTATCACTCTTATTTACCAAGTGGATAAGGAGAAAAAGTTCGAAAATTCATTAGTGCTTATAGTGAACAAAAGGAAAGGGAAATAGAAGAGCTCTAAGTACAAAGCTTCTACACTCCCTTATAATATGAGGAATATCAAGATGAAATCAAGGTAATATGATTATCTTTGTTTCAAATTTGGAAAGAAGGGACACTAGAAGAAAAACTGCACCCAGTCAAAGGAGAAAGGGGAAGCTTCAGGTGAATTTTCTATCAAATTTAATTTATCCATTTAAAAAAATGGGTATTAGATACAGAATTTAGCCCTAAACTATGTATTAAAATATATTAACCAATTAGATTTATAAATATTGACTAAGGGGAGGTAGATATATGAGTATACAACAGAGATAAACTTTCTATTGTAGCTATCGGGGACTACCACCTCACGTTGCTGACCAGAATGATCTTGGTTTTAAAGGGTTGTTATTACGTGCCTTCAGTTACCAAAACATTATTTATGTATCTAGACTTGGTATGAATGGTTTTATTTTTAAATTTGGAAATAAATGTTGCTTATTTTTTAAAGATAACATTTTTATGGTAAAAAAAAATTTAAATAACGGTCTTTATGTGTTGGATTACATGAACCAAGTAATGGTAATAAATAAAGAAATTTCTTCAAAATTCCAAACCCAACTATGGAATTACCAGCTAGGTCATGTAAATGAAAAGTTCTTTACAAAAATTATACCAAGATTGATATTTATATTCTTTTGAACTAAAACCACATGGTATATGTAACACATGTTTATAATGAAAAATGACCAAATCCCCATTTAGTGGAAAAGGTGAAAGGTCCAAAGAGATTCTTGAATTAGTTCATACTGATGTGTGTAGACCATTTTCAGTTAAAGAAAGTGGGTGGGTAATCATACTTTATAATTTTTATTGATGAATTTAATAGATATGGATATGTCTACTTGATGAGGTATAAGTTGAGTTGTTTTGATAAATTAAAAGAATATAGGAATGAAGTTGAGAACTATATTGGTAATAATATTAAGAAACTCCACTTAGATTTTAGTGTAGAATATATTAATCAAGACTTCATTGATTACTTATGGGATTTTGGGATTCTATCCCAACTCACTCCTCCTTATATTCCTTAGTGGAATGGTGAAATTGAAAGGAGGAACTGTACCTTGTGGAAGATAGTGATATTAATGACGAGTCATTTGATTCTTCCATTATCCTTTTAGGGATATGCATTAAAAATACAAGAATAAATACTAAATTGACTGCCAAATAAAGTGAAATATGATATACCATACTAATTATGGAATGAAAAGAAACCCGCGTTTCTTTACTTGTGGGGTTGTGAGGTGTTTGTTAAGTCCTCTTTAGGTAAAAATATTTCACCCCAAGCCACAAAGTGTATCTTTATAGGATATCCCGAAGAAAAAAGGGATACTACCTATACAATCCTTTACATAAGAAGTTTTTTTTTGAAAAACACCCCACATTCCATGAAAGGGAGAACATCTATAAAAGATATAGTGAGAGCGAGATATATTTCAATGAAGTCCAGGACTAAGAAACATGATAGTTGGCATAGGAAGAAATTAAACAAAACCCCATGGAAGAATAAGTTTTTCTAGAGACACAAGTACTTTGTAGGACTACTAGAGAGGTTAGAAAACTAGAACTATATTATTTTATAGTCACTGAGGATGATAACTCATTATTAGTTGATAATGATGATCCTCTAACCTATAAAGGAGTAGTAAGAGGCAAAAATGTTTCCAAGTGGAAAGAATCCATGAATTATGAAATAGATTCCATGTACCAAAACCAATTTTAGATTTTGGTAGATCCTCCAGTGGATGTAAATCCCATTAGTTGAAAATGGGTATTCAAGAATAAATTGGACATGGAAGGATAATTCAAAACCTATAAAGCATGACTAGTTTCAAAATGATTTAAACAACATCAAGTTATAAACTATGATGAAACTTTTTGACCAGTTTTAATTCTGAAATCCATTAGAATTATACTTTCCATTACGGATTTCCATGACTATGAGATTTGGAAAATGAATTTCAAAATAGCCTTCCTTAATGGGAACCTTTAGAAAGATGTTTATATGATATAACCTGAAGTGTTTTTATAGTGAATCTAATTTTTCTTACATAACTATTACATCAAAAACAATATAAAATCATTACAATCTAGGATCCAAAGGTTTATTATATTGGGAAAATTAGGACCATACATCACTTATGCATAATAAAACATAAAAATTTATTTAAAATTTCCTTCTTTATTCTTATAAATCTCGCATTCTTCTTAGTAAATGTAGTCACCAGAGGATATATATATAAATTAAGGGTGAGCTAAAATCCCAATGAGAGGATGAATAAGGACATGAATCAATATAACATGGGCGATAATAATCAACATCATCATAACATAAGCATAGTATCAACATCTTAATCATGAGATGAAACATTAGATAAAGGCATGGAATTTGGAAATGAATAAAAATGAAACATAACTCCAATGGCCTGAAGGCCTTCATTTTTTATTGATTTTTGATAATTCACCTTTCAAGGGGTGAGGTGGAACCCTTAAAAGGCCCGTAGGAGTAAGTATTACATAGACCGTAGGACTTAGAAGAATTCATTGCCTGTAGGCTTCAAACATTACATACAACCCAGAATAACTACTTGGAACCACTCCTCCCCAACAACTTCATCGTGAAATCAGCTCTCCAACTTCGCATGGCTGTTTGGATGGGATTTCCTGTGCATTCACAAGATTGTCCCGATGGCAGGTGTCATACCCTCTCATTCTTGCAATTCGTTTAGCTTCTGATATGGTGAAAAATCCTTGCTCATCCTCCTTCTGAAGCTTGTTCCTTGCAGGTTGTATGATTTTCATCTGCACTTAAGGTGTCCCGAAGGCCTTATTGACCTGAAGGCCTGGGTGGCTCAAAGGACTTAAAGGACTCAGGGACCAAATCAGTGGCCCGAAGACCCAAACAAGGGAATAGTTTTGGATGCTATAGTGCCAAACATTACCTGCTACAGTTCCCGCTACAATACCTACTACAATACTACTATAGTACCTACTACAGTCCCTGCTATAGTACTGCTACAGTACATACTACAGTACTGCTACAACCCCCATAAATTATTCCTTCTCCTGGATTTGATCTCGGGTCGTCTGGATTCACTTAAGGAGTCTTCACCAACCGGTTCGAGGCTCATGTGAAAAAAACATGGTTATCAATTAAGCCCCCCTCTTTACCCATATGGTGGGTCTACCAACCTAGGGAGATATACATTCCCCAACTAAGCCATGGTGTTGAATATCCCTATTAATAATATGAACAGTGTCTGAGTCTAGTGGGACTCGAGCCTGTGCCAGTTCCCCCAGATAGCGAAATGGCCGAACCGGTGAACCACTCGACTAACGCCCTGAGGGCTACATAAAAATGAAACATCATGACATAGTGGTCCCACACATAGTTTTGAAAAAATCTAGAATCATGTTCATGCATAACATATTTTAATAATCATAATGTCATTATTGTGAAAAAATATAGCATCATGTTCATGTATATTTCACATTATCCCATCAGATACATCACATTACCTAATGCATTGGAGGGCTATATAATTATAGGACCACCCATTATATCATAACATTTACATAATCATGCATGCCACATAGAATTTATTTCAATCAAAGTCATGAAGTAACCCATGTAAAGGAATTGGGTTTCATAAAGATTTCATAAATCATGATTTCATGAATAAACTTGGTTTTCCCAAATGGAAAACAGAAAAGAACCCATTTGGTATAAGAATAATCATTTTTGAGTGATGAAAAAATAACTCAAGAGGAGTCAATATATGTTTTGGAAAGAAGAGTTCTTTTGGAAAATCATTGTATTTTTCATAAAATAAAGTTTAGAAACATGTATATCCCTCAAAATAAAAATGTAATAATAATAGAATTATATTTATGGAACATTAAAGGAATATACACATTGAAATTTTTCATGAAGGAGGGATAACCCAAATAAAGGGAGTTGGGTTCAAGAATCCCCATACCTTATGTATGAATGCATTCTACACTTGCACTTAATATCCTGTATAATAAAATGAGATTAATTAATCACTAAATAAATAACCTCTTATACATGTATTTTATTTATTATAATTTTATTAAGTTTTTTATGGCCATTTTTATGATTTATATAGTTTAATTTCATCGTTTCGGGAGTGTTCTTTTTCATGGTTTTAATGATCGGTTCACTTGTATATAATTATGGATTTTCTTGTAAAATGGTAGTAATTATATAAAAGTGAAATGAAGTGTTATTAATGAAATTCCAGGATTCTAAATGGTCTCATATATCATTTTGTTTTTTTGTATGAGGATGATTCATTTGATAATAAAATCAATGATAAATATTTAATTTATTTTGGCGATTTTTCCAACCATCATAAACTAGTTTCATTTTATTTAATATTACATATATAAATTAGTTACAGAACATGATAAAAGTTATAATATGTATATTAAAATAATATTTAACCATAATAATGGTTTTATTACCTGCCTTTAAGGCAGTAATGGAAAATGAAAACTCTTCATCCATGAATGCGGTGAATTGACATATCACGAATGGTGTTTTCATTTTTTAGAATAAAAGAAGAAGAGAAGAGATTTAATGATGGATATTCCATTAAAACAATATCAATCCAGTATATATATAATAATTTAGTTATCATTCCACTTTTTATAGGGTAGGTAAGGATAAAATAATAAAAGAAAATAAATTTAAAAGAGAAAGGTGGAGGATTTTGCCTCTTGAATATAGTCTCATTGAGAACCTCCTTAAGGCACTTGAGTTTGGTCTTTTGATAAGACCAGAATCTCTTAGCCTTGGGGAAGAGTCTTGTAAAGGTAATCGGGTATAATTTATACAATCTACAAGTTTTATAAGGTGTGAGTAGAAGAGGTGGTGATGGGTGGTATTTATAGGGAAGGAGAGGGATATTTTTTATTATTATATTCATTAGTTTATTATTTTGGATCAAGACTTTAAATAGTGTTGATTACTATCACTAAATACAATAAATAATAAATTAGAGTTCAATATAATATGTTCTTACATCAACCATACATCATCCATGACTCAAAAATTAATGTATTTAGCTTATACTGTAAATTATCATATTTCACTATTCACAAAAAATTAACTATTTATAAAAATCCAAAAAATTCATCATAACTATTTTTCAACATTTAGATTTAAAAAATTGAATCCATTTTATGAAAGTGATTTTATAAATACGAGGAATGTAATTTTTAATCAAAATAATCATTTATTCAATAAATACCGATTTTAATATTATAACCGATTTTATGACACTTTGAAAAATTAATTAAGGTCTCATAAAATTATATTATAATTATAATAAAACAAAATATTAATTTATTAATCTATTTTATAAAAATAATTTTTCTTTTAAATCAATATATTAATTATAAAATTGTAAATAAACATTTACATTTCATAAAAATAGCAACACTTAATTTATTATTTTTAATACATTTATTTACTTATTCTATGATATAAATATACCATATTCTCATTTATAAGATACCTAAGTTTTATTTATACTTTCATAGGCAAGGTTACTATTCTAACAACCAGATTACTATTCATAATCATCATATTACTATTCCAACGACCATGTTACTATTCAAACAGTATAAGTTCCTTAATTTCTATAAATACCACTTATTTCATTCATTACTCATTCAATTTTATTTTATATAATGGTTATATATATAATTTCATCTTCAAAATTAACATTACATTTTATTTCTACAACTTTCTACATGGGTATAATCATTCTAGTGGATCAAGCATATCCAAATTTTCCCATTATTATCTTATTTTTTATTTATTCTCCCACTGTAATATTTGGAATTATTATTGGGTTGTTTTATAGATAATGTATCATTATTCATTTATAATGTTTTTATGTGATATATGTGTTTCATGAAATCATTATAAGAAGGGATATTTCATTGACAAAATCCAGGGTTGTTACATTCACCCCCTTATTAAATTTCACCCTTGTAATTTCGTTTTACATACTAATGTAAAAATATGTGAGGGTATTTATACTTTATTGCTTCCTATGGTTCCCATGTTTCCTCTTCATACTTATGGTTCTTCTATAACACTTTGAGAAGGTGAGTCGTCCTATTGTCTAGGACTTTGAATTTGTGGCCCAAGATCATTACTAGTTTCTCCTCACATGAGAGGTCATTCTCAAATTGTGCCACCTCCAGATTCAGTATATGTGAGGGTTCATATATGTATTTCCTTAGGAGTGATACACATAACACGTCATTAACTTGATATATATGTTATGGAAGTGAAATATTATAGAACACAACTCTTATTTGATCAAGGATCTCAAAGAGGCCAATGTACCTTGGGCTAAACTTCCCCTACTTTCCAAATGGCATGACTCTCTTCCATGGTGATATTTAAAGGAAAAATTTGTCTCCAACTTTAAACTCCATGTCCCTTTGATGATTGTCAACATAGATCTTTTTCTAACTTTGAGCATCTTTTATATGTTTTTTATGGCTTAAACTTTCTCGATCATATCTTTCACAAGATCAGGTCAAAGAATATTTCTTTCGCCAACTTCATCCTAACAAGTTGGAGTTCTACATTGCTTCAGATACAGAACTTCATATGGATCCATTTAAATACTCAAGTGGAAGCTATTATTTTATGAGAACTCAACTAATGGTATATTTTTATCCCATACACCTTTGAATTCTATTGAGTAGTCTCTTAGCATGTCCTCGAGCATCTAAATAGTCCTTTCAGATTGTCTATCAGTTTGAAGGTGATAAGACGTACTGAAGTTCAATTTAGTACTCAAATCATGTTGAATAATTCTATAAACTTTTGATGTGAACCTTGGATCATAATCAGATATAATCAAAAGTGGAACCCCATATATCCTTACCACTTCCTTTACATATATATTGGAAAGTTGTTCAAGTGAGAAATCTTCCCGAATAACAATAAAGTGGGAAGTCTTGGTGAGTCGATCCACCACAACCCATATCATATTGTTTCCTTTGAATGTTTTCAGGAGACTAGTAACAAAGTCCATAGTGAAATTATCCCATTTATTTAGGGGTATAGGCATTGGTTTCATCATCCATTTAGACTTATATCACTTTTCTTTAACTTTCTAACATACTAAACATCTTGAGATATACTCTGAAATTTACTTATTCATGTTGTCCCACTAGAAGTTCTCTAGATCATCATGGCACATCTTGGTACTTTCAGGATGGATAAAGGAAGATGATCTATGTACATTATCTAGTAACTCCTTCTTTATATTAGGCGATGAAGGTACATAATTCCTAGTTACAATTCCGATGACACCATCCTCATCAATGTGGAAATCATGCAGCTTCCCTTACTTTACTACTTTCACCATCTTTTGAAGCTCAAAATCACCCCTTTGTGAATCCTTGATCTTCTCTTGGATATATGGTTGGGTAATAATTTTAGAGAGGTAGGATATATCCCCCACCATTATTATTTAAAAATCCATCCTTTACATATCCATGAAGATATGGTCTTTCTCAATTAATATCATGGATAAGGTAGCAGATTCTTTTCTTTTAAGTGCATCAACTACCCTTTTCTCCTTTCCTGGATGCTAATGAATAGGGAAATCATAGTACTTGATTATATTTAACCATATTATATGATTAATGTTTTGACCCTTATATGTAAATATATACTTTATACTCTTGTGATCAGTATATATGTCACACTTCTCACCATAAAGGCAGAGCTGCCCGATTTTTAAGGAAAATATCACAGTTACTAGCTCTAGATCATGTATCAGGTAGTTCTGATCATAGATCTTCAACTACCGTGAGGTGTAGACTGTAACTTTATCATTCTACATGAGTACACAACCCAATAATTTCTTTTAATAATCATTGTATATAAAAAACCTTCTCCACTTATTGGTAGTGTGAGTACAGGTGAAGTTATTAGACTCTTCTTGATCTCCTTGAATCGTTCCTCATATTCTTACATCCAGATATACTTTACCCCTTTTCATGTTAACTGAGTTAGCAGGTTATAAAATCATGAGAAATATCTCAAAAACTGTCGGTATTACCCTACCAATCTTAGAAAACTATGGATTTATGTGTCACTAGTTAGTCTAGGCTATTCCTCAATTACCTTTTTCTTTGAAGGGTTCGCAAAAATTCCCCCAATTTTGATCATGTGACCCAAGAATGTGACCTTTCATATCTAAAATCCATACTTTCTAAACTTGGAATATAATTTATCCTTATTTAATGTCACCAAAAAAATCCTTATATGTTCTTCATGTTCCTCATTTCTCTTAGAGTAGATGAGTATATCTTTGATAAAAACTACTAAAATATTTTCATGGTAGTCTCAAAATACTCTATTTATTAAATCCATAAGGATTGTAGGGTAATTAATAAGTTTTAAAGACATCATTAGGAAATCATAATTCCCATAACTTGTAAATAAAGTATTCTTATGAATATATTTCTTCTTCACCTTCAGTTGATGATATCTAGAGTGAAGATCCACCTTTGAGAAGTACTGAGCTCCTCATAATTGATCGAACAAGTCATCAATCCTTGGAAGAGGATACTTGTTCTTTATGGTGATATTGTTAAGTTACTGATAATCAATACAAAACCTCATTGATCCATCCTTTTTCTTTATAAATAGTACTAATTCACTACAAGGCAATGCACTAGGGAATATGAACCCTTTTTACAAGTGATATTGTAACTGATTCTTTAACACCTCCAGTTCAATCAAGGCCATATTGTAGGGGAATTTTGAGATAGGAGTGTCTCCAAGTATATGTTCTATTGAGAACTATACCTCATGATCTGGGGTAATACCAGGTAACTCATCAAGAAAAATATCATTTTATTCCATTGCAATGGGAATTTACTAAAGTTTTAGGATTTACTTCAACAAAACCATTTGGGAAAAGTATTCTTCTTCATAGGGTATCAACACCCACACCATTGAGGGATTTTCAAAAGAATATTCATGATCTTATTCACATTTGTATAGGAGCATGGGATGGTTTAGAATATGAAAAGATATTTTCTTTTCTTAATAGTTGTTGTGTGCTCTATATAATGAGATCCAACCCATTCTTAGTATCGATTTAAAATCCACAAAAAGGAATTATTGTGAGATTCACTGGAAGAATATTCCCACATAAACCAATAAGTGAAGTTTCAAACACTTGGGTTGGAATGATTATACAAATAGACATTTTTACAGATATCTATACTTCAAGGTATTAGGATTTCGATTCAATAATTCTAGAAAACTTGCTGGATATAAAGGAATGTATAGAACTAGAATCAAATAAGGCTTTTTCCATTCTTGATTGAATAATAAGTGCACCTTGTATGAATTCGTTTTCCTGCTCCACTTCAGAAGTAGTGATGTTATTAGATTTGCCTTTCTCTTTTGGATTTGGTGGATGCTGATGCTGACTACTCCCAAAGAACCATAGCTTAGTTCACTGACTTTCATAGCACCCTTTCTTCCTAAATTTGAAGCATTGAACCATTGGTGATGCTCTCCTTTCCTCCATCACATTGGATATCTTCATCACGTCTCTTCGACATTCATGAGATTTGTGGCCTTATCTCCCACACTTAAATCATTTCCCTATTCCTTTGAGGTAGTTACCATGATGCTTTTTCCCACATTTTTGACACATGGGTGGTTGGATCCTCTTTCCTCCTTTTTCATTTGACCCACCGGTTTGAAACAATATTCCTCTCTTCATATATCGAAAACCATGGGACCATTATCCAAAATCCTTGTATAATTTGAGATCATATCGAACCCGTTCTTCATAACTCCCAAAGTCTCAGATATCAAGAGCCTTTAGAAGGCATGGTTTTAAATCACTAAAGAATCTATCTATTTTTTATCATCGTTGATAACAAAAACTAGAATAATATCTTGCAAGCCTTGTGAAGTTTTCTTCATAAGTCATAATAGATTCACCTTTCTTTTTCTCCAACTCTATAAACTCTCTCTACATTTTTATATGAAGAGTTCAAGGGAAATACCTATTAAGAAATATTTTATTAAAGTCCTCCTAATCCATCTCTTCTATTTCATCCTTCATATTGGTGTTCTTTATAAATTCCCACCATTGATCATATTCTCCATCTAAATGATAGACGACTAAAGTCACCTTCTCATTCTCAAAATAGCAGATCATAGAAAATAGCTTCTCTATTAAGTCAACTCATTGTTCTGCACAAAGTGGATTAGAAGATACACTAAATGTCAGTGGTCATTTACACATAAAGTACTAAATAAATAGTTTCACATTCTTGGGTGAAGTCATACATTATTCATGGTTTGGGCCATTATTCATATCCTAAGATATTTGGGTAAGCATTTCCATGAAGTTTTTAACTCCACCTCACAAGGCATTGGTAATATCATTTAGGAAATCGTTTCATTTTGCTTCACATGATTTGTTGGACTGGTTTCTCTTGGTTCCCACTATTTTATAAAATAGAAAAGTTTTGAACAAAATGTAATTTAAAAATCATGAATGAATAATTTATTATTTTGTGTAATCAAATATAAAGAAATATCTTATGGGATCCCTATATTTATAATTTTTCTAAAAAAAATATTCTTGGATGTATACATATACTTAGTCTTATCCTAAGGGTTTTAACTAATGTTCTTAAATCCTAATTCCCAAATTAACTACACAATGCTCTAATACCAACTATAGCGACCCTAATTTGTCTTACATAACTATTACATCATAAACAACATAAAAGAGATACAATATAGGATACAAAGGTTTAATGTATTGGGAAAATTAGGACCATCCATCACTTATGCATAATAAAACATAAACATTTATTTAAAATATTATTCTTTATACTTTTAAATCTCACGTTCTCCTTAGTACATGTAGTCACATGAGGATATACATAAAAAAGAGTGAGTTAAGTTCCTAGTAAGTGGATGAATAAGAACATGAATCAATATAACATGGGTGAGAATAATATTCATCATCATTATATAATAATATGATCAAAATCATAATCATGATAGAAAATATTAGATAAATCCAAAGAATATGGAAATGCATAAAAATGAAAATTCATGTCTTAGTGGTTAAATACCACACATAGTTGTGAACAAATAAAGCATCATGCTTATGAAAAACATATGTGCATAATCATATCATTATTATTGAAAAAAAAGATACCATAATTTTCACGTATATTTCAAATTATCTCATGAGATACATCACATTACCCAATGAATTGGAGGGCTATATAATTCCGGGTCCACCCATCACATCATAAAATTTACATAATCATGCATGCCGCATTAAACATATATCAATCAAAGTCATGAAGTAACTCATGTAAAGGAATTGGGTTTCATAAATATTTTATAAATCATGATCTCATGAATAAAATTGGTGTTCCCAAATGGAAAATGGAAAATAACACATTTTGTTTAAGAATAATCATTTTTGAGTGAAGAAGAAATAACTCAAGAGGAGTAAAGATGTGTTTTGGAAAGAAGAGTTCTTTTATAGAATCTTTTTATTTTTCATAAAATCAAGTTTGGAAACATGTATATTCCCAAAAATAAAAATGGAAGAACAATGAAATTATATTTATGGAACATTAATGGAATATACACATTGAAATTTTTCATGAAGTAGGGATAACCTAAAGAAAGGGAGTTGGGTTTGATAATCCCCTTACCTAATGTCTAAATACGTTCTGCACTTGCACTTAATATCAAATATAATAAAATTATATTCATTAATTACTAAATCCAGAACCTATTATACATTTATTTTATTTATTATAATTTTATTAAGTTTGTTTATGGAGATTTCTATGAGTTATAGAGTTCAATATCATCATTCTAGGAGTGTTTGTTTTCATGGTTTTCATGACCGGTTCACTTGTACATAATTATGGACGTTATTGTAAAATGAGAATAATTATCTAGAAGTTAAATGAAGTGTTATTAATGAAATTACAGGATTATAAATGGTCTCATATATCATTTGGTTTTCTAGTATGAGGATGATTCATTTGATAAAAAAATTAATGATAAATTTTTAGTTTATTTTGGTGGTTTTTCCAACCATCACGAACTAATTTCATTTTATTTAATATTATGTCTATAAATTAGTTATAAAACATGATAAAAGTTATAATATGTATATTAAAATCTTATTTAATGATAATAATGGTTTTATGACTGACCTTGAAGGTGGTAATGGAAACTGAAAACTCATCATCCATGAATACGGTAAATTAACATATCATGGATGATGCTTTATTTTTTTAGAATAAAAGGAGAATTGAAGAGATTTGATGACAGATATTCCATTCACATAATAAAGTTCTGGTATATATATAATAATGGAGTTATCATTCTACTTTGTATTGGGGAGTTTAGGAGAAGATAAGAAAATAAAATAAATTTAAAAGAGAATGAAGGAGGATTTTACCTCTTGAATATAGTCTTCTTAAGAACCTCCTTAAGGCACCTGGTTTTGGTATTTTGTTGATATCAGAAGATCTAGTATGTGGGGAAGACTCTTGGTAAGTTAATTGGGTAGAATTTAGACAAGATACAACTCTTATAATGTGTGAGGAGAAGGGATGGTATTTATAGGGAGATGAGAGAGGTATTATTATTATTATTATATTCATTAGTAAATTGTTTTTTATCAATACTATAAATAGTGTTGATTCATATGACTAAATATAGTAAATAGTTAAGTATAGTTTGAGATAATGTGTTCTTATATAATCCATACATCAACCATGACTAAAAAATTCTTGGATTTTTCTTATACCGTAAATTTCTGTATTTCACTATTCACCAAAATTTCAACTATTTTATAAAAAACTAAAAAATTCACTTTATAAATTTTTAGATGTGTAGATTTCAAAAATGGAATCCATTTTATGAAGATAATTTTCTAAATATGAGAAATTTAATTTTTAATTAAAATCATAATTTATTCAAAAAATAACGATTTTAATATTATAACCGATTTTATGACACTTTGAAAAATTAATTAAGGACTTATAAAATTATATTATAATTATAATGAAATAAAATATTAATTTATGAATCTATTTTATTAAAATAAATTTTCTTTTAAATCATTATATTAATTATAAAATTGTAAATAAACATATACATTTCACAAAAATACCAACACTTAATTTATCATTTTTAAAACATTTATTTACTTATTCCATGATATAAATACATCATATTTTAATTTATATGATTCTTATTTTATTTATACTTTCATAGGTTAGGTTAATATTCTAACAGCTTAATTACTATTCCTAACAGTCATATTAGTATTCCAATGGTCAGGTTACTATTCCAAAAGTATAGGTTCCTTAGTTTCTTTAAACACCACTTATTTCATTTATTCAATATTCAATTATATTTTATCTCATGGATATATATATATATACTTTCATCTTTAAAATTAACATTATGTTTTATTTCTATAACTTTTTTTGTGAGTGTAGTCATTCTTGTGGATCGAGAAGATCCAAATTTTCCCATTATTATCTTATTTTCTATTTATTTTCCTGTTGTAATATTTGTTTTCTTTGGTTTATTTTATAACTAATTAATCATTATTCATTTATAATGTTTTTATGTGATATATGTGTTTCATGAAATCATTATAATAAGGTATATTTCATTGATAAAATTCTGGATTGTTACAGTTTGTGACTCCAAAGGATACTAAAAAGATATATAAATTGAAAAAACTCTATTTATGGATTAATGCAAGAATCTAGGTCATGGAACATTTATTTTGATGAATCCAGAATATAATTTCATTTCATATATACGGAATGTGATCCTTGTATCTACAAATGGTTTTGTGGGAGTGCAATCATTTTCTTAATAGTATTTGTCGATGACATATTACTTATTAGAAATAAGATACCAGTCTTACAATTTGTTAAGTTCTAGTTGAATAAATCCCAATCAATGAAGTAATTAGGAAAATCATCATATATCATTGGGATCAAGATCCATTGTGATAAATCCAAGAGCCTACTTGACCTAATTCAAAGTATATACATTGACAAAATACTGAAGAGATTCAGTATGGAAAAATCGAAGAGGTGATTATTAATAGTGTCACATGGCATTCATCTTTCTAAGAAAATATATCCTTAGAAACATGAGGAAAGAAACAGAATGAAAATGATCCCATATGCATCAATGATTAGGTTACTCATGTATGTTATGCTATGTACTAGGCTAGATGTCACCTACACATTAAGTGTGGTAGGAAGATATCATGCTGACCTAGGTGACCACCATTATATAAAAGTCAAGACAATAATTAAGTATCTAAGTCATAATAAGGATATATTCCTAGTTTATAGAGGATATGGGGAAATATTCATCAGTGGATATGCATATTCTAATCTCCAAATAAGCTCAAACGAGATACATCTTCACTTTTAATGGAGGTTCTATGAGTTGGAAGAGTTCAAATAAGGTTGTAGTCATAGATTATATAGAGAAGTCCAAGTATATTGTGGATTATGAGGTAGGAAAAGTAGTATGGATGTGAAACTTTATCCAAGTGCTTGTCCAGGTACCTAGTAGTAAAGATCCTATCATAATCTATTATGATAATACTACAGTAGTGACTCTCACAAAGGAGTTAGGGTCACATCAAAGAATAAATAACATACTTCAGAAGTATCATCTCTTGATGAATTTTTATTAGATAGGTGATGTTACGGTGAGAATTATTTCCATGGAAGCTTATATGGTGGACCCCTTGACTAAAACCTTGACTCAATATAAACATGATTATCATGTGAGGTATAGTGGACTGAAAGTCATAGGCAGCTGACTCTAGTCCAAGTTGGATTTTGTTGGATTTGGAATCCTAGGACCAATTGTTTGTAATTTTATTACATGTATATTTTATGATTTTAATATTAATAACACCTTATTAAATATTATTCATTTTTCTTCATAACTTTAATGTAATAATTTCCTGGAATATATGACGCATTGATAAGGTCATAACAGTTCCCTACTATGATTAGAACCTTGTAGTGCTATAATGATATTCTTAAATATAGTTTTTTAGTAAGATAAAATACTATGATGGGAAAAAAAGTATATAGAATATAAAGTGTGGGTAATCATAAGCGGATTAGACTTATTCTCATGAAGTTTTCACTTAGTAATCACTAAGATGACAGATTATGAGAATATACTCGCCAGTAGGAATTTTGCATGTTTTGATGTCATCAGATATTCATATCTACAAGTGTGTGTAATGGTCCTTGGACTTTAAGATTATTATTAATGAATGTTATTACTTGCATGCTTAGATGTATTTTTTAATCCATGATGATAATAGTTTATGGTTAATTTTGATATATTGTGCGCGTCATGAGTGATATGTTATTAATGGATAAGTTGATGAAAGATTTTCCCCTTCCATATTTATGGAAGTTGATATCTTAGACCTTTGATTAGAATAGAACTGTTTCCCTAAATTCCATGGCCATGGTATAATGACGTGTTTATTTCAGATGGAAAATGAAATATGTATCAAGCATATAGGTTGGTGACATAAAAGTGTAACCTTCTTGATGAGATATTCCGACAAAGGGATTATATCACACAATGAGCATTTTTATGTGGTTATCGTCATTTCGAAATTAAGTTCTTTATCTTGGGTTCCTTGACCCATTTCTAGACAGTAACTTGGAATTTATGCAAGCCTTCATAATTCCAACGAGAAAGAATCCTATAGGGTCACAAACTAAGTATTTCTATTTAACTTGTTTAAATTCTATTTGAATTTAATTAATTAAATAAATATTATTCTCAATATTGAGGAATAATTTTATTCACATTTTATTGATCAAAAATATTTATTGATGAATAAAATAATTAATATTTATTCATATGTTTAATAAATTCTCAAGGAGTTCAAACAGAACAAGACCATATCTGGTTAAAAATATTAATTAACAAGCCAGTTAAATAATATTTGTTATTGTGAAGTTGGCACACACCAAAAAATAATAACAATAATATTATTTTTATGATACATAGGGTTTATTAAAGGTTATAATATTATTTAAGGTCCAACATGAAATTATTAATAGATGGTTATGTCTATTATGTGATAAGTGGAAAAATAGACAATCATTGCACAAAAAAAAAATTCTCTCTCGACTTCTCTCTCTCTCAAGAATGATAAACGCAAGAGAGATTCATTCAACACAAAAGGATTAGAAATCAACACGAACAACACAAGATAATCAATTCACTATTCTAGCACCCAAAAATCGATTGGTGAAACTTGGAGATCAAATGATCATGTGTGTGTCATAACTAGTGGCATTCTACCCTTGGATCCTCACACTGCAACAATGGAAATCTAAAAAGGGTCTTTCAAAAGATCAGCATCATCAATTAAGAAAGGATCCTAAGCCTAGTTATTTATTTTCTTTAGATATAAATAAATTATTTATAAATTTAATGTGAAAATATCCTCTATTGGGGTTCTGAGACATTTTTTTAAAAGAAATTTTAAATATATCTCCCACCTCCGACTCTTTCGCTGTGTCCGAAACCTTCAAAAAACAAGGTGGATGATGCATTGAGTAAGAGGAATCATGGATTTTTAACCATGATGAGAATTAATAAGGATACTATATACAAAGATATAATAAATATGGATATGGTGATTTATAGGCAAAGGGATTCATTATTAATTTTCTAAGAAATTGCTAAACCATCCTTACTAGAAAAGATAGAGAATCCTAGTAGGATGATTAGAACTTGCAAAGGAATATTAAAGTATTAAATTATGTGGAATTGATAGACTTCATCTATAGAGATTGAGTGGTAAAGTTTGGAAAGATTTTATGTGTTCTATCCATGCCAGAGTTAAAGATGGAACCACTTGATGAAGCACATAACTTAAATTTATTTGGTAGCACAAAGATGTATATGGATTTAAAAGAACATTTATGGTGGGATGTCATGAAGAAGTAATTTTCAGACTATGTGTCTATATGATTAGTCTTCCCATAGGTAAATTCTGAATGAAAAAATCCTAAGGGAGTCATGTAACCCATGCCTATACCAATATGTAAGTGGGACAATGTTATAATATACCTTTTCAACAGACTCTCAAAGACTCAAAGGAAGAACAATGCTGTATGGGTCATCATTGATCATCTTAATATTTTTTCTCCTTTCTTATAAATAATAGAAGATCTACCCCTTGAGTTCTTTCTTAGCTTTATATTAATGAATTCATAAGGCTTTATGGGGAACCACTATCAATTGTATTGGATTCTGACCCTCAGTTCACATTAAAATTATAGAAGAGTCTTCAAATGTCTCTCAACACTGAGATATATTTAAGATTTTCCTATCATACCTAGAATTATGGTCATTCTGAAATAACTATCTAGACTCTAGAATACATGCTAAGATCATGTTCTCCTAACTTCCAAGGCATGTGTGATCAATATCTACCTTTGGTGGAATTTACATACAATAATAACTTCCATTCGAGTATCCGGATGGCATCATAAGAAGCATTGTATGGGAAGAAGTGTCATAATTCCAAACTATTAGGAAGAAATTGGAGAAATAAAGTTATTTGGATTAGATATTGTAGAGGAGATAACTATTAAAGTACATACTATTCAAGATCACATTAAAGCAGCCCAAAATAGATGAGCTATGTTGATAATCAAAGGAAATATTTGGAATTTAACATGATGGATCATGTATTATTGAAGGTTTCACCTTATAAGGGAGTCATAATATTTGGTAAAAAGTATAATTTAAGCTCTAGGTACATTGAGACTTTTGAAATACTACAAATAATTGGGGTCATAACTTACTGATTGGCTATGCTGCCTAACCTTTCTAAAGTAAACTACATCTTCCATGTTTCTATACTGAGGAAATACATACCATATTCAATGAATTTTCTCACATATAAGGGAATATTTTTTTTTCATGGATTGTCTTATAATGAGCTTGTACATATTCTTGACACTAGAGATCAAGTGTTGTGGAATCTAATAACATGATTGGTGATATTCTTTTGGAGAAATCAAAAACTTGACGAAGAAACTTGGTAGCCTAAAGAATCTATGATGAATTAATATCCACACTTGTTCAATATTTTATATATAACCAAATATCTAGGACTAAATTATTTAAGTGGGGGAGAATGTAATACTTGAGACTCTACTATAGTAGGTAAACACCATATCTTGAACAATCACGAAATACACCATTTAAAGAGCCTTTATTCAAGAATTTATTTAATAGATTAATTTAATAATTTTAAATTAACAAAAATAAATTCATTTTTAAATTCATAATATCTAAATTAACTTATAATTATTTTTTGAGCTAATTCTGAAAAGGTTGATTTTTAGTCAAAAATACGGTTTTCATGAAACTTGTAATTAGTATGACTTTATCATTATATAAGAATAACATAGATGTTTTAGAAGCCTCTTTGATATTAAAATAAATATATTTATAAATTAAAATAAACCATTTAAAAAATACTATTTTAATTAATAAAACCCATGAATATCATTTTATAAAAACAAGTAATATTTTATTAATACTATTTTTCATCTGTTTATCAAATTACATTCATGCATGAGGATATTAGGTTTTTGATTTATTTTAATGTCACATAAATATTATTTAAAAAATTTCAATCTTCCTAATATCATTAGAATCAATAACATTAATAATTTTTTCCTATACATAAACATTATTCTTAAAAATACACTTTTATAAAAAATAGGTTTTTACATGTTACATGCGCTAACGTTAAGATTAAATTCCATACACATAGAAAGTTCATTTGATAAAATTATTCTTATATTTTAGATAATAATTTTTAATATTATTTAATATTTCCAATTTAATTTTGGGGTATAAAATTTATATTTTTAGGATTAATTCTAATCACCACAATAATGGCGAAACAATTATTTTAAAATTATCGTTTTTATTAATATTAAAAAATTTATACTGATTAAATTAAAATTAAATCCATTAAATAATAAATATAATATGACATGTAAACATATAAATAAATATATTAACAATAATTTAATTTTTAATCAATAATAATTAATATTAAGAATCTATAATGTTCAAGTCATTTTTTCTGCTAAAATAGTTTTTCGACACACTATCTATTTTTATTTAAAAGTTAATTTTATAATATTTTTAAATTGAATTAGATTAAATAGAGGTCAAATTTGGTTCCATCACAACCAATTTTGGTTTTATTGTCTATGTTATATGTTTAATAAAACACAAAATCAATTAGTTAAAAACTACTTACCTAGTTTAAAAGAAAGAATAAAATGTAAAAACTTAATGGTAAAACCCTATAACATGTTTAAAACATGTGTGGAAACACTTGTAATATTGAAATGAGATTATTAAAATATGAAGGTTTTTCCAAAAATTTACTCAAACTACATCCTATATATCCTCTCCTAGATGTCCCTCACACCCTCTTAATACCCTGGTCACTCTAATTTAGCTTAATCCTTTAAATTCCAATGAGTTTTCCAAGAAAAGATCAAATATACAATATAAGTATTATCTCCTTCTTAAATTTTTATAATTATTATTACTATTCTAAATACATTATATTCATAACAATATAATGAAAATAATATCATAATTATACTGATATTTTATTATATTAATTATATAATCATTATTTATTACTCTCTATCTGCTAAGAAAAAAAAGCGTCGTTAGTGCATTGGGTGAACTACTGCCGCCGCAAAGTGACACCTTCCATTTTTCAAAACCACTATTCATGGATGATAAAAATAATTAAATGAATTAATAAATATTATATATATAATATAAATATATTTTTAAAATATAAAATTATAATTTACCTTCTTTCCCTCTCATTTGTTGTGAAATGGAAACAATATTCATGTGTCTGTATGAACTATTGCCTCCATGAGAAATGAGTTTCATTTGTCTTCACCACCCATCATGGATGGATTTAAAATATATTTAATATATAAAAATTATTTACATACAATTATTAATATTTTGGATATTATTAAACTATTTTATGATTCTTTCCACCATGATCAATATACATAAGAAGTTATGAAAAAATGACTAAATAAACTCAAGTAACCGATATAGGCACGAAATATATATAATAAATAAATAAAATTTGATAATAAATGGTATATATTAAATTAAATAAATAATAAAAAAGTTCCTAAGAAGCTATATAATAAACTTAACTTGATTATTCATAAATTTAAGTGCATGCATCGAATGAATCTGAAAGAAGGTAAGGGTTTTCCTTCTCAAATTACTCTATTTGAGACATATTTTGTATCATGAGCCTAATTTACTTTATGTGGTGTGCATAATAACTATTTGAGTTTTTATTTTATGAAATTAATTTATTTATGGTATTTTATGATCAATTTTGAGTCCTATATTTTATGAGGTTATGATTGAATTTCTACCTGAGCCATGGGTGGGGGTTTACATCTAAACTTTCATTATTTGGGGATCATGTTATAATCACCACCTATTTTATTTTGTGTAGTTCATAAATTTTGATGGAATTATTTTTGATATTTTATTCATTAAATATAATGTATTTATAACTCTTTATTTTTATACCACTCTCATATTTTTTTTGATTCAAGAGTTACATTATCCATGGTGAAAAAACTATCCTAAGTTTTAGTAAAGTAAAAGTGTGTGTAATTTCCTAGAAAATATATCTAGGTTTGGATACTAGAAAGTGGATGTGGCAGTGGAATAGATGAACCAAGGGGTAATCAACTTGAAAATTTTTGGTTTAGAATTAACTCAATCATCACCTTGATGCATGATGAGTGGGCCTAAAATTTCACACCTAGTGAGACACTCATGGGGGATATCTTTTGAAATATTTACACACTCTTTATGAACCACGATGAAGGATTTTTCCTAACATTTCCTTGGTATACTACTAATCCAATCTCTTAAATCCAATTATTATCTTACATGGATAACATATCACACTATAAGTACCCTCACCACTATATTTCTTTGATAAGGGTACTTCATGTTACTTTGATGACACCCCACTGCTTCTAATTTGATTAAGGGATTCTATCTTAGAAATCCAAAATATTCTATTGAACATGGATGTATTTGATGTCTGTATTTATCAATATATAAATAGATTATTTTTTTATAAATAGGTTCATTATGGAATGATATGAAAGGTTTGATGAATCTTATGGTGAATGCATTTGACATAATCAGGTGAAAGGTGTGGACAGAAATTATATAGCCTCTCGATGCATCGACAGGTCTCACGAGACAAAATATGTTGGGTTTTGGCATATGCCTATCCCCTTGACATGTAAAGTGTCTTGGAACAAGACATTGACAGTAATTTTATGATGTCCGAAATTCTGAATTCCATCAATATGAGATAAATGATTATTGTTATCCATGTTTTCATTTATTTACATGGACACAACATTCCCTCTATTTCAGTTGATTATGGATTAATGTTGTTCATTTATTCTTTCCATATCACATATTCCTTGTTTATGTTATGTAATATTCTAATTTATGTTACTCCTTATTAAGTATCTGATCTCACCCTTATTTTTTCCCTTTCCCCATTTAACTTAGAGGAGGACTATGTGTATATGATGGAAGGGATAATCCTATTCTCACAATATGTTCATATTGTATCTTATGTTTTGAAATGTATTGTATATATGTATCTGGTCTTGAAATATTACTAAATTGTTTGATCCTTTGATAACTCTTGCACTTTGTACCAATTATTTAATATAACTACCGACTCTGGGTTTATAGAGTATTGGATGTTACAACTTGGTGCTTCAATCTTGATGAGTATTTGAAAATCATGAAATTTAGAAAAGGGAAAGTGGACATAAACATTCATGTGAAGAAGAACAACACTAAATCAATCAATTTGATTGTATATGTTGATAATATCATCTTTTATAGTGATGAAGAAACATTGTGTAAATATTTTTCCATACAAAATAATAATAGATTTGAGATGTCCTTACTTGGTAATATAAATTTATTATTGGGCTAGTAAATTACCCAAGCAGCTATACATGTGTTTATCTCTTAGTAAAATATTCCAAGTAACTAGAAAATATTTGGAATGTAAGAGTCAAGATGAGTGTATATACCAATTTTAATGGTAAAATAATTAAGTAAAGATGATGAATGACAATATGTGAATGTTAAATATTTAAAGAAATTGATTAGTAGTCTTTTGTATTTTACCTCCTTAATGATAAATATTATATTTTCTTCTACAAATTGTGATAGGTATCAACAAAATATGAAGGATTTATACTTGATAACAACAAAGTGGATTCTCAAGTATGTTAAGAATACATCCAATTATGGTCTTTTATATGAGAAGAAATTTGAGTTATAATTATATGGTTTTACAGATGCTAATTGGGATGGTCATATTGAATACCTTAAGTCCACATCAAGAGAAGCATTATTCATTAATGAAAGATGTGTGCATTGACATAGAATGAAGCAATACCCCATTACTTTGAGTACCACCAAGTATGAGTATGATTATATATCACTATTGGATACACAAATGATACATATGGAGACTAAATTCAAATATATGTATGTTTATGTTGAGTATCCACTGGTCATTGTTTATGAAAATCAAAGCATAGAAATTTTTTCCAAGAATCTAGTGTAACATTAAAGATCAAAGAAAATAGACATCAAATAACATTTATTAAAGGGGAATTTTGATGAAAATAAATTGAGGCTATAACTTTTTCTATATAAAGATAAAGTTACATATATTCTCACAAAACCCCTCCCAACCAAGAATTATGAGAAGCTGAGATAGAGGATGGGTATGAAACCCATTACCTAACATCACTTAGGTGTGTTTTTGAAACTTTACCCTATTTTTAATCATTTTTTATTTAATGTAAAGGTGAGATATGAGTTATATGGGGAGAAACCTAGTTATTAATGAATGATTTTAATCCATTTATTGAGATGTGTGAAATGAATCCTCTTGAAATATACTTGAAGTATAATTTAATAAATGGTATCACATAAAAAATCTGTTTATGAAAAACTTTGAGGTTTGAATTAATCTATATTGTTTTCTACACTGATCTTTCTAATATATATAAATAGAGTTTATTGATTCATTAATCACTTATTAGATATGAGTGGTGCCACCCCAATTTGAAGACCATTTGTCTTTATTTTCAATAAGGGGGAGAAAAGGCATTTCAGTTCTTAATACATTTTTGATGCTCCAGCCCAAATAACTAGGCTTGAGTTGGAGAGCCACACGACCTCATGGATACCTCCTTGTCTGTAAAAGGATGCTGACTAGTGGTGAGGTACTTTGTCATTTAGTGGGGAGACTATGCACTCGATATCTGATAACTATCCATAAGAACATAACAGATGAAATAATAAATAAATAAACACTGGAATAAACAAAATAAAATATAAATAATAAAACCATATAAAAAATAAAATTAGAATAAAATCATCAGTATATCCAAGTAAAAAAGGATTCCTACTTAAAAAATAAATATATATTCAATCAATAAAAGTAAAAAATAATGATAGAGGCATAGTGTAAAAATATCCCATAGCATGTCCCGACATCGCCTTAAATTCCCATTTTACTCCACATGATTAAAAACTAATTATTGGGATATTTCCCTTGGCTGGATCCCTAAAAATATGTCTATACATGCACTAGTATTCCTTTGTAGGGTTTGGGTATAAACCCAATTGTAAACCACCGATGTTTCATTATCATATGTGTAGAAAGTATATGAAGGTGTATACAATGATAGAAGTAATTAACTCAATATACAAATCTCATTAGGTCATCATGCACTAACCAGACCACTATAAACCTCAGACATAGCTAATTAAACTCCATGATAGAAGGAAGAGACCATTCAAGACACAATAAAAATATAGAACATATCCAATGTATTCTAACTCAAGGAACAATCCCACCTATAGTACTCGGTCATATCTCATATCAAGTACCTGACCACTCCCTTCTCATTCAAGGTAGGTCACCCATCACATTACAGACCACTCCTTCTCACTCAAGGTTGCTCTTAGTTTTCATTTATGACCATGCCTTCTCACTCAAGGCTAGTTACACATCCCATCCCAAACCATACATTCTCACTCATGGTTGGTCTTACATCACAACTCTAACTATGAATTATCCCTGAAGGCTAGTCATATATCATATCTCTAACCACACCTACTTACTCAAGGTGGTCACACATCATGTCTCAGACCACACCTTCTCACTCAAGGTTGGACTATACATCATCAATATCATATCATCGCACTGTGAGACACCATCATCTCACTCAAGATATGCTAATAACTATCAGTATTAACAAGTAACATAAAATATATAAAAAATGAATAACTTACAAAAAATACCTCTAATGTTTCCCATGATCATATTTCCTCATCTATTCACCCATCACTATAAAAAGTGAAGGGACACTCCATTTAAATCTAAATACCAGTATACCATGTCACTCTAACCTAAACTAATCCAAAACTACTCACTTTAGGCCAAATCCACCCTGGTAGAAAATACAACCTCTACCCATGGAATGAGTAAATATTACACATTTTCCAAGCCGTTAATCCATAACCCCCCATCTAAGGGTTCATACAAATCCATAAAAACCTACACATTCATTGATACCAAAAAGAAACTCTACAGGGATAACTCATGCACCCACATAAAATTTAATCCATATAACTTCATATAAAATTTGTAACATAAAGAATTTCTACCTCAATATTGATGGAGTGTGTTCACCAATTAATGCTCTACGATTCAACAATAATCCATTAAACACTTAAAATTAACCCCAAACCTCATAATTAGGGTTTATGATGAAAAACCAAGAAACAATGAAAGAATAAGGGATATAGGGCTTAGAAGGGATTAAATGTACCAAAATAACCCTTTTCAATGAATAATGATTCAAATAAAATAGAAGAGAGGATGGAAGAGCTCAAGAATCTAAGGTGTTGTTGAAAAATATGCTCAAGTCACATAGGGGCTGGGGGAGAAGGATAAAGAAGAGATAAATTGGTTTAAGGTAGATTTTTGAATCCAAACTTTAAAAAAACTACCAAGGCCCTTGGTCATGACATGTCCATGATGGTTACACCGTGATACCTATTCATGAGGGACACATCATGGCATGACCCATTTTAATGACAACATGATCTCTCCTAGATTGAGGTCTTGACCCCCTATAAAAACATCACCACAACATTACCTAGGGTGGTCACATTATGATGGCCCTTATCATAGGTTCCCCACACTGTGATTCCCTTCTATTAGGATGTATCACTCCACCTTCACCCCTACCTTTGTGCTAGAGTCCACACCATGAAACCCTTATCACACTGTGACCATACATAAAGATTATAAATCCTTAGGGTTGAGAGTTTACCAAAATCAGCTTCCCCAGGCCTCACACCACGGTGAACCTTCTACATTCCATGACCTTATCTTTCATAGTAGTCTTAACACCATGAATCCCCTAATTCATTCCATAAATACCAACCTTCTATAGAGTTATAGCTCTAAACCACCAAAAATTCTCTAAATCTTGATCCTAAACACTATAAACATCCTTAATAACCTAAATTCATCAATATGCATAAAATTAATTTGAAATTTAAAACATAACACACTGTGAAATTTAAGGGGAATTACAAAACCACCTCTTATGGGATTCTCATCCTAGAGAAACATTTCAAAGGGTACTTAATTAATATCTCTGAAAAAATCACTCGCATATCGATTCACACTCCTAGGTCTCCTCCTAGATCCACTCACATTTCCATAATACCTAGAAAATTGGCACCATCATTCCACACAATACATTCTCACTCTAATCCACTATACGCTTTGGGTGCTCCTCAAATGAAACATCTGGATCCAACTCAACATCATCACTACTAGTAATACATGTGAGGGTACAAATCATACTTCATAAGATAAAAAATGTAAAACATATCATACATACCTTAGTGTTTTGGAGTAAGAGTCAACCAATAATCCACTGCTACAATACATTCTATAATCTCAAATGAACTGACAAACCATGGTGTGAGCTTTCCCTATCTCCTTAAATTACAATGACCCAACTGATATGATACCGACAAGAATACCTAGTCACCCATAATGAACTCTAAGGGTAAATTCCACCAATAAGCATATGAATTCTACCTACTCTAAGTGACAATCTATTTATTTTGAATAAACTACACCTGCTTAGTGGTATATTATACAAATCATGACTCTATCACCATTGCATAACCCACCTCTGACCTGTACAATGGATAGTGGAATGAAATACCATAAAGATACTCAAAGGGATCCATCTGAATAAAATCCTAAAATCTATTATACTATAAAAACTTTTCCAAGTCTAGATATTTATCCCATGCTCTACCAAAATCATGTACACACACCCTAAGCATATCCTTTTGTATCTAGATTATCCTATTAGACTTCCCATATTTTTATGGGTGATATGATGTACATAGATTCATATGAAACCCCATTTCCTTCTATAGGACCTATTGTAATCTCAATGAAAAACATGCATCTTGACTGATACTATTCTCATAGGTACCCCATGAAACTACACTATCTCATAGAAATATAGCTTTCCCAACACATCCACTGAATGAGTGTCCCAAATAGGAAATAATTCTTCATATAGTCAGCCACCATCCCTATTGAACATGACCACTTAGGGTCCTAGTTTTTCCTATGATAAATGACATTGTCACCTTGTCCCACTACTATGTTGTCACTAAAAGGGTTTGAAGTAACCCACAAGGCCCCGAGTTCTCCACCTTTATCTTGTGATAGATAAATCAATGAGTGAAAAACTCCATAATATCCTTCCATATACCTAGCCACTGAAAACAACACATGATATCACACGATATCTTAGTTAACCCCAAATTCATATCCCATCGTGAGGCATGATCATCCATCATCTCCTCCTATTTCATAGAGGAATGAACCACTATCCTACCATGGATGTAAAGAAACTCTTCCTCATCCTAAGGGTATCTCGAGACTGAATCATATCCCATGATATATTCCTACATTATAATGAAATTTAAATTAGGATCTGAATAAACCTTCAACATATTTATCAATGAAGTGGTAATGACCATAAAAGCATAGGTAATAACTTTTTAATCCTTTGACACATCCATCTTCCAGTTAGTATGAAATATTATTAGATTTCACTCCTCATTGGATGTCTAAAATCCTTACTCCCGAGCCTTCCTATTGATAGAATCATAGATGACATTCCCCATTCCTATGGAATATTCCATCTCAATGTAAAAGGTTTAGAGTTACTTGACTAAATATATCTACCACAATCTCATGTCCCACTAGGAAAATTTTCCCACAATATCTTATGGTCTATATATAAGAAACAATTATCACTGAAGAGATAGTGACATTGAAATGTCAAGGAGTGAACTACAATAGCTTGATATAAATCACGGGTAGGGTAGTTTTACTCAAGGGGTTATAGCTAATGATACCTATAGAGTCCACCCAATCCCCCTATATTACAAAAAAATCCAAGACTAACCCTTAAGTAATTAAAATAAATAGTATAGAAAATCCCCGAGTCTTGAAGAATTATAATTTGAGAAAATTTTAACCTCATATTTTACTCTTGGAAGGCCTCCATACACTAACTAGACCACTAAAAATTTACTCCCTTCTTTGATAATCCTATAATGATCACTTCAAAGTGAGATAAGCCCTATATAAACCATCCATAACATCCAACCAACCCAAGAAAACTCTATATGTCAAACACATTCCTTGGTCATGCCCATGAAATCACCACCACCCTTTTCTCCAGGTCAATAAAGATACTAGCCTCTAAAATAACATTCATAAGGTAACAAACCTCATGAATCAAAAAGTGAAAATTTAGGTACTTGGCATAAATCCAGTGTGCTTGAAGTTTATTAAACATGATCTCTATGTGTTCAACATTTAACTCCCAATTATGAGAATATACCAATATATCATCCACAAACACCATGATGAAGAAGTTCTAGAGGGATGTAAAATTCGGTTCATGAGGAGATGGAAATCACCAGCACATTCACCAATCTAAATGGAATCAAAATATACTCATATAATCCATATCTTCTCATAAACATCATCTTCATTATATCCTATTATCTAACCCAAAATTGATGGTAGCTCGAACGCAATGAAATCCTAGATAACCATTAGGCTCCCCTTAAATATTCAAATATGTAATCAATCCTCAAAAATAGATACCTATTCTTCACCATAACCTAATTCAAATTCAATAAATATATAAAAAAATGAGGCTACCATCTATGTTATTAGTGAATAAAACCAAACCACCCCAATGAGAGGTACTTGGATGAATAAATCCCTTTGCTTAAAATCATCAAGTTTCACCTTTAGCTCTCTCAGATTTCTTGCTGCTATATGATAAGTAAGAATTGACATGGGCTCTAAACTTGGAATGAGATCAATTGAAAACTCAATCCCCTTCTGAAGAAGGATTCCTGAGAAATACTCTAAAAAAATATCTTGGTAATGGTCCACTACTGGATGAAAAGTAGATGGAATCATCACATGATCTATTATAAGAACTATACCCACCACCTTAACTTTTATGTATTATATCCAACCAAAGTCAGGTCCTTATATACCTATTTCCGCATCCCATTCACCCATGAGAATATAATCCTCTCCCTTAAGGGAGAAAAAAGACACAAACCTTCGGTATCAATCTATGCGAGCCTATAAGTGATTCAAATAATTTATCCCAATGATGAAATAAAATATCATTATATGAAATTCCATAAAACCATATATATTCCCATATCCTAAAACCACAAAGACATAGTCTAGGCACCTCTAGGCACAATACTACTTCTTTTTGATATATGTATTAAGCACCAACATTCTAGGGAAAAACTCTTTGGCCAAATCCAACCTAGATAAAACTTAGAAAAAAATAAAAAAAATGAGACACCCCCATATTAAATAATGAAATAAAAAGTATCAAATAAATAAAAACCATACCATGAATGGTAGAAGGACCCTCTTCTCCATCCATCAGAACCTGGTCCAAAGCATATTGTTGAGTTTCTCCTTGAACCACTTCATGTTTTGATAATTATAAAATATCATATCATGATTAATTATAATTTTTAAAACTTTAATAAGTATTGTATTTAGTTTTTTATTATTTGTATTATTTATAAGTCTTAATACATTGATAACTTTACTTGTTTTATTCTATTTAACATAAATTTTAATACATTGATAACTTTACTTGTTTTATTCTATTTAACAAAAGTATTAATACATTGATATCATTACTTGCTTTATTATATTTAACATAAGTATTAATTAAGTATTATATTTAGGTTTTTATCTTATATATTGATTAAGGTAGAATTTAATTTTATTCTTATATAATTTATTTTGTCTTAGTTTGTTATCTTATGTTTTTATAAAAGTATGCTTAACTTTTTTTAGATCATAATATTGATTTGCATAAAATATCTTTAGATTTCATGTTTTGATTGGTTATAACATGTTCTAAAAGTTTCATATTGTGTTACTAGTCTAAAAAAATAATTTGATACCTTAAAATATCATTTTTTCATGATTTTAGAGTTTCTTCATAGGCGATTTACATAGTCATTTCTCCCACATAGATGATTCACATAGTCAATTTTTCAAAATCAGTTATCTTTTGTATTTTGATTATATATTCAGGAAAATAACTCCAAATTGATTGATTATTTTTTTAAAGATAAAAAATTAAATACATTTAATTATAATACATAAAATTCTTAATTAATTTATATCATGTCTGAAATTAGGTTCTAATATACTGGATGTTTTTGTCTAAATTCTATAGTTTTCAGAAATATTTTCTATAGTATTTTGATGATAACTTTAGTTATAGAAATCTAATTAAGGTTATTATTGATTTAATATAAATATAATTAATTTTTTTAAATATAATAAAATTGGAGATGAAGTTTATTATTTCATTTAGAAGTTCAGTTTTATGTTTTATATTTGATAAGTCAAGTTGTTTACAAATTTCAAAATTTGGCTATCTCAAAGTTTTGGATACATGATGAATTCACTTTTGAAAATACCATACATGAATATCCTATTTCAATCCCTTATGTTTAACCTATATTTAAAATTCACCCATGTAGACTTGGCTTACATGGTTCTATGAATTTCTACAGGATGTTTTAAAACCGGGGGATATACACTATTTTTCATATTATTTCACATTTACATTCACTTTGAGTTTATTATGGATATAATTAGTGTTTTATTTATTATAATATTATTTAATAATTATTTATAATCAATGTAAATAGGTTTTATGTTGTTTTATGATGACTTAAATGAGGTTTATATGGGATTAAGCGTGTATGGATATTCACGCTGATATTTTAGAAAATGCGATATTTGAAATTTAACCTACTGAAAAATGAAGAGTTTATCCTGTATATTATCATGGAGTTTTTAAAGGATATTAATATTAATTATTAACTAATATATTAGTTTTTATAATATTTTTTCTCTCTATATAGTATGATTTTTACAGAATATCAAGGGAGAGAGAACTCACAAAGTGAAAAGCTTAAATTAGAATTATTTTCAAAAATGGAGAGTTAGTATCACATACATTATAGGAGAATCCCAATGAATTTATTATCAAATTTTATGGATATATTCATAGTTATATTAATTTTTTTATTTATTATTCTAACAAATTTTGTGAACAACATGTTTTCAATTTTACAGTATGTAGAATCTTGTTAAAAGATTCTCCCACATGAAGAATCTGTTGTGGGAATTTCTAAAGATTAATTGTAGGATTTGAAGAGAATAAAATAAAAATTATTATTATAGATATAAAAATAACTATACATGCAGTAAATAAAAGAAGAGATGTGACTCTAATTTTACTCTTTCATACTGCATAGTTTGCAATTGATTCCTCTCACTTTATTGTTCAACTATTTGTAGAAGTAAACAGTTGGTTGGATGAGCTTTATTGTTTCAACCTCTTGAAGGGATTAAGAACTGTTGATCCAAATGCTTACATCTTCATCGAAATTTAGTCACTAGGTCAAACTATATTATTATTTCATTGTGATATAACTGTCTAGGTTGTATTGTCTACACCTAGTGCATCATTCATAGGGTTATAATAACCTAAAAAATTCATATATAGGTTTAGTTTGTCCCCTTAAAATATTTAGTTTAGTCTATCTCTTTACAATACTGGTTTCCAATTAACCCCTAAAACATCAGAGGAAATTATTTCTTCTATAGGAGTCAGAGTCCAGTTTATCCCCTTACATGACCAAGTTCCTCTTGACCCGTAACATGAAGAAGTTATGACTAATTGTATGAAATTCTAGGTTGGGTCTACACCTATAAAATACTAGGTTAGGTTTCCCGCCGTAAAATACTGAGTTTTTTCTAAACTTGAAAAATAAAAGAGGTTAGGATTGACCCTATAAAATTCTAGGTTATGTCTTCTCCTATAAAAGGTTGGGTTATTTTATGAACCCTAAAATAACAAGAGAATTGGGTGAAGCCTCCAGGTGTGAAAAAGGAGTATATAAAAAGTTTTCAGTCTCCTTAAATAGAGATATACCATAGTGAGTGTTATATCTCTCAGTTTGTGTGAGGGGTAAAGAGTGGATGATTTGGTCAGCTATTGGTTTGGCAGTGGTGTGGTTTGTGTTTCTCTAGTGAAGGTTTGAAGATGAGGGTATCTTGAGGGGTTGATGGTCCTGGAATAGGTCATAGTATGTTTTTGTAGCCATATTATTCTCAATATCTACTTTGGATTTCTGTTCCATCGCTCATCCCTATGTCAGTTTGGTGTGATGGTTCTCAAGGAGGCTTTGGTATTTGCTGAATGAGTAGAAAACGATGTTCCAGGAGGTGAGTCCTATATTTTATTTTCTTCTTCTTCTGGGTTTACTTTGGGGATTATCTTAGATATAAGTTATTTTAAAATAAATTTTATTTCTTCAGTTAGAATCTTTGCACAATGGAAATGATTTCCCGAGATTCAATTCAGGCGATGGAGAAGTTTTGGTATTTTTTATATCTATTGTGGTTGGTTTGGTCTTATTTTGTTCAGGGGAAATGTTTTCCAGTGTGGTTCATCACTATAATGTTGGTAAGGTTGGAGTGATGAATCTTCATGGGGTTTTACTTTGGATTTGGTTCAGTAATTTATGTGTCCTTTCATCATTGATTGGTGGGGGCATGAAGTTTTGATACAGTCTTTTCAGAGCTTGGGTTGTGCTGAAGAAAACTTTGATGATGTGATTCTGATGGTCTTGATGGGTTACAATGACAATGGTTATGGGATAACGGTTGGATTATTTAGGCGAATAGGTCGAGGCATCAATGTTAGTGGTGGAACTGTGCTTGATGCATCCAATATCACACACATGATAGTGTAAACTTTTTAATTTTAATTTTGAATGTTTGAATTTTGAATGTGGGTTGATGCGGTCTATAAGATGAAACCAGTTTTGGTTTTTTTATTCCATGTAAAAGGTGTGTGGGTTCCCACTTAACCCCTTAAAATCAATTTATTATGAAAATACCAAAAAAACATTTTAGATAAGGGTGAATAGTGTAGTGGGATCATTTAGATATGAATTAATAGAAAATTATTATTTTCATCTTTTACTTTCTTACATTTTCTTTTCACTATTTTTTCTTATATTGGTATGGTTGAATTGTTTAATATTTGAACCTATCAATTTATTCTCATAAAGTTTAAACTCTTACCAATTTTTAAAGGAATACAATTCACTCCCTCTTTTCCCTAGTCAGCACCCCTTTGGGACCTAACAATTGGTATTAGAGGTGTATCCTTTGAGGATAAATTAGTTTTTCACTTTGTTTGATACCAAAACTTTTGTTTTTGAGGTTGGATCTCTTAAGGATATATTGTGTTTCAATTAATTATGATAAATTTTTATCCTATTCTTTAACACGACTTCAGGAAATATCTTTTTTAAGGTTGACTTAAGGAATAAAAACAGGTTGAATTAAACATTGCCACCATATTTTAATAGTAGTAAGTATACTCAATGGAATATCTAGATGGAATATTATCTAAAGAGTATTGATATTCTATTTTGAAATATTATGATTAAATCTTTTATTTTAACTAAATATAATCTAGTTAATTTGAAATGAGAATATTCCATTAAACACAATCTTAATTATAAGTTTATAAATATTCTTTATTATTATTTTTTCTGGAAATATTTTTTTACAAAATTTAAAGTTGTAGTATTGCTCATGAAATTCTGAAATATCCTAAAATAATTATATTTAGAGAAGGATATTCTAAGAAAAAGAAAAAACCACATTTTCCTAAAGGACATATCACTTAAGGTAATTTACTTTTGAATTTAGTTTTTTCAAATATTATTTGTTATGGGTGTAGGAAGAGAGGACATATTAAACCCAATTGTCTAAATCTAAAAAATATAATGAAGTTAAAAAATAAAGAAAAATAAATAAGTGACTTAATGGAGTTATTCCTAAATCTCTTTCAATAAGTATGAAATTCCAAACAAAATCAGTAATGTTTTATTTATGTTAAAATATTATAAGGTAACATTTTTACCTCCATATTAATTTTCAAGTGATCTTGATTTAGATGCTATAAAATCTAGAAATATATGTGTGATAATTATAAATAAATATAGTGAATTTAGTTATAATTTTCTTTATTGTATCAATTCTGGAAATGATGAGCCAAGTATTAAAGATTTAAAGGAAATTTGTGATTCATATGAATATCAAATAAAAGAAATGACTTCTATAGATGTTTCACTCAAAGAAAAATACTAAAAGGTTTATGAAAAGAAAAAATTATCTCTTAAATTAAATAATATTGGTTTATAAGTTTTAAATATTTAGAAAGAAAATGGGATGTTGGATTAAAACATTTGAAACATAGATTCTTTCTCATATGAAAATCTATGTGATGATTTCGAATTTGTTCAGAAAGAAAATGAAAGGTTGAAAAGAAAATCAGATAAAGTTATAAATGAATATATTTGTTTGAAAAATACAATTTATAATAAATGTAATTCAAAATTAAATATTGGAAAGACTGATTATTTTAATAAATTTAAAGATAAAATGAATGGAATTAGTTGTTATTATTATTTTTCCTATTATGTTTATAAATAATTTTGTAAAAGGAAATTCTGTTGGAATTTCTTCAGTTAATTACATTAAATATGAATCTTATGGTCATTATTTTTGTGATTGGACTTTAAATTTTACTCAATATTTTGGTCATAAAATCACTTTAATTTCTAAATATTTTTTCAAGTAAAAACTATCTAAACCATCTACTACTTAGGTACCTAAAGGTATGTATTCTAAATTATGTGAAATTAAGCCATTCTTTCTACCCATGTAATATTTTTTTTCTTATTCTTATGTTTAATTTTCATGTCATTATAGTTTTATTCTTGGAATATTGGAATAACTGTTATAATATTTAGTATTTCGTTTTGGATAATATTGAATATATTTCATCATTTTGGGATTCTACCACGTGTTTCAAAATGTTACTTTTGATTTGGTTAATAATTGTGAGTAAAAATATGTTTATATGTCATGCTCTTGAATTTTCATTTTCATATGGCCAGTGAATATGTTATTTTAGTTATAAATTATGGTTTACTTGTATGATATTATCATTTTGTTACTTTAAATTTTTATAATTATCTTATAACATGTCTTTTGGCTTCTTGTATCATTAAAGTGCGTTTTTGGAGGAGTGTTCACTACTAGAATTTAAATTATTCTTTAAATTTTTTATAGTATCATTATGAAAGTAAAGAATCAATTTAGGGGGAGTTACTGTTATTCTTAATTTTTAATTCAACTTGGATATTTTAGATATTGAAACCTATTATACATAGTTTTATATATGCAGTTTTCAAAACATTAAATCTACTTTAAATACCAGATATGAACAAATTTATTTTTTCAAATTTTAAAATATGCATGAACTGGTTTTACTATAAATAAGGAAAATGAAATTATGGGGGAATAAATACCATTTTCTTATTTTTAAATTTATTCCCAACTTTTGAACTATTTAAGCATTCATTTTAATATTTTCAATTCAATTTTTAAATCTTTTTAGTTTAATTATAAACTATTTTAAAGTATAAAATCTATTTTAAATATTTAAATATGTAATATTTTAAATTTTAAATATGATTTATCAAGTTAAATACATGAGATTAAAATGAATCTTCAATATTTTATCTTAAATGAAATTTAATTTCTGTATAAACTAGAATTTTTATTCATAATGAGGTATATAGAATTTAGGAGAAGCTTTTCATTTGAAATTCATATTATTTTAATTGATATATAGAATGCATAAATTATTGGAGTGAAAAACTTATTTCAAATTAGAAATTTTCCATGAAAATTATTCTTGTATTATGTATATTTTTGAGTGTAATGGAATATGATTTTTATTTTTTTTTGGGCATGTTGGAATTTTAAATATGTACTTTTTTGCATAACATGGAAAATCAAGGGGTAGCTAATATGTTTTATTCTTATTTAGTTAGTATATGATTATACATATTGTGTACACTGAAACAATATCAGTTTTATCTTATAGAGACATTTTGATTCCATTAGACTCATAAAGAATCATATTTAATAATTTAGAGGGAATTTAAAAGTGTTTATATGATGAACTTTTTATATTTACATGCAATCTTTAAAATCTGGAATCTATTTTTTTTGGTTCAATATATTTTAAATTTTGTACACATTTTTTATTATATTACTATTTAAAGATTTTTCATTGATACTAGTTGATGTATACTTATTTTTCAAACCTTCTATTTACATGATATAATATTTTATGTAGGGTTCTCTCATTATTTTTCAAAAACCATTTTTAAAATCTGGATCCTTATATACAACTCAAAGTTCTAAAAATAGATGGATTTATAGTGGCTTCATGACACATATTTTGAAATATAGTTGTTTAGAAAGTTTTTAAATTCAATTTTATGAAATAAAATATGATTCTTTGCTTAAATTTAGGCTAAGTTAATGGTTTTGACTATGAATGAAAATTAAATTTTTTATTTCAAAAGAACTTTTTAGGAAAAGGAGGAAACCATACCAGTTCAACGAAATGAGCCATTAAACGTAGTAAGAAATAAAAAAATCATTAAAAATGAGACCAAAATTATTGTAATCACTTACCTTGTATAACCCACAATGAAGGGCATGTACCTTCATTTCTGGGTTATTTTAGAATAAGCCTTGAAAATGGTTGGTCACATTGTCCCACATTTAGATCTATCACTCTATACTAATATTGCTTTCATTAAAGCTCTATGTTATAATTATATATTGTTTATTAATCCAAACCCTTTGGTCCTCATTAAAATCGAATCGTAGTTCTCTTTCTAAGATTCTGTCCACCTCCTCCTTTGAAGCCTTGAGCTGGAATGACTATATGAATTTCTTTATTAAAATGTAGAATAAACTCCAGGTGCTTTCATTTTTCTTTTTATTTCCCTTCTTCTTTATCCCCATACACATTTTCATCTGTACCACCCTTCCCTTTTTTCTTATTTTCACCATTCTTGTCCTCTTTCTTTTCATTTTGTAGGGATGAAATCTTCATGATTTCTTGATATTGGGATGTTGTTCCACTATCCATTACCTTGGTTATTATAGAAAACCTTATTTCTATTAGCTTCGGTAGTTGAGAATAATCCTTTCGACCTTTATTTTTCTTTCCCTTACCATAATTCATCCCCTCGCATCAGGATTCCCCTTCCATCCCTTTTTATTACTTGGGATATGAAGTCCTCTAACTCATGTTCCCTCCACACGGTCAAATGATAATATGTTGGATATCTCTTCATCATTATCGACCTATGATTGATCACCTATGGTGTTTTCTTATGTTGAATATGTATGCATTCCCAAAACGACCTGAGACTCCTATTCCTGAACTGACCATGGAAAGTTTTCCCGATCATAGCCCTTGTGATCCTTCCATGACCCTTCCTCATCCAACCCTTTAAATTGGTTTATCAGATTTATATGCAGACCACTCCGTCTTAAACTTTTCCTGCTCACTAGCCTCTCCTTTACCCTGTAAAACATGCAGTACCTAGATGAAATTCTCCTAGACCTTATATCTCGATGAGTCTCCTTAGATTACCACATAGATCAACTCCTCATGAGTGGGTCTGATATAATTACTCACAACCTCCACATGAGGTAAAGACTATGGTATGTGATAACTAGGTTCCATAGAGAAAACTTCACACACCTCCTCAACTTATCCTAAGCCAGAATGGACCTACACAATCAGACTCTAGTTGACCAAATCTTGTCTTATAAGATTGAATATATACACCAGCTTTGGATCAAAGATCTTTGTTCTTGCCTCACTCTGATAAAAAAAATCATGTGCCGACCCAATCTGGATCACTATGGGGGCCTCACTAACCTTAATCCCCAATTACAGTCTTGGGATAGAAACATTCCCTTTCTGAACCCTACAACCTCGATGACATGATGGTTTTAGATGCCCCAACCATTTACAAGATGAGCAATAATTGGTCCTGGACTCAAAAACCACCACTTATTTCCATCAGAATTCTTCCCCAACCACAATCCAAACTCATTCAAATAGAGGCCTTGAAACATAAACCTCAATATAGATTATTGGGGATATTGGGTGACAAACAACATTTTTCCAACTATCAACACATAGATAGAGTCCAAACATATTTCTAAGCATACAAAGTATAGAAAATTTTTTGAAAGGCAGCGGTAGTTCTAGAAACCTTACCCACACTTCCATAGAAGGAACATCACGCTTCATGTGGAACTCATAGGTCTATCAAAGGAGGTAAAAGTAACACCTATTAATGGATCTAGGAGCTCTGGACCAGGAGGGATTCATATTTTTCTCCAAATAAAATCATATCATTATATACCAATTGTCAAGAAGACAAACCAATGCTCATTCCCATAGAACCAAGATCCAAATAAGAATATGTTTAAGGCATAAACCTAAATCAATTGTTTCCTAAATAGATCCATCGAGGTCAGATTGAGAAGATCCGAAGCCTCTAAGAACTCCTTATGTGAAATAACTAGCTGAGGTGATCCATTTAATAGATTTGGAAGCTTAGGGATAATCTAAATCATTATAAAGGAGATAAGGAATCAAGGATAGATAATGATAGGAAGGGATAATGCTTATATCTAGAAGAAGATAGAGGGAGAAGCCCCCCCCCCTTGGGGGGGGGGGGGTAGAGCCAAGACCATCGCCGATCGAAGAGGAAGAGAGCACCTAACCAAACTTCTTCCCTTGATTTTTTACTATCAACCTTAGTAATTGTAACACCGTGTTAAATAAATAGGAAAAGAAACATTATCATTTAAAAGGGAGAAATTTTCTCTTGAAACTTTATCTTTTTTATAATTTCAAAATGGTGGAGAAGTTTTGAAATTATACATGGTTTTTTAATTATAAAAAAAGGGTGAGAATATTGAGTAGATCCTTGAACCACCTCATGTTTTTATAATTAGAATATATTATATCATGATTAATTAAAATTTTCAAAACTTTATTGAGTATTATCTTTAGTTTTTTATTTTTTATATTATTTATAAGTCTTAATATATTGATAAATTTACTTGTTTTATTCTATTTAAAAAAATTATTAATACATCTATAACTTTACTTGTTTTAATATTTTTAACATAACTATTAATATATTGATAACCTTAATTGTTTTATTCTATTTAACATAAGTCTTAATACGTTGATAATTTTACTTATTTTTTTTTAAAAAAAAGTCTTAATTAAGTGTTATATTTATATTGTTATTTTATATATTGATTAAGGTAGAATTTATTTTTATTATTTTATAATTTACTTTTTATTTAGTTTATTATCTTATGTATTTATTAAATCATTCTTAACTTTTATTAGATCATAACATTTCTTTTCCTAAAATATCATTAGATTTCATATTTTGATTGGTTATAACATGTTCTACAAGTTTCATATTTAATTTCTATGATAAAACATCATTTGAGACCTTAAAATATCATTTTTAAATGATTTTTATTGTTCCCTTATAGCTGATTCACATAATCATTTCTCCCAATTAGCCGACCACATAGTTTTTTCTCACACGTAGCCGATTCACATAGTTGATTTTCTAGAATTAGTCACATTTTGTATTTTAACAATATATTATGATAAAAAACTCTAAATGGAGTGATTATTATATATTTTAAAATATAAAAAATTATATATATCTAATTAGAAGACATAAAATTCTTAATATATATGTATCATGTCATGAATTGGGTTATAATTCACTGCATGTTTTCAGTATGAATTATATAATTTTTTCAAAAACAAATTTCTACTATATTTTGATGATAACTTTATATATAGAAGTCCAATTAATTTTATTTTTGATTTTATAGAAATATAATGAAATTTTATAAATATAATTCAACTGAAGATAAATATGATTTTTCCATTTAGAAGGTCTGATTTAAGTATGAAATTTGATAATTCAAGCTATTTACAGATTTTAGAATTTGGCTATGTAATTTTTTTTGGATACGTGATAGAGTCACTTACATGGTGAATAAAATACGTAAATCATATATTTGAATCCCCAACATGAATCCCCTATATGAATAACCTATGTGAAATTCCACTACATGGATTTTTATTATGAGTTTTTTTTTGATTTCTATAGGATTTTTTAAAACCTATAAATATACTTTGTTTATCATATTATTTACATTTAAATTCACTGCAAGTTTTTTGTGGATATAATTAGTGTTTTATTTTTTTATAATATTACTTATTAATTATTTAGAATCTTTTAGAATAGGGTTTATATTGTTTTATGATGAATTAAATGAGAGTCACATGGGATTAATCTTGTATGGATATTCACGCTGATATTTTGAAACAATGTGATATTCAAAATTGAACATGATGAGATATAAATATTTTATCTTGTATATTGTCATAGATTTTTTCAAGGATATTAATATTCATTATTAACTACTGTATTAATTATTATAATCTTTTTTCTCTCTAAAAAACATGATTTTTACAGAATATTGAGAGAGAGAGAGATGTCCCAAAGTGAAAAGTTCAAATTATAAATGTTTTGGAAAATAGAGAGTCAATATTGGATAAATTATGGGAGTTTTAAAATGAATTTTCTATAAATTTTTATGGATATATCCAATGTTATATTAATAGTTTATTTATTCTTATAATAAAGTTTTGTGTATAACATTTTTTCCATTTTAAAGTACGCCGAAGCTTGTTAAAAGCTACAGCGAAAAAAAGACTTAATTATGGGAATTTGTGAAGAAGAGTTGTGGGATTTGAAGAGAAGAAAATAATCATTGTTATTTTAGATATAAAAATTCTGTGACATGTAGCGAAGAAAGGAAGAGACATAAAGTTTATTTTAATCTTTCATGCTGTATAGCTCGCAACTGAGTCCCAACGCTTCATTGTTTAAATGATTCTTGAAGTAAACTATTGGTTTCCTAAGATTTATTATTTCAACCTCTTGAAGGGTGTAAACACTACCTAATCCAAATCAAAAAATCTTAATCGACACTTTTTCACTAGGTTAAAATATCTTATTCTTTCATGCTGTAACTATATGGGTTATATAATTTACACTTAGTGTATCCTGTATAGGGTTATACTACCTTAACAAAAAGTACAATTGGGTTTGGTTTAGCCCCTTAGAATACATGGTTTAGTCTACCCACTTAGAAGTTCGGGTTCCAGTTAACCCGTAAAATAATAGAGGAAATGACTTCTCCTGTAAGAGTTCAGTTTTATTATTTCCTCTTAGAATACTAGGTTCCTCTTGAACCGTAACATAAAAGAGGTTAGGAGTAAGCATGTGAAACCCTAGGTTGGGTATGAACTTGTAAAAGGTCGGGTTAGGTTTTCCCACATAAAATAATGTGTTCCATCTAAATCCAGAAAAAGGAAAGAGGTTTGGATTGAGCTTGTAAAAGTATATATTGGGTATTCACCTATAAAATGTTGGGTTATTGTTTATGCTCATAAAATATAATAAAATTTAGTTGATCCTCTATGTATGAAAAAGATATATGTAAAGAGTTTTCAATCTCCTTCAAAAGTAATATACCATAGTTATTGTCATCTCTCTCAGTTCATGAGTGGAGTAAAGAGTGGAGTAAGATCATTTAGATACAAACCACTATAAAATTTTTGTATTCATATTTTACATTCTTGCATTTTATTTTCTCTTTTTTTCTTATATCAGTATGGTTGAATTGTTTAATATTTTTACTGATCACTTTTTCTCATAAAGTTTAAACATTGATTAATTTCTAAATAAATAAAATCCACGCCTCTTTTCCATTTCCATCACCCCTCTAGGACCTAACAGATATACCCTGCCTGCATCAGATCCGTGAACCTAACCCTTATATCCCTAGCTCACATGTGGAAATAAACTCTGAGGCATTTTTTTCTACAGCTAAACCTAAGACCCTTATACAACAACATGAACTAACCTCCCAACTAACGCCTTTATTTCTATCTGAGGTCCCACTAACCAAGCTCTCAAATACCATGTCTACCTTGAACCTTTTCCGATACTTGAATAAGGAATCCTTGTACATAACCACTGGGGATTCCCTATCCTTCCATATGAATGTTACTCCTTTAATAGACTCCTACAAAACCTATATGAATGTATGATATATCCACATTGATAACATGCAAGGGAAAATACTCCCATGGAAGGGATATAAAAATCCCTTCCTTGACCTAACTATCTCTCAATACCCTAACACAAATCATTTGATCCCATCTTCCCACAACTGGAAGAGGTACCAAAAACTCCACTAGAAAGGAAACCACTTGGCATACCCAAAAAGGGAAGGAAACCTATTTCACTATCCTTATCTAAGACCTTATTGATAGAGAGGTAATTGAGGACCACATCAGAGTAATATTTCAGGTTAAACACTAAGGCATAGTGCCTCACCTCTCTTCAAATAACATTATAAAATCTATGGGCCTTCTAGGATTCATTCCCTACTATCAATGAGGTAAATCATATCATATCCACAAAAAAATTTCCATAATCCATAACAGACATCATCCCCTTCCTAATATCAATGAAATACTATGTTTGGTCTAGCCTTAACATCTCAGTGAAAAACTCCTCAAATCATAGGTACTTGAAGACCTCCCATGATAATCCCTTATACCTCCTAGCCTATATCATGACATCCCACATCCTCCTAATGGGTCCCTGAAGCATGTAGACTTCTAGCTTCAACTGTTGGTCATTGGGTGTCTCTAAAAGCTCAAATAAAACCTAAGGATATAAATATGGTACTCAAAATCTTGAGGACCACCCATATCTAAGAAATTAAGAGGGTGATGTAGTTGAAAATATTAGGCAAAATCTACCATCGAAGGTATACCCTGATGTGCATACCCACCTCTCACCGACAGTAGATGGAAAAATGATGGATAGAGTGGATCCATTACCTAAACCATAATGGAATAATTAGGAGAATCCTCAACATCACCCCACGAACATCTAGATGTATAATTGAAGCATTAACAACCTCAGGAATGTCCTCCACTTGGTCCCTAGGTGGAACCATGGGACATTTTCATGGAAATAGTTTTTAAAATTCCTAAATAGTAACTTAGAAACACCTTTAATAGCTTATATATTAATAAAAATTAATCAATTAATAGCTTTACACAAAAGATACGACCCTAGGAACACACCCTAAGGGTCTACCAAAAACTATCCCAAGAATAAGCCCAAGCCACTTGTACTTACACATTAGTCATAGTCGTATAAAAAATAATTTTTTTTATTGGGTTAAATCAATTATATGTCACCAATAATGTATTTTAGAAAATGATGAATATAATATTATGGGAATTTAGTTAATTTAAACCCATATCAAGAACAAGCAATCAGGTGCATGACATATTAACCTATGTGCCTATCCATGATGTATAAAATCACCCACTCTTGTCACCCTAGGAAATAGAAAATCCAATAAACCATTAAAACACAATAAAACTTTAAGAACAACATAAAACTATTAAAACAAAACCAATAAAAGTAATCACACTTACCTAATAAATTGAAGGTCCCCTATACAGTTCCTAGCTAGGAACAAGCATACCTTCCCACATGAATTTCGACCATCCTATCTCCATTTTACCAATCCCTAAATAGTAAATAAAAAAGGGTATTTGATACTCTTTTGTGAATTCCTAACCTCAATCAATTAGTTTGACCCAGAGAGACACATGATCTCATGCATGCCTCCCCATATGCAAGAGGTTTATAACTAGTGGTGAGGGCCTAATTCATGCATTGGGGAGACTATGCCCTCGATATCAGATAATTATCCATAATAACATAATAGAAGAAATAATATATAAACAAATAGTTGAATAAACATATAAAAGGCTAAAAAACAACTCCACATGAAATATAGAAATGGAATACAAACCAGTATATCCACATCAAAAAGGATCACCACATGTGGAAAATAAATAAATATATATATATAATCAAAAAAAGCATAAAATAATGATAAATTCATAATAAAAAATTATAATGCAGTATGTCCTAACATCGCCTCAAGCCCTCATCTAACTTATTATGATAAAAAACCCATAATAGGTCCCTTTCCCTTAGATGGATCCCTAAAAACAATGTCCGTACACACACTGGGGTGTCTGTGTTGGGTGTGAGTATAAAGCTAGTTAGACACCATCAACATGTACTTAATATAAGTATAACGATTATATGATGATGTATACATTGATAAAAGTAATTAAATTAATATACAACTCCCACCAGGTCATAATATGCTAACCAAGAAGCCACAAACCCCATCCATACATGCTTTGGTCTATGCTAAAAGGAATAGTGTAGTTGATCCATAATAACAACCTATAATATGGCCTATGCCTTCTCACTCAAGGCATGACCCCACCTATAGTACCCACTAATATCTCCTATCAAGTCCCCAAGCATACTCTTTTTATTCAAGGGAGGTCACCCATCACACCACAATCCACACCTTCTCACTCAAGGTTGGTCTCACGTTTAGTCTCCGACTACACCTTCTCACTCAAGGTCGGTCACACATACCATCCCAGACCACACCTTATCACTCAAGGTTGGTATTACACCACGACTCTAACGATGCCTTCTCACTCAAGTATGGTCACATATCACATTTATGACCATGATTTCCCAATCAAGGTTGGATGAAAATTATGTCTCAGAACAAAACTTCTCACTCAATTTTATCACAAACATCTTCAATATCATATCATCATATCATGAACCACTATCTTCTCACTCAAGATGAGGTAACAACTATCAATATCAAAAATTCACATAGCATGAAACACACAATGAATAAAATAAAAAAAATTCCCTGGATTTTCTAATACCTATATATCCACATCTATGAACCCATAATCATCAGAAGTGAAGGGATTACTTATAGAAATCTAAATACTAGTCTACTAGGTCACCCTAGACTCAAATAATCCCAAATAGATCACTATATGCTCAAATCACCCTAGTGAAAATCCTTATCTATACTCATGGAATGAGGTGGTATTCCCCCTTTTCCAAGCTATTAATCCATAGATCTCCCTCTAAGGGGTCAACCACATCCATATGGACCTACCCGATCACTTTGATACCAAAATTATAACTCTATAGGGAGAACACATGCACCCGTATACACGTTAAGACATATAATTTCATATAAAAATCATAACATGGAAAATAATTTCCACCTAAATCTTGATGAATTTTACCCACCAATCCATGCTCTCTAATTCCATCCCAATCTACTAAACCCCTAAAATCATCCCCAAATTCTCATAATTATGGTTTATAAAGAAAAACTGAGAAACAATGGAACAAGAAGGGATATAGGTCATAGAGGAGATTAGACTTACCAAAAGAAACTCTTTGCAATGAACTATGCTTAAAACAGATAAGAGGATAGTATGGAGGAGGTCAATAATCCAAGGAGAAGATGTAAAATCTATCCAAGTCATGTAGGGGTTGATGGAGACGTAGGGGAAAGAGATAAAGGGATCTAAGATAGATTTTATAAATCTCCCCTCTAAAAAAACTTGCTAGGAACTTGGTCACATCATGATACCTCTTTATGAGGTCCACATCTGGGCGTGGCCCCTTTGGGTCACAACATGACCACACTAGATAGAGGGATTTACCCCTTATTAAAAAACCACCATTACATGAACTAAGGTTGTCACATTGTGATGTACCCACTCACAAGTTCCCCATATTATGAATCCCTAGCTCCAGGTCATGGAACCCTACCATCACCACTGCCTTCATTCTAGAAGTCATGATGTAACACCATTTCCACACCATATCCATATATAAGTATTATAAATCCTTATGTGTGAGATTTTACTAAAATCAATATCCTTAGGCCAACTTCATGGTTCCCCCTTTGCATGTTGTGACTCCCTCCTTTGTAGTAGTCGTCACACTATGAATCATCTAAGTTATTACATTACGACTCACCTACTATAGAATTACAACTCCAACCCACCATTGAATCTCCAAATCCTAATCTCATCTACCGCTAACATCCCAAACAACACGAATTCATTAATATGCATAAAATTAAATTGGTATTTAAAACTTGATGCACCTTGAAACTCAATAGGAATTAAACTATTGAGAAAAATAGAATTTGACTGTTAAGAAGTGATTTAGTTTATGGGGAGAAAATACTTTGTATTTATGTTCCTAATAATGTATTGATTCCATGTACTAATTTAGGAATAGAACTTGAGAAAAGTGATTCAAACTAAAATGTTTGGAATTATTGAAAATAAATAAAAATAGGGAGATTATTAGTCCCCTAGATGACGATAATGATGTATTTATTGTCAAAACATGTGAACATTGAAATTTGGTTGAGATTGAGTGAGAAATGTATTATTTAGAAAATGAAGATGAGGATGGTAATTTTTGTGTGTGTCGAGAGACAATACCACGCCATAATGACTATGGTTTCATTATGAATGATCTTATATAAGAATAAGTTTTGACTAGAAGTGGGTAAGGTTACACCATGGTGCAAGATATAATGTTATAATTCATATATGTAATATTAAAAAATTTGGTGGAAATTGATGTTCTACATCATGAATCATGTGTTGAAATTGAAATGAGATCTAAGGCTGGTTAAGAATATAAGTTTCATGATATATTCACACCGCAATTCCAACCCTATGATAAATAAGTGGAGGTCTAGTTTGTGATGGATGATGAGTTCACGCTGCAACACATATGTTTACACCATAATGTAAGATGAGGTATGGATTGTGGGGAAGGTTCATGCCATAGTTAAATACCTATGTTTTTAGGCATTTCTATGTATTTTTATGAAACAGTTTTTCATTTCAATGGAATCACTCACACAAAAACACATGTGAGAGTGTTTTTGAGAGAATTGATGATTTATGGGTGTCACTCCATAGTCCAGTGCTACACACTCCAATATTAGTGATTGTTCTTAAAATGATTTGGAAATTGAGATGAGTTATACCCCAACCAAGTTTATTATGCCATGATGATAGTTTCTAGGAAGTTTTATAGATTTGAAGAAATTTTAAATGAGAATTTTTTCCATGATATTGAGTAGTTTTTTCATGACCCAAGTAGGTGTTTTTGATACCCAATTAGGAGGTAATAATTTTAAATTTCACAGGTATTAATATTTTAAGGTCTCTAGAAAATTTGTTAGAGAATGTTTGTGAAAAATATATGAAGAGAAATTTGGATGATATGGACAACCTAACGTGACTACTATGTATAAGTGAATTATAGAATAAGTTCTAGAGACAACCCAAGATTTCTGTACAATTAGAAATAAGATTAGATCAATTAAGTCCTATAGAAACTTAATATTTTCTTGGTTATCATTCTTAAATAATTTATCTTTACTCTTTAATTCACTATGGTATAAAATGTATTTAGAGAAAAAGAAATCACCTTTATTCGTACAATAGAAGAATTGATGTTCCAAAAACAGATAAATCTAGATGTATTTATCATCAATAAATTTAGTGATAATAAAAGTTTCATTTATCAGTGGTACACCTAGAACTAATAAAATCCATTATCTTCTAGAACAAAGTGTTATATGCTATAAATATAGCACTCTACAACAACTGATAAAAAATAAAAATAAAAATAAAAATATATTAATTTAATACTTCTATATAGTAGTGAATATATTTATGTTACACAATTATTTCAGTAAAAATATTATGTTATATAATTTCAGTAAATTATAATTAAATTGGTTTAAAATTAATTTATAAATAAAAATAATTAAAGAAAAAAAAACTCAAGTATTAGGGATTCTCTAATGATCAACATAACCTCATATGAAATAAGCCTGTTCCTATAATAAAAATAATAGTTATTTTATTAGTAGTATATAAAAAAATAAATACAAATTATAATTGAATTGTTATATAATAAATGATAAATTTTAATTGGATTGATATGAAGTTACTATTGATAATAAAAAAATGAAAAATCAGTCATTTATCTAAGGTATCATAATAATCAGATTATGTTTTCTTAGTTTTTAGTACGGGACACACATTTTGAACAAAAATGTCACTTTTAAATGAAAACATGCACTTTTATCTATACCATCCACATTATGTGTTGGATTTATATCAGTTTGAATCTTATATATCACAAATGAATTTATATAATCCAAGTTAATTTTCTACTTTTTAAGTATGTGACAAGTGCTTGGAACTAATATGTCACTTTTAAATGGAAATATGTACTTTAAATCATACTAGATAAAATGTGAATCATATTGACATGCAATAAATTATTACACATAAAAAATGAATTATCAATATTTTTTTTAAATTATCAATACAATCCAAGAGAGTTTTCCAGTTTTAAGTAGGTAATTTTTGTTTTTAACTAAAACATCACTTTTAAATGAAAACATGTACTTTCTATCATACCATACACATTGTATGTTAGATTGGTATGTGGTTAATCCCCACACATAAAAAATGAATCATCAATAATTTTCATTAATTATCAAAACAATATGAGCACATTTTCTTGATTTTAAGTATATGATACGAGTTTCAAACTAAAATGTCACTTTAAAATGAAAATACAAAATTTCAGTCATACCAGCCACACTGAGTGTCATATTGGCTTGTGGTTAATTATTAAAAATTAAAAATTAATTATAAATCATTTTCATAAGTTATAAATACAATTATATGGTGTTTTATTATTTTTAAGTATGTGACATGTGTTTTGAACAAAAATGTCACTTTTAAATGAAATCATACACTTTCACTCATACCGGACACACCATGTGTCATATTGCTTCACAATTAATTCTTATATGTGAAAAATTAATTTTTAATAATTTTTATAAATCATTAAGATAATATAAGTGTGTTTTATTGGTTTTTGAGTATGTGATATGTGTTTTGAACTAAAATATCACCGTTAAATAAAAAAACTCACTTTCAGTCATAACGGTCACACCACATGTCACCTTTACATGTGGTTAATTCATACATTTCACAATTTAATTATCTATGGTTTCCTAAATTATCAATATAACACAAGATTTTTTCATCAGTTTTTGTGTATGTGATGCATGTTTTGAACTAAAATTCAACTTTTGAATGAAAACATGCACTTTTAGTCATATTAGACACACTATATGTCTGATTTAAATGCATCTAATTTATATATGTCACAATTTAATCATTTATATTTTATTTTTTTATCTAACCACATGTTTATCTAACTCACAATGTGTCCCGTATGAATGAAAATGAGTTTTTTTATTTTAAAGTGAAATTTTATTTCAAAACATGAATCACATGCTCAAAACATAGAAAATGTGATCATATTATTTTGATACTTTAGAAAGAATATTGATAATTTATTTTTTAATCATAGGAATTAACCACATATCAATTCGACACACGGTGTGTCCCGTACGACCAAAAGTGTGTGTTTTCATTTAAAAGTAAAATTTTAGTTAGAAACATGTTTCACATAATCAGAACTAAGAAAATGGAATTATATTGTCTTGATACATTATAAGAAAGATCAATAATTCATTTTTGATGTATAGGAATTAACAACACATCAATCCAATACACAATGTGATCAGTATGATTGAAAATGAAAGTTTGCATTTAAAAGTGTCATTTTAGTATGAGATATGCATTAAATACTTAATCCCAAGAAAACATAATAATATTATCTTTATACTTTAAAGAAAATATTGGTAATTTTTTTTGTTTTATAGTAATTAACAACATACCAATCGAACACACTGTGTGACCAGTATGACTGGAAGTGTGTGTTTTCATTTAAAAGTGATATTTTAGTTGAAAACTCACATCACATACTTAAAAATGATAAAATAAGATTGTATTATCTTGGTAATAAAATAAAAAAAATATATAATTTATTTATGATGTTTATAAATTAACCACACATCCATCTGCTACATGATGTGACTGGTCTGATTGAAAGTGCATGTTTTCATTTAAAAGTGATATTTTAGTTCAAACTACTTGTCACATACTTAAAATAGATAAAATTCCCTCATATTTTCTTGATACTTTAAAAAACTTATGATTCATTTTTTATATAGAGGAATTAACCACACATCAATTTGATACATGATGTGAAAGGAATGACTAAAAATGCTTGTTTTCATTTAAAAGTGGCATTTTAGTTCACAATATGAATCACATACTCAAAAATGAGAAACCATGATCATATTTTTTTGATAATTTAATATAAAAATTGATAAATAATTTATAGTGTATAGGGATTAACCTCACGTAAATATAATATACAATGTGGTTGGTATGACTGAAAGTGAGTGTATTCATTTTAAAGTGACATTTTTGTTTAAAACATGTATCACATACTCAAAACCTAACAAAAAACTCTAAATATCATGATACTTTAAACAATGAATGATTATTCATTTGTGACATTTAATAATTTCCCACATATCATTCTAATATAAATTTATCATGGAATATATAACATTACATTTATAATTTTTTTAATTTTTTATTTACTATTATTAAATAAGGACTATTTTTATTATATAAAAACACTTATTTTGTATGATGTTAGGTTTATTGTTGGATAAGGCTTACTACTAGAGTTTTTTCTATTTTTTTTTTGAAATTGAATTTTACATCAATTTAAATGTCTTGTACTAATTTTTTTAATGTAACATTTGTGTTAAAATAATGGTGTAATGTAAATATGTTATATATTATATAGAAGTGTTAAATTTATATAACTTAAATGTTTTTAATGTTTTTTATTGGTAATTATTGAGTGATATTTATATTCCTAATATCATTCTATAATAGTTGATAATGAATTTTATCAACATTAAAGTTAGTTCTAATAAAGATAACCTTTATTAGCGCTAAAAAAGAACCAATAGAAACATCCTTTATCATCACTACAAAATGTGTAGATAAACAAGGAATTTATTAACAATTGTTTAACACTAACAAATGTTGCCTTTATGAGTTATTTTTTTTATCATTGATAAAGATTTCTAGATTTTATCCTTTCTTGAAACATTAGTTCTTTTTTAGCATTGATAAAAGCAATTTCTAATGATTTTAAAGGCCTTTTCTATAGTTGTGATTATTAAGGGTTGAAGTCTATTCCCGTGAACTTAATTTTTCTTAAAAATAATATATCATCCATATATATGTGGGATAATAATCACTATACATTGGGGATATATTCAACCTCATTGTGCCCCACATTTACTTTTTTCACTGAGTAATTTTAAGAGATCATTGCTTTACCTTAGTGAGTGATTATTTTTGGAAGAAAAAATTTTTTTAACTCAGATTTACCCCCTCTCATTTTCGATCATTCCATCAAGTGATCCAAAAAATTTATCTTCATATTAGATCAAATATTTTTTAGGATGGTTTGATGGTTGGCGATGATGATTTTATTAATAAATGTTTCCCTATCTTTGTTTAGGAATTTAAAAACATTTTATTATCTATTGGTAATGAAAAATACATAGATTTTAATGAATTATAAAATATTTTTAAAGATAATTTAATTATTAATGGAACTTTAATTATTGAGGTTATAATATTATTTCTCTCTAAAAAAATTATACACATCTGCCTTATTGATATTTATATTTTCTTTATTTTTAAGACTAGGGATCTTGAGTAATGAAGTTATTTTTTCCAAAATTTTTATTATAATGCGATTTGTAAATTTGTTCCCACTCATTTGAAAGTTTTATATCACTCTTTAGTGGGATGTGAGTCGAGATATTTTTTACATGATTAGTAAAGAACAATTCTCATAAAAAGGACAACCTTATATTATCATTAAAGATTAATTTCTATAAGCCTTGTGATTATGTTTAATATATTTTTTCTTGGAAAAATATTATTTTCCTTTGGTTTTCCAAATTAATTTATTGTTTATGTTGTGAAGTGAATTGAAAATTTTTATTACCTTGTTATATTTAATGGATAACTTTTTTGGTGTTTTCAATTGGGCTGATCCATTCCCCACATTTCCTTTTACACTGTATATAGAGCATCTTTTTAAAATAGCAAGAGATTAATTTAGAGAAAAAATATTTAAATACCTCCCTAAATTACATACAATTAATCTCTCCCATGTTATGTTTTATAACTATTTTTTTACTAATCCAGATATTAATGATTCAAAATATTTTAGTTATCACTTTAGATAAGTTTAACATAGCCTAATTTAAAAATAGATGATATAAAAAATAAAATCCTTTTTGGAAGGTGGTCATGTAGTGTTTTATCATATATTTTCCCTTACACATTTGATTTATATTGTTTTTGGGTTTTGGTATCTCATCATTAAATACCTTTTCATTTTACTTATATTTTCTATTCATTATTTTAAAACACATTCAAATCAAAACAATTACTCTCTTTATTGGTGTCATGTAAGGATTATATGTTTTTTTATTAGGGATTTAATATATAAAATATTAATATAGATCAATATTTACCACTAGGTCATTTTCGGATCATATTCTTGAATTTTTGTTATGTTTTAGTTCATAGGCACAAAATTTGAATATTTTACCAAGTGACCTAATTAGAAAAGATGTTTGGTATTTTACATAACATTCAGTACACTGATAAAAATTGAAAAATAATTTTTAATGACTCTCTAAAAATTGGGATATAATTTATTAAACTAGGGAAAAATATAGATCCAATAACATGGGGCCTAAAAGTATCATACAAAAGATAAAATTCTGGGTTTATAGAATTAACCCACATGCTATTAATGGGACATAACATTTTATAGAATGATCAAAATGGTCTGATTGAAATAAATTAAAATTATAACTCAAATAAAAAAATATAAATTTTCAAGTCAATGTTTATACAATATGTTTTTCTTTGTCATAGTGGAAAATAAGAAAACTTATCCATGAAGGAAAAACCGACTATGAACTTGACCATTGACTTCCATAATAGAAATATTGTAAGAATTTTTAATAAATAACACCTTATTCTTCATTTTTAAGGTTTACAAGTCCAAGATAGAAGGGAAGTATAAGTTGAGATATTTTCATTTTATATTTTTTTTATCTTCCCCTATAAATTTATAAACTATTACTAGTCAACTTGGGGAATTGGACTCAATGAAATCTTGAGTTTTTGGACATATAATACTTAATTGATCTTATATTGTTAGTTTAGAAATTATTTATTTTAATTATTATTTTTTATTTTTGAGTTTCGTATTGGTATATTGATCTCATTATTAAACTTGATTTAATAATTTTTAAGTGGGGTATGATTTATAAAAAAAATTAATATACATTTTCTTCCACCTTTATTTCTAGTCTATAGGGTCATGTTGGTTTATCAATATCTTATGAACATACATTTGATATAAAATTTTAATTCCTGTTAAAAATTATATAAATATCAAAACATGATCATTATATATTTTTTGATTTTATTGCCTCAATGAGTTTGAAATATAAATTAAACACACATACTAGATTTTGTAAGGTCACTATTAATCAATATTATGTAATTAATAAAATTATTGGAGGTATCCTTGTAAAATATTTATTTCTATTATAGATGAATGTGGTAATAATTATAGAATACATGATTTAACCCATTCCATGAGAGTAATAATGGATGGGAATCAAGGGATATCCCTAGGTTTTTTGATTATGCTTCACACTTTGAATTTATTTATTTTATTTATATTTATATTTTTTATTGAAATCTAAAAGTTACTATATTTTTCATCTTTTTTATAAATTAAATAAAGTATAATAAATCCTAGTTGATTGATCTTTCAATTTCTTAGAAAATGACATATGTTATTCTATATTGTAGTTCTAGTTAACTTAAATTAATTTTGACATGCTGGACAATATAATTAAAATTTAAGCACTATTTTCAAGGAAGATAATGTCATTTAGTTTTGATATTTTTCAATTTTGGACATAATTTTCTTTTAATTCTCTTATTTTTTTCTATTAGAATAATTTCCCCAAAATTTTTCTTCAATTATTTTTTTTCTTTTGTGGTCCCCTATTTATTTCATGGTTTTATTTTTTTTCTTTTTATTTAATACATTGATTTTTAGTTTTCTTTTTTTATTATCCCTTGACATATCTACCATTTATATTAATTTAATAAATTAATATAGATCACCAAATTATGTACGGTATTAGATGGAAATATTATTATGAAAAATATTCTTTCCCTTATAAAAGTGATTGCCTTAAAATTTCATATTTACCATCTTAGGAGAATCATAATTGTTATGAATTCCATGATCCAATAACAAACACTAAGTGCTACTACCACTTAAAACTATATTGGTATTCATAATACTATATAAATGAATATGATTTTAATGGGCCTAACATTTCATATGACATATACTCCTTTCACCCTGATACACTATCCATTATAGATAATCCCAATCTCTTAGTCATGTATCTATTAGAATAAATTAAATTCAATAATCTTAAATTCCATCAAGAATGTAAAGCTGATAATGAAATGATGAAATCAATTTTGAATGACAAAAACATCAATATTTGAGAAACATGTAGGCATGAAGGAGGAATTCATTAAATACTATAACTATTCACATATGAACCAAAATTAAGAAGGTAATTCAACCACCCACTCACACACCAAAACAAAATTTTTATACTAAAATTATTGAACAAAAGGCGCAGTGGATCAACTCCATGAATCCCATCCATAATTGTTTCCACTCATTGAGTAAAAACCCGATGTCCTAGTTCCCCACTATTTTGAGAGAAAAATTACCTATGATATTTTTATTTTTATCAATTCTTAAATAGGAAATGATAAGTGTCATGTATATAGTATTATTGATTCATATCTTCATTCTAACAAATTATTTAATTTTTCAATTGATTCTTTTTGTATTTTTCATGATATATAAAAACATGTTAAAAGAGTGAAAATATCACTCACAGTGTGGACCAACATATTTACTATATCTTTACCTTTTACCAAATTTAATCTACTATATTGGAAATATGAGATGTATTTTTCACTCATAAATTATGAAAAAAAGTTCTCCTCGAAGTGGATGAAACCAAACATTCAAATAAAATGATTATTATGGATTCCCAAAAATAACCCCCACACACTATCTGATTATAGATGAACTATATCCAGATTTTTTCTTTATTTATAAAAAATTTCAATTTCTTTCCTTATATTTTGTTTTTATATTAAGGGAAATATAAGTTTTAAGTATGGGTTGAGAGACATTATTTATTTTAGGATTAGTTTTTTATTTTTATAAAATAGATATATATTTTAATTATTTTCATTCATTTATTTTTTATTTCTTCTTCATATTTATTTTTTAGTTTAGTTTATTTTTCCACCTCATTTTTCATCTTTTGAAATAATAAATAAAAAAAGTAAAAAATTATTTTTTCATTTTTTTATTATTTTGTGTGTTTTATGAATTAATAACTTAAGAATAATTAACATGATATTTTCATACATTCCTTGAGATTCAATGAAATTAATTTTATAAGTTAATATATCTATTAATATTGATTTAACACATGGTAATACAATATTTTTTGATATATTTGGATATAAATAAACATTATTCTTTGAGGTTGTATTAAAAATATTATTAATCAATAAATGATAATATTAGTTGTGTTTTTATGATAATTTTGATAAAACATAAATATTTCTAATATTATTTTACACTGTGATTGTTTTATTAAATCACATATTATACACATCCATTATCGAGAAGTCTTATTTTTTAACATGATAACAAATATAATTTAAATTACATACATTTGATTCCCAGAAAATTTCCACACCATTCATTTCTTACTTAGACCAAGTACATGAATATGAATTAGTTTGATTTTGAATTAAATTATGCATGGGTATCTACCAAATAACCATTTAACACCCTATAAAAGATAAAAAATAATAAAACACACACACATATATAGAAATAAGTGTATAAATTCATAACATATATAGGAATCTACTTCAAAATCATGAGGTTTGAATTTAAAAATTATTTGATCAACTTTATAAAATGGATTATCAATTTTTTTTCAAAGAGTAGGAATATTTTTAGGTGATAATAACCAAGGAGGAAAAAAGGATTTAAATTAAATTTACTTTTTTTTATGGGAAATAAATCGAGAAATGGATAAAAAACACTCACATGAATAGATTTAATTACAAGGTTATGTTGTGGGAGAATTTATCTTGTAATGTTTTCATATATTTGGATTTAAAATTAATATAATTTATGAGATTTTAATTTTTAGGTTTTATGAAATGAAATAAATTTAATAATTGTGAATTTTATAATGACTATAATGTAAAACCCCATACCTTTTTAGGGTGTGTAATTTATAGGTGAATTTAAAATTTTCATCTGGTAGGAGGTTCATTTCAGGAAATGGGATTCATATCGAGACTCTGATCATTTATATGTCTTAAATAAATATTTTTGGATATGTATTGAGCTTCATTAGAGGGATAAAAAGTTTTAGAGATGGTCAGAGAAGGGTTGGGTGGCTAGGGCTGCTTAAAATTGAACCAGCTTCCCTTTCACAATATGAAAGGGTATTCAAGTCATGAATATGTTTTGATGGGGACTTAAATGTGTTAAAGGTGGGGGGGGGGGAGTTTACCTATTGATGGGGACACTACCTAGAATTTCTCAATGTTAACCTCATGTTCACACTGTGAAATGTTGTCAGATAGATTTTTTTGAGCAAGGGTGATTTAGTCTTTTTAGGTCCCAGGGGTTTTTTGATTTGGGTGAGAGGGGTAGCTCAGGTGAGGCCATTATTTTAATTACTACCCTCCCATAAATCTTCTTAAATTAACTTTCACTTAGGAAGATTCTAGGTGTGTTTTTGGAGAAATTCAAGGCATGTTTTTCCATTTTTTCCATCATTCTTGGTTTCCCCAATAGTCATTGTTCTCTAGCTCAGTTTAGATTAGGGTTTTGGTTCTAATTCCATTAGATCATGGTATAATTGACCAATTCTAATGGGTATTTGACACAAATTTCATAGAGGCTGTCCGAAGATGACTTGACACATCATCACATTCTGTTTCAAAGAAGCTACATCACTAGATGTTTGTTTATGGTTTTTTTATAAATTAAATTAATTTTATTTTAATTTGGCATTGCATGTTAGGGATTTTTCCTAGGATAGTTCCTAGAGGGTTTTATAGAATTTCCATATGAATTTGGATACAATTTAAAATTAACAGGGGAACTAATGATTTAATCCACATTATGAATATTTGTATCATTGATGGAATTAATTAATTTTAATTAAATCAATTAAAGGGAAGTCTTGCATAGGTTTGGGTTCATGTTAGGAGTGGACCACATCTTTGAGTGATAGGTGTTAACCTTGGAAATTTGGTTTACATAAGAGGATCCATGAGTGTGCTCATTATATGAAGATACCAATGGGATATCCATGGGTTCCCAGTGATATATTGACCCTAGAGAGGGTTCGTATGGGAATCTAGTTGTGATGTTTGTGGGTATCACCTTAGAACCTAAATTGATTATTAGCGTAGTGTTGATGATTGAATAGGGTAATTTCCCTTGGAATTGGTAGTTATAACTGCTATATTTGATTTAATAGGATAATCCCCTAAATAATTAGTGATGATATTGAACATTATGGGATTCCTTGGACATGACCATTGGATCCGATGGTTATTCCTGACACTATGATTTCATAGGTTCATCCTTTTAGGAGTTATCTTGGATTTTTATAACTACTAGATCGCCTAGGATTACCTCATTGGGATAGGTTCTGATGTATGGTTACTTTTTACTACTAAGTATCATCCTCTTAGAGGTTAGTAGAATTTCCTAACTACTCAGACAACCTAAGATCATCCTTATATGGTTTGATAGTGTTTCTTGATTACATGGACCACCTAAGATCATCCTACTTAGGGTAATAAAATTTTAATGATTACTTATTCCTCCTAGAAAAATCCTCTTAGGGATTGGTAGTGTTTTATAATGAATTAGACTACCTAGGTTCATGCCCCAAGGAGTTAGTGATGAAGTATGATAATGATTATGACTACCTAGGGTTATACTATTAATAATTTTCTATTAATCCTGATGACTATTGATCACATGGGATTACCTATCAGGTGGGAGACTCTTGATATTGATGAGCATGCACCACCATGTATTACATCATAGGGGTTATATTTATTCTATACGACTTATGATAACCCAATATTACCTCTAGGGGGTTGGTATTTTTGCATTATATTAGTTAGTATGGTTATGTGACATGCTCATAGACACTCAGATGTTGGCCAATATAGGGTTGGGTCGATTCTGGGTGTTATGAGGACGCAAGGATTTATGGTGGTTACATATTTACACTTAAAAACTTTATTTATTATTATATCTAAGCATACCACATGTGTGAAGTGCATTATGGATTTTGTATAGGACCATACTGACGATTCCCTATGGAGTTATACTCACACCCTACTCAGGTGGCCATAACACTTGGATACCCAATAAGAATTTACTAATCATAGGTTTAGATTGGACAAAGGCTTGAAGTATCATGGTTGATTGGGATATCTCAGATGGATTGGAGATCATTATGAGGCGATCCTCAAGGATATTAGTAGATCCCCATGTATTTTTATTATTTCTTTTATTTTTTATATGTGATCATCCCGAGGGGAGATCAATATTGATGTATGACCATGATTCTGTATGCCTCCAAATTCATTTATTATTTATTTTTGGATATGTTTATTTCTTATTCTTACTCTGTTTTATGTTATGGATGATTCTTTGTTTATTTTACTATCATTTCACACTCAAATATTAGGTATAGTATCCTCATGGAACCACTATAAATCCCCACTTCTATTCAAAAACCTCTAGTGTATGGGGAGGCATGCTAGAGGTCTTAGGTATGATCCCTCTGGTCTGGGTACCGCTCGATGGATAAATAATGGGGGTGGGATGTTACAAATTGGTATTAGAGAAACATGTGACTAATATCACAAAAAATATTAAGGTTTTTTTGTCTTTATATTTGGGGAGATTGTAGATAGGTGACATAAGAATATATTAGGTCTTGTGATATACATCAGATTGGTGCATCATAAAAACCTTTTCAAAAAAAAAATCCAGGTTACCAGGGATATGGGACTGATATTATTGGTTTTTAATTTTATAATTGAAATACTTCACATAGTACAATGCACATATATTTTTGAGGTTTATGATTTATGATTTTTGGGGTTTTTAGATCTTGGATCGATGATAAGAGGGAAATGTCCATGCATTAAATTTGGAATGTAGGATTCACATGACATATGCATCATTTATTTTGATTGATATCAGTGATGATGAGGGTTAAAATGTTTAAAGTGTCAAAAATAACTTATATGAAATTTTACCATATAAATTATTGGTGGAATTATACTCAGGTGGAGTATAGTATATATTTTCTTTTGAATACTGGTTATGTATATCTATAGAGAGATGCTTCTAAATGAAAACTATATAGCCCACTAGTTCAAGGGATATATAGATACCATATTAGGTCTTTACAAGCATGTAAAACATTATAAATTAACCCCTTGTGAGTGGTTATGGTATTGGTTCCAAAATTAAATAGCTTCAGTTATTTAAAGGGTCAACAATAACCTATTTAGTGTTTTCCATGTAGCTTCTTGGTGGAGTTATACTTAATCTATGATGCCCGATGGATGTGTCCATCTCAATTACATGACTTAAAATAAATATTTCATTACATAAATTCCCAAGACCTTTTAGTTTTAGAGTTTTATAGAATTAGGAAAAATTATAAACTAAAAAAACCCATGTATTTCTTAACTAATGGAAATTTTTATCACCACATAATCAACTGCTTAATCTATAACAAGCCTTCAACATCTCCCATAAATTATCTATAAAATACAATCTTCTATACACATCATACGTATTACTTTTCTTCATAACCTGGGTAAATGTAAACATAAGAAATGGGTTAGCTTAAATGCTTAGTAAGGGTAAACATAAGAGATAACAATCAAAGAAAATAAGTGAGTATAAGATGATAATATGAGTATAATAAGAATACATAAGAATTTTATACAAAAAATCATATATTATAAATCATGGTGTAAGTCATTTTATAACATAAAAGTGTAGAATATCTTAAAAAATAGGTATAAACTAGAAATGTTACATTACCTCAACAGAAAGGAAACTTAGAATGGTGGCGTAAAAATAAAAAAAACTTAGAGATATGGAACGACCATAATAATAGGAAAATATTATGAAAAAAATCATTATGATCATGAATATGTGAACAAACTCATCATGTACATTTTTGAAAATGTGAGTAAACTCATTATGTCTATGCTTATATGAACAAGCTTATTGTATCCATGATAAAAATATCATGATATATCAACTTAAATCGATGCATCATAGGGAAATATATGAGACCAACTATCATCCTTACCTATGCGTGTCATAAGAAATCAACCATTCATCCTAAAGAACCCATGTAAATAAAATGGGTTTTATATCCCTTTAAAATTGAATCATATAAGGAAAACATTCATAGTTCCATCAATAATCATAACACGATATACCCATAGAAAATAAACCAGTATCCAAAGATATTCAGTAAATTTATAGGTAAATTTACTTCAATCAAGACAATAGATCAAATGGTATTCACACCATATAGATTAATGGTATATGGTTAAGTTAATAATTTCTTGAAATTAATCGATATATAGGTATATAGGTGAATATACTTAAATCAAAAGAATAAAAATGGGGTATTCATAGAGGAAAGTCCCAGATCTTATCAATGGTTTCCCTAATATCCATATTTTGACCTCCGAGTTCATGAAAACCTCCGCTCTCCTGTACCTAACCTTGGTTTCTATATTTAAACAACGGAGACCCTCAGTAGACTACTTCGATAGATTTGTCTTCAGTTCATGGTATCTTCAAGAGAGGGCGACAGTGGGCCTTCTCAACAACCACCACATTATGGTTCAATTTGTGTTAGAGAAGGACCTCATCAACGCCTGGTCGAGTTCCCCCCATAACGTCAATGGACTTCAATTCTTCATGTTTCAGTGGTTGTTCGAGTTTCAAAAGAACTGTGATAATCCTTCTTTCGTGGTATGAGTTAGTTTTCCTAAACTTCCACTATCATTTCAAAATCCCTCAGTTATAAGAAAGCTTGAAAATATTGTTGGTAGATTTTTATGATCGGATATTCAAACAGATTCAGTCTATCACCCAGTCAATCTGCGGGTTCACGTAGAAATTGAAATGTATAAAACTCCTTTTTATAATGTTTGAATTAAAATTGGGGAGGAGTACAGGGTCAAGAAGTGAGTGACTTACGAGGATTTTCTAGACTTCTGTTCTTCCTCCATGAGGCTGGGTCACGCATCAGATGTTTTTTGTCAAGGACTTGCAATGTTGCTGGACAGAGAAATTAGAAACATCTGCTGTTCTGTGTGAAAATGTATGGGTCACCCGAGGGAGGCCTTACAATGGGGACCTTCAGTTAAGACGAGGATGGAAGACAAAGATAGTGGTAAGGCTTTAGAAGATCGCGAGGAGGTTGGATTGAAACAGATGGAAACAGATAGGGGGGATCGAGGTTGGGGGCCTCAATCGTTGTGGTTGGTGGAGGAAGAACGACCCATTAGGGTGGATGCGGCTAGGGTGGTATTCCCTAGAGCTGAAAAGGGGAATAAGGTCCTGGTGCCTCAGGTAAATCCGATGGTGTCTGAGGTGTTTAGAAGACTTAGACAGGAAATGGACGAAACATCAAAACGAGGTGTGTGGGAAGGCGATGGAGTGATTTAGGAGGAGGTGGATCAGGTTGAAAATCAGAGGAAGGGGGTAAAGAGGATATGGAATAGAAGATGGACGAGGAGAAGGATATTTCGGCTATTTCATCTACTAAGGTGTTAGGGATGGGTAGTGGTGGTGGGTGTGAGGGGAAGCAGGGGTCTGCTATGGAGGCGGCCATCCAAATTGGGGTTGGGAGAGCAGGGGGTCTGGATTCTTTGATTCAGACCCCAATTCACTTAAGTAATAGGTTTGAATACCTTAGAGAGGTTGGTCTGGGACTGGTTACAGTTGAACTGGGTGATGGAGAAGGGGTTTGCGGGAAGGAACCAATTGGAAGCGATCCTGGCCACTCAGCGGATGAAGCCTCAAACACGAAGAGTAACTGGAGTTTGAGGAGGAGTAAGGGGAGGAAGGATTACTCCTCCTTACCCCCTTCTTTATAGTCCCACTATACAAAAAGGTTAATGAGAATAAGATTTTCATGGTGAAATTGGGAAATCAGGGACTAGGGGACCATGGTGAGGTATCCTTGGGTTTGATTTTAAGTTATGAAGATAAAGTGATTGAGCAGGTCTTGTTTCTCAATGCAAATGAGGAGGAGGCAGCTAAAATGATGGGGATGGTTCTAAGAGTGACCCTTAAGGAGGAGAAATACTCATGGATTGAAAATCAAGACCTAATTATGGTAGGGGAATTTAATAAAGGGTTGATTAACATCGAGGAGTACATTCAGTCTTGGGATCAACTAGATTCTGAGTTTTAAAAGCTAATGATGGAGGCTTTAACCATCCAGGTTACTTCTCTACATTGGAAACTGTTTAGAGAAGTGGATTTTGTGAACCTCAAGTTACTCTTTAGGGACTCAGTTTAAGTTGGTGGTCTGAATTGGTTCAATTATCTATTTGTTTTTATCAGCTTTTTGTGATTCATAACCAACACTCTTCTTGGATCAGCTTCATATGGGGTTCAGAGCATGGAGTCTTCAGAAGAGCATGCCTTTTGGATTTGGATGATGAGAGGGCATGGTTTTTCCATCAGTTCTGTGTCCGTGCTTCTACACGAGACTTCTTGCCGAAAGGCCATGCTTTGATGGGGGATTTTAGTTATGGTACAATGACTAGGGAGGAGTTGATCCTATTTTTTGTTCTAGGTTTCCCTATTCTGGTTGGTCTTTTGCTGTTTTTTTACATCTTGGTTTCTCACTTTATTCTTAGAAGTGGTTTGATAATAAAAAAGTTAATTTTCCATCATAAGCGATAAAGTCTCTATTTTTTATTGAAAAGTCATTATTAAAAAGGTTAGAAATAAAAAATTTGAGATATATTAAAATATTAATTCTTAGAAAATATCCAAGAATAGAGTCTTGAAAATTATATAAAGGTTTTATATAGAAAACTTAGAGTGGAAGCTAAAATAAATATCCATGATATGTAAAACCTTTTAATAATTCAAACCACATTTATTGAAAAACCACATCATAAATAGGGAAATAAAAAATACATTTGAAACATGGTGATGAGAAGTAATAGGATCACATGAATTGATCCATATTTGAGTTCCAAAAAAGAGAGGAATACATTTCCCAGAAAGAGAATATAGACAAGAAGGATAAAGATCTAATGGAATGAATGGGATTTATTCTTAATAATGTAAAACTTTTATTTGAGAAGGTATTTCATCAAATAAGATAATGATGATAAAAAAAGTAACTTCCCCTGATAAAAAGATAAATTACCATTGAAAAAATTATATAGAAGGATAAAAAGGGTCTTATAAGATCATAACCAAGTAGATAAGTTATGACTCATGGATAAAGAATTTGAGTCAGAAAATCTGTTACGACATGAGTAACATTTAAATAGAAACCCCATGAAGGAGAAAGATATTGAAATTAAACTTAATATACCATGAATAAATGATAATTGATGATATAGTATAACAAATAGGTAGTATATACACCATATAAAAGTAAATTGGTGCATAACATGCAACACGTCTCATGAAATGAAAATTGAGACCAAGAAACCCTTTCAAGTAACACAATCTTTGAGGTAAAAATCATTTGATAATGAGGTTATAAGATTTTTTTTAAAAAAAATATAAAATAATGATTAATTACAATAAACATTATTCATTAGGTAGAATATATAAAAATCCTAAAAATAGAGTTTAATAAGAAAGTTTGTAACTCAATAGAAGAAAATTTGAGTTAACACAAACCCTTACATTAGCCCCGATTCACTCTGTACATGAGAAAAAATTCTAGAATAATCAAATTAAGTTTATTAGATACCTTCTTAGGAAACTTATTTATATATATTTCATTTACCTACGGTAATTTATTGTCATATGTTATTTATTTATTATATTTTTTTCTTATGTTTGTTATTTGAGGTGACTCTGTCAATTTCTATGTAACACTTTTTGTATACTAACCACTATTAAAGGTGTTACATAATAACTTCATAATATAGATAATTATATTGGTTTTAATAATTTATTATTATATTAGCATAAAAGTTATACAATTATATAGGTTTTTATAAAATGAACTCAAATTAGGAAAGGCACTCGAATATGTTCATTTTAGGTAGTTAAGTAACTATGATTGTTTATTGATAATATTAATTATATAATGTAAAATATAATATTACTATAATATTAATAGTTTCATAAAAAAAATGTTTATACCTTAAATAATTTTTTAAATTCATTTGTTTTGGGTAGTTATTAAAAATGAAATACATCATCTCATGGAGGCGGTAGTCCGCACGTATGCACAATTGATGTTATTTTATATTTATTTATGAATGGAAATGAATAAATAAGAGGTTTTCCATTAATATAATTACACTTTAGTATAATAATTATACTGAATTCATTATATTAATATGTATAGGGTATATTTGGAAGGGAATGATTAATAAGAAAAGGATAAGTGTTAAGCAATACTCACTTTGAGACCTTGAACTTTCTCTTGAAAGTCTCATTTGAAATGAAGGGAACAAGTTAACTTATGGTGACTAGGGGATTTAACCCATTAGAGAAAATTCTAGGCGAGTAAAATTGGGTAGTATTTTAGGGAAATTTCTAAGTTAATGTGTATCTTTGATATAGTGGAAGTGATCCACTTTTAAAAGTAAAGAAAAGGGTACTTTTTTGAACACCCATTATTTTTCAGTAATGAAATGAAACTATTCAAGGATAAATGGTTCCAAAAGTGAGAAATACTAGATTGTGGGGAAGTTTAAGGATGATAAAGATTCTATATCTCATTTTCACGCATGTTTTAAACATGTTTCAATACATTTATTCTTATTTTTTTACTTTTATATATTTTTTTTGTTTTTACCATGGTAACTAGTTTTCATCCAAGTAATTTATGATTTAAAAAAATACAAGATATAAAGTATGATCAAATTAGGGTGTTATAAACCTATATTTATGATCAAAATAATCTAATTCAATTTATAAATAAGATAAAATTAACTTTTAAATTAAAACATTTAATATTTGAAAAATTGTGTTATAGAACAAATATTGTTTTCACCATTAAATATTCTTATATATGAAATTGATTACAAATAAAATGAGTGATAATATATTTTTATATATTTTTAAACATTATATAAAATTTATTATAAAAAATATACCACAAAATTAATAAAAAAATTCATTTAAAATAACACTTTCACCATTATCAAGCTTATTAACATTAATCTTAGTAATCAAACTTTCCATTTTGTTAGATTTACTTTCTACAAGTGATAACAACTAATTTTTTAATATCAAAAAATAAAAATAGTTCTTAGATTAAATATTTCTTCAGTTTATAGAAAATTAAACATGGATTTTATGAATTCAACATAGTATTTTTAAATTATTTATTTAATACTTTTTATATTAAAAAAGTTTTGAAAACTATTAAGTCATTCTTGTATTATGATAATGTAGTTAATGTGGTGCTATTAGAAAAATAAGTTTTTCTTCAATTTTCACCTAAAAATAAATTATTTCATAAAAAATTCAAAAAATAATCCTAAGCTAATATTTGTATTTTTATCCAAAAATTATTTTTTTTTCAAATTATAATTATAATATTTATAAATTTGGATTTTAAAAGAAAAGAAAATATATAAATAAAAAATGTTTTTTTTAAAAAATGACCTATTTAAAATTCAAGAGTCTTTATAATTATTTCATAAAAATTTATAGATAATTTAATATTTATATATTAGTTTATAAATATAATTATTACCTATTATACTAAAAAATTTACTGTGATTAATTAAATTTATTAAGGTAAAATACAATACCATTTTTTAAAATGGATTTTTAAAAGGAATCCTTTTTAAATTGTTAATCAAAGGAAAGTAATAATATGTAATTATTTTAATTGATTGTTATATTTTTATCTATAATGATTATATTCTTCATGTAATTTTAATATTTTTTTGTTTGATTTAGTCGGGTGTTGCATTATTTAGGTGTTGCGTGTGACACAATCCATTTAAGATAATATGAATTTAAAGGGTCTAAAACCTCAAGTAATTACATTATACACACTTAAATAAACTACATCTTCATAATTTTAATTATTACTCACTAATTAGATTAGGTGAGAGTATTCTTATCATATTCATTATTTTGGATATAACTTTTAACATGACACACACTTTACCCTATCCGATATATAAAGTTAATTATATTTCCTCAAGAAACATTAATCATTCATACAATCATGTACCACAATATGTATATACAATAATCATATATTCTCCCTAACATGTCTTTCCCAAAACCATTTGAATCTCCAAGTCATTAAACCACAATGAAATCATATATTTCTACAAAAATTAACTCTTATATTCAACCAATAGTCGATAATGTCACACACTAGTCAATATATATCATAATCCAAAAAATGAGATAAAATTCACTAAAAATATCATGGATCACTTTGTCATTAAATCAATAATAAATTCAAAGTCTATAAATACTATATAACTCAATTTTCATAAAATAAAATAACCCTTTATTACCTCAACATCAAGAATATATTAAACCTAAGAGTTTACCCAACCCCAATCATGTGTTATACAATAGTTATCCCCAAAAATATATCCTTTTCATAAAAATCACTTTTAAGGTTATTGATACCATTTTAAATATGTTTACAAAATTTGAAAGTAAAACTTATGAATAAAAATCCTTATATGTTTCACATAATCCTCATAACTTTTCGAATATACCCGAATTTCATTAATAAATATCACACACTAATGAAAATAGTATAGATTTTCAAGATTTTTTATTAAGATATCAACCTCACTACCTGAGGCAAGGCTAAGAAACTCTCCTTTTCCATCATAACTTGCATACACTAAAATTATCAACCACTTAATTATTCCGTCATAACTTGTACACATTAAAATTCTCAATCATTTATTTATTCTCCCTTATTTGGTTATAAGATATAGTGGCTTCTAGATATAAAATTTTATCAGATTTATTTTCATGATCTCATTTCAACCATATAATAAAACGAAAATGGTTATGATAATATCTAAAATATGAATATAAAAACATAAATAAGAATATTTATCCCCCTAGTAAACCTTAATTTTTAACATATTATACTTTTGGTTCAACCTATGAATCTATTTGTTAAATCATTAGTTATCCATGGTCATTTTCCAATTATGTTCTCTATCCTAATTATTAAAATCAAATCTGAATATTTTATAAAGGTTTATAAAGAGAATGTGATTAACTAGAGAATATACCTTGGGAGTGTCAAACTAGGTGCTTAGTTAGGCCTATTTTTGTGTAGAAAGTGATGATTGAGTTAATACACAATTTACCCATTTTATGGTTATTAACCCTAGGTACATATATGTTAGAGCCTACATCCACATGTAATATCCAGAAAGGGATTTTATTGCTCATAAAACCACATAATCAAAATATCACCAAAATTTCAGGATGTTATCCCACACTATGACTTATCCCTAGGTATTTCACCAAAATTTTATTATACCAACCCCTAAAATATTCAATATTACTTTAAATAACCTGAACTGTTATATATACCTTTGAAATTATTATCAACCTTAACTTATCAACCCTTAAATTATCCTTAACTAACATCCTAACCTCTAATTTTATCAAAACATTGATCTAATACCAACTATGATGCCCTATATATTTTACTATCTTAATCACTAGAATTAAAACAAATATTTCATTACATACAATACCAATACCTTTTAGGTTTTTTTAGAGAATTAAAAAAAATAAACTAAAAGAACCCATGTCTTTCGCAACTAAGCGACATTTTTCTCACTATATAATCAATTGATTAATCTATAAAAGTCTTCAATATCTCACAAAAATTCTCCACAAAATATACTCTTCTAGAAAAAACATATTTATTAATTCTCATTATAAACTACGGAAATGGAAACATGAGAAAAGGGTGAGATGAAACACTCAGTAAATGTAAACATAAATTATAATAATCAATGATCATAATTGAGCATAATATGAGAATATGAGTGTAATAAAGATACATAATAAAGTTATACCTAATAAAGCACATATAATAAATCATGGTATAAGACATGGAATATCAAAAAAGTTAAAAATATCATATAAAAGGTGTATAAACATAGAATGAAAATAAAGTCAACTTAGAATGGTGGAATAACATGAAAAAATTTAAATATATGGAATAATCATAAGCTTAATAAACTATTGTGAGAAAAATCATGATGTCCATGCCTATGTGAACAAAACCATTATATCCACACCTAAAAATGTGATAAAACTCATTATTCTCATGCTTATGTGAATGAACTCATCATCTCCATGATTGAAACAATAATAATTACATCAATAATAATAACATGATATACCCATGTAAAATAAATAGTCATCCAAATATATTCAATGAATTTCTAGGTAAATACCCTTCAATCAAGATAATAGAGCATACAGTATTTACACTATGTTGATAAAGGGTATATGGTTAATTCAACAATTTACACAATCAATTAATTTATATGTATCTATGTGAACAAACTCCAATCAAAGGATTAAAAAAATAGGGAATCCATAATACTCAATCTCAAATGTCTAATAAATCATCATGAATGGATAAAAAACTAGGTCTTAGGAATCCTAGGGATCTATCCAAACTCCAAGTATAATTAATGGATCGAAGATGATTCCTAGAAATAATAGGAAATCATTGAAATATAAGCATCCTCCATGTAACCATGCCAATTTTTCAGATCCTAGTCATCCTGGGAATCTATAATAGGAACAAATAGTGTCACCAGGCTCGAATGTCTAGATCCTTTGGGTGACATAAGCATGTTATAATAATAATCATAATAATAATAATAATCCAAAATACTAATGTCAAGATCCTAGGGTTATATGAATCATAGGGACATATGGAATCTATGTTTTCCTATACAAACCCAAGTATGAATCTCGATGTCCTTGAAAATCTTCACATGGATCAATAGTTGGATCCCGAGATATGATTCAGGAATCCACAATAACATCATCACATCCAAGCTGTATCACAATAGTATCACAAGAGGCCTAAAATCAGAGTCTCAGTAAGAACATATGGATATCCACCATTTCAACATCACATCATATAAGGCTCATAAACCAGATCCTTGAAAGTATGTATAGGAATCCAAAAAATACATCCAAATAAATAAATGAAAAAATAAATAAAAGCATAGGGTTGAATGAATTCTTAAACCCATAACCATTGTCCATATCCCCATGATCTTACATGATTGGTGTGTTCTTCTAAATTGACACCCACCACCATCTCTACTTATACCCATGCACACATTCTCAGGGCCAATCTATCACTGGGGTACCTACTAGGCCCCCCTATGTCACATCAATAGAGAGGAAACCTACTTGTGGGTTCCTCTAGGTAAAAGCAAAACAAGGTAACCCTAATGAGGTTCCCTTTATTCTTAATTCATGCATAGGGTCAATAACCAATAAATAGTGAAAGAACATCCCTCATCCTAGCCCTCAAATCTCTCATCCTAATGAGCATAATAGGTAGAGCCTCATAGGGATCACACTAGAGATAGATCACAGACCCTCTCAATATCGTTAGTCACACTAAGGTGTTTGACTCATCCAAACCTTCTAAATGATCTAATTTTCTCTAAGGTCCCTCTAGGGTTCTTATATGGCCTACTCAGGAAGATCCTCCCAAGGAAGGTTTCACCTATATATGGAGGTGGAAAAGGCTCCTACATAAGTAAATTGAGTCAAAATCACTTTGGTCACACCCATCAAGGGTATAAATGTCATAAGGCATGCCAAAAAAACTTAGAGCCTCAACCATCAATATATGAGGCTATCATGATAGTGAACACGATCCAACTGGGCCTCGACACTTAGTTCCCTTTGTTATAAGGAATTTTTCTTTAATTAGACATCTAAATTTAATTTAACAATTAAATTAATTAATCAAGTAGGCCAATTCCCTCAGGGGTGTGATGATAATTCACATGCATCATAAATAAATTGAAATAATTCATATAGAAAGTATCAATGACCACCTACCTCTTATAAATCTTTCATCTTCTTAAAGCATCCATTCCGCTCTTGTCAAGACTTGTCCAATGACGTCCATGATCAATTGGTCAATACCCACTAATCCGAGTCTCTAAATAAAACAAAAAAATCCCTAAAAATTAATTATAACATTTCTAATTATTTAAAAAAATTAATTTAAAATAGGAATAATCACAAAAAACTCACTATAAAGCCTTATCACATAGAAACCCCAACCAATAACCCATGAGAGCTCCGCAAAAGACCCTCAACATCATCCAATGAAAAATAAAGATCATGAATCACAAATCCCCTAAGTATTTCAAATTAGCTTTAAAATAAATGAATATAAAAAACCATGGAATGAATTACTATTATTTTATTTAGTGGCGTGAAATCTAAATGAACTGGATCTATCATATTCCATTTCACCCATTGAATGGACCAAATCCATAGTATGAATAGGTTGTATCTAGTATAAGGGAGATAAAATATTTAATAAAACAATAGAAATGAGTTTGTGATCAGTGTCATGGTGGATGATCGCTACTCCTGTGCACATCTCTCTTTCTCATCACAAACTTAATAAAATATAATAATTTTAGCACAAAATGAATAAAATTCCAGTTACCTTCCTTAGGAAAATATTCTGGTTATCCACGCATTTTTAGGGTAATATTTCATGGTGGAATGAGAAATAGAGAGAATAAAATAATAGAAATGAAAATAATTAGAACTAGAAAATAAGAAGAAGAAAAACACACACATGAAATCATAACAAGAAGAAGAGGAAGAAGAAGAAAAGAAGAAGAACATGGAGAAGAATAAGAAGGGTGTGTGGAAGAAGACAAAAAAAATTAAAAACAAAGAATTAATTAGATTTTATTTAAAATAAACTAAATTAAAATTTCATTTAAAAGAAAAATAAAGTAAAAATAAAAAAATAAAAAATAAAATAAGAAAAGAAATGGGTGTAGTAGCTCCCTTTCCAGAATCTATCCTTTGAAATTTGGCTCATGTTATGACCACCATATAACTGAATCACTCCATGGGTCCTTATTATATGATTTTATAAATTAATTTTCCTATTTCCCCTATAAATTTCAAATTAATTGGATATGTATAGAGGATGTTATGACACAATTAATGAGTCACACTCTTTCTGGAAGAATGTTTTCTAAATATTCCTCCAATTTTGAGCATCCAATATCCAAATTAATGATGCAATATTTCCATGATAGTTAAAAATTAAATGAAACATTGAATTAGATTTCAAATCCATCTATAATAGTTTCAATTAGAGGTATATATCCCAACTTATTATTCATTTACTGAGGTGGGGTCCACATTGTAATCTAGAACAATTTTTCAAATTGATTAAATTTTTAGGGCCTATGGATGTTCAAATCAGCTCCTAGTCCATAAGAAAAATTTGAATCCTATAAATTAAGGAATCCTAAAAAAAATTAATCACTCAAATTAGATCACTATTTTAAATTTTATCCTTGAAATACCAAAGTGATTAAATTTTTTTAAGATTTCAAAATTAAGCAATTTTCACATTTTAGCCCAAAACACACCATAAATAAAAAATTAATGAAAATAAGCACAAATTGGTAAATTTGAGGGATTAAATTATTTAAAAACACATATATAAAATGATTAAAATATTATCTCAATCAACATGCTCTGGTTTAACTGTGGACCAATGGAAAAAAACTAATTAAAAGAAGATCCAACTATGCTATAGGTCTATCGTTAAAATATATAGTTCTAGTGTATAGAGAATCATTAATGAGTATGAAGGAAGAAGATGAATGGAAAGAGGAGGTGAATAGAGAGAAAATTATATAGGTTAGGGAGATAAAATTTTTGACTGGATGGTTTGTACGAAACCTATCGGACGGTCGAGCGCATGTCTTCAAATTTAAGACCAGTTAAATAGTTAAGTTCCAAAAACATCCCACATCAAGCACACATATGGATTAGCATCCAATATAACATAAAAGATATGAAGTTCCTTCATCAAGCTATCATTTTGAGATCATAACCCACACCCCATCACACACACACATATGGTCTATGGTCCAATGGGATTTCTAGGCCCAATCCATGCGCTCCTCTAGGCATGATCCACAAGGCCTTATACATGGTCCTCATCGAATAAAAGTCTTTCTATATGTAGTTTTATAGGGTCATTCCTCTCATGGGGTAAACCATTGGTCCCCTTTGAGTGGTAGTAGGTATTACATTAAGTAAATTTAAAAATAAAATAATCATTAAAAAATTAACAATGTTAAAATAATTAAATGAATAATATTATTTTAAAAAAAATATTGAATTTAATTAAATGTGATGAAACTATTATTTATCAAAACAAAGAAAATTTGTTAACATATTAAACTCATATTAAAATACTAATAATCTCCCCCAAGTATTAAACTCAATTTCAAATATTGACAATCTCCCACTTTTTTGTAAATTAAAAAATAGAACATTTATCGAATTTTTAAAAATAATCTCCCCCTTTTTAAAATTTATCAAAAAGTACATTAAAATTAAATATTTATAAAATAGTCACCTTTTCAATTAGTATAAACTAATTAAAATAACAATTTAAAATATTTTCATAATATTTAATAGATATTTATAGTATTCATGTAATTAAAATAGAGTAATTGTTTAAAAATAGTGAATATTTTTATCAAAATAATAACTCTACTAAACATGAATTTTGAGATTATATCATTCCTAATTCAAACTTCATTTTCTTAAATTTAACTGAATCTAAAGGTTTATTAGAAATTTCTATTATTTTTTTTAGTATGAACAAATTATAAACCTATATCATCATTATTTACATGATCCTTAAGAAAATAAAATCTTACATCTATGTATTTTGTTCTAGAGTGATGAAGTGGGTTTTCAGAAATTGAAATTGGACTTGAATTATCATATAAAATTATAATTTTATAAAAAAAATATTAAAATAAAACAATGTCTATTTTATCCATATACTATGTGAACAATGACTAGCATCATAAACATATTCTTCCTTGGCTATTGACAATCATACTGAAAGTTTTTTCTTAGAACTCCATGAAATCAAAATTTTACCTAAAAAATGACACATACCTATAATGGTTTTCTAGTAAAGTCTAAAACATCAAAAATCAGAATAAGAGTAAGATAATACTTCAAAACAGTTCTCATTAGAATAGAAAAATCTAGTAAAAATAATACCCTTGTTATATCTAATTATCCTTTTAATAACATTAATATTACTTTATTTATGGTGGGACTGGAATCTAGAACACAAAAAAACTGAGAAAATTATATCTAGTCTAGATGTAGTGAGATAGAGTAAACTACCTATCATGCCTCTATACTATTTAATATCAACAATATTTCCAGATTCATCCAAGTTCAATTTTGAATTGGTATTTATTGGTATTTTCAGAGTCTTACTAGAATCAAGTCCAAACATTTTTACAAGTTCTTTAGTATACTTAGCATGATTTAAGAAAACACCATCTTTCATTTGATTAATTTTAAAAACAATGAAAATTTTCAGTTCCACCATTAATCTCATGTAAAATTCACTTGTCATTGGTTTATAAAAATCATTACACAATGAATCATTTTTTGATCCAAATATTATGCCATCAATATAAATCTGTATAATCAGTATATCATTTGAAACTCTTTTTATAAATAAGGTTGGATCGAACTTACCTTTAAAAAAGTCATTTTGTAGTATCAATTATTTTAGTATTTCATACTAAGATCTTGGAGATTTATCAAGACCATATAAATATTTATTAAGTTTAAAAACACGAGTTATAAATATATCATTTTCAAATTCCCAGGGTTGTTTAACATAGAATTCCTCTAAAATTATTCCATTTAGAATGGAACTTTTTATATACATTTGGAATAATTTGATGTTTGAAAACTATCAAATACTAATATAATTATAATTACTTCCATACTAGAAATATGAGATAAATAATATTCAATGTCAATTCCCTCTTTATGGGAATAACCTTGAGTTATTATTCTTGCTTTAGTTTTTAACTGTGTTTCTAGATTCATCAATATTTTTAAGAAAAATACATTTAGTTCCTATTATAGGTTTATCTTTTGGTAAAACAACAAAATTAAATACTTTATTGCTTTCAAATTGATTTAATTAATCCTGAATTTTATTTATCCAATTTCAATCAATTAACTAATTATCAATATTGACATGAAAAAAACCAGCAGCAAAAGCATAGTTTGTAAAATAAAGTAAAATAGATTTTTTGGTTTTTATTCGAGATTCTACATTACCAATTAATCTTTAAATTGGATGATCTTTAACTGTTTTCCATTTGTTAGGATCCATTTTATAAGAGTTATAGTTCCCCTCAATTGATGCATTATCATCATCTTGGAAATTATCTTTACAAAAAATGAATTATCTGAATTCATCATTTCCTTTGTTTGACTTATAATACCACTTGTTAGAATATTTTTCATTAAACATAACATGAAGAAAATAATCAACAACTAAATGTTTCTTTTTTAAGACCATATAATCATTGATAGAATTATAATATCCAAAAAATATCACTTCATCAGATTTGGAATTGAATTTTTCTAAATTATCTTTTATATTTATGACATAGAATTTACAACCAAATACCCTAAGATATCCAATTTTAGGTTTAAAACTTTTAAACAGTTTAAAATGGGTATTATTTAAAAAAACCTATAATTGAAATTCTATTTATAACATGTAATGTTGTATTAACACCTTATAGCCAAAAATATCCAAGTACACTAAATTCCATTAACATAGACCTAGCCATTTCTTAATAAGATATATTCTTTCTTTCTACCACACTATTCTATTATGGTATCCTAGGGGATGAAAAATAAGGTTTACATCCATTTTTTTCACAAAATTTATCAAATTATAAATTAAAAAATTCACCACCTCTATCACTTTTGATATATATGATTAATATATTTTTTAAATTTTTAATAAACTTAAAGAAAGAAAAAAATTTGGATAAAGTTTCATTTTTATCGGATAAGAAATTAATCCATAATAATATACTATAATCATCTATAATTACAAATACATACCTTTTAATAACCAAACTGATAGGTTTTATAGGTCCAAATAAGTCAATCTGTAATAGTATTAAGCATATAACAATACTAATATCATTTATAGATTTAAATATTTCTTTGTGTTACTTACATTTTAAACAGGAATCACACATAAAGTATTTACTTGTATATAATTTTGGAAATTACATAACTTATTATTGCTATGAAAGGTTGTGAGATAAACTAAAGTTTTCATAAATAGGGTTCTTATGCCACAAAATGTCATCTGTTTCTATAGTATTCAAACACTTAACCTTTTGGTTGGTCAGATCAGAAAAATCAATAGTGTATACATTTTCTTTTCTATTTGTAGAAAATAAAACAAATTTATTTTTTAGAATAATAAATTTATGATTTTCAAAAATAACATTTAATCCATCATCATATAATTGTGATATACTTATAATATTATGTTTTAAACCAAGCATATATAATAATTTTAAAATAATAGCTATTTAAAAAAAATCAACTTCATCAATACCTTTATTCTGACCTCTATAGTTGTCTCCAAATGTGACAAGGCCACTATAACATGAATTAAATGATATAAATTTATAAATATCACCTATCATGTTCTTGAAGTATCCGATGTCAAAATACCATGAGTCTTTGAGACTTCTAACACATAATTCATGAAATTAAACAATTCAAATTGACCGTTTTGGTACCCATCCAAATTTGGATCCAACTGGATTAGTAGCATAAAATTTTGGAACCCAAAATGATTTAAAACATTTTTTAGTGCACTGTTTAAAAATTAATTCTTTAATAATGAAAGTTATAGTATGTCTAAATGATTGTATAACTATCATTGAACACTCATTGGCATAATTCCATTTCATTATACATTTAAAACATGTTACACTAGAAATAGTTACTTTTTAGATTTAAAAAACTCTAGTCTTATTTAGATATGGTGAAAAACTATTATAACCCAAACCATTATTATTGGTGTTTAGCTTCATAAAATACATCATTTTATCATATTATTCTTTACCTTTAACAAATTTAGTTAAATTCTTTTTGAGATTGAAAACTTTTTTTTCAAATTTATATTATCTTTTTGAATAATATCTAAATCTATATAAACTTTATCATTTGATCCAAAAGTTGTGTTTCTTAATTTATAATTTTCTTGCTTAAGTTTCTTACAATAATTTTCATCTTTAGTTAAATCATACACAACTAAATTCAATATTATTTCCTAATCTTTATAATTTATTTCCATTTTTTAACTTTTTGATTTTTTGATTTTAGTTTTAAGAACCGAGAATCATAATTATCTTTATATTTATCATTATTGGAAGCACAAATTTTGAAATTATTACATCCCAATTTTATTTTCTCATTTCATTTAATCAACTTTTTACTTTTTATTTTTATATCAATATAATTTTCAATTATGCAGACTCCATAATTTCTTTTATTTTTCATTTACTTTAAGAAATTGTTTAACTTTGTAATTCACTAAATCATAATAAGAAAATGTATCAGAATAAATTTCATTTTCATTTTTACATTTATCATTATGATCAAAATTTTCAGGATTTATTAACTAAATAAAGAGTGAATCATTTACCTTTCATTATATACTCATCCGGGCTAGAGTACCTTTCTTCTATTCACTTACAGAATATCTGATTGAGTTAGAAATGTCTAAGAAACCCAACCTACAAACAAAAATTTATTTTCTTTTACTCTTTTCTCTTTTTCTTTATTTGGATGTTTGTGTTTGGGGATGTCAATCCTCATGTTCCCTTTCTTTTTTCACTCGTAACATATTAATTTTGAAACATCATTATTGTTATTGAAATTACCTTTATTAAAGTCCTTTTTGAGCTTTCTTCAGAACTATATATTTCCTAATTAGTTTTTCATAAACATAAAAAACTTCTTATTGAAGTGATCCATTTCCTTATCACTTTCTTGGAAATTAGACTTTGAGGAATTATAGGAGTCAAGAACATTTAATTAAAATGAAATACCTTTTCTATTTGTAAATTACTCAGAAGAAATGTTTTTCAACTCTAATTAATAATACAATAAAGATCCTATTTGTTTATCTAAGGTATACTCTTTAAAATTATTACTCTCATCGATGGACACCTTCTTGGCATGATTTTTTTGGAAGTGCTCTCAGAACTCTTTCCACTTGATCTTTGTTGTAAAAAACTTCTCTAATATCACTCATAACATTAGTAATACTTATAAACCAATGGAACATATGGTTTACTGATTCTTAATCTCCCATATTAAATTCATTTTACTATGATCAGAGTATTCATAGTTTGGCTCCCTTGATATTTTCATCCCCATATTGATTCATGCGAATTATTCTTCATATATCATAGAAACTCCTACAATAATAGACATGACTGTATATAATTCTACTTATATCACAATACACAGTATTTTTAACTTTATAATTCAAAACACATTTTACCATTTCATTACCTGCAAGTGTCTCTAGATCAAATTTGGGTAGATCATATGGCTTATCCATGATATTCCAGTGATCCAAACTTAACTGTTTCAAGTAATCTTCCATTATGTGTTTACAGTATCTATAGTCACTTCTATCAAAGAATATGTGTTTTGTGGAATCCATATCTCATTTTCATTAACACCTACAATTTTAAAACAAACCATTTCTTTTTATTCCTTAGATAGTTAGGCGCAGGATATTTGGTCAGCACTTAGTTAAAAATAAATAATATAAACAAAAAGATACTCTTAAAATATTTTTAATAAAATAATATCATCTGATAGAGATTGTTTGAAATCATATTAATACAATTAGAGAGTCAAAATATCTTTTATGGAAGGTCCTACCCTCTATTACCAATTACAGGATTGATAATGATAGAAATAATAACTAGAGGGGGTAAATAGTCATTTATTTATTTATATTATAAATTAATGAGTTTATAAAATAAATATTTACTAGGAGTGCATTGTTCTAGAAATTAAGTGCAGTAGAAATACAATGAAATAACACAAAGATTTATATTGGTTTAGATCCAAAATATCCCAGTAAACTCCTCAACCTTCTATACTATGCAAGAGCATTGTTACCCACTAACAACCTTACTATTAAAGGCATGAGAAACTATTATAGAATCTTCCTTTTAAAAATACCTGGAGGCACCACCCTGTCTTTTTACAGGACACCAAAACTAGACTATGACCTGAATTTTGATCAGTAGTCACAACCTAGAATTTCTTTTTGGTGGTGGAATAACCATACAATGAAGACATGTTTTTTATTGTGAAAACAATAAAACAGACTCAAATAAATACAAATTGAAGAAATAAAGATAATAGAAAGAAAAAAATACAAAGAAATAAGTAAATAAACAAAAATATTGAATATAGTGAAGCTTATCATTGATCAATTGAATGGAATAAGGTTTAATGTATAAGTTATTCTGTGATCATATCCAAGGAATAGAAGTTGCAGTAGTTTCATAAATTAATGAGAGAAGTAAGAATTATGTCATAGTTGTCTCACACAAAAATATGTTGAATGAACTTTATAGGATTTTTTTATCCCTTTAAGAGTTCTCTAATGAATTAATATTTCATCATTAAAATAAATATCTTCTAGGTGAGTATTTAAAACCAGTAGCTGCATGCCACTTGTTAGTGCATAACAATAAAATAACAGTATAATTTCCTTTAATTATAAATATTGTATTGAATAAAAATAAACAATCACACTCTTTATTTCTTCATGAAATATCAATATAAAACATTTAAAAATATAAGTATAACAAATATATACAATTCATAATTAGAAAAAAGGTAAAATAAACTAAATAGACTTCTAGTTTATTAATAAATTAAAAATGTTGTAAAACAGAGCATCATAAGAATATATATACTGCGTGTATACAAATAAAAAAATATGATCAAAATTATTTTTACATAACATATAATTATATTTTAAAAATAATAATAAAAAATTATCTAAATATTTATTTTAAAAACAAAGAAAAATAAAAAAAAATAAAATTTTTATAAAAATTATTTTGAACTAATAGTTAATTTAAATATTTGGTAGAGGATTGATCTACCAGTGTTTTGCGGTTGATTGATCTACTAATGGTGTCAAGGAAGATCTACCATTACATCTTGGAACAGAGTATCTATCGGTGGTGTCAAATGGTAGACTGATATACCATTGAGAAACTTGATCTACCTGTGATGGATGTACAAAACAACCATTACGGATAGAGATACTACTATGAAAAAAATCCATTACTATTATGCCACTATGCAACTGATAAAGAGATCTACCCGTGGAAATTAATCTATCAGTAAATATAGATCTACTGGTGTATGGAGTGATCTACTGGTGGATGATGATCTAAAAATGAATCAAGTATCTACCATCACAAGGAGGAAGTAGAGAGATACTTTCATATATGATAAAGTTTAGAGGTAGGTTGATATAAACCATTGGTAGATGAAAAACTGGTGGTCCATGATCTACTGGTTCCATTGATCTACCGATGGTTGAACGACTGACCATTTGAGAGATTCACTAATGAATTTGAGTGGTAGATATAAAATCTATTGTTGAATGAAGATAATGTACCATCTTAGTTAAGGAGATGCTATTGTGAGAAATGTTTCTTCCATGCCACTGACCATCACTATGAGACTTAATGTTCCACTGTTGAAGTCTATTGATCTTCTCGTGGATGAATAAAAAAATTTATCATTGAGGTACGCGCCACTACCACCATTGTACAACGAAGAGACCAGTGATGTGCGATGGTTTAACTATAGACCTTTGAAGACAAAATTACCAAAATAAGTGCCAACTATGGTACATGGACATCACTATAATGGATAGTACAAGTGTATAAAGAAACTATTGAGAAACTAGATGAAGAAGATGGCCAAAAAAATTGGTGAATCAAAGGAAAATGATTGAGGCTTGGTTGATCAAAATTTTGATCAGACAATTCACGTGAAACTGATCAGATGATTGAGTGAATGTCTGAAAATTTAAGAACGGATGAATAATTAAGATTCACCCACATCCCATACTATACACACATCTTGAAGAGCCTCTAGTATAACATACAAGACACTCCATGCCTTTATTGAGTTGTTAGTGGGAAATCAGCACCCGAACCCCATCACACACACATGTAGGCTATGGCCCAATAGGCTTACCAGGGCCAATCCATGTGCTCCTTCGGGTAAAATCCACCGGGCCTTATATATAGGCATGGTCACATACAATTATTCTTATATACAGGATTCTAGGGCAGGTCCTCTCATAGGGTAGACCATTGGCCCCCTATGTTTGGTAGCAGGGTGGGCCTAAGAGGCTTGCACATATGTCTTAATTTTTACTTAAATCCAACACTTAAAATATTCATTAACAAACCTTGATTAAGTTTAAAAATAATACAATCATTAAAAAAGTAACAATATTAAAATAATTAAATCGAAAATATTATTTTAAAAATAATTTTGAATTTAATTAAATGTGATAATACAATAATTTATCAAAAAATAAAGTAAAATTGTTAAATTATTATAATCATTTTCAAATACTACAAAATCTTCCCCAAGTATTAAACTCAATTTCAAATACTAACAAAAATCACCTGAAAATGTTGGAAATTTCCACCAAGAAAATCCATTGGCAAAGGGGTAAGAAGAGAAGGGAGGGATATTACCCCCTGGTATGCATGAGGCAAGTGAGGGAGAGAGGAGGGAATACCCCCTCAAAAACTAGATGGGGTATAAATATAAAATACCCTTTTTTAAAGGCCACTATCTAGCTAGTACTAGGCCACCGACTAGCTAGTGCCTACAATAGCCAATGGGGATACTATCTAAAACCACCGATCGGACAATAGCTTCTATAATTAAGGTTTTATGTACCCACCTTATCCCCTCTTGGGGCCCTCTTGAGTCCCAGGACACCTCTAGAGCCACCTTTATCATCCAAAAACATTATTTGAGGTATCTAAATCTTCATAATTTTGTTTCTAATCATAGTTCTCAAAATGAATTATCCACCAAACTAAAAAAATTTAATTCCTCTTAAATTTCCATGATAGTTAAAAATTAAATGAAAAATTGAATTAGATTTCAAATCCATCTATAATAGTTTCAATTAGAGGTATATAGCCCAACTTATTATTCATTTACTGAGGTGGGGTCCACATTGTGATCTAGAACAATTTTTCAAATTGATTAAATTTTTAGGGCCTCTGGATGTTCAAATCAACTCCTAGTCCATAAGAAAAAGTTGAATCCTATAAATTAAGGAATCCTAAAAAAATGAATCACTCAAATTAGATCACTATTTTAAATTTTATTCTTGAAATACCAAAGTGATTAATTTTTTTTTAAGATTTCAAAATTTAGCAATTTTCACATTTTAGCCCAAAACACATCATAAATAAAAAATTAATGCAAATAAGCTCAAATTGGTAAATTTTGAGGGATTAAATTATTTAAAAACACATATATAAAATGATTAAAATATTATCTCAATCAACATGCTCTGGTTGAACTATGGACCAATGGAAAACAACTAATTACAAGAAGATCCAAATATTCTATAGGTCTATCGTTAGAATGGATAGTTCCAGTGTATAGAGAATCATTAATGAGTATGGAGGAATAGGATGAATGCAAAGAGCAGGTGAATAGAGGAAAAATTATCTAGGTGGGGGAGATAAAATTTTTGACGGGATGGTTTGTACGAAACCTATCGGACGGTCGAGCGCATGTCTTAAAATTTAAGACCAGTTAAATAGTTAAGTTCCACAAACATCCTACATCAAGCACACATCTGGATTAACCTCCAGTATAACATAAAAGATATGAAGTTCCTTCATCAAGCCATCTTTTTGAGATCAGAACCCACACCCCATCACACACACACATATGGGCTATGGTCCAATGGGATTACAAGGCCCAATCCATGTGCTCCTCTAGGCATGATCCAGAAGGCCTTATACATAGTCCTAATCGCATAAAAGTCTTCCTATATGTAGTATTATAGGGTCATTACTCTCATGGGGTAAACCATTGGCCCCCTTTGAGTGGTATTAGGTATTACATTAAGTAAATTTAAAAATAAAATAATCATTAAAAAATTAACAATGTTAAAATAGGTAAATGAATAATATTATTTTAAAAACAATATTGAATTTAATTAAATGTGATAAAACTATTATTTATCAAAACAAATAAAATTTGTTAACATATTAAACTCATATTAAAATACTAATAATCTCCCCCAAGTATTAAACTCAATTTCAAATACTAACAATCTCCCACTTTTTTGTAAATTACAAAATAGAACATTTATCAAATTTTCAAAAATAATCTCCCCCTTTTTAAAATTAATCAAAAAGTACATTAAAATTAAATATTTATAAAATAGTCACCTTTTCAATTAGCATCAACTAATTAAAATAACAATTTAAAATATTTTCATAATATTTAATAGATATTTATAGTATTCATGTAATTAAAATAGAGTAATTGTTTAAAAATAGTGAATATTTTTATCAAAATAATAACTGTACTAAACATGAATTTTGAGATTATATCATTACTAATTCAAACTTCATTTTCTTAAATTTAACATAATCTAAAGGTTTATTATAAATTTCTATTATTTTTTTCAGTATGAACAAATTATAAACCTATATCATCATTATTTACATGATCCCTAAGAAATTGAAATCTTACATCTATGTATTTTGTTCTAAAGCGATGAAGTGGGTTTTCAGAAATTGAAATTGAACTTGAATTATCATATAAAATTATAATTTTATCAAAAGAAATATTAAAATAAAACAAAATCTATTTTATCCATATACTATGTGAACAATGACTAGCATCATAAACATATTCTTCCTCGGCTATTGACAATCATACTGAAAGTTTTTTCTTAGAACTCCATGAAATCAAACTTTTACCTGAAAAATGACACATACCTATAATGGTTTTCTAGTAAAGTCTAAAACATCAAAAATTAGAATAAGAGTAAGATAATACTTCAAAACAGTTCTCATTAGAATATAAAAATATAGTAAAAATAATACCCTTGTTATATCTAATTATCTTTTTAATAACATTTATATTACTTTCTTTATGGTTGTAATGGAATCTAGAATATAAAAAAATTGAGAAAATTATGTCTGGTCTAGATGTAGTGAGATAGAGTAAACTACCTATCATGCCTCTATACTATTTAATATCAACAATATTTCTAGATTCATCCAAGTTCAATTTTGAATTGGTATTTATTGGTATTTTCATAGTCTTACTAGAATCAAGTCTAAACATTTTTACAAGTTCTTTAGAATACTTAGCATGATTTAAGAAAACACCATATTTTATTTGATTAATTTTAAAAACAATGAAAATTTTCAGTTCTACCATTAATCTCATGTCAAATTCACTTGTCATTGGTTTATAAAAATCATTACATAGTGAATCATTTTTTGATCCAAATATTATGTCATCCACATAAATCTGTATAATCAGTATATCATTTGAAACTCTTTTTATAAATAAGGTTGGATCGAACTTACCTTTAAGAAAGTAATTTTGTAATATCAATTATGTTAGTATTTCATTCTAAGATGTTGGAGATTTATCAAGACCATATAAAGCTTTTTTAAGTTTAAAAACACGAGTTATAAATATATCATTTTCAAATTCCCAGGGTTGTTTAACATAGAATTCCTCTAAAATTATTCCATTTAAAATGGAACTTTTTATATCCATTTGGAATAATTTGATGTTTGAAAACTATCAAATAATAATATAATTATAATTACTTCCATACTAGAAATATGAGATAAATAATCTTCAATGTCAATTTCCTCTTCCTAGGAATAACCTTGAGCTATTATTCTTGCTTTAGTTTTTAACTATGTTTCTAGATTCATCAATATTTTTAAGAAAAATCCATTTAGTTCCTATTATAGGTTTATCTTTTGGTTAAACAACTAAATTACATACTTTATTGCTTTTAAATTGATTTAATTCATCCAGAATTTTATTTATCCAATTTAAATCAATTAAAAAACTATCAATATTGACATGAAAAAAACCATCATCAAAAGCATAGTTTTTAAAATAAAGTAAAATAGATTTTTTGGTTTTTATTCAAGATTCTACATTACCAATTAATTTTTAAATTGTATGATCTTTATGTGTTTTCAATTTGTTAGGAACTATTTTATAAGAGTTATACTTCCCCTCAATTGATGCATTATCATTATCTTGGTAATTATCTTTACAAAAAATGAATTATCTGAATTCATCATTTCCTTTGTTTGACTCATAATACCACTTGTTAGAATTGTTTTCATTAAACATAACATGAAAAAAATAATCAAAAACTAAATGTTTCTTTTTGAAGACCCTATAATCATTGATAGAATTAGAATATCCTAAAAATATCACTTCATCAGATTTAGAATTGAATTTTTCTAAATTATCTTTTATATTTATGACATAGGCTTTACAACCAAATACCCTAAGATATCCAATTTTAGGTTTAAAAATTTTAAACAGTTCAAAATGGGTATTATTTAAAAAAATCTATAATTGAAATTCTATTTATAACATGGAATGTTGTATTAACACCTTATAGCCAAAAATATCCAAGTACACTAAATTACATTAACATAGACCTAGCCATTTCTTAATAAGATATATTCTTTGTTTCTACCACACCATTCTATTATGGTATCCTAGGGGATGAAAAATAATGTTTATATCCATTTTTTTCACAAAATTTATCAAATTATAAATTAAAAAATTCACCACCTCTATCCCTTTTGATATATATGATTAATATAATTTTTAAATTTTGAATAAACTTACAGAAAGCACAAAATTTGGATAAAGTTTCATTTTTATCGGATAAGAAATTAATCAACAATAATATACTATAATCATCTATAATTACAAATACATACCTTTTAATAGCCAAAATGATAGGTTTTATAGGTCTAAACAAGTCAAGCTGTAATAGTCTTAAGCATATAACAATACTAATATCATTTATAGATTTAAATATTTCTTTGTGTTACTTACATTTTAAACAGTAATTGCACATAAAGTATTTACTTGTATATAATTTTGGAAATTACATAACTTATTATTTATATGAAAGGTTGTGAGATAAACTAAAGTTTTCATAAATATGGTCCTTATGCCACAAAATGTCATCTGTTTCTATAGCATTCAAACACTTAACCTTTTGGTTTGTCAGATCAAAAAAATCAATAGTGTATACATTTTCTTTTCTATTTGTAGAAAACAAAACAAATTTATTTTTTAGAATAATAAATTTATGATTTTCAAAAATAACATTTAATACATCATCATATAATTGTGATATACTTATAATATTATGTTTTAAACCAAGCATATATAATAATTTTAAAATAATAGCTATTTTAAAAAAATCAACTTCATCAATACCTTTATTCTGACCTCTAGAGTTGTCTCCAAATATGACACAGACACTATAACATGAATTAAATGATATAAATTTTGAAATATCACCTATCATGTGCTTGAAGTATCCAATGTCAAAATACCATGAGTCTTTGAGACTTCTAACACATAATTCATAAAATTAAACAATTCAAATAGACCGTTTTGGTACCCATGCTAATTTGGATCCAACTGGATTAGTATCATAAAATTTTGGAACCCAAAACAATTTAAAACATTTTTCAGTGGGCTGTTTAAAAAGTAAATCTTTAACAATGAAAGTTATAGTATGTCTAAATGATTGTATAACTATCATTGAACACTCATTGGCATAATTTCATTTCATTATACATTTAAAACATGTTACACTAGAAATAGTTACTTTTTAGATTTAAAAAGCTTCAGTCTTATTTAGATATGGTGAAAAACTATTATAACCCAAACCATTCTTATTGGTGTTTAGATTCATCAAATACATCATTTTATCATATTGTTCTTTACCTTTAACAAATGTAGTTAAATTGTCTTTGAGATTGAAAACTTTTTTTTTTCAAATTTATATTATGTTTTTGAATAGTATCTAAATCTATATAAACTTTATCATTTGATCCAAATGTTGTGTTTCTTAATTTATAATTTTCTTGATTAAGTTTCTTACAATAATTTTCATCTTTAGTTAAATCATACACAACTAAATTCAATATTATTTCCTAATCTTTATAATTTATTACCATTTTTTTAACCTTTTCATTTTTTGATTTTAGTTTTAAGAATTGAGAATCATAATTATCTTTATATTTATCATTATTGGAAGCACAAATTTTGAAATTATTACATCCCCATTTTATTTTCTCATTTTATTTAATCAAATTTTTATTTTTTATTTTTATATCACTATAATTTTCAATTATCCAGACTCCATCATTTTTTTATTCTTCATTTTCTTTAAGAAATTGTTTAACTTTTTAATTCACTAAATCATAATAAGAAAATGTATCCGAATAAATTTCATTTTCATTTTTACATTTATCATTATGATCAAAATTTTCAAGATTTATTAACTAAATAAATAGTGAATCATTTACCTTCCATTATATACTCATCAGGGCTAGAGTACCTTTCTTCTATTCACTTCCTGAATATCTGATTGAGTTAGAACTGTCTAAGAAACCCAACCTACAAACAAAAATTTATTTTCTTTTACTCTTTTCTATTTTTCTTTATTTGGATGTTTGTGTTTTGGGATATCAGTCCTCATGTTCCCATTCTTTTTTCACTCGTAACATATTAATTTTGAAAAATCATTATTGTTATTGAAATTACCTTTAATATAGTCCTTTTTGAGCTTTCTTCAGAACTATATCTTTCCTAATTTGTATTTCATAAACATAAAAAACTTCTTATTGAAGTGATCCATTTCCTTATCACTTTCTTGGAAATTAGACTTAGAGGAATTATAGGAGTCAAGAAAATTTAATTTAAATGAAATACCTTTTCTTTTTGTAAATTACTCAGAAGAAATGTTTTTCAGCTATAATTCATAATACAATAAAGAACCTATTTTTTTTATCTAAGGTATACTCTTTAAAATTATTACTCTCATCGATGGACACCTTCTTAGCATGATTTTTTTTGGAAGTGCTCTCAGAACTCTTTCCACTTGATCTTTGTTGTAAAAAACTTCTCCAATATCACTCATAACATTAGTAATACTTATAACCCGATGGAACATATGGTTTACGGATTCTTCATATTCCTTATTAAATTCATTTTACTATGATCAGACTATTCATAGTTTGGCTCCCTTGATATTTTCATCCCCATATTGAGTCATGCAAATTATTCTCCATATATCATAGAAAATCCTACAATAATAGACATGATTGTATATACTTCTACTTATATCACAATACACAGTATTTTTAACTTTATAATTCAAAACAAATTTTACCATTTCATTACCTACAAGTGTCTCTAGATCAAATTTGGGTAGATCATATGGCTTATCCATGATATTCCAGTGATCCAAACTTAACTGTTTCAAGTAATCTTCCATTATGTGTTTACAGTATCTATAGTCACTTCTATCAAAGAATATGGGTTTTGTGGAATCCATATCTCATTTTCATTAACACCTACAATTTTAAAACAAACCATTTCTTTTATTCCTTAGATAGTTAGGCCTAGGATATTTATCCAGCACATAGTTAAAAATAAATAATATAAACAAAAAGATACTCTTAAAATACTTTTAATAAAATAATATCATCTGATAGAGATTGTTTGAAATCATATTAAAACAATTAGAGAGTCAAAATATCTTTTATGGAAGGTCCTACCCTCTGATACCAATTACTGGATTGATAATGATAGAAATAATAACTAGAGGGGGTTAATAGTCATTTATTTATTTATATTAGAAATTAATGAGTTTATAAAATAAAGATTTACTAGGAGTGCATTGTTCTGAAAATTAAGTGCAGTATAAATAAAATGAAATAATACAAAGATTTATATTGGTTTAGATCCAAAATATCCCAGTACACTCCTCAACCTTCTATATTATGCAAGAACATTGGTACCCACTAAGAACCTTACTATTAAAGGCATGAGAACCTATTATAGAATCTTCCTTTTACAAATACTTGGAGGCACCACCCTGTCTTTTTACAGGAGACCAAAACTAGACTATGACCTGAATTTTGATCAGTAGTCACGACCTAGAATTTCTTTTTGGTGGTGGAATAACCATATAATTAAGACATGTTTTTTATTGTGAAAAGAATAAAACAGAATCAAATAAATACAAATTGAAGAAATAAAGATAATAGAAAGAAAAAAATACAAAAAAATAAGTAAATAAACAAAAATATTGAATATGGTGAAGCTTATCATTGATCAATTGAATGGAATAAGGTTGAATGTAGAAGTTATTCTATGATCATATCCAAGTAATAGAAGTTGCAGAAGTTTATTTAATTAATGAGAGAAGTAAGAATTATGTCATAGTTGTCTCACACACAAATATGTTGAATGATATTTATAGGAATTTTTTATCCCTTGAAGAGTTCTCTAATTAATTAATCTTTCATCATTAAAATAAATACCTTCTAGGTGAGTATTTAAAATCAGTAGCTGCATGCCACTTGTTAGTGTATAACAATAAAATAATAGTATTGTTACCTTTAATTATAAATGTTGTATTAAATAAAAATAAACAATCACACTCTTTATTTCTTCATGAAATATCAATATAAAACATTTAAAAATTTAAGTATAACAAATATATACAATTCATAATTAGAGAAAAGGTAAAATAAACTAAATAGACTTCTAGTTTATTAATAAAGTAAAAATGTTGTAAAATCGAGCATCATAAGAATATATATACTACGTGTATACAAATAAAAAAAATATGATCAAAATTGTTTTTACATAACATATAATTATATTTTAAAAAAATAATAAAAAATTATCTAAATATTTATTTTAAAAAAATAAAATAAAATAAAATAAATATAATTTTTATAAAAATTATTTTGAACTAATAGTTAATTTAAATATTTTGTAGTAGATTTACCTACCATTGATTTGTGGTTGATTGATCTACTAATGGTGTCGAGGAAGATCTACCATTACATCTTGGAACAGAGTATCTATCGGTGGTGTCAAATGGTAGACTGATATACCATTGAGAAACTTGATCTACCTGTGATGGATGTACAAAACAACCATTACGGATGAAGATACTACTATGAAAAAACTCCATTACTATTATGCCACTATGCAACTTATAAAGAGATATACCAGTGGAAATTAATCTATCAGTAAAGATAGATCTACTGGTGTATGGAGTGATTTACTGGTGGATTATGATCTAACAGTGAATCAAGTATGTACCATCACATAGAGGAAGTAGAGAGATACTTTCATATATGATAAAGTTTAGAGGTAGGTTGATATAAACCATTGGTAGATGAAAAACTGGTGGTCCATGATCTATTGGTTCCATTGATCTACCGATGGTTGAACGATTGACCATTTGAGAGATTCACTGATGAATTTGAGTGGTAGATATAAAATCTATTATTGAATGAATATAATGTACCATCTTAGTTAAAGTGATGCTATTGTGAGAAATGTTTCTTCCATGCCATTGACCATCACTATGAGACTTAATGTTCCACTGTTGAAGTCTATTGATCTTCTGGTGGATGAACAAAAAATTTTATCATTGAGGTACACGCCACTACAACCATTGTACAACGAAGAGACCAGTGATGTGTGATGGTTGAACTATAGACCTTTGAAGACAAAATTACCAAAATAAGTTCCAACTATGGTACATGGACATCACTATAATGGATAGTACAAGTGTACAAAGAAAATATTGAGAAAATAGATGAAGAAGATGACCAAAAAAATTGGTGAATCAAAGGAAAATGATTGAGGCTTGGGTGATCAAAATTTTGATCAGACAATTCACGTGAAACTGATCAGATGACTGAGTGCATGTCTGAAAATTTAAGAACGGATGAATAATGAAGATTCACCCACATCCCATACTAGACACACATCTTGTAGAGCCTCTAGTATAACATACAAGACACTCCATGCCTTTATTGAGTTGTTAGTGGGAAATCAGCACCCACACCCCATCACACACACATATAGGCTATGGCCCAATAGGCTTACCAAGACCAATCCATGTGCTCCGGGTAAAATCCACCGGGCCTTATACATAGGCATGGTCACATACAATTATTCTTATATACAGGCTTTAGGGCAGGTCCTCCCATAGGGTAGACCATTGGTCCCCTATGATTGGTAGCAGGGCAGGCCTAAGAGGCTTGCATAGAAGGCTTAATTTTTACTTAAATCCAACAATTAAAAAATTCATTAATAAACCTTGAGTAAATTTAAAAATAATACAATCATTAAAAAATTAACAATATTAAAATAATTAAATGGAAAATATTATTTTAAAAATAATTTTGAATTTAATTAAAAGTGATAATACAATAATTTATCAAAAAATAAATTAAACTTGTTAAAGTATTATAATCATTTTCAAATACTAACAATCTTCCCCAAGTATTAACCTCAATTTCAAATACTAACAAAAATCACCTCAAAATGTTGGAAATTTCCACCAAGAAAATCCATTGGCGAATGGGTAAGAAGAGAAGGGAGGGATATTAGCCCCTGGTATTCATGAGGGAAGTGAGGGAGAGAGGAGGGAATACCCCCTCAAAAACTAGATGGCGTATAAATATAAAATACCCTTTTTTAAAGGCCACTATCTAGCCAGTACTAGGAAACCGACTAGCTAGTGCCTACAATAGCCAATAGGGATACTATCTAAAACCACCGATCGGATAATATCTTCTATAATTAAGGTTTTATGTACCCACCTTATCCCCTCCTGGGGCACTCTTGAGTCCCAGGACACCTCTCAAGCTACCTTTCTCATCCAAAAACATTATTTTAGGTATCTAAATCTTCATAATTTTGTTTCTAATCAAAGTTCTCAAAATGAACCATCCACCAAACTAAAAAAATTTAATTCCTTTTAAATTTCCATGATAGTTAAAAATTAAATGAAACATTGAATTAGATTTCAAATCCATCTATAATAGTTTCAATTAGAGGTATATTGCCCAACTTATTATTCATTTACTGATGTGGGGTCCACATTGTGATCTAGAACAATTTTTCAAATTGATTAAATTTTTAGGGCCTGTGGATGTTCAAATAAGCTCCTAGTCCATAAGAAAAAGTTGAATCCTATAAATTAAGGAATCCTAAAAAAAATGAATCACTCATATTAGATCACTATTTTAAATTTTATTCTTGAAATACCAAAGTGATTAAATTTATTTAAGATTTCAAAATTAAGCAATTTTCACATTTTAGCCCAAAACACACCATAAATCAAAAATTAATGCAAATAAGCTAAAATTGGTAAATTTTGAGGGATTGAATTATTTAAAAACACATATATAAAATGATTAAAATATTACCTCAATCAACATGCTCTGGTTGAACTGTGGACTAATGGAAAACAACTAATTAAAAGAAGATCCAACTATGCTATAGGTCTATCGTTAAAATGGATAATTACAGTGTATAGAGAATCATTAATGAGTATGGAGGAAGAAGATGAATGGAAAGAAGAGGTGAATAGAGGAAAAATTATCTAGGTGAGGGAGATAAATTTTTTGAATGGATGGTTTGTACGAAACCTATCGGACGGTCGATCACATGTCTTAAAATTTAAGACCAATTAAATAGTTAAGTGCTACAAACATCCTACATCAAGCACACATCTGGATTAACCTCCAGTATAACATAAACGATATGAAGTTCCTTCATCAAGCTATCATTTTGAGATCAGAACCCACACCCCATCACACACACACATATGGGCTATGGTCCAATGGGGTTACTAGGCCCAATCGATGTGCTCCTCTAGGCATGATCCACAAGGCCTTATACATGGTCCTGATCGCATAAAAGATTTTCTATATGTAGTATTATAGGGTCATTCCTCTCATGGGGTAAACCATTGGTCCCCTTTGAGTGGTAGTTGGTATTACATTAAGTAAATTTAAAAATAAAATAATCATTAAAAAAATTAACAATGTTAAAATAAGAAAATGAATAATATTATTTTAAAAACAATATTGAATTTAATTAAATGTGATGAAACTATTATTTATCAAAACAAAGAAAATTTGTTAACATATTAAACTAATATTAAAATAATAATAATCTCCCCCAAGTATTAAACTCAATTTCAAATACTGACAATCTCCCACTTTTTTGTAAATTAAAAAATAGAACATTTATCGAATTTTCAAAAATAATCTCCCCCTTTTTAAAATTTATCAAAAAGTACATTAAAATTAAATATTTATAAAATAGTCACCTTTTAAATTAGCATCAAATAATTAAAATAACAATGTAAAATATTTTCATAATATTTAATAGATATTTATAGTATTCATGTAATTAAAATAGAGTAATTGTTTAAAAATAGTGAATATTTTTATCAAAATAATAACTCTACTAAACATGAATTTTGAGATTATATCATTCCTAATTCAAACTTCATTTTCTTAAATTTAACATAATCTAAAGGTTTATTATAAATTTCTATTATTTGTTTCAGTATGAACAAATTATAAACCTATATCATCATTATTTACATGATCCCTAAGAAAATGAAATCTTATATCTATGTATTTTGTTCTAGAGTGATGAAGTGGGTTTTCAGAAATTGAAATTGAACTTGAATTATAACAGAAAATTATAATTTTATCAAAAGAAATATTAAAATAAAACAATGTCTATTTTATCCATATACTATGTGAACAATGACTATCATCATAAACATATTCTTCCTCGGCTATTGAAAATCATACTGAAAGTTTTTTCTTAGAACTCCATGAAATCTAACTTTTACCTGAAAAATGAAACATACCTATAATGGTTTTCTAGTAAAGTATAAAACATCAAAAATTAGAATAAGAGTAAGATAATACTTCAAAATAGTTCTCATTAGAATATAAAAATCTAGTAAAAATAGTACCCTTGTTATATCTAATTATACTTTTAATAACATTAATATTACTTTCTTTATGGTTGGACTGGAATCTTGAACACAAAAAACTGAGAAAATTATGTCTGGTCTAGATGTAGTGAGATAGAGTAAACTACCTATCATGCCTCTATACTATTTAATATCAACAATATTTCCAGATTCATCCAAGTTCAATTTTGAATTGATATTTATTGGTATTTTCATAGTATTACTAGAATCAAGTCCAAAATTTTTTACAAGTTCTTTAGAATACTTAGAATGATTTAAGAAAACACCATCTTTCATTTGATTAATTTTAAAAACAATGGAAATTTTCAGTTCTACCATTAATCTCATGTCAAATTCACTTGTCATTGGTTTATAAAAATCATTACACAGTGAATCATTTTTTGATCCAAATATTATGTCATCAACATAAATCTGTATAATCAGTATATCATGTGAAACTCTTTTTATAAAAAAGTTTGGATCGAACTTACCTTTAAGAAAGTCATTTTGTAGTATTAATTATGTTAGTATTTGATACTAAGATCTTGGAGATTTATCAAGACCATATAAAGCCTTATTAAGTTTAAAAACACGAGTTATAAATATATCATTTTCAAATTCCCAGGGTTGTTTAACATAGAATTCCTCTAAAATTATTCCTTTTAAAATGGAACTTTTTATATCCATTTGGAATAATTTTATGTTTGAAAACTATCAAATACTAATATAATTATAATTACTTCCATACTAGAAATATGAGATATATAATCTTCAATGTCAATTCCCTCTTCCTGGGAATAACCTTGAGCTATTATGCTTGCTTTAGTTTTTAACTATGTTTCTAGATTCATCAATATTTTTAAGAAAAATCCATTTAGTTCCTATTATAGGTTTATCTTTTGGTAAAACAACTAAATTACATACTTTATTGCTTTCAAATTAATTTAATTCATCCTGAATTTTATTTATCCAATTTGAATCAATTAAATAATTATCAATATTGACATGAAAAAAACCAGCAGCAAAAGCATAGTTTGTAAAATAAAGAAAAATAGATTTTTTGGTTTTTATTCGAGATTCTACATTACCAATTAATTTTTAAATTGGATGATCTTTAAGTGTTTTCCATTTGTTAGGATCTATTTTATAATAGTTATACTTCCCCTCAATTGATGCATTATCATTATCTTGGTAATTATCTTTACAAAAAATGAATTATCTGAATTCATCATTTCCTTTGCTTGACTCATAATACCACTTGTTAGAATTGTTTTCATTAAACATAACATGAAAAAAATAATAAACAACTAAATGTTTCTTTTTTAAGACCCTATAATCATTGAAAGAATTGGAATATCCTAAAAATATCACTTCATCAGATTTATAATTGAATTTTTCTAAATTATCTTTTATATTTATGACATAGGATTTACAACCAAATACCCTAAGATATCCAATTTTAGGTTTAAAACTTTTAAACAGTTCAAAATGGGTATTATTTAAAAAACATCTATAATTGAAATTATATTTATAACATGGAATGTTTTATTAACACCTTATAGCCAAAAATATCCAAGTACACTAAATTCCATTAACACAAACCTATCCATTTCTTAATAAGATATATTCTTTCTTTCTACCACACCATTCTATTATGGTATCCTAGGGGATGAAAAATAATGTTTATATCTATTTATTTCACAAAATTTATCAAATTATAAATTCTAAAATTCACCACCTCTATCACTTTTGATATATATTATTAATATATTTTTTAAATTTTGAATAAACTTACAGAAAGCAAAAAATTTGGATAAAGTTTAATTTTTATCGGATAAGAAATTAATCCATAATAATATACTATAATCATCTATAATTACAAATACATACCTTTTAATAGCCAAACTGATAGGTTTTTTAGGTCCAAACAAGTCAAGTTGTAATAGTCTTAAGAATATAACAATACTAATATCATTTATAGATTTAAATATTTCTTTGTGTTACTTACATTTTAAATATGAACCGCACATAAAGTATTTACTTGTATATAATTTTGGAAATTATATAACATATTATTGCTATGAAAGGTTGTGAGATAAACTAAAGTTTTCATAAATAGGGTTCTTATGCTACAAAATGTCATCTGTTTCTATAGAATTCAAACACTTAACCTTTTGGTTGGTCAGATCAGAAAAATCAATAGTGAATACATTTTCTTTTCTATTTGTAGAAAATAAAACAATTTATTTTTTAGAATAATAAATTTATGATTTTCAAAAATAACATTTAATCCATCATCATATATTTGTGATATACTTATAATATTATGTTTTAAACCAAGCATATATAATAATTTTAAAATAATAGCTATTTTAAAAAAATTGACTACATCAATACCTTTATTCTGACCTCTAGAGTTGTCTCCAAATGTGACAAGACCACTATAACATGAATTAAATGATATAAATTTTGAAATATCACCTATCATGTGCTTGAAGTATCCAATGTCAAAATACCATGAGTCTTTGAGACTTCTAACACATAAATCATGAAATTAAACAATTCAAATAGACCGTTTTGGTACCCATGCTAATTTAGATCCAACTGGATTAGTAACATAAAATTTTGGAACCCAAAACGATTTAAATCATTTTTCAGTGGATTGTTTAAAAATTAAATCTTTAAAAATGAAAGTTATAGTATGTATAAATGATTGTATAACTATCATTGAACACTCATTGGCATAATTCCATTTCATTATACATTTAAAACATGTTACACTAGAAATAGTTACTTTTTAGATTTAAAAAACTTTAGTCTTATTTAGATATGGTGAAAAACTATTATAACCCAAACCATTCTTATTGGTGTTTAGATTCATCAAATACATCATTTTATCATATTGTTCTTTACCTTTAACAAATTTAGTTAAATTCTCTTTGAGATTGAAAACTTTTTTTTCAAATATATATTATCTTTTTTAATAGTATCTAAATCTATATAAACTTTATCATTTGATCCAAAAGTTGTGTTTCTTAATTTATAATTTTCTTGCTTAAGTTTCTTAAAATAATTTTCATGTTTATTTAAATCATACACAACTAAATTCAATATTATTTCCTAATCTTTATAATTTATTACCAATTTTTTTTAACTTTTTCATTTTTTGATTTTAGTTTTAAGAACTGAGAATCATAATTATCTTTATATTTATCATTATTAGAAGCAAAAATTTTGAAATTATTACATCCCCATCTTATTTTCTCATTTTATTTAATCAACTTTTTATTTTTTATTTTTATATCACTATAATTTTCAATTATCCAGACTCCATAATTTTTTTATTCTTCATTTTCTTTAAGAAATTGTTTAACTTTGTAATTAACTAAATCATAATAAGAAAATGTATCAGAATAAATTTCATTTTAATTTTTACATTTATCATTATGATCAAAATTTTCAGGATTTATTAACTAAATAAAGAGTGAATCATTTACCTCCCATTATACACTCATCGGGGCTAGAGTACCTTTCTTCTATTCACTTCCAGAATATCTGATTGAGTTAGAACTGTCTAAGAAACCCAACCTACAAACAAAAATTTATTTTCTTTTACTCTTTTCTCTTTTTCTTTATTTGGATGTTTTTTTTGGGGATGTCAATCCTCATGTTCCCTTTCTTTTTTCACTCGTAACATTTTAATTTTGAAACATCATTATTGTTATTGAAATTACCTTTATTATAATCCTTTTTGATATTTCTTCAGAACTATATCTTTCATAATTTGTTTTTCATAAACATAAAAAACTTCTTATTGAAGTGATTCATTTCCTTATCACTTTCTTGGAAATTAGACTTAGAGTAATTATAGGAGTCAAGAACATTTAATTTAAATGAAATACCTTTTATTTTTGTAAATTACTCAGAAGAAATGTTTTTCAACTCTAATTCATAATACAATAAAGATCCTATTTTTTTATCTAAGGTATACTCTTTAAAATTATTACTCTCATCGATGGACACCTTCTTGGCATGATTTTTTTTGGAAGTGATCTCAGAACTCTTTCCACTTGATCTTTATTGTAAAAAACTTCTCCAATATCACTAATAACATTAGTAATAATTATAAACCGATGGAACATATGGTTTACTGATTCTTCATCTCCCATATTAAATTCATTTTACTATGATTAGAGTATTCATAGTTTGGCTCCCTTGATATTCTCATACCCATATTGAGTCATGCGAATTATTCTCCATATATCATAAAAACTCCTACAATAATAGACATGACTGTATATACTTCTACTTATATCACAATACATAGTATTTTTAACTTTATAATTCAAAACACATTTTACCATTTCATTACCTATAAGTGTTTCTAAATCAAATTTGGGTAGATCATATGGCTTATCCACGATATTCCAGTGATCCAAACTTAACTGTTTCAAGTAATATTCCATTATGTGTTTACAGTATCTATAGTCACTTCTATCAAAGAATATGGGTTTTGTGGAATCCATATCTCATTTTCATTAACACCTACAATTTTAAAACAAACCATTTCTTTTATTCCTTACAAAGTTAGGCCTAGGATATTTGGTCAGCACATAGTTAAAAATAAATAATATAAACAAAAAGATACTCTTAAAATCCTTTTAATAAAATAATATCATCCGATAGAGATTGTTTGAAATCATATTAAAACAATTAGAGAGTCAAAATATCTTTTATGGAAGGTCCTACCCTCTTATACCAATTACTGGATTGATAATGACAGAAACAATAACTAGAGGGGGTGAATAGTCATTTATTTATTTATATTAGAAATTAATGAGTTTATAAAATAAATATTTACAAGGAGTGCATTGTTCTGGAAATTAAGTGCAGTAGAAATTAAATGAAATAACACAAATATTTATATTGGTTTAGATCCAAAATATCCCAGTACACTCCTCAACCTTATATAATATTCAAGAAGATTGGTACCCACTAATAACCTTACTATTAAAGGCATGAGAACCTATTATAGAATCTTCTTTTTAAAAATATCCGGAGGCACCAACCTATCTTTTTACAAGAGACCAAAACTAGACTATGACCTGAATTTTGATCAGTAGTCACAAACTAGAATTTCTTTTTGGTGGTGGAATAACCATACAATGAAGACATGTTTTTTATTGTGAAAATAATAAAACAGACTCAAATAAATACAAATTGAATAAATAAAGATAATAAAAAGAAAAAAATACAAAGAAATAAGTAAATAAACAAAAATATTGAATATGATGAAGCTTATCATTGATCAATTGAATGGAATAAGGTTGAATGTAGAAGTTATTCTGTGATCATATCCAAGGAATAAAAGTTACAGTAGTTTATTAAATTAATGAGAGAAGTAAGAATTATTTCATAGTTGTCTCACACACAAATATGTTGAATGATATTTATAGTAATTTTTTGTCCCTTGAAGAGTTATCTAATGAATTAATCTTTCATCATTAAAATAAATATCTTCTTGGCGAGTATTTAAAACCAGTAGCTGCATGACATTTGTTAGTTCATAACAATAAAATAATAGTATCGTTACCTTTAATTATAAATGTTGTATTGAATAAAAATAAACAATCACACTCTTTATTTCTTCATGAAATATCAATATAAAACATTTAAAAAGTTAAGTATAACAAATATATACAATTAATAATTAGAAAAAAGGTAAAATAAACTAAATAGACTTCTAGTTTATTAATAAAGTGAAAATGTTGTAAAACAGAGCATCATAAGAATATATATACTACGTGTATACAAATAAAAAAATATGATCAAAATTATTTTTACATAACATATAATTATATTTTAAAAAAAATAATAAAAAATTATCTAAATATTTATTTTAAAAAAATAAAATAAAATAAAATAAATATAATTTTTATAAAAATTATTTTGAACTAATATTTAATTTTAATATTTGGTAGTAGATTGATCTACTATTGTTTTGCGGTTGATTGATCTTCTAATGGTGTCGAGGAAGATCTACCGTTACATCTTGGAACAGAGTATCTATCAGTGGTGTCAAATGGTAGACTGATATACCATTGAGAAACTTGATCTACCTGTGATGGATGTACAAAACAACCATTACAGATGGAGATACTACTATGAAAAAACCCATTACTATTATGCCACTATGGAACTGATAAAGAGATCTACCAGTGGAAATTAATCTATCAGTAAAGATAGATCTACTGGTGTATGGAGTGATCTACTGGTGGATGATGATCTAACAGTGAATCAAGTATGTACCATCACATGGAGGAAGTAGAGAGATAATTTCATATACGACAAAGTTTAGAGGTAGGTTGATATAAACCATTGGAAGATGAAAAACTGGTGGTCCATGATCTACTAGTTCCATTGATCTACCGATGGTTGAACGATTGACCATTTGAGAGATTCACTAATGAATTTGAGTGGTAGATATAAAATATATTATTGAATGAAGATAATGTACCATCTTAGTTAAGGTGATGCTATTGTGAGAAATGTTTCTTCCATGCCACTGACCATCACTATGAGACTTAATGTTCCACTGTTGAAGTCTATTGATCTTCTGGTGGATGAACAAAATTTTTTATCATTGAGGTACATGCCACTACAACCATTGTACAAAGAAGAGACTAGTGATGTGTGATGGTTGAACTATAGACCTTTGAAGACAAAATGACCAAAATAAGTGCCAACTATGGTACATGGACATCACTATAATGGATAGTACAAGTGTACAAAGAAACTATTGAGAAACTAGATGAAGAAGATGGCAAAAAAAATTGGTGAATCAAAGGAAAATGATTGAGGCTTGGGTGATCAAAATTTTTATCAGACAATTCACGTGAAACTGATCAGATGACTGAGTGCATGTCTGAAAATTTAAGAACCGATGAAAAATTAAGATTCACCCACATCCCATACTAGAAACACATCTTGAAGAGCCTCTAGTATAACATACAAGACACTACATGCCTTTATTGAGTTTTTAGTGGGAAATCAACACCCTCACCCCATCACACACACATGTAGGCTATGGACCAATAGGCTTACCAGGACCAATCCATGTGCTCCTTCGGGTACAATCCACCGGGCCTTATACATAGGCATGGTCACATACAATTATTCTTATATACAGGCTTCTAGGGAAGGTCCTCCCATAGGGTAGACCATTGGTCCCCTATGATTGGTAGCAGGGAAGGCCTAAGAGGCTTGCATAGATGGCTTAATGTTTACTTAAATCCAACACTTAAAAAATTCATTAACAACCCTTTAGTAAATTTTAAAATAATACAATACTTAAAAAATTAACTATATTGCAATAAATAAATGGAAAATATTATTTTAAAAATAATTTTAAATTTAATTAAATGTGATAATACAATAATTTATCAAAAAATAAAGTAAACTTGTTAAAGTATTATAATCATTTTCAAATACTAGCAATCTTCCCCAAGTATTAAACTCAATTTCAAATACTAACAAAAATCACCTCAAAATGTTGGAAATTTCCACCAAGAAAATCCATTGGCGAAGGGGTAAGAAGAGAAGGGAGGGATATTATCCCCTGGTATGCATGAGGGAAGTGATGGAGAGAGGAGGGAATACCCCCTCAAAAACTAGATGGCGTATAAATATAAAATACCCTTTTTAAAAGGCCACTATCTAGCCAGTACTAGGCCACCGACTAGCTAGTGCCTACAATAGCCAATATGGATACTATCTAAAACCACCAATAAAACAATAAATTCTATAATTAAGGTTTTATGTACCCACCTTATCCCCTCCCGGGGCCCTCTTGAGTCCCAGGACACCTCTCGAACCACCTTTCTAATCAAAAAACATTATTTGAGGTATCTAAATCTTCATAATTTTGTTTCTAATCATAGTTATCAAAATGAACCATCCACCAAACTAAAAAAATTTAATTCCTCTTAAATTTTCATGACCCATATGGACATTAGACATTTCAAAATTTACACGAAAACACTTATCATCCCCAATAAATCCTGGTGGATATCCAATCAAACATTCCAACCTACCTCAGTCTTAAATTATTATCCAAATGGTCATATCCCACCCTTGGAAACTGAATGAACCTCCAAAGTTTCATTCCAAAACCATGGTACTCGAACAACAAATCCCAATCCATACCTCAATTTTTTACTAATTTACCAAGATGATGCTCACCAGAGGAAATCCATTATGATATTACCAAGTTTCACCATCCAATTAATCATTTTAATCAAGTTTCTCTCCACTATAGGACTTTAACTGTGAGTCCAATTACAAACCATGGTGCTTCCCCACCATCGGAATTCCCTATCTAAATACAACTCAAGAATACTCATGATGCACATGGTGCATTTAATAATTGAACACACCCAATAACACATGGTAACACTAGTCTAACACCAGTACCACTCCTTGTTTCAAAATTCCAATCCAAACAGACAAACTGCCTCTTCTGGGAATCAAACCAAACTTGTTGGATTTTCCATAAAATCCCCAAAAAAATATTGAATCAAACCTACCATACATGATATGAGGTACACAATTAAGTTTATGGATCACCACATCCAATTACATGCCAAATAACCTTTTAGACCTCCTCTTGATGAATTATCCTAAAGACAATCAACTTCCTCCATCGACGCATCCCTCATCATGCCTGACTATGATTTCTTATATCATGAAGGCATCTCATGATTGTTTTAATACTCACACCAAATTTCGTACCTGAATTCTATTGAAATTCCTTGTCAAAACCTCAATCGGAAAAAATGATTCATCATGCTCTACCATACTATTATTAAAAATGCACCTTCAACTCGATCATATTCAGATCATCTCAAATCATTACGAGACTAATGTCGACACTCAGAATCCACCTAAATTCACATTTAAACCTCCACCACATATACACTAATGATTATAATTAAGAACACAATCATTTATTCACCATTATCTCAAATCAAAAACAACCATCCAATAACCAGTTTCACACATCCACAATCCCTCTAACACGAGGTTCGTATCTCCATCACAATCCCCACTATAAGAGTGAACTTGTCATTTCATAATTGGATCAAATTCCCAATCATAGTGGCCCATAATCTATCCATCACTGAAAATAATACGTTTTGTGGAAAAACCCACTCATTCTCGAGCACCAACCTGAAATACCAATTAACACCCATCATCTATAAAAACTTCCACAATTCCAATCATAATGAGGGCCAAACCCTCAAAAATCAAATGTTTCACTCCCCAATATATGGATTACCTTTTACTACTTCTTAAGTACTACCTCAAAAGGTTTCAATATCAAGTGTGTGTCACTCCTCCCAATCCATGCTCATCAAACTATCTAGCTACTGGGACCACAAATAACTAAAAAGTATCCATCATTCCTCATCCCACTCATAGAATTTTCTGATTTTAAAATTCAATAAGAACCATATTTAATGAGAACATGAAACCTTAATTTCATTTATGCACAACAGACATATACTCCAGTACTAACCAATCATTAAAACCTGACCTCAAATCTCGTGAGTCACACATTACTAAACTAGTTTGATCGTAATCCATGGTATGTAAACTTGTCAAACCAATATAATCCCAAATGATCTTTTTTAAAATATCGACATCTTGCCTATGTCAAGGATAAACTTACAATTAGACACCATCCAATACCATTCTAAGTCACAATCATTCACCTAAACTCTCATATAATACTAAAATATATCTATAATAGTAGGGTTAATCACTCGAATAGTCCTACCCTTAAACCCAGTCTTGATACCATGACACTCTAAGTGAATCACATGTTAAAGAACCAGCACTTAAAATGATTTTCTCAAGAAAACCAAAGTAATAACTATGTCAATACCATAAAATCGATTGAAACTCTCATGCATTGATCTAAATGGATAAAAGTTATCATTATTTCCACCTCTAAGGCATTAAGAAGCCCAAGACAACCCCTCTTGTGGGTTTCCCTTGATCATACAATCCACCGGATCACTCAAAAACCTGAGTCACATCCCAAGGATCACTAGGTCTTACCACCTAGACCAAAACCAAATCTCATAAGGTCACATTACATCTAACATGACCAACCACCCACTCTTTGGTCTTATATACACATAGTTTTGGCATCTCAAGCCAAGTCATCAGCCTACCAGGGCACTGATCCTCACGAAGCATTTGTATATAGGAATTCCCATTTTTGGATAATGATATCATCAGTTAGGGTCTATAAATAACTGATCTTTGCTAAAAGATATGCATTAGAGAACAATAACTAGGAGGTTCATGTATAAATAATATCATTCCAAGATATATGGTAAAATTATATATATATTTTTAGCAACACTTTAAATAACCAAACCTAAATAAAAACACCCACTATGGGTTTCCCACTGAGGTACCATATGCCTCACTAACCTACTAAGGCCACTCCATGTCCCGTACATCAAAGGACTATGTCATCATCATCAATGAGAATATCAATGTAGATCTACATGACCTTCCACTAGATTAAAATATAGATATATATATATCAGTCTAGCTAAGTAGAATGGCACCAAGAAATTATATAGGAAAAAATTTCATGATATTTTCTTGACACTTTAAATAGCTGGCCCTCTCATCAGTGATATAATCACACAATATAAAACCTATATGTTATGTGAATCCTACATGCTAAATCATGATGCATGAGATTTATCTTGCCTCTATGGTCTAAAATAAAAATCTAATATCAAATCATAAATCCAAACATAATGTGTTTCACACTAGGTGAAAATCCCACTACTCTAATAGGGAATTCCAAGAACAATAACCTCGATCCCCTGGTAACATGGAATTCCTTTTGGAATAGGTGTTCATAATGAATTTCCCTAGTATCCATCACAGGATCCAACACATTCCTATATATTCTAGATACCATATCATGTATAATAAAATAAATAAAAATAACTTTAATACCACTTAGTAACATCCCATTCTGGAGGCCACTCGACTGGTGCCCCGGTCTGGTTCTCCACATGACTTTAGATGCACCTCATCATATGCTAGAGGTTGTCTACTAAAGCAAGGGTCTAAGGAGGTGTCATGGGGAGACTATACCACCTATATCAAAGTGTGAGGTACCAATAAAATAACTAAGAATCATACATAACATAGTACACATATTTAATAAATAAACTAAACATTCTATATTAAAAATTAAAAATATCCATATGTACATGCAAGGTTGATCACCCATTGGGATGATCCCATCTACAAGGTAAATAAGAAAAATAAAAAAGACTAGATAAGATCTATTTCCCCAAAATATAGGCCTCAACTATAATATATTGACCCAACTAAAACCCCTATATCTCAAATGCATAATATCGATCCTCATCCCAATTTGTACCAACAACTAAGTGAGAGTTTTCTTAGGTATTCTAGTGTAATGGAATCCTGAACAGGGTGTGAGTACATAAATCAATAAGGAACCACAAACTCAGTCATACACTATACCAGTAATGAATTGATATGTGCATGTGACTTTTAAATTCCTAAAAAATTAAATAAACCATCCAAAATACCAACTTCAGTCAGTGACAGAATGTCTCTGAGAAAATCACAAGGACTGTGCCAACCATCATATAAAAACCTCCCTAAGGGTATATATGTATAATAATGCCAAGACCAATAACCCTCTTTAATACTTAGGTCTATGACCCTGATCGATCATGCCTGCCTTTACTAGTGTCAAGGTGTCTCTAAGAACGTCATGATTCCATGAAAACCATATAAATACTAGATCCTTGGGCATAACCCAAGAATCCCTAATACTCAGGATCAAATGGACAAAAAATCATAACAAATGGATCAATAGCTAGATCCTAGAAATCCTAGAAATCTCTCCAAACTCCAAGTACAATTAATGGATTGAATTTGATTCTCAGGAACCTCGAGTAACCACTGAATCCTAAACATACTCCATGTCACCATTCCAACTAACTAGATCCAATACATCCTAGGAATCCATAGTAGGTACCAATAGAATCATTGGGATTGACTATCTTGATACTAGAGCTGACCTAAGAATCTCATAATAATAATCCCCAATCCTAATGACTGGATCCTAGACATGCTAGGAATTATAGGGACTCATCACACCCAAAGTATCCCATACAGACATGAGGTAAAATCCTAACATCCCATGAATTCTTCAAATGGATCAAAATATGAATCCAAGGACACAAACTGGTCATCCATGACAATGTTGACATGTCCAATTTATACCACAATAGAATTATAGGAGGCTCAAAAGATGAGTCCTAGGAAGCACATATGGACACCCACCATGTCAAAATCACACCATATAGGATGTATGTTTAGGCATCCACAAATACATATAAAGAAGAAATGAAAAAATAAATAAAATCATAGGGTTTTCCAAATTCCAAAACCCATAACCACTATCCATATCCCCATGAGTTTACATGTTTGGTGCGGGTTCTAAGGTGACACTCACTACCATATCTATCTATACCCATGTGCACCTGATCAGGGTCAATATATAACTAGGGTACCTTTTAGGGTCCCCTAGGTCACATAAAGGGATAGAAACCCTACTTGGGGGGTCCTCTTAGTAAAACAAAACAAGGAAACCCTAATGAGGTACCCTTCATGCTCATATCATACCTAAGGTTAAGATCTAATACATAGGGAAAGCACATCCCTCATCCTATCCACCAACATATATCAGTAATGAAAGCCTAATAAGTCAAGCTTAATAGGTAGAAAACTAGTGATGGAATATGTACTCTCTAAATATCATTGTTTATACTAAGTTAGTCCAGTAATCCAACCCATATAAATAATCCAATTGGATCTAAGGTCCCTCTAGGGTTCTTATATGGATTACTTAGGATTCTCCTCTCAAGTCAGGTTGCACCACTACATGGAGGTGGCCAAAGTATCACACATAAGGCCATGAAGTCACAATCCTATATGTCACAGGGAATACTTTAATTAATTACAAACATTTCCATTTAAATCTGATTTGTACATGAAGTTCATAGGGGCCAATATGGAATTGGAACTTAATTCCCTATGTTATAAGGAATTTAATTTTAATTAGAAATTTCAATTTAATTTAAAAATTAAATTAATTAATTAAGTGGTTTAATTCCCTTAGGTTTGTGACAACACATCACATGAATCTTAAATAACTTTCATTAATCCATATGATAAGTATTGAGGACTACCTACCACATATGAAGATTTTCTCTTCTTAAAGAAGTCTGGCCGATCTTTTAGAGACTCATCCAAGGCCAGATGTGATCAAAAAATCATATCCCACTCACCCAAGGCCTTAAATGAAATAAAAAAACCTACAAAAATTAATTATAGCATCTATAATGAATGAAAAAAATTTAATTTAAACTAGGAATAATTACTGAAACCTCATTGGAAAACCTTATCGATACAGAAAACCGACTGATAACCTCAGAGAACTAGACAAAGGACCCTCAACATCATCCTAATTGAAATAACTATCATTAATTTATAATTAATTGAGCATTTAAAATGAATTTTGAAAGAAATTTATAGAAAAATATATGGTGTGACATACCTCAACTGAAATAAGGAGTCACCATGTACAGAGGATGTTACGAGATTCCTTCTTTTTGGGAAGAATAAAAGCCCCATCTTAGATGGTAAATTCCACCATAATCTAGTGGAATCAAAAATAGAAACCTAATGGGAGGAAACTAAAATTTTAAGGATGGATTTGAGTGAATAATAGATACTAATGGAAGAAACAAATCACCTCAAAATGCTGAAAATCACCACCAAGAACACCCCTTGGTCAAGGGGTAAGAGGAGAAGGGAGGGGGGCTAGCCCCTAGTTTTCATAATAGAATTTAGGGGAGAGGAGTGGATGACCCCTCAAAAATATGAGGGGGTATAAATGTAAAATACCACATTTTAAAGGCCATGAGCCAACTAATACTAGGCCACTGGGGAGATGGTAGCTACAACAACCTATGAGGATACTATCTGCAGCCACCGAAAGGCTAGTGGATTCCCACATATAAGGTTTTCTATAGCCATAAATGGGATAGTGAATAACACTAGTTTCCCGATGGGTTAATGTATACAATGTTACAACATCCACCTGAACCCCTCCTAGGGACCTCCCATGCTTTCAAGACACCTTCTAAGACTCATTACCCATCCAAAAATATTTTTTGAGGCATTTAAACATTCATAATTCCATTCTGAATCATGGTTCTCAAAATTCCATGTCCACCAAACTCAAAAAATTAAAATTTCTCTAAAATTTCCAAGACCCGTACAGACATGGTGAATTACATTTTAAAACAATTTCATGATAGGAAAAAAAATTAATTAATCTCTTAAGATAAGACAAAAACATGACTTGAACTTAAAATAACCATAAATTTTTGATTTGGGTATCTGTTTGGGGTCTTCGAGATGTTAAATCAAATATTGTGAAGAGGTATACGTCATATAAACCAAAAGTGACCCTGGTCCCTATTTTTTCTTATTTAAAAAAGGTTTGGAAGGCCTCAAAAACTGAGTATTTTGTTGGGATACCCTAATTTTTGAACATTTAATTGAATTTAATATTAGTTTAAGAGGGCCTTCTTAGTTTTTTAGGTAGAGACTAAATTTATTCCTTAGGATTACATTCATATGGATGTTATAGTGTTGAAATTTTAATTTTTTCATGTTTCAGTGTTATTTATAACTTAATATATAAATATAGATAAATATTTTCATATATTTACATATATTTACATATAAAAGATTAATTTTATAAATAGATATTTAAATATATTTACATTTAAATTCCTTTTTAAATGTATAAAATATGTAGAAATAAATATTTATTATCTATTTTATTTTAAATAATGATTTATCTATTTTATTTACCTTATAAAAATGCATGAATATATGTATACTTATAAAAGTGTGTATATAATGTTTATATATAAATATGTGTGTGTTTGTGTTTCAACCAGATCTTTAGACCGATGCTTGATTATGTGAGGCTTAGTATGGTTTCAAAATAATTCATGTTGGTATAATTTATCCATGGAAACACCCAACAACTCCCACATTTGTAATGAGTTATGAGCATACTTTCCAAAGGTAGGTGGTCTTTGGGGTTTCTTACCAATGACACTTAAGAACCCACATTGGTTGAGAGGATTGGAGTCGGGATCATGGAATCCTATTGGGGGGAATTATTTCCCACTCTAGTACTTCCTTATATATTTAAGATATATTCATGAATCCTTCCCAAGACTCAATGTAGGAATGTTTACCCCTTTTCCAATGACTTGATTGAAACCATTTTTGATGAGAACAACATCGTATATCATGGGTTCTCTTTTATTCTCTTATATATTTATGACGATTTGATTTATATCCATATTTAGGCACTATGAAGTTTGTCATCATCTAGGGAGGCGGTTGGTGTTTTGGAATTGGGATTGATATGAGAGTATGAATCAACACCCACATAGTTTGTGTGGCATTATTTATGGTCATATGACAGGAATACATCGTACAATTTAACGTTATTCTAAAAGGATGAAAATATAGGGATCGAACCCTAGGAAGGATTCATATTTATCCTATGAATATAGGAATTAGTGTCCACATAGTTTTGAAATTATGGGCATTTGCATCATAAAAGGTACGATGAAAGAGATTTTGATCAAGTCTTAATCATATAAGGCTTCCCTGAGCTACCACATTGGGAGTATAGTCCTTTGAGTGAAGAGAAGATGTAATCGAACTTACATCTGAATAGAGGTTCATGTTGGAGAATTATCCTCATGTTAATGGAATAATCATCATCAATGTCTAATCACACGTGAGTCATTATTAGTGTGAGAAACAAGAGGCAAAGATAAATTGGATTCATTTCATGAGGATGTGATATTGAATTGTATGGGGCTTACACATCAAGGCTACATTGTTGTATCAATAATTCTTAAACCCTAATGCTGCCATAATATTTTATTAACAGTCTTTTGGAGAATATGGTATAGAGATCATGCCTTAGGAAGGCCTCTTATGCATCATGTTCATAATATGCATTAGAGTCCTTATAGTTCAGTTTGTTATTAACCCGTTGACGGGAGAGGAAAGGTAACTATTACCCATGATGATTATTACCTAAGAGTTTATAAATATTTTAATATTCTAGGGACTTACATCAAGATGGATCAATTAGGATTAAACCAGAAATATCATATGATTTTGGACTCATGATGCATGATAAATCTAAAAGAATATGTATCAGCTTAAGGTTCTCTAGGGCATGGTCGGGGCTTACACTGAATAGGATTCTTGTATATGAACCCACTTCTAGTTTACTGATAGATGAGGAAGGATTATATAATCATAAGAGATTTTGGTCCAATGAGCTATAATAATGGAATATTGAGGGACCTACACTAGTTGGATGGCCATGTAACATATTCAATCTTTATCCCCTGATAGATAAATAGAAACTACCATGAAAGGTATATTTAATATGATTTTATGGCATGGAGTCCCTTTCAAGAGCATGGATTGAATAGGGTTTCATGAGTGCATAACCCTAGTACATTGTAGACATTATTCACATAAAGGGGGTGCTCGACTAAAGGAACATGGCTATGGGTTTACATGGTTTGAGGGTACATGTCCAAGGATGCATGCATGACGAGGATGACATGTCTATAGGTGTCTGAATGAAAAGGATGACACATACAAAATCTTTTGCATGATCAGGATGAAATTTACAAAGGCTTTAACATGATTAGGTTGACATGACCAATGGATTACACATGATCAGGATGGAATATCCAAGGGTGTATTCATGAAAAGATCAATATGTATAAGGGTGTCTTCATGATAGGGATAACACATACAAAGGCTTTTGTGTGATCAGGATGACATGTCCAAAGGATTTCACATGATTAGGATAACATATTCAAGGGATTCTTTATGATCATACTAACATCTCCAAGGGTGTATGAATGAAAAGGCTGACATGTCCAATATAATTGGTGTGATCAAGGCCACATGGACAATGTCATGTAAGCTCATTACATGAATTCTTCACATGACCACCTCAAGATAACACAATCATACGAACTTAAGAAGATAACATTATAATATTTGATTTCATGAATTAGAGTGCATGGCTAGGTTTATGTATGGAAAAGGGTGCAAAAGGCCATGGATGTATAACCCCAGTCTATCATGGACACTTCCCAGATGAAATGGGTGCTCAGCCAAGGAATAATGTCCAAGGGTTCATGTGGAAATAGGATGCATAATCGAGAGTTTCCAATCCATCTACATGAATAGAGTAGATACAACTGGGGAATGAAAACCAAAGGAGGGTTGCGTGATCATGGGAACATGTTTGGAGTCGTGTGATCAAGGGAACATGTGGCCATCACATTACTAATGGGATAATGTCAAGGCTATATGAAGGTGTCATGAGACCGATGAGGAGTCACATGACAGAGTCACATTATAGGGTCTTGTGAACATGTTTGGGGTCATGCACATGAAAAAGGTAACAGGGTTAGGGGTTTGAGTTGCATTTTTGGGTCTATTTTCCAAGGGTGCATGCATGAATCTAATAAAAGAGGGTTCTCATGAGAGTTTTAAGTGATTCTTATAGTGACATGCGATCGTGTGATCTTAAGGGGTCGCATGATGGAGTCTCATGATGGGATTTGATGATTACTTGGAGAATTTCTCTAAATTATTAGCTGATTATCCCTCACATATTTCTATTTTTTCCCCTTCTATTATCTCTCCCTTCTCTTTCTATCTGTCCCCTCTAGGTTTCTCTATATGTTTTTCAAGGAGGATGTAGGTATTTATATAGGAAAAAGGTGTCCAAATATATCACTAATTTGTACAGTGAAGGTTTCATATGTACTTGTTTGAGGTAGTGGGAAGTGTATATTTAAAGATATAAAACTCTTGGAATTTTAGATACCAAAGGTGATCGCATGATGGATTCTCATGATCAAGATATGTCAGTGAAAAAAATTCTTAACAACCACCATGGGATTCACATGATCAATTCAGATCATGCGTAGTCGTGTGATCTCTTCATGTGATTTTGTGACATGTCAGTGGAAAAGTGCTTGAAAAATATTAAGGGTTTCATGCGATGAAAGATGTAAATGATAGAAGCTTCATGCAATGAAAATTAAATTATTTTTATCCAATGTATTCACATGATTCCATAATGTTGGGATAGTAGCATCACTCACTCGACATCATATACAAAGAAGAAAAATCAAACCATCAAAGGGACACAAAATTTATGTGGTTCGGTCAGATGACCTACGTCCAAGGGAAGGCATCAATTAATTCTCATTCAAATAGGAAGAACATGTATTAAAAATTCCTCTCACTCTCTCATATCTCACATAGAAACAATATATATACAAAATCAGAGGAGAACAAAACAAATTTTGATGCTTCAATTTTCTTCCTGAGCGGCCACCAACTACTAAAATTCTTCTTGGGTTGCCACCAACTACTGCAATTCTTCTTGGGTAGCCACCAACTGATTTTATAGTGATATTATTCCATAAAAACTCAACAATATACACCTTGAAAAAAATATCACCATGTTTATGCTCAAACAAAACTCCATGATATTGCTAAAACAAATCTTCATGCTTGTAACTGCCTTCCCGATGCCCGTAGGCATCTCAAGTTTGAGTCATAATGATCAAGTCCAAACAATATTGGACTTGATCCCTGTATCATATTTCTTGTCCTTTGGTGGAGGAACAAGATCCCATATCATATTCTAATGTAGTGAATTCATATCTTCTTCCATAAAAGACTTCCAATGGTTCATTTCTTTTCACTTCAAAACATCTTTATAGAAATCTGGAACACCATCTTCGACCACAGATAGAGCATAACTAACCAATTTTTTATACCTAGAAGGTCTTCGTATAATATTTTATGTTCTAACAGTGGTGATACTCTTATATGATGTCACTACTCTAACTGTAACAATCTCAACATTCAAATAATACAGAGAACCATTTTGAATACCTTTCATCACAAGAAGTGCACCGCAGATAACTTTCATGAATCCATATTCAATGGTTATTCGGTAACCAAGCATATAAAAAAATCCAAGCTATATGAGGTTCTTCTCCAATTCTGGTATATATATCACATCCTTAAGTCATAGAGTTGTACCATCATGTATATTCAACCATATTATTCCAATACCTATCACATGTAAAGGGTGGTTATTTACCATAAACACAAGACCTCCATCTGACTCATTGAGGTTTGAGAACCAATTTTGATTCCTGCACATATGGAATGAATAACCTGAATCAAGAATCTAACCTTCTTAATGGTTGACCATTGAGAAAACTAGGATAATATCTTAAACATCTTCAACATCACTGGTTCTTTGTACAACATTCACCTTCAATTTTCCAATTTTGGGACAATACTTCTTCCAGTGCCCTTTTTCATGAGAATAGGCACACTCATCTTTCTCTAGACGTCTAAATCTGGACCTGCCATTTGACGTCGATCATGATTTATCTCTTTTGAATCTTCTATATTTCCTGTCAGATGAACTTCCTCTAATTTTCATCAATCCCTCTGATGCAGAATCCCAATGGTCACATTTTTCCTTCTTCCTATACTCATTGTTAACTAAATCATTTGATACATCAAAAAATTTCACCTCATGTTTACCATATGACAATGTTGTAGTAAGGTGATCATAACTCTCCGGTATATAGTTCAACAACAAAATATCCTTATCTTCATATCCAATTTTTACCTTCAAACTTTGCAAATCTTCCAGAATTTTATTAAACGAATCAAGGTGCTCAATCATAGACATACCTTGCTTTTACTGAAATCTGAACAATATATTTCTCAGGTAAATCCGATTTTCAATGATTTTTTCCATATTTTTGTTCTCCAAAATACTCCAAATTTTTTTTTTCTAAAGTTTCTCGCATCACACTGTATTTTTGATCTTTAGCCAGACAAAGTGGGATAGTACGAAAAGCTTGATAGTTGAGTCTCTTCCAATCACCATCGAAGATGTTGACAAGATTTTATTCCAAGGTGATATCTAATTTCTGTTGAGTTATAATATCCAAAACTTCACATTTCCACATGATGAAGTTGTTCATACCATTAAACTTCTCCACCTCAAATTTGGTACTGGACACCATACTTCTATATCTAGAAGTATTTGCAGTACTAGCTTGTGTAGCTACAACAGAATCCTAGGGATCCTAAGGTGGTACCGATCTACTTTCAGTTTCAGGATTCTCCATCACAAAAAAATCAGAATTTACAAAAAAAGATAGCACCGATGAATCCAGAATAGTCAAAAATGTTGAAATCGACTATTTAATTTCTCAAATAGGATTCCAAATGAATGCCAAATAAATTTTCCAAGTTTTTTTTGTAAAAAAATACTTAAATTCCAACTAAAATTTTAATAAAAAAATCCCCTAATTTTATTTGTTTGGGGCGTGGGCCTCTTTTATATGCGTAGGAAAAAAATCACCTTATTTTCCTATAATGGTGTCACCCTCACTTATTTTCACAAGGAGACAAAAATATCACCTTTTCAAAAGCCTTCTCAACACCCACACCACCCCCACATGCCTCCCCTCCTTATCTTATTATTATTTTTATATCCACACTATCTCCCTCCACAAAAAATAAAGGACCTTTGGACTTTTTACTTCCACGCACCCTTTCCTCCCTTATTCCTCCTCACCAAGGATGTAAACAAAAAAAGAAGAGGGGTGAGGGGAAAGCAAATCAGATGGATAGATTTGTATACACCAGCTTCGGGGAGGAATTGTGGACAAAACCATATTCTATGGAGTGGGGACATCAGTTTCTAATAAGCACCAATAGCAGCAGGTTCAAGCATGCGGATAGAGGATGATGCATTGTGGACAGATGCAGATTCGTACAAGTGGATAGTATCAGATTTGTTGGAGTGTAGAAATCATCTTTCAATATGAAGCGAGAACAACAGGGGTTCCTAAGTGGCTCATACAATAACCATCTAGGGGTTACAGAGGCATGGACAAGCAACAAAGAGGGTGAGGAGGCATAGAAAATAACGTGATTTCTTCCCAGGTAATTAAACCTGCCCTTTGATACCACTTTGTTGGGATAGTATCCTCACACACTCGGGATCACATACAAAGCAGAGAAATAAAACCATCAAAGGGACATAGAATTTGCATCATTCAGTCAGATGACCAACATCCACGGGGAAGGAAGTAATTACTTCTCATTGAAATAGGAAGAACATGTATTAAAAATTCCTCTCAGTCTCTCATATCTCATAGAGACACAACATATATATAGCAGCGAAGGAGAAAAAAACCAATTTTTATGATTCAATTTTCTTCTTGAGCGGCCACCAACTACTAAAATTCTTCTTGGGTGGCCACCAACTATTTCAATTATTCTTTGGCGGCCACCAACTACTTGGATAGTGATATTATTCCATCAAAACTCAACACATAATGATTATCGACATGCCTTTATGTGACATTTCTTATTCTTAAGATGTCTTAGTGATTGTCAACATATGGTTTTGTAATTCAAATTAATTCTCATGATGGATTTATGTGATTCCACACCATCACGTGATCCAAATTAGTTCATTCCACCAAGGCTTTATATTACATTTGTAATATTCATGCAATGCTGTAATAGATTCACGATTAAATAATGATGATAAGTTCATGTGATGGAATAAATTCATGCAATTCATATATTCTTCAAAATACCACATGCATAAAATATGAAGATTAGATTCATGGTTTTGGGATGATTGAGAATCTTGTCTTGATCACTAGGGATGTCCGATGTGTGGTTTTCATGAGCACATATCCTTCTTTAGGAGAAATAATACAATGGCACTAGTTTGATTAGATGTTGGAGTTGAGAAAACATCGGCTTTGGATCACATAATCAAACCGATAGCATCAAGGAGTGCATAAGAAAAGTAGAGGTTAAATACAATGACACACTTTATCGAATGATACAGGATCCTTCGATTGAATGAAAATTATTATATTTTTATCTTTTAATGGAGGGTTAATAGTGAAACACTTTGTGTTTTCCACCTCAGACTTTTTTTTTCAATTTAGCACCACTTAATAAATCTATATGTTCCAATCATTTATCGAGTTGGAACTGGGGTTTGACACCTAGAACAAATGCTCACATGCCCTTGCACGGGATAAAACACACCCTTTCATGGACCACTTGAGAACCTTTTATGCACCCCATCATGCACCCAATGGGCTCTATGACAACCCACCTCTATTTCCATGTTATCTAGTTGTGATGGCTTCTAGGAGAGGTTGAGGTGACTCCCACAAATTCCTTGGTTTAATTATATAGATTCATATCCATGGATGGAATTTTTTTGGATAATGACACTTAAAATTATTAAAATAAAAATATAATTAAAATGAGTGATAAAAGGGATAAAATATATGACCTTATAAAATGAGTCCAAACCATAATTCTCAAGAATGAACCTTGAAACCTTTAAGTATTTTGTGAAAAATATATCATTAATTTTTACATGGGATTAAAACTTCTCAAATATACATATGAAAAGTTCATTTCACACATGTATGGGTGTCAAAAAATTACCCCCCTTAGAATTGTATTTATTCAAAAAGAAATGAATTTGATTCTAAGGTAAACCTATCTCAATTTTCCACATACTTGAACATCTGATAGGATTCGATACTAAACCCTATGAGAGGATTCACCAAGATGAGTGTGTTAACTAAAGGTTTTAAAGTTTTATCAAGAAGAGATTATTTACCTTGTGTGATTTTTTGGATCCAAGATAAGGAATAAACTTAGATTTGGGAAAAAAATATACCAAAATATCAAAAATTTAAAAATTCCAAGATAAGAAAGGGATTGGGAAGGAAAGAAATTTGTGGTTAGATCCAAGAAAAAATATATAAATACCACTATGTATCCCAAAGGAATGGGAATAAATCTATACATAGTTCATATGAAAGAATCCTACACAGATGAAGCTCATTCTTAAGTGACATAGGTTCATGGATAAAGAAATTTATGATGAAATATCCTATATAGATCTAGATCTCAAGTAGTAAAGGGGGTGCCATAACTTTTTGATATAATCATGGGTAGGGACCCATGTTTTGGTGGGAATATTTCATGGATTTGGCTCATGTTCCACATTTTAGGACACATATAGTAGGTAGCTCTAATAAATTTAAGGTCATATAGGATAGACCAAGTCTCATGTAGTTTTGAGACATGATATGATTTGGTACCCCAAGATAGATCCTAAGGAAAATATATGTGCTCTAATTTTTTCCTAGACTAGTGGGCCTAGAAAGAATATATCACTTTTTTATAGGGCCAAATAATGGTCCCTAAAAGATCTATATCTATTATTTTTAGCCTTAAATTTTTCTTAAGTTATTAAAGGATAGGTTTAGAGGATATAAACTCATATTTTTATTAGGCATCCCTTTATGGGTTTTTTTATCTTGACAAGTTTTATGCATTTTCCATTTATGAGTGCTCAATTTTTCCAAGATCATATAGGGTTCATGTCTAGCAAGTAGAGACTTGACTTTTTCCTAGGGCATCCTTTGTGAGTTTTTAACCTAAAGAGCATTTTGTCTCTTTCAATGGGCTATTTAAGGTCTTATAAGCTATAATAATATAGTATATGTTGTATGTTAGATGACTTGGACCATATGTTGATGTAATTTAAGGTTTTATAGCTCAAACCCTGTTCTTTTTTAGTTTAGGGTCATTTAGATTACACCTTATTTTGATATATTTTAGGGTCATATATCTAGGACCTTATTTTTCATTATTCCAGGATCATATAGCCCAAACCTTTTTTTGTAGTTTAAGGTTGTATAGCTTGAAACCTCTTTTACTATAGTTTAGGTTTATATATCTCAGACCTTATTTTGTTTTAGTTTAGGGTCATATATCTCGGACCTTATTTTGTTATAGTTTAGGGTTGTATAGATCAGAACTTCTTTTGCTATAGTTTTGGGTCATATATCCCATACCATCTTTGAATTTAGATGCTTAAGACATAGAGAGGGTTATGAAGGATGGATATTCATGAAGGCATCTGACACCCTACATCCTTACTGAAATTGTGAAGGATGAATATTCATGAAGGGTTAAAACACTCTAAATCCTTAATGATATTGTGAAGGATTAATATTCATGAAGGGTTTGTATACCCTACATCCTTATTTAGATCCTGAAGGGTTGGGACACCCTGAATCCTTACTTAGAATGGGTATGGTACATGGTGATGTAACATCAAGGATATCGAATCATATTGGATAGTTATATTATATACTACGTAAATATTTTCCCAAAGAATTTGAATCAAGGATAATGAAATTTGATAGACACATTTAGGATGATAAAAAACACCCTGAGGTGTCAAGTTCCATCATGATGTCATCAAAGATCACAAGGATCAGAGGGCCCTTCTCACAAGGCCATGAGACCTACATTTGATAGGTCTAAGGCCTTTTATGCAGATCCAATTGGTAAATGTTAAATCAGAGGGGTATTTTACCCTTTATAAGGGATGTAGAAGATTTTTTAATATTAAAACACATGGATAGTGAAGTAGGTTATGGAGAAATAACCATATAAGGAGGGTTTTAGTGCCTAGGGGGTATTCTGGTTTATGGTTTTGAAGATTGATCCCTATACAACATGGTTTAGGATCATAAGATAAGGACCACTAAAAGATTCAAGAATGAGGAAATGTATTCTTGATTCAAAAATGGGTACAATACACAGTGACATGATGACTAAGATGTCGAATATAAATGAATAGTTTGGTTATGGGACTTGAAAATCATAACCTAAGAATATTTGAAACAATTGGGAGTGGAGATCGGTGGGTACAGGTTGACCATTAGTAATGGTATAAGTTCATATCACACATAGTTTGTACAATGGATCATGGGTTTTAGGGGGATTATACTCTAGGACTAGATCATCCCCTATGTTCAAGCACATAGGCATTGTGTTATTCACCTAAAGATCCTAGCGGCATCCCTTTGGATTAGATAGTCCCTGTTACCAATACAATACATAGAAGAACAAAGAGAAATGTATTGAGGATATGGGGTTCTGATAAAAGTATATTAACCTAATGAATTAGTGGGTATTAAATCAGACTTTAAAGAGATGAAGGTGGTTTATGAAAAACATAATATTCAAGAAGGTTTAGATCTACATGAAATTTTTGTTTCCACCTACTGAACACGTTATCATGGTGAGGGGATTTGATAAATCATTTCTCTATCTTTTCTCTAGAGAATAAGGTCTAGAGAGCATGGATTAGATTTTTGGGGTCATAAGGTAGGCACCACGATCTTTGTGAATTTTTATTTATGATCCAACTTTTGTCTAAAATCTAGAGATGAAGTGATTAGAAAGTGCATAATTTCCTTTTTCTTAGACCACCCTTTTCAGGTTTTTATCTTAACATGTTTTGTATCTCTTTCAATAATAGTTTAAGGTCTTGAGTTTTGGACCATCATAGGATATAATTTAAGTTCATAAAACTTTGGACAAAGAATTGAAAGTTTAATTATATGGTACATAGACCTGGTGTCAAGAGAGTGTTACCCAAAAATCTATTTAGGATTTCTAAGGTCAAGAGTAATCCAACACCCTTTTGAGGAAAGGATGATGGTGAGGTAAATCATAGATCAAGGTTATCAGATCATGAGTGGTGGTATGATATAGTCATGATGTGGATGATCACAAATCACACTATAGTGACGAGTTCCACTATGATGTTTTCAGGGCTTAAAAGGATCAAATCGCCTTTCTTTCAGATCCAAGATGCCTCTAGTTGATGGTTCCAAGGCCCTTATGTAGATCCAAATCTTATAAGGTCATGCATAGGGTTATTTTCTCCTTTCCAAGGCCCATGGGCAGTTTGCAGAAATCTAAGACAATCATGACATGACAAGTGATTTATGGGTTGAGGTGATTAGAAATATGATGGAAGAGTTCCATGCTTTGGTTGACCATAGACATGATCTTGTGGTACTTTGATAAGGAGGGATGATGGATGATGATCTATTCAGTTTAATTTCATGTAGTGGATAAGTGCCTACCATATAGTTTAACATCATGAGGCCACGATATAATTGTTTTTCAGTTTAACGTCATGGGTCAAGAATGTAGTTTTCATACAGTTTAACATCATGGGACTAGGATTTAATTGTCATGTATTTTAACATCATGCGACCATGACATTGTGGACCGACCTAAAATCATGAAATCTATCCTTAGATATACTCTACATTGATCAAGGACATTCAAATACAGGAGGAATTGTTTTGTTCTTTTATTGGATAATATGTAGATAGATATATGTTGGGGGACCTTTCACATATATATGAATCATTTGAAATCAAAGCATACATAGATATGATTCATACATATGCAAAATGAGTTCATAAAACTCAACCATTATTAAGCATCTTAAGGTATTTTATGGTAGACCAAAGCTAGGGTCATATGCAATTTTTATGGTTGATATTACTCTGGGGTTCCCTATGCATTTTGTAAGGGAATGAATCAAGTCACAAATATATCTTTAAAATAAATTCCTCTATGTAGATCTAGATCATAAAAAAAATGTGAGAGGACATTTTATCTTGATTTTTTTTGCTAGGACCAGGTTTGAAGGGTACATGCATCACTACATATCATGTGAAAATAGAAATAAAGACACACATAGTTCTTATATGTCTCTACACATAGATCAAAATAATATGTGGAGTGGGGATTTTTTTATTTTAGGACATAAAAAATATTTTTGAGGCTTCATTTTCATGCATGAATCTATCTCATTTCATGGAAAGGATAATAAAAAAATAAGTCTTCCATAGTGTAGAACCATTAGGGAATTTAAGTATTGTTTCAAAGGTTAAAAATAAAAGGTATGAGGGGACATTATTTTTGTAAATATATGGATGGTATTGGATATGGGTGATTCGAGCATCAGTGCATATCTTATAGGGATATGAATCAATCCATATGTAGTTATAGAGAAGTTAAAGGCCCCCCTGCATGGATTTGACTCCTGTGCCGTGGAAAAGGAATTTTATTTTCTCTCTTGGATATTGTGACTGGGCCCAGGATTAGAGGACCCAGGAAACACTATATATCCTATAAGAATATGAATGAATCAACATGTAGTTATTATATAGAAACCCACATACACAAGTCTAACCCATATATAGGGAGAGGTATTTTTCCACCATCACAGCTGGCCCTAGATCATGGGATCTAGGAATTGCTACATATCTCTAAGGAATTAGAATCAAGACATGCATAGTTATTATAAAAGATCCCCCACATATATCTTGCTAATATATTGGGAAAAAGCATTTTTTTACATTTCTTGAGTGATCCTTAACATCAAAATCATCTAAAAGAGTCCTCTATATAGATCAAGCTCATACATAGGGAAAGGGAATATCTATATTCTATTGTGGTATAGGGATGGATCTGTTAACCTTATCAATGACTTATAGATAGGGTCCAGATATCCTTGAATGGATATAGATCTCATGTAGAAAGTGGTTCCTATAGGGTGGACCACTCTAATTAGTTTTAGGTATTGGAGGATGAAACAAATGGCATTGTCAAGATTAATGACTAAATCAGGGAATTTGAGTCTTCACAAGAGATTTATACCCCAAAATTAAAAGGTACAAGAATACAATGTTATAATCTTTCTTTGACAATGGGTACGATGCATAGATGTGTAACATAGATGGTATCTGAATAATATTGAATAGTTGAGTTATAGTAAGTGTAATCATAACCCAAGAATATCCAAGTCAATGGGAGGTGGAGATCGGTGGTTACTGGTCAACCATCAATAATGACAGAAGACCATATCACACACAGTAAGGATAATAGATCTTAGGTTTCAGGGGGAACTATCCTCTAAGACCAAAACACCCCTAGGAACATTCTATTAGGAATTTTATTTCTCACTAGTGAATCAAAGTGGGGCCCCTTCAGATCATCCAATCCCTGTTACCAATATGCTATAAGGGAAAACCAAGAGTACGTGGGCTTGAGGCCCATGGAGCTCCAAGAGAAGTGTATAAACTTAAGGAATTGGTTGGTATTAACTCAGATATCATATGTATGAAGTTCGATCATGAAGAAAATAATACTCTAGAAGGGTCTAACCACCCTAAAAGACATTCCAACATGTATTAAGAACATTTTAGGATGAAGGGATAAAGCATGCAATTCTTGAGTACTTAAACACTGGAAGGGATGATCTTCTCAATATGTAGAACTCTTTTCATGTAGTTTAACATTATGTAATAAGGATGTGGTTCCCTATATTTGAATATAATTCATCACAATCACACTAGTTACAGTGGCTTGTAAAGATCTATAAGCTCACATGACTCATGCTTGGCGTGAGAAATAAAGTAAAACTAGGAAATAAATTAAAATATATGAGTGTGTGTGAAAAAGAACATGTGGAGGCTTTCACATTTTCACATGAGAATAAATCCCCACATATATTTTTTTCTCATCAAGGAACATAGTTAAAAATAACTAAGATTTTTGTCTAGGAAAAAAATAGACAATACAACCATCACTACAAATCGCATAAAGATGGGATAGGACATATAGTCCCAATGTAGATCTGACTCTCACATAGGGACATAAAATTTTATTTTCACTTAAAATTATGGATGGGCCCAGTATTAGAGGATTTGGGTGTCATTAAATATCCCATAAGAATAGGAATCAAGTCGCATGTAGTTATTATAGAGAAAACCCCCATGAAAAAATATGACCCATATCTAGGGAGGGTGAATTTTTTCATATTTACTAGACCTAGATATTATATCAATCATGGTCCATATAGGGTGTCCCTCTCTAATAAGTTTAAGGTATTGTAGGGTGGACCATATTTTACATAGTTTATCAGCATGTGACTAGGACATTATCATTTATTTTAATGTTATGTGACTAGGATGTAGGTGTCCAACAATTTAAGGTCACGTGATAAGGACCTCAGTACTATGTATTTTAAAGTATTTCCACCAAGACTTGGGTATGAAGGCATAAAACACTAAGACATTCTTGATCCATCTTGGTCATTGTAAAAACGATGAAAATAAATCTTGTCTTTAATGAATATATCATAGATGATTGTTTGATGATCAGTGGAATCAACGTCACATAATAAGAGAAATAACTCATGGAGTTAAGGGGGAACTTTCCTTCGAGACCAAAATATCCCCTAAGAATAAGATCTGAGGCATTTTTTATTCACCAATGAATACTAGTAGGGTCCCTTCCAAAACTAAAACATCCCCTAGGAAAATATCTTAGTAATTGTGTTACCCACCAATGAATCCTAGAAGGGCCCCTTCAGATCATTCAGTCCCTATTAACGATATTTTATAAGGGAGAACCAAGAGGACATGGACTTTAGGTCCATGAAATTCCAAGATAATATTTCCTCAAGGCATTGAAAAATTCAAACATTAAAAGGTGTAATAACGTTTTTTTGGTAGAAAATGGTTGTCCAAAATTAATTTGAACAATTTATGGATATTAATTCACATGTTATGGAGATATGATATTGACCAAAGTATCACTAGATTTTAGAGTTTGAAATTTTTTCAAATATGATTATCAAGAGGGATTACCAACTCAAGGAAATCAGGTCTTTACTGGAGATTCACACCCTTGAATGAAAGGGTACACTGATAGAATGTTATAATCTCACATTGAAAATGAGTATGATACATAGATGTGTAACATCTAGGGTATTTGAATCCACTTGAATAGTTGGGTTATGCGATATTTAAATCATAAACCAAGAATATCTAAGTCAATGGGAGGTGGAGATCGATTTGTACTGGCCGACCATTAATAATGGTGGAAGCATGTATCCAAGGTAGTAAGTAAAATATATCCTAGATTTTATGGGGACCATTTATCTTGGACCAAAACATCCCCTAATAAAAAGTTCTTAGGAATTGTGTTATTTACCATTTAATCCTAGTGGGGTCCCATCATATTAGTCAGTCCCTATTACTAATTTGTTATAGGGTTGAACGAAGAGTGAATGGGATTAAGGGCTACAAGGGTCCAATATAAGTGTATCAAATCAAGAAATTTGTTAGTATTAACTTATATATAAAAGGTATGGAGTTAGTTAATAGAGAAAATAATATTCAATAAGGGTTTAATAATCATAAAGGCTATGCCAACATGCACTATACACATTTCTGGTGTGAAGGGATAAAACACGCAACTCTTGAGTACACAATCATCTAGGGAGATGATCTTATTAGTGTGAGGACATAATGTCATGAAATTTATCCTCATGAGTCAAGGATTTGGTCATGAATTTTAACATCATGTGACTAGGAAATGGTTCCCTATTTTGAATGAATTTCATTTCAATCGCAATAGCTTGAGTGGCGCACTAGGTTCTCTAAGCTTACATGAGTCATGATCAATATGAGAAATAATTGATGGATGAGAAGTTTATTAAACTACATAAGATTTCATAATAGGGAACATGTGGGGATGTTTAAATTTTTAATGTGGATTAGAATATCTACACAGATCTAACACTCTTGGAGGAATATGGTTGGGAGTGATGAGAATTCATATATAGGCCTGAAATGGGATATCCAAGAATCTATATGTATCCCATAGTATGGGAATAAATCCATGTGTTGTTCTTATGTGTGGCCCTTTACGAGGATAATGGATCTCACATATGGATGGGGAAATTTCAATAGATCTAGATCATGCATAGTGAATTTTTGAGGAAGAGGTATCTTGGATTGAGAAAGAAGGAAACCTAATGTGGATGAGGTTTCATTTCCAAGATTTAGTGAGATAAATTTGAAGCAGTATAGGGTTTTTGGAGAAAACTCATCATGATCTGATAAACCCATAAATTGGAAGCCTCTTATGTAGATATATATCATATGTAAAAGAGAATCCATTTCCTTAAAGGAAAGAACATGTTGTGAAATTTATGGTCTTACAACTAGGACCACTATATAGTTTAAATTCATGAAGTGAGAACTTAATATTTCATATATTTTCATGTCGTGTGACTAGGATGTGTTCTATGCAGTTTAACATCATGTGATTAGGACTTTATTGCATAGTTTAATGTTGTGTGACTAGGATGTTATCTTGTAGTTTAATTTCATGCAACTAGGATGTTTTCATGTGATGTCCTAACCTGGGTGCCACTCAAAGGTTCCCCGGGATGATGGGCCATATAGCTTCAATCAAGCCTCCCGGTATTCTAGAGGCTACCGACTAGCAGTGGGGTCCTAGGATGTGTGTCTATGGGGAGAATATACTCTCACGTTAAAGTGGGGAATAATGGATATATAATAAATAGATAAATAGAGGATGCATAATAATAATTAATAAATTATTATAATAATACAAAACAACCAAGCAATGGATAAAAATAATTAAAATCTAGAAACTGAATCATATACAAAATATGATGATGTCATTCCATGTATCAAAAAAACTAGAAAACAAGTATATATGGTATCAAGAAATACATTCTATACAAAATAATAAATCTGTAGAAAAAACTATCCGAGCATCATAAGTGTTAGATCGTGTTTGTGCATGTACATATTTCCTTTAATTTGATTTCATATGATTTTGTTTGATTACTTTTATTATTTATTTTGATGATATCTTAATTTATATTATTTGGATTTTTGTGATTTTTATCATGTTGGAAATATAAGATATTTATATATATTTTATTAGTTAATGAGGAAGTCTTAAAATGCTTATCTATTTCTCAAAAAAATTCAATGAAGTTGCTACTATGTTTTTAGAAACTCTACATTTCACTGTTTTAAAAAATTTATATATTTGTTTTACTGAAACTTCTATAGTTATCCGATTTTCATGAAACTTGATTCTGTGGAAAGATAAAATGTTTATCTTGATTTTATCAGTTTACATAAAAGTCTAAAAATATCGTTTTAATGGACTTTTAATTACATAAAGTTATGATATGTTATTTTGTAGTAGCAGTTTTTCCAGAATTTTTTTTTCTTCTGTTTTTTAATGATTTCGGGATCTGTAGATGTAGGTTTTAATTGATTATTTTTTTGGCAAGATAATAAGCATTTCTACAAATCCTTAGTTTTGACCAAAGTCTGAATATGCTGTTAAGAGCCCTTAAAAATTCGTTGAAGTTTGTCAAAACATTCTATCCAGATTTCTTTCATAAGTATGGTTCATTTTTTTTATCAAAAGTATGGTTCATTTTTTATCAAAAGTATGGTTCATGTTTTATCAAAATTATGGTTCATTTTTTATCAAAAGTATGGTTCATTTTTTATCAAAAGTATGGTTCATTTGTTTTTATCAAAAGTATGGTTCATTTTTTATCAAAAGTATGGTTCATTTTTTATCAAAAGTATGGTTCATTTTTTTATCAAAAGTATGGTTCATTTTTTTATCAAAAGTATGGTTAATTTTTTTTCAAAAGCATGGTTCATTTTTTATAAAACTTATGGTTCATTTTTTATGAAAAGTATGGTTCATTGTTTATCAAAAGTATGGTTCATTGTTTATCAAAAGTATGGTTTATTTTTTATCAAAAGTATGGTTCATTTTTTATCAAAAGTATGGTTCATTTTTTATTAAAATTATGGTTCATTTTTTATCAAAAGTATGGTTCATTTTTTATCAAAAGTATGGTTCATTTTTTTTATCAAATGTATAGTTCATTTTTTATCAAAAGTATGGTACATTTTTTATCAAAAGTATGGTTCATTTTTTGTCAAAAGTATGGTTCATTTTTATCACAAAAGTATGGTTCATTGTTTATCTTATGAAAGTATAGTTTACTGTTCATACCCTAAGTTACTATTCATACCTTACTTTACTGTTCATACCCTACGTTACTATTCATACCCTACGTTACTGTTCATACCTTACTTTACTGTTCATACCCTACGTTACTTTACTGTTTGCTCTGAAGTTATTGTTCGCTCTGAAGTTATTATTCATTCTGAAGTTATTGTTCACTCTGAAGTTACTGTTCACTCTGAAGTTACTATTCATTCTGAAGTTACTATTCACTTCGAAGTTTCTGTTCATTCCGAAGATACTGTTCATTCCGTGCAATTTTTTAAAAATTGATTTTCTGCAAATATATGGATTATTTTTTAACGATTTTTTTTTAAAATCCTCATTAAATATATGGATCGTAATGAAATATTTTTTTAATGTTTTTGGTGCTATATTGAGAGAGAGAAATTAATAACGTTCTTCAATGTCTTTTACAAATAAATTTGGACGTTTCAAGATTGTTTAAATTTAAATGTTTGAATTTAATTTTAGAATATGCTGTTAGTTTTCAGGAACTATTTTGACTTTGTTTAAATCATTTTAAATGGATTTAAAATTCTATTTTGAATCATTCAATTCTTTTATTGTTCTGGAGATTTAATTTTAAGACTTATTCAAAATATTTTGAATTCCTTTATTTATTCTACGGGAATAAAAAAGCAACAGAGCTGCTATTTTCAGGGAGATATTTATGGGATCTTTTGAATCAATTAGTTTTGAATATCCTAAGGAAGCGGAGTTGTTGCACCTGCTCGATATTTTTATTCTCTATATATATCGTTATTTCTTTCAGAAAACAATATACAACACAATAAAAAGAGAAATTGTTGTGAACTTTGAATCTGCTGTGCATTTGCAACGTCCTATGACACTATGCTTCACCACCTGCTCAGTCTCTCAAGCAATGAATTAATTCTGCTTCGACTAAAATTTCATTTAAGAGACGTGCTAAACTAAACCTCAAGAACCTGTACCTGTGCTTTAACTTTTATCTTCTCTTTCATCTGGTTCTGAGTCTGTAACACTACTTCCCATCTCTCACTCACACTCTATTTTTTTGTTTATTCTTTTGCACACAAAAGCATTTTTTGTTACTCTTTTCCTCGGGTTGTGACTCCCAAATTCTAAAGTCAGGATCATAGGGTTGTGAATCCCTGTATCTAAAGTCAAGACTATTTGGGTTGTGACTCCCAGTATCTAAAGTCAGGTTGTAAGGGTTGTGACTCCCCACACAAAAGTCAGTGTCGTGGTTATCCCTCTATTAGAAAAGGATTTTGTAATTGGGTTATGATTCCCCTTTAAAAATCATTTTTAGTGAACACATTTCTCTCACCGAGTAGAGAGGTATAATAGTAGAGTAGGTCCAATTTGGACCGAACTACTATAAAAAACATCCTTGCATTATTTAATTTTTCCGCTGCTAATTAAATTCAATAATTAACTTTTATAATTAATTTATTTGATTAAAATTTTTAATATGGTCTATTCACCCCCCTCTAGACCATCTTCCATTACCCTGTCCGACCTAACAATTGGTATCAAAGGGTAACCTTCTTAAGAATAGTTTTTCTCTATCATTATATTCCATTATACCAAATATTGGTACCATTGGTTGTTCCTTAAGGAATTTATCCAACCAATTTTTTTGAGTCTACTTTTATATTTTATTGTGCTAACCTATTCTAAGACCTCACAGTCTAAGGATATCGATCTTATAAGATGGAAGGATTAAACCTGAATGATGCTTAGATTCCTCAAAAGCCACCACATTTTGATGGCAATGATTATGGATACTGGAGATCCCGAATGGAGGCATACCTCAAATAGTTGAGCATTGAGCACTGGTCTATCATTTCAAAACAATACACACTGCCTGAAGATGATCCAAATACTCTTACAAGAATTGATTCTACTAGATATGTCTTAAATTACAAAGTTGTTAATATTTTATATTGTGCTAATAACAGAAGCGTTTTTAGTCATGTTTCTACATGCAAGACAGCTCACGAGATTTGGAATATTTTGCAAGTTACTCACCTTGGATCTGACAAATTGATCCGAAACAAACTTGGAATGCTTCGTGCTGAGTATCAAGACTTCAAGATGGGTGAAGATGAAACTGTAAATCAAATGTTTTATAGATTCACAAGCATTTTGAATGTAATGAATTCACTTGGATAATATCTGGAAAATCCTATACTTGTTGAAAGAGTCCTACGAGCATTACCAAAGAAATGGCATGCAAAGAAGGTTGCCATTGATGAAAGCAAGAACTTCAAAGAGTACACACTTGATGAATTAATTGGATCACTACTCCAATATGAACTAGAACTGAAGAACATAGCTGATGAGGAGACAACAAAAAGAAAAGGTGTATCTTTTAAGTCTGTAAATGTTATTTCTAATAATTCTTCTGATTTTGATCTACAGGATATTGAAAAGGAATACATGGATCAGATTGTAACTGGAGTCTATAAAAGAATGAAAAAGAAAGGTTTCAAAAACCAGTTTATTAGAAATCCTAAAAAAGAAAAATATAAGGGAGATAAAAAAGGTGATACAAATTACAATGCTTTAGATGTAACTTTTTATGAGTACAGGAAGAAAGGTCATATCAAACCCAATTTCCCTAAACTAAAGAATAAAGACAAATATAAAAAGAAGGATAGAAAGGCATTGGCAACCAGCTGGAGTTGTACTGAAGAATCTGATTCTAGTGAACCATCTGGAAATGACAAAGAATCTACTAACTTGTGTTTCATGGCATCACTAGATAAGGTTTTTAATTCTAGTTATTATTCTGAATGTTTTGATTCTGAATATGAATCTAATAACCCCAATGTTTTTGAATTAAATAAAGAAATTGAAAGATTAAGAAAAGATATTCTCAAAGCTGCTAATTTATATAATAAACTTAAAGAAGATAATGAAAAACTTATTTCTAAAAATAAATTAATTTTTTAAGAAAATAAAAAGTTAACAAACACTGCTTCTACTTCTCATTCAACAGTTTATGATAATTTGAAAACTTCTCAAGATCTGAATGAGAAATTGAAAAAGGAAGTTGAATGTCTTAAACAAAATTTATCTGCTTTTATTCAAGGTCGTGAAAAATATCATGAGATGATGTCTTTGACTAAAATAGATAAAAATAAATATGGTTTTGGTTATGATAAAAAATTACCTCAAATGTATAAAACCTGTTTTGTTAAAAGTAAAAATGGTTGTACTTAAATTGTTACTTGTTTTAAATGTTTCATGAATGGTCACTATGCCAATGACTACTCACTTAGATTTAAACAATCTTTGGGATTTACAAAAACTAATATCTCAAAAACCTTGTTATCGATATTACCTTACAATACATGTTTAAATTTTTTATGGGTACCTAAAAATTTTATTACTAATCCTATTGGACCCAAAGTAGCTTGGGTACCAAAATTGTCAATTAATTGATTTTTCTAGGAAAAATTCCTTGGATGTCTCAAGAATTACATGTGGTACATGGACAGTGGATGCTCTAGGAATATGACCGGTGACCCACCAAAGTTCACATCATACAACACATGTGATGGAGACACTGTTACTTTTGGAGGTAATTCCAAAGGCAAAGTAAAAGGTTTTGGTAAAGTTGGTATTTCAAATTCTACATTTATTTCAAAAGTTTTATATGTTGAAGGTTTAAAAGATAATTTAATTAGTATATCACAATTATGTGATGATAGAATGGAAGTTAAATTTTAAAATGATAAATGTTTAGTTTTTAAAGATGATTCTTTATTATTTTATGCTAATTGAAAAGATAATATTTATACTATTGATTTTACTGATCTAACTATTCAATATGTAAAGTGTTTGAATGCTGTACAGAATGACTGCATCCTTTGGCACCGAGATTTAGGACATGTTAATTTCAGAATGTTACATAAGATCTCAAAGCATGAGAATGTTTTATAGCTTCCTTCTTTGAAGAAAGAACAACTTCATGTTGGTGATGCCTGCATGAAAGGGAAGGAACACAAAATTTCATTTAGACCTATCAATCAGATAAGTACCATTAAGCCTTTACAGTTAGTACATCTTGATTTATTTGGTCCAAATCAAATTTCCAGCCTTGGTGGAAAGAAATATACTTTAGTTATCATTGATGATTATAGTAGATTTACTTGGGTATATTTTCTAGCTCATAAAAATGATACTTTATCTAAATTCACTACTTTCTCTAAATTAGTTCAAAATGAAAAAGGTCGTATGATTATCCCTATTCGTAGTGATAAAGGAGGTGAATTTCATAATTTAGAATTTGAAAAATTCTGTGAAAAGAATGGATATTTTCATAATTTCTCTGCTCCTAGAACACCACAAAAAAATGGTGTTGTAGAACAGAAAAATGGAACTCTTATTGAAATGGCTCGAACTATGTTAAGTGAATATAATTTGCCTAGATATTTTTGGGCTGAGGCTATTTTTGCTGCATGTTATATTTCAAATATAATTCTTATTAGACCTTTTCTAAAGAAAACTCCTTATGAATTATTCAAAAATAAAAATCCTAAAGTTGGTTATTTTAGAGTTTTTGGTTGCAAACTTTTTATTTTAAATTCAAAGGATAATTTAGATAAATTTGATGCTAAAAGTGATGAAGGTATTTTTCTTGGTTATTCTAATGATAGTAAAGATTATAGAGTTTATAATAAAAGAATGATGGTTATTGAAGAATCTGTTCATGTTATGTTCGATGAAAATAATGTTAAAATAAATTCTGATTCTAATATTATTGATGATGAGTTTAGAGATTTTAATTTTGGTGAAGATATTCCTCAAGATAAGAATGAATTAATTGAGGGGGAGCATAATCCTCAACCTGATCCAAGATCATGGAAGATTCATAAAGATCATCTTGTTGAAAATGTAATTGGAAATGATGATTCTGGTGTCAAAACCAGAAATTCTATTTTAAATTATTGTGCCAATTCTGCTTTTTATTTCTGATTTTGTTCCTGTTAATATTAATGATGCTTTAAAAGATGCGAACTGGATTGTTTCTATACAAGATGAATTAAATCAGTTTGTTAGAAATAATGTTTGGAATTTAGTATAATTGCCTGAAGATAATCAGGTAATTGGAACTAAGTGGATCTTTAGAAACAATATGGATAAATCTGGACAGATTGTCAAAAAGAAAGCCAGACTTTTTGCTCAAGGATACTCTCAAGAAGAAGGTATAGACTTTCAAGATTCATTTTCACTTGTTTCCAGGTTATAGGCAATTAGAATTTTGTTGGAATTTGTGTGTTTTCAAGGTTTTAAATTATATCAAATGGATGTAAAAAGAGATTTCTTAAATGGTTTTATTACTGAAAAAGTTTATGTTTCTCAAACCCCTGGTTTCGAAAATTAAAAATTTTCCAACCATGTTTTTAAATTATCTAAAGCTTTATATGGTCTCAAACAAGAACCGCGTGCTTGGTATGAAAGTATTTCTTTATTTTTATTAAAAAATGGTTTTAGGAAAGGCAATGTTGATCCTACTCTTTTTATTACAAGATCTTCTGATGATATTTTAATTGTTCAGATCTATGTTGATGATATAGTTTTTGGATCATCAAGTGAAATACTTGGTAATGATTTTTCTTTATTAACGTCTTCTGAATTTGATATGATTTTAATGGGAGAATTAAAGTTCTTTCTTGGACTTCAAATTTCTCAAAGTAAAGATGGAATTTTTCTTAATCAATATAAGTATGATAAAGATTTAGTTAAACAATTTGGTCTTGATTCCTCTAAATCCATGAAAACCCCTATGGGTACTAATTGTAAATTAGATAGTGATGCATCTGGTAAAATATTTGATTTAAAAGTTTATAGAGGTATGATAGGTATCTTGCTATATATAACTGCATCTAGACCTGATATCATTTTTAGTGTTTGTTTATGTGCTATATTTCAAGTTGATCCTAAAGAAAGTCATATTAAAGCTGTTAAAAGAATAATTAGATATGTTAAAGTAACTGTTGATTCTGGTTTATTTTATCCAAAATATAACTGTTTTGATTTAACATCTTATTCTGATTCTGATTTTGGAGGCTGTATAATTGACCAAAAAGGCACATCAGGTATGTGTCATTTTTTGGGAAAATGTTTAATTTCTTGGTCATCTAAGAAACAATTATATGTTGCTTTATCTACTTCAGAAGATGAGTATATCTCTGCTACTTGTAGTTGTGCTCAAAGTTTATAGATTAAGCAAACTTTATGTTCTTTTGGTGTTTATCTTGATAAACTACCTATTTATTGTGATAATACATCTGCAATTTCTATTTCTAAAAACCCCTTACAACATTCTAGAACAAAACATATTGATCTTAGATTTCATTTAATTCGAGATCATGTGAATAAGAGTTATATTGTTTTAGAATTTATTCCTTCTGAAAATCAGCTTGTAGATATTTTTACAAAGCCTTTAGACTCTGTTCAATTTGAGAAAATTAAATTTTCTCTTGGTATGTTGGAATTTTAAAATTTTATTTGGCATTTGTTTAGGGGGAGCATGTTTGCACTTTTTGTTTATTTACAAAAAGGAGGAGAATTTTTGGAGAGAAGTTTTGGTGAGAAATAATTTGGTTTTAATCATTTTAAAAATTCATTTACGGTTTAAATTTTTTGGTTTTGTAATCAAACAAAAAGGGGGAGATTATTTGTGCATGTGCATATTTCCTTTAATTTGATTTCATATGATTTTGTTTGATTACTTTTATTATGTATTTTGATGATATCTTAATTTATGTTATTTGGATTTTTGTGATTTTTATCACATTGGAAATATAAGATATTTATCTATATTTTATTAGTTAATCAGAAAGTCTGAAAATTATTATCTTTTTCTCAAAAAAATTCAATGAAGTTGCTACTATGTTTTTAGAAACTCTACCTTTCACTGTTTTAAAAAATTTATGTATTTATTTTACTGCAACTTCTACAGTTATCCGATTTTCATGAAACTTGATTCTATGGGAAGATAAAATGTTTATCTTGATTTAATCAGTTTACATCAAAGTCTAAAAATATCGTTTGAATGGAATTTTAATTACTTAAATTTGTGATATGCTATTTTGTAGTACCAGTTTTTCCAGAATTGTTTTTCTTATGTTTTTTAATGATTTCGGGATCTGTAGATGTCGGTGTTAATTGATTCATTTTTTTGGAAAGATAATAAGTTTTTCTACAAATCCTTTGTTTCGACCAAAGTCTGAATATGCTGTTAAGAGCCCTTAAAAATTCGTTGAAGTTTGTCAAAACATTCTGTCCAGATTTCTTTCAAAAGTATGGTTTATTTTTTATCAAAAGTATGGTTAATTTTTTATCAAAAGTATGGTTCGCTTTTTATCAAAATTATGGTTAATTTTTTTATCAAAAGTATGGTTCATTTTTTATCAAAAGTACGGTTCATTTTTTATGAAAAGTATGGTTCATTTTTTATCAAAAGTATGGTTCATTTTTTATCAAAAGCATGGTTCATTTTTTATCAAAAGTATGGTTCATTTTTTATCAAAGGTATGGTTTATTTTTTATCAAAAGTATGGTTTATTTTGTTCAAAAGTATGGTTCATTTTTATCACAAAAGTATGGTTCATTGTTTATCTTACGAAAGTATGGTTTACTGTTCATACCCTACGTTATTGTTCATACCTTACTTTTCTGTTCATACCCTACGTTACTGTTCATACCCTACGTTATTGTTCATACCTTACTTTACTATTCATACCCTACGTTACTTTACTGTTTGCTCCGAAGTTATTGTACACTCTGAAGTTATTATTCATTCCGAAGTTACTGTTCATTCCGAAGTTACTGTTCACTCTGAAGTTACTATTCACTCCAAAGTTAATATTAATTCCAAAGTTACTATTCACTTCGAAGTTTCTGTTCATTCCGAAGTTACTGTTCATTTCGTGAAATTTTTTAAAAATTGATTTTCTACAAATATATGGATTATTTTTTAACGATTTTTTTAAATCCTCATTAAATATATGGATTGTAATGAATGATTTTTTAATGTTTTTGGTGATATATTGAGAGAGAAAATTAATAATGTTCTTCAACATCTTTTACAAATAAATTTGGATGTTTCAAGATTGTTTAAATTTAAATGTTTGAATTTAATTTCAGAATTTGGTGCTAGTTTTCAGGAACTGTTTTGACTTCGTTTAAATCATTTTAAATGGATTTAAAATTCTGTTTTGAATCATTCAATGCTTTTATTGTTCTAGATATTTTATTGGAAGACTTATTCAAAATATTTTGAATTACTTTATTTATTCTACGAGAATAAAGAAGCAAAAGAGCTGCTATTTTCAGGGAGATATTTATGGGATCTTTTGACTCAATTAGTTTTGAATATCCTGAGGAAGTAGAGTTGCTGCACCTGCTAGATATTTTTATTCTCTATATATATCATTCTTTCTTGCAGAAAACAGTATACAACACAATACAAAGAGAAAGTGTTGTGAACTTTGAATCTACTGTGCATTTGCAACATCCTGTGACACTATGCTTCACCACCTGTTCGGTCTCTCAAGCACTGAATTAATTCTGCTTTGACTACAATTTCATTGATGAGACATGCTAAAGTAAACCTCAAGAACTTGTACCTGTGCTTTAATTTTTATCTTCTATTTCATCTGGTTCTGAGTCTGTAACACTACTTCTCATCTCTCACTTGCACTCTATTTTTTCTGTTTATTCTTTTGCACACAAAATCAGTTTTTGTTATTCTTTTCCTCGGGTTGTGACTCCCGAATTCTAAAGTCAGGATCTTAGGGTTGTGACTCCCTGTATCTAAAGTCAATATTGCTTGGGTTGTGACTCCTAGTATCTAAAGTCAAGTTGTAAGGGTTGTGACTCCCCACACAAAAGTTAGTGTCATGGTTATCCCTCCACTAGAAAAGGATTTGGTAATTGGGTTATGATTCCCCTTTAAAAATCAATTTTAGTGCACACATATCTCTCGCCGAGTAGAGAGGTATAAGAGTAGAGTAGAACCACTTTGTACCGAACTACTATAAAAAACATCCTTGCGTTATTTAATTTTTCCGCTGCTAATTAAATTCAATAATTAACTTTGATAATTAATTTATTTGATTAAAATTTTTAATCTGGTCTATTCACCCCCCCTCTAGACCATCTGCCATTACCCTGTCCGACCTAACAGATCGGTCATCTGCTAACAAGATATATCTTAAACAATAAATTAATTCAAGTGTCCAAAGTAGGAAGCTTACCCTTATCAACACCTATATACATATAATCTATCAGAATAACAATAGTAGGCCAGATAGGGTGTGAGGTAAATCCAAGTAGATCACCACCAATGATTTCTATACAATACATTCTGTGAACATAAACTAAAATAGTGTGTAGGTATATATATATATGGAAGTAAAGAAAGTATAGTAATGTAAACAAATCACACATGTTTCAACCTCAGCTGGTATCTGAACATGTATCATTTAATTAGTTATGTTCTAGTTTATAATAAGTGTCAACCATACTATATATAATGGACATAATGTAAGATGATCCAAGTTATAACCAAGGAATCCTATAATGACGATAATAATGAAGAGGATCCAAGGTAGAACCAAGGTATCCTATGGTGATGATAACAATGAAGAGGATCCAAGGTAATAACCAAGGCATCATTGAACTCATGGGTCAAAACAACTCATAGTAATAACATGTAGTCTGGAAAATGGGTCTGAGTGTAATCTAAGGGGAAACGCCCAAGGAATTCCATTGTAAATGATTCTAATTGTGTATAAAGATCTCATACAAGGTAAGAATGGGCTAAACATGACTAGGACCAATGGGTTGAATCCTTAGTTACACATGTTTGAAGGCAAAAATCTAGATCCAAGGAGTGTATTCAAGACATCCTACTATCTATAAGATGGTGAGGGATCCTACGACGTCATACCAAGCATCCACTAGTAGACAAGGACCATTTTTCAGTGTGGGTATCTCCCTTGGAAACTAGTTCCTTGAATCAGAATAATATCTTCTATGTGGTCAAGGAATTCCCTTAGGAATACAAGACTAGATGAAGTCTTACCACTCCTATAAAGATATAAAGGTCCGTATGTAATAGACACCTTATACATATATCATTATTTAATTAGGCTATGAAATACTCATGCATTTTTAATAATTCAATTGGTTCATTCCATTGACTTTCATTAATGAGACAAGGTATAATAAAGACATGAAACCATTTATTTCTTTATTCTATATTCAATTATTAGGTTCATTCATTTACCTTTTATAAGAATGAAAAGGTAGGTTGAGTACATGAAACCGTATAAAATTTATTTATAAATAAATATGAAAAGTTATATCTATAAATATACTTTCTATTTAACATTTAAAAGGCTCTTCAATTAATTGTAACACTTAAATTAGAAGTTTCAAGTGAAATCTCTAATATACAAGGCCTAGTCATTGAAAATTCATAATTAATTTTACTAAAGAAGGGATTAACATAAGTAGGGTCAAGTCATCACATCTAAAATGTGTCTCAAATAAACCCACATGGGTTACCAATGATTAATTAAGGTATAAACCTACTTGGGGTAGTTGGTGTTGAGGTGATGACATGACGTGATGAATAGATATATAATGGGCTCTAGAACATGAGCACATTTATTATAAACATTTAATATAAATTAAATAGGCAATGCCCAGTGAAATCGGTGTGCACACAACGATAATAGTTTTTGAAATGGTGAGACTTTGAGGGATGAGTCATAGACCACCTAACTTATTCCTGTAGTACTCTCCTCATATATTATCAACCCTTAGTTTGGAATGGATCAAAAGAAAATAGAAGAACATACCATCACACAAAAAATAGGGCATATGATCCTGCACCAAATTAACTATTTTCAGAGAAAGAAAAACGAAAAATATGAAAGATAGATGATGATATTACCGATGCACATCCAACGAGATGATTAAAAGTATAAATAGAATCCAGATAGAGGACTTATCAAAGAACCTATCTTTAGGCTCAAAGGTGATCTCCTACGGTGGACTTGTTGTTCATGGGAGAGAAATAAGGAAAATAGGGGTGAGGAAAAAGAATAGGGTTCCAACCCCTTTAAAAAATTTCCCAACATTTACACATCATTTAAATGTCTTAAAAATCATGTAATGTTCAAGATTTCCCTCTAGGGAAATTTTATTACACATCATGAATTGTCCTCCCTAGACCATTACACATCATATATTGAATACATGTCTTGTGTTCTAAATACACTCTGTGTATTTGTCTTACAACCTACATACACCCCCCCCCCCCCGCATCATTATTTCCAAAGATAAACCAACTAGCCTAAAGGAAAGGTTTCAAATTTATTCCATAAGAGGACTATACTAAGAGATTCAACCAAAAACTAAAAGGGATCCATACTTTATAGAAAAAATAGGTTCTTACATGTCATGAAATTTAACATCATGTTACTTGGATGTTGTCATGCAATTTAACATCATACGACTAGGATGTTTCCACGTAGTTTAACATTGTGTGATGAGGAAATTGTTTTTTAGTTTAACATCGTATGACTAGGATGTTTCAATGGAGTTTAAAATCATGTAAATAGGATGTGGGTTTCCTATATTTTAGGTTCATGTGATGAGGACCTAAGATAACACACATATTAATGACATGTGACCAGGACATGTATTGTGTAGTTTAATGTCATGCGGTAAGGATGTTTTCTAGTAGTTTAACATCATATGACTAGGATTTCATCATAAATTTTAACATCACGAAACTAATACATTTTTAGAGTGACCTGAATTTTCATTAGGGAGGATTTTTTAATGGATCTTGGATGGATCATATACATGTTTCATGAGTTTCAAGATTCTATAGCTCTATCAACCCTTTATCTACTTTCTTCTGGATTTAATTCTTTAAGACAAGGAATCCTTAAATCGTATACCCTAAGAATTGATGGTAAGGACAATATTTTAGGTGGTAATTCATAGTATCCTCCCTAGGAATCTTGGTTCTTGGGGGATTGAGAAGTTCAAGCTATATTAAACATGAAAAGTATGCATCCTTATGATTAATCTTAAAGGAATATACATCATTTATTCTATTACTGAGAGACAATCATCTTTTAATGGGAGATGGGTGACCTATATTATGTTGTAAAACTTGTGTGTTCTATTTAGAGTGATCACATGACTTGAGTGTGGATTTGGTTATTAGTATTTCCAATATTCCCTTATCTATATACTTTTGAATATAGTCCTTAAAGTTAAAGAAAATATCTATTATATTACTGAGATTTCAATAATAAGTGAAATAACTTTTTTATCCCCTTAACTCATACTATTTTGGTTTCCTCGTTATTGGGAGTTCTATCAAATCATTCTCCATGGAATAATAAAAATACCTAGATACATGCTTTTTTTGGAAGTACTATACCTTCCCTTATCTATCATCAAGAGATAGACGACCACAACACTTCCCCTGGGTTCCACCTACGCCCCTATCAACATGGGAACATGGATGAGTTTGAACCTGGGATATGGTGCCCCAATATGTATCAATTCAGAAGAAGTTTCAGAAGCATTGGGGGACCATGATGATGAAGATTCTTCCTATAGATTGGAGGAACTTGAATCTCTTAGAGACCTTGTAGCAACTGCTAAGGTTGTATGGTGTCTGGATTACAATTGATGAGGGGATGGAAAATATGGAAATGATCTCAACCTTGTGGAATGGTGTGATGTGGAATAATTTCTATATTTCACTCAGTGAGGGGGTGAATAATATAAAAATTCCCCTCCCCTGTGGGCTGGGGCACTTCACTACAAGTAGGACCTATGTTAGAAAGTGTTGATATGTCATTTTGAGGAAAATACCCCATGATCATTACCAAAATTATTACCCAAATATCCTCATTCTCTCATCGAATTTTATTGATCTATTCATCTATTGAAGTTTCCTTATCATCCTTAAGGGGATGACTGGCAGAATTCATGAAGACACACTTTCCTTTTTCAATGGTAGGGTGGGAGGATGATGAAAAAAGTATCAACATGGAACCTGAAGATTGAATTTGTTATTTCCATTGGGAATATGTTCCATATATATTTCACTTTGAGGATTCAATAGGGTTGATGATGCCTTTTGTGGGTGCAGATAGATTATACATGATCCCTTCTTTACTAATGGTGGGGGTGAAAGATGAGTCAACCTATGATAGATTAATAGTTTGCAGAAGGGTTAAATCATCCTTATTGATAGTGAACTCATATGAATCATGTGAAAAGTCCTTATATTTTATTGATATCATTTTTATGGAGACATAGTTGGTCTAGTGATCCTATTTAATAGAGTATCTTGTTTTATGGGTTAGTGCCCGATGTACGGTTTGGTTGGATGGTTCCCATTTTTCCATTTAGTGGGATGTATCCCATATTAATGATGATTCTAGGAAAATAAATGATAAAAATTCATCCATACATATGGGACGTGGTTCTCCCTGGGATTCCATATTCACCTTGGCTAGTTGTAATGCAGCCTGAGGCTTCTAGCAAATCATGATCTATGATTGATTCTATACCACTTTCGAGATATGCCAATAGGCCTCAAATTCATTAGTAGTAGTTGGGAAGTGGGAAGTATATGGAGTTACACTATTTGGATGCCCCATATAGGTTATCTTATTAGATTCCATTATTTTTATGGTTTTGGTAGTAACAAATTCCTCTATAGATCCTTACGAAATTGAGGTCAATTGTTGATGACGATGACCAGAATGGATAGGAGAACTCCTAGGAAGCTCTTGAGGGGTCAAGTTGATGTGGTGCTTTCTGATAAGTGTATTACATGCATACATTTTTGAAAGTTTTAATGTATTAATTTTTGTATTTAAATTAATATTCTTTCCAAAAGTTGGACAATTTAACTTGTTTTATATTTTTTGGTAGGATAAAAAAATTTCAGAAAGGAACAAAAAGGGGTGTAAATATGAGAAAAAGGACCCTTCGTGCTGCCAGCTTCGCTCGTAGTGAAACACCAGATTTTTGATGAAGAATGAAGCTGTAAATTCTATAAAAAAACTATTACACATCATGTACCATAAGTGTACATCGTGGCTTCACCGGAGAAGCATGCCATCACCAGAATAATCGATGAAAAGCAAACACGTTGTGAATTTCAAGTACATGACATGACAGTGGTCAAAATTAAAATTTATGAAAGAGATTTGTGAAATATTCTTGCAGATATGAAAGCGATGCGAAGAAGGCTTACATGACGTGTAGGACAACTACACATCATGTAGGTGGTCAAAATTCCAAAATCTCAGCCAAAATTGGCACACGCGTCATGCAGATTCAGAAAAAGAAGATCAACAGTACACATCGTGTAGGCCAATTACATGACGTGACGGTGGTTGGGTAGAGCCAGTTCAAATCCTATAAATAGATCCCATGGCTGTACCTTAGGATCATTTGGATTCGACCGAAGTTCAAAGCTTGGAACAAAGCTACTGTGCCCTTTCCGAGTCTTACTTTATTTCTTTTATGCATTTCTTTTTTTCTTCCCTTCCCTCTTCTTCTCTCATCACTAGGATGAGGGGGTAATCTCATATTGTTCTAGGGTGATGTAACCAAATGGGGAAGGTGAATTAGATTTAAGTCTTTTTAATATTCATGTATTTGGTCTACATAATTTTATTCTTAAACTTCCAATACCTTTCTTTTTCATTTATTGTGACCATTGATCGTCAAATATAAAAGGAAAATTTAAATTGCACAACTAACTACCCAAAATACAGCATGACCATTGTCGACATTATGGGATATCAGGTTTAAATATTGTATCGAGACAAACTTGATTTGAAAATAATCCTAAAATACCAGACCAAGGGAAATAGGAAATTGTCATGTCAAGGAGGGGATACCATGATCATTGGATATTTCTCATCTTGACTCAGACACCAACCATGAATCAACTTATTTTCTTAAATCCAATTTCAACTGAACCCCGAAGTTACATTACCCTAACATGCTTCTTAAAATATATTTTCAAACCAATCAATCAATCTGATATACATTCATCTTTTCTTTTCTCAAAATCAATAAAAACTAATCTTATATTCACCTCTTTATCAAATTTAATAAAATAAATCTTTTGAAATTATAATCAAACTAAAATCACTGTGTCTGTGGTTTTTACTCTGAACTTACCCAATAAAACATTTTAATTAATTGGATACCATAGTTTGGGTTTTAAAATTTTTTTTCTGTATATCACTGCAGGGAACTAACAATGCCAAGCGGGGATATCAATTTCCCACATCCACCTCCCTAAATAGGTAATTTATATTTCTATTCACTCTAGGGATAATCTCCCAAACTGTTTGAATGTGGCAACATGGGTCTTCTTTTTTCTTTAGATCTTGTCATGGGAAAGACAACATATGGTTCTCCATCCTATGGAGGATTTCATGGATACCTATAAAGTCAGGGTGGATCTGTTGAGATGGTACTCCTAGACCAAGACATTTACAAACTAGAATTATAGGTATTGGGTTGGTGACAACATATGTCTAGGCCTCGTTGAAAAATTTTCCATGACAGATGAGGCGTATGATTAGTGTGTCAGCTTGTTATACATAATGGATTGAGGTGTTTTGTGGTTATTACTAGCTTTCCCAATGATGTTTTAAATCCACTGGAACATTTGTAGATTCCATCTGGATTTTATAGAATCTTAAAAAAAATCCCAAGGAGGAAATGATACACTTTATAAGTATAATAACTTATATAAGAGTTCATGGTTGATCAATTTATTTCATAGTCATAAGAAAAAAATAGTCTCATTTTACTTGTTATAGGTTTGAAACTATTAAATAATTAACATTGGGTTTACCATTTTTATTTGTGTGGCACACAGGGAATAAAATGGCCCAAAGGGAACTGGATAATTTATCCTTTTATACTCATGAAAGGGTTGATAAGGTTAAAGGATTTCACATCAGGTTCACCATTTTTTTGACTGAATATTTGTCCTAACTCTTGATTATGGGATGCATAGTATAATTTGAGTATCATTTACATCAGTATAAACCCAATGACGCCCAAATATATAATGATTTGTGTGTTTGTTTTCCAAATACATATGGTATTTGGGGTTTCTTACCAATGAAACTTAGAAACTCACATTGGTCAAGTGGATGGGAGGTCATCCTCATCGTACCCTATTGAGGGGAATTATTTCCTACTTTGGGACTCTCTTATATATTTACGATATGCTCATGAATCCTTTCCAAGCCTTGATATGATATTGGTTACCCATGAACTAATGATTTGATTGGAACTAGGTGTTTATGAGAAAAACTATGTGTATCATAGTTTTCACCTCATTCTATTATCTATTTATGATGCTTTGGTTTATTTCCATATTTAGAAACTCTAGAGTTTATAACCATATAGAGAGGTGTTTGGTATTTTGGAATTGGTATTTAATCTTCTAGAGGGTTCCTACATATCCTATGATAATAGGAATCAAAACCCACATAATTCGTGTGACATATTTTAATGTCATATGATAGGACTACATCGTATAGTTTAATGTAACATGGAAAGGATATAAATATAGGGATAGAACCGTAGAGAGTTTTCCTAAATATCATTTGAATATAGGAATTAGTGTCCACATAGTTTTTACATTACGTGTGTCCGTATTATAAAAGGTATGATGATAGAGGTTTTGAGTGGGGCTTATGCATATAAGGATATCCTTAGAATCCTCATTGGGGGTATGAAACTTTGAGTGAAGATAATATGTAATTATACTTACATATGAATAGAGTACCATGTTGGGGAATTATCCCCATACCGATGGAATAATCATTGTCGATCTATTTTCCCACATGAGTTATTATCATGTAAGAAATAATGCATTTCATGAGATCATGAGATTGAATTGTATAGGGTTTAAGCACTGAGGTCACCCTGATGTTGAGTTGGGATTACACCTTTAGGTTTCCCTTATATTTTATTATAGGTCTTGTGGAGAATATGGTATGGAGGTCAGGCCTAAGGAAGGTGTCCTATGTATCCTATTCAAAATAAGAATCAAAGTCCTCAAAATTTAGTTTGTTCCTAACCCGTTGATGGGAGAGAAAAGGTAATTAATACTTATGAGGATTATTACATAAATGTTTAGAAATATTTGAATATTTTAAAGAATTACGCCAAGGTGGATGACCACTTAGTATTAAACCTGAAAGAGAATCTGAGTTTGGACTGATGATGCATGATAAAGTTGAAAAGAGATGTCTTGACTTAAGGTTCCATAGGGCATAGTCAGGGATTGAACCAAAGAGGATGCCCATGTATGAACCAAATTATCTTATTATAATAGACAAGGATGATATAATCATAATATAATTTGGTATTATGATCTAGAATAATAAAATATTGAGGGACTTACACCAAGGTCGATGCCCATGTCACATATTCAATCTTTATCCTTTTAAGGGTAGATAGAGTGGACCATTAAAGGTCTATTGAATATACTAGTATAATATAAAATCACTTTTGAGAGTATTTCACAAATATGGTTTCATGATTGCATAACCCTTGTCCATTATGGATGCATCCCACCTAAAGGGGTGCTCGACCAAATGATCATGGTTCGGGGTTCACATGGTTTGAGGGCATGTGTCCAAGGGTTCCTATAGGAAATTGACAACATGTATAAATGTATCTTTATGAAAATACTAACATGACCAAAGAATTTCATATGATTAGGTTTACATGTCCAAAGGTATTCATGTGATCTGAATTGCAAGTCCATGGGCTTCCACGTGATTAGGCTGACATGTCCAAGGGTGTCTGTATGACAAGGTCGACATGTCCAAGGTTGTTTGGATGAAAAGGATGACACATAAAAAGGATTTTGTGTGATCATATTGACATGTATAAATTATTTCATGTGATCTGGATGGCATGTCCAAGGGATTCTGCATGATCAATTTGACATTTCTAAGGGTATCTTCCTAAAACATTTGACATGTCATAGGGATTTCGTGTGATTAGGGTCGCTTGGAAAATGTCACATAAGGTCATCACATAAGTGATTCAAATTTCTAGTTCAAGATCACATGATCACATGACCTTAATAGTATCACATGATCATAATTGAGTTCATGACTTTGGGTTTATGACTAGGGTTCCACATGGATAGAGGTATAAAAGTCCATGGGTTCATAAATCTACTATATCATGGAAACTTATTAGATGAAATGGATTATCAGCAAAGGAATCATGTCCAAGGGTTTATGTGGATATAGGGTGCATAAATTAGGGTTCCCAATCTATCTGGATGCATGAAGTATGTGCAACATGGCCATGAAAACTAAAGGGGGTTGCATGATCAAGGGAACGTGTCAGAGGCCACATGATCAAGGGTGAATGAGGCCATCACAAGAACAAGGGGAGAATTTAAAGGTCACATAGAGGCATCATGATATTAGTAAGGAGTCATATGATGGATTCATGTGATTGGGTCTTGTAATGGGGTTCCAAAAACATGTATGGGTCATGCGAATGAAAAAGGATGGATGGTTGGGGGTTCAAGTTGCATGTTTGGAGAACTTGTCCAAGGGAGTACACATGCATAACATAACAGAGGGTTTTCATGAGGCCATCACATGATGTTCACAACATCATGAGATCATGTGACCTCAAGGGGGACACCTGATGGAGTCTCATAATGGGTTTTCATGATTACCTAGAGAATTTCTTTGAAGGAAATATCTGATTCTACCTCAACCATTTCTCAATTTCCCCCTTCTATTCTCCCTACCTTTTAATTATATTATTCCTCTCTATTTTCCATTTATTTTTCAAGTAGGGGTCAAGGGTTTACATAGGAAAAGGCAGCCGAATATGCTTCCACTTTGAATGGTAAAGGTGCAACATGCACCAACATGAGGTGGTGGGCAGTGTATATTTGAGGCTTCGAAACTCTATGCATTCTTCATGCTCATATGAAATTAAGGTCTTCACATGATCAAATTTTTATTTTTGTGTCACATTTTTTATATGAAATCATGTGATGGCTTCGCATGATCATGATATTCCAGTGAAAAAATATTTTATAGTCACTGAGAGATCACATGATCACTTCGTATAATACATGATCGCATGATCTCTTCATGTGATCGTGTGACATGTATGTGGAAAATCAATTGAAAAAAATGAGTTATTCATGTGTTGATGGTGGTAAATGATATAAGATTCATGTGATATAAGTTAAACAATTTTCATGTGATGGATTCACATGATTCCCTGATTACTTTCAACACGTCTTCATGTAGAACTACTTTTCTTGTGATAGCTCAGTGATTTTAACCATATGGTCAATTAATCCATAGTAATTCTCACGATGGATGCATGTTATGTCACACCTTTATGTGATCCAAATAAATTCACACCATTAAGGCTTGATATTTTGATAATTTTTGGTACTGGGGCATGCAACAGAAGCTGGTGGTTTAGGGATTTTAAAAAAATATCATCAAAGTGACGAAACTTCATCATCTACAATGATCTAATCCTCTATATGGTCTAAGGATATAACATGAATTATTAAAATAATATAAAATAAAATAGAATGATTAACTTGTTTTAAGTGAAGTGCGCTCGTCTATCACTTGATGTCGATGAATGTTGCTTGAAAATTTCGAGGAAAACGACTCTAGATCATCCACACACACTTCAAGAATATGCACACACTTCATTCACTGAATTCTAGCTACTAGTGTAGAGATTTGAATATCTCTTCAACATTTTGAAGATCACAATGATCTTATGTCTTTGATCCATGAAGGCGTTCTTGGATCACTTGCTTGGTTAGATTCTCTCTCTCTCTAGGATTTAGGAGGATAGAGATGCTCTCAATTCCAAATGATTAATAGTATAGGGAATTATCTTCTTATCAACTTATATAGAGGATGAATGAAATACCCGGTTAGGGTTCCATGAACCCTTATATATTTAACTCCCACTAAATAAGTAATAAATAATAATTTTTGAAAACTAATTGAATCATAAATATTATTTATATTTTATCACATACTTATAATATATATTAAATATATTATGTGATAAACCAGAGTCATTACATGGACTCATAATTCCCTCTAATATTAAATGAACCTTGAATATTAAAATAATATTAATTTTTATAATATTATTCCTTGTATTTACTCAGACACTTGTAAATAATTTTAATAAATAAATTCAACCCAATTATTCTATACTCAAATAAAAATGAATGTATTTATTTGTATGTGATTAATAAAACATGGAAAACACTAGGACCCCATTGGGGGGCACCATGTCCTATATACCCATTCACCAAAATAGACCAAATTCTTGAATAACCTATTGTGTTTGACCCTCTAGGACATTATATTGATAGTAGTGACTAGAATTCATATACCTAGAGTAGAGTCTAGCAACCCATAAAGGCCCCTAAAGGGACACAAAATATTCATAGTAATGACAACCATCCTATGAACAAAAAATTTTCAATATAATATCTTTTTCATATGATATATCATAAAGAAAGATGAACACTTGTGTTATCGTCCTTTCTTGCTTTATTATTTATTGATATAATTGGATGAATTTACCTTCGACTACCATAAACATGGATTTATGAAGGTACTACCATCCTGATCAACCAAGATCGATATATCACTTCCCCAACTCAGAATAAACATATTTTATCTTGATCATTCAACCAATGTCATACCACTAATGATGTACTCAACACAATCTACCGCACCATGACTTCATTGTCATGGTTTTTACCTTGTATCAAAATATGTGATCAAATGAAACACATTGATAATGATCTCATTTCAGGAGACCAAATCACATGTACATATATAGGAACTACCAATGATACCTGAAACATGTGGTGTTTCTATTGGAAGGTCTGTCCTGATGATCTCACCTACCAGATATCACCAAGTGAGAACTTCATGAGAAGAAGTCTTATTGGTTATGAGCCCCCAACACCTGATAGTCAGACATCAACCATGTCCAGTCAGTATGATGTATCTAGACTATATGAAATATGTTTAAAATTAATTTCATAGTATTTCAAGGTCCTCATTATATCCTGAGAACTTTTATAAACTTTCGATATGAAAATTAATATATGAAAATTACCATTTAAATTGTGGATGTGAAAATATTAACACTATACTGGTAAGTTTACATCATGTATAACATACTATATAAATGGTATGGTAATATAAAATTAGTGATCAAATTGGGTCTTGGGAACCCACTATAACAATACTCCCACTTGAACTAGTTTTGACTTGCTAACTATACTTTCTATATCTCACATGATTAACATCATGTTTCTTCTAAGTCATGAATTTATTTGCTAGGTTTTTCATGTCTCCACGGTGTGGCTATTCTACTATGTGTGACTTTACCTCCTTGAGTAAAACTTCTTAAGAGATGGAATATCTAAATATATCCATTTTTATACTATCATAACTTGAAATATTTGCTAGTACCAGTATTAGTATTATCATAATTAATATTATGATAAAAATTTTATGTTTTAGGTGTGATTTCAAGAACTAGAAAAAATCATTTCATATTTTAAATTGCTTCATTAGCTGCCTTAGAAGCTATAATGAACTCGGTATTTATAGATATGTCTATCATTATCTAATTCAGTTTTTATTACTCATTACGTTAATATAACTATGACATTTGATCATATTAATCTACAATAATACTAGTTTATGTCCCCTTGTAACTATTATCCCTTCTTGTACACATATCATGTATATATCGTTTGTACTTTATCAAGTAAAATAAAATAGTTCCAACTAATTCCCTTGAAGTTATACAAGATACAACTGATATTTTCCTAATAGAAATTATATGTTTTAAATATCATATCTTGTAAATTTCATGGAATATGTGATTTATCCATCACAAAATAGTTTCGAATTTAACTAACCACATTAATCTCCTCCATTTTTCTATATATGTCTTCTTGGAGAGATTTATCCCATATGACATTGGTAATAATTCTCTCTCAAATTATTCCAACTTTTATTTTTCAATACATTTTCATTATATGTATTATTGACTTAGTCTAAGAAATTTTTAGATCTACCTCAGTAGATATAATTTCCTAGAACTTTGTTTTCTTCTTTAATTCAATCTCTAGAGAGTTATGTTCACCCTAGTCTTGAAAAACTGTAAGACCAATTGTTTTTTTCCATATGCTACCAAACATATTTCATTAGGAAAACAATGGATCCCCCACTAACCTCTGGTAAAAAAATGGAAAATATTCATTCTAAATGAATACTCTAAGATCTTGTTGCTTACTTTTAATCCTAAACTAGATTTCAGTAACTTACACCCATATTGAAATTCTATAATGTCACCATATCTTTTGGGTTTCATTGTATATATATCTTCCATGATTGGTGGTCTTGACATCCAACTCTCAATTTTAATGATCATAGAAAATTTCTATGATAAATAAAATTCTACTGAATTTAGGCATAATGACTTTGTGTTACCAATCGAGCCTTATTAGTACCATTCTTGTACAATCCATGTATAGTGTCACTTAAATACCCACTATAGTATTCAAAATAATAATCACCATGTACTTTGATACATGGAATCCATTATTTAATTTTAATTTATCTTTCCAATTTTAGATAATTTTCATATAATTCATATTTGTATGAATTATTATTTTCAATGAATAATGTATCACTAACTATGGTGAATTTAAAACCATCTACATGGTTTTATATTTACTATGCATTATGTGTCTTCATAACCTTCCTTTTCCACAAGGCCTTATGGAACTTTCTCATATTTCATCTATTTGTGCATCTCTGGCACTGACTAAACCGAATACAATATTACTCCCACTATCTCAAATAGAGATGTGCACCCTTTTGTAGAAATATAGTATATAAATTGGCTATATATTTTCTATCATGGGATTTTTTGTAATATCCTTAGAAAAATTTAGGACAATTACTATTGATGCACATTGTCTTTTTCTTGATGAAAGTTTTTAATATCCTTAACAAACACTTTTCATTCAAACACAATTTTCTTATGATATAATGTATTTGAATCATATTGTAACTCATACGATATCCATTTTTCATGATAGTTTTCATAAATTTATGGGATGACATCGTTTTTATGCATGTTTTGAAACATAATGAAAGTATCTGTACTGAATATATGTCTCAACATTGATGCTCCTTTACTTACATTATGACTTTGATTTTTATAAGGAAATGTGCATTTAGGAATTTTTACATGATAGAGTTTTTTTACAAATGTTAATATGTAATAATCATCATCATTATTCCTTATTAGAATTATAGATTTTATGTGGATAAGGTAATGTGTGTTTAGGATTTACTCCACACTACATTATTTTGATCGATGAATGCTTGGTCAAGAAATTCTTCAAGATGTGAGCCCGAAGAAACTCATATATCATAACCATTCATATACTATATTTCCCTTTGACATTACTTAAAAACTTAAAGAAATATTATAAAGTATAATTATCACCATCTTACCCTTAGAATATTTCACTCCCTCTAGTTGAACAAATTACAAAAGATTTATGGCTTACCCTTATTTCTAAAGGTTTCTTTTTCTAAAACTAAGTACATAAGTGTATCAATATTACCTAAGGTATTTAACTCCATAGTATATAAACCATTCTGGGTATATCATTGAAAACTATTTATTTTTTCTTGAAAAAGAATTATATTACCACAAATGGGTATATAAGTCTTACATTTTATATTCATCACGTATTTACAATTATTCAGGTATCATAGAACTATTGGTTGAGTATTAAAAACCACAAAAACATTCATTCCATTAATTAAATAATGCATACTCATGTCAAATAGAAATGTGAGATATATTTTCGGGTTATACTCAATAAAATTTCTACTAGAATCATTAAACTTGTAAATTATAAGTTATGTACTTCTCACTACTAACTTAGGAAGCACCCTTTCTCAACTGCTTGGAGAACACACCTTACTTCTTGTAATGTTTATATTACTTACTTGGTTATTGTATTTTGATACACATATGTGATAATAATATTTCATTTAATACCCAATAATTATTATTTAAACATGACTTAAAATTGATGAATATACCTAAAGAAGAAACAACTACTTGATTCTTCAATTTAGTTCATTACATTTAAATATACATATATTTATTTCATGATATGAAAAGAAAATAACATCATGTTTATTACCTATTTTTTTGAAAGGTTTTGTGAAGGTGCCTTTGGAATGACACTTTATATTAGAATTTTTTTCTTATCTTTCAACTTGTTCACCATAAGAACTAAAAATTAACCATTCTTTAATGTTCTTATGGCTTAGTGAACCTTACCCAAAAAGAAGCATAACATTTTCTCTATATTTTTTGATTTTGTAATCTTAATTGAAACTAGAGTAAATGGGTGAAAATTATATGATAAAGGGGTCAATTGAAAGATCATGATCCATATTTCAATTTACACAAATCCAATATAATAATCACTTATTAATACTTACACTTCTCTTTATCCTCATAGGCTTCTCGAAGATGAGACTACATGGAATATAATCCATTGAATGATGTTGTATCCACAACTTACATCATATGTTGATGATAGAATTATTATATAACCATTATGTTCATAATATATGAGTGTACTATAAGATTTTTAACACCCTCATTTCCTAAGGTTTCTTAGTAGGTATTGGGGAAACCAACACCCCAAATTTATGATGTCGTAGTACTTTTCCCAAGTGCAAGTACTAAAATTTAGAAACTCGTTCCAGTGTGGACATTTTCTTTGTACATTATATATCATAGTATGTATTATGGAATTAATTTACATTTTCTATAAAAATAAAATCACATATTTTTACTTTTATCTTGATTATCGATTAAACATTACCGATTATTTAAATCATTAAATGTCTCCAAAAATTTTATCAAACTATATAAACCATCTATACTAGAATCAGAATACTATATAACTTGAGAATTCTAGTAGAAAGAATCATTGAACCTACCATAAAAGTATACAAGTTATGGATATGCTACTACTTATAGAGTTTAAGGTAGGCATTTGAATGACCAACTACATTAAATCACAGCTCCTTGACCTCTTGAGTGAATTCCCAACTTTTAAAATCATAAATATGATTTAATAAATGCTTCAAGCTTTAAAAATACAGTTATGGATACTCCATTGCTGCCAACTTCAGTTAATTCAATCATTTGTTATCATAATAACTCCACTGTAGTAATAGGTACCCTCAACTATGGCTAATTATAACCCTAAACCCTTGGTTGTGTTAAAATTCAAACGAAGGAAGGCATTTGAAAATTAATATTTCTTTGATATTTTTATGTTTTTCAATGAATATAATACATTTCTATTAATATTTCCATTCTATGTTTTCATGCACATACTTAGAAATTAATATCAAAACATTCATCACATCTTTATGAATTTTACTTTATATTATTTTATGTGTTTCCTGCTATCATGAAAATGCGTAAAATAATAAACAATACAAAAAGTAAATAAAAACACTTGACTGGTCTTGAGCATCTAATATTGGCTGAACCATTAAAACTTAATGGATCAACCATGACCTATGGTAATCATACCCAAGTTGGGTCCTAAATCATGTTTATAGTGACCCTAGACTTTCACATATGTTATTACATGATTTTAAGATTATTTATCTTTGAAATAAAAACCAAGGATCGTAAATTCTAGTGTCTTTGGAAGAATTGGTACATAAAATTAAAAACATAAAACTAGAATAAAAAATCTTTTAAATAATCTTCATTATGATATACTAACTACCTTTGTGATCCTACACCGACATATAATAACCTGGGGAATACATAGACAAAAGGGATGAGCTCAAAATCCCATTAAGGTAATAAGCATAGATAATAAGCATAACACATGAGTGAAAGGCATAATATGATAAAATAAAAGGAATGGAACATGAATAAACATGCAGAGTCATATCATAAATAACATGGAATCATATAATCATGTAAATATATGAATATGGTAGCAACACATAAGATGAAATAAACATGAGTCATGACTAACTTCCAAGATGGTATTATATGGTGGACAAAGTCCCATAATGGATAAAGTTTATTCCCTAATACCATACATGGAATCTAATGAGACTAAAAATTACACAATTAATTGGAGTTCCGTCTATATAAACTCATCATAACATGTTCATGCATATTTATTCCACTTAAAGAATCAAATATAAGGAATAAACATAAGGGTTACCCATGGAAAGAAATGAGTATCATAATCATGTCATAAGGCATAACCAATGGGAGTATCATAATGGTGTCTATGAAAGAATGTATTTAAATGATAATTTGAAATTAATAAGTTAAAATAGTCATGTATCATGATAAAATATTTCCAAATGAAGTGAAAACATGTAAAAAAAGCGTTTAAGAAACTTTAGAAATGAGCCACTTTAGTGCGGTTTAAGTGAAAATATTAAGTAGTTTTCAAAGGGAAAAAAATGCATAATTGTTTCTATAAACCAAAAAAGAACTAATATATTTTTTCATGATAAAATGAGTGATTTTATAAAAATAATGGTGGCTTAAACAGTTTATGGAGTGCACTTGAAAATGGGTAAGAAATGGAGAAGTTCTCTTTAATCGGGCTCGCTTATTGAGAGGAATTGAGAAGAGAACATTTTAAAACATGTATTTACCCATAAAAGAAGGATTAATTGAACACGATAAATATTTTTAGAACATATAAAAATAATTTTAAAGAATTATATAATAATAAAAAATAAATACATTGGGTTAAAGAGAGATAAATTGTAAACTGAAGGAAAAATGGAGGTTCGGAGAGATCCCTTACCTTATGTATGAATGAAATATTCAATTGAAATTAATATCTTGTAAAATAAAATAAAATTAATTAATTAATTAATTAAAAACATATTATATGTTTATTTTATTTATTATAATTTTATTATCTTATTTATGATCATTTCAATGAGTTATAGAGTTTAATCTTGTCGTTCTGGGAGTGTTCGTTTCTTGGTTTCATGGTCAGTTCGCTTGTGTAAAATTATAGAATTTATTTTAAAATGATAATAGTACTCCATAATTGAAATTATATGGTATTTATACAATTACATAAGTTTAAATTTTACCATATATCATTTGGTTTTCTGATATGAGGATGATTCATTTGATAAAACATTAATGATAATTGTTTAGTTTATTTTGTTAGTTTTTACGATCATCACGAACTAGTTTTGTTTTATTTAATATTATGTCTATTTATTAGATATAAAAAATGGGGAAAGTTAAAATATACATATTAAAATCTTAGTTAACCATAATATGGTTTTATGAACAACCTTGAAGGCGGTAATGGAAAAAAAACTCATCATCCATAAAGGTGGTGAACCGACATATCACAAATGATGTTTTCATTTTTAGAAAAAAAGGATAAGAGAAGAGATTTAATGTAGAATATTATATTAAAATAATAAAAGTTCATTATATATATTATTATGGAGCTTCCATTCCACTTTGGATAGGGGATGTGTGGATATTATAATAAAAGGAAAGAAATTAAAAGAGAAGGATTGGCAGTTTTACCTCTTGAATGTCCTCTCCTTGAGAACCTCCTTAAGGAACTTGGGTTTGGTATTTCATTAATACCAGTAGATAATTGAAGTGGAGAATATTATTGGTAATGTAATTAGATATAATATTGATAATATACAAGGCTTAGAAGGTGTAAAGAGAAGGGGTGGTATGTATAGGGGGAGGAAAGGGGTGTTTTTGATTATAATATTCATTAGTTTATTACTTTGGATCAAGACTATCAATAGTGTGGATTAATATGAAAAAAAATAGTAAATGGATTAGGAGTTTTCAAAAAAATAGTTTTTTACATCATGCTAACATCATCAATGACTCAAAAATTCTTATAATGTTAATTACTGAAAATTACCGTATTTCATTATTCACAAAAAATTCAACTATTTTATAAAAATTCCAAAAATTCACCATAACCACTTTTTGATGTGTAGAATTCAAAAAATGGACTCCATTTTATAAAAATAATTTTCTAAATATGAGTAATTTAATTTTTAAATAAAATCATCATTTATTCAGAAAATACTGATTTTAATATTATAATCAATTTTTTGACCCTTTATAAAATTAATTAAGGTCACATAAAATTATATTATAATTATAATGAAACATAATATTAAATTATCAATCTATTTTATAAAAATAATTTTTATTTTGAATCATTATATTAATTAAAAATTTGTAAATAAACATTTATATTTTATAAAAATACAAACACTTAGTTTATCATTTTTGAAACATTTATTTACTTATACCATGATATAATTATATAATATTTTCATTTATAAGATACCAAAATTTTATTTGTACTTTCATAGGTGATGTTACTATTCTAACGGTTAGATTACTATTCCTAATGATTAGATTGCTATTCCAAAATCCAGATTACTATTCCAGCAGTATAGGTTCCTTAATTTCTATAAATACCTCTTATTTCATTCATTATTCATTCAATTATATTTTATAATAAATTTATTTATAATTTGATCATAAAAATGAATATTATATTATTAATTTTTTTTTTATTTCTAGAGATTTGTTCATGAGTGTGTTCATTCTAGTGGATCAAGGAGATCCAAATTTTCCCATTCTTATTATCTTATTTTCTGTTTATTATCCCACTATAAAATTTTGCATTATTATTGGTTTATTTGTAGAATAATGTATCATTCTTCATTCATCAGAATAATTTTTTTATTGGGCTCTCTATGTGATTTATTTTTTATGACATAATTATAAGAAGTAAATTCCACTGATAAAATTTTGGGTCGTTACATCCCCCCTTATGAAAATTCACCCTTGAAATTTTGTTTTACATACTAATATGAAAAAAGGTGAGGGTACTTATCCTTCATTTATTACTTTGGTTCCAATATTTCCTATTAATATTTATGGTTCCTCTATAGAACTTTTACCATGTGATTAGTCTTGTTGCGTAGAACTTTATCTCTGCAGTCCAATATCTTCACCGAATGATCCTTATAAGAGAGATTTTTCTCCAACTGTACCAACTGTAATGTAACACCCCGATATTTTATGAAAAATATTCTTTTTAATGTATTTTGTTGTACGCTACACCAAAATTAGCTTGTGATATACGCAACACCGTATTTTCTTGCAGTATATGCAACACTATTCTTGGCTCACGTTACACACAATTTCAAGTTCGTTTTGTAGAAACTATTCTACGTAACATTATGTATAGATTTTGTATAATGTATAAATGAAATCAATTTTTATTGTGTTATACGCAACACCAAACAGAGCTTTCACTACACGCAGCCCTGACTTGGCTTGTATTACACGCAATAAAGACCTTCATCGATAGTGTGTGTAGTACGCATTACCGAGTTTCACTAAACGAGATATTATTATAATATTATTATGAACTAGCCGTTATGAATAGTAATACCCACTTTTTGAAATTTTATAAATTTTATCTTTCAAAATAGACTTAATTTTTGGATTTGGAATATCGAAATTAGCTTAGGGTGAAATTTTGGTACATTTTGGATAACTTTCATATTCTGATGAATAGTGAAAATTACTAAATTTTAATTAAAAACAACTTTTTTAATCGAAATAATTAATAGTGATAAATAATTAATTTTAGTGGTTTTAAATTATATTTAGAATATATTTTTACCATTTAATTCAGTGTTGGTCATTGGATGTAATTTCACATTTAAACCAGACATAAACAAGTGTCAATCTTTTGATAGTTATTATCTCTTAAAAACACGCTATTTGTTTTGACGACGGGAATTAATTTTTAAATTAATTATTGAAAATGATATGTTTTGAATTTGGTAAAATAGAAATCATTTTTTAATTCATAATATAAAATATAGCTTAGGCCTAATTTTTGGTATTTTTCTGGAAACTTTCATTTTTTTGATGAATATTGAAACCACTAAGTGGTAGTTAAAAAAACTGAATTTTTCATAAAACTTAATTTTACCGCTTCTGTGAGTAGAATTTAGAAAATCCGAGAGACACGGTTAATATCAAGGACTAAAATGTGGTTCAATGAGTTGAAAATATTTTTTGGTGAATAGTAACTTTTTACTTTTATTTACCACGGTTAAAAGTAAATAGGATAATTAAGGGTAAAAATGATATTATTATTACCCTAACACATGTCGTAATTCTATTGGATAAGAGTAATTCGACCAAAAACAACCTTAGGAACAAAATATGACCATTTAGGCCCACTTGGATTAGATTAGGACATTTATTATTAATTTATTTAAAGAAGGGTTAAAATAGTTAAAATCAAAGTTTAATAAGTAAATCATTTTTAATATAGGGTTATACATAAGATAAATTCGACTATAAATATTAATTAGAAAGATAAAAATATTTCCTAAATAATGGTATTTTATTTATAATTTTTAGACATTAAATAATCTAATTTATTTATGACACAAATATGATGCAGTAATTATCTTATTAATGAAATATTGTCATAATTGATGTTATAAACACCCAAATAAATGTAATTTAAGACTTTTTATGAATTCCACTAATTTTATAGGTTAATATGACATTTTAGTGTTGATTTAGTTAACGTTTTTAGAACTAATCATTCTGTTATGATTTTTACAAAAATAAATTACCAAATAGTGTCAAAATTGACATAAAATAGTTTTTAAAACGAATATTATATTATTAATTGTTATTTTATTTCTAAAAATCTAAGGTTCGGACATATGACTTATATAAGGTTATATATATTAATAATAAACAACTTGGGGTTCTTTTGGCTTGTTATAGTAAGTTTATTCACCTTATAGTGTAAGAAAACAAGAAGACACGGTAAAAGTTAAATTATCTAACTTAAAGTTAAATCTAAATGATAAGGTTAAAATAGAAACCTAAACTTGTATAAATTCAATTTTATTAGAATATTTTGACCCATCCCCACCTTATCTTCTAAATAACACAATTTGGAGCTATTAAAAACCTAATATGACTTTATAATAAAATAATATGTTTAGTTATTCCAAAGGTCCCCTCTCCTCCCTTATAAAAGGGAACCTCCTCCCTCTCTTCCTCACACCACTTTGAGCCTTCAATATCAGAACAACCCTGCCAAATTATCTTCTCCACTTCCCTAGAAACATCCTAGAGGTCATGGTCTTCTTCAAAGACCAATTTTAGTGCCCTAAGAGGAGGTCTCAAAGAGGCGCTTCAAAGAAGAGGTAATGCCCGTTACCGATTCTTTCAACTTTATTTCTTCTTCCACTTCTTCTTATTTAGTTGTTTCATTATGAAGTAATAAAATCAGTATCAATCATATACTGATATGTTATTATAAGTATTAAAAAACCATATTTCACCATCTATCCATCCTACGGAAAATGAAATCACCGCGTGTGCGTATGTACGGAATACCGTCTCCACGCCGTGGTGTAATCTATTTTCCACCACCACCTTACTTGGATGGGTGTAATGGTAATAATAATGAATATATATGATTATTGTAAATTTATATTGATTCTTTAATATTATCCATACACTTTAATACAATTCGACGATCATGGGAATGATATCATCGCTCGTGCGTACGTACGGAATACCGTCTCCACGACGCGATGAGATTCACTCTCCATGATAACCATTCAAGAATGATTATAAAGTATATATAATAAGTAATCATGAAATATATGACATAATAATTATACTTAATTTATGTATATATATATTTATGTCATCTACTTAATTCCATTCAATTCAATAAGGAAACGAAAACAACGTTCATTCGTACGTACGGCCTACCGTCTCCATGAACGGTGTATTTCTTTCCATTTATCGATCCATTATATATATGTATATTCTAAATATATATTATATATAAATCATGTTTTACATTTTGGATGTAATTAATCATGATCTAAGTAATCAGATGAATAATTACAAGTTAAAACACGAACGACAAATGAGACGATTTTACCCAAAACGCTACTTTAACATGAATTTACAAAAGAACGGGTAATATAAAGTCATAAGTGAACCATATATGATATAATAACAATGAATATGATTCTTTAATAAGTAAATGACATTATTTAAATCATTATACAGGATGTTTGGATACGTACGAATCATATCGGACCTAAGGTAAGTGATAACCTTTCTAATCTCATTCTTATCCGAGATTGTTTATTCATAAGTTATTGTTCTCATCCAAGTCCATGTTTTCTAAAAGTGTTTTTATGTATGTTTAAAGTCATTTTTACCCATTTTTACTTTTACCCCATGGTATGGAAGGAATGTTTTTTTATTTACCCTACAATTTACTTTTTTACTTTTCTGGCAAAAGTACGAGAAGAATGTTTTTTTAACTTATACGGCACGAACAGATTTTTTTTACGGTTTTATAAAGCCTTATTTTCATGTAGCTTCCTCCAAAAGATTTCATGACTATTTTCAATAAAATCCTTTTCTTTTAAAATTGTATGGCATTTTGTGAAAAGAAAATTATTTTGAAGAAGAAAGGATATTTTCCTCAAGAATTCATTTCAATTGTTTTATCAAAACTATTTTTCATCTAAGATAACATTATTTCATATGTGTATATTTCAAGTATAATGTCTCTATGATTTACATGGTTTCACTTTTCTTATTATGAAATGATATTCATTTCTTTTATATGGATTATGTGATGATGGGATGATGTTTATGAAACCCATTTTATTTATTGGGTTTTTATGAATGATGTATGTCTATTTTGTAGCCCAAGTAAGAATGATTTCATTATGAGATGTGTGGGACCTATATCTCCCTCCAATGAATTGGGTAAAGATTTATATCTCATGAGATAGACATGGTTGGAACAGTAAGTTAATTCGGTTCAGTATTACAGGACTGGAATAAGGAGGGAACTCGATTTCAGAAAGGGACTTTGTCAACTAAGATGGTCTTGGCAGCAATGTCTTGGCTACTATGGAAATCATTACATGTGATTAATGGATTCCACAATTAAATGTTTTATTCCCATGCTATTTTATCATGATTTATGTTCCATTATGATCTATGCCTTATGTATTTCCATGTTTTTTGTCGTTGCTCAAGATTTTGATGTTTAAACATTATGTTCATGTTTTTAAGTTCAAATGTATATGGTATGTTTTATTTTATCCATGCTTACCCTTTCCGAGCATTTGAGATCACCATTTTTATGTTTTATTTTCCCCCAGGATTAAAAGGTTTCAGGTAAGGAAACAAAGAGTGAAAGATCTTTATGGGAGATGTTGAAGATCTTTCACCATGATTAGAATATTACGTTCCAAGTTTCCAAAGACACTAAACTATTACGGTCCTTGTGTGTATGTTTTTGTTATGTATTAAGTATTCCGCAAAAGTAATGTAATTTCCATGTACGTCAAGCTTCGGGACTCTACATGTAAATTCAGTACATGTGAGGGATTTGGTATGTACTTCATCAAGAGAGATATTTTAAATACATCATGTACTTTATACATGGTTGGTGGAAGTTATAATCGATAGGATACAACTCCAAAAATATCAAGAATCTTGAAGGGGCCGATGTAACTGGGACTTAGATTTCCTTTCATCCCAAATATACCAACCCTTTTCCAAAGAGATATGTGGAGGAATACCATGTCTCCAATGTCAAACTCTAAGTATCATCGATTTTTATCTTCATAGCTCTTCTGTTGACTTTGGAATGTCTTGATATGTTGCTCGATGGTCTTCACCTTTTCTTCCATTTCCTTTACCATTTTAGGTCCTAGTAGCTTACGATCACTAACTCAATATCAGTATGCACGTTCTCTACATCTTTTTCCACAAAGGGATTCATATGAATCCATTTGGATTCTTGTGTGGAAAATATTCTTGTAAGAGAACTCGACCAGTGGAAGATATTGATCTCATCCTCCTTTGAAGTCCATTGAGCATGCTCTAAACATATCTTCTAGTGTCTGAATTGTATGATGAGACTGACCATCAGTTTGAGGGTGATAAGTCATACTAAAGTTCAACTCAGTATTTAGATCATGTTAGGGTATTTTCTATATTGGAGTTAAATATCAGATCATGATAAGATATAATCTATAATGGTACTCCATATAGCATCACCACTTCTCAAATGCATATTTGTGTAAGTTGTTCAAGTGATAATTCCTCTAAAAATGAAATAAAGTGATCTACATTTATAATTTGATCCATAATAACCCATATATAATTATTTCCTCTAGATGTTTTCGGAATTCTAGTGTCAAAGTCCATAGTAATTTTTTCCCATTTCTATGTTGTTATGGGTAATGATTTTATCATCCCTTTATACATTTTATTTTCAGACTTCACTTACTAAAATACTAGGCACTTTGATGTATATTCCACAATCTCTTTCTTCATATTGTCCCACCAATATTTCTCTTATATATCTCGATACATATTTGTTCTCCTAGGGTGAATATAAAAGGTTGATGTGCATCATTCATAAGCACTCTCTTTATATCTAGATTGGATGGTACACATAGTCGTGACTTAAATCTTACAACTCCTTCCTCAAAATTTTTTAACTTTTAGGATTTTCCATTTATGATAACTTCCACCTTCTTCTGAATTTTCACATCATCTCTTGGATCATCCTTTATCTTCTCTAAAAGGGATGGTTAGGTAATCATTTGATAAAGGAATGATGATGTACCTTCCTTTTTTATTACCATTTCTATCCTTTACAAGTCTAAAAAATTTGGATCCCTCTTAATTATCATCACTGATAAAGTTTTTGGATCCTTTATACTTAGATCATCTGCCACTTTATTTGATTTACTGGGATGGTAGTGGATTGATTAGTCGTAATCCTTAATGAAATCTAACCATATTGGTTGGTGCATATTAATATCCTTCTGCATGAATATATATTTCATACTCTTATGATATATATATATATATGTGTGTGTGTGTGTGTGTGTGTGTGTGTGTGTAAATATTCTCCCCAATGAGATAATGCTGCTAAATTTTCAACATGAAGAACACAAATGCCAATTTTAGATCATGCATGGGATAATTTTTCTCATGAACTTTAAACTTCCTTGAGGGGTAGGCTATCACTTCATAATTTTTCATTAGTACACATCCTAAGACCTTCTTTTAAGCATCTATGTACCCCATAAAGATTTCCCCTTTTGTCTGTAGTGTATGTACTAGTGCAGTGATAAACCTCTTTTTCAACTCTTTGAAGAAGTATTCACATTCAATGATCTAGAAAAAATTTACTCCATTATACTTCATCTTGGTTATTGGGTTTGATAATTGAAATAAGTTCTTAAAAAATCATCAATAATACCCAGATACCCCAAGGAAACTGTAGGTCTCTATTACAGATGATGGTCTGGGCCACTCCTCAATTGCCTTTGTTTTAGAAGGGTCCAAAAATATTCATTTACTGGTGATAAAATTCCCTAAGTATGATACTTTCTCCATCTATAACTCACATTTATTATGAATTTCATATAGTTTCTCCCTTCTCAAAGTGTTTAGCACAGTATTCAAATGATCCTCATGTCCCTCCTTTCTCTTGGAGTATATCATAATATCATCTATAAAGACTATCAAATTTTTTTGAGGTAATATCTGAAGATTATATTCATTAAGTACAAGAAACTTTATGGAGAATTAGTGAGTCCTAAGGGAATCACTATGAAATCATATTGTCCATACCTCATTCAAAAGGTATCCTTGGGAATATCTTCCTTCCTTAACTTTAATTAGTGATATCCCGATCGAAGATCCACCTTAGAGAAATAATTGGCACCAAATAGTTGATTGAATAAGTCATAAATCTATGGTAGGGGATACTTTTTCTTTATCATGATTTTTTTGACGTCATGATAATAAATGCAGAGGTGCATTTATCTGTCCTTTTCTTGATGAAGAGGATTGGCGAACCCCATGGTGAAGAACTCAGGCATATAGAACAATTGTCCAAAATCTCTTATAACTTATTCTTTAGTTCTTCAAACTCAATCATAGATATTTTTTATGGAGTACTTGATATGGATAGAGATCCCAATATAAGTTCAATTGAGAACTCAAACTCTCTTCCAAAAGTAAAACCATGTAATTCTTTAGGGAACACATCTATGTAGTCCCCCACAATGGGCATGACTTCGAGTATGATCCTCCCATTTGTCTCAATCATTTGAGATATATATAATTTCTAATAAGGAAATGATATCCACAATTGATATTATGATTCTGAAGGAGATTCATCCACCTCCTTACACTTGTATAGAATTTGAGGATTCCATAGGATGTGAAGAGCGATCTCCCTTTCTCGATAGTTGTTGTTGGGTTTATATAAAGATATCCAATCCATTCCCAATATAGAATCAAACTCCACCAAAGGAAATAAGACAAGATTTTCTAGAAGTTTCAATCCAAAAAAAAATAACTAGGGAGGATTTATATACTTTAGATGCAATAATTTCCCCATTCACTATTCTCATAGATAAATCAACCTTCATATTTTGAGGGGGTGTTTGAATAGTTCTACTAAACTTGCAAGATATAAAAGAATGTCCAGAACCAGAATCAAATAGTATATTCATTATTATTGAATTAATAACCAGAATACCTATCACCACATCATTTTCAGGCTCCACCTTAGTAGTAGTGATAAAATATTCCCTTCCTTTCTACCTTGGAGGTTGTTGTTATTGATTTCCTCCGATAAACCTTGGATTAGGGCATTGTCTCACATAATTCCTATGTTCCTTATAATTGAAACACTACACTAGAATCTGAGTATTTATTTGAAACTTCATTTCTTCTTCAGAATAATAGGGATTTTTCAAATACCTTTGGTAAAAATTATCATGATTTCCCTCTCTTACACATTTGAAGAATCTCATGGTTCCCTTCAGACAGTTCTTAGGATGTGTCTTCCCACACTTTTAACATGTGGAATGTTGGGTTTTATTTCCTTCATGGCATTTATCTTTTGATACTCCAATATTAAATTATATTTTACTCTTTTTATCTCTGAGCCCATGAGACCAATGAGAGTCACCAATATCTATCTTAACCTTTAAGGCACATCAAACAATCTCCTCATAGTTTTCAAAGTCTTGAATTGCCATAGATTTTTTGACTCAACTTTAATCTACAAAATAAGTGACCTGCATTTCTTTCAGTGTTCATCACAATGCCGAAGGAATATCATGAAAGACTTGTAAAATTTTCCTTGTACAACCTGATAGATTCATCTAAATTTTTTGCTTCAGTCCAATAAAATCCATCTCCATATTAAGACATAGAGTTTGGGAAAAATATTTATTGAAAATATTTTCTTGAATCCTTCCCAATCCATGGAGTCAAGTTCCTCTTTAGAATTTGTTTTTTTGATTAGTTTCAACCACTGATCTAATTCCCCATCAAAATGATAGACCACCAGTATGACTTTCTCTTCTTCTGAGCAATGTAGAGCATAAAATATATTCTCAATAGAGTTAATCCATTGCTCGGAAATGAGGGGATAGAAAGATCCACTAAATATAAGAGGCTTTGTTTCATAAAGGATTCAACCTAAACTTACTCTTTTTTGGATAAGGAGGGTGTTCTAAATGATTCAAGTTATTATTCATAACTTGAGACGGTAGATCTAGTACTATCATGAAGTTCTAGGCTCCCATTTCCATCAGGTTTGGAATCTTATTAGAAAAATCATCACATGGCCTGTCACATTGATTATTGGAAAAAGTTCTCCCATTTCCCACTATTAACTAATAAAAATAAATGAAATACAATTAGGGAGCTTTAATACTTATCCAGTGAGCATATAAAAAGGAAGCTATGAACATATAAGGAATAAACTTAAAATGAAAAGTACATCTTAACTTGTGATTCCCTGTGTTTCAATCTAGGTTATCCATGGTGATAGAATTATTTCGAGGGATATTAATAGAGCTTCATAGTCCTAATATTCAAAAGTAACTAGATCATGATATGATACCAATTATAGAGACCATATCCTTTCACACATGTTATTAAATGATTTTAAACATATTTATCCATGAAATACAAACCAAGGATCATAAAGTCTAGTGCTTTTGGAAGAATAAGTTCATAAAATTAAAAACATAAAACCAGAATGTTTTTTTTAAAATAATCTTAATTATGAACTCTTAAGTTTCTTTGAGATCCTACACCTTTATAGGATAACTTGGGGAATACATAGACAAAAGGGATGATCTAAAAAGTTCTGTAAGGGAATAAGCATGGAAAATAAGCATAACACATAAGTCAAAGGCATACTATGATAAAATAAAAAGGCATGGAACATGAATAAATATATAGAGACATATAAAAAAATAAATGGAATCATATAATCATGTAAATATAGGAATGTGGCAGAAACACATAACATGACATAAACATGAGTCCTGGATAACTTCCAAGACGGTATCACATGGTGGACAAAGTCCCATAATAGATTAGGTTTACTCCCTAATCCCATAAATGAGTTATCATGAGACTAAACATTACCAAATAAATTAGAGTGACATCTGGGTGCACCCATCATAATATTTTCATGAATATGTGTTCCACATAAAGAATAAAATATAAGGAACCTAAGGGTTACCCATGGAAAGAAATGGGTATCATAATCATGTCATGAGGCATAACCAATGGGAATATAGTAATGGTGTCAATGAAAGAATAGATATAAATAATAATTGGACATTAATAAGAGAAAATAGGTATAGATAAGGATAAGTGATGTTAAAATTAAGTGAAAACATGTAAAAATAGTGTTTAATAAACTTTATAAATTAGCCACTTTAGTACGGTTTAAGGGAAAATATTAAAGAGTCTTTAAAGAGGAAAAAGACATAATTGTTTGTATAAAACCAGAAATGAAATAAGATATTTTGTCATGATAAAATGAGTGATTTTATAAAAATAATTTTGGCGTAAATATTTTATGAAGTACACTTAAAAATGGGTAATAAATAGAGAAGTTTCCTTTAATCGAGCTTTCTTATCGAGAGGAATTGAGAAGGGAACGTTTTAAAACAAGTATTTCCCCATAAAAGAATGATTAATTGAACTAGATATATATTTTTAGAAAATATAAAAATAATTTAGAATATTTATATAAGAATAATAAAGACATAAATTGGGGTAAGGAGAGAGAGAGTAACCTGAAGAAAAAAATAGAGGTTTGGAGAGATCCCTTACCTTATGTATGAATGCATTATTCACATGCACTTAATTTCCTAGATAATAAAATTATATTAATTAATTACTTAATGGATGAATTATTATATATTTATTTTATTTATTATAATTTTATTAAGTTTATTTATGACCATTTAAATGATTTATAGTGTTCCATTATTCTAGAAGCATTCATTTCATGGTTTCATGGTCGGTTTGCTTGTGTAAAATTATGGAAGTTCTTGTAAAATGAGGATAATACTCAAGAAGTGAAATTATATGGTAGTAAAACACTTATATAAGTTTAAATGGACCCAAATATTATTTGGTTTTTTTATATGATGATAATTCATTTGATAAAACATTAATCATAATTGTTTAGTTTATTTTGGTGGTTTTTATGATCATCACGAACTAGTTTTATTCTATTTAATATTATGTATATATATTAGTCCAAGAACAATGAAAAAGTTATAATATATATATTAAAATATTTTTTAACCATAATAATGGTTTTATGACCATCCTTTAAGGTGGCAATGGAAAAAAACTCATCATCGACGAAGGTGGTGAACCAACATATCAGATATGATGTTTTGATTTTTAGAAATAAAGGAGAAGAGAATATATTTGATGATGGATATTACACTAAAAATAATAAAATTATAGTATATATATGAAATTTTATTTATCATTACAATTTAGATAAAGAAGGTTAATATATGATAACAATAGAAAAGAAATTAAATGAGAAGGATTTAGGATTTTACCTCTTGAATGTCACCTCCTTGAGAACCTTCTTAAGGAACTTTGGTTTAGACTTTTGTTGAGACCAGAAGATCCTAGATGTGGGTAAAATGATTGGGAGTGGAATTGGAAAGATTTTTGACAAGATACAAGTCTTATAATGTGTGAGGAGAATGAGTGGTATTTATAGGGGGAGGAAAGGGGTGGCTTTTTATAATATTCATTAGTTTATTATTTTGGCTCAAGACTGTCAATAGTGTTGATTAATATAACTAAATAAAGTAAATGGTTTAGGATATCTTAAACCAATGGGTTATTAGATCATTATCACATCATCCACCACTCAAAAAGTCTTATAATTTTAATTTTCAAAAATTATCGTATTTCACTATTCACCAAAATTCAAATATTTTAGAAAAATACCAAAAATTCACCCTAACCATTTTTTGACATTTAGATTTCAAAAATGAACTATATTTTATGAAAATAAGTTTCCAATTATAAGAAATTTAATTTTTAAATAAAATCATCATTTATTCAAAAAATACCAATTTTAATATTATAATGGATTTTTTTACCCTTTGAAAAATTAACCAAGGTCGTATAAAATTATATTATAATTATAATACAACATAACAGTATTTTATGAATATATTTTATGAAAATAAATTTTCTTTTAAATAATTATATTAATTATAAAATTGAAAATAAACATTTACATTTTACAAAAAAACCAACACTTGGTTTATAATTTTTAAAACAATTATTTACTTATAACATGATATAAATATATCATATTTTCATTTATAAGATACCTAAATTTTATTTATAATTTAATAGGTGAGGTTACTATTCTCACATCTAGATTATTATTCCTAACAGTTAGATTATTATTCCAATAGTTATGATACTATTCCAATGGTATATGTTTCTTAATTTTCATAAACACCTCTTATTTAATTAATTCTTCATTAAATTATATTTTCTCTTAAGGTTATTTATAATTTTATCTTCAAAATTAATATTATATTATTAAAAATATGTTTTATTTCTACAACTTTGTTCATGAGTGTAGTCATTCTAGTGGGTCGAGGAGATCAAAATTTTCCTATTATTGTTATCTTATTTTCTATTTATTATCCCGATGTAATATTTGGAATTATTTTTTGTTTATTTGATGACTAATGTATCATTCTTCATTTATGAGAAATTTTTTTATCGGGTTATCTATGTTATATATGTATTTATGACATAATCATAAGAAGAAAATTCCATTGATAGAATTCTAAGGTTTTACAATGATGAAACTCATCCCCAGTCCAAAGTGTATACCTCTCATTTTAATTTTTCCTTGACTTGTTATGGTCCGCGTTGTACATTGTTTTCATCATAATACAAATTTACTCTCATGTAGGTGAGAGGTATCGAGAAGCACAATGTAGATATAGAAATATTGATAGACAAGCAGGTCCTTATACATATTTAAATGCAAAATATGATGCACAAACTGTCATAAAAATTAAATACTTATTACAAACATTACGTGCAGGTAATAAGTAATTAGATAAAATAAACCAAACACGCACAAGGTTGGTCAGTTCTCAAGATTATTCAGTGCAGTAAAATTAAATTACATTAAATTTAAAGTATGAGATATTTTAAATAAATTATATTAATTATTTAAATCCTAACAATTTATTTGGTCTTGATATTAACTTAATTTTTATTCAAAAAAAAATTAATTAATTAATTAATTTAATTTAATACCTAAATTAAATTAATTTTTCACCGAGTATTAAAATATTATATTTATTAAAAAAAATTAATTAAATTAATTTTTTATTATTTGAAAATTTCTTGGGCCCCAAAACCCTGCTCAGGCCCATTTTGGGTCGATCTATAACCATAAAGACCCATTTCAGGCCAAGAAGACCTCGTGCAGAGGTATTCTGAGCTAGGCAGGCCTGCCCAGACCCGTTTTGGGTATGTTAGAATCATTATGATGCACTTCTGGGTGGATCAAGTCTAACTAAACTTAATTCACAAGGGTTTACCTCATGACTGGGGTGTCTCGCATGGCAGGGTGTGGGTTTAGTCCGAGGGAGGCGTCGAAGGTGGGAAAAACTTAATCAGGATGGTGTGCTTGGGATGAGGCAAGGGTACTCGCACACTGTGGGGAGCTTATTCCAATGGGTGTGAGGCAATGTTGTAGTAGAGCAGGAGGCCAGATCCGGTATGGGGGTCACTAATGGTGGAGGGGTTGACGACAGTTGGTATCCGGGTGATAGCTAGGATCTCAACCTTGTACGGGGACAGCGTGGCCGGAGGGAGGTGCCACGGTGGTCTATCATGTAGAGGAGGTGACCATGTTGTCATGACACATCAAATTGATCATGATTTAAGGATTTTTTATATTCTAGGGTAGACCCTAGGTCATCTATCAAGAATTATTGGTGGTTTATAGTATAAATTTTTAATAAAAAGGCCTAAAATAGGGGGGTAGGTTGAAAACAATTTTTAAAAATAGAATTACTTAATTTAAAGAGTTTAATAGTTGAAAAACAAGTATATTTTTAAAAATATATGTTAATTATGTGATCATTTCTAAGTTAATACACTACTTTAAAATTTCCCATTTGTTAATTCATTATTAGGTTTTTGTGTATTTATTTGGTTGAGTGTTAACCAAGATCTTGGGTACCCAAAAGCCTCTAAAACGATGTAAATAAGACTAAACCTTAACATAATGAACATGTATTAATGTTCCATACCCTTAGAATTATTTATAGTTTTTCAAAAAAAATGGACTCTCAAATATTAGGGAAATAATAGGATTATTATTTTGTCCATTTGGAACAACACAAGCCACACACTTAAAATTACACACCAATCGGTTATGAAATAAAAGATGTTTCAATTAAATGAATAAAAAAAAGTTAAGATTAATCTAAAAGAATAGTTAAAAACCACAATATACACCAAAAAATATAGAATTATGTATCAGAACTCCCTCTCCAAGTGTGTATCCCCTCGCAATGATCACCCATCATTGCGACCACCATCACGAGGAGGGGGAAGCTCAGGTGGATCTCCTTCTTCATCACTGATCCTCCTATTAGGACAAGCACCTCCAAAACCTCTAGTATGAGTATAGGACTCATCTATGAATCCAAATTAGAAGTATCTTTCATCCTGGTCAAACTTACAAATTTGCTGCCAAAGGTTCCATTTTATAGGAAAAGTGGAAGGTGTCTTTGAGCCCCCATATTTATATAAACCACAGGGACCATGGTTTTTAGTGTTAATACAGTCTTATATAGATTTTTATAAAACTCCAAAGTTATTTCCATGAATATTTAATATCTCCACCTAAAATTGGGCTCCATTTATAAAACTATATCTAGAGATATGGATGAAATACATAACACATCTTTTGACATCAAGGATATTCGATTCCCTAGACAGATCAGTTTAGTTTCACCCCTTAATGGATGAATTGGGCTTGGGTGAATTCATAAGAGTTGTATCCCGCTAAAATTTGGACCATTCCAAAAAAAGTAGCTCAATTGGATGAACTTGTCACCTGAAGTGTCTGTTTGAGTCCCCTGGTGTTCTTTGAATCTTGCTCAGTTTGGTTCAATTTTCTTCAGCTTCATCTTGGGCCCTCCGAATCACCTCCAACTACAATTTAATCATCCAATCAAGTGAAATTATCATTTTTAATAGTGTTTAAAAAAATAATTCAATAAAAAATGAAGTACATTTGTTATTAAATTTTAAAGTTATGATACAAAATCAGTTTAACATAGTGATTTAAGGGTGAACATTAATAGTGAATCACTACATGATCACACCCCCACAATTAAACATTTTCACTCTTAGGAAAAGTAAAATTTACAAAAATTATGCATGGAGATATTCCCAACTTTCTAAAGATTTAACATTAAAATAAAATTTTATCCTTGATAGGAATGTGATCAAATAAGAAATCACACCAAGGATTTATCATGGAAAAATATGTCTCATAAATTGTATCAGAACAAAATTCATGGAGGTGAATGATACCAATTTGAGAGAATAATTAAAAATTAAATAATGTCACTAAATATCCATGTGAGTGTGCATGTGAAAACCATTTCATGCTAATTTACCCACTTTCTATTGAGTAAATATAGTTTATTTTAAAATTTGTCTGCTTACATTATTCTTTCCACTGAACCTTCCATACATCCTTTGAAATCAAATTTTAAGACCCACTCCCTTAAGAATTCACAAAAGTCAAACCTTAAGCTCCTGAAATAGAGGTATCCATATTTTCTACATTTCATCACTCCCCTCAATATTTATTTATTGTTTTTGTTTTTTTAGGGCGTACAACAGTCTGATAATAGGTACACATGCATTGGTCAATCTGGTACTGTAATGAAATCTATTAGGTAAATAATGAATGTATGGAAAAATCATTCAATAAAGTATAGAAAAATTAACCTAAATTATATTTAACATCTATTAAGTAATACATATTCACACTTCGTGGTTGGGTGTAAAGATGTGTAGAGGTATTAAGTGAAACAACTTTACTATAAACTACTCATTCAAAGGGTACCATTCTTCTCAAAAGTTTAAAAATTATACAACCATTTATATCATCGAAAAAAAACCAATTAACAAGAAAAATTCACACCTCAATGTTAAAATCATGCCAAAACACACATTCTATCAGTGATTTTTTGTTAAAAAACCTGAAATAGAGAAATTCCTCAGGAATTTTCAATAATTTCCATGATTAAGTGGGCATAATTTTCCATGATTAAGTGGGAAACAAAAATAAAAATTTTTGAACAAAATTTAGGGGGAGATGAGTGGGGGTAGTAACAACAATATTCAACAATAAAAAATTATAAAAAGATGAAAGATGATGAAAATTCCTAACTGACCTAAGAATATACCCACCCCCACACCTATAGCATACAATGTCCTAACTTTAATAAAAGAGAATGCAGGAAGAAAGGATAAAACATGGTGTATGTCATTGGTAGGATGATTCTTGAATGTAGAGTTCCTTCATTTGGGACTCTATAATGGCTTCTTCAAAGTGATTCAACTACTTCCCATTGACTGTGAAGGTTTGTATTGTTTATTTATTTTGAACCTGAACAACACCAAATAGATAAACATTAGTAACAATGTATGGGACGAACCAAAGGGAACAAAGTTTACCTAGATGAAAATTTAGAATTTCATTGAAATGAAGGACATTATTCCTAATGTGGAATTCACAATAAATAATGATATAGTCATGGAATGCCTTGGTTCACTCCTTATAAATCTGGGAGTTCTCATAAGAATCTCTACTCATTTCCTCTGGCTCTTGAATATGTAACTTCCTTAGAGAACCTACACTAGAAAGATTAGAATTTCATTTTTAATTGCCCAATAGTCATAGTGCTCTATCTCAATAGGTAGAAGAAAAATATTTCCAAAAACTAGTCGATATGGTGACATGTCAATGAGTGTTTTTAAGGCAATACAGTAAGCCCATAATGAATCATTGTGTCTAAGACTCCAATATTTTCTATTGGGATGGACTATTTTTTCAAGAATTTGTTTTACCTCTCTATTTGATGCCTCAAATTGACCATAGCTTTTTGAGTGATATGTTGTAGACACTCAATGCTAGACCCCATACCAATGAAAAAGTGATTTCATTGTTATGTTGTAGAAATGAGGACCCTGGTCACTAATGATGAACCTAGGCAATCCAAACCTAAAACAAATTTGGTATCTCAATTTTTTTTAACTGTCTTAGAATCATCTATCCTCAAGGATCATGCATCTACCCATTTTGATGAATAATCAACTACTAGAATAACGTAAAATTTTTCCAAGGAATTGGAAAATGAACTCATAAGGTCAATTCACCAAACATAAAAAAAATCATGGAAGAGAAAGGGTTTTTGTATAATTTTATTTCTTTTAGATACATTCCCCATTATTTGACAGTAAGGAAAACATTTATAGAAATAATGGGCACCCCAAAATAATGTTGTAAAAAAGATACAAGAATTGAGGACCTTGTGAGAAGTCCGTTGGGGACCAAAGTGGCCCCCACAAGTGAGAGTGTGGAAGAACCTAATGATAGAATGAAACTCACTATCAATAACACAACGCCTACAGAATTAATTACTACATGTCTCTAAAGGTAGGTTTCATCCCAAATGTACCGATGAGACTCATGTTTTAGAATACCAACTTGGTTTTTATTGAAATCAGTTGGAATTTAATATGATACCAAATAATTTACAATTTTATCATACTAAGAAATACCATCTTACACTTGGTACAATTTATCATCAGGAAACATGTCATTTATGGGAATACAGGGGGATGAGTTAATGTTTGATGATGGGAGGATTCTACTAATATGATCATCTACCGCATTATATGATACTTCTTTATCCCTAATTTCTAGATTAAATATCCTTAAGTAAGAGTATCCCATGAATGAGACGTGATTATCCTTCTAGTTTCTTATTGAGGTACTGGAGGGATACATGGTCTGAGAACACAGTGACTTTAGAACCTAAAAGGCATGACCTAAATTTATCCAAGTAAAACACAATGGAAGCATATTGTTTTTCATTTTTGGTGTAGTTTGTTTGGGAAAGGTTCAGTGTATGTGAGGAATAGGTAATGAAATGTGGATCTCGATCAACTCGTTGTGATAAAACACCTCCAACTATATAGTTAGAGGTGTAACACATGAGATCAAATGGTAAATACCACCGAGGTGGTTGGATTACTGGGGGTGATGCGAGACTCTATTTAAATTTATTAAAAGATTCCTCACATTATTTATAAAAAACAAATTATTTTTATTTTTGGATAATTTGGGAGTGGGGGAGTGAAATATTACTAAGTCACAAATGAAACGACAATAAAACCCAGCATTACCTAAGAAAGACCGCACATCCCACACATTTTTTGGGAATGGTTCAGAAGAAATGACATCCACTTTTAACTTATATTCTTGGATAACATTCCCAAAAATGACATTTCTAAGTACTATACCTTTTCACACCATGAAATGGAATTACTTATAATTTAATACAAGATTATTTTCAATATAGTGATGTCGGAAATAACTAAGACTACTCAAACACTGATCAAAAGAGGATCTATATACAGTGAAATAAACCATGAATACTTTCATGCAATTCTCTAGGTAATCCACAAAAATACTAACCATGCATCGCTGGAATGTACCCAGAGCATTGCACAGACCAAACGACATCCTCATATATGAAAATGTAGCAATGGGTCAAGTGAAGGTTGTCTTTTCCTGATCATCGGGGGAAATTTGGATATGAAAGTATCCAAAATACCCATCAAGGAAATAGTATTGAGACTTCCCTACTTTCCTCTCTAGAATCTATTCAATGAACTAGAATGGTAAATGTTCTTTCCTAGTGTGTTAGTTTATTCGATGATAGTATATATAGACACACCAACGATTCTTCACATGGTTTGGAACGAATTCATAGTTTTCATTTTTAATTATTGTAAGACCATTTTTTAGGAACTACATACACCAGACTGACTCATTGGATATCATAGATGGGGTAAATGATTCCAATATCCAATAATTTTGTTACATCCTTTTTAACAACATCTAGGAAGTTTGGGTTTGGTCAATGTTTTTCCTACCTCACTGGTTTAGCCTCATCATTTAACAATAAATTATGTGTGCAAATTGAGGGGATACTAATAAGAATTTAATAAAGTTCCCATCCTAATTCTTGTTTATAATCCCTCAAAAGTTCAAGGAAGTTTCAATTCATGCTCTTAAGGGAGTGAATTAGTAATGATGAAAAACCACTTTTTTCTATTCTCAAGACATGAATATTTCAGATTTTGAGGTAGAGGTTTATGTTCCAACTTAAGGGGATTTGGGATTGATGGGAGTGAATTTGAAAGTGGTAGGTTAGTAATATCATCTAACTTCTTAATGATAACATCCTCACATGATGAATAAGCTTTTATAAGCTTAGCAGTACCGTTGATGGTAATGGGATGTTCACGAAATCATTAATAAACAAACATGCATGAAATTTTTCTAAACCAGTACACCATTATATGAATGATTCATTTCCTAGAATATCTATCAATGATGAAAAATCATAAAGGGGATTATGGGAAATAAAATATATTTTTTTAGGGGAAGTGATTACATCAATATAATTAACTAAAAGCGAGGAATGTTCTTCTGAGGGGAGATTCATGGCATCAAGGATGTTAAAGTGGACATTGTCACCACCAAACTCGATAGATAATGTATCATTTTGGATATTAATTATTTTTTTGGATTTTTTCAAGAAATACTCCCAATATAATTGTTATGTTCCCATCCATCCTATCATCTTCCATTTTAAGGACATAAAAATCGTCAAGAAATTTTAATTTTTTTACCCTCAAAAGAACATCCTCAAAAACACCAGCGGGGTGTACAATACTATAGTTTGCTAGATGAATGACTATTATAGTGGGATTCAGTTCCCTAACCTATAATAAAGATAAAATGGAGTTAGGAATCACATTTATAGAAGCACCCAAATCAATCATAGCATTGGAAAATAAATACTCCCCTATGGTGCATGGAATTGAGAATGATCACATATTATTACATTTGGTGGGAAGTGATAGATCTATTAATGCTGAGATGTTACTCCCCAATATCACCTTTTCATCACCTAGAAGTCTCCTTTGATACATACCCATATCCTTTAGAAACTTGTCATATTATGGAATTTTCTTTAAGACATAAATCAAGGGGATTTTAACCTACACTTTTTTGGAAGTTTCCAATATTTTTGTATTAAGTTTAGTTTCTTTTTGTTTTCTTTGTTGGGTGTCCCTTTGGGGAAATTCAAGAGGAATGGTTGGGCTAGGCGAATCATCAAAAGACACACTCTTTCCTTTGGGGGTATTTTTCTATGGATATGGTTTTTTCCTTTATTGGACCATTCTTAGTGGTTGGGATGGTGGTTTCTTTAGGAGGGGATGACTCTAATGGAGGGGTTATTTGGATTTTAAGTTTTTTTCCATTCCTAAGGGTGATAGAACTCACATTTCCATTATCTCTAGGGTTTTCTAGTGGTTGAGAGGGTAGTTTACCTGACCCATGACTTTGTATTTCCCCCACCGAGTTGGAAAGTTGGCCTAATTGGGTTTTTAGGTCTTGTATGGATACTTGGGTGGTTTGTTGGAATTGGAGATTATTTTTGTCCATTTTTTTCATCTTGTATTCTAGTATAGGCTCATGTTTTATAGGGTTTTTTGAAAATCCATTTGTATTGGTTGAGGATTTCTAGGTGGTGGTGGTGGATGACTACTCTACCCTAGTTGGTTCCATGGTTGATGAGGTTTGTTTGAATACCTCATTGCATATAGGATTAATTTTCTTTCCACCTAGGTTGGATGGATAGTATGGTTCTTTCTTAATGGGATAGTTTTAGGGGAATCCTGGAAAATTTGTCTTACAACTCTCGTAAGGTTCTCTCAGTTGAGGGAATTAGTCCAAATAGTGGGTGTCAACAGAACAGATACCACAATGGATTGAAGGAGGAGATTGTGATTTCCTTTAGGAAAGAGGTAGCTGTTGAAGAAGGGTACTTACCTCTTCAAACTTCATGTCCTCCTTCTTCCCAAATTCAGTAATTTTCACCTCATTGACACCTCAAATGGGTACAAAAGACCTTGAAACGAATTGGTGAGTGTTCTATGCCATGTTCTCAATGAGTGTCCTTACAGTGATAAGGAATTTTTCAACTAGCACACCACCTACATTAGCTTCAATCATGTTTTCATCTATAGGAATTAAACCTTAATGAAAATACTATATTAAAAGTTGATTACTTATTTGGTGTTGTGGGAAACTTGAACAAATACTTTTAAATCTTTCCCAGTATTCATGAAGTATTTCCCCTTGTGATTGCTTTATTCCATAAATTTTTTCCTCGTAGTTGCACTCCAAGATGCAGGGAAGTATTTTTCAAGGAAAATTCATTTCATGTACACCCAACCTCTTATTGGTGAATTAACATATTGTAACCCATATTTTGCAATCTCTTCTAATGAAAAATGGAATTCTATAAGATTTACTTGTTCTTAATCCAAAATAGTAGGTTTTAATGTTGAAAATACAATGTGAAATTATTTTAGGTTCTTATGTGGATCTTCTCCTGTGAGTCAATGGAATCTTGGTAATAAGTGAATTAAATTAAATTTGAGTTCCAAATTAGTTTCTTCATCGTATATTTGAATGTATGAGAGATGGATATCTACATTAAATGAGGATAGTTATTTTAATTTTTAGTTATTTTAAACCATATTATTCATGTTTATTTCATTTTTAACATGCCTTCTAGAATAATAAGGATCAGTAAGAGTTTCAATGTTTTGTGTGTCCTCCTTTAAAGGGTTCTCTTGTGTGTCTTGATATCATTGACACATGATCCTTCGATTCGGGTTCGAAAGGTGGTAAATCTAGCAGATTAGAATTCATCATGCACAAAACCTACACATGAAATATTTTATAAATAAAATTTAAAAAATTAAGGAACAAAAGAAGTGAACCAATAATTACGGAATACACAATGTTATTATAAAAAAAGAACACTGAAAACAAAAGAGCTCCACGACAACAATGCAAAACTTTGACCATGTTTTCATGACATGACAAATTGATTATGATATAAAGTTTTTTTATAGTATAGGGAATAACCTAGTTCATCTCTCAAGGAGTGTTGGTGGTTTATAATGTGATTTTTTAATAAAACAGACTAAAAGATGGGGTTGTTTTAAAATAAAATTAAAAATAAAATGACTTAATTTAAAGAGTTTAATAGTAGACAAACAAGGGGATTTTGAAAAATATATGATAATTATGTGATCATTGATAAGTTACTACACCACTGGAAAAGTTCCTTATTCTTAATTTATTATTAGGTTTTGGTGTAATCCTTTGGTTGAGGGTTAACCAAGATATTGGGTGCCCACAAGCCACTAAAACAATACAAATAAGACTAAATGTTGACATAACGATCATGAAGTCAAGTTACATACACTTAGAATGCTTTATAGTTTTTCAAGGAACACTAAAATCTCATTTTTTTGGAAAGGAAGAAGATTCCTATGTTGTCCAATTTGAACAACATAATCCACACACCTAAAATTTCGCAACAATTAGTTATCAAATAAAAATTGTCTCAATTTAACACATAAGAAAATGTTAAGATAAATATAAAAGAATAATTTCAAAGAAAAATATATTCCAAAATAGTAGATAATTATGTGCTGAAACTCCCTCTTCAAGTGTGTAGCTCCCTCTCAATGATCACCCACTATTTAGACCGCCATCGAGAGGAGGAAGATTGGGTGGATCTCCTTCTTCATCCTTGATCTTCCTATGAGAATAGGGGCCTCTAGAACTTCTAGGATGAGGACAGGGCTCCTATAGGACTCCAAAATAGTAGAACCTTTCCTCTTGGTCGAACTTACAAATGGGGTGCCCAAGGTTCTATTTTATAGGTAAAGTGGAAGGTGGTTTTGAGCCCCCAGAATTTGAGAAACCACTTGGTACATGTTTTTTAGTATCCACACAGTATTATCTCTCTTTGGAGAAAAAGAAAAACTTTTTACACACCTCTTTAATATCACCACTGAAAATATTTCTCTATTTGAAAAACTACATCCAGAGATATGGATGAAATACAAAATATATCTTTTGACTTCAATAAGATTCAGTTTACTGGACAAATTAGTATATTTGGGCCTCTTAATGGATGAATTGGGATTTTCTGTCTTCATAAGAGTTGTATAAAAATTAATTTTAGATTATAATACAACATTTTATCCCAACTGGATGCACATATAAGTTGCAGTTCCTGTTTGAGTCCACTGGTGTTCTTAGAATCTTGCTCAGTTTGGCTCATTTTTCTTCAACTTCATCTTGGGCCCCCCAAATCACCTCCAAATAGAATGTAATCATACAAAAAAGTGAAATTATACTTTTTTATCAGTCATTAAAAAAAATAATTGAATAAAAAATGATATGAAATTTTTTATTAAAATTTTAATTTATGATACAAAATTAGTTTAATATAGTAATGTAAGGGTGAAAATGAATTGTGAATCACAAAACGATCATGTGGTGGTTTGAGGATGGACTCAATAGAGGTGGAAGTGGTTGGATTCTATATAAGGTAGGATAGTGAATCAACATCAAGTGGCATCTATGGCCGTTATGGAAAGGAGAAGGAGGTAATGATGCTCGACCAGGCGGGCAAGGAGGGAGTCGGCCGACGTCATAGTGGAGGAGGCCAACATCAAGGACCAGCTTCGGGTCAATGAGGCGGTTGAACATGAGAGAAAAAATTTTGGGGGAGGGGGGACCCTCACAAGCTAAGGGATAAGTCCTTCAAAAAAATTTTATTTCTTTTAGAAAATTCATCGGTAATCTTTGTTTTATTTTTAAAGACTAATGCATAGCCTATTTGTGGTTGTTTTTTCACAAACCAGTGAACCAACATAAGAAGTCCCATTGCCCCATTTAGACATTCTTTTTTATTTTTAAACAAAGGCTAGAAATATCCTTTTGAAAAACTTAAAATAATATTATTATGTTTAATAATAATTTGATTCCACCACTTATCAAATCACCATTGGCTGGTGTTTTTTCGGCGATCGGAATATGGCTGGATTCAAGCCAGAAAGAAAAAATGGTCCCCAGAAAAATACTGAAAACATAATAAACACACAAAAACATGTGATTTCTTCAATTTTAATATCCCAAAAAATATGGCTTTTGAGTATTTGATCAATAATTGTTTTTCCAGATGATCATAACATGGTTGTTCAAAATCAGATCGATGTGCAGTCTATTCCATTGGGAATGAATTCATATCCTCTACTTAAATTAAAATAAAAATAAGTTTTCTTGTCTCAAAATATCCACACAATCACTCTTATACAAAATTTTGGTACCGGGGCACACAATGGAAGCTGTTGGACCAACAAATTTTAAAACAATATCACTTGAGCAATGAAACTTCATCATCTCTCGTGATTAGAGTCTCAGTATGGTATGAGGATATCATGTGTTTTATTAAAAGGACATAAAATAAAATCGAATGATTACCTCATTTGAATTGAAGTGTGTTCATCTATCTCTTGAAGTTGACGACCATTTCTTGAAGGACCTGAGGCTGAACCCATCTAGATCATCCACACATGCTTAAAAATCCACACACACGTTGTTTGTTATAATCTAAGTTCTAGTGATGAGGTCTGATGATCTTTATGACATTATGAAAATAACCATGATCTTGTGTCCTGGATCCATGAATATATTTTGGATCGTTCGCACAATTATAGCATTTCTCTCTCTAGGATTCATAAAGAGAGAGAAACTCTCAATTTTGACTAATGATTAGTACATGGAATGATCTTCTCCATAACTAATATAGTGAATGTTTGAAATTCCATATTAGGGTTATTTAGCCCTAGTATAATTAACATACATTAAATATGTAATAAATAATAATTATGATGAACTAGATCAGTCATAAATATTATATATATTTTATCACATTCATGTAATATATATTTAGTATATTATGTGATTAACCCGAGTCATTAAATCGACTCATAATTCCCTCTAATATTAAAAAAACTTGAATATTAAAATAATATTCATTCGTATAATATTATTCCTTGTGTTTACTTAAATAATTATAAATAATTTTAATAAATAAATTCAACCAATTACTCTATACTCAAATAATAATGAATTTATTTATTTGTTGGTGATCGATAAAACATGGACAACTCTAAGACCCCGTAGTGGGGCCCACCACATCCTATATACATATTCTCCAAAATATAAAAGATTCTTAAATATGCTATTGTGTGTGACCCTCTAGGACCATATCTTGATAGCAATGAATAGCATTCACAAACTAAGAACAAAGTCTAGAAACCCATCAAGACCCCCGAAAAAGACAACGAATAGTTATAGCAATGACAACCATCCTATAAACATGCACTATGTAATATAATCTTTTTTTCATATGATATCTCATAAATTAGGACACACACTTGTTTCATAGCCCTTTATTTCTTTATTATTTGTTTCTCTAACTGGACAGACATACCTTCGACTACCATGACCATGAATTTATGAAGGTACTACCATCCTGATCCAGCAACCCCAAGATACCACTTACTCAACTTGGAAGCAACAAGTTCTATCTTAACCATTCAATCAATGTTATACCAACAATGATTCACCAAACACAAGCTACCTCGCCATGACTTTATTTTCATGGTCTTTCCTTGAATAAAAGTACATGATCAAATGACACACGTTGATAATGATCTCAACTTAGGAGACTAATACACATATCCATAGATAGGAACTAGCAACGAAACCTAAAACACATGATGTTCCTATTGGTAGGTTTTTCCTCATGATCTCACCTACTAGAGATCTTCAATTGAGAACTTCATGAGAATCAGACTTAATGCTTATGACCCCCAACAACTAATAGTCAGACATCAATTGTGTCCATTCCGTATGATGTATCTAGACCACATGACATATGTTTAAGATTAATGTCATAGTATCTTGAGATTCTCATTATAGCATGGGAGCTACAATAATCTTTTGATACGATAATCAATCTATGCACATTACCATTTAAATAATAGACATAGACATATCAACATAATAATAGTAAGTGTGCATCATGTACAAATCACTGTATACTTGTAACATTATTATGTTTCATTTAGGTGACTTTGAAAGAAGATAAATTATAAAATATATATACTATCTAAATGAAACTTTTCAAACTGACTAAGCGTATAAAAAATTACTGAAAAATAAATAAAAATAAAAAAATATAGTAAAGAAAAACTAATTTACATGAAACAAAATTTTTTATTTAAACCATTACAATTACACTTTAAAAAATTTATAGGCAGATTTCTCATTAAGTATTATATTAATAATTACAGTATTTCGAGGTATTATTAATTATTTTATTATTATTGAATGTTATTAATTTCATTATTTATAAATATTATTTATATTAATAAATATTTACAATAATTATATTGATAAATATCAATAAAAGTGTAAATAATACTAATAAAGTAGTTAATAATATAATTAGAATTAAATCTTACATAAACTAGAAATATAAGAAATATAATTATTAATAATAATGTTATAATTAACAATTTATTAATGATTTAAAAATATTTTAGAATTACTTATAAATAAATATTTATAACTAAATAAATATAGATTTATAAATATATAATTATAAATATATTTATAAATATAATTCTAAATAATTTCATATTTTTAAATATATATTTATTTATATATTTAAAGAATTGTAATTAGGTATTTATAAATATAATTATAATTATATATTTATAAATATAAATTTATTTATATAAATATATATTTATAATTATAAATAAATATAATTGAATATATATATATATATATAATATATATATAATTAAAATTATAAATAAATATATATAATTTAAATAAATAAATATATATATATATTTAAAATTATAAATAACTATATAGAATTTAAATATATTTATATATCAATAAACTTAAATAATTATAATTATGTATTTATAAATATAATTATAAATATATATTTATAAAAAATAGTTTGTTTATATAAATATTTATTAACAATTATAAATAAATATAATTATAAATACATATATAAATATAATTATATATATAATTATAAATCTATATTTATAAATATGAATTTAATTATATGTATATTAATAAAAAATATATTTATAAATATATTTATTATTATATTTATTATTATATAATTATAAATCTATCATTATAAATAAATATTTATTATTTTATTGCACTTCCCCACCACGAGGACCTTCGCAAAACACCCCTCCTTAAACCCATGTCAGGGTAGAGGGCCAGATAATGGGTTCCAATACACCCATTTCTCTTTCGAGCTACCCACCCAACAATGCCTGCATGTCTCCTTGCCACGCTGCCTCCAAGATGTGTCACTTTACCTGTTTGGTCATTGTTGGGACTGAAAATGATTGGCCCACTCGCGCAATTATAATTATGATATAAAATAAAGTAAAAAATCTGGAAATAAATGAACGCCATATATAACATGGAAAAACTCCCAAAATAAAAGGGGTAAAAAACCACAGGCAAATATAAGGATCACTAAGGGTAAAAGTTGGTACACACTCTTTTATTATTACAAGGATAAAACCCTCATAAATATCTCTTTATAGTAAGTGGGGAAACTGCCTCACAAAATATCACACAAAGTGAAGAACTATCGGTGATGGTGAAATTGATGAGATGCTGAAAGAAGAGGATGTCCTTGCCTTTTATAAGCTGTTGCTATCCCCTCTTGCTTCCTCTCCGGCAAATGGGTTGGTGGGGTTTGATACCCACCACAAAACCCCCCGCCTTCCTTGATAAATGAAGGGGTGACACCATTCGTAATAAATAAATGCTGACACATCTCCCACTTAGAGATTTATTGGGAACCAATAATATATCCACACATCCTTTCTATCTAGAAAATAATACTGTTCATGACTCTGCAAGGATGCTCAAGGATTTGCACTATCTGAACATATTTGAGTCAATCACCTTTGTCATGAAATCTGCCAAATTATCTTTAGTGTGAATTTTCTACATGTCCACACTTCCTCCAGTACATCTCAGACAAAGTCATATTGTACCCCAATGTGCTTCATCTTATAATGAAAATATGTATTCCTTGGAATGTGAAAAGTGATCTGACTATCAAAAAATAATGAAATATATCCTTGTCCATGCCCAAGATCCTCTAACAAACTTCTCATCCAAATTATCTCTTTTCAAGCCTATGTAGCTACCATGTACTCTGCCTCCATCGTGGATAAGGAGAAAACTAAATTTAACTTTGAAATCCAACTCACAGCTTCTCCTGCAAGAGTAAACATATATCCAGTAGTGGATTTCCCATGCCTAGAATCACCTAAAAAATATGAATCAAAATATCCTCTAATAGTGAAATTCAATCCTCCATAACATAATGCAACATCTGAGGTATCCTTGATTCATATCAGAATCCTATTTACTGTGCTCCAATGTTCTCATCCTAGATTCTCCCTATACTAACTAACTTCTCCCACAACCTGTGCAATATCTGGCCTAGTACAAACCATAGAAAATATCAGAATCCCCATTATTTATGAATATGGTACTTGAGACGTCTTCATCCTTTCTCCTTCACATCTAGGACTAATTGTAGACGATAACATGAAATTAATAGGAAGATGGGTAGATATTCGATTATAGTCTTTCAGGTTGAATCATTTCAAGACTTTCTTTAAGTAATTATTCTATGATATCCAAATCTTCCCATTATTTCTGTCTCAGAAAATCTATATCTCAAGAATCATATTTTCTAGTCTCAAGTCCTTTATACCAAACTCCCTATCCAATAGTGCCTTCAACTCTTGTATATGACTATTTTTGGGGTCTGCAACCAATATGTCATCCACATATAACAAAATAATGATGAAATAATTTCCATAAAAACCCTTGAAATATGCACAAGGATCTGAATGATGTTTGTTGTATCCAAGGATCATGATATAGGAATAAAATCTCTAGTACCAACACCTCAATTCTTGTTTGAGTCTATACATATATTTGTTCAACCTAAAAATGAAATTCTTTTTTCCGTCTTCTATAGGGCCTTATAGTTAGATCATATATCTCTTAATCAAGATCACTATGGAGAAAATAAGTCTTCACATATAATTGGTCTAGATGCCAACTATATATTGAACATATTACAAGAACTATTGAATATTCATCAGTATAATAATAGGAGAAAATATTTCATTGAAATCAATGCCTTCCTTTTGAGCATATCCTTTGACCACCAGTCTTGCACAATATCTTTCCACCTGATCCTTTTCACCCCGCTTGATCTTAAAGACCCATTTTTTATGATAGCCTCCCTTCTATGAGGTAATGGAACAAGATCCCAAGTCTTTTTCTTCTACAGGGCATCACGTTCCTCCTATATCATTGTCATCCATAAGGATACATCTGGACTTTGGGTCGCCTCTACAAAAGAAGATGGTTCTCCATCCTCCATTAATATGTAGTATGAAATATCACCCTTAGTAACATAGTGTGAGTGACATACTGGTGCTCTATTCTCTCGAGTTGACCGTCATGGTCCAGACTCAATCAGTACTTGATCATCGTGCTCTGGTAACACCTTAGAGGAAAGTGGTTCTTCCTTAGATTTTCCATCTACTTAAATTATTGTAGTTTATGTATTCTCTTTCTCCGTGTCTCTATTAATTGTCATTATCACCTTGTATTTTGAAAAAATGAAATATCTAATGATGATAAGTTTGCGATTAGTGGGGTCCTACGAACAATACCCCTTCACACCATCAACATATCCAAAGAAGATACATCTTACGAATCTCGAACCCAACTTCAATATTTCCTAGTTTAAAAAGTGTATATAAAGGACTTATAAAAACATTTAACTGAAAATAGATAGTGAGTTTATCGGTACAAATATCCATCGATGTCTTCAAATAAATCACCAGTTAAGGAGATCTATTGATCACATAACAGATGGTATTCACCACTTCTACCTAAAAAGTTTTGGCAATTCCCACTCTCTTCAACATCACCCTTGTTATATCCAACAAAGTTTTATTCATACACTCTACCAATAGATTCAGTTTATTAGTGTATGCCACCATGAACTATTTCTTGATGCTTTATTTTTTACAAAAAACATCAAACTCCTCGCTTGTATATTCTCCACCATTGTCAGTCCTCCGACAATTGATCTTATTTCTAGATTCAAGCTCTTTCCATGCTTTGAATGTTTTGAAGAATTCAAAAACATCATCTTTCCTCTTGATTGGGTACACACAATATCTCTTGGAATAGTCATGAATGAATGATACAAATTACCTTTCTCCTCTCTAGGATATAACCGGTTATTTCCAAACATCAGAATGGATCAACTCTAAGATCTCCTTGCTTCTTTCTGTTGACATCCAGAAAATTTACCCGTATTGCTTGATCAAAACATAATGCTCACAAAATGGTAAGTATAACTTTGTAGTCCCATAAGACAATTTTTGATCTGCAAAAAACTTTAGGCCTCATGCTGACATATGTACAATTTTTCAATTCCATAATGTCTTCAACATTTCCATTGAGGTAGTTGATGTGGAAACTATCTTCGCCTCCCTATACGTTTCACCCATAAGCACGTACAAGTTCTTCAAGATCTTATACACCTTCATCATTACAGGAAATACCTTCGCAATTATCATCACTCCATTCTCAGTGTGATTATTGCATATGATTTCATAAAATTATCCAAAATACAGTATGTTCTTCTTCAAGCCCATCACATGGCGTACTCCTTGGATAGTTCGAAGAATACCATCATGCATCTTCAGTTTGATGGTACTGACTCCATTGATATTCAAGGTGTGGTCTTTCCCCATGTACAAAATTCATTTTAGGATAGTTCCATATTGTTCAAACCATTCCCATCTAGACATCATGTGCCATGTTTCTCCTGATTCGATTATCCAGTCATCGTTGAGATGTTGCCTACTTTCAGCAGTGCTTACCACTTCAATGACTAGTATATCTCCACTTCTAGAAGTACTATCCACATTTATTTCCATGACATGATTTTGGATCCCATTGGAACCATGCTCTATCACCATATCTTCTAGTCTTTCGCCAATTTTTAGTCATCAATTATCCTTCTGCAACATTTCCTGCATCTTCATTTCCCACAACAAAAAATTATTCCTGTTGAATTTTTCAATCTAGAATATCACTGCCATTTAGACATGCTATCATCCCATATCTTCATCCATTTCAAAACTATGTATTTAATAATCTCAATAAATTTTTCTAATATGAAATATCAACTGGATTTTCAATCATAGAGCATACTCAGGTTTATGAGAATTATTAACACCCAAAAAGTGAACAACAATGGGCTAGAACCTTGCTCTGATGTCACTTGTTGGGACTAAAAAGTATTGGATCACCGAAACAATGATAATTACGAGATAAAATAAAGTGAAAACATGAAAATAAATTAACACAAAATGAAATGTGGAAAACCCCCCAAAATAAAAGGGGTAAAAAACCATGTGGAAATAGAATGATCAACATGGGTGAAAGTGGGTACACACTCCTTCAATATTACAAGGATAAAACCTTCATAGACATATCTCTTGAATAATTGGGGAAACCGACTCAGAAAATACCGCAAAAAATAAATAACTGTTAGTGATGGTGAAATTCACAAGATGTTGAAAGAAGAGTATGTCCTTTCCTTTTATAGGTTGTTTCCAACTAGTCTTGATTTCTCTTCCACTATTGGGTTGGTGGGGTTGGCCACCCACCCTCCTCCACTGAAAAATGAAGGGGTAGAACCATCCTCAATAAAGAAATGCTGACATTAGTTACTATTCACATGATGTGTTTCCCCCTCTACCTGGAACAATCATGATATGTAGGCCTTTGTAATTTTTTAAAAGAGCTCCCCTCTGTCTCATGTGGTTAGAGGGCCAGATGATAGGTTCCAACACAGTTATTTCTATTTTGAGCTACCCACCAGCGATGCTGCCTAAAGCCAAGTTGCATTTCCCACTTGATGTGTTACACCAATCGGCTAGTCACTTTTTGTGTCATATGTTGCTCTATGGTGGCCCAAATGCCCTATGTCCCAAAGACCTTTAGTGGACCAAAGTCCCAAATCAGATGAATAGTTTTCCTGCTACACTACCTGCTACAATAACTCAAAAATTCCACCCGACTAGATTTGATTGTAGGTTTTTTGAATGCTAAGCAGGATACTTTATCACTTTGGTACAGACTCGTTGGTATAGAAATATAGAAATATAGAAATATAGAAATATATTAATATATTTATATATTAATAATTATAGTTATATAAATATATATTTATTTAAAATTGTAAATAAATAATTATATATATAATGAGAAATGGTATGGGAGGAATGGAGGTGTAGTAACGGGGGCGGGGGGGGGGGGGGACACACCACATGAGGTCATATTTTTGTCTTTACCCGAAAGCACAACTTCATATGGAACTTCACCCACCCGTTTACCATAATAACTCATGCTTTCCCCAATTTTATTATATAAAAAAATAAAAACACCTCCATCCCAAAGTTTTCCTAATATCTCCTATATCTATATCAAAATATTCAACATAATTTTAATTTAAGTTAAAAAACTATTTTACTCATCCATGAGTTTCCACGCTAGAATCTATTTCTCTATCTTTTACACCTAATACTTCATTTCATTAGTTCCTGGCCATCACGTTATCAATCCATGCCTTTTACTCATATTTGATACTCTGACTCTCCCTTTATCTGGATGTGCCATTTTCATGACTCAAGCAATCAGTATCTAGGCAGGGTTACATTTCCTGGTTAATAATCAGTGGTTTTGTCCAGGGAAAGTACTAGACACATTTCCAGGAGTGGCCACATTTAATTATTTTTCTTTAGTGGTGTAGTTTATCATGGGTAGTTATAACGATAGACATGAGCAAAGTCACCACCAATTTATGCATTTCAGTGTCTGTAACCTGATCTCTACAAGTGATACACATATTTTTATTGTTTTCTTTTTATCATGTCATTCATATTCATCACCTATCACTACAAAAAAAATAGGTTTTCGCAGTTCCACCCTTCAACAACGCTAAAAAAAAGCATTGATAAAGGTAACTTTTAACAGTGCTAAAAAAGTAATGATAAAAGTACCCCTTTATCGGTGCCTTTTTTATCACTGATTAAGGTACCCCCTTTATCGGTGTTTTTTTTATTACTGATAAAGGGACCCCCTTTATCGGCATATTTTAGAAGCGCTGATAAAGGCCCCCCTTTATCAGTGCTTTTTTACAAGCGCTAATAATGGTATACTTCAAAAAAAATTATATTTCATTAAAATTAATATATTAATATGTAAATATATTTATTTTTATTTAAATATAATATATATATATATATATTAAATATGTTTTAGATAAATCTATATAGGAATTTACACTTAATTTATAAGATAATTAGTGAAAATTTCTTATAAAATAATTAATTTTTTTAATTATTAATTTTATAATTATTATCGAGTAATAGTAATTTAATGACAATTTGAATATATATATATATATAATATTGAAAATAAGTTGAAAATGTAACCCAAACATCAAACAACCATAAGTTTTGATCCGGGTATCCATTTGAGCTCTCCCACATATCAAATCAAAGCTTGCGATGAGCTCCATTCCCTTAATGGATGTGATGAAACTTTTAAACATTTTTAAAGGACAAAAAAATCCCATAAGGCCTCCAAAATTGAGTTTTTTTTCAGGGTACCCAAATATTTTTAAAATTTGATGGATTTTTCAGCCTTATTTAAGGGGGTCTTATTGCCCTTTTTTGTGGAGACTGAATTTATTTCTAGGGATTATATTCATATTGATATTATGGTTTTGGAATTTTATCATTTTTCACAATTTAATTTTATTTATAATCAAATATATAAAAATATATACATATTTTTTATATATGCACCCATAAAAATTTAATTTTATAAATAAATAATTTAACATATTTACATATAAAATATATTTCTCAATATATTAACCTTATCTAAATAAAAAATAATTCCTATTTTATTTAAAATACAAATGTATGAATATTTATATACATATACATAAAAAATTAATTTATATATAATGTCTATATAAATATGTGTGTGTGTATTGAGAAACATATATATGTTTATCTATATATCCAAATATATGTATATAAATATACATATATAATATATGTAAATAAATATAAATATGTATAATTATATTTATAGATGCACACATATATATAATTATATATTTATGTATTTATAAATAGACAGACACACAAAAATTATATGTGTATTTAAATAAATAAATATACATATATATATATAAATATATGGATAAAAAATGTAACGAAATATATATATAAATATATAGATATATCATAAAATGAAAGACAAAACAATATAGCTGAGTGATAGAGTTGTGGGTGCATGAGGAGGAGGTCCTAGGTTTGAAACCAAGCAAAGATAAGGGCACCCGGGAGGGGGTGAGTAGGTGCCTAGTACTAATAAAGGGAGGTGGGTGAGGGTGGAGTTATTGGGGGGGTTGAGAACTGATAAAAGGGGGGTGATCCACCCTCCTATTTTCATAATTTTTTTTAAAAATGACCTTTATCAACATTTTTTTAGCGCTGATAAAAGAGCTCTTTATCAGTGCTTTTTTACAACTGATAAAAGGGACCATCCGTTTAATAGAACCTTGATTATCAGTGCTTTTTTAGCTCTAATAAATGATTTTTAGCACTGATAAAACCTTGTTTTGTGGTTGTGTATCATTGATTTGTTAGATGTCATTATTCTTGTATATCAATACTCCTCAAGATGTTATTGGCTTCAGAATTTATAGTTTGTAGATGTAATTTTAAAAATGTTTGATCCGAAATTGTAGTTAAATAGTGTTCATTACCTATCACTATTAGGTTTTTAAATATATGTGTTGGGTGAAAAAAAGGATTCTGGTTGCTTCTAATGATGCATTGGGATTTATTTGGGACCTTCTTACATCTCATCCATCTCACCTCACAGACCTTCTTACATCTCAAACTTCTTATAAGAAGTTATCATGTGGGATTACTTTTATATGGATGATGAATCCTTACAATGAAAAATGTTAATTTATTGGCTTTAGGTTGGATGAATGGCAATGGGCTCATTCAAATGGGCCCTGGCCTAGAGTTAATTATGTATTATAGTTATGAGTCCCACATTGATCTTCTCTTATGGCATATCTATTAGTACTATATATAAATAAAGTATCTAACCTCTTGTTTTGGTAAGATATTATATTCTACATGGTATCATAGACTAGAATTTTTTTACCCTAACCATAACCACACCTCTGGTTCTATTCATTCATTATGATTAATTCTTTTGTGGGCCTACAAGATGCTACTACATTTCGTTTTGGTTTGTGGACCATGGTTGTCACACACCATCGATCATGAACCATTTGGACGTTGCGGCCATCTATCATTGTGTTCCCCTCCTTTATCAGTATAGAAACTTCCTTATAATTGCAGGGTTTGACATTTCTTTAGTCGCGTGACCTGTCCCCCCTCACATCTTTTGTAGCTGCGTGAGACTCCTCTTTTATAGTTGCGTGGAAACTTTCGGGCACACCCTCCCTTATGTAGACACACCACCTAGACATGATCCTCCCTCCTGGCATACTAGTTTAGTGTCTAGAAGCATTCCCTATCTCTAGTCCTACCACACCAACGTGAGCCTTTTCATGACACCCAACTTGGCATTGCAGATCAATTCGAAGGGTTGTTACCAAGAAGCACATACCAATCAAGTTGAAACCCCTATTGGGAATTTTCATCCCAATATTATATATCAATTTCCTCCATTGCTTATAAAATTTTGGGAAACACCAATTAGTTTCCATCTCCATATGCCTTGATTATGCCCAACTATTCATATTGACGCTTGGCATCTGATCCAGATCCTATTATTACTGTTGGCTCTTTCTATTTACTGAAATTTCCTATTGGTTTAACAATGAATTTCTGATTTTCAAAACTTTCATTTTCCACAACTGTTATATTCATCATGATAGATTATTCATTGATAGCTTCCTCTACCCTCCACAGTTGATCCCTACCTCCATGTGAATTTTGGATGAGTGTCTTGGCACAAACAATTCCTCTATCTGTAATAAGATGGTCCTCATGTTTCCCACTCGTATGGACCTCAGTTCCCACCATGCCCATTATTTATCACCACAAACTGATCCAAAATACAAGATATGAAGCTTATAGATAAATTTGGTTCCCTTGTTAATTAAATGGAGAGATCATTCATGGATGTTACTCATATTGAAACTATGATTTAGAAGGAACAATGGTATTCTCTGACTCATGTACTTGGAGACTCACTACCTAACTCTTGTATTGAATATTCTTTAACCACTCTTTTCTATCCACCAAAAACTACACCTTTTCCAACAAACTTGACCGAATTGAAGATACTTCATGATGAAATTATCAAATTGTGACCAATTCTTTTAGCATCGAAGGCCCCTCTATCTTAACAGGACAAGTTATGACTTGTTAGAGTAATTATGTATTTTGTATGTGGGTACAAATATGTCTATTCTATCATTGTATCCCCTTGTTTTAATTTTTTATCTCCTTCCTATTTCAAATCTATTGTATCTTCATTAAGTCCATAAATAATGGTTTTTGACCTTGTTCAAGAAGCATGAATTTACAGTATCTTGATTTTAACATGGTATCAGAGTCCGGGAAATACTAATCGGTATATATCTCTCCTCCCTCCCTATCCCCCCCCTCTCTCCCCCACACACAAACTTCTCTATTGTAACCCACTGCAACCGTTTTTCATTATTAAAGCCTCTCTCCCAAATAAGAACACTTCCCAAGCTAGGTAGAAAAGATTTTCGACTCCCACCCCTATCTATATTTTACACACATGAACTTAGACCTCCAAATATTTCTCTCCATTCAAACTTTTTTCCAAGTGACTTTTTCCTACAAGATGATCCGGATCTAACTCACTATCACCAGACATGCTGACATATCTACTTTAACATGCCGAATATTCTATACATTTGTTCCACAGGTCACTGATTGATGGAAACCCACTCCTCACTTAAAAGGTATCATTGAATTTTTGAAAAAGTAAAATACCTCACTATCACTTGATCTAGGGTTTCCATTTCTTTAAGAAATAGTTAGTTTATGCACCATAATTCTATACTATAGAGGGATGTGGTACTTAACATTAATAGATATGTGTATAGGGACTAGAACTATGTATTCTGGTCATGGACACACTGTTGTGGATATGTTCTATGTTATTTATTTTACAAGCTATTTGTCCTCTTTCACGTCTACATCTGGGTTTTCACAAGTGGGATGGGTTAGGGATACTACTCTATGTTATTGATTACGTAAGCTATTTTTTTCTTTTGGTGGTCTACATATGGGTTTGCACAAGCGGGCAGGGTTTGTGCCACTGGGATTAGGTCCTCTCTATTTTTACTCTTCACTCAATGGAATTGGACTCATGTCTACTTATCCAAGTCTGTGATTGGTTTCATATTCTCTCCACTTTTGTTTTGGTTTTAGGTAAGGAGTTGGGTGATTCCCCCTTTCTGCAAAGTCAACTCTTTGAAGCATTGTATGGGAAATGAAAATGTGGCGCATCATGTGAAGTAGTGAATTTTTAAAAAGTAGAAAATTTAGGCTTGAAAAGAGAAAAGGGACACTTGGATGAATTTATTTTAACAGTAAAACCACTATTTAAATTTCATCAAACACGACTAATATAAATACATAGGTTTGAAAGATTCTATAGAAAACTAAAATAGGTGGAAAAACAATTGGATATTTTAAAGATTATAAAGTAACAACTAAAGAACATATAACATAATTGACAAATAAAGCATATTCATAAATACTTCTAGAAACCCCTTTTTCAATGCGAGATACATGTTTTCTTCTGCCCAAGTTTGTCTCTCGACATCAAGAACTTCAAATGTGACAAGGCCTTTATAAAAGGGTGTCAAATTATCAACAAAGGGAACATAATAAATATAAAATTTTCAATTAATTACTCACATATATGATGAACATTCAATTTAATATGTTTAGTACAAGAATGAAATACTGGTTTAGATTCTAAAGTTGTAATACTTATATTGTCACATCAGGATATAGGCACATGGTGTACATGTAATCCAACTTCTATCAGTAATGACTAGCTAGGTTAATCCAGTTCTAGGTTGTCCAAGGATATATATTCTGATTCTATAGTAGACAAAGATATAGCCTTTTGTTTCTTATAAAACTAAGAAACTATGGTATTACCTTGATATTTTTTCATTAGGACATAATATGAAATAAAAATAGATGACTTCTTGTATAAAATATATTAAATGAGATAAAGGACTATAATAGATGAAGAAGAATAAGGAGAAGACACTTCGAGGGGAACTATTGCTCTTTACCCAAGATAGAGGCTGAGTCCTAATCTAGAAGCCAAGATTCATAACAAAATCAGTCTTTCCACTACACTTTCAAGCCCTCCTTAAAAAAATACCTTCCAATAATTTGGGGGTCCCCCAATATAATCCCCCAACAAACCCCTAACTATTTGTACAACTAACAAACCCCCTACGGTCCACCTAGATTCCCCTTAGTATTCATAGCATATCTATAGAAGATATAACTCTTCCCCATTTCATATTACCTATCATAACAGAAACTCCTTTCAAAGAACCACTTATTCCTATCATTTCCACCATCCTGAAAAACAATATTTTCCTCAAGGTGGTGGATGTGTCCATAGTGTAAAGGATTGGTTCCACCCCTTGAAGAGTAGTTGAAAAGCATGAACCAGATCAAAATGAAACTAAAATGGTGTGTTTGTGTGTGTGAAGGGGGGGTTCCAGTGCAAGGGTCCTATCCTGAACATTATAAACTCCCTCGATCAAAGAAAAAATAGAACACTATAACTTGAAACATGATGAATTTATGGTTTAGTAGCCTCAGATTTTAGTACCATTCCTTGTACACCCAATCGTGCACCACACTGATTGCTCATTTGGCCAAATCTCATAGGCTCATGTCCATTGTTATTTCCTTGTTAATCCCATACATTCCATTCAATTAACCATATAAACATGTGATATTTTCTTAGAGAAACATAAGATGACATGAGTGATTTAAGAAAATGAATTTTTGGTTCTTTATGAGGAGACCTTTATATTCAAGCACACTATTTAAACTCTTTTATTACATGGGGATGAAAATATTTAAGGGAAAATACCTCAAGTTGTAGAGGAGAGAAGGGATAGTCAAATAACTCTCCCAAGTCAACCTACACAGACCCCACTTGTGCGCCAAGAGGCTCGCGCATGCCCAACTCACGTGACCCAACATGAGTATCCAATACCTTCATGAGGGTCATGTGTGATACACTTATGTGATGGAAATTAATGGATGATTCCCTTCACTTAGGGTCCCAATTTTGCATATAAATAAGACCCTTTGTATCCCCATTTGAGATGAATAAAAGACAAAGAGACTGATTGAAGCTCTGCTCGCCCAAGTCCTCCAAACCCTCAGGTAGTTCTATAAGCCTAAAAAGATGTGGGAATTAGCAATGATCAATGGATTGAGGTCCCTCATGGTCTATAATACCAAGAACCTTGGGAGGAACCATCCCACTAGTCAAAACTACTAGGGTGGAAGACCCTTATATAACTTGAAACATGAGCACAAGTAGTCCAAGGACACCTAAAGAGACACCTTGATCCTAGATAAAGGCCTCGTCAAAGTGTTGTTTCCTAGGTTATTCATCTCCCAAGAGGCATCTACAGCTCAGCCAGGTCCACCCAACGTGAGGTATCCCCAACTCACCCAGGTCCACCCTACGTGAGGTATCTCCAGCTCTCCCCAGGCTTACCTTGTAAAAGTACTTGTAGCTCACCCATGTCCACCCTATGCGAGACACTCTTCAGCTCTCCCAAGCCTCACATGGGCGAACTACCCTTTGAGCCCACTTTCATACCACTAATTTTAGGGAACCATATTCCATGGATCCCTCATCTGAGGGGAACCAAGGAAAGACATCCCTTAAATCCTCCATATATGTGTGATCATAGCGCAAGACACATTGAAATGTCTTCTCGATTATACATTCTCATGGTAATGGAAGTCCTTCATTTATCATACATAATAGGTGGGATCCTCAGAGTGTTCTCCACTATACATTCATGTGTTATTGAGGATCCCATCCTTAGGGATGATGACAAATGGCTTCTCAGGCCGTCCAACGACATCTATTGCCCAAAATGTGAAGAGAGTCAGACTATATCCTTATAGATATTGCTAATCTAATCCCTAGAGTTTGACAACAAGAGAGGATGTGGGCATAGCTAAGCCCCATATTTATTTCTGACTTCCCTACCATAACTCCATCCTCATCTACTAGCAAACTAGGAGCAAGTTCTACCCTAGGGAATCCCTTTTAGAGTAAGCCCCTAGTATTTCTTACAAGAAATTATCCTGCCTTATATATCCTCACCCTAATCCCATTAGCAGACAATGGGGATTGTTTAGATTTCTAGGTCTTCTGCTCCATCTTGTTTCTCAAACCAAGCATGACTCACACAGGCTTAGAGGTTAGTGACAATCATGTCATCATCATAGTAAAACACTACTAAAATGGGTCTCCTACTAGGTGTAAGCCCCCAAACCATGCTAAAAACATTCAAAGGTCCTTATTCTTAATCAAGTAACCTTGGGCCTCCTCTATAGGTGTAAGCCTCAACCTTCTGATCTATATGAGATTTGATTCCTATCCAAATGGGATAGATAGGAAGCCTACCAAAGATTCAAACCCAATGCCCCAAATTCTACATAATATTCTCTGGTCCATGTTCCCAGTAGGTTCATATCCAAAACAGGAGGCTATATCTCTTATAGGCCCCCAAACTGTTTTGGTGTAAGTTCCACATTATCTTTGGCTAAGATCCTTTCACCTAGACATCCCTATCTCATGATGTTAAACTGCATGGTTTGATCCTCGTAACATGACCCTAAAAGGTATAACATGTCTCATTAAGTGACACAAAATTACATGGGTTCTGATTCCTTTCATAAAGATATGTTGGAACCCCTATCATGGGCCTGATCCTGACATCAAAATAACTCCCATATTTCTGGATTATGATAAATTCCAGAGCACCCCATTGTATGGATTAGAAACAACATCTTAATAATAAACAATATAAGAATCCATAATCTATATAAATGGTACCATTGATGGAGAACTTTGGATACACACAGATGTCTCCATCGATGAGGAACCTCTGATACATACAGATGATTCTAAAGACAATACATGCTAACAATTGATTGTTAATATGAGGGTGACCCGATCTATAGTTGATATTTATTAAAATATTCATGAATATATCCTAAATCTATAATAGAGTCCCAAAATTGGTAATAATCCCCCCTAAAAAGGTACGATGAGCCTGGCTATCCATCCACTCGATAAATTGAGTCCCTAAGTGTTATTGGAATCATTCTCTAATAACCACTCATCTTTGGAAAGTAGGTTCATGGAACATTGCACATAATGGAACCGTTAGATGTTTCTAGTTCCATGAATAAAGCCCATGGGAAACTATCCATAAAGGACATGGAAATAAAAAGGTGTCTCTGATGTGAAGGGTCATGCCACCACCACTGAAAAATGCCATTAAAACCCCACATGATTTTCCAAATGAAACAAAAATGGTGAACCTGATGTGAATCATTAACCAAAATTATTGTATCGTCTACATGTTAGGACCCATTCTCACTCTCACAAAATAAAAATGGGCCAAACATGGATCCAAAACAATCGATTAATCATGTTTTCATTTATTTAGAGGCTTATTTGATGTATTTCTCTAGTCTTAAGATCTAAAACTGTAGGACAACATGGTCCTAGTTGCAAGATCTAAAACTGCAAGACACCATGGTCTTATTAATAAGACATAAACTACAAGACACTATGTTCCTAGTCATAAGACCTAAAACTACAATACATCGTGGTCTTAGTCATAAGATCTAAAACTTCAAGTCACCATGGGCCTAGTCGTATGACTTAAAACTACAAGACACCATAGTTTGAGCTGTAAGACTCTAAATTATGTAGACTAACGTCCTAGTCACAAGAAATTAAATTCTACAACAATATTGTTGCTACACGATGTAACACTGCATGGTTCACATCCATGTTTCATGACATAAAATTGCATAATACTTCGGTCTTTGCTTGTGCAGACCACAATTATTGGTGTTGGTCTCCTTCTGCACCACCAACCTATCCTTATTCAGAACTAAGTGTTGATTTATTCTCATTCCAATGAGATATGTAGTGATTCCCGAACACTATGTCCTAGGAAGAGCCATGAAATATGAAAAATTACACCTCTCTTTCATATAAACAAAATCGATGTAGGGAACTCCAACAAGGTCCTTTAATTTACAGGCCCATTTTAAGTAAAATTACCTCTCTCTACACATGATTCAGATCTATGTATGGAATTATTTTCATAACAACATATGGCTTGATTCTCACTTTGAAAAGATATGTAGCAATGCCTAGGGCCTCTACCTTAGAACCAACCCTAAATCAACCACTTTAAAATATAGTTTTTTCCATCCTTTATCCCCTTATACCTCTCTTCATGTCAGTTTTGTCTCTTATTGGCTAAAGAGGACATCTTTTCACCCTCATATCTATCAAATATTTGTGATCGTAAAAAATAGTAACCCCATGGTTGTAGTCATATGTCCCAAAACTAGAAGACACTATAGTCCTTTCTGTATGACTATAAACAGAATAAAGTTCCTTATTGCACAACCCTAAAAGGCATGACCAATTCATCTTAGTTGTATGACGTTAAACTTCATGGAAATTTACTCCTCAATTGGATTTAAATTTCATCATTCCTCTATAGTGATAGTTATCTACCAAACTATGATTTATAACTACTTATGACTTGATTACCATTTTAGTAGAATATGTAGTGACACCTATGCCTCTTTTCTTTGGTCCATATGTAAATGATCTTAACTTTTGGCCTTTCATCCCTCCCCTCACCATGTGTAATTTCCTTGGAAATATACATGAAACTGTTCCTCCATTATCCCCTATCTCCACATAGAGTTATTACCTTATACATTTCATGAAATTATCTCCAAAGAACACAAACTAGAGGACTTAGTTGTATGACCTTAAACTGCAAGACACCATTTGTCCTTACTGCACAACACTAAACTGTAAGAAGAGGTCCTTGCCACACAAACCCAAAAATCATGACCCGTATCATCATAGTCCTAATATATTAAACTATATGAAAATTTATTCATCACATGATGTTAAAACATAGTCTTACCCTATGTACCAAGCATAGGTTTCCTTGGGAAACTAACACAGGGAGCCTCATTTCAAAAACATAGGATTCCACTTATGAGATGATTTCACAAATGCTTGGATAGTGTTTATGGGGATTCATTCCTTCTTTTTCATGTTAAGAAATCTTTGTCCTTTCCATATGAAATTAAACTACATGGTTGATGTCCTTATCATTAGATGTTAAAATTCTTTCATAACTACATATGACTTGATTATCTTTCTAATGAGATACCTAGAGATTCTTGGATCCTATACCTTGACCCAACCACCACATGATAAAAATTCCATTTTCCTTTATTTTAGTTTCCTATTTATGGTTAAATAAACTACCATCATTCCTTTTTTCTCACACCGAGCATTGATCACATGGACTTGGGAATTTTGGTAAGGGCTTCCCCGTATGATCAAAATATATCTCTTCACATTAGGGTTAGTAGGTCCCTAGATGCAAAATCTTAACATATTTACAACATGATCTTAAACTAAATGGTGGAAATATCTTGCATAACATAAAAAATCACATTGTTATGAACCTCACAAGAGAGAATCCCTATCCTGGGTGTTGGTCCCCACCACACCTCTATTTAAAAACTATGTGTGGCTTGATTCTCATTCCAATGTGATATTAAGTGATGGTCGAATCCTAAATCTTGGCCCAACCACAATATAAAAATTTTTCCCATTCTCTAATGTACAATACAAATCATCATAAGTGAGTCCAGTACGGGTTCTCACCCCATTCGCGATCCAGTATTTTAAAAACATTCCCCTCCTTACATACAAATCAGACCAGCATGAGGATTTTTCCATTTATAACTATATATGACTTGATTCATGTTACAATAGGATATGTAGTGATTATTGGGTCTCAAAATATCAATTCCATCAAAAAAATGTTCCCTTCATTATATAAAAGTTAAAAATTAGACCTATGTATGGAAAACACTACCCATTCTTGGTCAATTTAGGAAAAAATTCTCCCTTCATACTCAGGAATACTACTTTAAAAAAAATACTTCATGCAGTAAGAAATTATGATTTCCATAAATTTTCCTTGGCTTTCGGTGATGAAATAGTTCAATTCCAAAGGGTAAATTTGTTTTTTCCATGCAAGATCTACCCCAAACATGACTTTTCATGATAAACCTCCAAATTTTTCTTATAAATCAAAAGGTATTATCGTCCCTTGAGTAAAGAGTTCTTTCATCTCTGTATACCTTGAAAATGACACAACGGAAGTTTATTTTTGACCATGGTCCATGATCACCCCTCATGTACTTGTCACTTTTTATTTTCCTATATCTTTGAGCTTCCATCCACCATCCATTATAGCAACTTGGACATGGGTGACCGCAGTATTGTAGCAGTGAGGAATTCCACAAACCATTTACTGTAGCACAATGGAATTTTTGGTTGGTAGCATAGTGTTTGTTATTATTTATTAGCTCAGTTAATATAAGGTTTTATGGGTGTGTGAAACTTTGAAGCCTCCCTGTAATTCTGCTCTTGATTATAATGAAGTGATTCTGCCTCTCTATGAAAGTAGGGATTATTCCCAAACCACATAAGTTATTGTATCCTTGTTCATATTCATCTTTATATCCTATTATTTTTGTCTTTTATTTGTCTTCAAACCTTCTTCGATGTGACTTCTGATGTTTTCATAATAGGAACTCGAGTCTATGAATTGCAACCTTCTCTCATCACACCCCGAGAATGTTGAAGCGTTATTGGATGAATCACCATAAAATGGTTGGTCTTAATTGTAAGACCATAAAATGAAATCCAGAATGGTCTTAGTCGCACAAGCTTAAAAGTAACAATAGAAGTACTTCTCATAAGTCATTAAATTTTATGTCAACATCCTTACTGCATGAAATAAAACTACATAGTTCACATCCCTATTGCATGATGTTAAACTGCATAACAATTTGGTCATCACTTGAGAGAACCCCAATCTCAGTTTCACACTCCTACTAATTCACCAATATATATATATATATATATATATATATCATTCATAACTACTTGTGGCTTGATTATTACTTTAAATGAGATACTTAGTGATTCTTAGGTCCCCTAACTTAGGCCCAACTGAAGAAAAAAGTATCATATTTCCCTTTTTTTCTGCACATGACCCCAGCTCATGAAAGAGATCTTAATTTGGGTTCCCCCATTCAGGAAACCATCATGGAAATAAAATTTTCCCCTTCCATACATGTGATCTAGATATATATAGGGAACTTTAAACTCTGTCCAATTCCGGTTCATATTCTTCCTTTGGGATTAGACACATCCCTTCCACACATCATACCCCTTGTCCTATGGGTACTTAGATATTTTCAATCTATCATTTGGATATCATTGATAAGAGAGATTAACTTTTCTGGAAAACTTTGTTTTAACTATCCATAATACATCTAAAATTGGTTCTACATAATGAGTGGCTTAAAATGGTCCATCAACTAGAGGCACCTTCATCCTTAAGAATAAATCCTTTTATCTCTGTACGCTTCAACAACATTTTAGCTGAAGATGATTTCCAAACATGGTCTATGGTCATCCATTGTGCACTTGTCCCAACTCATTCCTCTTGATTCAAAATCCCCAAGATAATGGTTTACAATATCCCCCTTCACATCTAGGTATAATGGACATCCTTTTAGGCTCTACATGCCTCATTTTTTCATTATCCACATTCCCTTGGGTAAAATTTTAGTGACCTTAAACTATAAAAAATATTAGTCTTAATGACATGATAATAAACTGGAGAAAACACCCCTGTAACCAATCATGTGGTTTTCATCTAATGAAATCCTTGTCTAATGATGTCACACAATATGGTTTGTCTCCCCAACCCATCTTATTTTTCACACTGAGAATGACTCACAAGATATTAAAGAGATTAGGATATTATATAATTTTTTCAAGAAAAAACCATATCATAATCAAATTTAAGGAATGGTTTTCTTGAAGGAAATTCCTTAAAAGGAACTCTCCTTGCATTGATGTCTGACTTCTTCATTCTGGCTCAGCCACAATATAAAAGCTCCCATACATCCTCCCATGGGCTTGATCCGGGTAGGGAAATCATTATGATAGCCACTCGATATCAAAAGTATATTGTGGATGCTCAATTAATGATAGGATCAGGCCCAAATTTCCCTCATTATGTTTCCAAATACCCCTCTTCTGATGAGACATACTTCATGGACATGAGAGAACTCAAACCCTCATGTTTTTATATTATCTATTGATAGTTAGGGAATTGGACTCTCAGAGAAACCTTTATTTGAATATGCATAATAAACCTCAAATCAGCTCTGCATAATGAGCACCTGAAAATGTGGCCTATAAAATAGTGGAATTTTCATCCTTAAGATTAAATCCTTTTATCTATAAATGCCTTGAAATAATAATAATGGAAACTAATTTTTGAAAATGTTCTACAAAAATTCCATACATATGTGTCTCATCACCCAAAAAATCTCATAATCAAGACCTATAAGTTTCCTTAAAGAAGGTGGGGGGATACTAGGATATTCATAACTTGAAAATCACATTTGGGATGGTTATGCCACACTATTTTTTAAATCTAGTTGACCTAAAACATTAACTACATTGGACTATCTTCCAAGATCTTAAATATATAGTGGAAAAGGCCCAAAGTTTCTATGGCCAATTTTAAGGCCATGAAAATAATCAAGTTGTGCTCTCTAGGTTAAGTGATCTATGAAAAAATTGGATTATTCTTCTATTCCATTCATTATGATTTAGACATATGAATATAAGGATTTTCATTTAAATGGGTGTATTCTGATGTAAAGTTATCCAACAGTCTGGAAGAAAGAAACAGATGATCAAGAAATAAGTTATTTTCCACTTATATATCTAAAATAGGAGGATCTTCTACATGTTGGGGTCTCTCCGCCTAGTACTGAAAGTGTTTCTCAACATATTATTTGATATTTTTAAGTGTGACTCGAGCCTTATTTATAGTCTATCAAAGACCATTTAGTTGTGGTGATGAATTCCTCAACATGATGAAGGTTCTCTTTTTCCACAATAATGAAATATCTTCCTTGTGCTGGATCTCTCTTCAAGGATTGGTGGATTTAGAAAATATCTTCCTTCATGAAATCATTTCCATATTAAATATATACCATATGGAGATATTTCTCAATAATACGACACTGATTATTCTCCACTTCATTATAATGTATATGCTCTTGCTGGTATATAATGACTTTAAGATCTTCAAACTCACCAACTACCTGCGCCTCAACCTACCATAATCTTTTCTCCTCCCCTTGTTTACGGATGATAAAATACTCAACATGATGGATCATGTAGTAATTAAATCTACGAAACCCTAAAATGGTAAAAATTGTTGGGAGTTGGTGAAGTCATGATGGTAGATATACAATGGGATTCTCTAATATTAGCCTCTAAATGTCTCACCAAATGAAACTACATGAGGCACGAAAGGCATTATGTGCCACCAAGTCTCACTCAGAGATTCTTTTAGAGGGAGATATATACTCCAAGATTAAATAATTTAAGGAGGTACCCTATTTTACTCTTTCTAAAGTAGTATCATATTCACCTTCATCTATTAATTGAATAGGCAAGGAGGCCTTTCCCTCAGGCTTGATCTCTAAATTTGATGACACCAGATAATAGGTGGAACTCATCATTAACATTGGGGAATAATGGATAGAAACAATAGGTAGAAAATTAGCACAGTTAATATTAATCACTTGTTGGTGGGTTGACCGCTAAATTATAAACATCCCCTACTTTTGCAAGTTATATAGCATAATAAAGGACATACAAATGGGAGGTATTTCTTTAAATTTTCTTAGATACTAGTGTAAAAGGATCATGGGATTTCCCCACATCATGATCTGGGATAGTTACCTCCTCCGTTTGAGAAGGGTGAGGAATATTGGTACCCTACCACTCATTCTATTCAACAATATTCTCCATAGAAAAATCTATATGAATCAAGTAGTCATGATTAAAACATCAGGCATAAAGTTTAGTCATGCAAAAATAAATACTCACATTCGTTTAACTACTTATTGAATTCCTAAAACACTTATAAAGAGTCAAATATAATAATATGTGAAATAAAATATTAAATTTTCATATCACGAGTTCTCATTTCATGAATTAATTCCATATTCCCCATGGAAGCCTCACCCATGGGGAAACAAGGGACATCAGGCTCGGAAAATAGTCGAAAACCCTCCTCCGACGACTTGAGAGACCAATAAGCTTCTACAGAGACAATGATAGGGTCAACAGTTCTCACTATAGGGTCCTCCAATACTTTTTCTGAGCATAAAATATTGTAAAAAAAGTGATACATTCATTTTTTTATGGAATCCTATTATTCATGATCAGAATTACTAGGACATTCTTCTCCCACTGTAGTGATAGGAGCAGATGAGGTATGGTTCCCTAATACTTCTCCCATCAAGAGTGCAAACCTTTTAACAAGATTTTGTGCCCTGTATGGGGTGTATTCTTCAAATCCCAGGAGATCAATACTAGAACCCTTGAGGGAGGAAAGTGAAGAAGTTCTTGAAAAGGGAAAACAAACTTAAATGGACATGTTAGGTGATTTATAAGGCTGAATGACATTATGAATACTTACTACGGAACATACACCTTGCCAATGTATTTTCCTTCTTAGGTTTCTTCACTTGAGATTGTGAGGGGCCCATGTTGGTCTTATCAAATATTGATACTATAGGTGGAAAATACCCCCCCCCCCTTTATCTCCTCTTCTATTAACCTATGACCTGGAGATCAATCAATAGGTTCAGGGGTATGCCCCTCAACCCCATCTCAGGGATACTAGTTCTGGTGATGCATCCTTCAGTAATTCAAAATGGACCCTTAATAGTAGTTCCTATACTTACAAAAATTAGTATGGGTTCAAAGGAGAATAAAATAATCTTATATAACCAGAATTGAAGAATTTATTCCTTTTGTTATTGGATTGGTCAGCCACTCCCTCTACATCATTGCGATCTAGAATACCAATTACTTGATTTGTGGTCGGGACTCGGTCTTGAGTCCTATATACTAACATCTCAAACACCCAAACATACTGCTCCACCTTGAAAAAATTAGTACTAGGGTAAAGATAAGAGGGTGATTGAATATCCCCAAGCTATGGGATATGTATTCTTTCTTGAAAAAATACCCATAAATCTTTGATGTTGCGGGTTATGCCTTTCCAAAATTAAACCACTATAGTTTTTACATAATCAGATGTTGATGTGCCTGGTTATAAATAATACCCAAAATATTTTGACTTTAATGACCTTTTGGGCCTCTTTACTCTAGAAGAAGGATGGGAACCTGAAGCTCAGGTCTCCTCCAAGTGATGATGACTATACCACCTCAGATCAAAATATGTGGTTTTCTTAACTCTATCCTACTCTGTGGCCCTTTCCCAAAATTGTTTAGAATATTTTAGATCTTCAATGTCATCTCCCCTAGACTTGGCCTTCTTACTGTGATTTCCATTTCCAAAAGTCACTGTAAACTCTACTAAAGGGACACTTATCATTAACACCCTTGAGGGAAAGAAAAAATCTAATCATTGGCATACCCAAAGATTAGCCCGATAGATGCACCTAGAATAGGTAGCTTAATCAATGCTTGGGATACTTTTAAGGCCATGAGGATAAAGAATTTTTAGGCCACCAATGGGTGTTTCTCAAACTGAACATGTGTGGGGGAAGATAAATTTGGATATTCTGGACACTTCAACTAATGAGAAAATATTTATGGATCATATTCTTCATATATGACATCGGTGTCAATCTAGGTTACTATAACACTATCTCCGAACATGATCATATATAACCTCAGGTCATCATCACCTTGTAAATTTTCAATGAATGTTCCAGTAGTTGGATCACCATATGGGAAGAAGTTAAACTCTAATAGTACATTAATATTCTTTATATCTTCAACATGATTTAGAGAAAAGGGTTGAATACTAGAAACAACCTATATGAAAGGATAAAACTGGCCTTCAGGTAATTTATCTCCACTCAGCATAATATAAGAACTGAAGTGTGCCGCAATCCATCCCCACAACTCTTTAAATGGCCTTGAAATTCAGTATGGGACCTTTTTTGTGTATATGTGCAATGATTATTGGAAATGTTTTTCCAAAATAGGGGAATCTAGCCTTATGTGCTTCCATTTTCATAATTTGACCATTATGATAATCGTCCCCAACCTCACACCACTATTATATTCACAGATTGATAGTTAGTAAGTGTTTATCTGCATTTCTAGGAATCCGGTGAGTCGGGTACTCATAGGGATGTCAGACATTACTATATACCCCCCCCACCGATTATACTGGTCTTGCTCCACTATGGGCTAGAATTTACCAAGAATTCTTCATTTCTCCAACAATGAACATCCTATTAGACAATGGTAACTAGTACCCTATCCTTGTTTCTACAAGAATAACTTTATCTAAATATTATAATAAATATAATTCCTTGGTATAGGGTCTATTTTTAGTAATGTTTGGGCCAGATTTAATAGCTCATAGGCCGAAGCCGACATCCTTTCAATGTTATCCCATGTTTCTTTTGATGGGATAAATTTTTCGTATATATCTTTGACAATAGGTTCTCCTGAGATCTTGTATAAATACCATAAAATAATACCTAATTTTCCACATGTCATATGGAAAGTATTTTTTTGAGGGATCCATCATCTCAAGAGCTCAGTGGTGATGTTCAGATTCTTATACACATATGTTTGGGCCACCTAGACAGCTTCATAAATTCTGATTTCTTTCAGCTTGTCCCAAAATTCCACACAGGTTTGGTGCTCCCAGTACAAACACATCCATTTAGTTTTGAATCCCCCTCTATAATAGAAGTCCCAATACTCATTCCATCCTTTTGATTGATCCATCTTGGAATCACAAAAGATCGATGGTTGTAGTGAGGCTTTGATTCTTGGGTGTGAGGATTCAGATCTAGGCCACGTAGGCTGTGAAGCATGAAACATGTAGAGGGAACTATTTTCTCATTGATGAAAACACCTTTGGAAGAAATATTAGCAGTGGGACAATTGGTGTACTTAAAGAACTAGGACTTTGGTAAATAACTTTTTGGATTCAGGATAAATGAATCTTTTAAAAGTCCATGGTCATAAATTGAAAACTGGTCACTTATCCAATACTCATGTTGGTACTTCTTCAAATAATTTTCCAAGTTTGGAAGAGTGAAGTCTCACATTTAATAATGATCTGGACCGACAACATCGAGCATTTCCTTAACACATGTGGTAGCTTTTTCATTATAGATCCTTTTAGTTTCCATTGTAAATCTATAGAATAAACAACAAGAGGTTCATTAGCATCAAATTTTTTATTTGGAGTATTCTTCAAAAAAGAGAAAATTTAACAAAGTACTAGTCTCACACAGATCACTCACTGAAGTGTCCTCTAACAAGTCACTCACTCAAGTGGCCTCAAGACAACCAAGTCGAAATAGCTACATGAGAAGGATGCATGGAAGACAAGAGTGGTGAGACATAATGAACAATGTTAATGTGAAGATGCAACCATAGGGAAAACATTTCTATTTATAGATGCATGAGTACCTGTGTAAATGAACTACCCAAACCACCTGCATGATCACCCTATGAAGAACATTAGTTCATGCCTCCCATTCAAGATACACAACTCGTAAATTTTTACCAAGGGAATGAATTTATATCAACACATGAAAATCATTGAGTGAAGGATTCATCATCATACATATTCCTCTCTACATTAGGATCAAATCCTCTTATTTTGATCAGACACAATCCTAAGGGTGGAGGGGGGGGGGGGTTGTTAACACTACTTTCTTGCATGGTGATGAAAATATTTTCAAATAACATAAGAGAGGGGGGTCAAAGAACTCACCCAAGTCAAATTGGATGGACCCCACATGCATGTCAAGAGGCTTGCACATGCCCAACTAGTGAAGATCACATGAGTATCCAATAACCATATGAGGTTTCTATACGAGACACCAGCATAATAGACCTACATGGATGATCCTCTTCACCCAAGTCCTGGCGTTTTCTTATAATTATGACCCTTGAGATCCCCATTTGAGACAAATAGAAGACAAAGAGACCACTTTAAGCTCTACTCACCCAAGAATCTCACCCAATTCCTCCCAACCCTTAGCTAGTTCCCTAAACCTATAAAAGAAGAGGGAATTAGAAAAGAGTAATGGATTGAGGTACCTAAAGGTCTAGAATAATAATAAAATTGAGAAAAACCACCCCTAGTCAAAATTACTTGGGAGAAGGACCCTTACATAGCTCAAAATGTGAGGTATAGTCATCCAAGGACACCTAAGGAGACCCTTAGAGCTAAGAGAAAGGCATTTCCCTAGTGCTATTACTACCCAGGTTGTTCATCACCAAAGAGGCATCTCCACTTGCCCAGGTCCACCCTACATGAGGCATCTCCAACTCAACAAGGTCCACCCTATGCGAGGCATCTCCATATTTTCCAGGTCCACCTTGTGAAATACATTTCCAGATCACCCAATTTCACACTTTTCGAGGTATCTCCATCTCACCTAGGCCTTACCTTGGTGAAGCACTTCTAGCTCACCCAAGTGCATGTTGCATGATTCACTCTTCATCTCACCCAAACCTCACCTAAAAGAGCCACCATTGGCCCATATTTCATACCACCAATGGTAGGGAACATCCTTCCTTGGATACCTCATCCAATGGGGACCAATCTAAGACCTCCCCCAAAGCCTACATATATGTATGATCGGAGAATAGGTCACATCAGTGTGTTCGCTTGATTATACATTCCCATGGATATGGAAGTCCCAAATTTATCCTACCTAATAGGTGGGATCCTCATATTGTTCTAAATTATACATTCCAGTTGTACAAGGATCCCAACCATAGGGATGATGATAGAAGGCTTCTCGAGCCAAGCGGTGACATCTGTTGTCTGAAATATGAAGTGAATCAGGATATATCCATATGGATATGTAATCCCCAATCCATAAGGTTTGAAAACAAGAGAGTATACAAGAACACCTAATACCAAACTCTTTTCCTGACTACCCCTCCATGAATTCGTACTCATCTACCAGTAGACAAGGAGTAAGTTCCTCTCTTGGGAATCCCTCTTTGAGTAATCCCCCAGTATTTCTTACAGGATATTCTCCCACTGCCAATATCCTCTCCCTAATCCACTATAAGACAAAGGGGATTATTTGGATTTCCATATATTATACTTCCTCTTGTTTCTCACATGTAGCATGACTCATATGGGATTAGAGGTTAGTGATGATCATGTCATCAAAATAGTCAAATACCACTAAAATGAGTCTCCTACTAGGTGTAAGACCCAAAACCATGCTACAAACTTTAAAAGGAAAATATTCCTAATGAAGCACCTTATTCCCCATCCATAGGTGTAATAACCAACCTTTTGAACTATGTGGGATTTGATTCCCTTCCTAAAAGGTTACTTAGGAAGCTTCCCTAAGGTTCAAACCCAATGCACCAAATTCACCATAATAGTCTATGAGATATATTCTTAGTATGGTCATATCCAACCTAGTAGGCTATATCCCTTCTAGGTACCCAATTCTATGTCAGTTTAAGTCCCAAACCATCATTTTCTAGGCACCTTTCACTTATAAATCCCTACCACATGATGTTAAACTATGTGGTTTGGTTCTTGTCACATGACCTTAAAATGTATGATGTGTCCAGTTGGGTTATGATTCCTTTCACAAGGATACATAGGAAGGTCTTCTCATGATCCCAATCCTAACATCAAACCAACTCTCATCTTCCTGAATGATGAGAAATTATAGAGTGTCCCATTACATGGATTAAAACCAACATCATGATAATAAATGATATAAGAATCCCTAATTCATATAAATGTTACCAACGATGGAGAAATTCAGATATACACAGATGTATCCATCGATGAAGAAACTCATATACATAAATATGATTCTAAATTCAATACATGATAACAATTGATTTTTAATTTGAGGGTGACCCTGTATATATTGTTGATTTAATAAAGGATTCATGAATATGTCTTAAATATATAAAAGAGGCATGAAGTAGGTAATAATTCCCCCCAAAAAGGTATGATTAACCCAATATCCCATCCTATAAACCAATGTGAGTCCATAAGTTCTAAATTAATCATTCTCCAATAACCTCCTACCATTGGAAAGAAGGTTTGTAGAACATCACGAATAAGGGAACTATCGAATGTTTCCAGTTCTATGAATAAAACCCATTGTAAAATGCCCATAAAGGACATGGAAATAAAAAGGTGTGTCTAATGTGAAGGGTTATTCCACCAATAAAAAAACCCCATTCAAACCCCACATGATTTTTCTAAATGAAACACATTCTAAGAAACCTCACAGATGGTCCACTTTACTTCTTTGAACATCTCCAGAGCTCTAAAGTTGGTAGAATTAAAATGATAATTTAATATTCCAAATATACATTCCTATGTTTCTGAAATTGATAGGGAGTGATCATGCCCTGAAAATATAGAATTTATTCCACTGTATGCACACCTTAAATATTTCATGCTATATCCTCATCCCATGGATACACATTCTTTTTTGGGTAATTACCCTCATGTATTGGGAAATAATCCATTACACATAACCAATGTTCCATTTGAGTTGGAATGACCTTAGTTCGTGCATGAAATTTACCCAACACATTTGAGTAATGTATTAACTATTAGTTATCCTTATTATCCCAGTTAATTTAGCATGGTGGATTTCTTCAGCTAGCCCAGCACCCTTTGTTGTCTCTCAAGTGGTATTGAAAACATTAATATTTTAGATTGAGTTTCAACTCTGCTCCTCTTCATTTTTTCTATCCTGACCAAATTGAAATCCACTCAAACATTTTTCATCAGCCTTACCACTCACTATTTCTACATTTTTATTTTGTTTGCATCAGATTCCCAAGATCTTCCTTAGATGCAATTATAAAATACCCAAGAAATGCTTCTTTGATTTTCATCCAAGTGAACTTAGCCATAGTACCTTTTGAAGAGAAAATAGATATCATATAGATTACAAAGTAAAAAATAAATAACATACAATAGAAATTAAAAATAAAGTATATTCACACCTACTTACTAATATCCCTTTGCAAATGTGGGATACATTCCTTTTTCAACCCATGTTTTTCTCTCAATATCAATAACTTCAATTGTAACAAGGCCTTTGTAAAAGGGTTCCAACTTATCTATAGGGGTAACATAAAATATAGAAAATTTTCCATTCATGACTCACATATATAATTAATATCCAATTCAATATATTTAGTATAAGCATGAAATTTTAGATTAGATGCTAAAGTTGTAAGTAACAGTTATATTGTCGCATTATTCTATAGGAATATGTAGTATAGTTAATCCATATTCTACCAGTAATGTCTCTATCCAATTCAATCTAGAAATCCAATCCCCAGTATAAGTCCTAGGATCTCATTTGAATATTTTAAATCACAAAATTAAATAAAAAAGTACCTCGTTTGATTCTCCGCGTTTTCGACTGTAGCTCTTTGCTAGTGATCATTTCTCAAAGGATATGAATTTAAACTCCTCCATATCATCCACACACACTTAAAAAATTTATGTATACACCGATCATTGAATTCCAGGTTCTATCATAGAGCTTCGATGATTCCTTTGATGTCACGATGATCACCTCAACTTTGTTCCTATTATCCAAGACGATGTCCTTATATCGATTGCTTGGACAAAATATTTCTCTCTCAAGTATGTGGAAGAAGGAGAGAGGATCTCTCAATACATTTTAATGTGTTTCTTACTAGAAACAAGCTTCTCATATGATTATATAGTGGATGCCTAAATTACTCGTTTAGGGTTCACTGACCCCTATACATTTAACTTCTACTAAATAAGTAATAAATAAATAATTATGGTGAACTAACTAAATCATAGATATTATTTATATTTTATAATATAATTTTAATATATATAAAATATATATTACATGAAAAATTGTGTCATTAACCCAACTTGAAATTCCCCCCTAATATTAAATAAACCTTAAATATTTAAAATAATATTCATTCATATAATACTATTCCTTATATTTACTTAAACACTCATAAATAATTTTAATAAATAAATTCAACCCATCGAATATTAATGGATTCATTTATTTGTTGATGATCGAAAAAACTTGGACAACTATTAGACCCCATGGTGGGTCCCACTATATCCTATATACCTATTCACTAGAATAGGGAAGAATATTGAATGTACTATTGTGTGTGACCCTCTAGATTATTATCTTAATAGAAATGAATAATATTCACAGACCAATAGTAGAGACTAATAACCCATCAAGGCCCTTAAAGGGACAAGTATTAGTCATAGAAACGACAACCATCCTATAAACAAATATTGTGTAATATTATCTCATTTTCATATGATATTTCATAAATCAGGATACACACTTGTGTCATCATCCTTTATTTTATTTATTATTATTTGATTTAATTGAATGTATTTACCTTCAACTACCATGTCCATGGATTAAATGAAGGTACTACTATCCTGATCAACTAGTCCAGAGATATCACTTTATCAACTCATAAGTGACAAATTCTATCTTGATCATTCAACTGATACCATAACACCAATGACACACACAATAATAACTGCCCCACAAAACTTTATTATCATGGGTTTCACCTTGAATTAAAGTACATGATCAAATGGAATACATTGATAAGGATATCAAGTCAGGAGACCAATACACATGTATGTAGATAGGAATATACAATGACACACAAAACATTTGGTGTTCCTAATGGTGAGTTTATCTTGATGATCTCAACTACTATAGATCACCAAGTGAAAACTACATGAGATAAATTCTCAATGATTATGAGTCCCCAACACTTGATAGTATGACATCAACTGTGTCTAGTTAGTATGATGTATCTAGACGATAAGGAATATATTTAAGGAAAATTTCATAGTATCTCGAGGCTCTCATTATATCATGGGATCTATTATAACATTTTGATATGAAAATTAATCTATATAAATTACAATTAAATAATGTATGTAGAAATTTATACACTATAATGGAAATAAAAATCATCTATAACTCACTATATCCATGATATGGTAATCAAAAAATATTGATAAAGTTGGGTATAGGGAACCCACTTTTACAACTCTCCCACTTAAACTAGAACCAACTTTCTAACAAAAAATGTTATATATCACATTATTAGATAATGTTTCTGCTAATTTAGGTCTTTAATAATTGGTCTTAAATGTTTCTACAACAAGGTAATTATTCTATTTGTGACTTTAACTCATTAAGTAAAACTTCTCAAGAGATGATATCTTTAAGTATTTCACTTTTTTCTGCTACCAAAACTTGAAATCTGAGCTATTATTAGTAGTATAATTATCAAAAATTATATTATGATAAAAATTTATTTACTAGTTACAATTCCAAGAACCATAAAAAATCATTATCTATTATATACTACTACTTTAGCTGCCTCAGAAGCCGCAACACACGTGGTTTTTGTAAACATGGATAAAAATGGATTAAATTAGCTTATCTTGATCATAAACTTATCCTACATGCGATATTAGATAATATTTAACTTATAGGAAGAATATTTTGCGTCCTCTTGTAACTAGGATCCCTTCCTATCCACATACCTGGTACATATCTTTTGTACTTACTCAAGTACAATCAGATTGTTCTAACTTCTTCCTTTGTTGTTCTCCTGAATATAATTGATATTTTCAATCTATAAAATATATGTTGGTAATATAAATTTCTTCTACATATCAAAGAATATGTGATTTATCCATCGTATAAATACATATAATTCTACTCACCACATTAATATTCCCCAATTTCCCAAACATGTATACTTAGAGAGATTTATGCCACATGACACTGGAAAACATTCTCTCTCTAATTCTTCTAACTTTCATTTTTCAATACCATGTCAGTATATATATTATTTACTAGGTCTAAGAAACCATTAGATCTACCTCAATAGATCATGTTCCATAGAACTTAGGTTTCTAATTTTAGTCAATCACTGGAGAATTACTTTAATTATAGTCTTAGCTAACTGTAATACCAATAGCTATTTTCAATATGTTATCAAACATATTTTACTTTAAAAAACATGGTGTACCCACTAACCTCTTGTAAACATATGTAAACGTATCATTTGAAATGAATATTATATAATATTTTTTATTAATTTAATCCTAAATGGAATTTCATTAAATTGCACCCCTTATTGGCATTCTATGATGCCACCATCCCTTTATGGTTTTGTTGTATAGACACCTTCCACGATTGGTGGTCTTGACATCTAATGCTCAATAAATGATAATACAATGTAGCTATGATAAGTAAAATTACAATGGATTTAGGCATAAAGAATTGGTATTACCAATACATCCATATTGGTACCATGCTTTCACCATCCATGTATAGTCTTACATGAATACTCTTAGTAGTATTGAAAATAATAAGCCCCCTATACTTTGATACATGGAATCCATTATTGAATTTTAATCGATATTATCAATTTTAGATAATTTTCATATACTAAAAACATGCAGGACTTATTATTCTCAATGAATAATGTATCACTATTTTTGGTGAATATTATACCATAAACATGGTTTTATTCTTCTTATGTAGTATGTGTCTTTAGAACATTCTCTTCCACACATCTTTTAGAATTCGTTGATATTCCGACTACTTGTGAATCTCAAACATTGACTCAAACCAAGTCAATCTCGATCCTACTATCTCAAGTAGATATGGGAATACCTTTTATAGAAATTTATTCTATCATTTGACTACTACTTTTCTATCATAGTAATTTCTATAATATCATATGAAAACTTTAGGATAATTACTTTATATGAACATTGAGTTTCTCTTGATACATGTTTGTTTATTTTATTAACAAACTCTTTACATCCAAACATAATGTTATTATGAATTTATATCATACTATAACTCATACGATATCCATTTTTCATTATAGTTGGCATGTTTTTATGTGATAAATCCATTATTTGAGATGCATGTCTTGAAAAGATGGCAGTATCTTCAATGCATGAGTTTTAACATTGATTCTCCTTTAACTTACATCATGGATCTGATGTGTATTAGGAATTTTTTTTGTAATTTCTCCATGATAAATTTTATTGATCAATGTTAACATGTAATAGTATTAATTAAATTTATTTATTAGCATCATAGGTTTCATGTTGATAAGGTAATGCGCATTTAGGAATTACTACACCCTGTGTTATATTGACCGATCAGTGCTGGGTCAAGATATTATTATGAACACCAGGCCGAAGCATCTCATATCTTCTTACAATGAATATACCATACTTCAATTTCATATTCCTTAATAAACAAAAAAATGAATATAATGAAGTATATTTATCACTAGATTACCCTTTTAATAGTTCATTCTTTCTAGAATATATTTTTCTAAAAGCTTTATGACTTACCTTTATTTCTAAAGGTTTTTTATCCAAAACTAAGTATATAAGTTTTTCAATAATACCTAAGGTTTTAAAATAATTATATCTTAAAACTATACTAGGTTTATCCTTGAAAATTAATTAGTTTTTCTTGATAAAGTACCATCTTTCCACAACTAGGTATATAATTATTACAAGTTATATTCATCAAGTATTGCCAATGATTCAAGCATTACTGAACTATTGGTCAAGTATTACCACAAAAAACACTCATTAAAAAATTTGGAATAATGTCTTCTTGTGACCAAAAATCACATGAGATTAATTTTTTGATAATACTTAACAAAAGTTTAACTAGAACCATTATTGGGAAATTAGAAGTTATGTGTTTCTCACTACTGACTAAGAAACCACCCTTTCTCAGCAATTTGGAGAACAAAAATTACTTATTGTAATGTTTATATACTTATTCGGTTACTATATTTCAATACAGATATGTGATAAGTATATTGTATTTAATACCCAGTAAGTATAATAGAAACATTATATGTAATTAATGTATATACACCAATGAATAAGTGATTACATGCTTCTACAATTCAGTTCATTACATTTAAACATTCAATAAATTATTACATGACATACAAAGAAAATAACATCCTGTTTGATAACCAACCTCTTTTCATTGAAGTAGATTGATAATGTGCCTTTTACATTATCCTAGCCATTAGACTTTTCACCTTGTCTTTCAACTTTTTCACCATAAGATTAAATTTTAATCTTTCTTTAATATTCTTATTTCTTATAGAATCTTACATAGAAGGTAACAAAGTGTTTTCTTTATACTGTTCATTTTCTAATATTAAAAAAATTTGGAGTAAATGGGTGAAAAATATATAATAAATTGATGCATTTAAGGATCATGATCCATATTTCAATTTAAATATATATAGTGTAATAATAATCCAATCACATCTTGCTCCACATTCTCCTTTCAAGCTTCTCGGAGATAAGAAAATGTGTAATATCATCATTGTCTAGAAGTTGTATACAAAACTCACATCAAAAATTAATGATAACATTATGAAAAACCCATAATATTCATAATACATGAGTCTCCCATAATCATTTTAACACCCTCACTTCATGAGGTTGATAAATAGATATTGAGGACACCAGAACCTTGAATTTTTGATATCGTAGTATTATGTTCAAGTTCCTATACTACTCATTGGAAAATCATGTTGGATAGGACATTGAATTCATCAAATAAATATCCTTGTATGTATTATGGTATTACTTTCCATTTTCTAGAAAAAGTGAATCTAGTATATTAGTACTTTTATCTTGATTATCGATAATACATTATCAATTATTTAAATCATAAAATATATCCCATTATTTTATCAAACTCTAGAAATGCTCTATACTAGAATAAGAACACTCTATCACTTCATTATTATAGTGGAAAGGATACTTGAACCTCCCCTAATAGTCTACAAGCTACGACTATGCCACTACTCATAGAGTTCAAGGTATTCATTTGACTGACCAACCATATTGACTCACAGTTCCTTATTCTATTGTGTGAATTCCCAGCTTCTAAAATCATAAATATGATATACTCAAATCTTACCTCTAAAGTTGAAACAAGCTAGTTGTGGATACTCCCTTTCTACCAATATCAGTTAAATCAACCCATTATTCTCATAAGAACTCCCCAGTAGTAGGAGGCAACCTCAACTATGGATGAATGAGCACCCCGAACACCTAGTTGTGTTCAAATTTAAATAACGAAAGGCGTTTATCACTTAATATTTCTTTGAGGGGTTTTTATATTTTTTCATTGTATGTAATCATTTTCTATTAAATATGATTATACTATATTGTCACACTCCCAACTAAACATGCATTTAATATAATACAATCATCACATCTTTATGCATTATAGATATTTATTATTTTATGTGTTCTCACAACCATGAAAATATATAAAATAATAAACAATGCATAATGGAAATAAATTACCTGATTGTTATTGAGTATGTAATAATGGTTGATTAATTTAAACTCAATGGATCAACCATGAACTAGGGGTATCATACTTGATTCGAGTCTTGACTTTTGATGCAACTCCACCCCCTCTAGTGTGTCCAATTATCATATGGATTATTGCATCATCTTAGAAAAGTCTGAACCTTATAAATTTATCATAAAATGTAAAAATATACTCACACACAGGTAAGAGAGACTTGTGATCACAATATACAACTGATAAATTTGGCACACAGACAATTACACATATTGAATAATAAAAAAAGGCGATGCAAAAACTATCTTAAATTAACTACTTATTACAAACATCTAATGTAGTAATAAATATATAAATGATTAAAAAATGCACAGTTTTGGTCAATTTCTCAAGACTAGTTAGTATGAAAAATAAATATGTGATAAAACTAAATTTCAATAAATATAACGTTGAAGGAATAAATATAAATTCAATGAATTATGTAATTCAAATAACTTATCTTATTCTTTGGTCTAGAGATTAATGTAATTTCACATAAAAATTTAAAATAATCAATTAATTTAATTTAATACCAAAATTAAATTAATTATTTTAAATAATAAAATTATTATTATTATTATTTAAACTAATAAATTAGAAAATTATTTTAAGTTTTAATTAAATAATTTCTTGGGTAAAAAAATTATGCCCAGGCCTATTATGGGTCAGGCTGAATCTTCATAGGACCATTAAGGGTAGAGAAGAACTCAGTGAGGGCCTTCATGGGTTGGAAAAAGCTCATGAGTGGCAGTTTCAAGTCATGGAAATCTGTTTTGATCAGTTTCAGGTGGGTATGACCTAGTTCATCTTGAAAGGGGTGGATCTAGAATGGTATCGAAGATCTAAAGAATCTTACGGGATTACCTCAAAGATCAGTGGTCGCCCGGAATGACATTAGGTAGAGGGGCATCTGGTATAGGAATCTGTGGAAGATACCATGACTTGGGGATACCAGACTTGGGGTGATTGAAGGTGGAAGTTCAGTCATGTGGAATGATAAAGGAACCCTGCAGTACTATCCAGGTGGCCATGGTGGTGTCCCATGGTGGTCAGGGTGAGGTGATAAATGGCATGATATCACCGTGGAGAGTGGCACCATGGTGGGATCTCAGTGTTCTGGTGGTGACTTATTAGATTGTACTTAGTAGTGGCAGGAGGATGAGTCATCAACACAAGATCCTTATTTGGCTAGTCTGAGAAGGGAGGATCACCATATGAGGAGAATCTCTAGGGGTTCGGTCGTGACTGAGGATCCAAGAGGGAACCAGGATGACGATGAGTCTGTAATGTGTCCTCTAAGGAGGAGGGAACCCACGGGGTGCACCATTGGGTTTCAACAGCTTTGGTGGCCAGAGGGAGGACAAAGTGGGGAAGGGGGGTGTCATCCGCAGTTGGAAAGAAGGTGGAAAAATATATCAGGGGAATGGTGAGGGGTAGGATGCTAGCAACTAGCTCATGGGGGGGGAGTCCAAGGTTGGATTCCTCCTGAAACAGGCCACTATTTCCCTGTTTTTATTAAAATTGAATCTCCCATGGAAATATTTGAAGGTTTAGTAGCCTATTTGTTGTTTATCAGTAACACCCAACACTCCCCACCCATTTTTTTGATTGTGTATTTCAAAATCCAAAGATTTTAGGATTTATTTTTTTTTTGACTTTTTTGACATTGCTTCTTATGAAATGATTCCTTTATTTTTTTATTATCAAATGTTAAAGCTTCCAAGGGAATATAACGCATCAATAGGAAAAATCATTCTAGTTAGAGTGGTTTCGACTATTAGATTATGGATGAAACTTGGACTTATATTATGTATTCTTCAGGACTCACCACAAAATTATAACATGGAAAAAAAATAAAAATACCATTCTTCAATTTTACCAAGTAACAACCACATTTTCAATCCATACCAAAAATGTTGGATGACAATAACTTGGCCATCTAGAATTGGATTTATGTTCAGTCTGTTCCATTGGTACCAATTTAAAAACCTCAAGTTAATTTAATATAAATTATTTTTTCTTGGCTAAAAAAATTCACACGATCAATATAATACATACTTAAGGTATCTAGGGGAATAGTGGTAGCCATTTGACTGGAGATTTTAAAATTTTCATCACCAGAACAATGTAAATTCATCATATCCAATGATTTGAGACCTAATAGAGGTATGGGGATCTCTTGTGAATATTTCAAATCACAAGATTAAAAAAAATTACCTATTTTGATTCAGCATGCATTCAACTTCAAAACACCACAAATGATAATTTATTGAAGGATCTGAAGCCAAACCTCTCTAGATAATCAAAATATACTTTATTAATTTTTTTGAATGATGGTCATTGAATTATAGGTGCTAGCGAAGATTTCTGAAGATTCCTTTGACGTCATGACTGTTACCTCAATTTAGTTTTTATAATCCAAGAATAAGTACATGGATTTAGTTACTGGAAAACTTTCTTCTCTCTCAAGTATTTGGGAATAAGATATAGGATCTCTCAATTCGTTGGAATGAGTTGATTACTGAAAATGAGCTCATCATTTTCTTATGTAGTGGTTGTCTAAAATACTCAGTTTGGGTTCTCCCCATATACTTATCATCCACTAAATAAATAATAAATAAATAGCTATTATGAACTAACTATGTCAAAAATATCATTTATATTTTTATTATATACTTTTAATATATATTGAATATATGTTATGTGATAAACTCGAGTCATTAACCAAACTCGTAATTCCTGCTAATATTAAATGAACATTGAATATTAAAATGACATTCGTTCACATAATATTATTCCATATGTTTACTTAAAAACTCGTAAATAATTTAAATAAACAAATTCAACCCAATTATTCTATACTCGAATAATAAAAAAAATCATTTATTTGTATGTGATTGATAGAACTTGGACAACTCTCAGACCCCTTGGTGGGGCCGACCATGTCCTATATACCTATTCACTATAATATGGAAGAATATTGAATGTGATACTGTGTGTGACACTCTTGGACATTATATAAATAGCACTGCATAATATTAATAGACCATGAGTAGAGACTATAAACTTATTAAGGCCCATAAAGCGGCAAGGAATAGTCATAAAAATGACCACTATCCTATAAACATGTACTGTGTAATATAATGTCATTATCATACAATATCTCATAAAATAAGATGCACACTTGTGTCATCGTCCTTTATTTTTTATTTTTTTTATATAACGGGATGGATTTAACATCGACTATAATGACCATGAATTTAATGAAGTTACTACGATCATAATCAACTAAGATAGACATATCACTTCCCGAACTCGAAAGCCACAAATTATATCTTGATCATTCAACTAATTCCATACTACCAATGACACACCCAACACAAACTACCTCAACATGAATTTATTTTCATGGTTTTTTCCTTACATCAAAGTACACGATCTAATGAAACACCTTGATAATGATCTCAAGTTAGGAAACCGATACACATGTCCATAGATATGAGCATCCAATGACACCCAAAAAATGTGGTGTTCTTATTGTAAGGTATATCCTCATGATCTCAACTACTAGAGATCACAAAGTACGAAATTCATGAGAAGAAGTCTCAATGCTAATGAGCCCGCAACACATGATTGTTTGACATCAATTATGTCCTTTAAGTATGATGTATCTAGACCATTAATTTATATTTAAGATTAATTTCATAGTTATAATAACCCAGGATTAATGTACATGGGTACTACATCATTTTTTGTGGAAAACACATACAAACTCCCAACGACTGTATTATTTTAGTGCATCTGGAAACTTGGAAGCATAAAAAACAGGTTTATAATACATCTACATCTTATCCCACCTATTTCTTTATATTTAGAACCCCTTTTGTCATATCATATTTAAAACAGTTATTCATATCTTGGGGAAAAGAAACATAAGAAAAGGGTGATATCAGATGCTTAGTAAGGGTAAACAAGGGATATATATAAGAATAAACATGAGCATAAAGGGTATGAGAACATGATCATATCATTATAGTATCATACCCTGCATATCAAAGATCAAAAACATGAATCATGACATAAATATTGGTAGTTAATAAGACGTAAATCATAAGGGAATCAATGAACATAATCCATGAGATCATAACATTGACATAAGACATGAAATTGTGGCATACACATAAATTTGTGAATTTTTGAACATTTATAAATAGTAACAGGTTCACTCATTAAATTAAGGACATGAAATCAAACCCTTGCATAAACATATGGAAATGAAAATCAGGTCCACACATAAAAGCATGGACATGAAAACCAGGTCAATATAAAGAATTATGAACATGAAATTAGGTTCATGCATAACATATATACCTCAGGAGTTATCCTTATTTCACCAATGAATTGAAATGATATATAGTTCCCACTAATAACATAATGAAAACCATATATATGTGTTCCAAAAAAACAAAAATCACATCAGAACACATAAAAAGAAATGAGTTTCATAAACATTTCATTACAACATAAATCATAGAAAAGAAACATAATTTAAAACATAAATTAATCATAAACACAAACTATTTAGAGAAAGAATAAGAATAATATCATTAGATCATATAACCAGTAAAACATAATTAACATTAAATAATGCTATCTTAGATGGAAAATAATTTTGAGAGATCACTTAAATTCATTCTTGAGGAAAATATCCTTTCTATTTTGAAAACATTTTCTTCTTAAAATGATGTATAATTTTAAAGGAAAAAAATTTATTTGAGGATAACCTCGTAATATTGTAAGGAAAAATTCATGGAAATGTGACATCATGAAAGCGTACAAATATTTTTATTCTATATAAATTAAAAAACATTCCTTTCATCCTTTTTTAGGAAATGTCACAAAGTACCTCATTTGGAAAATGAAAAAAAGATTCCTTTAAAACCATTTATTAAAAACTCAAACATGGGTAAAAATAAGATTAAATATTCCTATAATAATATCAAAACACTTTTTGAAAATATATTTAGAAAAATTATAGGTGGAGGATAAATATTCCCCAATATAGATTTAAAATGAAATAATCTAGAATATGGATGAGATTATGGAATTAATACTTATCACTTTATAATTAGTAGTATTGTAATCCCATGAAAGAAATAAAATTATATGGATATGGAAATAACATAATTTTCAGAATAATACTCATATAATACATTCATCTATATTATATACACCACATATAAGAAACAAGTAGTATATAAGGTGCGCGTCCCACTGAAATAAAAGTGATACGTAATCCCCTTACCTCATGTCTTAACTCTCGTCATACTCTTACAAACCTCATGTATAATAAATAAAAGTTTATTATAAATATATCTAAAAAATATTATTATATATAATTCCATATATTATTTTATTATTACTTTAAATTTCCCATTTATTAACAATTCTATTTTAATGTTATGCTTTGGTTAACATCTACTTTGTTTTTCACATGTGTTTTGATTTGTTATATTTTTGGTATTATTACTTATATAATAATTTCATTATCTCAAGAATGATAACCATTATATAAATATCATATATATTCATTATGTATTTATTTATAATAATCTACAAAATATATAATTAGAAAATGAAATACACCATTCATGGAGACGATATGTCGTATGTACACATGAACATTGTTTCCATTTTGTTATTGTATTAAAAGAAACAAGGTAAATGAAGTAATATAATTCAATTATAATTATTATATATATATATATAATATATACATTCTCTAAACCCATACTTAATACCTTCCATGTAAAGTGTGAACAAATCACATCGCTTCGAGGAGGCGGTAGTCCACACGTCCACAAACTAAGTTATCGTATTTACAAAATATGAAAAGTATGAAGGTATGTGTTATATAATAATTAAAGAAGCATAAATACATCATAAACATCATATATATAATATAAAAATATAAATTATATCATTATTAAAAACCATGAATGGTGGAAATGGAAGAACAAACAACATCAGTTTGCAAGGCGGTAGTCCGCTGTACGCACGAATGATGATTGCATATCCCATTTTATGGAAGTGTGTGTGAGAGTAGGTTTAAAACTTAATATAAAAAAATATAAGTATATTGAGGATATTTTTTTATTATATAATCATGAAATAAAAATAATTCAAGGGTTTTAAGGAAGAAATAAAATAAAAACATTCATTGGTGAATGATAGCTCTTCTTTAGTATCTCCTTTTGATTTTCACAAAAGGAATTATTTAATTGTCTTTATTACAAAATTAAGTCTTATTGGATAATTAGAGGATTTTTTTGAGGATATTTTGACCTATTTTTTATTAATTAAATAGTTTATAAAGTGTTAAGAAAATATAAGAAGATGTGCCCTTTTATAAGAGAGGGGAAGGGCGCTTTTGGAATATATCAAAAGATTAATTTATAATAAATTATATATCTTTATAAATACCTAAAAATGAAATTTATTATAAGATAAGATATGATAATTTTTTAATATCACTAACCAATAAATTTTATAAAAGTTTTGGTATAATTTTAAACCTTATCTTTTTTATTAACCCTTATGAAACATATTTTAATTCTAATTATGGTTACAACTTTTTCAATATTAAAAGGTATAGATTTGTTACTTATAATATGTAAATTGAAATATAAATGGATAATTTATAATATTTTAGACCATATAACATCCCATTTGTCTTTATTTATTATTTTAATGACTTTAAACTAATTTAATAAAATATTATTTTCATAAAATATCATTAGTGTCAATTTTGACACTATTTATTACATTGACATTAGGAAAATCAATAAAATAATATAACTTCAAAAAAATCATTTAATAAAACCTTAAGATGTAATATATACCTATAATTTTTTATGGAATCTTAATTAAGTCAAATTATATTTATTTTATTCTTTATAATATCATTTAATTGATTGTTTCATTAATTGAAAAATTAATCCATCATCATTGTGTAATTATTTATGAAAATTATTTCTTCACTAAAATCTAAAAATAAAATACCATGATGTATATAAACCTTTTAGATTTTATAATAATATAAATATTCGATAATATCTTATATTTAACCACATATTAAAAATATCATACTTATTAAAAGTAAAAGTGTGACATTTTGTTACTCTCTTTGATTTTAATAATATCAAAATCATTTTAATGAACAAGTGTCCATTAAAATATTCAATTTATAAACTTAGGTTTTAAGGGTTGAATTAACTTAATCTAATAATAATTGGGAAATTTTTAGGGTAGTTTTATAATATTTATAATATTATTTTTACCATACCTGATTTACCCTTAACTATGGAAATAAAAATTACTAAAATTACTAGTCATATGGTTAAAAATTAAAAGGTATCTAGTTACTAAATTTTTAACATATTATCCAAAATATGGAATCCATTTTTCCAAATTCAATTCATATAATTTTTATAAATTAATTAAAAATTAATCCCATAGACAGGACGAAATAATAGGTCTTTAAAGTTAAAACGTTCAAATGATTGGTATGTTTTTATATCCAAATTTAATCTAAAATTGATTCCAATGACCTAAATCAGATTAAATGATAAAAAAAATTATAACTATAATTTAAAACCAATAAAATAATTTAATTTAACACAAGAAATTATTTTGATGAAAAATCCATTTTAAATTAAATTTCAGTATTTTTTACTATTAATCAAAACATGAAACTTATCAGAAAATACCAAAAACTAAAAAAAAGTAAATCTTGATATCACTATTTCAAATAATAAGTTTATTTTGTCAAATATAATTTATAAAAGTGTCAAAAACTAGATCTAAAACAAGTGCGCCATCAAAAGGAAACAAAAATACCTTTTTAGAGAAATATTCCTTTTATGAGAAAAATTGGATTTGTTCTTATATCCTGTCAAGAAAACACATAAGATGTATGTTAAAAATTAGATTAAATATACATATATATATATAATTAAAATAATCCAATAAGTGTTATTTTTTATATAAAATATAATTGTGTATATTTTTTTTACTGAAAATCATTTCCTTTTATTTTAAAAAGGGGTTTACATTCATTTATAATTAGTTGATCAAAGAATTATATATATACATGTGAAAACCATAATTTCAAAATTCAGTTAATCCTTTTCATACCCACCATTCTAATGGATAGGTTATAATTGTCTTGTTTAAATAATTATAATAATAATATGATGTTTCGTAGAAACTTAGTGTTACTTGTAAACCAAGATAATAAGGTATTGTGTGTAATGAAAACTTAACTTGATGTAGTGTATAACACAATACATCAAAGAATTTTAATTTATTCAGAAAAAAATCATAAAAAATCAGGGTGTTACATTCTACCCCCTTAAAATGTATTTATCCTAAAGATTCATCATTCTAATGAAAAAAATGAGGATACTTCAACCTCATCATATCCTGAAGTTACCACATAGTTTCCTAAAACTAGTGGTTTATCCACAAAACATTAACCAGGTGATTGGTATTGTTTTGTATAAATTTTTCTCTATGATAAAAAATTTCTATTGATTTCTCTACATAAGAAGGATCTTGTTCCAATGGTACAACCTTTGAGTTTAGTGAATGTAAAGGATTAGGTATATACTTCCTCAAAATAGATACATGAAAAACCTCAAGATCTTGAGAGAGATTTAGTATAAGCTCCAATTGATAATCTACCATTCTAATACGATCAAGAATTTAAAAAGAAAATTGCATCATTTTAATTTGATATTGAACTTCAAAAATGAAAGGTGGATGTAACACCCCATGATTTTGAAAATAAATATTGAATGCATTTTATAATCTAGCTATTAAACACAACTTTTCCTCTACTGTGTTTGGAATTTCAAATAATGGCTATCTAGAGTTGTGAAACCATATTGATGGTTAAAACAGACTATAAACGAAATTAACGTCCATGAGGTTCTAATTTATAACCATCGTGGATGACGAAGTTTCATTCTTCAATATTTCCTTCATTACTAGTCATAAAACCATATTTATGGTTAAAAAAACTATAATATATTTATTACAACCTAATTAATATTCAGGAACCATTATATGTACATATTATTAATTTATGTGACAAAACTAGTTCATAATAATCCAAATACCGCCAAATAATCGAAGTGGTTGTCATATAATGATTCATCCTCATCCCATGTAAAAAAATGATGGGAATGACCATTAACAATTCTGGATGTTCATAAATAATATTTAATCTCAATTCTGTAGATTTACAACCATTCCACGTGAACTTCATTACTTAAAAACAAGTGAACCAATTATTAAAATCAAGAAAACAAACACCCCGGAACGACGGAATTAAATATAATAACTTATAAATAATAACATAAATTAACTAAACATAATTATGATAAACTAAATACATGTCTATTAGGTTCTGAAATATGTTATTGATATTTATAATTTCATATTCCAGGACCTTAAGTTCAAGAGGGGAACACATTTGTACTTAAGGTAAGGGGTTTTCCACCCGAACTTCCATTTCCATTCGGGTTATTTTCATTGTCTAAATTACCTCAATGAAATTCTTATATATTATTATATACTCATCATAAATTATGTGTTAGTGTTCTATATATGTACACAAACTAGAATCCTTCTTTATTTTATGGTCAGTTACATTCTTTAAAAGGATATTTCAAATTGTTTCTGAAATACAAGCCCGATTCAAGGGAATATCTCAATTTCTTACCTATTTTCAAGGGAAATATCTAATCTGTTTTTGGAAACCATTATATTCATAAAATCACTCATTTTTTTAAGAAAATAATATCTCACTTCACTTCTGGTGTTATACAAATATTTTTCCAAAATAACTCTTCTTTTGAAAGTAAAAGAGTATTTATTTCAAGAATTAATCGAAGATTTTATAAGAGTATCTTCCTCTATTTCAAAATACTTATTGATTCTTATGTATGATTGGAATTAGTATTCCATATTATCATCTACCTTATTCAATTTAATTTTTTGTGATTATTTTGGCTATTAATGTTCTATCTTTATACCATTCATCAGTTTACTTCGAATGGTTAGTGTTTTGGCTTAATGTTTGGGGAAAGCTATTTACATTTAATATATTAATGTGTGTGTTGTTTATGTTTATCCCCATTCATATGAGGAATGTATTGGACATAGTAAGTGTCAGGTGGGGCCCGCTATAGCCCCTCGGTGCATCGATAGGTCTCATGAGACAAACTACGGTCTTGGCACACGGCCTTGACAAAATGATTATTTATGGTCTTGGCATGAGGCCTTGACGGTATAAATATGTTGTCCTACATTATGCATTCCCTCATTATTAATGTAGTATTTATGGTTCATGTGGCTATTTGACTAGTATAATACCCATGATTATGTTATGTTATGTCAATATTTACTCAGCTCATATTTCTACCATATTATGTTCAAGTTCATTTCTAAAGGCATGTGTTTTCAATTATTCACCATGTATAATGTTTATGTTATCTTCTGTTGTATTTCATACCCTTACTGAGCATTTGTTCTCACCCCTTTATTGTGTTTCATTTCCACAGGGCAAGAAGAATTCTATTATGAATGACATGCTGAAATAACCTAGGAGTTATGGATGTTATCTAAGGAGTTTCTATGCTGGTTTTCATTTCAAGTTGTAATAATGAACTTATGTATGTATCTTGTTTCCAATAATACTAAACTACTTGGTCCTTTGGGATTCTTATTCCTTGTTTGTATTCCAATGTAACCAATAAGGCACTGGCTCCGTGTAACTGGGGTCAGGTCCTTATAGTTGGTATCAAAGGAAGTTTAGTAGAATACTTAGAAACTAGATTTAGAAAACATAGAATTAGGGAAAAGTCCATAAGTGAGTCTTTGAGGATATACATACAATAACATCCTGGTATTTTTGTAAGGAATATATTATGTGAATCATTCAAGTAATATATCCCTTTCTGGATACGAGCAGTTAGAGATGGCTCTGGAAAATATATACCTAGGAGTGAAAGCTCCGACAAGGAGTTTCGGGCTTGACCCGAGGTATCCTGGAATAGGACAACGGGCCTTGCTGAACTCTTGGTTATGACACTCACGGGGGATATACTTAGGATAATTCACGTTTTCTTTACAAGCCATTATGAAGGATTTAAATGTAAATTTTTCCTCAAATATACCATGTTTATGATTAAGAGATTAGCTATGCGTATAATTTCAATTTATGCTTAGTATTTTTCTACATTGAGATTATAAATCATGAATCATACCTTAATCTATTGTATGACATTATTTAGAAATGGCACCAAGTGGGAGGAATGGAAACCGCACGAACGCACATGTCCCTTTTAGGGATTTCCCTCTGATGCAAGATAATGATGTTGGCTCTGGTGCTGAGCAACTCAAAACTATACTGGGACAACTTACTCAGGTTATGAATAATAGCCTTACTCATATGGAACATCTAGATCCACCATGTGGAGGAGCTATGTTAGATCTCTTTATGTGACAACAACCTCTATCATTCAATGGGACTACAAACCTATTTGTAGCAGGGTAGTGGATATGTTCCCTTGAGAAGATATTTCTCGCTTTGGGATGTAATGAGAGAGAGAAGGTTGTCATGGAAGTTTATCATCTAACGGGTGATGCAGATCAGTGGTGGTCTTTAGTCCAAAACACAAAGGAGGAGGAAGAAATAGAATAGATGCAATGGAGGGATTTTAAGGAAATCTTCCTAGAAAAATATTTCCCTCATGAACAGCGAGTAGATATAGAGAGGAAATTATTGAATCTGATCCAAAAGGAGGATGAAAATGTTTCCAAGTATTAATCCAAATTTAAAAGGCTTGTAAGGCATGCTGCAGACTATATACTTAATCCAAGGATAAAAATTGATCGATTCTTTGATGGTTTAAAACCATTCCTTCAAAGGGCTCTTGTCTCCCAAAGATTTGAATCATATGAAGATATAGTCTCAAGTGCTATCAAGACAGAAAATGAATTCTCTAAGTCTTATGACTTTAAAGGAAAGCAAGAGAAGAAGAGGGCATCTAAAAACTCTGGGAAAGGAAATAAGGGAAGAGTTGAATTTCCATCATGCAGTAATTATGGGAAGAAACACCCTAGGACTTTTCTGAAGGGAATGTGAGTCTGTTACAAGTGCGGAGAAAAAGGCCACCTATCTCGGGATTGTAAGGCGAAGAAAGAATCTACCAATGTTCTATGCTAAAATTGCAGGGATATGGGACATTATGCACATGAATGTCCTAAGCATCAGAAAAATGTTCCCCAAAGAAGGCCAAGGGAGCAAGGCCAAGCTTATACGGTTACAACTGTGGAGGTTGAAGTTCCTAATGAAGTGGTGGTAGGTACATTGATTATTTCATCCAACTTAGACAATAGTTTATTTGACTTTGGATCGTCTCATTCATTTATATCTTCCCAATTTTCCAAGAAAATTAGATATATCCAATTTGATTTAATAAAGGAGTTATCAATTAAAACTCCTATTGGATGTATCATTGCAATAAAGGCGTGTCTATTAGTCCCCCTCATAACACATAAACATGATTTAGTTTCTAACCTTATCATCATACTAATGGTTGATATGATATAATTCTCGATATGGATTGGATCTCAAATTATGATGTGAAGAACTATTGCAAGAAGAAGGACGTTACAATTTTCAAGAATGGTGTATAATCCCTTATTTTTAGAGCAGAAACATCACCATGTGATTCTCATCTAGATCTACCCCCAGTAGATCTACTGAATTCAATTATTGTGGAGGAAGAGAATGAAATAACTAGGGGTGAAGAAAATAATGTTCAAATAGAATATGAACCTATTGTGCAAGAATATATTGATGTCTTTCCAGAGGATTTACCTGGACATCCTCCAGAGTAGGAAATTGAGTTTTCTATTGACTTAATTCCTAGTTCAAGGCCCATATCAAAGACCCCTTATAGAATGTCCATTGTGGAGTTAGTGGAGCTAAAGAAACAACTGGAGGAATTGAGTGATAAAGGATTTATTCACCCTATCGTTTCTCCATGGGGAGCCCCTGTTCTTTTTGTTAAGAAGAAATATGGGTCTATGAGGTTGTGCATTGATTACAGGAAAATGAATGTTGTTACAATAAAGAATAAGTATCCTCTATCATGAATTGATGATTTATTCGATTAACTTCATGGAGCCCAATATTTTTCAAAGATTGATCTTCGATCTGGATATCATCAGTTACTTGTGAGGAAAGAAGACATTCAAAAAACAGTATTCCGAACTAGGTACATGCATTACGAGTTTACAGTAATGCCTTTTGGACTAACTAATGCACCATATTTTTTCATGGATTTGATGAATAGAGTTTTCAAGGAATATCTTGATGACTTTGTGGTGGTGTTTATTGATAATATCCTGATGTACTCTAAAAGCTATAAAGAACATGAAAATCACTTGCGCAGTATTCTGAAAACTCTGAGAAAAAATAAATTATATGGGAAGTTTAGAAAGTGTGATTTTTTGTTCCAATCAGTTGTCTTTCCGGGCCACATTGTCTCTAAGGATGGAATATCTATAAATCATGCGAAGACAAAGGCTGTACAAGAATGGCCTACTCCGATGAACGTAACTGAGGTACGTAGTTTTATTGGTTTAACAGGTTATTATCGGTGTTTCATTCATAACTTCACTCGTTTAGCCAACCCAATGACCAAAATCACATGAAAAGGGGTTAAGTTTTTATGGACAAAGGAATGTGAAATTTTTTTTCAATAATTTAAGAGGAGGTTAGTGAACGCTCCGATCCTAACCCTACCATTGGGGAATGATGGGTTTGTTATCTATAGTGATGCATCAAAGAAATGACTAGGTTTTGTCCTTACGCAGAATGATCGAGTGATTGCCTATGCATCTAGATAGCTAAAAATTCATGAACAAAACTATCCAACTCATGATCTTGAGTTAGCAGCGATAATATTTTCTTTGAAGATTTGGAGACATTACCTATATGGTGAAAAATGTGAGATATATACAGATCATAAGAATTTGAAATATATATTCTCATAGAAAGAACTTAACATGAGACAAAGGAGATGGATTGAGCTACTCAAAGACTATGATTTCACAATACACTACCACCCGGGGAAGGAAAATTAGGTAGCAGATGCTTTGAGCAGAAATGGTCATGGAGTTTTGAACAAGATGAGAGTTGAAAGGGATCCTTTGTTCATGGATCTAGTAAATATGGATGTGGGAATTATCAAGGAAGGTAACACATCACTAATTTTTAAAATGGTTGCCCAAACTTCTTTACTGTAGAGGATAAAAAAATTATTAGGATAATGATGAGGAGTTTCAAAAGAAAATTAAATCTATAAATGATGGGAAGTTGACTGACTTCGCAAATGAAGGTGGCATTTTGAAATTAGGGAAGAGGCTTTGTGTTCCTGCTATTCCTGAGATAAAGAGAGAACTATTGGATGATGCACATAGCTCTAATTTCTCTATACACCCTGGTATCACAAAGATGTATCAAGATATCCGAGAAAACTTTTGGTGGGACAATATGAAAAGGGAGATTGCTGATTATACATCAAAGTGCCTGGTATGTCAACAAGTGAAGTCTGAGAGGAAAATGTCTAAGGGGATGATGCAACCACTACCCATACCAACATGGAAGTGGGAGAACATTACCATAGACTTTTTCACTGGGCTCCCAAGGACATACAGAGGAAACAATGCTATATGGGTCATTGTGGATCGTCTTACAAAAATAGCTCACTTCATCGCAATTAGAGAGGACTTCTCATTGGATCAACTAGCACTGATTTACATCAAAGAAGTGTTAAGGCGGCATGGAGTACCACTATCTATAGTATAAAACCGTGATCCTAGATTCACATCAATGTTCTAAAAAGGTCTCCAACATGATTTAAGCACCGAACTGAACTTCATTATGGCCTATCATCCTCAAACTAATGTCCAATCTGAGAGGAATATTTAGAAACTAGAGGACATGTTGAGAGCATGTTCTATGTAATTCAAAGGAGTATGGGACCAACATCTTCCACTGGTTGAATTCTCCTAAAACAACATTTTCCACTCGAGCTTCTGAATGGCACCATATAAATCCCTTTATGGGAAAAGGTATAGAACATCAGCATGTTGGGATGAAGTCGGTGAGAATAAGCTACTAGGACCTGAAATAGTTGAATAAATTATGGAGAAGATGAAAAACATTCAGTAGCATATCAAGGCAGCCCAAAGTCGAAAGAAGCGTTATGTGGATAACCGTCTACGAGACCTTGAATTCAAAGTTGGAGACCTGGTTTTTCTACGCATATCTCTATGGAAGAAGGTCATGAGGTTTGGGAATAAATAAAATCTAAGTTTTAGGTATATTGGCCCCTTTGAGATCCTTGATCAAGTCGGAGCTATGGCCTATCGACTAGCACTTCCACCTACCATGTCGAAAGTACATGATGTCTTTCATGTATCCCTCTTAAGGAAGTACATACAAGACCCTTCACATGTACTCTCTTTAGAGGTGGTATAGTTGGAGGATGATCTTTCCTATGAGGAGCAGCTAGTGAGAATCTTGGATCATAAAGACAAAGTTCTACGCAACAATACTACTCATCTGGTCAAGGTACTATGTAGAAACCATAAGTACAAAGAGTCAACATGGGAATTGGAGGAAGCAATGAAGGAAAAGTACCCCCACCTTTTTTTGGCCTAGATTGTAAAATGAAATTTCAAGGAAAAAATTTTTGTAAGGAGGGGAGACTGTAACACCCCATGATTTTGAAAATAAATATTGAATTCATTTTATAATCTATCCATTAAACACAACTTTGCCTCTACTGTGTTTTGGAATTTTAAATAACGGTCATCTAGATTTGTCATCAGTAAGTCATTTGGAGTTTGATGGAACAAACTTTTTTTGGTGAATAGTAACATACCCTTATGAATAGTAATATGAATATTAATATGACCCTTATGAATAGTAAATAATGATATTATTTTATTAAGGAAATAAGATAATGAGATCTTAATTAATCTTTCAATGTGAAATAAAACCAATTGGACCTTTAAAATTGTTATTTTTCGAATTAACTATAAATTTATTTAAAAATTAAATTAATATTATTTAGAAAATTAATTTTGAAAAATGGAGTTCATTTTTGAATTCTACACGTCGAAAAATGGTAGGGGTAAATTTTTGGGATTTTTCTGAAATTCTAGAATTTTTTATGAACAATGAAAAACGATAAAATACCGTATATACAAATTATCAGTTAAATACACTATTCATGACATCACAAGTGATGCAAGGCCACTTGGTTCAAACTCAAATTCACTTATTACTATTCGGGGTCACATGAAACAACACTATTGGTTGTCTTGAAGGAAATAATAAAATATGAATTAAATATTCAAAATTTACCCCTCTCCTCCACTATAAAAACCCATCACCACTCCCTCTTCTCTTCACTCCTATAAGCCTTGAAGATCCTCAAAGTTCTACCCAAATACCCATCCCTAGTCACTTCCCATGACCATGAAGCTCTTGGTCTTTCCAAAATACCTAAATCTCATCCCTTAAAGTGGTTCTCGAGAAAGTTATTTCAAGAGGTAAAGCACCTTTCTTTTTCTTTTAGTTTCATTTGAATTTATCTTCTTTTGTTATCCTCTCCTCACCTCATCTGTGAAAATGACCATGATAACTCTAGTATAATCTATATACTGGATTTATAACATGTTAATGGAATAAACATCATCAATATTCTTACTCCCTCCCTTTTATTTTTATAAATGAAATCAACGTCCATGAGGTTCCAATTTATAACCTTCGTGGACGACGAAGTTTCATTCTTCAATATTTCCTTCATTACTAGTAATTAAACCATATTGATGGTTGAAACAAACTATATTATATGTATTACAACCTAATTAATATTCAGGAACCATTATATGTACATATTATTAATTTATGTGAAAAAACTAGTTCATAATAATCCAAATACCGCCAAATAATCGAAGTGGTTGTCATCTAATGATTCATCCTCATTACATGTAACAAAATGATGGAAATGAACATTAAAAATTCTGTATGTTCATAAATAATATGTAATTTCAACTCTGGATATTTACAACCATTCCACATGAACTTCATTACTTAAAAACAAGTGAACCAATTATGAAAATCAAGAAAACAAACACCCCGGAACGACGGAATTCAATATAATAACTTATAAATAATAACATAAATGAACTAAACAGAATTATGATAAAATAAATACAGTTATATTAGGTTCTGAAATATGTTATTTATATGTATAATTTCATATTCCAGGACCTTAAGTTCAAGAGGGTAACACATTCGGACTTAAGGTAAGGGTTTTTCCACCCGAACTTCCATTTCCATTCGGGTTATTTTCATTGTCTAAATTACCTCAATGAAATTATTATGTATTATTATATACTCATCATAAATTATGTGTGAGTGTTCTATATATGTACACAAACCAGAATCCTTCTTTATTTTATGGTTAGTTTCATTCTTTAAAAGGATCTTTCAAATTGTTTCTGAAATACAAGCCTGATTCAAGGGAATATCTCAATTTCTTACCTATTTTAAAGGGAAATATCTAATCTGTTTTTTTGAAACCATTATATCTATAAAATAACTAATTTTTTTAAGAAAATATTATCTCACTTAAGTTTTGGTGCTATACAAAGATTTTTTCAAAAGAACTCTTCTTTTCAAAGTAAAAGAGTATTTATTTCAAGAATTAATCGAAGACTTTATAAGAGTATCTTCCGCTATTTCAACAGACTTGTTGATTCTTATGTATGATTGGGATTAGTATTACATATTATCATCTACCTTATTAAATTTAATGGTTTATGATTATTTTTGCTACTAATGTGCTATCTTTAAACCATTCAGCAGTTTACTTCGAATGGTTAGTGTTTCGGCTTAATGTTTGGGGAAAGCTATTTACATTTAATATATTAATGTGTATGTTGTTTATGTTTATCCCTGTTCATATGAGGAATGAATTGAACATAGTAAGTGTCGGGTGGGGCCTGCTATATCCCCTCAGTGAATTGGTAGGTCTCATGAGACAAACTACGGTCTTGGCACAAGGTCTTGACAAAATGATTATTTATGGTCTTGGCACGAGGCCTTGACGGTATAGATATGTTGTCCTGCATTATGAATTCCCTCATTATGAATGTAGTATTGATGGTTCATGTGGCTATTTGACTAGTAGAATACTCATGATTTATTTATGTTATGGAAATATTTATACATCTCATATTCCTACCATATTATGTTCAAGTTCATATTTAAAGTAATGTGTTTTCAATTATTCACCATGTCTAATGTTTATGTTATCTTCTGTTGTATTGCTTACCCTTACTGAGCGTTTGAGCTCACCCCTTTATTATGTTTCATTTCTACAGGGCAAGAATAATTCTATTATGAATGACATGCTGAAATAACCTAGGAGTTATGGATGTTATCTAAGGAGTTTCTATGTTGTTTTTCATTTCAAGTTGTAATGATCAGAAGCTTCTCCCTCCCGCTTCGGCTCTCAGCGATGCCCTAGTCGGTGATGTTGGCCATCACGGTAACTCCCCCACCCGGGGGGGACTCCTTTCTTTCCCTTATCTCCCTAGGCCTCCTCCCTTCATCCCATTCTCCAACCCTAATCTTCTCCCGCCCTTCCCTTTGATCGATCTTTGCCCTAAGGTGGCTGACCTCTTCTTCGGTTACCCTCAGCTTTCTATTTCGTCGTCGGAGTTCACAGAGGCCACGGCCTTGTTTAATCTGACCTTGGTTGCGCGTTTATCTCACCATCGCCCCTCAGTGGATGTCTTTGACTGCTTCATCGCCAGTGATTGGGGTTTGAGCAGCTCGGTGGTTGTTGGCCTTATTGATCGGCGTCACATTATGATCTGTTTCTCCTCAGAATAAGATTTGATTTCGGCCTTGTCTTTTTCTCCTCAAATCTGCAAAGGTTCTCACTTCTTCCTTTTTCTCTAGACATACGATCTTCATATAAAGCACGATTCTCCACAGATGGTGATTTGGGTTTGTCTCCTCGAACTCCCCCTTCCTTTCCAGAATACATTTATTTTACGAATGTTAGGGAACTTGATTGGCCATTTTTTATGCACATATAAGAGAACTAACTCGGTGAGTCACCCAATTTCACCATGTCTATGTGTGGAGATCGATGTTTCTATACCTCCAGTCGATTGGGTCTGGATCTCAGTTGGTGAAGAGTTCAGGTATAAGTAGAGGGTGGTTTTCGATTCGTGGTTCAATTTCTGTTCGTCCTGCAATATTCTCGGTCATTTGGCTGCTTCCTATCGTCGGAGAGGTAGGGGTAGGCAAGAGAAGGAGGTTTTTGACCTTTCCCTTGAAAACTCGAATATCAATCAGAGTCCTAAGGACCCCGAGAGTTAAAGATGTGTATGCAAGATTGTTGCACGATCTTGGTGTCCCCAAGTTGACAGAGCCGATAATGGGGAGTTCTCCCTCTTTTACTGAAACAGTTAAGCATGGAGGCAGTGTTCATGCCCAGGTGAATGATCAACACTCAGTTCTTGGTGATGTTGTTTCTCAGGAAGAATTTATGGTGCTCAAAGAGTCACAGTTCTCATTGGTAAGTGAGACTATCTCCCCAAGTCGATGCCTCCCTGTCTCATGCATGGTTTCAAAGCCTATTTTGATGCACAACTGTTTCTCGAATTTGTCTGAGGAGGGAAAGTAGAATGTGGATCAAGAGGGATGGAAAACCTCCATTCCAATATGGAAGTGCAAGCAGGCTAAAAGGCTTTTGGATCAGGAGGAGGTAAGTAACTTTATTGGGGGTTCCAAGTTTAGTTTGGACTATGAACAGGAGGCCATGGTCTGACCTAGATCAAGGAAAGGAAAACAAGGGATTCTCTTGACGGGAAACCTTCTGGTTTCCAAGGAGGGGAAAACCCAAGACCTCGGAAAGATTATTCAAATACTCCAAAGACAATAGTAACCAGATCGTCAGGTAAGACAAGGTGTAATGGTTTAGAGGTTGGAGCCGAGGAAGCTTCTGCACATCTCGGTGGAGGATTGGTGTCTGCCTTGACGAGCAAGATGCCTACTTCTAAGGATTTCATACCTTCTGATATTGGTGTTGGGGACAAGGAGTGTCCTCGTTTAGAATCAACCTCTAACAAGGAGAGAGGGAATTCGGGATCGGGGGAGGCAGTTCCCTTGAAGCTGGCTCTTTTTCCCAATGAAGGACAGCAGGGGATATCAGGTTAAGAGGCTGGAATGGTTGAATTTCCTTTGATGATCTCGGTGGACTCGCATCAGGTAGCTGATGATGTGACCATGGAGAAATCATAGGACCTTCTCATGCACTCTGAGGAAGAGATGATGGAGAAGGTTTTGATTATTCATGAGTCCAAAGAGGATGCGGAAAGAATAAACGGGAGACCAATCCAAGTTGACGTAGGTAAAGAGATGGGAGATTGGATCGATAAACAACATCTAATTATGACCAGAGGATTCAACGAGGAGAAGATTTTAGTGGTAGATTTCTTACAAGTGTGGGACAATCTGGCTTCTCAATTCGAAGGGGCTATCAAAACTGAACCAGATATAAAGGTATCAGGCTTGTCTTGGAAATTATTTTGGGAGGTTGCATCTAGTGGTTTTAAGCTGGTTTTCAATAACGCAATTATCTGCTATAGTATTGACCCTTGTTGAACATGTGGTTTCTCACTTTTTTCCATAAAAGTGTTTCCTAATAAAAAAATTTATTTTTGGAGTATGCCAATGTAACCAATAAGGCACCGGCTCCGGGTAACTGGGGTCGGGTCCTTACAGTGGATGATTTGAAATTTCCATTATGGAAAACCACATCATAAAAATAAATACTAAAACGCCATTTAAAAAAAGGAAGTTGGAAAAATAACGGTTACCCAATGTAACTCATAGCCAGGTTTCCACATAGGATAATATAGGTGGAAAGTGAAAACATGGACATATAAGAGAAAACTAACCATTGTGTTCTCATGAAGAGTGATAGAGAATGCGGTCATGAGAAATTTAAAAATCATAAAGTCATAACCTAAAGAGGATTTAAAAATGTCATTGATATCATCAAAAAAGATGATAACGGGAAAACATTTTAATTTCAAGACTCTTTTCCAAAAGGTGAATAATTTTCTCGAGAAGATATACTTACATGATTTTAGCACAATCTCACCCTTTTTTGTTCCTTGATCAATTTTCACTTCCTGTCTTATTCCAAGATATGAAGGTTAATTTGTAATTTCTGAAGAATTAGCAGATCAAAAGATCTATAAATAGAATGATATGTCATTCTACCTGTCTTTATCGCAATAAAATGGTTAGCACAATTTATCAAATATGCATAAATCTTTATGTTACAAAACATTAATCTCTAAAACGTCATCCAAATTTCAATATTAATAATTTCAAAAATGGTTACCCTTATAAATCTTCCAAAAGATTAAAATACAAGACTTTGGAAACAAGGTTACTAAATATCCAAAATCAACTTATCATTAATTCCCCAAACAACTTGATTTAGCTCTTAATTGTCACATACCACTACGGGAAAAACCATTTTTTACGACGGGTTCGTCGAAGGTGTTATTTGGGATGAGACAATCAACTCGTCGCAAATAACCAATTATTTGCGATGGGAATAGGCGCCTCGTTGCAAAAATTTATGTGCGGATTGGTGCGGTTTACGTGCCAAACCGCGCGAAACGGTATTTGCGACGGGTAGGCACCGCCCATCGCAAATATCGGGAGACGGTAAGAACTAGTTGCGATGGGGGATCCTCCATCACAACTAGTTCGACCCTTTGACGGTATTTGCGACGGGATCCGTCGCAAATAACCGGCGACGGTAAAAACTTATTTGCGACGGGATGTTGTCTCTTTGCAAATAGTGTGTCAGCAGATTACTTTTTGTGCAGGGCCCGTCGCAAATAATCTTTTAACCGCCGACCGTAATTAATGCGGCAGAAGGTATTTGCGACGGGTCTCGTCGCAACTAATCTAACCTATATATACCCCCATCTGTTTTTTCTTCCCTCCTCTTGAATTCCTTCTTCCTCTGCTTCTCTAAACTCTGATTTTAGAGTGAAATTTTTTTGAGAGTTAGTTTTTTTTACGAATAAGTTGTGAAGTCGTCTACAATTATAAGAGATCAAGTTTAAAGGTATTTATGTTTTTTTTAATTTAATATTTATTTCATTTCTTTATATTAATTTTAATTATTGTCGATTAGTTGTAAATAAGTTAGATTTAAATTTTTTTGTCATCAGTATTTACTTTTAATAATAAAATTAAATTATTAGTACTCATTCTTAGTAATTAGTAATAATTAATAATTATTAACGATAATTAGTAATGTATATAAATAATTAGCGGTAATTAGTAATTAGTAGCTGTATTTTGCAGTAATTAATAGAAATCAACACTAATTAGTAATAATTAGAAATAAATAGTAATAATTAGAAAAAAAAATAATAAATATTTATAATTAGAAATAAATAGTATTAATTAGTAATAATTACTAATGAGTACTAATAAATAGTAATAAATACTAATAAATAGTAATAAATACAAATAAATAGTAATAAATACTAATAAATAGTAATAAATACTAATAGATACTAATAAATAGTAATAATTAGTAATAAATACTAATAATTAGTAATAAATACTAATAAATAGTAACAAATACTAATAAAAAGTAACAAATACTAATAAATAGTAATAAATACTAATATATAGTAATAAATAGTAATAAATAGTAATAAATAGTAATAAATAGTAATAATTTGTAATAATTCGTAATAATTAGTAATAAATAGTTATAATTAGTTATAATTTGTAATAAATAGTAATAAATAGTAATAAATACTAATAATTAGTAATAATTAATAATAAATAGTAATAAATTGTAATAAATTGTAATAAATTGTAATAAATAGTAAAAAATAATAATAATTAGTAATAATTAGTAATAATTAGTAATAATTAATAACAATTAGTAATAATTAGTAATAATTAGTAATAATTATTAATAAATAGTAATAAATAGTAATAATTTGTAATAATTAGTAATAAATAGTAATAAATAGTATTAAATAGTATTAAATAGTAATAAATAGCAATAAATAGCAATAAATAGTAGTAAATATTAATAAATAGTAATAAATAGTAATAAATACTTAGTAATAAATACTTAGTAATAAATACTTAGTAATAAATACTAATAAATAGTAATAAATACTAATAAATAGTTATAAATACTAATAAATAGTAATAATTAGTAATAATTAGTAATAATTAGTAATAATTAGTAATAATTAGTAATAATTAGTAATAATTAGTAATAAATAGTAATAATTAGTAATAATTAGTAATAATTAGTAATAAATAGTAATAAATAGTAATAAATAGTAATAAATAGTAATAAAAAGTAATTATTAGTAATAATTAGTAATAATTAGTAATAATTAGTAATAAATAGTAATAAATAGTAATAAATAGTAATAAATATGATTAATTTGTAATAATTAGAAATAAATAGGAATAAATATGATTAATTAGTAATAATTAGTAATAAATAGGATTAATTAGTAATAATTTGTAATAATTAGTAATAAATAGGAATAATTAGTAATAATTAGTAATAATTAGAAATAATTAGCAATAAATATCAATAATTAGTAATAATTAGCAATAATTAGGAATAGTTAGAAATAAGTAGGAATAAATTTCAATAAATAGAAATAATTTGTAATAATTAGTAATAATTAATAATAAAATCAATTATAATAAATTTTAATAACTTGGCACAGTTTCTAATGGATTAGCGGCACTCCTTTTGCTTGATTACTCTTCTCCTTTCAACTCTCACCGACACAAAACATTATGAAAAGTATGCTTATACATATGCATATCCAATCTTGTATGCACGAGTTTGAATATGCATTCGTAGGATAACATTTTTCAAAATGTCTTTAGGTGGTGAAAGTTGTAAGAAGATGATTCATCAATGAAAAGGGGGATCTTTTGTCCGATAGTGAATTTACTTGTATCTTTTTCACACTCAAATCCCAATGAATAATTTTATCGGAGGTACGCTTATACATTCTCGTATCTATGAGAATGAATATGCATACCTCCAAGCAGATTCTTCATTGTGATTTTAGTGTGAGAAATTTGCAAGTAAATTAGCATTCGGACAAAAGAGTAGCAGTCAATCCACTAGAAATTGTGTCTCCCATAATTAATGGTAATTATTAAGAAGTAGTTGTAATTATTTATCTTCTTTTTTCAGATAGTGTTTTTCTAATTTTAAATTATTCAAAAACAGTAATGATTTTATATTTTGTAGAAAAATATTGAACAAGAAAGTCGAGAACAATCATTATTAGATGATCACACTTGGATAAATCAGCATAGAAATCCAAACAGTTATAAATTAAATCCTGTATATATTAAGTGTGTTGAAGCTTTCCTATCATTTTCATCATCAAAACCATAATTTGTTTCAGAAGGCACAATTAAGTATCCTTTTAAAAAATGTGCTCTGAGATCATTTGACAAGGTTGGGGGACATATCTTGTGGTTTGGTTTTCAACCAGATTATGTTTTTTGGTATCAACATAGTGAACACAGTTCCAGAGAAGATACTAATAACTTTATTCCGAATCTGTCACGGTTTCAAAATTTAGTACATGATATTGCCAGTCCATCTGTTCAAGAAACTGAAACTCAGGATGATATTGATTTAACTCCTGAGTTGGAACCATCCGAATCTTTTGATTTGTTAAGGTCTACTAAGGATACATTATATCTTGGTTGCAAGATAAGAAAATTATAAGTGGTTGCAAAATTTATGGCTATTAAATCAGATAATGCAATGTCAAACAACTGTTTTGATCAGATATTTTTTTGGTTAAAATGTTGTTACCTGAAGGAAATGTGTTGCCTGAAAATTACTATGAGAGCAAGAGGCTGGTTCATAATTTGGCCTTAGTTATCAGAAGATTCATGCATGTGAGAATTATTGCATCTTATATTCTGGTGAAAATGAGTTGTTGGATAGTTTTCCCACATGTGGACAATCGAGGTATAAAGAAACTCAACCGAGGAAGTATGGATCGATTCCTGTAAAACTGTTGAGATATTTCCCCCTTAAACCCAGGTTGAAGCATTTATTTATGTCTTAGAACACGATGTTAATGATGTCATGACACAAAACCAATATTTAAACCAATAAAAGCTTGAATCATCCATCTGATGGTGATTCATGGAAAATTTTTGATCGACTGCATCCGCCTTTTTCTTTAGAAGCCCAAAACATATGATTGGGTCTTTCTACTGATGGTTTCTATCCGTTTGGTTCTTATGGTATTCAGTATTCATGTTGACCTGTCTTTATAACTCCGTATAATTTACCTCCATGGATGTTCATGAAGGAGCCTTATATCTTTTTGACCTTATTAATCCTAGTATATCTGAAAAATTATATTGATTTTTATTTGAAACCATTGATCAATGAGTTAAATTCATTGTGGAGTAATGGTGTTAGTACATATGATGTTGCTTTGAAAAAAAAATTCATAATAAAAGTTGCATTGATGTGCATGATTAGTGACTTCCCAGTATATGGCATGTTATCTGGCTAGAGTACACATGGTCTGAAATAATTTCCTCATTGTATGAAAGACAACAAAGCCTTTATGCTCATCAATGGATAAAAACCTTTCTATTTTGACTGTCATCGTAGATTTTGTCCAACCAATCATCCTTTTCGGAGGAACAAATATCATTTCAGAAAAGGCACAATTGAAAGGGATGAACCTCTAAAAATGATCTCAGTTACAGAGTTAAAATAAATTTTATTTTCATTACCTCCCATCACATTTGGACCAAAAGTAAACCAACAAAAAATTCATGGCTTCGAGAAAGAACAAAATTGGGTAAAATGGAGCATATTTTGGGATCTTCCATATTGGTCTAATTTTTTGGTATGTCACATGTTGGATGTCATGCATATTGAGAAGAACTGTTTGATAGTTTATTTCATATAGTTTTGGATACACCAGGTAAGACCAAAAATAATGTAAAGTCACGATTAGATCGTGTCCAAATTTGCAGACGACCAGAACTTGAACTATTTCAAAATGTCAGATCACAGAGATTAATGAAGACAAAAGAAGATTATACACTATACAATGAGGGTCGCTTATTATTTTTTCAATGGATTATAGATTTGAGACTTCTAGATGGCTATGCTTCCAATTTGGGTAGATGTGTTAAGAATGGTCATATTACCATATTAAAAAGTCATGATTGTCATGTTGTAATGGAAAGACTTATGCCGATTGGATTCAAAGGTTTGTTGAATATTATGATTTGGTATTCGATAACAGCCATATCATATTTTTTTGAGACATTTGTGCGGAGACAACAGACTATGATGCACTAAGTAAACGGGAATAAGATGTTGTTGTCATTATATGTAAACTGGAAAAAATCTTCCCACCAGCTTTCTTTGACTCAACAGAACATCAGATATTACATTTTCCACATGAAGCTATATGTGGAGGTCCAGTACAGTTTCGATGGATAAACCCATTCAAGAGATTCATACAGAAATTGAAGAAAAAAGTACATAACAAAGTATCAGTTGAAGGCTCAATTTTTGAATCTTATTTCCAAGAGAAAATTGATTTTTTATGCTCTTAATATTTTGAATCTGAATATCCCTCAAAACATGTGACAGAACTAGGGTAATGTTGATGATGAAATGGAAAATCAATTATCAATTTTTAATCAGCCAGAGCTTGGTTTTGGTGGAGTTCATGAATGATGGATTTCAGATGATGAACATCACAGAGCTCATACATATGTTCTGCTCAACTGTGAAGAAATGACATCATTTGTACTATGAGTGATTCTATCACTTATTCTATAATTTATGTTACAGTATGTAAACTTATTTTATTTGTAGGTTATATGATAATCATATCAAGAAACCACTTCCACAAATTACAACAGATGCTCTTGAAGAATGTCGACAAAAAAAAAATTTCAATGGTTTCAAAAACTGGTAACATAAATTATTGATGGTTTAACATATCAATTCAATTTATTATTTATTATATTGATAATTGTTTTAAAAAAAATTAGGTGTCTCAGCATACTGATAAAACTGATAATCGACTGTGTATATTGAGTAACCCACCATCCAAAATGGTTAAATCTTATAATGCGTATGTGGTGAATGGTTTTCGATTTCATAAATGTACATATAGGGAATAAAAAACAATTAATAGTGGAGTTTTCTTGAGATAATTTCATCATAGAGAAACTGAAGTTGACTTTTACGACATGCTGTATGAAATTATTGAATTGTGTTATCTAGGGAAAAATTATATAACAATGTTTAAATGTCGGCGGTTCAATATTGAGAGAGGCTTGCATGTTCATCTGATTTATGGAATCGTCGATATTAAATATAATATTATTCTTAAATTAAATGAAAAAATTTTACTGGCTCAATAGGCACATCAAATATATTACGCAAAGTACTATGCTACTTCAAGAGACCTAAGTGATTGGTAGAGCATAATAAAAATGAAATCTTGGGAAAATAATTTTACTCAAACTGAATGTAGTTCCAATGAAGTACAAGGAATTGAAATTTTTCAAGAGAATACAAAAAATCCATTTTTTCACAAAGAGACATGAATATCAACGATGACACCCCAAAATTAAGGGTCGATGGTGACGATGATGTTTATAATGTTACAAATGAATTTGAAATGGAAAAAGAAGATGAAACTGAAACTCATATGGATATTTATGACGACGATGATGAATATGAAGACATTAAAATATTCATATATAAAGATGATGATGCAGGTGAATATTGACACAGTTAAATGTTGGTTATAATCATAACTAATATATATCTATATGTAATAGTTATTTTGAAATATCTTTTAACAAAAATTATTTTGTGTTTCAAATGGACCCTGATCTATTTCATGAGTTTTAGGAGGCTAAGCTACCTTTGGATGAGGAGGATTTGAGATCATCTGACCCTCAGCCTATTGGTGGTTCAGGGGGTATGCAGACGGGGCGTAGTCTTACGCGGCTGATGATTCATGACCCTATCCCCGAGTGACGTCCACGTCTTGGTTTCGATCCACTCACGTGTTTGTATGGTAACCTGTTTATTTTAGTTAGCTTTCATTAATTTATTTATATACTAATTGTTTGATTATTTGTTCTTTTTTTCACAGTTTTGCGCTTGTAGCTGTTGGACAGGGGAGCGCTATCTTGCGCAATTATTTTTTTCATCCATGGATCACATGGGAACAAGTTCCCATTGATGTGCATCTTGGAATGTTCAATCATTGGTTGGAATGTAAATAAATAATATTTATTTAGAAATTCATTTCATTAATAACTTGATATTATAAATTATTTGTAGGGTTTGTGGTATCACATAGATGATAGCATGCATGGCGCTACCCACAAGGCATGTGAGGTATCTATTTGTGAGCGTTTCCGTCGGTTTTTTCACAATTTGAGAAGGAGAACAATTAATAAAGTAGGAGTGACAATATTTGATGATTCATGTAGAGCCCACTAACCAAAGTATATTTCATCTCATGTTTGTGATGGATTATGTTCACACTAGTTGAGTGGTGGATTTCAGAGGAGATCTTCATTGGGCCGACAGAACTGGGGGAGACAGGAGGTGGCACATCGAGCTTATAGTCGTACATTCAGTATGCATAGAGAGAATCTCGTAAGTATCTTTTTTAAATATTTTATATAACATTAAATATATACAGTTTATTTTATATTCATATAGGCAGTCAAACATCCCGATATTACTGAGTATGACATTTATTGGAGGATATACAGTGATCCAGACACTGGAGAGATTAGAGGTGATCGCCAGCATCAGATTATGGTCAGTATTATTTCTTTTACAGTTTGAAAATTAACTACATATAATATTTTCACTATTTTAATTTCAAATTGAAATGGAAGGAGTTATATAAGGCCGCAACCTCTCACACATAGGCTGAGAGTCAGGCTGAGATGGCTTATCAGACTAGCACCAACCATTTCGATGAGGTGGCATGGATGCAGGCGACCCAGTATACCTTCGAGAAGGGCAGAGTAGTTGGTATCGGCTCTCATTTGACTCTTGGGACTTATTATGGTACTACTACGATGACGGCGTCCAGATCGAGAGGAGCTCGTGGAGAGGCATCATCTTTTGGCTCACAGTATCAGGAGCAGTTGTGAGCTCAAACTGAGCTTATAGAGAGTTTTCAGAAGCAGCAGGAAGAGATGTGTCAGCAGCACGAGGAGGACATGCATCGATGGCAGCAGCAGCAACACGAGCAGATAGAGTACATGCACCGTCTAACTCGTAGTTTAGGGATGGAGTTTCCTCTACTATCTCTTCCAGCTCCTCCAGCTCCTCCAGAAGACTATCCCCCCTAGTGATTTTTTTGTTCTGTTAAAAACATTTGAATTGAACGTTTGTTGTAATATGAACTATTTACAGTTTTTGTCTTTTATATTGGTACGAATATTACATAATTTATTATTATTTTTATTATTTTCAATACTATTTTTATTTTTTATTTTTTATTAGTATTATATTTTTAACGTTTGTTTATTTTACTAATAATAATAATAATAATAATTTATGATTTTTTTATTTTATTTTTTGCAAATATTGAGAATTTTAATTTTTTTTATTATTTTAATAATATTAATATTATTTTTTCATTAATCATAATTTTATTTTATTTTTTTATTTTATTAAGTATTTGCAAATATTGAGAATTTTTAAGTTTTTTTATATTTTTTATATTTTTTTATTATTTTAATAATATTAACATTGTTTTTTCATTAATCATAATTATATATATTTTTTAATTTTATTATGGATTTGCGATAGGACATTTTGCGATGGGGTCCCATCACAAATAGATTATATATATATTTTTTAAAACTTATTTGTGACGGGTTACCTTACCATCGCAACAGGTTTATAACATAAAGCTATTTGTGACGAGTCGTCGTCCCGTCACAACAAGTTCTTGTATATATAATGTATTTAATCAGAGATCTATTTGAGACAAGACTGCTTCCCATCGCAAGTAGTATTTTTTACGATGTTCTCATCACAAAAAATACGGGTTACGACGCCTTTTTATGCAACGGGCTATTTGTGACGGGACCCCGTCACAAAAGAGTTTTTGCGATGGGATCCCGTCGTAAATAGCCGAAATTCCAGTAGTGTTTTTAAACATGTGAAGACCATCATCACGTATTCTCTTTAAATATGGAAATAACCTGAAAATCCATATAATTCTTCATTCCTTACATAAGCACTATTATTATATCAAAACATTTTCCTTGGAATATTGGGTTCATCCTTGTACTGATAGAATATTTGATCTCATTACTCCAGAATCCATGTAGATAATCACAAGATTTTTTACTAATGTATGAACAATATTTTTTTTATAGGGATTATTCATTCAAAATAAAACATGGAATTCCCAAAAAGGATAAGGGATAAGTATTACCTAATTATCATAGTTCACTTCATTTGTTATGAAAACATAAGATTTTCTTTTTTTCCTTTGTCCTGAGAGGTTTTTTGGGCTTACCATCCACTTTAATCCTTGGATTAGGGAACTTATTAGTGTAATACCCAAACTACTTACAATTGAAACACTGAATTATGAGTGGTTCACTCTTTAGAGATTTATTTTTATTTCCTATTACTTCATCTATCAAATTCTCTATGATATTATTTCACACACTTAAAACATTTACCAGTCCACTTAAGACAATTCCCTTCATACTCCCTTACACAATTTGAGAAGAAATTAAATCTAATATTCTTCTCTCCATAGTTTTTAGAGTTTCCTTTGAATCATATCCTTATTTTCTTATCATAACCATGATATAGATTGGAAACTTCTATCTCCCATTTTGTAAGATGAATATAGGAAGTTACTTACTCGAAAAAAAAGTTCTTGAACTCATCCCAATCCTTGGAGACAATTTTATCATGTTTCTATGTATTCTTGATAAAATTCCACCACTGATTTACATCACCTTCCAAGTGATAATTGCCCAACATAACTTTTTCATGTTCTAAATAATGAATAATGAAAAATATTTTTTCAATGGTATAGATCCATTTCTCAGCAACACGTGTATCAGTCATTCCACTATAATAAGGTGGATTTTTCCTTTAGAATGATTCAAGTAAATGTTTTTACCTACTTTGTTCATTTGTAAGTACAACATAATTCATGTCTTGATAAGGTTTTGTGGTCAAAAAAATGAGTTTTTTAATTCCATTTCCATAAAATTTGGTTGATATGGAGGGCCATCATTGAATTTTCCATTGTATTACTCATTATCACACTTTCTTTAAGCTCCATCCATTGACTAAAACCAAAATAAAATATTGTGAGCAACACTAATAATACTGGGAAAACTTCATAATCAAGGTAAATTACCTTCAATATATACCACCTTAGGTTTAATCCTAGTTTGTTCAAGATCATTACCAAAATTATAAGATTATAACCTATACTTAGACTTATCCTTAGAGACATCCCTAGACATATAATTATAAACATCTATAGGGATCTCACTGATGTTTTATCAACCTATTTTCTAAAGGTTGACTAAAGAATTTCTCTCATACCAACTATAATGACCCATTCTTAACGTACATGGATATTACATATTTTGTTTTGCAAAAAATACATACACACACCTAAAGACCATATTAGTTTCATGCCTTTGGAAACATGGAAGCATAAAAGATAGGTTCATAAAACATCTACATTTTCTCCCACCAATTTATTCATATCTAGAACCCTTTTTGACACACCATACTTAAAAAAATTATTCATATCCTGGGTAAAAGAAACATATTAAAAGGGTGAGATCAGATGCTTAGTAAGGGTTAACAATATAGATATGTAAGCATAAACATGAGTATAAAGCGTATGAGAATGGGATAATAACATTATAAGATCATACCCTGAATATAAAATATCATAAACATGGATCATGGAATAAATATTGGTTATACATAAGACATGAATAATTAGGTAATCAAATAACATGATCCATGAGATCATAACATTGACATAAGTCATAAAATTGTGGCATATACATAAACTTGTAACTTTTTGAACATGTATAAATCATAACAGGTTCACTCATTAAATAATATACATGAAATTATTCCCTTTCCTAAACATATAGACATGAAAACTAGGTATACACATAAAATTATGGACATGAAAACCAGGTCCATGCATATAATTGTGAACATGAAATCAGGTTCATGCATAACATATATATCTCATGAGTTACCCATATTTAACAAATTCATTTGAGGGAGATATTGGTCCCACCCTTCACATAATGAAAACCATATATATGTGTTCCACAAGAATAGAAATCATATCAGAACCCATAAAAAGAAATGTGTTTCACAAACATTTCATCAAAACATAACTCATGGAAAAGAAACATAATTTATAAAAATAAATCCATCATACACATAAAATATTCAAAGAAATAATAAGAATAGTATCATTGGATCATATCCCCATTAAAACATATGTAACATAAAATAATGTTATCTTAGATGGAAAATAATTTTGAGAGATCACTTGAAATCATTCTTGAGGAAAATATCCTTTCTGTTTTGAAAAAAAATTCTTTTTAAAATTCCACACAATTTTAAAATAAAAAATTTTAATTTAAAATAAACTTGTAATATTTTAAGGGAAACTTAAAGGCAATAAGGAATCATAAAAGTATAAAAATCCATTTTTACCTTATAAGTTTAAAAAACATTCTATTTTTACTGTTGCTATAAAAGTCACAAAGTACCTCGTTTGGAAAATAAAAAAAAATATATTCCTTTAAACCATTTAATAAAAATTAAAACATGGTTAAACATGACATTTAATATTCATAAAATAATAGTAAAAACCTTTTTTAATTTTTTTATAAAATGTATATGTGGAGGATAAATATTCCCTAATAGTGATTTAAAATGAAACAATCTTGAATGTTGATGAGATTGTGGAATAAATACTTATCACTTTATAATTAGTATAATCATAAACCCATGAAAGAAAGAAAATTATATGGATATGAAAACTTTATAATATTCAGGATAATGCCCATAAAATACATTCATGGGAGGTATATACACCACATATAATAAATAAGTAACATATATGGTATGTTTCCCACAAAAATAAAAGTGAGACGGAAAGCCTTTACCTTATATCTTGAATCTCATCACACTCATACAAAATTACTATATAATAAATATAAGTTTATTATAAATATATTAAAGAAGAAAATTATTATATATAATACCATATATTATTTTATTATGACTTTATATTACCCATTTATTAACAATTCCAAGTTAATGTTACGCTTCAGGTAATATCTCCATTGTTTTTCATATGTGTTTTGATTTGTTATATTTTTGGACCTAATACTTATATCATAATTTAACTCTCTCCATAATGATAAACATGATATAAATATCATATATAATCAGTATATATTTATTTATAATAACTAATATAAGATAGAATTATAAAATGAAATACCGCTTTCATGGAGATGGTAGGTCGTACGTACGAATGAACATTGTTTCCATTTTCTTGTCATATTAAAAGAAAGAAGGTAAATGGAATATATATAATATAATTATAGTTTAATTATTATTACATATATATCATATACGTTCACTAAACCCATCCTTAATACATTACATGTAAATTGTTAACGTATCACATCGCTTCAAGGAGGTGACAGTCTACACGTCCACAAACGAAGTTATCATATTTGCATAAAATGGAAATCTTGAAGGTATGAGTTATATAATAATAAAAGAAGCATAAATACATTATAATTATCATATATATCATATAAAAACATAAATTACATCATTATTACCCACTATGAAAGTTTTAAATGGAAAAATGAATGACATCGGTTCATGAGGTGGTAGTTTGTTGTACTCATGGAGGATGATTGTGTATCCCATTTGATGGAAGTGTGTGTGATTGTAGGTCAAAAACATAATATAATAAAATATAATTATATTTATTATATTTATTATATTTATTATATTATATAAATATTAAATAAAAATAATTTAATGGGTTTAAGGAAGAAATAAAACAAAAACATTCATTGATGAGTGTTACCTCTTCTTTGGGTATCTCCTTTTGAGTTGCATAAAAGGGATTATTTTGTTGGATTTATGCCCAAATTAAGGATTATAGGATTAAGGAAGGGAATTTGGTAGGTGATTTGGACAGAGTGTGGCTGAACCAAATAGGTTATGAAGTGTGAAGAAAAGAGAAGAGGTTCCATTTTATAAGAGAGGGGAGGGGCACTTCTGGAATTTCTGAAAAGATTAATTTATAATAAATTCAATCTCAATAAAAAAACCATTAAATGAAATTTAATAGTTTATAAGATATTATAAGGTTTTAATCTCACAAAAAAATATTTTATACAAGTTTTGTGTAATTTTAAACGTTATCTTTTTTATTAACCCTTAGTTAACTTATTTTAATTTTAACTATGGTAACAATGTTTTAAATATTAAAAGGTGGATATTTTTAGTTATAAGATGTCAATTAAACCATAAATGGACCATTTATGATATTTTAGCCCATATAAAATCTCGTTTTTTTCTTTTTTATGATTTTTATGATTTTAACTAATTTAAAAAAAATTAAGTTTCATAAAATATCATTAGTGTCAATTTTGACACTATTCATTACATTGACTTTAATAAACTAAATACAACAATATAACTTCAAAATAATTAATTTAATACACCCCTAACATGTCATTGTTACCTATAAATTTTATGGAACACCTTAATTAAGTAAAATTATATTTATAATATCATTCAATTGATTATTTCATTAATTGATTAATTATCGCATCATCATTGTGTAAGTATTTATAAAAATTATTTCTTCACTAAAATTTAAAAATAAAATACCATGATTTAGATAAAAAAATTATATTTCATAATAATAAAAATTTTAAAGAATATATTCTATTTAATAACATATTAAAAATATTATACTTATTAAAAGTAAGAGTGTGACATTTTTTCACTCTCTTTGATTTTAATAATATCAAAGTCATTTTCATGGAAAAGTGTCCATTAAATTTTTCAATTTATAAAAATATGTGTTAAAGATCGAATTAAAATCATAAAATAATATTTAGGTAAGTTTTAGGGTATTTTTATAATATTTATAATATTATTTATACCCTTAATTACGTGATTTACCCTTAATTATGGTAATAAAAAATTATAAAATTAATATTCATATTGTACACAAATAAAAGGTACCTAATTAATAAATTTGGACCTTATGATTCAAAATATGTAATAAATTTTTATAAATTCAATTCACATAATTTTTAAAAATTAATTAAAAATTAATCATGGAGACGGGGCAAAATAAAAAGTCTTTAAAGTGAAAATGTTCAAAAGATTGGTATGTTTTTATATCCAAATTCAATGTAAAATTGATTCCAATGACCTAAATTGGGTTAACTGATAAAACATTTATCTAATTATATTTTAAAACCAATCAAAAATATAATTTAACACTAAATTATTTTGATGAAGAAGATGTTTTAAATTAAAATTCGGTATTTTTCACTATTCATCAAAACATGAAACTTTTCAGAAAAATACCAAAAAATAAATAAAAGTAAATTTTTATATTATTATTTCAAATAAGAAGTTTATTTTTTCAAATAGAATTTATAAAAGTGTCAAAAACTAGATTTAAAACAAGTGTACTATCAAATGTTGGCAAAACTGCCTTTTTAGAGAAATACTTCTTTTATGAGAAAAATTGAATTTGGACTTATATCATATATAGAAAAAAATATGTATTTTAAACATTATATTGAATATTATATATATATATATATATATCATTAATATAATCCAATAAGAGTTATTTTTTTATATAAAACACACTTGTGCATAGTTTTTTAGGAAAAAATTCCTTTTATTTTAAATACATTCATTTATAATTAATAAGTTAAAGAATTATATATATGTGTGTGTAAAAAATAATTTAATAATTAAATTAATCTTGTCCATACCCACTATTCTAATGTCTAGGTTATAATTTTATTTTTTAAATAATTATAAAAATAAAATTATGGTTTGTAGAAACATAGTGTTGCATGTAAAGCAAGCTAAGCCATTATTTCATGTAGTGTAAGCTTAACTTGGTGTAGTTTATAACACAATACATCAAATATATTTAATTTATTTGAAAAAAAAAGTTCAGAAAAACTCAGGGTGTTGCAGTAATATCTCAAGGTTCTCATTATAGCCTGAGATCTTCTTTAACCTTTAGATACGACAATTAATCTTTGAAAATTACTATTAAACAATGGATACCGAAATGTCTACACTGTAATGGTAAGAGTGCATCATGTATAACTAACTATATCCATTATATGGTAATAAAAAATTACTAATATATTTGATTCTAGGTCACCCAATTTTACAATAATACAATGTACTCCAATTAATCTTTTGTCGTTTGCATGTTCTACGATAAAAAATAGAGGTCTTATTATACAAAATACAATAAATGAAAAGAGGGATACAATATAGGAGGAATAATTTATGAATGAGAAGACACTTCAAGAGGCACTGCTACTCCTCATCCATTCCAGAGGTTGAATATGAAGCTAGAATCCAAGATTCACTATAGAATAATTCTCTCCAATCCAATTTCTCTAGCCCTACCTACAGATAATAGACCATCCTAACAATATACGGTACCCCAAAATATTCCCCCAACAAACCCATAGCTATCTACCCAACTAACAAACCCAAAACTATCTACCCAACTATCCTCTTGGATTCTTAGCATACCCCCCTTGGTCCCCTCAATATAATTTACAACTCCTCCCCTTAACATATTCCCTACCATAAAAATAATACCCACCTTCACATCCCCACTCATTCCTATCACTACCACCATCCCAAAAAACCACCTTGTCCTCAACGTGGGGGACATGTCCCATAGTTTGGCATTTTGGTTCCCCCCTAAAGATCACTTGACCATAATTAGACACGAACTTGGTTAAAATTCAATTAAAGCGGTTGGGGGGGTCTCCAGTGCAATTTCCCTACGATGAACTTTTATAACTCTATCAAGAAGATAAACAATTGGACACCATAACTAGAAACATAATGAATTTCTAGTGCAGTAGCCTCAAATTCAAGTCCCATTCCTTGCATGCTTGGTCATGTGCCATGCTGATTGTGCACTTGGCTGACTCTTATCGGCTCATTCCAATTTTGATGTCCTTTCCAGTCCCATACATTTCACACAACTTCCTATATATTTGTGTGATATTTTATTGTATAAAAATAATACAACATGTGGGATTTAATAAATCATGGATTTGATTCTTTATAAGGACCCCTTTCTATAAAAACATTCCAAGTAACCTCCCAGATGGTCCTCTTGACTTCTTGGACCAGCTCTAGAGATTTGAAGTTGGTAGAATTAAATTGAGAATTTTACATACCAAATCTCATTTATTAAGCCTATGAACTTGAAAAGGAGTGATATTTCCCCAAAACTCTAACTTCATACTTTCAACCACTACCAGAATTTATGTCATTGTATACACACCTTCACTGTTTCCTATTACTTTCTCACCCCATGGATACACCTTCATCTTTGGGTCATTTCCCTTATGTAGTTGGTGATAATACATTCTGCAAAAATATTGTTCCCTTTGAGATGGAAGAACCTCAGTCCTTACATGAAATGGAGACATCTTATTCAAATTGTGAAGGAAAATGTCTCTTGTCCCTATTTATTTAGTAGGGAAGACTCCTTTAGCTAACTCAACACTCTTTAATTTCTTGTAAATGGTATTGGTAGTGTTTAGTTTTCCGATTGTATTACAAATATACTCCTCTTTGTTGTTACTATTCTAAAAAACCCAGAAGTCACTAAAACTCTTTATATCAGCCACCCCCTCATCATTTCTACCCCTTTTTTGTTTCAAAGTTATAGGATCTTCCCCAGTTGTGATTCCAATATCCCTAAGTAACACTTTGTTGAGTTTTATTCATGTAAAATGAACCATAGTATATTTTTACAATAGAAACCAATGTTAAAGAATAATTGACATGAAAAGTGATTCAATTGAAAATTTCCTATTTTTCAGAGTTTTATAGTGATACATTCCTATAATAGGGCATGAAAAAACTAAAATTATATTCCTACTGGAACACAGAGGCTGACTAGTGAAGTCTAACTTGAGGAGTGTTGCATTTGGTTCAATCACTAATTATAATTCACCTAATCTATTTATTTTTTATTTTTTTATTATATATGAAAATGATGGATTTGGGGTTTTTATGTAATACATGAAATTAAAATAATACAATATAGAATTGAAATATAAATAAAGATGAAGATAGAATGAAATTATGGAAGAAATTTCTTGGTCCTAAGGTTGGGTAACATGGGTTCATTCATAATTTATTTTTTGTTTGAATTCAATTTGATAATTCATTTGGTTAAATATAATTAATGAATTTATTTTATTTTATTTATTGTGTGAGTGATTTTAGCATGACTCTGGCATACCAAACCACACCTCCTCTAATAGTCAAACAGGATAATACCTCAATAGAGAATGTTATTCCTAAAATACCCGACTCCACTGTATTCCATTTCATATCTTTGGAAAACCCCATCTCCACTGTGTGAAGAGTTTTCCCAAGAGAAGGTAGGGAAAAAGAATGAATCAAATAAAATTAATGGATTTAGAAATAGTGTTGTGGTGGATGACCACCGCACCCATGCAATACTCCCGCATCTACCACAAATATATTTAAAACAATTTGAATTGAAGTGAAATAACAAAGAGCATCGTGAAACCTCCTATAGGTACAAAGCATCAAGTTAGTCACTTTCCATTGTAAAGTGAATAGAGATCATGATGGAAAGATGGAAGGGAGAGAATGAGATTATGGTTGTAAGAAAAAGAGATATGGAATAAGAACATGATACACTTTAATAAAAATGTGACTGTATGTTACATATGAAAATAAAACTAAAATAAAAATAAAAGAAAAATAAAAGAAAATAGAAATCCTAATTGTCTCTTGTCCTACTCTCCTTGGTGACCTAGATGGAATGGGATGGAATGATTTGGGAAGGAGGATCTCTCCTCCTTTTATAGGCCAGAATCTATCCTACAAAACTTTTTGCGTTTTTGGCCTATTAAATGGATGATTCATGCATTCCATCCTTCATAAAATTTTTTGATATATGTTTTTTTCGTTCACCCTCAAAATTTAAGTTTAATTTTCAACCACGCGAAGGAGTTATATATTTTTCATTGACTATGACATTTAATGGTTGAGATTTCCAAGAAGCTTCCTCCAATGTATATCGTTCAATTTCCACCTCAATGGCTACCAACATACCTGTAATTTAATAGAGGAACACATATTGGAGTTCTAGTTCATATACAAGTTTAATAACCTCAATTGGAGGTATGTATACCGAATTATTCTTCTGTTTAGGAGGTGGGTTCCATGATGTTTTCTCGGATGATTTTCCAACTTCAATGATTTTTTCAGGTCTCTAAATGTTCAAATAAGATATTGGTCACGAATACAAGGTTGAAGGAAATAAATAAAGGAATCGTCCAAAAAATGAATCACTCAAACTGGATTAATATTTTAAATATTATTCACAAAATACCCTTGTGATTAAAATCTGTTAAAATTCCAGAATAAAGCAATTTTCATATTTTAGCTCAAAACACACCATTAATCCAAAATTATTATAAATCAGCTCAAATTGATAACTTTGGAGATTTTAAATAATTTAAATTCATATATAAAATGAGTAAAATATTATCTCTATCAGATAGATCTGTAAATAAGCCTAAAATCTTATTATCCATGTTTTCAGGATCTTTTTATAAAATTCTAGCATCATCATTTTTTCAGATCACTTCTCTTAGCATTTGTTCAGCATGGATAGTGATGTCTACATATACCACATTTTAAACTCCATGAACATGTGTTTAAATTTATTTCATCCAATAACATTGTGCAAACTAGAAGCTAGTTACATCATCTGTAACATCCACTTCTATATTTCTGAGAAAATTCAACTCCACTCCTATGAGATCAACCTAGTGGCGTGCCTCCATTGCTGGAGTTTACCAGTAGATATCCTCTCACGTGACCAAAATTTTTCGTGAACCCCCTATAAAGTAATTACAGTCCAATATTTTCTCCAAATCTAGGAGCATGATGCGACAATCCTTTCCCATCACCAAATTTCACTTTATGATAAAAAAATCTCAAGGGTCTTGATGGAAACATTGTTACTCAAAGCATTTTTTATGAGTGATCCATTTCTTGTCATCCCAATTGAAAATTTATTGATCCTTCTTTGACTAGGTTCTTAAAAATTTTCAAACTACCATTAAAAGGTCGAGGTTTTGAAGTAATAGGTGATCAGGATGTAAAAAATAACACTCTAATTTCTCCCCTTTGAGGATTAGAAAACCTAAGATTGATTTTTTTTAGAATTAATATGTTTTTATAAATGGAAAGGAAAAAATAAAATTCTAATGTATGTGGTAGTTGGGAGTGAGATATCTCTGATGAAAAATTTGATCCCAGTTGAGAGTAAAAAATACACTTTCATGGTGCTAAAGACCTAATATGTTTAAGGGGAAGGGAGATTATAGAATAAATTATTAAAAGGACTAAATGAAATTATAGAAAAAATGATTATCTGTGCTTTTAATATGAAAGGAATAAATAGACCTTTAAAAAAATAGAGCCATTTTTTTATGTCTAATGAGGTTGATAATCACAAACCACCTTCTCTACAAATACTCTTGGGTCACAGTGAAGCTGTGAGTGACCCTCTTAGCTCATTTTCAATAGGTTACAAGTTGATGTCAAACACTAAGGGTATAAAACATGTAACATGAGATTAATTACCCACTTTAATCCTAGGAAATAAAGAAAACCACTAATCAATACCAATACCGCATGTGAAATAAAATCCAAAAACCAATGCTTTTCATGTCATACAAAATGAGAAATCATAACATCTCTAAACATAATAACAAAAATAAAAACTCCTAAAGGAAACACTAACCAAGCACCACATCATGATCTATTAAAGTATAAACCTATCACTAAAACTACCTTTCAAATTATTTAAAATAATATATTAAACTAGGGGTGAGTATACAAGTAAAATCAGTAAGTTTCTATCTAGAAAATAACAATAGAAATAACAACTACAAATAGAAACACGAAACATGCATCACATCCTGATATAATAAATTTCAACCTAATAATCAAAACCATAATCCAAATTTTTAAAAACAATATATTAAAATAGGAGTGATAATATAAGTAAACTTATTAATCACTAATGATTCAATCATTACTGAACAATTAGTTGAGTATGAGACACTTCAAATAACATTAGTTCCAAAAATGTAATAATGTATTCTTGTGTTTAATGGAAACATGAAGTAATTATTTTGGCAATGCTCAATTAAAGTTAAACTATAATCATTAATATCAGAAATTAAAATTTATGTAATTATCACTACTGATTTAGGAATAACCCTTTCTAAACTGCTTATATAATTCACCTTGCTTCTTGTAACATTTATATTATTACTTGGACACTATATTTAAATACACATATGTGATGGTCATATTGTATTTAATACTAAATAATTATGATAGAAGTATAACATTTAGTGAATATACCTTAAGAATAAGTGACCACTTTCTTCTTGAATCCAATTCATTGAATTTATCTTCCATAGACTTATCTCATGACATGTGATGTGAATAGCCTCTTGTATAATTATCTACCTCTTTTCTTTGAAGGATGTTATGAAGATAACTTTGGTGAAAAACTTGACATTTACCTTTTGGCCTTGAATTTCAACTTCTTCACCATAATAACTAAAGATTAATATCTATTTAAGTTCTTATTTTCTTGGAGAATCTTACCCAAAAGGCAATAAAGTATTTTGTCTTTTTACTGTTCATTTTGTTGTCCTAAACGAAACTAGAGTAATTCAGTGATAACAATATTTTAAAGGGATGTATTGAAAGGTTGTAATACATATTTCAATTTATACATATTTAGTATAATCATCATCTCATTCATATCTTTCTTTACTTTCTCCTCATAGAATTCTTGGGGATGGGATAACATGTTGAACTATCCATGTCCTGATATTGTTTTTCAATAAATCTTCAAACATTGATGATAACATTATAATGTAAAAAATAAATTCATCATAAACGTTTCTATTGTAATCTTTCTTTTTATACTTTCTCAAAAAGTTTTATTAATAGTTAATGTGGATTACATTTAATAGAATTTATTATATTGTAGTATTTTTTGCAAGTGATTATCCTAAACATGTAAATTCATACTAAATAGGATATGTTATTTGTTCAAAATTGATCACAGTGAACTTGTGGTATTACCAACCATTGTTCTACAAAATAAAACATCATAATATTAATACTTTATGTTGATTACTAATTTGACATGATTGATTAATTAAATCATTAAATTTCTCCCACTATGTTATAGAACCCTAGTATCCCTGACTATTAGATTCACAATACCTAGTCGCTTGAGTATTCTTGTGGAAAGGATCCATGAAAACTCCCCTCATAGTCTATGCTATGGCTAGTCCATTACTTTGAGATTTTAAAGGTAGGAATTTGATCGGACAACCTCATTAAATCATGTATCATTTAACTTTTGAGTGAAGCTTCAACTTCTATAAATCATAAACATGATTTACTCATCTCTTTGCCTCTAAAGTGAAAACAATCTAGATATGACTACTTCTTTGGTTACATCATTAATTAAGTCAACCCAGAACTCTCATAATAACTACCCAGTAGTAGGTACCCTAAAGTAGGGCTAACGAGCACCTCATACACCCAGTTTTGTTCAAATTTAAATGACAGAAGGAATTATGACTTAATATATTTCTTTGAGATTTTTATTATTAATCGATGAAAGAAAATTATTTTTCTATTTGATATTACCTTAGTGATCACACTCACAATATGAAAATTTATTAAATAAAAACTTTTATCATGTATTAATTTGTTTTAATCTATGCATTTTTTTATTTTATGTGATCATGCTCATTTTCATACTCACAAAACCATAATAAAACATGAATAAATTAAATAAACATTATGATTGATCTTGAAAATTTATTATTGGTTGATCTATTGAATGTAAATGGAAAATTGTGACCCTAGGAGAAGATACTTGAGTTGTTTCTAACTGCTATTGAAGATTTCACCCTAGTCTAATGTTCCTATGTATCTTTTGGAATATTACCTCATCTTGTTGTGTTCTATGAATTATATCATCCTCAAAATTATATATACACACACCCAGAAATCCAAAAAATATATACATAAAAATACTGATTGATTCCCTAACCCTTATACATATAAATTAGAGAAAGACAATGCATAGATCATTAAAAATAAATAAATTATCACATTCATTGCATGCAATTGAAATAATTAATTAAATTAATTAATTAAATTTTATTTCATATATACATTGGTTTATTGATTCCCATGATTAGTTTGAAGTTAATATACATGCAATATAAAATTAATCATGCAATTAATTATAATTGAGGGAAATTTAAATGAATTAAAATAAATTTATTAAATTTTAATTCATAATTTAATGATCGCACAATCCTCTATTTTTTTAATGCATTGCAAATATTTTCCTAAATTTTTTAATCTTTTATTTAAATTGTAGGCCTATTGGGTGGCTCAAAAATCCCAAAAATGTTATTCTAGTCTATATCCGATCTTAGAGGGGCCCAGATGAGTCGGGTAGTTCCCAAACCAGTTACTAGATGGGATAGGGAGTAGTGGGGTGACTGGTTTGTTCCAAAGTGAAGGTAAGGTGTGGTGGTATCCACTTCCACCATGCACAATTTTTTTAAATGTACCCCTGCCAAGTTATGTGAATTATCAAAAAAGGCGACACCCCAATTTTAGGGTGGGAAAAAATTAATGGGGGCAACTTATCCTCCCCCTTAAGGAAACCTTTTTTAGTTCTGATTCGTAGGGTAATTCCCACCCATTTGTTTTTTTTTTTTCTGACACCTATAAAGGTGTCCCCACCCCCATTGTTGTTTATATTTTTGTTTTTTTGACTTCCAGTGCATGAGATGCACCACCTTATTTATATTTTTTCCATTTTTACAATACTATTACATCTAGGTTTTTTATTTTTTATTATTTATGAATTTTAATAATTGGTGGAATTATACCAATCATACAGAATAGTTCTGGCCACCATAATCGAGGGTTTCACCAGAAAATTCACCAGTGACTGATTCTGGGGAAAATAACATGTATATAACACACATTAAATTAGTTTTTATTAGATTTAAAACTTAGGATAACCTCAACTTAGAAATTTGATATTGGATCGAAGCCCAGTTTGGAGGGTTGATACCCTTACAATTCCCTCTACTCAAATTTAAGGAAAATTATTTTTTTCCTTGGCATAAACCATCATTCCATCTCTATGATACTAATTTAAGGTATTATGGCCCACCACAAAGAAGATGGGCCACAGATTTAAATATTATCACCAGGTTTATGTTACTTCATTTCCATTGGTTATGTGTAGCCTTTTAAAAAATATGATGATCTCATATGATGAGTTTAAGCATGAAAAATAAATCGAAAAAAACAACTTGATCGATTTGAAGGTGTGTTCAATAACTGCTCATTGATAATAGCTGTTACTTGAAGGAATTGAGGTTGGATTCCCCTATATTGTACGCTCATTATAATAAAATCTATGGGATTGTCTATTATCGATATCTGGGTACCAGTACTAAGATTTTATGAAGTCTTTGATGTCCCAACGTTCACCACTACACCAATATTTCGATCCATAAAGAAGAACATGGATCAAAGGATTTTATGGAATAATTCTATCTCTAGAATGTGGGAGGTAGGATAGATGAGATCTCAAATTCTAGTGGATAAATATCCACTCATAAAAGAGCTCCCAATTTCTTATATAGTGTAGATTAAACACCTAAAAAAGGCACCCTTACCCCCGTATAAGTAATGCCCGCTAAATAGGCTTTAAATAACATGATTTAACTTTCTAAATATTTCATAAACATCATTTATATTTTTTTATCACATACTTGTAATACAATAAATATATTATTTAATAAAAGTGATCCATTAACTAGACCTTTCATTCAAAGTAATATTAAATGAACCATGATTATTAAAAAAATATTCATTTGTTAAATATTTTACCATGCATTCACTTAATATATTTTGAATAATTTTAATAAATAAAATAAATACCAATTATTCTAAACTCTAATAATATGAATTTAGTTTATTCCTTAGTGACCATTTATACTCGAACATGTCTTGTACCTTGAGGTGGGGCACACCATGTCCAATACTCCTATTAATTAGAATAGGTCTATACATTTGAATATGCATAGTGTGTAACCCTTTATGAACTTATCTAAATAGTAGTGAATAATATTCATAGAATAATATAAGATTCTAGAAACCCAACTTGGCCCCTAAGGAGATAAGGAGTAGCCATACCAACAAAAACCTCCTACGAACAAACATTGTGTAATATAATCTCTTTGTCATGGGATATCTCATAAAGAAGGATGCACACTTGGTGTCATTATCCTTTCTTGCTTTATAATTCACTAACCTTACTAGAATAACTTACCTTATTCTACAATGACCATGTATTTAGCGAAGGTACTTCTATCTTTATCATCTTTTCCATAGATATAACATCATTTCAGAAGCGAAAAATTCTATCTTTATTATTCAATCAATGCCATACAACCAATGGATAACCCAACACAAGCTACCTCTCTATGACATAAATTTCATGGATTTCACCTTGCATCAAAGTACTTAATCAAATGGTATAAATTGAGAATAATATCAAGTTGAGAGACCAATACACGTGCTCATAAATAGGAATTATCAATGAAACATGAAAAATGTGGTCTTTCTATTGGTGAGTCAGTCCTTATGATCTCATCTAATCGAGATCACCGAGTTAACACTTCCTGAGAATAAGTATCAATGATTTTGATCCCCCAACACCTAATAGTCACACATCTTATGTATCCAGTCAACATTATGTATATAGAACATGAGATGTAAGTTTAAAATTATTGTCTTGGTATATGTAGGTTCACATTATAGCCTAGGAACTATTATAAACTTTTTTCTATGACATGAAATGTAATAACACCATATCAATAGTGAATGTTGAGATATCAACACTATTATGGTAAGTTTACAACATGCATAACTCACTGTATATATGATATGGTAATTGAAAAGTACTATTGAATTTGGATCTATGACACCCACATTTATAAAAAAACATAAATGGTTCCAGGAGAGGAATTCTATAGATCAGCTACACATGTACCAAAACTCTTGGATCATTGTTCTTTTATTACCAAGTGATAGTGTGGGAAACTAAAGTCCTTTAAAATATCCCTTCGATTTCATAAAGAATGAGTGATCAATTTAAGAGATGGAATTGATCAAATATTGTTCTTCCTTAAATTTCTCTCTCAAGTTTTAGAGAGAGATGAGGGGAGAGAACTCAAATTCATTGAAGAGGGTGTTCATAACATTTTGGGATTAAAAAATCTGTTTATATTAGGCTTCAGGTTTCAATAAATTTTATTTTGGTCCCTATAGAAACTTAACCTTCAAAAACACCAAAACACACACACATAATACTTAGTTAACTAGTCATAAGCATCATAAATATTTTATCAACATTTTTTGACATTAATAACATGTATCATGATATAATTCATACCATTTACTCAACTCATAATCTCCCATGATAATATTAAAAACCTCAAACATGTTATGTTTATTTGAAAAGTTTTATTTTATCATATTTACTTTTATCATTAAATAACGTATGAATACCTTGAAAAATAAATTCAATAATTATTATTATAAACTTGAATAATATCATTGAATTATTTTGATTATGATCATTCACACTCATACATTAACAAACCTTGTCACATGGGGCCCACTTCATCATAAAGTCGTATTCATCTAAATAGGTAGAACTTGTGGATACACTTAGTGTGTGACCATTTAGGGCCTTATATTAATAACAATGAGTCATACTAACATACCAAGAGTGATGTGTATAAATACATCATGATCCATAAGGAGATAAATAATTTCCTCAATATGACAACATCCTATGAACACATACCATGTAATATAATCTCTTTATCTCAAGATATCTCATAAAGTAAGATTCATTCTCTATGTCATTATCTTTCATCGTTTTATTTATTCATTAACATTACTAGATCGGATTACATTCAATCACCATGACCATGGATTTAATAAAGTCACTACCATCCTGATCAATGGTTTCTGAGATATATCTTCCTTTTGGAATAGATAAATATTGTCTTGATCATCCAACCAATGACATACCACTAATGAAACACCCAAAGCAAGCTACCTTGAAAAAACTTTAATTCCATGGTTTTAATCTTGCATCAATGTATGTGATCAAATGCTACACATTTATAATGTTCTCAAGTCAAGAAACCAATTCAGATGCTCATAGATAGGAAAAAAAATAACACATGAAACCGGTGATGTTCCTAGTGGCATGTTAGTCCTCATTATCTCCACTACTCAAGATCACCAAGTGAAAAATCCACGAGAAGAAGACCTAATTATTATGATCTAATAACACATAAAATTAATACATCATCCATGTCCTATAATTATGATGTATCTAGACCATATTATGTGTTTAAGATTACTGTCATAGTATCTCAAGATTCTCATTATAGTTGAGAACTACTACAACCTTTTGATATGACATGTAATCTAAGGACATTACTAAAAAATAGTACATGAAGAAGAAACATTACTATGATGGTAAGAGAAACACATGTATATATCAAACTATATACATGTAATGGTAATAAAAGTACATAAAAGAGCCGGGTCTAGGGAACCCACTCACAACACTAAATTTTATTTCAAATTTATTTACCAAATCCATATTATTTAAAAAAAATGTCTTCATAATTTATCTATTATAAGTTCTTCTACTTATCTTCATCTAATAAATATTACATAAGTCATTAATGCATTTCATAGCTACTTTTAATATGTCCCTTATTTATTTCATTTGTAATTTCATATTCCTTTAATTATTTTTTCATCATTCTTCCCCGTATTTTGCAATAAACTACAAAATATATTCATTTCATTTTAATCTCCATACTTAGAGAATTACATCACATTCATCTTTACAGTTATTTTACCCTATACTAACCTCACTAACAAACCATATCAATATTGTTGTACCAACACATCAAGTATATAAACACTCTTTGAAAAAATTAAAAATTAAAAATTACCTTGTATTATGAGGTTTTTATCTCACAAGATCAGGTACTTGAGATCCTCTAAAAATTATCACAAGAGACCACTCATCTTCTTATGGTTTTAAGAGGAATTATAGAACCATACATAAGAAAAATGGGTGCCTTGAATTTATAATTACATCTTGGGTGGCCAAACCATATCATGGTGACATAACCCATGTGATAGTTTTAAGAGATAAATGATGATTTGAAAAGCATGGAACCACTTAAAAAAATCCCTAAAATCCTCACAATCCATATCCTTTTATAAACCATGAATTTTACTAAGATCACCACGTAGTCTAAAAATCACAAATATTTTTCTCCTGATTTAATTATAGATTTAGGAAAAAAAACAAGATGTAGTGCTCAACAAAACATATTTTTTTTCACCATGATGAAAACCATGAGTGTTTCCAATCTCTGCGTGATAGATAAGGGTTTCACTAGAATATCTCCAAACCATGAAAAAACAAATAAGGATTACTCATGAACTTTGTATTGGTTTACGAACCACTACATAATCATATCTAAAAATAACCAAACTTTAATCCTCTATAACTATGAAACAAACCATGAATATGACAACAACCATGATAAATCTTAAAAAACTATGGTGTGGTTTGGACATAACCAAGATATGTTTTCAAAAAAATCTAAAAAACTCACCTATTTCCCCACAATTGACCTCCAAGATAAATTATTCCTTCTCCAACACCTCAAAATAAATAAGTATAGGACTTGGAAAATATAGGCCTCTACATTAGAAACCTCTCAAAAAAGTATCATCACCAAAAACCAAAAAACAAAATAATCAAAATAATTTATTAAACAAAACCATCATATGATATACCTATCAAATAGATCTAATATCATCAATAAACCCAAAAATCATATCTCAAAGGCATGATTGATAGGTAATTTATATGCCCTCACATTACATACCTCTCAAAACAGAACCACCTATATTTATTGATACACATATATCTTTAAGGATATATCATATTTTAAAAGAAATACCAATAAAAATTTACCAAAAAACCTCAATTAATGTACAACACCAAAACACTAGACCTTTTATAATAAAATATTTCCTAAAAATCCAAATAACTTGTATGATACCTATCAAAAATTAATCTCATCACAAAAAAGTCTCAAATTTTTTAACTAATATTGAAAAGAGTTTATAATATTTATGAAAAAAATGAAAACTTATTTTACATACAATTTAACTTTTTAAGTTAACTAAAATCAAGTCTACACCACTTTCAAAACATAAAATGAAATTGAATTTCAAAACCACTATAGGAAAATATAGTCAAAACATACTATGCACAACCAATTTAAATTAAAATATCAAAAACCATTTAAAAATTTCTTATGAAAGGAATCAAGTCACTTACTTAGAGTATAGTTCAATATTCAAGATCAAATATGATATTCAAAAACACCCCATCCACCAAGATCTTAATATTCTACTAGGAAACATAAATACTCACGAATGGTCAAGGAGTAATAAAAATCATGTGGCATTCATATAGTTGATGTCTTACCCTATAAAATCAGAAAAAAAATCAACTCGAACATCATATAACATCTCAAACTAATCAATCTAAGTGATTAGTGTTGTGCATGAACTCTATAGGGCCGCATTACTCTCTACCTTCACCTACCACAAGGCCCATAACTTGAATAATCCTCTTCTACTCTCAAAAACTCAATAATGACCTTTAACAAGACTGTATACCTTTAAAAATCTTCTTTAATAACTACATAACAATCCCTAACCTCTATCCATGAATTTAATCACAATTCCATCACTTGTTGTCAAATATTAGGTTTCAAAGAAAAATGAACACATCTTTATCACACATCTTCTTTGACTAAAAATATTGGTAATTGGAAATTAATATGAAAAACTAAGTTCCAAGATCCCATATACTACATAATTCTTATTGAAGCCCTTGAATTTATTTCATATGAAAATCCTTCAATATATGATAAATAAGCTCTTTCTTAACTAAGACAAGAAACACCTCCTATGAGATCTCATTCTGGAAACCATAATTCACCCTCCACCACATCCATTCCACATCAAAAAACAAACCAACTATTATGGTATCTTAGAATATATCATGGGACCTTATCAATTAAAATGAATCTTTAACCATACCTATTGATTCTTCATCCTTGTGACTCGATACTCCACGAAGGAACTTCAGTACATCTTTCCATTGAAAATCCAATGAAACATTATCTCAGGACTCATGTTTCTTATTCACAACATTTAGATGATTCTACAATGATATTTTTTCAACCAAAATATTAAAATAAACGAGGTTAATTGAAATAATTAAATCACTCATCAACATTAGTAAAAACATAACCTAAAACTGATCAATTTAGATACACAACAAAAAAAACTATATACTTGTGATTGGTGTGATAGAAGTGATAATCGGTAAGATTTAGTTCCCACACTATCAATAATAATGAATGGGTTAATGAATTTAAGGGTTTTATTTCCCATATTATCAAATTCATGTCCCTCCTCTATGGTGATATTTAAGGAAATAATTTGTATCTAATATAAAACTTGAAATATCATTGATGATTATCAACATAAATCTTATGTAAACTTTTTATTACTTTAATATGTTATTGAATGGTTTGGATATTCTCTTTCATTTATTGAGAATTTGTTTTACCAATAGATTATTCTCTCCAACTTTATCTTAAAATGTTAGAGTTTTTCATCAATTTCTATATAGATCCTCATATAGTTTCATTTAAATTCCTGAGTATAAATTATTACTATATGAGAACTTGAAAAATAAAATATGTTGATCCCAAACACCTTTGAAATTAATTAAGAAATATATAAACATATATTCCATGGTTAGGATAGTCCTTTCAGATAAATCATCTATTTTAGGATGACAATTTGAGTTAAATTTTAGTTTTTTATTCAATTATTGTTGAATATATCCCCAAGAATATTAGGTAAATTTTAAATCTCAACTAGATATAATTGTAAGTGGTACTCCATTTAGATTTACCACTTGATTTATATATATATTTGTAAGTTTATAGAGTGGAAAATCATCTCGAATAACAATTAAGGGTGATGATTGTGTATGCCAATCGACCACAACCAAAATGAAATTGTTGCTTTTAGAGATATTAAGGAAAACTATGATGAAATACATGGTGATGTTCTCCAATTTCCATGTTGGTTTGGGTGCTGATTACATAATCACCTTAGAATTTTTTTGGTATGCCATGTATTTTTGGAAGACCAAGAGTTGTGATGTATACTCTACAATATCATTCTTAATATTATCTCACCAGTAGTGATCTCTGAGACCTTTATACATTTTTGTGATTCTTGGGTGAATAAAGAAAAATGAGATATGCACATCATGCAATAACTCATTATTCAATTATAAAATTCAAAAGATGCATATTCATGTTTTAAATCATATAATTACATTTTTTTCAAGGCTAGACTATAAATTATTTCCAATTTTTTTATAGATCTATATCATCCTTTCATGTCCCCTTGATATTCACTTGGATAAATGTTTGAGAAATCATTTGAGAAAGGTATTGATTCACCACTTACCTTGTGATTTTCATGTATATGATTTTCATGTCCATAAATATTGGATCTATTTAAACCCTCATCATGGATAAGGTATCATGATCTTTTATACTGAGAGAATCAACTATCTTGATTTCTTTATCAGGATGGTAATGTTTTTAGTAATCATTTGTAAAATTTAACTATATACTTTTTCTTATGATTGGATCCGTATGTGTGAATATATATTTTACGATTTTTCAATTAATATATATAAAACGTTTCCCTATATTGATAATAAATCCTAAAAAATATTACTAATTCTAACTCTAGATCATGTAATTTTTCCCATGGATCTTTAATTTGTGCGAGATATAGGTTATAACATTTTCATTTTTCAAGATATTATAACCAAATACCTTCTTCGAATCATTATTCCACATCACAACCCCTTCCCCATTTGAGGGATGTGTGATTATATGTACAATGACCAATGTATTCATAAGTTCTTTAATGTTATATTCACATTCTTTTATTAAGATAAACTTTACTCCTTTCTGAGTTAACTGGTTAGTGAGTTAGAAAACCATGATAAATTTATCACAAAGCATCAATAATGTCAATCTAATACAAGAAAACTCTGAATCTATATCACAATAGTTGGGTTTTATTATTCTTAAATCACCTCCATATTTGAAGGATCCAAATACATACCTTCTCTTTTGATTACATAACTTAATAATGATAATTTCTAAATCAAAAATTCATACTTAGAAAATTTATAAAACATTTTATATTTTCTTAAGGCCTTCAACACAATCCTTATATTCTACTAATTTTCTTCCTCACCCTTGTAATATATGATAATATCATATATAAAGACTAATTTTTTTGAGGTAATATCTATGCAATATATTTATTAAAACCATGAGGATTTATAAGGTATTTTTAACTTCAAAAGGAATCACTATGAGTTCATAGTGTCCATATATTGTAGTTTTCTTTGGTATACCCTACCTTTTCACTATTAATTTATGATATCTTGATTGAAGATCCACCTTTAAAAAGTATTTATCCCCACAAAGTTTATCAAAATATTCATTAATATGGGGTTAAATTTTTTCCAACCATTTAATCCATATATCCCTTATTATTTGGTATTGAGGACCATATTAAGGAAGTAATTTCCATAAAAATTTGATAGTCCTCCTTGAAAAGATATAAGATCATGATATGATTTGGGATATAAAATGATATTTCCCTATCCAAAAAATCTAGATTATCTCTATGTAGATAGAGAAAATATATTCCTTATAATAAATTTTTTTACTAAAGGATGAATAAATAGATTTTCAGAAATTATTACTATAAAAATATCAATTGGAGAGGTGTTATACACTTGGGATGAAATAAACACACTATTAGGTATTTTCATTGATCACTGAACATCTAATATTTGGGTCCTAGACTAGTGTACACCATAAATCTACTTCACATTCCAATGATATATGACCAAGATGACATTTTCATGCTTAAAGAATGAAAAAATATATTTCTAGTCACAGTGATCTATTGTTCGACCATTAATGGATTGAGATATCCATTAAAGGATTACATTCATTATTGTATATAGTAATAAATAATGATTTATTCCTTCTTGGTTCTATAGGAAACTTCACACGATTCAAGATATTATTCATAATTTGATATAGTTGGGTAATTACAATAATGAAAGTTTCCATACCATCCCCCATCCCAATTGGTTTTCCATTATGACAATCATTAAAATTTACATCACATTAATTGATCCCTAAAATCATCTCATTTACTGTTATTTACTAAAACCAATATTGTTAGTGTTAATTATGATAACATATAAAACAATTAATGTAAACAATAATATGAATTTGAAAACATTAATCCCAAGATATCCTAACCTATGAAACCTTTGGTTCAACCTATGTTAATTTATTTTTTATGATCATATTCTTCTTAAACTAATCCCCAAAATTATCTAAACCCTACTTTTATATCAACTGTAACAACCCATAACCCATAGACACATATTCTACATCATTTTACATAATTATACAAAAAACTCAAGATTAAAATTCAGACCAATAACCCAAAGGTTCAATATATTTTGAGATTAAATATGAATTTTACCTTATCACACCAAACATCATAAATATCTTTCATAAAATCCTCCACACATGATTATGTACTAGAAATATCATTGCATATAAAACATTAGAAAGGCACCTAAACAAAGAAAATAGCGAGCCAAAAACCTAGTAAGGAAAAAACACATGATATATCGATTAGGATAACATGGGTTTTCATGAAGAATATTATAAAGGAGTGATCATTTAACAAAATATAGGTATGAAATCATATACATGATACATGACATACTAATATAAAAATCATAAAATAATGATCATGAATAATGGGAACATAAACATAAAACATAACATATAGATATAGAACATGTATAATAAAAGGATATAATAAACATATGTCAAATATATATACCTCTATTATCATTCTAAAATGTTTTGGATTATGTGATTGAAACAATACCATGTTTTGTTGGTTGATATTAGGTTTTCTATGTATGAAAATCAGAACCTTATACATTTTCTTTCATACATATACCCAAAGAGTACCACCGTAATCTTTGTGGTTACACCCATATGTTATACATGTTTAATGGTGACCTAGTTAAGATAGTTCCTAATGTTTTAAGAGGCATGAAAAAAATATTTGAGTTATGGTGGGATGATGTATTTTGGTGTGGTATCAATTCCCTAACCACCCAAGCTAAATAAAAATGTATCCATTTCCATGATCTTCTATTAAAGTCCACTTGTGTGTGATTTTTGATGAATTATGAGAACATATTATATTTTCTTATAGATTTTTTTGCATAATTGTATCTCATAAACCCACCCTATTAGGTTTCTATTTACTTGATTTGGTGTCTTATATTTTATTTATAGATTAATTTGGAAATCCTAGAATTGCATTTTTTTCTATAGAATAGAGCATACTTATAATATATTATAGTAGTATGTTTTGGCATAGTTTATCTAATAAAAAATATAGGGCTCTCTACCATTACATCAAAACATAGTGGACTAGGCTCACTACCCACATCCCATATATAATAATGTAATGAGACATAATCATTATTTAGTGCATTAGAGGGATATATAATTCCAATACCACTCATCACATAATAATATTTCCTTTAATATGTTTTACACATGAAAATGAAAACAACCATAGATCCATAAAAATTCCAATAATTATTAAAGTATGAAAATAAAATTCATTAAATAATAAATTTCATCATGTATAAATACCATTTAAAAAGATAAGTTAGACGATACTAGGAATATAAATCCATAGAGATGTAAATCCTCAGAGAAAGAGAAGAAATATAATATTAGGTTTTTTAAAGGGGGAATATAAAATTTTATTAACATAGATGAAAAATCTTTCAGAGAAAGAGAAGAATTTATAAGGTAGTCAAAAATTAATTTCCATAGTATTTTTATTTCATTAAGATAGTAAAAACAAAGAGAGGGTCAATTTGATCATTAGTTTCAAATGACAAAAAAACATGTAAACATATATAAGTTTAAGAAAAATTTCCTTCATAGATATCATAATGAAAAAAACATTGATAAGGGAAAAAAATAATGAAGAATATTCTTTAATATAAATATATGAATTGATATGAAATTTATTAAGAAATATTTTTAGAATTTTGATGTTTTATAAATAAATAAAATATGAATCAATGGATTAAGGTAGGATAAAAGAAATAAAAACTATATAAAAAATATAAAATTTAAAAATTCTAAAGGAAGTAAAAAAAATAGAAGAAAGTGAATAGAGAGATAAAGAGAGATATATATTGACCAAGTGAGAAACATAGGGAAACAATGAGAGAAGTTCTTTCCAAAATGTTAAAGTGGGATTTAAATATTTACTATAAACATGATATATCCTTAGAAATAAAAGAAAATGGTATTATATTTATACATATAATTATATATAAAGGAACATGGATATAGAAGAGAAAGATTAAATCAAGTCAATAATTGTTCCCCTTATGAATGTGGAAGTCTCGATCATCGTTCCTTATTTAGGATTTCATCGTATCCATAATAGTCAAGGAATGAAAATACGTGAGTAATTATTTAATTATTATCCTATATCATAGGATTATAATTATATTTATTTCATTTTAATATATTACTTAATAATATTTTAGAATATTTGGAATGTGTAAATAAAATAAATAGGTAATGAATAAGGTGTTACATACTTTGAAGAAGGTAGATCTTCACTTATAAGACTTCTTTGTAATGAAGTCCTTAAGACTCCCTCTTGTGACCATAGGCTCTTAAAAATGAACATGAATTGTATGATGTGAAAATTGAGTATATTTTAGAGAGAAAACCTAAGTATATGTGTGGGCTGGAATGAGTGGAGAAATAAACCTTTTATATATTAAATTTGAGTGACATTTTGTTTTGAAAATACTCATTCCTTAACGGTTATTACATGTAATTTTGTTAAACAATTGAACACTAAATTAATAAAAGGAATTTTTTTCACGATAGTATTTGGTGTTTTTTATTAATTAATAAATAATTATTACCACACACACACACACATATATATATATATATTTATCATATGTATCATATTTACTAGTGTATTTTCACCATTCACCGTGATGGATTATTTTTTCATCAAAAAATAATATTTACTTTATTACATAATTTACATGTCCTGACTTCTAATATTTCATTCATTTTATTAAATTCAAACTCAAAATATAAAATTTTTATACTTTTAAATAAACACAAATAATATAGAGAAAAAAACATTTTTTGCAAAAGAATATTTCTTTGACCATAAATGATAATTTTTTTATTAATTATCATTCTTTAATTATTCATTTTATGTTAATTATTTATTTAAAAATATAAAAAATATATCATTATTATTTAAGTATAAATATTGTGTTCGTAATAATACATACAATAAAAAATATTTTAAAATAATATTTTATCAAAATAATAATTGTATGTTGATAACATGTTAACTAATACTTACATCACCATTGATAACATCCTCATAATCACTAAGGATGAGATAATAAATGGTAGTCTATATAGGTGGTGATCTGGCTAGCATAGATCTTATAGTGATTTACACTAGCTTGAACTAATCCTATAAATAGATCTTTTCAAACCACACTGGTTGAAGTTCATGTTGGACTCACTCAAGGTAAAACCATAGAGATTCTACTTACTTCTAAATCCATAAAAAATGTGCCTCATGTAAGGATTTTACTACTTGATCCCATAACTTCTCCATTTATACATAAATTTCACTATTTGATTACTCCAATTTATACTCACTATATCAATGACTAAACTAGAACACTCACATATCATGGTTACTTCATTTGGGTATCCAATACTCTCTAACTAACTATATAATATAATACCTTATCCTATCGATCACTTTTATCCAATCACTATATATATACTCAATGACTATATATACACAATAACTATATATACCAAATAACTATATATATCCATCAATTATAAATAACTATACAACCTTAAATACTTATATCAACTACCTATCTCAACCACTTATTTATTCATCCACATTTTTCTCATATTTTGGATATTTTGAATTATTTTTAAAGTTATATTCAAAGATATGATTTTCATAGTAGATCAAGAGGAATAATATTTTAAGATTGTAGTATTTATATTTACTTATATTTATTATCCTCATATTTTTAATAATTACATTTCATATATGTCTCTTGTAATTATTAGTATAATAATATTTATTTCATTTTATGTTCTTATATTCTACATTAATAAATTATTCAATTATATCACACATAAAGTAATAGGAGGAAAATTTATACAAAAATGTGGGATGTGACAACTTGATTTCTGGATTCTTATAGGAAATTACAATTGTTTTTATAGAACTATATGATCATAAATATGGTAAAATGATTAGTTTAGAATTTGGTTGAACTGAATAGGTTTAATTTTCCATAGGTCCTAGATAGTCACATGTTATCCAATAATTTTTTTCAGTTACCTTAACAAATAAGGTGATGAGAGAATATTTTTTTAACTAGATAAGTATATGGTTAATGATTCATGGTGTTCCAAAATTCACCATTATTCTACTAAATTTCCCTCCCGGGTATTTCATATCATTACCCATGCATTGTTTTTTATTTTTTACTCTTAAAAATATATCCCCCTTTTAACTTTTTTAATTCATGGTGAAAGGTGGTGGGTTTTTACTAATTTTATTTATAAGTTTTTGATATTTAATTATTCTAATCCTAATCTTGGTTAAAACTCATTTTCTCATAATTTTCTTAAGTTAGAGTTCAAAAATAATTATAATAGGGTATTGATTAGTATGGAGAATTTAATTAAAAGTTTAAGAGAGGATATCTTTATGCATAAATATACAATAATTAGTGGAGATTATATTATCAAAATAATTGATAAGGAAACGAACTTCATTAATATATAGAGCATGATTTAATTTGGTGAGGTTATGTTCCTTAAACAATGATTTAAAATTAATCGGTTTAAGGAGATAAAAATTCTAATTTTTTCATGGTTATATAAAATTCCATAAATCTCATAATAATATTTGTATGTTTGATATTCAAAATGACTATTGTACTAAATCATTATATAAAATTAAGTCTATTTTTTTACTTTTTCAATTTTATTATGTTCATCAAGAATTAATGTTAGTCTTTTAGATGATGATGATGATGTATTTTTTTCTAATACAAGTCACGAGGTTAAAAACATGTGAGGAGTATCATTTAGAGAATATTGATCATTCAAGTAATTATTTTGAGAATGAAGGTGAGTATGGTGAAATATTTCTATGACAAGAGACATGACCACACTGCAATGGCTATGGTTTCACCATGAAGGATCTTATATAAGAATAAGTTATAAGATAAAGTTGGAAAGGTGGATCTATGATGAAAGATATCACACTATAATTCTCATATTTAAAATTAATTATTTATTGGAAGTTATAATAATGAACTATGAAGAATTCACTCACACCATAAAGAGAGATTATGTTGGTTAAGAATTTGATTTGTAAGAGAAATTTACACCGCAATAGCAAACTCATGATAAATAAGTATAACTCTATTTTGAAATATATTATGGTTTCATGATGCAATGAATATTTTTGTGACATAATGAAACAATAGGAATGGATCGTGGGTAAGGTTCAATACATAGTGATATCCCTATGTTTTTTAGGTGTCATTTTTTGTGATGAAAAATATTTAAACTGTGAAGTTGTCACTCATGCCAAAAATATGTGAGAGTGTTTTTGAGATAATTCGTGATTTATGGTTGTTATACTATAGTCTATAACTACAATAAACAACATTAGTGTTAGTTTTTTTGAAGGATACAACAGCTGAGATGAATCTCACTAAAACCAAGTGAACCATGCCGTTAATAAATGGCCCCCATATAGTTTTTCAGATTCGAATAAATTCCAAATGGTAATTTGTTTCCAAGATATTTATTTGTTATTAATGAACCAATTAGGTGTAATTGATATCCAATCTAGGGGTAACACCTAAAAATTTATAGGTATTGAGTTTTGAATGTCTCTAGAAACATTTCCAGAGAATGTTTGTGAAAAATTTAAGAAGATAACTATGGATGAGATGAATAATATAATGTGACTATAGTGTATGAGAGAATTGTTAAATCATGAGAGAAAACTTGAAATTTTTGTGCAATGAGGAAGAAGATCAGATCCATGAAACCCATGGAGAATAAAACTTTTCTTGGTGATAGTTCTTCAAATAGTTTTTTTCTCTTTAATTTTTCCATGTCGGTGTCTCCATGGATGGTTGGTGAAAATATTATTAATTGTATAAAGAAATTTCTTTTACCTTGGGTTTTCTTGAAAATAATAGATCAACTTTGTGTATGTGGGATAACAACCACTCTACACAGAAGATGTAGTCACCCTCATTGGGGATGAACCTTATTAAATATGTTGTTCATCACATTTAATTTTTGCACCAAGGGATTTAAGAGATTATTGATTTACCATAACGAAAATGTTTTTGTTTGATAAAGAAGTTGTATCAATAGTGATTCACCCCCTCTCTATTTTGATCATTACTTCAAGTGATCCTAACATTTGACATCATAGAAGAATTTTTCTATTGAATACCACTCATCGAGAGTTTCTATGGATAATAAAAACTATGTCAATAACATCTATCATTAAATGGAAAATGATTATATATATAGAAATAATTAATGGTATTTTTATAATTGATGTTCTTGAATCGGTTCTTCAAGGTTTTACCATTCCAGAAGCGAATACTGCCTAGACTAGATCTAACAAGAAGGATGTTAAGAGTGACATGAAATAAAGGAATAAAATACAATCATCATTATCTAATAAACATCTAACCAAATTAATGGGATAAAATAATTCCATATAAATCTGGTAAAAACTTCAAAACATTTATAAATGAAAAAAAAATCAAAAATGATTAAAAATTACAGTTTTGAAAAAGTAATTTTGGGGATATGAGAATGCAAGAAGTTGAATATGTTGATGAGTTATTTACCAGAGTCAACATGATATTAAACACCATTATAGGATATGGAGAAAAACTTAATGAATCTACAGTTATGAAGAAACTCATGATAATTCTTCCAGAAAAGTCTTATAAAAATATATTGGATCTTAAAGATGGAGGTATTTATGAATTCACTATCGATAAGCTTAAAAGAAAAATTATAGCCTATGAGATGAAAATATAAGATACCCTAAAAATCAAGGGTAATAAGGATAATTATATTACATTTTAATAATTTAAAAAATCCAAATATTAAAGATGATAAGGATAGTCCTGATGAATTTGAGAACATCAAAGGCTTTGATGAGATTACCTCTTTTCTATCAATAATATTGAGAAGGGAAAATGTAAGTATCAAGGTAAAATTAATTTTAAATATTTTTAACTATGATAATTTTTTTTCAAATTTTTTACCAAGTTTCATTTGAGAATTAGTAAGGATGAAGAAGATAGTGAAGAACCCAAAGGATCCTCCATGAAAGAAGATTCCTTCAAAATAAATCATATTCCATAAAAATAGAATAATAAACTCTAATCCAAATTATTCAAAAGAAATTTATATCTCTTGAAGAAGTTATTTCTAATAGTTATGTGATAAATAGTAATAATTAAAGTTCTAAGGAAACTTATCATAGAGTTTTGATGGAATAAGAAGATGAAAAAAGTACATCTTTGGAGGATGATACTCAAATTGATTAGGAATTTTCTATTTAATAAGGTGAATCCACCAAAAAATACACTTTAAAAATTAACATAAAAATGTGCCTGAATGATATCAGAAAGATAAGAGATAAGAATTCACATCTTAAGGATATAATTGATGAAGGAAAAAAATATATATTGAGAAATTTTATCTAGTTAAGAAAGTTGAGAGACTAAATCTTGAGAATTTTTAGTTAAGGAAGATCATTGATGATATGAATTATAATTTCATCCTTAAATATGAATATATTAAAATTATAAAGATGAAAATTTTTAATCTGAAAAGAACATGAAAAAATTCAAGTTTAATTATAGAAAAACAATTATAAAAATTAGTGAAAACTCTAAGATTTATAAGAATAAAATCATGGATAAAAAATAGTTAAATGAGTGCTTAAATAATAAAATAGTGAGATATCTCAATTAAAATGACTTGGATATAAATGATGAGATCCTACTAATGAAACAACTCAAAGAAATATCATGTTTATTGATAAATAAAGTAAAAAAAATTATTATAGATAAAAATTATAAATAGATCTAAAAACATGCTCATATATAGATAGATTAAAAATAAAAATAAATATCCACAACAACCCTAACAACTAAATGAAGATTCCAACAAAATAGTATGGTGAAATAATCACATAAAATTCCTAAAAAAAGTTTATAAATTTATCCATACAAGAGTAGGGTTTTTATCAAATAAGGATATTTCAGGTATATTGTTAGTGTTGTTTAATATTTGGTCAAAGAGATTAAAATTTCTAGTATAATATGTATATCTAGTAATATGTGAGATATTTAGTGAAGGGAGAGACCACAACAAAAAATATAAATAAAATGGATCAATAATTCTAGAAGAATGTTCTGATGAAAAAATATTTAAAGAATCGAAAGAAGTCTATAGAATGTGTGATCAAGAATAAAAAACTTTAGATGAGTGTATTACTATTCTATCAGATCAATTAAATTTGAATTTGAGATCAGAAAAATAAAAACAATAAGCACATATTGTTGATGTTTCCTATAAGGAATGAAAAACTAAGAATCCATGGATTATAGATATTGGATCCTAAAAACATATGATAGGTAATATGAACAACATAAAAAGGTTTTAAAATTATTAATGTGTATATGTTACTTTTGGTAATGATATAACATTGAATATCATGGGTATTGGAGTAGAAAATATTGGCAAAAAATTGATTAAATTTATTTTTTTAAAATATTTTCTACTCCAATACCCATGATATTCAATGATATATTATTACCAAAGGTAACATATACACATTCATACTTTTAAACTTTGTATTAATGTAAATTAGGTGATATTTAGGAATAATTTCTGTATCATGAAAATATTGAAATATGGAGTAGTTGTCTCAAGAGTAATGAGAACAAATTGAAATTTATTTTATGTCGGAGAAGAAAAAATTGATTGCTACATGTGATTGAAATATAAAAAAAATAGTTTAAAAGGATTAGTCATATTTTCCAAAAGATTAAGATAATGTTGATTAAATAAGAGGTTGTGATAAATATTACTTACTTGAAGAAAGACACAACCACTTTTTAAAAAATGTTTTAAAAGTAGAAGAATGTTTATAAAATCCATAAAGGGTTTAATATGGAAACTCAAAGGCTACTTGGGTTAGTTTACTCAGATGTTTGGTAGCCTATGAGTAAGAGGTCAACAAGTGGTGATAAGTATTTCATCACATTTATTTTTAGTTTTACTATAATGACTTACATTATGTTCATTACATATAAATCTGAAGATTTAATCATGTTTAAAAAATTTTGGAGACTAGCAGAGAAACTAAAAAACTATTCTTTAAAAGGGTTTAGATATGATAGAAGAATTGAAATTCCAACATACAATCCTAATAATACCTCAAAAACATTGAATAAGCCACGATTTTAGTGAACTATAAACTTCATAATAAATTTATTAAATGAAAGGAAGAATAAGAGTCTTGTTGATATGGATAAAACCATGTTAACGGAGCTTCATACTTGTAACATCTTGTTACTTATTTTCAAGTATTACTCGACCATTGATCATTTTCCTTTTTTTGGATCTTGTTTAGTGGTGCTTCGGGTGAAATATTGAAATTTTTTGAGAGTTTCTTGGATTTTCATAGTTGGCGAGTGGTTTTTCCAAATAGTATAACCCCAATGAAAACCATGCAACCCTAGACAATGAAGGTTTTATTAGTTAGTGCATTTCTTGAACAATCATGCTCACATCTAGGAGAAACCATGCACCCTCTAATAGGGGCACATGGTTAGGGTACACAGTTTATCTAACCATGATACCCTCTATAGGAAATCATGCATGCATGATAAATTTATTTAGGAATTGTATTTTAAAATCTCAACCCCCCCCCCCCCCCGATTGAACCCCCAGTCGACACCCACTTTACTTAACGCTAATTCCTTATGTTAAGAGGCTCTCACAAAATAGTTTTGGCTCCTCAAACCCCTTCTCTTGGTGGACTAAAGTGTGGGTGATCCCATTTAATCTCCTCTAGTAAATAAATCTCCTATTGTGTATTCTCTCCCAATATCTTATTTTTTTCCTACTTTATATTGATATATCATCACATATTTGATGTATCTAAACTCCATTTATTTGAATATTGATTTTAGATTTTTTTCTAGATCTTGGATTCCTTCATTCTTCATTGGTGGATCCCATTACGGGTGTTAATTCTTGATATGTGATTAAATTTACGTGGTCCCATTTGAGTTTTTTCATATAATTGAAACCATTATTTTCTTGATTTCAGTGAAATATATTTCTATTGAATAAGCAAAACCCAATTTAATATGATTAGGAATTGGAATTTGAAATGGATTAATTTTGGGAAAACCCCCCAATTCTACTGGAATTAGAATTTGGGGTGTGTTTGAAAAGTGATGGAATTGATGAAATGATTTGGGAATTGATTTTAGAAAATGGATTAAATTGAAATGATGAAAACCTATGGTTGTATTTATATTGAAAATGCATTAATTGATGAAAAACCCATGTTTTGGTTTTGAAATTGAATTGGAATATTGAAATTTAAAATTATAAAATTGTATTGTAAATGATGATTTGAGTTGAAATGAGATTACTTTCCCTTTTTATATTAATGTATTGAGAAAATATGAGCCTGGTTTGTTTATGGGTTATTTGGGACAAGAATGTTAGGAAGTTAGTTCTCCAAAAATGGTTTTATGATGAGAAATCTAACACAAACCCTGTCTGGAAGATATTATTCCTGATGTGATGTTGATGATTCCAATTTGGAAAAATCTTAATGGACTTGTGTAAACATAATTAACCATGAACACTGATATGAGTAGTGTGATGATCCTATAACTAGAAAATAGCATACTATAGGGTAGATGACCGTTGTTCTTTTTGTGAAAATTTTGATTATATATATTCCATTTATTATGGAACTTCTTTATTCATGCCTACTAATTTATATGAACTATTTTATATAAAATTTTCATTTAATCCATGTTTTAAATATTTTTCATCCGTTGAAAACAAGCATGTTTTATTTAAAATATGAAAATGAGATATTATTCCATGCCCTATTTTATTTAAAATTAAATGTATGATTTGGTTTATTATTAGGGTATTTGTTATGGAACACTTGGTAGGAAACTATTGGGGTTTATATATCACACCCTATATTTGACTTTGGGTGTTTGTAGATTTCCTTATTCCAGGTCCGAGCGAAAGGAAAGTACCACTTTTAGATGGTAGATGTTCTTGGTCATTTGGGTTTGGACTGATGTTTCCTTTGGAATGTTTTTCTTTCTATTGAGTAATTTGATGATTTACTCTTTTGGGGTTTTATATACCTATTTGGGTTTTGGTACTTTCTCCCACTGTATTTCTTAGCATACTTAATTGTATTTTTATCATTCTCTGTTTTGTGGAAAATTCGTTCCCTTTTTTATATTATATGATACAGGGTTCCAGTCGTCAACCCATTGGAATCAATAATTCCCTTTGAGCCATGTATGTGTCAGTTTGGTTATTAGGATACCAGGGTATCCAGGCTAGTTCAGGAAAAAGTGGTATTATAGGTTCAGGTTTAACATATTTTCTTAATGTTAGTATGAAGTTTGATATATCTTGGCAGGACTTAAGAGGTATCTATGAGAGAGTTACTCTCCATATCTCTTTGTAATGAGCCTTAATTTATTATGGGTAGTTTGAGAAAGGAATGTTGAGGAATAATTTGATATAATTATTGTCTTTTCCTTGATTTTTATTTGGATAGGTTGAAATCAAAATCTTATTATCTTATTTTAAGGTATTAATTTCCCTATTTCTATTGTTTGATTTGTTGATTTGATTAGTCCTCTGATGTCTTCAATGTTATTTGTTGATGTTGTATAGAATCATGAATATAATAAGATGTGTTAATATTCTACATGAGGAAGCTACTGATGAACCACAATGAGTGAATCCTCCCTTAGACTAGAACCTTATTGAGATTATTGTGCATACTGTCCAAGATCTAGGACAGGCACCTACACCCATTCCTAATAGGATCCAATTATGTAACTTCAAAGAGATGAATCTTATAATCATGAACAAGAGTTCCTTTATCATAAGCCACCAGCATTTTATGTCTCTAATGATCCTCTATAGGCTGAGGATTGGTTGAGAAGGATATATATTTTGTTTAATTTCTTTGAAATTCCTGATTCGATTAAGGTGAAATGTGCCACCTTAAAGTTTGAAAGACCTAGTAGGAGATTTTGGGATTTTATGGTAACAAAAAAGAAGCATAGATGTTCAGAGTGGAAGGAATTTAGAGTTCTTTTCACTAACTAGTTCTATCTATAGTCTATAGTGTGGTCTAAAACTATATATTTTTTTAAACTCGAACAAGTGGAAAATACCATGATAGAGTATATGAACAACTTTGTTGAGATTTTGTAGTTTTAACCTGAGATTAAGTTGAATAAGAAGGTGAAGACTTGACAGTTTGAGGTGGTCCTTTTACATGATATCCATTCTTAGGTTTTTTTTTTGAAACTCACTTCTTATATAGAAATGCTGGATAGGGAATTGATGGTTGAGATTTACATGAATGGTCAGTCAGGGTTGATGGTAGTTACTTTTTCTCATAGTGGATTTTTTGTGATTTCCTTTAAAATATATAGAAATAATGATGAGTTTCATAGTGGTTCTCAATATTATGTTTCTTACAAACCATCTGTAGTGTTTGGTGGAGGCCCTTTGACTTTTTTTTTCAAGTGTGGAAATCCTGGGCATTCGAAATGGGTTTGCACTAAGGCACCCAATATTTGAAGATCCTATGGATGCTCAAGACACTTAAAAAATTTCTATTATATCATATATTCCATATATAGTTGAATGGGATCATCATCACCTAAAATTACTATGGTGAAATCAGATGTTTCGTGAACAAAGGGTTTCCAACCACATGAATCTGGAAAAAAATTTGTAACACCCCGACCCCAGAAGCCCAGAGTCGGTGCATTATTACGTATCATTGGCATGATCACAAAATATCAAGTCCCAAAAGATAGTTTAGTTTAGTAGCCTTGGAAGTACTAGATATATTCATAAGGATTACATTACATCATAAAATGGAAAACTACAACAACATTGTTTCCATAGACAAACCTGAGATCCCATAGACTGTCCCTATAGGTCAGTCATAATATACTTCTTCACATCCTAGGAAAAAAACATAGAAAGGGTTGAGCTAAGAAGCTCAGTAAAGATAAAAATATATCAGAAACTTTCAAAAATAATCATAAACATTTAAGGCAATGTATAGAACTAAAACAAAAGCCTTTTAAACTTGAACTTCAGCATAATATGGAAAAGATAAAATCAAAATAATTCCATTTAATTACTCACATGGATATTATAATAGTTGAATAATCACATGAAATATCAATATCCACTTTCATAAAGATGGAATGCATAATTTCAGACTTTAATTTCTGTGTCAAGGCCTCATGTCAGGACCTAGGGGCTAACTGTAATCGGACCCAAACCCGGAGAGCCTCTGTAACCGGACTCCATCCTGGAGAGCCTCTGTAACCAGACTCTATCCCAGAGAGCCTCTGTAACTGGACTCCAACCCGGAGAGCCTCTATAACCTGACTCCAACCTGGAAGGTCTACTATAGTTGGACCCCAACCCTGAGGGCTTACTTTTACTGGTCCCCAACCCAGAACATACTTGTCCAATACATTCATCATAAGAAGAGGTTGAAATCTAACATAAACATTAGTATTAAAACTAGCATACGAAATGTCAATAAATTATCCATAAACCATGAATGGTATGAAATAACACATTCATATTCAAACATATCACAAAACCTTCAATACAATATGGAAGTTTTGTATCATAATAAATCAACATCAAATAAGCTTAAAATCCATCAAAGGATGTTGACATAGATGAAATCAAAACTATTTGAGAGAAATATCTATTTTTTGAAATCATTTAAAAGTTACATAATTATGAAATAAAACATTTATTTAGAAAATATTCTTATAAGATTTTAAGGGAATCTTCAATGATTTTATAGCTGTGGAAAATAGCCGCACCCGCCGTATAAGTTAAAAAAAGACATTCTTACCTTAATTTTGTCGAAAAGGATAAAAAGGACCTTGTTTGGAAAATGACGGAAAGATTACTTTATAAACATATTATAAAAATTCAAACAAGGGTATAAATGAATTTAACCCATAGTCTATAAAATAGTAAGAATGTTTTGAAATACATTTTTAAGAAACATGGATGTGGATGATAAAGAGGTCCTAGTAGATAATTATGTACAAATAACCTCAGATAATGAAGAGATTGTGAAATTAACCCTTACCTTGTAATTTTCCTTGTTTGAGGGTAGGTTAACCTCCTATATAATGGTGAAACAATTGTTATTAAATTATACAATAATCATATACATTAATATGATATCATATATGATCTTTTAACAATGCATTGTAAATAATATCTTAGTATTATCATCGTTTCGGGTGTTAACAGATTCGTTTTCCTTTATATTCTTTGTTATATGATTCATATTTTTTATGGATGGGATGTATATTATTCATATACAGAATTATATCAAGTCTTTAAACATTATTTTTAATCATTAAATGAAAATTATTCTTGAATGGATACGATGGAGAATAAATCTCATCGCGTTCGTGGAGACGGTAATCCGTACGTACGCACGAGCAACAATATCATTCATTTGATATTAAAATAATATATAATTGGATGGTATATCATATATACAGAATAATTATCATGTTATATTTATTATTTACATTAATTAAAAATCATTATTATACTCATCCAAATAATAATGTATTGAATAACAATTACACCATGACGTGGAGACGGTAAGCCGTACGTACGCACGTATGGTGACATGTCATTCAAGGGATGGATAGAATAATGAATTTGGTTGTAACATATTTATAATAACATAAAATTATATATAAGATACTGGAGTTATTATTTTATAATAGAAACAACAAAGAAAAAGGAAGTGAAAGAAGAAAAGAACTTGAAAGCGGTGATGAAATATTTACCTCTTCTTCGGGTTCTTCCTTTTGATTTGATCAAAATGGATCCTTAAGTTGGATTCTTGACTAAAGGAAGGCCTATAGGATTAAGGTAGGATGGCTGAGAGGGTATTTGTGAATAGTTTGGATGAGCCAAAAGGCTTTGAAGGTGTGAATTTGAGAGAAGGGGGAGTTCCCTTTTATAAGACGGGTGAGGGGCACCTTAAGAAAAGCTAGAAATATTATTTTATAATAAACTAATTTTCGGTTTATAATGGCTCCAAAGTAGATTATTTAAAGTCTAAGGTGGGTATGTGTCGAAAACCACTCAACCAATAGGTTTTATACAGGTTTGGGTCACTATATTAACTTTATCTTTTAGATTTAACTCTTAGTTAAATAGTTTGACATTTACCATGTCTCTTTGTATTTTTATATTATATGGTTAATAAACTTAATATATACTTCCTAGAGAACCCCAAGTGGTTCATTAATGATACAACTATAATTATATAAGTCCTTTGGCCGAACCGTAGATTTTTATGAATATAATATCAATTAATAATATAATATTTGTTTTAAAAACACTTTTATGTCAATTTTGACACTATTTGGTATTTTGTTTTTTCTAAATTCATAACAGTATTATTACTTCAAAAAAAATCATCTAACCAACCTTAATATGTCATATTAACCTATAAAATTAGTTTTGTTCATAAAAAGTCTCAAATTATATTTATTTAGATATTTATAATATCAATTATTTTAATATTTCATTAATTAGGTAATTACTGCATCATTATTGTGTCATAAATAAATTAAATTATTTAATGTCTAAAAAATATAAATAAAATACCATTATGTAGGAAATATTTTTAGGTTTATAATTAATATTTATAGTCTAATTTATCTTGTGTATAACCCTATATTAAAAATGTTTTAGTTATTAAACTTTGATTTTAACTCTTTTAACTCTTCTTTAAATAAAATAATAATAAGTGTCCTAATCTAATCCAAGTGGACCAAAGAGGTTCATATTTTATTCCTAAGGTTGTTTTTGGTCGAATTATACTTATCCAATAGAATTAGGACATGTGTTAGGGTAATATTAATATCATTTTTACCTTTAATTACCCTATTTACTTTTAACCCATGGTAAATAAAAGTAAAAAGTTACTATTCACCAAAAATTATTTGTATCTTATTGAACCAAATTTTACTCCTTGATATAAACCGTGTCTCTCGGATTTTTAAAATTCAACTCACATAAGCGGTAAAATTTAGTTTTATGTGAATTTGCAACTTCTCATAGGAGTTGGGTAAAAGATGGTGAAAAGTTCATTAAATTTTTTATATATCTAAAATTATTAAAAACTAACTACAATGAATTACATTGAACTTATATAGCTATTATGTATCTATTTTTACCTAAAATAAATTTAAAAAAGTAAATAATTATTTAAATAAAAATTCTGTTTTTAAACTATAACTCAGTGTTTTTCACTATTCATCAAAAATTGAAAGTTTTCAGAAAAATACCAAAAATTCACCCTAGGCTAATTTAGATATTCCAAATCCAAAAATGAAGACTATTTTGAAAGATAAAATTTATAAAATTTCAAAAAGGGGGTATTACTATTCATAATAGCTAGTTTGCTTTTTTGTGCTGTGTTAGAACTCGGAGTTGCGTACAACACATGCTATTGTATTATTCAAAGAAAAGTGTACCATGGAAGCTTGGGGTGTTACAAAAGCTTCTTCATGTAGTGGAAGAGTCTTAAGAGGAAGAAAATATGGGTCGAGAAATCGCGATAGGTACCATAACTATAGATTTATTTTCACGGGCTGGTTTATTTTATGTGGATGCATCTAATTATTTTATATCAACTCAAATTGTGAACCTTCTATATCTTCCTACAAATTTATTTTCTTATGTAAAGTATATTACTATGCCCCTTTAAACGAAGAGAGAGAAGGGTCTCTATTATCCTACTTATTTCTTCTCTTTATCAGAGATCAGACTTACCTAGTATTTTGTGGTTATTGAAATGAAAACTCTTGATTTCATTTTTGGGATGGATTTTATTATTTCTAAAAATTATAGAATTTACTATTATCATTGATGGATCTCCTTTACCGTGCCCGATGGGGGGATCTGTATGTTTCATGGAGAATGAGAATTGAGGTCGAGTAGAGCTGGACCTTCTTATCCAGAGTCAGGGAATATAATATCAGTTCATTCTTTTGATCTTTAGCATGAGTCTTTTAGTGATGATATTCCTCCAGTTGTTGTCAATTTTCCTTAAATTTTTTCTTATTATTTATCTGGTTTTCCACCAGTAATAGAGGTAGAGTTTTATATTGATTTTGTTCCTGGTACTCAAACAATGTATATTCCGTCTTACAACATGGAACCAGCTAAAACGAAAAATATAATGACTCAGTTGGATGATCTATTAGAGAAAAGATTTATATGACCAAGTGTATCACCTTAGGTAGTATCTATTATCATTTCTAAGAAAGATAATGGAACACTTATCCTGTGTGTTGATTACTGAAAAATAAACTGAGTTACATTAAAGAAAAATTATTCATTGTCGAAGAATAATGATCTATTTGACTAGTTGAAAGGGGGAGAAGTGGTTCTCTAAGATTGATCTATGATCTAGTTATCACCTATTGACAATAAAAGAATCTGAAATTTTGAAAATCACCTTCTGGTTTAGGTATAAACATTATGATAATCTTATCATTCCATTTGGTCTAACTAATGCTTTTACATTCTTTATGGATTTGATGAAAAGGATATTCCATTAGTATCTTGATACATTCATGGTGGAATTTATGGATGACATCATGGTTTACTATCCGTCCAAGGAGGATCATGTGTGACATCTAAGATCTGTTCTAGAATTTTTTAGGAATCACTGAATTTATACCAATCTATTGAAATGATATTTCTAGATATAGGAAGTGAATTTATTTGGGGAATGTGGTCTTAGAACATCGTATCTTAGTTAATCCGGAAAAGTTGAAAGTTTTATGACATGGGAAAAACTGAAAAATGTTTTGGAGATTCAGATATTCATGGGTTTAGTTGGTTATTATCACTAGTTTATAAAGGATTTATCAATGTTTCCAGCACACTATCTTTGAATACAATCATGTATGAACTTAGGTCATCATAATCCTGACTATTGTCAAGGAATGTTTTGGTAGGTGGATCACTGTATGAGAAGAAGTTAATGTCTCCTCGTATGTTCAGATTCATCAAAGCTTCACCATGCTTCAGAGAAAAAGGTTGAATACCAGAAACAACATGCATGAATGGATGAAACTGGCCTTCAGGGACTTTAACTCCACTTAGAACAATATAAGAACTGATGTGTTCCACAATCCATCCCCACAACACTTGAAATAGACCTCAAATTTAGTATCAGACCTTTCCTATATATACCTATAATAAGAACCGGTAAATTCTTTCCAAAAATAGGGGAATCCAACGCTATGTAATTCCCTTATGCTAATTCGGCCACTATAAAAAATGTCACTAACCTCACACCACCATTATATTCATGGACTGACATCAGATAGGTGCTCAACCAAATTGATTTTATTCTAGTGAGGTGGGTACTCTTAAGGACATCATACATACCTATATACCCCCCACCTATTATAATGGTCTTGCTCTTGTTTAGGTTAAAATTTAGAAGGAATGATATGATTCTCTAATGAAGGACACCCTGTTGGATGTTGGAAACATGGACTATCTATTTGTTTCTATAGGAAGGCCTTCATCCATGTCTCATTATGAATATTACTCCTTGGTAAAAATTCCTTTTTTAGAAACTTCTAGGAAAACTTTAATATATCATATGTCAAATCCATCATCCTTTCAATTTCATCCTATGTTTCTTTCAGCGGGATAAGTTATTAATATATTTATTTGGGAAAAGGCACTCTAGGGATCTTGTATACATCCCATAAAACAGTTCTTACTTCACCATATGTCAGATGGAAATTATTTTTTTGAGGTATCCATTGGATCAAGAGCTTAGGAATGATGTCTAGATTCTTATATAAATATTTCTAGTCCACCTAGACAAATTCATGAATTCCTATTGGTGCACCCAGTACACCCACATCCATTTTGGTTTGACTCCCCCTCTAGAATGTAAGTCCCAATCCTCCTCCTAGGTTGTTCATTACCCAAGAGGCATTTCCAAATCACTCAGGTCCACACTATGTGAGGAATCTCAAGTTCTCTCAGGTCCACCCTACATGAGGAACCTCTAGCTCTACCAGGTACACCCCACATGAGGCATCCCAATCTCAACCAGGTCCACCCTATATGAGGTATATCCATCTCACTCATGCCTTACCTAGGTGAATCACTTCTAGCTCGCCTAGGTCCACCCAATGCAAGACACTCTTCAGCTCACCAAATACTCACCTAGGTGAGCTATCATTGACCCTATTTCATAACACCAATAGTAGGTCACCTCCTTACTTGTATAATTCTTCTCATAGGGACTAATCCAAGACTTCCCCTAAAGCCTCCAGATATGTATGATTTGAGATCAGGGCACGAAAACATGTCCCCTTGATTATAAATTCTCATGGTAGTGGATGTATATAATTTATCCTAACTAATATGTGGAATCCTTATAGTGTTATCAATTATTAATTCATAGGGTAATGATGATCCCTACCTTAGGGATTATGATATAAGGGTTCTTAGGCTGGGTGGTGACATCTGTTTCTTAAAATGCGAAGAGATTTGGGTTGTATCTGTAAGGATATGTAAGCCTTGATCTATGTGGTCTGAAAAAAATAGAGTATATGAGCACAACTAATCCCCATCTATCTTTTTAACTACCTATCCATGACTCCATCCTCATATACCAGAAAACAAAAAGAAAATGCCTCCCTCCTGGGGTAAGCCACTAGTTTTTTCTAAGATACATTCTCCCACATTACATATTCTCTCCATCATCCACCTGCAAATAAAGGGGATTGTGTAGATTGCAATATATTATACTTCCTCTTATTTCTCACATCAAGCAAGACTCACGTGAGCTTAGAGATCAGTGAATATCATGTCATCAACATAGTAAAAAACCACTAAAACGATCCTCCTACAAGTTGTAAACCCCCAAACCATGATAAAAACCTTCAAAGGTCCATATTCCTAATTAATAAACCTTGAGCCACCTATATAAATGTAATACCCAACCTTATGAATTATATGGGCTTTAATTCCTATCCAAACATTATACATAGTAAGCCTCCTAGAGGTTCAAATCCAATTCCCCAAATTTAACCTAATATTTTCTAGGCTATATTCCTAGTAGGGGAATATCCAACCTAGGAGGATATATCCTTTCTAGGTCCCCCATTACTTTTCAGTGTATTTCTAGCACAATCCTTGACTAGGAACCTTCCGCCTAAATTTCCCTGCCGCATGATGTTAAACTGTGTGGTTTGGTCCTCATCACATGACCTTAAAAGGAATGATGTGTCCCATTAGGTGGCACTAAACTACGTGGGTTATGATTCCTTGTATGTGGATACATAGGAATCCCTTATCATGGGCCCAATATGGACATCAAAGTGACTACCAACTTATTGGATGATGATAGATTCTAGAGTGACCCATTGCGTGTCTTAAAACCAACATCATGATAATAAATGATATAAGAATCCATAATTCAGATAAATGGTCCCATCAATAGAGAAACTCATAAACACACAAACATCTTTATCTATGAAGAACCTTAGATACATATAGATTATTCTAAATAAAACACATGCTAAAAATTGATTATTAATATGAGGGTGACCTGTTCTATATTTGGGATTTAATAAAGGATTCAGGAATATGTCTAAAATCTATAATAGAGGCCTAGAGTAAGAAATAATTCACCCCAAAAAGGTATGATGAACTCGACCTCCTATCCTCTCAACCAATGTGAGTCCCTAAGTGTTGTTGGAATCATTATACAATAACCACCAAACTTTGGAAATAAGGTTCGTGGATGATCATGAATAAGGTAACTATTGGATGCTTCTAGTTCCAAGAATAAACCCCATTGGAAACTTCCTGAAAAGGATGTGAATATAAAAGGTGTCTATGATGTGAAGAGACATGATAACACCACTAAAAAACTCCATTAAAACCCCACATGATTTTAAAAATGAAACAAACACCAAGAAACCCCATATATGGTTCTCTTGACTTCTTGAACCATATTTGGATCTCTGAAGTTGGTTGAATTAAAATGGGGATTTCACTTAATAAATCTCCTTTCCTATGTTTCTAAACATGATAGAGAGTTATCATGCCCTAAAAATATAGAATTTATGATATTGTATGCACACCTTCAATATTACATGTTATACCCTCACCCAATGTATACACCTTCGTATTTGGGAAATTACACTCATATATCCGGAAATAATCCATTCCACACAACCAGTGTTCCATTTGACCTAGAACAACCTCTATCCTTACATGAAATTGACCTAGATCATTCAGGTACTAAATTAATTAGTATTTGTCCCAATTATCCCAATTGATTCAGTAGAGTAGATTCCTTCAGCTGGCTCAACACCCTTTGCCTTATCGCAAATGGTATTGACAACATTTGGATTTATGACTGTATTGAAAATTTTATCCTCTTCATTATTTCCATCCTAGCCAAAATGAAATCCACTCAAACTCTTTGTAGTATACATCTCGCTCACCATTTACACCTCTAATTTTTTTGTGTGGGATTCACATGATCTTCCTCAACTGTGATTCTAAAATACTGAATAAATGCTTATTTGAGTTGCTTTTAAGTGAAATCAGTCATATTACCTTTATAAAATAAATTGGTTATTCCATAGACTACAGAGTAAAAAATAAATAACATATAATATAAAATAAAAATAAAGGATATTTACTTGAAATCCCTTTTCAAATGTGGGATACAAGCCTTATTTATCCCATGTTTTTATCTCAACATCAATAACATCAAATGTGACAAGGAATTTGTAAAAGGGTGACAACTTATCCTTAGGAGGAACATAAAAAATAGAAAGGTTTATATTCATGAATTAAATATACAATGAAAATCCAATTCAATATGTTTATAATGATCAAGGAATTATATATTAGATCAAAAAATTTGTAAGTAACACATATATTGTAATATTAGTCCAAAGACACAAGCTATATAGGAAATCCAACTTCTATTAGTAATGAATCTATCTAGGCCAATTTAGTGGAAAAGTTTTCCAAGTATTTTTATTCTGATTCTACTATAGAGTGAGATACAACCTTTTGTTTCCTAGAATACAAACTAACTATGGTATTGACATGGGATATACATGAAGTTCCAGGGCACACATTGAAAGCTGGTGGGCTTGGGATTTTAATTTTTTCATCACTAAAGTGATGTAACTTTTTTGTCTCCAGTGATCCAAGACCTTATAGAGGTATGAGGATCTTGTGTAAATATTTCCAAGAAAAAAATTAAATAAACAATACCTCATTTGATTCAGTGTGTTTTCTATTGTAGCTCGTCACTGGTAAATGTTTCTCAAAGGATCTGAATCCTAACCCCTCTAGATCATTGACACGTGCATTAAGAATCTATGTAAATGATGATCGTGGAATTCTAGGTGCTAGTGTAGATCTTTGAAAATTACTTCGATGTCATAGTGATCACCTTAACTCTATTCCTGTGATCTGTGAAGAGGTCCTTAGATTGATTTCTTAGAAGACATATTTTTCTCTCAAGGATGAAATAAGATGAGAGAGGAGCTCTCAATCCACTAGAATGAGTTTATTACTGAAAATGAGCTCCTCATCTACTTATATAGTGGATGTCTAAAACACCCGATTAGGGTTCCCAACCCCCCATATATTTAACATTAACTAAATAAGTAATAAATAAATAATTATAACAAACTAACCATGTCATAAATATTATTTATATTTTATCACATAACTGTAATATATATTAAATATATATTACATGATAAACTTGAGTCATTAACTCAACTCTTAATTACCGCTAATATTAAATGAACCTCAAATATGAAAATGATATTCATTAATTTAACATTATTCCATGTATTTACTTCAACAATCATAAATACTTTTAATAAATAAATTAAACCCAATTATTCTATACTTGAATAATAATGAATTCATTTATTTTTCAGTGATCAATAGCACTAGGTCAAATCTCAGACCCCGTGGTGAGGCCAACCTGGTCCTATATACTATTAACTAGAATAGGGAAGAATCGTGAATGCCCTATTATGTGTGACACTCTATGCCCTTATCTCAATATCAATGAATAATATTCATAGAAAAAAAAATTGAGTCTAGAAACCCATAAAGTCCCCTAAAGATGTAAGTAATAGTCATAACAAAAACAATCATCCTACAAATACATATTGTGTAATATTATATCTTTTTCAAATGAAATCTCATAAAGAAGGACCTACACTTGTGTCACTGTCCTTTATTTTCTTTATTATTTTCTTATCTAACTAGATGGATTTACCTTTGACTACAATGGACATGGATTTAATGAAGGTATTATCATCATAATGAACTAGTCCATAGGTATCACTTCCTCAAATTAGAATTAACAAATTATATCTTGATCATTCATAAAATTCCACACCACCAATTACACACCCTATACAAACTACATCTCCACAACTTCATTGTCATGGTTTTTACCATGCATTAATGTAAATGATCAAATGGAACACATTGATAATGATATCAGTTTAGCAGACCAATACACATGGTCGTATATATGAACATCCAATGACACCCAAAAGATATGGTGTTCCTATTAGCAGGTCTATTATCATGATCTAAACTACTATATATCACCAATTGAGAACTTCATTAGAAGAAGTATCAATGCGTATGATCCCCCAACACCTGATAGTCTGACAAAAATTGTGACTAGTCATTATGATTTATCTACACCATATTACATATATTTTAGATTAATGTCATAATATCTCAAGGTTTTAATTATATCCTGGGCTATGTTATAACCTTTTTATACAATAATTAATCTATAAACATTACCATTAAATATTGGACACATAAATTTCTACAATATAATGGTAAGAGTACATAATGTATAACTCACTGTATCAATGATATGTTAATCAAAGACTAATGATAATTTTAGGTCTAGGGAACCCACTTTTACAACACCCCCACTTTCACTAGAACTGAATTTATAACTAAACATGTTAGTTCTAACATGATACTATCATGTTTCTGCTAAGTTATGGATTTAGTCATGGGTCTTCCATGTTTCCTCCGTGAAGTAATTACGTTATCTGTGACTTTACCACCTTGAGTAAAACTTCTCTATAGATGATATCTATAAGTATTTTAATTTTTTCCACTATAAAAACTTGAAATATTGGTTAAAAATAGTAGTAGAATTATCGTAATTTATATTATGAAAAAAAATTACTTACTAGGTACATTTCCAAGAACTAGAACAAATCATTGCATATTATATGTTACTTCTTTAGCTACCTAAGAATATAAAACAAACTCGGTATTTGTAGAAATGACTACCAGTGGGTTAAATGAACCTTTATTTCTCATTAAAATATCCTAAATGTGATATTAGATCATATTAACCTTATATAAAGACTAGTTTATGTCCCATTTTAACTAGTATCCCTTTATCTCCACATATCAGGTACATATCCTTTCTACTTAATCAAGTACTAATAGATTGTTATGACTGCTTCCCCTATAGTTCTCATTTATATAACTGATGTTTTCATACTATAAAATATATGTTGGAAATATAAATTTCTTGTGTATATCATGGAATATGTGATTGACCCATTGTATAAGTGCATGAAATTCAACTCAACACATTAATACTCTCTTATGTCCCATACAAGTATACTTGGGGAGATTTATGCCATGTGAAACTAGAAATAATTCTCTCAATAATTTTTCCAACTTATATTTTTTAATACCATGTCTGTATATTTATGATTGAATAGGTCTAAGAAAATATTGTATCCACCTTAATAGATACCATTCCCTTGAACTTAGGTTGCTACTTTAAGTCAATCACTAGAGAATTACTTTCATTATGGTTTTAGCTATCTGTAAGATGAATATATATTTTTCCTATGTTATAAAAAATATTTTACTTGAAAAAACATGGCACACCCACTAATCACTTGTAGACTCATGGAAAAGATTCATTCTTAATTAATATTATATGATCGTGTTTATTAATTTAATCCTAAAATGGATTTCAGTAACTTGCACCCCTTATTAGAATTCTATGATGTCACCATCCCTTTCTGGTTCCATCATATAGACACATTCCATGATTGGTGGTCTTGACATGTAATGCTCAATAAATGATCATATAAAGTAGATACGATAAGTAAAATTACAATGTATTTAGTCATAATGACTTGGTATTACCAATTTATCCTTATTGGTACCATTCTTATACCATCAATGTATAGGATCACTTGAATACCCACCATAGTATTCAAAATACTAAGCCACCTATACTTTGATACATGGAATCCATTATTAAATTTTAATTTATCTTTTCAATTTTAGATCATTTTCATATACTACATACTTATAGGAATTATTATTCTCAATGAATAATGTATCACCATCAATGGTGAATATAAAACCATCACCATGGTTTTATCCTTCTTACATAGTATGTGTCTCTGGAACATTCTCTTCTTCACCTCTTATGCAATTCGTTCATATAACAATTATTTGTGCATCTCTAGAGTTGAATTAACCTAGGTCAATCTTTCTCACACTATCTCAAGTGGTGATTTGAACCTCTTTTATAGAAATTTAGTCCATCATTTGACTACAACTTTTCTATCATAGTTATTTCTATAATATCATAAGAAAACTTTAGGATAATTACTTTATATTCACATTGTGCTTCTCTTGATGAAATTTCATTTATTTTATTAATGGCCTCTTTATATCCAAAAAAATTCTTATGAATTTATATTAGAATATAACTCATATGATATAAATTTTTCATTATATTTGGAATTTTTTTATGGGATAACACCATTATTTGAAATGCATGTCTTGAAAAATGTAAGTATCTATAATGCATGAGTTTTAACAATGATTCTCCTTTAACTAACATCATGACTATGATGTTTATAAGAAAATGTTAATTTAAAATTTTCTCTATGATACATTTTATTAATAAAATTTAACATGTAATACTCATCATCAATCCTCTTTATTAGTATCATAGCTTTGATGTGTATAAGTTTATGCGCAATAGGAATTACTCCATAAAACATTATATTGATCGATGAATGTTTGGTCAAGATATTATTTGGCACACCAGGCCAAAGTATATCATATATTCTGACTATGCATATACAATAATTAAATTTTAAATTCCTTAATAAACACTTAAAGTAATCCAATGAAATATATTTACCACTAACTTACCCTTGGAATAGTTCATTCTTTATAGCTGATCTAATTATGAAAGGTTTGTGACTTACCTTTATTTATAAAGTTTTATTTATCCAAAACTAAGTACATAAGCTTTCCAATAATACCTAAGGTTTTTAACTTTGGATAGTCTAAAACCATACTTGGTATATCCTTGAAAACAACTTATTTTTTCTTGACAAAGTATTATCATTACAGAACTAGGTATATATGTCTTACATTTTATATTCTATAGGTGTTTCCAATGATTAAAGCATTACTGATCTATTGGTTGAGTATTACCAAAAACAATATGCATTCCAAATTGGAATAATGTCTCATTGTGTCCAAAGGTCACATGAGATTAATTTTTGATAATATTTAACAAGATTTAAACTATAACTATTTACTAGGAAATTAGAAGTTGTGTGTTTCTCACCATTGATTTAGGAGCCACTTTTTCTTAGCTATTTAGAGAACACACCTTACTTATTGTAATTTTTATATACTTAATAAGTTACTATATTGAAATAATTATATTTGATAAGTGTATTCTACTTAATACCTAATAATTATAATAGAAACATTACTTACAATTGATGAATATACATTGTTGAAGAAGAGACTACTTTATTCTACTATTCAGTTCATTTCATTTAAAATTTAAAGGAAATATTTCATGAAATGCAAAGATAATAACCTTATTATTGATAACTAACCTATTTTCATTGAAGGAAGTTGTGAATGTGACTTTGGTGTTACTCTTTCCATTTCCCTTTTTTCCTTATCTTTCAACCTGTTCACCAAAATGATTAAAGACTAATCTTTGTTTAATATTCTTATTTCTTGGTGAACATTAACTTGAAGGTAACAAATCATTTTATCCATACTATTCATTTTTTTAATCTTAAATGAAAATAGATTAAATAGGTGAAAACGATATATGAAAGGGATCCATTAAAATATCATGATCCATATTTCAATTTACACATATCTAGTGTAATCATCATCTCATCATATCTTGCTCCACTTTCTCCTTTCAAGATTTTTGGAGATGAGACAACATGTAATATCGTCCATGTCTTGATGTTTTATCCAGAATTCACATCTGAAATTGATGATTTCATTACGAAAAAACCATCATATGCATAATACATGAGTATCTCGTAATCATTTTTAACAACCTCTCTTCATGAGGTGGTTAAACAGGTATTGGGGCACCAACCCCTTTAATTTTTGATATCTCATAATTATGACCAAGTGGCTATACTATTCATTGGAAACTCTTTATGAATAGGACAATTATTTTTTCCAATAAATATCATACTATGTCTTGTGGTATTACTTTCCTTTTTCTAAAAAAAATAAAATCTAGAAGATTAATAATTTTATCTTCAATACCGATTATACATTATAGATTATTTAAATAATTAAATTTATCTCAATATTTTATCAAACTATAAAAACTCAATGTACTAGAATCACAATTCTCTATCTATTGAGTATTCTAGTCAAAAAGATACTTGAACCTCCCCTCATAGTCTAAAAGATATGACTACTCCACTACTTGGAGAGTTTGAGGTGGGCATTTGACTATCCAACCACATTAACTCATGGATCCTTTAGCTTTTGAGTGAAGTCATAGATTCTAAAATCATAAATATGATTTACTTAATGATTTCATCTATAGTTGTAACAAGTCAGATATGGATACTCATTTTCCACCAACATTAGTTAATTTAATCCATCGTTCACATAAGAACTCCCCAGTAGTAGGATGCACCCACAACTATAGCTATCTGAGCACCCTAAACAACTGATTTTGTTCAAAATAAAATGATAGTAGGTGTTTATGTATAATATTTCTCTGAGAGTTTTTATATTTTTTTCAATGAATTCAATCATTCTCTATTAAATATGTTTATACTATGTTGTTGTGCTCACAACTAAACATGGATTTAATAGAATACATTGATCGAATCTTTATGAATTTTATCTATTTATTATTTTATTTGTTCTCACAACCCTAAAATGAATAATATAATAAACAATTCATAATAGAAATTAATTACATGACTATCCTTGAGCATCTAATAATGATTGATCCATTTAAACTCAATGAATCAACCATGGCCTAAGGGTATCATACCTAAGTTGAGTCTTGACTCTTAATTTAGATCACCCCCATCGTGTGTCCACTTATCACCTAGGTTAGAACATCGTCTTGGTAGATTTTTCACCTTAGAGAATCATCATCAAATGTACAAATATACTAACATGTAGGTGAGGGGGTATCAGGAGATCAATATACAACTAATAAAGTGTACGTGCAATCCCTTATACATATTGAATAAGAAAATAAGAGAATACACAAACCGTTTTAAATTTATTACTTATTGCAATCATCACACATAGTAATAAATAACTAAAGGATTAACACATGCATAGGTTTGGTCATTTGATCAAGATGAGTTCGTATGAAAAAAAAATCATGATTAAACTAAATTGAAATAAATTTACAGTTGAGGTATTAAATATAAATTAAATGAATTATGAAATTTAAATAATTTATCTTCTTCTTCGGTCAAGAGAGTAATTTAATTTTACATCAAAAATTAAAATAATCAATTAATTTAATTTAATAAAAAATTAAATTAATTATTTTAAATAATAAAATTATTACCATTATTTTTAAACCAATAAATTAATTTAATATTTAGTTAAAAAATTTCTCAGGCCCAAAAATCCTGCCCAGACCCATTATGGGTCGGGTCGAATCCACACAGGCTTGTTCCGGGTAGGGAAGATCCCACCTAGGGACTTCACAGGTCAGGAAAACCCTGTGTAGGGTAGTTTTGGGTCTAGGAGACCCATTTTGATCTATTTTGTGTGGGTGAGGCTCGTTCTTATAGTAAGGGGTGGATCTAGAATGGTACTGTAGATCTAATAAATCCTAAGAGATTACATTGATGCTCAATGGTTAGCAAAAATAGCATCAGGTAGAGGGGATCTTGATAGAGGAATCTACAGTGTATTCCATGGCTAGGGAAGGATTAAAATGGGGTGACATAAGGTGGTAGTTCAGTCATGTTGGTCAGTAAATGAAGCCTAAAACAGCAGGAAGGAGGGCGTGGTGGTGTCCTATGGTGTTCAAGATGAGGTGGAAGATAGAATGATCTCATTTTAGAGAGTAGTGTCCTAGAGGGGTCTCAGGGTGTTGGTGGAGACCTAGAAACTCAGACTCAATAGTGGCCAGAGGATGAGTTGCTAGTGTGGTCTCCTTCCTTGATTGGTTTGAGTAGGGAGGCTCACTATAACATGAGACTCACATGGGGGTTCAGACGCCAATGAGGCGGTGAGAGGGAACTACAGTGGTGGAAAGTCTCCAGTGTAGCCTCGTAGGATGAGGGAACAAGTAAGGTGCATCATTGGGTGTTGGTGGTTGCATTGGCAAGAGGGAGTCCGAAGTGGTGAGGGGGCGGGGGGTGTCAGCCACGGCTAGAAACATGAGGGACGACTAGATCAGGGGAGCATCAAGGGGTAGGTAAAAAGTGATTAGCTCATGTGGGAGGGAGGCCAAGGTTGGATTCCTCTATAATTTGGAAAATACTTTCCAATTTTTAAAATTAAATCTTTCATAATAATATTGGAAGGTCTGGTCTCCTATTTGTTTTCCAAAACTGACACCCAACACTCCCCACCCATTTTGTTTGATTGTTATTTTCAAAAGCCTAAGATTATAGTATTTAATTTTTTTATGTTTTTGGGATTTATTCCTCTATAAACATTCCTTTATTATTTTTATTAATAAATGTTAGAGTGTCCATTGGAAGCTAACTTATCACTGGAAAAAATTATTCTAGTTGGATTCATTCCGACTATCAGATTCCAGACAAATTTTGGAAAAACATTATGGATTCACTAGAACTCACCTAAAAATTATAACATGAATTTTTTTTATAAAAACTATTCTTCAATTTCAACTGGTAACAGTCATATTTTCAATCCATACCAAAAAAATTATATTACTATAACGTGGCCATCCGGAATAAATCGACACATGGTCTCTCATGTTAGGACCGATTTAAAACCATCTACTTAATTTGATGCAATTTTTTTATTTTATCAAATAATTCACATGATCATTGTGATACCAATTGAAGATGCTAAGGAATGCATAAGAAGTCGGTGAGCTATAGATTATAAAACTTTCATCACTGGAGAGACATAACTTAATTGCAATTGACAATCCAAGCCCCAATAGCTATCTGAGGGTATTGTGTGAATATTTCAAAGAACAAAATTAAATAAACAACTAACTGGTTTGATTCGGAATCCGTTAGAAAGAAGCTCATCACTGACAATCATTTATCCAATGATCTAAAGCTGAACCCCTCTATATTTTCCACACATGCTTCAAGAATATGTAAGAACATTGATCATGGAATTCTGGGTGCTAGCGTGGATCCCCAATGATTCATTTGACATCATGATGATCACCTCAATTACATTCCTATTATTCACTAAGATGCCATTGTATTGATCGATCGTATGGAATATTTATCTCACAAGGATGTGGGAAGAGGAGAGAGGTTAGATGAATCAGTTTTAATGAGTTTATTACCCAAAAAAAATAGCTCCTCATATGCTTATATAGTGGATGTCTAAAATACTCTGTTAGGGTTCACTGCCCCCCCCCCCATATATTTAACATCCATTAAATAAGTAATAAATAAATAATTATGATGTACTAAATGCATCATAAATATTATTTATATTCTATCACATACTATTAATATATATTAAATATATATTATGTGATAAACTCGTGTCCTTAACTTGACTCATAATTATGGCTAATATTAAATGAACCTTTAATATTAAAATGATGTTCGTTCATATAATATTATCCATGTATTTACTTAAAAACTCATAAATAATTTTAATTAATAAATTCAACCCAATTAATCTATAATCAAATAATAATGAATTCATTGATTTTTTGGTGATTGATAGAACTTGGAAAATTTTCTGACCCCATGGTGGGGCCCACCATATCCTATATACATATTTACTAGAATTGGGAAGAATCTTGAATGCTCTACTGTGTGTGACCCTCAAGGACCTTACTTTAATAGCATTGAATAATATTCACAGACCAAGCGAGGAGTCTAGCAACCCATCAAGGTACATAAAGAGACATGGAATATTCATAGTAATGGTAACCATCCTATGAATACGTACTATGTAATATAATCTATTTTTCATATGATATATCATAAACCAGGATACACACTTGTGTCATTTTACTTTCTTTTCTTTGTTAGTTGTTTATCTAACTGGACAGATTTTCCTTCGACTATAATGATGATGGATTTAGTGAAGGCAATACCATCTTGATCAACTAGGATAGAGATATCACTTTTTTAACTTAGAAGCTAAATTTTTTATCTTGATCATCCAACCAATTAAATACCACTATAGACACACCAAAAAAACAACCTCTCTATGACATCATTTTCATAGTTTTTACCTTGAATCAAAGTATCAGATCAAATGAAACACATTGACAATGATATCAAGTCAGGAGGACAATACACATTTCCATAGATAGGAATATCTAATGACACTCAAAACATGTTGTTTTACTATCGGAGGGTCTGTACTTTAGATCTCAACTACTAGAGATAAGCAAGTATGAACTTCATGATAAGAAGTCTCAATGATCATGAACCCACAACACCTGATAGTCTAACATCAATAGTGTCCAGTCAATATGATGTTTATAGTTCATAGGATATATATTTATTATTAACGTCTCAGTATCTCAATGTTCTCATTATAGCCTAGGATTTACTATAGAATTTCGATATGAAAATTAATCTATTGACATTACCATTAAATAGTGGATGTAGAAATTTATACACTATAATGGTAGAATCACATCATGCATAAATCCCAATACCCATGATATAGTAATTGAAAAGTATTGATAAATTTAGGTCTAGGGTACCCACTTTTACAAAAATACAGTGGAATCCCATTTATATTTCATTATTTGAACATGTTATGATAAAAATATAGAGGTATCATTGTACAAAATATCGTAAACGAACCCAAGGACTACAGTAGAGGAGGAATAATAGATGAATGAGAGTACACTTCAAGAGCCACCACAAATTCTCTCCCATGATAGAGGTTGAATCTGAAGCAAGAAAATTATATTCATAACAAAATCAGTCTCTCCACTCCACTCTCTCTAGCTATACCTACCTATAATATCCCCTTCAAACAATATATGTCCCCCTAAAATACCCCCTAAAAACCCTAGTTGTCTACCCAACTAATAGACCCCCAACTTTCCACCCAACTAACCTCCTAGATTATCAGCATATCCCCTAGGCCCCTATATATAATTTTTAAATCTGAACCTTGAAATATTCCATATCATTAAAAGATTACCCCTTCACATACTCACTCATTCCTATCACATGCACCATCTCAGAAAACCTCTTTGTCCTCAACATGGTGTACATGTCCCATAGTGTGATGGATCAACCCACCCAAAAGAGGAGTTGGCCATAATTAGACGCCAACTAGATCAAAATGAAAATACAATGGTGTGTGTGAGTGTGTGGGGGGGTCTCTAGAAAAAGTTCCCCATGATGAACTTTTATAACTCTATCAAGAAGAGAAACAATTGGACACTAGAACATGATGAATTTATTTTATAGAAACCTCAGATTCCAGTCCCATGCCTTATACGCCCAGTCTTGTGCTATATTGATTGATCTCTAAGTCGACTCTCATCAGATTATGTCCATTATGTTGGCCTTTCTAGTTCTATACAGTTCACAAAATCTCCTATATATTCATGTGATATTTTCTTGGATAAAACTAATAAAACATGAGGGATTTAGGAAATCTCGAATGTGATTTTTTGTGAGTACCCTTTCTATAAAAACATGCTAAGAGACCTCCCATATGGTCCTCTCAACTTCTTGGACCAGCTTTAAAGCTTTGAAATTCGTATAATTAAAATGATAATTTTGCATACAAAATATCCTTTCTTATGCCTATGAATTTTGAAGGGAGAGATCTTTCCCCAAAATTCCAACTTCAGAGTTTCAACCCTTACCATAATTTCTCTCATAATATGAATAGCTTCACGATTTCTTACTATATCCTCACCCCATGGATATAACTTTATATTTGGGTTATTACCCTCATGTATTTGTACATAATACATTCAACACAACCAATTTTCCCTTAGATCTAGAACAACTTATTTCCTTGAACAAAAATAACCCAAATAATTTGAGTTCTGAAGAAAAATGTTAGTCATCCCTATTAATCTAGAAGGCTAGAATCCTTCTTCTAGCTCAACACCCTTCACCTTCTCGAAAATAGAATTGGTATTGTTTGTTTTTCTGATTGCACTTCATCTCTAATCCTCTTTTTTGTTCATGTCCTAACCAAAAAAAAGTCACTAAAACCCTTTACAGCAACCTTCCTACTCATTATTTATACCTCTTAATTTTTTCATGTTATAGTTATATGATCTTCCTTAAATATTCTTAAAAAATCCTCAAGTTAAACTTTTTTAAGTTGTGTTCAGGTGAGCTCATCCATAGTATATTTTTCTAATAAAAACTAAATTTAAAGCATACTGACATGCATAGTTATTACATTATAAATTTCATATTTTTTTGGAGTTTGATAGATCAGGAAATAAACCACAACTATCATTATCCATGTTTTTATAATTTTTATAGAAAATTCTACATCATCACTTTTCCAGATTGCTTCTCCTAGCATCTTTATATCCTAAACAGTGATGTCTAGATCTCCTGTATTTGAAAATCCAAGCACATGTGTTTAAAATTGTAGAATCTAATAACATTGTTCTAAAAAGAAGATAGTTACATCATCTTCAACATCCACTTTTATGTTTTAGAGAAAAATTGGCTCGACTCCTATGAGCTCAAGCTAACAGCATGCGGCCCTTACCGGTGTTTTGTGGAAGATCTCCTCTAATGAAAGAGAAATTGACAGTGCACCTAATTTTAAGGCATTCTAATCAGGCATGCCTACTCTTAAGGAATTCTATTTCAATATTTCTTCAAATCTAGGAGCATGATGCGACAAGCCTTTCCCATCAAAAAAATGTACTTTCCAAAAAAATCCCAAGGGCCTTCATGGAAACACTATTGTTTATGATAAAACCCTCAATTTTCATCCCAATTACAAATTTATTTACCCTTATTTTACTAAGTTCATAAAAAATTTTAATATACCATATAAAGCTAAGGATTTTGAATTAATAGGTGATTGGAGAAAGATAAAATAACACTCCAGTTTCTTCTATTTCAGGGATAAAAAACCTAAATTGATATTGTTTAGAATTCAAAACTTTTTATAAATGGAAATGAAAAAATAACACTCTAATGTTAGTGGTAGTTAGGATGGGGAGATCTTTGATAAACAATTTGATCTCACTTGAGAGTAAAAAAATGGATTGCATGGTGCTAAAAGAACAAATAGCTTTAACGGGAAGGAAGATACTAGAATCAAGGATTAAAAGGTATACATGACATTCCAAACTCAATGATTAATAGTGATTGTAATATAAAAGGTCTAAATAGACCATTAAAAAATGGATACTCCTTTTTAAGTATAACAAGGTTTATCATCATAACCCTCCTTCATTAAAACTCCTCATGGGTCACACTGAATCAATGAGTGATCCTCTTAGATCATTTTTAATAGGTTACAATTTTATGTATTAAAATGAGGATATAAAACATATAACCTAAGATACATTACCCTATTTAATCCTAGGAAATAAAGAAAACCACTAATCAACACCAACACAACATGTGAAACCAACAACCCGATATGATAACATAAATATGAATGTCATGTCACACAGAACAAGAAATCATAAAATATCTAAACATAATAATATAAAAAACAACTCCGAAAGCCAACAAAAATCAAGAACCACATCATAATATAATACAATAAAACCTGATAACCAGAACCTTCTAGCACATTTCTGAAAAGAATATATTAATCTATGGTTGATCATACAAGTAAACTCAGTAAGTTTCCCTCTGTAACATAATAAAAAAAATAAAAACTCCTAAAGAAAACACCAACCATGAACCAAATCATGAGATGATAATGTCCAACCCGATCACCAACACCATCTTGTAGATTTATTTAAAAAAATATTAATCTCAGGGCGAGCATACAAGTAAACTTACAAATCGTTAATGATTCAAGAATTAATGAACAACTATTTGAGTATGAGACACCAAAAAAATTAATTCCAAAAATGTAATAATTTATCCTTGTGTTTAGTGGGCACATGATATCATTTTTATGTAATAATCAATAAAATTTCAACTACAATCATTAATACTAGATATTAAAATTTCTGTAGTTCTCACCATTGATTTAGGAATACCCTTTCTCAGCTACTTAGAGAATCCACCTCATTTTTTATAATGTTTATATTATTACTTGGATACTATATTTAAATACACATATGTGATGGTAATATTGTATTTAATAACTATGAAGTATGACATAAGTATAAATTTTAATATATAAATATACCTAAAGGAGAAGCAAATACTTTATTCTTTAATTCAGTTCATTGGATTTATCCTCCATAGACTTATCTTACAACATGTTACATGAATAACCTCTTGTATAATGATCCACCTCTTTTCTCTAAAGGATATTATTAATATAACTTTGTTGTCACACTTTCCATAGTCTTTTTAGCCTTTTATTTTAACTTGTTTACCATACTAACTAAATATTAATCTTTATTTATACTTTGTAGAGCTTACCCAAATGGAAATAAATCATTTTTTCTATTTTATATTCATTTTATAATCCTAAATATAAATAAAGGGATTCAGTGATAAAGATATTATAAATGGATGTACTGAAAGATTATAATACATATTTAAATTTACACAAATTCAGTATAATCATCTCATTCATATCTTTCTTTACTTTCTCCTCATAGGCATCTTGGACATGGTACAACATGTTGAACTATCCATATCCTGACATTTGTTTTCAGAAATTATCAAAAAATTATGATAAAACTATAATGTAAACAATAAATTCCCCATATATGAGTATCTTGTATTATTCCTTTTCATCCTCTCTCCTTAAGGTAGGTTAGCAGGTTGTGTTAATTCTAACATATATAATTTCTTATATTATAGTACTTTGAGAAAGCACTTATCTTACACTTGGAAATTCATGCTGAATTGGATATGTTATTTTTCCAGAATTAATCATAGTGAACTTGTGTTATTACTTTCCATTATTCTAATAAATAAAACTTTATAAGATTAATACATTATCATGATTAAGAATTAGAAATTATTTATTAATTAAACAAATAAATGTATCCCACTATTTTATAATACCCTAGTAACCCTCACTACTAGATTCAAAATACTCCATCACTTGAGTATTCTAGTAGAAAGGATCCTGGAAACCTATCCTTGTATTCCATGATTTGGCTACACCACTACTCATATATTTTCAAGGTAGTCATTTTATCATACAATCACATTAACTCTCGGCTCCTTTAATTATTGAGTGAATGCACAACTTATAGAAATAATAAACATGATTTAATCAACTCTTTGCCTCTAAAATTGCAATAATATTTTGATGAATACTTTTTTTCTTCCATCTCTAGTTAAGTCACCCCATCTCTCTCATAATAACTCCCCATTAGTAGGTACCCTTAACCAGGACTGATGAGCACCTCATAAACCAATTTTTGTTCAAATTCAAATGAAATAAGGCCTTATGAATTAATATATTTCATTAGGGGTTTTATTATTAATCGATGAATGAAATAATTTTCCTATTTGATATTATCTTAATTATTGATCACACTCACAACATGATAATGCAATAAATAGAAAACTCTCATAATCTCTTAATTTGTTTTAATCTATATTTTTTTGTTAAATATTTTTTATGATCACGTTCATTTGAATAGAAACAAAACAATAATAAACCATGCATAAATTAAATAAAAAATAGTTTTATCTTGAAATTTTATTATTGGTTGATCCATTGAATGTAAATAGATCAACCGTGACCATAGGAGAAAATACCTGAGTCATGTCTAACTTGTATTGCAGCTCACACCTTAGCCTAATGTATCTATGTATCTTTTGGAATACCACCTCATCTCAACATGGTCCCCAACTTATATCATCCTCAATATTATATATACACACATTAGAATGTACAAAATAGATAGAGAAAAATACTAATGGATGTGCTAACTCTTATACATATAAAAAATAGAAAGACAATTCACATATCATCAAAAATAAATAAATTATTAAATTCATCACAAAGAATTTCAATAATTAATTAAATAAATTTTATATCAGACATACATTGGTTGATCGATGGCCATGATCAGTTGGAATATAATATATACACAGTATAAAATTAATCTTGTAATTAATTTTACTAAAGGAAAATTTAAATGAGTTAAAATAAATTTATCTTATTTTAATTCATAAAATATTGATCACAAAACCCCCTAATTTTTTAAAATAATTCCAAGATTTTTTGAAAGTTTATTAATATTTTAGGCCTCTTAGGTGGCCTATAAATCCCCAAAATGGGGTTTTGGATCATATATGTACCTGTAGGGGGATGGAAAGGTTTGGTAGTGCCTGACCTAGTTGTAGGCCTAGTCAGTGAGTGGATGGGTGACCAGTTTGTGGAAAAGGGGATGTGAGGTGAAACAATAGCCACTTCCACCATGCAAAAAATTGATTTTTTTAAATATACCCCCTCTAGGTGGAGAGGGCGGTCAAAAAAAAGGAACCACACAAATTTTAGGGTGGCCAAAAAATTAATGGGGTGGCTTAGACCCCCCCCCCCTTAAAGAAATATTTTTTGTTCTTGTGTATAGGGTAGTTCCCCCCATATTTGTTTAGTTTTTTTAGTTTCTATATCCTAGAAAGGAACCTCACCCCAAATATTTTTTAGCTATTATGCGCAGGGTATTTCCCTCCCATTTTTTTATTTTTTTCTTCTATCACCTAGACAGGTGGCCCAATATTTATTAATATTTTTTTGAATTCCAGGGCATGAGTTTCACCCCTTATTTAATTTTTTTTGTTTGTTTATAATTTTTATAATCCTATTACCTTTTGGTTTTTTATTTTTTTATTCTTTTTGCAATTCAAAAATTGATGGAATTATACCAACTATATGGAATAGTTTTGACCACCCAAATCCAAGGTTTCACTAGAAAAATCAACATTGGTTGATTCTAGGTAAAATAAAATATATATGACACACAAAAAATCAGTTTCGATTTGATTTAAAACATTGGATGACCGTAACTTGGATATTTGAGATTGGATCAAAGACCAATTTTGTGTGATGAGATCATTACGACTCCCTCTTCTTGAATTTAGTGAAAATTTATTTTTTTCCATAGCTTAAACCATCATGCGATCTCTCTAATACCAATTGAAGGTACCAAGAGAGAGTAGCAGAAGAAGATGGGATGTGGATCTAAATATTTATCAATGGGTTAATGTTACTAGATCGTATTTGGTGATGTGACACCTAGTACAAAATACTAGGATCTCACATGAAGAGTTTGATCATGAAAAATAAATCACAAAATTATCTTGATCGATTTGAAGGTGCCTTTGATAACCAATCACCGCCAGTGGCTGTTACTTATAGGAAATGAGGTTGGATCCATTTATATTGTCCACACACACTTATAAAATCAATTTGAAATTCTATAGGTGATATTCAGGTGCTAGAATAGAGATTTTATGAATCCTTCAATGCCCTGAGGATCACCACTACATCAATCCTTCAATTCGTGAAGAAGAACGTAGTTCTAAGGATTGGATCTAATACCTCTCTCTATAGAATACTAGAGGGAGGATAGAGGATATCTCAAATTCAATTTAATAATTAGTCACTCATAAATGATCTCCCACTTTCTTATATAGTTGAGATTAAACACTCGAAAAGGCTCCTTAACCCCCGTATAAGTAATGACCACTAAATAATCTATAAAAATTTGTTATGACCAACTTCGTATATCATGAAAATCATTTATATTTTTTATCACTTACTTGTAATATAATAAATATATCATTTCATAAAATAAATTCATTAACTTAACCCATCATTCCCAAAAATATTAAACCAACCTTGAACATTTAAAGAATATTCATTCATTAAATCTTGTACAATGTATTAACTTAATACCTTGTGAATAATTTTCATAAATAAATTCAATACCAATTATTATAAACTTGATTAATATGAATTTATTTTATTCCTTGGATGTCATTTATACTCAGAAATTTCTTGGACCCTGTGGTGGGGCTCACCATGTCCTATACTCCTATTCATTATAATAGGTCAAGACATTTGAATACTCTTAGTGTGTGGACCTCTATGACCATATCTCAATAGTAGTGAATATTATTCAAAGAATTGGAGAATTTTCTAGCAACCCATCAAGGCCCCTAAGGAGATAAAGAGTATTCATAATAACGAAAACCTCCTACGAACACACGTCATGTAATATAATACCATTGTCCCATGATATCTCAAAAACCGAGATGAACAATTTGTTTCATCATCCTTTATTAATTTATAATTCATTTAACTTACTGGACTATCTTACCTTCTTCTACCATTACCATGTATTTATCATAGTTACTACCATCCTAATCAACTAGGCCTGAGATATAACTTCATTTCAGAAGAGGAAAATTTTATCTTGATTATTCAATCATTGTCATATCACAAATGAGGCACCCAACAAGATATACAACTCCATGAAATAAATGTCATGGATTTTATGTTTTATTAAAGTACATAATCAAATGGTATACACTAATAATAATCTCAAGTCATCTCATGTTGAGAGACAAACACACATTCTCTTAAATAAGAACTAACAATGACACCTGAAACATGAGATGTTACTATTTGTGGTTCAATCCTCAAGATATCATCTACTCAAGATTATCGAGCTCAAACTTCATGATAAGAAGTCCCAATGCTTATGAACCCCCGATACTTGATAGTCACACATCATCTGTGTCTAGTCAACATGATGTATCTGGACTATAAGACATAAGTTTAAAATTACTGTCATGGTATTTATAGGTTCTCATTATATCATAGGAACTACTATAACCATTTTATATAACATGCAATCTAAGGAAATTACCATATAAATAGTGGATGAAAAGATATCAATACTATTATGGTAAGTGTACATCATTCATAAGTCACCATATAGAAGATATGATAATCGAAAAGTAATATTCAAGTTGGATCTATGACACCAACTTTTATAAGAACATATTAATGGTGATAAGTGAGTAATTCTCTGGAACATCCACACATGCACCAAAACCCCTACATCATCGTTTTTTGATTCTTGGAGTTCTAGCGTGGGAAACTGAAGTGCTTTACAATGTCCCTTTGATTGCTTGAAGAATGAGTAATCGATTCAAGATAGGAATTTCATCAAATATTTGTATTAATTTAGTTTCTCTATCTGTTTTAGAGAGAGAGGGGAAGTCAAAGAACTCAAATTCATGGAAGATATTTTTCAAAACATTTTGGGTTTAAAATATCTATTTGTATTAGGGTTTAACTTTCCATAAATTGTTTTTTTGTCCCCATGAAAACTTAACCTCTAAAAATTCCCAAAACACACACCCAAGACTTATTTAACTGGTCATAATGATCATAAATATTTTATCACTATATTTTGAAATTAATAACATGTCACATGATAAAATTTATGCCATTTACTTGACTCATAATATCCCCTGATAATTTAACGAACCTTGCACATGTTATGTTCATTCGAAAAGTTATATCGTATCAAATTCACTTTTATCAATAAATAAATTATTAATACCTTGAAAAATAAATTAAATAATTATTATTATAAACTTGAATAATATAATTGAGTTATTTTATTATGGTCTTTCACACTCATACATTAAACCACCTTAACATGTGGGGCCCACTTCTTCCTAAACTTTTATTCATATGAATTTATAGAAGTTGTGGATACACTTATTGTGTAACCCTATAGGACCTTATCTTGATAGTAGTGAGTCATAATCATATGAAAAGATTGGTATCTAGAAACACATAATGATTCCTATGTAGATAAATAATGTTATAGATATGAAAACCTCCTAAGAAAATGTGATGTGTAATATAACCTCTTTGTCTCATGATATCTCATAAAGTAAGATTCAAACTCTATGTCATTATATTTTATTTAATTATTTATTCATTGAAATTAATAGATGGACTTAAGTTCAATAACTATGAACATGGATTTAATAAAGGCACTACCGTCCTGATCAACTAGACCTGAGATATCTCTTCTATTCAGAAGCAATAAATATTGTCTTGATCATGTAACCAATGTCATACCACCCATGAAAAACCCAATACAAGAAACCCTACAACAAATTTTAGTCCATGGTTTTAATTATTCATCAAAGTATGTGATAAAATGGTACAAATTGATAATGATTTCAAGTCAAGAAACCAATAGACATGCTCATTGATAATAATAACCAATGACATGTGAAACATGTGATGTTCCTATTGGAATGTCATTACTCAAGATCTCCATTACTCGATATCACCAAGTTAAAAATTCATGTGAATAATTATTAGTTATTATGATCCACAAATGACTGATAGTCATACATCATTTTTCCCCTATCAGTATGATGTATCTAGATGATATTGTGTGTTTAAGATTACGGTCATGGCATCTCAAGATTCCCATTATAGATGAGAACTACTGTAATATTTTTACATGAAATTTAATCTAAGGACATTACTAAAGAATAGTATATGAAGAAGAAATGTTACTATTATGGTGAGAGAAACACACACACACAAATATATATATCAAATTGTATACATGTAATGGTAATCAAAGTATATACAAGAGTTTGGTCTAGGGAACCCACTCAAAACACTTGCTTTTATTTCTCATTTAAATACAAAATCCACATTATTTTACAAAAATATATTTATAATTCACCTATAGTAAATTCTTCCACTCATATTCATTTAATAATTACTATATAAGTCATTATCACATTTCATAACTACCTTAATATGTTCCATATTCCTTTCATTTTTCAGTATATATTCCTTTAAAAATTATTTCATCAATCTTCCCCACATTTTACAATTAACTTCAACATCTACTCTATTTATTTTATTACCCATACTTCAAATATTTCATCACATTCATATTTTAAATTCTTTTACTATAATCTAACCTCACTAAAAAACCATATCAATCTTGTTATACCACCACATAAAGCATATAAACAATCACGGGAAAAGTAAAAAATTAAAATCTATCACATATAACACATTAATATCATACTCCCACTAAATTTTATTTTACTTAATATGATTAGTCCAATATCATTAATCTACCCAAAGAAAACCAAATCATGGTAAGTCCAAAGTAAAAACAATAAATAAAAGTAGTGAATCTGAATTAACTATCTCAAATGAGGCTCAATCCATTACACCACAAAAGAATGATCTTTAAGATCTCAAACTTCCACATTCACACAAGAATCCTCAAAAAAACCTAAAACCCATCATCCTCACAAAAATATTTCACCATAAAAACATGTAACTTGTTTTCAATAACTATTGAGTTAAAAGAATCACAATAATAAGAGAAAAGAAGGAAGTAATATACCTAGAATTATGAGGTTTTGATATCACATGATTAGGTACTCAATATCCTCTAAAAATTCTCACAAGAGAGCCCTCATCCACTTATGGTTTAAAGAGAAATTATAGAACTACACATAATAAAAAGGGTTCCTTGAATTTATAATTACATCTTAGTGTCCAAACCATTGCGTGGTGAACAAAACAACATCAATGATATAAGAGGTCAATGAAAAATTGAAAAACATGAAACTTCTTAATACAAATCCCTACAATTCACAAAATCCATATCCTTTCATAAACTATGACTTTGACTAATATAACGATGTGGTCTATAGAGAAAATTTGTTTTTCTCTTGATTTCAATTTAGCTTTAGGAAAAAACCAAGATACTGCGCTCTCCAAACCATATAGTTTTTCCACCATGATGAAAACCATGAGTGTTTCCTATATTTATGTGATAGATAAGGATTCCACCCAAACATCTCCAAACTATGGTAAGAAAAATAGGGATTACTCATGAACTATGTCATAGTTTATAAAACACTATATAATTTTTTCAAAAAGAAACCAACTTTGAATCCTCTAGGACCACGACAAAAAAAACCATGAAGATGAATACAACCATGATGAATCCTAAAAATATATGGTGTGTTTATGACTTAACCAGGATTTGTTTTAAAAAAAATCTAAAAAACATACCTATTTCTCTACAATTCACCTCCAAGACAACTACTTCCTTCCCCAATACCTCAAAATCACTAAGTAGAGGACTAGAAAAATTTGGGCCTATACATTAGAAACCTATCAAAAAATTATCATCACCAAAAATCAAAACAAAACCAAATCAAAATAATTTATAAAACATAACCAATAAAGGTGATACCACTCAAATATATTTGATGTCATCAATAAACCAAAAACTCACAGCTTAAAGGCATGATTGATAGGTAATTTACATGACCTCACATTACATACCACTCAAAACAAAACAACCTCTATTTATCAATACACATATATAACTAAGAATATATCATTATTTAAAATAATTACCCAAATAATATTTACCAAACACCCTCAATGAAAGAACCACAACAAAACACTATCCCTTATCTAATAAAATATTTTCTAAAAAATCATCTACCATACATGATACCTATCAAAAAGGAATCTCATCATTAAAAATAATCAAAAAATTTCATGCATATCTAAATTTGTTTATAATATTTCAATAAACATGAAAACTGGTTTTATTTCCACTTTAACTTCTTAAATTATCTAAAATCAAGTCCACATCACATTCAAAACACAAATTAAAATTGAATTTCAAAATCTCATTAAGAAAAATAAACTCAAAACATACCATTCACAGACACTTTAAATTAAAAAATGAAAACGCATTTAAAGGCTTATTATAAAAGGAATCAAGTCACTTACTTATAGTATACTCCATTATTCAAGATAAACTCTAATATATCATAACCACCCACCCACCAAGATCTTAGAATGGTACTAGGAAATATAAATACTCACATATGGTCATGGAGTACTAAAAATCACATGGAACTCATATGGTCAATTTCCTACCCAAGAACGGTAGAAAAAAATCAACTCACCCATCATATGACATCTTGAGATACTGAAATTGAGAGATTTTAGTTGTGATTAAATGATTGAGTGTTGTATTACTCTCTACCTTCACCTACAAAAAGGCCTATAACTTGAGGTATCCACTTAAACTCTCTCAAAAACCCAATAATGACCTTTATCATGACCTTCTACCTTAAAAAACCTTTATCAATAACCACACAATGATCTCACACCTCCATCCATGACATTAATCATAATTCTATCACTTATTTTAAAATATTAGGTTTCAAATTAGACTAAACACATCATGATAAAAAAAGTTATTTAAATAAAAATATTTTTAATTGGCCAATAAATATCCAAAATTGAGTTCCATGATCATGCATACCATATCATTCTTTTTAAAGCCCTTAAATTTCTTTCATATGATAATAATTATATAGATTAAAAGTAAGATCTTTCTTGACTAACACAAGAAATGACTCCTAAGTGATCTCATTTAGGAAACCATAATTCACCGTCCACCACATCCATGCCACAACAAAAATAACCCACCATTAAGGTAACTTAGAATCCATCATGGATCATTAAAAATTAAAAGGAAACCTTAACCTTCCCTATTGATTCTTCATCCTTAGGACCTCACACTCCACCAAGGAACTTCAATACTCTTTTCCACTGAAAAACCAATAATAATTTATCCTAGGACTCCTTCCATTTCTTATTATGAACATCTTTATGGTTCTATAATAAAATGTTTTTAACCCAAAATTTAAAATAAACAAGGTTAATTCAAATAATTAAATCACACATCAACTGTAGAAAAAAACATAACCTCCAATAGATCAATTCTTCAACACAATAAAAAACTACACACTTGTGAGAGGTGTGGTGGAAGAGTTAATTTATAATATTAAGTTCCTACATGATCAATAATCTTGAATGGGTTAATGTATCTAAGGGTTTTACTTTCCCATATTCTAAAATTTAAGACCCTCCTCTATGGTGATATTTAATGAAATAATTTTTCTCAAACATAAATCTTGAAATATCATCGATTATTATCAACATAATGTTGGATTTAGTGGCCTAAAACCAACTACTTCGTACTTTATTCATTAATAAAAGCCTTATCAAATTTTTATTGTTATTCTATGTAACTATTCATGTGATAATGTCCTAAGGATAGTTGTTGCATTAAAGGGTCATAGCGGATCCCTGCTATGATGAGAACCCGAAAGTGCCATAACACTATTCTTGAATATATGTTCTATGGCCGGATGATATTATTTGAGGGACAAAAATAATACATGTCATTAGGGGTGAGGACTCATAAAACATTGAGGCACCTTCTCATGGTGTGCGCCCTTGGTAATATCCAGGAGGATATTATGAGAACGAGACATGCCAGTAGGAAATCCACATTTCATAGTGTCATTGGATGTTCCTATCTGCGGACGTGTGTATTGGTCCTTAGAATTTAAGATTATTATTAATGGGTATTACAACTCGCGCACTTAGATGTATTGATGAAAACTATGACGACACACTGTTCACAGCGAGGTAGGATACGTTGGGTGCGTCACGAGTAATAATGCATTAATAGATAATGCGAGAAAGGATTTTTCCCTTCTATTCCATAACAGAAGTAGATATCTCAGGCCCTTTGATGGAATTTATATAGACTAAATAAATTCATGGCCATGGTAAGGTATGGGCGAGTTCGATTTCGGAAAGTCAAAGAAAGAATAATCGAGCACGTGGGTTGATGACACTAGCATGCAACCCGCTTGATTCGAGATATCATGACAAAGGGATTATATTACATGGTAAGCGTTCGTATGAGGTGACACGTCATTACGGCGTTAACTTCTTTCTCTATGGGTGCCTTGGCGTGTTGCTAGACGCTAACCTTAGACTTTAGGTAGGCTCCGCCTAATGCCACTAAGAAAGAGGCCTAGAGGGCGCCACACTAAGTGTGTCCATGTATCTGAGTTAAATATTAATTTAACAAGTTAAATAAAGATTATTCCCGACTGTGGTTTAATAATTATTTAAGAATGTCTGATCACATTTATTTCGACACTAGTTATTCGAGAGAATATATTGTGGATGAAATAATATTTATTAGTGAGTGATGCAGTTATATTTATTTAAGAAATAAATATCCATTACTCAAGGTCTAATAAATGTGGTGGAGGAAATAAAGGAAAGTGGAAAATAAAAGTACACACCATGTATATTAAATATACACACCGTGTAGTTTTATATAAAATGAGTACACGCTGTGTATTAATGATTACACGCTATGTAGTTTTTCCAGTCAGGATTTTGAGGATATAATATTGTTTTATTAAATGATATTTATTATAATCAGCGTGGGCTCATGTCAAGGAATTAATAATTCGACATGGGGGTTTTCAATAAGAGTTAATGAAATAAATAAAATGCGTAACGCGTTTATTTATTGTCATAGCTCTATAACATCAAACCCGATTATAAATATCCTCACAACCCCAATACTTTTCCACAAGAGAATCATTGTGCACAACAATTCTGAAGAATTATTTCAAGCTTGAAAGAACTCCTTTCTCCAAGAACACTCTCAAGACCGAGAGATCAAGGCGATCGAAGGCGGACATCACAAGCGAAGGTTCTTCCACGCTAGCACCCGGAGATCCCTTCGGTGACATCCGGAGATACGTGGCACATGTGTGGATCGCCACTAGTGGAATCCTACACTTGGATTCTATGATGCAATGATGGATCACCGAATCGTGACCGGACACATCAATGAAGAAATAATTCCACCAAGGTAATTCTTGTGAATTAATTAAATTAATTATAACCAACATATGATGATCCTATATCTATGGTTCTAGGATTCCCTCTTAATTTTTTCGTTCCTTGTTCTATTCTGAAGATTCGGCATTTTACATCATGACGGATCTCGGATTGAACGTTGTTTAATGTTAAAATTAAAGTTGGGAAAACCCACCAACGCGCTTCCGCTGCGCTCGAAACCTACACATAAATATTCTATCAACATTTTTTTATTTTAATATTATGTTTAATGGTTTGGATGTTCTCTATAATATCCTATTTTTTTTTTGTCCCAACAAATTATTTTCTCTAACTTGATCTTGACATGTCAGATTTTTTCATCCCTTTCTTTATAGATCCTTATATATTTCCATTTAAATGTTTGAGTGGAAATTATTACTATATGAGAACATGAATAGTAAAATATGTTGATCCCAACAACATTTGAAATTAATTTAGAAAGATATAAGAATATATTCCATGGTTTGGATGGTTATTTCAGATTGATCATCAATTTTAGGGTGATAAATTATGTTAAATTTCTATTAAGTATTCAATTATTTTTTAATACTTCCCCAAAAATTTGTGGTAAATACTAGATCTCAAGTATATATAATTGAAAGTGGTAATCCATGTAGATTTACCACTTACTTTATATATCTTTTTAAGTTGATCAAGTGATAAATCCTCTCAAATAATAATGAAGAGAGATGATAATGTATACCGATTGACCACAAAACAAATGACATTGCTTCTTTTAGAGATATTAAAGAAGCCTAGGATAAAATACATATCAATGTTATCCCATTTCCATGTGGTTTTGGGTAATGATTACATCATAACCTTATGCTTTTGACTTTATGACTTAACTTAATGGGAGACCAAGAGTCATGATGCATAATCTAAAATATCCTTATTAATATTATCCCTCTAGAAGTTCTCTATAAGACCTCTATACATTTTTGTGCTTCCTTGGTGAATACAGAAAGATGAGCTATGTACATCATCCAATAATTCATTATTCAATTTCAAAATGCATAAGACACATATTCATGTTCTAAATATTATAATTCCATTTTTTTCAAGGCTAGACTATAAAGTATTTCCCTACTTTTTTATAGCTCTATATCATCCATTCATGTCTCCTTGATCTTCACCTGGATATATGGTTAATAAGTCATTTGATAAAGGTAGGTACTCACCCCTTACCTTGTTATTTTCATGTAAATAATTTTCCATGTCCATAAATATTGTATCTCTTTCAACCATAATCATGGATAAGGTATAAGGATCCTTTCTATTGAGAGCATTGAATATTTTTTTAGGATGGTAATGTTTTGAGTAATCATTGATCAACTTTAAATATCTCTATTTTCTTATTATTAGATCATGATATTTGAATATATATTTTAGGATTTTGTGATAAATATATATATATCAATATTTTCTCTCTATAGAAAAATCCTACTTAAAAATATTACAACTACTAACTCTAGATCATGTAATGTTTCTCATGGATATTTAATTTTCAAGAGACATAGACTATCACCTTTTCATTTTTTATGAGAATACAACACAATACCTTCTTTGAAGCATCATTTTACATAAAAAAACCATTCCCCATTTGAGGGTAGTTTTAATATAGGTACAATGATAAACCTATTTATATGTTATTTAATGGTATATTAACATTATTCTATTCAGATAAACTTTACTCCATTCTGAGTTAACTTGTTAGCGAGTTAGAAAATCATGAAAAATTTCTTGAAAAGCATCAATAATGTCGAGATAATCCACAAAAAATATGAATCTATATCATAATAGTTGGTTTGTACTATTCTTCAATCACCTCCATATTATAAGGATAAAAATATATACCTTCTCTTTTTATTAAATAACTTATTAAGGATACTTCTAAATCCAAAATTCATACTTACTAAATTTTGAAAACAATTTCTTCTTTCTTAGGGCCTTCCAGACAATCCTTATATTCTATTCATTTTCTTCCCCAATATTGGAATATATGATAATATCATATATAAAGAATTATTATTTGAGTTAATATCAAAGGAATATATTTATTAAATCCATGAATATTTATATTATATTTTTAATTTCAAAATGAAATACTATGAATTCATAGTGTCCATACCTTATACCTATCTTAGGTATACCCTTCCTTTTCAACCTTAATTTATTATATACAGACTAAAGATCCACCTTTAAAAAGTATGTATCCCCAAAAATTTGATAAAAAAATTCACTAATATGAGGTTAAATTTTCCCCCAACCATCTAAACCACATATCCCTCATTATTTGGTATTAAGAACCATATTAGGGAAGTAATTTACATAGAAAGTTGATAGTACTCCTTGCATCGATATAGGATCATGAGATGATTTGAGATATAAAATAATATTTCCCTATCCAAAAAAAAATTATATTATCTCCATGTAGAGGGATAAAATCAATGCATTATAATAAATCAAATTTTACTAAAGGCTAGATTTGAATAAATTACTCTTATAAAAATATCAATTAGAGAATATTTATACACATGGGATGAAATCAACACACTATTGGGTATTTTAACTGATATCTTAACATCCAATATTTGGTTCCTAGATCATTTTACACCATCAATCAACTTCACATTCCAATGATATATGACCCATATGAATTTTTCATGCTTAAAGCATGAAAAAATATATTTCTAGTCACATTGATCCATTTTTCAACCATTAATGGATTGGGATATACATTAAAGGAGGAATTTAATTATTTTATAAAGGAATCAATAATGATTTATTCTTTCTTTGATTCCATAGTAAACTTCACATGATTTAAGTTATTATTCATAACTTGAGATAGTTGGATAAGTACAATAATGAAATTTTCTACACCATCTCCCATCCCGTTTGGTTGTTCGTTGATACAATAATTATAATGTTCATCCCATTAATTGTTAACTCAAATCATCATTTCCTATTTTTTACTAAAAAAAATATGGTTAGTGTGAATTATGATAATATCTAAAAAAATTAGAGTAAAAAATCATATTAATTTGAAAAAATTAATCCCAAGATATCCCATCATATGGAACCTTTGGTTCAGCCTAGGTTAATTTATGTTTCATCATCTTATTCTTCTTAACCTAATCACTAAAATTATTTAAACCCTACTTTTATATCAACTATAAATACCCATAAGACGCATATAAATAATTCACATCATTTTAAATAATTATAAAAAAATCATTATTAAAATAGACATGCATAACCCAAAGGTTCAGTAAATTTTGAGATTAGGTGTGTATTTTATCTTATCACACCAAAAAACATACATTTATTTCATAAAATTCTCCACACATGATTACACAATAGAAATATCACTACAAAAAAAACCTTGGGGATGTAAATAAATAATGAAAATGGTGAGGTAACTAGCCAGTAAGGTAAAAACATATTATATATCAATTGGGGTGACATGGATGATCATGAATAATATCATAAATGAGTGATAATGTTACAACATGCTGGTATGAAATCATAAAAATGATACATGAAATATTAATATATAAATTATAAATGAATGATCATGAATCATGGGAACATAAACATAAAACATAACACAGAGATGTGGCATATGAATAATTATAGGATATCATAAACATAAGTCAATTATATCTACCTCTATGATTATTTTATAATTATTGGTATTAAACAATCAAAACAATACCATGTTATGTTGTATGAGATTGGTTTTTCTATAGAAGAACTTATGAACCTTATACATTTCATTTCATAAATGTACTCAAGGAGTACCACCATATTATTTTTTGTTACACCCATATTCTATTCACATTTAATGGTGAACCTAGTAGTATAGTTCATAAAGTTTGAATATGAATCAAAAACATCTTTGAGTTATGGTGGGATGATGTCTTATATTGTGGTGTCGGTTCCCCAGCTTCCCAAGCAAAATAAAAATGTCTCCAATTCTGTATTATTTTTTTAAAGGCTACTAGTGTGGGATTTTTGATGATTGGTGAGAACATGGTAGATTTTATTATATTGGTTTGGGAATAATTATCTCTCCAAAACCAAACCTATTTGGTTTATGTTTACTTTATTTGATGTCTTATTTTTCATTTAGATCTATGTTTGGTATGCTTAGAGCTACATTTTTCTACTATGCAATGGGGATAACTTATAATATATCATAGTGGTCTGTTTTGGTATAGTTTATTTTATAACAAAATTCAGGTCTCTCTTCTATTAAATCATAAATTAGTGGATTGGGCTCACTACTCACATCTGATATATAATAATGTTACGAGACATAATCTTTAATTAGTGCATTAGAGGGATATATAATTTCGGGACTTCTAATCACATAATAATATTTTCATTTAAATGTGTTACACATGAAAATGAAAAAAAAATCATATATCCATCAAAGTTAAATGTATGATTAAATTGTTAAAATAAAATTGGTTACATAATAAATTTCAAGAGGTATGAAGACCATTTAAAAAGAGAAGTTGGATGATACTAGGAATGTAAATCCTTAGATATGTATATCCTCAAAAAAATAGAAGAAATATAATATATTAATTTTTAATGGGGGAATATAAAAGAATATTGACATAAAAGAAAAATATTTCAGAGGAAGAGAAGAAGTTATAAGAAGGTCAAAATGGATTTTCTTATCATTTCTATTTCATTTAGATGGTCAAAACAAGAGAGGGGTAATTTGACCATTAGTTTCAGATGAGATAAATACATGTAAACATCTATAAGTATAAGATAAATTCCATTTAGTGATATCAAAAGAATAAATAAATATTGAGATATAAAAATTAATAATAAATAAGATTCTTTAAGATAAATATAGGAATTAATATGAAATTTAATAATAAATATTTTCATAATTTCATTGTTTTAATGAACAAGGAAAATATGAATTAATGGAGTAAGGGAGTGAAAACAAAATAAAAATTTCTTAAAGAATATAAAACATAAAACTTTTTAAGTAAGTGGATATAATAAAATAGAAGAAAGTTAAAAGAGATAGAGTGACTAAGTGATAAACATAGGGAAACACAGAGAGATTATATTTCCAACATTATAATGTAGGAAGTAAACATCAATTATAAACATTATATATCCTTAGAAACAAATAAAAATTGTATTATATTTATCCATTAAATTATATATAAAAGAACATGGATATAAAATAGAAATATCAAATAAAATCAAGAAGTATTCCACTTAATGATGTAGCAGTCTCGATCATCATTCCTATTTTATGATTTCATAATATCCATAATATTCAAGGAATGAAAAATGGTGAGTAATTATTTAATTGTTATCTTATTTTATAGGATGATAATTATATTTATTTCATGTTACTATATTCCTTAATCATATTTGAGAATATTTGGAATGTGTATTTAAAATAAATTGTTAATGAATATGGTGTTACATACTTTGAAGAAGTTAGATTTTCACATACAAGACTTCTTTTTAATGAAGGATTTAAGACTTCTTATTGTGACTGGAGGCTCTTAAACATGAAAATTAAGTGTATGAGATGGAAATTGAGTATATTTTTGAGAAAAAAACTTACTATATGTGTGGTTTGGAATTAGTTGGGGAAGAACCCTTTTATAGAATAAATTTTCCTGAAATTTTGTTTTTAAAATACACACCTCTTAATAGTTAATTTGTGTAATTTAATGAAACAAGTGGCCCATAATTAAAAAAAAAGGAATTTGGTTCATGATAAGATTAGGTATTTTTTTATTAATTAATAAATAATTATTACCATATATATATGTCATATTTATTTTATTTACCCATGTATTTTCACCATTCACCACAATAGATTATTTTTCATCAAAAAATAATATTTAATTTATTACCTAATTTTTATTTCCCGATTTCAATTTTTTTCATTTTTTTTGAATAAAAAATATTATTTTACTATAAATGATTATATTTTTATTTATTATCACTCCTTAATTATTCATTTGATGGTAATTATTTATTTAAAAATATAAAAAATTTATCATTATTATTTTAATTATAAATAGAATGATGATAATAGTACTTGCAATAAAATATATTTTAAAGGAATGTTTTATTACATTAATAATTGTATATCAATAACAACCCAACTTATACTTAAATCATTGTTGGTAACATCATCATAAGAACTAATGATTAGATCAGCAATGTTAGTTTATGCAGGTGGTGATTCAGCTATAATAGATCTTGTTGTGATGTCCACTTACATGAAATTCTCCTATAAATAGATCTTTTCAAACCACACTTATTGAAGTTCATATTAGGCTCACTCAAGGGAAAACCCTAGTGATGATACTCACTTTTAAATCCCAATATATGTGTCTCATATAAGGATTCTACTACTTTATCCCATAACTTATCCCATTCTACATAAATTTCACATTGTGATTACTCTAATTTATATTAACCATATCAATTGACTAAACTATAATAATCACATCACATGGTTAATTAATTTGGGTATAAAATACTCTCTAACTAAATTTATAATTAAATAACTTATCCTATCAATCACTTTTACCCAATGACTACATATATATTCAATGCCTATATATACCCAATAACTATATATACCAAATAAGTATATATACCCATCAATTGTATATACTTATACAACCTTAAATACTTATATCAACTACCTATCTCAATAAATTATTTATTTATCCACATTTATCTCATATTTATGATATTTTTTATTATTTTTATCATTATATTTGGATATATGATTTTCATGGTAGATCATGAAGAATAATATTTCATGCTTTTAGTCTTTATAATTACTTATATTTATTATCCTCATAGTTTTAATAATTACATTGTATATATGTTTTTTGTAAATTTTTACAATAATAATGTTATTTAATTTTATGTTGTTATATTCTACCATAATAAATTATTCAATTAAATCACACATAAAAGTTATAGAATGAAAATTTACACAAATGTTTTTGTATGTGACAATATGAACCATTCATTCTTATAGGAAATTACAATTGTTTGGATATAACAAATGATCATAAATATGGTAAAATGATTAATTATAGGAATTTGGTTAAACTGAATAGGTGTATGTTTTACTATGTCCTGGATGGTCACATGTTATCCAATCACCTTTTTTACTTAGATTAATTAATAAGGTGATAAGAGAATAATTTTTTAAAATAGATAAGTATTTGGTTAACGATGCATGGTATTACAAATTTCACCATTATTCTATTAAATTTCCCCCAAGTATTTTGGATCATATCAGATGTTTTTTTTTCTTTTTATTATCTATAAAATATATCCCCTTTTAACTTTTTAAATTACTTGTGCAAGTAGGAAGGTTTTTACTAATTTAATGTGTAAGTTTTGGATGGTTAATTTTTATAATCCTAACCATATCTGAAACTCAATTACTCTTAAATCCCTTAATATAGAGTTCAAAAAACATTATAATAGGGGATTCCTTAGTATGGAGAATATAAATAAATGGGTAAGAGGGGATTTATTTAGGGATCATGAAACAATGTTTATTAGAGGTGATATTCTAAAACTCTTTTACAAGGAAACAAATTTCATTAATAAACATAGCATGATTTTATTTTGTGAGGTTTTGTTCATTAAACAAATATATAAAATTAATTAGTTTATGGAGATAAAAATTATATTTTTCATGCTTATATAAAATAACATATATTTCATAATAATATTTTTATTATTGAGAGTGAAAATAACCATTCTACTCAATAATTATTTGAAAATAATTCTATTTTCCTTTTTCTAATTTTAAAATTTATTGGGTTTCTTAAGACTTAATGTTAGTCTTTTTTATGATGATGATGTTTTATTTCTTTCCAATACATTTCATAAGGTTCAATACATGTGAATACTATAATTTAGAGGATATTAATTGTTCAAGGAATTATTTTGAGAAGGAATATGTGGATGGTGATCTATTTCTGTGACAGGAGACATGACCACACCCCAATGACTATAGTTATTCCATGAAGGATCTTACATAAGAATAAGTTATAAGATAATTTTTGTATGGTGGTGTTTTGATTCAATATATCACACTACACTTCTCATATTTAATATTAAATATTTATTATAAGTTGTAATACTTCACTATGAAGCATGAATTCACACCATAAAGTGAGATTATGTTGGTTAAGAATTTGATTTGCAGGAGAAAATCACACCACAAAGAAACCTCATGAGAAATAAGTACAAATCTATTCTGAAATAGATTATGAGATCACTCTGCAATGCATATGGTTGTTCTGAAATGTAAGATGAGGTGTGGATTGCGGGGAAGGTTCAAGCTATAGTGAGATCCCCAGGTTTTTTAGGTGTCACATTATATTGTGATGAAAAAGATTTATACTATGAATATTTCACTCATACCAAAACATATGTGAGTGTGTTTTTGAGAGAATTGGTGATTAATGGGTGTTATACTATAATATAGAATTACTTTACACAACATTATTGATATTTCTTTAAAGGATATGGCAGTTGAGATTCATCACACCACTACCAAGTATACCATGATATGAATAAATGATTCTCATATAGTTTTTTATATTTGAAAAAAAATAAAATGGAAACATTTTCAAAGATTTTAATTTGATTCATTTTTTATGAGACAAGTATATTTAATTGATATCCAATCTAGGGATAACACCTAAAAATTTCTTAGTATTGATTTGTGAAGGTCTCTAAAAAAATTTCAAGATATTTTTTGTGAAAAATGTGAGAAGAGAACCATAGATGAGATGAATAAAAAATGTGACTATTTTTTGTGAGAGAATTATTAATGTGTGATACAAAACTAGAAATTATTGTGCAATTAGGAACAAAATTATATCCATGAAATCCTATGGAGACTCAAACTTTTCTTGGTGATAATTCTTCAAGTAGTTTATTTTTTATTTCATTATAGAAAGTTGGTTCCTTCATTTCTAGTTGGTTATGATATTATTAAGGGTCCAATACCATTTATTTTCCCTTGGTTGTTCTTAGAAATAAGAGATCAATTGTGTGTATATAGGATAACAACCAATATACAAAGAGAATATAGTCACCTTCACTAGGGATGAGCCTTATTAAATATGTTTTGCATGAAATTTCATTTATTCATTGAGAGATTTAAGATATTATTTATTTACTATAGTAAAATTGTTTGTGTTTTAAGAGGAAATGTTGTCAACACTCATTCACCCCTTGTTAGCGTTGATCGTTCCTTAAATTGATCCTAAACAATAGTGTCATAGAAGCAGTTTTCTCTTAAATACCACTCATTTTGGGTTTACATGGATAATAACAACTTTGTCAATAACAAATTTATTATATCATTCGATGGAAAAGGATTCCATATATGGAAATAATGAATGGTATCTTATCTTATCTCTCTTGGAATTGATGTTCCTAAATTAGTTATTCAAGGTTTTACCATTCTATAATTGACTATTGTCTAGTATTATTATAATAGTAATAATGTTAAGAGTGACATGGAAGAAAGGAATGAGCTACTATAGTCATTATCTAAGAAATATATTACCAAAGTCATGGGATAAAACAATTCCTTGTAAACCTGGTCAAAACATTACCACATTTATAAAGTAAAAAAAGTGTTAAATGAATAAAAATTATAGTTGTAAAAAAGTTAGTTTTAGGATGTGATAATGTAAGAAGTTGAATATGTTGATGAGTTATTTACCAAAGTCAACATGATAGTCAACACAATTAGAGGATATAGAGAAACACTTGATGACTCTATAGTTCTGAATATACTTGTGAGAATTATTCTAGACAAGTATAAGGTAAATATATTGGATCATAAATATAGAGGTCTTGATTAATTTTCTATTGATAAGTTTCAAATAATACTTGTATACTATGAAATAATAAGGTTGGATACCCTAAAAATAAATTCTAATAAGGACAATTAAGTTACATTTTAATCATTAAAAAATAAAAATATTAAATATGAGAAGGATAGTACTGATGAATTTGAGAACCTGAAATGATTTAACAATATTCACCCTTTTTAAGAATATTTATAATGGAAAAAGTAAGTATCAAGGTAAAATACCTTTTAATTTTTTTAATTTTTTTAAAATTGGTCACTTTTTTATGAAGATTAATTTTAGAAATACCATAGATTATGAATATGGTGAAGAACCCAAAGGATATTCCATGAAAGATGATTACTTCAAAATAAATCATATTCCATCAAATGGGTAGAAGAAAAAATAGTCAAATTTATTAAAGATAAATTTATATCTATTAAGGAAGATATTTATAATAGTTAAGAGAGAAATATTGATAATTGAAGTTCTAAGTAAACTTTTCATAGAGTTTCTATGCCTTAAGAAGATGAATAAATTATATATTTAGGGGATGATACTCAAATCGATTTTTATTTTACTGTTGATGAAGTAGAATCATAAAAAAAATACACATTAAAATTTGACATCAAAATGTTCCTGAATGAGATTAAAAAGATAAGAGATAAGAATTCACATCTCAAGAAAAAACTTGATGAAGGAAAAATATTTATTGAGAAATTCAATCTAGTTAAGAAAGTTGAGAGGATAACTATTTAGAATGTGGAGAGAAGGAAAATCATTGAGGATATGAATTTTAATTTCATATGTATATATGAATGGATTAAAAATATAAATTTGAAAATTTGGAAGCTGAAAAGAACCCAAAAAAATTCAAGTTCAAATATAGTAAAACTATTATAAAAATTAGTGAAACTTATAAGATTTATAAGAATAAAATCGAGTCTAAAAAATTGTTAAATGACTTATTAGATCATAAATTATTAACCTTTATTGATGAAAAGGGAATTGGATATCAAGGAGGATAGACTAATAATGAAACCCCTCAAAGAAAGATCATGTTTATGTGTGAATCTAGTAGAAAACATTATTGTACTAGATAAATATTCCGAAGAAAAGTCAAAATATTCTCACATATATAGGGATAAAAATTAAAAATAATTCCCAATGATAACCATAACTACTCAAGGAAGATTCCAAAAAATGGTTATGGTGAAATCCTTACTTCAAATTACTAAAAAGAGGTTATAAATTTACCCATAAAAGAGTATAGTTTTTATCAAGGAATGATATTTCAGGGATTTTTCGAGTGTTGTGGAATCTTTTCTCACAAAGATACAATTTCTAGTAAAATATGTCTATATATTCAAAGGATATATATTGAGTCAAGGGGGATACCATAAAAAAAATACAAACAAAAGGGATCAATAATTATAGAATAATGTTGAGATTAGAAAAGATTTTAAGAACTAAAAGAAGTCAATGAAATGTGTGATATAGAAGATAACACTTCATATGAGTGTATTACTATTATATCACCCCAATTAAATTTCATTTCGATATTATATAATATTCACAAGAAGAAATAATCCAAATAAAATCACATTTTGTTGAAGTTACCTATAAGTCATGGAAAACTGAGAAGCCATGGATTATAGATATTGGCTAATAATAACATATAACGGGTAATATGAACAACCTAAAAGGGTTGACATGTATGAAGGTGTAATTGTTACTTTTTTAATTATATATCTTTGAATATCATGTGTATTGAAGTATAAAATATTAGTGAAAAGAACTAAATTCAATTAATTTCTTATTTATTGATGTTATGAAACACAATTTAGTGAGTATGTTACAACTTTATGATAATTGAAATGAGGTGATATTTAGGAAGAATTTTTGTATCATGAAAATATTTAAAGATAGAGAGTTTGTTTCATGAGGGATGAGAACAAATGGAAATTTATTTTAGTTTGGAGATGAAAAAATTGATTACCACATGAGATTAAAATCTAAAAAATATTTTTTGGTATAAAATTAGTAGTCATATTATCCGAAAAACATGAAAATTTTGATTAAAGAAGAGGTTGTGAACAATATTATTTCCTTGAATAAAGTCACAATTTTTTTTACAAATTATGTCAAAAGGAGAATAAGGTGTATAAAATCCATAAAGGGTTGATATCCAAAATCAAATCCCACTTGGGATGGTTTATTTTGATTTTTTGGGGAATATGAGTAAGAGATAAACAAGTGGTGATAAGTATTTCATCATAATGTTGTTATAGTTTTACTAGAACAAATTGATTTAGTTTTATGCCTTATAAATCTTAATATTTAATTATGATTAAAATTTTTAGGAGACTAGCTGAGAAACAAACCAATTATACTCTAAAAGGGTTAAGATATGATAGAGGAAGTTAAATGAAACAATAAAATTCTAAGAATACCTCAAAAATATGGAATAAGGCATGATTTTAGTGCACTATAAACTTCATAAAACATTTATTAAATAAAAGGAAGAATATGAGTCTTTTTTATATAGCTAAAACCATATTAATAGGGAATTATACCTATAATATAATGTTACCTGTTTTTAGGTATTCCTTAACCCATGTTTGTTTCCATTTCGATTCTATCTTGTTTAGGGGTGCTTCAGGTGAAATTTCAAAAAAAATATAGGTTTTCTTGGATGTGCATGATTGGTACATGGTTTTCCCAAACCATGTTCTCCTAGTGAAAACCACGAAACTTTAGAAAGTGAGGGTTTACATGGTTGGTTCATAGTTTAAAAACCCTTCACCCACCTAGGATAAACTGTGCACCCTAGAATAGGAGGAATGGTTAGGGCCTATAGTTTGTTTAACTATAACACCCTCTCTAGGAAACCAAGAATGTGGGATTAATTTATTATGAAATTTTATTTTAAAATATTTAACCCCCCAGTTTAACCTTTGGTCAGCCCCCACTTTACCTAACTCGAATTCCTTGGCTTAGGAGGCTCTCAGGAAGTGGTTTTGGCTCCTTAATCCCCTTCTCTTGGTGGATCAAAGTGTTGTTGATCACATTTAATCTCCTCTAGAAAATGAATATCCTATTGTCTATTATCTCTCATTATCTACTTATTTCCTCCTTTTAATTTAATATATCATAATGTATTTTATAGATCTAAACTTATTTTATATAGATCTAGATTCTAGTTTTTGTCTCTATATCTCCAATTCCTTCATTATTTGTTGTCAGATCCCATTACGGGTGTCAATTATTGATCCTTGATTAATGGTACCTTGTTCTGTTTGAATTTTTTCATATAATTAAAACCATTATTTTCATGATATTTTCGAAATAGATTTCAGTAGATTTATCAAAACCCAATTTGATATGATTTGGAATTTGAATTTTAAATTTTGTGAATTTTGGAAAACCCCCCAATTCTAATGGAATTGGAATTTGGGTCATGTTTGAAAAATGATATAATTTGAGAAATTATTTGATAATTGATTTTAGAAAATGGATTCAATTCAAATGCAGAAAACCTATGATTAGATATGTATTGAAAATAATTGAATTGATAAAAAACCAATGTTTTGGTTTTGAAATTAAATTGGAATATTGAATGTGAAAATTGGGATATTTAATTGTAAGTGATGTATTTATTTGAAATGAGATGATTTTATCTTTTATATTGATTGATTGATAACATGTGAGCCTCAGTAGTTAGTGAGTTATTTGAGACTATCAAACTAGGATTTTGATTCCCTAGATGTTGTTTGACTATGAAAAATATAACAAAAACCTATTTTAGAAGATATTATCCCAAATGGGTTGTTAATGAGTCTTATTCAGCTTTCATCTGAGGGATGTGTGTACACATACTTAGCCGTGATCACTAATATGAGAAGTGTGAGGATCCTATAACTGGAAACTAACGTGTTGCATGGAGGATGACCAAAATTCTTATTTTGACTATTTTTATTAAATATATTTCATTGATTATGAAACTATTTTTATTCATGACTACTGATTTATATAAACTATTTATTTTATCCACATTTTAAATTTTTTCCATCCTTTGAAAAGAAGCATGGTGTTTTTTAAATATGAAAATGAGATATTATTCCATGCCCTATTTTATTTAAAATTGAAAGAATGATTTGGTTTATTATTATGTAATCTGTTATAGAACAATTGGTGAGACCCTATTGGAATTTATAGCTCAAACCCTACATTTTCCATCGATCATTTTTATATTTATTTATGATAGGTCCGAGTTAAAAAGAAGTGCCACTTGTATGTGTTAGATGTTCATGATCCCTTTGGCTTTGAGTGATGTTTCCTTTGGAATGTTTGTCTTTCTACTATGTATTTTGATGATGTACTATTTGGGGTTTTGATATAGCTGTTTGGTTTTTGTTACTTTTTTCCTTTTGAGTGTTGTGCATACTGACTTGTATCTTTTATATTTCACTGTTTTTTGGATAATGCATTCCCTAATTTATTTTTTATCATTCCAGGTGCTAGTCACATGTTCGTAGAGATTAGGAATTCCCTTTGGGCCGTGCTAGTGCTAGAGTGGTTATCTGGGTACTAGGGTATCCAGTCTGATTCGTGAAAAAGGGGTATCATAGGTGCAAGTTTAACATCTTTCCTTGATATCATTACGGAGTTTGAGATATCTTTTAAGGACATAATAGGTAGTTATGAGTGATTTCCTGACTATCTCTCATTATAACGAGCCTCATGTCACCATGGGTTGTTTTGGAAAGTTGTCTTAAGGAATAATTTTATCAAATTCTAGTCTTTTCCTTGCTTTTGATTTGGATAGGTTGAAATAAAAATCTTTTTATTTTATTTTATGGGATTAATTTTCATGTTTCTCTTGTTTGAGTTGTTAATCTAAGTAATAATATAATATATTCAATATTCTATATTGATTTTGTGTAGCATCATGCCTCTAAGAAGATTTTTGAATAGTATTCAGGAGGAATCTACTAATAAACCATTATGATGGAATCCACCCATAGACTAGAACCTCATTGATATTATTTTGCATTCTATCCAATCTCTGGGATAGGAACCATCACCCGTTCCTAAAAAGGCTCTAGTTGTGGAACTTTAGAGAGATAAATATTATAATCATGCCCATGAGTTCATTCACCAGAATCCACTAGCATTAAAAGGTTATAATGTTCATCTAGAAGCTAAGGATTGGTTGAGAAATATAGAGTTTTTGTTTGATTTCTTGAAAATTCCTCATTCGATAAAGTTAAATGTTCCACCTTCAAGATAGAATAACCTAGAAAGAGATGGTGGTATTAAATGGAAACAGTGAAGAATCGTGAAGGTTTATTGTGGAAGGACTTTAGATTTATTTTTACTAACTATTTTTTCTAGATTCTATGGTCCTAGATAAGGATTTGGAGTTTTTTAAACTCAAACTAGATGATAGGACACTGAAAGAGTTTGTGAACCAATTTTACAATCGTGTATAGTTTTCACCTGATATTGTATCGAATGAGAAGATGAATACTTGATTGTTTGTGATAGTTCTTTGACCAGATAATCATTATCAATTTTTATTTCTAAAAATTGCTTCTTATGGTGACATGCTGGATAGGGAATTGATGGTTGAGCTTGAACTGGATGGTAAGTATAGGTTGGAAGAAGTTCATTTTTCTCTCACTGATAGTTATGTGATTTCCTTTAAATGAAATAGAAATCATGATGAGCCTCATAGTGGTTCTTGATACCAAGGTTCTTCTAGAACTCATGCAGTGCCTGGAAGAGTCCCTTTAACTTTCTTCTAGTGTGGAAATCCTGGGAATTAAAAATGGGTTTTCATTAAGGCAACCAATATCTACATTTTTTTGGATTCTTATTTCACTTTCAGAAATTTAGTTATATTCTTTTTAGCCAACATAGTGTAATGGTCTCATTATTACCTGAAATTACTATGGTGTAATCATATGATTCACAAACAAAAGTTTCCCATCCATAGGCATCCAGAATGAAGTTTTTTCATGTATTAGAAGTGTCTCAAGAGGAAGTAGATATGGGTCTAGTGACTGTGAGAAGTAACATCACTATAGATTCATATTTAGTGGTTGTTTTATTTAGTAGTAGTTCATATCATTCATTTAAATTGACTCATATTGTGAACCTTCTATATCTTACTACAATGCTTTTGTCTTATGTGATGGTTATTTCTATGCTCCTTAGAACGAAGAGAGAGAAGGGTCTCTATTTTCCTGCTTGTGTCTTCTTTTTATTAGAGATTGATATTTCTTAGGATTTTCTGGTTCTCAACCTGAAACCTATTGATTTCACTTTTGGGTTGGATTGGATCATTGAAAATAAGTCCTGAATTGACTATTATCTTTGTTGCATTCTCTTTACCACGCCCAATGTGAAGATCTGTATCTTTCAGTGACTCAAAGTCAAGTAGATCCAAACATTTTTATCTATAGTTGTGGGAAGTAATATTATGTACACTTTTGATCTAAAGTAGGAGTCTTTGAGTCATTATCTCCCACCAGTTTTCATCAAGTTTTCCAACAATTTTCCTTTTGATTTCTATGTTTTACCAAAAGTAAGAGAGGTATAGTTTTCAATTAATTTAGTTCTTGGTACTCAATTAATGTCTATTATTTTTTACCACATGGTTCTAGCTAAAATAAAAAAGTTAAAGACTCATTTGGATGATCTATTAGATAAAGGATTTATATGACTGAGTGTATCAACTTGGGAGAAATATGTTCAATTTGCTAAGAAAGATAATGGAACACTTCGCCTATATTTTGATTACTAGAAACTGAAATGAGTTAGGGTAAAGAAAAAGTCTCCATTTCCAAAAATTGATGATCTGTTTGATGGGTTGAAAGGGAAGAAGTGGTTCTTGAAGATTAATCTTCAATCTAGTTATAACTAGTTGAGAATAAATGAATATAAAATTCATAAAACCACCTTCTGAAGCAGGTATGGCCATTATGAGTATCTTTTCATGCCATTTGGTCTAACTAATTTTCCAACATTCATTATGTATTTGATTAAAAGGATCTTCCATGAGTATATTGATACATTCAAGGTGGTATTTTGGGATGGCATCTTGGTTTATTATCAGTTATAGGGGGATAATGTGTGTCATCTAAGAGTAGTTCTAGAATTGTTGAGAAATCACTGAATTTATACCAAGCTATCAAAATGTAATTTCTAGATAGTGAAGTGATGTTCTAGGGGCACATGGTCTCAGAACATGCCATCTCAGTTAATCCTTAGAAGGTGAAGGATGTTACGACATTGGAGAAACCTCAAAATGTTTTCGAGATTCAAAGCTTTTTGGGATCAGTTAGGTATTATCGCTGGTTTGTAAATGATTTCTCAAAGTTGTCTTCTCTGATTATTGATCTCACTTGGAAGAGAGTAAAGTTTATTTGGGACTAAAAATCTCAATGTAATTTTGTAGATTTGAAATGTATTTTGACCTCTTCACTGTTGTTGACTCTTCTAGAAGCATGGCATGGTTGTGTGGTCTCATATGATGCATCAAGTTCAGTTTTGAACTATATTATTATGTATGGTAATCATGTAGTCTCCTATGGATCTAGAAAGCTTAGGACACATGAGATGAATTATCTGACCCATGACCTTGAATTCATTATCTTAATTCATGCACTTAAGAGTTGGTGGCATTATCCTTTTAGACAAAGGTTCACCATGTTCTTTGAAAACAAAATATTGATTTATATCTTCTCTAAAAAACAATTGAATCTTAATCATGGTATTGGGTGGAGTACCTGTAATCCATTTATTTTGACATTTCTTATACCCTATGGAAAGGAAATGTTGTTTCCAATGTTTTGATCATGAAAAATCTGACACAGTCTTTGAAAGAATCATTGAAAGTGTGGGACTTTAAGGTTCTTTTTATAGAGTTTCATTTAGGAGTCCTAGAAGAGGAGGCCAAGGTTGTCTTGGAAATTGTTTAGATGACCTCCTCTCTTCTTGAGATGATTTTTTAGGTGTATTATCTTGATGATGAATTCTATGGAATTAGAGAATCTCCTTATGTAGGGAATACTGTTGGTGAGTGGTCATTATCTACAAAGGGTATTCTATGTTTTTTTGAATTGGTTTTCTCTACCTCTATCCATGATAAAATCTTTAATGTGGGGTTTCCATAATTCTCAATGGGTTGTGAACCCAGGAACAAAAAATATGTTTTATGACATATAATAATGATTGTAAGAACCCTGTTCTTCTTTGAGGTACATTTCCTTTATTTTCTGTCAATCCTCGGTTTCAATTATTAAATATGGCCTAATATGATTTCCCTTTTAGGGTACGGAGGTATTGGGAGTGTTTGGGGCTGGTTCAGAGTCTGGAACCCAAGTTTTAGGTGAAATGGCTTGGTGTATGGTTAGAGTAAACTATGCAAATTAGTCTGCATGACCGTGCGGCTAGGTTTGAATTTTTTACAGTGGGGGTATTTTCATGGTTTGTGCATGGTTAGTCAAACCATGCAGTCATACCATGTAAGGTATTCCTTCCTATAGTTGACCATGTATAGTTGGCGCATAGTTTGTTAAATAGTGCACCCAAACCGTGCTGCCTTATAATTTGTGTAAAATTACAAAAATTACCCTATTTAATCAATTAAATGAACCCTAATTTACATTTTCATTCAATGGACATAACACTATCAGTTTTTAGAGATACCTTTGTGACTAATTTAGGATTTTATCCTCCTCCTTCATATGGTTTCTAATTCAAGAACCATCTATCTCGTTGGATCCACATCGGTGGGTAATCAATTAATTTTTATCCATTACTCATTGGATTTGGTATCAGTTGTTCTATTTAGGTGTAAGATAATTTCTCCTATTATCAGGTTCTTCATACTTTCTTCGATTTTATCCCAATATGATTCGAATCAGGATCTGAGACTGGATGATCTATCCTCTACGGACCTACAATAGGTGGTCTCATTCCTTTCATTAATAGTTAAAGTGTTTATATATGATGTTATTCCATGCTCTCAAATTATGGATGTCACTTTGAAAGAAATTAAATCCTTAAAATTCTAGACATGAACTATGTAATTAAAGAGTCTTTTTTATAAATGAAAAATAGTTAATAACCTTAAAATGGAACCACCCCATGGGTGTGTTAATTAGTTGAACTAGACCACCATAGGTGGATCTTAGAATAAGATACCTTTGGGTGTTCCCCTTCACCCCAGTAATTGGGATGTAAATTCTGAGATGAATTGTAAATCAAATTGATTAATTGGAATATGAATTAAACTATTAATTAAATTGAAATATGAATTGTGAATGATATATTGAAATGATTAAAGGTTGGGATGACTGAATAATAACCCAGGCTAATGCCTTGATTTTCTTGTATAAGATTGAGTTTCTCTTTATATTGAAATGACCATGTGAGTTAAATAGATAATAGGACATGTAATAAGTTGTTCAAGCATGATAATCTTGCTACAATGATCTTACCATGCGAGTAATTTAAAGAAAATCCTTCTAAGATTAGACCATGCTTGAGTCAACTTTTTAGGTGAGATTTAATTGGATTGGTTAGAATTATGACCCTTGGTATAATTTAATTGATTTAATTTAATTTAATTAAATGGATGTTTATAAGCTTTGTGTGACACATGGATTCAAAAAATAATTCCATGGATGAAATCGTTTGGATTGAACCTTGCTTGTGCTTAAGGGATACTTGGACTCCCTAGTGGGATGACAAGGATGGACTTTGAGGCTTAACATATATGAAAATTGATACATGGATTCATATGATAATTCCATGGATGGAATAAAAATGTAATTTATTCATTTATTCCATGGGTGATACTTGGGATCCCTTAGTGGATCGCCAAGGATGAACTTGAATTGATGGGACCTTATACCACACCTAGAGTGATAGATGGGCTCTTGAGAGGTTCTCCATGGACATTATTGTAGAGTGTTGGTTTATATTACACCTAGAATAATAAATGTATTCCAAATTAGGAATTACATAGACATGCTAAGGTTCTGAATCGATTAATCAATGAAATTATTTCCATGAAACATCTTCCAAGACAAAGCTCAAGCTTGGATTCAATATTATTTATACTTTATGGATGGCCTGTTTAGGAATCCTTTGATCATCTTATCATGCGGGATGTCAGACTATGTGATGGATCTCAAGAATTATAAATTAAATGATATTTAATGGTTAAAGTATGCTAACTAAATAAATTGGTTATAAAATTCAAACCTAGACTTATAAGATGTTTACTTTTGAGTACTTCCTTTACTTATTATATTTTCCCTACACACTATTGTTATATATATTCACTGATTGGATGGTACAAACATTGGGTGGTTTCCTACCAGTATTATGTCTCACACCCTATTTGGGATACCTTTGGGTACCCAAAAACACTATATGATTATCGGTATTGATTAGGTAAAGTTTCCTTCAATAGGTTCTTAATAATTTCTTAGGAGTAGGGGAGCATGAGACTGAGTAGAGGCTCATGATGCTAGCTGGGATACCTTTTTTCCTTTTTGTAATTTTGTTCCATGTATTGTACACCTTCTATGTATACATGGATTGGATGATTTATTAGAGACATATGACATGTACCATCATCATAGTATATGAGATTCATTTTGATATTGTTATATGTTCCTCTTGTGTATATACTGTCTGTATGGTTGACTACTTCTTATATTTATCTATTATTGATATTTTTCTATGCTACACTATGTTAAGAGGGTATAGTATCAACATAGAAAAAACTAGGCCCCCCTGCTTGTTGGAAGCCTGTGGTGTTTGGGGAGATGTGTTTGAGGCCATGTGACCAATCGGGTTTGGGGAAATATTGAGTGGCATCCGGGCTCAAGATGTTACAAAGTTGTATCAGAGCATGTATTTTCAGGTTTTATTTATTATTTTGCAAGAAAATAATGGAATAAGAAGAAAATAGAATTTGAAAATGAGTTGTGCCCAGGAGTAGCTACCCTATGTATACGAAAAATCCAAATTTCCTCAAATTAAATTTCCTTTTTATAGATTTTGGAAATTAAAGTTGATTTGATCCCATAGTTTGGTTATTCACTTGATATATGCTGTTATTATTGATATTATTGTGGGTTATATTGTGTTGAAACCTAATGAGATGAGGGTATGCCATCTCATGAATCATACTAGGCACTTGTTAGAAATCACATGTGATGCATTTTTTCATTCCATTTAGGATGCATTACTTATTTCATGCTATTGTGATAGATTATATGATAGATGTACCTCCTATTGTGATAGGTATACTGGAATGTATTATGGTATGGATTATATAGAGGCCAAACTTTTGTTCCTGAAGAGTATGGGCCCTCATGGATCAGAATTTAGCAAACCATTGGTTTAAAATTTTAAATCGAATTCTGATATCTTGTTTAATGAAAACAAATTAATTTAAATAGAAATGAATATATAAATCCAAGTTAAAATTAAATGAAAACTATTATTGTTATAGCAGATTACTTGACTAGACCCGGCCGCAGAAAAGGGAATAAGGTAGTATCTCTTGATTATATACGATTTGTATGATTCCCAGGACTGACTCTTGGATCATGAATAGGGGTTTGTTCTTATAGAGGAAGGATTTTACCTATAATACTTAAATATCTATTCTTTTGAGTTATGAACTTTGATAATGTTCTTGATCTGAGGTGTGCAATTGGAGTTTTTAGAGGTATGCCACCGCAACGTCCTGTGGTCACATGCCAGAAGGGTGGTGATGACCATACACCAGAGGTGGTGGTCCATGGGATAGTAGTAGAAACTCTAGTAGTACCAGTTGTGGCACTAGTAGATGTACCAGACACAAGTATTGAGGCACAGTTTCAAGAAGGCTTTATACGGTTCATGCAGACCATTCAGGGAGCATCGCGACCTGACCTGACTATGGAAGAGTTGACGCGTGAGTTCCAGCAGTAGCATTTTCCCACATTTTTGGGGTATATAAGACCATAGGTTGTGGATTCATGGATAGATGATATTATATCTATCTTTTAGAATCTAATATTCCTCCTGAGTGGAGGGTAAATCTCACTATGTATATACTATATGATTCCTCCAAGAGATGGTGGGATGTCATTACTCAAACAAAATGTCATTGGAAGATAGACTAGAGGGGTTTTCATATGACCTTATATGATTAATTATATCTCAAGACATTGAGGTCCAATTGATCGTATGAGTTATTTCACCTAAAGTAGGGAACACTATCAGTTATGGATTACTTAGACTATTTTACTGAGCCCCAATGCTTCACAACTATTCTGATGGGTTATGAGTTATCTAAATCCAAGTGATTCAAGGATAGTCATAGGTATGACATATGATCACAGGTGAATTTATTTTGATTGAATACCATTTCTGGAATAGTGAATCAGGCAGTTATCATAGATCATAACCTGAGAGTGGATGGAGGAGCAAGCTAGGGTGGTTTGACATATTGATCAGGTATTGCATCAACCGATAATAGGAAGTGTCATCTAGATCTTCCATGTATGGATATTATCAGTCATAGCATATACTCAAGTATCTAGGTGAGGTGCTAAAAATGTGGTAGGCTGGGACATATGAGGCCACATTTTATGAGGAACCCAATCGAGTACTGATCCTATGACAAGATGGATCATCTAGAACATTTTTGTATAATGTTTCCTCTAAAAGTCAGTGAGAGAGGATCTGAACTGACTCCATGTTCAAGAGCTGGGTTAGAAGCTTCTCATCAAGAAGGGAGATAGAGTAAAGCTAGCTGATCAGGATGAGGTGGTGGTCGTGGCTATGGTAGTCTGACCCTAGTTGTACAATGACAGTAGGTGGATCTACTCAGGTTAGCCATATATTATCAAAGGTTAGTGGTACAAGACATGTATACATAGTGAAACACACCCTTGAGGACCAGGATCTCATACCTTCTACTGTCAGAGGTACTATTCTAGTAGACTCTACTTTATCTTCTATAATTTTTGATATAGGGGCTTCTCATAGTTTTATATTTGTTCTTATTGTGGAGAGCCTTGGGCTTAGTGTTCAGACCTCTAATGCTTTTATAATGCTAGATAATTCATTAGGTATTATAATGGAGGATTTACTTTAAACAAGGGATTCCCCCTTGAGATTTATGGGTTTCACTAACTATGGGATCTCTTTTTCTTTGAGATGATTAATTTTTACATCACTCTTGGGATGGACTAGTTGATTTCATTTCATGATTTTTTTGATTTCTATCACCGCAGGGCAACCTTCCTATCACCAGAGGGTGGAGTGTTTATTCACCGGGGAGAATGGGATGTCCAAGAGAGTCAAGATGGACCTGAGTATAATGGATTGGGCATAATTACAGCCCAGATTGTGAGTTTATATATGGATGATCAGGGAACTTGTTAGAAATATTTCCCTCCAGTAGTTGATCATTTTAGAGATGTTTTACTGAATGAATTTTCAAGATTACCTCCAGTGAGAGAGGTATATTTCTATATCAAATTAGTGTTAGGAGCTACATAAGTATCTATTCCTCATTATAGAATGTCTAATAATAAGATGCAAGAGCTCAAGAGGCAGGTAGAGTATTTAGAGGCAAGAGGTTTCATCTGACCCAATACTTCTATGTGGGGTTCATAGGTTCTTTTTGTGAAAGTTGTGGATGAAACTCTCAGTATATTGGTGGATTACAGGAAATTGAACTAGTTGATGGTTAATAACTGGTATCCTCTGCCATAGATAAATGATCTCTTCAACCATCTTTGAGGAGATAGGGTTTTCTCTAAAATTTATTTAATATCTATTTATCATAAAGTGTGTGTTATACTATCATACATACCTCACATATCCTTTAATAGAAGGTATAGTCTCTATAAGTATTTTGTTTTTTCATTTGGTCTCATGAACACACCAGTAGTCTTCTTGGAACTGATGAATCAAGGGTTCCATCCTTATCTAGATTCTTTTGTAGTGGTTTTTGTGGATAATATCTTTGTGTATTTTCACAATCGACATGACCATGCCAAACATCTTGAGATATTATTAGATACACTATGATAACATTAGTTATATGATATGCTCACAAAGTTCCACTTCTTGATGGATCAAATTCACTTCCTGGGTCATATTATCTGAGTGATAGGATTATCAGTAGACCCAGAGAAGGTGAGAGTTATGGTTTCTTGGAAGAAACCCAAAAACGTCTCTGAGGTACAATGTTTCTTGGGGCTAGATAGTTACTATATTATTTTCATATAGGAATTCTCATGCTTAGCAGTGTTGCTTACAGTCTTGACTAAGATGGGTGTGAAGTTTGTATGGTCATATTCATATGATACATTCTTTCAAGAGATAAATGGGAGATTGAATTCAATATCGATACTGATTTTTCAAGTTCTAGGTAGGATTCAAACTGTGTAGTATGATTCATTAGGTATTCAGCTAGGATGAAACCTTATGTAGGGTGATAGAGTCATGGCATGTGAGTCTTAGTAGTTAAGGCCACATGAAAGGAACTACCCAATACATGAACTCTAGCTACCTGTAGTTGTTCATGCATTGCACTATTAGACACATTAGTTACTTTTAGAGAGTTTTGTGGTGTACACGGACCACAAAAGACTCAAGTAAATATTTACACAGTATGATCTGAACCTGAGGCAACTAAGGTGGGTGAAATAGCTATAGTCTTTTGATTTTGATATTAACTGTATTACTAGTAAATGAAATTTAGTGGCTGATGCACTGATCAAGTGGACTCAGATACATGCAATTTATCCAGACAATAATGAGTTGAAGTTCATGGATTTTTTATCTAACATGCACTTGGAGGTGCATGAAAGTCAAGGGGATAATTTTCTACCATCCTTAGATATTTCATCAACCCTTCTAGATATATTGAGGATGATAAAGATATCATATTCTGAGAGCCTATTCCTATGGGAGAGTGTGGTAGATGAGGACCCCCATCCTAGTTATACCATAGGTGAAGATGAAATTCTATGTGTACAGGGTCACGTGTGGGTTTCAGAAGACATGTGTGAGGATATAATGCAAGAATTCCATGCTTAATCGTGGGAATTGCATCATGGAATCACTCAAATGTATCAAGATTTACATCGTCAGTACTAGTGGCTGAGTATGAAAAGAGATGTAGATAGTTTTTTCATGAGGTGTTACACCTATCAGCAGGTGAAGGAGGAATACCAGTAACCATCTGAACTTTTAATTAAGTTACCAATCCCTAAGTGAAAGTGGGTTGAAATAATGTTGTATTTCATGATAAGTTTACCGAGGTTTCCTTGAGGTAATGATGATGTGTGGGTTGTTATTGAAATGATCATGAAGGTTTCACATCTATTTTTGATCAAGGAAACAATCAGTGTTGATGATATTAGATGGTTGTACATCTATGAGATAATACGACTTCATGGATTCCCACTCACTATTGATTCAGATCAGGATTCCCTTTTTTACTTCATGCTTCTAGTAAGGACTATATAGGTATTTGGGTACACAAATGATTCTGAGCACAAAATTCCAGACTCAGATATATGGACAGTCAGAGGGCATGGTTGAGGTGCTTGAGGACATACTGCGGGCACACATCTTATATTTCAGTGGCTCTTGAGAGAATAATATACCCCTGGTCAAGTTTTCCTACAAAAATAGATTTTAGGATACTATACAATGGTTATTTATGATTCTTTATATGGTAGACCATTCCGATCACCCCTATGTTAGTTTGAGTCTTGAGAGGTACCTATGTTGAGACCTCATCTTGTTTAGGAGACCACATAGTAGGTGTAGTTGATTTAAAAGTGGATGAATACTATGCAATCTTATTAGAAATCATAAATCGATATCCACAAAAGACCTCTAGAGTTCAAGGCCTAGGGTTAGGTTTTATTTTTTGTTTCACCATTGTTTGAACAATAGATAATCATAAGGTAGGTTAATCCTTCACTGTGCTATGTCAAGCCATTTGAGATTCTAGAGAGAGTTGGGATAGTAGCATATCACTTGTAGTTACCTCAGAGGTACTGATCCATACATGACATCTTTCATGTATCTTAGTTACACTGCTATTATTTAGGCCCATATCATGCCTTTCATCTCTAGGAGGTTGAGTTATAGGTTGAAGTTCCCTTTGAGGAGCATCAGATACATATTATGGATCGTAACATTAAGGTTCTCCCAAGGCCGGTCCATTCCATTAGTATGTGTTCTATGGAAGCATGGATTACTATAGGACAAGACCTGGGAGTGGGAGGATGATTCATGATTTTAGTGTCTAGAGTTATTCATAGATCATGCTTCACCCCCTTGGAAGGTATATTCAGGTAAAGATTGCTTTAAGTGGGTATGTTTATAAGAACTTAGTTCATATTTTAGGTAAAAATCCATTATATTCCTTCAATTATTTGTTTAAATGTTTAAATATGTTCTAATATGAATTCCCTTTGAGGGTATAGAGGTATTGGGAATGTCCAAGGTAGGTTCAAAGCCCAGAACCCATGTTTTGGGTGAAATGGATTGGTGCACGGTTAGAGTAAACCGTGAGACTTGGCCCACACAAATATGTGGCTAGGTATTCATTTTTTATAGTGGGATTTTCCAAAATTTTCAAATGGTTAGTCAAACCATGTGGCCAAACCATGTGAGGTATTCCTTCCTATAGCTGACTATGCATGGTTGGTGCATGATTTTTCAAACTATGCACCCAAACCGCGAAGCCCTGTAATTTTGGGTAAAATTACAAAAATCCATTATTTCATCTATTAAATGAACCCAAATTTCTATTTTCATTCCTCAAATATAACCCTCTCACTTTTGATATCTCCCTTGGTGACTACTCTAGGATTTTATACTTCTTCTCTGTCTAGTGTCTGATTCAAGAACCATCTATCTCATTAGATCAAAATCAGTGAGTACTCAATTCCATTTTATCTATTCCTCATTTGATTTGGTATAATCTACTCTATTTATGTTCAAGATAATTTTCCCTATTATTAAGTTCTTCATTATTTCTTCTATTTTCTCCCTATCTGAGTTAAATGAGGAGTTGATATTGGATGAACTATCCTCTAAAGACATATAATAGGATTTCTCTTGAATTTTGTTAAAATTATAAGTGTTTATATATTCCATTGTTCCACACACCCAATTTTTAGGCCTCACTTTGAAATGAAATTAAATCCTTTAATTTCTAGGCATGACCTATGTAATTAAAGAGGTTCATTGATGAATGAAAAAGGTTATTAATAGTGAAATGGAACCACCCCATGGATGTATTGATTAGTTGAACTAGACCACCATGGGTGGATCTTTGGATGGGATACCTTTGGGTGTTCCCATTTTACCATTGGCCTTAGGATTTTAATTATGAAACGAATTTTAAATCAATTTGATGAATTGGTTTATGAATTGAATTATGAATTGAATTGTAATATTAATTTTTAATGGTATATTGAAACAATTAAAGGAAGGGATCAGTGACCAAGACCCCAGGCTCTTACCCTGAGTTTCTTGTTTAATCTTGAATTTCTCTTTATATTGAAATTTCCATGTGGGTTAAATAGGGTTTATTCCATGTAATAGTTTGTTTAAGCATGAGAATATTATTATAATTATTTTCCCATTTGAGTAATTTAAAGCAAGCCTTCTAAGATTGGAAAATTCTTGAGACGCCTTTTAGGTGAGATTAAATTGGATTTATTGAGAGGAAAACCCTTGTTATAATTGAATTGGTTAAATGGTATTGAATTTAATGAATTTTTATAAGTCATGGGAAACACATGGATTCAAATGAGAATGTCATGGATGAACTAATTTGGCTTGAATTTTTCTTATGAATGAGTGATACTTAGACTCCCTAGAGGACTACCAAAGATAGACTATGAGGCTTGATCTATATTCCTAGTTATACATAGATTCATATAAGAATTCCAAGGATGGAATAAAAATGGAATTTGATTATTTATTCCATGGGTGATACTAGTGGACCACCAAGGATGAACTCGAATGGTTGGGACCTTATACCACATCTAGAGTGATACCTAGGCTCTTGAGAGGTTCTCCATTGACAGGATTGTAGGGTGTTGGTTTATTTTTCACCTGGAGTGATAACTAGATTAAAACTTAGGAATTCCATGGAATAGATTAGGTTCTAAATTTATTAGCGAATGAAATGGTTTACATGAAGCATCTGTCAAGCCAAAGCACAAGTTTGGATTTTGTCTTGTTTATACATTATGGATGGATTATTTAGGTATCCTTTGATCATGTTATCATAGGGGAAGTTGGTCTATGAAACAAGTCTTGATACTTATATATTAAATTATTTTTAACATCTACAGGAATTTGATTAAATGAATTGGTTATAAAATAAGAACCTGGACTTAGAATGTTTACTTTTTAGTAATTATTTTACATGTTATATTTTTCATGTGACACTATTGTTATATATATTCAATGACTGCATAGAATAGACCTTGGGTGGTTTCCTACTAGTATTATGACTTACATCATGTTTGGGCCACCTTTGGGTATCCAAACAGACTATATGATTACATGTACTGATAAGGGAAAGCACCCTTCTACAGGTTTTTGATGATTACTTAGGGGTAGGGGATCATGGGACATAGCTGAGGGTTGCAATGCTAGTTGAGATAACTTTTGGTCTTTTTGTACTTTTTTTCCATGTATAGTAGTATACATTTTTTTGATGATTTATTATAGGCATATAACATGTACCATCATTATAGTATATGAGCTTCCTTTTAATGTTGTTATATGTTATTTTTGTGTATCTATTTCTTGTATGGTTTACTACTTCTACTATTTATATGTTATTTATATTCTATTGTTCTACACTATGGTAAGAGTGAATAGTATCCCTACAAAAAAACATAGTCCCTCACTTCTAGTCAAAAACCTCTAATGTTTAGGGAGATGCGTTTGAGGCCATGTGACCAACCGAACTTAGGGCACTGTGGAGTGGAATTTGGGCTTAGGATATTACAATGATTCTTATGTCTAGGTATGAGATGAGACATTGTTAAATTTGTTTTAATTTCTATTTCTATCAGTAATTCATGACCAAGTACCAAATACCTTCATGTTTTCTTTATCCACTTTTAGTTCAGACTTGAAAGTGAGATAAAATTTCTATGGACTTTGTGGTTGGGTTTTCATGTACCCCTAGAAAGAAGAATTTTATATGGGTTATTATTGATAGGTAGACTAAATTATCTCACTTTATACCCATTTTTTACACAAAAAAGTTAAGGATATGGGAAATCTAAATATGAAAGAGATTTTTCATTTTCATGGAGTTTTATCTACTATTATATATGATAGTGATCCATGTTTCACTTCTTGTTTTTGGAGAGTCCTCTAGGAGGCACAAATATCTTTAAATCATTTGAGTAAAAAATACCATCTACAGATAGATGTCCAGAAAGAGAGGTATATATATATTATTAAGGATGTGTTTTGTTTTTATGTCCTCAATTTTGTCGGATCTTTGAAGGACCATTTGGGACTGGTTGAGTTTTCTTATAACAATAGTTACCAATCTATGATTAGAATGGATCCTTTTGAGGAACTATATGGAAGGTCATGTAAATTTTTGTTATGTTGTCCAGAGATTGGAAACAATTTCCTTGTTGGGTGGAATTTGGTTCAAGAGACAATACAGAAGATTTATTTTATTCATTATTTAATTTTTATAACACAAATCTAGTGTAAATCCTATTCTGATCCTTTTTGTAGAATGTTGAAGTTTTTAGTTGGTGATTAGGTATTTTTTAGAGTTTCACTCCATTTGGGTCATTGATGGATTGGGAGGTAATGGAATATTTCTCCTCATTTTGTGGGACCTTTTGAATTTTTTGAGTATTTGGAGGAAAGTGAATTACCATTTATCACTTACACCATATTTGAAATTGATACATAATGTGTTCCAAGTATCAAAACTTCATAAGTATCTTTCTAACCCACCTCATGTCTTGAGTTGGGAGGATCTTGATGTTCTACCTGATTTATTTGTGAGTGGTAATCTAGTTAGGATAATTTATTTAGAGGAAAATATACTTCGTGGGAGGATGATACATTAGTTCTGTGTTCTAGGGAAACATTGTTATTATTTTCATGAAACTTGGGTGCAAAAGTTATTGATGAGAGGGCAGTGGCCATAACTCTTTGATATTGAAACTTTATGACATTTTTTTTGGGGACATAATGGTCTTATATTAGGGACGTTGTATCATATTGTTACTTATTTTTATGTATTCCTTGAACCTTGTTTATTTCCCTTTCGGTTGGTTCTTTTTTAGGGGTTCTTTGGGCAGAATTTGGAAAAATTTATAGGTTTTCTAGGTTGTTCATGGCTGACCCATAGTTAGCCCAAACAGTTCACCCCCAATGAAAATCATGCAACCCTATACCATGAGGGTTTTCACAGTTGGGGAACATTATAAAAAACTATGTTCCCACCTAGGAGAAACGGTGCACCCCAGAATAGGGGTGCACGGTTAGGGGACACAATTTTTATAACCATTTGACCCTTTATAGGAAACCATGCGTACGAGATTAAATTATTTTGAAATTTTATTTTAAAATATTTAACCCCCCTATTTAACCTTTGTTTGACCTACACTAAACCTAAATCGAATTACTTGTCTTAGTAGGCTCTCAAGAGGTGAATTTGGCTCCTTAAACCCCTTCTCTTGGTGGATTAAAGCATGGTTGATCATGTTTAATCTCTTCCCGTAAGGGAATCTACTCTTGTGTGTTATCTCCAAATGCCTCCTTCCTTCCTCCTTTGTGTTTTATAGATCATAATTTATTTTATGTATCTAAAATATATTTATTTTGATCATGATTCTAGGTTTTGTTTCAAGATCAATGATGCCTTCATTCTTCGTTGGAAGATCCCATTATTGGTGTCAATTCTTAATATTTGATTAAAGGTAGGTGGTTACCTTTGATTTTTTTCATATAATTAAAACCTTTTTTTATTTTTTTGAAATATATTTCAATTTAATTATGAAAACAAAATTTTATATGATTTTGAATTGAGTTTTGAAATGTAATTGGTTTTGAGAAAACCATCTTGTTCTAATGGAATTGGAATTCGATGTGTGCTTGAAAAAATGATGGAATTAATGAAATGATTTTGGAATTGATTTTATAAAATTAATTAAATTGAAATGATGAAAACCTATCATTGTATTTTTATTGGAAAGGAAATAATTTATTAAAAACCCTTGTTTTGGTTTTGAAATTGAACGAGAATATTGAAACTTAAAATTGGGAAATTTAATTATAAATGATGATTTTATTTGAAATGAGATGATTTTATCTTTTCCTATTGATAGATTGATAACATGCGGGCTAGGGTAGTTAGTGGGTTATTTGGGAAAATCACACTAAGATTTTGATTCCCTATAAATGGATTGAAGATAGAAACTCTATTAAAAATCTAGTTAAGTAGATCTTACCTCAATGAGATGTTGATGATTCTTATTTAGCCTAATACTGAGGGGCATATGTACACATACTTAGCTGTGATCACTTATATGAGAAGTGAAAGGATCCCATAACTAGAAATTAACATACTCTAGGGTAGATGCACATTATTCATGTTGTGATTGTTTTGATTATATATTTTTCATTGATTATTGAACTTTTTTATTCATTTACACTAATTTATATAAACTATTTTTTATAAAATGTTTATTTAATCCATGTTTGAAATTTTTTCCATCCTTTTAAAAGAAGTGTATTTTGTTTTAAATATAAAAATAAGGTATTATTACATGCCTTGTTTTATTTAAAATTGAAATCATGATTTAGTATATTATTATGGAATCTATTATAGAACACTTGGTGAGACCTTACTTGGATTTTTAACTCACACCCTATATTTTCCTTAAGGCGTTTGTATAATTCCTTATTCCAGGTCAGAGCAAAGATAAAGCACCAATTGGAGGTGGAAGATGTTCTTGTTCCTTTGGGATTGGAGTGATGTTTATTTTTGGATGTATGTCTTTATTTATTGTACCTTGATGATGTTCTACTTTGGGTTTTGATATACCTATTTTGTTTCTAGTACTTTCTCCCTTTAGAGTGTTGATCATGCTGACTTGTATCTTTTATCTTCTACTTTTTTTTGTAATATCCATTCCCTATTTTATCTTTTATGATTATAGGTGATAGTATCCACACCATGGGTATCAAGAACTCCCTTTGAGCCATGTCAATGTTGGCTCAGTTATCAGGGTACCAGGGTACTCAGGCTGGTTCGTGAAAATACCTCAAGATATTTCTGGATGCAAGCTATTACTATGGATGGAATCATTTAAAATACGTATTTAATAAGGATAAATTCATACATTAATCTATATTAAATTTGTTTAATAATAATAAAAATATAAATTATATCCAAGTGTTTGGGAGTTTATGATTGATCAAGAAAAAAAGAAAAAATAAGAGGGAAATTTTATGAGAAAGAAAAAGATGAAATATTTCTTATCTATAATTCAAATAGAAGTTCATATCGGTTATAAAATAAGAAATATGTTAATCTAGTTTACTATGACGATGTTATGGTCACTAAAAATGATGTTGAGATTAGAAAATTATTCATGGAAGACGAAAAGACAGATAAAGTCACTACTAAACCTCCTATAAAAATTGAATAGATACATAATGATAATGAAGATTATACTTATTCTAGAAATGATTTTTAGAATTAAGAACCAATAAAGAAAATTTTGGACTGAGAAAAAAAAATTGATGCTAGAAACATCATTGGATATCATAATGAAGGGGTTAAAACAAGAGGAAAAACAAGAAAAACTAGCCATACAAGTTTTTTTTCAAAGTATAAACCTAAAACTATTGATAAATATTTAGCACATAAGGATTAGATTGAATCCATGAATTAAAAGCAAAATAAAATTGAAAAGAAAGATACATAATATCTTGTACCTACACCCAAAAATTAGAACATCATTGGAACATAAAGGATTTATAAAAACAATTTGAAAGAAAAATGTGAGGTTTTCATAAAGAAATATAGATTATTTTGTAATTATAATTCCCATGTTTAAGGAATAGATTTAAATGAAAAAATTTCCACTGTATTATACTTGATAATATTAGGATATTTGTTTCCATTAAAAAACAAAGAAACTCAAAGATCTATTAAATAGATATAAAATCATCATTGTTTAATGATGAGTTGAATGAAGATGCGTATATTGAGAAATCTTATGTTTTTTCTCTTGATGAAGATGGAATTAAGGTATAAAAATTGAAAAGGTATTTCAATGGGTTAAAACAGACCCCAGGAACTTGTCACTTAAAGATTGATGAGTATTTTATGATCATACACTTTAGAAAGGGGCTTACGGATGTGAGATTATATATGTGGAAAACTAACACTAAATCACTCACTATGATTATATAGGTTGACAATATCATATTTTCTAGTGATAAAGAAACATTGCGTAAATATTTTTCCACAAAAACTAATATTATATTTTATAATTCATTACTTTGTGAGATTAATTTCTTCTTGGGTTTGTAAATTACCCAAGTAGTTGGACATGTGTTTATCTCTCAATAAAAAATTTCTAAGGATCTATTGAAAATATTTAGCATGAAGGATCTAAGAGGAGTTTCAAAACCAATTTTATTAGCATAAAATTAAGTAAATATTAAGAATTAATGGTTTCAAATGAGAATGTTTTTTGGAAATTGATCAATAGTTTTTGGTATTTTACTACCTTAATTCCAGATATTGTATTTTCCACCACACATTGTGCAAGGTATCAATAAAATCCTAAGGAACTATAATTGACATCCAAAAATAGTATTCTAAGGTGTGTTGAGAATATATCCAATTATGGCCTTCTATAGGAGAAACAATTTGAGTTGGAATTATAAGATTTTATAGATATTGACTGGGATGACCACATTGATTAACTTATGTCTATAATAGAAGAAGTATTATTAATTAATGGAAGATTTGGGGATGGACAAAGTAATAAATAATCATGTTTTACCATTAGTACCACTAATAATGAATATGTTTATATATCATGATAGTATACATAAATGATATGGATGAAGACTCAATTCGAATATATGCATCTTTGTGGTGACTATCTATTTGTTATGGGTTGTGGAAATCGAAGCATGGATTTTTTTTTCAAGAATCCAGTTAACATTAAATATAAAATCATATAGACATCAAATATCATTTCATAAAGGAGAAGTTGGATGAAAATAAATTTATTATATATCTTTTTCTATCTAAGTAAAATGTTTCATATATTCTCACAATATGTATCCTAACTAATACTTATGAGAAAAAAGATAGTGTATTGTTATGTAAACCATTCCCTAACATCACTGAGGGATGTTTCTAAAACTTTCCCCCAATTTTTCATCATGTTTATTTGATATAAAATGAAAGATATAAGCTATTGGGGGATAAAAATGGTTTTGTATTGATGATTCTAATATATTTATTAATATGAGTGCAAGTAATCTGCTCAAAATATACTTGAAGTATACTTTAATTGGTGGTATCACATACATAATTTGTTTATGAATAGTTTTGAGCCCTGAATTAATCTCTCATATTTTCTACACTAAGATATCTTATGTAGACTTAGAGTTTATTGATTATTGGATTAGTTCTTAGAGATTAGTTGAAGACCCTTTGTCTGTATTGTTAACAATGGGGAGAAAAAGAATTTCAATTCTTAAGTTGTTTATGATGCTTCCACCAAGATCACTAGGCCTATTCCAGATATCCATGTGACCTCATGCGTACTAACATATATGCATGAGGCTACTAACTAGCAGTGGGGGATAGGTAATTAAGATACTATGCCCTCGATATCTAATAATCATCCATGAAAACACAACAATATCAATAATAAATATATAAATAATAGAATAAATACAATATATGATAAACAAAAACACCACATGAAATATCAAAATTGAATACAATCATTAATATATTTAAGTAAAAAAGGATCCCTATATGCATAATATCAATATATATACCATCAATAAAAGAAAAAAAGAATGATATAGTCATAAAAATAGATTATCTCATAGTATGTCCTGAAATCACCTCAAATCCCCAGTAAACTCTACATGTTCGATAACCCATCCTAGAGATCATTCGTTTGGATGGATCCATAACAAAAAAGTCTACACATGAACTAGGTTTTCCGTACATGGTGTGAGTATAAAACCAATTGGATACCACCAATGCGTACTTTAAATAAGTGCATACAATATATGAAGGTGTTTTCACTAAAATAAGTAATTGAATCACTATAAAACTCAAGTCAAGTCATCATACACTAACTATACCACCATGAATCCCATCTATACCTACTTTATCTCTATGTTGGAAGGAATAGACCATCCAAACAAAAATCACAACCCAAAACATATCTAGTTCCTTCTAACTCAAGGAATGAACCCACCTCTGGTACTTATTCATATCTCATATCAAGTACCTTACCACACCCTTCTCATTCAATATAGGTCACCCATCACATCACAAAACACGCCTTCTCTCTCAAGGTTTCTCTCAAATTTCATTTCTAACCATACATTCTCACTAAATTCTAGTCACACATCCCATATTAGACCACACCTTCTCACACATGGATGGTCTCACATCAAAACTCTGACCACACCTTCTCACTCAAGGCTGGTCACATATCACATATATAACCACACATTCTCACTCAAGGCTACACATTGGCTTATTGAGCTCCTCAATCCTCTCTTTTTGTACATTTGAAGTGTTGTTCATTACAAAGGGGTCTATTGGGTAAATCTATGCCCTCTATTCATGAGGCCCACATCATGTAATTCCCCCTTTGGGTCTCAATAGTATCACCCATAGACATAGGGAATTTCTCCTATCAAAACACTTCCACTACATGAACTAGTGTGGTCACACTATGATGGCCCCTCTCATAGGTTCCCTGCACCGTGAATCCATATCGCTAGGATATGGTGCTCTTCCTTCACCCCTAACTTCATACCAGGCATCACACCATGGCATTATTTCCATTCCATAACCATACATATAGATTATAAATCCTTAAGTATGGGACTTTACCAGAATTTATATCACTAGGAATCACACTATGGTGCCCCTTATCTAGGACATGAAATCCTCTTTTGTAGAAGTCTTCACATTGTTACTCCCCTAATTCATGGCATGAAGAACCACCTAATATAGAATTATAACTATAACCCACCATTGAATCTCCAAATCCTGATCCCAACTATTACTAAAATTACCAACAACCCCAATCATCAATATGGAAAACATTATATAGAAATTTAAAATTAACCAACCTTGAAATTGAAGGGGCATAAAAACCCCATCCTCTAAAGGATTCTTATTCTTGAGAATCATTTCAAGGGGTCCTTTCTAAACAGATCTAGCTTCTACACTCATATATCTGAATACCACTCCAAGGTATCCTCTTAGATCTACCCATGTTTCCAAAATACATGGACACTAATAACCATCTTTTACCACAATACCTTATCACTTTGATACACTATACGCATCAGGCTCTCCTCAAACAAAACATCAATGTCTAACTTGAAATCATCACTACCAATAATATATGTGGGTTCTGACTCATATTTATTGAGATACGACATGTGAAACACATTATTCATACCTTGAAATCATGGAGGAGGATTCAACCGGCAATCCACTGCTGCAATCCATCCCATAATCTCAAACAAATTGAAAAATTGTGTTGCAAGCTTCCCCTGTCCCATAAAACACTGATTCCCTAACTAAGGCAATACCCATAAGAATACATAGTCATATAATATAAACTCTAAGGTTCATTGCCTTTGGTCAATATATGAGTGATTCTTAATCTAATTTGAAATCAAAAAATTTCAGATCAACTACACCTTCTCAATTGTCTCCTGCAAAAATCTCAACCCAATCACTATTGAATCACCTACCTCCAACCAGTGCAAAAGAGATTGTACCACTTACCATAAAGTGCCTCAAAGGGATCCATATGGATTTAATCCTTAAATATATTGTTGTATTAAATCCAAACCAAGTCCAGATTCTCATCCCATACCATAAAAAAATAAAGCATGCACACCCTGAGAATATCTTTTCATGTCTAGATTGTACTCTTAGACTACCCATCTATATGTGTGTGATATGTTTTACTTAGCTTCAGCTGAGAACCCATGTCCTTTTGAAATAACTGCTAGAATATTTATGTAAAACACATGTTCTGATCTAATACTATTATTTTAGGTGCACCATGAAAACACAATATCTCACATACATATATCTTATACAACTCATACACTAACTATGTCTCTCAAATAAGAAAGAAATGTGATAATTTAATCAACCATTCAACCACCAACCATATTGCATCATGACCTACTAGGGTCCTAGATTTCCCTATGATTAATTCCACAATCATTTCACCACACTTTTATTCTAGAACTGGAAGTATTTTATGTAACCCACTAGGTCGTTGGTGAATTTCCAAAATCCTATGTTAGGAAATGAAATGAGTGAAAAACCACACAATATCTTTCTTCATACTCAGACAACAGAAACAACACCTGATATCATGAAACATCCTAGTCAAACCCAAATGTACCACCCATCATGTGGAATGGTAATCCCTCATCATATTCTCTCTCATAAAGGTAGGTACCACTACCCTAAAATAGATGTAAAGCACCTTCTCCTCATCATGATACCATCTTAAGATTGAATCATATCCCATGATTCATTCCTACATCACAAGACAACCTAAATTAGGTTCCTATGAAACCTTTACTCTATTCACCAAGAAAAAGGTAATGAAAAATGGAGCACATGACACATGTCGTCATTCCTCAGACACATCCATCTTATAGTTAGTAAAAAATCTCATTGGATTCCACTCCTCCTCATAAGTCCAAATACATTACTCCTGATTCTTTCTATAGAGATCATTCGTGATTACATTCCCTTTTCCCAAGGTATATCCCATCTCAAAGTCAAATATTTAGAGGTACTATACCCAATTCCTCTACCATAGGTTCAATTCCCAATGGGAGAATATATACTTCAAGGTCTTATAGTCTGTATAGATGAAAATATCTCATTGTAGAGATAGAAACACCAACACTTCATGTCATGAACTATAATAGTTAGGTCTAAATCATGGGTAGGATAGTTTTTCTCATTGGGTTATAGCTAAAAAGACCCATAAGTTACCAAAAAAATCCCTTATATCATAAAACTCCCATACCAACCCTTAAGGAATTACAATAGATAGTATAACCAATCCATGGGTCTTGAAAAATCAGAATTTGATAAGACATCAACATCATCTTCGTCTCTTAGAATTCCAATTTACACTAACCAATCCACTCAATCATTACTCCATTCTTGGTCAGTCCTATCTTGAGCTATTCCAAGTGAGATAATTCCTGGATAAACCATCTATAATATCCAACCATCCAAATAAAACACTAAACCACAAACATATTTCGGGATCATGCCCAATACATCACTGCTACCACTTTCTCTAGATCAATAGAGATCCCAACCTTTGATATCACATTCCTAAGGAAATAAACCTCATAAATCCAAAATTAACACTTTAGGTACTTGAAATAAATCTAGTGTTCTTAAAATATGCTCAACATGATCTATAGGTTCTCAAAATATAACTCCCTCATCTGAGAATATACCAATATTTCATCCAAAAAACACCATGATTAAGGAGTCTAGGTAGGGATATAAAATCTGATTCATGAGAGCGATGAACACCATTGAAACATTATTCAATATGAATGGCATAAAATGATACTCATATAACACACACCTTCTCTTAAACATTTTCTTCGGTACATCCTATTCTCTACCCCAAAACTGATGGTAGCATGATTGTAAGTAACTATCAGAGAACCATTGGGATCCCCTCAACTGATAAAATTGGTTAAATATCCTTGAAAAAAAATATTTTTCATGTAACATGATTCAAATTCTATAAATTTATGAAAAAACTGAAGCTTACAACTAAATTATTGGTGAATAAAAATGGAGAACCCCAAGGTGAGGTACTTATATAAATAAACCCCTCTACTTAAGATCTTTGAGTTGTGCCTTCAACTATCTAATATCAGTTGGTGGCATATGATAAATAGAAATTGATGTGAGATCTTCACCTAGAATGAGATCAATTAAAAATTCAATCTCCTTATTAATAGGTATTCCTAATAAATCCTCTAAAACAATTATGGAAATGGTCCACTACTAGAGGAAAATAATTATAACCATCACCAGATCTACCTTAATAACTATACCAACTACCTACACTTTTATAGATTATATATGACTATATCAGGTTTTTATCTACCTACTCCCAAATCTTATTATCCCATAAGAATATACTTTTCACCCTTAAGGAAGGTAAAATATACTCACCTCTAGTATCAATCAATGAAACCCTGAAAGCATTCTAAATAATTCATCATGAAGTTGACGTAGAATCTCATTATATCCCAAACTAGTAAATACAACAAATTATTATAGACTCCAACCATTAAGACATAATTTAGGAACTTATGAACACAATCCAAACTCTCTATAAGATATGTATAAAGCACAAAAATCCTATATAAAATAATATGGAAAACCCTAACGTAGATAAAAACTATGAAGAAATAAACGAATGATACACCCTCATATCAAATAATTTAATATAAAGCATTGAATCAATTAAAACCATACCTCTGATGGCAGAAGGAACCTATTATCCATCCACTATAATGTGGTCCAAATCATATACCCTACGTAGATTGGATACATGGAATTAACCCCACTATCCCTATCTTGCCTAAGGAACTGACCCCTCAGGTATTTACGACTACTGCTTCCCCTTAGACCTTTATCTATCTGCATGACCTGACCCCCCAGATGAAGTCTTTTAATCTGTATGAGCTCCACTAGAATAAGATCTCAAATCCTAAATCAACCTTCAACATTTTAAAGTAATAAATTTATTCATCCTCATATAGAACCGTAAGAGATTCCCCATCCCACCACATGAATGGGACTACTTCAGTAGTCTCATAAAAAACCTATGAAAATGACAGATTTGTCTACACTGATAACACATAAGGGAAAATACTCCCATGGAAGGGCCCAAATAGCCCCTTCCCTACCATTAATATCACTCACTTACCTTACCCATCTCATTCTATATACTCTTCCCACCATTGTAAGAGGTACCAATAACTCCAATGGGAAGGCCACCACATGGACCATCAAAAAAGTGAAGGAAACCTACTACACTACCCTCCTTCAAGCCCTTCTTGATAGAAAGGTATTTGAAGACCACATCAGAGTAATATTTCAGGTTAAAAACATGAACTTGGTGCCTCACCTTTGTTAAAATACCAATATCAAATCTACAAATCTTTTAATCCTCATTCCTAGCTAGTAACAAGGTAAATCATATTATATCCAAAAACAGGTCACATAGTCTATCATAGATATCATCCCCTACTGAATCCCAATAAACTCTTATTTTTGGCCTTGCCTCATTACCTCAATAAAAAGTTCCCCAAATAATAGTTCCTTAAAGGAATCCCATGATAATCCCTCATACCTCTTGGCATGTAGCATTACACCCCACCTCCTCTTAGTGGGTCCCTAAAGCATGTTGGCCTCTAGCTTCACCCTCCAGTCATTAGGTGTCTGTAAAATCTCAAATATCCCCTTGAGTATCCCAATATAGAACTCAAGATCTTGAGGACCAACCATACCCTAGAAATATACATGGTTATGTAGCTAAAAATACTGGTTGAAATCAACTATCAAATGTCTTACCTAATGAGAAACTCTGCCTCCCGTTGATATTAGATGGAAAATCTATGGATGGAGTAGATCCATTGCATGAACAATCGGAGAACCATTAAAAGAATGTTCAACACTACCCTACAGAATATTTGGAGGCACAACTAGATCATTCCCTGCCCCTAGGAAATCCTATACTTGGTCTCTAGGTAGCACCATGAGACATTTTCAAAGCAATAAAATATTTACTTATAAACACCTTTAATATATTAAATATTAACAAAATTTAAGTAACTAATGAGTAAAAACAAAAGAAATGACACTAGGAATAATCCCTAAGGGTCTTCTAACAATTATCCTAGGCCTAATACTGAACCACTTATACCCACACATTAGTCACAATCACATAAAAAATAATCATAAATATCATCCAGTTAAATCAATTAGATATCAAAAATAATGTATTTGGGAAAATGGTAAATATGTTATTTTTGGAATTTAATTAATTTTAACCCATATCAATCAAAAATAATCAGGTAAATGATATTTAAACATATATAGTTATCCATTATCCATGAACTCACCCACTCTTAGAACCCCAAGAGAGATAAAATACAATAAACCATAACAACACTATAATAGTTGAAGGAAAATATAAAACTATAACAAAAAAAATAAAAGAAATCCCACTAACCTGGTCACCTAAAGGTACCATATATAGATGTTATCTAGGAATAAGCATACATTACCAAAAATATTCTGACCATCCAATCTCCATTTTAACAATCCCTAAATAGTAAATAAAAAGGAAATGGTATCTGATACCATTTTGTGACATCCTGACTTGGGTCAATGAGCTATACTCATAGAGACACATGACCTAATGTGTGTCTACATATACGCAAGAGGTTTCCAATTAGTGGTGAGGGCCTAGGTCATAAATTGGGGATATTATGCCCTTTATATCGAATAATCATCACTAAAAACACAACTAAAGAAATAGTAAACAACAAAGATGTTGAATAAACACATCTAAAGGATAATAATAAAACCACATTCAATATTAAAATGGAATACAATCAATAGTATATCCAAGTAAAAAGGATCACTATATACACTAGATCAATATATATACAATAAAAAAGTACAAAATAATGATAGTGTCATAACAAAAAAAGACCCCATATTATGTCTCAACACTACCTCAAATACCCATCTAACTCCACATGATCATCAACCCATCATAGGGCCCTTTCCCTTAGCTGAATCCCTAAAAACTAAGTCTGTATGCACACCAGGGTGCCCATGGTAGTGTGAGTATAAACCCAATAGGACCCCTCCAACACATCCTTAACATAAGTTAAATAATTATATAAAGGTGTATACATTGATGTTAGTAATTAAATCAACATAAAATTTTGTTGGGTCATCGTGAGCTTACTAGAAATCCATAAACCCCAACCATACATGCATAGGATTCATTCCAAAAGGTACAGTCTTATCGATTCATAACAAAAACCCAGAACATGGCTAGTGACTTCCTACTCAAGGCACATACCAACCTATACTACACAATAATATATCATATCAAGTACCCAAATAAACCATTTTCATTCAAGGGATATCACCCATCACACCAAAAACCGCAACTTCTCACTCAATTTATTTCTTATATTTCATATCTTACCATGAAATGTCCCTCAAGGCTGGTCACACACCCCATCACAAACCATAAATTTTTTATAAAGGTTGGTCTTACATAAAAACCCTAATCAGGCCTTCTAACTCAAGGATAGTCACATATCACATCTATGACCATGTTTTCTCACACGATAGTAGTTTAATATTATTTATTAGATCACACATTCTCACTTAAGGTTGGCCCAAACATCGTCAATCTCATAAAATTATATCCCAAACCACCATCTTCTCACTCAAGATGGGATAACAACCATTAGTCTCAAAATGCCACATTGAATGAAAAAAAATAGTGAATAATTTTGAACTAATCCTTTTCATGGATGGAAATGGAGTGTAGTTTTTGTTTGTTTTCAGTCAACTGTGGGATGATCTGGGAGTTTTCAAAGCAAGTTATCTTAGAGTATAAGTTGATTACAATTTTGAAGGTGGTGACATTTCCTAATGTTTTCCAAATTTTTGGGCTCAAAATCAAAAGTAAGGATCAAGATTTATAAAAGGTAGTTTTCTAGAATTTTCACTTCATAAATATGGTAAATTAAGGGGTTTCATGAAGACTATATTTCTCAAAGGATGATATTTGTGAAGATGTGGAACATCATGAAAAAACCTCGTGAATGGTGAGAAGTGTTGATAGTGATATCCGTGACTATGAGAAGCTGCATGAGTAGGTTTAATTTCATAGGATATTTGAAAGTGAAGGAGCTTCACAAACAAGGTTTTAGAGTTACTTGAAGAATCCACATGAGGTATAGGAGAATCTTGAGAATCTGTGTCTATAAATATGATGCCACCCCACTTCATTATATACAAAAAGAATTATAGAAAAGGATAAATCAATATAAATTACTGAAGGAAAAGAGATTAATAAATAAATTATTGAAAGTGAGCTTGAACATCATGAAAAGAATATCCTAGTATTGAAAAATTATTAGGTGTTTGGGAAAAAGGAGTTTCGCGATGATGAGGCATTTTGTGATGACTCAGTGAGCTTCGTGAAGAAAGTTTGTTCCGTGAAGAAAGTTTTCTTTGAGAAGGTGGTGAGCTTTGTGAAGTAGCTTCATAAACTGAAATATACAACATTTGGTTTATGTAAACAGTGGTTTGAAGAGCATCAGATTAGGACTTTGATGCAGGAAGATTCCCATGCTAGTCAGGGGAAAAGACTTAAATTCCAATCTACTAAAACAACCTTCAAGTTGTTAAACTGAGTGATACTTCACCCAAAGTAGTGATCTAGGGGTAGTCAACAGAAGTGTTCTAAGTGAGTTTGTATGTTGCCCCTAAAATCTTGTAAAGGAAGTGTTCTTGGAACAATGTTGCTATGGATATACTTATGTATTACCCAACTAGTGAATATTAGTGGATTTAGGTACAACCGACACACTATCAGGATATGCTTCATGGACTATACCTTAGTGGTGAACCAAGTAAAACATTTGTGTTATATCTATGTATGTGAATGTTTAAGTTACTGAACACTACTATCTAAAAGGTTTAACAGGTTCCTACCAATGTGGTAACAAGATCTATTACTTTAGAATAAAATGTTGACACCCTGATTCACCCATACCATCTCAGGGTGTTCCAGGGTTATTTAAATAATATCCAAAAAATCCCCTAGATTTTCATATGCCCATATATCCATATATATTCACCCATGATAGTCTAAAGTGAAAGGAATCACCACCGATATGTTAGAAACAGTTTACTAGGTCACCTCGATCTCAAACGATCTCAAACAGCTCACTCTAGGCTCAATTCTCCTAGGTGTAATGTCCTATATCTACTAATGGAACATGGAAGGATCCCACATTTTCCAAGACATTAACCCATACATCCACCTCTAAGGTGGAAACCACATCCATACAAACCTACTTGGTCACATAAATACCAAAAACAGAACTCTATTGGGCTAACACGTGTACCCACATACAATTCAATCCATACAATTTCATGTAAAATTCATAACATGTTAAGTACTTCCCACATAAATTTTTATTGAGTTTACTCAAAAATCCATGCTCTCGGATTCATGAATAATCCAAAAAAACCCTAAAATCATCCCCAAACCCTCAAAATTGTGGTTTTCGAATGGAGAATGAGAAACAATGGAAGAAAAATGGATCCATGGAATAGAAAATCATAGATAAACCAATAAGAACTCTTTATAATGAATGAAACATCAAATGGAATATATGAGAGGATGGAGGAGATCAATAAGCCAAGAAGAATATCCAAAATCTTTCCAAGTCATTTAAGGGTCTAAGGAGGATGAGGGGGAAGAGATAAAGTGGTAAAAGGTATATTTATGAATCCCCCCCCCCTTAAAAAATTGCCCAAGCACTTAGTCACAATGAGATACCTCTTCATGAAGTCCAAATCATATCATGGCCCCTATAAGTCACAACATGACTCCCCCTTGTAAGAGGGACCAACCCCTGTCAAAACACCACCACAATGTGACAAAGGGTGGTCGAATAGTGATAGACCCTCTCACAGGCGTCCCACATCATGACTCCCTACCTCCAGGTCATGGTCCCCAACCTTCAACCCTTCATTCACACTAGGAGTCACAACTTGGAAACTCTACCACACAACAAATATATGCAGGGATTATAAATCTATATTTAGTAATTTCTTAAAATTTGCATCCTCAAGGATCATGTTGTAGTGCCCCATCGCCATGTTGTGACCTCATTCATAGCAGTTTTTACCCCATGAATCCCCTAAGTCACATGCTATAGAATTACCTCTCCAACCTTCCATCAACTCTCCAAATCCCGATCTCATCCACCTCTAACATCCCAAAACAATCCAAATTCATCATGATGCATAAAGATAAATTAAAATTTAATACATGAGGTGATTTAAAATTTAATGGGTGTTAAATCATTGACATAAATATCATTTAAGTGTTAAGAAGTGATTTAGTTTAGGGGGATAAAATACTTTTCATTTAAATTGATGAGGAGGTATTAATTTAATGTAGTTATTAAGGGATAAAAATTGAGAAAAGTGATTCAAATTGAAATTTTGGGAAGTATTGAAAAAAAATCCATAGTGGGATATTATTAGTCCCTTGGATGATATTGATGGTTTATTTATTGTCAAAACATACAAAAAATGGAATTTATAGGATATTGTGTGAACAAGGAATTATTTAGGGAAACAAATATGAGGATGGTGGACTATTTATTTGTTAAGAGACAAGACCACACTGAGATGAAAATGGTTGTGTCATGAATGATCTTACATAATAATAAGTTCTAAGATGAACTGGGTAAGGTTTCACTATGATGTGGGAGATCATGTTGTGATTATTATATTTAAGATTAAATATTTTGTGTAAATTGAAATATTTTATTACAAAGAATGGGTTCACATTGAAAGGAGAGTTGAGGTTGTTTAAGAATATGAGTTTTAGGATCCATTCATGCCACAATTTCAACCCCATGAGAAATAATTTGAGCTTTAGTTTGTGATAGATTATGATTTCACATCATAATGCATATATTTAGGCCATAATGCAAGATAAGATATGGATTTTGGGGAAGGTTCATGCCATAGTTAAATTATCTTGATTATTAGGTATCCTTATGTATTGTGATGAAAAATATTTTCCCTGAAAAACCATCACTCCCACCAAAACACTTGTGAGACTGTTTTTGTGAGAATTAGTGAATAATGGGTGTCACTACATAGTCTAGTTCTACACACTACAACATTAATGAAAGTTCATCAAAGGATATGGTAGTTGAGATGAGTTACATTGAAACCAAGTGTATAATGACAAGATGAGATGGTTTCCATAAAAATATTGAGATTTAAATAAATTTTAATTGAGAATTTGTTTCCGAGATATTGATCTGTTTTTTCATCACCCAAGTAGGAAATTTTGAAACCCAGTTAGGTGGTAACAATTGGAAAATTCATGGGTATTGAGATCTCAAGGACTATTGAATTTTTTTAGAAAATTTTTGTGAAAAAAGGAATAGAGATAACTTTGGATTATATGGATACACTAGTGTGACCATTGTGTATGAGATAATTATGGAAGAAGTTTTAGATGCAACCTGATATTGTCGTGCAATGAGGGAGAAGATAAGATCCATGAATTCTTTTGAAGACTCAATCTTTTCTTGGTGACCATTATTCAATAATTTTTCCTTAATCTTTCACTATATACTATATAAAAGGCCTTCAAAGTGCTAAAAATAAATTGTATCCACACTAAAAAAGACTTGATGTTCTAAGAACTGATAAAAGGAAAATGCCTTTATGAGCACTAACTTTATTGCTAATAAAACATGTCTTCATCAGTGCTAAACCTAGAACATATAAATACATTGTTATATGAAATATAGTGTTATCAGCTACATATATATATATATATATATCACTCTATAAAAACCAATAAAAATTATAAATATTTAAATTATAGTAATTTTATACTTCTATATAGTAGATAATATATTTATATTGAACCATTATTTCAATACAAATATTATGTTAAATAATTTCCATATAATACAATTACATTGATTTAAAATTAACTTACAAACAAAAATAATCACAAAAAATACAAAAACAAACTCTTTTATAATTCCATCTCCAGTTATTAACCTAACCTTATATAAAAGGACATGTTTATCATAAATACAATGCTTATTTTAGTAAGATTATATAAAAAATAAAAACAAATTATAATTTTAATGTTATATAATTTAGGACTAATTTAAATTGGATTTAAATGTAGTTATTTCCTACAATTCAAAAATGAATAATTAGTCATTGTTCTAAAGTATCATGAAATTCAAAGTGTTTTTCTCGGTTTTGAGTATGTTACATATGTTTTGAACTAAAATGTCACTTTAAAATGAAATCACACACTTTAATTCATATTAGTCACATAATGTGTTGGATTTATATGAGGTTAATTCCTAAATGTAACAAATGAATTATTTTTTTCTTAAAGCATCAAGAACATCCAAGTGAATATGATCAGGTTTGAGTATAAAATGTTCTTTTTGAACAAAAATGACATTGTTAAATGAAAACATTCACTTTTAGTCATACCAAACAAGATGTGTGTTAGATTGACATGAATTAAATTCCTATATATAAAAATTTAATTATTAGTATTTTTTAAAGTATAAATACAATCCAAGACATTTTTATCATTTTTAAGTATGTAATGTGTGTTTTCATCTAAAATGTATATTTTAAATGAAAACATGCACTTTCAATAATACCATTCACACAATGTGGCAGATTGATATGAATTTAATTCTGAAACATTAAAAATGAATTATAAATATTTTTACTAAAGCATCAAAACAATCTGAGAAAATTTTCTTAATTTTAAGTGTGTGATGCACATTTTGAACTAAAATGTCACTTTTAATTGAAAACACACACTTTTAGTGATACCAGCCACTCTGAGTGTTAGATTGATGTGAAATTAATTATCAAACATCAAAAAAGAATTATAAGTCTTTTTCTTAAAGTATAGAGACAATCCTATGTATTTTTTTTAGTTTTAAGTATGCGGCGTGTGTTTTGAACTAAAATGTCCCTTTTAAATTAAAGTATGCACTTTCAATCATTCCATCCACACTATGGGTCTTTTTTTTTAAAGACAGATTCATTAATGTCGAAGATCAGCGAGCGTACAATTGTAAATCCATGAGGGGAAATGGTCCATCTAGAGCTAGTTAACATCATAGGGGCTTGAGGCCGCTAACTGATGGGTAGCATTGTTTCCTTCCCTTTTAGTAAAGGAAAAAGTGCAGATTGAGAAGCCTTGATGGAGAGAAAGGATTCTCCTGATGAGGGATCCAAAAGACTGGAGGCCGCCGTCGTTGAAATTGATAGCATTGATAATGGTGAGACAGTCTGATTCGAGGTTGATTTTATCCCATCTGTGATCCTTTGAAAGCATCATACCTGCAAGGATGGCAGTAGCCTCGGTCACCACAGGTTCCCAGAAAGTGAAGTGTGATTCATGTTTGGCCGCAATGATTTACCCCTGATGATTCTGGGCCAGGATGCCGAGGGCGACAGACCCATCCTTGGGGAGAGACACGTCCACATTAATCTTAAGAATCCCATCCTTTAGAGGACACCAGTGGGAGGGAAAATAAGGGGTTCCTAAGGGATTATGTTGACCATTGTGGTGCTTCCAGCCCTCAATCCACGAAAAGGCCCGTTCAATCTAGAATTCGAGGGTTCTATGAACTTGGTTGAAAACTGCCTTGTTGCGACAGACCCAAATGATCCAGGCCAGGGTGAAAAGTGAACCCGCTTTAGCCGAAGAGAAGGAGGAGCACCATTGCATCAGGAAGGATGGGAGGTCAGAGGCCATGTCTAGTGAAGTGTCTGAAGCAGAGCCTTATTTGTTCCAGATTTCTTTATCCCTTGGGCACTAGATGATGGCGTGCAAGGGAGATTCTGGGACGTTCGGGCAGAAAGGGCACAAATCGTCACTGGAGATATGCCGGAAGGCGAGAAGGCTTGTGGTAGGAAGGGTGCCCGTGCACACCTGCCACCAAAAGTGGCGGATTTTTTGGGGGACGTTGAGTTTCCAAATTGACTTCCAGGGTCCCCCATCCCAATCGACTGAATGGTTACCAATGGTGAACCGGTATCCGGACTTCACTGTGTAGGCTCCCGACAGGTCATTGATCCAGAAGAGATGGTCGGGGCCTGCGTATGGGACCCAGGGGGTACTCAGGATAATTCTTTTGTCTCTTTCATTGAACCATGCGTGAATCTTCTCCAGACACTATCCAGGACCCTGATCAGAAAAGAGGCACCTGACAGTGGCATCTTCAAACCCTGGTTGGGCAGGGGATGAGGCCCGTACACCTTCCCAATCAATCAGCCAGGGATCGATCCAAATGTTAACAGTTTGTCCGTTCCCAATCCTCTAGCCCAGCCCTTTTTTCAGAAGACTTTGTCCCCCCCAAACGCTTCACCAGAGGAAGCTTGTATGGGGGACAAGAGAGGAGACGAGGAAGTCCTTGTGGGGGAAGTATTTAGCTCGAAGTACGCGCGCACAGAGAGATGAGGGATGGTTAATCAGGCGCCAACCTTGCTTAGCCAGTAGTGTGTCATTGAATTGAAAGAGATTCTGGAATCCCATACCTCCCTTAGACTTGGGTTTGCACAGTTTCTCCCAAGCAATCCAGTGGGTTCTATTCCTTCCATCATTCTTCCCCCACCAGAAGTTGGTTGTGTGTGTGTGGATCAGGTTGACAACGGCCGCCAGAAGCTTAAATAGGGACATAAAATAGCTAGGGATAGACTAGATGACGGATTTAACGAGGATCTCCTTACCGGATTTGGAAATTGTTTTGGGGTCCAGCCTTGAATTTTCTTCTCAATCCTATCCAACAAGGATGCAAAGATTTCTTTTTTGGAGCGACCAATAACCATGGGGAGCCTGAGGTACTTCTGGTGTTTCTCGACCAAATGTATGCCTGCATATTCACAGAGTTATTCTTTCTTGGAAGGAGGTACCCCTGCGATGAAGGAGATTTCTAACTTTCAATGATTGATTGACTGACCGGACGCCCTCTCGTACTGTTAGATCGCATGGATGACTACCCGGCATTCATTAGTGCTTGCTCTGGAGAAAAGGAGGCAGTCATCGGTGAAGAAAAGTTGCGAAACCGGTGGACTTACACAGCACACATTTTCCCCATGTAAAGAGTTAGAGGATGCAGCCCTGGAAATAAGGTTAGAAAAAACATCAGCCACCAAGATAAAGAGAAATGGGGGAGAGGATCTCCCTATTGAAGGCCCCGGGATAGGGAGAATCCTCGAGTGAGCTCCCCATTGACCATGATTCAGAAAGATACGGTCAAGAAACAGTGCATGACCATATCTAACCATTTAAAATACAATCCCATTTTCATCATTACGACTCTGAGGAAGTGTCATTCCACTTTATCATAGGCCTTAGTCATATCCAGTTTCCAAGCCATGGTTCCTCTTTTCGCTTTGGAGCATGTTTTCGTGGAGTGGAACACTTCATGGGACACAATTGCATTATCAGTGATCAGTCTCTTGGCCACGAAGGCACTCTGGTTTTCCAAGATGATGTCAGGTAACCAAGGACACAGCCGATTAACTAAGATCTTTGGAAACTTTTGTAAGAGACATTGCATAGGCTGATAGGTCTGAAGTCAGGGGCCGCCAGAGGTTTCTTTATTTTGGGAATGAGGACGAGGACAGTTTCATTGATGGCAGAAATGCTTGTTTTCCCAGCCCAAATATTTCTCATCAAATTGCAGATGTCGGGACCGATAATGTGCTAGTATTGTTTGAAGAAGAGGGCGTGGAAATCGCCCGGGCCTAGGGCCTTAGTGGAGTGGATATGTTTCAGAGCCAGATGTACCTCCTCATCCATCACATCTTTGATGAGTTGCTGATTGATCTCATCGGTGATCACAAGTCCAATGTAATCCTCCACTTCAGCGGAAATGAGAGGAGTTCCTATAGAGAATAGGTTTTGGAAATAACAGGTCAAAGCTTCGTGGATTCCATCAGTGTCAGAGACTTTGCTACCATCTGGTTGAGAGATGCAAGTAATAGAATTCCCCCGGTGCCTAGCTGATGCTTTCTAGTGAAAATACTGAGTATTAGCGTCCCCTTCGGTAATGTGGGTGTCCCGTGCCCGTATAGCCCAGAAGCTTTCCTTGACATGTAGGGCCGCATCCAGATCTTTTTTAGTGGCACTAATAAAAGAGAGATTGTAGTTAGATGGGGGGTGCTTGAGAAGGTATTGCAGTTTCCTTTCAAGGAAATCACAGTGCCTATCGTGATGGCAAAATTTCTTGTTGCTCCAAGACCTCAGATCGGATGCGACCTATTTGAGATTGAGTCTAACATATGTGTGATTACTCTTTCAGCTTGATCGGATAATATCTTCGCATTCCTGTTCTTTTGACCAGAAGCTTTCAAATCTGAAGGGTCTATTGGAATGCCTATTTCGTTCGCCTTGACTGTAGTCAATGACAATTGGGCAGTGGTCTGAGTATTTGAGCGTTAGGTGGCCGATGTGGAACATACTGAAGAGATTTGTCCAATCTGTTGATCCCAGAAATCTGTCAAGTCGTTCAGCGATGCGGGTGCCATCTGTAATACCTTGGAACCATGTGAAAGGATTACCCGCGTAACCCAGATCGACCAGGTCCGCCCTAGAGACTGCATCCTTAAAATTTGACATCGACGAAGATGTTCAGATGGTTCCACCTCTTTTTTCCTTATGGAACATAATCTCATTGAAGTCCCCTCCGAAGAGAATCGGGCTCGGGAGATCGTGACGCATCTTGCAGAGAAGATCCCACGATTTCCACTTCTCGTTATGGGACAGCCAACCATAGAATCCCACGAAAGTCTATGGCGGGGTGTGGTCCGCATGAATAGTCACAGCCACATGGTGCGAGGAGAAGGACAAGATCTTGACGTTGACAAAATCCTTCCAAAGGAGACAGATTCCCCCAGAGTGGCCTTGTCGGGAGACCGGGAGGCAGCCTTGGAAGCCGCATTTCAGAGAAATGCTTATGGAGTCCTTGTTTTCTAGTATGGTTTCGGATAGGAAAACCATATTGGGGCGACTTTGGGCGCAATTGCGCTGGAGCATGCGAACCGTTCGTGGGTTACCAAGCCCACGACAGTTCTAGCATAAGACGATCATTGATCTAGGCGGGGCTGGGTCTTACCCGCCTCCGCATTTGAGTCCTCCGAACTTGTGTTTCCACCCGTTATTTTCCATCTTTTAGGGGAGTCCCCTGCTGACAGGCTTGTTTCAAATCGTCTTTTCAGTCCCCCGGGTTTAGGGTCTTCCAGTTTACTGTCTCTTTCTTCTCGTTTCAACCTTTTCCAAGTTTGACGGGTGATTGGGTCTGGTGGTGAAGTTCCTGTGTTTCTGTCTTTATCCTGTGTTAGGATGTCTACCATGGTCATTTCTGGATCAGGGTCGGGATCTGGTAGTTCAGTGTGCATCTGCTTTGGTCTCGAGCTTTGCTCTGGAAGATCTTTTGGTGTATTCACCAGCTCTGAAAAAGTTGAGACGATGTCCTTCAAGGGGGAAGGATAAATACAGTTTTTCCCCTGATTGGTTGAGCTCTCTTTAGGGAATTCTGGTGGTCCAAGCATGATGATTTTTCCATGTTCAGTTTTTGCCTGTCTTGTGTGGGCCAACGTGAGACGGTCGCGGTTCTTTTGTTTTTCCGACTCAGGGATGAAGGCATACCTAGTCGTTTTGGCTCGGAGCCATGCGCCATATTGTATAATGATATTACCTGATCCATTTTCTTGCTTTGAGGCACACGCTCTTTCCAGATGGCCGAGACGTCCGCAAAAAAAGCAGAAGATTGAGAATTTCTCGAATTCGAATGAAATCCAGTTGTTTGCGTCATCAAGTTTCAGAAACATGCCCCTCATCAGCAGCTCCGACACTTCAATACCGGCTCTAATCCGAACCTCAGGTCCCCAGTGGATAGGGTTCGAGCAGTCCCATAAATTGTCCAATGCAGTCTCCAATTTCTCTCATAACACGTTCCGTTCGTGCATGAAAAGGAATTCCTTTGATACGTATCCAGAAGGGGGAACGAGTGAGCTTAATGTGCTGGATATCCTCCCCCCCCCCCCTTGAATTCTTCCATAAGGAGTTGGTTATCGAAGGACCACGGCCTACCTCTAAGGATTTTATCTCTATCTCTCTCATTGAAGAACTCTAAGACAAAGCGATTGTTCCCCGCTTCTCGAATGGCCACTCCGGCTTCCAATTTCCAAAGATTTTGGAGGGTGTTTTTGAGTGCCCCCTGGTTGACTGAGATATTTTCCACAAACTTTCCAACAACCAGCAGAGATGCATTTTTTCAAGAGTGTATCTTCGTTTCTCCGAGCCTCGATAGTCGCTTTCTCTTTGTCCGTCAGGGACATCCTCTTCCATAGGTTCACTAAATCCGCCACCATTGATCAGTGCACGTGGGATGGGGGAGTGCTCCAAAACAAAAGCCCGGTGTTCTGTACTCCTTGGGTCGGCAAGTGGTTGTCAGTTGTCTCAACTGACCGGCCAACACGGCAGTGCCCCCTCTCTTATGGGGAACCACAAAAAAAATCGCCGCACGCGCCTGGGCCAAAAGAAAAAGACCTCGGCCCGGCCCAGCCCAAAAAAAAACTTCCTCACAAGGCATGTTCCAGCAAAAGGCCTCCGGACCAGACACCCCAGTCAGCGGCCTCCTTCCGCAAAGAGGCTTTGCGGGCGAAGCCTTCACTGAAAAGCCTCCACAAAGAGGCTTCGCGGTCAGTGCTTCCGCGAGAACCCCTCGCTCACAGCACAAGCTCTCCGCGAATCATTTCAGCCTGCGCTGAAGGGCTCACCGCGGCGGTAGCTTCGCGGGCTCTCTTCGCGAGTCAATCACGACGCTCACCGAGGGATTCCTCGTCGTTCCCCGGGCCTTCGCGAACCAGGTTACCTTCGCCTCACTCTCCGTGAATCAGAAATCCTTCGCACCACTCTCCGCGAAGCACAGCGGCCGCCGCGGACTGGCACCACTAGCGGTTTCTTCACGGCCTCCCTTCGCGGCTGGGTCTTCGCGAGTCAGTCACAACGCTCGCTGAGGTATTCGTATTCGTTCTGGGAGCTCCACGAACCAGGTTTCCTTCGCACCGCCCCCTGTTCAGAAATTCGACCTTCGTTCAAACGTGAAGCAGGAATGTTTTCTGCGGTCAGTGCCTTCAAGATCCAGGTGTCCAAACAAATGCACGGATCCGCAAACTGATCGAGGGTTTGAGAACAGGTTCCACCCCCAAAAACTAGATTTGGGATCGGTGAAGGAAGACTTCAATGGGAAGGTCTTCGTGACGTTGTGTGAGAACAGGTGCTGAATGAAATCGAAAGTCAGGAAAAGAAGCCTCGATCCCTCTGAAAAAACACTTATCCCTCTGAAAAACAGGAGGCGGGGTTCGGAATTGAGTAAGGAGAGCTGATGTCGGAGAACGGGCTTTCCTCGCCATGGAGTAACCAGAGGAGGGACACGGATCCGAAAACAGGACTCTCCGAGGAAGACGGAGCCCGCCTGCAAAACGAAGGGGTCAGGAAAACCCCCGCCGCCGTGAGCAGATCGGGGTGGAGGAACTCAAACCCTAGGAAGAAACCTAGGAGGGACGCTCTCAAGCAGGAGAGACTCGTCTTATGTGTCATATTGATGTATGGTTAAGTCATAAATATCACAAATGGATTGTGAATATTTTTCCCAAAGTATCAAGAAAATGCAAGCATGTTTTATTGGTTTTGAGTATGTGATGTGTGTTTTGAACTAAAATGTCACTTTAAAACAAAAACACGGACTTTTTATCATAATGACCACACCATGTGTTAGATTGATGAAAAGTTAATTAAAATATGTCATAAATTAATTATCATTCTTTTACTAAAGTATCAAAACATTAATTGCATGTGTTCCTTAGTTTTGAGCATTTGATGCATGTTTTGAACTATATTGTCACTTTTAAATGAAAACATTCCCTTTGAGTCATACCAGCCACACCACGTATCAGATTGAAATGTGATTAATTCCTATACATCATAAACCAATTATCGATATGTGATTTTTTTTAACCACACATCAACCCAACACTCAGTGAGGCCAATATGATTAAATATGTATGTTTTCATTTCAAAGTGGCATTTTAGTTCAATACATGCTCAAAACATGGAAAAATTTCTTAGATTGATGTGGTAATTTTGTAAAAATATTTATAATTTATTTTTTATGAGTAGGAATTAACCTCGTATCAATTTGACACACCGTGTGATATGACTGAAAGTATGTGTTTTCATTTAAAACTGGCATTTTAGTTCAAAACATGTGTCACATAATCCAAACTGAGAAACCACAAAAGATCTCCATGAACTTTTATAAAAAAGATCAATAATTAATTTAGGACGTGTAGGAATTAATCAAATATCAATCTAACTCGGTGTGAATGAAAGTGTTTGTTTGACATTTTAGTACAAAATATACATCTCATACTTAAAATCAAAAAAAAAATCCCTAATACTATCTTAATACTTTAGACCAATTCATTTTTTTTATTTTATTAAAAATCGACTTTTAAGGAAAAGTGGAAACCATACACGGACCATCCAAAAACAAAGTTCACCTTACATATTTTAAAATTCAAAATATCCAAATAGAACCAACATCAACGCGCCTCGAACACTCTCTAAACACCCTGTTTCAAATTCCAAACAATAGACCATCATCAATGCCTCGAGCCACGAACCTGAACCTGCATTGAAAGTTGTCACGCAGAGACCAATTTCATCAACCAATGCATTGCCACCATCATCACATCGCCGCTTTCACCAACACGTTGCCGTCGTTCACTTCAAAATTCGCCGTCATCACCATAATCTGACATCAAGCTAAACATCACCGAACCCCAAGCCCTTCACCAAACAACACTCGTCACTAGAAAAGTCGCTGATCCAACAAAGAACCAAAAATCACCAATATCATCTGAACAAACCATCATCATTCAAAAATCCACAAGAAATGCCAACCAGAACCGAAGGGGGGGAGAGGCCACACCGGACGTGCCTCCTGAAAACAAATGGTCGCACGAACATCACCTCCCAGAACCTCCATGAAGAAAAAACTCCTTTACAATCAGCCACCAAGATAAACTTGAACCACCAGTAATGCTTCTACGAATGACCATTCTAACTGCAACCTTCTGAAACAACTCCGCCACGAACGAGGAACCACTGCCATCGCCGCAAAACCACCGTATCAACCCAAAAAGGGGTCTAGTTCCACAGATCCAGAATAAGAGTTGGGAGAAGAACCAAATAGGCCTCGATAGAAGCCACAACCACGGACCAAGAAATGAAGAAGCAAGAACAGATCATCTGCAAAAAAAAAGAGAGAAACCTCGAAACAAAAGGAAAGAAGAGAGATCAGATCTGGATGCCGAGGAAAAGATTTGCAGAGAAACAGACGTTGAGGCACCCCAAATCCACACAAAGGCAGGCAACCCAAGTGAATCTGGCGTGCCCTAGGCGTGATTTTTCACCGCAAACGGGGTCAATTCCGCAAGCACTCGACGACATTCCTTCCTTGACTGACTGTGTAGTGTGAAATCGACACCTGAGGAGGAAGACCGCCCGTCGAGAAGGGGAAGCAAGGCTCGGCCGAAAGCTCCCGTGAAGAACTACCGACCGAGAGGGGAAGCGACGTCGGCTAAACCCTAGGTGGGAGACTCTCCACGGACACGAGAGGGGGGAATACCTTGATACTTTAGAAAAATTATTTATAATTCATTTATGTTGTGTATGAATTAATACCATATCAATCTGCCGCACAATGTAGTCCATATGGCTGAAAGTTCACGTTTTCATTTAAGGGTGACATTTTAGTTTAATACTCACATCACATACATAATACATAAAAAACATGCTCGGATTATTGTTATAATTTTTGAAAAATACTTATAATTCATTTATGAAATGTAGAAATTAACCGCATTTTAATCTGATACATGATGTTGTTGGTATGATTGAAAGTTCATGTTTTTTAAAAAGTGATATTTTCGTTCAAACTACAAGTCACATACTTAAAACAGAGAAAATTCCCTCAAAATATCTTGATCCTTAATAAAAAAATATTGATAATTTATTTTTTACATGCATAAATTAACCCCACATCAATCCCACACACAGTGTGAAAGGTATGAAGACAAATGATTGTTTTCATATGAAAGTGGAATTTTAGTTCAAAACGCACATCAGATACTCAAAACTAAAAAAACATACTTATATGTTTTTGATACTTTTGAAAAAACATTGATAATTCATTTAAGATGTGTAGTAATTAACTTCATGTCAATCTGACACACGGTGTGGTTAGTATGACTAAAAGCGAGTGTTTTCATTTAAAAGAGACATTTTAGTTCAAAATACACATCACATAATTAAAACTAGACAAAAACATAGTAATTACCATGATATATTAAAAAATGATTGATTTTTCATTTGTAACTTCTAGGAAGTAACAACAAATCATTCTGAAATTTATCATGGAATAAATAACATTACATCTATAATTTTATTTTATTTTTTATGTAATATTACTAAAATAAGAATCATTTTTATTATAGAAACGCACTCTTTTGTATGATCTTAGGTTGATCATTGGAGAAGGCTTACTATAAAAGTTTTAGTTTTATTTTTTGTAATTATTTCTATTTTCAATTTAATTTTACTTCAATGTGATTATCTTGCACTAAAATTATTTAATGTAATATTTTTATTAAAATAATGGTGCCATTTAAATATATTAATTATTATATAGTATTCTTAAATTTCTATAATTTAATTTTTTTATGTTTTTTATTGGTAACTACAGAATTCTATTTACATGCCTACTAACACTCTGCAACAGATGATAATGACTTTTATGAGTGCTAGGTGTAACATTGATAAATGCTCATTTTATTAGTGCTAAAGTTAGTGCTAATAAACACAACCTTTATTATTTATAAAAAATCATTAAAAAGATATCCTTTATCAGTGCTTCCAAATATTTAGATAAATGGGGAATTTATCAATACCTTTTAGAGTTGATAAATGATGCCTTTGTGAAAGCATTTCTTTAATGCTGATAAAGGATTTTTGGATTTTATTTGTGCTAAGAACATCAATGCTATTTTAGAACTAATAAGTGCGATTTCTTAAAAATTTAAAGGCCCTTTTTATAGTAGTGATCGTTAAGTGCTCAATTCTACCCCCTTATGCTAATGAGCCATTTTTCGAGTGGTACTGACTCCAACTTGGCATCCAAAAGACCCAGGTTTAAATTTAGGAAGGATAGGTTTTCCGAATTACTATAGAAACACTATAACAGTTGCTTTAGTAGTTACTATAGTAGCATAACTATTCACTTGATTTGGGCCTACGAGCCACAGATTTGGGACCTCGGTCCATAGTACTTCTCTGCTACCACCAACCTTCAGTCTAAGAGATCTAGAGCCATCTAGGACCCCGAGCCCACAAATGTTGGACCATAACTTCATGCTAGAGCGTTTTTGACTGGTGGAGAAGCAGAAGGGAAAAGGCGGGACCTGATGATTAGTTAGACATGGAGGATTTTGGAATAGTGAAACTCAATCGTTTGGATGAAGTTGGGCTGAACGATAGCATCTCAGACTGCAGTAAGTGCATACTTACTGTAGCAGCATGTGATCGGGGACTGTAGATTCTCATACTTGTCATAATCACTATAGAGGGGTTGAATTCCAACATGGGAAGAACACTATTTCTCCGTGGTCTTCCAACCAATAGTCACTATAACACAATGGACTTATTGTGTGGTTAGTGGAATGATCGTACCACGATTCACTGTTTTATTTCACCCTTACACCGCTGTTTTAAACTAGTTTTGTAATGAATATTCCAAATATAATAATAAATTTCACTTTATGTTTGAATCATTTAATTAATGTTAATCAACATTATAATGGGCAATGTTACTTGTTTTTATTGTTTCAATGTAGGTGGAGGTGATTTGGAGGGCCCTTGATGAAGTGGAAGAAAAATGGGCCAAAATTGCATGGATCCATGGACATTTGTCCACTGTTTTGCATAGTACACGAAATATGTGCATCCAAATGGGCTGAAATTTTGTGGGACTGTCCAAAATTTAATAGGATACATTTCATATTAAGGAACCCAATCCTGTTTCGGCTTCTATAAGGCCCATCCGAACTGATATGTCCAAGCCACCGAATTTGGACCAAGTCAAATGTGGTGTTATGTATTTTATCAATATCTTGAGGTGTAGTTGTCCAAATGGCACAAAAATTTCGGTGGATACAGTCAAGAGGTAGGGATACAAATTTTCTATTTTATCCAAAGCGAGATAAGGCTGTCTTAAGACCGAAACGCATGGTACACGTGGATTGATGAAATTTGTGTGCCTAAAACCACCTTCCAATTTTCCTATAAAAGGGCACCAAGGGAACCTCATTGGAAAGTTCGGCCAAGGAGTGAAGTGCTGACAATTTGGAGTACTAGAAGAGTCTCCTAATCACCTTGGAGGTTTTGGAGGCCCCTATCCTCATAGGGTAATCAAGGATGAAGAAGGAGTTCCACCCGAGCTTCCTCCTCCTCCCGATGTCGAGCTAAAAGTTGGGTGTTTGTTGTGAGGGAGCTACACACATGTCAAGGGAGTTTCGATGCATAAACTAGATACTGGTTTGGATTAATTTGGGTGTTTAAACATTTCATTCCATGTATCTTATTTTATTTCAGATTTGAATGCTTGATTTGATGCATGTGAGTGTTATGCTCTTAATTTCTAACCGATCGGTGTGAGGTTTTGAGTGCGTGACTTGTGTTGTTCTGATTGGACATCACAAGAATCCTTTTCATACCCACCTTATTGAGATTTCAATATAATTCGGAAGCTCTTATTCCATGCATAAGTACTGGACCTTGAAAATACGATTGTCATGTCAAGGTTTGGTCCTTAAAGCATTGAAATAAAAGCTTATGAATTAATCGGGATTCCAATTAACTCCAACCAAAGAATTACTCTAAACCTAAGATGAATCTCTATGAACAATGAACTTGATATGTGTTTAGTGAAATCACATCGACCCTTTTATCTCATATTTTTCACAATCCACTAGGTCACTCAACTTTTAAGCTATTTTAACTAAGTCATTGTTTTAAACTCTTTTCAAAACCACCCCATCTCTTAGTCATTTTTATTGAAAATACACACTCTAAACCTACCAACGCTCCTTGAGAGATGACCTAGGGTCTACCCTAGACTATAAATCAACCTTAAAAACATAATAAATTTGACGTTTCATGACAACGCGGTCAAAGTTTGGCGCCGTTGCCGGGGAGCACTTTGGTTTTTTGTGCGTGTTTTTGATAAAATTTTTGTGAATATTTGTTTGTTTTATCTTCTACCTTTGCATTTATTTTTGTGTTCTAATTTATTTATTGTGTAGGTTCTGTATATGGTTCATTATACTCCGGGATACCTACAAACTTTCGAACCCGAACCAGAGAGGATCCTACATCAACGAAACTGAGACACACAAGACCACACTTTGAAGGAGGAGACATCACATCTTAAAATTCTTCTTGATTATTCTTCTTCTTCTGAAACCAAAGTTAAAACTGAACATAACTTGTATAACATGGTTGAAAATAATAGAACACTAAAAGAACTCAACTCACCTGATGTTGATATCCGACCCACTTACATTCAATTACAAGGTGAGGCACCTAATTTTAAACTAAAATCTGGTTTAATTCATTTATTACCAAGATTTCATGGACTGCCTGGAGAAGATCCACATAAGCATTTAAAAGAATTTCATACTGTATGTTCAATATTCAAACCTGCTAATATAGATGAAGAACAAGTAAAACTTTGGGCATTTCCATTTTCATTAGAAGACACGGCTAAAGATTGGTTGTATTATGTTAATTCACCTATTAGAGGTTGGGCAGATATGAAACGACTTTTTCTTGAAAAATACTTCCCAGCCTCTCAAACCACAACAATAAGGAAATAAATACGTGGGATAAGACAATCTCCAGGAGAAACCCTTCATGAATATTGGGAACTCTTTAAAAGATTATGTTCAAGTTGTCCACACCACCAAATAAGCGATCAACTTTTAATACAATATTTTTATGAAGGTTTAATTCCAATAGATCGTAACATGATTGATGCTGCTGCAGGTGGTGCACTAATGGATAAAACCCCAATCGCTGCAAGGACCCTAATTGAGACCATGGCACCGAACACTCAACAATTCATTTCAAGGTCCAGTGTACCCATTCGAGGTGTCCATGAGGTGCAAAGTACTGAATTCAAGAAGAATATGGACACAAAGTTTTAAGAGGTGAGTACCCTTCTATGACAACTTTCTCTTTCCCAAGGAAAATTCCAATCTCCTCCTCACATACATTGTGGTATATGCTCTTTTGATACCCACTATTCCGACTAATGCCCCCAATTGAGAGAAACTTATGAGAGTTGTGAGACAATATTCCCAGGACGCCCCTATAACCAACCCATTAGGCAAGAACCTTACTATCCATCCAACCCTAGGTGGAAAGACAACCAAGCCTATAGGCAAGGGGTTATTCAAACCAGCCTCATCAACCATGGAACCAACTAGGGAAAAGTAGTCATCAACCACCACCACCCAGAAATTTTCAACAACCCCAAAGGCCTTTCCAACAACCCCCTACAAAACCTGAGCCTAGCATAGAAGATATGATGAAACAAATGGCTGCCAATAATCTCCAGTTCCAACAAACCACCCAAGCAGCCATACAAGACCTCAAAACCCAATTAGGCCAACTAGCTAACTCAATGGGTGAAATCCAAAGCCATGGGTCTGGTAAACTACCATCTCAACCACTTGTCAACCCTAGGGATAAGGGAAATGTTAGTGCCATCACCCTTAGGAGTGGAACTCAACTTAAAAGCCAAATGAACCCTCCATTAGAGTCATCCTCTCATAAAGGAATCACCATCCCAACCACTGAAAAAGGTTCAAATGAGATGGAACCTTGTCTTGAGAGAAGTACTACCAAATGAAAGAGTGTGTCTATTGATGAGTTACCAAGCCCAAGCATTCCTCTTACATTTCCCCAAAGATCCACCCAACCAAGGAAACAAAAGGAAACTGAACTTGATAAAGAAATCTTGGAGACTTTCAAAAAAGTGCAGGTTAACATTCCATTGATTGATGCCGTCAAGCAAATTCCGAGATATGCCAAGTTTCTGAAGGAGATGTGTACCCACCGAAGGTGACTTAGAGGTGATGAGAAGGTGAGCCTGGGGAGGAACATCTCAGCATTGATACAACCATCACTTACCACCAAGTGCAACGATCCTGGAACATTCTCGATTCCGTGCACCATAGGGGAGTATTCTTTCTCTAATACTATGCTTGATTTGGGTGATTCTATTAATGTGATGCCTCACTCTATTTACTCTTCTTTACAGGTCGGTGAACTAAATCCCACAGGAATAGTTGTTCATCTAGAAAATCAGAGTACGACACACCCTTCTGGTGTGTTAGAGGATGTTCTTGTGAGGGTTCAAAATTTAATATTTCCTACTGATTTTTATGTGCTAAAAATGGAAGATGATAAGATGAATGGACATGCCCCAATTATATTGGGGAGACCTTTCTTGAAAACCGCCAAAGCCATAATTAATGTTCATAATGGTAAATTATATATGGAATTTGGTGGTGACATAGTCTATTTCAACATCCTTGATGCCATGAAGCACCCCTCAAAAGAACATTCCTCTCTCTCGGTAAATTCAATTGATGTACTCCCTTACCCTAAAATCACTTCATTTGTTTTCCCTGATTCCCTTTCTGAATTTTCCTCTTTGATTGAAATTCTTGGAAATGAATCATGTGTTGATTGTTGTGGTGGTCTAGAAAAGTGTCATGCATGTTTATTAATTGATAATTTCTTGAACACGGAGGATCACATGACCATCGATGATACTGCTACTCTTGTAAAATCTAATTCCTCATCTAAGGATGATACCATTGAGTAGTTAGATGAGATTAGTGACCTCTCACTTTCACACACACTCCCATCAATCCAAAATCCACCTGAATTGGAACTAAAGAAACTGCCTCAAGATTTAAAATATTCATATCTTGAGAATGGAAATAAGTTGCCCGTCATCATTGCTAGTTCACTCCCTCCTGAGCATGAATTGTGAATGCTTGAACTTTTGAGGGAGCATAAACAAGAATTGGGATGGACACTTTCAGACATTCCAGGTATTAGCCCATCAATTTGTACACATCATATTTTATTAACTGATGAGGCTAAACCAGTGAGGCAGGCACAACGTCGACTGAACCCAAACCTCTTAGAAGTAGTTAAAAAGGAAGTAACAAAATTATTGGCTGCTGGAATCATTTACCCCATCTCTGACAACCAATGGGTCAGTCCCATTCAAGTAGTTCCTAAAAAAATTGGCCTAACGGTAATTAAAAATGAAAACAATGAATTGGTTCCAACTCGTGTGCAGAATAGTTGGCATGTCTGTATAGATTATCGTCAACTAAACCAACACACTAGGAAGGACCATTTCCCATTGCCATTCATTGACCAAATGCTAGAGAGGCTAGCGAGGAAGTCCCATTACTATTTTATTGATGGGTATTCTGGATACTTTCAGATCCACATTGCCCCCGAGGATCAGGAAAAGAAAACCTTCACTTGCCCCTTTGGAAAATTTGCCTATAGAAGGATACCATTTGGACTGTGCAATGCTCCGGGTACTTTCCAGTGATATATGATTAGTATTTTTTCAGATTACCTGGAGAATTGAATGGAAGTTTTCATAGGTTGATTTTACTATTTATGGATCCTCTTTTGATGAATGTTTAAGTAGTCTTGGTTCCATCCTACATCACTGTATTGAAAAGAATATTGTATTAAATTATGAGAAATGCCATTTCATGGTGCGACAAGGTATAGTTTTGGGACATGTCATTTCTAGGGATGGTATCCAAGTAGATAAATTGAAAGTGAATGTCATTTCTTCCCTACCATTCCCTAAAAATGTATGTGATGTGCGGTCTTTCCTAGGTCATGCTGGATTTTACCGTCGTTTCATTCGTGATTTTAGTAAGATTTCACTTCCCCTCTCCTGCTTACTCCAAAAAGAAAAAGATTTTGTTTCTGATAAAGAATGTGAAGAATCTTTTAATAAATTAAAATGGAGTCTCACATCACCCCCGGTAATCCAACCACCTCGGTGGGATTTACCATTTGAGCTCATGTGTGACGCCTCTAACTATGCAGTTGAGGAAGTCTTGTCACAAAGGGTCAACCGAGATCCACATGTCATAGCCTATGCCTCACGTACTTTGGACCCTGCCCAAGAAAACTACACCACAACTGAAAAATAATTCCTTGCTATTGTGTTTTCCTTGGAAAAATTCAGGTAATATCTTTTGGCGTCCAAAGTCATTGTGTTCTCAGACCATGCAGCCCTCCGGTATCTCCTAAAGAAACCTAAATCTAAACCACGTCTCATTCATTGGATGCTCCTCCTTCAGGAATTCAATCTAGAAATTAGAGATAAAAAAGGAGCAGAGAATGTGGTGGCAGACCATATCAGTAGGATCCTCCCAACCTCTGACATTGTCTCATTCCCCTATATTCCCATTAATGACATGTTTCCTGATGAGCAATTGTACAAAGTGCAAGATGCTATTCCCTAGTATGATGAAATTGTAAATTATTTGGTAGCATCTTGCATTCCTACTGATTTCAACAAAAACCAAGCCAGTCGTCTAAAACATGAGTCTCGTTGGTACATTTGGGATGACCCCTACCTTTAGCGCACATGTAGCAATCAGGTCCTTAGGTGTTGTGTTCCCGATAGTGAGTTTCAGTCTGTCCTTAGATTTTGCCACACTCTTTCTTGTGGGGGCCACTTTGGTCCCCAATGGACTGCTCGTAAAGTTCTTGATTCTAGTCTCTTTTGGCCAACACTTTTTTCGGGATGCCCATGAATTTTGTAAATCTTGTCCTAGTTGTCAAAGAATGGTGAATGTGTCTAAAAGGAATGAAATGCCACAACAACCCTTGCTCTTTCATGACATTTTTGATGCTTGGGGAATTGACTTTATGGGGAAATTTCCCAATTCTTTTGGAAACTTGTACATTCTTTTGGCTGTTGATTATGTATCAAAATGGGTAGAGGCATGGGCCACAAGGATAGATGATTCCAAAACCGTTGTAGAATTTTTGAGAACTCAGATCTTTTGTAGGTTTGGATTACCTAGGTTCATTATCAGTGACCATGGTTCTCATTTCTGCAACTGAACAATGCAATCACTTTTGCGTTGGTATGGGGTCAGTCATCGAGTTTCTACTGCATATCATCCACAGATCAATGTTCAAGCTGAGGTTTCAAATAGATAGGTAAAAAAAATTATTGAAAAAACGGTTCAACCCAATAGGAAATATTGGAGTCTTAGACTTGATGATTCATTGTGGGCCTACCGTACTACTTTCAAAACTTCCATTGGAATGTCACCCTATCGTCTTGTGTTTGGAAAGAGTTGTCACCTCCCTGTTGAGATCGAGCACTGGGCCTACTAGGCCATCAAACAATGCAATTCTAATCATTCTAGTGTAGGTTCTCAAAGGAAGTTGCAGATTCAGGAGCTAGAGAAAATGAGAAGAGATGCATATGAAAAATACAGAATTTATAAGGAGAGAACCAAGGATTCCCATGACCGTCTTATCCTTCATCGTCAGTTCCATATTGGGAAGAAGGTCCTCCTTTATAATGCAAGGCTGATGTTGCATCCTGGTAAGCTTCGTTCCCACTGGTTTGGACCATACATTGTTACTAATGTCTCTCCATTTGGTGTTGTTTAGGTTCAAAATGAAGAAACCAAGCAAACCTTCACTGTCAATGGGCAGCGGCTAAAGCACTTTCATGAACCCGTTCTGGAGTCCCCGATGGAGGAACTCCAAGTTCAAGAAGCACACTATGAATGACATCCACCAGGTTTTATCCTTATTTCCCACATTCTCTTTTACTACAGTGAGGACACTACATACTCTAGGTGTGGGGGGATGGGTACATTCCTGGGTTAGTTAGGAATTTTCATCATTTTCTCCTTTTGTTTTCTCTTTTTGGCCTTCTTTATGGTATTTTCATTTTTCCCCATCAACAATTTCGAAGTTCCATGATTTGGAGAACATAAAGTGGGGAAAGTAAAAATACCATAACGAAGGCTAAAAAGAATTTGTGTATGAGTTTACCATCAAGGAGTGATTTTTTTAGTGAATTGGTTTTATGTCAATGATATAAATGGTTGTATCACTATGAAACATTTGAGATGATTGATGCCCCTTGTGTGAGTAGTTTTGGGAAACCTGTGTCACTAATATCTCCATACATTTTTGCACCAAACCAAAAAAGTGTGAATATTTCTTACTTAATATAAGGTAAATATATGTTGGGTTAATATTTTTCAGCTTGAAATGATATTTCCATATGTTCGTTCCTTATCCGATCTGTTTAATTACTGTACCAGATTGACCTATGTGTGTGTACCTAATGTACGAGTGTTGTACGCCCTCAAAAAAAAATGTTGTGTCTTGGGAAGGTCAAAAACCACTCATCCTCAACCTTTGATCTTGTTATAACTATTGCAATTAGTATCGTGAGGAGATCAAACAAGGGTTGAGAGATGAGTGTGAGATTTGTTCCAATTGCAACTTCAAAAAAAAATATAATAAATGATGGGAGTGATGAAATGTGCAACATATGAGGATATCTAGGTCGAGAGCTTATGGTTTGACTTATAGAAATGCTTAAATGAGTGGGTCTTGAAATATGATTGCAAAGGATGTAGGACAGGTTCGGTGAAAAAATCATTTAAGCTGAAAAATGTTAAAATAACATATATTTATTGGATAGCAAGAGGAAAGAATAGCATGGAATGGTTTTCACACACACACATGGAGAGTTAGTGTCATGGTTTACTTCTGAATTCCTTTCTCAATTGGGTATCTTGAATCTTTTTGAATTTTGCTATGATATGATTTATGAGACATCTTTTTCTATTTTCACTAGGAAGAACTCCTTGGTGTGGTTCATACATTGATCACTTTACTTTAAATAAAATTTCCTCAAATGATAAATCTTCAGGATGTTGGAAATATATATATATATATATATATATATATGCATAATTATATTTGTATATGTGACTTTTCCCAGGAGTGCAAATGTTTAGTTGTGGGGGTGTGATCGTACCACGATTCACTGTTTTATTCCACCCTTACACCGCTGTTTTAAACTAGTTTTGTAATGAATATTCCAAATATAATAATAAATTTAACTTTATGTTTGAATCATTTAATTAATTTTAATCAACAATATAATGGGAAATTTTACTTGTTTTTATTGTTTCAATGTAGGCGGAGGTGATTTGGAGGGCCCTTAATGAAGTGGAAGAAAAATGGGCCAAAATTGCAGGGATCCATGGACATCTGTCCACTGTTTTGCATAGAACACAAAATTTTTACATCCAAATGGGCTGAAATTTTTTTAACCTATCCAAAATTTAATAGGATACATTTCATATTAAGGAACATAATCCTGATTCGGCTTCTATAAGGCCCATCCGAACTGATCTGTCCAAGCCACCGAATTTGGACCAAGTCAAATGCGGTGTTATGTATTTTATCAATATCTTGAGATGTAGTTTTCAAAATGGTTCCAAACTTTCGGTGGAGATATTAAAGATATAGGGATACAAATTTTCTATTTTCTCCAAAGCGAGATAAGGCTGTCTGTAGACCAAAACGCGTGGTACAAGTGGATTGATAAAATTTGTGTGCCTAAAACCACCTTCCAATTTTCCTATAAAAGGGAACCAAGGGAACCTCATTGGAAAGTTCGGCCAAGGAGTGAAGTGCTGCCGATTTGGAGTCATAGAGGAGTCTCCTAATCACCTTGGGGGTTCTAGAGGCCCCTATCCTCATAGGTTAATCAAGGATGAAGAATGAGTTCCACCCGAGCTTCCTCCTCCTCCCGATGTCGAGCTAAAAGTTGGGTGTTCGTTGTGAGGGAGCTACACACATGTAAAGGGAGTTCCGATGCATAAACTAGCTACTAGTTTGGATTAATTTGGGTTTTTAAACATTTCATTCCATGTATCTTATTTTATTTCAGATTTGAATGCTTGATTTGATGCATGTTAGTGATATGGTCTTAATTTCTAACCGATCGGTCTGAGGTTTTGAGTGCGTGACTTGTGTTGTTCCGATTGGACATCACAAGAATATTTTTCATACCCACCTTATTGAGATTTAAATCTTCTTTGGAAGCTCTTATTCCGTGCATAAGTTCTGGACCTTGACAATACGATTGTCACGTCAAGTTTTGGTCCTTAAAGCATTGAAATAAAAGCTCAGGAATTAATCGGGATTCCAATTAACTCCAACCAAAGAATTAATCTAAACCTAAGATGAATCTCTATGAACAATGAACTTGATATTTGTGTAGTGAAATCACATCGACCCTTTTATCTCATATTTTTCACAATCTACTAGGTCACTCAACTTTTAAGCTATTTTAACTAAGTCATTGTTTTAAACTCTTTTCAAAACCACCCCCTCTCTTAGTCATTTTTATTGAAAATACACACTCTAAACCTACCAACGCTCCTTGAGAGACGACCTAGGGTCTACCCTAGACTATAAATCAACCTTAAAAAAATAATCAATTTGATGTGTCATGAAAATGCAGTCATGGAACTATTTCACCTTCTTCTTTATGAGCCCATTCAAGATATATTTTGTGTGTTTGAAGCTCTGAAACCACCCTTTAATTATGCTCTTGAACATAGTGATATATTTCCTCTACATGGATTTTGTGATTATTTTTATCATGAACCTCTCCCATCAATGATACCACAATGAGGGGAGGGAGATAATGACCTATGAGTCCCACCTCCAGTAGGCCCTAGGTTGGTGACTGTCACCATGGGTATAAAAATCTCAGAAAATGGAAGGTATTACCTTATATAATAATGTAGGATTGAGAGATAAGATGAATCATCCCAAACAACTCCATGAAATAATATAAAAGAAACAACAACCATCCCACAATGCATGTATAAATAAAATTGATATAGATAAAAGTATCCAAAGAAAATACCCAAAATATAATCTAATGCAATGAAACAATAGCTATCTAAGGTCCGAGTTAGTAATGTACAACATGGTCCTTGTAATCCTCCTGGAAACCTTAAAATAGTTTTATATACGTAGGGTGAGGATAAAAGTTTACTTAGTAAGAAAACCAAAGCCTCTCATGCACATGTGAAATAAGCATACTAATGAACCCGTGAGAAAACAACAGAACCATCATCACCAATATAGGTCAACAATCCATCTAAACATCCCTAAGGAATGCTCACAAAGTAACGCAAGCCAAGTATAATAACATAACAAGAAGCCTATTGATAAAGGGTACCCCAAAACATTTTACAAAAAATTTTCCAATCTCACACCCCATAATTATATGTCTTGACACTCCCATATCTTTTGAATAACATATACCACTTCCCCACATCACAGTAACATCACATCACACCCGCAAACACCTAGGCAACTACTCATAGCATAATCACATCTCATCTCACCCGTATGCACTTGGGCCATCACATAACAACTATAACCAAAGTATTAGGGTTTCATGAACATGAATGAAATAAAACTCGTTATTCCTTTTACTATGCAATAACCTCACCATAATACTCCCCACAATATATAAATATCACATCTCACTCGAAAACACCTAGGCCACCACCTGAAAAAACAATCATATCACATCTCACCCTAAAACACATGGGACATCACTAAGTGAACTAAAAGACCTCCGACCATCACATCTTCTGCATATTTACTCACTTGGAAGAGATAACATGGAATAGAGGGTATCCACCAATCCATGTTCATCCTAAGGATGTTCTGATAAACAACTCCCGTGTGAATATACGGGTGTTGGCACATAATGCTCGATGCAGATGGGGTACGTATAGAAATCACAAGGAATATACAAGTATATATGTATAGCCACAAACAATCCCAAACTATGGGTTCACAGTAAACACTTATTGACTCACAACACCACCACTTTTGTTTCCACCTCTAAATGCATAACATCAAACAAGCTACAAGCCACATTTCATATTTCCGACCAATTTCCATTATCCTTACCATTTATTTCATTGTTAAGAATCAACCAAATTTAACCAAACATTGTAGGGTCCTGAAAATTCCACAAGGGGGAAATCCAATTACCCCAAAACCTGGAAAAGGACCGAACTGATCCGCATGTTGGCTCCCAGCAACAGCACTCGGCCGGTCCGGCAGACCGCCCTCCCGCAATTCTGCAGACCAGTGTCGTCCGCGAAGCAGAGGCGGAGCACCTCTACGAGCGCGAATCAGGAAGATCGTTGGGCGCCAAACCGGTCCACCGCCGTGAACCGCAACAACCTGCCCATGCTGCCGCGAACCTCATCATTTGCTGAATAGAGGCGGATTGGTGTGCCACCGCGAAGAAACCCCGCCGCGACTAATCAAATATCGGTTGACCAAGTCGTTCGCGGGTGTGGGGGTTCCCCCATGGGCTTCCGCAAAATGTGCCGTGAGCCCATCAATATTACCTCCTCGCGACTCTATAAATATTCACCGAGGGGCACTAGAAAAGGGGGAGGGGAGGAAGGACGGGTGAAAACCCATGGGGAGACGCTAGAGAAATCACTCCCAACAGTCCGTGGCCATCCGCGAACCCCATATCATCTACGGATGAACTCTCCACGGAGAGGAGAAACCAGTCCACAAACCACATGCGGCCAACTCCTCCGCAGCTAGCCCATCGCGACCATTTTCTTCGCGGATAGTCCCTCTGCGGCCACCCCTGCCACAGACCGGTGTCGTTCGCAAAATGGAGGCGGAATCCCTCTGCGGGCGCGAAGTAGGATGGGAGCCATCCCCTTTGCAGACACCCTTCGCGGACGACCATCTCATCCACAGAAAACCTCCTTCACAGACAGCCACCTCCGCAGAAATCATCCTTCGCGGATGGCCATCCTTCACAGACAACATCCTTCGCGGATAGCCTCCTTCATGGCCATCCTTCACGAGCACCCTTCGCAGACAACTAAACCGTGAACCACATGCGGTTCCCTCACGACCATTACATTGAGGACGAATCCTCCACCTCCAGTACCTCACAGCCAATACCTCGCGGCCAGCTCCTTCACAGCTAGCCCCATGCAGAAAACCCCATACACTCATTGGTCCATACTGTGGGGGATGTGCCCTTGCACCCCTGCACGGGGATAGTGCCGGGCTGCGGTCCCAGCCCTACGGGATGGTCCCTTCACTACCGTCACTGACCCCCTTGAAAAATTGAGAGTCGCATCGCGAACTTTTCAGGCCGGGTCAACAATATTTCACATTTCACCCTTACGCCGCCCCAACATCCTTCCTATAAATTCCATGGGTCAAGTTACTCCTCATGACTCTCCTATAACCTCATTACCTAGATCCTTTTTCTAGGATTATCCAGAAAGGGCCGCCCTTGCGTAAGTCCCACACCAACCATTGCTAGGTCTCTCCAACCTAGTCATCTTGACCACATGACATTAAACTGTATGGTCCTCATCCTGACCGCATGACAATAAACTGTATGGAAACATTCCTCTCTACATGACTATAAACTGTATCATTCCCTCTCATTCAATAATTGGATGCCTCTTGATCCATGCAAGAGATGCCTTATGCCATGTTTACAGTGGTATAATTTCAAGAGCGCTGGAATCCATTCAAACATTCCATCACTCCACCCCACACTTTGCGTGTCCTTCATTCGAATCTCTATCCTCTTTCATGTCTGAAGGGACCCCCTAATGGCCTGGCCTCATGCCACATCGGCTCACCTACCATCCTGGGCCAACGCCCTAGAATACTTTGGACAACACTTCGAGATAGTTCCTGTTTTTCGAACACGGTCAGCAGTCGAACCTCATTTGTTTGTCCCCATTTCAAGCTAACGTGATGTGAATGCTGTGTTTCGAACATGGTCAACAGTTATCCTCTATCTCCATGCCACCCTCATTGTGTTCCGAATGTTGGGCATGTAATTCACACTTTTCATCTCCCTTTGTTTGGACTGATTCCAACGCCCTTGGCGTTATCTTGCTTATGCACTTGCGCATAGGCGTTGACCCACATTATATTCCTCAACCCACCAATGGGTTGAGATGCCCTCATGGACAGACATGAGGAAGACTCCTCGGGCGTCTATCTCGGAGTAAGCCCTGATCTTCTGGGCCTCCCTAGAGTGTAAGCCCCAATTCATCACCCTGGGCCACTCCACGTGTAATCCCCACTCCGCTTCTCACGGACGCACCTTTCGCGACGTGATCCTTTGGTCCCTGCTGCCTCTTGTTTCTCACACCGAGCATGAATCACGTGGGCTTAGAGTAAGCATCGACCATGACATCCTCCTATGGGCCTCCTTAGAGTGTAATCCCCACTTAGAGAACTACAACGACTTTGATCCATGCCAAATAATGGTATGTAGGAAGCCTCCATGAGGTTCAAGCACACCACTCGGTCATTTCTTCACGTCGAGTTCCACCCTCTCCCAACATGACGTTAAACTGTATGTATGAACTACGTGGACTTTGATCCCTGCCTCCTAGATAGGGTACGTAGGAACCCTCCATGAGGTTCAATCCCACCACACATTGGACCACCTGGTCTCTCTTCACGTCGGTTCCCCGACACCTATCCGAACTACGTGGACTTTGATCCCTGCTTCCTAAGTAGGGTACGTAGGAAGCCTCTCTAAGGTTCAAGCCCAACAACTGGTCGATCCGATCATCTCCACATCGGTTCACCGCGCCACTCCTAGTGCCACCTCAAGCGAGTTCCAACCCTTCAGGGTCATTAATCCAATGAGGGATGGTAAACCTCAAGCATAAATGATTCTGAACCCCTGCGTCCAGTTGACCGTTGCCCACCAAGGTTAAATCCGTGGATACTATGTTTGGGTATAAACCAAAGATTCGTGAACATATGAATACATCTTAAATCTATAAGAGAGTCACAGAACATGCAATAATTCCCCCAAAAAAGGGTGTGATGAGCCCGACTTCCCATCCTCTCAACCAATGTGAGTTCTTAAGATTCGTTGGTCAGACCATCCAGCGAACGCCTGCCTTTGGAAAGTAGGTCCATCAATCATTGGATACGGAGCCGTTGGGCATTTCGTGGCTGAAAACCAAAACGAAACAAAAAATGGTGAACCTGACGTGAATCTTTAACCAAACATGACAGATTTAACCTAATATCACCTGATGCCCCCTTATGCTCTAAAGGAGGGCCAAGCAAGGTCATTAATTATGTATGGGATTATGAGATGCTGCTTTGAAAGGTTTGCTGCTTGTATTTGCTAAAATGTTTCGCAGAAACTACTTTCAGAACTCCCTTAGATCCAATGGCATCACAAAGGAACTCACAAGTGTGCGCTTCCAACGACGCAAGGATGAGACTTCCTCAACAACAGAGGACCCCATCACCCACCCATCGTCTTCAACGCTGGGTTTCAGACACGCTGATCCGAGAGTACCACGTGAATGGTACTCTCCCAACGGTGGAGGTGGCCATGCATGCCCTCCAATCCGTCAAGATTCGCCGGTCGCCTGCCCATCAACGACCACAAAGGCAGATCCAGACATCCCCTGTCACTGTCTCCAACCATTTCGGGAGCCTTTACATGGAAAGGGACAATGCGTACCTCCCTTATCTTAGGGAGGTGGATGAGGTCGACGTTGAGGACTTCATCCCCACCGAATGGGGGTTCCGCTCCGAGTCCCCTGCCAGAAGGCGTCATCACGGTCACGCCGCGACTCAATATCCTCGCGCCGAGGAGGATGTTTCCCCGAGGATTCAGGCCCATGCTCCCCGAGCTCTGGCCCCTCGGACCGCCCGACGAGGGCGGCAGACGTACAATCAGGGACCGGTCATCACCCTGGTCGCTGAGGAGGAGCTCTGCTGCTCAGCCATAGAGACGTACCACGAATAGGAACCTACCCCTGTTCGATCCTCCCAAGCCCGCCATACAGACATGGCGGCATCATACGAGCCGGTGCGCATCCTCTCCGAGCTCCATCAAGCCCGTCACTCATGCAGGAAATCACTTACCAGGTAGGCACCTCTCCTTGCCCAGGGTCGTGAAGCCCACCAGCTTGACGTGGTGGCGACCCGACACCTACAGGACCAACTCCTGGCAGTTGCTTCAGACGCCCGCCATCCTGATATGGTGGTGATCAACAAAGCCCTCCACCCAGATGTGGCGGCAAATCATAGGCGGGCACGTCTCCCCGCCAACAAAGGCCACCGACTCGATACGGTGGGAAATAAATATATGCAGGGCCATCTCCCTGCAGATGAAAGTAAAGTCCTCCACCTCGATGTGGCGGAAAACAGAGAGAGAAACCAGCGTATCCCAGTACAGGGGCAGATTCATTCACCTACCCCGACATAGGAGAATTTTCAGTACCCACTAACCACTGGAGGACCGGAGTAGGATATTCCTAATCCGATACCAGAATGGGCCTTCATACCCATTACAGCCAAGGATGTCTCTTTACATATCCTGGAAATGATGGAGGAGCAGGTATCGATCCCAGATCATATCTTGAAAACTTTCCAGCATGTAATTGCATCGGCGAAAACAGTAAGGACTCGGGCCCGTGATCCCATCTCCCCAATTGAGGAAACTCATCTAAGAGACGATATAGCCACCTTGGAGCAGATCTTCATCCTTGCTTCAGCCCAAGAGGGTCGCCGACTATATTCTGCGACGCAAGGGAAACCGGATCGAGCAGCTTCACTCGTTCCAACTAGGGGACACCCGTCCATCATGGTGGATGCTCCAGAGTAGACATATATCCCTGCTAAAATTCAAGATGTTCATCGACATATCTTGACAACCTCACGGAATCCAATTAGACAGGGACTCAAAGTTGAAGGCCGTTGTCAACAGCAGACGGTCCCCACTGCCCGCAAAAGAGCGCCCCGAATGCGCTGAAGGTAGCTGAAAAATAAAGAGCGGGTTCATGACTCTGCTCTGCTAGAAGATGGGGTTACCAATGCCGCTAAGCACATGTCAAAGGCTAGTAACCCTGCCCACCCATTACCATATTATGGGAGTGGCAGTAGCAGTTGCGAAGGTCCTCCCCGCAATGTCGCTACCAGCAGCTCTGAAGGTCCTCCCCAAAGCACCCGTGGGGGCCTCCCCCACGGGTATATAATAATCGGTCATTAGAGCATCTCTCTTGATGCGAGTCATGGAAACCCTCCACGTGACCAGAAGATCGAGCAGCAAGAAGGTCCTCCACTTGCTGCGGTCTACCCTGAAGGTCCTCCTCGGGGTATACACTGCAATCACTCTCCATGCAGTGGGACCACATATTCTGATGGTAGTCCTCACTATCATAGTCGCAAATACAGAGGTCCTCCCTGTAGTGATGTCTCATCATGACAAGAAGGCCCTCCCCTTGTCGTGGCCTACCCTGAAGGTCCTCCCCAGGGGTTACGCTGCAACAGAACTCCACGCATCCAGGCATCAGGTCACGATGGTAGTCCTCACCACCCTGATAATGGAGGTCCTCCCCGTAGAGACATCGAGCAACGAGAAGGCCCTCCCCTCATTGCGGTACATTCTGGAGGCCCTCCCCAGGATGTATCCCACATATATTCTCCCTACGGCAGCAGTAATGGTATTCCTCGCCATTGCCGCAGCTGTGATGGTAGTCCTTGCCACCATGGCCGCCATTACAAAGGTCCTCCCCACAATGGACCCAAGCAACAAGAAGGTCCCCCCCTTATCGCGGTGTGTCCTGAAGGTCCTCCCCAGGATGCGCATCAAACGCCAAGCCATAATGGTCATCCTCACCATGATGGCAGTTGTTGCGAAGGTCCTCCCCATAACAATGCCACGCAGCCAGAAGGTCCTCCCCTTGCTGCAACATGCCTTGGAGGTCCTCCCCAGGGTGTGCACTACAAAATTCCTCTATATAGTGAAGCATCAAGCGGTAATGGTAGTCCTCTCCATTACAACCGTCATTACGAAGTTCCTCCCCGCGATGACATATTATATCGGCAGGAAGATCCTCCTCCTTCCGAATCAAGCACCGAAAATCCATCGTATGTTGAGGCACTCAGATGGACGAGATCGAGCATGTCAGATTCCCAGTTTGTCGCTAATGGCACCCTTCTTCAATCAGGAGTCGTTCCAGGGCCGCATTCATCTTTTGAACCACCTCAGAATCGCCCACAAGATAATTTGATACCTACCGGTCCCACTGCCTACGACTACGGTGAGAGCCTTAGTTGGGCTGACCAGGTAGAGGAATCACTGGCGGAGGAGTATGCCGATGTGCTGCACCTGAGGAAACGACTGGCCAGGAATGATATACCAGTTATGTTTTGGCCCACGACCACCTCTGAGTTCGACATACCCAGGGAGTTGTCGGAAGAATGCATGCACGGCATCCGCCATAATATATGGACGACCCTCCACCGGCTGAAATCGAGCTTCCTACCTTATGCCAGGTATGTAGACCACGTCAAGAAGATAGGGGACCTCCTACGTCACATCGACCTAGAGGCCCTTTCCTCGACGCGACAACAACGCCCCGAGAGGCGCAAAGGGAATATGGAGGCAGCTTGCCTCCGTGCACTGCATGAACTGCACCGCCTCATCGGTGACGCTTCGATGGGAGTCCATATCAGGGGATGGGGGGAACGTGGAGCTCTTAATTTCACTCCTCTCCCCGCCCAGAAAAACCCGTCTGGCATGGTATCATGTAACGTCATCACATCGAGATGACAATCGGGTGGACCCCCTGTTCAGGAAAGGCAACCCACCCAACAGAGTCGGGCCTCGAGTAAGTCCTAGAAGCGTCAGGCCCAGCGGGAATGATCCATTCAAAAACTCCTGAATCAGGCCACCGATAGAATACAGAAGGACTCTCGCCTAAGAGAGGCCAATCAACGATCTCTGCCTGCCTCCCCATAAGGGACTGATCCACAGGTAAATTCGGCACCAGATCCGGTTCACCCCCGGATCGGGGTACACGAGATCAGGCAGGTCGTGATAGCCGCAACCACTACCGCAATCTAGGGTCAACCCCAGCCTGCAAGGTTGGGGGCATTTTTAACAACAAATTCCCCCATAAGACCAATAAAACCGGGAAGAGACTCAATGTATAGGTAACAGAGCCAGCCCCAGCCCTCAGGGCTGGGGGCATTATTACCCCCTCAACAACAACCTCCCCCACGAGAGTCTGTATTCTCTCGTATAGGGAGGAAAGTCAGAAGAGGAGGTTCCCGTCCTATCCCGTCATTCGAATCATCATCCCCTATGAGAGGAAGGTGCACCGTAAGGTCGCATCAAAGAACTCTCCGTGTCACCCTTCGGCAAGAAGTCCGAGGGCAATCCCAGGTCATGAAGGGGAAGGCCAGCCGAAGACACAGGATATCCTCTCACTATTTGGAAGATGACATCCCCTCTACCCCGCAATATGCGTTCATCAACATCCTAGAGGCTAACCCCACGGGTGACACCGGGGAAAATGTAAATCCGGACGGATCGGGAGACGACGGTTCCGGTCAGGCTGTGACTCACAACGAACCCCCAGGGGTGCACACCTGGAACCAGAGGGCCGCTTTAAATTTGGCCGCCCCTTTAGCTAACCTCCCTCCACCCGCCCAACGAGATTCCAACAAGGAAAATAACAAAGGAATTTTTACCCTTAACCCATCCCCTTCCCTAGACAAAAACGAGCCACTCACGCTCGAAGAGAGGTTCGCTCGACAGGAAGAAGAGATGAAAGAATTGAGGTGACTTAACGCCGAGCTTCTCCATAGGAACCGCCTTATTAAAAGTGCGTCCCAAGAAGAGCCACGTCATGAACTCCCGGAAAGTTCACCTCAAAGGCTAAGGCTTGCCCCAACAAACGAAGCATGATCAGGGCTCCTGCCCAATGAGGCGCCTGGTTCGTCCAACTACCTAAACATGGATGATGAATACCAGGATTTCCCTCCACTTATGAGGCAACCAGAGAAAGTATGCCCAAACCCTCTGAGGGTACCCCGAACAGAATATGCACCCTTGGTTCCGGCCAATCCGAATCCTTAGGCAATGCCTCAGGCTACACCTGCCCAGGACCGGGCCCAACAGGATGTAAACCAGGGACTCACCAATACCATCGAGACATTAATAGCTCGATTGGAAGCGGTGGAAGTTCGACGCGCTCTGATACAGCCAGAGCGGAAACCCTACCCAGATTGGGTGACCAACACACCACCTCCACCCAATTTTGGGAGCCCTGTATTCCCCATCTTCAATAGGTCAGGCGATCTGGAGTAGCATTTGATGCACTACGCATCCTATTGTGACCCTATGATGGGAAATCCAGAACAAAAAGAAGAAGTGAAACTCAGATGCTTCGTGCAGACCTTGTAAGGATCCGCCTTCGTCTGGCATACGAGTCTGCCAGCCCAGTCGATAAAGAGCTGGGAGGACCTCTAGCAGCAGTTCCTATTCCACTTCAGCTCAACGCTTCCTAAAACAACGGTCAACGATCTCATGAACTGCAATCAGAGGGAGAATGAGAGGGTCTCATATTTCATCGCCATATGGAAAGGTCTGACCTATTTTCTGAACAGGCCAATGCCTCAAGATGAGATGCTAGCTATATGCATCGATAATCTTAGAGATGAGCTACGAACACCGCTTATACCGGTGGAGTGCACTACTGGCTTCTGCCATCTCTCATCCATTGCCCAGAGAATTGAGGAATCCCTGTAGTGGACAAATTAAAAGTCCCAAAGAGCCTCGCAAGCTCCTACGAAAAGATCCCCCAGAGCTGAAGCGTCCGCTACCACACTCAAGCTGGCCCCTGTGCCCGCTCCACCGCTCAGGCCTCCACCAAATTGTCAAGGGACCCCTGCATATCAGTGGTCGCCCCCGCCTAAATGGGAAAATCAGTGAGGACAGAAGTGGAACCAGTTTGAGGAACGAAGACAAAAATTATACTCGTTCCGATATGATCAAGTCTGCTGCTACTTCATCACTTCCATGAACTACAACTTGCTCCGCCTCCTAGAGCCGAGGAGACCTGAAGAAGTCGGCCGCGATGGCAGGCCAGATTACTGTCCCTACCATCAGATGTTGAGGAACAGTATCCGAGAGTGATTCAACTTCAAAGACCTCCTGTAGAGGATTGTAGATTCCGGACAAGTCGAGATGGGACCACCCCCAGCACATGTGGCATGTATCTCTACCACCGACTCCGACAAAGAGGAAGGGTGGCAGAAAGTCACCAGCAAGAAGGGGCAAAAATTTGACAACTGGATGACTCGGAAGACTATCAACCGAGCCCAGGGCATACTCCGAGCTCAACTACAGCAGCCGGTGTTGCCACCAGCAGCCCCTGGAGCCGCAAAGCTGACCACATCAGCCTCACAACCCTCCACAATCTGGTCATCCGGACGGAGTCCAAGGAGGGAGCAATCACAATAGGAGCAGTCCACGACAGGTCCAAAGTTAGTCCCGACCTTGGCGGATTTCATGCCCTCAAATTTGGCACCACGGGCACCGAACCACCAAACGACACCATCAGAGACAACCGACTAGGTTGACTTGTCAGAGGATGAAGAGACAATCTTTGTTTATATCAATGTCATCCATCTCATGGAATCATTCCCTGATGAAGGATATGATTACGAACCTGAGTTTCCTGCACGAGGAGCTGGGAGGAGGAATCGCAGAGGCAGGGGATACCAGGGGAGGCGCAGCCACGACCGAAACCAACCCTACGGTTGGACCCCAGCCCAAACTGTTAATACCACAGAAACCCTTGGGAGAGCCCTTCAGCAGACTCAGTAGGAGAGGGAATGCCCATCCACCTCCACAAGCAGCCACTCTGGCCCTATTGTTCTGCGATACCCACCAGAGGAGGAGCAAGTGTCTGGTCGCCCAGTGCGCACAAACAGACCAGCCATGCCAAGTCCTCAAAATGAGGGAATACCATCGACATCCGTCCCCGCATCCGGTCCCTCCTCGTTAAATACTCCAGCTCCCAAATCACCCACTAAGACTCTCCCGCCAATGGAGAAGCGTCGACCGCTGGAGCAAAAATACGACATACTTAAGCAGCTGGCATCAGTACCTGCCAAGTTGTCAATCCTGGATGCCCTGAATTTGTCATCCGACCTTAGGGAGGTGCTTATCGAAGCTTTGATCAGCCCCCAGGAATTCCAAGCTGAGGTAGCTGCCACCGAGATTTACCAGATGGAGACTGGCCTGGCTGAATGCAATGCGGTGATTTCCTTCATCGACCAGGATGAAGATTCCATCATGAAAGGACACATCAGATCGCTATATGTGTCCAGCATGCTGAATGGTATTGAGATCCAAAAAGTCTTTATAGACAATGGCTCTGGAGTTAACCTCCTTCCCCTATGGACACTCCGTAAGTTGGGCTACAGTGAGGATGATCTAATTCCCTCATCCACAACTTTGTTAGGTTACAACAAGAGTGAGCAGAAACCAATAGGAAAGATTAAGCTAAAGACCCATTTTGGTGACCTGGTAGACTACACCGAATTCTTGGTGGTCCGGCAGAGAACATCATTCAATGCCCTACTGGGAAGGCCATGGATCCATAAGCACATGGACGTTCCTTCATCCTACCACCAGTGTATCAAGTATTGCGTCAATGGAAAAAGTGGGATATTGCACGCCGACAAGGCCCCTTTCGAGCTCTCCGAGTCACATTACATTGATGCCGGGTTCTATGAGAAAAAGAAGAAGAAGCCTTTGATCGACGACGTCGACTGGATCCCCACTCCAAATGTCATGGAAATGGTCCTCGATGACCCCCTCAGGCAGCTTGGAAGATATTATTTCCTGCCCATCAACTATGTTGAGACTGGGAGTTCAAGTCCGGACATGCATTCAGATGTCCTCATGACTTCAGCCACGATGGCCGAGCATGACAATGCGGGAACGTCTACCAACCCTCGATTTGGTGATGAATACTCAAGCAGGGATGCCCACGATGCCTCTCCCTCAAACCCTCGAAGGCGCAGACCGAAAACTCTCTCCTCATCAGATCAAGAAGATGAGGAATTGGGAGAAGAAGAGGGGGAAGATCTCAGAGATGCACCTCCTGCATTTGAGGAGGGTATCTCCACCACTGTGGATGAGATCAGGGAAATAAACCTGGGTACCGAAGAAGACCCGAGGCCCACTCTCATTAGTGCGGCCATGTCTCCCAAGGAACACGAGGTATATACCTCCTTCCTAAGGAAAATCAGGATGTCTTTGCCTGGAATTACACGGAAATTCCAGGACTCAATCCTGAGGTAACGACGCATCACCTGGGTCTTCCAGAAGACCACCGGGGCTACAAACAGGCCCCTAGAAGGACACACCCCTCACATGCTTCCAAGATAGATGATGAAGTCGATAAGATCATTAAAGAAGGCTTCATCAGGTAGGTCTAGTACCCCATTTGGTTGGCCAATATTGTCCTCATTAAGAAAAAGAACGGGCAAATCTGCGTCTGCATTGACTTTAGAGACCTTAATCGGCATTGTCCGAAATATGACTTCCCGGTTCCAATCACCGAGTTGTTAATTGATGCGACGATCGGGTATGAGGCTCTATCCTTCATGGAAGGCTATTCTGAATATAATCAAATCAGGATGGCCAGAGAAGACGAATAATCCACTGCCTTCAGGGCTCCTCAAGGGGTATTCTGTTACAGGGTCAGGCCCTTTGGTCTCAAGAATGCTGGCTCCACATATCAGCGTGCCATGCATCAGATCTTTAAGCCGTTCCTGGGGAAATTAGTTGAATGTTACATGGATGACCTAGTGGTCAAGTCCAGATAGTGCTCGGATCACCTGTCGGACCTTGAGACCGTCTTCAACAAGCTCCGACAGCATAGCTTGAAGATGAACCCCTTGAAATGCGCCTTTGGGGTTACCTCAGGGAAATTCCTTGGCTTCGTCGTATGCCATCGCGGCATCGAAGTCGACCCTGAGAAGACGAAGGCTATCCTGAGCCTGCCTCCCCCTCGGAATCTCACTGAGCTGAGGGGATTCCAAGTACACCTAGCCTATATTAGATGGTTCATAGCCAACCTGGAAGGAAAATGTTTTCCCTTCACCAGGTTGATGAAGAAGGGGGTCATGTACCAATGGATGAAAGACTACCAAGAGGCATTCAAAAACTTGAAGAAGTACCTATTAAGACCACCAGTGATCATGCCCCTGGTCGAAGGAAGGCCTCTCATTCTATACGCGACGGACTTAGAATGGTCATTGGGAGCCTTCCTCGCACAGAAGAACGACGCCAGAAGCGAAAACAACCTCTATTACCTCAGTCGAACCATGATTGATGCTGAGACTCGATACTCAAATATCGAGAAAAGATGTATGGCCTTGTTATTTGCGGTTCAAAAGCTGCGACATTATCTACAGCATCATGAGGTCCATTTGATCTCGCGGAGTAACCCGCTCAAGTACATTCTCAGTCGCCCGATGCTAACCGGACACCTATCCCGATGGGCGGTCATCCTGTAACAATTAGACATCCGGTTCATGCCTCAAAAAGCCATCAAGGTCCAGGAATTAGTAGACTTTCTGGCAGATCACCCTTCAACAGGGACCACTGCACCGGACGTTGAAATACCTGATGAAGATATCTTCTCAGTTCAAGAGGAGGTCCCAGCATGGGAAATGTACTTTGACGGCGCGTCCCAAAGCCCCACCAGGAAGAGGATAGAGGATCCTAGATTCAACAAAGTGGGTCTGGGGATAATACTCGTGTCCCTAGAAAAGGAAGTTTTTCCGTATTCCTCCCTCCTGTCAGAGGGATGTACGAACAATGAAGCGGAATATCAAGCCCTCATTGCAGGCCTGGAGCTCGCACTCCAGACATAAGTAAAACACCTTAAGGTAAAAGGTGACTCAGAGCTGGTCATCAAGCAAGTCAATGGTGACTATGCTATTACAAAGGAGGAGCTGATCCCCTTGTTTGACCATGTCCGAGGGCTAATGGCCGAGTTCTCCATAGAACCAACATTGACTTATATTCCCCGGTCCCAGAACACCCAGACTGATGCATTAGCCAACGCGGCCACAGCCCTAGCTGACCTAGACCGGGATGAAACGGTCATCAACATTTCTCATCGTCGAATAATATTTCCATTTGTTCAAGCTAAGAAGAAAGAGATCCATGAAGTCAGTCCTATCCCCGATCCGTATGCTCCTGCTACTGGCTGGATGACCCCCATCACGAACTACCTTCAACGGGGAGGGCTTCCATCAGACAGGGCTGAAAGAGAGAAAATATGGAGAAGGGTAATCAACTTTGTCCTATATGGTGGCGCAGGTCAGCAAGAGGTCCTCTACAAATGAGGCCTTGATGGAGTGCTCCTCAGATGCATTGACGGAGAAGAAACCGCCACCGTCATGACTGAAGTACATGCAGGAGCATGTGGAGCACATCAACCAGGGACCAAGATTTCCCATCAGATTCGAAGGCTTGGGTACTAATGGCCCACAGTGGCACGAGATTGCGAGCATTTTACCGCAAAATGCCACTCATGCTAGATCCATTCCAACTTCATACACCAGCCCCCAGAGTTACTTCATCAAGCTAAGTACTTCTGGCCATTTTCCGTCTGGGGTATGGACGTCATGGGACCATATCCTCCCGCCACATCCAAACAGCTGAAGTATATCCTCACCGCAACCGACTTCTTTTCCAAATGGGCATAAGCCGTACCCCTCAAGGAATTCGGGGCAAGAAATATTGTCAGCTTCGTGAAGACCAATATCATCACCAGATTTGGTGTCCCTCATACCATACTGACAGACAACGACACTAATTTCTGCTCTGCTGAGGTGGAAAATCTATACCACGAGTATGGTATCAAGGCTAACCACTCATCCCGCTACCATGCAGCAGCCAACGAACAGATAGAAGCTTTCAACAAGACCCTGTCCAAAATCCTCCAGAAAATGGTGGACAAAGACAAGAAGTCATGGCCGGATAAACTCCTCTATGCATTGTGGGATTATCGAACCACAATCCGCACCGCTACTCGGTCTACCCCGTACTCATTGGTGTACGACACGGAGGCGGTCCTGCCCATTGAACTTCAACTTCCCTCACTCTGTGTTGCCATCTGTGATCGATTATCCGTTGATGAGCAGTCAGAAAAGCAGATAGGTGAATTGGAATAGCTAGACGAGAAGCGGTTGCACACTCTGCACCACCTGGAAGTGTACCAGATCCTGATCGCATGAGACTTCAATAAAAAGGTCCGCCTCTAGTCTTTCTTGGAAGGAGAATTAGTGCTGGTCCTCCGGACCCTAGTGATACCTGGAAAGAATCCTCCAAAGCTAGAGCCCAAGTGGGAAGGACCATATGTTGTACACAAGGTCTACTCCAACAGAGCGTATGCCCTGATCTCCATGGACGGGCAATCCACCACGACTCCTACCAATGCGATATTCTTGAAGAAGTATTTTTCATAGAGACAGAGAAATCTTCGTCTGAGCTGTATGACATTAAACTGACAAGCACCTCGTCCTCACCGCATGACGTTAAACTGCACAGAATCTAATAATTCCCCCTTATCCTAACCATAAGACGTTAAACTGTATGGACCTCGTCCTCACTACATGACGTTAAACTGCATGGATTTCGCAGAACTACGTATGGCTTGATTCCTGCCCTTGCAGGATATGTAGCAGCGCCGAGATTCCCTATCCTGGCCCAGCCACTTCAAAAAAAAATCCCCCTTTCCCCCGTGTATGGACCAGACCTGCATGGGGTGTATCATCTTTACGGAGAACTACGTATGGATTGATTCCTACCCTTGCGGGACGACGTCGGGATTCCCTATCCTGGCCCAGCCACTTCAAAAAAAATGCCCTCTTCCCCTGTGTACGGACCAGACCTGCACAGGGTGTATCATCTTTCAGAGAACTACGTGAGGCTTGATTCCTGCCCTTGCAGGATACGTAGTGATACCATAATTCCACACCCTGGCCCAGCCACCTCAAAAAAAGAAAAACAAAAATGCCTATTCCCCCGTGTACGGACCAGACTTGCACGGGGTGTATTCACATCCTCACCGCATGAAGATAAACTGCATGGAGTCCATCCTTACTGCACGGCGCTAAACTACACAGATAACAAGAATTAAGAATGCCCCTCACCCCGTGTATGTACCAGACCTGCGCGGGGTGTACTCATTCCAGATAACTACGTACGACTTGATTCCTACCCTCATAGGATACGTAACGATTCTAGGATCCCCAGTCTTGGACCAACCCCTTAAAAAAATGCCCTTTCACCCCGTGTGCGAACCAGACCGACATAGGGTGTACTTCTCATACTTACCGTATGACATTAAACTGCACGAACAATGATGTTAAAAATTCACCTTCCCCCGTGTTCGGACCAGACCTGCACGGGGTGTATATCTTCGTCCTTACCGCATGACGATTAAACTGCACGGAAGTTGTCCCCACCGCACGACGTTAAACTACACATACCCCTTTTTATTTCATGTCGGGTCACTTTCGTCCTTACCGCATGACGTTAAACTGCATGGGGTTTGTCCTCACCACATGACGTTAAACTGCACGGACTTCGTCGCGACCCACCCAGGACACATAGTGATACGAGATGGAGATACTCCTTACACATTTGGATACATCCTCTCCATACATCAGACTCCATGTCCCAGATAATTATGGATCTTCATAACCACTCATGGCCATCAGAGGTGGAAAGTCATCGACCCGTGGACACCTTTTTATGACTATGCATACCATGCCCTTAGCGGCTCTGCATAATGATAGCCCCTGACTCGTCTACCAAAGGCAAGATTTCCACAGGCGACACTCTTCCTAGCTCCGTACTCTTACCGGCCTCAGAGCCCCCATACCATACCTCCTGATCCAGAAGTTTATGACAAAGTGGTTTACAAGTTCATTCCCCTTTTCACATCCAGATATTGCTGAGGTATCCTTATCTGGCTAGCCTATGTGTCTGTCAGTGGTTCACATAGCAACCTGCATCAACAAACATCAATCCAGGACTAGGCTACTTTGACTCAACGGAAAATTGCAGTGAAGATGTTTTCTCTATACCCGAACACCATTATCCCCACATGCCAAACTCTGCACTAGGATCAATCACGGATTCTCACAATAATTCATGGCCATCGGAAGTGGAAAGTTATTGACCCGGGGACACCATTGTATGACTATGCATACCATGCCCTCAGCGGCTCTTCATAATGATATCCCCTGGCTCGTCCATCAAAGGTAAGATTTCCTCGGGCGTTACTTCTCCTAGATCTGTACGCCTATCGACCTCAGATCCCCCACACCATATCTCCTGATCCGGGAAAGCTCAAAGTTGCAGTTTACGGCCTTCATCCCCCGCCCTGTTCTAAGTATATCAGAACATGTTGACTCAGTTATCCTTCGAGTGACTGCAGAAATAGTCACCCAATGGTCCGAGCTCTATGACCGATAAACTAGGAGAACCTCGTCCTTACCGCATGACGTTAAACTGCATGGAATGAAGGCACACCCCCACGCAAAAAAAGAGAGAAAAGATCTGTGCAGGGGGATCTTTGAAACTCAACAAGAAACCAGGGACGGATATCCCCGACATGTCCAGACATTCCCCTACCAAATGACAGACTTGGTGGCCCGGATAATTGCAGATCCTCATAACTATTCATGGCCATCGGAAGTAGAAAGTCATCGACCCGTGGACACCTTTGTATGACTATGCATACCATGCCCTCAGTGGCTCTGCATAATGATATCCCTTGGCTCATCCATCAAAGGCAAGATTTCCACAGGCGATGCTCTTCCTAGCTCCATACGCTTATCGGCCTCAGAGCCCCCATATCACCTTTCCTGATCCAAGAAGCCCTGGAACCATGATTTACACCATCAACCCCCCTTCCACGTCTGGGGAATGTTGAGGTATTCAAGCCCAGTTATATTCTGATGAAGAGCAGCCTTCACAATAATGCCCCCTTCCTCGCCGCATGACGTTAAACTGCACGAAAACCTTTAAAGATATCCTCGTCCTTACCGCATGACGCTAAACTGCATGGAAGCCGTCCTCACTGCATGACGTTAAACTACATAGCAACCTTCAAAAATGCCTCTCATCCTTTCCGCATGACGCCAAACTGCACGGATTATGTCCCAACCACATGACGACAAACTACATGTTCATACTCGTCATGGGTTCAATGAGAAATAGAGGCCTTTCTTCATCTTTCAGTGCACGGGTTAGACCTGCATGAACCACCACCTCACACCAGCATGAGAAAGAATTACTTCACCCGTTCTCAGGAAGTTTAGTCTAGATATTTCCCCCGTATTCAGGAACCCTCTCATCATAAACCATAATCTGTACTCAGAAAAAAAAGCCGAACTCTCATAATCCACCCCTGGTGGTTCCAAATCTCAACTTTCCCGAAGTTTCTCAGCTATCGGAAGTGGATGGTCTTTGAATTAAGGACACCTTTGTACGACTATTCATACCATTCCCTCAGTGGCTCTGCATATTGATCTCCCCTGGCCTGTCTACCAAAGGAAAGATTTCCTTAGGCAATGCTTCTCTCCGTACGCCTCCTGGACTCTGAGCCCCCATTTCTATCACGGGATTTGGAAACTCTCTGAGCTACAGTTTACCAACCTCTTCCACAATCCTACCTGAATACGGAGGAAAGTCTTTGATGAGATTACCGAGAACCAGGAGAAGTCGTTTCATTTCAGATGATGTCCCGACTGCATGACTTTAAACTGCGTCAAGCCTCAACCACCCCTTACGCTAACTAAATGCGTAGGGAGGTGGTCTCCGGACCACGCTACTGATTAGTACAGATGCTCCCAAAACCATTTCAGATGTCACGCTCCCCTTCTGAGCCACCCCTGGTGGTTTTCATAATTTTCCATGCCACCCATCGTGGTTTCCATAAGCCGGACTTCCATGAAGTCCCCTGGCCATCAGAAATGGATAAGTCTTTGGCTTAAGGACACCTTTGTATGACTATACATACCATTCCCTCAGTGGCTCTGCATATTGATTGCCCCTGACCCATCTACCAAAGGCAAGTTTTTCTTAGGCAATGCTCTTCTTACCTCTGTACGCCGGCACGGTTCCCCTGCCTTAAGACATGCCCTGCATGCCGCTCAAATTCAAACATGTTTGCCCCCACGTGAATTTGAAGGATAATAAGACATCTTTTAATCAGTTAAACCCCATTGGGGACCTCGCCCCATCATATTTGGTCAAATATATTCGACCTAAAACATCAGTAGTGATAGTATTGACAGCGGGACTTTAAACCGCTCATAAAAGAAAGAGGCACAAAGCCTGTTAGGTTGAAAACCCAAAAAGGGCGACCTAAAAAAAGCAGGGTTATACCCGCTGGGTCCACACTAAATGGGCCCAGGCAAAATCAGGGCATTAAAAAAAAGAAAAAGACAAAAATTTTGTGGGGTTTTCCTACAAAACCCCAGCAATAGTCGAACTATGCTCGCTGAGTCCCTTGGCTCAGGAAAAATTTAGAGCATTGTCCAATAACTCATTGATTTTCAAGACCACTCTACATCATAATGGAATCCTCTTCGTTCCAATCGGACCCCATTCCGATGGGGGGCATTTGTAGGGTCCTGGAAATTCTGCAAAGGAGAAATCAAATTACCCCAAAACCTGGAAAAGGACCGAATCGGTCCGCACACTGGCTCCCAGCAACATCATGCGGCCGGTCTGGTAGACCGCCCTCCCACAATTCCGCAGACCAGCATCATCTGCGAAGCAGAGGCAGAGCGCCTCCGTGGGCGCGAATCAGGAAGATCGCTGGGTGCCAAACCGGTCCACCACTGCGAACCGCAATAACCTTCCCATGCTGCCGTGAACCTCATCGTTTGCGGAATAGAGGTGGATTGGTGTGCCGCTGTGAAGAAAACCCTCTGCAACTAATCAAATATCGGTTGACCGAGTCCTTTGTGGGTGTGGGGGTTCCCTCATGGGCTTCCCCAAAACGTGCCGTGATCCCATCAATATTACCTCCTCACAAATCTATAAATTTTCACTGAGGGGCACCCGAAAAGGGGGAGGGGAGGAAGGATGGGTGAAAAGACGTGGGGAGACGCTGGAGAAATTGCTCCCAGTGGTCTGCGACCTTCCGCGGACCCCATATCGTCTGTGGATGAACGCTTCCACGGAGAGGAGAAACTAGTCCGTGAACCACATGCGGCCATCTCCTCCGCGGCTAGCCCATCACAGCCATTTACTTCGGGGATAGTCCCTCTGCGGCCACCCCTTACGCAGACCGGTGTCGTTCGCGAAATGGAGGCGGAACCCCTCCGTGGGCGTGAAGTAGGACGAGCGCCAGCCCCTTTGCAGACACCCTTCACGGACGACCATCTCATCCTCATGCAACCTCCTTCATGAATAGCCTCCTCCGCAGAAATCATCCTTCGCGGACGACCATCCTTCGCAGACAACATCCTTCGCGGACAGCCTCCTTCGCGACCATCCTTCACGGGCACCCTTCACGGACAACTAAACCGCAAACCACATGCGGTTCCCTCACGACCAGTCCTTCGCGGATAGCTCCTCCATGTCCATTCCCTGACGGCAGGAACCTCACGACCATCTCCTTCGTGGCCAGCCCCATGCGGAAAACCCCATACACTCGTTGGTCCATACCGCGGGGGCTGCGCCCCCGCACCCCTGCACGAGGACAGTGTCGGCCTGCGATCCTGACCCTATGGGCTAGTCCCTTCGCTACCGTCACTGACCCCCTTGAAAAATGGAGAGTCGCACTGCAAACTTTTTAGGCCGGGTCAATAGTATTTTACATTGCACCCTTGCGCCACCCCAACATCCTTCCTATAATTTCCATGGGTTGAGTTACTCCTCATGACTCTCCTATAACCTCATTACCTAGCTCCTTTTCTAGGATTATCCAGAAAGGTCCGCCCTTACGTAAGTCCCACACCAACCATTGCTAGGTCTCTCCAACCTAGTCGTCCTGACCACATGACGTTAAACTGTATGGTCCTTGTCCTGACCACATGACATTAAACTGTATGGAAACAGTCCTCTCTACATGACTATAAACGGTATCATTCCCTCTCATTAAATAATTGGATGCCTCTTTCTCCATGAAAGAGATTCCTCATGCCATGTTTACAGTGGCATAATTTCAAGAGCGTTGGAATCCATTCAAACATTACATCACTCCACCCCACGCTTTGCGTGTCCTTCATTTGGATCTCCATCCTCTTTCATGTCTGAAGGGACCCCCTAACGGCCTGGCCTCATGCCACATCGGCTCACCTACTGTCCTGGGCCAACGCCCAGAAATACTTTGGACAACACTTTGAGATAGTTCCTGTGTTTTGAACACGGTCAGCAGTTGACCCTAATTTGTTTGTCCCCATTTCAGGCTAACGTGATGTGAATGCTGTGTTTCAAACATGGTCAACAGTTATCCTCCATCTCCATGCCACCCTCATTGTGTTCCGAATGTTGGGTATGTAATTCACACTTTTCATCTCCCTTTGTTTGGACCAATTCCAACGCCCTTGCATTATCCTGCTTGTGCACTTGCGCATAGGCGTTGACCCACATTATATTCCTCAACCCACCAATGGGTTGGGATGCCCTCATGGCCAAACATGAGGAAGACTCCTCGGGCGTCCATCTCAGAGTAAGCCCCGATCTTTTGGGCCTCCCTAGAGTGTAAGCCCCAATTCATTACCCTGGTCCGCTCCATGTGTAAGCCCCACTCCGCTTCTCACGGACGCACCTTTCACGACGTGATCCTCTGGTCCCTGCTGCCTCTTGTTTCTCACACCGAGCATGACTCACGTGGGCTTAGAGTAAGCATTGACCATGACATCCTCCTATGGGCCTCCTTAGAGTGTAAGCCCCACTTAGCGAACTACGGGGACTTTGATCCATGCCAAATCATGGTACGTAGGAAGCCTCCACGAGGTTCAAGCCCACCACTCGGTCGTTTCTTCACGTCGAGTTCCACCCTCGTCCAGCATGACGTTAAACTGTATGTACGAACTACGTGGACTTTGATCCCTTCCTCCTAGACAGGGTACGAAGGAAGCCTCCATGATGTTCAAGCCCACCACCCATTGGACCACCTGGTCTCTCTTCACGTCGGTTCCCCGACACCTATCCGAACTACGTGGACTTTGATCCCTGCTTCCTAAGCAGGGTATGTAGAAAGCCTTCCTGAGGTTCAAGCCCAACAACTGGTCGATCTGATAATCTCCACATTGGTTCACCGCGCCACTCCTAGTGCCGCCTCAAGCAAGTTCCAACCCTTCGGGGTCATTAATCCAATGAGGGATGGTAAACCTCGAGCATAAATGATTCCGAACCCCCGTGTCCAGTTGACCGTTGCCCACCAAGGTTAAATCCGTGGATACTATGTTTGGATATAAACCAAAGATTCGTGAACATATGAATACGTCTTAAATCTATAAGAGAGTCCCAGAACAGGCAATAATTCCCCCCAAAAAGGGTGTGATGAGCCCGAATTTCCATCCTCTCGACCAATGTGAGTTATTAAGAGTCGCTAGTTAGACCATCTGGCAAACTCCTGCCTTTGGAAAGATGGTCCATCAATCATTGGATACGGAGCCGTTGGGAGTTTCGTGGCCGAAAACCAAAACGAAACAAACATACCATTATTTATTTGTTTATTAATAATTTCCATACCATTAACCAAACCAAAACACAACAATTTTAATCATTATTAAATAATTATTCCATCAATACCTAGAATTATAGCACAAATAAACCACATATCAAAATAATCTCATCATCCCCATCATATCATCACCTCACTTCCCCACAAGCATGGTCAAACAACCACCACCTCACTACCCCAAAAGAATAGCTAAACTATCACCACCTCTCTACCCCAAAATAATTACCAAACAACCAGCACCTCACCATCCCAAATGCACATAGACACAACCACCACCTCACCATCCCAAAAGCATGGACACATCTCACTCATCATCCCCAAATCACATCAAAATCACAGATCACCTCCCCAAAAGTACGACCACACATCAAAACATAATAAATACCATTTTATAGGTTTAAGAAAGGGGATTATAATGACATTACACTTTGTTTTGGAGTCATTACCACATTAGCCATAATCCTGGGGAAACCATTTCATTAGTCAAATAGAAGTGGTTATCCACTTTCCATTTTAGGGTGGTATAAAAAATAATTAAAACAGACACAATAGTCACAACACATATCATCCAACACAAAAAAATCCCACAATGGAAATAATTTTTAGTAGGGTATCAAGCCCATACAATCCATCATATCAAAATAATATCAAAACTGTAAAATCATGTGAATAATTCCCCTTTCCCCTTAAATTTATATTAACAAATTAATTTATCTTTATTAGGCCAATTCAAACCATCTCCCATAGATAAAAAAGAGTAAACCCCTCCATCATGTTACACAAAAAAGATAAATGTGCGGTTCTCTACCTCAAAGAATCTTTTTTGACTCACTACACACCATAGATAAAAGAAGGCGCACTTCGAAGCCACAATTGCACAAAAGAAACTGTAGATCAACATATATCACACCCAAGGAACATAAAAACATAGCCAAAATCACATACCAAACGAAAATAACATTTCCTCAATGATATCCAAGAGAAGAACAATAATAAACTAACCAAGAAGAAAGAAAGGTCTTACAATCGATTTACAAGGGGAATCCACCAAATTTAATGAAAAAAAGTTGCAATAAGAGGGTTGGAATTTCTCCCAAAACCATATTTGGTTCACCACAACTGATAGAGGTGGAAAGGGTATGGACGAATGAAAAAATCAGCTGAGAAAATGACTTTAAATACTAGATCCCTCCATTTTCACATCGTGAAAACTTTACATGGTGTGTAATCCATGGGTTCCATAAAAATTCCATATTTCACTAAAAAACATTTCCTTGGTCTTTATTTATTACAATTCATGAATTCCACTTACATGAAATGTACTCATTTCATGAGCTACCCCTTAGTTGTGTACAATCCATGAACTAGCAATATACGCAAGCTATGAACCATTTGTTCATGTCCTATAAACATTATATAATGTGAATTTACTAATGCATCACTCCTGTACCTCTAACCACCATGGAAACCCCCTCAATCATCCTCCAAAACATATATAAAACCCAAAACCAACAAAGTAATGAGATGGGAAGGCACAAGTTGTTACATCATAACCTCTCAAATGATCCTTTCCGCTAAGAATCCAAAACCAAGTCTATAAGAAAAGGTGTCCTAACTACTATCCTGTGAGATACATATCAAGGATATCATCATACCTTAAACACTACCACTAGCTAAACATGCCAAACTGAATGAACAAAAAACATCTCGCATAACCTTATCACTATACAACCATATCACCACAACCATCCAACCTCCATACAACCCAAACTAACAATCATCCAAACAAAAAAACTGCACTGCCCTAAACATAAAAATCAGGTAATTCCATCCTATATGTTAAGATAATATCCACCCTAGGCAGCACTAACTCACCTGAATGAGTTTAATAATATAGTTGTATAATGTGTCTTGAATAGGAATCAGGTCCTCCCCTTTCCATATGTTGTAAATTCATAAAACATCATACATAAAGGAAAAAACACATCCAATGACATAGAAAGATCCAAACATCACATCACAAGAAAAATATCATAAGGAAAAACTCAAAACAGATCTTGGTATTAGGTACACATATACGCCTCTCACTCCCAAGTACTCCCCTCTAAGTCACTATGCCTCTAAAAAACACAAACCAAAGGAATGGATCGTCCTCAAAACAATTTATCCTGAAAATAATGGATCTCTACTGGATGCTCCACGAACATCGTGTCATCCTAGATATCTAACTCTTCTAGTCAATGACATGGGAGTCATTATGAAGATATCGATGAATCTGATAGACATGGATGATTTCATGGATCCTCTCTAGCCATGGTGGACATTCCAATCAATATGCCACCTTTCCAAATCGGCCTAACACCTTAAAGGGGATGACAAACCTTGTATAAATATTACTCCCTCTACAAACTCCTACATTGAAATTCTCTCATGCTGAAGAGAAATAAGATCTTTCCTCTTCACTACCATCATGTTTTATGAAAGGAACTCTACCCGAAACTACTTCTGAAATTATTCCTATGAATTTTTTTCCAAATTCTACTCTCCAAGATATAGTTCCCACCATTGATGTGTAGCTTCCAACATTTTAATGACATTCAAATGGACCTAATATCCCACTCGGTCCCCAATAAAACTGAAGGTGATCTCGATATCCTCCATCCATTTCTCTGTCTCTACATCAGAAAAACTGCCCTCATAATTCCTTAAAAACTACTGCTAGAAAGTGCACAAAATCCTATACCACTGATCATCCTCATCAACCTTATCAACACTTTTTTGATTAAAAATATCATCCTAATAAACCTCAACTACTTGATCCACAAGTGAAAGATGAACACGATCCATAGATGAAAGGAAAACAAAAAATTACTAATCCTCATAGTATAGAATTATACTTAGATTAATTTTAATTCACTTTATTCATTTTCAAATAAACAAAAAAACCAAACTCAAAAAAGAACACGAGTCATCATGATGCATGTATCTCTCTTAGGCCTCTACCCTGTAAACAGGTCCACCTCACTTATTTTTTCAATAAACCTAGAGTCCATGCACTGGGTCATGAGGGCCCCTAAAATCCCATGTCATTGATAGTCTCCCTGAACTATTCCATGCACCAAGGTCAAATGACACTATTTCCATACCAACCCATGTAATACTCACTATGACTAACTCAAAACTCCATCCTATCTCTCAACCATCACCTATGATACCACTTTATCATGACCTATCTCACCAATGATACTATAATAAGGGGAGAGAGATAATTCCACCTGATTCCCAACTCCAGTAGGACTTGGGTTGGAGGCTAGAACTGAGGGTATAAAAATATCATAAAATGAGAGGGATTACCCTCTATAATAATTTCAGAGAAGGAGACAAATTTAATCATCCAAAAACAACCCCATGAAATTATAAAAAATAAAACAAAACTATCCCACAATTCTTATATAAATAAAACTAATACAGATAAAAGTCTACAAAATAAATACCTAAAAGCAAAGATAATGCAGAAAAACAACAACTATCCAAGGTTTGGGATAATAACATTTAGAACTAGTCCATATAATCCTCCTGGAAACCTAAAAATATTTATATATATGTAGGTTGATAATACAAATATACTTAGTAGGAAAATAAAATTTTCTCATGCACATGTGAAAGAATAATACTAATGCACCCATGAGAAAACAACAGAACCATTATCACATAAATAGGGAAACTATTCATCCCAAACATGGTATATAATGCTAGACAGATAACATAATCCAAGTATAATAACATAATAAGAATAATATTGACAAAGGGTACCCCACACCACTCTCCCACTGTTTTTTCACTCTTACACCCCAATTTCATATGTTACGGAACTCCTATCTCTTCCGAATATCATATAACACCTCCCCACAACATGGTCACATCACATCATTCGCACAGGAAAATAAGCCACCCCCCATAACATGATAACATATCATCTCGACCACAGACACCCGAGATATCATATCACAACCATAACCAAAGTAGTAGGGTATCATGAACACGAAATACATAAACATTTTTTCATCTTCATACCATGAACAAACCAAACCATAATCCACCCATCCACATGGAAATATCACATATCTCTTGAAAACACCTGGGACCACCCCATAGATTGGTTATATCACATCTCACTCGAAAACACCTAGGCCATAAACTAGTGCACTAATAGACCTTTAATAATCATAACCTATTTATATATACTCACCTAGAATAGAGAGAGTGGAAGAGAGGGTATCCGTCCATCCATCCAACCATCCTCATCACTGAGATGTTGGGAAATCACCCCCATGAGAATATATGAGTGTTGGGACATAGTGATCGATATAGGTGGAGTGAGTATAACAATCACAATTAATGTAAAAGTATATATGTATATGTACACATAAGACCAAACTATGGGTTCAAAACCAAATTATAACCAACTCAAAATGTCATCACTTTTGATGCCACCTCTAAATTCATAACACCACATAATATACAAGCCATATTTTACATTTTCAACCAATTTCTATTATCCATACCATTCGTTTCATTATTAAGAATCAACCACATTTAATCACATATCCCATCATTTATTTTTTCATCAATAATTTTTATACCATTAACCAAACGAAACTCTATCTATTTTAATCATTATTATATAATTATTACATCATTACCCAGACTTCTAGCCCAAAAAAACCACACGTCATAAGCATCTCATCACCCACATCATACCATCACATCACCACCCAAAAAACATGGCTAAACAACCACCCATTATCCACCCCAAAAGAATGAAAAAATGACCACATCACCACCCCAAAATCATGACAAAAAAACCACAATCTCACCACCTCAAAATCACATCCAAACAACCACCACCGTACCATCCCAAAAGCATGGACACACAACCACCTCCTTGCCATCCCAAAAGAACAACTACATCTCACATATCATCTAAAATCACATAAAAAACAAAAAAATATCCCCCCCAAGAATGAACACACATAAAAACACAACAAAAACCAATTTATAGGTTAAAAAAGAGATTTTCATCATATTACACTTTTTTAGGGGCTTTATCACACACGCCATAATCTTGGGAAAACTATATCATTATCCAAATATAAGTGGTTATAAATTTTTTATTTTAGGGAGATATCCCAAAAATCACAAAAAATAGAACTCAAAAAACATATCATCAAGCACAAAAAAAACCCTCAATGACCTTAATTTTCAGTAGGTAATCAAGCCCCTACAATCCATCATATCAAAATAATATCAAAGTTGTAAAATCATGTGAATAAATCCTCTTTCCCCCTTAAATTTCAATCAAATGTTAAATTTATCTTTATTAGTCCATTTAAAACCATATACCATTGATAAATAAGAGTAAAAATCTCTCACATGATACACAATAAGGATAAATGAGGGATTAACTGCCTCAAAGAATCTTTTTTGACTCACTGCACACTACAGAGTGAATAAGAAATGCCTACAAACCACAAACTCACATGTGAAACCATGGATAAAATTGCACCACACATAAGGATCATTAAAATGAATCCTAAATCACATCCCAAACCAAAACAACACTTCCAAAGTGATCATCTAGAGAATAAAAAGAGGAAACTAACCAATAATAAGGAGAGGGCTTATAACCAGTTTCTAATGTGCATCCACTGGATCCAACAAATCAAATCTAAGAGAAGAGGGTGAGAATTTCACCCAAAATAATCTATGATTTACCAAAAATATTATAAAAGGAAAGGGTAAAGATAAATGAAAACAATATATTGAGAAAAGGTATTTAAATCCTAGATCCATTCATTTTCACGGGGTGAAAAATTTACACGGCGTGTAATCGACGAGTTCCACAAAAATTCCAGCTTTTTTCAAAAAAGAACCACCTCAGCCTTTATTTAATACACATCATGAGATACACTTAAATTAAATAATTTTTTTTTTCACAGGATACCCCTTATACATGTACAAGATATGAATTATCTGACAATATAAGCTGTGACCCATCAGTTCACACTTTGTAAACATTATATGACTTGAATTTCCTACTACAACACCCCTGTATCTCTAACCACTATAAACCCCCCCTCAAGCCTTATTAAAAACAACTCCAACACCTAAAACCAAAAAATTAATGGGACAATAAAGAACGGTCCATTAAAATTTCCAAAACCACAGAAATTACTATGTGTCGTGTTCATATTCTTCTTGTTCTTTTGTTCTTTTTTACCTTTTTACTATTCTTTCATGAATTGTTGATCGGTTGTTTCTCCACATGTTTCCATAATAGAGGTTACATCATGGAGGGGATATAAGTCACTAGTAAAAGACCCCTAGAATGGGATTAAGTGATGAAAAACACCATACATGAAGTCAAGACTACAAACATGGAGTGACAAATGCATAAGATAAGGAAAAAGGGTCTCTTTACTGTGGGGTATTGGGCTTAGGACTTCATTTCTTATAATGGACTTGTGCCAATGGTCTCATGAGATATATAATGGACTTATTCCATTTATATTTTAGTACCTGTAAGGGTTCTCTCTAAACCTATTTAAAAATAGTATTATATATAAATAAAATAAAAATCTGAGGCCTCCAACCCATTAACAACAGATCTATTCCCTTACCCTTGGTTTTTATTAACAATAAGAAATAATCCATTTATGTGTGGAATAATAACAAGAATTAACTGAGGATACATTCAATATATTAGGGATTCACCTTGCTAAATCTTCTATGCACTACATTTACTTTCAATGCAAAGTATGTTTGAGAGATAATTTCTTTACTGCAGTGAGAGAATTTGTGTTTAAAGAAGAATGATTTTCAACTCCGATTCAACTACCTCCATATTGTTAATCATTTATTTAAGCGATCCAAACACTTGGTGTTCATATTAGATCAAATATTTTTAAGGATTATTTGAGGTTTAGTGATGGTTATTGTATTAAGATACGTTTCCCTATATTTTTTTGGGGAATTCAAAGATTTTTTATTCTCTATTAGAAATGAGAAACACCTGGAGTTTAATGAATTATCAACTATGTTTTTAAATAGACTTGAACTATTATAAGACCCTTTATTATTGTGGTTATAATAAGGTTATTATCTAAAAGAATTATTCTAGTTGGCCTCAATGATATTTACATTTCATTTATTTTTAAGACCAAGTACCTTAAATAATCAAGTTATTTTCCCCAATTTTGTGTTATAATATTCTTCCATAATTATGTTCGTAATAATTTTAAAATTTCACATCACTCTTTGGTGGGTGATGATAATCGTGATTTTGTGCATGATTAGTAAAGAATAATTCCCATAAACCAAACAACCATGGATGAGCTTTAACGATTTATCATTATAAGTCTTGTGATTATGTTTATTGGGGTTTTCTTGGATAAATCTTACTTTCTTTAGTTTTTTAATTAATTTATTAATTATATCGGTGTGTGTTTTGATTTTTTTATCACTTTTTCATGTTTAATGGATAACTTTGTAGTTAATTTCATGGACAATAAAGATTACAATGGGGTGGTCCATTATCCACTTTCCTTTTTCCCTATATGTAGAGTATCTTTCCAGAATATTAAGAGATCAATTTATGGAAAAAATATTTAAATACCACCATAATTTACATACACGTAATCTATCCCATGTTATATTGTTGAATGATATTTTACTAAACTAGATATTAGTAATGTAAATATTTTAGTTATCACTTTATATATGTTTAACAGAGTTTTGTTTAAAAATGGATTATATAAAATATAAAATATTTTTTGGAAGATGATCGTGTAGTCATTTATCATAAATTTTCCTTTACACATGTGATATACATTGTTTATGGATTTTATCATCCTATCATTAAATCCATTTTCAGTTTACTTATATTTTCTATTCATTATTTTAAAAAATGATAAAATTGGCATAATTACTATCATTATTGGTTTCATGGAAGGATTAAATGTGTTTGCATTGGGGATTTAATAAATAAATAATTTATATAGATAAATATTTACCTATAATCTATGTTGGGATCATATTATTGAATGTTTCTTTTTTTAGGCATTTTTTTTAATATTTTACTAAGTGACCTAATAGACATATGTTTGGGTTTTTTTAACATAACATTCACTACACTAATACAAATTGAAAAAAACTTTTTAGCGATCTATAGACATTATGATATACTTTATTGAATTATAAAAAATATGGATCCATGTATATGGGGCCTAAATTGTTAATACAAAAGATAAAATTCTGGTTGGAAAGAATTAACCATATGTTATTAATGGGACATAAATGTCTCTAGAATGATCAACATGGTTTGATTCAAATATAATTGAAAATATAACTCAAATACCAAAATCAAATGAAATTTCATGTCAATATATTTCCATTAAGTTTGTCATTGTTATAGTGTAAAATAAGGAACTTATCAATGAATGGAAACTCACCTATCAACTAGACCATTGACACCCTTAATGGAAATATTATAATAATTATTAATAAATAACACCTTATTAATCATTAGAAAGGTGTATAATTCTAAGGGATAAGTAGAGTCAAAGTTGAGAGATTTTCCTTTTCACATTGTTATTAATCATCCCCATGTATTTTTAAACTCTTAGTGGTTAACCTAGGGAATTATACTTGATGAAATCCAATGTTTTTTTGAAAAGTAATGTTCAATTGATCTTATATTAGGATATAACTTATTTATTTCATGAATTATTTTTTATTTTTGAGACTCACATTGGTATATTGATCCCATTATTAACAAAAAATGATTTTTCCTTTTCTTAATTAGGGGAATATCTAAAAAAAAATTTTAATATACCTTTTATTACACATGTCTTACTAGTCTAGAGGGACATATTGGTTTATTTATCTCTTACGAACATACAAATTATACAAATTTTTTAATTTATGTTAAAAATTATATAAATATAATAAAATAATCATCATATAATTTTTTTATGTGATTATATCAATGAGTTAGGAATATAAATTAAATAAACATAATTAATTTTTTAAGGCCATCATTAATCAATATTATATGATTAATCCAATTCTTGGAGTTTACTAAGTAAAAAATTGATTTTCATTCTAGATACTTGTGGTAATAATTATGGAATACACGATTTAACCCATACCTTGAGATCAATAAAGGATGGGCACCGAGGGATTTACCTAGGGATTGATCATGGTTTACTCTTTGAATTTATTTATTGATGTTTTTTATTAAAATCTAAAAGAAACTATCTTTTTATTTTTTTTATGAATTAAATAAGGTTCAATCAATCGTAGTTGATTGATATTGTACTTTCTTATGAAATGGAATATGTTATTCAATATTGAAGGTATAATAAACTTAAATTATTTTTGACATGCTGGACAACATAATCAAAATTTTGGCACCATTTATGAGGAAGATGATATCATTTAATTTTTATATTATTCACTTTTGGATATTATTTTCTATTAATTATTTTATTTTATTTGTTCTTTGGAAACATTTTCCTAAATTTTTCCTTTAATTTTCCTTGCTTTTGTTTCACCGTATTTATTTCATGGTTTTAATTTTTTGTTTTTATTTCATTTAGTTCATTGAATTTTTGGGGTTTTCTTTTTATTATCCCTCAACATGACCACTATTGAGATTAATTTCATACATTAATATGGATCACCTAATTATGAATGATATTTAAGGGAAATATTATTGGGAAAATTCTTCTTACCCTTATGAAAGTGATTTCATATGAATTTCATATTCATTGTATTGGGATAATCATAATTCTTTAAAATTACTTTATTCAATGACTTATAATAAGTGAGACTACCACTCAAAACTATATTGGGATACACAATACTGTAGAAATGAGTATTATTTTAATAGTCCTAACATTTTATATGGCACGTACTCCTTTCGGCCTGATCAACTACCCTTTACAGATAATCAAAATCTCTCACTTGCATATATATTATAATAAATTAAATTCAATAATATTAAGATCCTTCAAGAAAGTAAAGCTCATAATGAAATGGTAATATAAATTTTTGATGGAAAACATATCAATATATTAGAAAAATGTAGGTGTGAGGGAAGAATTCATTAAATACTATAACCATTCACATATGAACCAAAATTAATGAGATAGTTATCCCACCCACTCCCACACCAAAAATCAATCTTGATACTAAAATTTCCAAAAATAAATATTGTGATGGATCAAATCCACTAAACCCCAATATTATTTTCTCCAATCACAAACTCTACACTCGATGACCTAGTTCCCCACTATTTTAAGAGAAAACGTTCATCTAACTTGATTTTTATCAATTTTTTAAAGAATAACGATTTGTGTTATGTATGTAGTATTATCGAATCATATGTGAATTTTAAATAATCATCTAATTATACAATTACTAATTTTGTTATTTTTCATTATATATAGAAACATGTGATAAAAATAAAAACATCACTTAAGGGGAGGACCAAAAAAATTATTACATCCTTATTTATTCCAAAATTTAATCTACCTTATTTTAAATAATATATATATGTGAGTCTTAACAAGTATGTGAAAAGGATCTCCTTGAAGTGGATATGACTAATAATTCAGGGAAACATATTATGATGGCTTCTCAAATAGAATCCCCACCCACCATATAATTATGGGTGAACTATATCTATATTTTTTCTTTCTCTATCACAATTTTAAATTAATTTACTTAAATTTTGTTTTTGTTTTGAGGGAAATGTAAGTTTTATGGCTTATGTTGAGAAAAAATATTTAGTTTAGGATTAGTTTTTTAATTTTATAAAACAAATGTATTTTTTCATTTTTTTATTCATTAAGTTTTTTATTTATTCTTTGTTTTAATTTTTTAGTTCACTTTTTTTACCTATATCCTTTTTCATCTTTTAAAATACTAAATAAAAAATAAAAAAATATAAAAAAAGAAAAAATTCATTTTTTTTTCATTTTTTTATTTTGTATTTTTTATGAATCAATAACATAGAAGTACTTTACACAATATTTTTAAAACTTCCTTTTACTTCAATGAAATTAATTTTATAATTTAATATATCTATTAAAATTTATTGAAAACAAGGACCTAAATTATAAATTACTATATTTGGACATAAATAAACACTATTATTTAAGGGTGTATTGAAATAATTAGTAATTAATCAATGATATTATTAATTTCATATGAAACCTTTAAGAAGTTAACAATATTTATGATCTTATTTTAAATTGTGATTGTATTATTAAATACCATTTTACAAACATCCATTATTAAGAAGTATAATTTGTTAACATGATAATAAAAACAAGTCAAAGTAAATACAAGAGATTTATAAAAATTTTCCACACCTTTCATTTCTTACTTAGACCAAGTACATAACCATCAATTATCCTTATTTTGAATTAACCTATGAAAGTGTAAATACTAACCAATAATTTAAAACCTTCTAAAATATAAAAAATAATAACACACACACACACATATTGAAGGAAGTGAAGAAATTCACAACATATATAGGAATCTATTTCCAGAGACTAAGGTTTAACTTTCAAGATTGTTTGCTCAACATTAGAAAATGGTTTATTTGCCTTTTTTATAATAATTAACAACTTTTTTGGGTGAGAATAATCCATAAATACAAAAGTTTTTAAGTTAAATTATCTTTTTTGAATGGAAAATTAATTGAGAAATAGATTACAAACACTCAAATGAATGCATTTAATGAAAATTTTATTTTGTGGGTGAATTTAACTTGTAATTTTTTAATCTATTTGGATTTTAAATTAATAAAATTTATGAGATTTCAATTTTTATGTTTTGTGAAATTAAATAAATTTAATTGTAGTTAATTTTAGAATGAATCTAGTGTATAGATTTATACCTTTTCACGGTGTGAGATTCCTATGTGAATTTGAATTTTTCATATGGTGGGAAGTTTATTTTAAGAACTTAAATCCAGATCGATATTATGATAATTTTGATATCCTAGATATATATTTTTGGATATGGTTTAAGTTTTTATGGAGAGATATGTAGTTTATGTGATGGCCAGAGAAGGTTTAGGAGGCTAGGGATGCTAAAAACTATAGTAGTATCCCTTTTACAACATGAAAGGGTATTCATACCATGAATATGTTTCATCGAGGGACTTCAAGGAATGAAGTGGGATGGTTGGTTGAATTGGAGGGCCATTTCTTGAAATTTCATGTAATGAACCTCATGTTCACACAATTAATGGTTTCTAGGTTAATTGTGTTGATTAGAGGATATTTGGTATTTTTTGGGATTGGGGGTTTCCTGATTTGTATGAGAGGGGGAGCTCGAGGGAGTCCATTTTCTACCCTTACCCACTATCATTTCTCTCTTTAGATTTCCTTTAACCAAGGGTGATTCTGGGTGTGTTTTTATGCTAATTCAAGGATTGTTTTTTATTTTTCACCATTCATAGTTTACCCCACATCCATGATTCACCTGTTCAGTTTGGATACATGTTTTAGTCATGAATCCACTATAATATGGAGGAATTGATCAATTATGATGGGGTTTTTTCTCAGATTTCATAGGGGGAATATAAATATGATATCTTCATGCCATGACACACTGTTTTGGAGAGGTTATATGACCAAACATATTTATTTAGGTTTTTTTATCTAATTTAAATAGTTTGGATATTGAATCAATGTTGTGTATTAAGAATTTTTCCAGAGATGGTTCCATTAGGGGATTCAAAATTTTCCACATGCATTTGGTTGTAGTTTCAAAGAAATGAGAGAACTAATGATATTTTCATCATATGTTTTTATTATTATTTATAGAATTAATTAACATTGATTAAATTAATTAATGGGATTCCATAGACTAGTTTTGAGTGCTTTTCGGGAGTGGATCTCACCCCATGGTTCACTATTTTAGTGAGCGACTATGACTCAAGTGAAATTTTAGGCATTATTCATAATTAAATTAAGTTTCAATTAAAATAGTAAATTGTTTTAATGATTGAAATAATTAATTATAAATCATTTATAATTAATTTTTGGACATTATGTCTTGATATAGGTACTCGGGATGTTGATGTGGACTTGTACGGGCCTTGATGTGATGAGCGATGCTTGTTTGGAGTTGGACAAGCATTGGAAAGAGTTGTCAGGCTTGGATTAAAAAGTTAATAACTTAGAGTTGAGGTAGGTGGTCCCAGTTTCATTCCCCTATAGTATTTTAATTAATTTATATATGGTTGGTATATGGTCTCACCATTGAGGGAACTTGACCCCTTTAATTTAAAATGAATTATTTATTTAAAATTATTTTCTTGGATAGAACACTGCACTATGGGTCATGATGGACCTTGGTGTATTAGATTAACATATTAACCCCAACAATTTAAATTAAAATAAATTATTTATTTAAAATGGGGTTCCTAGAATGGAAACAGTACCAAAGGACACAATAGACCCTTGTGCATTAGATTGATCCCTCAACCACTAATATACAAGGACTTGATTATATTTGTATGACTTATGATACAGAAAACCCAATGTGTGTAAATGAAAAAATAAAATTAAATGAACATGATATAAAAACCTTATTTTTAGGTGTCCTTACTTAACTTCAGGTAGATATGAGGGTTGAATTGAGATGGATGACCTAAGGACTGGATATATGAGAAATTTGAGATTCCTAAGAGATATTTAGAAAGTGAAATGAATATAGGGCAAGATTTCCTCCCACAATGAGATGTGATTACATGGGTTGTAAGACCTGATGGGGATTGATGAATGGTTTGGGTGTTCAGACCCACTTATAATGACTTGGGAAGGGGATAGGTTTGGGACTATATCCCTTGTGAGGCTCACCTTATGAGGATTTTGAGGTAGAATAATAATAATGATGATATTAAGTGGTGTATTACCTTTGAGTGATGGCTGTTGAACTAAGAAATGTGGTAATATAAGATGAAAAACGAGGGTGTTTGTGCTATGATGAGACCATGGGGACCTCAGAGGGTGACCATATATGTCTTGAATCGTGAGAGGGTGTGTATGTGAATAAGGTAGTGAGGATTTCATGAGTTACCTTAGAACCTTATATTATTATGAGATCGACGTTGATGATTTAGTAGGTTAATTCCCTTGGGAATCGATAATTATACATGATATGATTCATTGACTAGTGTCAACACCTTAGGAATCAGTGATGGAACATGATACTAGAGGATGCCATAGACACGCTCCTTGGATCTGACAGTTATTCCCGATGATATGAATTCCTTGGTTCATCCCCCTAGGAATAATATTAGATCCTGATGGATATTGGATTATTAAGGATTACCTTCCAGGGATCAACACTGATGCCTGATTATATTTGACCATTTATGGTCATTCTCTTAGGGATCATGAGTGTTTCATGATTACTTGGAGTACCTAGGATCATCTTACTAGTGGTTGATATTGCTTCATAATTACTTATACCACCTTGTATCATCATTTTATGTGATGATAGTAAAGCGGTCCAAGAACAACATATATTAATATTTCATCATTTTAGAAGAATATTCAAAAAATTTTACAATAATACACACTTGAAAACTACAAAGGTTTAGTGTCTTTGGATACTAGATACATGATCTTATTATTTCATGAATGATCTCTAAAATCTCCCAAAAATACCTTACCACATAGAAATATTCTTAGAAATACCCTTCTTAGAAACTTTCTTCATAGCCTAGGGAAAAGAAACATAAGAAAGGGAGAGATTAGATTCTCAATAAAGATAAACATAGAGGATATAAATCATTATAGTATAATATGATCATAAGTGTATGATGAAATATTTAAGTGCATGTTATCATCATAAAATATTTATACCCAAAAAAATTATATCATAAGCTTTTAAATCAATTCATATCTTGAATATTGATCAACAAGGGTTTCAAAACAGTAATCAACATCCAAAAGTCATAATATAGGAATGTGGAATCAATAGTATGAGAAGTCACCATCTCATTAACATTGATAAATTCAATCATGAACATGATTAATCTTGTGATAACAGCTATAAATAGATCATACTCACACATTAAAATGAAAAAAAATCTATTCATAATCATGTCCAGGCATTTTCCTGAGTATAGCTAGAAATAAATCATACCCACACATCAATATGTGAACAAAGGTATTCAAAATCATATCCATTAACATCATCATCATCTCATGATTTACCAATGTCACTTTACCTAGTGTATTGAAGGGTTATAAAAGACTCAACCATCTCATTATCATAATTTCTTTATATAACTATCACAAGATCATAAAACATTATTCATATCACCATAGCATTACCTATAGAAAATAAATGAAGTTCATAAAAATATCATCATCATAATCATAGTCCATATAGTGAAATAATAAGAATGATATCATTGGATACTAAACCAAGTAAATCATAATTAACATCAAAATATTTTATAATATATGAAAATTTTCATTAAGAGATATCCAGAATAATTCTTGAGGAAAACAATCTTTTCACTTTGAAATAACTTAAAATCCAAAAAATTCCAAAAATATCAAGGAAAAAATTATCTTTTAAAATAAAATTTGAAACATATAAATTAATATTAAAGTATTTAAGTGTTAATAATGGAAATAAATTCCATTCATGCCATATAAGTTAAAATAAAACATTCCTTTTATACTTTTATATAAAGTAAAAAATTACCTCAGTCTGAAATTGATAAAAAGATTTCTTTTAATTTTTTTTGTAAAAACCCAATAAAGGTAAAAAACAACCTTAAAAAATCATAGTATAATATTAAAACCATTATTGAAAACATTCTTAGAAAACATGGATATGGAAGAAAAATGATTTTCGACCGAAGAGAGAAATAGATTAAGTGTTTCCTTAAATGCATTCTTTCAGTCTCTTGAGTACTAAAAGTGAGTAGAATGAAAGGAAAACAAATATTCTATATAAATAGATATAATAAAATAAAATTCATGAAATTATTGAGTGGTAGGTCACAAAATTTCACCATGGTAAACTTAATCATAAACAATCCAAATAAACAATGAGATTATAACATTATGCCCTTACCACTTTGGTAACTTTTGAATCATTAGACCCATGAAAGAAAGAAAATTATATATATATGTATATACCTAATTTTCATGATAATAATTATAAAAAACATATATGGGAAGTATATACACCACTAAAAATATACAAGTGGTGAATATGGAATGTGTCTCACAAAAATAAAAGTGAGAAAAAATTACCTTACCTCAAGTTCAACTTGCTTTGAAGGCGCTTTATCCTCCTGTATAATAATTTTAAATTTATTAATAATTTATAAAAAATTATATAAATATTTATAATATAATATATGTTAAACTTATAACATTTTATTACCCATTTATAGGTAATTACTTATTAAAATAGTCGTTTTCGGGTGTCACTGTTTTGTTTTTCATGAGAATTTCGATTTGGTAGTTCGAGTAATTGTATTTTAATCATGGATCCATAATAAACATAATTGTAATAATTTTATAAATATAATATATATTAATTATATATATATATATTTAGGTTCATCCATAAATTATAGAGGTATAAAAATTAATTGCACCGTTCATGGAGATGGTAGGCCATACGTACGCATGAACACTGTTTCCACTTTTTGACGGATGAAATAAAAGAAAGATAAATAATAATTCACACTTCCAGAATAATTATTATATTATATATATAATTTATATTCTTTAAATCTATAATTATTTCCATCCAAGTAAAGCAAAAATGAAAAATGAATCACAATGTTTCTTGGAGGTGGTCGTCCACACGTATACACGAGCGACACTATATTTTTACAACAGATTGGAAGGTAAGAAGGCAGATATAATATTACAATTAAAGAATAATAATCATATATTAAATATCACATATAAACATTAAACCCATCATAATAAATATCTATAAAATATGGTGATAGAAAATGAATTGTATCATTATGTGGAGACGGTATTCCGTACGTATGCGTGAACGATACTTTTACTTTCAATTTGGTGGAAAAGTGGTTAAATAAAGGTGGTTTAATTAATAATAAAATTTAAGTATATTTATGGTATTTAAGTTATTATTTTATGAATAAAATCATATATTTATATAAATAAAAAGTGGAAAAAATTGAAAGAGGTCAGATAAGATGATTACCCCTTTTCGGTAGGACTCATTTAGATCCCTTCTTAAGGATCCTTATAATTGTCTTATATGAAGAAAATAACCTAACATTAATGTATAAGAAATTTTATGAGAGAATATTTCATGGTTTTTTCAAGATATATTTATCAATGTGTTCTAGATAAGATAAAGGAGGGGTTCCCTTTTACAAGTGAGGGGAGGGGCACTCTTATAATTTCTCAAAAGATTAAAATATAATAACGTAATTATCAAGAAAAATGCTTCAAAATGGAACGATATTAAAATATAAGATAGTATTTTGTTGATATACCATTAAAAAATAAAATTTTGATAGGTTTTAATGGTGTTTTAGACTTTATATTTTGGTTTAACCCCTTTATTAACCTGTTTTATCCTTAACAATGATAACACATTTTTCACTATTAAAGGGTTATAATTTTACTTATAAGGTAAAAATTGGATCACAAATGGAAAGGGATGAAAATTTAGACCATATATCATACAACTTGTCCTATTTCAATATTTTTATGATTTTAAAATAATTTAATAATATATTATTTTCATATAATATCATTAATGTCATTTTTCAACTATTCATTTAATTTTAATATGAAAACAACATTACAAAAAATAAATTATAAAATAAAAATTTAAAACTTACCTTATATATTATAGTTATATATAAAATTATTGGAACAAAATAATTCACCCTAATTATATTAGTTTTCATATTTTTAAAATAATTTATATTATTTTTATATTAATTAGATAAATACTATGTCAGCATTGTATAAGAATTTAAGAAAATTAATCAATTAATAAAAACTATAAATAAATTAATATGATAAAAAAATTAATTTTTCTTTTATATAAACATTAATAACCTAAATTATCCCGTATTTATCCTAATAATAAAATTTTAGAGTTGTTAAAGTCAAGAGAGTGAAATTTTGTATTGATCCTTTTCTTAAAATAATATAAAGGTCATAATCAGATAAATATGGTACCAAGTGACTATATATTTGAGTAATATATGTAAATGTACTAACTAAACTAATATAATTGGATAAAAATAGGTTTTGGGTTGATATTGAGACCTCATCTCATGATTTTAAACCTATTTTACCTATTTTACCCTTACTGAGGGGATACATATTGACCATTTTTACTATTCATATTGACAAAAAACAAAGGTACCTATTTAGAAAAATTTAATCTTAAAATTTTAAATATGGTATCCATTTTTCAAGTTTCTATCACTATAATTGGTAGAAATTAAATCAAGATAAAAACGTAAATCACATTAGAATATAATATTTTAATAAAATGTGCTTTTAAGTATACAAATGTTTTTATACCAAATTCATCCATAAAATTGATTACAATAAACTTAATTGTATTTTTAATAATATAAGTGAACTAATTTTACTTTTAAACCATTTTACAATTAAATGGTACTATATCACCCCAAAAATTCTAAAAGAGTAACTTTTATTCGATTGCATGTATGACATGCAACACCAAACATAGAAAGTAATGTAACCTCTATAGAATTTATGGTATATTTAATATTTTAAAAAAAGTTAATATATTTTATATCTTTAAATGCACACAATACTGATTTTTCCTTTCACCGCACACAACAATGAATTTCTTCGATAGTTTGCGTTCTACGAAAGACTGGGTTTTACCGAACAATAATATATTATTAAAATATATTTATATAATAGAATAAGACTTAAAAATACATTAAATCAGAAGGTATCAGTATTATTAAATAAAATATTAAAATATATGGTATATAAAACAATAAAATTAATTCAATGGTTACTAATTAATTATAAATGAAAATATAAACTAATTTAATATAAAAGAAATATTTTTATTTTTATTCCCACAAAGGATTTTTATAATAATAAATTAAATTAATTAATATTACTGAATGTAATTAATGAAATATATATATTATATATTCAATAAATTATTTTTTTAGTTCATCCAATAGGTTTCATAAGAATAATATAATAATAAATCCAGTTTTATGCTTAAAAATTGTATTTTTACAAAAAGAAAGTTTACCTCCTTTTAATGGAGAAACTATTTCAAATATAATTTTTAGAACTTTTATAAAAATAATATGAAAAAAACTTATTATTTTTATTTAAACATCAAAATTATGTTAGGGTGAATTGTTGGTATTTTTTCCTATGAGGTTTCATTTTTTGATGAATAGTAACAAATAATGAATTTTAATTTAGAATAGATTTGTCATATAATTTATTTATAAGGTTAAATTATATTTTTATTGGTTTTAAAGTTTATTTAGATATATTATAAATAAATCAATCCAATTTATATCATTATAATCAATTTCAATTTGAAATTTAATATAAAAACATAGCAAACTTCTGAACATTTTTACTCTAAAAACCCACTATAATTCTGTCTATGGGATTAATTTTAAATTAATTTCTCACACTTATGTGATTGGAATTTGGTAAAATGGATTCCATATCTTTTATAATAATAATTTATAATTCATAATAAGGCCAAATTTTTTTGATCAATAATATTAGTGAAACTAATTAAAATTAATTACAATGGTTAAGGTAAAATTAATCTCAATAAGGGAATAAACAATAAAATTAAGGGTAAAAATGAACTATAAACTTTTCCAAAATATATTTTATGGCCATATTTAGACCGTATACTCCCTTATTTTAAATTTGGTTCATTATGGGAGCTAATTTAATTGGAAAAAACAGGGGTGAAATTCTTTTTTAAAAAATCTACAAGAACACAACTCCTCCTCCACTATAAAAAGGAACTCACCCCTCAACTCATACTATAATCCCCAATTTGGTCATAAACAAAACCAAATAAGTCTTTTGGTATAAACCAAAGGGATTTACCCGAATAAGAGGTAAGCTTATTCAAGGATCACTTTTATTTCATTCACTTATCCACCCATTATATTATTTTTATATCATGATTATATAATAACATAAGTTTAATCAATATATTGAGTTAGTTTTATGTTATGAGTTTGATCTACACCTACACACACTTCCCAAAAATGGGTAACAAACTAACCATTTGTGCATAACAAACAACCACCCTGCAAAATGATGACGTTCGTTCTTCCTTTACCACCTCCCATGGTTAGTAATTATAATTGAAACATTGTATTTATATGATATATATATATATATATTATAATAATGTTTTCTTCATACTTATTTTATTTTTATATAACATATACCTTCATGCTTTCCATTTTGTGTAAATATGCTAACATAGTTTGTGGATGTGTGGACTACCGCCTCCTCAAAGCGCTATGAATCGTTTACACTATACATGGAACTTATAAAGAATTATTTTAATAAAAATATTTTACATATATAAAATAAATATGATACTGAAATTATAATATACATATATATAATTTAATTTTTTTCTTTTAATACAACAAATAAATTGAAGTAGCATTCATGCGTACATACGACCTACAATATCCATGAACGGTGCATTTCATTTCATATATCCAAATATTATGGATCAGTATAAATACTTATATAATGAATATATATGATATTTAAATCATTTTTTAAATTCTATATATGATTAAATAATTCTCTAATTAATAGGAGCAACAAGTAAAAACATACTCGAGAAAGCTAGACAATTAACACCCGTCATAGAGAAAATAATGAAAAATTGTTAGAAAAAGGGTAATAAGATATTATAATAAGATAATATAAGTTATTATAAATATGATTATGGTTATGTTATAAGTTATTAACATTTTTAAAACCCTTATACAAGAGGTTAAATGACATTCACCCAAAAGGAAATACAAGGTAAGGTATTTTCATTTAAGTTTTTACATATGTGAGATAAATGTCGTATTCACCACTTACATATTTTGTGTGGTCTATATACTGCCATTTTTGATATATTATATTATTAAACACTTTTTATTCGTGGTATTTTTAGTTTAAATTTGAATTATTTATTCTAAGGGTATTTGAATTAAAAGATACCAAGTGGTAAAGAATTTCATAACCTGATTCCTTTTTATTAGGCTATATTACTTCCTCGCTGTTATTAATATTCTAAGATAACGTGTATAATAAATTTTTACTATAAATTATTGTATTTTAAATTTTTTTATTTGTATTTACATTTTACACCCATAATCTATTCATTGATTGATTCTCATATGAACATTATGATCCTTTCAAGAGTTTTCATCACAATCTCATTTTGTTTGGGATTGTTTACACTTGTATTTCAATTAGAGGAAATTATTGGATCAATGTTTAATAAATCCATTAATTTTCTTGTAATATGGTAATTAATGACCTTTTTCAATTAATAAAACCACTTTTCCACTCCTTGGTACTCAAAATGTTTTAGGAAATGTGTTTAAGAAAACCCGACATCATTTATCTCTATAGTCAGAGAACCTATTTTCTTCTAAAACCCATGTTTTATAAAAAAGTTTTGAACCTTTTAATAATTAGTTATCAAAGGAATTTTAATGAATTACATAATGTTTTATTTTTTTAAAAGTGATTTTTAAAGAAAATGATTTTCAAAAATTTCTTCAAAACAAAAGGATATTTTCCTCAAGAATATTTTCAAAAGTTATTTTTATAATATTTTCATTAATCAATGAAAATAAAATTTTATTTTTTACTCCACCTAGGATATTTTGTACTGATACCATCTGTATTATTCCTCTTGATGTTTTTTAATTTATTTGATAAAGGATATTATTAACATTCACTTCCTTGATTCATTATTGTAGTCCCCTTGAAATATTAAATTTCCTATTATCATTGAACATGGATTTACCCTTATTATACATACCATTTATGATGGACATGTTAATTACTTAAATGATATACCATTTTTTACATATGGTTTTTAATTTCAATGTTATTTGATTTACTAGATCAATATTGATGAATTCATATCCTTTAATCTATACGTATATTTGACAAGGAACACTGTTTTTGAATTAAATTTATTATTAGATATATGAGGAAGTATTTGGACATGAAAGACATGAGTTTGGGATCATTTAAATTAATATCCTTGATGAATCGGTGTTCTCATGAGATGAAATAAGTTTGATACAAACCTTTTAATTTTTTTCCAAACAGAATATACCTGTTTCTACCTAAAATTTTAAACTGTCTTGTTAAAGGTCTTGAAAATATTATGATAAAATGTCTTGTGAAAGGTCATGATGATAATGGTCTCATATTACTAGGAAAAATGAAGTCCAATTATTAAACATTTCCTTCTTTCATTATTCAGTTCTTATTATCAATGATATTTTTTCTTTTACATTATTTTTGGATGAATTTCATTTAAATTTCATTGATTAAATGCCATATGTTTCATGTAATTTTCCTTTCTACATGTATTATAACTTATATATTTATTTAAATGGAATGTGTTTTTAGTTATTTAACTTTCTATATGGGTTATGCACTTACTTATCAGTTTATTGATTACATGGAATGTGTCTCTAGTTTTTACCTTTTTGTATTTACTATTCTCATTAATTCATTATTGGTTCCTCTATAATTAACACATACTAACCATTTGATCTCACCCTTATTTTTTTTCATTCCCTAGGAATATAAGAAGTGTACTAAGAAATATACTCAAGGATGGAATAAATTAATCCATTAAAGAAATTATTGTTTTTGTAATTAGTTTATTAATTTTTAAAACAAGACTAATGTATGTATCTGGTTTACCATGACTACTAAACACTTTGGTATTTATGGAATTGATTCCTTATAATCATTATAATTTAAAGGTAGTAGACACCGGGTGTGGGATAACTAGGGTCAGATCACTATAGTTAGTATCTGCGGAAGTTTAGTAGCAACCTCAGGAACTAGATTTTGGGAAACATAGATTAGAGGACATGTCCCTAAGGTTAAATTTGACTAAAAGTATAAAGAAACATCATATAATTTTGGTAAGGTAGAGATTATGTGGGTAATAAAAGAAATAAATCTATATCTAGATACTAAAAGTGGACTTGAATCTCGCACAAATTTTCCTAGGGGTAACAAATCCGAAAAGGTGTGTCGTGCCAGACTCTAGTGTAACCTTGTACAAAACAACAAAGCTTACTGTGCACCTAGTTTGACACTCCCAGGGGATATGCTTAGGATAATTACTATTTTATTTAAAAACCATTATAATGGATTTGAATATATAACAAAAATTAATTTCTTGGGTTAAAAATTAGATCATGGAGTGACTTATGTTGAAATAAAATGGTTGAAGTATTTACTCGGATTCTAGAATTAAATTGTAGAAGAATTTTTACCAATATTATTTTAGTTATAAGAATAAAAAATATCTAAGGATTGTTTAATATTTTAGAATAACATATACCATAATTAACTTAATAGTAATAGATACCATCATGGTACTATGATATTATTACTGACCATAAGTCCCATGTCTTAAATATCTCTTTATGTTTTATGTGATTAAGTAAATTTTAGAGATATTTATAGAAATTATAAGTTTTAGTGGAATTTTATTTCTGGAATAATGCATTAAAATTTTAAATGCATAAGTTTAAAGGTATTTATATACTTTAGGGTTGATATAAAAATAATATTTTTAGACTCTATAAAAAGTGGTACTATTGAAAACCCTAAAAATATAATTTAATGTATAATTTCATTTTAAGATATCAATTTCATGGAGTAAGGGATGGATTTGATTGAAGAACAACCAAACTATAAATTTTTTCTTATTAAATTAAAATACATCAAGTAATTATATTTCCTTATATTCTTGGTCAATAAAATAATTACTTAACATTAGGAAAGGCATCTTAAATAAAAATTGTTGTCCAAATACCTTAATTTTTGTTGAATCAATAGTATTTTAAATCACCAATGTTTTATGGATTTGAGGCCCTAAAAATTCCACTAATAATTCATTTGTTTATGATCGATGACCTAAATCACTCCCTATAAATATTTATGTTTTCCCTCCAAGTCCAAATTATCATTTTCCGCTAATGTTCTCCAACATAGAAACTAGTTATATGTTAGTCCTTATGACCTTTGTACTTCCCATTCTCTCTTTTATAGAGGATGTTTTACAAAATCTTATCATGATGTGGGATTTAAACATAGGAATTATCAAACAATATATTATCAATATTGAGTTTAAAATTCAAGGATTCAATTTATTTAAGGTGGGGAGAATGTAACACCCCAAAAATTCTAAAAGAGTAACTTTTATTCAAGAGTGTGTATGACACGAAACACAAAACGTAGAAAGGAATATAACCTCTCGATACATTATGGTATATTTAATATTTTAAATAAATTTAATATGTTCTATATATTTTAATTCATGAAATACTACGTTTTCTTGTATCACGCAAAACAAATACTTTCTTCGATAGTTTGTGTTATACGCAATATTGAGTTTTACTGAACAACAAGATAATATTAAAATATTAATATTTGATATAATAATACTTAACCTAGATATTAAATTAGTGGGTATTAATATTATTAAATATAATATTAAAATATATGGTTTATAAAAAATAAAATGAAATGATTGGTTACTAATAAATTAGAAAATAAAATATAAACCAATAGTATATAAAGGAAATATTCTTTTTTTAATGTTCACAAAGGGGTTTTATCACAATAAATTAAAAGTGAATTAAATTAATGAAATATATATATTATATATTCAATAAAATATTTTTTTTATATTCATCCAATAGTTTTGATAAGAATAAGATAATAATAAATCCACTTTTATGCTTAAAAATAGTATTTGTCTAAAAGGTAATTTTACCACCTTTTAATAAAGATCCAATTTTATATCCAATTTTTGTAACTTTTATAACATTAATATGATAAAATTAACTTCATTTTTTAAATCAAAACATAAAAATTAGGTTATGCTGATTTTTTGTTATTTTCCCGCGAGGTTTCATTTTTTGATGAATAGTGAAAAAATATAGAATTTTAATTCAAAAATAATTTTTTATCAAATTTATTTATAATGATAAATTATATTTGTTGGTTTAAAATTATAGATAGATAAAGTATACGAAATTTAATCTAATTTATGTCATTTTAATTAATTTTACTTTGAAATTGAATATAAAAACATAGCAAACTTTTGAACATTTTTTCTTTGAAAACCCGATTTCTCATTCCGTATGCGAGATTAATTTTCAATTATTTTATATAAATTATGTGATTGTAGTTTGGAAAGATTTATTAAATATATGGAATAATAATAATTTATAATTACTTAAATATTAAAATTAAATTTTGGCCAAAAATATTAGTGAAAGTAATTAAAATTAATTACAACAATTAAGGTAAAATTAAGCTTAATAAGGGACTAAACCATAACCTTATTGGCCAAAATGACCTAGAAACTTGTATAAAAGATATTTTTATAGAAATATTTAAATGTTATAATATATTGGATTGAATTGGGTTCATTATTGGAGTCACCTAACTTGGGAAAAAGGTGGGTGGAATTTCCTTTTAAAAAATTTACAAGAATGCCACTCCACTATAAAAAGGAACTCACCCCTACCAATTTTTTCACACATATAAAAAACTTATTCTATTAAAAAATATATAACAATAATATCCAAACTTCCCTCCCCTAATACTATAATCCTCATATTGGGAATAAAGAAAACCAAATAAGTATTTGGTATAAACCAAAAGGAGTTACCCAAATAAGTGGTAGCCATCTTCAGTGATCGCTTTTCTTTCATTTACTTATCCACCCATTAAATTATTTTTATATCATTATTATAAAATAAAATTAGTATAATAAATATACTTATATGTTTTTATGTCAATATTTTTACCTACAACTTCACACACTTGCATCAAATGGGTAATGAACATACCGTTTGGGTATGGAGAACTACCACCTTGCGAAACGATGATGTTTTTTTTCCTTTATCAACACTTATGGTGGGAAATTATGATGGAAACACTATTTTTATATGATATATATAATATTTATGTTATTTTAATACTTATTCAATTTTTATATAACATATACCTTCATTCCTTCAATTTTTTTGTAAATACGATAACATCGTTTGTGGAAGTGTGGACTACCGCCTCCTCAAAGCAATGCGACTCCTTCACACTATACATGGAACATATAAAGGAAGACTTTAATAAAAATATTTGACATATTTAACATAAATATTATATTAAAATTATTATATACATATATATAATTTAATTTTAATTCTTTTAATATGATAAAGAAATGGATGTTGCATTCATGAAAACGTACGATCTACCATATCCATGAATGGTGCATTTCATTTTCTATCTCTAAATATTATGAATTATTATAAATAAATATATAATAGATATATATTATATTTAAATAATGTTTTAAAATAACTATTTGTTGAAATCATGATCTAATTAAGAGTAACAACAAGTAACAAGTCAAAATATACTCGAAAAAACTAGACAATTAAAACCTAAAATAGTGAAAATAACGAAATATTATTAACAAAAAGGTAATAAGATATTATAAGAAGATAATATATGATATTATAAATATTATTAGGGTTATGATATAAGTTAGTAACATGTTTAATACCCTTATACAGCAGGTTAAAGGATGGTCACCCAAAAGGAAACACAAGGTAATGAGTTTTCATCTCACTTTTTACATCTGTGAGATAAATATCATATTCACCAATTAATTATTTTATTTGGTGTATATATATCCCATTATGATATATTATATCATGAATTAATTTTTATTCATTATATTTTTAGTTTCAATTTGAATTATTTATTATAAGGATATTTTAATTAAAAGTTACCAAGTGGTAAATAGGTTCATAACGTGATTCCATTTCATTGGGTTATATTACATCCTTGTTGTCATTAATATTCTATGACTATGTGTGTAAAAAATATTTAATATTTATTTGGTTTTACAATTGTTTTATTTGGATTTAAATTTGACACAAATTATCTAATAATTATTGATTCTCACATTAGTGTTACGGACTTTTCAAGGTTTTACTTCACAAGATCATTTTGTTTGGGATTGTTTACACTTGAATTTACATTAGAAGAAATTATTAGATAGTTGTTTAATAAATAATTTAATTTTATTATACTCTGGTTATTAATGGCCTTTTCAAGTAATAGAACCATTTTCCACTCATTATTACTCAAATTGTTTTATAAAATATTTTAAAGAAAACCCAACTTCATTTCTCTCTTTATTTGGAGAACCACTTTTCTTCTAGAAACCATGTTTTATAAAAATGTTTTAAAAAATGTTTTTATCTATTAGAGATGATTTAATAAATTAATTTTCAACCTTTAATTTTTTTTTTATGTTTTTTAAATGTTATTTTCTAAAAAATGGTTTTCAAAAGGTTTTTCAAAACAAAAGTATATTTTCCTCAAGAATGTTTTCAAAATATATTTTTATAATATTTTCATTAATAAATTAAAGAAACACTTTATTTTTCATCCACTTGGGGTATGTGGTATTTATACCATAATTATTCTTCCTCTATATGGTTTTTTATTTATTTGACTAAGGATAGTATTTACATTCACTTCCTTGATTCATTTTTGTATTCCCCTTGAAATATTAAATTTTCTATTATAATTAAATATTGAATTTCCCCTTAATATCCATATAATTTATCATAGATATCTTAATTACCTAAAATATATACCATTTTTACATATGGTGTTTACTTTGAATGTTATTTGATTTACTGGGGAAATATTGATACATCTGTATCCTTTGCTACATACAGATATTTGATAAGGCACATTGTTTCTGAATTAAATCAATTATTCGATATATGTGGAATGATTTGAACAAGCAAGACATGAGTTGGAGACTATTTAAAGTATTCCCCTAAATGAATCAGTATTCTCATGATATGAAATTAGTTAGCGACAAACCCTTCGAGTTAGTTTCCAAGAAGAATAGACAGGTTTCTCCCCACATATTTAAATTGTTTTTTGAAAGGTATTGAAAGTAGTATACTAAAAAAACTTGTGAAATGTATTGATGGTAAATGAATAATATTCCCTAGAAACATGAAATCCAATAATTATTTATTTACTTTATTAAATATTAAGTAATTACTATCCATGATATATTTTCTTTGACATTATCTATGGGTGCATTTCATTCTCATTTAATTTATTAAATGTCGTGTGTTTCAGCTATTTTTCTTACCATATTGATTATACATTATCTAGTTATTTAAATGGAATTTGTTTTCAATTATTTAACTTTCCATATTGTCTAAGAACTTCCTTTATAGTTTATTGATTTCATGGAATGTGTCTTTCGTTATTACCTTTCCATATTTACAATTCTCATTGATTCATTATTGCTTCCTCTATACTTGAACCTTAATGAGAATTTGATTTCAAAATTATTTTTTTTATTTCCCCAGGAATCAAAGGAGTGTACTAATAAATATATTCATGTATGGAATAAATTTATCCATGAAATGAAAAAATTATGTTATAATTAGTGTATTCATTTGTAAAACAAGACTCATACATGCATCTGGTTTACCAAGACTATTAAACACTTCAGTCCTTTGGGATTTGATTCCGTGTAATCATAAAAATGTAGAAGTAGTAGAAATCAGCTATAGGCTTACTGGGGTTTGGTCTCTATAAGTAATTTCTAAATGATTTAAACAAAAATATTATTTTTAATAAAAATCAGTATTCTTTCACTATTGACTAGAAAATCAATCTTCTCTGAAAGAATCCCAAAACATCAACCTAAACTAATTTTGGTATGATAGTTTCATGAATGATAGTTTTCTTATCAAATATTTTTTAAAAAAATGTACAAAAAATAATTATAACATTCACCCATGAGAAGTAATAAAAACCATTTTAGAGAAAAAAATATGTTGAAGAATAAAACGTCTTTACTAAAAATTGAGTGCTTATTTTCGATGAATTAATAAATATATTTTTAGAGATTAGTTACTTTATATATATATATATATATTATAATGTTATTTATTCTATTCATACCCTCCGATTCAAAGGATATGTTATAACAGTCTTATTAAAATAATAATATTTTATGGTTTTTTAAGTTATGTGTTGCATGTTCTATATGCTACGGAACATCGATTTATTCTAATAAAATATTGGGGTGTTACATTCTACACCCATTTAATAAAATATGTCCTCAAAATTTTAATTTGGGCTCAGAAATCTAGGGTTTGATATTTGAAAATTCCTTTATTAAAATCTAACATCATAAAAAGTGTTAATAAACCTTACTCTTGAAACGGGGTAAGGGGAATAAGAATTTCATATAGAATAACAAATTAAACGGTTTCCAAATATAAGAACATTAGTGGGATGTTAAAATATATACATGAAGGAAATAATAAATAATGATAGAGAGTTATAGGGAACATTGATCACAAGAAAGTGTATTCTTATGATAAAGTTAACAACCACAAAAACCATAAATCAATATAGTGTGAAAAAGACCATAGATTCATATGAAATTAATATAATGGAACAAAATTCTCAGTTTCAAGATCATGTTACTAGATTTAAGGAATTCATTTACCATATATACTAAAAAATAAGGAAATATCCTTACTTGGAAAGTATAATTTCTTCCTTTAATCGATTTCCACCACAATCCTATATTTTTCTCCAATAAATGAGTATTGAAGATGAATTATTCAGGCCTAAAGATTTAAAATTCACTTTTAAGTAATCATAATATCAATAAAAGAATGATAATTAATTCTTTTTATCTTTAAATATTTTCCAAAACCAATGGTTAACACAATATATCCAATATGGATAGAAATAATGCATTAATCTCTAAAACATCAATAATAAATCCAAAAGTTCAAATCATTCCATTACCTAAATAGTTAACCTTAATACTCCTAAAAAATATGTATGAATAATATGGAAACCCAAATATTATAATAATTTTATATCATATCCTTCCATTATCATATTAACAGTTATCATGAAATAATTTTAATCATTCATAAATTCTCATACGGAAATGTATGTACCATGATCATATATTCTTGAAATGATACTAATAATTTCTCAAAATAAATTCATAATAAAATAATATATGCTTCTAATAGATAATTCACCCTTTATTAGTTAAATAATATCTTATCTCAGCCACAAAATACTTCTATTAGAGGTTCGGGTTCATCCTTTCACCGATAGATGATCATATGTTGATTTAGAATAGAAAATACTATTTTCATATTCCAGGAATTTATGTGTAATATATATAGGTAGAGATAATTAATGATCATAATCACATAAAAGTTCACTAAAGGTTGAAAAATAATATTTTCATAGGACTCATTCATAAAAATATCCAAATGGAATCCCTAATTCTGGAGTAGAGGATAAATATGCCTTAATTATCATGATTCACTACAGTTGTTGTGATTGCAAAATATTTCTCTTTATCATTTGACTTCAGAGGTTCTTGTGTCTTATTATACTCATTAGACTTGGATTAGGGTATTGATTTATATAATTATAAATCTCCATTCATATATAGCATTGATGTGTGAGTGGTGTATTTTGTTGGGCTCTCTCTATTAATTTCACTGACTGGCCTCTTCATATCACTTCTATATAATATTTCTTGATGTATATGATTCCAACGCTTGAAAAATATTATTGTTCCCTTTAGTCATTCACCTGAGTGATCATTCCAACTTTTTTCAAGTAGGATTTTGAATCTTTTATTCCCTCTTTGTGACATACTATTGGATCTTCCATAAAACTCCATCTTCCTTTTCTTATCACCAGAACCATGAGGGCTTCCAACTTTCATTTTCACTTTGAGTGCACGTTGAATTATTTATTCATAGATTCCAAAGTTCATTATAGATAATACCTTTTGAAGACTGGGTTTAAAAACACTAAATAATAAATCAATTTTAATTTCATATCTGATGATTAAGATATAAGTATACCTTTCATGTCCTGTAAAAATTCATCATAGGTACCGATAGATTCATCGTCGTTCAACTTAAGATCAAGGAATTACTTATCCATTTTTTTAAATAGGATACATGGGAAGTGTTTAATGAAAAATATCATCTTAAAACCATCCCATTACATGTAGAAAAGTTCATCCTCTTGCATTATATTATTAATAATATTTAAAAATTTATCTTCTTCACATTCCAAATGACAAACAGCTAGGAAACATTTTTCATGGTTTGAGCACTAAATAATAGAAAATAAATTTTCCATAACATTTGTCCATTGATTAGAAACAATTGGATCATAATACCCATAGAATGATATTGGATGTTTTCACATGAAATATTTAATGGATTGTTTCTCCCTCCTTAGTGAATTTAGATGTTCAACAAGATCCGCGTTACTGTTCATAGCTAGATATATTTGAGTAAGCATTGACACAAAATATTTCATCATATATCTGAATATATTTGGTTTCTCATGGGTAAAGTTATTACATTATTTGTCACATTCATTATTCACACGATTACTTTAGGTTCTAGTCATCTAATAAAACTGAAATGTATAGTGTTCGTAATAATAGTCTTTGTGAGAAATCATATAATCATGAAAAAAAATTCATAAGATATCCAAATCATGAAACATTATTTTCAATATATAAACCTTATTTTTTATTTAGTTAATTATTGGTTATTATATATAATGGTTTATTAGGAAAATGTGATTTAACACAATCATATCCCCAAGGAGTTACAAACTAGGTGCACGACAAGGGCACACTCACTGTGCACCCGAATGATGATCGATATATACTCAACCAACTATTTTCATGGTTATTACCCATAGATGCATTTGTTTCAAAACTATTTACACTTTTAGTATCCATATAGGAAAGTATTTCTAGAAAAACCACATAATCTATTTCTTAAAAAAACTTTAGGATGTTATACTATACTTAAAACGTATCCCTAGGGTTTTTAGAAATGTTTTATAATACTAATATCCAAAGATTTAACTACGTTTTCCTCTGATACCAACTAAAGTGACCCAAAGAAAACATATATAAATACTTCATACTTTTAGATGAATATTCAACACATTTACCAATAATACTTACATAAGGACCATAATTATTTAGCGTATATCGAGACTAGATACATAATATTCTTATTTTATGAAATATATTCAAAATATCACATAATGATCTTCCCATATATAATTCCTATAAGAAATACCCTTATTAGAACCTTTATTCATAATATTGGGAAATAAAGCATAATAAAGGGTGAGATCAGACCCTCAAAAAGGGTAACCTTGGTAGATATCAATCATTTGAGGATGAGATGATGATAAGGGAATCATGACATATTAAAGTTCATGTTCTATGCATAAAATATTCACACCCAAAATAAAAAATGTAGGCCATGAGATTTGAAATAAATTTATATATAGAATCATGAATAATAAGGGTGTCAAAATATATATTAACATCCAGTAGTCATATTATAGGAATGTGGCATCATAAGCATAATAATTCATAATATTATAAACACAGCTAAATGAAACCATATACACACTTAATATTTTGAGAATAGCTAGAAATTAATCATACTCATACATCCAAATGTGAAAAAATCAACTTCTATTCACGTCCATACATTTTCCTATGAGCATTTTAAGAAAGAAATCAAACTCACACATTAATATGTAAACATAACTATTCGAAATCATGTCTATGATTATCATTATCATCATCTCATGAGATATTAATATGACATAACCTAGTTCATTATAGGTATATAATAGAACCAACCATGAAATTATCATAATTAATTCAAATAAATGTCACAAGATCATATAACACACTTCATATTATCATAACATTACCTATGGAAAATAAATAGATTTCATAAGAAACTAATGATAATAATAATAAACCATCTTGAGAGATAATAACAATGATATAATTGGAACATAACCCTAATAAATCATAATTAACATCAAAGGATGTTATCATAGATGAAAAGTTTTATTAAAATATATTTTGAATAATTCTTGAGGAAAACACCCTTTTCTATTTGGAATCAGTTATTTAAAATTCAAAAATATTCAATATATTAAGGAAAAAAATTTATTTGAAAATAACCTTGTAAACTTATAAAGTAAGATTCAAATTAATTGGTGTTCATGATGGTTGTAAAATATGTTCATTTCAAATAAGTTAAAAGAAAATATTCCTTTAATACTTTTATAAAAAGTCAAAAAGTACCTCATTTAGAAAATGAGAATAATATTCCTTTTAAAATATTTTGTAAAAATTAAATCATGGGTTAAAAAAATGTTAAAAAATCATAGAATAATATTAAAAACATTCATGAGAACATTTTTAGAAAACATGGATATGGAATAAAAATTATTTTTGGCCAAAGAGATAAATAAAGTCAGATTTTCCTTAAAAAGAGTATATCAGTTACATGAGTACTTAAAGGGATGAAAATGAAAGGAATTAATTTATTATAAATAAATAACCATAGTATAATTAAATTCATGATATTATTGAGAGGTTTATCATCAAATTTCAATTTCGTAAACATAATCCTAAACAATTTGGATAAATAATGAGATTATAACATAAAACCCTTACAGATTTGGTAACTTTGGAATCATAAGCCCCATTAAAGAAATAAAATTAAAATGATATGTATATACCATAATTGTTATGATAATAGTCATTAAATTCATCCATGGGTAGTATATATATAACATAAAATATATAAGTGGTGAATATGGCATGTGTCTTAAAGAAATAAAAGTGAGATGAAAATCCCTTACCTCAAGTTTGATTTTCTTCAAAGGCGATTTAACATCATATATATTAAATTTAAATTCATTATAATTCTACACCATAATAATTTTCATAATTATAATTTCATATATTTTCTCCTTATAACATTTTAACACCCATTTATTAATAATTCTTTATTAAAATCATCATTTCTCGGTGTCAACTATTTCGTTTTCATGAGAATTTCAATTTAGTAGTTCCAATAAAAGGATTTTAAACATGGTTCCAAAATATATATAAATTTTAATCTTGATTAAAATATAATATATATTCATTATATATAAATTTAGGTCCTTCTATAAAGGATAGATATAGAAAAATGAATTACATCATTCATGGAGATGATAGGCTGTATGCATGCATAAATGATATTTTCACTTTTTAATGGATGGAATAAAATAAAGTTTAATAATAATTAAACTTTTAATAATAAGTATTATATAATATATATTCATTTAATATATCCTTATTACAATCCAATTAAAATATAAATGAAAAATGAATCACTCTGCTTTATGGTGGTGGTAGTCCACATGTACACACAAGCAACATTATCGTTTTCCAAAAGATAATAATGTTGGAAGGTAGATATGATATTATAATTCTAGAAGAATAATTATGTAATATAAATCATATATAACATTAAACCCATCATAATAACCATCCATGTTATATGATGATGGAAAATTAATTATCACAACATGGAGATGGTAGGCCGCACACACACATGAATGATACTTTCACTTCCCATTTGATGGAAGAGAGGATGTATAAAGGTGGTTTAATAATAATAATAACATTAAATATATTCATAATAATTAATTTATTATTTTATAAAAAATATAATATATTTATAGAAATTGGTAGAATAAAAACATTGAATGAGGTTAGGTAAGACAATTAACTCTTCTTCGGTAGACCTCTATCAGATCCATTTTTAAGGTCCTCGGAATGGTATTTTAAGAATAAAAGAAAATATAATTCAGTTATAGGGAATTTTAGAATATAATTTGGTATGGTTTGATCAAGATATATTGCTTAATGTGGGGTAGAGAATATAAATGAGGGGTGCCCTTTTATAAGTGAGGGGAGGGGCACTCTTGAGACTTTTTAATAGATTAAAATAAAATAAAGTCACTATCAATAAAAATGATTACAAATGGACATATATTCGAATATAAGGTATTATTTTGATTAAAGTACATAAACCAATAAAATTTTTATAAGATTAAGTGGTTTTTAAACCTTATATTTTGGTTCAACCCCTTAGTTAACCTGTTTTATCCTTAACCGTGATAACTCCCTTTTTAGTACCAAAGGGTTATAATTTTACTTATATGGTAACAATTGATCCAAAAATATAAAATTTATGATAAATTACATCATATATTACAGAACTTTTTCACTTCCAAGATTTTTATGATGTTTGAATATTTTAATAAAATATTATTTTCATAAAACATCATTAATGTCATTTTGACACTATTTATTTAATTTGACCAAAAAAAGAACTTCAAAGAAAGGGAATTGAAATATAAAACTTTCATAATTCCTTAATATTTTATATTTATATAAAAAATTAATGAAAAATAACAATTAATTCAATTTATATAACTCTTAATATTTTTGAAATAATTTATTTCATTTTCACTTAATTGAATAAATACTGTGTCGACATTGCATAAAAACTTAAGGTAATTATTAAATTTCAAATAATTATAAATAAAATAATATAATAAAAAGTAATTTTCATTTAAAATAAACATTTATAATCAAAATTATCCTCTATTTATCCTTATAATAAAATTTTAGAGTTATTAAAGCCAATAGAGTGACATTTTGTATTTTTCCTTTTCCTAAAATAGTATAAGGGTCCTAATCCAAGAAATATGGCATGAAGTGACCACATGTTCAATTGTTTTATGCCAATTTACAAACTATAATAATAATATATGTTAAAGGAAAGTGTTGGGTTAATTTGGAGACCTTATCTCATGGTTTAACCCAATTTTACCCATTTTACCCTTACCGAGGTGTCAGATATTTACGATGATTACTATTTATATTGAAAAAAAATAAAAGGTACCTATTTAAATTTTTTTAACATAACTATTAAAAATATGTTTTTCATTTTTCATTATTTTATTTCTAGAATTGATATAAACTAATTCATGATTAAAACAGAAGTCGTAAATAAAATTAATTTTTTAGAAAAATGTATTTTTAAGTAAAAAAATGGTTTTATACCAAATTCAACCATAAAATTGATTCAAATAAACTTAATTTTATTATTCATAATATAAGGGAACTAATTTTATTATTAAACCATTCTAAAAAATGTGACCTTTTAAATTCTGGAAATAAAAATACAATTTTTAATAAAAATCAACATTTTCCACCATTCACAAGAAAATCAATATTCTTAGAAAAAATCCTAGAAATTCAACCTAAGATAATTTTTTTATAATTTCATGAATTATATTTTTTATCAATTTTTTTAAAGTTCCAAGAATTAATTATAATATTTTTTTACAAGAATCAATAAAACCCATTTTTAAAGAAAACATACTTTGAATAATAAAATGTAAACTAAAATTTGACTACTTATTTCATAAGAATTAATCAATAAATTTGTATTCTATAGGTACTATATATATATATATATTTTATAATGTGGTTAATAATATTCTTACCTTCCAATTCAATGCTTAGTCCATAACGATCATATTTAAATAATAATATTTCATGGTTCGTTTAAGCTCAGTGTTGTGTGTTGAATACGATATTGAATATAGTGTTCATTTAAAATCTTGGGTTATTATAGATCGTGTTTCCCGATTATATGTAATTCCTAATACCATCCTCTTAGGACTAGATACTGTTTCTTGATTACTTATAATGCCTTGGTCTTCCCCTAGGAGTTGGCGATAACGCCCAATGACGATTATGACTGCCTAGGGTCATCCACTAGGAGTCAACCTTTGAGCCTCATGACTATCGATCACCTAAGATTTCCTACCTAGGGTTTATCATTGAGTCTGATGATCATGTAAAACCTTATATTTCCCCTCAAGGGTTGTCTTTAGTCTTTTTGACATATGACCTCCCAGGGTTACCTCCTTGGGTTTGGTGTTTTTACATTATATTGGTCAGAATGGTTATACGACTTACTCAGAGACACTCCAATAGTACAAAACTCAGGTTTGGGTTGATCTTATGTTTTATATTGGACTCAATGATTTACAATGGTTATATATTTTCACTTCCAAAATTTATTTATTTATAATTATGGGAATATCACATATGTACATTGCATTACTGATTATATATGAGAACGTGCTAGTTGTGCCCTACTGAGTCGTATTCACACCCTGCCCAGGTGGTCCTAGAATATGGGTACCTGATCAAACTTCATTGATCACATGTTCAGGCTGGGGAGAGGCTTGGATTAGCAAGATAGAGTGGGATAGTTTGGATGGATTAGAGATCAGGATGAGGTGGGGATCAAGGATAGGGGTAGAGCCACATGCACACACACACACACACAGATATATATATATATATATATATATATATTTTGTATATGTGATCATTATGATATGAGATTAGTCTTGATATATGGTCATGATTTTGTATGCTAGTGCATTTATTTATTATTTATTGATGGATATGTTTATTACTTCATCTTACTCTAGTTTTTGTTATGAATTATTTTTGGTTTATTTTCACATCATTGTTCACTTTAATATGGGTTATAGTCTCCCCACAACACCACCATCAACCCTCACTACTTTTTGGGAGCCTTTTGAAGACAAAGAGGCATACCTAAGGTTGTAATGGTGACCCCTACAGTGTGGGAATAGTATAGTGGTCATGGACTGGGGGTGGAATGTTACAAAGTGGTATCATATAATTACGTAAATAACATCATAAAATATTTAATAGTTTTGTTTCTATTATTATTTGGGGATATAATAGACATGTGACATAGTAATGTGTTTGTTCTTATTATATACCTCAGAATGGTGTGTCAAAAGCACCTTTTCAATGAAATTATAGTTTACCAGGGATATGCAGTTGTTATTCTTGGTTTCTGATTTTATAATTTTATAATTTCACCTAGTGTGATTCACTTAGAGTTTTGAGGTCGATGAGGGTTCACCTATTTAAATTGTCACCAATATCTTATATAGCCTTTTCACATATAACTTAGTGGTGAAATTATACTCTATTTGAACATAATATATATTTAATAATAATTAAAAAACATTTTGATCTATGGAGATATGATTTTTGATAATGAATATATAGCCCCTTAGTGAAAGGTATGTATAGAGACACTATAATGTCATTAATGGCATGTGTCTTCTTGTAAATGAACCCATTGTGGGTGATTATGGTACTGGTTTTGAAAATTAATAGGTTTTTATATTTAAAGTTCTTATAATAAACTATATGATTTCTTCCCCTATAGATCCTTGGTGTCATTTTACTTAGCCGATATTTGTGACTATGATATAAACAACATAGATCATCATAGGGAGATTCCATTGGATATTTGTACTTTTCTAAGAAAGTGATCCTTGAGGGGTTTACTCCCATAAGAAAAGGCTCCATGAGGATTGAATTGAGATTTTGTATTCCCGAGGAGGTAGTCCAATATGTGTATTCTTAGTTTGAATTAGTTCTCTAGTAGGTTGTTTAATAAGAATGTGATTTCTTATATAGTTACGTGAGACCCTATATTGGGTAATTGGAATGTGAATTACTAATTGATGTTTGAGATGGGTATAAAAAAGTATTACTCCTGAGTTGTGTCCTATAAGAGATATAAATTATGGGTGAGGTGAGAGAGCCTAGTGATTTGAGATATGAATTAGGGTGGGTTATTCAAGTGTTGTGTCTGAGATGATCTATTCTATATTAGGGCAACATGAGTGAGGGCTTATCCAAGATTTATGAATTCCTTAAAGATGGGAATCACATGTAGATTCTTTAGTTCTAAGATTGATTTAAATGACGTGCTACTAAATATGGGATGAATGCATAGTAATTTATTATCTCTTATAAACATGTAATGCATGAGTAGGTTCCTTTCCTTAAGATCAAGTCATAGGAAGTGGATCAGTATATAGGAAAATCATGACTATTCATTGTATTTTTAGAAGGATATCACCTTGAGTGTGAGTGATTTTGCATCAAAGGAAAATCTCATAGGGTAATATTAGTTGAGTGCATAACCATGTTGAATTTGGATATGGTTTATGATGTGATAGTTGATCATAATCCTATATGTTTGGATCTAGAATGTATACAGAACCACTGGATGCTTGAAATTTTGGAATGACATCAGGGTTGTTGGGTGATTAGATGACATACCATAACATAGGTGAAATGACCAATTTTAAAGAGGAGCACCGAGGATGATTCTTGATAGATGAGATTGAAATTTGGTAGGGTATGGTTAAATCTATAGGCGTGTGAGCCTAGGTATATTAATGTGCAATTCAATGGGATCATGGGTCTATTTTTTGTGATTAGGATATATGGGAGTGTAAAACCATTGGTTTTGGATGGGATTGAGGTGGTACACATTGGTTAAGTGTGGATCCCATATATTATAAATCATTGACTGACCATAGTTGAGAAGAGGGCCAATATTTTGATGAAATTATTATGGGCATAGTTTTTCATGAAGAGACCTACCTCATGCCCTAAAATTAGTAAAATGACCGAGTGATTCTACTATAATAAATTGGATGCATTCCCAGTACACCAAATTATATTACCCACCATGGTCACCTATCATACTAATTAATACCCCCAGAGACTGACACATGGTATTCCGGTGTGCTTTGTCCTCACTCACACACATCCTAGGAAACTTCACAAGAGGTCACTAATAATGAAACTAAATCAATCCAATCATTATTAACTATGGAGTTCTAATCATGTAGGCTCCAAAAAATAAAGATTCACTATGTTTACATGGGTATAAAAATTTTTTCATTAAAGACTCACTTTTATAGGGGTATTACACTCCCCCTTTTAAAGCACAACAACCTCCTTGTGGAACCCACACCTTAAATCTAGATAATACCTATTCACTTCCTCTTGGGTATTGTTTCTGATACAATTTTTCATGACCCAACATTTCTTGGGCCATAAACCCACTCAATTAACCCCATAGGTCTCCTTTAATACCTTGGTTTCCTTCCAAGAACACCACTTTCTGTTACCCACTGAGTTCTCTTATCAAACTAACAACTTTACCCATAGGCCAACACATGTTCCTCTAGTGTTCTTTTTTATCACCCACACACACTATACAAATATTCGTAGAAGGTCACCCATCTTGACACTACTTGATTCTAAGCATGTTTAATGGTGGTATGAAATGTTTCCAATGTTTTTTGGAATTTTTTTAAAAGGGGTTTTTTGGTTCCCAATTGTGGATTTTTGAGTTGATTTTCTAATTTTTTAGCTTTGATTATGTATAGTTTTCCTCTTTGATAACAATTTTAAAGTGGTTTTATTGAGTGATGTTTTTTTGTTTTATGATGTTTTAAAATGGTCCACACTAGAAAGAAATAGGATTTCATGAAAGGAATGCCTCAAGTAGTTATACTAGTGATCTAAGAGTTTTCCATTTAGTCTCTTACTCTGACTAGAATCATGATGAAATGGAAGTTACGTGTTTATCACAAATAATGGATCATTAATGTGCATTATTGAAATGATATACTCTAGTATTAGATGGTGATAGAGGATCTCATGAGGCGATTGAGTGGTTAGAAAATTTTAAATATATTTTTAAATATCAATGAACTCTTGAAGACTCTTGGGTGAGGTTCAACATTACTTTATTTGATGATTTGGGATTAGAGTGGTTGAGGATCATTGTTTACATACAAACGATCAAGGCTCTATCTTGGTAAGATTTCAAGACCGCCTTTATTTATTGGTTTTATCCTGAAAAAGTGATAGTCAAGAAGGTGATGATGTTTTTGGATATTATCCAGGGTGATCATCTAGTGATAGAATATGTTTAACATTTTGCTGGCTTGGTTACATTTTATCAAAAGATGAATAATAATGATGAAAATAAATAATAGATATTTTCTAGAGGCCTTTATCCAGAACTTATTTATTTAATGATTTAGTCTTGCCTGACTATCTATATAGAAGTAGTTTATAAGGTAGTTTTCATTAATTCAATTTTATAAGGGAAACCTGAATATGGAGATGCTGCGATTCTTATTGGAGCTGATAATGCTAATCTGGAAAATGAGGAGGGGAAGTATGAAGGCGATGGCGATGGGAAGAAATATTCTCAACCTACAATTATTTGTTTCAGTAAATAAAAATATAGTTGTGTGTTTTTTTGTTTGTTAAGTCCAATAAAGTTCAATCAAATTGTCTTATAACTTCATATACCTGCCATCAGTGTGGACATCTTGGTCACATTCATAGGTTTTGTGAGATGGTCATTCATTAGAAGAAAAATAATCAAACACAGTTTGAATATGTTAGTAGTTTGTTTTGTCTCTTCCATTGTCGAGTTAACAGTTGATCATTATTTTGGGAACAAATTATTTTTTAATTTTTATTTTGGTTTGGGAATTGCCCCATAATTTGTGCATGATGTTCCTTAATGTATAATGGATAAAGGGTATTTTGAACCTATTTTGTATATTTTTATAGGTTCATACTTCATTAATTCTTGATGCTTGTTGTATTTTATGAATAGTGTGGGACATGTGTTGAGGTTTATTTGATGGATGAAATGGGGATGCCTTGGGCGTAGGCTATGGTAATGGGGAAGAACTATTGGTTTTTCGGTAGGTTGAGAGAGATTCAGAGTTAGTATTTTCATCTGGATCTCTATGAGTGGTGTTCTATAATTTTATCCATGAGTTACCCTCTACGTATTCCCATGACCTAGGTGTAGAACCTTGAAATTCCTTATTAAGGAATGTGCATGTTGGGGTGACTCTATCTCATTTCTTTGAGTGACTTTTTATTGGTGATTGGGTATAGTGACCTTTTGAGTTTTCTCAAGGATGCTCTATCTTTTGGGTTTTTAAGTTGGCTATGATTGTTAGTGGAATCATGTATATTTTGTTATAATCTTCCTTTTGGGTGTGTCGGTATAATGTTTCATCATTTTATAGAAATTCTAAATGGTGTTAAACCTCTTACAAGCCTTTGTGTGTTTCTACCATTCTCTTAAAGATATCATTTTGGATTACTTTTGTTAGGATGTGATTAAATTTGGATATAGTGACCTTAGATGTTCCAAATGTGGTTTTTAAGTTTTTTACTATGACCTCATATAAGATTTAGTAGGATCTTAGGAGAAAATGGTGGAAAAATTTATTCTATAAATTTCAAATTAGATCGTAGGAGTTTCTAGCCCAAAATAATTCTTTTGTTATCTCTTAACTTAAACACATTGAGGAGTCTAATTTTTAAGACCCCTAGTGCATTATTTATTTATTAATTCTGAATATTTAGGTAGTGTTTATCCTATGGAACAGGTTGTTCATGCTAGGTGTCCTTGGTTTTGAGGTTTTATAAGTTGGTTAGTAATTTTTTCTTCATTATAGGGAAGGTAGTCTTGGAATTAGAACTTTTACAAAGTTTTTATGGAATTTATAGGGGTAGAAGGTGTCATGTTGTGGAGTTTGTTACACCCCATATATCACTATTATGTGTGGGTAATTTATGGATGGTTTATCCCCTAGAATTAGATGTATTTTGTCCTAAAAAGGTGAGTGTTTTGGGAATTTTTCTAGGTTTTATAGTTAAGGTTCATAGTTAAACATGATGTGCAACCTAAGTGTATAGCCTATGTGACTCTTGATAGAGGTGATCTTCATGGTTACCACATGATTTATTCAATCATGTTGGTAAACCATGGAACCCAATCAAAGAGGGGTATTTTGTTTTTAATTTTGGATTATTTTTAAATGGGGTTTCCTCCCTTAGGCCCCACATATAGAACACCATGACTTGGAATAATTTCTCAACCCTCATTTGATTATGTAATATCCTTCAAGGTGGATTTTTGGTGGTTTCTTGTTGATTCTACACCCAAATAGAAATGATAGGACTCCCTTATCTTCACTCTTTGGTTTTATTCTATTTTCCTCCTATCCTCTAACCCTAGTGGTCATGTTTGGATGATGTTCTTGGTTAAGGTTTTTAGGAATTGGTTATTTTGGTTTGTACTAGTGGTGATATATCCTAGGAGTTCATTTTAGATGGATTTCATTGAAGGTGACTGATCATATCACGATTCACTATTTTATTTCACCCTTATACCAATGTATTAAACTAGTTTTGTATTGAAACATAAAAGTATAATAATAGATTTTAATCTATGTTTGATTCAATTATTTTGTTTTTAACACTATTAAAAAGATAAATTTTACTTTATTTGATAATTATATTGTAGGTGGAGGTGATTTGGAGGGCCCATGATGAAGAGGAAGAAAAATGGTCCAAAATTTCATGGATCCATGAAGACCTGTCCACTTTTTTTTTTTCATGTTTAGAAATTTACATGCATTCAAATAGGCTCATATTTTGTATTATGGTCCAAAATTTAATTGGATACAAATCTTATGAATAAACCCATGCCCAATGATGCTAGAAATGGGCCCAACCGACCTGATTTTTCCAGAACACCGAATTTGTGAGATGTAAAAAGTGGCGTTCTGTAATATTTCCATATATATAGATATAATTGTCCAATGGATTCCAAATATTTGGTGGAGATATTAAGGAAGTGAGGATACAACCTTCCAATTTTTTCAAAAGGGATATTCGATTTTCTAATGGCCGAAACGTGTGGTACAATTGGTTTGAAGAAATCTGTGTGCCCAAAACCACCTTCCAATTTTCCTATAAAATGGAACCTTGGGCTCTCCATTTTGGAGTTTGAACCAGAGGCAAGGTTCTGCCATTTTTGAGTCCCAAAGGAGTCCCCCCACAAATATTTTATCTTCTATATTCTATGGAAAGTTCTACCTTAACATCTTTCTCTTCCTCCTCTCTCATGGGTTTCTAAACCCCTTGTGATCACCCGGGGAGGAACGTGATGTAATCCCGAGCTTCATGTATGTATTATTTTGAATGATCTTTTAAATTAAAGGTTGTATTTTTTTATTCATACTATCTTTTAATTTAATTGAGTTATATACTGGTATGTTATACTCAAACTCAAATGATCATGTTTGGGTGTACCCTTTCATGTGATGTTTCACACACCGTTCATCCCTTTTTCTTCCCTCATTCAATTGTGGTGTTTTTATGGTTCATATCAGTCAAATGAAATCACATAAGCACTATCAAGGAAATTTAAATTTATTTCATAGTATCACAAAGAAATTACATACAAACCTTGACAACAAATCGAGTTCTTCATGTGTTTCCTTGGTGAGTTTCAGTTATGAAGTCGATCACAAATCACCCAATCATCGGCGGTGTCCGGTGAATCATTGTGTGTTTTCGACTGAACCCTAGGAGGTATCCTAGTATAAACTCAGTAAAATTCTGGTTCTATGTGTTAGAAACTAGGGATTAAAAGATCATAACCCTATATCATGAAGCGATGAATGATGAACATCATGAGAGTACCCCGGGTTGATCACACTTAATTAATTCTGTTAATTTCTATTTTGTTTTATCGATTTCATTTTCTATTTTCATATTCAATCATCAAACCCAAAAGTTTTACAAAACCTAATTACCCTTTTACTTTCATAATAAAACCCTTGTTTTTAAATTAATTATCTAAGGCTCTGTCGAGAGATGACCTAGGGTTGCTGCTATACTGCAGAAATTCTAGTTAAAAATAAACATCTAATTTGACGCACTCGACAACGCGATCAAATTTTGGCACTATTTCCAGGGATCCAATATCATTTATTTTCTTTTTTACTTTTATTTATTTATTTTACATCTTAATTATTACTCTTTTCAATACCCCACCCCCATTTGATTGTTTTTGTTTTGGTTTTCTGTTTCTATTTTTGGTTGTTTTTGTGTGTTCTTCCTCTCTCTATCTCTTTCTCTTCTTCGTATTTTCCATAAATCTCAATAATTCTGTATTATAACATTCTAGTCTCCTTTAAAACTTTTTAAGTGATATTATTCATATTCAATCATAAATGAAAAACAAACTTCACAACTTATTTTCATGACCAGATCTGAAAATGAAAAACTGCTTGAATTTGACCATGAAATTGAAAAATCACTCCATTCAAAATTCAAGGAATATAGAGAAGGTCAATCATGTAATAATAAGGAAACACTTTTGGAACTTGAAGTGTCCCTAAACCAATAAAAAATTTAACCCAATCAAATCCAAGAAAATATGGATGCAAATAATTGAACCTTAAAAGAACTGACCACCCCAGAAGTGGAGTACCAACCTGCGTACATCCAATATTCTGAGGAAGTAGCCAAGTTTGAGTTGAGATCATGCCTCATCCACCTACTTCCCAAATTCCATGGTCTTCTTGGTAAAGACCCTCATAAATAACTTAAGTATTTTTACATAGTGTGATCCACCATGAAACCCCAAAATGTATGTGAGGACCTAATTAAGTTTAGGGCCTTACCCTTCTCCCTTGATGGTGTAGAAAAAGATTGTAAATACTATTCTCCTACTATGATTGGGTGATGGAATGGCCTTAAAAGAATATTTTTTGAGAATTTCTTTCCTACCTCCCAAACTTCATCAATTAGGAATGAAATCTGTGGAATTAGGCAATCCCAAGGGGAGACCCTTCATGAATACTTAGAGAGATTCAAAAAACTTTTCTCAAGATGCCCCCACCACCAGATTATTGAACAACTAATAATCAAATACTTCTTTGAGGGACTTATCCCCATGGATCGTGGAATGATTGATGCTGCAGCTAGTGGTTCCCTAGTTGATAAAACTCTTTATGCAACTTGGGACTTAATAGACAACATGGCTCAAAATGCACACCAATTTTGTACACGAGCTATTGCACCAAACCGATGAGTTCATGAGGTAAGTAATTCATATCTAGAACAAATGGTAGATAAAAATCTCGATGAGATGCATACCCTTATATGGAAATTATCTCTAGTACCAGGTAACTCACAATCTCCTCCAGTTCCATTACACTGTGGTATTTTGTTATGACAATACTCATTTTTTGACCAGTGCCCACAACTTCAAGATTCACCTGAGTCTTGTGCAGCTATGTTCCTGGGGAATCCATTCCAACAAGAACCTCCCTTCAAGAAAGAAATATTCAGGCCAAATCCAATCCTTAGGTGGAAAGCACAACCCCAGTCCCAACAAAGAGAAATCTCAAGCTGCCCCAAGTAGAATTGGTATCAACAAGGCCACGGTATGCAACCTTCTTATCCTTCAACTTCTCCAAACAATCATCCTCCTCCTCCAAAATATAAACCAAGCCTCGAGGATATGGTGAGGCAAATGGAAACCCAGAACCTACAATTCCAACAAACCACACAAAAAACTATTCAAGACCTGAAAAACCAAGTGGGGAAATTGGAAAACACAATCGGTGAGCTTAAGATGCAATGTTCTAGACAACTACCATCCCAACCCATTGCAAATATGAAGAAAAAAGGTAATGTATGTGCAGTTACACTTCATAGTGGTAAAGAAGTTTCTCCTTCTACTGATTCTACACAACAGGTATTTCCCCCTCTTGAAAACACTCTTCTCCAACCATCAAATGTTTCAGGCAAAGAAAAACAAGAAAAAAAGAGTAATAAAATTTTCATTAAGGATTCCCATGAACAATCCATTCCTCCACCTTTCCCTCAAAGACTCACTAAATCTAATAAAAACTTTTATAATGATATTGACCATGAAATAATGGATACATTTAAAAATATTCAATTTAATATTACTTTACTAGATGCAGTCAAAAAAATTCCCCGTTATTCCAAATTTCTCAAAGAGCTTTTCACCCTTAGAAGGAGGATGAAAGGGAACGAGAGAGTCAACTTGTGAAGGAATTTCTCAGCTTTGATTCAACTAACAATGCAAACCAAATGCAAGGATCCAGGTATATTCACAATATCGTGTACCACAGGGGAGACATTATTTTCATATGCTATGTTAGATTTAGGTGCTTCCATTAATGTAATGTCTCACTCTGTGTATAATTCTTTACAGGTTGGAGAGCTTTAACCAACAGGCATTATCGTGTAAATTTCCAATCGGAGTACAACACATATAATAAGAGTGATTGAGGATGTCCCTGTCAGAGTGAAGAATCTCATCTTCCCTGTTGATTTCTACATTATTGAGATGGAAGATACCTAAACCCAAGGACATAACCCTCTCATAATTGGGAGTCCATTCCTTAAAACAGCAAAGATGATCATCAATGTTCACAACGGTATGCTTTCCATGGATTTTGGTGGATAAAAGGTAAGTTTTAATATCCTTGAGGCTATGAAACACCCCATTGAAGAGCACACCACTCTTCCTATCTATTCGATGGAAGTGATCTCAAAAAATGCACACACACACACACTTCTATCCTCAAACCATACTCTGATTTATTTTCATCTTCTTCACCCTTGGATGATTTGAGTTCTAATTCATGTTTTGAGTGTTTTGTGGGTTCTTAAAAGTGTAAATTTTTTCCTTTAATTGATGAGTGTGTTCATTCTGAGGTACCCATGATCGTAAATGATTCTGTAAATATCATTTCAATAGATTCTCTATCTTAAGAGAATAAACATGAGAAGATAGAAAGTTTAATGGACCTCACTCCCCCTAAATCCTCTCCCTCAGTCCAGACACCCCCGATGTTGGAACTTAAACCACTTCCTTCTAATTTAAAATATGCCTATCTTGAGGGTATTGACCAATTGCTCTTCATTATTGCTAATAACCTCTCTCAATAATAGGAATCAAAAATGCTTCATATTTTGATATAGTGTAAAAAGGAAATAGGATGTACATTAGTTGATATTCCTAGGACTAGACCGTCTATTTGTATGCACCATATAATTTTGGATGATGAGGCTAAGCCCGTAAGAAAATCTCAACTCCGGTTGAATCCCACTCTCCTTGAAGTGGTAAAATTGGATGTTTGTAAATTACATGTTGGGGGGATCATTTATCCTATATCTGATAGTAAATGGGTTAGCCCAGTGAAAATTATGCCTAAAAATAGGAATAACAGTTGTGTCAAATGAAAGGAATGAATTGGTTCCAACACATGTGCAAAACAGTTGGGGAGTCTGTATTGACTACCGTCGGCTGAATCAAGACATATGAAAGAACCACTTTCCTCTACCTTTAATTGACCAAATGCTAGAATGATTGGATGGTAAGTCCCATTATTGTTTCCTTGATGGATACTCAGTTTATTTTCAAATCCATATAGCCCCTGAGTATCAAGAAAAGACAACATTTACCTATCCATTTAGCACATTTGCATACAGAAGGATGCCTTTTGGTCTTTTTAATTCCCCTTGTACTTTTCACCATTGTATTTTGAGTATATTTTCATATTACCTAGAGAATTTCATGGAAGTTTTATGGATTTTTTCACAATTTATGGAACTTCCTTTGATAACTATTTGTATCACCGAGGTTCTATCCTCCGTCGTTTTATAGAGAAAGATCTTGTATTAAATTACAAGAAATTCCATTTCATGGTTGAACGAGGGATAATTCTTGGGATGTTATTTCAAAATATGTAATTCAAGTGGATAAATCAAAAATTGAATTAATTTTAACCCTTCCATATCCAAAATGTGTTCGTGAGGTGTGATCTTTCTTGGGTCATGCTAGTTTTTATTGCCCATTCATTAAAAACTTCAGTAAGATCGAACGTCCCTTATCCTGATTATTACAAAAGGATTATGAGTTTGTGTTTGATAAAAATTGTGAGGATGCGTTCAATTCACTAAAAATGAGTCTCACATCACCTCCCATCATCTAGACACCAAGGTGGGATATCCCCTTCGAGCTTATGTGTGATGCCTCTAGCTTTGCAGTTGGGGCAGTTTTATCACAAAGGGTTGAGAAGGCTCCTCATGTCATTGTGTATGCCTCACGTACCCTTGAAACTACCTAGGTAAACTACACAACCACTGAAAAATAACTTCTTTCTATTGTGTTTTCCTTGGAAAAATTTTATTCATATTTTCTTGGGTTAAAAGTGATTGTGTTTTCTGACCATGTTTCCCTTTGATTCCTCTTAAAGAAACATGAATCTAAGACCCACCTCATATAGTGGATACTCCTCCTCCAAGAGTTTGACATCGATATTAGAGACACGAGAGGAGTGGAAAATGTGGTAGTTGACCACATTAGTAAGATTTCAACACCAATGTACCATCATGTTGAATCAACCCTCCCCATTGGATAATTCTTCCCGCATGAGAACCTTTGTGATATTGTGGACCTTACCCCATGGTATGCAGACATTGTGAATTTTCTAGTAACATCTAGGGTCCCCACTAATTTTAGAATTTCACAATTCTGTATAATTAAGCATGATTCTCGGTGGTACATTTGGGATGACCCATATTTGTGGAGAATTTTTGGTGACCAAGTAGTTCGTCGGTGAGTCCGTGACCACGAGTTCACCTATGTTTTGACCTTCTGCCACACTTTGGCCTGTGGAGTCCAATTTGGATCTCAATGTATATCTTGAAAGGTCCTTTACTTAGGACTTTAATGGCCAACATTTTATAGGGTTGCCCATAAATTTTTAAAGTAATGTAGTCATTGTCAATTCACAGAAAATATCTCCAAGAGGAATGAAATGCCCCAATAACCCATGTTATTCTATGAAATCTTTGATTCATGGGGCATTGACTTCATGGGGCCTTTTAGAAATTCATTTGGATTCATGTACATCTTGTTATCTATGGAATACGTGTCTAAATGGGTGGAAGCAAAGGCTACTAGGACCGATGACTCTCAGGTTGTAATTGATTTTGTGAGGTCCCAAATTTTTAGTCAGTTTGGTTTTCCGAGATTCATCATTAGTGATCAGGGTCCCCATTTTTTCAATAGAAACATGAAAAATTTGCTTCGTAAGTATGGGGTTGATCATAATAACTCCATTTCATATCACCACCAAACTAACAGACAAGAAGAAATCTTAAATCGGGAAGTTAAGAGAATCTTGGAAAAAACGGTACAACCCAATAGGAAAGATTGGACTTTGCGCTTGGATGATGCACTTTGGGCATACCATACAACTTTTAAAACCCCAATAGGAATGTCACCATATAGGATTGTATTTGTAAAGGATTTTCACCTACTGATGGAGGTAGAACACTATGCATATTGGGCTGTTAAACAGTTTAATATGAATATTTCAGATGTAGGTGAGCATAGAAAGCTGCCGATTCAAGAGTTGGAAGAAATTCGACATGATTCATATGAGAACTCTTAGATCTATAAATATAAGACAAAGGCTATCCATTATAACATGATTCATCAGTGGATGTTTCATATTGGTGATAAGTTTCTCATGTATAATTCTAGGATTAAGCTCCACCCAGGTAAGCTTCATTCTTGATGGCTTGGTCCTTATACCGTTACTGATGTTTACCCTTTTGGTGCTATACCTATTTTGCTTACGAAGAGTGGAAAACAGATTATTGTCAATGGTAAGAGGCTCAAAAACTTCTATAAGGATTTTCCAAATCATCTCATGGAGGAAATCCAACTGATAAGTGCCACATATGACACCACTTAACAGGCTGTCCCTTCTCCCTACTTTTAGTTATTGTCTATTAATTTAAAATACTTTCATTGAGTAAAATTTAACTTTTAGGAATGGGGGAGGGTGTCATGTCATAGTTAGGATTAAACAAAACAAAAAAAATTAATAATAAAAATAAAAAAATGTGTTTTTATTTTTGATTTCTTTATTTTGTGTTTTTAGATAAAAATTGATCTTAAAAAGAATATCTGAAATCATTTTTCATGCTTGAGTCGATTGTGTAGAAAATTACATTGTTTTTGGAAAAATGTTTTTCAAATAAATGTTGATATGGAATATTTTTCTAGAATTTGTATTTTCGAATCATTTTTAAAAGTTTAATGTATTTTTGAATCTCATGCCTCATTAGCACTGACTAGTATTTTAATCCCTTACCCAAGGAAAATTTTAAGCCCTTTATTGCATATTATTACTTTTAATTACTTTCTTGAGAGTCTAGAGTCATGTAGAGAAACTATAACTTTCCTTGATTATGTTTGAAGCCATAAGATTCAAGTATAGTACATTCACAATAGAGGAAATCGTTCATTAAAAATCCCTTTTTAAAATTATCCTTTATTTTTGGCCACATTTACATTTTATCCTTCTCAAGACATAGAGACTATGAAATTCCTATTAGGTAGCCACATTACAAGATAATTTATCCCTACCTACCCATATCTTGTGTATATTCTTGTTTTATTTTCAGAAAGTGTGGGAGAGAGGGTGTTTCCATGTAAATTCTAGGGAGAGAATCATAGTTATGGGTTGATATAAAGGGTTCATACATTTTACTTGGGAAATGGGTTCACAAGCCATATTACATCATTATTTTACACATGTTTCCCCCTTTATCTCCAAAAAAATATATAAATTTAAAAAAAATTAGTTCTATACAATGAAAAAAAGTAGAACCAAGGAAAAAAATGGAGAAAAGAAGAGGTTTACTCATTATTATTCGCTACATGGTTGTGACCCATAATGTTGGACAATGGGGAGAATGAGTTGGAAGTGATACACTTTGTGAGGGGTTGAGTGTGTACATTCATTGAGAACACTTGTTGAAATTTGACATGTTTTGTACATAAGATATCAAATACTCTTCTTTTTCCTCACATTTTTAAACATTAAATCCTACCAACCCTTGAACCTCAGAATAACATGTTGGAAGTCCTCTTGAGTAGCACACTAGTTTCTGCTGGTAGATAACTGAGAATCTAAGCAATCATATGGTAAGATCACATGACCTATGGGAAAAGAGCATAAATCTACTTATATATATTCCTTGAGTAAAGAGGAAAATTTTTTAGGTGAGGTAGGTTACGACATGTTTCATGGGTGAACGAATGAAGTTGAACAAATTTGAATGCGAGAAAACAAAAAATGATAGGAAAATTGATTCCATAAATGAGACATGATGAATTTCACTTCAAAATAATCTTGTATGTTTTCACACATTTAGTTTAGGAATGGGACATGATTATAATATTATACTTTTCCTAGGAGTGAAAATGTTTAGGTGTGGGGGTGTGATCGTATCACGATTCACTATTTTATTTCACCATTATACCAATGTATTAAACTGGTATTGTATTGAAAATTACAAGTATAATAAGAATTTTCACTCTATATTTGATACAATTATTTTGTGTTTAACAATTATAAAAAGGGTAATGTTACTTGATTTTATAATTATATTGTAGGTGGAGGTGATTTGGAGGGCCCATGATGAAGAGGAAGAGAAATGGGCCAAAATTGCATGGATCCATGAAGACCATTCCACTATTTTTCCTATTTCAAAACTTACGTGCATTTAAATAGGATCATATTTTTTATTCTGGTCCAAAATTTAATTTTCTAATACTCTTATGAAGAAATAGAAGCTGAATTCTTCCCGCAAGGGGCCCAACCGACCTGATCTGTCTAGAACACCGAATTTGTGAGAAGTCAAAAGTGGCATTATGTAATCTGTCCATATCACCAGATCCACTTGTACAATTGATTTCATACTTTTAGTGAAGATATTAAAGAAGTGGGTATAAAAATTTCCCATTTTTTCAAAAGGGATATTTGATTTTCTAATGTCCGAAATGCATGGTACAATTGGTTTGAAGAAATGTGTGTGCCCAAAACCACCTTCCAATTTTCCTATAGAATGGAACCTTGGGCTCTCCATTTGGGAGTTCGAACTAGAGTCAAGGTGCTGCCATTTTGGAGTCCCAAAGAATTATTCCCACAAATATTTGAAGTTCTAGAGTCTATGGGAAGTTCTACCTCAACATCATTCTCTTCCTCCTCTCCCATGGGTTTCTAAACCCCTTGTGATCACCCGGGGAGGAACGTGATGTAATCCGGATATTCATGTTTGTATTATTTTGAATGATATTTAAAATTCAATATTTTATGTTGTTTTTTCATCCTATCTTTTAATTTAATTGAGTTATATACTGTTATGTTATACTCAAACTCAAATTATCATGTTTGGGGTACCCTTTCATGTGATGTTTCACACACCATTCATCCCTTTTTCTTCCCTCATTCAATTATGATGTTTGTGTGGTTAATATTAGTCAATTGAAATAACTTAAGCATTATCAAGGCCATTTACATTTATGTCCTGGTATCACAATAAAATAACATACAAACCTTGACAACACATCAAGTTCTAAGTGTGTTGCCTTGGTGAGTTTCGATTATGAAGTTGAACACTAATCACCCAATCATCGGTGGTGTCTAGTGAATCATTGTGTGTTTTCAACTGAACCCTAGGAGGTATCCTAGTATAAAATCAGTAAAATATTGGTTCTAGGTGTTAAAAACCAGGGATTAAAATATCATAACCCTATATCATGAAGCGATGATGGATGGACATCATGAGAGTACCCCGGGTTGATCACACTTAATTAATTCTGTTAATTTATATTTAGTTCTATCAATTTCATTTTCTATTTTCATATTCAATAATCAAACCACCATGTTTTAGAAAACCTCATTTTCCTTATAATTTCATAATCAAACCCCTATTTTTAAATTAATGATCTAAGGCTCCGTCGAGAGACAACCCAGGGTTACTGCTATACTGCAAAAATTATAGTTAAAAATAAATATCTAATTTGGCATGCTCGACAACGCGATCGGTGACATGATCCCACCACATGAGGTTGGTGTTTCCATTTCATTTCCTTTTATTTAAGAGTTTCATGAATTCTTGACTCTTTAATTGTTTTAGAATTAAGTTAATGATGTATATGATATATAGGTTTGGTTTATCATGGTTTTAAATGGCATTACTTTGTTTTCATTTGTCTTTCTAAGGAAATTTTTATAATTACGTGGTGTTTTGATTGAAGTGAGTATTTTATACATTATACTTATTTGATAAAATTAAAAATATGGGTGTGATTGAGTAATAACATTATTCATTGGGTTTTAAGATAAATAGTTTATTCAAAGTGGGTTTCCCTTTTTGTATAAAAGGGTTTCCATGTTTTAAAGGGGTGGTGTTATTGTCATAAAATGAAATGGAGTTTCCCTTGGGTTATTTTGTTGTGATTGGAGTTGATTCTGACTTTATTTGGATTTTTTTTGTATTCCAAATTGAATTAAAAAGGGGTTTCCAAATGAGTATGATATATGGGATAAGAGAAGGTCTAGTTGGAATTTTGTGTTGTAGTGTTGATTTCCCCCTTGTTGATCCCCCTTGTGCTTATTGATGATGTTATATTATCTATGTAATGGATGATTTATGATGTGGTTCATGTTTTGATGATGTATTGGGGATCTTACTAATGGTATTACGTGAGGTGGGAAAGACATTCTTGTGGTGTTAGACAATGTTGATTTTTTATTTCCATGTGATTAAATTGGTTTATTCATGGAGAATCCCCTTTAATAATTCCATTGGGAGAACAATTCTACTAAGTGTTAAGTATTGGGATAGTGTTAGGATAATTTATATTATGATCTGGCTAGTCACCACTTGTTGTATGCAACACTTGGATAGTGGGATTGTCACTAATGAAACTGGAGTAAATGTGATTCATTTGATGGATATGTGACCGTTAACCTATTGGTAGTAGGTCCACCTTTACATGTCCCATGCTATCCCATCATTCCCTGCAGCTGTATCTCATACTATTTATCATATGTTATGATTTTTTAATATATATTGGCATGTTTGTTTCTTATTACTTGGATAGACATGCATGATATTATTTTTTTCTTATGGTTTAGTCTTGATTTTTACTAGTTTGGTCACATCTGTTTATTTACATAATCTGTGACTTTATTTGGTTGTGTTTTATTTATGGTTTCCCTTGTTTCCTTTCTTACCATTGTGTTTGGTGTGCAATAGATTTTTATGGAAAAGGGGGAAATAGTTTTCAAGTGATGTTTTTAGTCTTAATGCTATTGAAATATTTAAAACCCATGTGTGGGTTTTTTTAAAAGTGTTATGTTTTAAAGGTAAATGATTAGTTTTTAGAAATGTAATTATTTTGGTAAAACATCATTATGAAATGTTTTATAAATTTGGTGGTCTGAGAAAGTGAATGTTTTATGTTTTAGTTTATTCTTATCTAAAGTTAAAGTAAATGAAAACCTATTTGTCTACATTACTTTAAAACCAGAAAACTTATTTTCTTTTATAAAATCATTGAATTGGACTCATGGTGGTAACCCACTGGCTTCATATCACACCCTACATACTCCTTTAAGTTGGTATATTGTCTTCATGTCTTGTATAGTTTCTTCAGTTCCTAGCATCATGTTTGATTCAGTGATGTCTTCCTCTAGAATTGGATGGTTGTTGGGATTGTGGTAGTGATTTTTAAGTCACATGGAGATGATGATCGGTACTTCGGTTTCCTGGAACCGGTTGGCTTGAGTTTTTTTCGGCATCTTTGTTCATCTATTTTCTTCTCTTTTAGATTCCATTGTATCTTTGAGACTTTTTATTTAATGATTATATATTATAAGTTTTTTGGCCTTTACCTTCTTTCCATTTAGTTATACTAGGTTTGGATGTTTATGTTTGGATTCTTTTGGGAGAAAACATCCCCAACACTTATGTTTGATACCCTTGATGATTTTTGTAATCCTGATGGGATCAGGGAGACTCACTGGTTATATGCCAATACAGGTTGGGTGTTGGTCTAGATGGATTCCCATGCCAGTTTGTTAAAAATGATATTAGATCCATAGGTTTCTTGATAAGTTCATAGGTTATTGAGATCCTCCTTTTTTTTATTCGTGGGTTAGTGGTAGAAGGGGAATAAGATATTCGGGACTCAAGTGGTAGGTTCTGGGATTGTAACACCCCAAACTTCCATGATACGCTTCTCTTTGAATAATGCAGTAGCGTGTGTTGTACGCAACTTCGAGTTCTAACACACACCACAACCAATCAAACTAGCCTTTATGAATAGTAATACCCACTTTTTGAAATTTTATAAATTTTATCTTTCAAAATGGAATTAATTTTTGGATTCAAAATATCAAAATTAGCTTAGGATGAGTTTTTGGTGTTCTTCTGATAACTTTCATATTTGGGTGAATAGTTAAAAATATTGTATTTTAACTGAAAACAACCTTTTTAATCAAAATAATTTATAGTGTTAAAATATAAATTTTAATGGTTTGGAAGTATAAATAGATTATATTTTTACCATTTAATCCAATGCTGGTCATTGTAAGTAATTTTACATTGAAATTGGACATAAACAAGTGTCAATCTTTTGATAGTTATTATTTCTTAAAAATAAGCCTTTTGGTTTTGACAACGAGAATTAATTTTAAATTAATAAATGAAACTTCGATGTTTTGAATTTGGTAAAATAGAAATCATTTTTGGATTCTGAATATCAAAATTATCCTAGGTTGAATTTTTGGTATTTTTCTGAAAACTTTCAATTTTTGATGAATAGTGAAAAACACCAAGTTATTGTTTAAAACCAGATTTTTATTTAAATATTTATTTATTTTATTTAAATTTATTTTAGGTAAAAATAGATACATAATACCTATATAAATTCAATGTAATTCATTGGATTCAGTTTATAATAATTTTAGAGATATAACAATTTTATTGAACTTTTTCACCGTCTTTTACCCACATCCTAGGAGAATTTGTAAATTCACATAAAACTTAATTTTACCGCTTCTGTGAGTTGAATTTCAAAAATCCAAGAGACACAGTTAATATCAAGGAGTAAAATGTGGTTCAATAAGATAAAAATATTTTTTGGTGAATAGTAACTTTTTACTTTTATTTACCACGGTTAAAAGTAAATAGGGTAATTAAGGGTAAAAATGATATTAATATTACCCTAACACATGTCCTAATTCTATTGGACAAGTGTATCTCGACCAAAAACAACCTTATGAATAAAATATTGTCATTTAGGTCCACTTGGATTAGAATAGGCCATTTATTATTATTTAATTCAAAGAAGAGTTAAAAGAGTTAAAATCAAAGTTTAATAACTAAAAATTTTTTAATATAGGGTTATTCATAAGATAAATTTGATTATAAATATTCATTATAAATATAAAAATATTTCATACATCATGGTATTTTATTTATAATTTTTAGACATTAAATAAATAAATTTATTTATGACATAATGATGATGCAGTAATTACCTTATTCATGAAAGAATCAAATAAATGGTATTATAAATATTAAAATAAATATAATTTCAAAGTTTTTATGAAATCCAATAATTTTATAGGTGAATATGACATGATATGGATGATTCAATGTATCTTTTTCGAAGTTATCAAGTTTTGATGACTTTAACAGAAACAAAATACCAAATAGTGTCAAAATTGACATAAATTAATATTTAAAACAAATATTATATTATTAATTGATATTCTATTCCTAAAAATCTAAAGTTCAGCCAAAGGACTTATATCATTATAGGTGTATCATTAATGGACCACTTGGGGGGTCGATTGGATATATATAGTAAGTTTATTAACTATATAATATAAAAATACAAAGTGACATGGTAAATGTCAAACTAATTAACTAAGAGTTAAAACTAAAAGATAAGGTTAAACTAATGACCCAAACCTATCTAAAATATATTGGTTGAAATGATTTTGACCCATATCCACCTTATACTTTGAATAATCCACTTTTTAGCCATTAGAAATTGAATATGAATTTATTATAAATTAATACTTTATGTTTTTCCTAAAGAGCCCCTCACCCCCCTTATAAAAGGACACCACTTCTAACCAATTCTTCATACCTTCAAAGCCTTTTGGTTTGGAGAAACTCTTCCCAAATACCCTCTCAACTATCCTCCCTTAATCCTAGAGGTCTTCCTTTAGTCAGAAAGCCAACCTAAAGATCCCTTTTGATCAAATCAAAAGGAAGAACCCGAAGAAGAGGTAATGTTTTCACCATCATCTTTCAAGTTCCTTTCTTCTTCCACTTATTCTTTATTTGTTATTTAAATTATAAAATAATAACTCAAGTATATTATATATAATTTGATGTTATTATAAATATTTCACAACTATATTCATTATTCAATCCATCTTATGAATGATAATGTCACCATGTGTGCGTACATACAACTTACCGTCTCCACGCTGTGGTGTAATTTGTTATTCAACACTATGTTATTTGGATGGATATAATGATGAGTAATATGTATATAAATAATTAAAATAACATAATAATGTCTCTGTAAAATTAATATACCATCAAATTCCACACCTTTAAGGAAATAATATTTTCGCTTGTGCGTACGTACGGATTACCGTCCCCACGACGCGATGAGATTCATTTCCACATTCACCATTCATCGACGATTATAAAAATATATATTACTAATATGTTTGTAATATATGAAATAATAATGTTACTTGATATATATATATATATATATTTACTTACAAATATTTTATTCACTTATTTCCATTCAATACGTTATGAAAACGGAAACATCGTTTATGCGTACGTACGGACTACCGTCTCCATAAACGGTGTTTTCCATTTCACATATATATCTATAATTATATTCTAAATATATATGATATATAAATCATGTTTTATATTCTGGAAGTATTTAAATAATGATCTAAGTGATACAATCAAGAGTAACAAGTTAAAACATGTACGATAAAGAAAGCGATTATTACCCGAAATGTTAATTTAACATGGAAATTATTATTAAATGGGTAGTAAAAAGTCATAAATGAATAATGTATGATATCATAAATATTAATATGGTTCTGGTATAATTTAATAACATACTAATATATTCATACAGAAGGTTAAACGTACCCTTGACTAAAGGAAAGTGCAAGGTAAGGGGTTTTCATCTCACTCCTTATTCCCGTGAGATTCATGCCATATTGCCCCTATTACCTTTTGTGTGGTGTATGTAATGCCCATAATTGTATTCTTTGTGTAATAAAATTTAATTTATGGGTATTTACATATTCATTGTATGATACCTCTTTCATGGGGTGTATGTTTCGTAAGTTACCAAATTGGTAAGGGTTAATTTCACAATCTCTTTATTATCCGAGGTTGTTTTTACGTAAGTATTTACTGGGACATATTTATTATCCATATCCATGTTTTATTAAAGAGTTTTAAAAGGGATTAATTTAAGGTACTTTTTACTAAAACATCATTTCAAATGTTTTAAATATTTATACTTCTAAATCTTTCTCATTAATGTCCATGTCTTCAAAATGGGTTTTAAAGATTTATTTATATGGACATGAATGTTTTTAAAATGTTAATTCCTTTCAAAATTTTCAAAGTGGTATGAGACACTTTGATTCAAAAATTTATTTAAATTACTTCTTTTCCAAATTGTGTGACTTTTAAATGTTTTCATGAAAAAGGGGTATTTCTCTCAAAGAGTTTTACAAATCATTTTCATCATTGTCAAAATCATTTAATGGATTTTAAACTTGTTTTGAAGTTGATTTATCATAATACAAATATTCCATATTGTTTTGAAGGTTTTGTGATATGTTTGACTGTGGATGTGTTATTTTTATACCATTCATGGTTTATGGGTAAAGTATTTACATTTCATATGGTAGTTTTAAAATGAATATTTATGTTATGTTTAGATCTTTTCATATGAGGAATGTATTGGACTTAGTAAGTGATGGGTGGAGCCCGCTATAGCTCCTCGATGCATCGGTAGGTCTCATGATACAAACAAGTGTCTTGGCATGAGGCCTTGCCAAAATCTTATTTTTAGTCTTGGCACAAGGCCTTGGCTATGTGGTTATGATAGTCTGGCATTATGCATTCCATCATTATGAAAGTGGTTAGTGATATTGCATGCGATTATTTGACTAGTAGAATATCCATGTGAATAAGTAAATGGAATTATTTTATTTTATTTTTGCCATATTATGTTGAAGTTCAAGTTTAAAAGGCTTTTTTTTAGTTATACATTCCCTTAAATGTTTATGATTATTTATTAAAGTTTCCGCTATATTGTTATTCTTACTGAGCATCTGAGCTCACCCCTTTCTATGTTTTATTTTTCCCAGGATTCTAAGAAGTTTATTGTGATTGATATGCAAGATTAAGCCAAGGGAATAATGGCATTCATAAAGGATTATTTATGTTGTTTTGTATGTTATAAATTGTAATGTAACATTCATGTATGTAATATATTTTCCAAGACTGCTAAACCGATCAGTCCTTCGGGACTTGATTCCTTGTAATCATGCCAATGTATTAAAATAATGCACCGACTCTCGGTAATTGAGGTCAGGGCATTACAGGGATGTTCTTATCCCACTCTTCCATATGTTGAATCTCAAGTTACCATGGGTGTTCAAAATCCTTCTTTTAATTTTTGAGGTTATGGTGGCCTTTTTATTGAGCTATTATAGCGGGGAGTGCTGTTACTCTGAGTTGTACGTAGATTTCAAGAGACATCCTTGTGAATTTGACATTTTAGAGTGGTATTGGAAGGGTTTTATGGGGTTTATAGTTAAGGTGAATGGTATTTCAAACCATGTTTAGTACTTGTAGACCATTCTGGATAACTTATAGTGGAACTTTCATGGTTGGCGCATGGTTTAAAAAACCATACAACAAAAACATGTTTAGTGGTGAAGGATGTGAATAATTGTTTTTTACCTCCCTTGCTGGTTTGATCCCCTCTTGTATTTTATGGGGCTTGATTATGACTATTTAAGATATGTTTTTTTTTATTTAATGTTTAATAAAACCATTGATTTTTATATAGTAGTTGGGATTATTTGAAAAATATTATTTTGGTTTCTTGAGTTTATTGGGTAAAAAGTTTTGGAACTTTAGTAAATTTTTATGGGCTGTGTTGGTTTTTAAAGAATTAATTTCATGGGTTCTTAGGTGATAGAATTCTTGAAATGTTTCTGGTGAGTTTGTATTTTATTATAAATTTTTTGAAACCATGTTAAAAGTGATTCTAGAAAAAGGAAATGAATTTGGGGTTGTGTTAGTTTTAAAATTATTCATGTGTGTGGTATGAAATGTTTCTAATGAATTTGGGAATTGTTTTTGAAAAGGGAGTTTTTTTGTTTCCCTTTTATGGAATTTTGAGGTGATTTTGTATTTTTTTTGGATTGGATTCTTTGTAGTGGTTATCTTTGTATTTAATTTTCAAGTTCTTTTATTGAGTGTTGTTTTTTCTTTGTGATGTTTTATAACGATACCCTAGGATAGAACTAATATGTTAAGAAGGGAATTCCTTGGGTAGTTGTTCTAGTGATCGAGGGGTTTTTCTTTATGTCTATAACTCTTTCCTGACTTATGATAGTGTGTCAATTCCATGTTATTTCCAAATAATTGATCATTAAAAAGAGTTCTTGAAACTATTTCCTCCAGTATTCTATGGTGATCGGGGATCCCATGCCGCGATTGAGTGGTTATCCAAGGTTAAAGATATTTTTGACTTGCTATGAACTACTGAAGCCACTAGGGTGAGGTACACCATCCCTTTTTTTGAGGATACAATTCCAAAATATTTAAGGATCTATCTTCGGAATATTTCCTGACCATATCATTCAATGGGATTATCCTAAAAAAGTGAGATTCAAGAAAGAAATGAAATTTTTAGGTATTCTATAGGGTGATCAGTCAGAGAAAAAATATGTTGAATGTTTAGAAATCTTGGTGACTTTATCTCAATAGTTGGTTACTGATGATGTGAAGATGGAATTTTTCTTTTCTAGAGGTCTTCGTGCATAACTGAATTCATCAATGCTTCAGTCTTGGCTAACTACCTATATGGAAACAGTTTATAAGGACATTTTCTTTGAGATAATATTATTAGGGAAATCTATGTCTGTAGATTCTATTATTCACACTAGATATATTAAAGTAAATCTAGATAATGAGGAGGGGATTTAATAAGGTTATGGTGATGGGAAACAATATTCTCATCCTACAATTCATACTTCAATAATGTGAAATCTAGTTGAGTGTTTTCAGTGTGGTAAGTCTAATAAAATTTGATATTTGTTTTTTATCTCTCTCAATAATTTCCATTTGTGTAGATATACTTGTCATTTTCAATGTTTTTGTGATATTATCAGGCATCAGAAGAAAAATTCACATGAATTTCTTGAATTTGACAATTTTTTTTCATTATCATTTCCATTGTAGAGTTGGAAGATGAGCATTGTTTTGGGATCAACATCTTTTGTAATTTTTCTTTTGGTTTGGGACTTGTATCATATTTTGTGTACCCCGTTCATTAATTTAAAATGGATAAAAGATATTTTTAACATGTTTTATTATCTCTTGAGATGTTCATGGTTCAGTAATTATTGCTGATTTTTTATTTTATTCATGATTTGGACCACGATTTTAGGATTGTTTGATGGATGACATGGGGATGTATTGGGTGTGGGATGTAGTAACAAGGAATATCTATTTTTTTTTGTAGGTTGAGGGAGATACTGGGTCAATATTTTCTTCTGATTTTTCATGAGTAGGTGTTCTGTGAGTTTATCTCTAAGTTACACTATGTGTAGTCTCATGACCCAAGTGTAGAACCACACCATTTCTTGTTGAGGCATGTGCATGTTGGGTTGTCTCCCTCTCATTCTTTGGAGTGCCTTTTTCCAGGTGATCAGGTCTAGTTACCTTTTGGTTTTTCTTGAGGATGTTCTCTCTTTTGGGTTTTAATCTAGTTATCATGGTTATTTAAATCACGTGTCTTTGGTTATGATCATCCTTTTGGGTTTTCCTATCTCATGTTTCACCATTTTAGATAAATTCAAAATGGTGGAGAGACTGATGACAATGCGCCATGTATTTTTCTTATTCTTATAGAGTGATCTTTTGAGTTCTCTTTGGTTAGTATGTGCTATCATTTGGCTCCAGTGACCTCATATGTTCTCAAGGTGTTTTTTATGTTTTTTACTATGATCTAGTTTTGTATTTGGGAGGCTCTTAGGAGAAATGGCTGAAATATTGAAAATCCCAGTTTCAAAGAAGTTCATAGTAATGGATGTCCCACAATCCTTCTTTATCGTCTCTTTACTTCCATTCAGTGAGTAGCCTCATTTTTATTACTCCTAGTGCATTATTGTTTGGTAAATTTTAAAACTTTTAGTAGTGGTTATCCCGAGGAATGGGTTTTTCATGCTTCATACCCTTGGTTTTTACATTTGGGAAGTGGTTTAGTAATTGATTCATCGTTATAGGGAAAGATGTCTTGTAATTCCCACTTGTTATAAATTAACAAGGACTTTATGGGGGGAAGAAATAGGTATGGTGTAGAGTTTTTAACAAATCAAGTGTCAATTTTATGTGGGGGTAAATGATGGATGGTTTAACCCCTTGAGTTAGTGTAGTTTTAGGATGAAAATGTGAAATTTTGGAGACTTTTTATAGGCCACACGATTAAGGTTCATAGTTAAACAAACCATACAACCTAAGTGTGTAGCCTGTGCAACACTTTTTTGAGGAAATTTGCAACTGTGTGGGTAAACTATGAAATCCACTCTAATAGGGATATTTTTTGTAATTTTATATTTTTTAAATTGTGGTTTCATCCCATAGGCCCCCACTTAGAACCCCATGATTTAGACTCTATTCCAAACCCTCATTTTCTTCTCCAAGATTCGCCAAGGTGGATTTGTGGTGGTTTCTTGGGGATCCTTCACTTGAATTGAATGGTTATGGCTTCTTTTCCTTCCTCATTGATTTTATCCTCTTTTAATATTATACTCCAACCCTCGTGATCATGTTTGGATGGTTTTTTTGTTTAAGGTTTTTAGTAAATAGGGATTTAGATTTTTAATGGTTGTGATCTATCCAAGGGGTTCCTTTATAGTGGATTTCATTGAAGGATACATTATCCCACCACATGAGGTAGGTGTTTCCATTTAATTACATTGTATTTATGAGGTCAATGAATTATTGATTCTTTAAAAGTATTTTTGAATTAAGGTAATGATTTATATTATATCTAGGTTTAGGTTATCATTGTTTCATATGCATTACTAGATTTTCATTTAGAATATTAAGGTGAGATTTATAATTAAGTGATATTTTGATGGAAATGGATATTTTATGAATTTTACATGTTTCATTAAATAGAAAATATGAAAATGAATATTTTATAATTAAGGTATGTTTGTTCATTGAATTTGAAGACAAATTGGGTTTTCAAAGTGTGTTTCAATTTTTATGTCTAAAGGGTTTCCATGTTTCAAAGGGGTGATGTTTTTTTCATAAAATGAAATGAAGTTTACCTTAGGTTATTTGGTTGTGATTTATGTTGATTATGATTCCATTTTTAATTGTTTTTGAATTAAAAATGGTTTTAGAAATGAATTTTAAAATTTATATGATATATGTGATTAGAGAAGGAATAGTTGGAACTTTGTGATGTGATGTTGATTTTCCCCTAGGTGAGCCCCCTGTGCTTGTTGATGATGTTATGTTATCCATGCGATGAAAATTTTGTTATGTGATTCTTGTTGTATGTATGGATTGGGTATATTCCAAAGGGTAGTATTTTAGGTGAGAAGGATGTGATTATGGTATTTTACCTTGTGGATTTTCTATTTCCATGTGATGATATTTTTTTGTTAATGGAAAACATTATTTTATAATTCTATGAGGATACTGAGGATACTAAGTGGGAAGTATTAGGATGGTTCTAGACTAGTTGATATCACACAATGACTAGTCAACCCTAGTTATACGTAACACATATCTAGTGGGGGTTCCACTCACGAGACTAGGGTAAGAGTGATTCAGTTGACAAATGTGTGACTATTAACCTTCGGATAATAGGTCCACCTTTACATGTCCTATGCCATCCAATTAGTCCTTTCGATACTGTCTGATGTTTTTTTTATCATATTTTATGATTTCATATATATATTGGAATGTGTTTTTCTTATTATTTGGATAGACTATCTTGATATACTATTCTTCTTACAGTTTAGTCTTGATTTTGACTAGTTTGGCACTATCTGTTTATTAACATTATTTTTGACCTTATATGGATTTGTGGTTCTCTATGGTTTCCCTTGTTTCCTCTCTTAACTTTGGTTTGGGTGTCTAAGTTAATTTGATGTAAAAAAGGGGAAACATTTTTCAAGTGACATTTATAGTTTTCATTCTTTTGATATGTTATTAAACCATGTGTCAGATGTTTTTAAAAGTGTGAGTTTTTAAAGGAAAATGATTAGGTTTTGAAATAAAATTGTTTTGGTAAAATATTTTTATATATTGTTTTATAAATTTGGTACTCTAATAAGGTTCAATTTTTATGTTTTAGTTTATTCCTATATGATGTGAAAGGAAATGAAAACCTATTTGTCTACATGAATTTCAAACTATAAAAATTGGTTTGTTTTATAAAAGGAATGAATTGGAATCATTGTGGAATCCTACTGGTTTAATATTATAACATACATAATTACATTGGTGGGTATGTAGTATTCATGTCTTGTGCAAGTTTCTTCAGGGATCAGTGTTCGTGTTTGATCTAGTGCCATCTTCCTTAGGAAGCGGTTAGTTGTTATGATCATGGTTGTGGCTTTTGAGTCACATAGATATGGTGATTTTTCCTTTTGTTTTATATAACTGGTAGGATTGTATATTTTTTTGTCATTTTTTATCTTATAATTTATTTTCATTTAGATTATGTTTTGTCTTTGTAACTAAGTATTGAATTATTATTTTTTGTAAGTATTTTTGCCAGCATTTATCTTTGTTTTCTATGGTTATGAAATGTTTGGATATTAATGTTTGTTTTATTGAGGGTGAAACCACCCACAATGGTTATATTTTAAACCTTTTAAACTTTTCATCAACCTAGGGGGATCTATAATTCTCCATGGGTATATGAAGGGGTAGGTTGGGAACCGATCCGAATGGCAGCCCATGATGGTGCATTACATAGTTTCTAAAATATTTGAGGAAAAAGGGGAATTTACCTCCATGGTAGAGGGGAAATTAATAATTTATTGTCTATGGTGGCATTATAACATGAGTTTGTTCACTGACATATATTGTTAGGAGGACACAGTGTCAAAATTTATAGTGGATGAGAGAGGCTCTTGAGGATCAACCCATGTGTGATAATGGAAACTATTAAGGTTTTACATGAGGAACAATATAAGAAAATCCATATAGTGGAAAGAGAACCATATTCTATTAGAGGGTGTGGCCCTAATTAGGAATGAAATTTCAATGGATTCAAAGGGTAACATTATTGTGTGTTGGGAACAAATGGTAGGTGAATTTTTCATGATGAAGCTCAGTTATGAGTTGAATGGATATGATGAGTCATTATATGGGGTAATAGATAGAGCGCGAGCCATATAGGTAAGAAACCATATGGGTAGGTTCATGGGAAAAAAAGGTCAATCATTAGATGGTAGATATTTTATTGGGATATTTTTGAGAAGAATAAATTAGTTTTATCTGGTTCCATAGAGAATTAAAGATTTGAGACTCATATTTGATATTGGATGAAGTCCATGTGTTCAGATTGGGATAAGAATGATTTTGATTTTATCTAAATTAAAATGATTTTTTTTATGTGATGATGATCATTTGAGATCATGATAAATGGTTTTATTTCTTGAAAAAATATCCAAACATGTAATCACAACATAAGTGGTGATTGAAATTTTGTGTGGATGTTGGGTGATCTTCGGACGACTTCATGTTTTAGGGAATTAGGATTGGGCGATGTAATAATGCATCAATAGTTATAGCCAATCATTTTTAGGAAATTTCATCTAGTGAAGGTATGGATGATGTTTTCAAGTGGAATTGGGTGTAATGAGATGGAAACCACACTGATAAGTTCATTAGACCTCTAAGAACGTGTTTTCGATAGGCAATTGCTATAGTGGGTAGCATAATGGATCGAGAATCATCATTTTTGATTTTATTCATATGGTGGGGAGAACCATAATCTTAGAGATAATTTGATTGAATACACCATGCAATCTCAAGTAATATGGGTTCGGGTAAGCCCTATATTGATGTTTCAGTGACTATAGTGAGTGATGTATCAATTTTTGATGAATAGTACACCTCGCATTTGGGGATGTAAAATATGAGATCACTTAGTATGTAGGGATAGAATGAGATTAGTTGATCAAGATTTGGTTACTCTAGTGGGCCAATATTATTGGTTAAATCATAGAATATACTTATTTTGGATGAGATGTACTAAGGTGGGGACGTTCTAAAACCCCACATGCTTTTAAGATGTGAATTTTTTTGTGAATTTTAAATTTTCATATGACAGTAAGTTAATTTTGATAACTGATAATGACATAAAGATTATGAGAATTTTAAATTCTTAAATAATTTATTTGGTCTTGGTATGAGATTCATTAGAGAGCCCAATATTTCAAGCGAAGGTTGGAGAATGGATGAGTGGAAAAAGCTACTAAAAGTTGTACCAGAATCCCTTTAATGGTGTGAAAGGGTATTTACTTCATGAATGTGTTTCAAGAAGGGAACTCATGGAATGAGGAGGGGGGGGGGGGTGGATGAGTAAGTGGTCCATCACCTATAATTTTATAACATTAATATAATTCCCAAGAATGTAGGTGAGGCAAGATCCTTGATAAGAATTTCAATATTTTGAATTAGATGTGGGGATAATTTTTGAAATAGGATTCAAAATAACAATTTTAAGGTTATAATACCTTGATAACATGTAATTACATGAGGGATAGATCTTTAATGGTAGAAGAAGAAGTTGTGGAGGAATTCAAAGGGCTTCATAAGGTGGAATGGGATGGCATAATTACTGCAACAACCATCAGTAATCTTGTGGTAGGTGACTAGCTAGCCTTTGGATGTTCTATAAGATAAGATGCCCCTCTAGGAACCCCAACTAGCCAAATGGACCTTTATAGAATATCTAATGGACCCTGTGTCTTTTTTATATGAGGTTATCCCCATAAATTTTACCTAAGATTCCCCCTCATCCTCTTTTGTGGGTTTTATCCCTTATTTTGACTTATAGGACACCTTAAATGCACCCCTCCCCTTCTATCTTCCCATAGAGGAATTGCCTCTATCTAGTTTTTGATTATGTTTCTGTCACTTGTGGTCTAGATCGCTTTATGAGTCTAATTCTCATATCCTTTATTTTTCTTCTTCTTTCATCATCTCATTCTCTATCAACTATCTCATCTATTATGCTCTATTTATAGGGTGTTCATATTTTTTTTATTTCTTTTAATTCAAACTGATAAGGCAGACGATACTTGATTAGTGGGTTCATCTAAGGTTATAGTCAATGATCCATAAGACTAACCCACATTATAGTTTAATTTTTATAAGTGTATGGGTTATAAAATTAGATTGACCAACATACCATAAGATATAATTTATGAATTGTTTTCCTTAGGTTTTATTAATAATAAACCTATTATAAATTGTTTTCCATGTGTTATAAATTTTAATTTGAATGGTTAATCCATATTAAAATTATTCCAAAGGGGTTATTATTCTTTGAAACCAATGAATATAAAAATGGAATTTCAAAACCATCTGTCAAATGTGAAATGCAGTTGATTTTGGTTTTGGTATTTCAAAATGGTAAATTGTCTTGTGAAGTGGTGAACGTTGGGTTGTATCAATTAAATGATGATTGGGGTTTTAATCAAATTAATGAAATGAACTTCATTTTGAAATGGGAATGAAGAAATTATTTGGATATATTGTGATGGTCCTTTGAAATGTCATTTGTAACTTTTTTATATTGGAAATAGGAATTTAATTTTTTTGTTTTGAAATGAATTTGGGTAATGAATTTTGAACTTGTTTTAGTATTGGAAATGTTAAAAGGGACATTTATGACTTGATTTTAGTTAATTTTGTTATATAAATGTTGTATTAAAATGTATTCAGGTTTATGATAAACCTAGGGTGGATGCTTACCCCAGGGGACATTGGATTTCTGTTTAACCTGGGGTGAATAATAACCCTAGGTGACAAGGGATTTTATAGTTATCCCAGGGTGAATGCTTCCCTAAGGGGATGGATATGATGGTTAATACTGGGGTGAACACAACACCCCAGGTGGACAATGGGGATTTTGGGATAGGTATATTATCCCTGAATTCCATTTTTTGGACCAAGGATAGGTATATTTTCTCTATTAGGGAGTGATATGGTTGGCACAGTCCAGAAGAAATAATCAGAGACAGCCTAATAATTTCCAAAGTAGGTATTGCACTATTCTCAGTGTGAACCTTTCCCCTACGTTCAATGTTTGTTTATGATTTTAGTTTTATATGTTTAAATGTTTACAAATGTAATAAGTTATCTTAAGCACTAATCTTTACATAGTTTTGGACTTGTTATTTTAGGGACTCCATTAGTGGTGGACTACTATGTTGTACTAACTCCATTCTCATGCCTCCATGACACTTGTGTACCCAAGTAGATGATTATTTGATTGAATTTCATAGGTTTTTGTAAATAAATATTGCGTGAGGGTGTGTTTTGAATGTTAGGGTAGCATATGGTGATGCGAATGAGCCAGAATTAGGACCAGTTTGAGTTGAGATTTTAGTTTACTTTTATTTTGTTTCACTATTATTCACGTATATGATCCAACCACAAGAGATATATCGGAAATTTATAGCATTCCATATTCTATAGGATTTTGAAACTATATTTATTTTATCAGCACATTCATGTTTATCCATGATATTTATCTGAAATAGTTTATATATTTTTATAATTTCCATTTCTATCGCTACTCTGAATATAGGGTATGGTCTCCCTATGGATCCTTTACACCCTTGTTTCTAGTTGTAAGCCTCTAGAATACATGGAGGTGTGCTTGAGGTGGCATAACGACTACTGTTTATCACTGATCTATAGCCCAGGGTGGTAGAAAGTTATTGTTAACCAAGTGTTCAGGTCGTGAAAGGTTATGAGGTGACTGTGTTTTTTTGAGAAGGGGTTCTTTGGAATTTTTTAATGTTGGGGGGTTTCATGATTTAGATGATATGGGGAGATTTTGGGAGGAACATTTTTGAAATTATCCCCCTCCCATCAATATCATTTGATTTCCTTCTACTAAGGTTGATTCAAGGTGTGTTTTTATAAAAATTAAAGGTGATTTCTTCTATTTTTTCCACAATTATTGGTTTCCACTACTGTATTTGATATGTAAATCAGTTTTGATTAGTGTTTTGGTTATAATTAAACAGGGTCATGGTGGAATTGGTCAATTCCAATGGGTATTTTGATCAACTTGTGTAGAAGACATCTTGAGATGATGTCTTAATACCACCAAAATCTATTTTGGTGAAGGTATGTGAACCCATTCATTTATTTAGGGTTTACATAAATTAAATTAATTTATATATTCAATATATGCAGATTGTTAGATATTTTTCTTGAGACTCTCCCAGGAGGGAATTGCAGATTTTCTGTGCATGTTTGGTTGTGGTTTTTATGCAACATGAGAGATATTGACCTTTTTATCATTATTCCTATTTTTATTATTTATATAATTAATTAATATTGATGACCTCAATTAATGGATTTTCATTGAGTAGGTTCAGGTGAATGTTGGGAGTTGGACACACTCCATGGATCATAGTGTTAGTGAGCAGTTATATCCCAGGAGAGATTTTAGGTATTATGCCTAATTAAATAAAATTGTAAATAAAATTAAAAAAATATTATATTGTTTTGAATAATAAATTTTAAATAAATTTTAATAAGTTATTGGATGTTTTTTCTTGATATAGGATATCATGATGTTGATACGATTTTGGATGGGACTTGTAGTGACAATCAATGGATGTTTGGAATTGGATGATCTCGAGAGAGAGTTTTCGGGCTAAGTTTATAAAGGTAATAACTTCTAGTTGAGGTAGACAGTCTTTGGTACATGACCTTATGTTATTTTTATTTTTATATATAGTTGGCGTCTGGTTTTATAGTCTCTCCACAAAGGGTGATTGGCCAATTTAATTTAAAATGAACTGTTTCTTTAAAATGATTCATTAGGATTGAACATAGTTCCAAGGGTCAAGACAGACCCTTTTCATTGACAAGATTCCCTAAACACACCCCCTTAATTTATAATGAATTGCTTATTTAAAATTATTTTCCTAGACTAAACATATTAGAGAGATCCATGATGTACCCTTATGTATGGAATTTACTCCTAAGACGCTGATGGATGGGGCCTTGATTATATTATTATTCCTTAATATACATAATCCTTGAGGGGTGTAAGTGAAATTGGTTAAATAAATTAAAGGAATTGGATATAGCAGACCTAGTGTTATGTGTCCATAGTGACCTCTAGATAGAGGTGAGTTTTGAATTGAGATGAAAAACCTAGTGATTGACCATGTGAAAAGCTTGATATTTATTAGAGTCATTTGGAATGAAAAATGAAAAGGGAGTGAGATTTCCTCACCCACTGAGATGCGATTACTTGTGTGGGTAGACCTAATGAAGAATGATGGATGGGTTGGGTGTTTAGAACAACCTAGAGTGACTTGGGAAGGGGATGGGATTACGACCGTCAACCTTTAAAGGTTCTCCTTATGAGGACAATATAATGATCATGATGGGATTAAGAGGAATGTTTCCTTTGAGTGACAGGTTTTGACCTATGAAATTTGGTTGAGACTAGAGGACCCATGAGGGTTTTCATACTATGATGAGACCCATAGGATCCTGGTGGGTTCCTAGTGATGTATTGACCCCATAGAGGGTGTGTGTGCGAATAAGGTAGTGATGATTATGGGTGTCACTTTTGAACCCTAATCGATGATGATCCTAGTGTTTATGATTTCCTTTAGTTATTTTCCTTTGAATTGGAAGTTATTCATGATATAATTGATTTTATAAGGACATACCCCTAGGAATCAGTGATATCACCTATGACTATAGGATTACTTTGACCTATTACTTGGATCTAGATGTTATGCCTAATGTTATGGTTTTTTAGGTCATCCATCTAGGAATTATCTTGGATCTTGATAACTATTATAATTACTAGGTTTACCTCTTAGGTTCATCATTGATTCCTAATTACTTTTGACAACCTAGGATCATCCTACTAGTGGTGGACAATGTTTCTTGATTACTTGAAACACTTAGGATCATCCTCCTGAGGGTTAATTGTGTATCTTAATTGATTGGACTGCCTAGGATTATCCTCCTAGGGGTTAGAACTATTTTCTAATTATTTGAACTTCCTTGGACCATCCACCCAAGGGTCCACAATGTTTCCAGATTACTTTTTCTGTCCGAGGTCATTGCCTTATGACTCATTAATGTTTCCAAATAAAGATTATGAATTATTAGGTTATCCCTCTAAGAGTAGGACATTGATCCTGATGACTATTTATTGCTTATAATTACCTCATGGGGGTCATCCATTAAACCCAATGATCATGAACCACCTAAGATTACATCTCAGGGGTTGTATTTATGCCTGATGACTTTTAACCACCTAGTATTACCTCATTGGTTTGGCATATTCACCTTATATTAGTTAAAAATTTACATGAGATGCTCAAAGACTCCCTTGCACTGGATGAAGTATGTTTGGGTTGATCATGGATGTTACACAGGGCCCGAGAATCAAGAGTGGTTATATATTTATGCTTCAATAATTTATTTATTATTACAATTGAGAATACCACATTTGTATAATACATTATTGATTATGTATGGGAATATGCTGGTAGTACCTTACCGAGTTTTACATATACCCTTCTTGGGAAGATATAACACTTGGGTAACTACTAAAACTTCACTGATTGTAGGTTTATATTGAGTAGATTGATAGAGTAGCATGATCAAGTGTGATAACTTGGATGGACAAGAGATTGGGATGAGGTGAGGCTTAGGGATAGTAGAAGAATCTCATTTTTTTATTTTATTTTTTATTTTTTATATGTGATCAAACTGGTGGGAAATGTTTCTTAATGTATAAACATGAGTTTGTATGCTTTCACATTAATTTATTTTTTATTGATGGATTTTTTATTACTTATGCTTACTCTAGTTTATGTTATGGACAATTTTAGTTTTATTTTCCTATTATTTCACACTCTGATATGAGGGTATAGTATCTACATTATACCACCATAGTCCCATAATACTAGGTGATATCCTTTAGCATATGGGGAGGGGCTCCTGAGGTCCCAATGGAAGCCCCTATAGTTTGGCCACTGCTAAATGGTCGTAGACTGGGGGTGGGATGTTACATCTAATAAGATATATTCCCACAAAATGTAATTTTTTTAGGTTTGGATCACATAGTATATATAAATTATTTTATATTTAATGAGAATAAATTTTACAAAGAGTGAAAGGGTTTAGATGTAAGAGCATAATTACATAATGATTTATCATATATTTTCACCCTTATACATATGATTTACATTATTTATGGGGTTTTTATCCCATCATTAATTTATTTTTTATTCCACTTAAATTTTCTATTAATTATTTTAAAATAAAATTTACATGGTGAAGTTACTATATTTATTAGTGTCATAGAAGGATTAGTTATTTTTTATTAAGGATTTAATGGATAAAAATTTAAAATGGGCTGATATTTTCCACTAAATTGTGTTTGGTTTATATAGTTAATTGTGTATCATATCTTAGGTATTAAGTAAAAAATTGGATTATTTTACATAGTAAACCAATTAGAAAATACTTTTGTATTTTTATCATAACATTAACTAAACTAATCCAAATTAAAAAATTCCATTTTAATGACTATATAGACATCATGATAGAATTATTCAACTAGGGAGAAATTTGAATCCAAGTGTATGAGGCCCAAAGAGAGCATAAAAATGATAAAATTATTAGTAGAAAAAATTGACCCACATACTGGAAATGGGAAATAACTTTGGCTAGAATGGTCTAAATGGAATGATTATAATGTCATTGAGAGTATAACTCAAATAAAAAAATCCCATCAAAGTTCAAGTCAATATCTTTCCAATAAGCCGAATTTTCATGTGCTGGAAAATAAAGGAACATATTAATAAAGTAAAATCGACCTACTAGGTAGTTCATTGACTTATTTAATTGAAAAACTGATTGAAGTTTTTTTAAATAGAACCTTATTCTTTATTAGGAATGGTTAGATGTCCAGGGTAGAGGGAGAGTTGAATTGGAGGGATTTTAATTTTCATTTTTTCTTCATATTTTACATGTATTTCTAAACTCTCAATGGTCAACCTAAGAAATTGAACTTGATGAAATATTGATTATTTATATATATGTGGTGTTTGGTTGTTTTTTTATTTTCATGTTGAAAATTATTTTTTTCAAGGGTTATTTTTTATTTTTGAGTGTCATATTTTTATATTGATCTCATAATTAAAGTATAATTTGTTGACCATTTTAATCATTGGATGATCTATGAAAAAAACATTATTTACCTTTTCTTCCATCGTTAATTTTTGTTTATAATGGATATATTGGTTTATTGTTCTATTAAGAACTTACATATTATATAATATTTTAATTCATATAAAAGATTCTAGAAATATCAAAACATAATCATCATATTATGTTTTATATATTACTCACTTAATGTGTTTGGAATATAAGTTTAAAATAAATACTTGATTTTATATGGTCACCATTAATCAATATCATATGATTTATCTAATTCTTAGGGGTAACCTAGTAAGAACTCAGTTTTTATTATGGATATATGTGGTAATAATTTAATTGACTAATATTTAATCTATCCATTCAAATAGATAAAGGATGAGAATTTATGGAAGTAACTTATGTTTTATCATGTTTTATAGTTTTTTTATTTATTTGTTTAGATTATAGTATTGAAATCTTAAACCCCCATATTATTTTCCTTGTTTCTAAATTTAATACAGTACAACGATTCCTAGTTTATTGATCTTTTAATTACATAGGAAATGACCTAGTTTACACTATATTTCTATCATAGTAAACTTAAATTAAATTATATTTGTTCAATAATTTGATCAATAGATTTATTTTTTAGAACTATGTATTTATTTATATTATTTTTAGGTTCAAATAAGAAGTACTTATTCTTAAATACCAGAAGAACCCCCTCACCTATAGGGTTATAACTATTAAGACTGATGTTTTTACTTGAGAATGATTTTGATAATTCTTGGGTTTTTTGGTCCCATTAATATTCTTTTTTGGTTCTTGGATATACTTGGAAGTTTAATCATTCTTAAGATCAGTAAAATCAGGAATCATCAAAAGTTTTAGTGGTTTAGTCCTTATTACCATTAAAGGAAGAGATATCAATTTCCAAAGAGAAAATCTTATCTTCCTCAAGTTTTTAAATGATCCATTAATTTCCATTAAACACATTGGGATATTCTATTTTTATACCTATCATTTAGTTTGTCCATTTTAGTTTCCTAGAATGATTTGGTGAAACATCCATGTTTTGGATCCTCGAGCACCTAAAGGGTAAAATGGTTAATTAATTATAGTAAACAACTTTGAAATTTTTTTGAGGGTCCCATTAAATATAGATAATGGTGTTTACATTTGGTGAAAAGTTTGGAAAATTTCTACGGATATTGTATATTAAAGAGTTTTTAATTAAATAAATAATTAATTAAATTAATTCAATGCATGCTAATGTTATCAAGGTTTCAATATGTCCCAAATAAGACACTGGTAGAAAATATTTCACCACCATTTTTATTGGGTTGAGGGGTTATAAATTAGAGTTACATAATTTAAGACCTACTTTCGGGCCCCTTTCTATAAAAATTTATAATATTCAAATATTATGTTAATATCTATAATCAAAGGTGGATTATGGTTTAGTTCATTTTTTGAGGAGGCGAATGGTATTATTCTTAGAGAGACGGTTGACCCACATTGGGGTTGGAATCTAATTTCTTATTTTTGATCAATAGTCTTGTTTTTTATTGGATATTTTACTCTAGTATTTTTTATTCACATTTTTTATCAATTAATCATTATTATACAATTAATTTGAATATTTTAGGAATTTTCATATGATTTTCTGGAGAAGAATAGAAATTGAGGGAGGCACATGGTTTCCAAACCACCATAGACCACTATTTCGATTATCATTCTGATGACGTGTGGTAGGCTAGTGCGGTGGTATTATCACTATGCTAAGTTACGACATTAATAACTAAAGTGGACATTAGTTAAATCGTATGCTTATAAAATACCTAAACAAATACCCAACAATGGTACTTGAACTAACATGCCACAAACCTAATCCACATTCCCGATCACCATATACTGACACAAGTGTTAAAGGGTATCACATGTGAAAAATGGGAAGGATTTACCCTTTATAAATTAAAAAGAATAAATTTTAATAAACAAGACATATCATTAAACAAGCTATATATGATTTTATTATAGAAAACCAATATTTTCATACATATATATTTCATCATAATAGATTAATATCTAATATATTTTTCAAATACACTCCCAAGGATCATAAATGTTTTATGTCTTTAGAGACTATATACACAATCTTCTTATTTCTTTAAATATATTCTATATCTCCTACAAAGATATTCCCATATTGTACTCTTATTATACACACCATACTTAAAACATTTTTTCATAACTTATGAAATGGAAATATAAGATATGGTGAGCTCATATTCCCAGTAAGGGTGAATAGGGGAGATATTAATGATCAATTAAGAATAACATGAGCATAAACATATGAGAACACGAGCTAAACATTTGAAAACCATACCCAATATATCATAGATCATAATCATGAGTCATGAAACAAATCTTGGTAGTTTATAAGATAGGAATCCTAATGGAATCAAAGAACATGATCAATGGGAGAATAACATAGATATAGGAATATGAGAAAAACATAAGCTTATATCATTTTAAACATGTAAAAATAAAAAAAAGTTCACTCATTATGGTAAGGAAATGAAATAAATCGCTCACATAAATTTATGAACATGAAATAATTTCCACACATAATATTATGGAAATAAAATATAGGTTCATGCATAAACTTATGGACATGAAACCTAGGTCCACACATAATCTTATAAACAAGATGCCCAAGTCCACACATAAAATTGTGATGGTGAAATCAACTTCATACATAACATATGAGTATAAATAGTTATCCATCATTACCCAATGCATTTTAGGGATATATAATTCTAGGTCCACCCATCATATAATTACAAATCCATTCACATATACTCCACAATATCAAAAAATCATTCATCATAAATTAACCCGTGGAAAATAAAACACATTTCATTGATATTTCATCATCATAACCAAAAACCATCTAGATAAAAAATAAAAATGGAATCATTGGATAATATCCCCATTAAATCATAATTAATATCAAAGGACGTTATCATAGAAGATAATTTCTTTAAAATATCACTGATATATTTCTTGATGAAAATAACCTTTTCATATAGAAATAACTTATTTAAAATGTAAATTTTACAAAATATTATTGAGATTATTTTATTTAAAATTAACCTTGGAATCATGTAATGTAAACATCAAATCATTGAGTGGTTATGACTATGTGAAATTCTATTCATGTTGTACATGTTAAAATAATGATTCATTTCAAATTCTTAGTAAAATCTCAAAAGTAACTCCTTCATAAAATTAAAAGAAGAATCATTTTAAAGATTTTTTTTAAAAATTATATCATGGGTAAAAATTAATTTAAAAAAATATAATATTATATAATTATTATTGTAATAATTTTAGTTAACATGGTCTTTAAAGAATAAGGATTTTTTAATAAAGTATGAAATAAATAGATTTCCTTAAAAATATTTTTTTCAGTATATCAAGTAATTAAAATGAGGAAATTGAAAGGAAAAATTTAATTCTCTAGAAAGAAAAATTATATAATAAAATTCATGGGATTATTGAGTGATAATTAAATTTTATCATTGGTAATGTAACCATAAAAAACTTCGATAAATAATGAGACTGTAACATAAATTCCATACTACATTGATAACCTTTGAATCATAATCACTATAAAATATAGAACTTGAAATAAAACTTAAAATATAATGAACATAAAAAAATTCATGATATATAATTTCAAAGGTCAATAAATATACCAATTAAAATAATATAGGTGTATAATATGACATATGTCTCCAAGAAGACAATTTGAGATGGTAAAACTTTTCCTCAAGATTGACTTGATTTGAAGGAACTTTAACCTCCTAAAAAATACATTTAAATTTATTATAATTTTATACTAGAATCATTTATATACTTATATATCTTATACGTTAAAATTATAACATTTTAACACCAATTTATTAATAATACCTTATTAAAATCTTTATTTTCGGACATTAACTATTGCATTTTTCATGATAATTTTAGTTCCGAAGTTCCAGTCCTTGTATTTTGATCATGGTTCCATCATCTTCAGAATATTAATTATGATAAAAATATAAAATATAAAATATAAAATATATTCACAATATATATACATATATATATTTAGAGTCATTCATAAAATATAGATATAGGAAAATGAATTACACCAGTCTTATAATTTTATAATGGATTGTAAGACTGGTAGATTGATATGATATTATAATTTGAGTAGAATAATTATTTCATAAATATCATATATAAACATTAAAACCATCATAATAACCATCCATGCGAGTTTGAGATAGAAAATTAATTATATCACTTTTTAGAGATGATAAACCATATGTACACACGAGTGATACTTTCAATTATGATTTTATGGAAAATAGGGTGAATAAAAGTGGTTTCATAATAATAATTAAGTCATTATCAAGGAAAAGGATTACTTATTATTTTATAGGACTCCTTTAGATTCCTTATCAAGGTCCCTTAGATTAATTATTCAATGAGACCAGAACTTCTAAATCATATGTAGGGAAGTTGAGAAGATAATTATGTAGGGTTTGGTTGAGATAGATGACTTAAAGTTGTGAAAAGAAGATAAAAGAGGGGTGACCTTTTATAAGTGAGGATAGGGGAATTATTGTAATTTCATAAAATATTAAAATTTAATAATTCCATTCACCAGAAAAATGATTCAACATTGAAAAAGATTGAAAGTGAACATACGTTGTGGTTTAAATCCAACAAAAAAACAAAATATAGACATGTTTAAGTGGTTTTTAAACCATATCATTTGGTTTAAACCCTTAATTAACATATTTGACTTTACTGTGGTAACACATTTTTCACTATTTAAGGGTTATAATTTTACTTATAAGGTAAAAATTGTCTAATTAATGGTCAAGGGATGATATTTTTGATATTTTCTCATCATACTTGTCCTATTTGATGTTTTTTATGATTTTTAAATAATTTAATAAAATATTATTTTTCATCAAATACTATTAATTTAATTTATGAAACTATTCGCATAATTTGGCTTTTAACACAACATGATAGCGATGGAGTTGTAATAAAAACCTTCAAGACATCTATAATATGTTATATTTATCAATAAAATTCTTGAAACAAAATAATTCAAAAAATTGAAATAAATTTAATATATTTTAAATCATTTATTTTCTTTTTCTATTAGTAAAATAAATACCATTTCAACATTGAGTATGCATATAGGTTAATTATTAAATGACTAAAAATTTAATAAAATTACCATGACAAATAAAATTAATTTATATTTCAATTAAACATTTATAACTAAACATACCCCCTTTTACACTTATGATAAAATATTATAAATTTTAAAGACAAGAGTCTGAAAGTTTTGAATTTATCTTTTACTTATATTAACATAAAGGTCATAATAAAAGTTATTTGGAACCAAGTGTCCATATATTTAATAATTGTATGAAAATGAATGAAATACACCCATAAAATAGGATAACATTAGTCTTTATATCAATTTTAAAGCCTTATCCTAGAGTTTTAACCTAAAATAACCTATTTTACCCCTATTGTAGTGACAAGTATTTACCAAGGTTACTATTCAGAATGAGAACAAATATAAGGGATATATTTTCTAAATTTGGATCGCATGATACCAAATATAGAATCCATTTTTTCAACATTCAATTTATATAAGTGATATTAATTTATTAAAGATAAAACCGTAAAAACGCAATGGAAAAACATTTAAAAAACACCTTTTTATGTATAAAATTGTTTTTATACCAAATTAAACCGTAAAATTAATTATAATAAAGTTAATTGTATTATTAACAATATAAGAGAAATATTTTTCTTTTGAAACTAATTTAATATAAAATTTAACTTCGTAAATTATTGAAATAAACATAAATATTTCAATAACAATTACTATATTTTTTCTATTCATCGAAAAATCAATATTTTAAAACAATTATTTAAAATTTAATGTAATATATTTTTGTCATATTTATTTGAAAAATTATTTTAATTTTATGTTTTAAATTTTCTAAAAGTTTCAAAAATTAATTATTACATTTTCTCATAAAAGAAAATAAAAATCATATTGAACGAAACTTATTTTTGAAGCATAATAAGAATTTAATAAATAATTTGAATGATTATTTATAAATAATTTATTGAAAAAATTATATTTAATAGGAAATTTATATATATATTATAATGTGTTTATTCTTATTCATTCCCATTAATTCAACAACTTGATCATAACAACCATATTTTAATAATAATATCTTGTGTTTTGTTTATGCTCGATGTAGCATGTCACATATTCTATAAAACATAATGTTATTCTTTTTATATCTTGGGGTGATACATTCTCCCCCAATTTTTAAATTTCACCCTCATAATTTGAAACCGTTCTCAGTAATTAGTGGGGTTTTCATTTGAAAATTTCATTTTGGAAAACCCACATTGTAAGAAGGGTTAATAAAACTTCCTCTAAAAAAGAGGGAAAGGGAAATATAAAGGTAATCTGTAATAACACAAAACTATGTTTAAAAATAGGATAATGTTAGTAGGAAGTGAAAATATGGAAACAGAGGTGAAAAATAATTCCCAAAGAAAAATATGGAGTGATTGAGAACATGTACAAGTGAAATATAAAAACAAAAAAAACCATAAATTTATGATCAGTGAAAATACCATTGATTAATTATAAATTAAGGTAAAATTATTACATTTTATTTAAATATCATTTTCCAAAAGTTTATGGATTCTTTTATTATCAATATAGAGAAAATAGTAGAATACACTTACTCGATATATTTTTCATTTCATAAACACAATTTAATTTTTTTTGTGCTTCAGTCAATTTCCACTTCATATATTACTTCATGAAATGACTATTCAAGTTGAAACTTTAATGCCCGAAATACTAAAATTAAATTTTAATAGGTCATACAATCCACAAAATAATTAAAAATCATTCCTTCTATCCCTAAATATTTACCAAAATGAAAATGGTTGGCACAAGTTCCATAATATGGATAAAAATAATAAATAACTCTATAAAACTTCAACAATAATACCCAAAGTTCAACATAATCCATTCCATAAATAGTTAAACTTAAGGCTCTTCGAAAATATGTATGACCAAGATTGAAACCCAAATAATAGAGTGATTTGATCTCATATCCTTCCATGATCAAATTAACCGTTATCTTTAAATATTTATAATAATTCATAAAGTATCATATATGAATTTTATAAAAATTGATCATATATTATCCAAAATATACTAATAATATCCCAAAATAAATTCATAATAAAACCATATATGTTTCAAAAAGATTAGGTATAATTTATTTCTTAAATAAGAAACTATCTTAGCCAAAAATATTTCCATTGGAAGTTTGGATTCATCCTTGAACTGATAAACGATCATAGGTTGATTCATAATATCAAATATTATTTCATTATTCTAAAAATTTATATGGAATATATATATAGAGATAATAAACACTCAGAATCACATCCTATTTCACTATTTGATAGAAGTTTCATAGGTATTATTCATAGAAACTTCAACATGGAATCCCCAACTTCAGAGTAGAGGATAAGTGTGCCCTAACCATCATGATCCACTTAAGCTATTGTGATTTCATAAAAATTTCCTTTTTTATTTAAATTTAGAGGTTATTGTGGTTTATTATCCCAATTATCCCTTTGATTAGGGAATTTATTCATATAATTCCAACAATACATAAATCTATAATAATTAAGTGTGAGTGGTGTATTTTGTTGAGATCTTTCTGCATTAATTTCATTAAATTTCTTATTTATATCACTTCAATAGTATTTTTCTTGATGGATGGACTTCCCACACTCGAAAAATATTCTTATTCCATTCAAGAATTCACCTAAGTTCTCCTTCCCAAATTTTTGGTAGGTATGAGGTTGAAAACATTTATTCCCTCCATGTGACATACTACTTGAGATTCCATGAAACTCCATCATCCTTTTTTATATCTAGAACCATGAGGGATTACAACCCCCATTTCAATGTTTAGTTCACATAAAATGATATCATTATATTTACTAAATTCACTTATAGTTAACTTTTTTCGAAGATTTGGTTTCAAATTACTAAAGATTCGATAAATATTTATTTTAGTGATGATGATTAAACCAGTATCATACCTTGAAGGTATTTTAAAACATTCATCATATTTACCAATGGATCCATCACCCTTATTCTTAATCTTATGTAATTCCTTCTCCATTTTTTCATGTAGAATATGTGGGAATTAATTATTAAAATTTCATCTTAAACCCATCATGTACCATGGATTCAATTTCATAAGCTTTCCTTATATCTTAATAAGATTCCACCATTGATATGATTCTACCTCCAAATGATATATGGTCATAACAACGTTTTCATGGTCTAAGAATTGAAGAATAGAAAATATATTTACCATTGCATTGATCAATTTATTAGAAACTAGTAGATCACAAAACCGATAGAATTAGGGTGGATGTTGTTTCATAAATGATTAAATTTCATGTTGATCCTACCTTGGTGCATTTAGTAGTTCAACATGAACCATGTTACAATTCATAGCTTGATATATTTGATTAATAATAGTCACAAAATATTTTATTCCTACTCCAATTCCATTTTATTTCTTATGAGTACGGTCATTACATTGGCTATCACATTCATTGTTCACAGGATTCCTTCGGGTTCTAGCCAATGAATAAAACCAAAAACTATGTGTGAGAGATAATATTCATAGTAAAAAATCAAATAATCTTGAAAAATAATTCATAGGATGTATAAATTATGACAATTTATTTTCAATCTATGACACCTTAGGTTTAACCTAGTTTATCCTTTGTTATCATGGATTCATATCCTTAATAATGTTTCATAATGAAAATGTGAGTTAACCCATGCATATCCACCGGGTGTGTCACACCATAGTTGTAGTAAGGGCACTCTCACTATGAAATAGAATGATGGATGATATATACTTAGCTAAATATTTTTGGGTTTATTACCCTAAGATTAATCTATTTCAAAACCACATCCACATATAATATCTTGACAGGGATTCATTTATTATAAAACCATATAATATATTCCCAACCAAAACATTACGATGTTATTATATGCTTAGACTTATCACTAGGGTTTTAACCAAAGTTCTCTAATCGTAATCTCTACATATTTAACAAACCTATCATCTGATACCAACTATAGTGATCCATGATTTTTATACATAGATATTCCATCTTAATAGATGAATATACAATATATTTTACAAATACATGCTCAAGGATCATAAAGGTTTAGTGTCTTTTGAGACTAGATACACAATATTATTAATTATTGAAATATATTTAAAATCTCCCACAAATACATTCCCATATAGTGATATTCATAGACATACCATACTAAAAACCATTATATATAAGATTGGGTGAGCTCAGATTCTTAGTAAGGGAAAATAAGGGATATATCAATGATCCCTTAAGTAGAACATGAGCATAAGGTTAGTGAACATGAGCTTGGATTTTGAAAAAAATACCCTACATATCATAGATCATAATCTCGAGTCATGTCATAAAGATTGGTAGTTCATAAGACATGAATAATAAAAAAAATCAAAGAATATGATCCATGAAAACATATCACATACATAGGAATATTGAAAAATATAAGCATATAACATTGTGGACATGTATAAATAGAAAAATATTTACTCATTAAGTTAAGGAAATAAAATCGGCCCCACATATAAACTTATGGACATGAAATCATGCCCACACATAATCTCATGGACATAAAATCTAATTCCATACATAAAATTATAGACATGAAACCTAGGTCCACACATAATATTATGGAAAAGAAACCCAGCTCCATACATAAAATTGTCAATATGAAATTTGGTTCAAACATAACATATTTATCTCAAGATTTATCCATATTTACCCAATGAAATGTAGGGATATATAAATCTAGGACCACCTGTCACATAATCATAAATACTTTCATATATATGGAACCATATCATAAAATCATTCATTATAATTTAACTCGAGGAAAAGAAAACATGTTTCCTCAATATTTCATAATCATAAGGATAAACCAACTAAGAAAATAATAAATGTGATATAATTGGATCATATCCCTAATAAAGCATATGTAACATAAAAGGATGTTATCAGAGATGAAAAATTCTTTAAAATATCATTGGAATATTTCTTTAGGAAAATAAATTTTTTTATTTTGAAATCACTTCATTAAAATATAAAAGATTTCAATACATTATGGAATTTATTTTATTTAAAAATAATATTGGAAACATTTAAATAATGCTTAAAATTATTGATCCATCATGAATTTGGGGAATTATATTCCTGAAGTATATGTTAAAGCAACAATTCCTTTCACATTTTTATTAAAGATTCAAAAGTAACTTGTTTGAAAAATGAAAAGAATATTACTTTTAAACATTTTTTTTTGAAAATTCAATCATGGGTAAAAATGTCTTCACACAATAATGAGATAATTAGAAAATTCATTAATTTTTTTTTAGAAAACATGGACAAGGAATAAAAATTATTTTTCAATGAAGTGAGAAATAAAGTCATATTTCACAAAAAAATATTCTTCAGGTTTATCGAGTACTTTAAGGGTAAAAATTATAATAAAAACATGTATTATTAAAAAATAACCCTCAAATAATAGAATTTACGGTATTATTGAGATATATGTTATAAAATTTCATTATTTTAAATGTAATCACAAAAAATCGCTATTAATAATGAGATTGGAACATAAATACATTACCGCTTTGGTAACCTTTTAATCATAAGACCCATGAATTAAAGAACATAAAATGAAAATGTAAATGTTATGAAAATAAATAAATAAATTATATAAAATATAAAATTTTGGTACTTACACCTATTAAAATAAGATAGGTTCATAACATTACATATGTCTCAAAGAAGACAATTTGAGATGATAAACCCTTTCCTCAAGTTTGACTTCTTTAAAAGATCTTTAACCAAAAGTATAGTAAATTAAAATTCATTTTAAATTTATAAAAAAATAATTTACATAATTATAATATCATATATGATCAAATTATAACATTTTAACACTTATTTATTAATAATTCCTTATTAAAATCATCATTTTGAAGTGTTAACTATTTCATTTTTCATAAGAATATTAGTTTGGTAATTATGATTCTTGTACTTTGATCATGGTTTTATCATATCCATAATTTTATCCATGATATAAATATAATACATATTATAAATATATATATTCATCTACAAAATATTGATATATAAAAATTAATTACATTGTTTATAGAGATGGTATACTGCACGTACAAATGAACACTAGATTCATTTTTCAAAAAATGGAAAGAAATAAATGTAAATAATAAATCACCATTAAGGAATTATTATAATATCATAAATAATGTGTATATATTTTAAATATATTCTGATTACCATCCATGTAAATCAGAATCAAATCACATTGCTTCATAGAGGTTATAGTCCACACCTATGCACACACAACATTATCATTTTCCAATGGATTAGAATACATATAGGTAGATATAAATTAATAATTCAGGAAGAATAATAATTTCATAAATATATTATATAAACATTAAAACCATCATTATAAATATCCATTAAGGGTGGTGATTTAAAATTAATTTTATTGCTTTGTGGATATGGTAAGCCGTACGAACACATGAGCGATAATTTCACGTAACATTTGATGGAAATGGGACTAAATAAAGGTTTCTTTTATAATAATAATAACATTTAAGTGTATTTAGGATACTTAACTTATTAGTTTATGAATAATATCTTATATTTAGGGGAGGTATGAGAAGAAAAAAGTTGAAAGAGGTCGGGTAAGATGATTACATCTTCATCCGTAGGCCTCCTTTAAATCCCATTTTAAAAACCCTTAGAATGGTATTTTAAGAATAAAAGAAATTATAATTTCTGTATATGGAATTTTGGAAGAGAATAAGGTAGGGTTTTTTCAATATAGATGGCTCAAAGTGGTGTAAATAAGGGAAAAGAGGGATTCCCTTTTATAACAGAGGAGAAGGGAACTTTTGGAATACCTTAAAAGAATAAAATATAATAAAGTCATTCTCAAGAAAAATTATTCCAAATGGATAGATATTTGAATATAAGGTTTATTTTAGTTTAAATACAATCAAATAATAAATTATTATAGGTTTATGTGGTGTTTTAAACCTTATTATTTGGTTTAACCCCTTAGTTTACCTATTTTGACCTTAACTATAGAAATGTATTTTTCACTCTTAAAGGGTTATAATTTCACTTATAAGGTATAAATTGTATCCTAAATGGGAAAGGGATGATATTTTTTTACAATTATAATACTATGTTTCCTATTTAAATATTTAGACTTATTTTAAATAATTTAATAAAATAATATTTTTTCATAAAATATTATTAATGTGAGTTTTGACACTATTCACATATTTTGACATTGATCACAACATGAAAGCAATGGAATTTGAATCCAAAACATTAAAACATCTATAATATGTTATATTTATATAAAAAATTCATGTAGAACAATAATTTATCCAATTTCATTACTTTTAATATTTTAAAACTCATTTATTATATTTTTCTATTAATTAAATTAATACTTTGTCGACATTACTTGAGAATTTAGAATAATTATTCAATAAATAAAAGTTTATAAATAAATAAATATGAAATTGAAATTAATTTATGTTTCAAATAAATTTTTTAACTGAAAAAAACATAATTTTACCATTATAATAAAATATTAAAGATATTAATGTCAAGAGTGTGGTATTTTTGACCTTATATTTTACATAATTTAATATAAAGGTAATAATAAAAAACTATATGATTCCAATTGGAAATATATTATATATTTTGATTCAAATTACCAAACTACACCCATATATTTGGGTAAATGAAAGTATTATAGAAATTTTAAAACCTTATCTGAAAGTTTTAACCCTATTTTACCCGTTTTACCCTTACTCCAGTGGCATGTATTTACCAAGGTTACTATTCATAATGGAAAAAATTAAAGGTAAATATTATCATATTTGGAACTAATAAATCCAAATATGGAATCTATTTTTCAAGATTCAATTTTATAAGTGACAGGAATTAATTTAAGACAAAACTGCCAAAAGAAATGAAAAACAATTTTTTAGAAATATTATTTTTTAAGTATAAAAATGTTTTTAAACAAATAATTTTTATAAAAGTTTCAAGAATTAATTTTGAAATTTTAATTTCAAAAATTAATTTTATTTATCAAATAATTTTTATAAAAGTTTCAAGAATTAATCTTAATATTTTCTTATAAAAAATAATAAAAATACTATTTGAAGGAAATATATATTGGGAGCATAAAATGAATTTAATAAAAAAAAATTGAATGGTTATTTCCTAAGAATTAATCAACACATTTTTATTGATTTTAAACTTTATATATTTCTTATAATGTTTTTATTCTAATTCATACCCATCAATTCAAAAACATGTTCATAATAGTAAAATTTTAATAATAATATATTTTTGTCCATTTATGCTCGGTGTTGCATGCCATATATTATATTGAACAAAATGTTATTATTTTAAAATCATAGGGATTTACATTATATCCAATTTAATAAATTTAATCCTCCCAATTTGAACATGTTCCTAGTAGTCAATGGTTTGACCTTTGAAAATTCCTTTGTGGTAAACCCACATCATAAAAAGGGTTAATAAATTTGCCTCTTAAAAATAGGGAACGAAAAATATGAAGTTCACATGGAATAAAGAAATATTTTTCCCCTAATAGGATAAAATTTGTGTGAATTGAAAATTTGGACATGCAGGATAAAACTAATTCCCAAGGAAAAATTGATATTGGTATAGAACATGGTTAAAAGAAATTTAACAACCATAAAACCCTAAAACTGTGATGGTTGAAAAGACCATATATTCAATATAAATGAAGGTAAAAGTATAAAATTTTATTCAAAAATTATTTTCATAATGTAGAGATATTATTTTACAATCAAGATAGAGAATAAAAGAAAATACACTTAGTTGATATCTTTTCCATTTCATAAACACAATTTCATTGTTTGGTTATGCTTAAATCAATATCGACTTTATCTCTTACTCCATGAAATGAATATTAAAGATTAAATTTTTATACATAAATCACTAAAATTAACTTTTAACGGATCATAAGATCTATAAAAGAATGAAAATTCATTGATTTTGTATAGAAACCCCAACCCTAGTATCCCTTATATAGTTTATTCTTTAATACATTGGCATAAGATAAAAGGAATCACATATGGAAGAAATTAATAGTTTAGTATCCTTGGTAAACTAGATATATGCATGATTACCATATTACATTGAGTACAAAAATTACAACATAATTTTTTTTCGAGAATAACATTATCGCCTATAGAATATACTTGATTATCCTAGATGGTACACTTCATGGATTCCACAAAATGGGTAAAAATAATGGTGATCATAAATTCTAAGTAAGGGTTATGTATAGTGGAAGAAATCATCAATCAATAATCATAATAAATATGGAAGAGCAAATAACTGAACACACATTCCATTCAATCAATAAACTGAGAATGAAGTGAATCTAGAGAGAATATCAATGTGAAAATATTATGGATAATAGTAAATGTGGTAGGATAAATAACTGATAACACATTCCATTTGACCAATAACAATTCTATCATAACTGAATAAGGCATAATAAATATGGAAATTTAAATAACTGAAAAATATTACATTTAATCAATAACTGAGAATATATTGCATCTATTGATAATATCATTGATAAAATATCATGGATAACAATAACTAAACTCTGAACTAAAGAAGTGATTAATTATTGAACATCATGTTTCCCTGGAACATGATACCTTTACTATCAAGATCTATCCTGAAGATACTTTAAAACTGATGGGTAGAAACCCATTTGGCTAAGGATATCTAAATGATTCATCACATGAGAATACTGATGCATCAAAAGACTATCTATAATCCGGCCCCACCCATGACTTGTATTTCCAAATCATTCCTCATATATTATGTAATAGACTTAATTCATCAAAATTATTCCTTATCAACAAATATGCATATTTAGAAAAGAATACAAATTTATCAATATTTTCCCAGATAAAAAAATGACTTTAAATATAGAAAACTATATGTAGAAATGATATATAGTTTAATAAATAAACATATCCATGTCAAATAATATTGATATTTAGGGTAAATTCAATGTTCAATGATCATAGGAAAGTGAACATTTGAAGGGATGCGTATTAACTAGAGAAAATGAATCAAGGAAGTGAATGTCAATACTACCTTTGGTCAAAATAATTATAAACCATCCATAAGAAGATCCATAATTGTATCAATAAAACATATCTCAAGTAGAGTATATTTAAAATAAATGGTATTTTCATTGATGAATATAAGTCCCATAAAAATATCTTTAAAAACATTATTGAGGAAAATATCTTTTTCATTTTGAACTTTACTTTTTAAAACATAATACTTTTTGAAAATACTTTTATTTAAAAATATATTTTAAAAACAATGAATTTTTAGAATATCATGGAGCATATTTTATTTTTAATGGACCTTGTAAAACTAAAAATTAAGCTTCATAGAAATGATTGTTATGATGATGGGTAATTATGTACACACCATACATGTTAAAAAGAACATTATTTTTTCATAATAAAAATGTTAGAAAAGTTCATTTTTTAGAAAAATACATTAATATTACTTTCAATTTTTTTTGTAAACCTTAAAAATGGGTAAAAATTTCTTTAATAAATATTTTATTAGAGGTTAAAAACATTTTCGAATACATTTTTATAAGACATGGTTTTTTAAGAAAATAGATTTCCGATTGAAGAGAGAAATTAAGACGAAATTTCATTAAAAATATTTCTCAAGTATTTTAAGTACTAAAGAGTAAAAAATGGTAGTATTACTTGAAAATATCATGAATAATTATTGGATAATAAAATTAAATGGGTTTATTAGGAAATGGTTAAATTATTTCCTTCAACGAAAATTAAATAATAAACAATCTCAATTAAAATGAGATGGTGAAATATTCCCTTACATGATCATAATGTCAAAGCGAGAATTAGTCAATGAATTGATTATGTGTATCAACTATAAATCCACATAAAATAATTGGAGATATAATTAAATGTCAATACACACATTATATTATAATATCAAGGATGATTAAGAAGTAATATTACCTAATAAAAAAAATTGAGTTATGAAATTCATTATTATTTGGTAACCCTAAGATAAAATAATTCAAATTAACACAGAGAATACCATGAATAATGAATGAATCAAAACATTAAATGTCTTAGGTTAATTATATAAACCACATAAAACTGAATTAGTGCATAATAACAAATAAGTCCCAATGAAATATAAATTGAGATGAAATCCCTTACCTCAAACTTCCTTTTGGTTGAGAATGTCTTAACATCATGTATAATGATTTTAAACATGTTATTAATTTATAGAAGAAAAAAATTAATATTTATAAAATAACATATTATCCTTTTATAACTTATTATCACTCATTATTTTATAATATTCAGTTATTTTCATTGATTTGGGTGTTAATTAATTTATTTTCTAATGCGTGTTTTTTCATGAAAGATCCATCTCTTGTGAATATTATATAATTCTATAATATTTAGTATAATAATCATGAAATAATAATCATATTTATACATCAATTATAATTATAATACCAATCATGAAATATGGTTTCGAGAGATGAATTTTATTACGATCATAGAGATGGTAGGTTGTACATTCGCATGAGTAACATTTTAATTTTGCAATGATCATTATGGAAAGGTGGTAGGTAATATTTTTTATTTACATAAAGATAATAATATCATCAATAACATTTTATTTATTTAATATATATATATATATATATATATCATCCATGTAGTGTTGTGGTGAAATGATATTCACATTGTTTCATGAAGGTGGTAGTCTACAGGTACACAAACGACGTTATCATCTTTATTGAGTAAAAAGGTAAGAAAGAAAATGATATATATATATATATATAATATTTTAAAAATGATAAATATTTCATGAAAATCATAATTATTTCATGTATATAAAATATAATCATTAACTTTATCCATATTATATTCCATGTAAGTGAAAGATGAATCACATCACTTCGCGAGGCGGTAGTCCGCCGTAAAAATGAGCAATGTTGTCATATCTCCTATAGAATGTAAGGCAATAAGGTATATATGATATAATAAATCCAAAGGTATAATTATGTTTTAAATAACAAATATATATATATATATCATAAATATAGTTTTGATCTATCATCATACCCAACTATGAAAAGTGGTAATAGAAAAATGAATGACATCAGTTTGCGAGGTGGCAGTCCACCGTACACAAGGACGCTGATTTGATAACCCATTTGATAGAAGTGCAGATGGTTATGATTCATGAACCTATTATAAGAAAATCTCAATATATTTAAGATACTAAGGTTATTATATCATCATGGTTTAATCAAAATACATGGAGGTGGGGTAAGAAATAAAATAAAAACACACGTTTAATAATGTTACCTCTTCTTTGGGTATCCTCCGTAGGTTTACACCAAAGGCATTCCTAGGTTAGATTTATGAAAAATATAAGGCTTCTGGGATAACATTAGTGAAGTTGGGAAGTGAATTTGGTGGGTATTTTCCAATCCAAAAGGGTTTGAATGTGTGAAAAAGATAGGAGAGAGGGTGACCTTTTATAAGTGAGGTGAGTGGCACACTTGCAATGTTGTGAAAATATTCAATCACACCCACATTTTTATCATACCAAAAGCCTAACAAATTGGCCATTATAGATTATATACGATATAATTTCAAAATATGTATATAAAATGAGTGTTGGAAAATTTTTTAGATAAATTTTAAACTTTTGTTTCTTAGTTTAAAACCTGGTAAATCCATTTTTATCTAAACCATGATAAATAATTTTTACTATTTTCACCATTCATTTTGGTAAAAAATTAAGGTGATATTATTAGATAATATAAATTATTAGTATTATAAATATAGAATCCACTTTTTATAATTCCATTCACATAAGTGGAAAAATTTAATTTAAAATAAATCCCATAGACACAACGAGAAAGCAGGTTTTAAAGAAAAAATATTCAAATGTTTATAATGTTTTTTATATTAAAAATCAATGTGACAATTATTCTAATGAACTAAATTTTATTAATTAATATATAATTGAATTAATTTTACTTTAAAACTAATTAAAAATATAATCTAAAATTATAAATCATCTAAATGAAAATGTAGTTTTCAATTAAAATTTAGTATTTTTCGCTATTAATCAATAAAATAAAATATTTAGAGAAATAAAAAAATAAACCTAATATAATTTTGATATTCTGATTTCAAAAATTAATTTTATTCTATAAAATAAATTTTATAAAAGTTATAAAAATAAATTTTAAATTATGTGCACAAAGCATGAATAGATCGTCTTTTAGAAAAATGTTATTTGTGAGAAAAAAATCATTTTATTTTAAATGTTTCTAATTTTATTAATAATAAATAAATAAATAATAAAAGTGTGTAAAATATATATTTAAAATGTTATTTAATCCTATTTATACCCTCCATTCCCATGGATATGCGATAACAATCATAGTAAATAATAATATTAATAGTATATTCTTGTTCGATAAAGCTCAGTCTTACATGTAATGATAAATATAAAAGAAACTCATTTTTTCATGTAACATAAGCTAAAATTAGTGTTTTGTATAATTTAAAAAATTTATGAGATTGAATTTATTTAAAAATAAATATATTGTAATGTCTCGGGGTGTTATATTTTCTTGTAATCCTGATGTTTCATGTCATATATGCTATCAGGTAAAATATTCTTATTTTAGAATTTCAAAGTATTAAATTTTCCCCACCTTAAATAAATTTCATACTCTCAATTTAGAATTGATCTTTGTAATATGGTTTTTGGAATTTTGAAATACCATTATTAAAAATCCCACATCATTAAGAGAGTTGATAAAACATCCTCCAAATAAGAGAGAATGTGAAGTACAAATGGAATATGGAATAATACATAACTATGATTTTATGTAGGATAACATTAATGTCTAGTAAAGATATGGACATGGAGGAAAATAATATATAATTATGGATAGATATAGAGGTCATTTATCATAATAAAGTGATTGATCAATGTAATGTTAAGGTATTCAAAAACATAAATATGTGATGATTTAAAGGACCATTTGATTCATCGGGTATGGAGGTAATGAGATAACATATTTTTCAACATACATTTTCTAAAGTTTAGTAATTCTTTTACTATCTAATAATATAAGGAAATATAATTACTTAATATGTTTTTATTTCATAAGTACAACTCCATCCTTTAGTTGTGCTTTAATTAATTTCTAATTTATCTCTTACTCCAAGAAATGAATATCTAGAAATGAATTTTTGATGCTTGAAGCACTAAAATTCACTTTTAACAGATCATAAGATCCATAAAAGAGTGACAAGTCTTTATTTCTGTCTCTAATTATTTTCCAAATCCAAATGGTTAGAACAAGTTACCCAATATAATATAATAATCTCAAAACCTCAATGGTAACTCCACTGGTTCATCATTAATATTTATTCATTAAATCATTTAGCTAAAAACAATTAAATATTAACTAGGAATTCGCATATGATAGTGGTAGGTTTTAAATCCTTATTATATATCAATTATGGGTTCAAGTCCTGTAGCCTTGACGAACATGATGGGTTATCACCAGACATATGTGTTGTAATGTTTTAAAACTATATTAATATAATTCTGATAAAATTCATATAAAAATATATTGATAATTCATTAAATTCAATGAATCATTAAACAAATTTTTTTTACTATGAGTTTCAATACAATATTTTCCACAAAGGAAAATAATTTTTTTCTGAATATTATTAAAATATCATTAATGATCTTATTAACACTAAAAGTTTTCAATATATTAAAACATGTGTCTGTAAAATGTAAATGAATTATTCCTTGAATTAATTTTTACCAAATAATATATTATCAATAAATTTATTTAAAATGTCCTTAATATTTATAGACTCTCATCATATAAAACCCAAAAAATGTGTTTAAGACTTTGAACTTGTGATCAATATTAAAATCACTAAATCATGATGGTGTCCATCACTCATATGATTCTAAAATTAATTTGAATAATTAAATTCTTAATGATTATGATAACCAATAAAAAATTGGTAAAAATACTTCTACAATTTAATTATTGAATTCAAAAGCATAAATACTTCATCCATTTTATTTTTTATAGGTCATTACTTACTCCAAAGATTAAAATTTTGAAGAGGAAATTGACTTAGAAAATGTAAAGGTTCTTCCAATTTAAGAAAATGAACTACAAATGGGTCCCTAGGATGAGATTTATTTCCTTCAATCAGAATCTCTAGTTTTCGTCAGGAATTATTTTCTTTATTCCCTTCCTTTCCACACATAAATAATTTTCCAATTTATTTGAACTTGTTTTCAATTTATGAAACATTATGTTTAAACTAGGACATTCATTAGGATCATATATTAAAATCCATAATAATATTATATAAATAAAATGTGAATTATCCTAATAATATTACCCAGGAGTGTCCAACTAGGTGAACATAAGGCCCATTGATATCCACCATACGAAGATCAGGTCAATACTAATGCACCCTTTTCAAAGTAATTACCCCTATAAACCTCTATTCTAGAACCATGTCTACTTTTAGTATCTATATAGGGATTTATTACAAGGAAAATCGACATTATATATTCCTTACCAAGACTTTAATATGTTCTTATGTAATTATCCTCAATGTATACCATAGTGTTATGTGTCCTAATATTTTTTTTTCTAAATCTAGTTTCCAAGGTTTATAATAAAATTCCTCTGATAAAAACTATAGTAACCCTGACCCCACTAGCCTGAAGCTGGTTCCTACTTTAATACATTGGCACAAGATAAAAGTAATATTATACCAAAGGACCAAATATTTTAGTAGTCTTGGTAAAATTTATACATACATGATTTCTATATTACATTTGTAAAAACAAATTACAACATAATGTTTTTCCAGAATAACATTATTACATCATGAATATTATTTATTATCAAACATAGTAAAGTTTATGGATTATTGAGAAATAAAAAAATAAGGGTGAGCTCAAATTCTGAGTAAGGGTTAAGTACATTGGAATAAATCATGAATCTATAGGCATAATCAATATGGAATTGTAAACAATTGAACAAAAATTCCATGTAATCAATAAATTGATAAGGAAGTGAATCCATAGATAATATCAATGTGAACATATCTTGGATGGAAATAAATATGGAAAGGTAAATAACTGAAAACACATGACATTCAATCAACTCCATGACTACCATAACTGGATAAGGGATAATCATTATGGCAAGGTAAATAATGGAAAACACATTTTATTTAATAAATAACAGATAACAATATACATCCATAAATAATATAAATGAAAAAATATCATGGATAATAATCATTGAATTCATAATAAAGTTAATTAATAATTATTGTACATTATGTTTCCCAGGTACATAATACCTTTACCATCAAGATATATCCTCAAGACAATTTAAATTTGATGGGTTGAAACCCATTTAACTAAGGCTATGCAACTTATTCATCTAATGAGACTAATAATGATTCAAGGGTATATCTATAACCATTCCCCAACCTTGTATTCTATGTCCAAATAATTACTCATATATCGTATAATTGATTTAATTCATAAAAAATGCACCTTAATAAAAAATACCTGTTTTGAGTAAAGAATATGAATTTCTAAATATTTCCCCATATAAAAAATGATATTAAATGTTGAAAATAGTATGTATAAATGATATATGGTTTAATTAATAAACAAATACATGATAATTAATATGAATATTTAGGGTAAATCTTATGTCTAATGATCACAAGGAAGTGAACATTTCAAGGGAATATTATTGACTACAAAAAATGAATCCTGGAAGTAAATATAAATTCTATTCTTTGTCAAAATAACTATAAACCATATAGAGGAATAATAAATATGGTATTTATAAAACATTTCCCTATTAGATTATATGTAAATTAATGGTTTTCTATAAAGGATGAAAATAAATACTATAAAAAAATCATTAAATACTTTTTTGAGGAGAAAATACTTTTCATTTTGAAAATCACTTTTTAAAACATGAATCATTTTGAAAATCCACTTATTTTAAAAAAAAATTAAAAAAAAATAATTTCCAGAATATTAAGAAAAATTGTTTCTTTATAAATGACCTTATAAACATGTAAAGTATTCTTCAATGAAATGATGGTCATATCAACAGATAAGTCTATAAATGTTATACTAGTTGAAAAGAACATTCCTTTTTTACATTGTAAAAAGGATAAAAAGGTGAATTATTTATAAAAATACAAGAAGATTAAATTCAAAACATTCTTTAAAAATTCATAATGGTTATAAATTTTATAAGTGGTAATATTTTTGAATTTTTTTTTAGAAAACCTGGTTTTGGAAGAAAATGGATTTCCGAATGAAGAGAGAAATGATGCAGGTTTATCATAAAAACATTTTATAAATTTTTTTAAGTTCCAAAGTTTGGAAAAATTATACCATTAATTGAAAATATAATGAATAACTAGAGGAAAAGAAAATGAAATTGTTTTATTAGGAAATTTTTAAATATTTTTTGTCAATTAAAATTCAAGTATTAATAATTTTTATTCGTATGTGATTTTGAAATAAACCCTTAAAATGATCATAAAATTGAAGTGAGAATTAGTCAATTAATTGATTATGTGTATCAAATTTAAATAAACATAAAACAATAGTAAATATAATGGAAATATATTATACACATAATCATAGAATATCAAGGACGATGAAGAGGTAATATAACAAAATGAAAATAAATTGAGTTATGAAAATTTTCACTACTTGGTAACCCTTAAGTCAAATCCACTTAGATGAAATAATTCAAATTGAAACTTAAAATACCATGATAAATTATTTAATCATGATATTATATGTAAAATGGGTAGTATATAAACCATATAAAAGTGAATTGGTGCATAATAACAGATAAGTCTCAATGGATTATAAATTGAGAGGAAATCCATTACCTCATTCTTCCTTTTGGTTGAGAATGATTAAAATATTGTATAGTGTTTTTAAAAATGTTATTAAATTATAAAATAACAATATTAATTATTATAAAATCATATATGATCCTTTGTATAATATCTTTTCACCTTTTTGTTAATAATATTTCATTATTTTCACTAATTTGGGTGTTAATTGCCTTGTTTTCCCATGCTTGTTTTGTCATGAAAGATCTGGTTCTTGCACATATTATATAGTTATATAATGTTTAGAATAATAATAATGTCACAATTAAAATATTTATAAATAAATTATATTTTTAATTCAAATAAACAAATATTTTTTTTACAAACTCATTATGTTTCGATCATGAAGATGGTAGGTCATACGTAAGCATGAGTAACGTTTTTATTTTTTAATGGTCATTATTGAAATGTGGTATGTAATATTTTATCCTTATAGAATGATAAAAATATCATAAATAACATATTATATATATGTATATATATATATATATATATTATCCAAGTGTTGTGGTGATGAAAAGGGAATCACATCATTTCATGAAGGGAGTAGTCTACATATACTCGAACGACGTTATCATTTTTCATTGAGTGAAAACATAAGAATGAAAATGATATATATATATATATATATATTATATTTTAAAAATGATAATTGTATCATTAAAATAATAATTAGGTTATTTATATCAAATATAATCGTTAATTTTATCCCTATTACATTCCACATAAAGCGTTAGTGAAAGATGAATCACATTGCTTCACGAGGTGGTAGTCCACCGTACACATGAGAGACATTATCATATCCACTATAAAATAGAAAGTAAATATATATATGATTTAATATATAAATAGGTATAATAGTTTTATAAATATAATATATATACTTTGTATCCATCATCATACCCAACTGTGAAAATTGTTTATGGAAATAAATGACATTGGTTCGCATGGTGATAGTCCGCCGTACACATGAATGATTATCTTGTAACCCATTTTATGGAAGTAGATATGGTTTTAGATAATTTACATATTATAAAAACATCTAAATATATAAAATAAAATAATATAATTATATCATAATTATTTAATAATAATCGAGGGAGGTTGGGAATGAAATAAAATAAAAATGCCCATTGAAGAACATTTCCTCTTTTTCAGGTATCCTCCATAGGTTTGCACCAAAGGCCTCCATAGGTTGAATTTATGACCAAAATAAGGATTCTAATATGAGATAATTTAATTTGGTAAGTTATTTGGATAGGTATATATATAACCAAAATGGTTTCATGGTGTGAAGAAGAGATGAGAGGGGGTGACCTTTTATAAGTGAGGTGAGTGGAAAACTTGTAATTAGTTTGAAAAGATTCAATAATATACATGTTTTTATTCTGAAACAAACCTAAAATGGTCCATTATCAAACATATAATATATAAGGTTTAAATGTTTCCATAAAATGGGTGTTGGACTAGTTTTTAGGTCATTTTAACCAATATCTTCTTAGTTTAACCTTGGTAAATCCATTTTTACCATAACCATGGTAAATTTTTTTTTTCACTATTCATTTTGGTAATAAAATTATGTTTATATTATTAAATAATATAACTTATTCTAATTGAATATATGGAATAAATGTTTCTAAATTTATCCTAATAATTGAAAAATTTTAATTTAAAATTAATCATGCAGATGCGATGGGAAAACAGGTTTTAAAAGATGAAATATTCAAAAGTTTACAGTATTTTTATATAATAATTCAATATGAAAATTATTTAAATTACCTAAATTGAATTAATCTATATATATATAAATTAATTATACTTTAAATAAAATTGAAAATGTAATTTAATATTATTAATTTTTTAAACCAAAAGGTAGTTTTCAATTCAAATTCAGTATTTTTCACTATACAAAAAAGAATAATACTTTTCATAAAAATTTAAAAAATTAACCCTAATAAAATTTTCTATTCAAATCTCAAAGAATAATTTTATTCTTTCAAATAAATTTTATGAATGTTGTAAAAATTAATTTTAAATCATGTGCGTAAAGGCTGAATAGACCATCTTTTAGAAAAATGACATTTTTCAAAAAATGTTTAATTTATATTAAATGATTCTCATTTTATTACTAACAAATAAACAACTAATAAATGAGTGAAACCTATAAATTTTTATAAGTTATTTAATCCTATTCATACCCATCATTCCAATATCTAGACAATAATTTTCATATTAAATAATAATATTAATAATATATTGGTGTTTGGTAAAACTTGGTATTGTGTACAACAAAATCTATCAAAGAAACTCACTATTTCATTTAATTAGAGATAAAATTATTTTTGCATGTAATTTAAAATTTTTAAGAGATTGAATTTATTTTAAAATAAATATATTATAATATCTTGGGGTGTTATATTTCCTTTTAAAATTGGTTTTTCATGTCATATACCCTTTTGGATAAAATGTTCTTTTTTTTATAATTTCTATGTGTTAAATTTTTCCTCAAAATATTTACCAAAATAAAAATGGTTCAAAAAAGATATATAATATGAATAAATATAATACATTACTCTATAAAACCTTAATAATAACACCCAAATTTCTACTTAATATATTCTATAAATATTTAAACTTGAGGCTTCACAAAAATATGTCTAACAATGTTTGAAACCCAATGTTTAAAGTGATTTGATCTCATATCCTTCCATGATAAACTTAAAAATTATATTTAAATAATTTTAATCACCCATAAATTTTCATACCAAAATATATAACCCTTGATCATATAGTCTCTGAAATATACTAATCATTTCTAAAAATAAAGTCATATAAAATAATATATGCTTCCAAAATATAATTCACCATTTTTTACTTAAATATGATCTTATCTTAGACAAAAATATTTCCATTTTATGTTCAGGTACATCCTTACAAGAATAGAGGATCATAGATTGATTCTGAATATCAAATATCATTTCTTTAGTACATAAATTTATATGAAATCTATATAGGGAGAGCTAACCAATGCTCATAATCACATCATATTTCATTAAAGGATAATATATTTATTGTGGTTATTTATAAAGTCTTCAAAATGGAATCCACAAATCTAGATTAGATGATATATGTCACCTAACTATCATGATTCCCTTCAGCTATTGTTATTTCATAATCATCCCATTGTTCTTTCACTTTATAGGTTTTTTGTGTATTATTATCCTCATTATCCCTTGGATTAGGGCATTGATTTTCATAATGAAAAAAATAATTGCATATACAACACTAAATTGTGAGTGGTGTATTCTTTTGAGATCTCTCTCCATTCATTTATTGTCTAGTCTCCTCACATCAGTTAAAAATTAGTTTTCTCGATGGTCAAACTTCCCACACTTGAAATATATTTTTATTACATAAAGGCATTTGCTTGATTTCTCATTCACAAAATTTTTTCATGTATAAGGTTGAGACTTTTTGGTCCCTCAATGTTACATACCACTAGAGATTACATTTTAAATACCTTGATCTTAGTTTCTTAGAGTTTGTGGTTACTATATTACATTGGCACTAGATACAAGCATTCACATCCCAAAGGACTGGATAGTTTAATATTCTAGGAAAACTAGATACATAATTAAATATTACATTAAATTTTAAAATATAACATGATATAGTATTTCCTTCGAGTTCACCATTATTCAATTTATCTTATCCCTTAAAATTAATCATAATACACTTCCTGATATCCTAGAGAAAAATAAACACAAGAAAGGGGTGATATCTGATGCTTCATAATGGTATGCGTACAATGGAAGCTAACATGAATATATAAGGTGTAAAACAATGGAAATGTAAATATCTAAATAAAACCATTTAATCAATAATATAAGTTTTAAGAATATTATGGGTGGAATTAATGATGATAAAATAATGCCATATAAATAATAAAATGATCTTGAAACTTATCCATGGATGTGATAACTAATCAAATAATCACATGGAAATCAAAAAAATAATCTCATAACGTTGAAATTCATGATTTTAGAATTCATAAACATACCATCAAGGCCTCTTACTAAGATATCTTACATAAATGGGTAAGGCCTTAGCCAATACCCAAACTAGTCTGTCTCATGAGACCTACCCATGCATCGAGGAGTTATAACGGGCCCCACACATCACTTATTAATTCAATTGAATTACTAAAATAAAAGTGTTGAAACATAAATAACATAAAAATTCATATTGAAAATCATATAAGAAATTTTAATAATTACACCAATCAATAAACATATTCACAAACCCTCTAGAGTAATATGGAGAATGATATCAAAATATGAAATCCCCAATCAAACTGATAATAAAATGTATAATAAAATATGGTAGATGGCATCATAAGATAATAATCTTAGTAAATAACATGATTCAAAAAATTATGTATATATAGATGAAAATACTTTTAGAATATTGTTAGAATTGTTTTGAGGAAAATACCCATTTCACATTAAAATCAATCTTTTTTAAAATTCACAAATATGAAGGAAAAAATTTTATCAGAAGATAACCATATAAAATTATAAACTAATAATGAAAGAAAATATTATTCATGCTGGAGGAAAAATACATTCCTTCTGTATAAGATAAAAATAAATTCCTTTCACTCTACTGTAAAAAGGTTAAAAATACCATGTTTGGAAAATGAAAAGAAGATTCCTTTCAAACCATTTTGTAAAAAGTAAAAAATGGGTAAAAATTTCATTATTAAATAATATAAGTGTAATATAAATATTATTTAAATAATTTTAAGTAAAATATAGATATAGAAATAAAATATACCCTCAATAGGCAGTTAAACAGAAACAATCCTGAATAATAATGATATTGTAAAATAAACCATCACCTTAGGTCCGATTTCCTTAGTATGTGTTCGAACATCCAATATAATAAATATATTTTTATTATAAATATATTAAATAACAAAATTCATACATATAATACCATTTTTACTTAATTATAATCTTTTATCCCATGTTTATTAATATTTCTTCATTAAATCACAGTTTAAGGTAATCACTACTTCATTTTTCATGTATGTTTTGGTTCGATAGTTTTATCCCTCGTAATTTGATCATGGTTATATCATATAAATAATGATAATCATGATATAATTATCATTTATATTCATTATATACATATTCATGGGAATTTGTAAAAGTTATAGACATAAAAATGAATGACACTGTTCATAGAGATGGTAGAACGTATGAACGCATGAACGCCATTTTAATTTTTCAAATATTATAAGAAAATAAAGGTAAATAATAATTATAATTTAAAAAATAAATATTATATCATAAAAATAATATATAATCCTAAAATATTCACTTATTACAAATCAATGTAAAATAGAAATGAAAAATGAATCACATCGCTTCGTGGAGGTGGTAGTCCACACTTACACACATGTGACACTATTGTTTCCCAATAGTTTAGAAGGTAAGAATGTAGATATTTTATTATAATTATAGAAATATAATTATTTTATAAATATTATATATAAACATTAAACCCATAATAACACCCGTCTATAAAATATGGTGAAGAAAAATTAATTTTATCACTACATGGAGATGGTAAGTCAAACGTAAACAAAATAATTACTTTCACTTCCCATTTGATGGGAAATACGGTGGTTAATAATGTTTTCCTAATTATAATAATATATAAATATATTTTTATACTGAATTTTTTATTTTATGTTAAATTATATAGATTTAGAATTCATATATTAAGAAATAAATTGAAAGATGCTAGGTAAGATAATTACCTCTTCTTCAGGAGACCTTCTTTAGATCTTTTCTTAAAGAATTTATTGTTAGTATTTTGGAGAGATAAAATCATCAAGAAATTGTTTCATGATATTTATAAAAATAATGGACTAGTGTTTCTCAATTTACGTAGCTCAAAGTGGTGTATAAAAGCAAAGTAATTGGTTCCCTTTTATAATCTAGGTGAGGGGAACTTCTGGAATTTATTAAAAGACTAAATAATAATAAATTAACTCTCTTTTAAAAATCCCCCAAAATGGAAATGGATTCAAAAATAGGGGTGTATATGGTTTAAATATAATTAAAAAAATTAGATATATTTTTTGGTGTTTTAATCATTATCTTTTGGGCTAACCTCTTAGTTAACGGATGTTAACATTAACTGCGGTAACGTCTTTTTCACTCTTAAAAGTCTATAATTTTAATTATAAGGTGAAAATGTCTCATAAATTTTATAGGAAAAACATTTTCTACCATATATTACCCATATTTTTCCCATTCAATATTTTTAAGATTTTTAAATAATTTAATAAAATATTATTTTGATAAATTATCATTAATTTTAATTTTGACACTATTCATTTTATTTGATTAAAAATATATCAAAGTAAAGTTTTATTTAGAATAAAATTCATTTAAACTTTACTAATATGTTATATTGATAAAAAATTGTTTAATACTCTAATTCACTCACATTATATAACTTTTACTATTTTTAATATCATTTATTTTATTTTTCTATTAATTGAATAAACATTGTATTAGCGGTGTAAAAACATTTAATATAATTATAATATTACTAAAAGTTAGAAATAAATTATCATAATGAATATAATTTCATAATTCAAAAAAGTTAAAATTATATTCATTCATAACATGAATGTTTCTTTTATTTGGACATATAATCGATATTTAAAACAAGGAGAATGAATTTTTCTAACTTTCTTTGATTTAAAAATTATATTGTTCATTTTCAAAGAAAAGTGTCCCTTAAAAATATAAATTTAGATTATAAGAATATATGGGTTGACTTTTATTCATATAATAAGAATAAGGAATGAGAATTATGACCCTATCACTTAGTTTTAATATAGATTAAACAGATTTACAGTTTACCGAGGTGATAAATTTTACCACAGTTACTATTCATATTGACCAGAAATAAAAGGATAATATTCACCAAATTTGAATATCCTAAATCCAAATATGGGATACATTTTATTAAACTCAATACCTATAAGTGAAATAAATTAATTTAAAATCAAAAATGAAAAATTCAATGAAAAAGAGTTTTTCCAAAAAAATCCTTTTATGTATAAAATTATTTTTATTCAAAATTCCATCATAAAATAAAATAAATTGAAATAAATTGAATTATTAATTATATAATAAAACTTATTTTTTTAAACTATTTTAAAATAAAATTTAACTTTTGTAATTTTCTGGAAAAAATACGGGTTTCAATAAAAAATAGTATTTTTCACTATTAATTGAAAAATTAAACTGTTTAAAAAGTTAGAAAAAATTCAACATAATATATTTTTGATATCTTGACTTAAATAATGAAATTATCATTATTAATTACATTTTATATATGTTACAGAAATTAGTTATGATATTTTTCATAAAAAGAAATAAATATCATTTTTGATGAAAACATATTTCTGAAGCATAAAATAACTTTTCAGAAAATTAAGTACCTATTTACAAAGAATTAATAAATATATTTGTATTTAATAGGTCACATATATATTTCAAAATTCATTTAATACTATTCATACCCACCAATTAAACAACAATGCTACAATAGTCAAATTTAAATAATAATATGTCACAGTTCATTGAATATCGGTGTTTTGTGTTGCACATGGCATTGATAATAATATTATTATTAAATATCAGCATGTTATATCCATGAAAATCCATCTCCCTTTTATTATAACCAGAACCATGAGGGCTTTAAGTTTCTATTTGCACTTTGAGTTCACAAAAAATGATATCTTTGTAGCTTCTAAAGTATCTTATGTATAATGAATTTCAAAGACATGGTTTAAAACCACTATTGAATCGATAAATATTTCTATAAGGGATGATGATTAAACTAGAAGTATACCTTGTAAGTATTTTAAAATTTACCTCATAGGTTTCAATGGATTCAATATCCTTCTTCTTAATCTGAAGGGATTCCTTCTCTATTTTTGTAAATAGAATACGAGAGAAGTATTTACAAGAAACATATTATTAAAATATTAAAATTATATGGATTAAATTCCATACAATTTCCTTAAAATTTTAATAGTATTCCACCGTTGATATGATTCATCTTCTAAATTATAGACGGTTAATACATCTTTTTCATGGTTTGAGCCCTGAAAATGAAAAATATCATTACTATCACATTGATCCATTCCTAAGTAACCATTAGATCATAAGTCCCATAGAAGTAGGGTGGGAGTTGCCTCATAAATGATTAAATGGTATGTTTTTAACTCCTTGTGGCATTCAAAATTTCAACATGACATGTGTTACCACACATATCTTGAGAGAGTTGAGTGAGCATAGTCACAAAATATTGCATCCCATATTCTAATCCATTTGGATTCTCATGTGTAAAATCATTGCGTTGGCCATCACATTTTTTGTTCACATGATTCATTCATGTTCCATCTATTTACCAAAACTAAATACTATAGTGTGGGTGATAATAGTGATAGTGATAATTCATACATTTAGGAAAAATCATTAATAGAATATCTAAATTACGACACATTATTTTAAATAAATGAAACCTTAGGTTTAACCAAGGCCAACCTTTGTTTATCATATATTCAAATCCTATATTATTTTTCATAAGGAAAATGTGAGTTAACACATGTATATCTACCAGGAGTGTCAAACTAGGTGTGTAGTATGGAAAAATCACTATGTAATAGAATGATGGATGATATATAGTCAGCCAACATTTTCTTTTTTAGGGTTATTACCCCTAGACGAATCTATTCAAAAAATAAATCCACATTTAGTATTTATAAATGGATGTATTTCAAGAAAAACTACATAATATCTTCCTTATCAAAACATTAGGATGTTATCCCATGCATATAACTATTCCCAAGGTTTTCTCTACATTTTTCTAAACCTAATCTCTAAATATTGACTAGAACCATCCTCTTATACCAACTATAGTGACTGAATATTTTTATAGATATATATTTCATCTTAATATTTGAATATCTAATATTTTTTACAAATACACACCTAAGGAAAATGAAGGTTTTGTGACTTTAGAGTCTAGATTCACATTATTATTATTTCGAGAGAGATCATCAACATCACCCACAATGTTATTCCCACATAATACTCTTCTTAGACTGACCCTAATTAAACAATTATTCATAACTTGGTGAAAGGAAACATAATAATGGGTGATCTCAGAATGTCAATAAGGGTAAACAAGAGAGATATCAATGATCACTTTAGAATAACACGAGATTAAATATATGAAAACATTATATTAATATTTAAAAACCATACCCTTCATATAATTGATCATAATCCTGAGTCATTACATAAATATTTTGAGTTCATAATACATTAATTATAAAGTAATCAAAGGAAATGAGGCATTTTATCATAACATAAACTTAAGAATGTATAAAAACATAAGATTATAACATTTTTAACTTTTATAAATAGAATTTTGTTCACTCATTTTGTTAGGAAGATGAAATTAGGCCCTCAAATAAACATATGAACATGAAACAATCTCCAAAAATAATATTATATAAATTAAATCTAGCTCCATGGATAAAATTATAGACTTGATAACTAGGTCTACGAATAATCTTATAAACCTGAAACTAAGGTACACACATAAAATTGAGAACTATATATAAAGTTCACACATAACATATTTATCTCATAAGTTATCTATATTTATATAATTCATTTGTGGGTTATATAATCTGGTTCCACCCATCACATAATCCTAAATCAACTCATATGTATACTAAAAGACTATAAAATCATTCACCACAACTTCATCTATGAAAAATAAAATTGGTTTCATTGATATTTCATCATCATAACCATAAAAAATCTAGAGAAATAAAAACTATGGTAGAACTAGATTATATCCCTAGTAAATCCTAAGTAACATCAAAATATGTTAACAAAGATGAAATTTTCTTTAAAATATCACCAGAACATTTCGTGAGGAAAATAACACTTTCATTTTGAAATCACTTCTTTAAAATCATTAAATTTCCAAAATATTATAGAAAAAAATTTGTTTAAAAATTACCTTGGAAAATTTTTAAGTAAGATTCAAATAATTGAGAATTCATTATAGAGGGAAATTTTGTTCATTCCATATATGTTAAAAAAATATTCCATTCACATTTTTGATAAAATGTAAAAGGTAACTCATTCAGAAAATTACAAGATTATTCTTTTAAAATAAATTGTATAAATTAAACAATGGATAAAATTGATTTTAAAAAATAATGGGAAAACAAAACCATTCTTGAATTTTTTATAGAAAACATGGACATGGATAAAAAATGATTTTTGACCGAAGAAATAAATAATGTTATATTTCCCTAAGAATATTCTTTATGTACCACAAGTTCTTAAAGGGGAAAAAATGAAAGGAAAAAATTTATTATCAAGAAATAAAAATTGTATAATAAATTTGATAGGATTATTTAGATATAATTCATAAAATTTAATTATTGGTAACATAATCATAAAAAATCCTGATAAATAATGATATTATAACATAAATACCTTACCATTTTGGTACCCTTGGAATCATAATAACTTTAAAAGAAATAAATTAAAATGAAACATTAAATATCATTAAAATAAATAAATTCATGATATAAAATGTAAAAGGGAATTACTTACACCTTTAAAAATAATATAGGCACATAAGATGACATATGTCTCAAAGAAGACAATTTGAGATGATAAACTCTTATGCCAAGTTTGAATTTCATTGAATAATATTTAACATTATGTATAAAAAATTTTAATTAATTATAATACTATACCAAAATCATGTACATACTTATAAAGTCTTATTTTATCCACTTTTAACATTTAAAAACACATTTATTCATAATAAATTATTAAAATAATTGTTTTTAGGTGTTAACTCTTTCAATTTTCATGAGAATTTCAGTTCCATAGTTCCTGTCCTTGTAATTTGATATTGGATAATTCATATAAATAATGTAATAATGATATAAATATCATATATATTCAATATATATATATATATTTAGAATCATTCATAAAATATATAGATATAAAATGAATTACAACATACATGGAGACAGTAAGTCATACACACGCATGAACACTATTAAAATTTATTGATGGTTAGAGTGAATGAATTTTAAATAATAATTTGCCTTTATATAATCATTATTTTACAATATATAATTTATATATTTATTAAATTCATCCTTATTACCATCTGTGTAAATTGTAAAAAAATCATATCGCTTTGTGGAGGTGGTTGTCTACATGTATGCAGGAGCAACATTATCCTTTACCAACTTATTGAAAGGTAAGAAAGTAAATATGATATTATAATTCCATAATAATATTTTTTTAATAAATAATATATATATATATATATATATATATATTTACACACATTATACACATCATAATAACTATCTATGAAATATGGTGGCGGAAAATGAATTTTATCACTACATGGAGATGGTAAGCTGTACGTATATATGAATGATACTTTGACATCCCATTTGAGGTAAAAGAGGATTAATGAAGGTGGTTTCATAATAATAATAAAATTTAATTATATTTATGATAATATAATTTTTATTTTATTAATAATATAATAGATTTAGGGGTTTTAGAAGAAGAAGAAAATTGAAGTAGGTCGAGTAAGATCATTACCTCTTCATTGATAGGACTCATTTAGATCCCTTCTTAAGGACCCATGGAATGATATTTTAAGAAACATAGAAACTATAATTCATGTATAGTGAATATAAGAAAATACTTTGGTTGGGTTTTTTCAATTTATATGGCTCAAAATAGTGTAATGAAGAGAATGAATTGATTCCCTTTTATAAGTGAGAAGATGAAAACATTGGTAATTTCAAAAAAGATTAAAAAAATACAATATAGTCAATCTCAAGAAAAATAACTTAAAATGATAATGATTAAAATATAATGTATAATTTGGTTGAAATACCACTAAAAAATAAAATTTTTATATGTTTAAGTGGTTTTTAACCTTATCGTTTGGTTTAACCCCTTAGTTAATTTTTTTAACCTTAACCGTGGTAACATATTTTTCACCCTTAATGGGTTATAATTTTACATATATGGTACAAATTTGCTCATAAATGGAAAAGGGATAATATTTTAGGACATTTATTATCCTAATTTCTCTCTTTAATTTTTTTGATAACATTTAAATAATTTAATAAATATTAATTTTCATAAAATATTATTAATTCCATTTTGACACTATTCACATAAATTGACTTTGAAAAAAAATTCAAAACAATGGAATTAGAATCCATAACTTTCCAAAAAACTATAATATGTTATATGTATCTAAAAAAATCTTGGAATATAATAATTTATCCAAATATTAATAATTTTAATAATTTTAATATCAATTATTTTAATTTTCTATAAATTAATTAAATATTGTATCGATGTTGTGTAAAGATTTAAGGTAACTATTAAATCAATAAAAATAAAAATAAATTACAATGATAAATAAAATTAATTTATATTTAAAATATATAATTATAATATAAAATAGCCTCCTTTTACTCTTATGATAACATATTAGAGATATTAAATTCAAGAGTGTGACATTTTTTACTTCATCTTTTTCTTAAAGTAATATAAAGTTCACAATAAAATATACATGACACCAAGTTGCTATATATTATATAATTGGATGTAAATGGATAAAATAAATCCATAAAATAGGATAAATTCATGATTTGTAGAAATTGTAAATCTTTATCCCAAAGTTTTAACCATATTTTACCCATTTTACCCATACCGTAGTAACAAGTATTTACCAAGGTTACTATTCATAATGAACATAAATAAAAGGGACTTATTTACCAAATTTTGACCTCATTTTTTTAAATATGCAATCCATTTTTCAATATTAAAGTTTTATATTCGGAATGAATTAATTTAATAGAAAACAAAAAAATGCAATGAAAAACAGTTTTTTCATAATAATGCATTTTGATGTATAAAATTAATTTATACCAAGTTCAATAATAAAATTGATTCAAATGGAATTAAATATATTATTAATAATATAAGAGAGCAATTTTTTCTTTAAATTTTTTTAAAATAAAATGGAACTTTTTAAATCCTTGAAACAAAAATATAGTTTTTAATAAAAAATAATATTTTGTTCTTTTCATTGAAAAATTAATCATTTAATAAAATTATTTAAAATTACCTCTAAGCTAATTTTTACATTTTCATTTAAAAAATGAATTTCATTTTATCAAATATATTTTAAAAAAGTGTAATAAAAATTTAACATCTCGGACCCAGTTCACTCATAAGTAACTGAACCCGATTAACCACATGGCCTCAAGTGTGCCTCCCTGTACGCAAAAGGCTACTTGCTAGCAATGAGGGTCTATTATGGTATGGTGTGGAGACTATAACTTTATGATCGTTGTGTAAATAGAGGTATAAAATATCATTAAGTAACAAAATCCACATAATAAATGAACCGCAGTAGTATAAGTTATCTAGATATAATAAACAGGAAGAAATAAAATCAATATCATAAAAAAACTAATGTTATGTCTGTATGATATAAAAAATGTGAATACATGGAAGAAAAGAATAAAAAATGTACAAAATTCTATAAAAAAAGGAAAAATACCAAAATATATTTCAACAAGAATCATGAGAATAAGATATATCCTCTAATATTGTACTCCATCATAGTATAAGAAATCAAGAATCTAAATCCATACACTTTTCTTTTTCCTTACTAACATCCATAAAGTATGTTCGGGTACCAATTGCTGGCCTATACAGGTTGTGAGATATACTCAGTAGGAAACTACCAATGGTGTCTAGAACTATCCAGTATATGCATATAAAGTGTGTATTTTTCTAGTAATAATCAAGGTATAATAGTAAATAAAATAAATCACATTAGTTCGGGTTCTTCAAAGAACACCGGACTGATTCTACTTGCTTTAGCCTAAGTTGAAATATCTTGAAAAAAATTTCACCCTATATATGTACATATAAATATAAATAGGTATATATTTATATATATACCTCATATATGTATGACCATATATGTTTATATATATAGATATATAATACTATCTAGAACTCGATGTGTGTAACCAAGGAATCTCTGCATAATTATAGGTGGTTCCATAATCCTCATGGTATACATTCCTAGGACGGAAATATAACTAGGCCATAAATTATGTAAAAAATATTCCTAATCCATGTATGTTATGCGAATTGGATGATTCATTAATTTATTTAGCTAAATAGAATCTCGAGCTCATCCAAGATGTTCTATAAAAAGGAAACCTAGGTATCACTCAAGGAATACTATAAAACCCATCACTATAGGAGTCCATCCAAGCTGTTCCTTATAAGGAACCTAGGTATCTCCCACAATATGGTATAAATTAAAAAAGCTCAGAGCTCATCATTGGTATACCACATAGGGAACTAGTAATAGCTCATGGCATATTACAATAATATTTCCCTGTAAGCCCGTCTATGATAGTCCACTGCGGAACTTGGTATCACTCATGGGGAAATATAATGGAATCCTCTTGGTGATCCTATCCAAGTTTTTCTATGTAATAACCCATGTATCACTAATATCATGTTTTAATTATTTATAAAATTAGAATTATTATTCTTGATGACCACATCCAATACATTCTGAATCAGAACCCTCATATCATCCTCAACATGACATGAAGGATTCTCCTACCTTGTGTTTAACCCATACCATTAAACAATTCATTTATGTCAATTCGGTCATTTAATTTCCTAAGGATAACATAAGGTATTAAAAATAAAATAAAGAACCTATGTATATATGTTACCATTCTCCCTTGGTTTAATTCAAATTACATTTTATTCACAAAGGCCAACTCAAAACACCTTAATTGGTGGTTCGATTTAATTCAATGTGTAAGGTTCATTGGACTTTGAGAAAGTATTAACCTAAGGGATGACCACATCAAGGTTTAAATCATTTTAAGTTGAATTTAGGTTGATAGTACTACCCCAAAAAATGAATTATCATTTTATTTCATTAATTTTACATTTATGAGGCATTGCTTAGAAAGTAAAAAATAAAGCATAATGATGCATAATACAAACATAGTGACTTTATGAAAAAATAACTAAACCTCATAAATTATATGGGTAATACTCTCTTAATTTTTTTCCAACCATTTACTTATTATAGAATCGAATAAATTGAAGAAATATAAAAATTCCCTGAAAATAGGGTATATGTTCTTGCTCGTAAATAACATTCATGAGAGAGAGATAAATGAAGAAAATAAGGAAGACGATTGAGGAGATTACTGTTACCTATCCAACATAATGAATGGAGATGTAATTAGAAACTATATGAGGGAGGTATCTTAGATCCTATTAGAATTACATGGGAGAGATAAGAATATATTTGAGGAGGCACTGCATGATTTGAATAAGGAAAGGTGGGTTAAAACCTTAATGAGGATAGGTGAAAATGAAAATTAAACCCATTTTTAAAGGGTGGGAAATTCTTCAAAACCATTCTCCAACCATGCACACCCAATACCTAATTGGAAGTATTATTATTGTATAGGCACACAATTTTGGAAAAAACTATGTCCAAGCGCCCCTCTACGACCCTTTATTACACCCACATGGTTTACCCAAACTATACATCCTTAGGTGTATAGTTTAAAAAAACCATGAGACTCACATATTTTCTTTAAATTTTAGGGATCTGGGCACCATAAAAGAATCAAACTCCTGAAACGATCCTCATTTTCTTGGGTACATACATATAGATCAAAAAAAGGTTTTAGCAAGAATTTAAAAGGTCCATACCACACAAGAAAATTTTGGATCTTATAACCTCCCTTAAAAACGATTTTTCTCCATGTTCACCTTATAAGGGTGGTAAAGCACTGCTACCAATTGTTCCATTAATCAAGAATGTACACCTACTTACCTATCATAGGTCTCATTATATACTCAGGCATGATACTATAACAACTATACTATAGAAACATACTTTCCTTAGAGAGCCTTTATGCTCTAATCAATAATATGAATAGGGTTCTCCTCAAGAATGACATCAACGTCTATCTCAACCTCATAAATATGAAGGATTTGAAATGGGTAAGAATGATAACAATGAATCTGTGAGGCATAAAAGATGTAATTCATGGACCAATACCTACGAAGTAACTGCAATCGGTAGGCTACTAACCTGACTCACTCCAAGATCCCGAAAGGCCTGACATGACAAGGTGATAGATTTCTCTACCTCTAAATCTATCTATATCCAAACCTATAAAAAACATGCAAGAAGATCTGATTTCCAAACTCAAACTTTAGTGGTCTATGGAGACCATCGACATAAATCTTCTCCCAAGACTAAGTTATATCCATACACTTTTTAATGAGATACACCTACTCTGAAGTCTCCTAAATGAGATGAGGTCCGAGTACTACTACCTCTATTGGCTTTAACAAACACAAGGGTGAGAGACACAACCTACCATATATCATCTCATAAGAAGTCATAAATATAATTTTTAAAGCTATTTTTATAAGAAAATTCAACAATAGGTCAATGTTTCTCCTAATAACCTCCAAAATCTTGGACACATGCTCTGATCATGTCCCCTAATATCTAAATCAAATGATCTTATTATCTGTTGGTCTATGGGTGATAGGTTTTACTAATTAAAACCTATGTACCAAGAGCCTTCTGCACCCCTTGCTAGAAAAATGACATTAATCAATTATCTTTGTTTGATATGATAGTATGTGGATATCTATAAAGTAATTTTACCTCCCAAACATATAACCTTCCTTGATCATCCACTAAAAATAAATCCTTGATAGGTAAAAATAAGGAAACCATTTTCATCTAGTAAATGATAACCCATACAACATAAATACCTCTAGATGACCTAGAAAAATCCATCATTAAGTCTATGGTGATGACATTCAACTTCCACTCAAGAATGGACGACTTCTACAGAATCCTTACTAGTCACTACTGTTATTCCTTCAACTACTAATAGGTGAAACACAAAGTAATGAAAATATACATCTATCTTTTCATCCCCGACCACCAGTATTGGTGACATAAGTCATGGAACATCTTGGTGAGACTGATATTTGATTCCCAAGAAGAGACATGAGACTCTCAAATAAATTATTCTTTAATGTATGAATGAACCTAGATACATCTCTGAATGTTTCAGATGTCATCCCTATTAATAACATAACCAGGGGGTGGGTCCTCACATGCAATGCTCTGCCATATGACCTAGACCTTGGGATAAAAAATCATCCACATCTTTACTCTATCCATAAGTGAAGAGGCCCCAGATAAAGATGCTAGTATCGTATGTCCCTAAAATCTTACAACTCCAGATGTAACACTCAGATGTTTATAGGAAATATTTTCTCTAAATGATTTTAATTATTCAATAGTTTTCATTACATGAAATCATGAGTTTTAAAAAACCATGGGATACCCTTAGTACAAAATGACTAGTTTTACCTAACCGTAAGGTTAAAATGAATAAATATAACTAACTTATGAAAATTTATGGTGAAGTCATTCACTACCAATTATTTACAAAAAATATAATTCAATTATATAATTGTATTTATGTATTAATAAATTGAGTTAATTACTATTAGTAAATTAAATTAATGAAATATATATGTTATATACATAATAAAATATTTTTTATATTAATCCAATAGATATTTTTGGCATAGTGTATGAATACATTCTCTTTGAAGTAAAAAAACCTATATTTTTCAAAATGGCAATTCTTTGCCTTTTAACGGAGACCCCCTTTTAAATTAATATTTTGACACATTAATGATTTTTATATAACAAAATAATATTTTATTTGGAATCAAGATATAAAAATTTACCTAGGATGTAGTTTTTAATATTTTTCTGATAACTTTCAAATTTTACTGAATAGTAAAAACACACTAAATTTTAATTGATTTTTTTTTCATTGAAATAATTTATCTGGTTAAATTATAATATTTAATGAGTTTAAAGTATAAATAGAATATATTTTTATCATTCAATATAATTTATGTCATTATCAATAATATTACATTGAATTCAGATGTAAAAATATTTCAATCTGTTGCAATGTTTTAACCTTTAAAACCCGTTCTCTCTTTTTGACAACGAAAATGACATTAAATTAATTACTGAAAATTATGTGTTTTGAATCTTGAAAAATGGATACCATATTTGGAATATATAGGTCTAAATTTTGAAAATAGCTTTATTTTATTTGTGGGCATTTTGAATAATAGCATTGATAATTTTTATTAATACGGTAAAAGGGTAAATCGGGTAATTAATGGTAAGAATACTATTATAAAATTACCCTAGAAGTTGTATTAATATCATTGGATGAGTTTTTTTGACCTAAATCATCTTTGTGTCTAAATTGTTCCCTTTGGAAGCCACTTGGATGAGATTAAGACATTCAATTTATTTTATTTAAAAAAACATAAATATGTTTCACTCATATTTTAATAACTAAATAATTTTTTATATAAGGTTATACAGAAGATAAATTAGATAATAAATACTAATTTTCAAGATAAAATGTTTTTCTTTATCATGGTAAATTATTTTTAATTTTTAGGAAATAAATAATTTCTTTAAAGACATATACTTTGATGATGTAAAAATTAATTAATTGATGAGAAATCAATAGGACAATTTTTTATTAAAATATGAATAACCATAAAAGACCCAAACACTGGACCAAATACTTTTAGTTGAGTATTGTTTTACCATAACCATTATAGAGATCTTTTTAATGACCATTTTGAGCCTTATATAAGAGATTGTGACACTTATATTATTTTATTTAAAGTGATGTTAAAATTGTCACCATCATAATTTAATAAGTATAACATTTTAAATATTGGATTTAAAAAAATATAAATTCCACTAAAAATATTATTCTAAACACTAGTATATTTATCTTCATATTATGATTTTTTTAATTTTTTATTGTACAACTAAATATATTAAATAATTACATAAAATTGATTTTTAATTATTTTATTAATAGAGATAAAAAATAAATGTTATTAAAAATATTAAAATAAATATAATTTGGGGTAATTAATATGTATAATTAATTTTTTAGATTATTTTTACCTCTTAGTAATAAAAACATAGTTTTTTAAAGTTAACTTGTTATATTAATATTTTTAAAAATCAATGAATTGAATAGTGTCAAAATTGATACTATTGATTATTTTTCAAAATAACGTTTTATTAAATTATTTAAAAATAATAATATTTTTAAAAAATATATAATAATTATTCTATGGTCTAAAATATTCTATTTTATTTATTTATGGTCTCATTGACACAAAATAAGTAAATATTTCACCCCTTTAATGTTGACATATTTGTTACCCTTGTTAAAAATGAAATAGAATAACTAAGTGTTAATTAAAATGATAAGGTCTAAATTGATAGAATAACTTGTATAAAGTCTATTGTTTGATGAAATTAAAACCCTAAATCATCTCATCTTCTAAATTGGGACATTTTGGAGGTTTTTTGATGGGGTTTGATTTTATTATAAAATAATATTTTTGGAGATCCCAAAAGTGCCCTTCACCTCAATTATAAAAGAGAACCTCCTCCCTAACCTCTTCACTTAACATTGAGACTTAAATATCAAAAATACCCTTACAATTTCCTTTATAAACCTTTATAATTAAATTCTAGAGGTTCTGGTCTTCTTTGAATACCAACTCTACTACTTTAAGAGGAGAGTTTGTAGAAGCACATTGAAAAAGAGGTAATCTCCTCTACTGAATCTTTCAAAATTCATTCTTATTATACTTACTCTTCAAATATTGTTTAATTATAAAGTAATAACTCCAGTATCAATTATTTACTAAAATTTTATTATGATTATGGAACAACAATATTCCACTATATATCCATTCTGTGAAAAATGAAATCACCACGCGTGCGTACGTACAACTTACCATCTCTAAGCCGTGGTATAAATAGTTTTTCGCCACCACCTTACTTGGATGGGTATAATTATGTAAATAATAACTATATATGATTATTATAACATTATATTGATTCTTAAATATTATACACCATTCACATCAGTACTACTCAACAATTATTTTAATTCTATCATCGCTCGTGTGTACGCACGACCAACCATCTCCACGATGCGATGTGATCCATTCTACATGATCTTAATTAAAGAATGATTATGTAAATATATAGAGCGAATAAATATGATATATTTAATTTTAATAATTTTTTTGAATGATATAACTACGACCTATGAGGGAGAACCAGAACATATTCGACAAAACATGCATAAGAAAATAAAAAAGTTAATACCTGAATAACAAGTAATAATGTAATGTTATTAACAAACTGATGATAATATGATCCTATATGACATAAAAAATTACTAAAATTATGAAATAGTTGAATTACCTTATTTAAATTATTATACAAGAGGTTTAGATACATACAAAGGAAATTAGACTTAAAAGGTAAGGGATACTTTCACAATCTCATTATTATCCAAGATTTTTATACATAAGTATTTAATGGGGTATATTTATCATCCAATTCCATGTTTCCAAAATATGTAATATTATTTCTATTATTCTACAATTTTTTAATGTAAATTTTACCCTTTGGTTAATTTTTTATTAAATGGTATGAAAGGAATCTTTTTTTTCATTATTTGATAGGAGGCACTTTTTGACTTTTCTTGAAAAAGTGTAAGGAGAATGTTTTTAAACTTATATGACATGAAATTTTTTTACGTCTTCATAATTAATTTTTTCCATGAGTTTTCCTCTACATGATTTCAAGTTTATTTTTAAATAAATTCTTTTCTTTTAAAATTGTGCGACATTTTGAGAAAAGAAATATTTATTGAAAAAGAAAGGATATTTTCATTAAGAATAAATTTAAAGTGTTATATCAAAATTAATTTCCATATAAGATGGAAGTATTGAAGAGGGTTATGTTTTAATTATAATATCTATATTGTTCCTATGATTTTATTATGTTTATATTTGAATGCTATTTATGAAATCCATTTGTTTTACATGGATTATGTTATGGTGGAATGATGATTAAAGAAACCCATTTTAGTGCATGGGTCATGATGAATGATTTATGTTATTATGGGACATGTAATAATGATTTCACTATGAGATGGTTGGGACATATATCACCCTCCAATTCATTGTGTAAATATTTATATCTCATTAGATATACAAGGTTGGAATGGGAAATGATCTCAATTAAGAAATATAGAGCTAGAATGAGGAGAGAACTTAGTTCAGTAATGGACTTTATCCACTAATATGGTCATGGAAATAATTCCTGAATAATATGAAATTATTTTTTATTATTATGTGTATAAACATCATGTCTTATGTTATGAATTTTGGGATTATGTTCATTGATTCTTATGAACTGTCATGATTTATCCCATGCCATGATATCAAGATCTTTCATATGCAGGATAAAAATGTCAAATGTTAGGTTATTATGTATTATGATTATGATATGACTGATATTTCTCTTATCCTTACTGATAATCTTAGCTTACCCTTTCATATGTTTCTTTTCCCAGGCCATGAAGAAGGTTATTATGTAAGATATGTCAAAAAAGGGGTCCAGTTATGAATAAATAAGTGGGAGACAATGAATATGTCTTATGAACTAGTTGTTTATGTTTCATAGTTTCTAAAGGCACTATACCTAGACAGTCCTATCATGGATTTTTTATTTTTTTCAATGAATATTCTTCAAAATTGAATTAATATCATTTTATGTGAAGTATGGGTCATTATAGTTGGTATCAGAGGAAATGTATAGTTAACCTTTGGAAACTAGGATGAGAAAACCCTAGTAAGAACCCAAAGGATATGTCGAAGTATAGGTTAAAATCATATTGTTCTAGAAATGATATTATATAACCTAGGATAAAACCTAAAGTGTCATAAATTGAAATTTTATTCCTGATTATGTGGTTTTACCATTATGATTAGTGTTTCTCAAACTATACTTCTTGGTTTTAGTTAATGGCTGGAAAATGAATTAACTGCGTTAATATTAAATCTGATGGCCAATGAAATGATTTTCCTCCAGAGTGACCAAATTTTAAGGGAGATTGAGATTTAAAAATCTTATAGATATTCTCACACAACTTTCTCAAGATATTAATCTTGTAGGACTTCCAAATAAGAAATGGAGGGAACTACATTCTATTGAGTTCTTCATGAGGCAACATCCACCTTCTTTCAGCGTGTAATGATCCAAAATTTTATCAATGAAAATTCATCTTGATGTAATTAAATGTATCATTATGTAAAATGGTTATATAATATATGAAATCCCTTGGTTTTATGTTTTTGGATTTTAAAATACTGTTAATAATTGTTACCATTACTAATATCGACATTGAACAGTGATCACATGATTATTATAAATACATGGCTTTAACAAATCCAATTTAGTCCGACAAAGGAAGCGATGACCTCATCTGGTAGAATTGATCCATACGAATCCCATTTTTCAAAGTTCATAATGGAGGTATCATCACTAGGCTTCTCTCTTTACCAATCCCAAGCCGAACTTCAACACATTAAGATTGAATTTAACCGCCTATAGGAGAAGTGGATGTTGATAGAGATTACCACCTGAGAGATGTTATCTGAGCCACTCCAAGAGTTTGTCACCATCGCACACCTTACCCTTAGGTATTATGTAGTGTTATAAGGGGTTATATAACAAGACCTCATCACTATGATTATGTGCATTATTTTTGTATAGAATATAGAATATACATTCATTTTATTATTGTTACTTTGTAAATGGGTTTTAAAGCACAAATAGTATTTTTAGTTAATATTCAATTATGAAATCTATTTTCATTAATTAATGTATTTTTCATTAAATAATATTTTAATAAAATATCATTAATAAATTACTTTTTATTAAATATAAATGATTGTATAATTTTTATGAATACAATTGTAATTTTTATTAAGGTTTAAAAGCCGTTTTTGTCAAAAGCCATGGATTTTTGGTAAATATCGATTTTTATTTTAAAAGTAAAAAATTTGAATATTTAGAAAATTATTTAGATAAAATTTATATTATTTTTGGAATCAGGATGTCGAAATTATCCAATGGTGAATTTTTCATAATTTTCTGAGACAATTGAATTTTTGGGTAAAAATTAAATACCGTTTAAATATATAATGCATTTTATGACATCATAATGACCCAATAGTGATGTAATAAAATAATATAAATGATTTTTTTGGACAATATATGTTTTATATTTAAAATAATGTTATTTTTTATTTTTTATATTAATTTTATGGTTCCTTAGTGGACCCTCAAAGGCTTATAAAACATTTTAACATTTTAAATTGATTTCCCTGAGAGTGTGACTCACCCCCATATAAGAAAGCCTAATATTTTAATAGGTTATGTCATTGTCCATATACAATAATGTTTTCCACTCCCCTTTGGAAAAACTCATGGGAAAAAACCAGGGGATGATTTGTGGTTTTGATTAGTTTAATGTGTGGTGTACAAAACCTAAATAATAAATGTTTTCCTCTCTTTTCCCATATAAACCCAACAAATATCTCACTTACTCTTCACTAAAACCTTTGTATCTAGACCAAACTCTGACCTATTCTCTATAAATTCCCCCCAAGGCTCCCCAATCTCCCAAGAAGCCTCTCTCAAGCCTCTCCCAAGCCTTTGGGATCACACTTCAAAGTAAGGGATTTCTTCCTCTCTCATTTTTGTCCAAGTTTATTTATGTTTATATACCCATGTATTTTCAATTAAAAATGTTGGGGTATAATTTATCACCTTACCAATACGTCTATACTTATATTTTAATTATTATATACCTCTTACTTTCTCATAAATTCCTCCCATGTACACCCGTTACCATGCTGAAATTCCGTAAGGAAATTATCCCTTCTCATTTACATTCATGAAATTATTTTTTATTATGAATCTAAATTCCATTAAATATGTTCAAAAAAATATCTATTTGACCAAATTAATATCTATTTCATGTACATATGATGAGACACCCATTTCTATCTCATCATCCCTTTTTATTAATTTTTATGTCACGCCATTATGCTGTTGAAATTGCACCACGATTTTCCAAGCCAAAGTCATTGTGTAGTGAATACCATGCCCATTTCTCTATAAAGAGTATTCACCTTTATGAATATTTACTGATTTATTATAGAGTTTCAAGTATTAATTCCACATTCCTTTATCTTGGAATAAATTATTATGTTTAATGAATCCATTTTATATGATCCATGTGGCACACTTATGCATGAAATGAAATGATTAAGAAGGGTGCGCCCTGATAGCACTCCAATGCATTGGGTAAAGATTAGTATCATGATACATAAAGTTCAATGAGGTTTTATTCATGATAATTGAAGTGTAATTAGGGTTTACTCATGATCCATGTACAATGATCCTTGTCTCATTCTAATATTATGTTAAATGTTGTTTCCACATTTCAATGTTATGATAATCATTCTATATCATGCCTTTATGTTCATGTTTATCTTGTGATCCATTGATATGAATATTTAATAACATGTACTATATTCTTCATGTTATGACTTGTTTACTCCCTTACTGGTATTTATAGCTTACCCTTTTCTTATTCATGTCCATAGGTTATGCCATGCAATGCTAAGTATGAAGGAATGTTGTGGTCTTGTAAAAGAAGTTTTCAATAAAGATGTTGTGTTTTATGTTATAAGTTTTTCTATAATGTTAATAAGCCACAAATACACTAGACCTCTTGATCTTTTATCTTGTATCAATTGAATAATTTATGTAATAAATTATGTTTAAGTGTGAAATAAAGAAAAGGGTTGTTAAAGTTTGTATCAGAGGATAGGTTTAGTTATTTTTTGATTAGGATTTGAAACCTTATTGAAAGACTTAGGGATAAGGATAATCATAATAAAAAAATCCCTAAATTTTGGTGAGTGTTGAGTAAGTGGGTTGTCAAGAAAATACATCCTTGTATGGATACGTGAAGGTATAGCTGACTCTGGCACAGATCTATCTAGGGGTAAAACCCGAAAAAACCACTTTAAGATAGACTTGAACATGAACTGGTGCACGAAAATGGGACTTGAGGTACTCTTGGTGACGACACTCATAGAGGATATGATTTGGTAAATTCATAATATTAGTATGAATCACTATTAAGGGAATAAAAAATTCCCCTAAGAATATATGTTTGGAATTTGATCATGGATAACATAGATTGAAGCCAATAAATTCATAAGTGAAAAAAGTAAAAGTAATTTATAATTAATTCATTTTTTATTTGAATTTCCATTTATGTGTTACCCCTAACTTTCCTTTTATTACAACCAATGGCTGATAATATGAGGACTCAGGCTAACAACCAATGTGAAGATCAATGTGACGACTATTCTAACGAGATGACCAATCCGATGGGAGTGGGAATCACGGACTTTGTCATGATAATATCTCATTTAACCCAATTTTTGAATACAAACACAGGTCAAGAGGAACATTCAACCCCCCCCCCCTAATAAAGAACAATTCGCAATCCAGATCATTATGAGATAAAGGCCTCCTACTTTTAATGGATCATCTGATCCCTCAATTGCCGAACAATGGATCAAATCTATTGAGAAGATCTTCTACACACTTCAATGTTCCGAACAAGAGAAGGTACTTCTGGCTTCTTATCATATGGAGGGTGAAGCTGATCAATGGTGGACATTGATAAATAAATATGAATCCCGAGGAGGAGATTTAGGCGTTGGAATGGAAGGATTTTTGGAAAATGTTTTTTGATAAATATTTTCCCCGCACCCTCCGACTGAAAATGGAAAGGGACTTACTTTACCTCAAGAAAATAGAAGATGAATCCATCGGAGTGTACGAGGAAAACATCACAAGGATTGCACGATACACCTTTGGCTTTGTCATTACCCACAAATGCAAGGTTCAACACTTCTTTGGTGGGATAAAACATATCCTATAGAAATCCCTAGAGATTCGTGACTTTGAGATCTATGAGGAAATTGTATGATGTTTCCTCAAGGTCAAAATAGAGATCTAAGAATCTAAAGGGTATCATAGGAATAAGAAATGTAAGGTGGAGTTTAATTCTAGTGGTCCTATGGATAAATCGAATGGTTCTGTAAAAATCCTGCACCCCACTTTCCAAAGGTGTGAAAAGAATCACCCTAGAAATTTCTTAAAGGGGATGAGGAAATGCTTTGGGTGTGGAAGACAAGGGCACCTGGCCATTAACAGTTGACAAGAAAAATCCGCGGCTGCGATAGAGGATAGAAATGCTCCATTCGACCCTAAACGCATTGTTTATTACTTCAACTGCAAAGAACCATGGTGCTTTGCAAAATAATGCCCTCAGCCAATGGTTTTCTGAGGCAACCAACAACCTCCAAGGAAACAAGGGAAATCTTTTTCCATCACTACCGACGAAGTGATCTCCGACAATGAAGTGGTTATAGGTACACTAGTTTTTCATTCAGGAATAACAAACATACTTTTGGATTATTATTCTACATATTCTTTTATATCTTTAAAGTTTAGTAAAACAATCCCAACACCACAAAAAATCATGGAAGTAAAGATATCGGTGAGAACGAAAAATGGAGAAATCATTGCATCCCATAAATAAAACTACTCACCTATCATAATTTGTGGATTGAACTTCCCAGAGAGATCCATAATACTCCCTTTGGTGTAATTTTATACAATTCTTGGCATGGATTGGCTTTACCTATATATAGCCAACATAAATTTCTATGAGAGGGAAATCACTCTCCATATGGAGAATTGACCCTCGATTCTGTACATGTGAAAGAAGAAGGATGAATCTTCCTTAGCACCATTATCTCAAGTATGGATATTAATTCCCCATGAGAATGCGTATCTTTCTCAGATGATTGAGTCCAAGTAAGAAACCATCCTTAAAGACATGCCTATTGTGAGGGAATTTGCTGAAGTGTTTCCCAAGGAATTGCCTGGTCTTCCTCCTAGAAGAGATGTTGAATTCTCAATTCATCTTATACCTGGGGAATTTAAAATATCCAAGACACTGTATAGAATGTCTATTGTAGAGCTTGAGGATCTAAAGAAACAACTATAGAAGAATCTGGATAAAGGGTTTATACGCCCAAGTGCTTCACCATTGGGTGCACCAGTCCTCTTCATCAAGAAGAAGGATGGTTCAATGAGCCTTTGCATTGATTATTTAGAGATCAACAAAATCATGTTAAAGAACAATTATCCTCTACTATGAATTGATGACATGTTTGATTAGCTACGTAGATCACAATACTTCTCCACGGCGGAGTTTCGGTCAGGATATTACCATGTAAGGGTGAAGAAGTAGGATATCCCCAAGACTGATTTTCGTACAAGGTACATGAACTATGAATTCATAGTAATGCCTTTTAGACTAACTAATGCTCTGGAAATCTTCATGGACTCGATGAATAGAGTCTTTAGAGATTACCTTGACAAATTTGTGGTTGTATTTATAGATGATATTCTAATATACTCTAAAACCAAGGAGGAGAATGAGTGGCATCTAAGAACTGTAATAGAAACCTTGCGAAAGGAGAAGCTATATCAAAAGTACAACAAGTGCGAGTTCTGGTTGAAGGAAGTCTCATTCATGGGTCATATCATCACAAGTAATGTAATATTTGTGGATCCCTATAATATAGTTACAATTGAGGGATTAATAAGGTCATCATTAGTAATAGATATCCATAGCTTCCTAGAGTTAGCTGGATATTATCTCCGATTTGTGAGAAATTTTTCACGATTGTCCAACCCTCTTACCAAGATATCTCAGAATGGAGTAAAGCTTTCTTGGAGCGATGAATGAAAATATAGCTTCAAGGATTTGAAAATAAGGCTTATCATTGTTCCTATTCTCTCATTACCCACAAGTGGAGAAAATTTTGTGGTATTTAGTGATGCTTTGAAGAAGGTCATGGGATGTGTGTTGATTTAAAATGAGAAATTCATTGTCTATGCTTCAAGGTAATTGAAATTTCATGAGAAGAACTATCCAAAACATGATTTGGAGTTGGATGAAATAATTTTTGCTTTAAAAATTTGGATACATTATCTCTTTGGAGAGAAGTGTAAAATATATATGGATCAAAAAAGCTTCAAGTATATATTCACACAAAAAGAGTTGAACATGCATAAATGAAGATGGTTAGATCTAATCAAAGATTATAAATACTCAATCCATTACCACCCTGGGAAAGAAAACAAGGTGGCAGATGATCTAAGTAGAAAGGACCCAAAAATTCTATCATTGATGAAAATTAAAAAGAATCCAATCTTCTTATATTTGATGAAGGTGTGCATGGGAATCATAAACAAGGGAACATCATCACTCCTCTTTGAAATAATTTCTCAACTATCTCTTTTGGAAATATTAAAGGATGATCAAAAGGATGATGTAGGAATTCATAAGAAAGTGGAAACTATCAGAAAAGGGAAATCCTCAGAGTTCAATGTTAATGAATAAGGAATTGTGAGATTTGGGTCAATGCTATGTGTTCCATAAAATCTAGAGTTGAATAAAGAACATTTGGATGATGCACATAGGTCAAATTTATCCATTCACCAAGGAAGCACAAAGATGTTACAAGATCTCCAAGATCATTATTGGTGGAATAAGATGAAAAAGGAGTCTCTAAGTATACATCAAATTTCCTGGTATGTCATCAAGTGAAGTTTGAGAGGGAGAAATCTAAGGGGATGATGCAACCATTACCCATACCATCAAGGAAATGGGAGAACATTACCATGTAATTTGTCACCGGACTTCCAAACACATCCAAAAGAAACAATGCTATCTAGGTTGTTGTGGATTATCTTACAATTACCACACACTTTATTGCAATTCAAGAGGATTTATCATTGGATCAACTGGAATATATATATATATATCAAAGAAGTGGTAAGGCTGCATAGAGTACCACTATCTATTGTATCCGATCAAGATACAAGATTCACCTTTATGTTGTAGAATAGTATTCAACATGATCTAAATACTGAGATAAACATCTGCATGACTTATTATCCTCAAACTGATGTCCAATCTGAGCGGACTATCCAAATACCTGAGGAAAGGTTGAGATCATGCTTAATGGACTTCAAAAGAGGATGTGATCAACATCTTCCTATGGTTGAGTTCTCTTACAGTAACAGTTTACACTCAAGCATCCAAATGGATCCTTATGAAGCCCTTTATGGGAAGAGGTGTAGAACATTGGCATGCTGGGATGAAGTTAGGGAGTGAAAACTTAGAGGTCCAAAAATGGTCAAAGAAATGGAGGAGAAGTTTAAGACCATCCAGCAGCACATTAAAGCTCCTCAGATTCCACAAATGAACATTGTTGATAATCATCAACAATAACTAGAGTTTGATTTTGAGGACATGTTATTCCTCCACATATCACCATGGAAGAGAGTTATGAGATTTGGGAAGAAGTGAAAGCTTAGTCCAAGGTACATCAGACCTTTTGAGATCCTTGACCACATTGAAGCAATGGGCTATCAGCTAACACTCTCATCGAACCTATCTTAAGTACATGTTCTATTCCATGTATCACTCTTGAGAAGTACATACCTGAACCATCACATATACTCAATCTATATGTGGTACTATTGGATAATGAACTCTCCTTTGAAGAGTAGCCGGTGAAGATCTTAGATCATAGAGAAAAAGTTATACGAAATGAGACAATTCCCCTCGTGGAAGTGTTGTGGAGAAACCACAAGTTTGAAGAAGAAATGTGGGAACCCGATGATGTGATGAGGCAGAGTTACCCTCATCCTTTTTAGTATGGGAGAAGGAAATTTTGAGGGTGAAATTTCTTAAGGGGGGAAGATTGTAACGACCCAAAATTTTATCAATGAAAATTAATCTTGATCTAATTAAGTGTCTTATTATTTAAAATGGTTATATAACATATGCACTTCCTTGGTTTTATGTTTTTGTATTTTAAAAAACCTTTAAGAATTATTACTGTTTCTAATATATATGTTGAACAATGATAACATGATTAGTATAAATATAGGGATTTAACAACTCCAATTTACTCAGACAAAAGAAGCGATGACCTCATCTAATAGAATTGCTCCGTACAAAGCCCATTTTTTAGAGATCAGAAAGGAGGCAGCATCACTGGGCTTCACTCTTGACCAAGACCAAGCCAAGCCTCAACATGTTAAGCCTGAACAGAACCTCATACGGGAGAAGTGTAAGCTGATAGAGATTACCACCTGAGCAGTGTTATCCGAGCCACCCCAACAGTCTATCACCATCACACACCTTATGCTTTGGTCTTATGTGGTTGTTATAAGGGGTTATGTAAAAAGACCTTAAAACTATGATTATGTTCATTATTTTTGTATAGAATAAATAATATACATTCATTTTATTATTGTTACTTTGTAAATGGTTTTTAAATATCAAATAGCATTTTTAGTTAATATTCAATTAAGAAATATATTTTGATGAATTAATGTATTTTTTAATTAATTAATATTTTAATAAAATATTAATAATAAATTACTTTTTATTAAATATAAATTATCGTATAATTTTTATGAATACAATTTTAATTTTTATTAAGGTTTGAAAGCCGTTTTTCTCAAAACCCATTAATTTTCAATAGATATCAGTTTTTATTTTAAAGGTAAAAATTCACATATTTAGAAAATTATTTAGATAAAATTAATATTATTTTTGGAATCAATATGTTGAATTTATCCAGTAGTGAATTTTTCTTAATTTTATGAGATAGTCGAATTTTTGGGTAAAAATTAAATACCGTTTAAATATATAATGTGTTTTATGACATCATAATGACCTAATAGTGATGTAATAAAATAATATTAAGGATATTTTAGGCCAATATATGTTTTATTTTTAAAATAATGTAATTTTAGATTTGTTTGATTAATTTTATGGTGCCTTAGTGGACCCTCTAAGACTTATAAAACATTTTAACTTTTTAAATTGATTTCCATGAGAGTGTAACTCACCACCACATAAGCAAGACTAATATTTTAATATGTTCGGCACTCGGAAAATAATTTTTTCCACTCCCCTTGGGTAAAAAACATGGACAAAAACCATGGGATGGTTTGTGGTTTTGATTAGTTTAATGTGTGGTGTCCAAAACCTAAATAATAAAGAATTCCATCTATTTTCCTATATAAACCCACCTAAGATCCCACATTATCTTCACTAAAAACCTTTAGAGATCGACCAAACTATACCCTCCTATCTCTAAAATCCTCCCAAGGTGCACCAAGATCCCAAGAACCCTCTCTCAATCCCCTCCTAAGCCTTTGGGATCAAACTTCCAAGTAAGGGATTTCTTCCTCTCTCATTTTGTCCAAGTTTTGTTATGTTTATATACCCTTTTATTTTCAATTAAACATGTTGTGGTATGATTTTTCACCTCACCCATACTTCCCTACGTATGTTTGAATGATGATATACCTCTTACTCTCTAATTAATTCCTCCTATGTACACCTGTTACCATGCCGAAATTTCATAAGGAATTTATCTCTTCTCATTTACATTCTAGAAATTCTTTTGTATTATGAATCTAAATTCCATTACATATGTTGGTACATGTATCTATATGAACCCCTTACTGTCCATTTCATGTAAATACGAAAAAAACCCCTTTCTCTCTCATTAACCATTTTTATGAATTCTTATGTCACGCCGTTATGTTGCCGAAATTGCACCGTGACTTTCCAAGCCAAAGTCATTGTGTAGTGAATACCATGAACATTTCTATATCAAGGGTATTCAACTTTATGAAAATTTACTAATTTATTATATAGTTTCATGTATTAATTCAATATTCCTTTATCATTGAATAAATGATGAGGTTTAATGAATCCATGTTATATGATCCATGTGGAACACTTATGCATGAAATGAAATGATTAAGAAGGGTGCACCCTGATAGCGCTCTAGTGCATTGGGTAATGATTAGTATGATGATACGTCATGTGTAGTGAGGGTTTACTCATGATAATTCAAGTTCAATAATGGTTTACTCATGTTCCATATGATACAAGCCTTTGATCATGCTAATATCATGTTAAATGTTGTTCCCACATTTCTATGTTATGATAATTATGCTATATCATGCCTTTATGTTCATGTTTCACTTATGCTCCATTGATATTCCTATTTCTTAACATGTACTATATTCTTCATCTTATGCCTTGTTTACTTCCTTACAGGGATTTATTGACCACCATTTTCATATGAATGTCCTCATGTTATCCCATGAAATGCTAAGTACGAAGGAATGTTGTGGTCATATAAAAGAGGTTTTCAATAAAAAATTTGCATTTTATGTTCTAAGTTGTTTGTAATGTTCCTAAACCACAAATAAAATTGTCCTATTGATATTCTATATTGTAAGAAGTGAATATTTTATGTAATAAATTATGTTTAAGTGTGAAATAAAGATCAGGGTTGTTATATAGCGGGTCTTTTGATCCATTAGTATAAGAAGAATATATTATTACCACTGAAAGGATATTTTTAGTTCTCCAATGTTCAGAACATGATAAGGTCATCTTAACAGTCTATCATTTGGAAGGTGAATATGATCAATGATATAACCTTATAAAGGATAAGAGGTAAATAAATGAAATTCAATTCATGGAATGGGGTGAGTTCAAGAACTTATTTATCAATAAGTACTTTCCTCATATTATTTGAAGAAAGATGGAGAAGGGGATCATTGAAATTAAGAAATAAGATGATGAATCCGTTGGTAACTATAAAGAAAATTTTAAAGGAATTTCAAGGTACACTTCTAGAATTATTATCCAACCTTAGAGTAAAATTGATTGATTATTTAGTGGCTTAAAACCAAGTCTACAAAGGGTATTAGCCATAAGGGACTTCAATACATATAAAGAAAAAAATAAATGTGATCTCAAGGTTGATATGGATATTGGAGTAACCCATAAGTCCTATGGGTTTGATAAGAAGAAAAAATGTAATTCAAGGGAAAATATAAATACAAAACTAAAAAGAATATGAGTTCTACCTTATGCTCAAAGTGTTGAAAGAAACATTGAAGAAATGGTCTTAAAGGGACTAGTAAATGTTTTAAGTGTAGAAAATAAGGTCATTAATAAGTTGAATGCCGAAGGGATGTGAAAAATATATCTATTGGCGGGAATAGAGATAAGACTACACAAAATGAACCTCATTCACTTAAATGTTACAAGTGCAAGGAAATGGGGCATTATTCCAATCAATGCCCTAATACTAGGGTTATTTACGATGATCGACGTTAGAAAAATCATAAGTCCAAATACAAAGGCAATTTACATGCGCTCACTATAGGCGATGTGGATTACAAGAATGAAGTGGTGAAAGGTGAACTTACCATCCAATCTAAAGTAGTAAATGTTTTGTTTGATTTTGGATCCACCTAGTCTTTTATATATGAAGAATTTTCTAAGGGTATCAGTATATTACCTCAACAGTTAAATGTTGAGTTAGTTGTGACAAATCCTATTGACACAATGGTCACATCAAAAGTTTATAATTATTCTCTGGTTGAAGGTTATAGGAAATTTCTTCCTACAAATCTGGTAGTCCTTCCTATTGATGAATTTTATGTGAATATTGGCATAGATTTTCTTTATATATATAGAGATCATATCAATTTCCATAGAAGTGAAGTCACATATCATATTCTATATAAATCTATGATCACATATCGATGCAAGGATGAGTGTGACCTTCCATTAAAAATTTCATCCATATTATGGGTCTTGGTTCCTATAAATGAAGGTCATATATCTCAAATGGATGGGGAGAAACTCAAAATTAAGAATACACCCATTTTACAAGAGTATTATGATGTCTTTTCTGAAGAATTACCAGGTCTTCCACCAAATCGTGAAGTAGATTTTTCAATAGAACTCATACCTGGTGCTATTCTAATTTCAAAAACACCTTATATAATTTAACCAATTGAGTTGGAGGAATTGAACAAAAAAATCCAAGAGAATCTTGACAAGGGATTCATATTCCCTAGTGCATCACCTTGGGGTGCACTAATTCTTTTTGTTATATAGAAATATGGATCAATGAGACTCTACATTGATTATCAATATCTTAACAAGATCAATATCAAGAAAAAATATCCTCTTCCCCGCATTGATGACTCATTCGACCAACTATGCAGAGATCAATAATTTTCCAAGATTGATATTTGTTTAGTATATCATCAATTAAAGATGAATAAGAAATATATACCAAAGGCAACATTCTATACAAGGAATAAACAATATGAATTTTTAGTGATGCCTTTTGGTCTTACTAATTCCCCCACTATCATCATGGATCTAATGAATAGAGTCTTTAGAGACTATCTTGATTAGTTTTTCGCATTCTTTATAGATGATATTCTTGTATCTTTAGAGAGCAAGGAAGAACATGAATATCACTTGAAAATTGTACTAAAGATCGAAAGAAAAGATAATATTTATGAGAAATTTAGAAAGTGTGAATTTTTTCTTTAGAAAGTTTCATTTTTGGGTCACATAATCTAAAAAGAGGGGATATATATAGATCCAGAAAAAACATAAGTTATTGAGAGTTGGTCTAAACCAACAATGGTAAATGAGATTCAATGTTTTATTAGTTTGACAGGATATTATTGACGTTTTGTGAATGTTTTTTCATGATTATCTAATCCACTCACCCTGTTGACTTGAAAAGGACTTAAGTTCATGTAGACATAGAAATGTGAAGAGAATTTCAAATAGATAAAAAGAAGGTTATCCAGTGGACCTATGCTCAAACTTCCTTGTAGTGGATAAAGGATTGTGATCTATAGTGACACATCCAAAAATGGTATGGGATGTGTTCTCGTAAAAAATGATATTGTGATAGCTTATTCCACATGAAAATTGAAAACTTATGAGAAATATTACTAACTCATTATAAGGAGTTATATATGGTAGTATTTTCATTAAAGATATGGAGGAATTATATTTATGGTGAAATGTGTTTTATTTATACTGATCATAGAAGTTTAAAGTATAGTTTTACACAAAAATAGTTGAATATGTGCCAAAGAATATGGTTGGAGTTGATTAAAGATTACAACTTCTCAATACATTAACACCCTAATAAAGTTAACAAGGTGGTAGATGCTTTGAGTTGAAAGGACCATGATAGAATATCCATGATGAGGATAAAAAAAGATCCAATATTTATGGATTTCAAACGGATAGATCTTGAAATTCTAAAGTAAGGTTATAAATATTATCTTTATCAATTAAATGTTTAACCATCTATACAAATGAAGATTAATGAGGCTGTTTCGCATGGAATGCGGGGATGACCTCCTGGATGGGAGATTCAAACGTTCTGATCGGTTTCTAGCGGGTTTTTTTGTAGAACCGGAAACATCCAATGATTCCACATCCGTTTGGACCTACTTTCCAAAGGTAGGCGCTCATTAGCTTGTGGACTAATGAGGCTTGGGAATTTGAATTGGTCGAAAGGATGGGAGGTCGGACTCATCAAACCTTTTTGAGGGGAATTATTGTCTACTCCGGGACTCTCTTTATAGATTTAAGTTATGTTCGTGAATCCTTATTACATTACCAAGTATAAAATGATCTTTCCTTCAGTTTAACAATCAATGATTAAATATGTAAGAAATTTAGAGAATATTTTATATGTATTTGTGGTTCTTCATCAATAGAGAATCATCTATATCTATTTAGAGATTCTTGGTCAATGGTATCCTTTAAAACATTTATATAAAAGTCTCTTGGTCATTATGATGACCAGGCTGGTTTTAAAGCCACTCAGTGGGGCATTTGAAGTTTATCGTCATTTAGAAGGACATAGAATTATTTCAGAGTTGGGATCGAACCCATAGATGGGCTACCTACGTATCCTTTGTTTTGAAAAAGGAATCATAACCCACGTAGTTCGAATAAGGGTATGATGTTTATGATTGATGGCTCAAAGCAGGATGTCAAAATTACTTTTACACTCTAAGCTCACGTGAGTCATGCTCGGTGTGAGAAACAAGAGGTATTAGTAAAATATAGACAATTGTGCCATGAAAGATGCAATCATAAGAAATGGTTTGGGGCTTATGTATGTATGACTGCCCAGAGGATTTACTTTAGGGAGAAAATCCAGGAACATGGTCCATAAAGGTATATGTGCTTCATGGAGATTTGAATACTCTAACTTGGGACTTATTCCTGAAGAGGAAACCCAAATTAGGAGAGGATTGATAAATGGGTTTTACTCTTGAGAAGGAATCCCAGATCAAACGTAAATTAGGACTGGTTAAAGAGAAATTAGGGGACTTGGGGCTTACTCCTGAAAAGGAAACCCAAGATTATGACTGGGACTTATTCCTGAAAAGGAGACCTAGGTTAGGGGACTTGGAGCTTACTCCTGAAAAGAAGCCCATGATTATGACTGGGTCTTATTCCCGAAAAGGAGACCCAGGTTAGGGGTTAAGGTTTGGGGCTTACTCCTGAGGAGGATGCCCATATTTGAGATTGGGGCTTACTTCTAAGAAGGATGCCCAAATTAAGGGACTCAGGGCTTACTCTTAAGAAGGATGCCCAGATTAAAGGATTATGATTGGGGATTACTCCTGAGGAGGATGCCCAAGTTAAGGAATTAAGGTTTGGGGCTTACTCCTGAGGATGATGCCCAAGTTTGGGAACTTTAAGAATTTGGGGCTTACTCCTAAGGAAGATGCCCAGATTAAAGGACTTATAACTGGGGATTATTCCTAAAAAAGGAGACCCAAGTTAAGGATTCTCTCATCTTAAAGGATGAGGTAGAATGAATGAACTCTCAATCTTTGGTGACATAAAAATGTATAAATCACTATGTTTTGAGAGATATTCCACAGAATTCCTTTCAGATAAGGAATTCAAATCAAGAAATCATGCCATAAATGGCTTTGAAGAGTGTCTTGAAGACTGAATCTTGAAAAGGAAAGGTGAAATGGCTTAAGAGGGGTAAAATGGGCAAGATGGGCACCCAAAAAGGTAGGGGCACGCAAGTATTGAAAGGCGCGCAAGTCTTACGTGGGCGCGCAAGTATTGATCGCGCAAGTATACTTGCGCGACATGAGGGGTACTTGCGCGATTTTCAACCAGCATTAGAATACTTGAGCGACTCTTTATTAATCACTTTAGAATCCTCTTGAGGTTCTTCCAGAAAAGGGATGCGCAAGTTCTATTGAAGGAAATAAGGCGGCGCACAAGTGTTTATAAGTTTCAACAATTAGGCCTTCCTTCTTCTCTTTAGATCTTCCTTTCTAGGTAAGAAATTACCTTAGAAGTGTTCCGGAAGCTTTGAGAAGAGGCTTGGGCGTCAGGAGCTTCAATCCGAGTTTCTGGAAAAAAAAATCCTCTCGAATGGGGGGCCCACAAGGTCTATTTATAGGCAGGAGAAGACCCCGGGCGGTTACCGGGCGGTTATCACTTAGGTCGCGCAAGTCACTTGCTCGCCAAGCTGCGTTGCGCAAGTCCACTTGCGCGACAGTGATATAACTTGCGCGGTGTAGTTGCTGTTGATCCTTTGTTCACGCCTTTGTCGATTTTTGATATTTTCTTCAAAGGTTGAATCACTTTGAGCTCAGGTATTCCCCTTTTCCGATTTTTAGATTCTGTGACGAAAGTAGGGTTAACAAAAGTCCCCCCTCAGAGTTGGATCTGGAGAGAAATGAGGATTTGACTCAGAGGAAATCGAATCCATCCAACGGAAAAGGGGGCGCACAAGTCTTCAGGGCACAGAGGTCGGCGCGCAAGTTTGCGTCGCGCATGCCTTGAGCACACTGGGTACGACGCGCAGATAGGCCTCCTGGCCTATAAATACATGGCCTCACCTCCGTACAAGAATCCGGATTTCCGGACTTCATACCTTCTCGAGATCTCGTCGCGCAGGTTATCTTAGCCGTGCAAGGTGATCTGTTTTCCAATGTTTTCCTTGATGTCGCGCTATTGTAAAGGTATTTATACTTGTGCAGTTTACACTTGTGCGTCAAAAACTAGCGCGGCACACGAATACTTGCGTGCCATGTTTTAGACTTGCGCGCCTTAATGCCTTATCCATTTTTTCCATTTATAGTTTATTCATCTTTTGTGTAGATTCAGTGGTTCCCAAGGGAATTGGAACGACTGATGAACTGGCTAGCAAGCGGATTGATGACATGATGAACATTATTGGCCATGATTACTATGATATCTGCAACAGAACCCTCCCAGATTTGGCTAAGTACTTGAAGAAATATCATCTTAATTTCCCACAGAGCATCTACCTGCCTCTATATGGTCATGGTCACCTGCAAGGAGTCAATGTTCCAGATGCAAATAACTATACACCTGAAATGCAGCTGCGCTGCTACTCCTTCATTTCGGTTATGCTGTGCATTAAGATCAACAACAATGGTGTGAACTTTCATATTCTTCTTCTATGTCATTTCCTTGCAGATATGAAAATGGAAAACCCATGGGATGAAATGTTTTCCACTACCGATTGTGGAGAGAAGACAAGCATGGTATTAGAGCAATATATGAAAAGATTACTCTCTCCAAATGGCTCTTTACTTCCAATGCTCCATTCTCAAATCCATGTATCCATCTTCCAAGTCTCTTGGACAGAAACAGAGTCACTGTTTGATCAGAAGAAAATTTTCTCAAACCGCACTCAAGAACATCATTTTACAATTGTTCCAAGAAGAGCTGGTATCACTGCATCTCTTATTGTATCCAGTTTAATGAATGAATTCTAGGTGGTTGTTGATGAAGCTCGGGATTCCGTAAATCAAATTAAGTGTTATGTTGAAAGCCTCTTGTAATTCTTGAAAAAGAGAAGAGACTTCAGTCTGTGGATGTCCTTCTAACTCTTGTGTATCAATGAAAAAACACTTTCATCTTCAATCATTTGTACCTGCATTCTTTCACTACCTGCTTCAAATTTACTTAAGCCAATGGGCCTAGTAAGCAAAGTTTGATTTTTACTAGGATTATTACAAATAACCCTACAAACTTTGAATCTTTTAATTTCTCAATATTACCTAAATCATACAAAAAAATGTATATTTAGTGAGATGGAACTTGACTTTTATTCAGAGTTCCTTTGTCTTTTGTGGGCAGTTTAAAGTCATGCTTTCCAGACATAAAGGGGCTAATGTTTAAGGTCGAAATAGCTTTGACCAAAATGGATTAAAATTGATTCAATTCCTTGACAATTTATCTGAAAACATATTACCATACTCAAGTATGAGAGAAAATATGTAAACTATGGCTTAAGAATATTTGAATCTGAGGAATGATATGAAAAAGAGCTAAAAGGCATTAGAAGAAGTAGTTTCCAAGAATGAAGTTACTATTATTTAACAAAACCCGTTAGGGGGTTGAAATATGTAGGGCCACCTAAGGGCATTGGCTGCATGGTCAAATAAATAGTATCTTTCGGCTGACAAGTCTGTTATGTGGACTGTTTATGCAAGGCCACCTATGGGCACGTGCTGCATAGTCAGGCGAAAGAACTCTCAAAAATTTACTTTCCTAGTGCTAAAAAGCCAGTGAAAGTTTATGGAGATTCAAATTTTCTAAACTATAGAGTTTGTTGTATGGAAAGAGGTACTTGAATATGGAGAAGATATTTTCAGACAAGATTATCGAAGAACTGGATGAATATCACTCCTACGAAGGTCTGACCCAAACGTAGGGAAGAAGAATAAACCATAGACTTGAATACTTTCAGATCATGAAGAAGGATATGGGACAAATATGTTAAGGATGGTTATTTTTTGCAGATCCCTACATACTGTTGTTTAATACAAATAAGGACAAAAGAGGCATTCTTCCCAATAATGAAGTTACCATTATTTAACAAACCCGTTAGGGGGTTGAAATATACAGGACCACCTAAGGGCATTGGATTCATGGTCAAATAAATAGCATATTTTGGCTGACAAGTCTGTTATGTGGACTGGTTATGCAAGGCCACCTACGGGAACATGCTGCATAGTCAAGCAAAAGAATTCTCAGAAGTTTGACATTTTTGTGACTAGAAGTCATGAAAAGGGTTATGAAGATCTGAAAATATTTAAGGTTAGGATTATAACACATAAAGATGGGTATTGTCCAATATATATAGAGATACATAGGTCAATTATAACCATAATCATGTTGTGGCTGGGTCCTGAATTGAAATTTTGGACTTCACTACGTATCTCATAAGAATGAGAATCAAGTCATACGTATTTCTTGAAATGCAGTTTAACGTCATGAAGGACGAAAGTATGAGAGATCTTAGTTTAGGGTCATAGAATTTGGAACATAATAATGAATACACAGTTTGTGTTTTCATGAGGACTTTTCAGCTAAGGGACTGAAAGTGAAATTTGGGGTTAGGCCCAAAAGACTTGGGACTGGATTCGAGGGACACTCGAATGTTCCTACGTATCCCATAGGGATGGGAATCAAGTCCACGTAGTTCTAGAACTACCCTTTGTACAAATTTGGTTCGTACATGTGAAGGGTGAAAGGGGACTTTAGTGCAATGATGGTTTAATCCGAGACAAAAAGTTTAGGTATTACCATGTATGCACGTAGTCTTTTGAAAATGAAAACCATGATTGAAAAATCAATGTCAATAATAGTTCTCTCTCAAATGAGGAAATCAAAGAATATTGTAGTTTATTGTCATACTGGACAAAAGTGTTGCATAGTTTAACGTCATATAACAAGGACGAAAGTGAATCAATGTAAAGATATTGATTCTAGGTGCGGTTTCACGAATCAACATCATATGAGATGGTGGTGAACCGATGTGAAGAGATTGTTTTCGGGCTTGAACCCTGGGAGGTTGCCTACATACCCAGCCTGGAGGGCAAGGATCAAAGTCCGTGTAGTTCAATTAAAGAATGAATTAATGATCAAGTTTTTATTGGGGACAATGATCTAATAAAAAATGTTGTTGGGACTTACACATGGTTAGGGGCCCAAAGAGAGTGTTATGGTTGAGGTTTGCTCTATGCTCACGTGAGTCATACTCGGTGTGAGAAACAAGAGATAACAACAACCTTAACGATGCACAATTTAATGTCATGTAGGACATATCAAGGGACTATGCAGTTTAAAGTCTTGTAGTTTGGACTATTGGTGCTGCACAGTTTAGTGTCATGTAGCAGGGACAAAATAACAGATTAATTTCATGAAGGACATATCAAGGATTTTCTCTACAGTTTAGCGTCATGTAGTTAGGACAATGGGGACAATACAGTTTAACGTCATATTGGAAGAATGGGGGATTGTGCAGTTTAATGTCATGCAGTAAGGACAAAAGAGTGTATCATTTTAACGTCATGTCGGACGAAAGTGCGAATAGTTTAAGGTCATATGCATGGACCATGAATGGTGCAGTTTAATGTCATGCTGGACCTTTGAGATTATATAGTTTAACGTCTTTCTGGAAGTAAGGGACTTTTATACAGTTTAGCGTCATGTAGTTAGGACGTCACAGTTTAACGTCTTGCTGGACGTAAGGGACTTTTTCACAGTTTAACGTCGTGTGGGACAAAGTTGCAGTTTAAGGTCATACTGGACCATTGCTGTATAGTTTAATGTCATATAGAAAGGACGAAATGGTGCTGCACAGTTTAGTGTCATGTTGTAGGGACATCTTCTTTTCTACAGTTTAACGTCATGTTGGATGAAAGTGAAAATAGTTTAAGGTCATATGAATAGACTGTGAACGGTGCAGTTTAATGTCATGCTGGACTATTGCTGTATAGTTTAACGTCATATAGCAAGGACGAAATGGTACTGCACAGTTTAGTGTCATGTTGCAGGGACATATGAAGGTGACATAATTTAACGTCATGTTGGACGTAGTTGCAGTTTAAGGTCATACTGGACCATTTCTGTATGAACCGATTGTAAGAGTCTTGGTTCTGGAGACCATATTTTGTGTTTATACAAAATATTTCTTCAGAAATATGGCATTGGTTGGAGTCGTGATGAGTTCTACATCCATTGAGATTAATGAATAAGCTCCATTGGAGTAGACCCTATGTATTGAATAAGGTCCTTCCCATTTTGGCTCAAGCTTGGGAGGTTTCTTTCCTGGTATCATTGGAGTTCTGAGAACTAATACCAATTCTCCCTGAATGAATGAACGAAGACGAACTTTTTTGTTAAAAGCTCGTGCTATTCGATTCTGATAGATTTCCAAGTGGTGCAAAGTGCACAATCTTTTCTCATCTAACTATTCCAATTCATCCAATCACTTTTGGGATTGCTCATCTGTAGATAACTGATCACAAATGGCTACTCTGAGTGAGGGCAATTGAACTACAATTGGCAAGACTTCTTCTGTTCCATATAGCAACGAATATGGAGTTGACTGCGTTGCATTGCAGGTGGTAGTCCGATAAGCCCATAAAGCATGAAAGAGTTTATCAGGCCATGACCTCTTATCTTTATCCACCATCTTTTGCAGTATATTTGAAAGAGTCTTGTTAAAGGCTTCTATTTGGCCATTGGCTGCCGCATGATACCGAGATGAATGGTTGGATTTAATGTTGTATTATTGATACAATTTCTTCACCTTAGAATAACAGAAGTTGGTGCCGTTTTCCATCAATATGGTATGAGGGACACCAAATCTAGTAATGATGTTAGACTTGATGAAGATAACAATGCATTTAGAACTGACTTCTTTGAGAGGTACTGCCTCTGCCCATTTGGAAAAGAAATCAGTAGCAGTAAGAATGTACTTAAATTTCTTGGCCGTAGCTGAAGGGTAAGGTCCCACCACATCCATTCCCCATGTGGCAAATGGCCATGAGTATTTAGCTGTATGAAGCAACTCTGGAGGTTGATGAATGAAGTTGGCATGTACTTGACATGAATGACATTTCTTTGTGAAATCAACACAATCTTGTATCATTGAAGGCCAAAAGTATCCAAGCCTTTGAATTTGATCAGACAATCTATGTCCAGACTGGTGGGCACCACATACTCATGCATGCACTTCTTTCATGACAGCCATTGTCTCTTCACCATCAATGCATCTGAAGAGAACTCCATCAAAACCAAATTTGTAGAGAATTTTCTCTAGGTGGTTTGGGCCATCATAAAGAGTAAAATTGACCACACATCGCCGGATTTGTTCTTTCTCGGCTTTATCAGGTGGAAGTGTTCCATTTTGAAGGTATTCCTTGATAGGTGACATCCATCCTGTAGTATGACCATACGGTTCAGGAATGGGACTAATTTCATTAATTTCCTCTGTTCTGGCTTGAAAATAAGGTGAAATTGCATGATGGTGGGCAATACTGATGGTTGTCTCGTCCCGATTTGGATCTGCTAGAGCTGTGGCTATATTAGCCAGTGCATCAGCTTGAGAATTTTGTGATCTTGGGACATAAGAAGATGTCGGTTCTAAAGGGAATTCCGCCATTAACTCTCTAACGTAATCATACAAAGGGATTAATTCTTCTTTTCTGATGGCATAATCCCCATTGACTTGTTTGATTACCAGGTCTGAATCACCTTTCACCTTTAAGTGATTCACTTGTGCTTGGAGCGCTAACTCCAAGCCTGTAATAAGAGCTTGGTATTCGGCTTCATTATTAGTACCACCTTCCCACAATAAAAAGGAATAAGGTAACACTGCTCTATCTGGAGAAATGAGTACAATTCCTAAACCAACTTTGTTGAATTTAGGATTTTCCATTTTCTTCCCTGTTAGAGTTCTGGAAGCACCATCAAAATACATTTCCCATGTTTGAGGACTCTCTTGAATAGAGAAAACTTCCTCATCAGGGAGTTCAATATCTGAAGACGTGTCTTCCATTGAAGGATGTTCATCCAGGAAATCAGCCAGATCTTGGCCCTTAATTGCCTTTTGAGATACATACTAAATGTCGAACTGCTGCAAAATAACTGCCCACCTTGATAGACGTCCTGCGAGCATTGGACGACTAAGGATGAATTTGAGCGGATTATTGCGAGATACCAATTGGACCTCGTGATGTTGCAGGTAGTGTCTCAGTTTCTGAACTGCAAAGATTAATGCCAGGCAGCACTTCTCAATACTTGAATACTGGGTTTCTGCTTCAATCATAGTTCTACTGAGATAGTAGAGGCTATTTTCATTCCCAGCATCATTCTTTTGAGCGAGAAAGGCACCCAATGATCGCTCTAGAGCTGTCACATAGAGGATAAGTGGTCTACCTTCAACAGGTGGCATGAGTACTGGTGGACTCAAGAGGTATTTCTTGAGAACATCAAATGATTCTTGACATTCTTCAGTCCACTAGTAAGTGACTCCTTTCTTCAATAATTTGGTAAAGGGTAAACTTTTTCCTGCCAAATTGGCGATGAAACGCCGAATATATGCTAAGTGTCCTTGAAGAACTCTTAATTCTTTCAAATTCTGAGGAGGTGACATACCAAGAATAGATTTGGTCTTCTTAGGATCGACTTCAATACCACGATGTCATACAACAAAGCCGAGGAATTTTCCTGAGGTTACCCCAAAAGCACATTTTAAGGGGTTCATCTTCAAATTATGTTGTCGAAGTTTGTGGAATATGACTTCCAAATCAGCCAAGTGATTAGAACGTTGTTTGGATTTAACCACCAAATCATCCACATATCACTCAAAAAACTTCCCTAATAAAGGTTTGAAGATATGATGCATGGCGCGTTGATATGTTGCACCTGCATTCTTTAAACCAAAGGGCATCACCCGGTAACAAAACACACCTTGAGGAGCTCTGAAAGCTGTAGATTCCTCATCTTCTGGGGCCATTCGGATCTGATTATATCCGGAATATCCATCCATGAAGGAAAGTACTTCATAACCAGCCGTCACATCAATTAAGAGTTCTGTAATCGGAACTGGGAAATCATCTTTAGGACAATACCGATTAAGATCTATGAAATCGATGCAAACCCTAATTTGTCCGTTCTTCTTCTTTATAGGGACAATATTAGCCAACCAATTGGGATACTGAACTTCTCTGATGAAGTTAGATTTGATCAGCTTATCCACTTCAGCTTCAATTTTGGAAGCATAGGTTGGGTGTGTTCTTCTTGCGGCTTGTTTAAATCCTCGATGTTCTTTTGGTAAACCCAAATGATGAGTAGCAATATCAGGATCAAGCCCAGGAATTTCTGTATAGTTCCAAGAAAAAATATCTTTATTTTGCTTTAGAAAAGAAATATACATCTCTTGCTCTTCAAGGGTCATGGCCGCACTAATTAAAGTGGGGCGTGGATCTTTCTCTGTACCCAGATTTAATTCTCTGAGTTCATCCACAGTGGTAGAGATACCTTCCTCAAATGCTGGAGGAGCATCTCTAAGATCTTCCTCTTCCTCTTCATCATGTGCTATTTCTTCCATTTCTACTTGCATAGTAGATGAAAAAATGAAATTTTCCTGATCATAAGAGATATCAAAATTTTCGCATTTTGAAGAAGAAGCTTCCATTTCTGACCCTATTGATGATAAAGGGCCTTCTTTGGGAAATAAAGAGGAGATGATGGATTGAAAATCGACATCATTATTCACCTCTGGTGTTGCTATAACTTCTTCTGGCCTGATTGGCGAAGTATAGACTTGTTGGATTTCAGTAGATGAAATTAAAACGTCACCACTTGTGCTTTCATCACTGTTTGGTAGGTTAACAATTTCTCCCATGTTGTCTGGCTCAACTGCCGTAATTGACATTATGGATCTTTCCATAAGAGTATTTTGATTTGGGCCTATCTTGTCAATTTGACTGATAGGTAACACATAATCTCTACTCACATGTGTAAATGGATTTATTGAAATTTTCTCCAAACCATATGGATCATTAACTTTGGTAATTTCCTTCATTGTAGATTTTTCTCTTCCCTTCATGTGATAAAATTCTGCCTCAATGTATTGAGACTCACATGTCTTGAATGGGGACTTATCACCATACAATGTTCCAACTTGACCATTGAAACAGTATTTGAGACATTGATGGTATGATGAAGGAATAGCTGCATGCTGATGTAGCCAGGGTCTTCCAAGCAAGACGTTGAAAGCTGAGTCTTGATCAACAATCATGAAATCCGAATTGGATACAAGATCTCCAAACTAAGTTCTGAGTGTAACTTCACCCAGTGGTTCTTGTTCATTTTTATCATATCCTTATAACATCATGGTAGAATGAGATAAATCAGATTCCGTGAGGCCCAATCGACGAAGTGTACGAATGGGCATGAGGTTGACTCCTGAACCATTGTCAATGAAAGCTCTTCGGATATCTACACCACTGACTTTTCCAGATAAGTACAAAGGTTTTATGTGCCCATGAACAACATCATCTTCATCTTTATCAGTAAAAGATATCACTGCATGGCATTCTGCAGGATTATTCTCTATGTGATAGACTTCAGCTACAGCAATTTCAGCTTCAAACTCCTGAGGACTTGACAAAGCTTCGATGAGTTCTTCTCGAAGATCTTTTGAAAGATTCAAAGCATCCAAAATTGATAACTTGGCTGGTACTTGGGCCAAGTGTTTCAATATATCATACTTTTTATCTAGAGGTCTGCGTTTCCCAACAGGAATATGTGGTTTAGCAGGTACCTTGGAAGCAGATGCTTTGGAAGCTGATGCATCTTGTATTGGGATAGAAGTTGGCAACATCCTTGGTTTTGGAAGATTATACTAATTAGATCCATTTACTTGCTGAGATAAAGAAGATGGAACCTTTAATCGGTCTTCCAAAATAACTGTGCCAAAACTGAGTTGGCCATTGGCAGAAGAACTTGCTTGTTCTTTTTCACTGAAGGGCTCTACCACGAGTTTCTACTGCATACACAGTGCTAGCAGGGGTAGAATTGGAGTAGTGGCTTCGGAAAGATCCACGTCTTCCTCTGTATCCTGAACCTCTGGAACTTCCTCGGATTCCCTTATTTGATACAGGGAATTTAGTCTTATCAAAATTGGAATATGGATCTGTTAATTGAATCATATTAACAGAACTGAATATTAACTCTTCGTCTGATAAAGACCCTGCTTGACTAGCCTGTTTAGGCTGTTCCGTTTGATGGGGCGGTGCCCGAGGCTTTTAAGTAGATGACATGAAATCTGCCAGAGTCAAAGACAACTTAGGCCTCGATACATACTCATCTTCTTCTGATTTCTCTTTCTTCTCTGAAGTGCGCTGCCCTTTTGAGGATTTGTCTTTTGATGGAGGCTTCACTGTAGCTTTTGCAGGAGACACAATTGGCTTCTTCAATTGTGTTCGAAAAATGGCATGGGTCCGATTGATTGTCTTTCTGACCATCCAATCATCATATTTTTGCACAGTTTTGCTTTTGACTTCCTGCCACTCGCCTCCTTCCTCTGGATCTGTAGCGGTAACACACGCTACATGAGCTGAAGAACCCTTCAATTTGACTTTTCCCAAGTCGACCATCTTTTACAGGAGGTCTTTAAAGACAAAACACTCCTGGATGGGATGCCCCAACATTTGATGAAAGGGACAATAATTGGGATGGTCTTCATCTCCTTCCTTGTTTGGCCTCTTGGGCACTGGTAATTGAACCAAATTATTTTCCAGAGCTGAAATGAAGTAACCAGGAACTTTCTCACTTAGAAAAGAGTATGTTTTACTCTTCAAATCCTCAAATTGTTTTCGTCGTTGATCTTTTTGATCATTTGGACGAAATGACCTTTGTTGTTGGCGTTCAGGAGGTGGATTCCTTCGAGAAGATGAAGGTTTTGAAGTAGAAATAGGTACAGGTGCTTGTTTAAGCATAACTGTAGCAGTTTCTGCTTTACCCATTCTCCTTCCGGGAGCTGATGGAATTATACGAGATTTAACCTTAGCCTGTATAAGGGAATCTTCAATCTGCTGAGCGATTGAAGTAAGATCTCGAAACCCTCCTGTGTATTTCATAGGGATCAATGGCGTGCGTAATTCGTCACGTAAATTTGCCACACAGATTGGCAATAGCTCTTCCTGAGGGAGTGCTAAACTCAGGGAATACGATAATCCCTTCCAGCGAGCAATGAAATCAGAGACTCTTTCATTCTCCCTTTTCTTGCAGTTTGTAAGATCAAAAACTGTCGTTTTTGGCAAAGTTGAGTTGAACTGAAGAAGGAATTTTTGACGAAGATCCTCCCATCCTATGATTGACTGGGATTGCAAGCTTGTATACCAGACAAAAGCTGGTCCTTGCAAGGTTCGCACGAATCATCTGAGTTTCACTGCTTCTTGCTGCTCTGGAGTTCCCATCATAGGATCACAACAAGACACGTAATGCGTCAAATGTTGTTCAGGGTCGCCTGATCCATTGAAAGTAGGGAAAACAGGGTTTCCAAAACTGGATGGAGGAGAAATTGAATCTACCCATTCAGGGTAAACTTTCTTTTCAGGTTGAACTTGCGCCCGTTTCCCTTCCATAGTTTCTAACCGAGATGTTAATGACTCAATAGTATTTATTAACTTTTGAGAAACATCTGGTTGAATCTGGTTTTGGGTAGGTGCAATGAATGGAGCTTGGACATACGTGGTGGTTGGTACTGTAACTGATGGTAGTGCTGCCAACCGTTGTTGCGCTTGACCCGTAGGCTTAGAACTCTAAGGGTGTACTGATAAAGGAGGATATTCCTGATCCATCTCAGTAGTTGCAACAAATTCCTTCGGCTGTCGGACTTTAGCATTCTTAAGAAGAAGACTACTATGAAGTAGTTCTGCATTCAACCTTCTTAATTATTTCATTTCTTCCTCTTGTTGTGCAAACCTTTTCTCTAATGAGAGCGATTGACCTTCTCCAGAGGAAGGATATGTAACCTGATTCTTTCCCTTCCCTTTGTTGGATACCTTTTGGAGGGAGGGAAGTGGATTACCTAGGTTCTGAGTAATCCTTTGACTTTGTGTACGTACACCTTCTTCATTTGTATCGGTGCGTACATTTTCTTGAGCAGGACGCTCTTCATCTGAGTCCCCTGAGTGAGTCTCCTCTGGTGGATTAGCAACAACATCATTGATGACATTGATTGATGCATAATGCATCGCATCCCTTCTATCAACATTTCTGTGATATTGTCTTCTTTCATGTTTTTGATGGGACATTGCCTTTTGTTGGTTCAATCTTTTAGGAACTTCTTGACGAGCTATAATTTGGAGGGAATCTCCTGATAATTTGGCTCTTCGTTCCTCTTGAGGATTATTCCCTAATCGAGAAAAGACCGACATTCTCTGAGAAGGGGATTGATGATTTGAAAGAGTCCCCAGTCTCATGAACTGGGGATGTTCCTGCTGATTCTACTCAACTCCTCGAATCCCATTTGTTGACTCTGAGGGTTGGGTTAAAGGAGTCCCCAGTCTGACAAGCTGGGGTGGCTCTTGACATGCTACGTCTGAGATCTTCTTAAAAGATCTCTTGATCTTGCGAATCTTAGTTCGGAAATTAGCTGGATGCATTAACCTGTATCCACTTTTATCACCTGGTTCAACAGACCGTTGGATGATTTCCGAAACTTCTGTCATTTGATGACGTGTTTGCTCCATACGAGAGGCTTGTGCAATATTCTCGCCTGCTTGATGTAGGAGAAATTCAACAACTTGTTCTCTATATGCTTGATTTTGGGAGGAACTAGTTGAAGCCTGTTATTGAGAAAGCTTTTGATTATGAAGAAATCCCATTGATTGTGGCCGGCCATGGGAAATAACATTGAATGAGACCATTTTAGGAGATCTTTGATGACTGGAAAGCACTGTGAAATGTAGTGCTCCGTGAATACCCCATCCTCTGATATGAACATCAGATGGAGCATTGGCAATTAACTGACGCAATTTTCTTAGTGCGCCAAGGCATGAACGTTGAGGGGTTCTCTGTTGCTTTTCATCCTTCGGATATCGAGAGACTGATAGAGATGCCAAATCAATTTGACGTTGTAGCCCTTCTATTATCTTAAGATGATGTTCATATTCATCATAAGATAATACCTTCTTCTTTAATTGACAAAGAGTTTTCCATGTGTTGAGACGAATATCATGGATTCCATCATCCATCAACATCTTTGGAATGTCGTACTGGGAGTCAGCCAAAGGCCAAAACATGACTGGTACCTCACCTTTTGCCAGTTTCTTCCTCATGTTCAGCATTTCCTCTTTATCATTAAATGAAGATTCTTCTACCTGTTTTGACTAGAGTTGGTTTTTCCTTGTTGCTTCATCGGATTCAACAAGATTGGTAGAGACATCATTGATCAAACTAGAAGATGAATGACTTAGGGGTGGTTCAGAGAATGACCTATACCCTGGGCTATATTCTGATTGAGAAAGTATTTCACTTGTTAGCGATAAAGCATCAGACATTACTGGTTTTGCATTTTCAAGTGCCTCAAGATAAGAGGGCTTTCTCGGCACTACATTGTCCACTGGAGTATTTTCCAGGAAATGTGAGTCACTACTGCGGAGAGGACTTTCGCAGAGAAATTCATCATCATGGGGAGGACCACCATAATGGGTTACAGAAAAAGATGAGATCTCTTTCTCCTTGGTCTTCTGAACACACAGAGGGTTCCTGTGGCTCTCATCTGAAGAAGAAACTTCAAGATTGCCCGAATTTTCATGAAGCAAGCCTTCATGAGGAAGTGTTTGTTGAAGACCTTAAGAATTAATGTTCCCGTTATTGGGAACTGAGGGAGTAGAATCTTGAATTCCGACAGATAAATGTCTGAGGGCTTCAAGAACTCCATCATCGAGCAAGGCCTTGTTATAGATTGGCCTTTGATCTCCTGACTGTGCTGGGCAGATCTTTTTCTTAGATGCCTTCTTACTCGCTTTGGAAACCACTTGTTGACTAAAGTGGTTACTCTGATCAGGTGTATGTGCCTGATCAGGAAAGATGGTTAGGTTAGGATGACGATCTCCACTCAAATTAGGTGTATGTGCCTGACTTGGTTGTCCATATGATATGGGAAAGTATGACTCATGACCCTCTTGGACTGGAACAGATGCGCGTGTCTGTTCCGGAGTGAATCGTTGATGTATCACTCCACTACTAGGGATAGATTTATGTGTCTGTCCTTGAGATGATGCTGAAGCTGTTATGATATCCTGGCAAGCATCCAGAATATGAGCAGGAATTTGCTTCTGCTCTTTCACCATTGATAAAATATGCTTGGTGACTTCATCCGCCGGAACAGGAATATACGTCCATTCCAGGTTTGGAGTAGGTGTATGTGCCTGCTCCTGTCCTCCTTTTCCTGTTAGTGAATCCTGACAGTACTCAAGTGTGGAGGCAGAGAGTTGAGTCTGCCTCCTGTTTGTCATCGGGGATTTCTAACTGACTTCTTCGTGCGCTACCAAGCGAGACTGTTGGTAGGCTTGATTAGTATTAGCAGGTGTATGTGCCTGCTGATTACACTTCGCCAAACGCAGTTGATGAGATCCATCATATGTAGTCAGACGAGCCTGCTGACTAACTGGTGATGCATAAGCAGGTGTATGTTCCTTCCCATAGTACTCCGCCAGAATTGCCTGGCGGGATTGGCTTGATGCTGCCAGACGAGTCTGCTGGATAGCGGAATTAAAACGGGCAGGTGTGTGTGCCTGCTCGTTATTTGCCACCAAGTTAGGTTGGTGGACTTCTTCGGAGATGGCAGGGATGAAAACCTGCCCATTGTCAACCGGATTCCGTCTCTGGCGGTTCGTCTTGCCTGCTCGAGTTCGAGGAACCTGAGCTGAATGCCTGGAGTCGGTACCCTCATCATGTTGAGGGCGCACTACCGCACGATTCTGGCGGCGATTGTTGATGGGAGCCCTCGGGAAGGACTCCTGTCTTTTTGAATTAAGGCCCTGCGGGACCTGCTCATTCACTTCCTCAGAGTAAGGGAGTGAATGGAAATTGCGTTCCGGGGATAACGACCCGAAACGGTTGGAGACGGTAGTCAGCACCGCGTGCTTCTTAATCACTGGTCGTCGTTGTCCGGACGACCTGTGTGAGTTATTTACTTGGAGGGCCTGTCGGACAGCCTCCAGAGTTGGGATGGTACCGTGTTGACAGTACTCCTTAACCAGTGCATTAGAAACCCAGCGTTGAAGACGCTGAGTTGGTGATGTCATCCTCAGAGCGGACGACGTTCCAGCAGGAGTAGCAGCATTGGTTTTCACAGCAGCTGACCTCACAGTAGAGGTGTTCACAACAGCATTATTCATAGGGGTGAATTTAAGGAAATCCATTTTGCAGAAGATCTTGAGAAAATAGTGCCTGTTCCATATAACAGACATAATCAAGATGAATCCGGCCACTGCATCTTTTGGATGAGCACATGTCAATGATTGCTTTGTTGGCCGAAGGGGCCTAACAAATAAGAAGAACATCACTTTAACTTGGTTAAGGATTCACGTTGGGTTCACCATTTTTATTTCGCACGGAATACGGGGATGACCTCCTGGATGGGAGATTCAAACGTTCCGATCGGTTTCTAGCGGGTTTGTTCGTAGAACCGGAAACATCCAATGATTCCACATCCGTTTGGACCTACTTTCCAAAGGTAGGCGCTCATTATCTTGTGGACTAGTGAGGCTTGGGAATTTGCATTGGTCGAGAGGATGGGAGGTCAGACTCATCACACCTTTTTGAGGGGAATTATTGTCTACTCCGGGACTCTCTTTATAGATTTAAGTTATGTTCGTGAATCCTTATTACATTACCAAGTATAAAATGAGCTTTCCTTCAGTTTAACAATCAATGATTAAATATGTAAGAAATTTAGAGAATCTTTTATATGTATTCGAGGTTCTTCATCAATAGAGAATCATCTATATCTATTTAGAGATTCTTGGTCAATGGTATCCTTCAAAACATTTATATAAAAGTCTCTTGGTCATTATGATGACCAGGCTGGTTTTAAAGAGACTCAGTGGGGCACTTGAAGTTTATCATCATTCAGAAGGACATAGAATTATTTCAGAGTTGGGATCGAACCCATAGATGGGCTACCTACGTATCCTTTGTTTTGAAAAAGGAATCAGAACCCACATAGTTCGAATAAGGGTATGATGTTTATGATTGATGGATCAAAGTAGGATGTCACAATTACTTTTACACTCTAAGCTCACGTGATTCATGCTCGGTGTGAGAAACAAGAGGTATTAGTAAAATTTAGACAATTGTTCCATGAAAGATGCAATCATAAGAAATGGTTTGGGGCTTATGTATGTATGACTTCCCAGAGGATTTATTTTAGGGAGAAAATCCAGGAACAGGGTCCATAAAGTTATATGTGCTTCATGGAGATTTGAATACTCTAACTTGGGACTTATTACTGAAGAGGAAACCCAAATTAAGAGAGGATTGATAACTGGGTTTTACTCCTGAGAAGGAATCCCAGATCAAACGTAAATTAGGACTGGTTAAAGAGAAATTAGGGGACTTGGGGCTTACTCTTGAAAAGAAAACCCAAGATTATGAATGGGACTTATTCCTGAAAAGGAGACCCAGGTTAGGGGACTTGTAGCTTACTCCTGAAAAGAATCCAATGATTATGACTGGGTCTTATTCCGGAATAGGAGACCCAGGTTAGGGGTTAAGGTTTGGGGCTTACTCCTAAGGAGGATGCCCATATTTGAGATTGGGGATTACTTCTAAGAAGGATGCCCAAATTAAGGGACTCGGGGCTTACTATTAAGAAGGATGCCCAGATTAAAGGATTATGATTGGGGCTTACTCCTGAGGAGGATGACCAAGTTAAGGAATTAAGGTTTGGGGCTTACTCCTGAGGAGGATGCCCAAGTTTGCGAACTTTAAGAATTTGGGGCTTACTCCTAAGGAAGATACCCAGATTAAAGGACTTATAACTGGGGATTATTCCTAAAAAAGGAGACCCAAGTTAAGGATTCTCTCATCTTAAAGGATGAGGTAGAATGAATGAACTCTCAATCTTTGGTGACATAAAAATGTATAAATCACTATGTTTTGAGAGATATTCCACAGAATTCTTTTCAGATAAGGAAGTCAAATTAAGAAATCATGCCATAAATGGATTTGAAGAGTGTCTTGAAGACTAAATCTTGAAAAGGAAAGGTGAAATGGCTTAGGAGGGGTAAAATGGGCAAGATGGGCACCCAAAAAGGTAGGGGCATGCAAGTCTTGAAAGGCGCGCAAGTCTTACATGGGCGCGCAAGTATTGGTCGCGCAAGTATACTTTCGCGACATGAGGGGTACTTGCGCGATTTTCAACCAGCATTAGAATACTTGAGAGACTCTTTATTAATCACTTTAGAATCCTCTTGAGGTTCTTCCAAAAAAGGGACGCGCAAGTTCTATTGAAGTAAATAAGGTGGCGCGCAAGTGTTTATAAGTTTCAACACTTAGTCCTTCCTTCTTCTCTTTAGATCTTCCGTTCTAGGTAAGAAATTACCTTAGAAGTGTTCCAGAAGCTTTGAGAAGAGACTTGGGCGTCGGGAGATTCAATCCGAGTTTCTGGAAAAAAAATCCTCTCGAATGGGGGCCCACAGGGTCTATTTATAGGCAGGAGAAGACCCCGGGCGGTTACCGAGCGGTTATCACTTAGGTCGCGTAAGTCACTTGCGCGCCAAGCTGCGTCGCGCAAGTCCACTTGCGCGACAGTGATATAACTTGCGCGGTGCAGTTGCTGTTGATCCTTTGTTCATGCCTTTGTCGATTTTTGATATTTTCTTCAAAGGTTGAATCACTTTGAGCTCAGGTATTCCCCTTTTTCGATTTTTAGTTTCTGTGACGAAAGGAGCGTCAATAGAGGCATAGAATGAAGATATAGATCTACAAAAGAAGTTGAGAAATGTTCCTGAATTGAACCTTGACTGTGATGGAATAACAATGTTCAGGAATTGGGTTTTAATTCTTCCCATTCCATACATAAAGAAGGAGCTATTGGGTGAGGCTCATAGCTGTTCATTATCGATTCACCCTGGAAGAAAAAAGATGTACATGGACCTGAACAAGTATTTCTAGTGTGTTGGAATAAAAAGACACGTTACTGAATATGTCTCTCAGTACTTTGTTTTTCAGAAAGTTATGGCTGAGAGACAAAATTCTAAGGGATGATACAACAATTACACATACCAGAATATAAATGGGAAAACATCACTATGTAATTTTCCTTTGGGATTTCTAAAACATATAAAGGCCATAATGATATATGGTTTAATGTTTATTGACTTAGAAAGTTGGAAAACTTAATTTCTATTAGAGTGTATTTATCTCTTTATTAGCTTCCCATGATATATGTAGAGGAAGTGGGAAGATTGCATGGAGTACCACTTTCCATTATATCTGATTGGGATTTGAGGCTTACCTCAAAGTTCTGGAATGGTCTTTTTAAGGATATGAATATAGAGTTATGTTTCAACATTGTTTATCATAATCATAAATAGGGTTAGTCTGAAAGGAAAATTCAAACTCTTAAATACATGTTGAGATATTTCTCTATGGATTTCAAAGGTTGTCGGGATCAACACCTACCTTTGGTGGAATTTTCTTACAAAAATTGTTTTCACATTAGTATTCATATGTATCCCTATGAATACCTCTATGGAAATAAGTGAAGAATGCCAACTTGATGGGATGGTGTTGGGGAAAGAAAGCTATTAATACCCGATCTTGTTGATGAAATGGAAGAAAAGGTTAAATATATTAAACAACACATAAGAGTATCTCAGAGTCGAAAAAAACGTTTTGATGAAAACTGAAGAAAATATCTTGAGTTTGAAGTGGGTAAAAACGTGTTTCTATTAATATCTCATTGGAATAGAGTAATGAGATTTTTAATGAATGGAAAGATGATCCCTAGGAATATCAGTCCTCTTGAAATTTTCAATTGTTTTTGGGAAGGTAGCTTACCGATTGGCGCTTACACCAAAACTATCCCATGTTCATGATGTGATATATGTTTCTCTATTAAGAAAATACATACATGATCCTTCACATGTACTAAACTCATAATTCATACCACTGGATAAAGATCTTTCTTATGAAGAACAACTGATAGAGATTCTAGATCATAGTGAAAAGGTTCTACGAAATAAGGCCACACACTTGGTTAAAATTTTGTAGTGGAACCACAAATTTGAGGAAGCTATGTGGGAACTTTAGGATATTATGAGGGAGACATATCCTTATCTTTTTAAATCCATATGATGAATTTTTAGGGTCAAATTCAGTTTAAGGGGGGTCGAATGTAACACCAGAATGTTTTTATGAAATATTTTCTATAAATAATTTTAATTCTTTACTAGCTTGCATTGCACACTATCTTGAGTTTAAATAAACCATGAGATTAACATAGTATAAAATTACCATTTTAACATATCCATAAGGCTAGAGGTAATAAATATAAATAACTTATGAAAATTTATGGTGAATTCATTCACAACCGATTATTTATGAAAAATATAAATCAATTATATATTTGCATTTTTGTATTAATAGATTGACTGAATTACTATTAGTAAATTAAATTAATGGAATATTTATGTTATAAACTCAATAATTTTTTTGATATTCATCTAATAGATATGCTTGTCTTAGTGTTTGAATAAACCCTATTTGATGTATAAAAACCTATATTTTTTTAAAAGTTTAATTTTACGCCTTTTAAAGGAGAACCACTTTTAAATTAAGATTTTGACATAGTAATGATTTCTATATGAAAAAATAAATATTTTCCTTATAAGTTGGATATAAAAACATATTTGGGTTTAATTTTTAATATTTTTCTAATAACATTCAAGTTTTGATGAATAGTAAAAATACACAAAACATTAATTGAAAACAACGGTTTTCGTGAAAATAATTTATATGGTAAAATTATAATATTTGATTGTTTTATCCAATAAATAGAATATATTTTTATCTTTAAATATAATTTCTATCATTAGAATTAATTTTAAATTGAATTTAGATGTAAAATATTTCAATCTTTTGTAATGTTTTAACTTTTAAAACCTCTTCTCTCTTTCCAACAACGGGAATAATTTTAAATTAATTATTGAATCTTCAGTGTTTTTATTTTTGAAAAATGTATTCCATATTTGGAATAATAAGGTAAAAATTATGTAAATATATTTATTTTATTTTTGCGCATTATGAATAGAAACTTTAGTAATTTTTATTAATACGTTAAAAGGGTAAATCAGGTAATTTAGGGTAATAATTCTATTTTAAAGTTACCCTAACACTTGTCTTAATATCATTGAATGAGTGTTTTTCAACCTAAATCATCCTTGGTTAGAAATGGTTTCCTTTTTAAGACACTTGTATGAGATTAGGGCATTTAATTTATTTTATTTAAAGAAAAGCTAAATATGTCTCACTCAAAGTTTAATAACTAAATAATTTTTTATATAAGGTTATAATGAAGAAAAATTTGATTATAAATAATAATATTAAATATATAATGTTTTTTTATCATTATAATTTATTTATAATTTTTTGGAAATAAATAATTACCTTAAAGGATTATTCTTTTATGATGTAAAAATTAATTAATTGATCAGAAACCAATAAAACAATTTTTATTAAAATACTAATAACTATAAAAATACCCAAAAACATTACTAAATATTATTTTATGAGTATATTTCAACTATAAAAATCCAAGGGTCGATTTTTTGACCTTTGGATCCTTATATAATAGATTATGAAACTTATATTATTTTATTCAATGTGATGTTAAAGTTGTCACATTCATAATTTAATAACTATAAAATTTTAAATGTTGGATTTTATAGAAGAAAAATTTGAATAAAAATATTCTTTTGAAATATATTATATTTATATTCATCAAAGTATTTTATTTTTAATTTTTATTTAAATAATATTTATATTAAAAAATTACACAAAATTGATGTAGAAATTATTTTATCAATAGAGATAACAAATAAATGTTTATAAAAATATTAAAATAAATATAATTTGAGCTAATTAATTTGTATAATTAATTTTATAGATGACCTTTAACTCTTATAAATATAATAAAATAGTTATTTATATTTTAAATTGTTACTTAATATTTTTAAAAATTAATGAATAGAATAGTGTCAAAATTGACACTATTGATTTTTTATAAAAATAATGTTTTACTAAATTATTTAAAAAGAATAATATTTTAAAATATAAAATAATTATAATATGGTCTAAAATATTATAACGTATTTATTTATGGTCTCATTGATATCAAATTGTTACATATTTAATCTTTTTAATGTTAAAATATTGTTTACCCTAGTTAATTATTAAATAGAATAACTAAGTGTTAATTAAAATTATAATGTTTAAATTGATAGAAAAACTTTTCTAAAATCTATTTTTTAATGATATTAAAACCTTATATCATATAATATTCTAAATTGGTACATTTTTAAGGTTTTTGGGTGGGGTTTGATGTTATTATAAATTAATAATTTTGGAATTCCCAAAAGTGAACGTCACCTAAATTATAAAAGGGCCCCTCCTCCCCCACATATTCACATAAAATTGAGAGTTAAATATCATAAATCCCACAAATATTACACTTATAAACTTCCATGGTTACATTATATAGGTTCTGGTATTCTTCAAAGACCAACTCTAGTGCTCTAAGAGGAGATTTAGGGGAATCACTTCGAAGAAGAGGTAATCTCTTCAACCGATTCTTTCAAAATTATTTCATCTTCTACTTAATCTTCATTATTTTTTTCATTATAAAGTAATAAATCCATTTTAACTTATAAATTGGGATGTTATTATGATTATGGGACAAAAATATTCCACTTTCTATCCATTCTATGAAAAACTAAATCACCAGGTGTGTGTACGTAGGGCTTACCATCTCCTTGCTATAGTGTAATCTGTTTTTTACCTCAAAATTACTTGGATGGGTATAATGATGGAAATAATAACTATATATTATTATTATAACATTATATTTATTATGAAATACTATACACCATTCACTTCAATTCCATTCAATAATTATGAGAAGGATATCGTTGCTCATGCGTACATATGGCCTACCGTCTCCATGATGCGATGCAATTAATTCTACATGATCTTCATTAAATAATGATTATATAAATGTATATAATGAATAAATATGATATATATAACGTTAATAAAATTTTTAATGATATAAATATGACCTATGAAGGATTACCAGAACTTTTTCGACAAAACATTCATAAGAAATAAGTATTTAATACAAGAATAACAAGTAATAATGAAATGTTATTAAAAAACAAATGATAATATGTTCATATATGAAATAAAAAAATTACTATGATTATGAAATAATTAAATTACATTATTTAAATCATCATATATGACATTTTGATAGAAACAAAGGAAATCAGACCTAAAAGGTAATGGATAATATCATAATCTCATTATTATCCAAGACTGTTTATACATAAGTATTTACTGAGGTATATTTATAATCCAAATCCATGTTTCCTAAATATGTAATATTATTTATATTATTAAAAAATTGTTTAAAGTCAATTTTACCCATTTGTGAATCATTAATTAGATGGTATTAAAGGAATATTTTGTCATTATTCTATACAAGGTAATTTTTGACTTTTTCAGAAAAAGTACATGGATAATGTTTTTTTAACATATACAAAATGAATGGATTTTTATGTATTCATAACACCTTTTTTCAATGAAGCTTACTCTACAATATTTCAAGTTTATTTTCAAGTAAATTCTTTTATTTCCAATTTACATGGCATTTTGAGAAAAGAAAATGTTTTTAAGAAGAAAGGATATTTTCCTGAAGAAATAATTGAAAGTGTTATATAAAAATTAATTTCCATTTAAGATGGAATTATTTAATAGGGTTATGTTCCAAGTATAATATACTTATTTTTCCTATTATTTTAGTTTTTTTATAATGAAATTTTATTTATGAAATCCATTTTTTATATGGATTACGTTATGATGGAATGATGTTTAAATAAACCCATTTTATTCCTTAGGTTATAATGAATAGTTTATGTTATTATGGAACATGTAAGAATGATTTCATTATGAGATGGGTGTGACCTATATATCCGTTCAATGCGTTGGGTAAAGATATATATCTTATGTGATATACATGGATGAAATTGGAAATGATCTCTGTTTAGTAATACATGGCTAGAATGAGGAGTGGACCCGGTTTAGTCATGATATTTGTCTACTACGATGGTATTGGAAATGATCCTTGGATAATATGAAAGGATTTTCTATGCTTATGTGTATGTCTCAAAACATGTTGTCTAATGTTTTGAATTTTGGGATTATTTTCATTTATTGTTATGAACTTTCTTGATTTATCCCATCGCATGATATCAGGGTCATTCATATAAAAGATAAGATTTTCAAATGTCATGTTCTTATGTCTTATGATTATGATATGATTGATATCTCCATTGTTACCCTTAATGGGAATATGATCTCACAATTTCATATGTTTCTTTTCCCCAGGTCATGAATAAGTATATTAGGTAAGACTTTTCATAAAGGGGTCTAGTTTTGATGAAATTAGTGGGAGAAAATGAAGATTTCTTATGAACCCGTATTTATGTTTCCTAGTTTCTAAAGACACTATACCTATACAGTCCTGTCGTGGATTTTTTAAAGTTTGTAATGAATATTCTTAAAATTTCAATTAATATCAATATATGTAATGTATGAGTCGTTATACCGAATTCATCTCAGAAAATAAGTCCATCAACTTCTATTCGCTACTAGCCTCCTAATGCGCATGTGTTTGCAATTTTTAGCTTAGAGAACGATCAATTCCATTACCTTTCCAAAACATATATGAATGATTAAAATAAAATGATTGTAGGTATTCAAACCACCTTCTCTATCTAATATTTAGGTTACACTATGTAAAGATTTATTTGAAGCTCTTATGGTTTATATACACCACAAACCACTCTATAAGAAATTAATTCCTCCAAAAACACAAGACATGAACCTCCACTGCTAAATCAAGATCACGTGTCAGGTAATTACACCCATGAGTCCAAAACTAATGATACATATACACCATGAATCTATTATCTTGTATTATTACTTCTCTTATCCTGACACCTAATGCATCACAATAAAATGTATTTCTTCTACCTAGCTCTAGAAGAATATTGATCGATTCTAAAGTCAATTTCATTTTTAGATCTTTAATTGATGTCTCACAAAGTTAAAAATATTCAAATTATCACCCTTTTTGGTCAACCAATAAGTGGAAATTCTTGGCATAAAATATCATGAATAAAACACTTGTAATAGACATCCATCCCTAAGAAACTCTATATATAAATTATGATCTTGGGATAATGGTAGGAAACTACCACCCTCACCTTCTACGAGTCAACATATACTCCTATATATGATAGTATGTGACTCATGAAGTAGACCTTATCGATCCAAAAGTGTCATTTGATAAACTTATCGTAAAAATGGTGGTATCTCATTAGAGAAATAGTAATTGAAAGAACATTCATGAGACTGAATGGAATGACCAAATACTTATACAAGTAATATATGATATAGAATGTTTTATGTGATATTTATAATGATATCACATGCACTAGTGACATACCAAACTAAAATCAATCCTTTAGAAATCCTGAGCACCTCATAGTTTATCAACAATTTCATCTATATGAGGTAGTGGATATTAGTTCTTAATTATAAGTGGATTCAATTGGTAGTAATCTAGAAACATCCTAATGGTACCATACACATTCATGGAGAAAATGACATGTGAAATATATGGTGATGTATTGGGTCGTGTAAAACCCTAAGCTTCCATGTCCTCTAGTGGCTTCTTGAGTTACTGAAGCTTAGTAGGTTCTATCCTGTAAGAAGGAATGGACACTGGTGTTGCTCCTAGAACTACCTCAATAGTAAACTCTACCTTTCTCTTAAGAGGTAACCCATAAAATTATTTAGAGAATTTGTACTTGAAAAGATCTATTACAGGAGGGAAATCTATACATCTAATTATTTGATAAATTATAAAAAGACTAGAAATTTGGGCTAACACTCCGCTCATCACATGATACTTGGGTCTAATTTTATTTCATTATACATTCTATTTCCCCTTTTTATTATAAGTACCACCCTTAGGTGATATTAAGGAGACCATTTGGTGATAAAACACTTTTGAATGATAGGGTGAAAAAAATATATCTTGAGAATGATGATGATGCCCATCATCTCTAGGAAAAAGTCATTCCATTCAAAAACTATCGCAACCTGTCTCAAGGGGGATTTTATTATATCAGTGTATACTCTCAGATCGGATCCCTAATGGTGTGTCAAGAGTTATTAAACTATATAAGTTTTCCAGCTATAGTCCCTTAATTTCTATAATTATTTTTTTATAGGAAATAATGAAAAGAACCTATATCCAATAAAGAAGATACTAAGGTAGATGCTATTATAATTTTACCTGAAAATGTAGAATGTATAAAATTATGATCCTTTGGTATAGGTTTCATTGTATACAACTGGCCTAATCCATAGCACTGTTCTATAGACTAATGAACATGAGCATAAACGCTCTCATGGTGATGCATATCATATGGTTGTATTCCACAACCACATCTACCTCCTCGACCTGATTAGCGAGTAGTAGTTCAGATCCCTTCTTGATGTGGAGTTGCTGATCTTTCACCAAAATGTGAAGTTGTTTCATATCCATTCTCACTAATATCTGGAGGAAACTTTATGAAAAAATGATTAATATAACCCATAATTCAACAAGAATTGAGTCAATTGGGTCCTTGGTATACCTAGTATTTTTATGGCTTAACCTACCATACTCGTGACATGCCACATTACCTTCAGTGTGTGTGGTCTGATTGCTAGTGCCCCCATGAGTAGACTCAAAGAGACGTTTAATGCCACTAGATGAATCAACTTCCTATCTTAGTTATTAACGGGCTTGGCCTACACTATCATCTTCCATCATGTTCCACTAACTTATAAAGGCCTACTTCACTATTTCTAAAATGGTGGTCAATCAGAAAATGTTTTCCTGGGATCAGATTGGATACACAATCCCATCCTCAGAACATCTCACTATCCTCAAATCATCATTAGTATTTTTCAGTGTGGAGAAGTGAATCTTGGTAAAATGGGTTGAGTACTCCATCATAGTCATTACAACATGCTTTAGGTTCATAAATTACCTGGCTTGATCTTATCTCATCATCCGAGGGAGGAAGTAGTCATATAAGATTATATAAAAGACTTCCCAAACCATAACCTGATAAAGATATTCTAGGGTGATAATGTCCCACCAACACTTAGTAGAATCATGAAAGATATAAGCTGTGAGATTGAACCTCCTATCTGGAGGCATCTCAAAGTGGTCAAAGTTGGATAAAATGGCCTCTAACCATGACTCAAAAGCTTGGGGATCACCTTCCCCTGATAAAGTAGGCAGGTTCTACTGTTGGAATTATCTCATCAACTTTTCCAATATTGGGGAAGGTTTTGGGGTTCCTTTTATAGCAAATACTAGTCATAAAAATCCCTCTCAGAATTGATCCTATATTAGGAATAGTAGAAGTTTCCATATAAGGCACTACATGAGCTAATAATGGTTGCTCGTAGACCACAACCTTTAGAGAATGGTCATTTCCAACTTCCTAGTGTATGAAATGAGGCCAATTTGGTGGAAAATATCTATAATTCCAAATGCACACCTCAGAATATAAATTGAAATGATAATAGATATCTACATATAAGAAAAGGACACGTGTATAGTCTTCCAATATAAAATTCAATCCATATTCATGCTCATTAAGCCAGTTCTAGGTGACATAGAAGATTATAAAGGATCACAAGATATAATCCCTAATTCCCACTATTAAAGTCGAGTCATGTTCGAGGCCACACAACACAAATTAGGGGTCTTGGTATATGGAGTTTCAATTGTAAGGTATATAGAAAAACACCATTTATGCTATAATTGGAATTCCCATTTAATGGTTACCATTTTATTTAAGAATTTAAAATCATTTAAGTTTATGATCATTTATATGCTTATATGTATCACAATCCAGTTAGATAATTCGCTATTACCAAGTTATACAAGCATACGATTTATAATATTCAATTGTCACTTCATGTAACTACGACCAAGCCCTTACATATAGTATTATGATATAACAGGTCTTAAACAATGATTTGATTAGATTAATAGTCATTCCCAATTTATATAATTACTTGGTTCATAAATTTAAATTATAATTCTTAATCAAATTCAACTAATATTTCATCCCATGTAACCAGTTGTCCATGGCTCAAACATGGAATAATTGATAAATTATGGTTCTACCCCGAATCTATATGTGAAATTTTGTTTAGGTTTATGAAGAAACTTTATTTAATCCAATTATTATATCCCTTCAAGAAATGATAGAATTTTTTTGAATATAATATTCAAGTCCCCTGTAATATGCAGTAGGTAATGAAAAATGTAATATAAATATAGTGTGTCATATTCATGACATGTGAATCCTCAGGTGCCTATGATGATGTATGATCAAACCCCCTTGCCTTACCAGACCATGGGAAGAAATTAGATATGATGATATAATTAAAGAATAATAATTATTTCTTAAATATGATATATAAACACTAAACCCGTCATAATAACTATCCATAAAATATGGTGATGGAAAATAAACTGTATCACTATGTGGAGATGGTAAGCTGTACATATACGTGAATGATACTTTTACTTCCTATTTGATGGAAAATAGGTTCAATAAAGATGGTTTAATTATAAAAATAAAATTTAAGTATATATAGGATATTGAAGTTATTATTTTATGAATAACATTATAGATTTAGATAAATAAAAATAGGAAAAAAATTGAAAGAGGTCGGGTAAGATGATTACCTCTTCTTCGGTAGGACTCCTTTAGATACCTTCATAAGGATCCTTACAATGGTAATATAAGAAGAAAATAAACTAAAATATATTTATAACGATGTTTATAAGATAATGTTTCATGGGGTTTTCATGCCAGATTGATGAATGTGGTGTTATGAATAGAATTTAGGGGTTCCCTTTTATAAGTGAGGGTAGGGGCACTCTTAAAATTCTCAAAATATTAAAATATAATAATGTATTTTTCAAGAAAAATTATTCCAAATGGTAATATATTGAAATATAAGTTAGGATTTGTTTGAAATCCCATTAACCAATAAAATTTGGATCGGTTTTAGTGGTGGTTTAAACATTATATTGTGGTTTAACCCCCATATTACCCAATTTTATCCTTAACCATGACAATTCCTTTTTCACTATTAAAAGGTTATAATTTTACTTATAAGTTAAATATTCTCTCAAAAGTTAAAAGGGATTATAATTTAGACCATATACAATCCACCTTGTCATCTTTCAATCTTTTTATCTCTTTTAAATAATTTAATAATACATGATTTTCATAAAATATCATTAATATCATTTTGAAACTATTCAATTAATTTGACTATGAAAACAACTTTACAAGAAATGAATTATAATATAAAATTGTAAAGTATCCCAACTATATTATATTTATATATAAAATTATTGGGATGTAATAATTCATCCTACTTATATTTATTTTAATATTATTAAAATAATTTTTATAATTTTTCTGTTAATTGGATAAATATTGTGCCAGTATTTTATAATAATTTAATCAAATTAATAAATTAATAAAATTTATTAATAAATTAATATGATTATAAAGTTAATTTACCTTTTAAATAAACATTCATAATCAAAATTATCCACTATTTATCCTTATAATAAAATTTTAGAGTTATTACAGTCAAGAGAGTGATATTTGGTATTTATCCTTTTCTTAAAATAATATAAGGGTCGTAATCAATTAAATATGTCACCAAGTGACCATATATTTGAGTCCTAGATGTAAATTTACTAACTGAAATTATAAAATAGGATACAGATAAGTGTTGGGTTGATATTGAGACCTCATTTCATGGTTTTAATCATATTTTACCCATTTTACCCTTACCGAGGTGACAAATATTGAAAATGGTTACTATTCATATTGAAAAAAATAAAGGGAACTATTTAGAAAATTTGTTTCTATTTATTAAGAATATGGTATCAGTTTTTCATGTTTCTATAAATATAATTTGTAGAAATTAAATCAAGATAAAAACATAAATCACAATAAACTTTTTTTTGTTAAAAATGTCCATTAAAGTATGCAAATGTTTTAATACCAAATTAAACCATAAAATTGATTAAAATAAACATAATTGGATTATTCATAATATAAGAAAACTAATTTTAATTTGAAACCATTATAAAATGAAATGGTATTGTAACACCCCAAAAATTCTAAAAGAGTAACTTTTATTTGATAGCATGTATGACACACTACACCAAACATAGAAAGGAATCTATCCTTTTGAGACATTATGGTGTATTTAATATTTTAAATAAATTTAATGTATTCTATAGATATAAATTCACACAATACTAATTTTCTTGCATCACAGAAAAAAGACTTTATTCGATTGTTTGCATTACACACAAGACTAAGTTTTACCAAACAAAAATAATTAAAATATTATTATATACTTATATAATAATTTACCAATATATTAAATTCGAAGGTATAAATATTATTAATTAACATATAAAAATATATGGTCTATAAGAAAATCAATTCGTTGGTTACCAATTAATTAGAAATGAAAATATAAACCAATAAATATTAAGGAAATATTTTTATTTTTATGCTCACAAAAATGTTTTATCATAATAAATTAAATTAATTACTATTAGTGAATGAAATTATTGAATATAGGTATTATATATTTAATATAATATTCATGATATTCATCCAACATGTTTTATAATAATAATATAACAATAAATGTAGTTTTATGCTTAAAAATTGTATTTAAAAAAAAGTAATTTTACCACCTTTTAATGGAGAAACTGTTTTAAAACCAATTTTCAGAAGTATTATAAATTTAATAGGACAAAATAAACCTCATTTTTTGAAATATAAACACAAAAAATAGGTTAGGGTGAATTTTTGGAATTTTACTACGAGGTTTCATTTTTTGATGAATGGTGACAAATAATGAATTTTAATTTAAAATTTCTTTATTCATATAACTTATTTATAAGGGTAAATTATATTTTTGATTGGTTTTAATGTTTATTTAGATATATTATACACAAATAAATCCCATTTATATCATTGAAATCGACTTCACTTTGAGATTGAATATAAAAACAAATCAATCTTCTCAACATTTTAACTTTAAAAACCCTCTTTCATTTCGTATACAAGATTAATTTTAAATTAATTTCTATCACTTATGTGATTGTAATTTGTTAAAATGGATTAAATATTTAGAATAATAATAATTTATAATTACAAATAATTTTAAATTATTTTTTGACCAAAAATATTAGTGAAAGTAATTAAAATTAATTACTATGATTAAGGTAAAATTAAGCTTAACTAGGGACTAAACCTTAAACATAAGAGTCAAAATGACCTATAAAATTGTCCAAAATATATTTTATGGCCATATTTTTAGCTTATAATCCTTTATTTATAATGGGGTTCATTATGGGATCTAATTTTCTGGAAACAACATGGGTGGAATTCGTTTTTTAAAAATTTAAAAGAACGCCACTTATCCTTCACTATAAAAATGAATTCACCCCTCCCACTTGTTCACACCTCTAGAGCCCTTTGTATCATTTGTAATATTCCCAAAAAATCTCCCAAATTCACTAAACTTATACTATTATCCTATATTTTGTCATAAATCAAACCAAAATAAGTCTTTTGGTATAAACTAAAAGGAGTTACCCGAATTCTTATTCAAGGACCACTTTTCTTTCATTTACTTCTCCAACCATTAAATTATTTTTATATCATGATTATATAATAAGATAAGTTTCCTCAATATACTGAGATGTTTTTAGGTTATGTTTTTGACCTAAACCTATACACTCTTCCATCAAATGGGTAACAAACTTACCATTCATGTACAAAGAACTACCGCCCCACGAAACGATGATGTCCGTTCTTTCTTTACCACCTCTCATGGTTGAGATTTACGATGGAAACATTTTATTTATTATATATATATATAAATATGATATTTATTTTTTCTTCACAATTATTTAATTTTCATATAACACATACCTTCAAGCTTTCCATTTTCTGTAAATATGATAACATCGTTTGTGGAAGTGTGGACTACTACGTCCTCAAAGCGATGTGACTTGTTTACACTATACATGGAATGTAGAAAGGTTGACTTTAATAAATATATTTTACATAAATGACATAAATATGACAATTAAATTATAATATACATATATATCATTTAATTTTCATTCTTTTAGTACGATAAGAAATTGGATGTAATGTTCATTCGTATGTATGGCCTACCATCTATATGAATGGTGCGTTTCATTTCCTATCCCCAAATATTGTGGATTACTATAAAAAAATTTACACTAGATATATATGATATTTAAATAATGGATTAAATTCTGTATATAATTAAATAATTCTATAATTAATAACAAAAACAAGTAACAAGTTAAAACCTACTCGAAAAACTAGATAATTAATATCTGAAATAGTAAAAATAATGAAAGATTATTAACAAATGGGTAATAAGATATTATAATAAGATAATATACGATATTATAAAAGTGATTATGGTTATTTAATAAGTTATTAACATGTTTAAAATCCTTATAAACGAGGTTAATATACATACACCCAAAAGGAAATGCAAGGTAAGATATTTTTATCTAAGTTTTTACATATGTGAGATAAATGTCATATTCACCACTTACATCTTTTGTGTGATGTATATACTATCTTTTATGATATATTATGTAATGAATTATTTTTTATTTATGATATATTTTGTTTCGATTTAAATTATTTATTTTAAGGGTATTTGAATTAAAATATACCAAGTGGTAAATAATTTCATAACTGAATTCCTTTTCATTAGGTTATATTAGTTCCTCGTTATTGTTAATATTCTATGATAATGTGTGTAATCACTTTTTAATATAATTTTTTTGTATTTAAATTTTTTTATTTATATTTACATTTGACACACATAATATATTTATTGATTGATTTTAAATTTTAAATTATTATCTTTTCAAGAGTTTACATCACAATCTCATTTTGTTTAGTATTTTTTACACTAGAATTTCAATTAGATGAAATTATTAGATAAATGTTTAATAAATCCATTTATTTTATTCTTATATGGTAATTCATGACCTTATTCAAATAATATTACCAATTTTATGCTCTTTTTTAATCAAAATGTTTTAGAAAATGTTTTTGAGAAAACATGACTTCATTTCTCTCTTTATCCAGAGAACTTATTTTCTTCTAAAAACCCATGTTTTATAAAAAAATACAATTTTTTATACCTTTTAAAAATTATTTATAAATGAAATTTTTACCCTTTAAATAATGTTTAATTTTTTAAAATAATATTTTCAATTAAAAGGTATTTTAAAAGTTTTTTCAAAACAGACAGATATTTTCCAGAAAAATATTTTCAAAAGATCTTTTTATAATATTTAGATTCAGAAATAAAAAAACGTTTTTTACTCCACCTAGGATATGTTTTATTGATAATATACTTATTATAACTCTAGATGATTTTTGATTTATATAAAAAAGGATATTATTGGCATTCACTTCCTTGATTAATTTTTGTAGTCCCCTTGAAATATTGAATTTCCTATTATCATTGAACATTGTATTTACCCTTATTATACAGATCATTTATCATGGATATGTGAATTTCATAAATCATATACCATTTTTACATATAGTTTTAACTTTGAAAGTTATTTGATTTAATAGGTCAATATTGATAAATTTTTATCCTTTAATCTATACGAATATTTGATAAGGCACATTTCTTTGAAATTAAATCAATTATTCAATATATGAGGAATTATTTGAACATGAAATATATGGGTTTGGGACCTTTTAAATTAATCCACCTGATGAATCTGTATTATCATGAGATTAAATTAGTTGGCGACAAAACTTTCAAGTTTTTTTCAAAGTCGAACAGATGGGTTTCTAACCACAATTTTAAACTATCTTGTGAAAGGTCTTAACAGTAGTATGATAAACCATCTTGTTAAAGGTCTTGAAAGTAAATGTCTCACATGCCTAGGAAACAATAATTCCAACAATTAATCATTTCCTTCATTAAGTATTCAGTTATTATTATCCATGAATTTTTTTATTTGAAATTATATATGGATGTATTTCATTCTAATTTCATTGATTAAATTCCATATGTTTCAGTTATTTGTCTTTCCATATTGATTATGAATTATCAAGTTATTTAAATGGAATGTGTTTTCAGATATTTAACATTCAATATTTTTTTCCCTTTCTTATCAGTTTATTGATTACATGGAATGTGTCTTCAGTTATTACCTTTTTGTTTTTTCTATTATCATTGGTTTATTATTGGTTCCTCTATACTTGACCCTTACTGACCATTTGAGACTAATTTTTTTTATTTCCCCAAGAATCTAAGAATTTTACTAAGAAATATATTCTAGTAATGGAATAAAGTTATCCATGAAATAAATTTTTGTTGTTGTAATTAGTGTATTCATTTGTAAAACAAGACTCATATATGTATCTGGTTTTCTATGGATACTAAACTCTTTGGTATTTTTGGATTTGATTACTTGTTATCATGATAATGTTTTGGTAGTAGAAACAAACTATAGGATTAATTGGGTCATGTCACTATATTTTGTATCAACAGAAGTTTAGTAGCAAACTTGGGAACTAGATTTTGGGAAACATAGATTACAGAACATGACCCTAAGGTATAATTTTAGGATATGTATAGAGGAACATCCTAGAATTTTTGTAATGTAGATATTATGTGGATATTATATGAAATACATCCCTATATGGATACTAAAATTGAAAATGGTTTTAGAATAGATATTCCCATGGGTAACAACTCTGAAGAGGTGCATCATGCCTGACTCGAGTGTAAAAAGTGCACAATAACGGGTCTCATTTCACAAGTAGTTTGACACTATGAGGGGATATAATTAGGATAATTTAAATTTTCTTTACAAACCATTATTAAGGATATGAATAGATAATGGAAATTGATTACCTGGGTTAAAACACAAATCAATGAATGAATTATAGTAAACTAAAATTATTCAAGTATTTACTGGGATTCTATAATTAAATTGTAGAAGTATTATTACTAATAGTAGTTTAGTTAAAAGAATAAAAAAAATTTGAAGGGATGTTTACAATTTTAGAAGCATATATGTCTTCATTAACATAAGAGTAATAGAAACCATCTTGGTATTATGAGATTATTTTTTACCATAAGTCCCATGTATTAAATATCTATGTTGGTTTTATGTGATTAAGGGAATTTTAGATAAATTTATGGAAAGTACAAGTTTTAGTGGAAAATTTATTTGTGGAATAATGCATTATAATTTTATAGGTATATGTTTAAAGATATTTATAATATTTAGGGTTGATATAGAAATAATATTTTTAGACTGTAAAATAATCAGTACTATTGAAAACCCTAAAAGGTAAATATAATGAATAATTCCATTTTAGGATATGAATTTCATGGAGTAAGGTATTGATTTTATCAAAGCACAACTAAAATATAGAATTGTTCTTATGAAATTAAAACATATCAAGTAATTATATTTCCTTATATGATTGTTCAATAAAATAATTCCTCAACATTAGGAAAGGTATCTTAAATCAAAATTGTTGTCCTGATACCTTAATTTTTGTTGAACCAATGGTATTTTAAATCATCAAATATTTATGGATTTTAGGACCTCAAAATTCCACTGATAATTCACTTGTTTATGACAGATGACCTTAATCAATCCCTATAAATATTTATATTTTCCCTCCATGTCTATATTTTCACTTTCCAATAATGTTCTTCTATGTAGAAACCTAGTTATATGTTAGTCCAAGTGACCTTTGTACTTCCCATTTTCTCATTTTTAGACGATGTTTTACGAACCCTTTTCACGATATAAGTTTTAAACATTATAAATATCAAACAATATAATCCCAAAATAGAGTTTAAATTGCAAGGATGCAATTTATTTAAAGTGGGGAGATTTTAACACCTCAAAAATTGTAAAAGAGTTACTTTTATTAGATAGTGTGTATGACACACAACACCAAACATATAAAGGAATATAACCTCTCTATAAATAATGACATATTTAATATTTTTAAAAACTCAATATATTATATATCATTCAATGCATGAAATATTTAATTTTCTTGTATCACACACAGTAAATACTTTCTTCAGTAGTTTGCATTACACGCAAGACCGCGTTTTACTGAACAACAATATAATATTAAATATTAATATTTCATATAATAAGACATAAAATAGCTATTAAATTAGTGGGTATGAATTTTTTTAAATAAAATATTAAAATATATGGTTTATAAATAAATAAAATTAATTAATTGGTTACCAATAAATTAGAAATGAAAATATAAACCAATAGGGCATAAAGAAAATATTATTATTTTTAATGCTCACAAATGTGTTTTATCAAAATAAATTATATTAATTAAAATTAGTAAATTAAATTAAGGAAATATAGTTATTATATATTCAATCAAATATTTTTTATATTCATCCAATAGGTTTGATTATCATAAGTTAAGAAAAAATCTAGTTTTATGCATAAAATTGTATTTTTCTATAAAAGAAATTTTTCCACCTTTTAATAGAGAACACATTTTATATCCAAATTTTGCAACTATTATAAATTTAATATGATAAAATAAAAATAAATTTTTAAATAAAAAAATCAAAATTATTTTAGGATTAAGTTTTATTATTTTTCCGTGAGGTTTCATTTTTTGATGAATAGTGAAAAATACTGAATTTTAATTAAAAACTTAATTTTTATCTAATTTATTTATAAAGATAAATTATATTTATTTGTGGTTTTAATGTCTAGTTAGTTAAATTATACCTAATTTAATATTATTTAGGTAATTATAATTATTTTCACTTTGAAATTTAATAAAAAAAACATAATAATCTTATGAACATTTTTACTTTGAAAACCCTCTTTCTCTTTCCATTTGAGGGATTATTTTTAAATTAATTTCCTCCAATTCTATTATTTGAATTTTAAAAATGGTATTAATTTTTTTAATAATAATAATTTATAATTCCTAATATGTTCAACTAAATTTTTGACCAAAAATATTAGTGAAATTAATTAAAATTAATTATAGCGATTACGGTAAAATTAAGCTGAACAAGGGACAAAACCTTAACCCGAAGAGACAAAATGACCAAGAAACATCAATAAAATATACTTTATGGCATTATTTTTACCTTATAATACCTTTTATATAATTTGGTTCATTATGGGTGTCACTTGATATGGGAAAAACATGGGTGGAATTCCCTTTTCAAAAATTTACAAGAATGCCTCTCCTCCTCCACTCTAAAAAAGAACTCACCCTCCCACTTATTCACACATATCAAGCGTGTTTTCAAGTAAAAAATATGCATAAATATGCTCCAAACATCCATATACCAGTACTATAAGCCCCATGTTTGGAATAAAGATAACCACATAGGTCTTTGGTATAAACCAAAAGGAGTTACCCGAATAAGAGGTAACCTTCTTCTGTGATCACTTTTCTTTCATTTACATCTACACCCATAAATTTTTTTATATCAGGATTATATAATAAAATTAGTATCATAAATATACTGATATGTTTTTATGTTAATATTTTTACCTAAATATACACACACTTCCATCAAATGGGTAACAAAAGTACCGTTTGTGTACGACGAACTACTACCGTGTGAAATGATGACGTTCATTTTTTCCTTTAGCAATTGTTATGGTTAGACATTATGATGGAAAAACTATTTTTATATGACATATATTATATTTAATTTGTCTTAATACTTCTGGAATTTTTATATAACTCAAAATTTCATGCTGTTCATTTTGTTTAAAAATGATAACATCATTTTTAGAAGTGTGGACTACCGCCTCCTCAAAGCGATGTAACTCCTTCACACTATACATAGAACATATAAAGGAAGATTTTAATAAAAATAAGTGAAAAATATGAAATAAATATGATACATAAATTAATATATGTTCATATATATATAATTTAATTTTAATTATTTTAATACGAAAAATAAATGCAAGTTGTGTTCATGCGTATGTACAATATACCATCTCCATAAACGATGCATTTCATTCCCTATCTCCAAATATTATGGATTATTATAAATACATATATAATAGATATATATAATATTTAAATCATGGTTTAAATTCTGGATTTTATGAAATCATGATCTAATTAATAGGAACAATAAGTAACAAGTCAACACATACTCGAAAAACATGACAATTAACACTCGAAATAGTGAAAATAATAAGACTACTAAAACATATGCAATAAAATATTATAATTAGATAATATTTGATATTATAAATATTATTATGGTTTTTATATAATTTAGTAATAGGTTTAATACCATTAAATAGTAGGTTTAAAGACATTCACCTCAAAGGAAACACAAGGTAATGTGTTTTCATCTCACTTTTTACATCTGTGAGATAAATTTCATATTCACCACTTACATATTTTATGTGGTTTATCTATTTACCATTTTGAAATATTATATCATGAATTATTTTTTAATCCTGATATTTGGAGTTTCAATATGAATTATTTATTTTAATGGGATTTGAATTAAAAGTTACCAAGTGGTAAATAATTTCATAACCCGAATCCATTTTATTGGGTTATATTACTTCCTCATTATCGTTTATAATATTATGTGTGTATAAAAATTTTAATATATATTTTTTTACATTTTTTATGTGGATTTGAATTTTACACACATTATCTAATCATCTATTGATTCTCATATCAACATTATGGTTGTTTAAATGTTTTAATTCACAAGTTCATTTTGTTTTGGATTATTTACACTTGAATTTCCATTAGAAGAAATTATTAGATAATTGTTTAATAAATAATTTAATTTTATTATCCTATGGTAATTTATGGCATTTTCAAGTAATAATACCATTTTATCGCTCTTTAATACTCAAAAGGTTTTAGAAAATGTTTTAAAGAAAACCCAACTTCATTTCTCTATTTAATCACAAAACATCTTTTCTTCTAAAAAATTTGTTTATAAAAATGTTTTAAAAAATATTTTTTACTTATTAAATATTATTTATCAAATTAATTTTCACCCTTTACATAATTTGTTTATGTTTTTTAAAAGTTATTTTAAATGAAAAGGTTTTTTAAAATCCTTTTCAAAACAAAATGATATTTTCCTCAAGAATGTTTTCAAAAATATTTTTTATAATATTTCCATTAATAAATAAAGAAAACCCTTTATTTTTTATCCACTTGGGATATGTTTTATTGATACCATCCTTATTCTTCCCACATATTGTTTTTATTGATTTTACCAAGGATAGTATTGATATTCACTTACATGATTCATTTTTGAATCCCCTTTGAAATATTCAATTTTTCATTGTCATTGAACATTGAATTTCCCCTTGATATCCATACCATTTATCATGGATATGTTCATTGCATAAATTATATACCATTTTTACATATGGTTTTTACTTTGAACGTTATCTGATTTACTGGGGAAATATTGGTAAATATGCACCCTTTACCATATACATATATTTTATAATAAAAACTATTTTTGAATTAAATAAATTATTTGATATATGAGGAATGAGTTGACCATACAATAAATGGGTTGGAGACGATTCAAAGTAATCTCCTCAATGCACCAGTAGTCTCATGAGATGAAATTAGTTGGCGATAAACCCTTAGAGTTTGTTTCCAAGCAGAATAAATAGGTTTATCTACAAATATTTAAACTGTATTGTGAATGGTCTTGATAGTAGTATGCTCAAACATCTTGTGAAAGGTCTTGATAGTAAATTTATAATGCTATTGGGAAACATGAAATCTAACAATTAAGAATTTACTCCATTCAATATTCATTTATTAATATCAATGATATTTTTTATTTGACATTATCTATGGATGCATTTCATTCTCATTTCATTTATTAGATGGTATATATTTCTATTATTTTCCTTAACATATTGATTATACATTATCCAGTTATTTAAATGGTATGTGTTTTTAGTTATTTACTTTTCCATATTTTTTATGAACTTCCTTTGCAGTTTATTGATTACATGGAATTTTTCTTTTGTCATTACCTTACTATACTGACTATTCTCATTGATTCATTTTTGATTCCTCCATACTTGACCCTTAATGATCATTTCAATTCATCCTTATTTTGTTTCTTTCCCTAGGAATCCAAGGAGTGTACTAAGAAATATATTCAAGGATGGAATAATGTTGCGACTGAAATTAAAAAATTATGTTGTCATTAGTGTAATCATTTTTTAAACAGGACTCATGTATGTATCTCATTTACCAATACTATTAAACTCTTTAGTACCTAAAGATTTAATTCCTTATAATAATACCAATTTAATGGTTGTAAACATTTTCTCCAGGCTTACTAGGGTTTGGTCTCTATATGTACTTTGTAAATTCTTGAAACAAAAATAAGTTTTTAATAAAAATAAGTATTCTTTCACCTATTCACTAGAATATCAATCTTCTTCAAAAAAATCCCCAGAATGGATCCTATCCTAATTTTGGTATTATAGTTTCATGAATGATATTATTTATAACAATGTTTTTTGAAATTTATAAAAAATGATTATAATATTCACTCATGAGAAGTAATAAATTCCACTTTTAGTGAAAAAATATGTTGAAGAATAAAAGTTCTATACAAAAAATTGAGTTCTTATTTTCAAAGAATTACTAAATATATTTATATTAAGTAGGTCCTTTATATATATATATATATATATATATATATATTTCATATTCTGATTTATCTATTCATACCCCCAATTCAATGGCTATGTTATAAGAGTCTTATTAAAATAATAATATTTCATGGTTTGTTTAATATCGATGTTGTATGTTCTATATTCTATCAAAAATAGAATTATTCTTTTAAAATATAAGGGTGTTACATTCAACACCCATTTAATAAATTATTTCCTGACAATTTTGTCTTGGGCTCAAAAATAAAGGGTTTGATATTTGAACATTCCTTTATTAAAATCCAACATCATAAATAGTGTTAATAAAACTTCCTCTTGAAATAGGGAAAGGGGATTAAGAAGTTCATCTGGAATAACATATAAACAGGTTTCCAAATAGAATAACATTACTGGGAAGTGAAAATATATACATGACTAAAATAGTTCTGTCCAAATAATTATAGAGAGTGATAGTGAACATTAATCAAAATAAAGTGTATTTTCATGAGAAAGTTAACAACCATAAAAACCATAAATCAATAAGGTGTGAAAAAGGACAATCAATTCATAAATAAATAATATAATAGGGGAATTGTTTTTGATTCATTATCATTTTCCTAGATTTTATTAATTCTATTACCATATAAACTAAAAAAATAAGGAAATATACTTAATTGGAATGTATAATTTCATCCTTTAATTGATTTCCAACAAAACCCTATATTTTTCTCCAAACGATGAGTATTAAAGATGAATTCTATAGGCCTAAATCTCTAAAATTACCATGCAATGAATCATAAGATCCATAAAATAATGAAGTCATTACTTTTATCTTTAAATATTTACCAAAACCACATTTAGCACAATATATCCATTATGGATAAAAATAATGCATTAATATCTAAAAATTTAATAATAAATTCCAATTTTCAACTTATTCCATTCCATTAATAGTTAACCATATGCCCCCTCCAAAATATGTATGAACAAGATTTTTTTTATAATTATATTTTATCATATCCTTCCATTATCAACACAACAATTATCTTGGAATAATTTTAATCATTCATAAAATTTCACACCAAAATACATGTACCATGATCATATATTATCCAAAAGATAATAATAATTTATAAAAACAAAGTCATAATAAAATAATATGTTCTTAAAAAAGATAATTCAACCTTTATTCCTTAAATAATCTATTATCTTAGCTAAAAAAATATTTCCATTGGAGGATCAGGTTTATCCTTGCACCGATAAATGATCATATGTTGACTTAGAATATAAAATAAAATTTTCTTATTCATGAAATTTATGTGTAGTCTATATAGAGAGATATAATAAATGATCATAATCACATAAAATTTCACTAAAGGATGAAAACTAATATTTTTATAGGACTCAATAATACAATCTTATACATGGAATCCCTAATTGTTGAGTAGAGTATAAATGTGCCTCAATTATCTTGAATCTCTTCAGTTATTGTGATTTCATAAAATTTCTCTTTATCATTTGAATTCAAAGAGTTTTTTATCTTATTACCCTCATTATCCTTTGGATTAAGTTATTGATTTATATAATTCTCAATATCCTTTCATATATAGCATTGAAGTTTGAGTGGTGTATTTTGTTGAGCTCTATCTCTATTAATTTCATTGACTGGACTCTTCATATCACCTTTACATAATATTTCTTGATGTCTAGGATTATAAAACTTGAAACATATTATTTTTCCATTTAGGAATTCACCTGAGTGATCATTTCCACTTTTTTTGAGTATGAGGTTGAAACTTTTATTCCCTCCATGTGACATACCATTAGATCTACCAAGAAACTCAATGTTCTTTTTCTTATCACTATAACCATGATGGTATCCCTCTTACATTTTCACTTTGATAACACATTGAATGATTTATTTATAGCTTCAATTGTCCCATATAGATAGTATATTTTGATGTCTTCATTTAAAAGCACTAAGGAATAAATAAATTTTACTTTTAGGTCTGATGATTAAGATAGAATCATACCTTGCATGTCTTGTAAAATTCCCTTCATTAGTACCAGTAGATTCATCATATTTTTACATAAGATTTATGAATTACTTATATTTTTTTTACATAGTATATATGGTATATACTTAATGAAAGATATTATATTAAACCCATACCATTCCATGGAGAATATTTCATCATATTGCCTCATATTATTAATAATATTCCACTATTTATCTGTTTCACCTTCCAAATTATAAACATTTAAGAAAAAGTTTTCATATTTTGATCACTAAATACTAGAAAATAAGTTTTCCAAAAAATTGATCCATTGATCAGAAAAAATTGGATAATAATACTCACAGAATGAGGGTGGATGTTTTCACATGAAAGATTTAATGGGATGTTTCTCCATACTTGGTGAATTTAAATGTTCAACATGATCTGTGTTACCATTCATAACTTGAGGGAGTTGAGTAACCATTATCACAAAATATTTCATCACTAATCCAAATATATTTGGTTTCTCCTTGGTAAAATTATTACATTATTTTTCACATTCATTATTCACATGATTCCTTTAGGTCATAGTCATCTAATAAAATTCAAATTTATAGTGTTCGTAACAATAGTCTTCGTGAGAAATCAAATAATAAAAAAACCATTCACAAGATTTCCAAATCCTTACACCTTATTTTCGATCAATAAAGTCTTACATTTGATTTACTTAATCCTTAGTTATCTGCTATAATGGTAAATATGAAAAATGTGAGTTAACCCAAGCATATACTAGAGGAGTGTCAAACCAGGTGAACAACAAGGGCGCACTCATTGTGCACCCGTATGATGACCGATATATACTCTAATAAATATTTTCATAGTTATTACCCGTATATTAATCTTCTTCAAGACCATGTCCACTTGTATTATCTATATAGGTATTTATTTCTCAAAAATCCATATAATATATTTCTTACCAAAACATTAGGATGTTATCCAATACTTAAAACTTATCCATAGGGGTTTTAACAATTTTTTATATTAATAATCTCCAAAGATTGACTAAATGTTTCCTTTGATACTAACTGATGTGACCCAAGAACACCATATCTTAATATTTCATACTTTTAGATGAATATTCAATAAATTTCACCGTAATAGATACACAAGGACTATAACTATTTAGGGTATTTGGATACTAGATAAATAATATTCTTATTTTATGAAATATATTCAAAATAACCAAAAATAATCTTACGATATATAATTTTTATAATAAATACCCTACTTATAAACTTTCTTCATAGCCTAGGGAAATTAAACATAATAAAGGGTGATTTCAGATTCTCAGTAAGGGTAAACTTGGGAGATATCAATCATTTGAGGATGATATGATGATAAGGGAAGGATGAAATATTCAAGTTCATGTTCTAAGAATAAAATATTAATACCCAAAATAAAAAATATAGATCATATGATTTTAAATAAGTTTATATCTGGAATCATAAATAATAAGGGTCTTAAAATAGAAATCAAAATCCAAGTTTCATTATATAGACATGTGGTAATAACATTATAAACATATCTAAATGAAGTCACGCACACACTTAATCTCGTGAGAATAGATATAAAGTAATCATATTCATACATAAAAATGAGAAAAATCAATTCCCAGTTACGTCCAAACATTTTCCTATGAGCATACCAAGAACTTAATCAAACTCACACATCAATATGTGAACAAATCAATTTGAACTAAAGTCTATGATCATCATTATAATCATCTCATGAGAAATCAATATCACTTAACCTATTTAATTGGAGGGATATAACATACCAAACCATTAAATTATCATAATACTTAAATATAAATTTTACAGGATCATAAACCACACTTCATATCATCATAACATTACCTTTGGAAAATAAATAGAATTCATAAACATCTAATAATAATAATTATAAACCATATAGAGAGAGAATAAGGATTATATAATTGGATAATAACCCCATTAAAGCATAATTAACATCAAAGGATGTTATTATAGATTTAAATTTTCATTAAAATACATTCAGAATAATTCTGGAGGAAAACACCCTTTTCACATTGGAATCACTTATTTAAAATTTAAAAAATAGCCAAAATATTAGGGAATTTTTTTTATTTGAAAATAACCTTGGAAACATGTAAATTATTTTTCAAATTATTGGGTGTTCATGATGGTGGTAAAATCCATTCATTTCGTATAAGTTAAAAAACAACACTTTCATACATTTGTAAAAAGTCAAAAAGTATCTCATTTAGAAGATGAACATAATTTCAATTTTTTTAAAAATAATTCATGGGTAAAATAATGTTAAAAATTCCTAGTGTAATATTAAAATCATTCACTATAACATTTTTAGGAATTATGGATGTTGAATAAAAATGAATTTTGACCAAAGAGATAAACAAAGTCGGTTTTTCCTTAAAAACAATTTGTCGGCTACACGAGTACTTAAATGGAGGAAAATTAATGTAATTCATGTATTATAAATAAATAAAGAGTTTAGAATTATATTAATGATATTATTGATAGGTTGATCATGAAATTTCAATTCTATAAATCAAATCATAAAAAATCCTGATAAATAGTAAGATTATGACATAAAACCCTTACCGAATTGGTAAATTTTGAACCATAAGTCCAATGAATGAAATAAAATTAAAAGGATTTGTATATAAAATAATTTTTATGATAATACTCACTAAAAACATTCATGGGTAGAATATATATTACATGAAATATATAAGTGATGAATATGACATGTGTCTCAAAGAAATAAAAGTGAGGTGAAAATCCCTTACCTAATGTTCGATTTTCTTCGATGGTGATTTAACCTACTGTATAATAAATTTAAAATTTTTATTATTCTATACCATAATAATTTACAAACATATATATTACAAACCAATGTTTTATTAATGGAATTAATTTATTATAATTATGCCTTAAAGTATAATCACATTGGGAAACACAATGACATATCGTGATACTAAAGGCTATGTGACCATTAAACATGTTTTTTTTTCATTTTTGTGTTTTGAATTTTGAAAATATGATATAAACTGTTGTGTTCAAGGTGATATTTGGGGTCTGATGGATTTGGTGAATAGTAACCTACCCTTGTGAATATTAACCTACCCTTATGAATAGTAATATGACCCTTATGAATATTAATTCATCCAAAAGAATAGTAACATCACCCATGAATATATAAATAAAATTTATACATCTTATTAGTAACAATATAACCATAGAAAAACTATTGGTATTTTTGTAAGCCATAAATAATTAACTAAAATTAATTAATTTAAAAGAAAATGAATTTTCCTAAAATGTGTTCATAAATTAATAATTTTCTACCTTATGGTTTTAACATATTTTTATAAGACCTTATGAAATTTTTGAAAACATTATAAAATCAGCTATAATTTTAAAATCTGTATTTTCAAGTAAATTATTATTTTAATTAAAAAATAAATTAATAATATTTAAATAAAATTATTTTTAAAAAATGGAGTTCATTTTTTAATTCTACACGTCAAAAAATGGTTAGGGTGAATTTTTGATATTTTTCTGAAATACTTTACTTTTTGGTGAATAATGAAATTCAATAATTTACAGAATATGATAAATAAATGAATTTTTTAATCATTCTTGAGTCATGGATTATGTAAATGGAAATTTCTTCAAAATAAAATTCCATATTTACTATATTTAGTCATGGAATAATCACTATTTCTTTTCTTGAGGGAAATTAATAAACCAATGAATTAAATATTATGAAAACCCTCCTCCCCTACACTCTAAATTCCACCCTCACACCCTCATTTAATCACACCTCTCAACCTTAAAGACCTATCAAAATTCTACCAAAAGCTCTTACATATCCCATTCCCTATGTCCAGGAGCTCTTGGCCTCATCAAAAGACCAAGCCTAGGTTCCTTAATGAGGATCTCAATACGAGACTTCAAGAGGTAAACCCTCTCCTTCTTTTCTTTTAATTACCTTTCATTTTATTTTATTTATTGTTTCCTCCTCACCTACTTTCGTACAAATGGAATGAAAACTCTATTATGTGTTATATACTGGTATGATATCATGATAAAGGAATATTCTTCATTAAACCCCTCCCTCACTCTCTTTTATTTTAAGGATGAAATCACTGTCTGTGATGTGTCCATTTACTAACATCGTGGGTGATGCACTTCCATTTTCCTCTAATAGATTCAAGTATGTTTATAAAACCATTAAATAGATAAGAAATTGTTTTAATATTTATTTTATTTCCCTCTTTAGGTTCTGGAATTAAATTATTTACATGACACTTATTGATAAAATAAAACAAGTTTATTGTGATCGAAAAACCACCCAAATTAACAAAAAATGATCATCATTAAATTTTATCTAATTATTCATCCTATTTGTACATAACCAAATTAATTTTCAAGTCATTTATACTTCTATAATTTAAATAATAATATATAATAAAAATTATTTTTGTTCATCCACAATTTACACAAACTCCCATTCATGAATATAAGTGAACTATTCATGAATACAATGAAAATGAACACCCCTGAATAATGAATTTAAACTCTATAACTCCTCCAAAGTACTATAAAATAACTAAATGAAACTATAATAAATAAAATACATGTATAATAGGTTATATAATTGTTTTTTAATTAATATAATGTGATTATATAGGACATTAAAGTGAATAAATAATTCAAATACAAGTTAAGGGGAAATTCTCGAACCCAACACTCTTTCTTTGGGTTTTCCCTCTTCAACCCAATTTTAGTATGGATATGTCTTAAAAATAATTTCTTCATAATTATCTTACCTTTTTTGGGATATACATGTTTTTTAGTTGAATTTATGAAAAATCCAATGTTTTCCAAAAGAAATATTCTTTCATATAAACACACACATTTTACTTCTTGAAGATTGTTTCACTCTTCACTCAAGGATAATGGTTCCACATCAAGAATGATGTTCCCATTTTATTTTGGGAACCAAATTTTTATGAATGTATGATTTATGATGTGAAACCCATTTCTTTTCATGGTTTATTTTATGTTTAAGTTTTATATATGTTCTATGTGGCACGCATGATAATGTAAATTTTCTGATATGATGGGTGTGCCCAGAATTATATAGCGCAATATGAATGTTACGATGTTAAATATGAAACCAAAAATTATACATTTCTCCAATGCATTGGGTAAAGTGATTAATCTCACGAGTTAATGTGAAATATTCATAAACATGATGCTATATTTTTTCACAACTATGTATGGTATTTGACCCCTAAGATATGATGTTTCATTTTTATGCATTTCCATATTTCAAGTATTTTCCTAATATTTCCACTCATGATTATGATGATATTATAATTATGCTCACCCTATGTTTTATTATTTCATGTTCTTATCTATTGTCTTACTAGGCTATTAGATCACTCCTTTTGATGTATATCCTTACGTGACACTTGTACTAAGAATAAGTAAAGGGATAATTAGAATCTAGAGAAGAAGAAATTAAAAAAATGTTCATGTTTTTTTGTAAATGTTATGTATCGTCATAGTTTTCCCAAGACACTAATACTTTGGATCATGGTTGTGTAATTTTATTATGTTGTTTAACATTAAAATGATTTAAGACAAAAAAGGGTCTCTATAGTTGATATTAGAGAGAGGTTTAGTTAATTAGGTAATTAGGATTAGGGAACCTTAGGGAAAACCTCTAGTATGATACTAAGTACAAGTAAGCACACAAGAAGCTTTGATAAATATTCAGATCCCATAAGTTTTGATTTTAATGTTAATTTCATAAATTAATAAGTGTATTATTCATGACTCATTTACTTATATTTTTTGATAACCTTTTATATTTTAGAAAATGGTGGGAACCAAGAGAAACCAGGCCAACAAACCATGTGAGGGACAATGTACTGATTTCTTGAAAGACATCCCCAATTCTTTCGGAGGTGAATTTCAAAAATTCATGGCGATGATTACCCAAATATCATAGGTTATGAACAATAAACTGAATAATGTGGAACTCCCTCCTTCAATTAATAGCGAGAAAATAGCTATCGAGTTTTTTATATGGCAACAACCACCAATGTTTACTGGGTCTTCTGATCCACTAGTTGCAGAATAATGGTTCAACTTTATGGAGGAAATCGTTTTTGTGCTTCAATATTTAAAGACAAAGAAGGTAAATTTATCCATTTATCATCTCAATGGGCAGGCCTACCAATGGTGGGATTTGATTAAGAATACCAAGAAGAGGGACCAAATTGAAGAGATGGAGTGGGAAGACATTAAGATAATTTTTCTTAAAAAGTATTTTACACAAACTCTTCGTACAAAGATGCAGAGAAATTAATATAGATAAGGAAAAATAATTTTGAATTTGTCATGACCTATGAGGAAAATTTTCACATGGCTTAGAAGATACGCTTCACGTTTTTTTATAAAAAATGATAAAAAAATTGATAGATTCATTAGTGGATTAAAACCACACCTTTTAAAGGATCTTGAAATTAAATACTTAGGGAGTTATTAATAAGTTGTTCGATGTGATCTCATAGTGGAAATGGATTTTGGATAATGGTCTCATGTATATAGTTATAAGAAATGAAAGATGGAGCTTCATGCTGGAGGATCTAATGAGAAAGATGGAAATAAAACTCAACCACCCACATGTCAAAAATGTGGGAAGAGGCATCATGGGAATTGCCTCAAAGGGTTAGGGAAATTATTCAAGGGTGGGAAAGAAGGCCACCAAGATCTTTAATGTTGAAAAGACCTCATAAGGTAGGGGAATGTGGTAAATGAAAGGATATCATCACCCATGGTCCAATGGTGCAACTGTAGGGAGAAGGGGCACTATGCAAGCTAGTGAACTAAACCTTGAGTCCTTGAGGGTAATCAGAGGTCAATATCCACCAAAGCCAAAGGAACAAGGGAAGGATTATTCCATCACTTCTACAGGATCATATCATGAAAATGAAATCATAAAAGGTAAAATTAATATTCACTCAAGAATGAAAAAAGTGTTATTTGATTCTAGTTCTACTAATTCCTTTATATCTTGAAATTTTACTAGAAATATATAATGGAAGCCCTGAAACCTTGAAGAAAATATATATATGAAAACAAAAAGTGGTGAAATCATTGCAACCCAAGTGTTGGAATCTTCTCATGTTGGTGTATGTGTGAAGGTTCTTCCAGCGAATCTCATAATACTTCCCTTGGTGGAATTCAACGCTATAATGGGAATGGATTATCTCTAATTATTTAGAGCACATATCAACTACAAGGTAAAGGAAATATCTTTTCATATTATGAAACATCACATGAACCTCTACAAATTCAAGGAATATCATGAATCTCCTTTGAAAACTCCTTCTACGGTGGGGGTTTTGATTCCATGTGAATAAGCATACCTCACTCAAATGGTTGAGTCAAAGGAAAGTTCCAACCTAGTGGTAATACCCATCACGAGGGAATACATTGAGGTATTTATCAAAGAGTTACTCGTACTTCAACCAAATCATGTGGTAGAGTTCTCAATATAACTCATACCAGGAGCTACTCCTATCTCAAAGTGTCCCTATAGGATGGTTCATATCGAACTAGAGGAGTTAAAGAAGAAGCTGCAAGAGTATTTGGACAAAGGGTTCATACACCCAAGTACATTATCTCGGGGTGCACTAGTGCTCTTTGGGAATAAGAAGGATAGTTCAATGCATCTGTGTATCGATTATCGAGAACTCAACAATATCACCATAAAGAAAAAGTATTATCTCCCAAGGATTGACGATATGTTCGATCAGCTACAAGGAGCTCAATACTTCTAAAATGTGGATCTTCGTTCTGGATATCATTATCTAATGTTGAAGAAGGAAGATATTCAGAATAAAATTTTCCATACAAGGTATGGGCGTAATGATTTTTTGGTGATTCCCTTGAGACTTACTAATCCCCCAACAATAATTACGGATTTATTGAATTGAGTCTTTAGACATTACCTCAAAAAATTTGTGCTAGTGTTTATCGATGATATTCTCATATACTCCAAGAGAATGTAAGAACATGAAGAACTTATAAGTCTTGGGTTGGTGATTTTGATAAAGGAGAAGTTGTTCACCAAGTTCAGCAAGTGTGACTTTTGAATGAAGCAAGTCACGTTCATGGGACATGTGATCACAAGTGAAGTAATTTTTGTAGACCCTTCAAAAACAAAGGTTATTGAGAAATAGAAAATATATTCTAGTTTCATAGAAATATATAGTTTTTAGGGATTAGTAGGGTACTACCGAAGTTTTGGAAAAAGCTTCTCATGATTTTCAATCTTGCTAACTATGTTAACAAGTAAAGTGGTAAAGTATGTTTGGATGGAAGAATGTGAGGAAATATTCAAGGAGATAAAGAGAAGGTTGATCACTACACCTGTACTCATATTACCAAAGGGTGGATAATGTTTTTTGATCTAGAGTGATGCTTCAATGAAATTATTGGGTTGTGTATTCATGAAAACAGATAATTTGGTAGCCTATGACTCACATTAGTTGACGATCCAATAGTAGAACCACCTAACGCATGATCTAGAGCTAGAAGTTGTAATTTTTCCCTTGAAAATATGGAGGCAGTACCTCTATGGTGAGAAGTGTGACATATATACTAATCATAAGAGCCTAAAGTATATATTCACACAAAATAATATCAACATGCATCAAAGGAGATGGTTAGAGCCAATCAAGGACTACAATTTATCTATTTACTATCATCCTGGAAAGGTAAACAAGGTAGCTGATGATATTTGTAACGCCCTGACCCTAGTTACCCACAGTCGGTGCATTATTTCATAACATTGTCATGATACAAAGAATCATGTTTCGAAATACCGATTAATTTAGTAGACTTGGAAGTACTAGATACATAAATAAGTTTTACATTACATCATAAGATAAAAACAACAACAACATTTTTTACCCTTTGAACACACTTATATCCCTTAGCCTATCCCTATAGGTCAACCATAAAATAATTCTTCACATCTTGGGAAAAATAAAACATAGAAAGGGGTGAGCTCAGATGCTCAGTAAGGATAACAATATAGCAAAAATTTTCATAAATAAGCATAAACATTCAAGGAAATGTATAAGACTAAAACATAAGCCTTTTAAACTTAAAATTCAGCATAATATGGAAAATATAAATCATATAATTCAATTTAATTATTCACATGGATATTATACTAGTTAAATAATCACATGTAATATCAATATCCAATTTCATAATGATGTAATGCATAATGCCGAACATCATAACCACATAGTCAAGGCCTTGTGCCAAGACTACAAATAAGATTTTTTCAAGGCCTTGTTCCAAGACACTAGTTTGTCTAATGAGACCTACCGATGCATCGAAGATCTATAGCTAGCTCCACTCGTCCCTTACTATTTCCAATGAAATCCTCATATAAAAAGGTTGAAACAAAACATAAACATTTGTATTAAAACTTGCATACGAAATGTTAATACGTTAAGAATAAACCATGAATGGTATAAAAAATAACACATCCATATTCAAACATATCAAAAAACCTTCAATACAATATGAAAGATTTGTATCATAATAAATCAACTTCAAATAAGTATAAAATCCATTAAAGTGTGTTGACATAGATGAAATCAAAATTATTTGAGAGGAATATCTCTTTTTATTTTGAAATCATTTAAAAGTCATGTAATTATAAAAGAAAAAATTTATATTGAAAATATTATTATAATCTTGTAGGGGAGGATTCATAGGTGTTATAATGGTGGATAATAACCACACCTTCCATATAAGTTAAAAAAACATTCTTACCTTAATTTGTCGAAAATGTCATAAATTACCGTGTTTGGAAAACGACGGAAAGATTCCTTTAAAACCATTTTATACAAATTCAAACAAGGGTATAAATAAATTTAAACCACAGTATAGTAAATATTAAAAAAAATTTCAAATTAATTTTTATGAAATATGGATGTGGATGAAAAAGAGGTCCCAGTAGATACTTATGTAAAAACAACCTCAGATTATAAAGAGATTGTGAAATTAACCCTTACCTTGTAATTTTACTTGGTCAAGGGTATGTAAACCTACTGTATAATTATTATATCATTGTTATTAAATTATAAAAGAACTACATACATAAACATTATATCATATATGATCTTCTAATATTTCTTTGTTAATAATATTTTGGTAGTATCATTGTTTTGGGTAACTGATTCATTTTATTTTATATGTTTTGTTACGTAAGTCATGTTTGTTATGGATAGGATGTATTTGATTCATATAAAAAATGATATTATGTTCTTAAATATTATTTTTAATAATCAAATGAAAATTATTCTTTAATGGTTATGATGGGGAATGAATCTCATCGCGTTCGTGGAGATGGTAATCCGTACGTACACACGAACGCTACTTCCATTTCATTTTTTTATTTTAAAAGGAAATAAAACCAAATGATATATAGGTATATTATTATTCCAGTATAATATAATATTTTATATACATTATTTATGTTCATTAACACCATCCTTTATACGTTCCATGTATGGTATGAACATGTCATATCACTTTGAGGGGGCGGTAGTCTGTACTTCCTCAAACGAAATTATCGTATATATACAACATGAAAATAATAAAGGTATGATATAAAATAGAATTAAAGATGATTATAGATAAAATAAATATCATAAATATCATATATAATTACATTTCCATTATAATGGACACTATACGAGGTGGTAGTAGAAGATTGAACAATCATCATTTCGTGAGGTAGTAGTTCGTCGTCCACAGAAACATTATGTTCTATACCCATTAGATGGAGGTGTGTGTAAGTTTAGTTAAAATAATTATCATAAAACCAACCTAGTATATTTAGGATACTTTTTTTATAAAATAAAGGAATAAAGAGATTTTAGGGGGTTGGAGAATTAAAATAAATGAAAAGAACATAAAAGGAGATGTTACCTTTAAATCAGGTAACACTCTTTGGTTTGAACCAAAAGGCTTCTTTGAAGTGCCTTTTGCCTAAGGTAAGGCTTCTAATATGAATATAGGAATTTTGGGAACTTAATTGGGTAGAGTTTGGACGATACAAGGGGCTTGAGAGGTGTGAGAAATGGGTTAGAGTTGAGGGATTTTTATAAGGGGGAGGAGGGGCTCTTTAGGAATGTTTGAAAATATTATTTTATTATATAATGATTTTCGGTTTATAAAGGTCCAAAACTTGTTAAATTCAAATATAGGATGGATCATGATCGAAATAAAATCATCCAATAATAATTGGACTGGTTTTGGATATTGATTTAATTTTTATAATCACATTTATTTAAATCATTCGTTAAGGAGGTAAACACTGCATAATTATTGTGTCATAAATAATTTTATATATTTGAGGTCTTAAAATTATAAAACAAATACCATGATGTATAAAATATTTTTATATTTCAAATAAAAATTTATAGTCAAAGATATAACTTATATTACCCCATGTAAAAATTGTTTTACTAAAATATATATTTTTATATCATTTTTGTCCTTACTTTTAATTAATTAATATAAAGTGTCATTATCACTCTCAAGTGGCTCCATGGGGTCCCTAAATCGACCCAAGGATGCCCATGGCCAGACATGTATCAGTCAATAGGGTTAGGACACGTGTTAGGGTAATTTAATATTATTATAATATTATATTTTACCCTTATTTACTGGATTTACCTCTTTAACCATGGAAAATAAAATATTTACCAAAGTAATTATTCATAATGTCTAAAAATAAAAGTTACCTATTAACAAAATTTGGACCTCCTGATTCCAAATATGGAATCCATTTTTCCAAATTCAAAATAAAATATTAGCAGAAATTAATTTAAAATTAATTCTCGTTGTCAAAACAAAAAACGTGTTTGTAAGAAATAATAACTATCTAAAGATTGACTCTTTTTTATGTCTCGTTTAAATGTGAAATTACATCCAATGACCTAAATTATATTAAATGATAAAAATAAAATCTAATGATACTTAAAAAACATTCAAATTTACAATTTAACACTATAAATTATTTTGATTTAAAGAGTTGTTTTTAATTAAAATTTAGTATTTCTCATTATTCATCAAAAATTGAAAGTTTTCAGAAGAGTACCAAAAATTTACCCTAAATTTTTTTTGACATTCTGAATCCAAAAATGAAGTCCATTTTGAAACCCAAAATTTATAAAATTTTAAAAAGTGGGTATTAATATTCATAAGAGTTAGTTTGATTGGTCGTGGTGTGTTAGAATCTCGAAGTTGCGTACAACGCAAGCTATTGCATTATTCAAAGGGAATCGTACCATGGAATCCTGGGGTGTTACACTCTTAGAAGAAAAGAACCTGCTACTCTTTCCATGTTGTGGATTGAGAAAGACCCTATCCTCATGGATTTGCAAAGGATGGATTTTGAAATCATAAGGGTAGGGAATACATCATACCTTGCTCAAATTATTTCCAAACCATCTATCAAAGAGAAGATTAAGGAGGCACAAAGGGATGATCTGAACTGAAAAATAGGGTGAACTCAATAAAAGAAGGTAAATTAAAGAGTTCCATATTGATGAAGATGGTGTGATTCTATTTGGAACAAGGCCTTATATGCCGTCATCACCTGAGATAAAGAAGGAGCTATTAGACAATGCACATAGCTCAACATTCTATATCCATCCAGGTAGCACCTTGATATACCATGATCTATAAGAATACTTCTAGTTGAATAACATGAAGAAGGATATTTCTGAGTATATCTCAAGGTTCTTGATATGTCAGCAAGTTAAAGCAGAGATACATAAGTCCAAAGGGATGATAGAACCATTGCCTATACCAATGCGAAAATGGGATAATGTTAGTATGGACTTTGTCATGGGTCTCCTGAAAACATCTAAATGAAATAATGAGATATTGGTTATGGTGGACCAATACTCGAAGACTGCCCACTTTATCTCTATTCAAGAAGATCTCCCGCTTGAAAAAAAATTCAATGATATATGTGAAGGAAGTGGTGAGACTACACGGGGTTCCACTCTCGATTATCTCTGATCGTGATCCTAGGTTCAAATCTAAATTCTGGAGGAGTCTTCCACATGCCTTGAGTACTGAATTGGATTTCAGCATGGCCTATCACCCCCAAACTGATGGCCAATCTAAAAGAACTATTAAGACGCTCGAAGAAATGCTAAGATCATGCTCAATAGAATTAAAAGGTGCATGGGATAAAAATATATCATTGGTTGAGTTATCATATAAAACTATCTTCCACTCGAGTATTCAGATAAATCCATATGCCGCTCTTTATGGAAATCGATATAAAAATATGACCTATTGGGGTGAAGTTGGATAAAGAAAGCTACTTGGACTTGAAATTTTGAAAGAGATGACATAGAAGGTTCAAGTCATACAATAACAAATCAAAACTGATCAGAGTCGAGAACATATCTATTATGACAACCATAAAAGGGACTTGGACTTCAACGTTGGAGATAAAGTCTTTCTTTGAATATCACCAAGGAAGAGTGTTATGTTGTTCAGAAAGAGAGGGAAGCTAATACCAAGGTATATTGGACCCTTTGAGATCCTTGACTGCATTGGTTCCATGGCCTATGAGCTTGCAGTTCCACCAAATATGGCTCAAGTTCATGATGTGTTTAACATATCACTCATGAGGAAGTACATACCAGATCCCTCACAAGTACTGAACTCCGAGGTGGTGCAATTGGAAGATGATATCTCCTATGAGGAGTATCCATTAATGGTTCTGGATAGGAGAGATAAATTCCTATCCAATAAGACAACCCATCTTGTCAAAGTGTTGTGGAAGAACCATATGTATGAAGAAGAAACATGGGAACTAGAGGAGGCGATGAAGGAGAAATACCCTCACCTTTTTGTGTAAATCAAAATTTCTAGGGTGAAATTTCATAAGGGGGGAAAATGTAACGACCCAATGTTTTATCAATGAAATTACCTTCTTATAATTATGCCTTAAAGTATAATAACATCAGGATACACAATGAAATATCATGATACTAAATACTATGTGACCATTAAACATGTTTTTTCTATTTCTGTGTTTTGAATTTGAAAAATTGGACATACACGGTAGCGTTCAGGGTGATTTTTGGGGTATGATGGAACATAATTATTTTTTATTTAATAGTAGCCTACCATTATGAATAGTAACATACCCTTATGAATATTAATATGAACCTTATGAATAGTATTGCATCTATAAGAATATTAACCTCACCCATGAATGTATAAATAAAATTTTGATATCTTATAAGTAACAATATGACCATAGTAAAAGTATTGGTATTTTTATAAATCATAAATAAATAATTATAATTAAGTAATTTAAAAGAATTTTTTTTTACTAAAGTGTGTTCATAAATTAAAAATTTTATGTTTTTTGTTGTAAAATAATTTTATAAGACCTTATGACTTTTTTGAAAACATTATAATATCAATTATAAATTTAAAATCTGTATTTTTCAAGTAAATTATGATTTTATGTAAAAATTAAATCAATCATATTTAAAAATATTATTTTTGAAAAATAGAGTTCATATTTGAATTCTACACATCAAAAAAAATTTAGGGTGAATTTTTGATATTTTTCTTAAATACATTAATTTTTGGTGAATAGTAAAATTCGTTAATTTACAAAATATGCTAAATAAATTAATTTATGCATCATTCTTGAGTCATGGATGATGTGAATGGACATTTATTAGAAATAAAATTCCATATTTACTGTATTTATTCATGTAATAATCATTATTTCTTTTCTTATGGGAAATTAACAAACCAATGAATTAAATATTAAGAAAACCCTCCTCCCCTCCACTATAAACTCCACCCCTCACACCCTAATTTACTCACACTTCTCAATATTCAATACATGTCTAAATTATATAATAACCTCTACCCTATCCCCTTGAACACATCCAAGATCTCTTAGTCTTGTCAAAAGACCAAGCCTAGGTTCCTTAAGGAGGATCTCAAGAGGAGAATTCAAGAGGTAAACCCTCTAATTTTTTTCTTTTAATTCCCTTTCAATTTATTTTCTTTAATTATTCACTCCACACCTAAATTCATCAAAATATAGAGATAAATCAAAAATGTTTTGTATATTGGTATTATATCATGTTGAAATAATATTCTTCATTAAAACCCTCCCTCACTCTCTTTTATTTTAAAGAGAAAATCATCGCCTATGATGTGTCAATTTATCAACATCGTAGGCGATGTACTTTCTTTTTTCCCTAACAGCTTCAAGGTTTTTTATAAAACCACTAAATGTTTAATAAAATATTTTAAAGTGAATATTATTACCCTCTTTATGTTATATAACCATGTTATTTACATGACATTAATTGATAAAATAAATCAGGTTTGTTGTGATTGGAAAACCACCCAAATTAACAAAAAATGATCATCATTAAATTTTATCCAATGATTCATCCTCTTGGTACATAAGAAAATTAATTGAAAAATAATTTATACTTATGTAATGTTAATAATACTATATAATAAAATTTATGTATTTTCATCCACATTTTACACAAACTTCTATTCATGAATACAAGTGAATCGTTCATGAAAACAAAGAAAATGAAAACTCATGGACAATGAATTTAAACTGTATAACTCATCCAAAAGCCCATAAATGAACTTAATGAAACTATAATGAATCATATTCATGTATAATAGTTTATTTAATTGTGAATTAATGAATTTAATTTGATTATACATGATATTAATGTGAAGAAAGTTTTCAGATACAATTTAAGGGGAATGTTTTAAACCCAACTCTCTTTCTTTGGGGTTTCCATCCTCAACCCAATTTCAGTATGGATATGTATTAAAAATAATTTCTTCATAATTCTATTACCTTTTCTATCATATACATTTTTTCTAGTAGATTTTATAAAAAAACATTGTTTTCCAAAATAACACTTGTTTTAAATAAACACACCCTCTTTACTTCTTGGAGGATGGTTTACTCTTCACTCAAGGATAATGGTTCTATGTAAAGAATGATATTACCTATTTATTATGGGAACCAAATGTTTATGAATTTATTATATATTATATGAAATCCATTTATTTCCCTGTTTTATTTTATGTTCAATTTTGACATATGTTCTATGTGGCATGCATGATAATGTAAATGTTATGATGTGACGGGTGCACCCAGAGTTATATAGTTCAATATGAATGTTATAATGTGACATGTGTGCCTAGAATTTTACAGTTCTCCAATGCATTGGGTAAAGTGATGAATATCATGATATAATGTGAAATCTTCATGAACATGATGCTAGATTTGTTCACAACTATGTGTGTTAGTTGACTACTAAGACATGATGTTTGATTTTTATGCATTCAAGTATTTTCTTAATATTCCGTCTAATGATTATGATGTTGTTATGATGATGCTCAACCCATGTTGTATTGTTTCATGTTCTTATCTATTCTCTTACTATGATGTTAACTCTCCACTTTTAGATGTATATCCTTTGGTGACTAATTGTACTAAAGATAAGTCAAGGGCCAATAAGAAGATTGAGATAGGGGAATTAAATAAATGTTTATGTTTTTATTATGTAAATATTATGTATGGTCCTAGTTTTCCCAAGACACTAAAACTTTGGATCATGGTTGTGTAATTTAATATGTTTCTTAACATTAAAATTATGTAAAAAAAATTAGGGTCCCTATAATATAATTGCATATATTTTTCCCTTATAAAAATTTAACACCCATTTATTAATAATTCCTCTTAAAAATCATCATTTATAGGTGTCAACTGCTTCATTTTCATGAGAATTTCAATTCTGTAGTTCCATTACTTGTATTTTAATCATGGTTCCATAATATATAGAAATTTAATCATTATATAAATATAATATATATTAATTATATATAAATTTAGGGCCTTCCGTATTGGATATAGATAGAAAAATGAATTACAACGTTCACCGAGATGATAGGTTGTGTGTATGCATAAATGCTAGTTTTACTTTTTAACATATGGAATGAAATAAAGTTAAATAATAATTAAAATTTTAATAATCAGTATTATATAATACATATTCATTAAATATATCCTTATTATAATCCATGTAAAATGGAAATGAAAAATGAATCACTCTACTTCATGGAGGAGGTAGTCCGCATTTACACACAAGAAACATTATAATTTTCCAAACGATAGGAAAGTAAGAATGTAGATATGATATTATAATTCTATATTCATAATTATATATTAAATATAATATATAACATTATACCAATATTAATAACCATACATTTAAGATGACTATGGAAAATGAATTCTATCACAATATGGAGATGATAGGCTGTATGCATAGATGAACGATACTTTCACTTCCCATTTGATGTAAAAATTGATGTATAAAGATGGTTTCAAAATAGTTATAAAATTAATTATATTTAGAATAAGGAATTTATTATTTTATAAAAAACATAATATATTTATAAAAATTAGTATAAGAAAAAAATTTAAAGAGGTCGGGTAACAAGATTATATCTTCTTCGGTAGGCCTCCTTCATATCCATTTCTAAGGATCCTCGGAATAGTATTTTAAGAATAAAATAACATATAAATATAGTATAGAGATGTTTAAAAGATACATTTTCAGGGTTTTTTCATGATATATTTCACAATGTGTTATAGAGAAGAGAAATTAAGGGTTCCTTTTTAAAATTATGGGGAGGGGAACTCGTGATATTTTTTATAAGATTAAAATAAAATAAAGTCATTATTAATAAAAATGATTCCGAATGGACATATATTTGAATATAGAGTAGTAATTGGATTAAATAACATCAACCAATAAAATTTTGATAGTATTAAGTGGTATTTTAAAACTTATCTTTTGGTTTAACCACTTTCTTAACCTATTTTATCCTTAACTGTAATTACACCTTTTTCACTATTAAAGGGTTATAATTTTACTTATATGGTAAAAATTGATCGAAAAATAGAAAATATATGATAAATTAGATCATATATTAAGTAAATTTTCTCCTTTCAACATTTTTATGATTTTTAAATAATTTAATAAAATATTATTTTCATAAAACATAATTAATGTCATTTTGAAACTATTTATTTAATTTTTCCATGAAAACCACTTAAAAAAATGGGAATTAAAATGTAAACATTTAAAAATTATTTAATATTTTATATTAATCTAAAAAATTATTATAAACAACAATTAATTCTAATTATATTACTTTTAATATTTTTAAAATCATTTATTATGTTTTTATGTTTATTGGATAAATACTGTGTCGGTGTTACATACAAATTTATGGAAATTATTCAATTACTAAAAATTAAAAATAAAATAATGTAATAAAAAATTAATTTATCTTTAAAATAAACATTTATGATCAAACTTATCCAATTTTTATCCTTATAATAAAAGTTTAGAGTTATTAAAGTAAAGAGAGTGACATTTTGTATCTATCATTTTCTTAAAATAGTATAAGGGTCATAATCAAAGAAATATGAAACCAAGGGACCATATATAAGATAATTTAAGGGAAATTTCCAAACTAGAATAATAATATATGATAAATTAATTTTATTGGTTAATTTTGAGACCTTATCATACGACATTAACCGTATTTTACCCATTATACCCTTAATGAGGTGAAAAATGTTTACGATGAATGCTGTTCATATTGAAAAAACTAAAAGGTACCTATTTAAAAATTTCGAACATCAGGATTCAAAATATTTTATTAATTTTTCAGTATTTTATTTCTAGAATTGGTATAATTCAATAAAAGGTAAAAATGCAATTCTTAATGAAAATTATTTTTGTAGAAAAATGTATTTTTAAGTATAAAAATGTTTTTATGAAAAATTCAACCATAAAATTGATTAAAATAAACTTAATTTGATTAATCATAATATAAGAGAACAAAATTTATATTTAAACCATTATAATACAAAATGTGACCTTGCAAATTCTTAAAGTAATTTTTTTAGTAAAAATCGGTATTTTTTACTATTCACGTTGTAACGCCCCAAACTTTCATTAATGGAAATCCCACTTGATCTAATTAAATGTATCTTTATGTAAAATGTGTATATAAAGTGTCAAAATCTTTGGTTTTATGTTTTTGGATTTTAGAATACTATTAAGAATTGTGGTTGTTGCTAATATAGTCGTTAAACAGTGATCACATGATTAGTATAAATATAGGGCTTTAACAAATCCAATTTTCTTAGACAAAGGAAGCGATGGCCTCATCCAGTAGATGTTCCCCATACAAAGCCCATTTTATCAAAGCTCATAAATGAGGTTTCATATTTGGGCTTCGCTCTTGACCAAGACCAAGCTGAGCTTGAATATGTTAAGCTCGAGCAGGATTTCCTATGAGAGAAGTGGAAGTTGATAGAGATTACTACCCGAGCAATGTTATCTGAGCCACCCCAAGAGTCTGTCACCATCGCACACCTTACTCTTTGGTCTTATGAGGCTGTTATAAGGGGTTATGTAACAAGAACTTAGCACTATGGTTATGTACATTATTTTTGTATATAATAATGAATATACTTTCATTTTATTATTATTACCTTGTAAATAGTTTTTAAAGCACAAATAGTATTTTTAGTTAATGTTCAACTATGAAATCAATTTTTATGAATTAATGAATTTTTGAATTAAATAATATTTTAATAAAATATTATTACTATTATTAAATTAATTTTTATTAAATATAAATGATCATATAATTTTATGTATATAATTGTTATTTTTATTATGCTTTGAAATCCTTTTTTGTCAAAACCCATGAATTTTTGATAAATGTCAGTTTTTATTTTAAACGTAAAAATTAACATATTTAGAAAATATTTAGATAAAATGAATATTATTTCTGTAATCAGGATTTCAAAATTATCCAATGATGAATTTTTCATAATTTTCTGAGACAGTCAAATATTTGGGTAAAAATTAAATACGATTTAAATATATAACGTGTTTTATGACATCATAATAACCCAATAGTAATGTAATAAAATACTATAAACTTTATGTTCGTCCAATATATGTTTTTAACATTAAAATAATGTTATTTTGGGTTTGTTTGATTTATTTTAGAAAGCTTTAGTGGACCCTTCAAGACTTATTAACCATTTTTGTCTTTTTAAATTGTTTTCCTTGGGAGTGTGACTCACCTCCACATAATCAACCCCATTATCTTAAGAAGTTTGAACTTTGGACTTATAAAATATTGTCTTCCACTTCCCTTTTCCAAAAACCATGGGCAAAAACCATGGGCTGGTTTGTGGTTTGGATTAGTTTAATGTGAGGTGTCCCAAACCTAAATAATAAAGAATTACCTCACCTTTCCTATATAAACCCACCCATGCTCCCACTTACTCCTCCCTTAAAGACTTTTTAGTTAGTCCAAACTCTTCCCTCCTCTATCTAGAATCCTCCCAAGGTGCCTCAGGCTCCCAAGAAGCCTCTCTCAAGCCTTTGGAAGCACACTTCCAAGTAAGGTATTTTTCTTCCTTTCTCATTTTTGTCAAATATTCTTTAAATTGTTATGCCCTTTTAATTTCAATTATAAATGTTGGTGTATGGTTTCAAACCTCCCCCATATTTTCCTATTTATTTTTTAATGATGGGAGAACCCTTTTTCTCTCATTAAATGCCTCCCATGTACACCCGTTACTATGCCGAAAGTCTGAAAGGAATTTCTCTCTCCTCATTTACATTCAAGCAATTCTTTTGGATCATGAATCTAAATTCCATTAAATTTTTTGGGACATGTATCTATATGACCCCCTTTCTATCCATGTGATGTAAATATAATGAGACACCCCTTTCTCTCTCATCAACCATTTTTATAAGTTCTTTTTTTCACGCCGTTATGCTGCCAAAATTGCACCGTGCTTTTCCAAGCTAAAGTCATTGTGTAGTGAATACCATGCCCATTTCTCTATCAAGGGCATTCACCTTTATGCACATTTACTCATTGTTTAAAGAGTTTCATGTATGTATTACACATTCATTTATCATGTAATAAAATATTATTTTTAATGATTCATTGTTTTATGATCCATGTGGCACACTTATGCATGAAATGAAATGTTTAAGAAGGGTACGCCCTTATAGAGATCCAATGAATTGGGTAAAGTATAGTATCATGATAGGTCATGTGAAATGGGTGTTTACTCATGCTAAGTCAAGTGCAATGAGGGTTTACTCGTGCTCTATGTGCAATGAGGGTTTACTCATGCTCCATGTGCAATGAGCCTTGGCTCATGCTAATTCCATGATAAGTGTTGTTGCCACATTTCCATGTTATAATTATCATGCTTTATCATGCCATTATGTTTATGCTTCTATTGTGATCTATTGATATGACTATTGTCGAACATGTATTTTATTACTCATGTTATTCCATCATTATTCCCTTACTGGGCTTTATAGCTCACCATTTTCTTATGCATGTCCTCAGGTTATCCCATGCAATGCTAAGTACGTGGGAATGTAGTGGTCATGTAAAATAAGTTTTCAATAATGATGTTTTATTTCATGTTTTAATTTGTTATGTAATGATCCTAATCCCCAAAGGCTCTAGACCTCTCGATATTCTTTGTTGTATCAAGTGAAGTTTATGTAATAAATTATGTTTAATTGTGTAATAAAAAGTATGGTTGTCATAGTTGGTATCAGAGGATAGGCTTAGTTATTTTTGGGATTAGGATTAGAAAATCCTAATAAAGCCTTAAATACAAGACTAAGTATAATAAAAACATCCCTATGTTTTGGTTAGTATTGAGTAAGTGGTTTATCAAGAAAATACATCCTTTTTTGGATATGAGCAGGTAGATGCGACTCTGGTGTAGATGTATCCTAGGGGTAAAACCCGAAAACACTGCTTTGGGATAGACTCAAATGGGAACTGGTGCATGACAATGGGCCTTACTGCACTCTTGGTTACGACTCTCCTGGAGGACATGCTTTCGTAAATTCACAAGCTTAGTATGAACCATTATTAAGGGACTAAAAAAATTCCCTAAGAATATATGTTAGAAAGTAGATCATGGATAACATAGACTAAAGCCAATAGATTCATATGTTAAGGAAATAAGAGTTATTTATAATTCATTAGTTTTTTCCTTGTATTACCCTTTATGTGTTACCCATAGATTTCCTTTTATTCCAGCCAATGGCCAGTAATAAGAGGACTCGGGCTAACAACCGATGTGAAGATCAATGTGATGACTGTACTAATGAGATGCCCAATCCAATGGGAGAGGGAATCAAGAACTTTTTCATGCTTCTCTCTCAGCTAAATCAAGCTTTGAATAGAAACATGGGTCAAGAGGAAAATTAAACCCCCCTAAGAAAGAACAAGTCTCTATCGAGAGCTTCATGAGACAAAGGACTCCTAATTTTAATGGATCTTCCGATCCCTCAATCACTGGACAGTGGTTCAACTCCATTGAAAAGATATTCTCTATCCTTAAATGTTTTGAAAAAGAGAAGGTTCTGCTGGCTGATTATCATATGGAGGGTGAAGCTGATCAATGTTGGACGTTGATGAAAAATACAAAGCCTGAGGAGGAGATCAAGGCATTGGAATGGAAGGATTTATAGAAGATGTTTTTCGATAAATATTTTCCTCGCACCCTCCGGTTTAAGATGGAAAAGGACTTCCTTGAACTAAAGCAAAAATATGAAGAATCTGTCGGAGCATATGAGGAAAACATCACATGGCTTGCACGATACGTTTCTGGATTTTTCATTACCCTCGAATGAAAGGTTGACTTCTTCTTTGGTGGGTTGAAACCTAGTCCGCAGAATGCGCTGGTGATCTTTGACTTGGACAACTATGAGGAAATTGTCCAATGTTCCCTCAAGGTTGAAATGGAGATCAAATAATCTCAAGGGTATCATATGGATAAGAATCATAAGGTGGACTTCAATCCTGGAGTTATTATGGATAAATCCAATGGTTCTAAGAAGATATAACACCCCACTTGCCAAAGGTGCGGAAAGAAGAACCTTAGAAATTGCTTGAAGGGGACGAGGAAATGCTTTAGGTGTGGAAGAGATGAGCACCTGGCTATTAACTGTCCGCAAGAAAGACCTGTAGCTGCGACAGAGGAGAGGAACTCTCCATTATAACCTCAACACGTGGTTTATTGCTACAACTGCAAAGAACTAGGGCATCTTGAAAATCAGTGCCCTAAACCAAGGGTTTTCGGAGGAAACCAACATCATCCAAGGTATCAAGGACGAGATTTTTCCATCACTACTACCAAAGTGAACCCCGAAAATGAAGTGGTGATAGGTATGCTAGTTATTAATTCAAGAATAGATAATGTACTTTTTGATTCAGTTTCTACTCATTCTTTTATATCTCTAAATTTTAGTAGAACAATCTCATCACCACCATAAATCATGGAAGTGAAGATGTCGGTGAGTATGGAAAATAGGGAAATAACTGTATCCCATGAATATAAATCCTCCCCTGTCATAATATTTGGATTGAACTTCCTGGAAAACCTCATCATACTCCCTCTAGTGGAATTTTATGAATTTCTTGGAATGTATTGGCTTTACTTATATAGAGCCAACATAAATTTCCATGAGAGGGAAATCATTCTCCATGTAGAGAATCGACCCCCAATTATTTACAAGTGAAAGGAGGAAAATGAATCTTCTTTAGCTCCAACATCTCAAGTGTGGATATTACTACCCAATGAGCACGTGTATCTAGCTTAGATGATTGAGTCTAAGGAGACAACCATCCTAGAAGAGATTCCTATTGTGAGGGAATTTGATGAAGTGTTTCCCGTGGAATTTCCAGGTCTTCCTCCTAGAAGACATGTTGAATTATCAATTGATATTATACATGGGGAGTTGCCAATATCCAAGACTACATATAGAATGGCTATTGTGGAGCTTGAGGAGTTGAAGAAACAACTACATGAGAATCTGGATAAAGGGTTCATACGCCCAAGTGCTTCACCATGGGGTGCACCAGTCCTCTTCGTCAAGAAGAAGGATGGGATAATGCGCCTTTGCATCGATTATCGTGAGCTCAACAAAATCATGATAAAGAACAAGTATCCTCTCCCACGAATTGATGACTTGTTCGATCAACTACATGGAGCACAATAATTTTCCAAGGTGGATTTGCGGTCGAGATATTATCAAGTAAGGGTGAAGAAGGAAGATATCTACAAGACTGCTTTTCGTACAAGATACGGGCACTATGATTTCATAGTAATGCCTTTTGGACTCACTAATGCTTCATCAATATTTATGGACTTGATGAATAGAGTCTTTAGAGATTACCTTGAAAAATTTGTGGTAGTCTTTATAGATGATATTCTGATATACTCCAAAACCAAGGAGGATCATGAAGATCATCTAAGAACTGTACTAAAGACCTTGTGGAAGGATAATCTGAATGAAAAGTACAGAAAGTGTGAGTTCTGGTTGAAGTAGCTATCATTATTGGGCTATATCATCACAAGAAATGGGATATTTTTGGATCCCTGCAAAACAGATGCAATTGAGGGATGGTTGAGGTCAAAATCGGTTATGGAAATCCGTAGCTTCTTGGGGTTAGATGGATATTTTCGACGATTTGTGAGAAATTTCTCACGATTTTCCAACCCTCTTACCAAGATAACTCAGAAGGGAGTAAAGTTTTCTTGGAGTGATGAATATGAAGAAAGCTTCAAGGAGTTGAAAAGGTGGCTTATCACTGTGCCCGTGCTCACTTTACCCACAAGTGGAGAACGTTTTGTGATATTCAATGATGCTTCAAAGAAGGGACTAGGATGTGTGTTGATGAAAAATGACAAAGTAATTTCCTATGATTTGAGTCAATTGAAATTCCATGAATAGAACTATCCAACACATGACCTCGAGTTAGCTACAATGATCTTTGTTTTGAAAATTTGGTGGAATTATCTCTTTGGGTGGAAGTGTGAAATATATACAGACCACAAAAGCCTCAAGTATATATTCACATAGAAAGAGTTGAACATGATTTAATGAATATGGTTAGAGCTGATCAATGCCTATGAATGCTGAATCCATTACCACCCTGGGAAAGAGAACAAGGTAGAGGATGCCCTATATAGAAAGGACCCAATGATTCTATCATTGATGAGAATTGAAAAGGATCCAATCTTCTTAGATTTGATGAAGATGGCTATGGGAATCATAAAGAAGGGAACATCATCCATCCTTACACAAATGATTACTCAACATAACTTTTGGAAAGGTTAAAGGATTATAAAAAGGATGATGTGGGAATTCAGGAAAAGGTGGAAGCTATCAGAAAAGGGAAATCCTTAGAGTTTAATATTAATGAAGAAGGAATTGTGAGATTTGGGAAAAGTCTATGTGTTCCATCAAGTCCAGAGCTAAAGAAGGAACTTTTGGATGATGAATATAGTTAAAATTTCTCTATTCACCCAGGAAACACAAAGATGTATCAATATATATGAGAGAATTATTGGTGGGATAATATGAAGAAGGAGATCGCTGAATATACATCAAAGTGCCTGGTGTGTCAGCAAGTGAAGGAAGAGAGGTGGACGTCTAAGGGGGTGATGCAGCCATTGTCCATACTAGAATGGAAATGGGAGAACATCACCATAGACTTTGTCACCAGACTTCTGAAGACATCCAAAGGCAATAATTCAATCTGGGTTGGTGTGGATTGTCTTACAAAGGCTGCACACCTCATTGCTATTTGGGAGGATTTCTCATTGGATCAAGTGGCACGGTTATATATCAGGGAAGTGGTAAGGATGCATGGAGTATCACTATCTATTGTGTTCCATTGAGATCCAAGATTCACCTCTATGATTTAGAAGAGTCTTCAATATGCTATGAATACTGAATTGAACTTCACTACAACCTATCATCCTCAAAATGATGGCCAATCCGAGCGGACTATCCAAACACTTGAGGACATGTTGAGAGCATGCTCAAGGGACTTTAAAGGAGGATGGGATCAACATCTTCCTATGGTTGAGTTCTCTTATAATAATAGTTTCCACTCGAGCATCCAAATGGCTCCTTATGAAGCCCTTTATGGGAAAAGGTGCAGAACACCTACATGCTGGGATGAGGTCGGTGAGCGTAAGCTGCTTGGTCCAGAAATGGTCGAAGAAATGGTGGAGAAGGTGAAAACCATTCAGCAGCATATCAAGGAAGATCAAAGTCGACATAAGAGTTATGCAGATAACTGCTAATGAGACCTTGAGTTTAAAGTTGGATACATGGTATTTCTATACATATCTCTGTGGAATAAGGTCATGAGGTTTGGAAAGAAAGGGAAGTTAAGTCCAAGGTACATCATCCCCTTTTAGATATTGATCATGTCAGGGATGTGGCCTATCATCTATCACTTCCACCTACCATGGCCAAAGTACATGATGTATTTCATGTATCCCTCTTAAAGAAGTACATGCCATAACCTTCACATGTACTCTCTTGAGAGGTGGTACAGTTAGAGGATGATCTTTCTTATGAGGAGAAACCAGTGAAGATTTAGATCGTAGAGAAAAAGTTCTATGAAATAAGACAATGCCCCTCGTCATTGTGCTGTGGCGAAACCACAGGTTTGAAGAAGAAACATGGGAATCAGAGGAAGTGATGAAGCAAAGTCACCCACATCTGTTTTAGTGTGGGAAAAGGAAATTTCGGGGGAGAAATTTCATAAAGGGGGAAGATTGTAACGACCCAAACTTTCATTAATGGAAATCCCACTTGATATAATTAAATGCCTCTTTATGTGAAATGTTTATATAAAGTGTCAAATTATTTGGTTTTATGTTTTGGGATTTTAAAATACTGTTAATAATTTTGACCATTGCTAATATAGACTTTGAATAGTGATCACATGATTAGTATAAATATAGGGCTTTAACAAATCCAATTTAGTCAGACAAAAGAAGCGATGGACTCATCCAGTAGACGTGCCCCATACAAAGCCAACTTGTTAGTGATCGGAAAGGAGGTTTCATATTTGGGATTCTTTCTTGACCAAGCCCAAGATGATCTTGAATATGTTAAGCTCGAGTGGGACCGCCTATTAGGGAAGTGGAAGTTGATAGAGATTACCACCCGAGCAATGTTATCCGAGCCACCCCAAGAGTCTGTCACCATCGCACACCTTATGCTTCGGTCTTATGCGGGTGTTATAAGGGGTTATGTAAAAATACTTTAGCACTATGGTTATGTACATTATTTTTGTATATAATAATGAATATACTTTAATTTTATTATTGTTAGCTTGTAAATAGTTGTTAAAGCACAAATAGTATTTTTAGTTAATGTTCAACTAAGAAATATATTTTAATGAATTAATGGATTTTTGAATTAAATAATATTTTAATAAAATATTATTATTATTATTAAATTATTTTTTATTAAATATAAATGATCGTATAATTTTATGAATACAATTGTAATTTTTATCAAGGTTTGAAAGCTATTTTTGTCAAAACCCATAAATTTTTGATAAATGTCGGTTTTTATTTTAAAAGTGAAAATTAACATATTTAGAAATTTATTTAGATAATATGAATATTATTTCTGGAATCAGGACATCGAAATTATCCAATGGTGAATTCTTCATAATTTTCTGAGATAGTTAAATTTTTGGGTAAAAATTAAATACCGTTTAAATATATAATGTGTTTTATGACATCATAATGACCCAATAGTGAGATAATAAAATACTATAAACTTTATGTTTGTCCAATATATTTTTTAACATTAAAATAATGTGATTTTTTGTTTTTTTATTTATTTTACAAAGCTTTAGTGGACCCTTCATGAGTTATTAAACATTTTGTCTTTTTAATTGTTTTCCTTGGGAGTGTGACTCCCCTCTACATAAGCAACTCCATTATTTTAAGAAGTTCGGACTTTTTCCATATAAAATATTGTTTTCAACTTCCCTTTTCTAAAAATCATGGTCAAAAACCATGCACTGTATTGTGTTTTGGATTAGTTTAATGTGAGTTGTCCCAATCCTAAATAATAAAGAATTCCCTCACCTTTCCTATATAAACCCACCCAAGCTCCCACTTCCCCCTCATTCAAAGCCTTTGGAGTTAGTCAAACCTATGAATTATTCTCTCTATAATCCTACCAAGGTTCCCCAAGCTCCCAATAATCCTCTCTCAATCCTCTCGCAAGCCTTTGGAAGCACACTTCCAAGTAAGGGTTTTTTCTTCCTTTCTCATTTTTTCCAATATTCTTTAAATTGTTATGACATTTTAATTGCAATTATAAATGTTGGGGTATTGTTTTACACCTCCCCCATAGTGCCCTATTTATGTTTTAATGACGGGATACCCCTTTATCTCTCATTAGATGCCTCCCATGTACACCTATTACTGTGCCAAAAATTTGAAAGGAATTTCTCTCTCCTCATTGAAATTCAAGCAATTCTTTTGCATCATGAATCTAAATTCCATTAAATTTTTTGGTACATGTATCTATATTAATCCCTTACTATCAATGTAATTTAAATATGGTTAGACACCCCTTTCTCTCTCATTAACCATTTTTATGAGTTCTTTTGTCACGCCGTTATGCTGCCGAAATTGCACCGCGCTTTTCCAAGCTAATGTCATTGTGTAGTGAATACCATGCCCATTTCTCTATCAAGGGTATTCACCTTTATGCACATTTACTTATTGTTTAAATAGTTTCATGTATTTATTCCACATAATCTTATCGTGGAATAAAATATTATGTTGAATGATTCAATGTTTTATGATCCATGTGGCACACTTATGCATGAAATGAAATGTTAAAGAAGGGTGCGCCCTTGTAGCGGTCCAATGCTTTGGGTAAAGTATAGTATCATGATAAGTCATGTGCAATGGGTGTTTAATCATTCTAATTCAAGTGAAACAAGGGTTTACTCATTCTCTATGTGCAATGAGGTTTTACTCATTCTCCATGTGCAATGAGCCTTGGCTCATGCTAATTCCATGTTAAGTGTTGTTGCCACATTTCCATGTTATGATTATCATTCTTTATCATGTAGTTATGTTTATGCTTCTATTGTGCTCTATTGATATGCCTATTTTCTAACATGTATTGTATTCCTCATGTTATTCAATTATTATTCCCTTACCGGGCTTTATAGCTCACCCTTTTCTTATTCATGCCCTCAGGTTATCCCATGCAATTCTAAGTACAAGGGAATGTAGTAGTCATGTAAAGGAAGTTTTCAATAAAGATGTTTTATTTCATGTTTTAAGTTGTTATGTAATGATCCTATACCCCAAAGACACTATATCACTTGATATTCTATGTTGTATCAAGTGAACTTTATGTAATAAATTATGTTTAATTGTGTAATAAGAAGCAGGGTTGTCATACACATGAAAATCAATATTCTCAGAAAAAATCCTAGAAATTAAAAATAAGATAATTTTATTATTTGAATTTTAGGAATGATATTTATTTTATAATTTATTTTAATTTTTTGTAGAAATTAATGATAATATTTTTTACAAAAGAATCAATAAAAACTATTTTTAATGAACGTATATTTTGAAGAATAGAATGTATTTACTAAAAATTGACTAGTTATTTCCTAAGAATTAATAAACATATTTCTATTGGGTAGGTACTTTATATATATACACACATACATACATACATACATACATACATATATATATATATATATATATATATATATATAAATTTCATAATGTGGTTAATTGTATTCTTTCCCTCCAATTCTATGTCTAGGTATAAACGATCATATTTAAATAATAATATTTCATGGTTTGTTTAAGCTTAGTGTTGCATGTTGGATACACTATTGAATATATTTTCCATTTTAAATCATGGGGTGTTATAGATAGAGTTTCCTGATTACATTTAATTCCTAGGATCATCATTAGGGGAAAAATAATGTTTTTTGATTACTTTTAATGCCTTGGTTATCACCCCAAGAGTTGGAGATAATGACCGATGATGATTATGACTACCTAGGGTCAACCACTAGGAGTTATACATTGAGCCTCATAACTATAGATCACCCAGTATTTCCTCCCAAGGGTTTGTCATTTAGTCTGATGATCTTGTAAAACCTTATATTACCTCTCAAGGGCTGAATTTAGTCTTGATTACCTGTGACCACCCATGGTTACCTCATGGGGTTTGGTTTTTTTACATTATATAGGTCACAACGGTTATAAATCTTACTCAGAGACACTCCAACAATAGCCAAAGTTGGTTTGGGTTGATCATAGGTGTTACATAGGGATCTAGGATTGAAAATGATTATGTATTTACACTTAAAAAATTTATTTATTTATAATTATGATCATATCACATACGTACACTACATTACATATTATATATGAGAACATGCTAGTGGTGCCCTACTAATTTGTACTCACACCCTGATCAGGTGGTCCTAGAACTTGGGTACCTAATCAGACTTCATTGATCACATGTTTAGGCAGGGAAGAGGCTTGTGTCGCATGATAGAGTGGGATATATTTCATGGATTGGAGATCATGATGAGGTGAGTATTGATGATAGTAGTATATCCTCATATATTTTTATTCTTTCTTTTATTTTTTTGTATCTGATCATCCCTATGTGAGATTAAACTTGATATATGGTTGTGATTCTGTATCATTATGAATTTATTTATTATTTATTGATGGAAATGTTTATTACTTCCTCTTAATCTAGTTTTTATTATGAATTATTTTTGGTTTATTTCCACATCATTGTCCAATTTGATATGGGTTATAGTCTACCTACAATACCACCATCGACCCCCACATCTTTTTGGGAGCCTTTCGTAGACAAGTAGGTATACCTAAGGTCCCAATGGAGACCTGTCTGGTTTGGGAACCGTATAGTGGTCATGGACTAGGGGTGGAATGTTATGAAGTGGTATTAGAGAATTATGTAAATAATATAATAGGATATTTCATAGTTTTGTTTCTCTTATTATTTTAGGATATTGTTGAAATGTAACACAATAATGTGTTAGTTCTTGTGATTGACCTCCGAATAGTTTGTAACAAACACCATTTCAATGAAATTCCTGGTTACCAGGGATATGCGATTACTATTCTTGTTTTTTGATTTTATAATTTTATAATTTCACCTTGTGTGATGCACTTAGATTTGTGAGGTTTATGAATTCTAATTTATTGGGTTTTTGGATCTTGGAAAAGAGCCTAGTGTTCAAGGATCATATTCATCACATTGTATTCTCCTGACATATGTGTTATTTCCTGTGATTGATATCCCTGTCGATGAGGGTTCACCTATTTAATGTGTCACCAATAACTTATATGGCGTTTTAACATATAACGTAGTGGTGGAATTCTACTGAGTTCGAACACAATATATATCTACTACTGATTACAGGAAATTTGGATCTATGGAGATATACTTTTAGATAATGGATATACAATACCTCAGTGCTAGGGATTTATAGAGACACTAGAATGTCATTAATGTCATGTGACTCCTTGGAAGTGAACCCATTATGGGTGAATGTGGTACTGGGTTTGAAAATAAATAGGTTTTTATATTTAAAGGTTCTACAATAAACTATAAGATGTATTCCCATGTAGCTTCTTAGTGCCATTTTACGTAACTGGACTGTGTGACTAGGATATAATCAACACAGATCATGGTAGGGTGATGCCATTGGATATATTTAATTTTCATAGAATGTGATCCTAGATGGGTTTATTCCCATATGAAAAGGCTCGGTGAGGATCAACTTGAGATTTTTTATTATTGATGTGGTAGTCCAATATATGGATTCTTAGTGACAATTAGTTCCCTAATATGTTGATGACTTAGCATGGGATTCATTACATGGTTACGTGAGACCCTATATTGGGTTGTTGGAATGTGAGTTATTGAGTGATGTTTGATATGGGGTTAAATAAGTATTTCTCCAGAGTTGTGACCTATATGAGATATAAATTATGGGTCAGGTAGGAGAGCCTAGTGATTTGTGATATGAACCATGGTAGGTGAATCAAGTGTTATTTATGAGATGATCTATTCTATATGAGGGTAACATGAGTGACAGTTTATCCAAGGTTTGTGAATCCCTTAGATATGGGAATAATTGGTAGATTCTTCAAGCCCGAGATGTATTTATATGATGTGCTACTGAATATGCGATGCATGCAAAGTGATTAATTAGTTATTATAAACATGTAATGAATGAGTAGGTTCATTTCCTTTAGATAAACGCATAGGAGTTTCATCCATATATAGTACAAGCATGATTAAGCTTTGGATTTTTAGAAGGATATCTCCTTGAGTGTGAGAGCTTTGGTATCAAAGGCAGTTTTCATAGGGTAAGATTAGTGTAATGCATATCCATGGTGACTTCGGGTATGATTTTTGATGTTAAAGTTGATCGTAATCTTATATGGTTGGATCTAGGTTGTATAGAGAACCACTGGATGCTTCTAAATTTAGAATCACACTAGGTTTGGTGGGCGATCAGGTGACAAACCATAACATAGGTGAAATTTTCGATTTTGAAGAGGATCACCAAGGGAGATTCTTGATAGATGAGATTGACATTTGAAAGTGCATGGTTAGTTCTATAGGCATGTGATCTAGGTATATTAATATTCAAATAATGGGATCAGGGGTCTATTTGTTGTGATTGGGATATATGGGATTGTAAACCCATTGGTTTTGGATGGTATTGATGTGGTACACACTGGTTAATTGTGATTCCCATGGATTATAAATCATTGGCTGACCACATTTAATTTGAGGGATGATATTTTGATGAAATTATTATATGCAGAGTTTTTCAGGACCCGACCTACCTCATGCCCTGAAACTAGTAAAATGATCGAGTGGGTCTCCTGTAATACATTGGATGCCTTCCCAACACACCACATGTCATTACCCACCATGGTCACTTATCAGACTAATGACTTCCCTATAATCCAACACATGGGATTCCAGTGTGCAAAAACCCCCAGAAACTTCCCAAGTGTTCACTCATACTAAAACTACTTCAATCCCAAAATTCATAACTATGGAGTTCTAATCAAGTAGGCTTCTAAAAAGAAATATGAACCTTACATACATGGATAGTAACATTTTCTCTTTTAAGACTCACATTTCCAGGGGTGTTACACTCCCTCTTTTAAAGAACAACACCCTCATTGTGGACCCCACACTTTAAACCCAGACAGTTCATCTTCACTTCCTATTGGGTATTGGTTATGATACAATTTTTCATTACCTAACCTTTCTTGGGACATGATACTAGTAAAAAAACCCCATTTTTCTCCAATAATACCTTGGTTGCCTTCCTAGAACACCAATTTCTATTACCCACTGAGGTCTCTAATGAAACTAACAACTTTCCCCATAGGCCAATACATGTTCATTTAGTGCGCTTTTTCCTCAATTTCACACACCATACAAAAAATAATAAAAGGTCAAACATCTTGCAACTACTTGAATCCTATCACACTTAATGGTGGTATAAAATATTTATAATGTTTTTTGGAATTTTTTTAAAAAGGGTGTTTTTGGTTCCCTTTTGTGTAATTTTGAGTATATTTTCTAAATTTTTTACCTTGGATTTTATATTGTTTTTCTCTTTGAGTATAATTTTATTGTGGTTTGATTGAGTGATTTGTTTTGATTTATGATGTTTAAAAATGAGTCCCACTAGAAATAAACAGAATATCTAGGAGTAAATACCTCAAGTATTTATGCTAGTGATATAGGAGTTTTCCTTTCATTCTCTAACTGTAACCAGACTTATAAAGGATTGGAAGTTCCTTGTTCTTCATAGATCAAGGATCATTCATGAGAGTTATTGAACTAATATTATCCAGTCTTCTATGGTGATAGAGGATCATGTGAGGCTATTGAGTGGTTAGAAAAGGCTGAAGAGATTTTTAAATTTATATGAACTCTTTAATCCTCTTTGGTGAGGTTAACCATTATTTTATTTGATGATTTGGTATTGGAGTGGTGGTAACTCACTATTTATTCACAACTGTTTGAGGCCCTATCTTGGAAATATTTCATGTCCACCTTCATGTAGTGGTTTTATCATAGAAAAGTGAGAGTCAAGAAGGTGAGGATTTTTTGGCTATTCTCCAGGGTGATCAACTAGTGATAGAATATATTGAACATTTTGTTATTTTTGTGCCTTTATCTCAAAATTTTTGATACTGATGATAAAAAGTAGGAATGATTATTTTCTAGAGGCCTTTATCCCTATCTTATTTCTTTAGTTCTTTAGTCTGGCCTGACTATCTATATAGAAGCAGTTTATAAGGTTGTTGTCATTAATTCAATCTTATAAGTGAAACCTTCATATAAAGATGCCAATATTATTGTTCGAGTTGATAAATATAATCCATCTAATGAGGAGGGTAAGCTTAAAGGTTATGGTGATAGGAAGAAATATTCTCAACCTATAATTATTATTTCAGTAAAGAAAAATCTAGTTGTGTGTTTTTTTGTGGGAAGTCCAGGAAAATTCAATCACCTTGCACTATAAATCCAAATACCTAACATTCCTATGGATTTCCAAGTCACAATCAAGGGTTTTTTGATATTATTAGGAATTATAAGAAAAATAATCAAATCTAGCTTGAATTTGGTAGTAATCCGTGTCGTCTCTTCCATTGGAGAGTTAGAAGCTGATCATTGTTTTGGGAACAACCTCTTTTGTAGTTGTATTTTGGTTTGGGAATTGTACTATAATTTTTTCACTAAGTTCCTTAATTTATAATGGATGAATAAGATTTTCAACATATTTTCTCTCTCTTGAGATGTTCATAACTCATTAATTATTGATTCGTGTTGTCTTTTATGCATGGTGTGGGACATGTGTTGAGTTTTGTTTGATGGAAAATATGGGGATGCTTTAGGTGTAGGATTTGGTAATGGGGAATATATCTTTGTTTCTGGATAGGCTAAGAGAGATACCAAGTTAGGATTATCTTCAATACCTCTATGAGTGGTAATCTATAATTTTAGCCCTATTTTACCCTCTATATAGTCTCGTAAACTTGCTATCGAACCATGCAATTCATTGTTAAGTAATGTGCATGTTGGGGTGCCTATATCTCATTTCTTGGTGTGCCTTTTTATTTTTGATTGGATCTAGTGACCTTTCGGTTTTTATCTAGGATGTTATCAATTTTGGATTTTTAAGTTGGATATCATTGTTCATGGAATTTTTTATATTTGGTTATAATCTTCCCTTTCAGTGTGTCGGTATAATGTTTCACCATTTTATAGAAATTATTAACTATCGTATACCTATTTCAGGTCTCTGTGTGTTTATAACATTATTTTAAAGTGACCCTTTGATATTCCTTTGGTTAATATGTGATTACATTTGGCTATAATGACCTCATATGTTCCAGAGGTGAGTTTTCTGTGTTTTCCTTTGATCTAGTTTAAGATTCAGGAGTCTCTTAGGAGTGATGGTGGAAATACTAATTCTCCCAATTCAAAATAATATCATAGGAGTGGCTATCCCAAAATCCTTATTTTGTTCTCCCTTCACATAAATACATTAAGGAGTCTAATTTTAAGGACCACTAGTGCATTATCGACTTGTTAATTCTGAATCTTTCGGTAGTGGTTATCCCATGGAATGGGTAGTTCATGATTTGTCTTCTTGGTTTTGAGGTTTGATAAGTTGGTTAGTAATTGTTTATTCATTATAGGGAATATAGTCTTGGAATTTCCACTTTTCCTAAGTTTTTATGGAATTTATAGGGGTAGAAAGTGGAATGGTGGGAAGTTTGTGACACCCCACATGTCACATTTATGTATGGGTAATTGATGGATGGTTTATACCCTCGAGTTAGAGGCATTTTGGCCTAAAATGTGAAAGTTTGGATACTTTTTCTAGGTTTTATAGTTAAGCTTCATAGTTAAACATGTTTTACAACCTAAGTGTGTATCCGTTGTGACTCTTTATAGATGCGATCTTTATGGTTACCTCATGATTTGTTTAAGCATGTGGGTAAACCATGGAACCCAATCGAATAGAAGTATTTTTTTACTTTTGGATTATTTTTAAATGGGGTTTTATAACTTTTCCTCCCTATATAGAACACCATAACTTGGAATCCTTTACCAACCCTCCTCTTCTTCTCTAATCTACTCAAAGGTAGATTTGTGGTGGGTTCTTTTTGACTCTACACTTGAATAGAAAGTTTATACCCGCCTTCTCTTTTATATATTTTTTTCTTCTGTTTTCATAAAATCCTATAACATTAGTGGTCATGTTTGTATGACGTTATTGGTTAATTTTATTAGGAATTGGGGATTTTGGGTTGTATTCGTGGTGATCCATCCTAGGAGTTCATTTTAGGTGGATTTCATTGAAGGTGACATGATCCCACCACATGAGGTAGTTGTTTCCATTTAATTGCCTTTCATTTAAGAGTTCTATGAATGTTTTATGATTTAAATGTGTTTTTGAATTATGGTGATGATGTATGTGATATATAAGTTTCATTTATCAATGGTTTCATAGGCATTACTCAGTATTCTTTTTTCTTGTTAAGGGAAATTTTATAATTAAGAGGTGTTTTGATGAAAGTGATTATTTTATGCATTCTACTTGTTTGATAAAATTCCAAATATGGGTGTTATTGAGTAATACACATGTTAATTGGGTTTAAAAAAATGGTTTATTCAAAGTGGGTTTCCATTTTTGTGTGTAAGGTGTTTCCTTGTTTTAATGGGGTGGTGTTGTTTTCATAAAATGAAATGAAGTTTCCACTGGGTTATTTGGTTGTGATTTGGGTTGATTATGATTTTATTTGGAATTGTGTTTGGATTTCAAATTTATCTAAATGGGTTTTCCAAATATATATGATATATGGGATAAGACAAGTTCTAGTTGGAACTTTGTGATGCGATTTTGATTTCCCCCTTATTGGGACCCATTGTGCTTATTGAAGATGTTATTTTATTCATGTGATGGATGATTTGTGACATTATTCATGCCATGATGATGTATTGGAGATCTTACTAATGGTATTATGTGAGGTTGTAAGTACATGATTGTGGTGTTAGAACTTGAGTATTTGTTACTTCCATGTGATGAAATTTGTTTTTTCATGAAGAACCACATTTTATTATTCCATTGGGTGACTGATTCAACTAAGTGGTAAGTATTGGGAGAATGTTCAAATAGTTTATAATATGCAATAGCTAGTCACCCCTAGTTGTATGTAACACTTGGATAATGGGATTTTCACATTTGAGACAAGATTAAGAGTTACTCAGTTGATGGATGTGTGACTATTATCCTATTGGAAGTAGGTCTGCCATTACATTTCCCACGTTATCCCATTACTCCCTATGATGCTATCTCATACTATTTATCATATCTTACGATTTTTTAGATATATATTGGCATGTGTGTTTCTTTTTACCTGTATATATATTCTTTATACAATGATGTTCTTATGGTTTAGTCCTGATTTTGAGTAGTGTGGCCACATCCGTTTATTAACATTATTTTTGACCTTCTCTGTTTGTGATTTATTTATGGTTTGACTTGTTTCTAGTATTTCATTTATGTTTGGTGTGTAATATAATTTTATAGAAAACAGGGGAAATAGTATTCAACTGATGTTTTTAGTTTTAATTCTATTGAAATATTTTAAAATTATGTGTGGGTTTTTTCAAATGTTTGAGGTTTTAAAGGAAAATTATTGGTTTTTATAAATATAATTGTTTTTATAAAACATAATTATAGAATGTTGGGGTGCTCTGGGAAAGTGAAGGTTTTATGTTTTAGTTTATTCTTTTCTAATGTCAATGGAAATAAAAACCTATTTGTTTACATTAATTTAAAACTAGAAAACATGGTTTATTTTATAAAAAGAATTAATTGGATGAATGGTGGAAACCAACTAGATTCATATCACACCCTACATACTCATATTGGTTGGTAAATAGTCTACATGTATTGTATAGGTTTATTCAGTTCCTAATATTCAAGTTTCATTCAGTGCTGTCTTCCTCTAGAAGTGGTTGATTGTTGGGATCATGGTGGTGATTTTTTAGTCACATAGAGATGATGATCGGTCCTTTAGTTTCATGGAATAGATTAGATTGAGTTTTTTCAGCCTCTTTGGTCTTCTCTTTTCTTTCAATTTATCTTCCATTGTATCATTGTACCTTTTTATGTAATGGTTATATAATTTTTTTTGTATTCATTTATCTTATTTAAATTTGGTTATACCATGTTTTAATGTCTATGTTTTGATTCTTCAGGGTGAACCATCCCCAATAGTTTTGCTTGATACGCTTGATGCTTATCATAAATCGGGTGGGATCCGGGACACTTTTTGGGTATATTCCATGATAGGCCAAGAGTTAGTCTATATGGAGGACCATGAAATTTTGTTAAAAATGTTATCAGATACCTAGGTTTCTTGATTTGTTCATATGTTCTTGAGATTTTACTTTTTGTTCTTTGGGGTTTAGTGGTAGAAAATAGATAAAATATTCGGGACTCAAGTGCTAGGTTCATGGAAGTTCTTGTCCCACTCTTCCAAATGTCGGATCTAAAGTTACCATGGGTGTTCAGAAGCCTTCTTTTTAATTTTTGAGGCTATGGTGGATTTTTATTGAGATATTATGATGTAGAGTGATGTTAATCTATGTTGTAGGTATATTTCAAGAGACATCCTTGAAAATTCAACATTTTAGATTGAAATTGGATTGGTTTTAGGTGGTTCAATGTTAAGGTGAATGGTATTTCAAACCATTTTCAGGCATTATGAACCATTCTGGATAAATTATACTGGAACTTTCATGGTTGTATCATGGTCTGAAAACCATAAAACCAAAACATTTTTAGTGGTGATGGATGTTAATATTGTTTGCTTTACCTGCTTTTTTGGTTTGATCCTCTCCAGTATTTTATGGGGCTTGATTATGACTATTTATGTTACATTTTTGGGTTATTGAATGTTTTTTAACACTATTGATTTAATATATAGTAGTTGGGATTATTTTAAAAACCTTGTTTTTGTTTATTGAGTTTATTGGGTATTTTTTTAACATTAGTAAATTTTTACGGGCTGTGTTGGTTTTTAAAGAATAAATTTCATGGGTTCTTCAGTGATGAAAATATTGAAATATTTTATGCGAGTTGATATTTTATTATGAAATATTTGGAACCATGTTAAAATTAATTATAGAAAAAATAAATGAATTTGGGGTTGTGTTAGTTTTAAATTTATTTTTGTGTGTGGTATGAAATTCTTCCAATGAATTTGGGAATTTTTTTCAAAGGGGGGTTTTGGTTCCCTTGTATGGATTTTTGAGGTGTTTTTTTTTAATTTTTTTGGATTGGATTATTTTTAGTTTTTATCTTTGTGATTAATTTTAATGTTATTTTATTGAGTGTTGTTTTAATTTTGTGATGTTTTAGAATGAGACCTCACTTAAGAACTGATAGGTCAAGAAGGGAATTCCTCTGGTTGTCCTAGTGATTGATGGGTTATCCTTTAAGTCTCTAACTCTTCCTAGACATGTAATAGAGTTTTAATTCTTTGTTCTTACCAACTCATGGATCATGGAAAAGAGTTCTTGAAACTATGTTCTCTAGTATTCTACGATGATTGAGGATCCTGTGTGGAAATTGAGTGGTTATCCAAGGTTAATGAGATTTTTGACTTGCTATGAACCCCTGAAGCCATAAGGGTGAGGTGAACCATCCCATTGTTCGATGATTTTTCCTTGGAGTGGTGGGACATCAATTTTAATGCATAACCATTTGAGGATCTATCTTGGGAATATTTCAAGACTATATCATTCAATGGGTTTATCCTAAAAAAGTGAGAGTCGATAAGGAAATGATGTTTTTAGGTATTACCTAGGGTGATCAATCAGAGAAATACTATGATGAATGTTTAACTAGATTGGTTCCTTTTTCTCAAGAGTTTTTCACTGATTATGTGAAGAATGAATGATTCTTTTCTAGAGGACTTCTTGAAAAATTACATTCATCAGTGCTTTAATCTGGGCTAAATACCAATATAGAATAAGTTTATAATTCCATTTTCATTGGGATATACTTAGCAAGAAAATATGTGTCTGGAGATGCTATTATTCCCACTAGATATATTAAATCAATCTTTTTAATGAGGAGGGGACGTAGGAAGGTGATGGTGATGGGAAACAATCTTCTCAACCTACCATTCGTACTTTAGTAAAGTGAAATATATTTGTGCATTTTTAGTGAGGGAATTCTATGAAATATTCGATATTATATTCCTATATCTCTGAAGATATTCCATATATGTGGCTATCCTAGTCATATTTAGAGTTTTTGTGAGATTAGTATGCATCATAAGAAAAATTATCATACCTTTCTTGAATCTGAAAATGTTTTTCATTGTCATTTACACTAGAGAGTTGTAAGCTGGGCATTGTTTTTTTGGATCAACCTCTTTTGTAATTTTTATTTTGGTTTGGGACTTGACTCATATTTCATGTACCCAGTTCATTAATGTAAAATAGATGAAAGTGATTTTGAACATATTTTCATATCTTTTGAGATGTTCAAGCTTTATTATTTATTAATGATTTTTATCTTATATTCATAGTGTGGACCATGTGTTCAGGTTTGTTTTATTGATTAAATGGGGATAAATTGTGTGCGGGATATAGTAAAAAGGAAAATATTTTTGTTTTTGAGTGTTCTAAGAGAGATACAAGGTCAATATTTTCTTCAGGATTTTCATGAGTGGGTGTTTTGTGAGTTTAGCCCCGAGTTACGTTCTGTGTAGTCTGATGACCTGTGTAGAACCACACCATTTCTTATTGAGGCATGTGAATGTTGGATTGTATCCTTATCATTTCGTGGAGTTTCCTTTTCTGGGTGATCATATCTAGTGACATTTTGGTTATTCATTAGGATGTTCTCTCTTGTGTATTTCTAAGCTAGTTAGCATGGTTAGTGGAATCATGTGTCTTTGGTTATGATCATCCTTTTGGGTGCACCTGTATAATGTTTCTACATTATAGAGAAATTTTAAATGGTGGGTAGACCTATGACATGACTCCCTGTGTTTTACCTATTCTTATGGAGATATCACTTGAGTTTTATTTAGTTAGTATGTTCTATCATTTGGATCCAGTGACATCAGATGTTCTGAAGGTGGTTTTTATGTTTTTTCCTGTGATCTAGCTTCGGATTTGGGTGGATCTTAGAAAAAATGTTTGAAATAATGATACTACCGATTTCAAATAAGTTTATAGTAATTTATATCCCAAAATAATTCTTTTATTGTCTCGTTACTTCCATTTAGTGAGGAGACACATTTTTAGGACTCCTAGTGCATTATTGTTTTAGTGTATTTTGAATATTTCAGTAATGGTTATCACGAGGAATGGGTTGTTCATGCTTTATATCCTTAGTTTTTACATTTGGGAAGTGGGTTAGTAGTTGTTTCCCCATTAGTGGGAAAGTTGTCTTCTCATTCCCTCTTGTTATAAGTTATAAAGGACTTTATAGAGGATTAAATTGGTATGATATAGAGTTCGTAACACCCCAATGTGTCACTTTTATGTAGGGATAATTGTTGTATAGTTTCACCCCTCAAGTTACAATAATTTTGGGATGAAAAGGTGAAATTTTGGAGACTTTTATTAGATCTCTCAGTTAAGGTTCATAGTTAAACAAACCATATAACCTAAGTGTATAGTCTATGAAACACTTTTCAGTAGAAATCTACATGGTCACATCATAGTTTGTTTAACCGTGTGGGTAAACTATGCAACCCACTATTAGAATGGTATTTTTTTTACTTTGGGATTATATTTAATTGGGGTTTCATCCCTTAAGTCACCCACTTAGAACCCCATGACTTTGACACCATTCCAAACCCACATTTTCTTCACCATGATTCTTTAAGGTGGATTTGCGGTGTTTTTTTGGTGATTATTCTCCTGAATAGAATGGTTAGGGTTCCATTCTTCTTCCTCACTGGTTTTCTAATCTTTTACTCTTATACTATAACCCTATTTCTCTTGTTTGGATGGTTTTATTGTTTAAGGTTGTTAGGAATTATGGATTTTGGATTGTAGTGGTATTGATCCATCCAAGGGGTTCCTTTCTAGTGGATTTTATAGAAGGTGACATGATCCCACCACATGAGGTAGGTGCTTTCATTTAATTACATTTTATTTAAGTGTTCCATGAATTATTTATTCTTTAAAAGTGTTTTTTAATTATGTTAATGATGTATATGATATCTAGTTTTGGGTTATCATTGTTTCAAAGGAATTACTCAATTTTCATTTAGTCTATCAAGGGGAACATTATAATTAAGTGACGCTATGATTGAAATTGATATTTTATGAATTTTATATATTTTATAAAATGGAAAATATGGAAATAGATATTTTATAATTTAGGTATTTTTGTTCATTGGGTTTTAAGACAAATAGGGGTTTCAAATTGGGTTTCAATTTTTATGTCTAAAGGGTTTCTATGTTTCCAAGTGGTGATTTGTTTTGAAAAAATTAAATAGAGTTTTCCATTGGTTATATGTTGTGATTTATATTTATTATGATTCAATTTTTAATTTTGTTTTAATTACAAATGGTTTTAGAAATGTATTTTAAAAATGTATATGATATATGTGATTAGTGAAGGCCTGGTTGGCACTTTGTGATGTGATATTGATTTACCCCTTATTGTGACACCCTGTTCTTGTTGATGATGTAATGTTATCCATGTTATAGATGTTTTTTGATGTGGTTCATGCTTTACATATTAATTGTGGATCTTCTAAAGGTTATTATGTGAGGTGAGAAGGATGTGATTACAGTGTTTTCCCTTGGGGATTTTCTATTTCCATGTGATGACATTTTTTATTTCCTGGAAGAGATTATTTTCTAATTATATGGAGGGACTAATGATAATATGTGGGAAGTATTGGGATAGTGCCAGTCTAGTAGAGATTTCACACCAACTAGTCAACCCTAGTTAAGAATAACACCTAGCTAGTGGGAGTTTCACTGATGAGACCAGGGTAAGAGTGATTAGGTTGACAAATGTGTGTCCATTAACCTTCCAACAATAGGTCCACCATTACATATCATGTTCCATCCCATTAGTCCTTATAGTACTGTCTCATGTTCTGTATCATATGTTAGGATTTTTTTATATATTGGCATGTGTATTGCTTATTATTTGGAGGAAAATGATTTTCTATGATGATCTTATTATGGTTTAGTCCTAATTTGGACTAGTTTGAAACTATATGTTTATTGATATTATTTGTGACCTTATATAGTTGTGTGTTATTTATGGGTTACCTTATTTTATCTCTTAAAATTGAATTGGGCATGTAATATAATTTTAAGGAAAAAATGGGAAGTTTTTTCAAGTGACATTATTAGTTTTCATGATTTGAGATTTTTTTAAACCACGTGTGAGTTGTTTTTAAAAGTGTTATGTTTTAAAGAAAAATGATTAGTTTTGGAAATATATTTTTTTTTGGAAAAATATATTTATGGATTGTTTTATGAATGTGGTACACTGAAAATGTGAAAGCTTTATGTTTTAGTTTATTTTTTTTATGAAGTGAAATGAAATGAAAACCTATTTGTCTACATGAATTTAAAACTGGAAAAATTATTATTTTTTATAGAAAAGGAATGAATTGAAATCTTGGTTGTATACCACTGGTTTAAGATTACACCCTACATAGTCATGTTTGTGGGTATGTAGTATTCATGTATTATGAAATCTTTTTCTGGGATCGGTGTTTGTGTTTGATCTAGTGCCATCTTCCTCATGAAGTGGTTAGTTTTTGTGATCATGGTGGTTAATTTTGAGTCACCTAGAGATGGTGATTTTTCTTTTTGTTTTATCTAACTGGTTGGATTATGCATTTTTTTCCTTTTGTTTCTTTTTATTTCTTTTTATTTAGATTCTGTTATGTCTTTGTATCACTATTTTAAATTATTATTTGTTGTAATTATTTTTTTCTAGCATTTATCTTTGTTCTCTTTGGTTTTTCAATTTTTGGATTTCAATGTTTGTTTTATTGATGGAGAAACCATCCACAATGGTTATATTTGAATCCTTTGACACTTGTTATCATCCTTGGGGGATCGAATATGCTCCTTGTGTATATGGATGGGCAGGTCAGGCACTGATCCAATTGGAGGCCCTGGTTGGTTCATTACATAGGTTCTAAAATATTTGAGAAAAATGGGAATTTTTCATGACCCATCCTAGTGGGACATGTGTCACGACTCCCCAAGCCCGCCTTCAATAGGCCAGGGGCTGGTGACTACCACTGTGTAGGAATATTACTAACATGGGAAGAATTTCCTACATACTTGTACACACGCACACATCTCCAATCCCACAAATGCTGAAATGTAAAAACCCTTAAGAAACAAATGCTTGTATACCACTATCCCAACCAACAAAGAACGACATGACGTAAAGTAAAGTAATGTAAGCTGGGATAAAATACTATCTCAACAAAAGCATGAGTTTTAAACTAAAAAGTCTGATCTATTAAAATAATAGGTACTGGGATTGTTGCTCGAAGCTGTAGGAACACCCCTGCCTGCCCGAACTCATAAATCTCTGTCCGGTCCTGGTTTTTCAAAAGGTCGCTCGTCTGCACAAGACATGAAACATAAGGGAAAATCCCATGTAGGGGTCAGTAATATAATAATCACTAGGAAACCCCAAAACCACAATGAAATACACAAATAAATATGTACAGTTATCTCTACCCAGTATATGTCTACAACACATATAACATGAATATCTAGATATACTCAAACTAAGACACGTATTCTGGAGGTAAGTCACAACCACTGGATGCCAACACTAGGAATTAATTCTAAAGATTCCATGGAGAACTCATTTGGGATAATACACTTTGGAGTCCGATATCACTGATGAATTCTATCCGAGAAGTAATTTTCATCATAAACCATCATGATAGAGATACACTGGTAGATATTGTAACACCCCGATATTTTGAGAATAATTTTTTCGAATTAAGTTATCTTTTCAATATTTTTCATTTAAAATGACACTAAAAGTATTTATATATATATATATATTAAAAAAATAGGTCAAACATTAATTTCACAATGAATACCAACTTGGCTTGTGCTCCAAGAAACACCGACTTGGTGTAAGATTCACACAACATAGAATTTCTATGAAATAACTATATATATATAATTAATTAAATGAGATAATTATAACTTCAATATTAAAAATAGTTATATGAATATTAATAACTAATTTCTAAATATTTTTTATATTTTTTTATATAAATAAAACATATTGATAATGAAATATGGGATTTTTGGTAACATCCTTTTATGTTAAAAATATAGTTTTCTTGAATGGACTGATTTTTAGTAATAAAATTAATTTTAGAAAAATTTCTAAATTGAATTAGATAAAATAAAATTTACTTTTTTAATTTAAAGTTTCTAAATTATTCTAGGGTGATTGTTTTGTATTTTTTTGAGAAACTTCATTTTTTGATGAATAGTGAAAAATACTGCTTTTTAGTTAAAAAATGACTTTTTATAATTAAGTATAAATGATAAATGATATTATAAATATGTTTCAAAGTAAAATTAGATGAATATTGAATCTATTAATACAATTTAATTAATTTGAAATAATTTCACTTTGAAATTAAATATAAAATATTAACAAACTTCTGAACTTTTTCCTACTTTAAAATCCTCTTATTTCATCCCGTGTACATGATTAACACTAATATTAATTTTTCTAATTATATGATTTGAATATTAAAAATATGAAATAAACCATTGTATTCAATATAATATTTTGAGTTTAATAATACCATGTTAATTTTTGACCAAAATGATCAGTAAAAGTGATTAAAATTAGTCACAACAATTAAGGCAAAATTAATCTTAATTAGGGACAAAACCTTAAATATAAGGTCCCAAATGAGCTATAAAATTGTGAAAAACACATTTAATATCCATATCTATACAATAAAACTTCCATTATAAATTTTTTGTTGTTTTTATGACTTTTTTTAGGTAATAACATGTGGACACCTAACATGTTTCTAAATGTTCCAAGTGAGTCCTTATAGTTCCTTATAAAATGGCACCACCTCTACCCATTCCTCACACATCTAAAAACTATTAATATATTCCAAAATAAAACCAAATAGCCTCCCTAAAATCCTAAATTCGACCATGAAGCCTCATTTTGGGTATAAATCTTCCTAAAGAATCCTTTTGGAACAAACCAAAAGGTGTTACCCAATTTAGAGGTAACACATTCTCTCAAGATCATTCCATTTATTTTCCTTATCCACCCCTCCAATATCTTTATTCCCTTATATTTAGACAAAAAAAGTATAATATATATATATACTAGTATGTTTTTATGAAAAGTTTATGTCCAACACTTACACAAACTCCAATCTAATGGATGTTGAATATACTGTTTCTATGTACAGCGAACCACTGCCTCCCAAAACAATGATTTCTCATTTCTCCCTTACCACCAATCACGGTGGAAATTAGGATGGAAAATTTGTTTATATATGTCATATATTATATTTAATATGTATTTAGTATTCTTTATTCCTTTTACAACACACAAATTATTTACTTTCCATTTCGTGTTAATATGATAATTTTATTTGAGGAAGTGTGGACTGCCGCCCCTCAAAGTGATGTGATTCATTCACACACCACATGGAATGTATTAAGTATGGTTTTAATGAAATTATATGATATATATAATATATTAATTCTAATATAATAATTATACATATATATACATATATATATATACATATGTCATTTACGAATATTCTTTCAATACGAAAACAAAGACGAAAACAACATTCATGCATATGTACAGCATACCGTATCCATGAACGGTGTATTCCATTCCATACTACTATATTAAATAGATAATTATAATAAAAATGTACTATATATATATATATATATGATATTTTTATCATGTTCTACATTCTAGAATCATTATATATTTATAAGGATCAAATATGTAATAAATTAAGACACCTGCAAAGAACAAAGTCAATTTTACCCGAAATGAAACTTTTACATAGGATCAATAACAAATGGGTAATATATGGTGATGAAAAAACTATATATGGTATTATGTATAATAATATTCTTATTTATAATATTTATAATAAACTTACATTTATTATATAGGAATCTTGTATGAGTACGAAGAGTGTCAAGATACAAGGTAAAAGGATTTCAAATCACTTTTAATTTCATTGAGATATAAGCTACGTTCGCCACTCTTTTTTTGTGTCGTGTATGTAATTACCAAGATTTTATTATATGTATATTTTAATTAAATATTTTGGGTATTCATATGCCCATTTTATTATCTTTCTTTAATGGGTTTTAAGTTTTAAAAGTTACCAAATCGTTAAAAATGTTTTGTCTCAATTTTCCTTCTTTGAGACTCATGTTTTGTTATGCACCTAAAATATTTTTTGTGGTGCATATAATTCCATTTTATGTTCCATATAATGAATCTAAATATTTTAATAATTTTTTTTCTTCATGTAATTTTATTTCCTTAAATGGAGAGCATGATCCCAATATACCAAGTTATAAAAGTTTATTGAGACAATTCCATTGCTTTTCAAGTTTTATTATGTTTATGTTTTATTTAATGAAATATTATGATCCTTATCTCAATAATATTTATGAGTATCATTATACACTATTAATTAATTTTATAATCATGTATTGGACCAATTTTCTACTCTATGGTATATAAGTTAGTTAAGAATGTGTTTTTAGGAAAGCCTGATTTCACCCTCTCCTCGGTTGGAAATCTATGTTTTCTAAAAATGGATTCCATGAATATTATACCATTCCCCTATAATATTTAAAAGACATGTTTACACTTTTCTTACCAATATCTTCAAGGGAATATTATTTTCTCTTTCTAAAAAATTCACTTTTTTATCATTTTTATCATGCAATAGGAATGTTAATTTGACATCGTATGACATTTACAGATATACGCATCGTCATTTAATCGAATCTCCTTTAGCATTTATGGAAAGGTTAATCTTTAAGAAAATGTTTTTAAAATTAAATTTCAAGGAATTTTTTTTTCAAATTGGTTTCAAACATCTTTTATATGTTTTCATGGGAAATTGTTTTCAAAATGTTTTCATGCCTTTTTTACAAGTTTTCAAGGTGCCTTCCATGAAATGGTTTTCAAAAAGTTTTCAGGATTATTTTAAAAGTTTTTTTAAAAAAGTATTTTGAAAACGTTTTCAAGATTTATTTATAAGTTTTAAATGTTTTTTCAACAAAATCATTTTCATAACATTATAAAGATTTCTTAAATATTTTCAAGGGTTTTTAAAGAAAAAGTTTTTCAACATGTTTTGAAGCTTATTTTAAAAGTTCCAAGTAAGAAGGTTTTCAAAATTATTTCATATCTTCTTTATAAATTTTCAAGGTATTTTATAAGAAAATGATTTTAAAATGGTTTTATGTATTAAAAAGTTATTTTTCAAACAATAAAGAATATTTCCCCAAGAAACTTTTTTAAGGATATTTAAAAATTATTTTCCATCAACGATGAAATATATTAAAGTTACTCATAAATTATAGGGAATAATATAAAGGTTATATTAATATCCTTTCTATGAATGAGTTATTCTTAATTTCATGGTCTTTATAAAACCCATTTATTCATAATGGGTAATATGTTTATGAAACTCGTTTCTCTTTCACAGGTTATATGCTTTTGAAACCCACTTCTTTTCATGGGTTATGTTTGAAGAAATGATTATGAAACTTGTCCCTTTTCACTGGTTATGATATGATTACATGTTTATGATACCAATTTCATTTCATGGGTTATGATATGTTTATTTATGATCTTGTGGAACATGTGTTTATGATTTAATTATGTGACGGGTGGAACCAATATCCAACTTTAATGAATTTGTTAAAGATTTATGTCTCATTAGATAGAATAAGATGGAATGATGGTTTAATAGGTTCAGTAATATAGGGCTAAAATGGGGGTTTAATCAGTACCTTAATACAGGTTTGGAATGATGGTTTACTCAGTTTAGTAATATAGGGTTGGATTGAGGGTTTAATCGATTTAGTAATACAAGGTCTGAATGAGGGTTTACTAAGTTCAGTAATACAGTCTTGGAATGAGGGTTTACTCAGTTCAGTAATAGAGGGATGGAATGAGGGTTTACTTGTGTTATTAATATAGGGATGAAAAGAAGTTTTAGTCAGTTTAGTAATACAAGGATGGAATGGGGGTTCACCAAGTTCAATAAAGGATTTTTTCCACTAAAATGGTCTTAGTAGTTATGCCTTGGAAACTATGGAAATCATAATATATACTTCTGTGCTTTCCAAAATTCCATGTCTTAATCCTATGTTATTAGTTTATGGACTATTCTATTTATTTAATTATGATTATTTTATTATGAGATGCCAATATTTATTCCATGATATTTCTAATGATCTTTTATATGTAGGGTATGATCTTATTTTTTCGTGATCAAATACTCATAACCTTATGATCATGTTTATTATCATACGTCTCCGTTGCTTACCCTTACTAAGCATTTGAGCTCACCCCTTTTATGTTTTGTTTCCCCGGGTTATGATGATATATACTATGTTTTATAAGACTAAGAAGGGTTCTAGTCAATAAGAACCTAGTGGTAGATGATGTAGCTCACATATGTACCAGTGTTTAGGTTTCCATGTTTCTAATGTCACTTTACCAACTACGATCTTTGGGCATCTATTTGTATAATGTTTAAGTATTCCTCAAAATTTATGTAATGTTAATGTTTTTAAAAGCATAGGCCAATATAGTTTTTATTAGAGAAATGTTATAGTTAACTTTTAGAATCTAGGATAAGAAAACCTTAGCGAGATCCCAAGGTATATTTCTTGGTACATGTTTAGAGATGTCTCTAAGGATATGTATAAGGATGAGTTAATGTTTAAGAAAATGTCTAGGAATTTTGGTCAAGAATATAGTGAGTGGTTTCCAAGTAATAAATCCATATCTGGATACTACAAGTGGATGTTCCTCTAGAACAGATGTACCTAGGGGTAACAACTCTAAAAATATATTCAGGTCTTGAATTAGGGTAATCTGGTGCATGAAAATGGTCCTTGTTGCACACCTAGATTGACACTCCTGAGGGATATGCTTTGGGAATTCACAATATCTTCACAAAACACCATAAAGGATTTAGATACAAGTTAGCTACGAATAACCTAGGATAAATTTAAGGTTTCATATATTATGGAAGGTTTCGGGATTTAGACATCCTATAAGTAATTATTTATAGGACTATGTGGTTTTATTCTATGATATGTAATTCACACACTATGCTTCTGGTTTTAGTCAATGATGAGAACTAGAAGGAACATGATTAATGTTGAATGTGATGGAATATTTTATGATGAGCAGTCAAGTGGGATGATCACATGAGTGAAAGATTTCGTGATCATGCCTAATCAGTTTTCATGGAACATGATTAACAATGTTACCTGAACCAACTCTCAGTGTCACCAAGGAAGATAAAGAATGAGTTCACTGAGATTTCGAGTAATGGAGACCATGGATGAAAGAAGATTTAGTTTCATTTGTTTCAAGAATGTTAAAAGAATCACCTACATGAATTTATTATATGAACAAGAAGGTGTTTTGACTGTGGAAAATAAGGACTCAAAGAAAATGACTTACAGGAAAAAATGAAGAGTTTAGTTGACGAAATTGATGGGAATTTTGATCTCCATAAGTGTTCATCAAAGGTTAAGTGTGGTGAAAATGGTCATTTTGCAACCCAATGTCCCAAGAGGGAATTTCATGAAGAGAATTAGCAAACTGGTGCGAGTAATGGTTACATTTCTTATGATTATGAGACTATATATGAAATTTGAAAGTAAGGAGGTGTTATGTAATTAGATTAGGTAGAATTGTTAATGGATTAAGGATTAAGTAATCAAATTATTTACGCATTTGGATTCAAAAGTGATTAATGATTAAATATACAATTATTGTTCTACTTAGGTTTTTTACTCCATATTTTCAAGTTTATATTGAATGTTCCCTATGGATTGGTGAAGTGATTTAATGAAAAATGATATTTTAACTAAGTAAAGGTAACCCTTTATATGTTCATTATGATAAGATATTGTTTGATGGATAAAGATATGTGGGATATGAATAAGTAAATTGGATAGTACTGATTACCTTGTATCTAAGAAAAGAATTGTTTATCAGTGGATTATGTTACCACTAATGAATTTTACAACATTTTTTTATTTAAGGAATATATACAATTCTCTTTGGAATGAGGAATCATATATGTTTTCCAACAGGATTTATGGTAATTTAGGTTTTTACCATGTTTTAAGAGAATATATAATGAAGGTATTCACATTCTTGGAATGTGACAACGAAGTGATACTTTGTGTTATACAGGGTAATCAATGTTAATCTAATTTCGTGACTCTCTTTATATAGTTTTGAATTTTTTTGCCTTTCAGAAGGGTTATAAGATTAACCATTCATAAAATGTTTTATTCAAGCTTCATAGGATGTATTTATGCAATATGTTTGTGCTAAAAACCTTGGTTTAAAGGATAATTACTGATTAACCTTATTTCAAGGATTTCCATCTTATATATTATATTAGCGTGGTTTTAAAAAAGGGCATCATGTATGTTAGGTGACAACCAATCATGTCTAGAAAGGCTGCGGGTCTTAAACCCATGAATGGAGGATGATAAGGGTTTCATGCCTACCATTGGCCTATACGATGTCCTGGTTAATGTATATTTATTTCAAATGAATAAATATTTATGATGAACAATTATTGTTACTTTTTATTTTTATATATTAATGCATGTTGTTTTTTAAGAAAAAAATAGTTAGACTTTTTAGTCTTAAGATTAATTAAAATAATTTTTTAGTCCTTTATTAAATAAAGTTAATTTATTCAGATTCTTTAAATATGGAAATGGATGTATTAGAAATTTTTCAATTCCCAAACCAAGAATGAAATTTGGTTTATTGAAATTTATTAATAATTACTCAACATTATGAAAGCGATGAAACAAAATTGTTGCCCTAATACCTTAATTTTCATTGAGATGATGGCCTTTTAAATCGTCAAAGATTTTTGTATTTGAGGACCTCAAATTTCCATTGATTATTAACTTGTTTAATATTCATGACCTATATCACTCCCTATAAATATTTATGTTTTTTCTCTATGTCCAATCTTCACTCCCAATATATGTTCCCCAATGTGGAAACCCAGTTATATGTTACTTTGGGTAATAATTATGATTCCAAATTTCTTTTTTAAGGGTTTTTTAGTATCCATTTTTACGATTTGGGTTTCTATGAATGAAATTTCAAGTATTAAACCATTGATAACCCAGAATAAATTTGAAGGCTAAATTCATTTTAAGTGGGGTAGAATGTAACACCCCGATATTTTGAGATGTTTTTTCGAACTAATTTATCTTTTCAATATTTTTAATTTCCCATGACACTAGAAATATTTAATTATATAAATATATATATTAAAACACTTGGTCAAACATTTATTTCACATGGAATACAAACATGGCTTGTGCTCCAAGTAACAATGACTTGGTGTACGATGAACGCACCACTGAATTTTTATGAAACATCTTTATATATATATATATATAATAAATTAAATTTATTATCATAACATAAACATAAAAAATATTCATAGTAATAGTAATAACTACTTTCCAAATATTTTTTATAAATTTTTATATAAATAAAACATATTGATAACGAAAGGTAAGATTTTTGGTGAAGTCTTTTTATGTCAAAAATACCATTTACTTGAATGGACCGATTTTTAGTAATAAAATTAATTTTAGAAACATTTAGAAATTTAATTTGATAGAAATAAATTCATTTTTTAATTTATAACATCAAAATCATCCTAGGGTGATTTTTTGGAATTTTTCTAAGAAACTTCATTTTTGATGAATAGTAAAAAATACAGTTTTTTTGTTTAAAAATTCGTTTGTGTGTAATTAATTATTAATATTAATTGATATTATAAATATGTTTAATGTAACATTATATGAATATTAAATCAATTAATACAAGGTAATTCTATGAATAAATTTCACTTTGAAAATGAATATAAAATCTTAACAAACATTCAAAGTTTTTCCTAATTTAAAACCCTGTTATTTCGTCCCTTCTGTGATATTAACACTAATATTATTTATACCGCTTCTATGATTTGAATTTCAAAAAACTGACATAAACCATTTTATTTAGTATAATAATTATATTTTAATAATAACATGTTAATTTTTCACCAAAATGATTAGTAAAAGTGATTAAAATTAATCACAGTAGTTAAGACCAAATTAAGCTTAATTAGTAAATAAACCTTAATATTAAGTGCCCAAATGACTTATAAACTTTTCCAAACCCCATTGTATGTTAATATGTCTACCATAAACCTTATATTATTTATTTTTTTGGTTTGTTATGACTTTTTTTTAGGTAAGATCATATGCACACCTAACTTATTTCTAAACATTCCATGTGAGTCCTTTTCTATCCTTATAAAAGGGCACCACCTCAACCCATTCCTCACACATCTCTAACCTTTTATTTTCATCCATGATCCACCCAATTATCCTCTAAAAAATCCTCCCTTTAATCTTGAATCCTCCCTTTGGGAAAAAATATTCCCAAGGAATCCTTTTGGAATAAACCAAAAGGATTTACCCAATTTAGAGGTACTCCTTCCATTTATTTTATTTCCCCACCCCTAAACTTTCTTTATTCACTTATTATGTGAAAATATATTATCCTACATATACTAGTATGTTTTTATGTAAAGTTTCTGACCAAAAATTACACACACCTACATCCAATGGATGTGGAACATACTGTTTCTGTGTACGGTGAACTATGAAATGATGATTATTAATTTCTCCTTTACCACCTATTGTGGTGGCCATTTTTATGAACAATATATTTATATATGTCATATATTATATTAATATGTATTTAATATTATTTATTACTTTTATAAAACACATCTATTTACTTTCCATTTGGTGTTATTTGGATAATCTTGTGTGTGGAAGTGTGGACTACCACCCCTCAAAGTAATGTGATTCGTTTACACACCACATGGAATGTATTAAGGATGGTTTTAATAAAATTATATGATATATATAATATATTAATTATAATTTAATAATTATACATATATATACATACGTAAATATACATATTTCATTAACATATTTTCTTTGAATACGGTAATAAAGGCGGAAACAACGTTCATTTGTATGTAAAGCTTCCTGTCTCCATGAACGGTGTATTCCATTCCATACTCCTATATTATATAGATTATTATAGTAAAAATATATTTTATATACCTTATATTTTTGTCATAGTTTAAATTATGTAACCATGATATAATTATAAGGAAAAAAATGTGTCAAATTAAGAAACATGCGAAGAACAAAGTGAATTTTACCTGAAGTGAAACTTTAACATAAGATCAATAACAAGTGGGTAATATATAGTCATAATAAAAAATATATATGATATAATGTATAAGAATATTATTCTTTATAAAATTTATAATAAAATTATATTTATTATACATGAATCTTGTATGAGTACGTAGAGAGTCAAGACACATGGTAAGGGGATTTCATCTCACTTTTAATTTTTGTGCGATAAAAGCTATGCTCACCACTCTTACTTTTTTGTGTGGTGTATATAGTGCCTGTGATTATATTCTATGTATCTTCTAATTATATTTATTAGTATCAAAATGTCCATTTTATTATTCTTATTTCATGGGGTTTAAGTTTCAAAAGTTACCAAATTCTTAAATCTGTTTTGTCTCAATTTGTTTCTTTGAGACCCGTGTTTTGTTATGAATCTAAAATATTTTTTGGGGTGAATATAATTTAATTTTACATGTCATATAATGAATCTAAATATTTTTAGGATATTATATACTTCATTTAATTTCCTTTCCAAACATGGAGAGCATGATCCCTAGATACCATGTTATAATATTTTATTGATACAATCTCATTGCTTTTTGAGATTGATTATATTTATGCTTCCTTTAATGAAATAAAATGACCCATATCTCATGAATATTCATGAGTTTCCTTCTCATATACTATTAAATGATATACTCATGTATGGGTACCATTTTGTACTCTTTGTTACATAATTTATTTAAGAAAGTGTTTTTAGGAAATCCCAACTTTACACTTTATTCTTTCGGAAATGTATTTTTTATAAAAAGGGTTTCCAAGAATATTATACCATTCCGCTATCATATCTAAAATTAATGTTTTAACATTTTTTATTTTACCAATCCTTTCATGGGAGTATCCCTTTTCACTTTTTGAAAATGAAACATTTCAATATTTTATTATTGTGCAATTGGAATGTTCTTTTGACCACATATGACATGTATGGATTTTCCCGCCGCCATTTCCTAAAATCTTCCTATTCCTGGTTAAAAAGGATAATACTTAAGAAAATGGTTTTAAAATTAATTTTCAAGTAAAATTGTTTTCAAAATGGTTTCAAACTTCTTTTATATGTTTTCATGGAAAACGTTTTTCAAAATGTTTTCATGTCTTATTTACAAGTTTCTAACGTGCTTTCAAAGAAATAGTTTTAAAAACAATTTCAATATTTTTTATATTTAAAAAAAAAATTATTTTTAAAACGTTTTCAAACTTTATTTATAAGTATTCAATGCATTTTCAAAGAAATAATTTTCAAATCATTTTCAATATTTCTTTAAAAGTTTTACAGTGTGTTTAAATAAAAATGTTTTTAAAATGTTTTGAATCTTATTTTAAAAGTTTACAAGGAAAATGTTTTCGAAAATGATTTCATATATCCTTTATTTGTTTTCAAGGTATTTTATAAGAAAATAATGTTCAAATGGGTTTATCTATTAAAAATACCCTTTCAAACAATAATGTATATTTTCCTCAAGAACCGTTCTTAATAGATATTTCAAAATTATTTTCTATATAATATGGAATCTATTGATGTTACTCATACATTATAGGAAATGATCTAAATGTTCCATTAATATCCTTTCTATGAATGAGTTATGTTTAATGTCAAGGTCTTTATGAAAGAAATTTCTTCCTCATGGTTAATATGTTTATGAAACCTGTTTCTCTTTCAAAGGTTATATTCTTTTGAAACCTTATTCTTTTAATGGGTTATGTTTATGATGAAATGATTATGAAACATTTCTTTTTCCACATGTTATGATATATTTACATGTTTATGATACCCATTTCATTTCATTGGTTATAATATGGTTATTTATGATCTTGTGGCACATGTATGCATGATATAATTATGTGACGGGTGAGACCTATATCTCCCTCAAATGCATTGGGTAAAGATTTATATCTCATGGGTTAGACAGGGATCGAACAAGGGTTTACTTGAATCAGTAATAGATGGTTGGAATGAGGGTTTACTTGGTTAAGAAATACAGGGCTGAAATGATGGTTTAAGCGGTTCATTAATATAGGACTGGAATGAGGGTTTACACAATTTAGTAATACATGGCTGGAATGAGGGTTTACTTGGTTCAGTAATACAAGGATGGAATGAGGGTTTACTCGGTTTAGTAATATAGGTATAAATGAGGGTTTACACAGTTCAATAATATAGGGATATAATGAGGGTTTACTCAGTTGATTAATACATGGATGGAATGAGGGTTTACTCAGTTCAGTAATACAGGGCTGGAATGGGGGTTCACCCAATTTAGTAAAATACTTTGTCCACTATAATTGTATTGGAAGTGATTCCTTAGATACTATGGAAATGAAAATATATACTTATTTGTTTTTTACAGTTCCGTTTCTTATTCCTATGTTATGCTTTCATGGACTATTCTGTTTATTTCTTTATGATTCATTTCTTATAAGCTTCCAATATTTTTTCCATGATCTCTGTTGTGATATTTTATATTTAGGGTATGATATTCTATTTTCATGATCACATACTCATACCCTTATTATCATGATTATTCTTACATGTTTCTCTTTTTTACCCTTACTATGAATTTGAGTGAATCCCTTTTATGTTTCTTTTTCCCCTTCTTTTGATGAAATGTACTATGTTTGATATGTTTAATAAGGGTTATAGTCAAAAAGAATATAGTGGGGGATGATGTAGCTCACATATGTACCAGTGTTTATGTTTCCCTATTTTCAAAGGTACTATAATAACTATGGTATTTGGGAATCTATTTTTATAATGTATAATTTTTCCAAAAAAGTTATGTAATGTTAATGTTTTGAAAATCATTGGTTGCTATAGATTTGAAGAGAGATATATGATACCACATATGAGGATCACTACCAGGGCCATGGGGTGATACCTAAAACTCTATTTGGATAAATGTACTATGTAAAGGACAGACACCCACTAAAGTTAGGCACCTCAATAATGAACAATCTAACAAAATAATAGAGAATTAATAGAGGATTATGATCCGGGCCTCTCGAGGGGATTCCAACAACTTTATCCAGAAAATCATGCTGAAGGGATCATACTTCAATGAGTAGGAAACAATACCAACTAAACTTCATGGGAAGGATATTGGAACATAAACTTAATGAAAAAAGTCCAACATATGGTGGAAAAGTGGATCAATCTATGTAGAAGAGAGTACACGGTGTGTAGTTGGGTCACACGTCATGTCCCTTGACCTCAGGTACTTCCGGTGTACAACATCCCATGTCAAAATTACATATCGTGTAGAAAAGGAGTACATGATATATAGAAAGGAATACATGCCATGAATTTCCTTCCAGGGTCCACCCATGTACTCTGTATGTTTACTGGTATATGGTTTCTACCCATGTAGCTATTCTGATGTACCAGTACACAAGGTAGTCAGCGTAACCAGTTCAGTCAAGCCATTTCGGGGAGCACACTCCACTTGGGAACCCCTGTACTTTACCTCATGTACTTGTAGTTCTCAACACACATGCTGAGTCTCAAGGAAGGGCCCACACACCATTTGATAGGGGTCATAATCATTGTGACACTTTACTGCTTCCTGAAACCCTATCTACCACTTTTTGGGGGCCACATGCCATGTAGACCAGACTACATGTCGTGTTCATCATAAATTTCTTGAACCACCATTCTTCCTCTGTGTGCCTCATCTTAACCTCTAGTGTTCGATCTAATGCTCTGTTCACCTCAAAACTAGAGATCCAGGGTCATCTCTCCATTGTAACACCAAATAGGTGGGTTTCGGGCTTTCAATCGTCTATAAAAACCAATTCCGATCACCAGCATGAAAATCAACTAAAGATGATATCTTCCAAATATCTTTGATTCAACCTTCATCATTTACTTCAAACCTCTTCTTGGTCACCACGAATTTGGATCATAAATTTTGGATTGTTGAGTCAAAAATTGAAGGTGCAATGATCAATCATTCATAATACATGAAGAGTGAAGAACACGTAGAACATATGGGGGAGAAGAAATATTCACAAGGAAACAATCTTGAGTAACGTACCTTGATCGTTGTCAGTTTTGGTCTCTATCTATTCTTGTAAGAATGATCAAAAATCAAAAAATAAATCAACCCCAAAAATCTTGCAGTTGAAGCCCATTTCACAAGAATGATTGAACTGTAGATCAACATATTCGTTGTTTGGTCCACATTCACTGTTGAATCCAAAAATAGGGAAATAAAAACCAAATAACAACATTATACTTCAGAGTTGGATCATTATATGAAGAGGATCAATTTTTGCATCACTTTCATTGGCAAGATCTATCAAAAACATCTTTCATCGATTTCTGATCCATGATCTGTCATTGTTTTCCATCGATAGAGTTATCTTAGGTTCCTTCCATAGCCTCTAGGAAAATCCAGGGTTATTAGCCTAACCCTGGATACCCACTCAAAAGGATAATTAAAATAAATCTCAGTGCATTGCTATGAAAAATTAAAATAAAATAACTTCTTATTTTATTTTATTTATTAGATGCTAAAAACTACTTTTCACTTCTGACTCACACCGACCGATGATAGGCCTTTCCTATGGTAAAACTGATACTATGAACACAATGGTTCCATCAGATTTATGAGTTAGGAACCCTTTTCGATGTTATTCCACTTTTTTTGGGAAACTGAACACACAAGAAAATTTAATATTTTAATATTATTCAGAAATTTGTTCTTGGAACCACGGGCCTTATAATAACACATCGTCTCAATGCCTGGTCTCAAATTAATTTTATATAATCACTACTACAAAAACGGGCAAGAAAAGCGCTACCTTTATCAGTGATAATCAAAAAGCGCTGATAAAGGATAATATTTATCAGCGCTATTTAAAAGTGATGATAAAGGGATGATTTATCAGCGCTTTTCTAGCGCTGATAAAGGAAAGGTTTTAACAGCGCTAGAAAAGCGCTGATAAAGCCACCCTTTATCAGCGCTAAAATTTAAGCGCTGATAAAGGGGGGCTTTATCAGCGCTTTTCTAGCGCTGTTAAAACCTGTCTCTGATTTTATTAAAAGGAGGCTGACAGTCTCCTCTTTTTTATCGTGGCCTAAGCTCTCGCGGGACTGTACCCTTGCGACTGCTTCCTCCCCCCGATATTCCCTTTGCCGGACCTCCGCCGTACTCCTTATCCTTCTTCTCGACCCTCTTCCATGGATCTTCCTCCCTTCCGAACCCTACTCCTCCTCTTCAACGGTTGGCGGCTCCTCCCGTGCACCCCTACTCCGGTGGTCGCGTCTTCCAGGGAGCGCAGAAGGCTCCCTCACCTCTTTGGACTTCCGGTTTCTTCACCCAAGGTATGTGGATGCCCTAAATATTGTTTTGCAGTGTAGGTTTTTATGTGGTTGTCATTTATTTGTCGCCTCTGCTTCCCCTCCTCCCTCTTTTCAGACTGAATCAATGTTATTCAATCTACTCCTGGTGATGATTTTTTTTGCATATGTTTTCGCTTATTCGTTCTTCAAATCTGCTACTGCTGTGTGTTTTTTTGATTTGATTTTCCTTATGTTAGTAATGTTTATTTCTACTTCATCATGAATTTACTCCACTTTAACTTCAATTGGTTCTGTTACTGGTGTTGATAGTGAGTCACATTAGGGGGGGCTGGTTTGCAGGGGGTGTGAGGGGGGCTGGTGTGTGTAGAGGTACGGGATGGGTAGGTTTGGTGTGTGAAGACAGGGGGGAGAGGGGGTTGGCGTGTGTAGGGGGGAGGCTGGGTTTGGTGTGTGCAGGCAGGGGGGGAGAGATAGGCTGGGTTGGTTTAGTGTGTGCAGGCAGGGGGAGAGGGGACAAGATGGTTTGCAAGAGGGAGTGGGTAGGGGGCATGAGGGGGGAGGGAGGCCGATTGGTGGTGCTTCTGGAGGGGGATGGGTCTGGCGTGATTGTGGGGGGGGGGATGGATGGTTTGTAGGGGGCAGGCTGGTTTGTAGGGGGGAGTGTGTGTGCAGGGGGGAGGTTGGCTGGCAGGCGTAGGGGTGCAAGGAGGCTGGTGGTGCAGGGGTGCAGGGGGGGTCTGGTGTGCAGGAACGGGGGAGAGGGGGGCAGGCTGGTTGGTTTGCAGGGGGAGGGGGAGGCTGGTGTGTGTGTGCAGGGGGGAGGGTGCGGGGGTGCAAGGCTGCTGCAGGCTGGTGTAGGGGTGCAAGGGTGCCATACAGGGGTGGAGGGGTGTTGTGCGGGGGTGCAGGAGGGGGGAGGGGAGGGGGAAGGGAGTGCAGGGGGAGGGGGGCAGGGAGTGCAGGGGGAGAGGGTTGTTTTGTTGTATGGGGTGCAGGAGGGGGGAGGCTGGTGTGCCTGGGGGAGGGGACAGAGGGTGCAGGGGGCTGAAATATTTGTGAAGGGGGGATGAAATTTTTGTGCGGGGGGGGGGGGGGGGTCTGGGTTTTTTGTGCAGGGGTGTAGGAGGGGGGAGACTGTGCAGGGGGGAGGGGTCAGGGGGAGAGGGGTGTTGTGTTGTACAGGGTACAGGAGGGGGGGGGGCTGGTGTATCTGGGGGAGGGGGCAGAGGGTGCAGGGAGAGGGGGCTGAAATTTTTGTGCAGGGGGACTGGTTTTTTTGTGCAGCAGGCTGGTGTAGTGCAGGGGGTCCATCGGGTTGGGTCTAGGGGGGTTGGGTTTGAGTGGATGGTTCAGGTCCGTTGGGTTGGGATGGGTTGGATTGGTTTGGGTCGGGTTGGGTCGGGTTTACACATATAACCCGACCCAAATTGACCTGACCCTCGATGGGTTGGGTTGGGTTGGGTCCTTCGGGCATGCGATGGGTAACCCGACCCCACTGGGTCGGGTTGGGTCAGGTTGGTTGCTCCAGAAGCTTGTGACCCGACCCGACCCAACCCGAACTTTTTTGTTCGGGTCGGGCCTTGAAACACCTCCAACCTGACCCGACCCGACCCATAGACACCCCTAGTTTATATGATGCGCTATTATGCCGTGTGGTGAACCTTCTGCATGTTGACTATAAAATGTAAAATTAATTTAGTAGATTATCATGTCTTAAATTGGTTAGTCATTGTGCACCAAACTTATTCTTTGGAGGTTGTATACCTTACTCGAATCACCCCCTTAGGGTGTGTTTCTTATAGGCCCATGACCCCTATTGATCTTTGGCTTGAAATTGAACCACCTTTGACATGTGTTGATATATCCCATGCCCATGGGTTTATTAAAGGGAATTAATGATATTTATGTGTAATGGACATACCCATGGACTACTTGATCACTTATAAATGAATTAAATAAAAGTTGAATGGTAAGGCCATGTTCCTTAACCATTTTTAAACAATGTAGTGTTATTTATTATATACCTTGGACCCCATCTTACTAATTATCAGTTATAAGACTTAAATTTATCAAATTAATTGATAAAATGCAAGGGTGATATTCCTTAGACTTGATCATAATATGATATGGATATGATTACATCATTATTACCTTCTTTAATGAATATGATGTTTCATATTGATTATTTGGAATTAATAGACATGAACTTCCATATTGCTTATTCGAAATTAATGGAATTAACATTCTATATTGTTTGTTTGGAATTAATGGACATGGAGTTCTGTATTGCTTATTCAGAATTAATGGACATCAAATTCCTTATTATTTATTTGGAATTAATGGACATGACGTTCCATATTTCTTATTCAAAATTAATGAACAATATGCTCCTTATGGTTTACATGGAATTAATGGACACGACATTCGTTATTGTTCATTTGTAATTAATGGACATGATGTTCCATGTTGTTTATTCAGAATTAATGGCGATGAATAAAGATTGGATGGATGATAATCGTTTGACAATAGAGTATGAGAATAGAGTGAAAGAGTTCATCAAGTTTGCACAGTATCATGCAAATGATCCTTCTCAACTCCTTTGTCCGTGTTTACGTTGTTGTTATTCTAGACTAATTACTACAGAGGAGTTGGAAGAACATTTGATATGTCACGGAATAGATAGGAGTTATAAATGTTGGAATAAACACGGGGAAAAAGCGAATGTAGCTATTGGCTGGAATAAAACTGCATTTTATGGATCATCAGATATGATTACAAATATGGACAATGAAGAAGACCGTATAGAGGATGTGATTACAGATATCAATGATGATGAAGATCGTATTGAGGAAATGACAAGGACAGTTGAACATGAACTCCGTGATTGCCCAAAATTGTTTGAGAAGTTAAAGAGTTGTGCAAAGACGCCATTGTTTTCTGGTTGCACTAAATATACTGCATTGTCAGCTGTACTGAAGTTGTATAAATTGAAAGCAGGCAACAAATGGAGTGATGTCAGTTTCACGGAACTACTTGCTCTTTTGAATGACATGCTTCCAGAAGATAATGAGCTCCCAAGACGGACATATGAAGCTAAACAAATGCTACACTCGATGGGTATGATTTCTGAAAGAATACATGCCTGCCCGAAAGACTGTATATTGTTTCTAAAGGAGAACAAATCACTTACAGAATGTCCAAAGTGTGGTGCTTCTCGATACAAGAAAGATGAACACAGTCCTATGAAAGTTGTATGGTACTTTCCAATCATTCCAAGGTTTAGGCGTCTATATGGAAGTGAAGAAACTGCAAGACAATTTTCGTGGCATGCAAATAAAAGAAATAAATATGGAAAATTACGTCACCCGGCCGACTCTCCTCAATGGAAGAGAATTGATCATGAGTATCCTGAATTTGTAAATGAGTCGAGAAACCTGTGACTTGCATTATCTACCGATGGAGTGAATCCTTTTGGTTTTCAAACCAGCACTCATAGTACTTGGCCTGTTATGTTGGTAAATTATAACTTGCCACCCTGGTTATGCATGAAACGGAAATTCATTATGTTATCTTTGCTTATATCAGGACCAAAACAACCAGGTAACGATATTGATGTATATTTGTCTCCCTTGATCGATGATTTGAAGTTACTGTGGGATTCAGGTGTTATGTTGTATGATGCTTATGAAAAAGAATACTTCACATTGAGAGCGTTGTTGTATGGGATGATAAATGATTTCCCTGCTTATGGAAATTTGTCAGGCTATAGCATTAAAGGAAGTCAAGGGTGTCCTATGTGCGAAGAAGATATAGAATCAATTAGGTTGAAACATTCATCCAAATTTGTGTTTCTAGGACATTGTAGATTTCTACCCCGTCGACATAAGTACCGATCTTGGATGACATCATTCAATGGAAGTTCAGAACAATGCAAAATACCGTCTCCACTAACAGGTGATCAGCTGTTTGAGAAAGTAAAAGACGTGAACACTGTTTTTGGTAAACCATTTTCGAAAAACCTTATGAAAATCGGTTGGAAAAAGAGATCAATTTTTTTTGAATTACCATACTGGAAATGTCTGTACGTCAGACATTTTCTTGATGTGATGCATGTGGAAAAAAATGTATGTGACAATGTTATAGGAACGTTGCTAAATGCTCCTGGCAAAACAAAGGATGGAATTAAGGCAAGGCTGGACATGGTTGACATGGGAATAAGAGAAGAGTTGTCTCCCGTGAAGGGTGAAAATCGAACGTTTCTTCCTCCAGCTGCGTACACTCTTTCTAGGGATGAGAGATATCAGTTTTGCAACTTCTTCAATGATGTAAAGGTTCCAGAGGGATATTCATCAAATATAAAAAACATTGTGTCAATGAATGATTTGAAGTTAAAAGGTTTGAAATCACATGACTGCCATGTTTTGATGCAAGATTTAATTCCTATAGCTTTACGTTGCATTTTTCCCAAGAATGTTCGTCATACGTTAAGCAAACTTTGTTTCTTCTTCAAAGATATATGCAACAATGTTTTAGACCCGGCGAAATTGCCAGCTATGGAAAAAGAAATTGTCATCATATTATGTGAATTAGAAATGTTCTTCCCGCCCACATTCTTTGATATGATGGTTCATTTGATGGTTCATTTGGTGAGAGAGGTTCGACTTTGTGGTCCTGTGCACTATAGATGGATGTACCCCGTTGAACGGTATATGAAGATTTTGAAAGGGTATGTCAAAAATCGAAGTCGGCCAGAGGGTTGTATTATGGAGCGATATATTGTTGAGGAAGCCATTGAATTCTGTACCGAATACCTATCTGATGTGGAAAGCATTGGTCTGCTGAAATCTCGTCACACTGGATGCGGTGTGACCGGTATCACTCCAAGTGTATGTATTTTGTTTAAAATGGACAATATTTTACGTACATACTCCAAACCGATCTAACGGCTTCTGATTGTGTTGATACTTTTTCACAACGATCAATGACTCATGTGTGATGTGTATGAGTCAACCCTGCATCAATCTGAGGCCCGGTGTGGCCGACACCACTCACAGTGTCACTGTTTTGTTAAAAATGGGCTTAATTTTAAGTGAAATCAACAACTGACATACGACAAACCGACCAAACGCATTGGGATTCTATTGAAACTTAAGGACAACGATCCATGGGTCAAATGTGATGTGTAAGAGTCAACCCCGCCTCAATCAGAGGCGCGGTGTGACCGGTATCACTCCAAGTGTATGTATTAGTTTAAAATGGACAATATTTTACGTACATACGCCAAACCGATCTAACGGCTTTTGATTGTGTTGATACTTTTTGACAACAATAAATGACTCATGTGTGCCGTGTACGATTCAACACCGCATCAATCCGAGGCCCGGTGTGGCCGACACCACTCACAGTGTCACTGTTTTGTTAAAAATGGACTTAATTTTAAGTGAAATCAACAACTGACATACGGAAAACCAACCAAACGCATTGGGATTCTATTGAAACTTAAGGAAAACGATCCATGGGTCAAATGTGACGTGTACGAGTCAACCCCTCCTCAATTAGAGGCGCGGTGTGACCGGTATCACTCCAAGTGTATGTATTTAGTTTAAAATGGACAATATTTTACGTACATACGCCAAACCGATCTAACGGATTCTGATTGCGTTGATACTTTTTCACAACGATCAATGACTCATGTGTGACGTGTACGATTCAACACCGCATCAATCCGAGGCCCGGTGTGGCCGACACCACTCACAGTGCCTCTCTTTTGTTCAAAATGGACTTATTTTTAAGTGAAATCAACAACTGACATGCGGAAAACCGACCAAACGCATTTGGATTCTGTTGAAACTTAAGGACAATGATCCATGAGTCAAATTTGACGTTTAAGAGTCAACCCTGACTCAATCCGAGGCCCGGTGTGGCCGACACCACTCAAAGTACCTCTATTTTGTTCAAAATGGATTTATTTTTAAGTGAAATCAACAACTGACATACGGGAAACCGACCAAACGCCTTAGGATTGTGTTAACACTTTAGTACAATGATCCATGGGTCATATGTGACATTTACGAGTCAACCCTACTTCAATACGAGACGCGGTGTGGCCGGTATCACTCCAAGTGTATGTATTTTGTTTAAAATGGACAATATTTTACATACATACACCAAACCGACCAAACACATTCGGTTTCTATTGAAACTTAAGGAAAACGATCCATGAGTCAATTTTGACGTGTACGAGTCAACCCCGCCTCAATCCGAGGCCCGGTGTGACCGACACCACTCAAAGTGCCTCTGTTTTTGTTAAAAATGGACTTAATTTTAAGTGAAATCAACAACTAACATACGACAAACCAACCAAACGCATTAGGATTCTGTTGAAACTTTAGAACAACGATACATGGGTCAAATGTGACATGTTCAAGTCAACCCCGCCTCAATATGAGGCCCGGTTTGGCCGACACAACTGAAAGTGACTCTGTTTTTGTTAAAAATGGACTTAATTTTAAGTGAGAAATCAACAACTGACATACGGGAAACTGACCAAACGCATTCGGATTCTATTGAAACTTCAGGAAAATGATCCATGGGTCAAATTTGATGTGTATGAGTCAACCCCGACTCAATCCGAGGCCCGGTGTGGTCGACACCACTCAAAGTGCCTCTGTTTTGTTCAAAATGGACTTATTTTTAAGTGAAATCAACAACTGAGATATCCACCTCACATGTAGTGTAGACCCTCCCCCAAGACTTCGCATGAATTTTTGAGATACACAAACATGGGGTGGATTACATGGATTTCCTACATGGAATATATCCCACTACACGTCTTTAATGAGCCAGCTATGCAGTTTATCCCTTGTACAGATACACAGGAAGAATCACACGGGATCGACGTCATGTACTAACATAGGGAAAGGGTGCATAAGAGGACACAAGATCAAAGGGTAATAAGTATATGTTTTTTAACATGCCATGTAATTTCCTATTGATATGAAATGTATATTCACACAGGCAGCTGAACATTGGAGTTACCCAGGGTAAAGGGACAAGGCATGTGACCCTTTAAATGACACATAATTTTATGTACCATGATTGATCTCTTTGAACACTATATCAAGGACATATTTCATTAGGGTTGGCTCCCATGATCCTTCCTAGGATGGTTTTGGTATCTTTTCCTACTTACGGTAGTACGATCGCTTCAGCAGGACGTCCTAGACATAGTTGGAGTCTCTCTAAAAGTCCTGGAGTGAGATCATATATCTATTTTTGAGGTCCAGGTAGAGTCATGTATCAATGCAACCAATCCTACCAGACATCGATCCTATATATAGAATTTTAATCTTGATGTCTCATTACAGTCCCCCAGTTTATGATATGTTACCTTTTTTGTATTAATATACATAATTACTAAGGGTGATGGTTGGGAGAGTTGGGATATCCTTTTTATGTATTGCAGAATGATTCAAGGAGCACGGGCTCTGCATGATTTGTCAAAACCAAGTGGCAATCCAAGGAGAAACAATGCATAGTGGAATGTTCTAGTATTTATCTTCTGAGTTGTGTAGGAATATTTTGTGATACTATGTAATGAGGTAGTTTTTGTTTCTGGGTAGACGGTATCTAACTCATGGTAAGAACACTGTTTGGTTGGGTTGTGATCGGTTGATGACATGCTTGTGGTTGATATACAGGTTTTTGTGCAGGTCTTTGGTTGATATACATGTTTTTGTGCAGGTCTTCTTGGCTGGCTGTACTGGTGAAGGTTTTTTTTAGCAGCAGGCAGGGATTTAACAGCGCTTTTTTAGCACTGTTAAAGGCGACATTTAACAGCGCTAAAAAAGCGCTGTTAAAGGAGATATTTAACAGCGCTAAAAAAGCGCTGTTAAAGGCAACATATAACAACGCTTTTTTAGCGCTGTTAAAGGTATCCTTTAACAGCGCTTTTTTAGCGCCGTTAAAGGCAATATTTAATAGTGCTTTTTAGCGCTGTTAAAGGTGACATTTAACAGTGCTAAAAAAGCGCTGTTAAAGGACCCCCCCTTTATCAGCACTGATCTTTACAACACTTTTCTAGCGCTGTTAAAGCCCGATTTTAGCGCTGTTATTGCCTGTTTTTGTAGTAGTGAATATTTAGAAATAATACATCGAGAAATTTGTGACATTTCATTCTCCCCATCTTAGGGATTTGTGTCCCTAAAAAGCCAGAAATAATGGCTATACAAAAAGATGTGGGTACTGTACACGAATCTGAACCTCCCTCTCCCATGTGATCTCTTGGAGATTCTATTGATTCCACCAAAAACACACTAAAGGAATCAATCAAACATATAGGATCCGTCATACCAATCCTCAATCTCTACTGATTATTTCTCAAAAGTCACTTCATCCTCATTGTCGAGCTCTCCCTAGTCGATGACGTGCGATGGGTCATGTACGCACCTCCTCAGCTACAACATGTGGAAGATTTCATGCACCTGTTCTTTATGTGGGAGTAGATCTACATAGTATGTCACCTCACCAACTCTATGCAGTATCTAAAAATGGCTGATGAATCTTGGAGATAACCTGCCGCCCTGACCAAATCTTCGTTATCCCCATCAAGGTAAGATCCGAATGAACATGTGGTCTCATTCTGTGAACTCCATTAGCCTCCAATGCCGATGAGAATAAGATTTATGATGGATATTTATAGTCTTTATCTGATACCAAATGATCTGCACCTTCTCTATAGTAGATATTACTAACTCTGGGCCCGTAAGTTATGATTCTCCTAGGTCTGTCGAACAAAGTGGTGACCGAAAGGGTCACCCGTACAAAGACTCGAATGGTTCCATACCAATTATGGAATGGTATATGTTGTTTTATTCGAACTCCACCAGAGGAAGGTGATCCTACCAATGATGGCTAAAGTCAAACATGTAATCCTGCAACATGTCCTCCAGAACCTGAATGTTCTGCTTTGTCTTGCCATTTTTCTGGGGGTGAAATGTTGTGCTCAAGTGTAACTGATTCCCAAATGCTTCATGAAATCCCTTACAAAAAATAGAATGTAAAACAAGCATCTTGATCAGAAACTATCATTGATGGGACTCCAGGGAGTCAAACTATCTCATCCCCATAGAGGCTTCCCAGGATCACTAATAAACTATGCTCTCAAATAACTAGGAAATGGGATGAATTGGGGAGTAAGTCTACGATCAACTAGATGGAATAATGTCCCCTAGATTTATGTGGTAAAACCATCACAAATTCCATCGATATCCCATCCCAAATCCATTCTGGAACCTAAAGGGGTTGAGATAAATCTTCTGGAACTTGGTGATCATCCTTCACCTGCAAGCACATAGGTAGCGAGAAACAAACTCTTCCACTACCTTCTTCATCCCTATCAATGAAAACTAACATCATAATTCTCGATACATTTTAGAAAGTCTAGGATATAATGCTAAATGGGATGCATGAAACTCCCATAAAACATCCTTTTTCAATGCCACTAGTACAACTGTGTGTCCTCTAAAAAGAACGACGTGCTCCTCACCTTTCGAATATCCATCCGGAGCATGTACTATATATATATGAGCACATAGAGTCTCGCAATCAGTATCCCCATGTTGTGCCTCCCTAACTTGCTATAAGAGTGGAGGGGTCACAACCATCCATTGGAGGTAAGCTACTCAATCTCCATCCATAATGGATAACTATAACGAGGCCAACTACTCTGATGCTTCATTCATCAACTACGAACAAGATCTCTTGCTGATAGAATCTTCCACAATGTTCCCCTTACTAGGAGTATAGAAAATATAAAATTCATAGTTCTGGAAGAACTCTAACCATCACCTCTATCTCAAGTTCAGATCTTTTAAGAGAAGATATACATGATACTCTTGTGATTGAAGTAGATGATAAACTGCCCACCCATTAGGTAGTGTCACCACTTTTTCAATGCAAAGAATACCACTACTAACTCAAGACAGTGTGTCCCATAGTTATACTCATGTGGAATCAACTGGTGTGAACCAAAGGCAATCACCGCTTGCCTGTGCATCAGAACACAACCAATTATGATCACTAATGCATCACAGAATTCTACATACTCAACACCCTCCTCCGGTAATCTCAAGATCAGAGCACTCATCAAACTCTACCTAAAATGTTGAAAAGCCCAATTTAACTTCTCGGTCCACATGGAAGGCTTTCCCTTTGAGTCAAATTTGTCATAGGTTCTGTTGCACTGGAGAAATTAGGTATGTATCTATGGTAATAGCCTGCTATCCCAAGGAAGCTCCACACCTCTATCACACTCCTAAGTGGATCCCATGATGACACTGCCACACCTTGGTTGGGTCTACTACCATTCCATCCATTGAGATAACATATCCTAGAAAGTGGACTACCTGAATCTAGAATTGGCAATTTGAGGGTTTCCTATAAAGCTGGTGCTCTTGGAGTACGTCCAGAACCATCCTTAGGCATCTTGTGTGCTCCTCCTCAGACACCGAGTACACAAGCATATCTTTAATGAAGACTACCATGATATGGTCTAAGTAAGTATGATAGTTATGGTTCATGTGTCCCATGAAAATTTATAGGGAGTTCATTACATCAAAGGGCATCACCAAGTACTCATAGTGACTGTAGCGGCATCTGAAAGTCATCTTTAGTATATCCTCATCCCTAAGTCGCAACTGGTGATAGCCTGATCGATGGGAAACCTTTGAGAAGAATCATTACCATCTAAAATGATTTAAGAGTTCACCGATCATCGATAGTGGATACTTATTCTTCATGGTCACCTGGTTCATGTGCCGACCGTCCATAGAAAACCTAAAGCTCCCATATGCCTTGTTGGAAAACAGAACTTGGGACGCCTAGGGTGAAACAATGGGTCTCACGAATCCCTTCCTCTACAAGTACACAACTGCACCCACTTCTCTAAAAGCTCTTTGGGATCCATCTAATATTTTGGTTCTGATATCAGTGTCATCCTGGGGTGTAAGTCAATGCATAAGTCTATCTCTCGATGGGGAGGTAAACCTGGAAAATCTTCTGGAAATACCTCCCTATACTACTCCACTATTGATAGGAATTGGAACATCATACATGCTACTAATCTGAGGTTCAGACTATCCAAATCAAGAGAAATGAGGCGCACCCTCCTATCCAAGAGTTCATCCTATTCTTCCTAGGTTTCCCTTTCACCAATAAAGGAAAAAATCATTCCATCGTTGTATACACACCATACCCTTCACCTAAAATAGTCAATATGGTCATGGACTATGGATAACTAATCCATACCATGAATGACATGGAAATGACTCAATGCTACCACAAATATTTTCAAACTAAAACTCTCACCTCCTAGGGACAGGTCGCACTTTTGGAATAGATGTGTGATCACTGAGACTTATCCAGTGGGTTTCCCCAATCATAAGGGTCGAGTCAATGGTTCAATCATAATCTTAAGGTCTCGTACAAGGTAAGTGTTTAGAAATGAATGAATAGAGCCTCTATCTATCAGTGTTGTAGCTATTTTAGAAAATACATAGATCATACCTCGAATCATTCTCAGAGCCCCTGGGTCATATGCCTCATCCGCATGCAGCTATCCCCGCCTATGTCCTCTAGCTTCCTGAGCCCGATGTGGATCTCTTGGGGGTGGTGGTGGTAAAAAGTCGAAACATCAATCACCAAACAATTCTCTCCCTACACATCTTCCATATCCACTACCATACGGATTTACTTGATCCTATCATTGTCCATGCCTCAGTGGTCTATACACTATCTCCCTACCAGTATTACAACAGGTTGGATAATCTCGAGCAAGATGTCCCCTACCGTCACATGAATAGAACCGCCTCTCCCTAGGATGATTGGATCCACTCTTTGAACCCTAAACTATAGGTCATCTATCCTGGTACCTCATCCTAATACATCTCCCACATTTGGATCCCTGAGTCTGATGTCGACTCCCCGCTACTGAGGACTTCACACCTGCCTGCCTGCTACTGACTTTTACTGGCTAGATAAGCTCATCCAAGTAGCTTTCGACCACCAAAAATCACTCAAGAACTCTAGCATAAGTCTAAATTCATAGAGGGATAATAGTGTATCATATGTCTCTATGTAGACCTTGCTCGAAGGTCCGATTCCTAAAGTACTGATCCCTGACCATATCCATCGAGTACCTGGAATGGTTGTTGAACCTCTATGAATAGTCAACTACCATCTAGATACCCTTATAGAGTTGATGAAGCTCCTATATATGCAATTATCTTAGCATAAATGGTGATTAATCTTCTCTAAAGATATGATCAAACTCAATCCATGAAAGAGTCACCACTTCGTGAGTTTGTATGGAAAACTCCACCATCTCCCTACCAAGCTATATAGAAGGATCACTGCTAGAACTACCATCAGATACACCAATATCCTAACTAGATGGTAAAATATGGTCACCACCTCCATCCAGTCTTCAACCACCAGAGAGTTGGGTTCACCTTAGAAACTGAGCGGTATCTATCTATGAAACTCATGGAGGATGGTCAAGTTGAACTCCTCACCTGATAGTACTGCATGTACCATGTGCTTCTTCACAAGTGGAGATATAGATGGTGCACCACCTAGAGGAAACACATGGGGAACTAGTACCTATACCAAATCCTTTTCACTAATGGGGTGGTCCTCATTATCAAGCTACTGAATCCTAAATGGTATGTGTCTCAGGGGAATCCTGTACGAAAACAAGATTTACCACGATTAATGAGTATATCTATAGAGATGAATCAAGAAGGACATGGAACATTGACCAATTACTACATGATTCATATACTGTCATTTGACCTGTGACTATTTTTCTAATGTACCAAGTCAAAAACAAGGTTACCAGAGTCCTGGTGTATGGATACATTGGCTTCCTGCACCAACACTTGAGTCCCTGGCCTAAAATATGAAGTCAAAACACTTAAAACTATTTCCCCAAACTAATTTTACAAACTCCTTGTCCTAAATTAGAACTAAACACATCTGATACCACTATTTCATGACCTATCCCAATGGGGACCAGGCCGCGACTCCCCGATCCCACCTCCAATAGGCCATGGGATGAGGACTAGCACCGAGTAGGAATATCACTAACAATGAATCATTTCTAATATACCTATATGCACACACACATCTCGAAGCCCAAAAATGATGAAATGTAAAAACCACTATGAATAAAATGAATTTATACTGCTATCCCAACCAACAAAGTACGACATGAAGTAATGTGTTGTAAAGTAAAGTTGGCCAAAATACAATCCCACCAAAAGAAAGAGTCTATAAACTATAAAGTCCAACCTGTAAACAAAATAGGTATTGAGAATACTACTCAAAGATGTAGGAACACTTAGGACTATCTGAACCCACAACGAAAATTCTATTCCTGGTCCATCAAAAGGTTGCTCATCTGAGCAAGACATGACACATGTGGTCAAAGCCTGTGTAGGGGTGATTATGATAATAATCAGTAGGACACCCAAAAACCACAAATAAATACACAAAGAAAGAGTTACAATCATCTCTACACAGTATATGTCTATAGAAAATATAACAAGTAGATCCAGATATACTAAAACCAATACGTGTATTCTATATGTTAGTCACACCCACCACATAACAACACTAGGAATTCATTATGAATATTCCACGAAGAACACATCCAGGTGAACACACTCCTAGGTCTGATAGCATTGATGATGTCCGTTTGAGAATTACTATTCGTCAGAAACTGTCTAGAGAGGGATACACTAATAGTTCTGAAGAGAGAGATATGATACCATAGATGAGGATCAGAGCCAGGGCCATTGAGTGATACCAACAACTCCATATGGATTAACATACTAATTAGAGTATTGACACCCAGTGAATTTGGTAATGTCAATACCGAAGACTATACCTTGGGCACGAAGAATAAAAAGAGGATCCTACTTTGGGCCTCTCAGAGGGGATTCCAACAACTCTATTCAAAAAGTATTGATGAAGTGATCATAATTTTATTATTAGGTAATGATACCAACTAACCTTTAGGGGAAAGATATTGGAAACAATCCTTAACAAAACCTATCCATGATAAAGTGGAAAATTATCTCAAGCCATGAAGAAGAGATCCCATGGCATGTATTAGGGTCACACACTATGTCCCTTAACCCGGAGCACTACCTGTGTAAAACGTTACATGTCAAATTTACTTTTCAAGTAGAAAAGGAGTACAGAATGTGTAGTTTGACTTACATGCCATGAACTTCTATTTGGGGTCCACATGTGTACTCTATCCATTTTCTAGTACATGGTGTCAACCTCTATAGCTCTTCTTGTGTACCAGTACACAGGATAGTCTTCATAAATTGTTCATCCAAGAAGTGGGGCAGAGTACAAGCTGGGTAGGAAACCCGTGTACTCTACCCCATGTCCGTGTATTTCCTAAGATACGTGATGAGTATCAAGGAAGGGCCCACACGCCGTGTGATAGGGGTCACACATTGTGTGACACTTGATTGACTTTTGAATCACTATCTGCCTCTATGTGGGGTCCACAGACTGTGTATCCTAGACTACATGCCATGTTCATAAATTTTTTATAGAAAATCCATTCTTCCTCCATTTTCCACAGTTGATCCTCTAGGCGTTCAATCCAATGCTTTGTTCACCTTGAAACTAGAGATCCAAGGTTATATCTCTATAGTAACATAGAATCAATGAGTATCGGGATTTCAATCAGATTCAAAACCCAGTTCTGATCACCGACATGAAAATAGATCGAAGATTGATATCTCATGAATTTCTTTGATTCCCCTGTTAACATCGTCACCGAACTCCACTAGGTCTCCATGTGGTTAGATCTTCAATTTTAGATCTTTGTGCCAAAAATTGAAGGCATAATGATCAATCGTTCATAATCCAAAAAGAATGAAGATCACGTAGAACATATGGAGGAGAGGAAATATGCACAAGGAAACAAACACATGGAACATACCTCAACTGTTGTTCATTTCGGTCTTGATCTATTCCTCTATTAATGATTAGTAATCAAACAACAAATCAAGCCCAAAAATCCCATAGTTTAATCATATTTCGTAAGAAAGATCGAACCGCAGATCAACCTGTTCATTGGTTGTCCAGTGTTCATCATTGAATCAAAAAACGAGGAACAAAAAACCAAATAAAAAAAACCTACTTCAGGGTTAGATCATTCAGTAAATAGGATTGATCGTCACATCCCCATAGATGGAAATATCCATAAAAAGAACCATTCTTCGATCTCGAATCCAAGATCTGTCATCATTTTCCTTCAAGAGAGATCCCTAGGGATCTTTTTAGAGCCTCTAGGAAAATCTAGGGTTATGATCCTAACACTGAATCCATGCTTAATAGGATAATTAAAATAAACATTGCTGCGTTGTTGCTAAATATTAAAATAATATAATTTTTTTATATTTTCTTAAAATGCTAAAAACTAATTTTCCCAACTGACTAGGGGAAAAATATCAGGAATATTACTTATAGAATTTCCTTCAATAGTAGAGGGGAAATTAGAGATTTATTGGGTGTGGTGGCATGAATAACATGAGTTTGTTCCCAGATATTAATTTTTAGGAGGGAATGGTGTCAAAGTTTATAGTGGATGATAATGGATCATGAGGATCAACCCATGTGTGATATTGAAAACTATTAAGGTTTTATTTAAGAATTAGTATAAGAAAATACATATGGTGGAGAGAGAACAATATTCTATTAGAGTGTGTGGCCCTCATTATGAATGAAATTTTAGTGGATTTCAAGGGTGAAATTCCCATGTGCTGGGAAAAAATAGTAGTTGAAATTTCTATAATGATGCTCAGTTATGAGTGGAATAGATATGGTGAGTCCTTACATGTGGTAATGGATATAGCATGATCCATGGAGGTACAAACCCATACGGGTAGGTTGATGGGTGTGACATGATCAATCATTAGATGGTCAATATGATATATGGATGTTGGTGAGATGATGAATCATGTTTTATCTGGATCCTTAGATAATTCTAAATTTGAGACTCAGATTTGACATTAGATGGATTCTGTGTGTTCGCATTGGGCTCAGAATGATTTAGATTTGATTTGAATGATAGTGATATTTTTTATTTGTCATTTCTCATTTGAGAGAATGATGGACAGTTTGATTTATTATTCAAAGATCCAACCATGGAATCAAATCATAAGTGGGTATCAAAATTGGTGTGGGTGTTTGATGATCTTAGGATGACTTCATGTTTTAGGGAATGTTTATTGGTTGATGTAATAACACATCAATAGATATAGACAAGAATTTTTAGGAAAGGTCATTCAGGGAAGGTCTGAATGGTGTTTTCAAGTGGAATTGGGTTTAGTGAGATGGAAATATTATTGATCAGGTCATTAGACCTCCAAAAACTTATTTTAATAGGCGATTTCTATAGTGGGTAGCATAATGGATCAAGAATCAGCCTTTTGAGTTAATTCATTTGGTGGGGAGAACAACAAGCTTGAAGATAAGTTGATTGAATACACCATAGAATGTCAGGTAATATGGGTTTGGGTAAGCACTATCTCGATGTTTCAGTGATGATAATGAGCAATGGATAAATTTTTGATGAATAGTACACCTTGTGTTTGGGGATGAAAAATAGGTGATCATTCAATGTGTGGAGAGAGAATGCGATTAGTTGATCAAGAATTTGTGACCTGAGTGGGTCAAGATTATTGGTGAAATAATATAATAGAATTCTCTTGGATGGGAAGTAGTAAGGTGGGGATGTTTTAAAACACCACATGTTTTCAAATGTGAATTTTTTTTGAATTTTAAATTTTCATATAATGGGAAGTTCATTTTCAAAACCAAGAATAAAATCAAGATTATGATAATTTTAGAATCTTAAATAATTTTTTTTCACTTGGTTTCATGTTCAGTAGAGATCCCAAGATGTAAAGTAAATATGAAGAATGGTTGGGTGGACGAAGCTACTAAAACTTGAAATAGAAACCCATTAATGATGTGAAAGGGTATTCACTTCGTGATTGTTTTTCAAAAAGGGATCTCATGGAATGAGGTGGGGGGGGGGTGGATGAGTAAGTGGGATATTACCTAAAATTTTATGACATTAATATAATTCCATAGTGCGTAGATGAGGTATGATCCGTGATGTGAATTTCAACATTTCCAATTAGAGATGGGAATAATTTTTAAAAAAGGTTTCAAAATGACAATTTGAAGGTTATAATACCTTGATAACATATAATTACACGAGGAATAAATCTGTAATGGTGTAAAAATATGTTGTGGAGGCATTAAGAGGGCTTCAAAGGGTGGAATAGCCATGCTTAGTTTTTGCAGCATCCATTGACTAGTTATAGTAGGTCACTAGCTAGATAATGGTCATTCTAGAAGCTGAGAAAACTTTCTAGGCACACCAACTAGCTAGTGGACCTTTATTAGATATCTAATTGACCATGTGTGTTTTTTATATGTGGTGAATCCCATAAATGTTATCTAGGATTACCCCTCTTCCTATTTTATGGATTTTGGACCATATATTTCTAGTAGGCCTCCTCAAACGTGCCCCCCTCCCCTTATATCTTCCCTTGGAAGAATCACATCCATCCAGTGATCGATTATGTTTCTATAACTTTTGGTAGAGAGATATCAATGAGTCTAATTCTTCTCCCCTTTATCTTTTCTTCTTATTTCATCGTCTCATTCTCAATTGACTATCCAATATAATATTCCCTATTTACAAGGTGTTTGTATGATTTTTTTATTTCTCCTGATCCAGGTTGAGAAGGTAGTTGATACTTGATTCGTGGGTTCATATAAGGTTATGGTTGGTGGTTCATAAGTCTAACCCATAGTCCAATTTATTTTTCTAAATGCATGGGTTACGAAATATCATCGGCCAAAAGACCATGATATATAATTTATTAATTTTTTATATAGGTTTTATTAATTATAAACCTATTATAATTTTTTCCAAGTGTTAGAAAGTTTAATTTGAAGGGTTAATCCATATTAGAATTATTCCAAAGTGGGTATTTTATTTTGAAATAGATGAATATGAAAATGAATTTAACAACAATCAGACAAATGTGAAATGCAGTCGATTTTGATTTAAGTATTTCAAAATGGTAAATTATCTTGTGAAGTTGTGAATTTTGGGTTGTAACAATTAAATGATTGTTGGGGTTTTTAATCAATGTAATGAAATGAAATTCTTTTTGAAATGGGAATGTAGAAATTATTTTGGAGGCTTATGATGGACCTTTGAAATGTCATTTGTAACATTTTTATATTAGAAATTAGAATTGAAAAATGTTGTTTTAAAATAAATTTTCATAATTAAAGTTGAACTTGTTTTTTTAATTGGAAATTTTAAAAGGGAATTTTATTCCATGATTTTAGTTATAGTTGTTATGTGATTTTTTTAAAATGTATTCTTGTTCATGAAAGACCTAGGGTGAATGCTTACCCTAGGGGACACTGGATTTCTGGTTAACTTGGTGTAAAACATAACCCTAGGGGATTTTATGGTTAACCTAGGGAGAATTATTACCTTAGGGGATGGTTGTGATGGTTAATCCCAATGTGAACACTACACCCCAGGTGGACACTAGGGATTTGAGGATGGGTATATTATCCCCAGATTCTGCTTATTGGACTAGGGAGGAGTATATTTCCCCTATTTTAGAGTGAGGTGGTTGGAATAGTAAAAAATACATGCTTAGAGACACCCTAACATTGAAAAAAGTAGGTATTATACTATTCTCAGCGTGAACCTAGCCCATAGGTTCAGGGTTTTTTTTTATGATTTTACTTTTAAATGTTTAAATGTTTATAATAGTAATTGGTTATCTTGAGCAATTCTGTATGCAGAGTTATGGACTGGTTATTTTAGGTACTCCATTGGTGGTGTCCTAATGAGTTGTACTCACACCCTACTCATTCCAACATGACACATGTGTTCTTAAGTAGAAGCCCATTTCATTTAAGGACATAGGTATTTGTAAAGGAATGTTGCATGATTGTGTGTTTGGAATGTTAGGGTAGAGTATGGTGATGTGACTGAGCCAGAATTAGGACCAATTGAATTTGATATTTTAGTTTACTTTTATTTTGTTTCATTATTATTCATTCATGTGATACATCCATAGGATATCCATCTGACATGTATAACATTCCATATTCTATAGGATTTTGAAACTGTTTTTATTTTTTCATCAGATTCATGTTTATCCATTATGGTTATCTGATATGGTTTATATGTTTTTATTATTTCCAATTATATCAGTACTCTGACAAGAGGGAATGGTCTCCCCATGGATCTTTTAGACCATTTTTTCTAGTTGGAAGACTCTGGAATAGAGAGGTGTGCTTGAGGTTGTGTAATGACTATCGTTATGTCACCAATTCTATCGATAAAATGTTTCCTAATTACATGAAACACTTAGGATCATCCTCCTAGGGGTTAGTAGTGTCTTATGATTGGTTGGAATGCCTAGGACCATCCTCCTAGGGGATAAAATTATTTTATAATTATTTAAACTTCCTAGGACCATCCACACAAGGGTCGAGAGTGCTTCCAGATTACTTGGACTATCTGAGGTCATTTCGTTAGGAGTCGGCGATGTATCCCAATAATGATTAGGAATGCTTAGGGTTATACCTCTAAGGGTAGAACATTGATCTTTCTGTATTTTGATTGTTAGAATTACCTCATGGGGGTTAGCCAATGATCTTGATGATCATGGACGACCTAGTATTACCTCATAGGGGTCAGATTTATGCCTGATGACTTTTGAACACCCAAGATTACCTCATGGGTTTAAAATATTCACCTTATATTAGTTAGAAAATTTACACGAGATTATCAAAGACTCCCTAGAAGTAGTTTAATTAGGTATATATTGATCAATGATGTTACACATGACCCGATGATCGAGAGTAGTTATATATTTATTCTTCAATAATTTATTTATTTATACAACTGATCATATCACATGTGTACACTACATTATTGATTATGTACAAGAACATTTTGGTGGTGCCTTAATAAGTTTTTCTGATACCCTTATTGAGAAGCTATAACACTTGGGTAACCTTGAACACATCACTGATCATAGGATTATATTTGGTAGATTCATATAGTAGCATGATCAAGCGGGTTAACTTGGATGGATTGGATATCGGGATGAGGATATTCTTAGGGATTGAAGTATAATCTTCTTTATTTTTATTGTCTCTTATTTTTATGTGTGATCAGACTGGTGGGAAATTTTTATTAATTTATAACCATGATTTTTTATGCTTCCACATTAATTTATTATTTATTTATGGATTTGTTTATTACTTCTTCATACTCTATTTTATGTTATGGACAATTATAGATTTATTTTCTAGTTATTTCACACTATGATATGGGGGTATAATATCTATATGATACCACCATAGTCCCATAATACTTGTCTTTATACTTTAATGTATGGGTATGGGTACTTTATGTCCCTTTTCAAAACCCCTATGGTTCGGTCACTGCTTAATGGTCACATATTGGGGGTGGGACGTGACATCTAATAAGATAGTTTCCCACCAAATATATATATATTTTTTTCATTTGGATCACATAGTATATATAAATTATTTTATCTTTAATGGGAATGAATTTTCTTAAGAGTGAAAAATTTTAGCTATTGGAGTGTGATTACATTACAATTTATCATATATTTTCACCCCTAAACATATGATTTACATTGTTTATGGTTTTCATTATCCCATCATTAATTTATTTTTCATTATACTTAAATTTAATATTAATTATTCTAAAAAACATTTTAAATGGGGATGTTTCTATACTTATTAGTGTCATAGAATGATTAGATGTTTTTAATAAATATTTAATAGATAAAAAATTTAATATGGATCAATATTTTCCACTAAATTATATTTTGGTCATATAGTTAATTTCGTAACATATCTTAGGTCTTAATTAAAAAATAGGATTATTTTACCTAGTGACCCAATTAGAATATTTTTTGGTATTTTTATCATAACATTAACTAAACTGATCCATATTAAAAAATCCATTTTTATGACTCTATAGACATCATGATATAATTATTCAACTATTGAGAAAATTTGCGTCCAAGTGTATGAGTCCCAAAGGGAGCATAAAAATGATAAAATTATTAGTAGATAAAATTGATCCACCTACTAAAAATAGGAAATAACTTTGGAAATAATGGCCTAAATGGATTGATTATAATGTAATTGGAAATCTAACTCAAATAAAAAAATCCCATGAAATTAAAAGTCAATAAATATCCAATAAGCTGACCTTAATTGTGGTATAAAATAAGGTAACATATTAATGAATTAAAACCCACCTACCAAGTAGTCTATTGACTTATTTAACAGAAACAATGAATGAATTTTTTGAAAATATGACCTTATACCTTATTGGGAATGGTTATATGTCTAGGGTAGAGGGAGAGTCAAATTTGAGGGATTTTAATTTTCATTTTGTTCTTCATATTTTCCATGTATTTATAAACTCTCAATGATCAACATAAGTAATTGAACTTGGTGAAATACTGAGTATTTATATATGTGATGTTTGGTTGATCTAGTATTTTCCAGTTGAAAATTATTTATTTTAAGTTTTATTTTTTGTTTTTGATTTTAATATTTATATTGATCTCAAAATCAAAGGAAAATGAGTTGACCATTTTAATCATTGGATGATCTGTGAAAAAAATTTATCTAACTTTTCTCCCATATTTCATTTTTGTTCAAGATGGTAGTATTAGTTGATTAATCTATCAAGAACATACATATGATATAAAATTTTAATTTATATTAAATATTATATAAATACCATAACCTAATACTCATATTATCTTTTATATGTGATTGTCTCAATGTGTTTAAAATATAAATTAAATATAAAAAATTGATTTTTTTATGGTCACCATTAATCAATATTATATGATTTATCGAATTCATGGAGGTAACCTCGTATGAAATTAGTTTCTATTATGGATATATGTGGTAATAATTTATTTGAATAAGATTTAATCTATCCATTGAAATAGATAAAGCATGAGAATTGAGGGAAGTACCTTATGTTTGATCATGTTTTATAGTTGTATTTATTTATCTGTTTAGATTCTAGTATTCAAATTTGAAACCCACAATATTATTTACATTCATTCTAAATGTAAAATGATATAATAAATACTAGTTTATCAATCATTTAATTCCATAGGGAATGACCTAGTTTACACTATATTTCTATCCTAGTAAACTTAAATTAAATTAGTTGTGTTTAATAACATGATAAATGAATTTAATTTTTAGAAATATTTGTTTCTTTCTAATATTTTTAGGTTCAAATTGGAAATACATCTAGTTAAATATGAGAAGTCCCCCTCACCTATAAGGCTTTAACTATTAAAATTCATGTTTTTTAATTGAGATATACTTTGATAATTATAAGGTTTTTTGTCCCATTAATACTCTTGTTCAGTTATTGGATATCGTTGGAAGTTGAATCATTATTAAGATCAGAAAAATTTGGTGTCATCTAAATTTTTAGTGGTTTTGTATTTATTACCATTAATAGAGGTGATCTCAATTTACAAAGAGAAAAACTTATCTTCACTATGTTTTTAAGTGATCCATTAATTTGCATTAAACCCCTTAGGATATTATATTTTTATACCTATCATTTATTTTTTCCATTTTAGTATATTGGAAAGATTTGGTGAAACATATATGTTTTGATTCCTCAAGCCCCTAAAGGTTAAAATGGTAAATTTATTCTAGTAAATAACATTGGAATTTTCTTGAAGGTCCCATTAAACATAGAGAATGGTGTTTACATTTGGTAAGAAGCTTGGAAAATTTCTATGGATATTTTATTTAAAGAGTTATTAATCAATCAATTCATTAACTAAATTAATTCTATCCGTGTGAATGCTATGAAGGTTTCAACATGTCTGAAATAAGAAACTGGTATAAAATATTTTTCCATAATTTTTCATAGGATGTGGGGTTATAGTTTATAGTTAAATAACTTAAGACCGTGTTTCATGACCCTAAACATAGAAATTTATAATCTTTGAGTACTAATTTAATATCCCTAATCAATGGGGGATTATGGTTTGGTTTATTTTTTGAGGAGGAAAATGTGAGTAATCATGGAGAGATGGATGACCAACCTTGAGGTATATAATGACCTAATGTTTTTCAATGGAAATTACTTTCATATTTCATAATCACATGAAATCACAACATAATGAACTAATAAGTTCTATGTTACTTTAAACATAAGTTTGTCACTTCTGTGATTTGAATTTCGAAAATCTAACATACACGGTTGTGATCTGTAAGTTATTTGGAGTCCAATAAGAAAAACATAATTTTTGGTGATTAGTAACCTACCCGTATGAATAGTAACCTAACCTTATGAATAGTGATATACCCTAATGAATATTAACCTTACCAATGATAGAATAAAAATAATATTCAAGTGAAATTATGATGTACCTATATTTTAGAAAAAGTAAATGAATGTTGTAAAACAGTTTTTTAATAATAAATTATGATTTTCATTAAATATTAAATTGATCATATTTAGAAAATTATTTTTTAAAAATGGAATTCATTTTTTGATTCTACACATCAAAAAATGGTTAGGGTGATGTTTTGGTATTTTTATAAAATACTTTAATGTTTTATAAATAGTAAAATACGACAATTTACGATAAATGCTAAATAATGGATTTATTGAGTCATTAATGATGATCTTATGATGTAAGCCCAATTGGTTCTAAATTTAATTCATTTATTAATATGATTGGTCATGTCATACTTACTATTTCTTGTCTTGTGAATAAATAATAAATTAATGATTATAGTTTAATGAAAACCCTCCTCTCCTCTACTATAAACCCCCCTCACTCCCTCTTCTCTTTACTACTCTCAAGCCTTGTGCCTTGCCAGTAGTCTACACAAATCTCTCCCCAAGCTCCTACCCCACTTTAAAAATCCATTATTTTTTTCAATATACTAAAATCTCTCACATTAAGAGTTTCTCAAAAGTTATAAACTCAAGAGGTAAATTCCTCTTTCAAATTCTTTTATTTATTTTAAGTTTTTTCTTTTCTTGTTTTTTTCCTCACCTCCCTTCACCCAAATAGTATGATAACTACTGTAACATACGTGTACTGGAATTTTTGTATGCTAATGGTATATTTAATTATCATCTCTATTTTCCCCATATTTTATTTTAATGAAATGAAAACACCGTTTGAGATGTGTAAATTTAACACATTCAAGGACAATAGTTTATCAATTTATTTTTTCATCATTAATTATGGTCATGAAGAAATCTGTATTATGGTTGAACCAGATTATTATATATGTAATATATCCTATTTAAGGTTCTTTAAAACTTTTTTACAAACGGTATTATGTTATAAAGAAAAACATGTTCATTGTAATCAAACCCACCGATTAACCGAAATGGTTATCACTAAGGTTTTATATTATAACTCATCTCCACTCCCAATAACCAAATGATTTTTTATAACCATGTAATCTCAAGGATTTTACTTAATAACATACATCTTCAATTCTGGAAAACCACTTTTATCATACATGTTTACCTAAACATGAATATATGTGAATTGATCTTTAAAAACCAAGCAAGCAACCAGACACAAACAATGAAATTGAACCTTATAACCAATCAAAATGGTGTTTAATGAACATAAAAATGTGATACTAAATATTTTAAATATATATGAGTTTATTTACTTGTTACATAATAAATCTATTTTTTATTCAGGTCTTTACTAACAAGTGGATAACACCACCAGATTTAAGGTAAGAGATCCTCTCCATTTCTCTCTTAATCAAGATTGTCCTATATGATATGCCTTATTATGGGTAATCCCAAATGATGGTTCTAGTTTTCACACCTACCCCATACTTCCCTCATGTTTTATAAGTGATTATAAACCCCTACACCCTTTCATCAAGCCCTCTTAGGTACACCCAACACCATGTTGATAATCAGTAACGAAATCTACCCAAACCTCCGTTGTTCTTTCAGGTTGCCTTATCTTTCTTTATATCAAAATGCAGTTATCTTATCTATTTATATGAATATTAAAAATGTTTTTTATTTTTTAAAAATTAATTTATCAATACCCTTTCATCAATTTTGTTCAGGGATATACATGTTTTTAAAAGATTCCGTCCTTAGAAAATTCCGATAAGAAAACCTGTTTTAAGGGAACTTCCTGAATTTTTAACCAATTTCAAGTGCACTCTATCATCTGTTTAAGCCATCATTTTCTTTATAAAATATTTTTATTATTATTTAAACCTTCTTGGTTCAATTCTGGTTTTATATAAAAGATTTTCGTCTTTTCAATTTTAAAGGCTCTACAGTATTTTCCTTAAAACCGTACAAAAATGTTTTTAATGCTAATTTTTCTCATATACATTACTTATTTGTGGTCACTGATGTTTGAAATCAATTACCATGTTATATTCCTATATTAACTTATGAACATCCATAAAAGTTATAATACATTTCTTTTATGGACACTTACATGATACACCCATTGGTTATGCTCTATGTCATGATTGTGATACCCAATTCTTTCCATGGGTACCCTTATATTTATATAGGGTTGATTATGTATGATTATTTATGTGGAAAGAATATTCATGAAAATGTTGATATGGGTGCACCCATATATCTCTCCAATACATTGGTTAATGTGAAGTCTCATGATATGCGATGAGAAATGGGATTGGTGGTTAGCCTTAACCCATACTAGAATGAGAATTAGGATTGGAGGTTAGCCTTGACCCGTACTAAAAAGGGAAACGAGATTGGTGGTTAGCCTTGATCCGTACTAAAGACTTGTTTTATGATTCTTCTAAATTTATATTATTCCATGTTTATATGATCCCATGATTATATGATATGATTTCATATTTTCTAGGATTTGTATATCATTATGTCATGCCTCATAACTCATGTGATTAAGCTATATTCTTATTCCCTTTCCCTTACTGGGCTTTTTAGCTCATCCCATTGTTCCTGTGTTCCCTAGGGTACCCTATACAGATGTAAGGGATCAAAGGAAGTTATGATATCTTTATGGAGATTAAATAAAGAACTGTTTTTAGCCTCATATTTTATTTTTATGTACCTTGTCTTTCAAGACACTAGACTGAATGATCCATGGCTGTTACTCTGATGTATAATTATTGTTAAAATCATGTAATGTTATATGTAAAAGTTTTGGGTTTCTATAGTTAGTATCATAGGATGGTATAGTTATTTTTGGATATTAATAATAGAGAACTTTTGTGAAAACCTTAATGATGATAATAAGTATATGAAAACATTCCAAAATTTTACTGAGTACTGAGTAAGTGGTTTGTCAAGAAAATACATCCCTATCTGGATACGAGCAGGTAGAGGTGGCTCTAGCATAAATTTATCTAGGGGTAAAACCTGAAAACACCACATTAATCTATACTCAAATTGAAACTGGTGCACGAAAATGGGCTTTGCTGCACTCTTGGTTATGCCACTCCTGGGGGATATGCTTTGGTAGATTTATGAGCTTAGTACAAATCATTATTTAGAGAAAAGGGCCCATAAGAATATAAGTTAAGAAATAGATTAAGGATAACCTAGATTTAAACCTAAGGAATCCCAAGTTAGGATATACTTCTCCATTACAAGTTTATCCCATTATGTTCAAAGTTTCCTTTTTATTCTCAATAGCTAAGTATTCAAGCACTATAATTATACGTTATTTTTCTTAGTTAATGGGGGGAAATAGAATAACACGTTCCAACAATAAATTTGATAGTCAATGTGAATATTTCCCTAATGATATTGCTGATATGATGGGAAAAGGTGATAAAAAATTCATGATAGTACATGTTTAGCTAGATTGAGTTGTTAATTATAACTTGAATCCTACGGAACACCATCCTCCTCCAAGGAAAGAGAAAGTTTCCATAAAATCCTTCATACAGAAAAGGCCTCCCATGTTTAGCAGATCTTTTGATCCCCTTCTCATGGAACAATAGATTAACTTCATTGAAAAGATATTCTCCATCCTCTAGAGTTCGTAAGAAGAGAAATTTGTACATGCGGTCTATCTTTTTGACGGGGAAGATGATCAGTTGTGGAAACTAATCAATAATACAAAGTCTCATTAAGAAATTGATTCCATGAATTTGGAGGAATTAAAGAGGATATTTTTCAATAAATATTTTCCTCGAACCATCCATCTCAAGATGGAAATATAGTTCCTCAGAATCAAGTAGAAGGAAGATGAGTACATCGAGGCGTATGAAGCAAACTTTACAAGGCATGCAAGGAACACCTATGGCTTTTTCTTGAACACTGAAAGCAAGGTGGATCTCTTATTTAGTGGATTAAAGTCGAGTCTATGAAAAGTGTTGATGATTTGCGACTTTGACAGTTATGAAGAGAATGTATGTTGTACCCTCATGGTTGAAATGGAGATTGGAGACTCTCAATGGTCTCGTGGGCCTAGTGAAAAGAAGAGAAAAATCGACAACAACATGGGTGGTTCAACAAAAAAGTCCCATGATGGAAAGAAGCCTAACTTTTCCCCTTGTAAAATTAGTGGGAAGAAGAATCCTAGGAACTGTCTAAAGGGAACAAAGAATTACATCAAATGCAGAAAGTTTGGTCATCTGGCTAGGAAATGCCGAAGGGATATGAAAAATATCGCAAACATGGAAGAAGAAAGGAAGGTTCAGATCAATCCTCAGCCAGTGGTGCAGTTTTACAACTCCAAGGAGCATGAGAATTATTCTAATAATTGACATAATCCAAGGGTTGTCAGAGGAAATCAACAACAACCTCCAAAGCAACAAGGAAGGGATTATTCTATCACTACTGCTGAGGTGGAGCCATACAATGATGTGGTGATATGTACGCTAGTTATTAATTCAAAAATAGAGAATGTACTATTTGATTCTGGTTCTACACATTCTTTCATATCATTTAAGTTTAGTAGAACTATTGAAACACCACCTCAAAATTTAGAAGAAATGTTATCTCTGAGAACAAGGAATGGGGAAATAATTGGGTTCATAGTTTATAACTCCTCCCTAGTTAATGTTTGGGGACTGAACCACCCAGAAAATGTCCTCATACTTCCTTTAGTGGAGTTCGACACTATCTTGGACATGGACTAGCTATATTTAGACAACGTCAACATCAACTGTCGGGAAAGGGAGATCACTCTTCACACCCCTAAGCATCCTAAGATTCTTTACAAGTGTAAGGAGGAAGATGAACCTCCTTTAGAATCATCATCTCATGTGTGGATATTTCCAACTTATTATAAATCATATCTAGCTCAAATGACTGAGAAAAAGGAGAGAATCATGCTTGAAGATAGGACCATCGTGAGGGATTATACAGATGTATTCACTGAAGAGTTGTCTGGTCTTCCTCCAGATCATGAGGTTGTATTCTCAATTGAACTTATTCCTGGATCTCTGCCTATATCAATGAAACCTTATAGAATTGCCACTGTAGAGTTGGAAGAGATGAAGAAGCAGTTACAAGAGAATATGAAGAAGGGATTTTTACACTCGAGTGCTTCAGCTTGGGGTGCACCAATCCTCTTTGTCAAGAAGAAGGATGGATCAATGCGCCTCAACATTGATTATCATGAGCTCAATAAAATCAATATAAAGAACAAGTATCCCATGCCAAGGATAGGTGACTTGTTTGATCAGCTTTGTGGGGCTAGATATTACTCTAAGGTATACCTTCAGTTGGGATATCACCAACTAAAGGTGAGGAAGGAATATATTCCCAATACCGCCTTTTAAATGAGGTATGGACACTGTGAGTTTATTATGATTCCCTTCAGAATAACTAATGCTCTAGAAATATTCATGGATTTAATGAATAGAGCCTTTAGAGATTACCTCAACAAATATTTGGTAGTCTTTGTTGATGATATTCTGACATACTATAAGAGAATGGAGGAACATGAGGAGCATTTGAATACTGTGTTAAAGACATTTTAAAGGGAGAAGTTGTATGAAAAGTATAGTAATTGTGAGTTCTGGATGGAGGAAGTATCATTCTTGGGGCATGTTATCACTAGTAAAGGGATATCTGTGGACCATTCTAAGACGAAGGCAATTGAAGAGTGGCCTAGGACAACTTCTGTAATAGAGATCTACATATTTTTTGGGTCTAGCTGGGTATTATCAACAATTTTTGAAGAACCTTTCACAATTTTCTAACCCAATGACCAAGATGACACGAAAGGGGGTAAAGTTTTTCTGGACATAGGAATGTGATGTCTGTTTCATGGAGTTGAAAAAGAGGCTTATCACCATGACAATAATCACACTCCCAACAAGTAGAGAACTCTTTGCGGTGTATAATGATGCTTCAAAGAAGGGATTAGGCTGTGTGTTGATGAAAAATGATAAACTGATAACCTATTCATCAAGGAACCTAAAAATCCACAATAAAAACTATCCTACGCATGATCTGGAGTTGGCAGTAGTGATCTTTGTGTGGAAAATCTGGAGGCATTATCTCTATGAGTAGAAGTGTGAGATATATACTTATCACAGGAGTCTCATATATATATTTATATAGAATGAGATTAATATGCACCAACGAAGATGGATAGATCTCATTAATGATTATGATTGCTCAATCCACTACCATCCTAGTAAGGAAAACAAGGTGGTAGATGCTCTAAGTAGAAAGGATCCTGCGTCTTTATCAATAATTAGAATTGAAAAGTTTATGATCTTCTTATATTTTCATAGGATGGACATGGGAATAATTAATGGAGGAACATCATTAATCCTTTATCAATGATTGATCAACCTTCCCTCCTGGGGGGAATAAAGGATGCTCAAAGAGAAGATGTGGAAATTCAAGAAAGGGTGGAAACTATCAGAAATGGGAAATCATCATATTTCAAAATTGATGTGAAAGGAGTTGTAAGATTTGGGTCATGATTATGTGTACCATCCATTCTGGAGATAAAGAGTGAGCTTTTGAATGACGCACATAGCTCAACCTTCTCTATCTAACCAAGGATCACAAAGATGTATCGAGATCTCTGAGAAAACTTTTAGTGGGACAATATGAAAAGAGAGATTTTTGAATATACATCAAAGTTCCTGATATGTCAATAAGTGAAGGCTGAGAGGAAAACATCTAAGGGGATAATGAAACCAATACCTGTACCAATATATAAGTGGGAGAACATTACCATGGACTTTCTCACTGGACTTCCAAGGAAATCAAGAGGAAACAATGCTATATGGGTCATTATGGACCATCTTACAATGACAACTCACTTTATCACAATTCGAGATGACTCCTCATTGGATCAAATTGCATGGATTTACATCAACATAGTCGTAAGGATGCATGGAGTACCACTATCTAGTGTATCCAATCACGATCCAAGATTCACCTCAATGTTCTAGAAAAGTATTCAACATGTTGTAAGCACTGAACTAAACTTTAGTACGACCTATCATCCTCAAAATAATTCCCAGTCTAAGAAAACTTTTCAGACACTGGAAGAAAAGTTTAGAGTGTGTTATATAGAATTCAAAGGAGGATGGGACCAACATCTTCCACTGGTTGAATTATCCTACAACAATAGTTTCCACTTGAGCATCCGAATGGCACCATATTAATCCATTTATGGGAAAAGTTGTTGAACACCAGTGTGTTGGGATGAAGTCAGTGAGCATAAGCTGCTAGGACCTGAAACGGTCAAAGAAATGGTGAAGAAGGTGAAAGCAATTCAGTATCATATCAAGGAAACCCAATGTAGAAATAAGAGTTATACAAATAACCATCGACGAGACCTTGAGTTCAAAGTTAGAGACATGTTATTTCTATGTATATCTCCATGGAAGAAGGTCATGTGGTTTGGGAAGAAAGGAATGCTAAGTCCCAGGTATATCGGCCACTGTAAGATCCTTGATCGAGTTGGGGCTGTGGCCTATCGATTGGTACTTCCACCTACCATGTCAAAAGTACATGATGTATTTCATGTATCCATATTAAATAAGCACATACTATACCATTCACATGTACTCTCTTTAGAGGTGGTACAGTTGGAGGATGATCTTTCCTATGAGAAGCAGCCAATGAAGATCTTGAATCATAGAGACAAAGTTCTACGTAACAAGACTACTCACCTGGTCAAGGTACTATGGTGGGACAATAAGTATGAAGAGGCAACATGGGAACTAGAGAAGGCAATAAAGGAAAATTACCCGCACCTATTTACAACTTAGAATGTAAAACAAAATTTCGAGGGTGAAATTTTATAAGGGGGGAAGAATGTAGCGACCCAATGCTTTTTAATAGAAATTATTTTCATATGTCATAATCACATGAAATCACAACATAATGAACTAATAAGTTCTATGTTCCTTTAAACATAAGTTTGTCACTTATGTGATTTGAATTTCTAAAATCTAACATACATGGTTGTGATCAGTAAGTTATTTGGAGTCCAATAAGAAAAACTTAATTTTTGGCGAATAGTAACCAACCTTTAAGAATAGTAACATACCCTTATGAATAGTGATATACCCTAATTAATAGTAACCTTACCTATGATATTATAAAAATAATATTCAAGTGAACGTATGATGAACCTATATTTTAGAATAAGTAAATGAATGTTTTAAAAATGTTTTTTGATAATAAATTATGATTTTAATTAAATATTAAATTAATCAGATTTTGAAAAATATTTTTGAAAAATGGACTTCATTTTTGGATTCTACACATCAAAAAATGGTTAGGGTGAATTTTTTGGATTTTTCTAACATATATGAATTTTTGATGAATAGTAAAATACAACAATTTAAGATAAATGCTAAATAATCGATTTTTTTAGCCATTGATGATGATTTGATGATGTAAGCCCAATTGATTCAAAATAAAAAGAATTTATTAATATTCTTGGTCCTGTAATACTTAATATTTCTTGTCTTGTGAAGAAATAAAAAACTAATGATTATAATATTATGAAAACCCTCCTCTCCTCCACTATAACCCCCCTCACTCCCTCTTATATTCACTACTCTCAATCCTTGTGCCTTGAAAATATTCTTCCCAAATCTATCCCCAAGCTCCTCCCCCATGTACAACATCCCCTAGACACTTAAAAATACCAAAACCTATCTCTTTAATAGGTTCTCAAAAGAGATAAACTCAAGAGGTAAATTCCTCTTTCAAATTCCTTTATCTCTTTTAAGTTATTTTATTTTCTAGTTTCTTTATTCACCTCCCTTCACCCAAATAGTATGATAACTCTAGTAACATACATGTATTGAAATATTTTTATTCTAATGGGATATTTCATTATCATCTCTTCTTTCACCATCTTTTATTGGAAAGAAATGGAAACACCGTTTGAGATGTGTAAATTTAACTGAATCAAGGAAAACAGTTTATCAATTTCTTTTGTCATCTTTAATTCTGGTCATGAAACCATTTTTGTTATCTTTGAACTAGATTATTATATATGTAATATATCATAGTTAAGGTTCTGTAATCCTTTTGTAAAAATGGTATTATGTTATAAAGAAAAACATGTTCATTTTAATCAAACCCACCGATTACCAAAAATAGTTTTCACTAAGATTTTATATAATAACTCATCTTCACTCCAAATAACTGAATGAATTTTTTATAACCATGTAATCTTCTGTATTTTCACTAATAATATAAAACTTCAATTATGGACACCTAATTTCTTCTTACATGTTTACTCGAATATGAATATAAGTGAACCTATCTTTAAAAACCAAGCAAGAAACCAGACCCGAACAATGAAATTAAACCTCATAACCAATCAAAATTGTATTGAATGAAATTAAAAAGGAAATAAAAAATATTTTACATATATATGAGTTTCTTGAATTGTCAATAAATAAACCTAATTTGTTTATTCAGGTCATTAAAAAAAGTGGAGAACACCATCATATTTAAGGTTTGGGATCCTCTCCATTTCTCTCTTAATCAATATTGTCCTCTATGCTATGAATTTTTATGGTTAATACCAAATTATGGGTTATGTTTTATAACCTCCCCATAATTCCCTCATGTTTTTTAAGTGATGAGAAACCCCTTATCTCTCTCATAAAGCACTCTTAGGTACACCCGACACCATGCCTGTAAGAACCTGGATCTTCTTTTCATGTATGTTTTTCTTTTCTGGTGTTTTTGAGGAAATTGAGGAGTTTCTGGAAATTTTTGAAGTACATGCAATGTAATTTATGAGTACACGCCATGTACTCGGTTACCGCGGGTAGCCATGTGCTGGCCGTGTAGCGGCCTTGCACACGGCCAGGTGCGGTGACCTGGAGGCCGCCTAAAGCGGGGCTTGGTAATGGTAAGTACAAGCCAAGTACTTCAAAAGTACACGCCGTGTACATTCTTTTTTTTTCATTAAATGCACCAGGGTTACGTCTAATTTCCAGAAAGGCCTTCTTCTTGACCTAGTTTGTCCGAGAGCACCCGTACGACTATGATCCTTCTCCGAGCCCCCGAGCGAGCATCCGATCTCTGATTTGACCACCGTCGATTGTGTTGGGATCACCTTGGTAATATATTTCCTATGTTAGAGCTTCGTTTCATGATTCCTCCTCCTTATAAAGTTATACTCCATTGAACATTTTAGAAGTTTTTGTAGATCTACGATGTTCCTGGGAGATTCAAGGATTGAGGTTCACGTATAGAGATCTCCCAACACCGAGGTAGGTAGTTTGTGCCTTTCCATTGAAAGTCTTTGAGTAATACGTGAAATTTTGTCTAATAACCTTGAATGGGGTATTGCGAGTTTACTATTTTAACCACGTTAATTGCCTGTCATGCTTGTATACTTGAGTAGAGGTTAATTGAATGTGAATAGGGTTGATTTCTATGCTTTGGAAGTGTTTTCCCATGCATGTTCTGTTTATGACCGTTTGGTCCTATTTAGCCTGTTAGGATTCCTTGATGTTTTCTCATGCCTAGTACTATAGGATGGAGTGAATATTTGATCTGACATGCTTGATATGCTGCAGACTATTTAGCAAAGTAGTTCTTGATGTTTACTTTGTCCGTATTGCATTGCTTTGCTCGTTTGACTTACACAGGGCCGTGAGAACTTGGTGTAGTAGACTATAAGGGGAATTGACCGTGTGATCTTTCTAAGAGAGTCTTTATCTATTTTGAGTATAAGGGGAATTGACTATGTGAGCTTCCTCAGAGAGTCTTTATCAAATTGACTATAAGGTGAATTGACTAAGAGTGCTTCCTCAGAGAGTCTTTGTTATATCCTCGTAAATTGAACCAGAGGGGTAGATTGTGTGTGCTTTCCAGAGGGTGGCTTGTGTTGCTAGGTAGGACCAGAGGGGATAGGCTGTGAGAACTTCCCAGAGTGTTACTTGTTTTTTTCATGCTTGATACTTTTTTACTTGATATATGAAACTGAATTCTTTGAAACTGTAGGATTGGATACTGATGAGTACTTCCATGTTTACTGCCTTCTTTTGTTTATTACCTTCCATATATTCACTGACTGTTAGGAACAGATCTTGTGGTGGTTTCCTACTGGGATTTAGTGTCACACCCTGGTTGGGATATGCTTTTGGGCCCAAAAAGATTATATTGATGCAGATATACATAAGGGAAAACACCCTTCTACTACAGGTAATTGAGTGCTGTGGAGATGGAGAGCATGGGACCAAGATGAGGTTTGTTATGCTAAGGAACTATAATCTGTCTTTATTTTGTAATTTGGTTTAGTACTGTTTGTATTTCAGCATTGTGATTTGTTTGGTTACTTTCCTATACATATGTATCATGCATCATTCATATATACATGTGTGCTCCAGTAGTTTCTTTCATCAGTCTTCCGCTGTTTACTATTGTTTAGTATGTTTATTGCTTCTGCTATTGTATATCTATTTTTCTTCCACTGTGTTACTCTTCCAATGAGGTCATAGTTTCCCCACTATCACACCCAAGGCCCTGACTGCTATTCGGAAGCCTCTGGCATTCGAGGAAATGCACTTGAGGCCATGTGACCAACCGGGTACGGGGTGCCTCTGGGTGGCTTCCAGAATCAGGATGTTACAAAGTGGTATCAGAGGGATTTTTTCTCCGTGACTTACTATTTGGAGACTATATCTAGGTATAGGAAGGTATAGGTACTTGGTAATAAGCTGTGCCGGGGAGTAGATAACTCATGTACAGGGAAAATCCAATCTACCTCGTTTAATTCAATTATTCTGGTTTTTCAATTTTACAATTGATTTGATTTCACCATTGGGTGATTCACATGTTTTGCGCTGTTATTATTTATGTTATTAAGGTTCTATTTCTGTTGCAACCCGATGAGATGAGGGTGTTCCATCTCATGCATCATATAAGAACATGCTAGAAATCACATGTCGTGCATTCTTTCCATGCCGTTTAGGGTGCATTAGCGATTGCGTGTTGTTGTGATAGATGTTGTTCTAGATATGCATGTTGTTGTGATATATGCCTTGATATAATACCTGTTGTTTGATAGGGTATTCTTTTGTGTAAGGTTTTGTTTGAATGGACGCCAAACTTTTTTCCTTGAGGTGTTATGGGCCCTCATGGATCAGAATTTGGTGGATCATTGCCTTGTTATGCTTGTATAGGACATGTATAATATGCCAAGCTTTAATTCTTGGGGAGTATGGGCCCTCACAGATCAAAATTTGACACTTAAATGATTGTTTCGGTGTTTTTCTGGGATCCAGAGTAGCTTCTGAGGCTTAGTGTCTGAAAAAATCCAGAATACACGCCGTGTAGTTTTGAATACACGCCATGTGTTTTTCTATTCAAGAAGAAACTGTTTTTCTTAGGTACACGTTGTGTACTCTATGTACACACCATGTAGTCTCTAACCATGTGACTAGCTATGTGGGCAGAGACACGGGGTTGGGAAATCCTTTGGTACACATTGTGTCCATCTGGAACACGCCGTGTATTATATCTAGTGTACTCTGTCGTGTAATGAACAACACGGGTCGGAAAAATCTTCGTAGTACATGCCGTGTCCATAGGTAACACGTCGTGTAGTGTGTGCCATGTATCCGGTCGTGTCAGTAACAACAAAGTTCGGTGAAGCTCATCTATTACACACCATGTCTGGAGAGAACATGCCGTGTAGTATTCTTCTAGGAGAACCGTGTGGGTTAGCATGTAGAAGGACTCGAGCAGGGGAAGAGGATTCAAGTACACGCTGTGTGTTAGGACAACCCTCCGTGTATCGCGTGTTACACGACCAGTTGTGGTAGGAGTACACAACCATGTGAAAGGATTAAGGGAACACACCGTGTAGACTATATACACACCATGTAGTCTTGTTTTAGAAACTTAAATTCCTTCCCTCTCTTGTTCCCATATTACCCTTATAGGTTTCAGTCTATATTAATCTTGATATGAGGTGTGCACAGGACCTTGCAGAGTCATGCCACCGATACGTCTTCTAATTGTACGCAAGTTATAGGATGGTGATCAGACACCAGATATGGATGATCAGGGACTGCCGACAAATCCTCCAGTTGTTCGAGTCTTGGAATCAATAGTTATACATGACACATGTGTCGGTGCACAGTTCAGGGAGTGATTTCTAAGGATGATGCAGACCTTCCAGGGAGCAATGACTCCTGCCCCATCGATGGCATAATTTACTTGGGTCTTTCAGCAGCAGCATCCTCCAACTTTCTTAGGGGATGGAGGACCCTAGGCTGCAGAGTCATGGCTAGAAGCCCCGTTGACGATCTTTGAGCATTTGGAGATGTAACACACCGACCCCTCTAGACTAGAGACGGTCTATTGCTTGTGATATTGGAATGGTTAGAAGGAATGAAAATCCCAAAGTAACGATCATATTAGTAGTCTTGAGGAAACTAGATACATATAAGTAACACAAATTACATTGAAAAATGTTACAAGATACAATACATAACAAAACTAAAAACTGCAACCACATGAACTCAATAAATGACCTTCTATCTATCAAATGTTGAAGGTAAACAATGAAAGGGGTGATATCAAATTCTCAATAATGGTTACAAATAGCATAAGCATGAATACAATAATAAGTGAATCATAATCAATATGACATAATCAATATGGCATAGTGAATAAATGAAAAACTCACGCCATTAATAAACTGAGAATGAAACTGCATCCATAGATTTTGTCATAGTGAAAACCTCATGGATAGTAAAAATAGATAATGAATAAAGAGAATGATTATTAATTGGACATCATGTATCTAGCACATGAAACCATAATACCATAAAAATGGTTTAGTTCTATGGGCAGAAACCCGTCTCTTTTTTGGAAACAAACTCGAAGGGTTTGTCACCAAACTGATTTTTCTCATAAGACCTACCGATGCATCGAGGGGATGTAGTGGGCTCCACCCACTACTACACGTCCAAAGAATTATTTATACATTGGTTCAATATAAGAGAAATATGACTTTTCAATATCTGTATAGATTAGAGTATAAGGATTCATCAATATGGTTATAATTAAAATAACTTTCCAAATAATCACTGTATATAAAATTGAATACGGTTTAGACAAAAAACATATCCATGATATGAGATTATGGATATTTAATATAAATATAATTTCAAATGAAAAGTGATCTAAAATGGGCATTTGGTACCCCACATAAGGATTATGAGGTGCACAATATGAAGTTAGTCACAACAAAATAGTAGTTGAGACAAAGTCTCTTACCACAATGTAATCGATCGAATCATATGAACAGAACTTAATAAATCTCAAATTAATTATTTAATAACATTAATATAAATAGAATCATGTTATTATATATAAAATGGAAGTACACATATACTACATACAAGAAATAAGTGACAAACAATGAAAATCTCATAGAAATGAAAGTGAGATGAGAAACCCCTTACAAACATTTCGGTATGGTAATGAGTGTTATTACGAGGGATTAATGAGAGGTAAAGGGGTATTAAATTATTTATATGTAACAAGGAAAGTATGGGGGAGGTGAAAAAACATACCCCATCATTTGGAATTAAAAATAAAAGGGCACAACATAGGAAAGATTCTTGAACAAAAGTGAGAGAGAGAATCCCTTACTTTATGCTCGAAGGTGTTGTTGTTTGTTCTTAATAACCTGAATAATAAAATTTAGCTTCATTAATTAATAATTAAAGAACCTAAAAAACATTTAATTGATATGGTATAACCTTATTAAGTTCATTAATGTCTTTTTTAATGGTTTTATGAGATTCAATTTTATTATTTTGGAAGCATTTTCTTACTTGGTTTCATGATTTGTTTACTTGTATTCATGAATGGAAGTTCATTTGAAATGTGGTTAAAAATACAAAACTGTTAATATAAATTATTAGTGAAATTAAATAGATATAAATGATCTTATAATTATTCTGTTTATATACCATGAGGATGACTCATCCTATGAGTTAAAAATAAACGTTTGGATTTGACTTGGCGGTTTTGTGCACAATAAACATGTTTTGTATTATTATTCCATATTATGAATGTGTAATGATCAAAGAACATTATTCAAGATAAGATACATATATTATGACCTGGTTCAACCATTTAAAAGGTTTCATGACCAGTATTGAAGATAAAAATGAAAAATGAAAAATTGTTTTCCTTCAGTGTGATAAATTTACACATCTCGAACGGTGTTTGCATTTATTATATAAAAGGAGGGGAAAAAGAGATATTATGATGAAATATTATATTAGCACAATGAAAATTAAGTACATGTAAGGTACTGGAATTATCATGGAATTTTTATGAGGGGAGGTGAGAAGGGAGAACAAAAGAATGGAACTTTGTAAAAGAAATTGAAAGAAAAGAGAAGGAAGGTTCACCTCGTGAGTACTCCTCCTTGAGAATCTCTTCAAGGCCTTTGTTTTTGGCCTTTTGGGGAGACCAGTAGGTCTTGGACGTGTAGAGAGGGCTTGGAGAGAGTATTTTACTGAATATTGGCAAGGAAAAAGTCTTGAGATGAGTGAAGAGAAGAGGGAGTGAAGGGGGGGGGGGTTTATAATAGAGGAGAGAAGAATTTTCTTAATATAAAATTCATTAATTTATTATTTCTACATAAGACAAGGAATGGTGAGTATTCCATGACCAATAATAGTAATTTTATCATGTGAATCTGAATCAATTGGGCTTACATCAACATATCATAATCAATGACTCAATTAATCCATTATTTAGCATTTATTGCGAATCATCGGAGTTTACTATTCATAAAAAATTTAAGTATTTCAAAAAAATACAAAAAATTCACCCTAACCATTTTTTGACGTGTATAATCCAGAAATGAAGTACATTTTTCAAAAATAATTTTATAAATATTATTAATTACATATGTAATTAAAATAATTCTTTAATCGGAAAATATAAACACTTAAAATATCCATCTTCATTTTTAAGGTGCCTAAATTTATTTATACATTCAAGGGAATGGATAACATTCATAAGAGTCATATTACTATTAACAAGGGTAAGTAACTATTCATAAGGGTAATTAACTATTCATAAGGGTAGGTTACTATTCATAAGGGTATGTTACTATTCCCTGAAAATTATGTTAATTCTATCAGACTCTAATTATCATCTTGATCACAATCGTGTATGTTATATTTTTAAAATTCAAATCACAGAGTTGACAAATTTATGTTTTATGGATATGTTATGGCTATCTCCTATACGTAACCATGTTTTTTTTTCCCTAAGGCACAATGATTCTTGAAATATAGGCTATAACTAGAATGTATTTAAGAGAAACATACCATAAAATGTTTAGGGTGCTACATTATTCCCTCCTTCAGAAATTTCGTCCTTGAAATTTTATGTATGATACTCACCAAAAATATGTGGGTGATTATTTTTCATAACATCCTCAGGTTCCCATATTGCTTCCTCCCTATTCTGGTTTCTCCAAAGAACCTTTACTAGACAAGTTATCCAATTTCTCAATACCTTCTCCCATTGTGTCAAGAATCCCGATAGGATTTTCACAGTATGAAAAATCAGGTTCCAGTTCAATTTCTTCATATGTGAGTACATACGTTGGGGCTGGCATGTATTTCGTTAACAATGACGCATGGAACACATCATGAACTCTAGAGAGATTTGGTGGCATCACTAAATGGTAAGCTACAACTTCGATTCTTTCTAGAGTTTTAAATGGTCTGATGTACCTGGGGCTCAATTTCCCTTTCTTACCAAATCTTAAGACACCCTTCCATGGAGATACTTTCAAAAATACATGATCTCCCACTTGGAATTCTAATTCCTATCTCCTATTGTCAGAATAACTCTTCTTCCTACTTTGGGCTGATTTAATATGGGATTGTATCTTCTTCACCTTTGTTATGGTCTATTTAATAAGTTCTAGGCCTATAAGTTTCCTCTCACCAACTTCGTCCCAACATGTTGGAGTTTGACATATCTTTCCATATAATGCTTCATATGGAGCCATTTGAATACTAGAATGGAAACTATTGTTGTATAAAAATTCCACAAAAGGAAAGTATTGATCCCACATACCTTGGAAGTCAAGAGAACATGAGCTTATCATATATTCTAAAGTTTGAATAGTCTTTTTAGACTGCCCATCAGTTTGGGGGTGATAAGCAGTACTCATACGAAGCTCAGTATTCAAAGCTTTCTGGAGACTTTTCTAGAATTTTGATGTAAACCGGGGATCTTGATCAGACACAATTGATAGAGGTGCACCATGATGTCTTAAAACTTTATTAATATAATGTATTTCCAGGCACTCAAGCAATAAATTCTATCTTATAGGAATAAAATGTGATGATTTTGTGAGACGATCAACAATTACCCATATTCCATCATTCCTTATAGGTGTCCTCGGTAGTCCCGTGACAAAATCCATCATAATGTTATCCCACTTCCACATAGCAATTTGTAGAGGCTGCATCACTCTTTTGGGACGTTGTCTCTCTGCCATCACTTGTTGACAAACTAGACACCTTGACACTTAGTCAACAATCTCTCTCTTCATATTATCCCCCCAAAAATGTTCTTTCAGATCTCTATACATCTTTGTGCTACCTGGGTGTATAGAGAAATTAGAGCTATGAACATCGTCTAATAGTTCCATTTTTATCTCAGGTACGGATGAGACACATAAACTCTTCCCAAATTTCAAAACTCCATCTTCATACATGAAGTTAGCCAGTCTTCCATCCTTAACTGTATTAATTTTCTTGTGCAGATTCCCATCATCAGATTGAGAGCTTTTTATCTTCTCTAGTAAATATGGTTTTACAATCATTTGGAAGAGGAGTGATGTTTCCCCTTCCTTAAATTTTTTCATATCCATATTTAGTAGATCCATGAATATAGGATCTCTTTTAATCCTCATTTGAGTCATAAGGCCATGATCTTTCCTGATTAATGCATCTGCCACCTTATTCGCCTTTCCTGGGTGGTAGTGTATTGAACAATCGTAATCTTTGAGTAACTCGTGCCATCTTATTTGCCTCATGTTGAGTTCGTTTTGTGTGAAAATTTATTTCAAAATCTTTTGGTCTGTATAAATCTCACATCTCTCTCCGTAGAGATAATGCCTCCATATTTTCAAAGCAAAGATTACGACTGCTAACTCAAGATCATGAGTTGGAATTTTTTTCTCACGAGTCTTCAACTGTCTTGATGCATAAGAAATAGTTTTTTTTTGCACAAGGACGCAACCCAGTCCATTCTTTGATGCGTCACTATATATTAAAATTCCATCACTTTCAGATGGAAGAGTCAAAATTGGAGCATTGACCAATCTTCTTTTCAATTCTTCGAAGCATTCTATACATTATTTTTTCCACACAAACATAACTCCTTTATAATGGATTGTAATGAAAATGTGAATTATCCTAAGCATATCCCCCAGGTTTATCGTAACCAAGAGTGCAACAAGTCCCGTTGTCGTGCACCAGTTTCCATTCGAGTCTAGCTCAAAGTGATGTTTTCGGGTTTTACCCCTAGATACATCTATGCAAGAGCCTCATCTACCTACTCATATCTAGACAGGGATGTATTTTCTAGAAATATTCACATAATTTATTCCTTACGAAAATACCAGGACATTCTTGTACATTTATCCTCAACTACTACATTAGGGCTTTGTTCCCTACCATATATTTCCTACTCTAGTTTCCAAGTTTCCTACTAAACTTCCTCTGATACCAACTGTAACACCCTAACCCCTCTAGACTAGAGTCGGTGCATTACTTGTGATATTGGTATGGTTAGAAGGAATGAAAATTCATAAGGAACGATCAGTTTATTATTTTTGAAGAAACTAGATACATATATGTAACACAAATTACATTGAAAACGGTTACAAGATACAATACATAACAAAACTAAAAGTTGCAACCACATGAACTCAATAAATGACCTTCTCTTCATCACCTATTGAAGTTAAAAAATGAAAGGGGTGAGCTAAAACATTCAATAAGGGTTAAAAATAGCGGAATAATGAATTAAATAATAAGTGAATCATAATCAATATGACATAATCAATATGGCATGGTGAATAAATGAAAAACTCATGCCATTAATAAACAGAGAATGAAAATACATCCATAGATTCTGTCATAGTGAAAAAATCATGGATAATAAAAACTAATAATGAATAAAGAGAATTATTATTAATTGGAAATCATGTATCTGGCACATGAAACCATAATACCGTAAAAATGATTTAGATCTATGGGTAGAAACCCGTCTGATTTTAAGAAAAAAACTCGAAGGGTTTGTCACCAAACTGATTTGTCTCATGAGACCTACCGATGCATTGAGGGGATGTAGTGGGACCCAACTTCCACTAAATGTACAAATAATTATTTATAAATTGATTCAATACAAGATTAATATGCCTTTTTAATATCTGTATAGAGTATAGTATACAGATTCATCAATATTTCCATAATTAAAACAACTTTCCAAATAAGCACCGTATGTAAAATGGTATACAGTTTAGTCAAAAAACATATAAATGATATGAGATTATGGATACTTAATATAAATATAATTCAAATGAAAAGTGATCTCAAATGGGCAGTAGGTACACCACATAAAGATTATTAGGTGCACAATACAAAGTTAGTCACAACAAAATAATAGTTGAGACGAAGTCTCTTACCACAATGTAATCGGTCGAATCATATGACCATAACTTAATAACTCAAAAATGAATTATTTAATAAAATGAATATAAATAGAATCATTTTATTAGATATAAAATTGCAGAACACATATACCACATACAAGAAATAAGTGATGAACAATGAAAATCTCACAGAAATGAAAGTGAGATGAGAAACCCCTTACAAACATTTTGGCTTTGTAATGAGTGTTATTGCGAGAGATTAATGAGAGGTAAATGGGTATTAAATTATTTATATGTCACAAGGGAAGTATAGGGGAGGTGAAAAAACATACCCCATAATTTGGAATTAAAAATAAAAGGGCACAACATAGGGGGGATTCTTGAACAAAAGTGAGAGAGAGGAACCCTTACCTTACACTCGAAGGTGTTCTTGTTTGTTCTTAACGACCTGAATAATCAAATTTAGATTCATTAATTAATAATTCCAAAACCTAATAAACATGTAATTGATATTTTATAACCTTATTAAGTTTATTAATATATTTTTTGATGGGTTTAAGAGATTCAATTTTATTGTTTTGGAATCATTTTCTTACTTGGTTTCATGATTTGTTTACTTGTATTCATGAATGGAAGTTCATTTGAAATGTGGTTAAACAACCAGAATTGTTAATATAAATTATTAGTGACATTAAAGAGATATAAATTATCTTATAATGATTCTAGTTATATACCATGTGGATGACTCATTCGATGAGTTAAAAATAAACGCTTGGATTTGACTTGGCGGTTTTGTGCACAATAAACTTGTTTTGTATTATTATTCCATATTGTGAATGTGTAAAGATACCAAAACATTATTCAAGATAATATATATATATTATGACATGGTTCAACCATTGAAAAGGTTTCATGACCTGTATTGAAGATTTTAATGCAAATTGAAAACCCATTTTCCTTGAGTGTGATAAATTTACACATCTCGGACGGTGTTTGCATTTATTGTATAAAGGGGGGGGGGAGAGATTATGTTGAAATATTACATTATCACAATGAAAATACAATACATTTAAGGTTCTTTAATTATCATGGAATTTGGATGAGGATAGGTGAGAAGGGAGAACAAAAGAATGGAACTTTGTAAAAGAAATTGAAAGAAAAGAGAAGTAAGGTTCACCTCGTGAGTACTCCTCCTTGAGAATCTTCTTAAGGCCTTTGTTTTTGGAATTTTTGTGATACCAATAGGTCTTGTACGTGGGGATAGGGCTTGGGGAGAGTATTTGGTAGAATATTGGTAGGTAAAAAGTCTTCAGAGGAGTGAAGAGAAGAGGGAGTGAAGGGGGTTTTTATAGTGGAGGAGAGAGGAGTTTTCTTAATATAAAATTAGTTAATTTATTATTTCTCCATAAGACAAGGAATAGTTAGTCTTCCATGAAAACGAATTGTAATTTTGTCATGTGAATCCAAATAAATTGGGCTTACATCAGAATATCATCATCAGTGACTCAATTAATCCATTATTAAACATTTATTGTGAATCATCAGATTTTACTATTCATCAAAAATTTAAGTTTTCAAAAAAATACAAAAACTTCACCCGAACCATTTTTCGACCTGTAGAATCCAAAAAATGAAGTCCATTTTTCAAAAATAATTTTCTAAATATGATTAATTAAATATTTAATTTGAATTATTATTTAATTGAAAAATATAAACACTTAAAATATTCATCTTCATTTTTAAGGTGCCTAAATTCATTTATACATTCAAGGGCATGGATACCATTCATAAGATTCATATTACTATTCATAAGGATATGTTAATATTTATAAGGGTAGGTTACTATTCATAAGGGTAGGATACTATTCACCGAAAATTAAGTTAATTCTATGAGACTATAATTATCATCTTGATCACAACCATGTATGTTAGATTTTTAAAATTCAAATCACAGAGATGAAAAATTTATGTATTATGGCTAGGTTATGGATATATCCTATAAGTAACCATGTTTTATTCTATATAGGCTCTATGATTTTTGAAATATAGGCTATAACTAGAATGTATTTAAGAGAAACATACCATAAAATGTTTGAGGTGCTACAGGAGATGCCTCTAGAGAGGAGGGTCTAGCTCGCTACTTACATGATATGAGACTCCGTCAAGAGGTGGTGGGATGTGATCTCACAGGTGGGACACCAGTGGAATATGGTTTGAGTTGAGTTTCAGCGCATTTTATACGATTACTTCTAGCCAGAGATGTTGAGGGCCAATTGAGCCCAAGAGTTTATAAGTCTGGAGCATTGCACTCTTTCTGTTATGGAGTATTCTTCTCGCTTCACCGAGTTGTATTGCTTTACACCCTTTTTAGGGGGAGATGAGTTGTTACTTGCATGGAAGTATAAGGATGGTCTCTGGCAAGAAATTCAGGCTTAGGTGAACATCTTCAGGTTGACTTCGATATCCTCTATAGTCAACCAGGTACTGATCAAGGAGCATAATATGAGGGATTATGGATATGTGGGACGGGGTGCTTTAGGATCCAGGGTTAGTGCTGGCCGATAGCTGGAAGCACCGTAGGGAGACTGCATGAGGAGATCTGAGTAAGCGGGATGCATCTTCTGGTATCCAGGTGGTGTGCTACTAGTGCGGGAAGAGTGGGCATAGGAGGCCAGAATGCCTGAGGGACCCAATGGAGTACCGATCTTGCGGAAAGATGGGTCATCTTCAACGTTTCTGTCGGATCTTCTCACCAGTAGCTGGTGACAAGGGATCTTCTATGACTCTGCGTTTAGGAGAAGCACCACTAGTTACTCCTCAGTTAGGGAACTGAAGTTATTCAGGCCGTTTAGGGTGAGGTGGAGGTTGTGGTTGTGGTAGCCAGTCTCCAGGGTTTCAGCGACAACAAGGGGAATCGGCTCAGAGTGGTCCGGTAGGGTCATAGGGTTGCGGTGTAGGACAGAATTTTGCAGTAGAGCAGACCTTGTAGGAGACGGATCCCAGACCCTCTACTGTTCAAGGTATGATTCTAGTTGCCTCAGTTATAGCTTCTTCTCTTTTCGATATAAGGGATTCTCATAGATTTATATCTGTTTCTCTTGCGGAGATCCTTGGGATCTGCATCTTTTTATCTTATGGTATCTTGATGCAAGAAACTTCGTTGGGGACTAGAACGACTAGTGTGCATCAGTTTAAGGAGTTCCCTCTAGAGGTTGGTGGATGTCACTTCTTATGGGACCTCTATGTCCTAGAGATGACATGCTATGAAATCATTCTCGGGATGGACTGGTAAGTTCCTTTCCAGGCTTTTATCGATTACTATAATCATAGGGTAAGTTTCACATCACCTGGGGGCGGATCTTTTTTTCACAAGGGCGAATGGGAAGTACAGGTGAGTAGAGAAGGACCCCAGCACCAAGGGTTGGGAGGAGTTACCGCTCAGATTTCTAGTATATATCTATATGACCAGGGGACTTCACAGTTAGACATTCCTCCAGTGGTGGATCATTTTAGGGACATCTTTCCAGAGGACTTTTCAGGTTTGCCTCCGGAGAGAGAGGTGGAATTTTCTTTTGAGATTGTGCCAAGAGTGGCACCGGTGTCCATTACTCCTTATAGGATGGCTACACTAGAGTTGCAAAAGCACAAGAAGTAGTTGGAGGAGTTGTAGGATAAGGGTTTCATCCAACCCAGTACTTCTCCTTGGGGTTATCCTATCCTGTTTGTGACGAAGGAAGACAATACCCTTAGTCTTTTTGTGGATTATTGGAAGCTGAACCAGTTGACAGTCAAGAACCAATATACCTTGACGAGGATTGATGATCTCTTTGATCAACTTCGAGGAGCCAGAGTGTTCTTGAAGATTTACTTGAGATAAAATTACCATAAGTTGCGCGTTAGACCATCATATGTACCTCTTACGGACTTTCAGAGCATGTATGGTCTATAAGAGTATGTGGTTATGCCGTTCGGTCTCACAAACGCGCCTGCAGTCATCATGGCACTGATGAACCGAGTGTTCCATCTGTTCTTGTATTCTTTCATGGTAGTCTTCGTGGATGATATCTTGGGGTACTATCAAACTCGACATGACCATGCTACCCATCTTGAGATCGTTCTGAGTACACTGAGAGAGCATCGGTTATATGCTAAGCTCTCAAAATGCCACTTTTGGATGTACCAGATTCACTTCTTGGGTCGTGTTATCTCAGAGAAAATAGTATCGGTAGACCCAGAGAAAGTGAGAGCAGTAGTTTCCTGGGAGTAGCTAAATAATTTATTTGAGGTGCAGAGTTTTCTAGGGTTGGATGAATACTATAGACATTTCATACATGACTTTTCATGTTTGGAAGCACCATTGACAGGTTTGACCAAGAAGGTTTCAAAGTTATTGTGGTCAGGTTCTTGTGAGTCATTCTTTCATGAGTTGAGAGGGTGTTTGACTTCAGCACCGATACTAGTATTTCTAGAGCTGGTTAAGGTCTATACTGTTTACTGTGATGCCTCATGTATAGGTTTGGGAGCTGTGCTTATGCAGGGGGAAGGGGTCATTGCGTACGGGTCTCGACAGTTGATTCCACATGAGAGGAACTACCCGAAACATGATCTTGAGTTGGTTGTTGTTGTTCATGCCTTATGTTGTTGGAGAAATTTCCTTCTAGGAGATAATTTTGTGGTTTTCACCGACCACAAAGGTCACAAGTACATTTTCACTCAGCGTGATCTGAATTTGAGACAGTGAATGTGGGCTGTGTACATTCAGTCCTTTGACATTGATCTTGCCTATACGCCTGGGAAAGGAAACACTGTGGCTGGTGCATTGAGAAGGAGGACATAGATACATGTAGTTCAGGAGGCCAACTATAACGCCCCGACCCCAGTTACCCAGAGTCGGTGCATTGTTACATAATATTGGCATGATCACAAAAGATCAAATCTCAAAAGGCCGATTAGTTTAGTTTCCTTAGAAACACTAGATATATTCATAAGTCTTACATTACATCATAAAGTAAACAAAACTACAACAACATATTGTATTCATATCCCCTCATACTATCCCTACAGTTCATTCATAAAATACCTCTCCACATCCTGGAAAAAATAAAAGCTTGAAAGAGGTGAGCTTAAATGCTCAGTAAGGATAATAATATAGCGGAAAATTTCATAAATAATCATAAATATTTAAGGCAATGTATAACTAAAACAAAAGCCTTTTAAACTTGAACATCAACATAATATGGCATAGATAAAATGAAATAATTCCATTTACTTATTCACATGGATATTCTACTAGTCTAATAATCACATGCAATATCAATAAACACTTTCATAATAATGATGGAATGCATAATGCTAGACTATCATAACCACATAGTCAAGGCCTTATGCCAAGACTAAAAATATGATTTTGTCAAGGCCTTGTACCAAGACAATAGTTTGTCTCATGAGACCTATTGATGCATTGAGGATATATAGTGGGCTCCACCCGTCACTTACTAAGTCCAATGCATTCTTCATATGAAAAGGTTTAAACATAACATAAACATTTGTATTGAAACTAGCATACAAAATGTCAACAATTTATCCATAAAACATGAATGGTATAAAAATAACACATCCACAGTCAAACATATCACAAAATACTCAATATAGTATGGAATTTTTGTATCTTAATAAATCAACTTCAAATAAACTTAAAATCCATCAAAGGATGTTGACATAGATGAAATCAAAACTATTTGAGAGAAATATCTCTTTTTTTTAAAGCATTTAAAAGTCACATAATTAAAACATTTACTTTGAAAATATTCTTATAAGCTTTTAAGGGAAGCTTAAACAATTTTATAACGGTGGAAAATAGCCGCACCCGCCGTATAAGTTAAAAAAAAGACATTCTTACCTTAATTTTGTCAAAAAGGTTAAAAAGGACCTTGTTTGGAAAACAATGGAAAGATTCCTTTATAAACATATTATAAAAAGTCAAACAAAGGTATAAATGACTTTAAACCATAGTCTAGTAACTAGTAAAAATGTTTTGAAATACATTTTTAAGAAACATGGATGTGGATGATAAGGAGGTCCGAGAAGATAATTATGTATAAACAACCTCAGATAATAAAGAGATTGTAAAATAAACCCTTACCTTGTACTTTTCCTTGGTAGAGGGTGTGTTAACCTTTTTTATAATAGTTAAAACATTTTTATTAAATTATACAATAATCATATACATAAATATGATATCATATATGATCTTTTAATATTTCTTTGTTAATAATATTTTAGTATTATCGTCATTTTGGGTGTTCACTTACTCATTTTCTTTTATATGTTTTGTTACATAAGCCATGTTTGTTATCCATAGGTTGTATCTTATTAATATACATAATGATATCAAGTCCTTAAACATTATTTTTAATCATAAAATGAAAATTAGTCTTGAATGGATAGGATGGGGAATGAATCTCATCACGTTCGTGGAGACGGTAGTCTGTGCGTACGCACGAGCGACAATATCATTCTTTTGATATTAAAATAATATATAATTGGATGGTATATAATATATACAGAATAATTATCATGTTATATTTATTATTTATATGAATTACACATCATTATTATACCCATCCAAATAATAATGTATTTAATAACAATTATACAACGATGTGGAGACGGTAAGTCGTACGTATGCACGTATGGTAACATGTCATTCAAAGGATGGATAGAATACTGAATATGGTTGTACCATATTTATAATAACATCAAATTATATAGAAGATACCGGAGTTATTGTTTTATAATAGAAATAACAAGGAAAGAAGAAGTGGAAGAAGAAAGGAACTTGAAAGAGGGTGGTGAAAACATTACATCTTCTTCGAGTTCTTTCTTTCGATTTGATCAAAAGGGATCCATAGGTTGTCTTTATGATCAAAATAAGGCCTCTAGGTTGAAGTTAGGGAAGTTGAGATAATATTTGGGTAGGTTTTGGCCGAACCAAAAGGCTTTGAAGGTGTGAAATTGAGAGAAGGGGGAGTGCCATTTTATAAGAGGGGTGAGGGGCACCTTAGGAAAAGCTAGAAATATTATTTTATAATAAATTCATATTCGGTTTCTAATGGATCCAAAGTAGATTATTTAAAGTTTAAGGTGATTATAGGTTGAAAACCACTCAAACAATATGTATTAGATAGGTTTGGGTCACTATATTAACTTTATCGTTTTGATTTAACTCTTAGTTAAATAGTTTGACATTTACCATGTCTCTTTGTATTTTTATATTATATAGTTAATAAACATACTATATACTTCCAAGAAACCCCCAAGTGGTCCATTAAGGATATAACTATCATTATATAAGTATTTTGGCTGAACCTTAGATTTTTATGAATATAATATCAAATAAAAATATAATATTTGTTTTAAAAACTCCTTTATGTCAATTTTGACACTATTTAATAATTGATTTTTTTAAAGTCTTAACAACTTTATAAATTCAATAAAAATTAATTTAAGTAATCCTAACATGTCATATTAACCTATAAATGTTTTTGACGTCATCAAAACTTTCAAATTATATTTATTTTAACATTTATAATACCAATTATTTGATTCTTTCATTAATAAGGAAAGTACTCCATCATTATTGTGTCATAAATAAATTTAATTATTAAATGTCTAAAAAGTAAAAATAAAATCCCATTATGTAGGAAATCGTTTTATTTTTCTAATTAATATTTATATTCAAAAATATAACATATATTACCCTATGTAATTTTTTTCTTCTTCTAAAACATATATGCTTATGTCAATTTTTGTATTTACATTAACTTAATTAATATAAAGTGTCATTATCACTTACAAGTGGCTCCATGGGGTCCTTAAATCGACCCAAATATGACCATTGTTGGAAAGTATCAACCAATAGGGTTAGGACACGTTTTAGGGTAATTTAATATTATTATAATATTATTTTTTACCCTTATTTACCAGATTTCCCCATTAACCATGGTAAAAAATATTTACCGGAGTAATTATTCAAAATGTCTAAAAATAAAAGTAACCTATTTAACCAATTTTGACCTCCTTATTCTAAATATGAAATCCATTTTTTTAAATTCAAAACATAGAAGTGGAAGAAATTAATTTAAAATTAATTCTCGTGGTTAAAACAACAATCGTGTTTTTATGAAATAATAACTATCAAAAGATTGACACTTGTTTATGTCCAGTTTAAATATGAAATTGTGTCTAATGACCAAAATTGGATTAAATGTTAAAAATATAATCTAATTATACTTTAAAACCACTCAGTAGTATAATTTATCACTATAAATTATTTTGATTAAAAAAATTGTTTTTAATTAAAGTTTAGTATTTTTCACTATTCATAAAAAATTGGAATTTCTCAGAAAAACACCAGATATTCATCCTAGGCTAATTTCGATATTAGAAATCCAAAAATGAAGTCCATTTTAAAAGATAAAATTTATATAATTTCAAAAAGTGGGTATTACTATTCATAATGGTTAGTTTGATTGGTTGCGGTGTGTTAGAATCTCAAAGTTGCGTACAATCCAATCTATTACATTATTCAAAGGGAAACGTACCGTGGAATATTGAGGTGTTACATTCTCCCCTACTTCAAATAATTTCGTCCTCGAAATTTCTTGAATATTACTACATAAAAAGACTCAGGTGGTTCTTCATCATAAGTTCCTACGGTTCCCACGTTTCCTCTTCCATGTTATGGTTTCTCCATAAAACTTGTACCAGACAAGTCATCCGGTTTCTCAGCACTTGTTCTCTGGTATCAAGAACCTTGACTGGCTCTTCGCAATAAGATAGATCGGGTTCCAATTCTAATTCCTCAAAGGTGAGTACATGCGTTGGGTCAGGCATGTATTTTCTCAACAGTGATACGTGGAACACATCGTGAACTTTGGAGAGATTTGGCGGTATTTCCAAACGGTAAGCTACAACCCAATTCGTTCTAGAATTTCGAAAGGTCCTATGTACCTGGGGCTTAAATTACCTTTCTTACCGAAACATATAACTCCCTTCCATGGATATACCTTCAAGAAAACACAATATCCTACCTAAAATTCCAAATCCTTCCTTCGGTTATCGGTATAGCTCTTCTTCCTACTTTGAGCTGCTTTGATGTGGTTTTTGATTACCTTTACCTTTCCCATCGTTTCCTCCACCAGTTCTGGGCCTATGAGTTTTCTTTCACTAGCATCATCCTAACAGGTGGGTGTGTGACATCACTTTCTGTATAACGCTTCATACGGTTCAATCTGAATACTTGAATGGAAGCTATTGTTACCGGAAAATTATACCATAGGTAAATATTGATCCCACATACCCTGAAAATCAAGTGAGAAAGATCTAAAAATGTATTCTAAGGTTTGAATAGTCTGTTCTGATTGTCTATCAGTTTGGGGGTGGTAGGCAGTGCTCAAACGAAATTCAGTATCCAGGTATTTCTGAAGACTTTTCCAGAATCTTGAAGTAAAACGGGGATCACGATCAGAAACAATCGATAGGGGTACTCCATGAAGTCTCACAACTTCATTAATATATAGCCTTGATAGAAGTTCAAGTGGTAGATCTTCTCTTATATAAAGAAAATGTGCTGACTTGGTAAGACGATCAACAATGACCCATATTTCATCATTATTTCTAGGAGTATTTGGTAGTCCCATAACAAAGTCCATAGTAATATTATCCCACTTCCACTCAGGTATGAGAAGATGTTGCATGACTCTTCCAGGCTGTTGCCCTCTAGCTTTAACTTGTTGAAAAACCATACATCTTGACACAAAATCCGAAATCTCCCTCTTCATGTTGTCCCCCCAAAAATGTTCCTTCAAATCTCTATACATTTTGGTGCTCCCAGGGTGTATAGAGAAATTGGAACTATGGGAATCATCCAACAATTCCCTTTTTAGATCAGGTATATCGGGAATACATAGTCTCCTCCCAAATTTCAAAATTCCATCTTCATACATAAAGTCACTCAATCTCCCATCTTTCACAGCTTTAATCTTCTTTTGAAATTACTCATCATCGGTCTAAGAACTCTTTATCCTTTGTAGTAAAGATGGTTTGACAACCATTTGAAAAAGTATTGATGTTTCAACTTCCATGGTAATTACCATATCCATCTTCACTTGATCCATGAAAATAGGATCCCTTTCAACTCTCATCTTGTTCAAAAATCCATGATCCTTTCTGCTCAAACCAGCTTCCACCTTATTTGCTTTCCCTAGATGGTAGTGTATCATGCAATCATAATCCTTGAGTAGTTCAAGCCATCGCCTTTGCCTCATGTTGAGTTCTTTCTATGAGAAAATATACTTCAAACTCTTATGATCGGTATATATATCACATTTTTCACCATAGAGATAATGTCTCTATATCTTCAAAGAAAAGATTACAGTAGCTAACTCAAGATCATGAGTAGGATAGTTTTGCTTATGAATTTTCAGCTGTTGTGACGCATAGGCAATACCCCTATCATTCTTCATAAGGACACAACAAAGTCCTTTCTTCGATGCATCACTATAAATAAAAAACCCATCATTCCTAGATAGTAGAATCAATATAGGAGCATTGACTAATCTTTTCTTCAGTTCTTCAAAACATTCTTCACACTATTTTGTACAAACAAATTTAACCCCTTTACGTGTGAGCTTTGTTAATGGGTTAGCCAACCGGGCAAAATTCTGGACGAAACGTCGATAATATCCAGATAAACCAATAAAAATGCGTACCTCAGTTATACTCCTTGGTACTGGCCATTATTGGATTGCTCTTGTCTTAGAAGGATCACCAGAGATTCCATCCTTAGAGACAATATGGAAAAGAAAAGAAATCTCCTGAAGCTAGAATTCACACTTTCTAAACTTCCCATATAATTAATGTCTTCTAAGAGTCTTTAGAATAATGCCCAAATGATTTTCATGATCCTTGTAGATTTTAGAATATACCAAGATATCATCAATAAATACCACTACAAATTCATCAAGATATTCCTTGAAAACTTTGTTCATTAGATCCATCAAAACAAAGGGTGCATTAGTCTGCCCAAAAGGCATTACTGTAAACTCATAATACCCGTACCTAGTTTGAAATTCTCTCTTCGGAATGTCTTCATTCTTTACACACAACTAATGATATCAATATTGAAGGTCAATCTTTGAAATGTATTTAGCTCCATGCAGTTGGTTAAATAAATTATCAATGCGAGGTTGGGGATACTTGTTCTTTATTTTTATAGCATTGATCTCCCTATAGTCGATACAGAACCTCATAGATCCATATTTCTTCTTAAAAAAAGATTAGGGGCTCCCTATGGAGAAACACTAGGGAGAATAAATCCATTATTACTTAATTCTTCTAGTGGTTTATTTATTTCCACTAATTCCACATTTTCCATTCTATATGGGGTCTTCCATATGGGCCTTGATCCAAAAATTAAATCAATGGGAAACTCAATTTCTCATTCTGGAGGATGTACAGGTAAATCCTCTGGAAAAACATCAACATATTATTTCACAATAGGTACATCCTCTATTTGAACATTCCGTTCCTCACCCACAGTTATTTCATTCTCTTCCTCCCTAATAATTTAATTTAGTTGAGCTACTGGGGGTGGATTAGGATAAGAATCAATTGGTAACGATTATGCTCTAAAGATATGGTTTTCTTTATCATCATAATCAATAATCATAACCTCCTTCTTACAATAAATCGTCACATCATGGTCCGAAATCCAATCCATACTGAGGATTATATCAAATTCAATCATAGCTATGACAATGAGATCAGCAAATATAGAACATTTATGTTCTCTAATGGGGACTGATTCACAAAACTGTGTTGCAATGATACTTCCCTTAGGAGTTTTGACTGACAAATCCCTTGTTAAATGAAATTAGAAATATCTAATTTTCATAGAAAACTGGGAATATATAAAACAATGCGATGATCCAGAATCAAATAAATCATTTTCTAAACTTGAGGAAACCATTAAATTAGCTTCCACCACGTCTTTCGGAGCTTCTAGCTCACCAGTGGTGATATCATAAGCTTGGCCTTGATCCCTTGGCCTTTTCTGAGGTATGTTCCCCTGATGCTCAGGAAATTCATTTTCATAATGTCCCATCTCCCTACAATTGTAGCATTGAACATCAGTAGCTTATTTCTTCCCCTTGTAATCACGATCATGGTGGCCTTTTTCACCACACTTGTAATAGACTCCCATTCCCTCAAGAAAGTACCAGGGTGTTTCTTCCCACATTTACTGCAGGATAGATATTAAACTTTTCACTTCTTCCCCTTATTTTCATTCCCAGAGTGATCAACAAATCTCTTCTTCTCTTACTTTGCTTTAAAGTCATAAGACTTAGAGAATTATTTTTTTGTCTTCATAGAACATGAGACAATATCTTCGTACAACGACAAGGATTGTGAGACTAACGCTCGACGGAGAAATGGTTTTACCCCATCAAAGAAATGATCAATATTACTCATTGGGTTACATATATAATCTACAACATGCCTTTCTAACCTTGTAAAATTAGACTCATACTTTGCAACATTATCGTCCTCCTTTTGCCTCAGACTTAGAAATTGTCTTTCTGTATCTGCTAAATGGTCATGAGGAAAGTATTTTTCTAAGAAAATCTCTTTAAACTCACTCCATTCCATATTTGATACTTCATCATCTTCCTTCGTGTTTTGAATCAATGACCACCATTGATCAGCATCTCCAGTGAGGTGGTAAACTTCCATGACATATTTTTCCCTTTCACTACTCCCCAAGGCATGGAATATTTTCTCTAAGGAATTTATCCATTGCTCAGATACTAGTGGATTGAATGTTGGTAGTTTTTTCCTCATGAAGATATCTAACATTGATCCTCTATGCTGCGGATCAGGTTGCTCCATATGGGTAAGGTTATTATTCATAACCTGAGTGAGTTTTCCTAGTATGGTGATAAACTGATCAGCACCAGTTGCATCACCAGCTCCACTATAATTATCTTGAGCATGAGGGAAATCCATATATAGAGTGTGTGCATTGATACAGTTTCCATTCCTTGCACTAGGTTCCATTTCTAAATAATGACATATACTAGATTAGTTTATGAATCACAATACCTAAATCCAAACATGTAAAACACTTAACATAAATTGAACAGTTTATGGATATAATCCATAATCATAAAAATGTTTTATTTGAGGAAGTATATACTAATAAACCCTTCATAATGGTTTGTAATGAAAATGAGAATTATCCTAAGCATATCCCTCGGGAGTGTCGTAACCAAGAGTGGAGCAAGGCACGTTGTCATGCACCAGTTCCTGTTTAAGTCTAGCTCAAAGTGGTGTTTTCGGGTTTTACCCCTTGGTACATCTGTACTAGATCCACCTCTACCTTCTCGTATCCAGACAGGGATGTATTTCTCGAAAAACTCACAAAATGTCTACAATACCAAAATTCTAGGAAGTTCTTCTATACTAATCCTCAAAGTATAACTTAGGTCTATGTGCTCTAATCAGAGTTTATTTAATTCTATCTTCCAAGGTTAGTACTAAACTTCCTCTGATACCAACTGTAACACCATGACCCTAGTTACCCAGAGTCAGTGCATTATTATATAATATTGGCATGATCACAAAAGATCAAATCTCAAAAGACCGATTAGTTTAGTAGCCTCGGAAACACTAGATATATTCATAAGTCTTACATTACATCATAAAGTGAAAAAAAACTACAACAACATCTTGTCTTCATATCCCCTCATACTATCCATACAGGTCATTCATAAAATACCTTTTCACATCCTGGGAAAAATAAAACATTGAATGGGGTGGGCTCAGATTCTCAGTAAGGATAACAATATAGAGGAAACTTTCATAAATAAACATAAACATTTAAGTAAATGTATAACTAAAAAAAATCCTTTTAGACCTTAACTTCAACATAATATTGCAGAGGTAAAATGAAATAACACAATTTACTTATTCACATGGATATTCTACTAGTTGAATAATCACATGCTATATCAATAACCACTTTCATAATAATGATGGAATTCATAATGCCAGACTATCATAAGCACATAGTCAAGGCCTTGTGGCAAGACTATAAATAGGATTTTGTCAAGGCCTTGTGCCAAACACTAGTTTGTCTCATGAGACCTACCAATTCATCGAGGAGCTATCGCGGGCTCCACCCATCACTTACTAAGTCCAATGCATTCCTCATATGAAAAGTTTTAAACATAACATAAACATTCGTATTGAAAATAGCATAGAAAATGTAAAAAATTTATCCATAAACCATTAATGGTATAAAAATAACACAATCAAAGTCAAACATATCATTAAACCTTCAATATAGTATGGAAGTTTTGTATCATAATAAATCAACTTCAAATAATCTTAAAATCCATCAAAGGATGTTGACATAGATGAAATCAAAACTATTTGAGAGTAATATATCTTTTTTTGAAATCATTTAAAAGTCACAGAATTAAAACATTTACTTTGAAAATATTCTTATAAGATTGTAAGGGAAGCTTAGAAAATTTTATAATGGTGGAAAATAGCCGTACCCTCCGTATAAGTTAAAAAAGACATTCTTACCTTAATCTTGTCGAAAAGGTTAAAAAGGACCTTTTTTAAAAAATGACGGAAATATTACTTTATAAAAATCTTATAAAAAGTCAAACAATGGTATAAATGACTTTAACCCATAGTCTAGTAACTAGTAAAAATGTTTTGAAATACATTTTTAAGAAACATGGATGTGGATGATAAAGAGGTCCCAACAGATAATTACGTATAAACAACCTCAGATAATGAAGAGATTGTGAAATAAACCCTTACCTTGTACTTTTCCTTGGTTGAGGGTGGGTTAACCTCCTGTATAATAGTTAAATCATTGTTATTAAATTATAAAATAATCATATACATAAATATTATATCATATATGATCTTTTAATATTGCTTTGTAAATAATATTTTAATATTATCGTCGTTTCAGGTGTTCACTTACTGGTTTTATTTTATATATTTTGTCACATAATCCATGTTTTTTATCCATAGGTTGTATCTTATTCATATCCAGAATTATATCAAGTCCTTAAAAATTATTTTTAATCATCAAATGAAAATTAGTCTTGAATGGATACGATGGGGAGTGAATCTCATCGCGTTCGTGGAGACGGTAGTCCGTACGTACGCACGAGCGACAATATCATTCTTTTGATATTAAAATAATATATAATTGGATGGTGTATCATATATAAAGAATAATTATCTTGTTATATTTATTATTTATATGGATTTTACATCATTATTATACCCATCCAAATAATAATGTATTGAATAACAAATACACAACGACGTGGAGACGGTAAGCCGTACGTACGCACATATGGTGACATGTCATTCAAAGGACGGATAAAATACTGAATATGGTTGTACAATATTTATAATAACATCAAATTATATATAATATACTGGAGTTATTTTTTTAGAATATAAATAACAAATAAATAATAAGTGGAAGAAGAAAGGAACTTGAAAGAGGGTGGTGAAAACATTACCTCTTCTTAGGGTTGTTCCTTTTGATTTGATCAAAAGGGATCCATAGGTTGGCTTTATGATCAAACTACGTCATCTAGGTTGAAGTGAGGGAAGTTTAGAGAATATTTGGGTAGTTTTTTTCTGAACCAAAAGGATTTGATGGTGTGAAATTGAGAGAAGGGGGAGTTTCCTTTTATAAGAGGGGTGAGGGGAACCTTAGGAAAAGCTAGAAATATTATTTTATAATAAATTAATATTCGGTTTATAATGGATCCAAAGTGTATTCATTAAAGTATAAGGTGGGGATAGGTTTAAAACCACTCAACCAATAGGTTTTAGACATGTTTGGGTCACTATATTAACTTTACCTTTTTGATTTAACTCTTAGTTAAATAGTTTGACATTTACCACGTCTCTTTGTATTTTTATATTATATAGTTAATAAACATACTATATACTTCCAAAAAACACCCAAGTGGTCCATTAATGATACACCTATCATTATATAAGTCCTTTGGCCGAGCCTTATATTTTTAGGTATATAATATCAATTAACAATATAATATTTGTTTTAAAAACTCCTTTATGTCAATTTTGACACTATTGAATAATTGATTTTTGTTAAAGTCTTAACAAATTTATAAATTCAAAAAAAATTCATTTAAGTAATCCTAACATGTCATATTAACCAAAAAATGTTTTTGATGTCATCCAAATTTTCAAATTATATTTATTGTAACATTTATAATACCAATTATTTTATTCTTTCATTAATAATGCAAATACTGAATCATTATTGTGTCAAAAATAAATTTAATTATTAAATGTCTCAAAATTATAAATAAAATCCCATTATGTAGGAAATATTTTTATATTTCTAATTAATATTTATAGTCGAAAATATAACATATATTATCCTATGTAAAAATTGTTTTTCTAAAAGATATATGCTTATGTCATTTTTGTATTTACATTAACTTAATTAATCTAAAGTGTCATTATCACTTACAAGTGGCTTGATGGGGTCCCAAAATCAACCCAAATATGGCCATGGTCAGACCTTTATCAAACAATGGGGTTAGGACACGTTTTAGGGTAATTTAATATTATTATAATATTATTTTGTACCCTTATTTACCAGATTTCCCCTTTAACCATGGTAAAAAAATATTTACCGAAGTAATTATTCAAAATGTCTAAAAATAAAAGTTACCTATTTACACAATTTTTACCTCCTAATTATAAATATTAAATCCATTTTTCTAAATTCAAAACACAGAATTGGCTGAAATCAATTTAAAATTAATTCCCGCTGTTAAAACAAAAATAGCATTTTTATGAAATAATGACTATCAAAAGATTGACACTTGTTTATGTCCAGTTTAAATATGAAATTGAATCAAATAACCAAAATTGGATTAAATGGTAATAATATAATCTAATTATACTTTAAAACCACTCAATAGTATAATTTATCACTATAAATTATTTTGATTAAAAAAGTTGTTTTTAATTAAAGTTTAGTATTTTTCACTATTCATAAAAAATTGCAGGTTCTCAGAAAAATACCAAAACATCATCCTAGGTTAATTTCGATATTCCAAATCCAGAAATGAAGTCCTTTTTAAAAGATTAAATTTATATAATTTCAAAAAGAGGGTATTACTATTCATAACGGCTAGTTTGATTGGTTGTGGTTTGTTAGAATCTCGAAGTTGCGTAAAATGCAAGCTATTACATTATTAAAAGGGAAACATATAGTGGAATCTTGGGGTGTTACACTATAAGTGAGTGGAATCTTGTGGATCTGTTCTCTAAGATGCATTTGGAGGTGCACGATAGACATGAGCAAACATTTCTTTCTTCTATAGCTGTTACCTCTACTCTTCTTGATCGAGTGCGAATGAGGCAGCTATCAGATTCTGAATGCCTTGTCCTACAGAAAATTGTGTCAGGAGAGGACCCTATTCCTGGATTGACCATAGGCAAGGATGAGATCTTTCATTTCCAGGGGTGCGTATGGGTGTCAGCAGACATATGCGAGGAGTTTATGCGGGACTTTCATTCTTCAATTTGGGCAGTTCAACCTGGTGTCACCAAGATGTATCGTGATCTACACCATCAGTATTGGTGGCCTGGTAAGAAAAGAGATGTTACTGGTTTCATCATGAAGTGTTCCACCTCTCAGTAGGTGAATGTGGAGCATCAATGACCAACAGGGATTTAACAGCAGTTACCCATTCTCAAGTAGAATTGGAATAATGTCGCGATGGATTTTGTGATAGTGTTTTCGAGGTCACCTCAAGGGAATGATGCAGTATGGGTTGTCATTGACAGAATCACGAAGGTTTCTCACTTCTTGATGATCAAGGAGACATTCAATGTTTATGAACTGGGATGATTGTAATCTAGGAGATTGTGCACTTACATGGAGTTTCACAATCCAGTGTTTCAGACAGAGATGCACGTTTTACTTATTGGGTTCGGCAGGGGCTTCAGAAGGCTTTGGGTATACAAGTGATTTTGAGTACAACTTACCATCCTCTGAAAAATGGCCAGTGCGTACGATTCAGGTTCTCGAGGACATGCTTCGAGCATGCATCCTAGATTTTAGAGGTTCTTGGGAGATACATATACCTATTGTGGAGTTTTCCTATAATAATAGTTTTCAAGAAACTATTCATATGGCACCTTACGAAGCTTTGTACAATAGGCCATTACGATCACCCTTATGTTGGCTGGAGGTAGGAGATACAGCTATGCTGGGACCTCATCCTGTACGGAAGACCAAAAAGTAGATAGATTTGATTCATAAGAGGATGAAAACTGCACAGTCTCGGTAGAAATCTTTTGCTAATCAGCGTAGAAGACCTCTGGAGTTCGAGGTCGGGGATCAGGTTTTCCTATGTGTCACACCGAGGTTAAAACATAAGAGGATTAAGAGACAGGGTAAGAATTCACCGAGTTACGTCGGGATGTTTGAGGTTTTGGAGAGAGTTGGGATGGTTTCCTATCGGTTTCAGTTAGCTCAGAGGTACCGGGCTATACATGACGTTTTACACGTTTCTCAGCTTCGACGTTACTTCTCAGACCAATCCCATGCTTTCCAACCTGAGGAAGTTGAGTTGGAGGTGGATTCATCTTTCAGGGAGCATCATATCCAGATTGTTGATCTATGTACAAAGGTTTTCTGTGGATGGTCTGTTTCTCTGGTATGGGTGCTATGGCACCAAGGGTGAGTACAGGATGAGACATCGGAGAGGGAGGCTGATGTTCGATCACAGTGGACGGAGTTGTTCATAGTTTCTTCTCCTATGCCGCCTTGCTAGGGAAATTAGGGGACAAATTTATTTAAGGGGGGAAGTTTGTAAGAACCTAGATCTTATTTTTAGGTATCGTTTTCTTTTATGGTGTTTTTGAAGAAATTTAGGATTTTCTAGAAATTTTTGAAGTACACTCTATGTACTTTATGAGTACATGCCATGTACTTGGTTACTACAAGTAGCAGTGTGCTGGCCGTGTAGCGGTCTTGAAAACGGACATGTGTGGTGACCTAGAGGCCCCCTAAAGCGGGGATTGGTAAGGGAAATTACACGTAGTGTTCTTCTAAAGTACACGCCATGTAATTTCTTTTTTTCATTAAACTGTCAGGGGTCGCGTCAAATCTCCAGAAAGGACTTCTTCACAACCTAGTTCGTTCGAGAGCACCCATATGACCGCGATCCTTATCCGAGCCCCCAAGCGAGCATCCGATCTCTAATTCGACTGCCATCGATTGTGTTGGGATCGACTTGTTAAGATCTTCCTTTTTATAGAGCTTTGTTTCACGATTTTCCTCCTTATCAAGTTATCCTTCGTTGAAATTTTTATTTGTTTTTGTAGATCTATAGTGTTCTTGGGAGACTCAAGGCTTGAGGTTCACATATAGAGATCTCCCAACACTGAGGTAGCTGGTTTGTTCCTTTCCGTTGAAATTCTTTGAGTAATATGTGCAATTTTGTCCAATACCCATGAACAGGGTAATGTGTGTTTACCATTTTAACCGTATTAATTTCCTGCCATGCTTGTATGCTTGAGTAGAGTTCAATTGAATATGAATAGGGTTGATTGATATGCTTTGGAAGTGTTTTCCCAGGGATGTTCTATTTACGACCATTTGGTCCTGTTTAGCCTGTTAGGCTTCCTTGATGTTTTCTCATGCCTAGTACTATAAGATGGAGTGAATATTTGATCTGACATGCTTGATATGATGTAGAATGTTTCTCCATGTAGTTATTGAGGTTTACTTTGCCCGTATTTCATTTCTATGATCGTTTGACTTAAATAGGGCTGTGAGAACCTTGTTTAGTAGACTATAAAGGGAATTGACCATGTGATCTTCTTCAGAGAGCCTTTATCACTTTTGACTATAAGGGGAATTGAACATGTGATTTTCCTCAAAGATTCATTATCACTTTGAATATAAGTGGAATTGACTGAGAGTGCTTCCTCAGGGAGTCTTTGTTATATCCTTGTAAATTGAACCAGAGGGGTAGACTGTGTGTGCATCCCAGAGGGTGGCTTGTGTTGCTAGGTAGGACAAGAGGGGATAGGCTGTGAGAACTTCCCATAGGGTTACCTATTTGTGTTTTCCTGCTTAATAGCTGTTTACTTGATATATGAAACTGAATGCTTTGAAATTATAGGGTTGGATACTGTTGAGTACTTCCTTGTTTACTGCCTTCTTTTGATTATTACCTGCCATATATTCCTTGACTGTTAGGCATAGATCTTGTGGTGGTTTCCTACTGAGATTTAGTCTCACACCTTATTTGGGCCCTGATTTTGGGCCAAAACAAATTATATTTCTACAGTTATAGATAAGGGAAAGCTCCATTCTACTTCAGGTACTTGAGTGATGTGGAGCTGGAGAGAATGAGACCAAGCTGGGGCTTGCGATGATGAGAAGCTAACATATATCTTTCTTTTGTACTTTGGTTTAGTACTGTTTGTATTTCAGCATTGTGATTTGTTTGGCTACTTTTCTAGATATATGTATCATTCATCATTCATATATATATGTGTGCTCCAGTTGTTTCTTTCATCAGTCTTCCACTGTTTACTGTTGTTTATTATGTTTACTACTTCCTCTATTGTATATCTATTTTTCTTCCACTGTGTTACTCTACCAATTAGGGAATAGTTTCCCCACTATCACAACTAAGGACCTCACTGCTAGTAGGAAGCCTCTGGAATTCATGGAAATGCTCTTGAGGCCATGTGACCAACCGGGTAAGGGGTGCCTCTAGATGGCTTCCAGAACCGGGACGTCACAATGTCGATAATCCGTAACAAAATATACCTGAACCTCCTTTGTTCTTTCAGGTTGCCTTATCTTTATTTATATCAAAATAAGGTTATCTTATCTCTTTATGAACATATTATATATTATTTTTAATTGTAAAAATTCATTTATCAAGACCCTTTAATCACTTTCTTTCAGGGATATATATGTTTTTAAAATATTCCCTCCTTAGAATTTTTTTATAAGCAGTCTAGTTTTAAGGGATCTTCCTGAATTATTACCCAATTTAAAGTGAAATCTATTCTCTGTTTTAAGTGACCATTATATTTATAAAATCTGTCTTTTTTTTATGAAACCATTCTTGGTTCAATTTTGGTTTTATATAAAATATTTTCCTCTTTTCTATTTTAAAGGCTCTATAATATTTTCCTTAAAACTACAAAAACATGTTTCAATGCTAATGTTTCTCAAATACATTTCTTATGGGTTGTAACTTTTGTTTGAAATAAATTACCATTTTATATGCCTGTTTTACCTTATGAATGTCCATGTATGTTATAATACCTTTCTTTCATGAACAATTTCATGATACACCTATTGGTTATGATTTATGTCATGATTGTGGTACCCAATTCTTTCTATGGGTATCCTTATGATTATGTATGGTTGATTATGTATGATTATTTATATGTTATGAATATTCATGGAAATGTTGATATGGGTGTGCCCAGATAGTTCTCTAATGTATTGGGTAATGTTAAGTCACATGAGATGCGATGTGAAATGGGATTGGTGGTTATCCATGACCCATACTAAAATGGGAATCGGGATTGGCGATTAGCCTTAACCCATACAAAAATAAGAAATGGGATTGGTGGTTAGCCTTGACCCGTACAAAAGACATGTTTTATGATTCAGCCACATTTATACGATTCCATGGTTATATGATCCCATGCTTATATGATATGATTTCATATGTTCTATGCTTTGGATATCATTATGTCATGCCTCCTAACTCATGTGATTAATCTTTATTCCTATGTTCTTTACCTTACTAGGCTTTTTAGCTCATCCCATTGTTCCTGTGTTCCCCAGGGTACATTATGTATATTTAAGGGATCAAAGAAAGTTTGGATCTCTCTATGGATATTAAATAAAGAAGTGTTTTTTAGCCCCATGTTTTATGTTTTATGTACCTAGTCTTCTAATACACTATACTTAATGATCCTTGGCTTGTACTTTGATGTATAATTATTCTTAAAATCATGTAATGTTATATGTAAAAGTCTTGGGTCATCATAAGGTAGGAATATAAGTTTGATTTTTGATCAATATTATTGTTTTTGATTGGATATTTTACTCAAGTATTTTTTTATTTCACCTTTTTTGATATCAATTAATAATTATTACATAATTAATTTGAATATTTTATGAATTTTCATATGAGTTTTTGGAGAAGAATAGAAATTAATGGAGAGACATGGTTTCCAAACCACAATCGACCACTATTTCCCTTCTTAGATTGATGACATGTGGTAAGTTAGTGCGGTGGTAGCAACACTACTCTAAGTAAGAACATTAATGAATTAAGTGGACATTGGTTGAATCCACTATTTATAAAATACTAGAAGAAATACCCAACCATTGTACTAGAATCGACATTCCAAAAACCTAATCCACATTCTCGATCACCATACTGACACAAATGTCAAAGGGAATCACTTGTGAAAATGGGAATGATTTACACTTTTTTTAAATTAAAAAGAATAAATTTTAATAAAGAAGAAAAATCATTAAATAATCCATACATGGTTTTATTATAGCAAACCAATATTTTCATACATGGATATTTCATCTTAATATATTAATATCCAATATATTTTTCTAATACATGCCCAATGATCGTAATGGTTTTTTTCTTTCGAGACTTTATACACAATATTCTTATTTCATTAAATATGTTCAATATCTCCCACAAAGAGCTTCCCATATGTTACATTTATTAGACATACCATACTTCAAAAAACATTTTTCATAACCTGGGAAATGGAAATATACACTACTGGAAATATCACCTATACACACGGTTTAAAAAACGTGGGTATAGACCATAAAACCGTGGGTATAGGCTATACCCATGGTTTTATGAACCGTGGGCTGTAGTGGCGTCGACATAGCCCTATACCCACTATTTTTACAAAACTGTGGGGATATCCAATAGAAATTTTGTAATACCCACGGTTCATTTAAACCGTGGGTATATTATCTATTCCCATGGTTTTCAGAACTATGGGAACAATAGCTATATGGAAAACTAAAATACCCACGGTTCAATGAATCGTGGGTATAAATGATTCCTAGAAAACTCATATACCCACAGTTCAATGAACTGTGGGAATAGATTCTTCTCACAAACCAGTTGCTACCCACAACCTCCCTCTTGCTTCTAGTGCGCACCCAGCTGCTGCAGCCTCCCTCCTGCTTCCAGTGTGCCCAGTTGCTGCTGCAGCCTCTCTCCTGCTTCTAGAGCACCCAGTTGCCCGCAACCTTCCTGCTTCCTACTACCAGTGCACCCATTAAAACAAATCTGAATATAATATCAGTTGGAATTGATACCATGAGGCATATCAGTGTGAATGAATAATTATTTAACAGCATTAACCACCTCATTATGAATAATTTCCCAACAAAACATATTTAATTTATTGAAGAAACCATCAGGACATTAAATACTATCAATGTTATGATAAATAAGTGCTACCTGAACCTCCTCTTTAAATTTACTTGTAAATAGATTCATCAGGATACAATGAAAACTAATATCCTAGGATTCCGGAACAATTTCTATACACACAGGGATCAACATCAATCAATTCTTGAACATGAAGGGAAGGGGTACAACCCTTCTGAGTAGGTGAATCCATGGAAGCAGAGAACTCATGGTACATAAATTGTTGAAGGTGTAGTCAATATCATGTTCAGTGAAGGCCTCCACTCACTGCAAGTAGTGGCCTATAAAAAAACATGAAATAGAAAATAAATGGAATGTTTAAGAATACCATCCATTTTCTAAGTTATCTAAACAAATATTTCATCATTTCATGCAGTATAATGAAATATAGATAACAAACTTACATTTACAATGAAAAAAACTACATATTATTATGAAGTATATCAGGAGTTATCAGGAAAAAATATATATTTTTTGAATTCTACAAATCCTGAACAGTAGAAGAGAAATCAGTGGAACTTTAGACCACTTAAACAGGGATTTTAAACATCATCATAGTTTAATGAAATATAAAAAAATCTATTATCGACCTAAAAAAAACATTTAATGATAATTCGATCCATATAAGTAACATTATAATTGAATAACTGATTAAAACTACGAAACACTATAAACCAAAGATTAATGTTGGAACCAAAATCGTAGAAACAGGAAACACATACAATGATTAAAACAGAATAACAGTGAAGACGATATACAAATAATGAATGGAAGTAGATATTGGTGAAATAAGCTGAATGGTAGTGAATATATTATGAAAATGCTATGTGATACTGCTTATTAGGTAAATAATCAGCCATGGGTACTCAAGATTCCCTATGAAACCTGAACAATTGAATAGAAATCCTAGGAACTTTAGACCACTTCAACAGAGATTTCAAACATCAACATTGTTAAGCAGGCCCTACCCTCCACCTCTCCCCTCTACCCCTCCCATCCCCTCCCCTCCCCTCCCCCCTACCCTACTTCTCCTCCCCCCTTTCCCAGCACCTCCCCCTCCTCCTCCCCCCTACCCAGCTCTTCCCCTCCCCCCCTTCCCAACTTGTCCTCCCACCCCTTCTAAGCACCTCCCCCTTCCACCAGCCCCTCCCCCTGCCCAGCCCCATCCCCCCTGCCCAGCCCCATCCCCTACCAGCCCCTCCCCCTGCCCAACCCCATCCCCCCTGCCCAGCCCCATCCCCCACCAGCCCCATCCACCTGCCCAGCCCCATCCCCCACCAGCCTCTCCCCCCTGCCCAGCCCCATCCTCCCTACCCAGCCCCATCCCCCACCAGCCCCCTCCACCTGCCCAGTTCTTCCCCTCTCATCCCCTCCCCCTACCTAGCCCCTCCCCTCCCCTCCCCCCTAACCAGCTTCAACCATAATCGATTCCACCAGGCTATAGAGTACCCTACAACCAAACTTAAACAGTTAAAGCTTTATGTCATAATTTTTTGTTACAAGTATTGGAAATATATGATCATCTAACTATAAAAAACAAATTTAAACTTTATATGGATTTCTATAACTGTAGTATTCAATAAACTAAAACTGGTTCAAAAAATGTACAGATTACATGATACACGTGATTGAAAAAAATCACAATAATTAGGAAATTTCATGACAGATATGTTAAACATGTTTGCAAAAAGAAATTACATATTTTGTGAGAAAATGTTAATTTTTTTTCAGATAATGATAAAAATGTTAATAATGTACAACTTATAGATCGTTAAACGTGTTTTTCAATAAAATGTATAGATTTTAGATTGCAGAACGCCATGTGTAATTGATTTGTAATCAATAAAAGTTACCTACCTACTCGAGAATGTTAAACATGTATGTCAAAAAAAACACTAATCTGGAGAAATGTTAACCATTTTTAGATGATAGTAATGTTAAACATGTTTGTCAAAAAATGTATAGATTACAGATAGTAGAAATCACCCTAATCAGAAGATTACATGAAAAACTTGTTTGTCATCAAAACAAATTTAAGTACTGTAAGTTCTTAAGAAGATAACACAAATACTAAAAATGTACATGTTACATGCTAAAGAGGTTTTTCAACAATGGTTACCAGAGAAGGTGTTAGTTCCATCTTTGTGGTTCATTGTCATGATAAAACAGATAGCAAAAATTGAAATATTTATGACAATGCTTATATTTAAATGTACACACTCCTGTAACTGTAGAAAATTACGAGATGGAAAGAACAGTTTGTTTGAAAGACTTAGAATAAACTTTCTATATTGAATTAATTCACATGTGTTTATGTTATTGGAATTAAATTAGTAGTCATTAAATATAACTACTGAATACCTGAGTAGTGTACATATTCAATGTTGTAGTATCAAATCGTGTGCCAATGCTTGAAGTCCCTGGAGAAGACCTAATATTTCGATGCTCCAATCATGAATTGTTAAAATTAACATAACAGTAATAATATTTTCAATTGTTAATAAAACAAATTAAAGACCAAAGAAATTTTACCTGGATATATTCGATGCCACTACTCATGAAGATGCATTGCTTTGATCTCCCATTTCAATAATGAGGAAAATTTTAGTGTTTTATGTATTTTGTTTTCTAATATAAATAGAAATTTTTATACACTCCCACCTACCCGAATGTCTTCAAAGAATTCTGTAAATATGCGGATTTAGTTGTCATTATTGTTGATGAAAATTACTTTGTAGCTCTTATGTTCGAAAGAAGCATTCAGATTCACGTCACAGAAGATGAGTTCAAGTTCATATAGTAAACCACATGATGATGTGTTGATGCTCTCTAACAATAGTAGAATGATACACATTAAATTAAATGTCTATTAAACTTCGATGTATCCTACTCCCGCATTGAAAAATAATTAAACAAAAGTACTATAAATAGAAATATATGATATTACAAGCATATTAAAAAATAATAATTTTTAAATCTAGTAGAATCTTAATGAGATCCCAAAAAGGAAACTATACAACTAATTAAAAAGGAAGAAGAAACATATAAGAATAAAAATTTCAAAGATACTTGGACCCCTAACTTGAATAGTATGCATTGTGACCAGAAAATAGAAATCTATAGCAGTTGTTTCATGGATGTTCATACTTCAGTAACATGAAATTTTGATTTCCCGGATTTACAAAATCTTTCAATTGCTCAATGGACATGATTTTTCTCAGAATGCAGTTCAATCAAACCGATGCATATAATATATATACACATTCATAAAAAGTATTTCTAGGTATGAATGTGATCATACAAAAAAGGAAAACCTAGATTGGGGAGGCGAAGGAAACCCTAGATTGGGGTTTCTGAAGGAGGTGAAGCCAGATTTAGCAGTTATTGTAGGTGATGATGGAGGAGTATGTTATCGTCGGTAATCCAGATGTAGAGATAGAGGATGGAGGTAAAGGAGGTGAAGGAGGTGAAGGCGGTCAACGACGAAGGAGCAGTGGAAGGCGAGCACGAAGGAGTTGGAACCTAGACTGGGGTGACTTGACCTTGAGAGTAGTAATCCAATAACAATATTTTCTCAACCAGTCAATAATAATACACATATTCATATCGAGGTCGACTATTTGATGCACTGTCATAACAATATGTTCTAGAAGTTAACATAATGCCATCATTCTGTGTTCTCATTTTCAACGCTTTATCATTTGTAACAAATTTATATCCATTGATTATTAAAGATTTGCAGTCACGAACCAAAGAATTGGGACCAAAAGCCAACGCTCTTAATTCTTGAGAAATGAAGTCAGAAGGTAAACTCAATACCTGGAATACATATGAGTAATATAATTAAATATATATCTATATTTTAAGGTATATAATGTAATGGTCATACCTTATATTTCAACCAAGCTGGGAACTCTTGGCTATTCATAACCTCTCTCCTTCTCAACGGAAAAGACTGATGAACTCTACTTATAATTTGTTTATGTTCTCTACATAAAATGAAAATAAAAGTATAAGGTATATGTGATATGATATCGTATGAGATAACATATATATATTAAAATTACTTACTTGATATTGGCATTGAACAAACCACAATTAAACAAGACTGTACGATGTTCCATATTCCGTTCTTCAAAGCTCAATGTAACCAATGTATATGACCCGACAATTCCACTTGTTTGGGGAAGAGATGGAAACGAGGGCTGAATTTCCTCATACTGCTCATCTTCATTTCTCATTGGTCTATTATGTATTGTGCTCACATCAGACAAATACATTGAACAAAAATCCATACATTTTTGGGCCAGATGACTCCTCACAATGGAACCTTCAGGATAATTCTTATTTCGAACATATGATTTCAAAGTTAACATATTTATTTCAGTGGAATACATCCACCGAAAAGCGACTGGTCCCCCAAGAAGTGTCTCCGTTGGAAGATGATCTGTTAAATGCAACATGCAAGTGAAAAAGGATGGAGGAATTTTTTTTCCAAATCACACATAATTAACGGAGCCTCTTGCTGAATTTTTATCAACAATGATTTGGATAAACTTTTAGCACAAAGGTCTCTAAAAAAATGGCACAACCAAATCACTTCCACCCTTACATTATTGGATAGAAAATGCCGAATTTATATTGGAATTAATACATGAAGAAGGATGTGATAATCATGTGTTTTTAGGGATTTCATTTTCAAATGTCTTCTGTTGACTCAATTAGATATGTTGCTGGAATAGCCATCTGGAACCTCGATATTCTCCAATATTGCAAGAAATTGATCTTTCTCTACTGGTGTCATTACATAGGAAGCACATGGAACTTTCCATTTGTTTTCACCAATACAAACAGGATGTATTTCTGGTCGAATACCCCAATCCAATAAATCCTAATGAGATCGAAAGTCATCTTTGGTCTTCCCCTTAATATTAAAAATAATTGCAAGAAACATTTCACATATATTTTTCTCAATATGCATTACATCTAAACAATGACGTAACAAATTATTAGAACAATATGGAAACACAAAAAAAAATACTTCTCTTTTTCCAATTGTAAGTGACTTTAGTATCAGCATTCTTCCTCTTTCGAGATTTCAACTGACCTTTCCCTAATGAAAAGCTGAAATCTTTCAATTCATCAAGCACATCACTTCTTGACAAACGTTGAGGTGGTTCTTCAGTGTCAACATTATTATCAAACCTCTGAATATTCTTCCTGTATTGATGATCCATTGGAAAGAATCGGCGATGCCCCATGAAACTAAAACTATAATGATATTTAAGCCTTCTCAATCGTGTATTCATCATACAAATGGGACATGATAGTTTTCCCTTAGTGATCCACCCATACATCATTGCATAGGCTGGGAAATCATTTATGGTCCATAGAAGGGTATCACGTGTAATGCCCCGACCCTAGATACCTAGAGTCAGTGCATTATTACATAACATTGGCATGATCACAAGAAAGATCAAGTCTCTAAAGACTGATTAGTTTAGTAGCCTTGGAAACAATATATATATATATATTCCTAAAGTTGACATTACATGAATAAGTAAAAAACTACAACAACATATTGTCTTCATATCCCCTCATACTATCCCTGCAGTTCATTCATAAAATACTTCTTCACATCCTGGAAAAAATAAAACATTGAAAGGGGTGAGCTCAGATGTTCAGTAAGGATAATAATATAACAGAAACTTTAATAAATAAACATAAAAATTTAAGGCAATGTATAACTAAAACAAAATCCTTTTAAACAATAACCTCAGCATAATATTCCAAGGATAAAATGAAATAATTCCATTTACTTATTCACATGGATATTCTACTAGTCGAATAATCACATGATAATATTAATAACTACTTTCATAATGACGGAATTCATAATGCCATACTATCATAACCACATAGCCAAGGCCTCGTGCCAAGACTACAAATAAGATTTTTTCAAGGCCTTGTGCCAAGACACTAGTTTGTCTCATGAGACCTACCGATGCATCAAGGAGCTATAGCGGGCTCCACCCATCACTTACTAAGTCCAATTCATTACTCATATGAACAGGTTTAAACATAACATAAACATTCGTATTAAAACTAGCATACAAAATGTCAATACTTTAACCACAAACCATGAGTGGTATAAAAATAGCACACCCACAGTCAAACATACCCCATTCGAAACAATATGGAAGATTGTATTGTATCATATTAACCTCAATAGATAATAAATAATGATATTTAAATAGATGAAAATAACCATCAAAACTATTTGAGAGAAATATCCCCCTTTTCTTGAAAACATTTAAAAGTCACACTATTTGTCAAAAGCCATTTAAAAATAGATTTTTGAATCAAAGTGTCCCATACCACATTGAAACTTTTAAAAGGAGTTTTAATTTTAAAACTTTAATGTCCATATAAATAAATCCTTAAAACCATTTTTAAAACATGGACATTAATGAGCACGATTTAGAAGAATAAGTCTTTAAAACATTTAAAAATGCTATTTTAGTTAGAGTTTCTAACCAAAAGAGAGACACTTGAATACAAATAATTGAGGTAATAGAAACATTGTAATATCATGATAAAAAAGGGTTTCATGATATACTATATCAAAGTACATTATATACACCACATAAAAGTGATTTGGTGTATAACAACAAATAAGTCTCAATGGAATGTAAATTGAGATGAAATCTCTCTTAAAGGGCGTATCCTTAGGTTAAGGATAAATCAATGACATAATTACATGTGACAAATATAAATACACTAAATATGATTGGATATTCAGTGTAAAACAATCAAAGGACATTCACATATATTCTTGTAAAAAAACATCATTGAATTGGATGTTTATCTCAACAAATCAAGATTGAGTGAAAATTACTCTTATCTAGTTCATACCGATGACTTGAGAATTTATCAATGGAGTTATTATGTGTATAAAAATTATATCCATAGAAAGGGGAGTGGAAATTATGACATAATCAAATGAATACTGATTCCACACATAATCTTGGAGTAAAATAATCAATGAAGTAGGCGTAAATCCGAATGAGTGGAAATTGAAATTTTAAATTCCCTTATTGATTTGGTAACATAGAAAAAATACACCCATGAAATAAGGATCATAAAATGATGATGTAAATATACATGAATTAACGTATATTACACAATGAATACAAACATGGGTAGTACACACACCATATGTACTAAATAAGTGGTGAACAATGGAATTCTCACAGAATTAAAAGTGAGATAAGAAACCCCTTAATTTGTACTTTTTCCTTGGTCGACGGTAGGTTAACCTTTTGTATAATGGTTAACTAATTGTTATTTAATTATACAAGAATCATTTACATTAATATGATATCATATATGATCTTTTAACATTTATTTGTTAATAATATCTTAGTATTATCATCATTTTGGGTGTTAACTTACTCGTTTTCCTTTATATTATTTGTTACGTAAGCCGTGTTTGTTATGAATAGGTTGTATATTATTCATATACATAATTATATCAAGTCCTTAAAAATTATTTTTAATCATCAAATGAGAATTATACTTGAATGGATACGATGGAGAATGAATCTCATCGCGTTCGTGGAGACGGTAGTCCGTACGTACGCACGAGCGACAATATCATTCTTTTGATGTTAACATAATATATAAATGGATGGTATATCATATATACAGAGAAATTATCATGTTATATTTTTTATTTACATGAATTACACATCATTATTATACCCATCCAAATAATAATTTATTGAATGACAATTATACCACGACGGGGAGACGGTAAGCCGTACGTACGCACGTATGGTGACATGCCATTCAAAGGATGGATAGAATACTGAATATGGTTGTACCATATTTATAATAACATCAAAGTTTATAGAATATACTGGAGTTATTATTTTATAATAGAAATAACAAAGAAAGAAGAAGTTGAAGAAGAAAGGAACTTGAAAGAGTGTGGTGAAAACATTACCTCTTCTTTGGGTTCTTCCTTTTGATTTGATCAAAAGGGATCCTTAGGTTGGATTTATGATCAAAATAAGGCCTCTAGGTTGTAGTGAGGGAAGTTGAGAGAGTATTTGTGCAGGGTTTGGCCGAACCAAAAGGCTTTTAATGTGTGAATTAGTGAGAAGGGGGAGTGCCCTTTTATAAGAGGGGTGAGGGGCACCTTTCGAAAAGCTAAAAATAGTATTTTATAATAAATTCATATTCGGTTTCGAATGGATCCAAAGTGTATTATTTAAAGGTTAAAGTGGGTATGGGTTGAAAACAACTCAACCAATATAATTTATACAGGTTTGGGTCATTATATTAACCTTATCTTTAATTATTAACTCTTAGTTAATTAGTTTCACTTTTACAATGTCTCTTTGTATTTTTATATTATATGGTTAATAAACTTAATATATACATCCAAGAGACCCCCAAGTGGTCCATTAATGATACACCTATCATGATATAAGTCTCTTGGCCTAACCTTAGATTTTAGGAATTGAATATAAATTAATAATATAATATTGTTTTTAAAAACTATTTTATGTCAATTTTGACACTATTGGGTATTTTGTTTTTGATAAATTCATAACAACATTATTAATTCAAAAACAATTTATATAATCAATCCTAATATGTCATATTAACCTAGAAAATTAGTGGAATTCATAAAAAGTATCAAATTACAGTTATTTTGATATTTATAATATCAATTATTTTAATATTTCATTAATTAGGTAATTACTGCATCACCATTGTGTCATAAATAAATTACATTACTTAATGTCTAAAAATTATAAATAAAATACCATTATGTAAGAAATATTTTTATATTTCTAATTAATATTTAAAATCAAATTTATCTTATGTATAACCCTATATTAAAAATGTTTTAGTAAGTAAACTTTGATTTTAACTCTTTTAACTCTTCTTTGAATTAAATAATAATAAATGTCCTAATCTAATACAAGTGGACCTAAATGATAATATTTTACCCCTAAGGTTGTTTTTGTTCGATATACACTTGTCCAATAGAATTAGGACATGTGTTATGGTAATATTAATATCATTTTTACCCTTAATTACCCTATTTACTTTTAACCGTGGTAAATAAAAGTAGAAAGTTACTATTCACCAAAAATTATTTTCATCTCATTGAACCACATTTTACTGCTTGATATTAACCGTGTCTCTCGGATTTTCTAAATTCCACTCACAGAAGTGGTAAAATTAAGTTTTATGAAAAATTCAGTTTTTTAACTAGCACTTTGTGGTTTCACTATTCATCAAAAAATGAAAGTTTCCAGAAAAATACCAAAAATTAGGCCTAAGCTATATTTGATATTATGAATTCAAAAATGATGTCTATTTTAACAAATTCAAAACAAATCAGTTGCATTAATTAATTTAAAAATTAATTCTCGTCATCAAAACAAATAGCGTGTTTTTAAGAGATAATAACTATCAAAAGATTGACACTTGTTTATGTCTGGTTTAAATGTGAAATTACATACAATGACCAAAATTGTATTAAATGGTAAAAATATATTCTAAATATACTTTAAAACCACTCAAATTAATAATTTATCACTATTAATTATTTCAATTAAAAAAGTTGTTTTTAATTAAAATTTAGTAAGTTTCACTATTCATCAAAATATGAAAGTTATCCGAAAAGTACCAAAATTTTACCCTAAGATAATTTCGATATTATGAATCCAAAAATTAAGTCCATTTTGAAAGATAAAATTTATAAAATTTCAAAAAGTAGGTATTACTGTTCATAATGGATAGTTTGATTGGTTGTGGTGCGTTAGAATGTCGAAGTTGCGTACAATGCATGCCATTGCATTATTCAAAGGGAAACGTACCGTGGAAGCTTGTGATGTTACATTCTACCCTCATTCAATAAATTGCGTCCTCAAAATTTTTTAAAATTGGGCTTGAGAATATAATGGAAAGTCCACATCGGAAAAAGCATCAATAAAACTATCACTTTAAAAGAAAGGAAGAGAGGTATAAAGGTCACCCAAGATAACCCATACCAGGATTCCATGTAGGAAAACATGGATATGGACGATAAACTAAGTGTTAAGTTCTGATGGAGAGGGATAGAAAACATGACCAGGAGAAAGTTAACAATAAGAAAATCACAAACTTGTGTTGGGACAAACAGTCATTAGTCTCCCAGTAGGAAAAGTAAACGAACAACATTTTTTGTTTTAAGTTAAATTACATAAGGATGAGGAATTCATTTATGATATTGACTAAGAACATAAATAGATATACTTACTTTTTAATTTCAGTTTCATTCTTTAATAAATTTTTACCACTAACTCATTTTTTTGAACAGTGAGTATTCAAGAAGACTTGGACACAATGGAAGAGCTAGAATAAACTTCTATAAAAATACATGATCCACTCAGGATAAACTATATATTTACCTTGTCTTTGGAGATTAATCAAAACCAAAATGGTTAGTATAATATTTGATGATCCCCCAAATGGATATTCCATTAGATAAAAAAAACTAATCTTAATTTCTAATATTAAACCATAAATACCCCAAAGTTAAATAAATACCATTCAATAATCAATTTTTCTTAAAATACTTCAATATAATCCAAAATAATATTGAAACCCAAAACTTATAAGAATGTAGTCTTCCACGTTAAATTGTATCTCCAAATGACATTAATTACTCTTAAGGTCACATACTTAAAAGTAATTAACCTAATCATTTCCATAAATAACCCAAATCACTATAAATCCACAATAAAAACATAGATAAAAATCCACCATTACTCCTCAAATTAAATCCCAACATATTCTATTTTCCTTGGGCATATAGTGTTCACAACAAAGCGAACAAATTCAAAAATAACATTTATCACTTAATCACCAAATCATTTTCCTATACTAAGGGTATAAATTTGATAAGACATAAGATCACAAATCAAATTATTATTGATCAATAAAAAAATTTAACTAAAAATAATAGTCACACTAACTGGGTACTTCATGTAGTCCAGTGGTAGGCGATAAATCCTAATCTCACTTTGGTTGTGGGTTAGATTCCCACAGCTTTGTCCGACGCGACGGGTTGTCACACGGTCTGCGTGTTGTCCTTTTTCAAAAACTATATTTTATAACATTACCAAAATGAGATAAATTCCTCAAAATAACCATAACATAATTTAACCAAAAATGTTATCTCATACCTTGCATTTTCATCCCAAATTATAATAACATATAATTGCCTCAGTCCCATTGATAATATAAAACTAAATGGTTATTCATAACTATATCCACAAGAGAAAAGATAATTATTCCACAAATATCATTCTCACATGGAAAACTGCAGGGTTACAAATACAAGAGAAAATTATTCCAAAGTAAACCCATCAACAGTGAGCACTAATAATTTTTAAACATTTCTCCAACCATTTATTTCCACATAGCTTCTTGTTTGACCACGAAAATATCCTATACAATAGGGAATTCACTCTGGTAAAGGCCATGTCCCCTACATTTACGGAAAATGACTGTAAATGGATTCTTGGGACCATTTTTATCTTCTTCCATAGTACTCTTCATTTTTATTCGGAAATTCTTCACTTTATGTCCTTCCTTCCCACACGTAAAGAATTTCTTTGTCCCATTGAGACACTTTCCTGGGTTTCTCCTTCCACATTTCCTACATGATGGAAATTGAGGATTCCTTTCTCCATGGTCTCCACTTCTCGAGATCTTATCATTCATCACCTTTCTCTTCTTTATTGAGTCCAGGAATTGGTTAATATATATATTGTTGATCATATTTTTGGAAAATTGATTTGGCATAAAGACAATATCTTTTATTCCTATAAACATTCCATTTTTTTGCTCATTTCCACCACTGTTCCCACCTTGTACATCATTCTCAAAGTCACTATGACTTCCTTGGAATCCAGCCATTGACTAAAACCAGAAAGCATTGTGTGAGTAACAGTAGTCATAAAATAATTTAGAGATTAACATGTCACCATATTCTCAATTAGAATCACATTAGGATTAACCAAGTTTATTTAATCTCATCTTATATATATAATACTTCAAATTGGTTTGTAAAGAAAATTTAAATTATCCTAAGCATATCCCCTGGGAGTGTCATAACCAAGAGTGCAGCAAGGCCTGTTGTTGTGCACCAGTTCCCATTCAAGTCTAGCTCAAAGCGATGTTTTCGTGTTTTACCCCTAGGTACAACAATGCCAGAGCCGCCTCTACCTACTCATATCCAGACAGGGATGTATTGCTTGGAAAACTCACAAAATCTCTACAATACCAAAATTTTTGGAAATTCTTCTATACTAATCCTCAAAGTTCATCTTAGGTCTACGTGCTCTAATCAGAGTTTATCTAAATCTAGATTCCAAGGTTTGTACTAAAATTCCTCTGATACCAACTGTAACACCCCAACCCTAGATACCCAGAGTCGGTGCATTATTACATAACATTGGCATGATCACAAGAAAGATCAAGTCTCGAAAGACCGATTAGTTTAGTAGCCTTGGAAACACTAGATATATTCATAAAGTTTACATTACATCAATAAGTAAAAAACTAAAACAACATATTGTCATCATATCCCCTCATACTATCCATACATGTCATTCATAAAATACATCCTGGAAAAAATAAAACATTTAAAGGGGTGAGCTCAGATGCTCAGTAAGGATAACAATATAGCAGAAACTTTAATAAATAAACATAAAAATTTAAGGCAATGTATAACTAAAACAAAAGCCTTTTAAACTTGAACTTCAGAATAATGCCAAGGATAAAATGAAATAATTACATTTACTTATTCACATGGATATTCTACTAGTCGAATAATCACATGAAAATATTAATAACCACTTTCATAATGACGGAATGCATAATGCCAGACTATCAAAACCACATAGCCAAGGCCTCGTGCCAAGACTAAAAATAAGGTTTTGTCAAGGCCTTGTGCCAAGACACTAGTTTGTCTCATGAGACATACCGATGCAACGAGAAGCTATAGGGGGCTCCACTCGTCACTTACTAAGTCCAATGCATTCCTCATATGAACAGGTTTAACCATAACATAAACATTTGTATTAAAACTAGCATACGAAATGTCAATACTTTAACCACAAACCATGAATGGTATAAAAATAGAACATCCACAGTCAAACATAACTCATTCGATACAATTTGAAAGATTTTATTGTATCATATTAACCTCAATCGATAATAAATAATTATATTGACATAGATGAAAATAACCATCAAAACTATTTGAGAGAAATATCCCCCTTTTCTTGAAAACATTTAAAACTCACACTATTTGTAAAAAGCCATTTAAAAATAGATTTTTGAATCAAAGTGTCCCATACCACTTTGAAACTTTTAAAAGGAGTTTTAATTTTAAAAATTTAATGTCCATATAAATAAATCCTTAAAACCATTTTTAAAACATAGACATTAATGAGAAAGATTTAGAAGAATAAGTCTTTAAAACATTTAAAAATTCTCTTTCAGTTAGAGTTTCTAACCAAAAGAGAGACACTTGAATACAAATAATTGAGGTAATCAAAACATTGTAATATCATGATAATAAAGGGATTCATGATATACTATGTCAAAGTACATTATATACACCACATAAAAGTGATTTGGTGTATAACAACAAAGAAGTCTCAATGGAATGTAAATTGAGATGAAATCTCTCATAAAGGGTGTATCCTTAGGTTAAGGATAAATCAATGACATAATTATGTGTGACAAATATAAATACAATAAATATGATTGTATATTCAGTTTAAAACAATCAAAGGACATTCACACATATTCTTGTAAAAACAACACCATTGAATTAGATGTTTATCTCAACAAATCGAGATTGAGTAAAAATTACTCTTATCAAGTTCATACCGATGACTTGAGAATTTATCAATGGAGTGATTATGTGTATAAAAAGTATATCCACAGAAATGGGAGTGGAAATTATGACATAATAAAATGAATAGTGATTCTACACATAATCTTGGAGTAAAATAATCAATGAAGTATACGTAAAGCCGAATGAGTAGAAATTGAAATTTAAATTCCCTTATTGATTTGGTAACATAAAAAACATACACCCATGAAAGAAGGATCATACAATGATGATGTAAATATACATGAATTAAAGTATATTACACAATGAATACAAACATGGGTAGTACACACACCATATGTACTAAATAAGTGGTGAACAATGGAATTCTCACGAAATTAAAAGTGAGATAAGAAACCCCTTACTTTGTACATTTTCCTTGGTCGACGGTAGGTTAACCTCCTGTATAATGGTGAAATAATTGTTATTGAATTACACAAGAATAATTTACATTAATTTGATATCATATATGATCTTTTAACATTGATTTGTTAATAATATCTTAGTATTATCGTCATTTCAGGTGTTAACTTACTCGTTTTCCTTTATATTCTTTGTTACGTAAGCCGTGTTTGTTATAGATAGGTTGTATCTTATTCATATCAAGAATTATATCAAGTCCTTAAACATTATTTTTAGTCATAAAAGGATAATTATACTTGAATGGATGCGATGGAGAATGAATCTCATCCCATTCGTGGAAACGGTAGTCCGTACGTACGCATGAGTGACAATATCATTCTTTTGATGTTAAAATAATATATAATTGGATGGTATATCATATAGACAGAATAATTATCATGTTATATTTATTATTTACATGAATTACACATCATTATTATACCCATCCAAATAATAATTTATTGAATGACAATTACACCACGACGTGGAGACGGTAAGCCGTACGTACGCATGTATGGTGACATGCCATTCAAAGGATGGATAGAATACTGAACATGGTTGTACCATATTTATAATAACATCAAAATATATAGAATATATTGGAGCTATTATTTTAGAATATAAATAACAAAGAATGAAGAAGTTGAATAAGAAAGGAACTTGAAAGAGGGTGGTGAAAACATTACCTCTTCTTCGGGTTCTTCCTTTTGATTTGATCAAAAGGGCTCCTTAGGTTGGATTTATGATCAAACTAAGGCCTATAGGTTGTAGTGAGGGAAGTTTAGAGAGTATTTTTGCAGGTTTTAACCGAACCAAAAGGCTTTTAATGCGTGAATTAGTGAGAAGGGGGAGTTCCCTTTTATAAGAGGGGTGAGGGGCACCTTTGGAAAAGCTAAAAATATTATTTTATAATAAATTCATATTCAGTTTCTAATGGATACAAAGTGGATTATTTAAAGGTTAAAGTGGGTATGGGTAGAAAACCACTCAACAAATAGAATTTAGAGAGTTTTGGGTCATTATATTAACCTTATCTGTAAGTATTAACTCTTAGTTAATTAGTTTCACTTTTACAATGTCTCTTTGTATTTTTATTTTATATGGTTAATAAACATACTATATACATCCAAGCGACCCCAAAGTGGTCCATTAATGATACAAATATCATGATATAAGTCTCTTGGCCTAACCTTAGATTTTTAGGAATTGAATATAAATTAATAATATAATATTTGTTTTAAAAACTCTTTTATGTCAATTTTGACACTATTGGGTATTTTGTTTTTGATAAATTCATAACAGCATTATTAATTCTAAAAGAATTTATATAATCAATAATAATATGTAATATTAACCTATAAAATTAGTGGAATTCATAAAAAGTCTAAAATTACATTTATTTTGATATTTATAATATCAATTATTTTAATATTTCATTAATTAGGTAATTACCGCATCCCCATTGTGTCAAAAATAAATTAAATTATTTAATGTCTAAAAATTATAAATAAACTACCATTATGTAGGAAATCGTTTTATCTTTCTATTGAATATTTAAAATCAAATTTATCTTATGTATAAACCTATATTAAAAATGTTTTAGTAAGTAATCTTTGATTTTAACTCTTTTAACTCTTCTTTGAATTAAATAATAATAAATATCCTAATCTAATACAAGTGGACCTAAATGATAATATTTTAATCCTAAGGTTGTTTATGGTCTAGATACACTTGTCCAATAGAATTAGTACATGTGTTATGTTAATATTAATATCATTTTTACCCTTAATTACCCTATTTACTTTTAACCGTGGTAAATAAAAGTAGAAAGTTACTATTCACCAAAAATTATTTTCATCTCATTGAACCACATATTACACCTTGATATTAACCGTGTCCTTCGGATTTTCGAAATTCCACTCACAGAAGCGGTAAAATTAAGTTTTATGAAAAATTCAGTTTTTTAACTACCACTTAGTGGTTTCACTATTCATCAAGAAATGTAAGTTTTCAGAAAAATACCAAAAATTAGGCCTAAGATATATTTGATATTATGAATTCAAAAATGATGTCTATTTTACCAAATTTAAAACAAATCTATTGCATTAATTAATTTAAAAATTAATTCCCGTCGTCAAAACAAATAGCGTGTTTTTAAGAGATAATAACTATCAAAAGATTGACACTTTTTTATGTCTGGTTTAAATGTGAAATTACATAATATGACCAACATTGTATTAAATGGTAAAAATATATTCTAAATATACTTTAAAACCACTCAAATTAATAATTTATCACTATTAATTATTTCGATTAAAAAAGTTGTCTTTAATTAAAATTTAGTAATTTTCACTATTCATCAAAATATGAAAGTTATCCGAAAAGTACAAAAATTTCACCCTAAGCTAATTTCGATATTACGAATCCAAAAATTAAGTCCATTTTGAAAGATAAAATTTATAAAATTTCAAAAAGTAGTTATTACTGTTCATAACGGCTAGTTTGATTAGTTGTGGTGTGTTAGAATCTCGAAGTTGCATACAATGCACGCCATTGCATTATTCAAAGATAAATGTACCGTGGAATCTTGGGGTGTTATAGAAAGCATCTGAAAAATATTCTTTGAAGAAACATCAAATGTTTGCACACCTAAATCCCAAAGTTGTTTCAACTCTTTTATTAAAGGCTGTAAGTAGACATCTATATCATTACTAGGATCCGAAGGTCCAAATATCAGTACACTCAAGAAAGTGAAAGGTTTTTCAATACACATACACATAGGAAGATTATAAACATGAATAAAAACCAGCCACATGCTATGAACAGTAAGCATATGACCAAAAAGATTAAAACCATCACATGATAGGCCCAATCTCACATTACACACCTCAGCTGCAAAATCAGGATGTTGTACATAAAATGTCCGCCATGCTAATCGATCTGCAGGATGGACCAGCTCATCATTACCTTAATTATCTCAAAATCATGCCATCACATATTGACTGATATTTCTAGAGACATGAATATATTTTGAAGTCTGGGAATCAATGGAAAGTGCCACATGACTTTCTGTGGCACACGAGATGGTGTTCCATCTGCATTTGTCTTCCATCGATATGTACCACATTCATTACAATCATTACGGTCAAAGTTTTCTTCCAAATATAAATGGAAATATTTCGGACAAGCATGGAATTTATTAGTAGTAAATCCAAGCTGCTTAATTAACTTCCATGCCATGTAATGATTTAAGGGAATATCTGCACCATCAGGAAGCAAGTCCTTCAAAAATGTAAGAATATAATCAATAGTGGTATTAGAAATCCCATACATGGTTTTACATGATATAACGACATTAAAAATTCAAACATGGCATTTTTAGTACATTCTTGATATACTGGAGTTCTGGCATCATCCAAATTTTTCACTCTCTCAACATCATCATCTTCAAAATTTTCCTCATGTGTACTGATATCATTGTCTTCTTGCACCGACATGATATATCTGTCGGAATGATGCACATATTGAAATCGATCAAATATCAAATTCTCCATGTTACTTCATTCATTTCGTTGATGAACAGTTGAAGATTGGCTCGTCTCTCCATGGTGAAACCAAACATTATAGTTAGCTTGAAATCAAAATTTCGTTAAATGGTAACTAACTTCTTCTCATCTTAACCATGGTCTTCCAACACAATTATACCAGGGACACTGTATACAACCTCCATCTGACGCATTGTTAAATGAAAAATCTAAAAAATTCTCCAAATTACTTTGAAACTCGGTTGGAATCCGATCGGTACGATACATCCAGATTCTATCCATTCTATAACAAGAAAAAAATTATCATTCAATCAACAATGTAAATAATATTTAAAAAATTCATTACAATCAATTTTATTATTAAATTAATCAAATCATATTAGTAGATAGAAAAAAATATTTAATTACAAGAGGATTCCATGATTTAATAAGTAGGAAAAAAGAAAAAAGGTCTACCTTGAGATGTAAACTAAAGAAAAAAGTTAAAAAATTCACTCCCAAGTGGTCATTGATGGGGAATAAAAAAGAAAATTTCAATGTAAAATACTCCTTTATAGATATAGAGGCATTATATACATGGGAAGAAAATTTTATTTTAATAATTTGAATTTATAATTTTATAGATTATTTGGTAGGGGTTATTTGATGGGGAATAAAACATTCAATGAAAATAGAGTAGTTATAACTTTAATGTTTTGGAATTAATAATTAAAAAATGTTTCAAGGTATCCTAAAAATTTTGTACAACATGATGCTTACAAGATATACTTTTTATGGATTCTATTGGAACTTTGGAATACTTGTTCATTTGAAAAAGATATGTTTTTTAAAATAGACATCATGATATACTTGGGAGTATTTATAATCAAAGTTTGGGGGTTTCAACCCCTTTAAAGGAATAAAATTTAGAAACGTATTGTAAATTCTATATAGAAATCACATAACATGTTTGATATTCTTGAATAAGTCTATGGAAGGTGTGACCATCCTATTCATGATGAAAATGAATGCCTCATCAATAAACCAACCTAAATATATTTGAGTTTTAATACTCAAAATCATCAAAAGAAGAATAGAAAAGTGAAGGAGAAGGATTTAGTTGTTGAAGTTTCACCCAAAATATCCAAAGGGGAAAGTCCATGGATCTTGGAAAGTGGATGTTCTGCTCATATGAGATTTTTTGGTTTTGAAAATTCTCAAAACAAACCACAAGACCAATTTATGAATCTCAATGGGTGTATAGGCCATTATGCCTTGGGTTAGTCCATAAGGCTATCATCCCCTATCAACTATCTCAGGTTATACTACAATGTCATCATTCCCCACTTTCGGATTCCATTAATGCCTCAAGGACTTTATTCCCTTCCATTTTTCATTCAAGACCCCACCATATTCATGATGAATCACATCTCAAATTCCCCCTATATATGATTAATGAATTCATGAAGGATCCACTTTTAACTTTGATACAAGATAGTATAATTCTACTATCCATACACATATATATATACCCAAGTCATAGTAAGGAAACATTTTATCTATATAGAGGCATACACATATCATTTTAAAAGAATTATCATGGTCTGTACACACACACATGAGTATTTCATATCATACATTTTTATATAGTTGCAAAATCATAAAATTGTGAGAAATTCTTTCATTCAACATATTGAAGCCCAACATCAATGTTCACCACTTGAATCAATCTCACAAACCAAAGATCCATGGATGCATCCCCAAATCACTACATGAGTATTCAAGGGTTATGATATATGATGAAGAACATGTTATGGGATGGGATCATTTTAGAACTATCCATCAAGATACTACAAAATTAAGAGATCTAGATGGATCTGAGAATGATCAGGAAAAACCATCTTTCCATATTTATTTTCCATGTAAATCTAGAAAGGATCACATTGGATATCATTATAAATCATAAACCTGGATAAGAAATCCGAGATCTAGTTCCTTTACAAGGATAATAAATAATATATATAAATAATAAGAATAACAACAAACAAGTGATAAATTATATTTAAATCTCAAGGACTGACTAAATTCTATGTAAATGGTTTAATTGCTTGGCTTAAAAAATCATGCTCTAACCATGGGAAGTTCACCACCTATTCAAGTCACCTACACGGTTTGGAGACATGGTTTTGTAAAACCTATGACAATTATGATGTTGATTCTCTTTATAGTTACATAGTTACCATGGAATTGTTTCCATTTTAGCTCTAAAAGTACCCCTACCATATATCACCCACTACTCCCCTCCAATAGGCTTCATAGTTACATTAGGGGACTACACTATTCCCTCTAACCATTATCACCATTGAATTTTTCAAACCCCCCCAATATCCCAAAATCTACCCAATACATCACCCAATAAATGTAATAACTCAAATAAACTCTTAATAAAGGATAAAAATAAGGCATAATGCACCTAGAAAGTGAGTGGTTGTTCCAATATCCCACTCTAATGACTTGTTGACCTTAATATATGTCTCTAGAGGTCTAAATCTAACAAGTAGGTCTAGTAATACAAAAAATATGATTCCTTATCACATTTGTCTTCTTTAATATGTATTATCTTCCATAAAACCTTAACAAGAGGCTTCATCTTCCTTCATGGTTCCTTTATTCATCGATCAACAATCCACATTGGACCTTTCTCAAATGAATCATTTACCCGCAAAACATAATTCTCAATATCAATTACATTTGAATGATAATTATTGAAATTTATAAGTAGGAAATCATGGAAAACATCATATATAATAGAAAACTGATGAATTTGATGATACCCGGAGGAGAGAGAGATGAGAGGGGGGAGCGGGGATGTCGCCCGAGCTGGGGGCAGCAGGCGAAGGCCTGGATGTTGAGGCAGAGGAGAAGTCCGGGAGGTCTAGATCAAGAGCGGAGGTGGAGCTAGGACGCGGAGCCAGGAGGCGGAGCCGGAAGGTAGTGTTGAAGTGGGGGTAGCGCGGCGGAGCCGGGGCGCGAAGCCAGGAGGCGGAGCTTGGAGGTAGGGTTGAATTTGGGGGATCACGGCAGAGCTGGGAGGTGGAGCCGGGAGGTATGTTTGAAGTGGGGGGAGCACGACGAAGCCGCGAAGCGGAGCCGGGAGGCGGAGCCAGGAGGTGGAGCTGGGAGGTAGGGTTGAAGTGGGGGGAGTGCGACAGAGGTTTGAAGTGGGGAGAGCGATATGGATCCCGATAGTTAGGGGATGAATACCCACAGTTTTAATAAAACTGTGGGTATAGACGGTTAAAAATCATCTATCCCCATGGTTCTTTAAACCGTGGGGATAGATGTGTGGGGATAAACCCCATTCCCAGTAGTGATAAGAAGGGGTGAACTCAGATGCACAATAAGGGTAAATTGGGGAGATATTGATGATCAGTTAAGTATAATATGGGCATAAGGGTATGATAACATGAGATAAAAATTTGAAAACCATACCTTTTATATCATATATTAGGATCCTGAGTTTTGAAGAAAATATTGGTAGTTCATAAGACCTTAATCATAAAAGAATCAAATAACATGATCAGTGAAAGAATAACAATGATATAGGAATATGAAAAAACATAATATTATAAAATATTAAACATGTATAAATAGAAACGAGTTCACTCATTCAGTTAAAAACATGACATAAATCCCTCATATAAAATTATAAATATTAAATCATGTCCACACATAATATTATGGAGATGAAATCTTGGTCCATGTATAAACTCTTATGCATGAAAACTAAGTCCACACATAATCCTATAGACATGAATCCCAAGTCTATGAATAAAATTGTGATGGTGAAATTAGATTCACAAATAACATATATATATAGTTATACATCATTACAAAATGAAATGTAGGTCTATATAATTTTGGGCCCACCCATCACATAATCATAAATCCATTCATATATATCCCACAAGGTTATAAATTCATTCATCACAACTTAAACCATGGAAAAGAAAACAAATTTCATTTATATTTCATCATCATAACTATAAAAAATATATATAAATATTAAATATGGTATCAATGGATAATATACCTAGTAAATAATAATTAACTTCAAAGGATGTTTTCACAGATTAGAATTTCTTTAAAATATCACTGGAATATTTCATGATGAAAATAAACTTTTCATTTATAAGTCACTTATTTAAAATCAAGAAAATTTTCAAAAATATTATGGAAAACATTTTATTTTATAGTAATCTTGGAATATTTTAAAGTAACCATCAAATCATTGATTGGTTATGATGATGGGAAATTTTGTTCAGGTTGTATATGTTAAAACAATGATTAATTTCACATTTTTAGAAAGAAGTCAAAAGTAACTTGTTCAAAAAATGAAAAGAAGAATCATTTTAAAGAATTTTGTAAAAATTAAATCACATGTAAAAATTAATTTTTAAAAAAATAAGAGAATATAAATATTCTTGTAAGCATTTCTAGTTAACATGAACTTTATTGAAAAAGAATTTTCAACCAATGTGAGAAATAAATAGCTTTGCATAAATATTCTTTTAGTATATCAAGTACTTAATGTGGGTAAAATAAAAGGTAAAATTGTATTATATTGAAATAACCATAGTAGAAGAAAATATATGTTATTATTGAGATATAAGTCATAAAATTTCATAATTGGCAATGTAACCATAAACAACTTTGATAAATAATGAGATTGTAACGTAAATCCCATATCACTTTGGTATCCTTTGAATCATAAGCCCTTTAAAATAAGGAAATTGAAATGAAACTTAAAATATCACGAACAAAAAATAAATCACGATATAAAATTTCAATGGTCAATACATATAACAATTAAAATAATATAGGTTCCTAATATGAAATATGTCTCAAAGAATACAATTTCAGATGATAAGACCTCTCCTCAAGATGAACTTGATTTGAAGGCACATTAACCCCCTAAATAATAAATTTAAATTTATTATAATTCTATAGAATAATCACATAAATATTTATAATATCATATACTTTGAAATTTAACATTTTGAAACAAGTTTATTAATAATACCTTTTTAAAATCATCATTTCATAGTGTTAACTATTTAATTTTTCATGAGAATTTTAGTTCTATAATTTCGGTGCTTTTATTTTGATCATGGTTCCATAATATGGATAATATTAATTATGATGTAAATATCAAATATATTCACTCTATATACATATATATATATATATTTATATTCATCCATAAAAGATAGATATAGAAAAATAAATTACATTGTTCATGGAGATGGTAGGCCGCGCGTACGCATGGATACTATTTTCATTTTTTGATCAATGGAATAAAATTAAGGTAAATAATAATTAACCTTTCTAGAATAATTATTTTATGATATATATATATATATATATATATATATTAAATATATCCTTATTACCTTCCTTGTAAATTGAAAAAAATCACATCGCATTATGAAGGTTGTAGTTCACACGTACGCATGAGCGACATTATATTTTTCCAAAGGATTGAAAGACAAGTAGATTCATATGATATTATAATTCAAGAAGAATAATTATGTAATAAATATCATATATAAAAATTGAACCAATCATAATAACCATCCATGATATATTGTGATATAAAATGGATTATATCACTATGTGGAGATGATAAACCATACGTACACTTGAGCGATACCTTCACTTATCATTTTATGGAAAACAGAGTGAAAAAAAAGTGGTTTCATAATCACAATTAATTCATTATCAAGAAAAATTATTACTTATTCTTTAATAATACTCCTTTATATTCCTTCATAAGGTCCTTTGGAATATTTTTTTAAGAAGACTAGAACTTCTAAATCATGTCTAGGGAAGTTGAGAAGATAATTATGTAGGGGTTGGTTGAGCTAGATGACTTAAAGCAGCATAAGGAAGATAAAGGAGGGGTAACCTTTTATAAGTGAGGATAAGGGAAATCTGGTAATTTATTAAAAGATTAAAATATAATTAATTCATTATCAAGACATATTATTCAATATGGGCAAAGATTCAATGTTAACATAGGATATGGTTAAGATTCCACCAATTTGGATAGGTTTAGGTGGTTTTTTAAACCCTATCATTTTTTAACCCCTTAATTAAACTATTTTAACCTTTACTACGGTAACACCTTCTTCACTCTCAAAGGGTTATAATTTTACTTATACGGTAAAAATTGGCTCATAAATGGCCAACATTTCATATTTTAGAAACTTTATCAGCCCACTTGTTCTCTTTCATGTTTTTTGATGATTTTTAAATAAATTAATAAAATATTATTTTTCATCAAATACTATTAATGTCATTTTTGAAACTATTCACATAATTTTACTTTTAACCCAACATGATAACAATGTAATTTTAATAAAAACCTTTCACACATATATAGTATGTTATATTTATCAATAATATTCACAAAACAAAATAATTCATACAAATTGTGTTAGAGTTGGTGGACTAGAACCAAATTCATTTTACTTTATGATAAACTTGTATTCATGGATATAAATATTAATAAAAAACTTATCACATCTTGATTATTATTCTGCATGAAAATTCATGTGATAATGATTTAAGGATAACTGTTGCATCAAAGGGCCATAGTAGATCTCTACTATGATGAGAACCTGGATGTTCCAAAACACTATTGCTTAATATATGTTCTATGGCCAGATGGTGGTTTTTCAGGGGAAACAATAATACATTCCATTAGGGGTGAGGACTTAGAAAACTTTGAGGAACCTTCTCATGGTGTGCGCCCTTGGTGATATCTAAGAGGATATTATGAGAATGAGATCCACCAGTAGGAAATCCACATTTCATAGTGCCATAGGAAGTTCTTATTTGCAGACATGTGTATTAGTCCTTGGACTTTAAGATTATTATTAATTGGTATTAAAACTCACACACTTAGATTTACTGATAAAAACTATGATGGCACACTATTCGCAGCAAGGTAGGATATGTTGGGCACGTCATGAGTAATACAACATTAATAGATAATGTGAGAAAGGATTTGTCCCTTTTGTTCCATAATAGAAGTTGATTTCTCATGACATTTGATGGAATTGATATAGCCTAAATAAATACATGTACAGGGTGAGGAATGGGTAAGTTAAATTTAAGGAATTCAAAGAAAGAATAATCAAGCACATAGGTTGATGGAACTAGTATTCAACCCGGTTGATTGGAGATATCGAGACAAAGAGATTACATTAAAAGGTAAGCGTTCGTAGGAGGTGACATGTCATTGATGCAATAACTTCTTTCTCTATGAGTTCCTTGTCATGTTGCTAGATTCCAACCTTGGACTTTAGGCAGGCTCTGCCTAATGCCACTGAGAAAGAGGCCAATAGGGTCACAAACTAAGGGTGTCCAAGTATCTAAGTTAAATATTCATTTAATAAGTTGAATAAATATTATTATCTATTATAGTTTAATAATTTTTCAAGGATGCATGATCACATTTATTTCGACATAAGTTATTTGAGAGAATATATTGTAGGAGAAATAATATATTTATTAGAGAATAATGTTGTGATATATATTTAAGAAATAAATAGACATTATTCATGGTCTAATAAATGTGGTGGAGGAAATAATAGAAAATGGGAAAACCAAAATACACGTCGTGTATATTAATATACATGTCGTGTCATTTTTTTGGGAATTTGTGAGAAATAATATTATTTATTAAATTAAATAATATTTGGTGTAGTTTGTTGGGTGCATGTAAATTAATAATAATAGTCAAACTCTATTATTATATGTGGGGTCTTACTAAGAATTAAATGAAATAAATAAATACCTATGGGTAATTATTTTATATTACAATTCTATGTATTATAAATCTCAACTACATTATTATCATTAAGCCTAGACATTCATTGTGGTTATGCTCAATGGATCTGGAGAAATCTCTTAAGCCAAGACATAATTCCTTTCCTTAAAAAATGCTCTCAAGTTACGAGAGATATCCTCCTCCACCAGATCCTGGAGAGTGCTTTGGAAGCAGATATCAAGGCGATCAAAGGTGGATATCGCAAGCGAAGACTCTTCTACGCTAGCACCTGGATATCCCTTCGGTAACCTCAATAGATACGTGGAGAACGTGTGGATCACCACTAGAGGAAGCCTAAACTTGGATTATATGATGGAATGACAGATCACATTGAATTGTGAAGGGAAACATCAACGGAGAGAGAATTCCATCGAGGTAATTGTTGTCTTTTAGGTAAATTAATTATTACTAGCATATGATGATCCCCTCTATGGTTCTGGGGATTCCCTCTTTCTTTTTCATTCATAGTTATATTCTAAATATATAGTGTTTTATCATTGTGATGGATCTCATATTGATCATTGATAATAGAAAAACTAATGTTGGGTACACCCATCCACGCGCTTCCGCTACAACTAGAAACTACAAGTGGTATCATAGGGGTCATATCATTGATTATAATTATTTAGTTTTTTAATGATTTACGCATTAAATAATTTAGTTTCTTCAATCCAATTTATTCATTATGAAAATCAGATTCTTGAGATATGTTCCTCCTCTTTCATTTCTCGTTCAACTTAAAAAAACATTCTTTTATTTTAATTTTGATTAAAAAAACAGAAGATCTCATCTGGAGGTGCCAAAGGTTCATGGTTGTACAACACCAAAACACACAGTGTGTATACGACAATACACACAATGTAATCAAGGGAAAATTCATCAGTATTGGTCTGTCAAACCAATACGTGTCATCGGAGTTTGTTTAAGTCTTAATGACTCTGTGTGTTGACCAGGAACAGGTGGTAGACGATTTTCAGATTACACGCTGTGTGGCCCAAAGGAAACGACATGTAGTCCCTTCGGGTTAGGGTTAGACCGTATACCCCATATATGGATGGCCCAGTTGGAGACCATGTACTGTAAACACTACATGGTGTGTGGCCCACTAGACACACCTTGTACTCTAGAGATTTCCAAATTACATCTACACGTCATGTCCCTGAGAGTGTACCTAGGATGGATGGTGAACGGTAGTACACACTGTTTAGTCAGAACTACACATCGTGTACTCGTCCAAACTATGCATATTTATTAAAATTTAATATTATATTATACAAACCCTTGAGATGTGTACACTGGTGCATGCGTAAAGGTGATGCACAACACACGATAGGTGTTTTATACATATTTGTTTAATTTAACATCGGAGTAATGTTAATTTATACTCATTGGGATTTTATGAAATAGAATTCACCAGGTTACCTCAAAGGTACAAGATACATAAAAATATAATTTTAAAAGAATTTAGTTGTTTAAAATTATGATGGGTGAGAATATCAATTAAATTAAGAAAAAAGGGTTTAAGATAAAACAATTGATTAATTAAATATAATTAATTTATTTGAGCCATATTTATCTCAAACAAGAATGATTAAAGAATATAATTATAGTTTTATTTATGCACAAATATCATTGCATGCATTGATGATCATGAGCTAGACCAAGACCTTTGTATTTTTACAGTTTATTTTAACTAATTTATTTAAATTAAAATTGTTGGCATGTGATCCTTCTCATAATTAATATATAGGCCCTTTATGACCAATGTTTCATTTATGTAAAACCCCATATTACCCATCACCTTTGTGTGAGATACAAGAATATGTAATTAATGGAGCTCCCAAGCTAGTGGAGGTGGCTCATGTTAAGAGACAAGGTGAGACTAAGCCAAGGAGATACAAAGTTGGATAGGTGGATAGATGTAAACACGAAACCAAAAGTGTAACGTCCTGGTTCCGGAAGCCACCCAGAGATGCCCCATACCTGGTTGGTCACATGGACTCAAGTGCATTTCCCTGAACGACAGAGGCTGCCGACTAGCAGTGAGGGCTTTGGGGTGTGATAGTGGGGAAACTATGCCCTCATTGGTAGAGTAACACATTAGAAGTAAACAAATATACAATAGTAGAAGTAGTAAACATATGAAACATCAGTAACAACATAAGACTATTGAAATAAACAACTGGAGAACACACACACATATATGATGCCTGGTACATATGTCTAGTAAAGCATCCAAACAAGTCACAATGCTAAAATACAGTACAAAATCCAAGTACAAATAAAATCAGTAATAGCTCCACAGCATCACAAGCCTAAGCTTGGTCCCATGCTTTCTAGCTCCAAAGCAGTCAAAATCATGAATTAGAAGGGCTCTTTCTCTTATCTATACCTGCAACAATATAATCTGTTTGGACCCAAAAGCATGACCCAAACAAGGTGTGAGACTAATCCTAGTAGGAAACCACTAAAATATTTGTGCCTAATAGTCAGTGAATAAAAATGGCCGGAAATAAGTAAAAGAGCAGTAAACAAAGAAGTACTCAATAGTAAAAAATTCCATAGTTTCAAATCATTGAATTCCACATATCAAGTAAGAAACTAATCAAAATAGGTAACCCTATAGGAAGTACACACAACCTATTCCCTCAGGTTCAGTTATAAGGATACTACAAAGACTCTCTGAGGAAACTCACACGGTCAATTCACCTTATAGTCAAATGTGATAAAGACACTCTAAGGAAGCTCACATGGTCAATTACCTTTATAGTCAAAATTGATAAAGACTCTCTGAGGAATCTCACACTATCAATTCCCATTATAGTCAAAGGTGATAAAGACTCCTTGAGTAAGCTCACACTGTCAATTGCCCTTATAGTCTACTATACTATGTTCTCATGGCCCTGTGTAAGTCAAACGAGCACAAAATGCATTACGGCCAAAGTAAACCCCAAGAACTACTTTTCCAAACAGTCTACAACATATCAAGCATGTTAGATAAAATAATCACTTCATCCTATAGTACTAGGCATGGAAAAACATCAAGGAAGCCTAACAGAAAAAATAGGACCAAACGGTCATAATCATAACATGCATGGGAAACACTTCCAAAGCAAATAAATCAACCCTATTCGCATCCAATTAACCTCTACTCACACATACCGGCATAACAGACAATTAAGAGGGTTTAAACGGTAAACACACAACACCCCATTCAACGTTATTGGACAAATTTGCACATATAACTCAAATAATTTCAACAGAAAGGCACAAACCACTTACCTAGGTGTTGGGAGATCGATATACGTGAACCTCAAGCATTGAATTGCCCAAGAACACCATAGATATACAAAAACATCTAAAACTCTCAATGGAGGATAACATGATAATAAGGAAAACTCATGAAAAGAAGCTCTAGTAGAAGGATGAGCATTCTGAGGTGATCCCAACACAATCTACAACGGTCGAATTGGAGATCAGATGCTCGATTTGGGCTCTGGGAAATATCGTGGTCGTATGGGTTCTCTTGGATAAACTAGGTTGAAAATTAGATGGTTCTGTCCGTCAGACACAACCCCAGTGCATTTAATGAAAAAAAGAAAATACATGATGTGTAATTTAGAAGTACACATCGTGTACTTATCTTCACTATCCCCCACATTAGGCGGTCTACAAGACACCACACATGGCTTTGTGCATGGCCTTTACATAGCCTGCACCCGACTACTTGCAGTAACCAAGCACACGGTGTGTACTTATTAAGTACATGACGTTTAATTAAAATTTTCCCAAAACTCCTCATTTTCTCAAAAACACCAGAAAAAGAAAAACATACCTAAAAAAAGATCTGGGTTCTTACAAACTTCCCCCCTTATAGAAATTCGTCCACGAATTTCCCTAGCAAGGCGGCGTAGAAGAAGAAACTCCGAACAGCTCTGGCCACTGTGATCATAAATCAGCCTCACTCTCTCAAGTCTTGTCCTGTACTCGCTTGTACTGCCATAACACTCATACTAGAGGAATATAACAGCCATATAGAACCGTCACACTTCGATTAATAATCCAGGTAGGATTCTCCTCGAAAGATGCATCCACCACCAACTTGACTTCCTCAGGTTGGAAGGCATGAGACAGGTCTGAGAAGTAACACTGAAGCTGAGAAATATGGAAAATGTCATGCATAGCCTGGTAACTCTAAGGTAACTACAGCCGATAAGCAACTGGACCGACTCTCTCCAAAACCTCAAACGACCTGACGTACCTCGGTGAAAGCTTACCATGTCTCCTAATCCTCATGTGTCCCAACCTCGGTGCAACACGTATGAAAACCTGATCTCCGACCTCGAACTCCAGAGGTCATCTCCACCGATCAGCATAAGAATTCTGTTGTGACTATGCATTATCCATATTCTTCTGAATCAACTCTATCTTCTCTCTGGTCTCCTCGACAAGTCGAGGTCCCAGAATAGAAACCTCTCCTACCTCCAACCAACATAAGGGTGATCGACATGGCCTACCGTACAAAGCCTCATAAGGTGACATCTGAATAGTTGCTTGAAAACTATCACTACTGAAAAAATGATCTATACCAATGGTTTTGGGAAAACTATTGGTATAGTTCACTAATTTGGACCTATACCAACAGTTTGGACAAAACCATCAGTATATGTCCATTTTAGGGACCCTATACCAACGGTTTGGACAAACTGTTGGAATTGGTCCCCCCTATACCAACAGTTTGTCCAAAACCATTGGTATAGGTCCCACAATCAAAGAACCTATACCAAAGGTTCTCAAAACCGTTGGTATAGGTCTATACCAATGGTTTTGAGAACCGTTGGTATAGGTTCATGTATTTTTAATAGAATATTCTTACAGAAGACATTAAATAAATCAAAATTTAAAATATTGAAGATAATACATATATATATATTTATGAAATTATGTTAACAAAAGTATGTTAGGTTAGTGGTTAGGTCGTTCAATCACAAACGGGAGGTGTTGGTATCAAAACAAACCAAATGATTATTTTTTGAATTACATATACTAACAGTTTTATGGAACCGTTGGTATAGATTTTCATATTACATATATCAACAGTTTTCAAAACTATTGGTATAGGTCTATAACAACGGTTTTCCCAAAACCATTGGTATAGAACTATCCTCACGACTTACTTGGAAATAGTGGTCCAAACCGTTGGTATATGCTATACCAACGGTTTGGAGGCCTATACCAGCGGTTAAAAACTATTGGTATAGGGTATTTTTCCAGTAGTGTATTATTGTAGGCAAAATCCACTAGAGGTTTATGTATCTCCCATGAACCTCCAAAATTCAATATGCATGCTCGAAGCATGTCCTCAAGCACCTGAATCGTATGCTCGGACTGGCCATCTGTCTGGGGATGGTAAGCTGTACTCAAAAGAACTTGTGCACCCAAATCCTTTTGAATCCCCTTCCAGAACTGAGAAGTAAAACATGCATCTCTATCTGAAACAATGGAGTGTGAAACCCCATATAGTCATACAATCTCTCGGATGTACAACCTTCCTAGATCATCAACATTGAAGGCCTCCTTGATCGTCAAGAAGTGAACAACCTTCGTGAGTCTGTTAATGACAACCCATACTACATCATTCCCTTTAGGTGACCTCGACAACCCTATCAAGAAATCCACCATGACATCATTCCACTTCCGCTCAGGAATGGGTAACTGCTGCAAAAGACCTGTTGGTCGGTGATTCTACACCTTCACCTACTAACAGGTGGAACACTTCATGAAAAAACAAGAAACATACATTTTCTTACTAGGCCACCAATACTGACAGTGTAGATCACGATACATCATGGTGACACCAGGATGAACTACCCAAACTGAAGAATGAAATTCCCACATCAACTCCTTGCGTATGTCTACCAACACCCATATGTGCCCCTAGAAATGCAAGATCCCATCCTCGCCTATGTTCCATCGAGAAACAGGGTCCTCTCCTGACACACTTTACCATAGGTCTAGGCCTTCAAGATTTGATAGCTACCTCATTCACACTCGGTCAAGAAGAGTAGAGGAAATGGCTATAGAAGAAAGAAAAGTCTTCCCATGTTTGTCATGCACCTCCAAATGCATCTCAGAGAACAGATCCAAAAAATTCCACTCACTGCTGGCCTCCTAAACTGCCTGTATCTGAGTCCTCCTACTGAACGCATCAGCCATAACTTTTCCTTTCCCAGGCGTATAGGTAAGCTCAAACTCAAAGGACTGAAGGTACTGAACCCAAATTCACCATCTCAAATTCAAATCCCGCTGAGTGAAGATGTAATTGAGACTTTTGTGGTCAGTGAAAGCCAAAAAAATCTCTCTCAGAAGGTAATGTATCAAATTGTGTAAAGCATGAACAACAACATCCAACTCGAGATCGTGTGTCGGGTAGTTCCTCTCATGTGGCCTCAACTACTGAGACCCTTACGCAATGACCCCTTCTCCCTACATAAGCACAAATCCCAAACCGATACCTGAAGCATCACAGTACACTATATAGATCTTTCTTGGCTATGGAAATAATATTATAGGTGCTGAAGTCAACCTCCCTTTCATCTCATGAAAGGATGACTCACAAGAATCTGGCCACAAGAACTTTTCACCCTTCTTAGTCAGGCCCGTCAGTGGCACTGCTAAGCATGAAAAGTCCTATATGAAACGTCTGTAGTATCCAACCAGCCCTAGAAAACTCCGCACCTCAAAGATGTTCTTCGACTACTTCCAGGAAACTACTTCTCTCACTTTCTTGTGGTCTACTGATACTCCTATCTCTGAGGTAACATGACCTAAGAAGTGAATCTTGTCTATTCAAAAGGGGCATTTTGAGAGCTTAGCATAAAACTGATGCTCTCTCATTGTACTCAGAACAATCTCAACATGGGTTGTATGGTCGAGTCGAGTGTGAGAGTACACCAAGATATCGTCCATGAAGACTACAATGAAAGAATCCAAGAATGGATAGAACACTTGGTTCATCAGTTCCATGAAGACTGTAGGTGAGTTTGTGAGACCGAACAACATAACCACATACTCGTATAAACCATACCTACTCCGAAAGGATGTAAGAGGTATATCTGATGGTCTAACGCTTAACTGATGGTAACCAGACCTCCAATAAATCTTCAAGAACACTCAGGATCCTCGAAGATGATCAAAGAGATCATCAATCATTGGAAAGGGATATCAGTTCCTCGCTGTCAACTGGTTCAACTTCCGATAATTCACAAGAAGTCTGAGGGGACTGTCCACCTTTTTCGCAAACAGGATAGGTGAACCCCAAGGAGAAGAACTGGGTCAGATGAAACCCTTTTCCTGCAACTCCTCCAACTACTTCTTGAGATCCTAAAACTCTGTTGTATCCATCCTGTAACACCCCAAATATCCATGGTATTATTTTCTTCGAATAATACAATAGCATGTGTTGTACGCAACTTCGAGTTCAAACACACCACAACCAATCAAACTACCCGTTATGAATATTAATACCACTTTTTGAAATTTTATAAATTTTATTTTTCAATATGGACTTCATTTTTGAATTGTGAATATCAAAATTAACATAGGGTGAATTTTTGGTATTTTTTTGAAAACTTTCAATTTTTGATGAATAATGAAAAACACTGCGTTATTGTTTAAAACAGACTTTTTATTTAAATAATTAATTATTTTTTTTTATTTTAGGTCAAAATAGATACATAATAACTATATATGTTGAATTTAATTAATTGGAGTTTTTTTGTAATAATATTAGATATATAAAATTTTATTTAACTTTTTACCGTCTTTTACCGACCTCCCAAGAGAATTTGAAAATTCACATTAAACTTAATTTTACCGCTTCTGTGGGTGGAATTTCAAAACTCCGAGAGACACGGTTGATATAAATAAGAAAAATGTGGTTCAATAAGATGAAAATAATTTTAAGTGAATAGTAACTTTTTACTTTTATTTACCACAGTTAAAAGTCAATAGGGTAATTAAGGGTAACAAAGATATTATTCTTACCCTAAGACATGTACTAATACTATTGGATAAGTTTAATTCCACCAAAACAACCTTATGAATAAAATATGATCCATTAGGTCCATTTGGATTAGATTTAGACATTTATTATTATTTTGTTTAAAGAAAAGTTAAACGAGTGAAAACAAAAGTTTAATAACTAAACCATTTTTAATATAGGGTTATACATAAGATAAATTATACTATAAATATTCATTAGAATTATAAAAAGATTTACTAATAATGATATTTTATTTATAATTTTTAGACATTAAATAATTTAATTTATTTATGACACAATGATGATGCAGTAATTTCCTTATTAATAAATATTAAAATAATTGATATTATAAATATCCAAATAAATTTAATTTGATAATTTTTATGAATTAAAATGATTTTATAGGTTAATAGGAAATTTTAGGGTTGACTAAAGTAATTATTTTTAAAGTAATAATGTTATGAATTTAACAAAAACAAAATAGCAAATAGTGTCAAAATTGACATAAAAGAGTTTTTAAAACAAATATTACATCATTAATTGATATTATATTCCTAAAAATATAAGGTTCATCAAAATGAATTATATAAGGATATATATATTAATAATGAACCTCTTGGAGTTCTCTTGACTTGTTATAGTATGTTTATTAACAATATAATATAAAAATACAAAGAGACAAGGTAAATGTCAAACTAATTAACTATGAGTTAAATCTAAAAGATAAGGTTAATATAGTGAGAAAAACTTATCTAAAACCTATTAGTTGAGTATTTTGTGACCCATCCCCACCTTAGCCTCTAAATAAATCATTTTGGAGCCATTAGAAACCTAAAATTATTTTATTATGAAATAATATTTCAATCTTTTCGTAAGGTGCCCCTCACCCCTCTTATAAAAGGGAACTTCCCCTTCTCTCAAATTCACACCTCCAATGCCATTTTACTCGGCCAAAACCTACCCAAATATCCTCCCAACTATCTTACCTTCAACCTAGAGGCAATAATTTAGTTAGAAATACAACCTAAGGATCCCTTTTGATCAAATCAAAAGGAATAACCCGAAGAAGAGGTAAATATTTCATCACCTCTTTCAAGTTCCTTTCTTCTTCCACTTCCTCTTTCTTTTTTGTTTCCATTATAAAATATTAACTCCAGTATATTATATATAATTTGATGTTATTATAAATATGGTACAAAAATATTCATTATTCTATCCATCCTTTGAATAACATGTCACCATACGTGCGTACGCACGGCTTACCGTCTCCACGTCGTGGTTTAGCTGTTATTCAATACATTATTATTTGGATGGGTATAATAATGATTTATAATTGTTGTAAATAAACAATATAACATGATAATTATTCTTTATATATGATATACCATCCAATTATCTATTATTTTAATATCAAAATAATGATATTGTCGCTCGTGCGTACGTACAGATTACCGTCTCCACGAACGCGATGAGATTCATTCCCCATTGTATCCATTCAAGAATAATTTTTATTTGATGATTAAAAATAATGTTTAAATACTTAATATAATTATGAATATGTATAATATACATCATATCCACAATAAACATTACTTCTATAACAAAGCAGATAAAGGAAAATGAATCAGTTAACACCCGAAACGATGATACTACTGAAATATCATTAACAAAGAAATATTAGAAGATCATATATGATATCATATTAATGTATATGGATATTTTGTAATTTAAAAAAAAATATTTAACCATTATAAAAGAGGTTAACCTACCCTCAACCATGAAAAAGAACAAGGTAAGGGGTTTTCATCTCACTCCTTATTCCCCTGAGATTCATGCTATATTGCCACTATTTCCTTTTGTGTGGTGTATGTACTACCCATAATTATATTTTTTATGTAATACACTTTAATTTATGTGTATTTAAATCTTCATTGTATGATACATCTTTCATGGTGTGTATGTTTCATAAGTTACCAAATTTTTAAAGGTTAATTTCATAATCTCTTTATTTTTCGAGGTTGTTTTTATGTAAGTATCTACTGGGACCTCTTTATCATCCACATCCATGTTTCTTAAAAATGTATTCCAAAATATTTTTACTATTTACTAGACTATGGGTTAATGTTATTTATTCCCTTGTTTGACTTTTTATAAATTTTTTTGAAAGAAATCTTTCTGTTGTTTTCCAAACAAGGTACCTTATGACCTTTTCGACAAAATTAAGGTAACAATGTTTTTTTAACTTATACGGCGGGTGCGGCTATTTTCTGCTGTTATAACATCGTCGAAGCTTACCTTCCAAGCTTATAAGAATATTTTCAAAATAAATGTTTTCTTTATAATTTTTTTACTGTTAAATTATTTCAAAATAGAAAGAGATGTTTCTCTAAAAATGGTTTTGATTTCATCTATGTCAACATCCTTTGATGGATTTTAAGCTTATTTGAAGTTGATTTATTATGATACCAAACTTCCGTATTGTATTGAAGGTTTTGTGATATGTTTGACTATGGATGTGTTATTTTTACACCATTCATGATTTATGGATAAAGTATTGACATTTCGTATTCTAGTTTTGGCACAAGTCCTTGACAAAATCTTATTTATAGTCTTGGCACAAGGCCTTGACTACGTGGTTATGAAGTCTGGAATTATGAATTCCATCATTATGAAAGTGGCTATTGATATTTCATGTGATTATTCGACTAGTAGAATATCCATGTTAATAAGTAAATTTCATTATTTTTTTTATCTTTTCCATATTATACTAAAGTTAAAGTCTAAAAGGATTTTGTTTTAGTCTTATAAATTGCCTTAAATGTTTATGCTTATTTATGAATGTTTCCTCTATATTGTTATCCTTGCCAAGCATCTGAGATCACCCTGTTCTATGTTTTATTTTTCCTAGGATGTGAAGAAGTATATTATGACTGACCTGCAGGGATAGTCTATGGAATATGACTGTGGTTAATAAAGACAATTTTTTTTTTCATTTAATGGTGTAATATAAAACTTATGAATTTATCTTATATTTTCAAGGCTACTAAACTAATCAGTCTTTCGAGACTTGATCTTTTGTGATCATGCCAATGTTATGTAATAATACACTGACGAGCATTAGTCTCAAAATCTTTCTCATCATACAAAGATATTTTCTCATGTGCTGTCATGACAGGAAAAGAATTATCTAAGTCTTAAGACTTTAATGCAAAGCAGGAGAAGAAGAGATCTGCTGAAAACTCTAGAAATGAAAATAAAAGCAAGAAGGGAAAAGATGAGTATCCATCCTGCTGTAAATGTGGGATAAAACACCCCGGTACTTGCCTGAAGGGAATGGGAGTCTGTTACAAGTGTGGTGAAAAAGGCTACCAAGCTCATGATTGCAAGGGAAAGAAAGAGGCTATCAATGTTGAATGCAACAATTATAGAGAAAGGGGGAATTATGAAAATGAATGTCCTAAGTGCAAAGGAAACTTACATTAGAAAAGGCCAAGGGATCAAGGACAAGTTTATGCTATCACAAATACTGAGTTTGAAGCTCCAAAAGACGTAGTGGCAGGTAATTTAATGGTTTCCCCAAGTTTATCCAATGCTTTATTTGATTCTGGATCGTCACATTATTTCATATCTTCTCAGTTTTCTTAGAAAATTAGATATTTCCAATTTTATTTAACAATGGAGTTGTTAGTCAAAACTTCTAAGGAAAATATCATTACAACAATGTTTTGTGAATCAGTTCCCATTAAGGAATATAAACTTTATTTTTCTTCAGATCTCATCATCATACCCATGATTGAATTTGATATAATCCTTGGTATGGATTGTCTTTCAGACCATGATGCGAAAATTTATTGTAAGAAGAAGGAGGTTACAATTTTTGATGATGATAAAGAGTACCTTATAATTAGAGCAGAAACGTCACCACCTAATTCTTATCTAGATCCACCCCTAGTAGCTCAACAAAATTCAATTATTGGGGAGGAAGAGAATGAAATAACTGTGGGTGATTAAAGGAATGTTCAAATAGAGGATGTACCTATTGTGCAAGAATATGTTGATGTGTTTCTAGAGGATTTACTTGGACATCCTCCAGAATGAGAAATTGAGTTTTCCTTTGACTTAATTCATGGTTCAAGTCCCATACCGAAGACCCCTTATTGAATGGCCACTGTGGAATTAGTGGAACTAAAGAAACAACAAGAGGTATTTAGTAATTAGGGATTTATTCGCCCTAGTGTTTCTCCATAGGGATCCCCTGTTCTTTTTGTTAAGAAGAACGATGAATATATGAGGTTGTACATTGACTACAAAGAGATCAATGCTATAACAATAAAGAACAAGTATCCCCTACCTCACATTGATGTTTTATTCAACCAACTTAATGGAGCTCAATACTTTTCAAAGATTGACATTTGATCTAGATATCATTAGTTGTGTGTGAAGAATGAAGGCATTCTGAAAACTACATTTTGAACCAGGTATGTGCATTACGAGTTTATAGTAATGACTTTTGGATTGAATAATGCACCCTCTATCTTCATGGATATAATGAATAGAGTTTTCAAGGAATACCTTGATGACTTTGTAGTGGTATTTATTGATGATATCTTGGTATAATCCAAATGCTACGAAGATAATGAAAATCACTTGCGCATTATTCTAAAGACTCTTAAAAGACATGAATTATATGGGAAGTTTAGCAAGTGTGAATTATGGCTTTAGGATATTTCTTTTCTTAGCCATATTGTCTTTATGGATAGAATCTCCGTTGATCCTTCTAAGACAAGGGCAATCCAAGAATGGCCCACACTGACGAGTATAACTGAGGTACACAGTTTTATTGGTTTAGCAGGTTATTATCGGTGTTTCATCCAGAATTTTTCCCAATTGGCTAACCCATTAACCAAGCTCCCTCGTAAAGGGGTTAAATTTGTTTAGAAAAAATAGTGTGAAGAATGTTTTGAAGAACTGAAGAGAAGATTAGTAAATGCTCTTATATTGACTCTACAATTAGGGAATGATGGGTTTTTTATTTATAGTGATGCTTCAAAGAATGGAATTGGTTTTGTACTTATGTAGAATAATAGAGTTATTTCCTATGCATCACGACAGCTAAATATTCATGAACAAAACTATCCCACTCATGATCTTGAGTGACTAGCTGTAATATTCTCTTTGAATATTTGAAGACACTATCTCTATGGTAAAAAATGTGAGATATATACTGATCACAAGAGTTTTAAGTATATTTTCTCATATAAATAACTCAACATGAGGCAAAGGAGATGGATTGAACTACTCAAGGATTATGATCTCACTATACACTACCACCCGGGGAAGGAAAATAAGGTGGCAGGTGCTTTGATTAGAAAGGATCATGGACTTCGGAACAAGGTGAGAGTTGAAAAGTATCCTATATACAGGGATCTAGTAAATTTGAACATGGGGATAACCATGGAAGGTGAAACATCAATACTTTTTCAAATGGTTTCCCAACCATCTTTACTAGAAAGGGTAAAAAGTTCTCAGACCGATGATGAAGAGTTTCAAAAGAAGATTAAAGCTGTGAATGATGGGAGATTGCATGACTTCATATATAAAGACGGAATTTTGAAATTTGGGAAGAGACTTTGCGTTCTCGATATACCTGATCTAAAAAGGGAATTGTTAGATGATGCTCATAGCTCCAACTTCTCTATACATCTTAGTAGCACCGAGATGTATAGAGATTTGATAGATTTTTTTTTGTGAAAAACATGAAGAGGGAGATTGCTGATTTTGTGTCAAGATGTATGGTTTGTCATCAAATGAAAGCTGGAAGGCAACATCTTAGAGGAGTCATGAAACCTCTTACCATACCTATGTGGAAATAGGATAATATTACAATGGACTTTGTCAAGGGACTACCAAAGACTCATAGAAGGAACGATGCAATATGGGTCATTGTTGACCGTCTTATCATGTCAGCACATTTTCTTTCTATAAGAGAAGATTTAACACGTGAAAGTCTAGCAAGACTATATATTAATGATATTGTGAGACTTCATGGAGTACCCCTATTGATTATTTATGATCGTGATCCACGTTTTACATCAAGATTATGGAAAAGTCTTTAGAAATCCCTTGATACTAAACTTTGTTTAAGCACTGCCTACCACCCCCAAACTTATGGACAATAAAAACGGACTATTAAAACCATAAAAGACATGTTGAGATCATGATCACTTGACTTTTAAGGTTTGTGGGTTCAATATTTACCTCTGGTAAAATTTTCCTATAACAATATCTTCTATTCAAGTATTCAGATGGCACCATATGAAGCATTATACAGAAAGAGATGTCACACACCAACCTGTTGGGATGATGTTGGTGAAAGAAAACTCATAGGCCCAGAACTTGTGGATGAAACGATGGAAAAGGTAAAGGTAATCCAAAACCACATCAAAGCAGCTCAAAGTAGGAAAAAGAGCTATGCCGATAACCGGAGGAAGTTTTTGGAATTTTAGGTAGGAGATCATGTTTTCTTGAAGGCATCTCCATGGAAGGGTGTTATATGTTTCAGTAAGAAGGGAAAATTAAGTCCCAGGTACATCATACCTTTCAAAATTCTAGAACGAATTGGGGCTGTAGATTACTATTTGGCAATGCCACCAAGTCTCTCCAAATTTCACTATGTGTTCCACGTATCACTTTTGAGAAAATACATGCCTGACTCAATGCATGTACTCACCAAGGAGGAATTAGAACTGAAACTAGATCTATCTTATTGAAAAGATCCTATCAAGGTTCTTGATACAAGAGTGCAAGTGCTGAGAAACTAGAAGACTCGTCTGGTAATGTTCTATGAAGAACCCATAAGATAGAAGAGGAAACGTGGGAACCCAAGGAACTTATGATGAAGAACCACCTGAGTATTTTTTTGCAGTAATATTCTAGAAATTTCGAGGATGAAATTATTTGAAGTAGGGGAGAATGTAACACCCCAAGCTTCCACACTATGCTTTTCTATGAATAATATGATAGTGTGTGTTGTCCGTAACATTGAGTTCTAACACACCACAACCAATCAAACTAGCTTCTATGAATAGTAATACCCACTTTTTGAAATTTTATAAATTTTATATTTCAAAATGAACTTCATTTTGGAATTCGGAATATCGAAATTAGCTTAAGGTGAATTTTTGGTTTTTTTCTAAAAACTTTAATTTTTGATGAATAGTGAAAAACACTGCGTTATTGTTTGAAACCGAATTTTTATTCAAATAATGAATTATTTTATTTATCTTTGGTGAAAATAGATACATAATACCTATATCTGTTCAATGTAATTCATTGGAGTTATTTTGTAAATATATTAGATATATTAAATTTTATTGAACTTTTCACCATCTTTTACCGACCTCCTAGGAGAATTTGCAAATTCACACAAAACTTAATTTTACCACTTTTGTGAGTGGAATTTCAAAACTCTAAGAGACATAGTTGATATCAGTAAGAAAAATGTGGTTCAATAAGATGAAAATAATTGTAGGTGAATAGTAACTTTTTACTTTTATTTACCACGGTTAAAAGTAAATAGGGTAATTACGGGTAACAAAGATATTATTATTACCCTAACAGATGTCCTAATTCTATTTGATAAGTGTAATTAGACCCAAAAAAACCTTAGGAATAAAATATGAACCTTTAGGTACACTTGGATTAGATTAAGAAACTTCTTATTATTTTATTTAAAGAAGAGTTAAAAGAGATAAAATCAAAGTTTAATAATAAACCATTTGTAATATAGGTTTATACATAAGATAAATTAGACTATAAATATTCATTAGAAAGATAAAAAAATTTCCTACATAATGATATTTTATTTATAATTTTAGACAATAAATAATTTAATTTATTTATGACACAATGATGATGTAGTAATTACCTTATTAATGAAATATTAAACAAATTGATATTATAAATATCCAAATAAATATAATATGAGACATTTTAAAAATTCAAAAAAATTTATAGGTTAATATGAAATGATAGGGTTGATTAAATTATTTTTTTGGAAGTAATAATGCTGTTATTAATTAAAAAAACAAAATAGAAAATAGTATCAGAATTGAACTAAAAGAGTTTTTAAAACAAATATTATATTATTAATTGATATTCTATTCCTAAAAGTCTAAGGCTCGACAAAATGACGTAGATAAGGATATATATATTAATAATGAACAATCTGGGGTTCTATTGACATGTTATAGTATGTTTATTAACCATATAATTTAAAAAAAAGAGACATGGTAAATGTCAAACTAATTAACTAAGAGTTAAATCTAAAAGAAAAGGTTAATATAGTCTGAGACACGGTTAGAGACTACGCGGCGTGTACATATGGTACACGATGTGTACTCAAGAAAAACAATTTCTTCCTGAATAGAAGAACACATGACATGTATTTAACATCACACACCATGTATTCTGGGTTTTTCGAGATAGTTAGCCTTAGAAATTACTCCAGAACCCAGAAAAACAATGAAACAAACATTGAAAGTGCCAAATTTCGATCCATGAGGGCCCATAATCCCCGCGAATCATAGCTTGGCATCTTATACATATCATATACAAGGAAAAAAAGTCAATGATCCCCCAAATTCTTGTCCATGAGGGCACATAAAACAACAAGAACCAAAATTTTGTGTTCATTCAAACAAAATCTTTCACAAACAATACCCTGTCAAACATCAGGTATTTTATCAAGGCATCTATCACACCAGCATGCATATCTAACACAACACCTATCACAACAACATGCAATCACTAATGTATCCTAAATGGCATGGCAAGAATGCATGGCGTGTGATTTTCTCGAAAGTGCCTATATGATGCATGAGATGGAATACCCTCATCCCATCCAGTTGCGATAGAAATAGGACCTCAATAACATCAATGAAACATTTGAATGACTCAAGGTGAAATCAACTCAACTATAAAATTGAAAACAAGAAAAGTTGCATTAAACAAGGTAGTTTGGATTTTCCCTATACATGGGTGAGCTAATCCCTGGCACAACTTATTACCAATTATCTATTTCTTTCTATCCATGGATATAGGCTCCAAACTATAAGTCAAGAAGAAAATAATCCCTCTGATACCACAATGTAACATCCCGGTTCCTGAAGCCGCCCAGAGATGCCCCGTACTCGGTTGGTCACATGGCCTCAAGCACATTTCCCTGAACGCCAGAGGCTGCCAACTAGCAGCAAGGGCCTTGGGTGTGATAGTGGGGAAACTATGCCCTCATTAGCAGAGTAACACAATGGATGTAAACTGATATACAATAGAAAAAGCAGTAAACATACGAAACAATAGTAACAACGGAAGACTGATGAAAGAAACAACTGGAGCACACACACACACACACACACACATATACATATATGATGCATGATACATATGTCTAGGAAAGCTACCAAACAAGTCACAATTCTAAAATACAATACAAAATCCAAGTAAAAATAAAAACATTAATAGCTCCATAGCATCACAAGCCTATGCTTTGTCCCATGCTCTCCAGCTCCAAATTAGTCAAAATCCTGAAGTAGAAGTGATCTTTCCCTTACCTATACCTACAACAATATAATCTGTTTGGGCCCAAAGGCATGATCCAAACATGGTGTGAGACTAATCCATGTAGGAAACCACCAAAAGACATGTGAATAATAGTATGTGAATATATATATGGCAGACAATAAGTAAAAGAGCAGTAAACAAGGAAGTACTCAATAGTAAACAATTCCACAGTTTCAAAGCATTCAATTTAACTTATCAAGTAAGCAGCTAATAAAAATAGGTAACCCTATGGGAATTACACAAAACCTGTCCCAGTTCAATTATAGGGATACTACAGAGACTCTCTGAGGAAGCTCACATGATCAATTCCCCTTATAATAAAAAATGATAAAAACTCTCTAAGGAAGCTCCCACGGTTAATTCTCCTTATAGTAAAAAGTGATAAAGACTCTCTAAGAAATCTCACATGGTCAATTTCCCTTATAGTAAAAAGTGATAAAGACTCTCTAAGGAAGCTCACATGGTCAATTCCCCTTATAGTCTACTACTCTAGGTTCTCACAGCCCTATGTAAGTCAAACGAGCATAGCAATGCAATACGACCAAAGTAAACTTCAAAAACTACTTGGCTAAATAGTCTACAACATATCAAGCATGTCAGAAAAAATAATCACTCCAACCTAAAGTACTAGGAATGGGAAAACATCAAGGAATCCTAACCGGATAAATAGGACCAAACATTCGTAAACATAACATGCATGGGAAAACACTTCCAAAGCAAAGAAATCAACCCTATTCGGATCTAATTAACCTCTACTCACACATACCAGCATAGCAGCCAATTAACAGGGTTTAAACGGTAAACACACAACACCCTGTTCAAGGTTATTAGACACTATTGCACTTATAACTCACATAATTTCAACGGAAAGGCACAAACCACCTACCTCGGTGTTGGGAGATCTATATACATGAAACTCAAGCCTTGAATCGCCTAAGAACATCATAGATCTACAAAAAAAATTCCAAAAAGTTCAACAGAAGATAACATGAGAAAGAGGATAAATCAGGAAACAAAGCTCTAGTAGAAGGAAGAGCATACCGAGGTGATCCCAACGCAATCGACAGTTGTTGAATCAGAGATCATATGATCGATCAAGGCTCGGGGAAAGATCGCGACCGTACGGGTTCTCTCGGACGAACTAGGTCGATAAGTAGATGGTTCTGTCTATCAGAAGCAACCCCGATGCATTTAATGAAAAAAAGAAAATACATGGAGGGTACTTTATATGTATACGACGTATACTTGCCTTCGCCAGCCCCTGCATTAGGCGGTCTCCAGGTCACCAAACACAGCCGTGTGCATGACCGTTACACGGCCTACACCCAGTTACCCGTGGTAACCGAGTACACAGCGTTTACTTATAAAGTACAAGATGTGTACTTAATTTTTTTTCCAAAAACTCCTTGTTTTCCTCAAAAACACCCAAAAAAGAAAAATATACCTTAAAAGAAGATCCGGGTTCTTACAAAAAGGTTCAAGGTGTTTTCTCCCGTAGGTCCTGGATTAGATTATCAACCACTAGATAAACTAACCAATAGAAAAATCTCATTATCATTCCATTTATTTTATTTCTATCAATTTCATGGTTTATATATTTTGGTTATGTTGTTGCGATCACACAATTAATGAATTAAAAAAGCATGCAAGTTGGAACTAATGTAATATCAACTTATGCGTAAATATTATCTTAGACATGGTTAATAACTTAAGTATATCCCACTTAATATTAAAATGAATTTAAGAAAGATAATAAAATTTAAATTTACATATAAGGATAAAATCCCTCAAGGAAATATTTAGTCAGTACTGCCTTCCATAAGCTTGGTCAGAATCGAAACATAGTTCAAAGTGCTTGACCAACCCTAGTTGGGCTGCTTTAAATTATCGGGGAATTCTAATTCGACATTTTGGGTTGAATTGAATTGGTTCACATCAAGGTTGACTACCACAGTAGTACATTGTGTGACCAAGAGGCAAAGGTTTAGGAAATCCAAAATAAAATGATTTTAGGATTGGGGAGTCCACTCAACGGATCAAGGAGCTGCAAGTTAATGGAGATGGAATTTGGAATGATTACCTAATATATTTCAAGTTGCTTGACCAACCCTAGTTGGGGTAATAAAAAGGGAAATATGGATCCTTTCCAGTAGAATATTCAGGAAACAAAATATTCTAAAGTCAATGGTGAGGGCTATTGGATTTCGATAAAATAGTGGGAGACTAATAAGTATTAATTTATTTATTTGTCTTGGTTTTATCATGACAAAGTACTAAATATTTTATCATATTAATTTTTAGAAAAGACAAGAAAAATGAAATAAAACATATTAATGAAGACCATACTTGATAAGGAATACCTTGTCACTGGCACTAATTTCTAGGAATGGCAGAGGCATTTACATGTCATCCTTCGCCAAGAGAGAAAATTGTATGTGTTGGATGATCCTATTCTAGTTGTGCCTGGAAACGAGGTCAGTGATAATAAAATATCTCTCTATATGAAACATTTTTATAATTCCACAAATGTCAAATGTTTCATGATATCATCCGTGTCTAATGATCCCTTGGAGAAACATGAAAAAATGGATGTGTACAACACGATTTCTCACCATAAGGATCTCTATCAAGAGAAGGTAAGACATGAGAGATATGGGATCCCCAATGCTTGGTTATCAAATAAACTTGGAGAGTTTTCGCCAGTTGGACCTCATGTAGTCAAGATTATTGGCTACATTGAATGCCTGGACATATTTGGGATTATGTTACCAGAAGATTTGCATACAATTCTCATCCTATCATCACTGCCCAAGACCTTCTCTAGCCTCATTTCCACATACAATAGGAGAAATAATGAGAAGAGTCTATCAGAACTTATAACCATGATTCACCTGGTAAATAAGGACATGGAGAATGAAAAACCCACTGTCCTTATGGTGAATAAGAAGAGGAAGTACAAGGCAAAGGAACCAAGGGTTTATAAACGATCTGAAGCCCCCGACCACCATCCGTCTTCGAAAGGGAAGATCTGAAGGCATGGCAAGGAACGAGAGGCGATATTTTTTTCATGGGGCAAGCCAGGTCACTAGAAGAGGAACTGCACCCAGAAGCATGGGGATGCTAAATGTGCGTTCGTTATCATGTATAATATTTCAGTTTATATACATTGGAAATTAGATACATCTTATGGGGATCACATCTATATTCAAATGTAGGATCCAAGTAGATTTATAAAGATTTTTAAAAGAGAGGTGACGCTTCGAGCTTCCAATGGCACGAGTCTGGCTTGGTTGTCCATTGGTGATTACCCCATATCATTTCCAATAGGTATTCTTTTGGTTTTACATAAATATTATTTTTTTCCTAGTGTTACCAATAACATAATTTCTATACCATGTTTGGATATGGATGGATTTATTTTCATGTTTTTAAATAAGGGTTGTTTCTTTTATAAGAACAAAGTATGTTATGATATGTCACATTTAATTAATGGTTTGTATGTTTTAAATTACGAAAACCAAGTGATGTAAATTTATAATGAAACATACTCACATGAATTATTTAACACCTAGTTGTGGCATCACCATCTCAGTCATGTAAATGAGAAGTGTTTGACAAAGCTCTGCCTAGATGGTTATTTAGACTCTATTGACCAAAAACCACTTGATAGATGTCATGTCTATTTACAAATGAAAATTACCAAGCCTCCTTTGAGTGGAAAGGGTGAAACGTCCACATTTCTTCTAATATTGGTATAGAAGGATGTGTGTGGACCATTTTTAGTAGAAGCTAGAGTTGGATATTCTTATTTCATTACTTTTACTGATTATTTGAGTATATATGGATATATCTACTTAATGAGGTATAAGTCAGAGTCCATTGGGAAATTTAAGGAATTAAAGAATGAATTAGATAATCATCTTAGTAAGAAGATAAAGAATCTTAGATTATATTTAGGTGGAGAATATTTGAACCAAGAGTTCATCGACCATTTACAGGAGTCTGGGATTCTATCTCATCTCACTCCTCATTATACACCATAGTGGAATGATGTTAGCGAAAGAAGGAATCACACCTTGTTAGACATGGTGAGGTCGATGATGAGTCATGAAGATCTTCCATTATCCTTTTGGGGATATGAATTATAAACTGCAACATACACATTAAACTAAGTACCAAATAAGCTGAAAAATGGAATTCCTTTAGAGTTACAGAATGAAAAGAAACCCATTTTTTGCACACACATTTATGGGGATGCGATTTATTTTTATGGACTTCTAAGGAAACAAACTAGAACTTCATGGAATGAGGTGTGTCTTTATTGGATATCCCAAATAAACGAAAGAATATTAACTATATAACCCTTCAGAAAAGAAAGTGACTCTCCCTAAACATGACGTCTTTCTGGAGTGGGAGAATATCCTTAAAAAAGATAGTGAGAGTAAGATTGACTTTGAAGAAGTTAATGATCAAGATACACAAGAGTTGGTAAAGGAACAAGTTCTATAAGTCCCTGTGGACGAGTTTCCAAAAAAAATCACTACGTAAGAGCTCAAGATTGGTTGGGGAACCAGAGATATTTGGTTTCCTAGTCACCAAGGATGGTAAATCATTATTTTTGGACAATGATGAACCACTATCCTAAAAGGATGAAATGGAGATATTATAATATACAAGATGGATATAAGCTATAAATTCTTGAAATGGATTCCATGTATCAAAACCAAGTCTGGGTTCTGGTCGATGAGCCAGTTGATGTAAAGCCTTTTGGATGCAAATGGGCATTCAAGAGAAATATGGACATGGAAGGTCAAGTTGGCACCTATAAAGAAAGGATAGTGGCTAAAATATTAAGACATCATCAAGGAATTGACTATGATGAAATCTTTTCTCCAGTTTCTATGTTTAAATCCATAATAATCATACTTTCTATAGAAGCTTACCATGACTAAGAGATTTGGAAAACAGATGTCAAAAAAAATTCCTTAATGGGAACCTTTAGGAAGATTTCTATATGACACAACCAGAAGTGTTTGGGACACTAGGTGAAGCCAAATGGGTTTTCAAGTTGATAAAATATATTACGGATTAAAGAAAACATCCAGGTCATGGAACATTCGATTTGATAAAGCCAAAAAGGAATTTGGTTTCATTTAGAAAAAATGGGATCCATGGGTTTATCAGCAGTTTAATGGGTATGCAGTCGCTATCTTATTAGTATATATTGATGAAATATTACTTATTAGAAATGATTTATCAGTCTTACAGTCAGATAAGGACTGTTTGAACAAGTGTTTCTACATAATGGACATAAGTGAAGCAACCTACATTCAAGGGGTCAAGATCATTCATGAAAAATTCAATAGGCTGCTTGGACTAAGTCAGGGTACATACGTTGACTAGATATTAAAGATATTTAGTAATGAAAATTACAAGAGGGGATTGGTTCTAGTGTTATATGGCCTACATAATTCTAAGAGAATGTGTCCACATAAACAAGAATAGAATGATATAATGAGTAAGATCCCATATGCTTCGGCTATGGGATCCATCATGTATGTTATGTCATATACTAGTATTGATGTTTCCTATGCACTGAGCTTGGTAGAATGAAATCAAGAAGATCTAGGCAAACAACATTGGACTGCTAATAAGTCTATCCTAATGTATTTGGGAAAATATAAGGATATGTTCCGGGTGTATGGAGGAGATGAAGTGTTTTTCATCAGAGGGTATGATGATGCTGATTTTGAGACTGATTAGAATGATCTAAAGTCGCAGTCTAGATATGTTTTATGTATCAACAGAGGATCTATGAGTTGTAAGAGTTCAAAGTATCCATTTATCACCGATTCTACAGAAGAGTCCGAATATATAGAGGATTACAATGAATCCATAGAATCCATCTAGATTTGTAACGTTGTCTAAGAGATTGATGTGGTGTCTGGTAGTAATGATTCTATAACATTGTATTGTGATAATACTTTAGTGTTGGCTCTTGAAAAATAACCAAGGTCACATCAACAGAAAATGCACATTTTCTAGAAGTATCCCCTCTTGAGGGATTTCTATCAAATGGTTGAAGTTGTAGTGAGAAGAGTTTCCATTGAAGATAACGTGGCATACCTCATGACTAAATTCCAATCTTAGTAGAAACATGAAGATCATGTGAGAGATAGTGGGTTAAAAGGTGTTAGTAGTTGTCTTTTGTCCAAGTGGGAGTCTGTTGGATTTGGTGGCCTAGAACCGACTACCTTCTACATTATGATAAAATTGTATTCATTGATTTGAATATTAATAAAAACTTATCACATATTTATTATTCTATCTCATGAAAATTCATGAGATAATGGCCTAAGAATAACTGTTGCACCAAAGGGTCATAACAGATCCCTATTATGATGATAACTATAAGTTTCATAGCACTATTCTTAAATATATATTCTACAGCCAGATGATTTTATTTGAGGGAAATAAATAATATTGTCCGTTAGGGGTGAGGACTCATAAAATGTTGAGGCACATTCTTATGGTGTGCGCCCTTGGTGGTATCCTGGAGGATATTATGTGAACAAGACCCTCTAGTAGGAAATCCACATTTCATAGTGTCATTAGATGTTCCTATCTGTGGATGTTCGTATTGGTCCTCAGACTTTAATGTTATTATTAATGGGTGTTACAACTAGCATACTGATACGTATTGACCAAAATTGGGATGACACACTATTCACATTGAGGTAGAAAATGTTGAGTGCATCATGAGTAATTCCGCATTAATAGATAATGCGAGAAAGGATTTGTCCCTTTTGTTCCATAATGGAAGTTGATATCTTAGACCCTTTGATGGAATTGATATACACTAAATAAATCCATGGACATGGTGGGGAATGAGAATGTTCAAATCTAGTAAGTCAAAATAATAATAATCAAGCACATGGGTTGATGACACTAGCATGCAACCCGCTTGATTGGAGATATCGAGACAAAGGGGTTACATTACATGGTAATTATTCATAGGAGGTCACGCATCATTGTGGAATTATCTTCTTTCTTTATGGTTCCATTGGCATGTTGTTAGAAGATAAACATGGAATTTGGGTAGGCTGTACCTAATGCCACTGAGAAAGAGGCCTTGAGGGCCACACACTATGTGTGTCCAAGTATCTTAGTTAAATATTCATTTAAAAAGTTGAATAAAAATTATTCATGATTTTATTTTAATAATTATTCAAGGATGCCTTATCACATTTATTTCAGCACTAGTTATTCGATAGAATATATTGTGGGAGAAATAATATATTTATTAGCAAATAATATAGTGATATTTATTAAAGAAATAAATAGTCATTATTCAAGGTCTAAAAAATGTGGATGAGGAAATAAAGGAAAATGGAAAAAAGAAAAATACAAGATGTGTATATCAAAATACACATTGTGTGGTTTTTCAGATAATTTGTGAAAAATAATATCATTTATTTAATTAAATAATATTTGGTGTAATTCATTGGGAGCTTGTAAAGTAATAATAATAGAAAAATGATATTATTAGACCAGGGGTCTTAATAAGAATGAAATCAAATCAATAAATACCTATTGGTATTTATTTTATTTTATTATTCTAAGTATTATAAATCCCAATTACATTATTCTCATTAATATTAGGCATTCTTTGTGGTTGTGCACAAAAGATCTGGAGAAATCTCTCAAACCAAGAGAGAATTCCTTTCCTCCAAGAATGCTCTCAAGTTACGAGAGAGATCCTCCTCCACCAGATCAAGGAGAGAAGTTTGGAAGTGAATCTCAAGACGATCGATGACAGAAATTGAAAGATAAGGCAATTCCACGCTAGATCCTAGAGATCCCTCTGGTGATGTCCAGAGATACGTGGAGCACGTGGGGATCACCTCTAGAGGAAGCCTGCATTTGGATTCTTCTAGGCAACCACGAATCACATTGAATCGTAAACAGAAACATCAACGGAGAAATAATTACATTGAGGAAATTGATGTCTTTTAATTAAATTAATTTTAACCAATATATGATGATCCAATCTATGGTTCTATGACTTCCCTCTTTCATTTTAGTTCTTTGTTCTATTCCAAATATCCGACGTTTTATCATCCTAATGGTTCATGGATTGTTCATTGTTAACGGAAAAATTAAAGTTGGGTACACCCATCCATGGACTTCCACTATGCCCGGGACCTACAAATTAAACAAAATTTAATATATTTTAAATAATTTATTTAATTTTTCTATTAGTTGAATAAATAATATTCTGAATTTGCGTAAGCATTTAGGTTAATTTTTAAATGACTAAAAATATAAAAAAATTACCATGATAAAGAAAATTAATTTATATTTAAACTAAAATTTTATAACTGAACATAACTTATTATACCCTTATGTTAAAATATTATAATTATTAATGTCAAGAGTCAGACATTTTTGAATTTATCTTTTACTTAAATTAACTCAATGGTCATAGTCAAATATATATGGTACCAAGTGGCCATATATTCGATAATGGGATGGAAATGGATGAAATGTACCGATAAAATAGGATAAAAATAATATTTATATCAATTTTAAAGCCTTATCCAAGAGTTTTAACCTTAAATTACCCATTTTACCCCTATCGCGGTGACACACATTTTCTAAGTATATTATTCATAATTATAAAAAAATATAAGGGATATATTTACTAAATTTTGACCACTTGATACCAAATATGGAATCAAGTTTTTCAATATTCAATGTACATAGGTGATGTTAATTAATTAAATATAAAACCTAAAAAATACAATGGAAAAATTATTTTCTGAAAAATGTCATTTTAAGTATAATTTTTTTCATACCCAATTAAACCATGAAATTGATTCTTATAAAGGTAATTATATTATTAATAATATAAGTGAAATATTTGTTACTTTGAAACTATTTTAAAATAAACTAGAACTATGTAAGTTATTGAAATTAGAATATGATTTTCAATAAAAATAAATATATTTTTTCTATCCATTTAATCATCAATATTTAAAAAAAATTCTCTAAAATTTACTCAAAGAAATTATTTCATATTAATTTGGAAAATTATTTTAATTTTATCTTATAAATTTTCTAAAAGTTTTAATAAATCATTATAATATTTTCTCATGAAATTAAATAAAAAACATATTTGAATAAACTTTATTTTTGACGCATAATATGAATCTACTAAAAATATTGAAGTATTATTTCATAATAATTAATAAAATAATTTAAATTGAATAAGAATTTGATATATATTTTATAATGTGTTTATTTTTATTCATTCTAATTAATTCAACAACTAGTTATAATTACCATATTTAAATAATCATATCTCATGGTTCATTTATGCTCAGTGTTTTGTGTCACATATGCTATAGAGCATAATGTTCTTCTTTTTAGATCCTAGGGAGGTACATTATCCCACATTTTTCAAATTCTAACCTTGTAATTTAAACCCATTATCAGCAATAAAGGGTTTTTTATTTGAATATTTCTTTGTGGAAAACCCACATTATAAAAATGGTTATTAAAATATCCTCCTAAAAATATGGAAAATAAATATGAAGGTCATCTGTAATAAAAAAAACTATGTTTGAAAATATGACATTTTTAGTGGGAATTAAAATATAGAAATAGAGAAGAAAAATAATTCCCATGGAAAAATAGTGAGTAATTGAAAAGTTGGATAGGAGAATTATAAAAACCACAAAACCATAAAACTATGATGGGTGAAAATACCATTGATTCATCAGAAATTAATGTAAGAGTATAAAATTTTATTTAAATATCATATTCCTAAAGTTGATGGATTCTTTTTCCATCAGTACATTGAAAACTATAGAACTCACTTACTTAATATCTTTTCTATTTTATTAAAACAATTTAATTATTTTTTTGTTCTTAAATCAATTTCCACTTCTTATATTACTCCAGTAAATGACTATTAAAAATGATTTTTTGATGCCTAAAATACTATAATTAAATTTTAACATATCTTAATATCCACAAAATAATGAAAAATCATTCCTTGTATCCTCAAATATTTACCAAAATGAATTTGGTTAGGACAGGTTATTTAATATGGATAATCATAATACATTACTCAATAAAACCAAAAAAATAACACTAAAGTTCTATATAATCCATTACAAAATAGTGAAACTTAAGTCTACCCTAAAATATGTATGACCTAGATTGAACCCCAATGATTAGAGTGATTTAATCTCATATCCTTCTATTATAAACTTAATAATTATCTTTAAATATTTTTAATCCCTCATAATGTATCAATGTAAAATTTATAAAACATTATCATATATTCTCCAAAATATAATAATAATTTATTTAAAGGAATTCATAATAGAACTATATATGATTCAAAAATATTATTAACCCTTTTATTTCATAAATTAGAAACTATCTTAGCAAAAAATATTTCCATTGGATGTTCTGGTTCATCCTTGCACTAATAGATGATCATATTTTGATTCCTAATATAAAACATGTTTTCATTATTCAAGAAATTTATATGGAATATATATAGAGAGAGCTAATAAATACTCATAATCACATCATATTTCACTAATGGATAAGATTTATATAGGGGTTATTCATACAAACATCAACATGGAGTCCCCAACTATGGAGTAGAGGATAAATGTTCCCTATCCATCATGATTCACTTCATCTATTCTAAATTCATAAATATTCTCTTTGTTCTTTAAATTTAGATGTTATTATGGATTATTATCTTTATTTTCACTTGGAATAGGTAATTGATTCATATAATTCTAAAAATACTTAAATCTATAACAGTGAAGTATGAGTGGTGTATTTTTTAGATATCTTTCAATTAATTTAATTGAATTTCATATTCACATAACTTTAATAGTCTTTTTCTTTATGGATAGACTTACCACACTTGAAACATCTCCTTTTTTAGTCCAAAAATTCACCTAAGTTATCCTTCCCACATTTTTGGAATTTATGACATTGAGTACTTTTCTTCCCTCCATGTGGCATACTACTAGAGCTTCCATAAAACTCCATCTTCCTATTCCTATAACGAGAACCATGAGGGTTTCCAACCTCCATTTTCACTTTGAGTTCACATCAAATGATATCTTCTTATATTCCAACTTCACTTATAGTTAATTCCTCTTGAAGAGTTGGTTTCAACCCCCTAAGGAATCAATAAATTTTTCTTTGAGGGATGATGATTAAACTAGTATCACACCTTGTAGGTATTGTAAAATAATCCTCATATGTACCAATGGATTCATCATGCTTCTTCTTAAGCTCAAGGAATTATATATCCATTCATCCACCTAGAATACGAGTGAATTAATTTCTAAAAATATCATTTTAATCTCATCCCATACCATAGATCCAATTTCATCATCTTTCATGATATTCTTAATAAGATTCAACCATCGATCTGATTATCCTTCTAAATGAAAAATGGTCATAACAAGTTTTTCATGGTCTGCAAATTGAAGAACAAAAAATATATTTACCATTTCCAATATCCATTTCTTAGAAACTATTAGATCAAAAAACCTATAGAAGAAGGGTGGATGTTTTCTCATAAATGCATCAATGGCACATTGATCCCTCCTTTGTGCATTTATAAATTCAGCATGACCCATGCTATAGCTCATAGCATGAAATATTTCTATAAGAATAGTCAAAAAATATTTCATTCCAACTCCTAATTCATTTGTTTTCTCAGGGGGACAATCATCATGTTGGAAATCACATTCATATATATATATATATATAGAATCATCTATTTTTATAAAATAAATGGCCTCTCTTGGAAAACAGGACAATATGAGAACACCAGAGGCACCGAGGCCTAAAATAGTGAATACCTAGAGCATCAATGATAAAAATATGGGTTTCCTCAAGAGGTAAGGATCGAAAATTGGAAAAAACAAGAGAAAGAGCTATTTAGAGGGTCTTTGGAAGCAAGATAATGAACCGCTTTGTTCCCCACACTCCACGTATGAGATATTTCCACCTGACCCTCAAGCATCATTTTATATTTCCTATATATAAATTTATAGACCAGGGAATATGGTAGATACCCTAAATGGAATTGAAAATTATTTCCGATTCGGTTTCCAAAGTCATGATCCTTACATTCTTCCTACTATATAACTCATGTCTGGAAAGAAACACATGCACTTCTTCCTATAGGGAATCACCAGTTCCAAAAGAAGCCGTGAATGCCAAAACCACCGATCCATTACTATCTCGCACCAAACCACCACCTCGCATGTCACCGATGATACACAACCTGTCAATGTTAATATTTAAACCAAAATGGTGTGGGATCAATCGAATCCAACAATCAACTTGAAGGAAATAATTTGGTGGGGTTGAGGACCCTAAAACCATCAGAGAGTTGAGTGAAGGAGAATATTCATAGCCTTTAAAAATGCAAACCCAATCAAGTATAAGACACCTTGTTTAGAGAAGAAAGGCCAAAATTGAACTCTGTATTCCCTCAAATTGATCCAAGTTCCTCACCTACCACAGACACCCACATCCTATAGAAAAGATAATAGAGTGAGCACGGATCTCGATAATACCATCCTTGAATCCTTGAAACCATAATTCTAGAAAAGTATTTCTAGATTGAATTGAGGAAGAGATTATAGAAAAACTACCATAGCCACACCATATCAATATGAACCACTGATGTTTGAAAAACAATATGGCACATATATTTATTTTTCATATCCTCACAATAGCAACGCAGAGAAGTAAGCGAGATACCTCTGCGTTGAATTTTTTCATCAGTTAGAATATCATTATTCCTAACACACCACACCAAAAATAGTATTTGGTTGGTTTATCTTTGCACCAATAATTCATGATCTAGCCACCCCTCTCCTCCATTGAAATCCACAACCTATGGTAATACTTAACTGAGGAACCCCTTAAAGAATATATTGTGAATATACATTTATTGGGGTCTGTATTTAATGAAACATGCTCAATGAACCTTCTTTGCTCATCGTCCAACACTGCAATTAAAATGTGATGGCACTCACTTTACTCACGAAAGGAAATCCTTATACAATGAAAATTTGGAAAAGGCAAGTGGAATGACCAGCCACATATGATGCCGAAAAGATAAATATCCTCTTCTAAGAACCCATCAAGATTTGGCATCCAATTCGGGTATGAAAGGAGAAAAAGACTACCAAAGCGAGGAAACACTTCATTTACTTAGATTAGGAACTGACCCAAATTTATTATATTTTAAAGGAACCCATAAATATTTTCCCTCAATGTATAACTAGGCAAGATTTGCATGGATTCCATTCATAGTATCCAAAATAAGGCAAACTTCAATACCACCCTTAGATACCTATTTATCCATACGAGACCCAAGAGACCAATGGTGTTCTACCTATTTACGAGCAACCTCTATAAATTCTCCAAATAATTACTACAGTCTAGATATAACTGAATATGGAACCTTAGTGGTTGAGAAGACATGCATGGTAGAGGAAATCAACACGCTATTCACCAAGGAGATTCTTCTAATAAAGAACAATAAGTGATTTTTCTAGTTCATAATGTGACTCAAAATTCTGTCCACAACCTTGTCAAGATGTTGGACATGAAGATAAAATGTGGAGATAGGATCTCCGAGGTAATCCATGGGAAAGATCCTTCTATTGATACCCATACATTCCTCTAAAGCCCACACCCTCCTGAATGAGCCCCAATTTGATTTATAAAGGCTACTTTTACCCTATTAACCTATTGCCTACTCCAAAGGAAGTATTCCTCAATGACTGAATTGATTCCTATTATGGATTATTTTACACCATTCAATAAAATTATAGTTTCATACACGTATATAATATAAGAAAGACCATGTACATGATTTTTTCACAAAAACAAGGAAATCTTACCATTCTAGATGCTTTTTTTGATGAACTTGTTGAGAGTATCCTTCACCATCCCAAAGAAGGTGGGAAACATAGGATCTCCCTTTCACAGCCCCATGAGAGATTTTAAGAACCTGTGATTCGTCCCCATAAACAAAATATCCATTCATAGAGAAATGAAGAATCTACAAAGGATGTATGTATCTATGACCAAGAATCCCTTACAGGAGGGAGTCTTGAGGACGAAAGACCATTCTCTATGATCATAATCTTTATCCATATCCAGCTTAATGATAATGTTGGAAGTAAGGGCCTTCTAATTAAGATCGCTAATAATTTTCTATGACAAACCAAACACACCTTGGATCATTCTTCCTTTGATAAATCCATTATGTTCATTCGAGATCCATGATGGTAGATGAGGATTAAATCTCTTGTTGATCACACTTTCCAAAATCTTATATGTGAAAGTACATAAACTAATCAGTCTATAATGATTTAGCGAGAATGGATCATTATTTTTGGAAATCAAGGCAATGGATGTCGTTCTTAGCATTCGAGTGAGGAATGTGACCACCAAAAAGAACATCCAGAATAACAACCAAAACTTAATTCCTGATAAAATCCCCAGAGGAGTGGAAAAACATACATAGGAAACTATCTGGCCAAGGCGTGTTGTCATCATTGAGGGAAAGAATGGCTTCATGGATCTCCTTTTCCTTTGGAATCCACTTTAGACTAAAGTTATCACTATCTAAAACCACCCTACCAATAATATAAAAAAGATCAGAATTTCCACTTGGATAACAATTAGGTATACACAAGTTAATTCCTGAGAGAAGAAGCTTGAAATGATTGGCTACCATATTTACAGCTTTGGTTAGTTCATTAGAAAAAGTTCCATCCTCCCTCTGAAAATTGGTTGGAATAAATATCCTCTTTCTTTGATTCATGAATGAATTTAAGCTGAGTTTGTTTCTCCTTCATAGAGACATTTGATCTTTTCCTACTCTCTTTCATTCCGTTCATGTTTCAGAATAGATTCTGCCATTTTTTTAAGAATCAGGTTGGAGTACGTGGACTCATTCTAGTCATCCTCTATCCTGGACTTTAGTTACTAAATCTCCACTGATAAGGTATCTAGATTTAGAAAGTAAGGAGGAAGAGACTGCATCCAAACCTAAAGATCTCATTTTAATCGCCTCCACCTATTATGAAAACCAACCCACAAATCACCTTGCACTGATTTATTTTAAGAATGAGCAATAGTTTGGTAATAACTAGAGTCAGAAATATATCTTTGGTAGAAGAAAACACATCCATCACTTTATTTGTTCTATGAGATATCTAGGCGGAGTGGGGAATGACTAGAGAGGGAGTAAACCTACTGAGAGGCCTTTTCCTTAGAGAATGCTGAGATGACATGGATATTGTCTACACACCTATCTAACCTGCACCAAGTATGATCTCCCCTCTTATGATTATTTTACCATGTTATATTATATCCCAATAAACCCATATTCAATAAGACTTTTTCAAGATAAGAAATTAATTAAATCCCTACTAGCTTTCCTAGGTAAAGAACCTCACCCTTTTTTCTCTGAAGGATCTAGAACAACATTAAAATAACTACCTATTATCCATGGCATCCCCCCTGGATCAAGGGATCAAGATGTTTCCCACACGACTCCCTTTCCTGGACATCACATTTTTCATAAATAAAATACATGAAAATATGATGTCCTCCCATGTGAATATCCTTAGTAATGAATTGATCAGATGATTCAACAAGGTGAAAAGAAATAAGAGACTTTTAGAAAATCTAAATATAGTGATTTTGGGGAGAACCTGAAAGTATTTGTGAACCTCAAGCCTCTGAGAATTATTTAAATCTTAGACGAAGGATGTTTATGTTACAACATCACAACTAAACAAATGGAATTATGAGACAATTCATGAGCTAAAAAATCTGATTTGGACCAAGGAACCATGCCACGAGCGTTCCATTTCAATACAGAATCCATTAATAAAGATGAGGTAAGGGAATGACCGCTTTAATTTTAGGAGAACTAGACATAGCTCTAGATAACCAAAGGTTCCAGGGATGATATCATGTTTGAACTCCACATGGATAGGGGATAAAAGAAAGGAAGAATCATCCTGCCCTATAAAATCTAAAGGGGCCAGAGGATAACTAAGAAGGGAATCATCATCATTAGGGAGGAGAGACAAGGAAACACCTGACAGACCAGGATCTTGCAAGGGATGAGAAAAAATAGGGAGAAGTAGCACTGCTTTGTTATCGTGGATTCCAATCCTTCATAATGTTTCATAATGAAAATGTGAGTTAACCCAGGAATTTCCACCAGGAGTTCCATACCATGGGTGAAATAAGGGCACTCTCACTGTGAACCAAAATGATGGATGATATATACTAGACTAACCCTTTTTCGTTTTATTTTCTTGAGATGAATATATTAAAAAACCAAATCCACATATATTATCTTGATAGAGATGTATTTATATTAAAACCACATAATATCTTCCTTACCAAAACATTAGGATGTTATCCTATGCTTAGACTTATACCTAGGGTTTTAACCAAAGTTCTATAATATTAATATATATATATTTAATAAACCTCTCATCTGATACCAACTATAGTGATCCAAGATTTTTGATACGTAGATATTTCATCGTAATAGATGAATATACAATATATTTTACAAATACAAACTTGATGACCATAAATGTTTAGTTTCTTTGGAGACTAGATACACAACATTCTTATTCATTGAAATATCCTCAACATATCACGAAAATACATCCCTATCTAATAATATTCATATACATACCCTACTTAAATCCATTCTATATAACCTTGGGAAATAAAAAATTAGACTAAGTGAGATCAGATTCACAGTAAAGGTAATCAAGGGAGATATCAATGATCCCTTAAGCATAACATGAGCATAAGGGAAGTAAGCACGAGACTAGATTTCAAAATAAAATACCCCGCATAGCATAGATCATAATCTTGAGTAATGTCATAAAGCATGGAATTTCATACGACATGATTCATAAAGAAATCAAAGATCATGAGCCATGAAAGAATATCATATACATAGGAATATTGAAAAACATAAGATTATAACATTGTGAATAAGTATATATAGAAAAAATATTACTCATTAAGTTATGGAAATAAACTTAAGTCCACATATAAAATTATGGACATGAAATTAGGTCCTCAAATAGTCCCATTTACATGAAATCAAAGTCTATGCATAAACTTATGTACATGAAACCTAGGTACATGTATAATTTTATGGACAAGAAATTTATGCCCACATATAAAATATTAAAAATGAAATTATGTTCACACATAACATATTTATCTCATGATTTATCTATATTTACCCAATGTAATTAAGGGAAATATAATTCTAGGACCACCTATCACATAATCATAAATACCTTTATATATATGGCACCAGATCATAAAATCATTCATCACAACTTAACTCAATGAAAGAAAAATAGGTCTTCTCAATATTTCATCATCATAAGGATAAACTAACGAGGAAAGGAATAAAGTTGATATCTTTGGATCATATCCAAATGAAAGAATAAGTAACATAAAATGATGTTATCATTGGTGAAAAACTATTTAATATATCCCTGGAAAATTTCTTGAGGAAACTAACTTTTTTATTTTGAAGTCACATCATTAAAATTTTAAAAAATTCAAAATCTTCTAGAAATTTTTATATTTAGAAATAACCTTGGAAACATGTAAATAAAGCTTCAAATCCTTGATCTATCATTAATATGTGATATTACATTCATGATGTATATTTTAATTCAATTATTCCATTCACATTTTCATTAAAAATTCAAAATTAACTTGTTTGAAAAATGAAAAAAATATTAATTTTATACATTTTTTTAAAATTTAAATAATTGGTAAAAATGGATGCATACAATAATGATTTAAAACACATTCTTGATTTTTTTAGAAAACATGGAAAAGGAATAAAAATTATTTTTAAATGAAGTGATAAATACAGTCAGATTTTAAAAAAATGTATTTTTTAGGATTATCGAGTACTTAAAGGGTGTTAACTAAAAGAAAAACATGTATTGTCAAAAAAATAACAATAGGAGAATAGAATTCATTGGATTTTTGAGAGATATATTATAATGTTTTATTATTTGTAATGTAATCATAAACAATCTCTTTAAATAATGAGATTGTAACATAAATACCTTACCGATCTGGTAACCTTTTAATCATAAGACCAATGAATTAAAGAAAGTAAAATAAAACTAAAAATATCAAGAAAATAAATAAATAAATTATATAAAATATCATATAGTTTAACTTACAAATATTGAAATAATATAGGTTCATAATATTACATATGTCTCAAAAAAGATAATTTGAGATGATAAACCCTTAACTCATGTTTGAATTCTTTGAAGGCTCTCTAACAATACGTATAATAAATTTAAATTCACTTGAAATTTATAAATTAATAATTTAAATACTTATAATATCATATATAATCCAATTTTAACATTTCAATAATAATTTATTAATAATTCCATATTAAAATAATCATTTTCATGTGTTAACTATTTCATTTTTCTTGAGAATATCAGTTCAGTAATTGCGGTCCTTACAGTTTTCCCATAGTTTTATCATATCCAGAATGTTATCCATGCTAAAAATATCATATATATATATATATATATATATTCATCCCTAAAATATAGAGATAAAAAAATTAATTACATTGTTCAAAGAGACGGTTGGCCACACATACACATAAACACTAGATTAATTTTTCATCAAATGGAATCAATGAAAGGAAACTAATAATTCACCTTTAAAGAATAATTATTATATCATACATAAAACTTATATTTATTAAATATATCTTTATTACCATCCATATAAATTGAAATCAAATCACATCGCTTCATGGAGGTTATAGTCCACAACTTTGCACAGATGAGATTATGAATTTCCAAAGTATTGGAATGTTTGTTGGTAGATATACAATAAAAATTTAGAAATATTAATAATATAATAAATGTCATAAATAAAAATTAAAACTATCATAGTAAAATTACATGAAGGATTTTGATTTAAAACTAATTGTATTTCTTTGTGGAGATGGTAAGCCGTATGTACGCACAAGCGATAATTTCACTTCACATTTGATGGAAAAGGGGCTGAATAAAGGTGGTTTCATAATAATAATAACATTTATGTGTATTTAGGATACTTAAGTTATTATTTTATGAATTTTATATTATCTTTAGAAGATATATAATAAGAATAAAATTGAAAGAGGTCCCCTAAAAAACTGGGTGATTAGAAGGCTTTTTTTTCATTTAGAAGTGGTTTATACCCCATCTAAATTCTTTAGCTGTGGTTACTCGGAAACGCTACTAAAGTGCCCGCTTAATCTGATTAGAGGAGGTCATAGGTAAGTGATAGTAAAATATACATTTGTTTAGTGGTGGTTATATTAGAATTGGTTTTAACACCCTCTAATTTCGACCTAAATCCATCCAAGACTGACAGATTATAGGTGATTTTAACCACCTCTAATTCAAACATCACAGTAGGGGCGGTTAGAACCACCCCTATATGACTCTATGATGACTAAGTTTAGGGAATATTCTACTGAAACTACCCCCCATAAAACTATTTTTTATAAATTATTTTCACCACCCCACCCTAGACACCACTCAGACACCCCCCAAACAACTCAGACACAAAACCTGCACCCACCAAACACACCACCAACACCCCTGGCACCCCAGAACCACCACCCGCACCCCTTGAAAAACAAGACACACCACCCACACCCCTTGACACCACATGCACCCCCTCGCACCCCATACACACCACCTGCACCCCCTGATAACCCCGACACACCCGACAACCTAGACATACAACCACACCCACTGACACCCACCCCGAGTCCCCTGACAACCCCCAGGACAAACAAGGACACACCCCAACCCCCGCACACACTACAGGATACACCCCGCCCAGTGCACCTAAGGACCAAGTTCATCAATGCAGGCCCATAATCGGAGGTGGACAACTCACCTGTCGTGAGGGCGGTAAAAACTCGGCGTCTAGGAGTCGAACTCAGGACCAACCGAGAAATCCTACAATGCTCTTACCAACAGGTTGTGACGACTTACATGTATTATATACGATTATTTATATTAAATTACGTACCAAAATATTTGATAATATATATATATATATATGGGTATGGAAATACCAATAAACTATTTTTTTATATAGTTTATATTATATAATATATATATTTGTGTTTAATATATATATATATATATAATGTATTTGTGTATAATATATTACATATATATTTATCTATAATATGTGTATATATATATACATTAGATACATATATATGAGACAATATATAATATATTTTTGTATAATATATATATGAATAAATAAATATATTTTGATATATAAATATATATATTTATACAAATATTTGTAAATAAATTTATATTTGTATATGTTTGTGTATTTATGAATTTATATGATATTTTTATATATGAAATAATTATAATATATTTTTATATAACCCTTTATATATATATTTTTATATAGACATGTGTGACAATAATATTATTAAATATTATTATTTTTAAAACTATTTTTAAACTATAAAAACTTTATATTGCTTTTATAAATACTATGCATTTATGCATTTTATGTTTTATATTATATATATATTATATGAAATAAATTTATATTATATATTTATGTGTATGATTATATACATTTATATTATGTCATATATATATACATAGAAAACTAAATACTTTCATATAATTGGAAATATATAATATAATTAAATGATATATATATATATATATATTAAATTAATTTATAGATAATATGATATACTAAAATATATATACAATGACTATATAATATATATAAATGTATATATAAGTAAATATTTATAATATTGTATATATAATATAATTATATGAAATATGTATGTATATTTATAATTAATTTTGTCTCTATTATATATATTTGTATACATAATAAAATATAGATGTATTTACACAAAAATATATTATAAAATGCATTTAATATAATATATGTACAATAAAATGATAATATAAATTTATATTATTTATAAAACAATATATAAATTTTATTAATTTGAATAAATATATTTATAATTACATTTATATTATGTATACTAACATTTATATTTTTATAAATTTTTTATATGTATAAGTATTTATTTAATGTATTTACATAATTTTCTTATATACATATATATGTGTGTGTGTGTGTGTGTGTGTTTATAACATATTTAAATAATTTTTTATAATGTGTTTATGTAATATATATACACAGACATGCACACACACATATATAATTTAAAATATGATTTTTTATGAGCATTATTTTAAAAAATAAATAAAACTTTAGAGGGGGTTCAAAACCCCCTCTAATTAGAGGGATTAGTGGTGGTTCATGACCCCCATAAAATTTCTTGAATTAGAGGGGGTTAACAACCCCCTCTAATGTTAGGAATGAGAGGGGGTTCAAAACCCCCTCTGATTTCATAAATAAGAGGGGTTTAAAACCCACTATAATATCATCAATTATAGGGGATTCAAGACCCCCTATAATTTCATCAATTACTAGGGGTTAAAACCCCATATCAGTTCTTAAATTGGAAGGGGTTCAAACCCCCCTAAAATTTATTAAATTATAAGGGGTTCAAAAACCCTTATAATCTAACAAATTAGTGGCGATTCCTAAACCCCCTATAATATCTTAAATTATAGGGGGTTGTGAACCCGCAAAATTTACTTTAAAAAAAATAAATTATACATATATATGTATATATTAAAATTAATGTTATATATACATAGATCCTCTAAAATACAATAGAATATATAGCACCACTAATTCATAAATTATCATTGGTTTTGACATAACCACCTCTAAAATCAAAAAAATATATATAAAAAATTAAACAAAAAAAATTGTTGGGGGTTGTGAACCCCATTTAAATTTTATGATTGGAAGTGGTTGTGAAGAACCCCCTATAAAATAAATTTATAGGGGGTTGTGCATAACCCCCTCTATAAAACCGCTGCTAATCTGTTGTTGTTTTTTTTGTATTGGTTGGGTAAGATGATTAAATCTTCTTCAGTAAGCCTCCTTTAAACCCTTTTTAGGGACCCTTGTAATGGTATTTTAAGAATAAAGGAAACTGTAATTTATGTATATGGATTTTTTTATGATAATTAGTAAAGGTTTTGTCAAGATAGATTTTTAAACATGATGTAAATAAGGGAAAGGTGGGTTTTCCTTTTATAATTGGGGAGAGGGGAACTTTTGGAAAACCTTAAAAGATTAAAATATAATAAAGTCATTCTCAAGAAACATTCTTTAAAATGGATAGATATTTGAAAATAAGGTTTATTTTAGTTTAAATACAATCTCCCAATAAAATTTTATAGGTTTATGTGGTGTTTTAAAACTTATCATTTGGTTTAACCCCTTAGCTTACATTTTTTATCCTTAACTACAGAAATGTATTTTTCACTCTTAAAGGGTTATAATTTCACTTATAAGGAAGAATTTGTTTCAGAAACAGCCAAGGTATGATATATGTTTACCATTATAATCCTAATTTTCCTACTTAAATTTTTATATTATATTTAAATAATTTCATAATTTAATATTTTTCATAAGATATTATTAATTTCATTTTGACACTAGTCACATATTTTGACATTAAACACAACATGAATGAAATGGAATTTGAAACAAAAATATTAAAAAATCTCTAATATGTTATATTTATAAAACAATTCTTGTAACACAATAATTGATACAATTTTATTACTTTTAACATTTTTAAAGTCATTTATTATATTTTTCTATTAATCGAATTAATACAATGTCAAAATTACATTAGAATTTAGGATAATAATTCAATTAATGAAATTTATATATAAATAATTATGATATTGAAAATTAATTTATCTTTTAAATAATGTTTTTTAACTGAACATAACAACTTTTTATCATTATGATAAACTATTAGTGATATTAATGCCAAGAGTATGGAATTTTGAATTTATATTTTGCTTGAATTAATATAACGGTCATAATTAATAAAATATGAAAAAAGTATAAATATATTATATATTTTTATTTTAATTACCAAAATAAACCCATAAAATAGGGTATAAGAAAGAATTATATAAACATTAACACCTTATTGGGATGTTTTAACCATGTTTTACCCATTTTACTCTTACTACAGCGACATGTATTTACCAAGTTTACTATTCATAATTAAAAATATTTATAAAATTTGGAACTCATAAACCCAAATAAGGAATCCATTTTTTAAGTTTCAATTTTATAAGTGGTGGGAATTAATTTTTCATAAAACTGCAAAATGAAATGAATTTTTTTTCAGAAATATTTTTTTAAGGATAAATTTTTTTAAACTGAATTAAACACTAATATCTATTCCAATGAACTTAATTGAATAATTAATAATATAAGATAAATATATTTTTGGATTTAGAAAATATAAAATGTAACTTTTTAAATTTTTGAAACACAAATACACTTCTCAATAAAAATCTGCGCTTTTCCTCATTCATCATAATATTAATATTTTAGAATTGTTTTAAAAATTAAAACTATGAAAATTTTTATATATTGATTTCAAAAATTAATTTTATTTTATCCAATAAATTTTATAAAATATTTAAAAATTAATAATAATATTTTCTGAAAATAAAAAAAAATCACATTTGAATGAAATATGTTTTTGGATAATAATACGACTTTAATAAATAAAATTAATTGTTATTTCATAATTATTAATCAATAATTTTTTATTTATTTTAAACATTATATATTTTTCATAATATTTTTATTCTAATTCATACCCATCAATTCAAAAACTTCTTCATAACAATAAAATTTTAGTAATAATATTTTGTGGTTCATTTAAGATTGGTGATGCATATCATATATGATATTGAATATAATGTTCTTATTTTAAAATCATATGGATTTAAATCCTGTCCAATTTAATAAATTTAATTCTCACAATTTGAACATGTTCTTAATATTCAAGGGGTTGACCATTTAAAATTCATTTGTGGGACTCCCACATTATAAAAAGGGTTAATAAAAATTACTCTTACGAAGAGGGAATGATAAATATGAAGGTCATATGGAATGAAAAAAAATCTTATTTTCCTAATAGGATAAAATTAGTGGGAATTACAAATTTGTAGATATAGGAGAAAATTAATTACCAAGGAAAAATAGAGATTGATATAGAACATGGTCAGGAGATATTTAAGGACCACAAATCCATAAAACTGTGAAGGGATAAAAGACCATAGATTTATCAGAAATGATGGTAAAAGTATAAAATTTCATTTAAATACTCATTTAATAAAGTTGAGGGATTATTTTACAATCATGATGGAGAATAATAGAAAATGTACTTACTTGACATCTTTTCCATTTCATAAACAAAATTTCATTCGTTTTTTGTGCTTAAATCAATTTACACCTCATCTCTCACTCCATAAAATGAATAATAATGATGAAATTATTATTCTTAAATCACTAAAATTAACTTTTAACTGATCATAACATCTACAAAATAATTAAAAGTAATTACTTTTGAATAGAATCCTCGACCCCAATAGCCCGTAGATGATGTATTCTTTAATACATTGTAACAAGATATAAGGAATCACGTCCTAAAGGACCTAATTGTTTAGTAGAATTGGTATACTAGATACATACATGATTACAATATTAAATTTTGTTAATAAAATTACAACATAATTTTTTTGAGAATAAAATTATCGCCTCTAGAATATCCTTTATTATCAAACATAGTATACTTGATGGATTCATAAGAATGGATTAAAATAACAGTTATCTTAAATTCTATGTAAGGGTTAAGTAAAGTGGAAGAAATCATGAATCCATAAAAATAATAAATATGGCATATTAAATAATTGAACACACATGCCAATCAATTAATAAACTTTATAGGAAGTGCATTGAAAGATAATATCAATGTGAATATATCATGGATAATAATCAATTTGGAAACATAAGTAAATTGAAACACATTCCATTTCACCATCAACATTTTTATCATAACTAGATAAGGCATAATTAACATGGCTATGTAAATAATTGAAAATACAATCCACTTAATCAATAACTGATAATTAATTTTATTCAATGATAATATTATTAATAAAATATCATGGATAAGAATAACTAAATTATGAATTAATGAAATTCTTAATTATTGGAAATCATGTTTCCTTGGAACATTATACCTTTACTTCCATGATCTACCCTCGAGATAGTTTAAAACTGTTGGGTAGAAATCCATTTGACTAAGGCTATCCAAATGATTCATCCCATGAGACTACTGATGCATCATCATATTAGTTATAACCAGGCCCCACTAATGAATTCCATGTACAACTAATTACTCATATATCGAACAATCGATTTATGTCATCACCAATATTATTTATCAACAAATTTCTATATTTAGTAAAAATACAAATTTATTAATATTTCAACAGATAAACAAATGACTTTCAATGTAAAACACCATACGTAGAAATGATATACTATTTAATAAATAAACATACTCATGTTAAATAATATGGATATTTAAGAGAAATTCTATTATCAATGATCATAATAATGTGAACATTTGGAGGAAAACTTATTTACTAGAGAAAATGAATCAAGGAAGTGAATGTCAATACAATCCTTGGTCAAAATAATCTTAAAAAATCCAGAGGAAGAACACGAACGATATCAATACCACATATCTCCAGTGAAGTATATGTAAAATAAATTGTTGTTTCATTGATGAATATGAATCCCATAAAATTAAATTTAATAACATTTCTGAGGAAAATATCCATTTCTTTTGGAACTTTACTTTTTAAAACAAAAAGATTTTTGAAAATAATTTTATTTAAAATTCATTTTTAAAAACTATGAATTGTTAGAATATCATGGAGATTATTTTCTTTATAATGAACATTATAAAACTAAAAATCAAAATTCATATAAATTATGGTCATAACGATAGTTAATTCTATAAACACTGCACAAATTAAAAATAACATTCCCTTTTCATAATAAAAAGGTTAAAAGTTAATTTTTTTAGAAAAAAGACAATAATATTACTTTCAGAAAAATTGTAAAAATTCAAAATGGGTAAAAATTTCATTGGTTAATAAGATTTCATAGGATAAAAATATTTTTCAAAACATTTTTATAAAACATGGTTTGAGAAGAAAAGAGATTTCCAATCGAAGAGAGAAATTAAGCTGATTATTCTTTAAAAACAATTCTCAAATATTTTAAGTACCAAAGAGTGAAACATGGTATTATTACTTGAAAATATATTGAATAAATAAAGTTTGATAAAATTAAATGGGATAATTAGGAAATGGTTAAATTATTTTCTTCAACTAAAATTCAATAGTAAACAATATCGATTAGAATGTGACTGTGAAATAAACTCTTACATGATCATAATATCGAAGAAATAATTAATCGATGACTTGATTATGTGTATCAACTATAAATCCATATAAAATAATTTTAAATATAATAAAATGTCACCATACATATTATCTTAGAATATCTAAGATGATGAAGAAGTAATATAACCTAATGAAAAGAAATTGAGTTATGAAATTCATTACTACTTGGTAACCCTTAAGTCAAATTCTATTAGATTAAATAATTAAAATTCAAACATAGAATACCATGAATAATGAATTAATCCTAATATTACATGTTTAAGGGTCTTTATATACACCACATAAAATTGAATTGGTGTATAATAACATATAAGTCTCAATGGAATGTAAATTGAGACGAATCCCTTACCTCACACATGATTTTGGTTGAGAATGATATAAATTCCTATTTAAAGGTTTTAAACATGTCACTAAATTATAAAATAAAAATATTAATATTTATAAAAACACATATGATCATTTTATGACATATTATCACTCATTTTTTAATATTTTTTAATTATTTTCATTGATTTGGGCGTTAATTGCCTTATTTTCTAATGAATGCTTTATCTTGAAAGATATAGTTCTTGTGCATGTTATATAGTTATATCATATCCAGTATAATAGTCGTGACATATTTATTATATTTATATATCAATTATAATTTTAATACCAATAATGAATGATGGGTTTTAGATATGAATTATGTTACGATCATGAAGACGGTAGGCTGTACATATGTATGAGTAACATTTTAATTTTCCAATGATCATTATGGAATGGAGGTGTGTAATATTTTATATTTACAAAAAAATCTTAATATCATATATATATCATATCATTTATATATAAATTTACATAGTTATATATATATAATGCATGTAGTGTAGGGATGAAATTAGATTAACATCAATTCGTGGAGGTCATAGTCCATATCTACGTGAACAATGTTATCATCTTTCATTGGGTGAAAAGGTAAGAAAGAAAATGATATATATATATATATATATATATATATATTATCTTTTCAAAATGATAAACATGTCATGAAAATAATTATTATTTTATGTATATAAAATATAATCATTATATTTATCCTTATTACATTCCATGTAAGTAAAAGATGAATCACATCGCTTCACGAGGAGGTAGTTTTCTTTAAAAATGAGTGACATTATCATATCCCCTACGGAATGGAAATAAATAAGGTATATATATGATATAATGAATAAAGAGGTATAATTGTGTTATAAATATCATATATATATTATATATATAAATATGATATATGTACTTTTGATCCATCATCATACCCAACTGTGAAAGTTTGTAATAGAAATATAAATGACATCAATTTGCGAGGTAGTAGTCCACCATACACACGGACAATGATTTCACAACCCATTTTCTTGAATTAAAGATGGTTATATGTAATGAACCTATTATTAAAAAATCTTAGTATATTTAATACAATGAGTTTATTATATCATCATGGTTTAATAAAAAATAGGGAGGTGGGGTAGGAAATTAAATAAAAAGCATGTTAAACAATGTTACCTCTTCTTCAGGTATCCTCCATAGGTTGGCATCAAAGGCATTCATAGTTTGGATTTATAGAAACAATAATTCTTTTAGGATAACATTAAGGATGTTTGTAAGTGATTTGGGTGGGTATTTTCCAAACCAAAAGGGTTTGAATGTGTGAATAAGATAGGATATTGGGTGTCCTTTTATAAGTGAGGCGAGTGGAACACTTGTAATGTCCTGAAAATATTCAATCATACCAACAATTTTATCATAAAACCAGCCTAAAACATTTCCCATTATAGATCCCATAGGATATAATTTTAGTATAAGGATATAAAATGAGTGTTGGATAAGTATTTAGGTAAATGTTACACTTTTGTTTCTTTGTTTAACCCCTGTTAAATACATTTTTACATTAACTGTGATAAATAATTTTTACTGTTTTCACTATTTATTTTTGTTAAAACATTGAGGTGAAGTTATTAGATAATATAAAAAGTTATGATTCTAAATATGAAATCCATTATTTATAATTCTATTCATATAAGTGGAAAAAATTAATTTAATATTAATCCTACCGATGAGACGAGAAAGCATGTTTTTGAAGAGAAAATGATCGAAATATTATAATGATTTTATATCAAAATTAAAAATAATAATTATTATAATTATATAAATAATAATAATTGATATATAATTGAACTAATTTTACTTTAAAAGTAATCCGAAATATAATTTAAAATTATAAATTTATTAAATGAGAAGCCAGATTTCAATTAAAATTTAGTATTTTTCACAATTATTACAATAAAGAATTTTTTTAGAGAAATAAAAAAATAACCCTAATATAATTTTGATATTTTGATTTCAAGAGTTAATTTTATTTGATAAAATAAAATTTCTAAATGTGGTAAAAATTAATTTAAAATTATTTTTGAAAAGAGCGAATAGATCTTCTTTTAAAAAAATGTTGTTTTTTTCAGAAAATATATTTTTTTATTTTAAATGAATCTTATTTTATTTCTAATTAATAGATAACTAATAAAACTGTGTAAAATATATATTTCCATTATTTATTTTATAGTGTGCATACCCTCCTTTCCCATGGATAGGATATAATAATCGTATTAAATAATAATATAAATAATATATTATTGTTCAGTAAAGCTCGGTCATGCATGAAATGCTAACTATCAATGAAACTCATTGTTGCATGTAAAAGAATATAAAATTAGTGCCGTGTGTAATTTATTCCATTGAAAATATTTAATTTATTTAAAAATAGTCATATTGTAATTCCTTGGGGTGTTGTATTTTTTGGGATTGTATTGTATTAACAATACACTATAAATATTAATTGATATGGTTTCCCACAAACACCCCTAATTGTTTTAGTAATGATATTAAATTAATTTTATTTCAAGAAATTATTAATTATTACAATATATAATTTGGAATAACATTGATGATTTTAATTCACAAAGAATATACATTAAAGTGTTCAGAACCAATTTTAGTTTATTTTGGAAACAATGTTCATACCCTACAATGATAAACGTAACACAAGGAAGATACCCTATGCTCAGAAATAGGTTATAGAATGTAAGGCATGAAACCTATGTTCAGAACAGTATGTATGGATCATATAACCTACATAATCAGGAATGTAAGGTTAAAGAACCTTATGTTCGGATGGAACCTTATGTTTTTCAAGATATGAAAGTATGGTTAAAGAAACCCTTGTAAGTAAGGAACCCTACGTTTGAGAGATAAACATATGGATCTTCAATCTTACTTTTATAATTAACCTTACACTGTCAAACTAACATTTTGAAAATGAACGCTATATAGTTGAACCCTACATTTGTAATTTTTTCATTTTTTGAAGAAACCCCACATTTTACTTTTCAAAATTGAAGAATTTAGTTTTTTATTTTATTATCTTGATAGAATTATAGTTTGATTCAAATATCATTTATGAATTATTCAAGGAGTTTTATGATTGATTCAATGAAATTAAGTAAATCGCTCATATTCTCAAGGAATATTATGACTCCCCTGGATATTTTTGAATTTGAATATCTGTGATCTATCAGGACATTTTTTTGAACTATTCGACTAAAAGAAATCTATTCATATAAGAAAATTATTTTCAAATCATATATATGTGTGATGTGGATGACATAAGATTCCTAAACATATAAATTATTTTCATGAATATTTTTTTTTCAGATCTGCTGCAACAAACCATCGACTCTGTTATTTGCAGAATAAGATACACTCTGGAGACATACATGTTCAATATCTTAAAATTGGAAGATCAATGTTACTATTAATTTCTACCTTGTATTTTAATACCATTTCCAACTAGGATCACTTTAGAATTATTCTATCATGAATAATTTCATTTCAGACGAAGAAGATCCATCTACTATCAGTATCTACTACTGAAATTATTAATTTCAACCTGATATATCAATAAATTAAATTATTTTGATTTATTGGAGTATCAAATAGTCATACATAGTTGTGGGGAACTATAAAATTATTGTACCATTCTGTGGATAATCAGTTCCCTATTAAAGAAACAGAATGATCTGTTTAGGCATGTTGAAAAGGTGTTAACTGTCTGCACTCAGTTTTGGATTTGAGGTCCTATGATATGAGGACCATTCTAGTGTAATTCAATAAGCTCACAGAGAGAATTAATGGAGTGGACTAGGGGATATTTGTGCCCCAAACCACTATAAATTTGTTTTTCTTCTTTCTTTCTATATATCTTATGGTCATATTTAATATAGAAGAAAACACTACAATCTGCATAAATTTAAAAGGGATTCGAACGTAATAATTATTGACTAAATTTGAATAGATATAATTTACCCCCTATTGTGTTACTTTTTATTATTCCAACCTAACTATTTGTTTCAAATGTTAGATTTTGGATTAATGCTATAGAAAGATAAAGAGTATAAGGTCAATAGAAAGGAGATGGAAATGGCTGATCCTAGAGAAGGAATGTCTATGGTTCATAATCCATACTTTAATAGTGAAAACTATGGATACTAAAAATCTCATTTCCTAATCTACTTGAAAAATCTTGGATTTAAAGTCTATTCAAATATCATCACTCCCTATATGATTCTCTAAAAACCAAAGACTTGTATTGATGAAATAGAATCTAAATATGACATAAATTCAAAATCAATGAATGCAATTATATGTGGACTTGTAACATAAGAGTTTAATCATGTATCACAATGTCCTTATGCCTATAAGATGTGGAAAACAATTTTAGTTCCTTATGAAGGAACAAACAATATAATAAAAAAGAGATATGATACTTTTAAGATATTGTTTTACACCTTTATAATGTTTGATGGTGAAATAACCACATAAAGGAATTGAAGGTTAATAGAGATTTTTAACTATATCACCACCTTAGGAGATCCCACAAACCAATCTGATCAAGCAGTAAAAGTACTAAAAGTAATTCCCCTTAAGTGAAATGGCTTATCTGCTGCTATTTGATAATCATCAACTCTTAAGAATTGTACTATGAAGGAATTGATTGGAACATTGATGATGTAAAAAGTAGAAAAATGAAACATGAAATTGAAGATCATAATATTTTAGTGAAATATTTCCCTAAAAGTAACATTGTAGAAGCATAGAAAAAAATAATACAAGAATAAAAAACATAGAAAAATTTAGATTCCTCATATTTTGAAATGGGACTAGCTCAGATAGCTAGATAGATCAGAATAATATAAAAAATATATGAGGCTTCAGAAAAACCATTAAGAAGGATGAAAAATATCCTAAAGAAGTTCAATGATATGAATGAAAAAAATTGGGTCACATCAGACCAGATTTCCCTCATTTTAAAGATGAAAGAATAAGGATAGAAAATAAATATTAGAAAAATGATGATTATGAGAATAAAGGAAAAAGATAAATGAATGCTACTTTGAGTTTATCTGAAGACTCACAGATATACTAAAAATATAATTTATAAAAATATCCACATAATCTAAATGCTAATATGTAATTTCTATCTATGAAGGAAGAAGAAATATAATCATACTACACTTCAAATTCCGACTCTGGTAGTTTCTCAACTGATAAAATATCACTGTTTTGTTCAATTTTAGAAGAAAAATACGATTCTTTATTAAATAAGCATAAATAATTGAAAAATATTCATAATGATGTTTTAGGAGAAAGAGACTATCTAATAAAACAACATTAATATCTAGTTAAAAATTTCAATTCTTCCACATAATATTATAGTAATCCTGAAAAAATAATAAATGAAATGTAGGATTAAGTAGAATCTTATAAAAGTACTGCTCTTATTTTTACTAAAGAAGAAAATGTATTAAATTAAATTCTTGTAAAGAAGGTAATTAAAAGAGAATGATTTAGAATAGGAAGGAATGGTCAAAAATCAAAACTGTAGAAGAATTATTTCGTTCCCAATTCAAAAAATGCTACTTATTATTATTGTGGAACAAACGGTCATTTCACGAACAACTATTATTTGATAAATCCTAAAATTACTATTATTAAATGGGAATTTATTTATAAATATTTTTTTTAAGCAAGTGATATATATTATTGAAAGATAAGGAAAATATGGATTTCCAGATCACTTTTTGTTGACACTTGAGGACCCAAGAAAATATGGGTACCAAAATAAACACATGTATAACTACTTTTGTTGGAAACATGCCACGTGAATAGAAAATCCATATGGTATATAGAAATTGGATATTCCAGACACATGAGTAGAGACTCATCAAATTTCTATGAATTAACTCAAATGGAGGAAGGTCTAGTCACTTTCCGTGAAAATGAAAAAAGGAAAAATAGATGGAGTTGGAACTGTTGGAGATATAAAGACTATCTCAATCAAAAAATCACTATATGTGAAAGGTCTAAATAAAAACGTGATGAGTATTTATCAAAATTGTGATGATTAATTGTATGTTGATTTTTATATCAATTCATGGTCTGTATTTAAGGATATACTGCTTCAATTTTGCGCACCAAGAATTGATAATGTTTATACCTTGAATTTAAATTTTTTGTGTAAAGAGAAAGTGAATTTTCTAACTGCAAATAAAAATGAGTCATGGATCTGGTATAGGATACTTGGTCATTGTAATATATAAGTGTTACATAAATTATCTAATAAATAGTTAATTTTAGATTTACCTTGTCTTAAAGTTGAAAACAATAGATTCTATGATGCCTGCCAAATCTGTAAATAACACAAATCATATTTAAAATAAATTAACAAAATTGTTATATCTAAACCATTAGAAAGAATCCATATGAAATTTTTGGGACCATCCATAGTATCATGTTTGACTGGTAAATTATATTTCTATGTTTTAGATGATGATTATTCTAAATTTACTTTGGTATATTTTCTGAACCTAAAAAGTGAAATATTCATTTTTTTAAATGTTTTGGTAAAATTTTTCAAAATAAAAAAAGTTTTAAAATAATTTCATTGACAAGTGATCTTGGTAGAGAACTTTATAATCAATAATTTAATTCTTTTTTCTCAAATTGAGGTATTAAACACACCTTCTCTACACTGAGAACACTTAAACAAAATGGAAATGTCGAAAGAATAAATAAAACTATTCACGAAATGGAAATGACTATGAAAAATGAGTAAAATATTTCTACCTATTTTTCTGTAGAATTTTTAAGGAAAAACTTCTATCTAATGAATAGAATTTTAATAAGGCCAATTTTTAAAAGGACACCCAATGAAATATTAAATAACAGAAAACCTAAAGTAAAGTAATTTAAAATTGTTGGATCCAAGGTGTACATCATTAATACTATGGAAAAACTTGGAAGTTCGATCCAAAATATGATGAAGGAATATTTTTAGAATATTATGCTATATATAAATCTTATATATTATTAAATAAAAAGTCAAGAATTACTGAAGAAGAAGTTTGTGTGAAGTTTAATGAAACAAACCCTTTTATTAAAGAGAAAGATCAAATTGATGAAATTACTAATTCATTTGACAATATGAGTCATAAAACCCAAAAATATGATTGTCAAAATGATATAAATAAAATTCAGTCCAGTATAGATAAACAAGAAACTAAAAAACCTAAAATTATTATTCCTAGAAAATCTTGAACCCTAAGGAACCATCCTTTAGAAACTCTAATAGGAGACCAAGACACAAGAATTAGAACTAGGAGAAATTTAGTTAACCTATAATTATTCTCTACCTCTTTATCTTAGTTAGAACCTATGTTCATCGAAGAAGCCATTATATTCATTTTAGATTAGGCATCACATATGAATTTTAAATTATATTAGATGGATGTTAAATCTACCTTTAAAAATAGATATTTAATGGAGGATGTTTATGTTTAATAACCTCGAGGTTTTCAAGACACTCAAAAACCAAATTCTATTTTTAAACATAATCAAGCTCTCTATGGACTTAAATAATAAATTAGTACTTGGAATGAATGATTAAGGTATTTTCTTTTGAAAAAATGAATTTATTGTTGGATTAGAAGATCCAACACCTTTGAAGAAAATTTTTTGTTCAAATATTTTACTAGTACAAATCTATGATGAGGATGTTATTTTTGGTTCAACAAATAAAAATCTTTGTAATGATTTTTCAAAACTAACGAAACATGAATTTGAAATGAGTATGATGGGAGAAATTAATTTCTTTTTAGGATTTAAATTTATCAAAAATATTATTGAAATGTTTTAAATCAATATAAATATATTATTGATTTATAGAAAAAATTTGTAATTGAGAACAATTAGACATATACAACTCCCTTATGTACTAAGATAAAACTTGACTTGGATGAAGTTGGAAAACCAGTTGAAAACAAGTTATATAGAGGTGTGATTGGTTGTGTTTTATAACTTACTTATATCAGACCAATCATTATGTTATTTGTCTATTTATGTTCTATATTTTAGTCAAATAAAAATTAGTCACATTTTAATGTTGTTAAAATATTTTTAAGATATTTAAATGTAATTGTTTTTAATTCTATTCTCTACCCAAAAAAATATGATTTAAAAATAATTTCATATTCAGATACTGACTTTAGAGGTTGTAGATTTGATAGAAAAAGACCATCAAGAACCTCTCCTTTTTTAGGAAAATCTTTAGTATCATGGTCAAGTAAGAAACAACACATATTTTCCATGTTAATAGCCGTGTATGAATATGTATCTGTTCACAATTGTTGTGCACAAGTATTGTGGATGAGAAAAACTCTTCTAGACTTTCAATTTTTATTAATAATATACATATTTTATGTTACAATACATGTGCTATAAATATTTAAAGAAATACTAGAAGTCATTTCTTGACAAAGAATGTTGATATAAGGCATCATTTTCTAAGAAACCATGTATTTAAAAAGGATATATATTTATAATTTGTCAAAACTGAATATCAATTAACAGATATTTTCACTAAATCACTTCCCAATGCATGTTTTTATTTTATTAAGGGGGTATTAAGTTTATTTAATTTTAAATAAGTTTTTATCAATTTATTTTATTTAATATATTTGTATTTAATTTTTATTTATTTATTTACTTTAATTTCACAGTCAAATTAGTATTTCATTCATTTTCTTAAATAATTTTTCCTCATTTTTAGTTTTCAATTTCATATTTTAAAAAACTAAAAATTAATTAATACTCTGTGTAATTGGAACGAGAAACCATACTATGTAACTATCTATCATAAAACCCTTATAATTTCCTTAACTATTTTGTTTTTTAACCGTTTCACCACCCATAACCCTCATCATTCTGATAAACCATAGAATCCAAAAACCATCAACCTTTATATTTTTATAAATGTTGAAAAAAAATCAAACCGATGAAGTTGAACTTAGTGATCCGAAGTGTGAGAGTGTTCCCCCCAAAATGATTCAGCAAGGAAATGTCGTAGACATCAAATGGATTTGAATCCCTTTCTTTTAAAGGTTGGGAATTCTTGTTCAATGATGGTAACACAGATTTTATTTGTGAATTAGAACTGAATTACTTTTTCATCTCTGTTCAGTTTAGTTTCAGCGAATAAAATGATATAATAACCTCTTGAATATGGGATAAATAATTTCCAATCTCTTCCATTGAAGTTTAAAAAATTATAAAATTACCTCATCAAGGTGTCTTCCACTTTGATATTCGATCTATTGAAAATCAAGATAAAAAATCTAAATAAATAATTTTTTATTTGGTTCAAAATATATATGAAAATTGTTTTTAATGGATGTTGAAGAAGATAAAAAAGTGTTAGTAATGTTCATTCAAAATTCCTTTTCTCCTAGACTTTCTAAATTGGAGAAGATCTTTTACCCGAAAATTTATATTATGTTTTTCTTTATTAGTGACATCAAGGTAAATTTGACAAGATATATGATGAGATATCTAAGTTACTGCTACCATTCAGAGGAAAGAATATCATTATTCCCTTATAGAAGGATCCTATATCTTATTTTGTTTTTAAGTAATTTGATTTGTATTTTGGATTCTAGAGTAAAATGTCATCACAATAATGTGTTGAATGTTGGAACTCTTAGAAAATTTGGTTATTTTGGATTATATTTTAATGAAAACTAATGTTTATTAGTGCATATAGTCAATATAAATATGGATCATTTTATATGTGGGAGAAAAAAAAATGAAATGAAGAAGTTTTAGAATCCAATGTTGACCAGAATACCAAGAGAAAGCTTAGATATAATTATACAGATTAGGTGAAATAATTTTAGAAGAAGAATAAGCTATAGTGGAAGTTGTTTTATAACCAGTAATAGAGAAGAAACCCATCCTGAAGAACCATTATCTGGATCTAAAGTTGCAACTCCTTTAGTTCATTTGGAAGAACCAGATCATGTTGAGGATCAATAAGTAGAAAGTCAAGCCGAAGATATTCATGAAGTTCTTTAACCAGACAACGAAGAAGTAGTTGTTTAATAAGAACAAAAGGTCCAGATATCAATCAGTGAGACCACTAAGACCACTGAACATTTGGATATCTCTTCCATTGGTCATTCAATGGAGAATTCTACATCTATTTCTGGAGAAAGGACATATGTCCTTGATGGTATATCCTGTTCGAGTGAGAGGTTTATAAAGAAGTATAATGATAATACCTTAGCTATTGTGGAGTTTTCTACTCAATCAAAGAATCCATTTGAAGAGACATTGACACTATAAAATTAGATTGAATACCTAGTTATAAAGTTTAAAAAAGCTTCAGAGGATATTTCAATTCTCTGAAAGGAGCTATAAGCTTCAAGAAAGTATTTTGATAAGTGGAAGAATTCATCAGCTTTGAGAATAGAATTAGAGTCTGTTATGACTCAGCTATAATAAATGAGAGAAAATTCCATGTCAAATTGAGATTTTTATGCACTTAAAGGAGATGTGTTGGACTAGTTTGGGAAGCTTAAATTAGAATCTGTTTTTAAGTAAAATTTTGGTGATTTGAAATGGTAAATGGGAATACAATTTGAAATAGTCAAGGAGAGTGTTAATAAGGCCAGTGCATCTACCTATCCACCTACAAATTCCCTAGATCTGATTAGAAGGATTTAAGCTATCACATCAGTTATGGATGATATGAATGACATGATTCCAAATATTCGGTTCAATAGTGCACCCTTATCAGTCTTGATGGACAATTAGAGTTATATTTTTGAGAAACTCACCTCAAGTGAACCAGACATCAGGATGCTGCTCAATCATTTTAGTGACAAGTTATCTGTGTTTCTATAGACATAGGAGAATTTTCATGAATTTTTGAGAGTAAATATGATTGAAAATCTGATATGCAGTCAAGATTCAAGGATTTTGATCTGGAATTTGGCTGGAAATCCAACATAAAATCTACAATATCAGATAGAAGAATTGAAAGATGTTTTTTAGGCAGCTCAAGCTCCACTAAAACCCAAACCGAAACTGCTCCTAACCAAACCCTTTTGCTTTCTACCAGACCTACTATTTAAACCCTTTTTTAATCAATCCAAAACCTCTATATTATTTGTACAATTTTTATAAAAAAATTCCTTTGTTCTTTTTATATCTTGTTCCTTTTCATTTATTTGTTATTTTTTTTATCTCTACGACTAGAGTCAATGTATTATTTATCCAAATAGTTCACTATAAACATTCATTTACTATTATATGCAAAATTGAAAGTTTTATAGTCCCTTTTCATATACATTTTTTTTGATATCACAAAAAGGGGGATAAAATTTGGTAAAAGAAATTTCATTTAATTATATTTTTATTCCAAATAGTTCTATAAAATTAAAATATTGTTTTGATAAATTTAATCTTTAAATTATTTTCCTTATATTTGTCTAAAAAATCCTTTATTTTCAGTTAATTATTTTAATGGTTCAGTGATCATCAAAAGGTGTAAATTTTTGGACTTGTATTATCTCAAAAATACTCTATAAATATAAATTGATTTTGATGGTAAAAAATAACCTTTTTTTACTAATGATATTAATTTAAGTTTATTTTTGGTAATTATTATTTATTACAATATTTATTCGGGAATAATATTTTAGATTTTAATTCATAAGGAATATCTGTTAAAGAGTTCTGAATGCATTTTAGTGTATTCTGGAAACATTTTTTATATCATACATTGATAAAAATAATGTAAGGAATAAAACCTACCCTTGTATATGGTGCACAATGTGTAAGGTATAAAACCTTTTTTCAGAACATTACATATGGTCCATTAACACTACATTACTAGGAAATTATGGTTAAAGAATGTTATATTCTGACAGAACCTTACATTTTTTCAAACAGGAATGTATGGTTAAATAACCCTATATAAGTAAGGAACCTTACATTTGGGATTCAAATGTATGGATCATCATCCTTACTTTTATGATTAACCTTATATTTTCAACCTTAAATTTAGAAAATTAATGCTATGAAGTTGAACCCTACATTTGGAATTCTGTTGCTTGGTGAAGAAATCCTACTTTTGACTTTTCAACATCAGAGATTTTAAATTACGATTTTATCTAATATTTCTACAATGGTCTTGACAAGAATTATAGGTCGATTCAAATCTCATTTACAACTGATTCAAGGATTTTTTATGATTTATTAAAAGAAAAATATTTAATGGAGAAAATAATTCATATTATCAAAGAATGTTATGACTATCCTAGAAATTTTGGAATTTGAATATCCGTGATCTATCAGGATATTTTCTTGGATCTATTTGACCAAAATAAATCTATTTATATGAATAGAGTATTTTCAAATCATATATATATGTGATATGGGTGATACAAGACACATATAAATATGACTTCATTCTCATGAATATATTTTTTAGATCTTCTACAAAAAATAACCAATGCTATTATTTGAAAGAGAAGATACACTATGGAGACATAAAAGGCCTATCTCTTAATTTTGTATGATTTATGATATTGTTTGTTATTCCATTGAATTTGAAGATCATTTTCAACGAGGATCACTTCAGAATCAATCTTTCTTGAAGACATCATTTCTAAATAATAATATCCACAAACTGTCATTTGTTGCCTCTACAACTATGATGTTCATCATGATCTATCAAAAAATCATATTCTTTGGATTTATTAGAGTATCAACTGCTTGTACTGATTTGTTCATTAATGACGACATCTTATACTGAGGTGTAGATAATCAGTTCCCTATTAAGGAACTAGAAGGCTCTGTTTATCCTTTTTATAAATGTGTCATCAACTTTCAATAAGTTGTGGATTTGAGGACTTATGATAGGGGGATCATTCTAGTGGAATTCACCAAGTTCATAGAGAGGGCGTTGGTGTAGTGGACTAGGTGATCTTTTTGCCCCATAACACTATAAATTTGTTGTGTTCTTTCATTTTGTCTATCTTCTGCTCATATTTTATACAGAATAAAACACTACAATTTGTATAAATTGAAAAGGGTATTGAATGCAAGAATTGGTGAAGAAATTCAAATAGACACAATTCATGGCCACTTTTGTTACTCTGTATTATTCTAACCAAAAAATATTTTTCTCTAAGCCAGGTGTTTTGTTTCATATATTTTGTTTGATACAATGTTATTATTTTATAATTTTTGGGTGTTACATTCTCCACACCTCATATTAATTGCATCATATCAATTTAAAATTGATCTCAGTAATCGATTGTTTTCATTTTGAAATACCATTATTGAAAATACCACATCATAAAAGGTTTTAATAGAAAATACTCCTAATAAGAGAGAATGGAAAGTAGAAATGGTTTATAGAATAACACATGAGTAGGATTTTTTGTAGGATAACATTGGTGGTGAGTGGAGATGTGTACATGGAGGAAAAACCTAAATAATTGTAGAGAAAGATATAGGCCATTGATCACAAGAAATTGAGTGATCAATGGAATTTCATTGACTACAAAATATGAATAATAAAAGTAAATTTCAATACAATCATTGGTCAAAATAACCATAAAACACCCAAAGGAATAATAAGGATATTATGAATAAAACCTATCCCGAGTATAGTACATGTAAAGTAGTGGTTTTCTATAAATGATGAAAAAATACCAAAAAAACCACTTTAAGGGAATTTTTGAGGATAATATCCTTTTAAGTTTGAAAATCACTTTTTGAAACATAAAAAATTTTGAAAATATATTTATATGAATATAAAAATAGAAAACTAATAATTATCAGAATAATAGGAAGTTTTTTTCTTTATAAATGACCTCCTAAACATGTAATGGATGATTTAAAGACATGAAAATAATGATAGTTAATAAGTCTATTCATTCTAAATAAGGTAAAAAGAACACTTCTATTTCATTGTAAAAAGTTTATAAAAGTGAATTTTTCAGAAACACACAAGAATATTCCATTGAAAATAGTTTTTCAGAATTCAAAATCAGTAGAAAATTTTAGAAGTTCTAAATGTTTTTGATTTTTTTGAAAACATGGTTTTCAAAGAAAGTGGATTTTAGATTGAATAGAGAAATGAATAATAATTATCTTAAAAACATTTTAAAAATTATTTTAAGTACCAATTATTGGAAAAATTGTACTATAAAAAAATATAATGAATAAATGTAGGAAAATAAAATGAAATGGGTTTATTTGAAATTTTTTTTATAATTTTATTCAATTGAAATTCAAGTATTAACAATCTCTATTAGATTGTGATTATGAAATAAAGCATTAAAATGATCATAATGTTTAAGTGAGGATTAGTAATGAATTGATTATGTGTATCAATTATAGGATCATATAAAAAATAAAAAATATAATTAAAATTTATTACACACATAATCCTAAATTATCAAGGATGACAAAGATGTAATATAACACAACTTATATAAATTTAGTTATGAAATTTTTTATTACTTGGTAACCCTTAAGTCAAATCCACTTAGATGAAATAATTAAAATTGAAACATAAAATACCATGAATAAGGAATTAATCATGATATTATATTTCAAAGTGTTATTATATAAACCACATAAAATTGAATTGGTGGATAATAACTAATTAGTATCAAGGGATTGTAAATTGGGATGAAATCCCTTACCTCATGCTTAATTTTGGATGAGCACGATTTAAATCATGTATATTATTTTTAAAAATGTTATTAAATTATAAAATAAACCTATTAATATTTATAAAATCATATATGACCCTTTTTATAATTTCTTATAACACTTTTGTTAATAATCTTTCATTATTTTCATTAATTTGGATGTTAATTGCCTTATTTTTTTAATGATTTTTTTCCATGAAAGATCCGGTTCTTGCACATATTATATAGTTATATAAGATTGAGAATAATAATAATGAAATAATTATAATATTTAAAAATAAATTATACTTTTAAAGAAAATCATCAAAGATGGTTTTTAGAATTGAATTATGTTACGATCATGGAGATGGTAGGTCGTACGTATGCATTAGTAATGTTTTTGTTTTTCTATGATCAAAATAGATTTGAGGTATGTAATATTTTTTCCATATATAATAATTATAATATCATAAATAACTCATTATTAATATATATATATATATATATATATATATATATATATATCATGCATTTGGTGTAGTCAATGCAAACTCGAATGATGTTTTATTTTTCATTGATTTAAAAAGTTAGAAGGAAAATGATATATATATATATATATATATTATATTTTCAGAATTATAAATATGTCATGAAAATAATAATTATTTTATTTAAATCAAATATAATCATTTTCTTTATAACTGCTATATTCTATGTAAAGCGTTAGTGAAAGATGAATCACAACTCTTCACAAGGCCGTAGTCCACCATTCACACGAGCAACATAATCATATCCTCTATCAAATGGAAAGTATATATATATATGATTTAGAGGATAAATAGGTATATTGTTTTTATAAATATCATATATATATATATACATTATATCAATCATCATACCCAACTGTGAAAAGTTTTAATTCTAAAACAAATGAAATTGCTTCGTCTGGCGATATTCCGCCATAAACATGAAAGATGATTTTGTAACGCATTTTTTGGAAGTGGAGATGGTTTTAGATCATTTATTTATTATAAAAACATCTAAGTATATATATGATAATACTGTAATTAAATCATAATTATTTAATAACAATTGATGGAGGTAGGGGATGAAATAAATTAAAAATTCTTATCGAAGAACATTTCCTCTTTTTCAGGTATCCTCCTTAGGTGTGCACCAAAGTCCTTTCCTGGGTTGTATTTATCACCAAAATAAGGATTCTAGGATTAGATAAGGAAATTTTTAAAGTGATTTGGGTAGGTATGCATAGAACCAAAATGGTTTGATGGTGCGATGAAGAGAGGAGGGGGTGACCTTTTATTAGTGAGGTGAGTGGAACACTTGTAATTTTTTAAAAATAGTCAACCATACACACATTTTTATTATGAAACATGCTAAAAAACGTGCCATTATTGAAACATGGAGATAAATGGTTGAAATATGTCCATAAAATAAGTGTTTAAAAAGTTGATAGGTTACTTTAACCATTATCTTCTTAGCTTAACCCATGGTAAATCTTTTTTTACCATAACCACAGTAAATAATGTTTTATATTTCCACTATTCATTTTTTTAAAATATTATGTTGATATAATTAAATATTATAAATTATTATAATTCCAAATATGGGATAGCTTGTTTTTAAATTTATTCACATAATTGGAAAATTTTAATTTAAAATTAATCTCAGAGACACAATGTTAAAGCAAGACTTTAAAAAGGAAATGTTCAAAAGCATAAAATATTTCTATATAATAATTAAATATTAAAATTATTAAAATTACCTAAATTTTATTAATTTATATATATTTTAACTAATTAAACTTGGAATAAAATTTAAAATGTAATTAAATATTATAAGGTTTTTAAACCAAAAGTGAGTTTTCAATTAAAATTTAGTATTTTTCACAATTTATATAAAATGATACATTTTATAAAAATTAAAACCATTAACCCTAATATTATTTTTCTATTCCAATTTCAAAAAATAAGTTTTTGTGTCAAACAGTTTTTTTGAAATTGGTTAAAAATATTTTTTAATCATTTGTGCAAAGGTTGAATAGTCTATCTTTTAGAAAAATGTAGTTTTTTAGAAAATGTTTCATTTTCTATTAAATTATTCACATTTTATTACTAATAAATAGATAAATAATTTTTTTGCAACCTATATAATTTTATATGTTATTTAATCCTATTAATACCTATCATTCTAACAGCAAGGTGATAAATATCATATTAAATAATATTATTAATAATATATTGCGGTTTTGTAAAACTCGGAATTGCGTATAACAAATTATAACAATGAAACTCACTATTACATGTAATCAGAGATAAAATCTGTGTTGTGTGTAATTTAAAATATTTAATAGATTTAATTTATTTAAAAATAAATATATCTTAACGTGTTAGGGTGTTATATTTCATTCATAGATTGGTGTTTTTTTTCATGTACCCCATCGTATACAATGTTATAATTTTAGAATTTCGAGGTGTTACATTTTTACACAAAATATTTACCAAAATAAAAATGGATAGAAAAAGTTATTTAATATGAATAAATAAAATACATTACTCTATAAAACATCAATAATAACACCCTAAGTTCAAATTAATCAATTCCATAAATAGTTAAACATAATGCTCTTCCAAAATATGTCTAACCATGATTGAATCAAAAATATTAGAGTTAGTAGATCTCATATCCTTCCATGATAAACATAAAAATTATCTTTAAATAATTTTAATCCCTCATATTGTTTAATACGACACTGTATATACCCTAAAATTATAGTCTCAAAATCATAAAAATCCTTTCCTAAAATAAATTCCTAAAAAAATCATATATTCTTCAAAAATATAAATCACCCTTTGGTCCATAAATAAGATATGTTCTTAGAAAAAATATTTCCATTTGAATTTTAGGTTCATACTTGCAATGATATATGATCATTGTTCAATTCAGAATATCAAATATTATTTATTTATTATATAAATTTATATAGAATCTATCTAGAGAGGGATAATCAATGTTCAAAATCACATCATATTTCACTAAAAGATAATATTTTAATATGTATTATTAAAAGGAAAATCAAAATGGAATCCCCAATTCTGGATTGGATGATATATGTTACCTAACTACCATCATTGCCTTCAGCTATTATGATTGCATAATCATTCCCATTTTCATTTAACTTTAGAGGTTTTTGTGGCTTATTTTCCACAATATCCCTTGGATTAGGGCATAGATTCGCATAATGAAAAAAATCAATTGTATATATAGCACTAAATTGTGAGTGTTGTATTATTTTGAGATATTTCTCTATTCATTTCATTGACTGGTATATTCACATAACTTGGAAATTAGATTTATTATTGGAAAAACTTACCACACATGAAATATCTTATTGTTTCTTTTAGGTATTATCTATAGTTCTTAAACCAACATTTTTTTTAAATGTATAATCTTGAAATTTGTTTTCCTTATATATGACATACCACTAGAGATTCCATTATAAATACCTTGATCATAGTATCCTAGATTTCGTGGTTACTGACTAGATTCAAGAATTCACATCCAAAAGGATGAGATAGTTTAGTTTTACTAGAAAACTAGATACATAGTGGAATATTAAATTAAATTTTAAAATATAACAAAATATATAGTATTTTCTTTGAGTTCACCATTATTATATTTATTTTATCCCTACATATCAATAATAATATTCTTCTTAACATCCTAAAAAAATTAATCATTAGAAATGGGTGATATCTAATTCTCTCTAATGGTACGAATACAGTGGATGATTACATGGATATTTAAGGCATAAAAAATGGCAAGGTAAATATCTTAAAAAACATAACATTTAATAAATAAAATATGTTTGAATAATAATATGGAAGGAATAAAAGATGATAATATAATTCCATATATATAATCAAATGATCTTGAAACTTATCCATGGATATCATTACTAATTAAATAATCACATGGAAATAAAATAAATAATCTCATAATGAAGTAATTAGTTATTCTTGACATCATAAAAAACCATCAAGGAATTTACTAAGAAATATTACATAATTGGGGAATGCCTCATCCAATACCCAAACTAGTTTGTCTCAGGAGACCTACCGATGCATCGAGGAGTTATAATGGGACCCACACATCACTTATTAATTCAAATTAATTCCTAATTTGAAAGGGTTGAAAAATAAATAAAATAAAAATTCATATTGAAACTCACAAAAGGAATTTTAATAATTACACCAATCAATAAACATAGTCACAAACCATCTAAAGTAATATGTCCAATGTTATCAAAATAATAAATCCCCAACACACATATCATAAACCATCCAATAAAATATGGTTGATGGTATCATAATATGATAATATTAGTAAATCATAATATTAAAAAACATATGTTGGAATAAATGAAAATACATTAAAAATATCAAGAGATTTATTTTGAAGAAAATACCATTTTCACTATGAAATCACTTTTTTTTAAACTTTACAAATATGAAGGAATTTTTTTTTGAAAATAACCCAATAAAATTATGGATTATGGTTCAAGGAAAATATTATTCATGATAGAGGGAAAATACATTCCTTCTATAAAAGTTAAAAATAAATTCCTTTCACTATGTTGTAAAAAGGTTATAAAGTACCTCATTCAGAAAATAAAAAGAAGATTCCTTTCAGACCATTTTTTTAAAAATTAAAAAATGTATAAAAACATCTTTAACAGATAATTTAAGAGTAATATAAATATTTTTTAAATAATTTTAAGGAAAATATGGATATTGAAGGAAAATATTCCCCCAGTGGGGACTTAAACATAAACAACCTTAAATAATGATGATTTTATGAAATAAACCATAACCTCATCTCTGATTTCCTTAGTACGTGTTCGAACGTCCTGTATAATATATATAGTTTTATTGTAAATATTTTATATGAAAATATTCATATATATAATAAAAATTTATCACTTACTCATAACCATTTTTCCCTTGTTTATTAATAATTCTTTGTTAAATCACAGTTTCGGGTAATCACTACTTCGTTTTTCATGTATGTTTTTGTTTGATAGTTTTAGTCATCATAATTTTATCATGGTTATATCATATCTATAATGTTAATAATGATATAATTATAATTTATATTCTTTATATACATATTCATGGACATCTGTAAAAGTTATAGGCATACAAATGAATGACACTGTTTATTGAGATGATAGAGCGTATGCACACATGAACGCCATTTTCATTTTTCGACGGATGAAAGAAAATAAAGGTAAAAAAATCATAATTTAAAAAATCATTATTATATCATATTAGTTATATAAAATCATCCAATATACACTCATTACAACCCATGTAAAATATAAATTCAAAATGAATCACATCGCTTCGTGGAGGTGGTAGTCCACACGTACGCACATGCAACGTTATTGTTTCCGAATTTTTTTAAAGTTAAGAAAAGTAGATATTATATTATCATTATAGAAATTAATTTTTTTTATAAATATAATATATAAATACTAAACCCTAAATAACACCCATCTATAAAATATGGTGATGAAAAATGAGTTGTATCGCTACGTGGAAATGGTAAGTCATACACACACAAAAGAAATACTTTCAATTCCCATTGGATGTGAAAGAGAGAATGTAATGATAATTTGACATTAATAATAATACTTAATTATATTTTTTACACTAACTTTATTAGTTTAATTAAAATTATATTGATTTAGAATTGGTAGATGAAAAAATAATTTGAAAGTGGATGGGTAAGACAATTACCTCTTCTTTGAGAGACCTTCTATAGATATTTTATTAATGAAGTTATGGTTGGTCTTTATGGGAAAGAAGATCCTCAACAAATGGTTTTAGGGTGTTTAGAATAAGAATTTATATGGTTTGGGCAAGATAGGTAGCTCAAATTGGTGTATAAAGGTGAAGGAATGGTGGTTATTTTATAATTAAGGTGAGGGGAACTTTTAGAATTTATTAAAGGATTGAATTATAATAAAGTAATTCTCTATAAAAAATTCCTCAAATGGATTGGGAATTGAACATTATGTGTTATATTGTTTAAATATAATTAAAAAAAAATCTTGATATGTTTTTTTAGTGTTTTAAACCATATCTCTTGGGTTAACCTCTTAGTTAACATATGTTAACATTAACCTCGGTAAAAACTTTTTCACTCTTAAAAGTATATAATATAAAATATAAGGTGAAAAAAGGCTCCTAAATTCCATAAGGATATAAGTTTCTATCATATATTACCCATATTTTCAACTTTAAATATTTTTAATAATTTTAAATAATTTAATAAAATATTCGATTGAAAAATTATGATTATTGTAAATTTTGACATTATTCATTTAACTTGACTTAAAATACAACAATATAATGTTTGATTTAGAATAAAATTAATTTAAAAATCACTAATATATTATATTAATCAAATAAATTCTGTGAATACTATAAATCACTCAAATTATATAACTTTTCACATTTTTAATATCATTTATTTTATTTTTCTATTAACTAAAAAAACATTGTATTAGCGTTGTACAAAAATTTAAGGTTATTATATAATTACTAAAAATTTCTAACAAATCATCATAATGAATATAATTTCATTATTAACCAATGTTAAAATTATATTCTTTAATAACATGCATGTTTCACTTTTGTGGAGATATAATAGATATTTAAAACAAAGAGAATGAAATTTTGTAACCTTCTTTGATTTAAAAATTATATTGTTCATTTTCATGAAACGTTTCAAATTAAATATATAAATATAGATTCAAATAATAAGGGTTGAATTTTATTCATCCAATATAACACCCCAAGATTCTACGGTACGCTTCTCTTTGAATAATGCAATAGCGTGTGTTGTACGCAACATCAAGTCCTAACACACACCACAACCGATCAAACTAATAGTTATGAATAGTAATACCTAATTTTTAAAATTTTAGAAATTTTATCTCTCAAAATGGAATTAATTTTTGGATTTGGAGTATCGAATTTAGCCTAAGGTGAAATTTTGGTACTTTTTGGATAACTTTAATATTTTGATGAATAGTGAACATTACTAAATTTTAATTAAAAACAACTTTTTTAATCAAAATAATTATTAGTGATAAATTATGAATTTTAGTGGTTTTAAAGTATATTTAGAATATATTTTTACCATTTAATACAATGTTGGTCATTGGACATAATTTCACAATTAAACCGAACATAAACAAGTATCAATCTTTTGATAATTATTATATCTTAAAAACACGTTTTTTGTTTTGAGAGCGGGAATTAATTTTAAATTAATTTATGCCACTTATGTGTTTTGAATTTGGAAAAATGGATTCCATATTTGGAATTAGTATGGTCAAATTGTGTAAATAGGTAACTTTTATTTTTAGACATTTTGAATAATTACTTCGGTAAATATTTTATTTACCATGGTTAAAGGGTAAATCCAGTAAATAAGGGTTAAAAAATAATATTATAATAATAACAAATTACCCTAAAATGTATCCTAACATTATTTTTTGATACATGTCCGATCATGGGCATATTTGGGTCGATTTTGGGACCCCATGGTGCCACTTGTAAGTGATAGGGACACTTTATTTTAATTAAGTTAAAATGAATACAAAAATGACACAAGCATATATCTTTTAGAAAAACAATTTTTAGATAGGGTTATATATGTTTGAGTTTCTACTATAAATATTCATTGGAAAGATAAAACTATTTCCTACATAATGGTATTTTATTTATAATTTTTAGACATTAAATAATTTAATTTATTTATGACACAATGGTGATGCAGTAATTACCATAATAGTGAAACATTAAAATGATTGATATTTTAGATACCCAAATAAATATAATTTGAGACTTTTTATTAATTACACTAATTTTATATGTTAATATGAGATATTAGGAATGATGTAATTAACGTTTTTCGAAGTAATCATTCTGTTATGTTTTTTACAAAAATCAATTATTGAATAGTGTCAAAATTGACATAAAAGAGTTTTAAAAACAAATATTATATTATTAATTGATATTAAATTCCTAAAAATCTATGGTTCGGAAAAGAGACTTATATCATGATAGGTGGATCATGAATGGACCACTTGGGGGTCTCTTGAATGTATATAGTATGTTTATTAACCATATAATATAAACATACAAAGAGACATTGTAAAAGTGAAACTAATTAACTAAGAGTTAATACTTAATTATAATGTTAATATAGTAAACCAAACCTCCCTAAATTCCATTGGTTGAGGGGTTTTAGACCCATACCCACCATAAAATTTAAATAATCCACTTTGGATCCATTATAAACCAAATATGAATTTATTATAAAATAATATTTCCTAGCTTTTCCAAAGGTGCCCCTCACCCATCTTATAAAAGGGCACTCCCCCTACTCATTAATTCACACCTTCAAAGCCTTTTGGCTCAGCCAAACTCTGCCCAAATACTCTCTCAAATTCCATGAATTCATCCTAGAGGCCATTATTTAGTCATAAAGCCAACCTAAGAGCCCTTTTGATCAAATCAAAAGGAAGAACCCGAAGAAGAGGTAATGATTTCACCACCCTTTTCCAAGTTCCATTCTTCTTCCACTTATTCATTCTTTGTTATTACCATTATAAAATAATAACCCCAGTATATTATATATACTGTGATGTTATTATAAATATGGTACAACCATATTCAGTATTCTATCCATCCTTTGAATAACATGTCACCATACGTGCGTATGTACGACTTACCGTCTCCACGTCGTGGTGTAACTGTTATTCAATAAATTATTATTTAGATGGGTATAATAATGATGTGTAACTCATGTAAATAATAAATATAACATTATAATGATTCTGTATATATGATATACCATCCAATTATATATTATTTTAATATCAAAAGAATGATACTGTCGCTCGTGCGTACGTACGGACTACCGTCTCCACGAACGCGATGAGATTCATTCTCCATCGTATCCATTCAAGTATAATTCTCATTTCATGATTAATAATAGTATCTAAGGACTTGATATAATTCTGGATATGATTAATATACAACCTATTCATGAAAAACACAGCTTACGTAACAAAACATATAAAAGAAAACGAGTAAGTTAACACCCGAAACAATGATAATACTAAGATATTATTAACAAATAAATGTTAAAAGATCATATATGATATCATATTAATGCATATGATTATTGTATAATTTAATAACAATTATTTCACCATTATACAGGAGGTCAACCTACCCCAACCAAGTAAAAGTACAAGGTAAGGGTTTATTTCACAATCTCTTCATTATCCGAGGTTGTTTATACGTAATAATCTACTGGGATCTCTTTATCATCCACATTCAAGTTTCTTAAAAATGTATTTCAAAACATTTTTACTATTTACAAGAATATGGGTTAAAGTCATTTATACCCTTTTTTTAATTTTTATAAGAGTTTTATAAAGGAATCTTTCTGTCGTTTTCCAAACAAGGTTATTTTTTACCTTTTCGGCAGAATTAAGGTAAGAATGTTTTTTAACTTATACGGCGGGTGTGGCTATTTTCTGCCATTATAAAATCTTTGAAGCTTCCCTTACAAGCTTATAAGAATATTTTCAAAGAAAATGTTTTATTTTATAAATATATGATTTCATAATAGAAATAGATATTTCTCTAAAAAGAGTTTTATTTCATCTATGTCAACATCCTTTGATGGATTTTACACTTATTTGAAGTTGATTTATTATGATACAAAACTTCTATATTGTATTGAAGGTTTTGTGATATGTTTGACTGTGGATGTGTTATTTTTATACCATTCATGGTTTATGGATGAAGTATTTACATTTAGTATGCTAGTTTTAATACGAATGTTTATGTTATGTTTAGACCTTTTCATATGGGAATGCATTGGACTTAATATGTGACGAGTGGAGCCCGCTATAGCTCTTAGATGCATCAGTAGGCCTCATGAGACAAACTAGTGTCTTGGCACAAGGCCTTGGAAAAATCTTATTTGTAGTCTTGGCACGAGGCCTTGGCTATGTGGTTATGATAGTCTGGCATTATGCATTCCATCATTATGAAAGTGGTTATTGATATTTCATGTGAGTATTCGTTTAGTAGAATATCCATGTGAATAAGTAAATAGAATTATTTCATTTTTTCCATACTATGTTGAAGTTCAAGTTTAAAAGGCTTTTGTTTTAGTTATATATTGACTTAAATGTTTATTATTATTTATGAAAGTTTCCGCTATATTGTTATCCTTACTGGGCATTTGAGCTCACCCCTTTCAATGTTTTATTTTTCCCAGGATGTGAAGAAGTAATTTATGAATGACCTGCAGGGATAGTATGTGGGGATATGATTGTAGACTATGAAGAAAATATGTTGTTGTAGTTTTCATTTTTATGATGTAATGTAAGACTTATGAATATATCTAGTGTTTCCAAGGATACTAAACTAATCGGTGTTTCAAGATTTTATTTTTCTTGTGATCATGCCAATGTTATGTAATAATGCACCGACTCTGGGTAACTAGGGTCAGGGTGTTACACTTGGTATCAGAGGAAGTTTAGTACAAAACTTGAAATCTAGATTTAGATAAAATCTTATTAGAGCACATAGACCTAAGATGGACTTTGAGGATTAATATAGAAGAAATTCCTAGAATTTTTGTATTATAGAGATTTTGTGAGTTTTCTGAGCAATACATCCCTGTCTGGATACGAGCATGTAGAGGTGGCTCTGGCACAGTTGTACCTAGGGGTAAAACCCAAAAAAAACCGCTTTGATCTAGACTTGAACGGGAACTGGTGCACGACAACGGGACTTGCTGCACTCTTGGTTACGACACTCCCATGGGATATGCTTAGGATAACTCTCATTTTCTTTAAAAATCATTATGAAGGGTTTATGAGTATATACTTACTAAAAGAAAACATTTTTATGATTATGGATTATATCCATAAATATTTCAATTTATGCTAAGTGTTTTATAAGTATGAAATTATATATTTTGATTCATAAAATGATCTAGTTTATGCCATTGTTTAGAAATGGTGCCTAGTGGAAGAAATGGAAACCATATCAATGCACGCACTCCATGTAGGTAATTCCCTCCTGCTCAAGATAATTATAGTGGAGCTGGTGATGCAACTGGTGTCGATCAACTAATCACTATACTGGGACAACTCACTTAGGTTATGAATAATAACCTTACCCGTATGGAGCACCCTGATCCGCAGCGTGGAGGATCAATGTTAGATCGATTCATGAGGCAAAAACCACCAACGTTCAATGGGAGTAGAAATCCCTTTGTAGCTGAGCAATGGATAAATTCCCTAGAGAAAATATTTCAGGCTTTGGGGAGTAGTGAAAGGGAAAAATTTATCATGGCAGTTTACCACCTCACTGGATATGCTGATCAATGGTGGTCATTGATTCAAAACATGAAGGAATATGATGAAGTATCAAATATGGAATGGAGGGAGTTCAAAGATCTGTATTTAGAAAAATACTTTCCTCATGATCATCGACCAGATATGGAAAGACAATTTCTGAGTCTGAGACAAAAGGAGGATGAGACTGTCGCAAAGTATGAGGCTAACTTTACATGGTTATAAAGGTATGCTGGAGATTATATACGTAACCCAAAAGTAATATTGATTGTTTCTTTGATGGGTTAAAACCATTTCTCCATTGAGAATTAGTCTCACAATCCTTCTCGTCGTACGAAGACATTGTCTCATGTGCTATCAAGATAGAAAATGAATTCTCTAAGTCTTATGACTTTAAAGAAAAGCAAGAGAAGAAGAGATCTGCTGATCAATCTGGGAATGGAAATACGGGGATGAAGGGAAAGGTTAAATATCCATCCTGTGGTAAATTTGGGAAGAAACACCCCGGTAATTTCTTGAAGGGAATGGGTGTCTGTTACAAGTGTGGTGAAAAAGGCCACCAAGCTCGTGATTGCAAAGGGAAGAAGGAAGCTTCCAATGTTCAGTGCTACAATTGCAGGGATATGGAACATTATGCAAATTAATTTCCTAATCGTCAGGGGAACTTACCTCAAAAAAGGACAAGGGATCAAGGACAAGCTTTTACTATCACTACTGCTGAGGTAGAAGCTCCAAAAGACGTGGTGGCAGGTAATTTAATGGTTTCCTCAAGTTTAGAAAATGCATTATTTCATTTTGGATCATCACATTGTTTAATATCTTCCCAGTTTTCTAAGAAAATTAGACATTTCTAATTTGATTTAACATGGGAGTTGTCAGTTAAAACTCTTAAGGTAAGTATCAGTGCAACAAAGTTTTGTGAATCATTCCCATTAAAGCACATAAATGTTCTTTATCTGCTGATCTCATCATCATACCTATGATTGAGTTTGCTATAATCCTTGGAATGGATTGGCTTTCGGACTATGATGCAAAGATTTATTGTATGAAGAAGGAGGTTACGTTTTTTGATAATGATGATAAGGAACACCTTATCTTCAGAGTAGAATCGTCACCACCTAATTCTTATCTAGATCCACCCCCAGTAGCTCAACTAAATTCAATTATTGGGGAGGAATAGAATGAAATGACTATGGGTGAGGAAAGGAATTTTCAAATAGAGGATGTACCTGTTGTGAAAGAATATGTAGATGTATTTCCGGAAGATTTACCAGGACATCCTATAGAACGAGAAGTTGAGTTTTCCATTGATTTAATTCCTGGATCCAGGTCTATATCGAAGAACCCTTTTAGAATGGCCACTGTAGAATTAGTTAAGATAAATAAACAACTATAGGAATTGAGTAATAAGGGATTTATTCGCCCTAGTGTTTCTCCATGGGGATACCCTATTCTTTTTGTTAAAAAGAAATATTGATCAATGAGGTTATGTATTGACTATAAGGAGATCAATGCTATAACAATAAATAAAAAGTATCCCCTACCTCACATTGATGATTTATTTGACCAACTGCATGGAACTAAATACTTTTCAAAGATTGACCTTCGATCTGGATACCATCAGTTGTGTGTAAAGAAGGAAGACATTCTGACGACAGCATTTCGAACCACGTACGAGCATTTCGAGTTTACCGTAATGACTTTTGGATTGACTAATGAACCCTCTGTATTCATGGATCTGATGAATAGAGTTTTCAAGGAGTATCTCGATGAATTTTTGGTGGTATTTATTGATGATATCTTGGTATAATCTAAAAGGTATGAAGATCATGAAAGTCACTTGCGCATTATCCTGAAGACTCTATGAAGACATGAATTATATGGGAAGTTTAGCAAGTGTGAATTCTGGCTTCATGAGATTTCTTTTCTTGTCCATATTGTCTCTAAATATGGAATCTCTGTTGATCCTTCTAAGACCAAGGAAATCCAAGAATGGCCAGAACCTACGAGTATAACTGAGGTACACAGTTTTATTGGTTTGGTAGGTTATTATCGACGTTTCGTCCAGAATTTTGCCCGATTGGCTAACCCATTAACGAAGCTCACATGTAAAGGGGTTAAATTTGTTTGGACAAAATAGTGTGAAGAATGTTTCGAATAACTGAAGAGAAGATTAGTAAATTCTCCTATATTGACTCTACCATCAGGGAATGATGGGTTCGTTATTTATAGTGATGCATCGAAGAAAGGACTTGGTTGTGTCCTTATGCAGAATGATAGGGTTATTGCCTATGCATCACGAAAGTTGAAAATTCATGAACAAAACTATCCTACACATGATCTCGAGTTTGCAGCTGTGATCTTTGCCTTGAAGATATGGAGGCACTACCTCTATGGTAAAAAATGTGAGATTTATACTGATCACAAGAGTTTGAAGTATATTTTCTCACAAAAAGAAATCAACATGATGAAAAGAAGATGGCTTGAATTACTCAAGTATTATGATTGTACGATACAATACCACCTGGGGAAGGCAAACAATGTGGAAGATGATTTGAGCAGAAAAGACCATAGAGTTTTGAACAATATGAGAATTGAAAGGGATCCAATTTTCATGGATCTAGTGAGGATCGACATGGGAATAACCAGGGAAGGTGAAACATCAATTCTTTTTTAAATGGTTGCCAAACCATCTTTACTATAAAGGATTAAGAGTTCTCAGACCGATGATGAAGAATTTAAAAAGAAGATTAAAGCCATGAATGATGGGATATTGAGAGACTTTGTGTATGAAGATGGAATTTGAAATTCGGGAAGAGACTTTGTGTTCCCGATATACCTGATCTAAAAAGGGAATTGCTGGATGATGCTCATAGTTCCAATTTCTCTATACACCCTGGGAGCACCAAAATGTATAGAGATTTGAAGGAACATTTTTGGTGGGACAACATGAAGAGGAAGATTGCTGATTTTGTGTCAAGATGTATGGTTTGTCAACAAGTGAAAGTTGGAAGGCAACAGCCTGGAGGAGTCATGAAACCTCTTCCCATACCGGAGTGGAAATGAGACAATATTACGATGGAATTTGTAATGGGGATACCAAAGACTCCTAGAAGGAATGATACAATATGGGTCATTATTGATCGTCTTACCAAGTCAGCACATTTTCTTGATATAAGAGAAGATCTACCACTAGAACGTCTAGAAAGACTATATATTGATGAAGTTGTGAGACTTCATGGAGTACCCCTATCGATTTTTTCTGATCGTGATCCCCGTTTTACTTCAAGATTCTGGAAAAGTCTTCAGAAAGCCTTAGATACTGAACTTCATTTGAGAACTGCCTACCACCCTCAAACAGATGGATAATCAGAACGAACTATTAAAACCTTAGAAGACATGTTGATATCCTGCTCACATGACTTTTAGGGTATGTGGGATCAATATTTACCTCTGGTAGAATTTTCAAATAACAATAGCTTCTATTTGAGTATTCAGATGGCACCATATGAAGCATTATACAGAAAGATATGTCACACACCAACATATTAGGATGGCGTTGGTGAAAGAAAACTTGTAGGCCCATAACTGGTGGAGGAAACGATGGAAAAGGTGAAGGTAATCCAAAATCACATCAAAGAAGATCAAAGTAGGCAGAAGAGCTATGCTGATAATCGAAGGAAAGATTTGGAATTTCAAGTTGGTGATCATGTTTTACTGAAGGTATCTACATTGAAGGGATTCATATGTTTTCATAATAAAGGTAAATTGAGTCCCAGGTATATCGGACCTTTCAAAATTCTAGAACAAATTGGGGTTGTAGCTTACCGATTGGAAATGCCGCCATGTCTCTCCAAAGTTAATGATGTGTTCCATGTATCTCTCTTGAGGAAATACATGCCTGACCCAATGCATGTACACACCTATGAGGAATTAGAACTGGAACCTGATCTGTCTTATTGCGAAGAACCCTTCAAGATTATTGATACGAAAGAACAAGTACTGAGAAACCGGACGACACGTCTGGTAAAAGTTTTGTGGAGAAACCATAAGATGGAAGAGGCAACATGGGAACCCGATGAACTTATGATGAAGAACCACCCGAGTCTTTTCATGTGGTAGTATTCTAGAAATTTCAAGGATGAAATTATTTGAAGGAGGGGGGAATGTAACACCCCAATCTTCTACGGTACAATTCTCTTCTAATAATACAATAGCGTGTGTTTTATGCAACATCGAGTTCTAACACACACCACAACCGATCAAACTAGCCGTTATGAATAGTAATACCTAATTTTTAAAATTTTAGAAATTTTATCTCTCAAAATGGACTTCATTTTTGGATTTTTAGTATCGAATTTAGCCTAAGGTGAAATTTTGGTACTTTTTGGATGACTTTAATATTTTGATGAATAGTGAAAATTACTAAATTTTAATTAAAAACAACTTTTTTAATAAAAATATTTAATAGTGAAAAATTATGAATTTGATTGGTTTTAAAGTATATTTAGAATATATTTTTACAATTTAATACAATTTCGGTCATTGGACATAATTTCACAATTAAACCGAACATATACAAGTATCAATCTTTTGATTGTTATTATATCTTAAAAACACACTTTTTGTTTTGACAGCGGGAATTAATTTTAAATTAATTTCTGCCACTTATGTGTTTTGAATTTTGAAAAATGGATTTCATATTTGGAATTAGGATGTTCAAATTGTGTAAATAGATAACTTTTATTTTTAGACATTTTCAATAATTACATCGGTAAATATTTTATTTACCATTGTTAAAGGGTAAATCAGGTAAATAAGGGTTAAAAATAATATTATAATAATACAAAATTACCCTAAAAAGTGTCCAAACCTTATTGGTTGATGCATGTTCGACCATGGGCATCTTCGGGTCGATTTTGGGACCCCATGGTGCCACTTGTAAGTGATAGAGACACTTTATTTTAATTAAGTTAAAATGAATACAAAAATGACACAAGCATATATCGTTTAGAAAAACAATTTTTAAATAGGGTTATATATGTTTGAGTTTTGACTATAAATATTCATTAGAAAGGTAAAACAATTTCCTACATAATGGTATTTTATTTATAATTTTTAGACATTAAATAGTTTAATTTATATATGACATAATGGCGATGCAGTAATTACCATAATAGTGAAAAATTAAAATTATTGATATTATAGATACCCAAATAAATATAATTTCAGACTTTTTATGAACTACACTAATTTTCTAGGTTAATATGACATGTTAGGAATGCTTTAATTAACTTTTTTCTGAGTAATCATTCTGTTATGAGTTTTACAAAAATCAATTATTGAATAGTGTCAAAATTGACATAAAAGAGTTTTTAAAACAAATATTTTATTATTAATTTATATTAAATTCCTAAAAATCTATGGTTCGGCCAAGAGACTTATATCATGATAGGTGTATCATTAATGGACCACTTGGAGGTCTCTTAGATGTATATAGTATGTTTATTAACCATATAATATAAAAATACAATGAGACATTGTAAAAGTGAAACTAATTAACTAAGAGTTAATACTTAATGATAAGGTTAATATAGTAACCCAAACCCGTCTAAATTATATTGTATTAGTGTTTGTAAACCCATACCCACCTTAATATTTAAATAATACACTTTTTAGCCATTAGATACCGAATATGAACTTATTATAAAATAATATTTCTAGCTTTTCCAAAGGTGCCCCTCACCCCTCTTATAAAAGGGCACTCCCCCTTCTCATTAATTCACACCTTCAAAGCCTTTTGGATCGGACAAAATCTACCCAAATACTCTCTCAACTTCCCTAACTTCATCCTAGAGGCATTCATTTAGTCAGAATGCCAACCTAAGAGCCCTTTTGATCAAATCCAAAGGAATAACCCGAAGAAGAGGTAATGATTTCACCACCCTTTTCCAAGTTCCTTTCTTCTTCCACTTCTTCCTTATTTGTTATTACCATTATAAAATAATAACTCTAGTATATTATATATACTGTGATGTTATTATAAATACGGTACAACCATATTCAGTATTCTATCCATCCTTTGAATAACATGTCACCATGCGTGCGTACGTACGGCTTACCGTCTCCACGTCGTGGTGTAATTGTTATTCAATAAATTATTATTTGGATGGGTATAATAATGATGTGTAACTCATGTAAATAATAAATATAACATTATAATGATTCTGTATATATGATATACCATACAATTATATATTATTTTAATACCAAAATAATGATATTGTCGCTCGTGCGTACGTACGGACTACCGTCTCCACGAATGCGATGAGATTCATTCTCCATCGTATCAATTCAAGTATAATTCTCATTTGATGATTAATAATAGTATATAAGGACTTGATATAATTCTGGATATTATTAAGATACAACCTATCCATGAAAAACATAGCTTATGTAACAAAACATTTAAAAGAAAATGAGTAAGTTAACACCCGAAACAATGATAATACTAAGATATTATTAACAAATCAATGTTAAAAGATCATATATGATATAATATTAATGTATATGATTCTTGTATAATTTAATAACAATTATTTCACCATTAGACAGGAGGTTAACCTACCCTAACCAAGAAAAAGTACAAGGTAAGGTTTTATTTCACAATCTCTTCATTATCTGAGGTTGTTTATATGTAATAATCTACTGAGATCTCTTTATCATCCACATTCATGTTTCTTAAAAATGTATTTCAAAACATTGTTAATATTTAAAAGAATATGGGTTAAAGTCATTTATACCCTTGTTTGACTTTTTATAAGAGGTTTATAAAGGAATCTTTCCGTCGTTTTCCAAACAAGGTGTTTTTTAACCTTTTCGGCAGAATTAAGGTAAGAATGTTTTTTTTAACTTATACGGTGGGAGTGGCTATTTTCCGCCATTATAAAATCTTCGAAGATTCCATTAAAAGATTATAAGAATATTTTCAAAGAGAATTTTTTATTTTATAAATATATTATTTCAAAATAGAAAGAGATATTTCTCTAAGAAGAGTTTGATTTCATCTATGTCAACATCCTTTGATGGATTTTACGCTTATTTGAAGTTGATTTATTATGATACAAATCATCTATATTGTATTGAATGTTTTGTGATATGTTTGACTGTGGGTGTGATATTTTTATACTATTCATGGTTTATGGATGAAGTATTTAAATTTCGTATGCTAGTTTTAATACGAATGTTTATGTTATGTTTAAACCTTTTCATATGGGAATTCATTGGACTTAATATGTGATGGGTGGAGCCCTCTATAGCTCCTCGATGCATCGGTAGGTCTCATGAGACAAACTAGTGTCTTGTCACAAGGCCTTGGAAAAATCTTATTTGTAGTCTTGGCACGAGGCCTTGGCTATGTGGTTATAATAGTCTGGCATTATGCATTCCATCATTATGAAAGTGGTTATTGATATTGCATGTGATTATTCGATTAGTATAATATCCATGTGAATAAGTAAATGGCATTATTTCATTTTTTCCATACTATGTTGAAGTTCAAGTTTAAAAGGATTTTTTTAGTTATACATTGACTTAAATGTTTATTCTTATTTATGAAAGTTCCCGCTATATTATTATCCTTACTGGGCATTTGAGCTCACCCCTTTCAATGTTTTATTTTTTCCAGGATGTGAAGAAGTAATTTATGAATGACCTGCAGGGATAGTATGTGGGGATATGAGTGTGGACTATAAAGAAAATATGTTGTTGTAGTTTTCATTTTTATGATGTAATGTAAGACTTATGAATATATCTAGTGTTTCCAAGGCTACTAAACTAATCAATCTTTCGAGATTTGATCTTTTTTTTGATCATGCCAATGTTATGTAATAATGCACCGACTCTGGGTAACTGGGGTCGGGGCGTTACATCCAATAAGAAATAGGGTTAAAAATTATGACCTCATCACATAGTTTTAATATTGATTAACCAGATTTACCATTTACTAAGGTGATAAATTTTACCACAATTACTATTCATATTAACTAGAAATAAAAGGAAAATATTCACAGGATTTAAACCTCCTGATTCCAAATGTGGGATCCATTTTATTAAAGTCAATACCTATAAGTGGAAAAATTAAATTTAATGTCAAAATACAAAATTCAATGAAAAGAAGTTTTTTAAAAAGCTGCCTTTTAAGTGTAAAAAATGTTTTTCTTCTAAATTTCATTATAAAATAGATTAAAATGAACTTAATTTAATTATTATAAAGTTAATAGAACTAATTTTAATTTTAAACCATTTTAAAAATAAAATTTAACTTTTTAATTTCATGAAAAAAATATAGTTTTTAATAAAAAGTGGAATTTCTCACTATTAATTGAAAAATGAATTTTTTAGAAAATTAGAAAATATCCTCACAATATAATTTTGATATTATGATTTAAATAATGAAATTTTTATTATTAATTACATTTTAAATAATTTTTATAAATCCAATATAATATTCTTTATAAAAATAAATAAAAAATAATTTCGATGAAAACATATTTTTGAGGCTGTTTCGCGCGGAATCCGGGGATGACCTCCTGGACGGGAGATTCAAACGTTCCGATCGGTTTCTAACGGGTTTGTTCGTAGAACCGGAAACATCCAATGATTCCACATCCGTTTGGACCTACTTTCCAAAGGCAGGCGCTCATTAGCTTGTGGGCTAATGAGTCTTAGGAATTTGCATTGGTCGAGAGGATGGGAGGTCGGACTCATCACACCTTTTTGAGGGGAATTATTGTCTACTCCGGGACTCTCTTTATAGATTTAAGTTAAGTTCGTGAATCCTTATTACATTACCAAGTATGAAATGAGCTTTCCTTTAGTTTTAACAATCAATGATTAAATATGCAAGAAATTTAGAGAATCTTTTATATGTATTCGAGGTTCTTCATCAATATAGAATCATCTATATTTGTTTAGAGATTCTTGGTCAATGGAATCCTTCAAAACATTTATATAAAAGTCTCTTGGTCATTTTGATGACCAGGCTGGTTTTAAAGCCACTCAGTGGGGCACTTGAAGTTTATCGTCATTCAGAAGGACAGAGATTATTTCAATGTTGGGATCGAACCCATAAATGGGCTACCTACGTATCCTTTGTTTTGAAAAAGGAATTAAAACCCACGTAGTTCGAGGAATGGGATATGATGTTTTATGATTGATGGCTCAAAGATGAATGTCATAATTACTTTTACACTCTAAGCTCACGTGAGTCATGCTCGGTGTGAGAAACAAGAGGTATTGGTAAAATTTAGACAATTGTTCCAGAAAAGATGCAATCATAAGAATTTGTTTTGGGGCTTATGTATAGATGACTGCCCAGATAGACGAAGGTTTAGGATTTACTTTTAGGGAGAAAATCCAAGAACAGGGTCCACAAAGTTATATGTGCTTCATGGAGATTTGAATACAATAATATTGGGGCTTACTCCTAAGGAGGATGCCCAAGTTAGGAGGGGACTTATGATTGGGTTTTATTCCTGAAAAGGAAACCCAAATCAAAGGTAATTTATGACTGGTTAAGAGAAATTTTAAGATACTTGGGGCTTATTCCTAAGAAGGATGCCCAAGATTTATGACTAGGACTTATTCCTGAGAAGGAAGCCTAGGTTAGGGGACTTGGGGCTTACTCCTGAAAAGGAAGCCCAAGGTTATGACTGAGTCTTATTCCTGAAAAGGAGACCCAGGTTAGGGATTAAGGTTTGGGGCTTACTCCTGAGGAGGATGCCCAAGATTAAAGGACTTGATTGGGGCTTATTCTTAAGAAAGATGCCCAGATCAAAGGTTTTTATAACTGGGGATTTATTCCTGAAAAGGAGACCCAGGTTAGGATTCTCTCATCTTAAAGGATGAGGTTGAAAATGAATGAACTCTCAATCTTTGGTGACATAAAGATGTTTAAATCACTAGGTTTTGAGAGATATTTCACAGAATTCGTTTCAGATAAGGATGTCAAATCAAGAAATCATGCCATAAATGGCTTTGAAGAGTATCTTGAAGACTGAATCTTGAATAGGAAGGGTGAAATGGCTTAAGAGGGGTAAAAATGGGCAAGATGGGCACCCAAAAAGCTAGGGGCGCGCAAGTCTTGAAAGGCGCGCAAGTCCTGCGGCGGCGCGCAAGTATTGGTCGCGCAAGTATACTTGCGCGACATGAGGGGTACTTGCGCGATTTTCAACCAGTATTGAAATGCTTGAGCGACTCTTTATTAAACCCTTTACCATCCTCTTGAGGTTCTTCCAGAAGAGGGACGCGCAAGTTATATTGCAGTAATTAAGTAGGCGTGCAAGTGTTTGATAAGTTTCAACACTTCGGCCTTCCTTTTTCTCTTTAGATCTTCCGTTCTAGGTAAGAAATTACCTTAGAAGTGTTCCGGAAGCTTTGAGAAGAGACTTGGGCGTTGGGAGCTTCAATCCGAGTTTCTGGAAAAAGATCCTCCTGAATGGGGGGCCCACAAGGTCTATTTATAGGCAAAAGAAGACCCCGGGCGGTTACTGGGCGGTTACCAGGCGGTTACCACATATGTCGCACAAGTCCCTTGCACGAACATGAGGAGTCGCGCAAGTATTGAGGCGGCGCGCAAGTGTACTTGCGCGACCAAGAGGGAACTTGCGCGATATATGGGCAATGTTCTCCTTTTTTATCCCTTTGTCGATTTTTGATGTTTCTTCAAAGGATTAATCACTTTGAGCTCAGATATTCCCTTTTCCGATCTTTAGTTTCTGTGACGAAAAGGAGCGTCAACAAAAAGTCCCCCCTCAGAGTTGGATCCGGAGAGAAAATGAGGATTTGACTCTGAGGAAATTGAATTCCTCAAAAGGAAAAGGGAGGGCGCGCAAGTATTCAGTACGCACAGGGCAGCGCGCAAGTGGGCGTCGCGCAGGCCTTAATTTCTCTGGGTACGGCGCGCAGGTAGGCTTTCGAGCCTATAAATACACGGCTTCCGGCCGTAGATGGCATCTGAAGTTCCGGATTTCTCGAGCTCTCGCCGCGCAAGTCTTCCTCGCCGCGCAAGTATCTTGTTTTCGCTGTTTCTTCGCTGCCATGCTACTCTCAAGGTAATAGAGCTTGCGCGGTAATACTTGCGCGACCAAAACTTGCGCGACACATGTATCACTTGCGCGACATCTCCATACTTGCGCGCCTTAATGCCTTAGCCATTTTTTTCAAATTCTTTCACAAATTTTATGAAAAATAAAACCCATTTAAGAGTTTAATTTATTCAACTCCTGTGCAGATTCAATGGCTCTTAGACCTGGATTAATTGATGAACTGGCTAGCAAGCGGATAGATGATATGATGAATATCATTGGCCCTGATTACTATACTGTCAAAAACAGCACTCTTCCAGATTTGGCTAAGTATCTGAAGAAATATCATCACGACTTTCCTCACTGCACTTACCTACCTTTGTATGGTCATGGTCATCTGCAAGAAGTCATTATTCCAGAAGTACAGAATTATCTTCCATTTTCTTGGTTTCAGAATTATACCAATTTTGCTTCAGCAAATATCTCAGGCGGAGGATCATTTCAAACTGCTAGAACAGTGGAGAAGGCTTATGTGATGCATCATAGCCCTTGAACACCAGATCTGAAAAAACATACACCTGAGCTTCAACCACATTGTCATCCTTCAATCTTCCGAAATGCTCAGATGGATCAATCCAAAGGCTGGAAGAAAAGTTGGGATTTCCGTCCTGGGGGAGGTGTGAAACCAACTTGGATGTGGGTATACTGGGTGTGACAGACTTGCGTAGAGTTTATTGAGGATCTGAAGAGAGCTGCAATATATGAGGCTGTTTGGGTTGGGCAAACATATATTTACAGACATGATATCTTCGTGCCAGAGATACTCAGCCATTGGAGTCCAGCGACTAATTCCTTCCACCTGACTCATGGAGAAGTAGGTATCAGTTTGTGGGATGTCCACAAGATTTCAGGAGCTCCAATCTTGGGCGATATGTATGATGAATTCATTCCTCCCAAGGTGACTTGGAATGATCCAGAGAAGACTCCTGCTTTGGCTCGAGAATTATTCAAAATTTTTCACAAGCTCAAGAGTTCAGAGACCTCATTAACTCATTTCAGAAAAGATATCCATCCGGAAGAATGGATGAATGTGTTTCTTACTGAGAAGAAAGGGATGGAGCCAAAGGAAAAAGGATCCAAGAAAAAGAAATCCAAGGATACCCGGCCCAGACGTCCTACCACTTGTCCAAAACCTGAGAAGAGAGGAGCTCCTGGCACATTCTGGCCAACTCTAGAAGCAGGAGAGTTTGAAAAATGGGGCTATGAAGTGAATCAAAGAATTCCAAAGAAAACTCGTCTGGCGGGTTTCTTGGCAATGTGGCTCAGTATTTATCTCTTGCCGGTCAGGGATTCGAAGGGAGGCGTTAGGCCAGGGACCTTCGTCATTGCGGCCATGTTGGCTGAGGGAAAAATGGTTGGGTTAGCTACCCCCATTTTAGCAAAGATTCACAGGAGTTTACTTCACGTCTTCCAGGGTAAATCTCCTTTAAGAATAGTGGGACCATTCCAGGTTTTGTGGGGATGGATCGCCACTCACTTCAGGACTTACAATGTACAGAATGGATTACAAATTCCTGGAAGCTCTTTCAGACCGTCAGTGCAAGAATTCTCTAGAATTGCTCCATTAGATGTCAATGGTTATGACATAAAAGTAAGACTAAGCATGTATAAGGAATTCAATTTCTTTCCTTATGGAAGTCCGCAATCTGGGCGGTTTGTTGATGATGGGAAAGCCCCTTTGGATTTGAGGGCATACATGCTAGCTTGCAGGGATGGCGTGTTAGTATCCAGGATTGATGGAGAAATCATATGCGAGGCCTATGCTCCATATAGATTTGCACGCCAATTCAAATGTTTGCAACAGATTGTTGTATCCCCTCCAGTACATGTCAGGTTAGAGCAACATCCGATGGTTGCTCGACAACTATGGTTGCTGACATCAAGAGAGAAGACTGGGGAAGTATTTGATCTACCAGTTGAAAAAGCGGCACATTATCTGACTACATTTTATGCCGAACACTGGATAGCATCATACCCTAAAGGGATATTGAATCATCATGTATATCAAGTGGGAAAGAGGAAGAGGACTGTAGAGAACAAAACTCTTCCTCATGAAGGTGATGCTTCTCCTCCTGAAATAGGTTCAACAGACTCCTCCTCTAGAACTGATTCCTCGGATTATCATGATGGGGATGATGAGGCACAACCGGCAGCAAAGCGGTTTCGTGCCCGATATAATCCTCCGGCCAGAGTAAAAAGACCCACTCCATCAGCTCCTGGTGAGTTATTTGATTGTAATAACTTCAATCACTGCTACTTTATAAAGTAATAAGTCTCACTTTCTTATTCTCTATCTGTAGTTGCAGGAGTCGGGAAGAAATTAAAATCAAAAATTGTAGGACCTTCCTCACAGCCTTTATATCTAAGACCAGAGGCTGTTCAGCTATGGCAGAGCTTATACTGTGATACTGAGACCGCCTGGCTGGATTTGTGTGAGGGCCTACAACTTCCTGGGATAGGATATCTTCTAGCTTCTAAAGACCTTCAATACGGAGATAACCCTAATGAAGTGTGAGCTTATATCAGAGAGCTGGAAATGCTCATATATGCCACTGATAATTCGGTTCCTATCACCAGGCGGGTGAAGGAAATGATTGATCGTGGCACCACTAAGGGGTCTGGTGGTTCTGGAGATGAGGAGTGGCAAGAGTACGTGGCTCCTGAAGATGTAAGTTTTCTTTCCTTATTTTCTTTGCAACTTGATTTCAGTTGAAGCTTTGTTACTTAAGGAAGTTATTTTCTTCATCTTGCAGCTTGCAAAGAAAGGGACCGGGGTTCCTTCGCCACAATATAGCCATAGTGGTACCGCTGTTGGGGCTGCTGCTGATTCTCCTCGCGAACCAGGCGAGATATCTCCAGGCCAGCAGGCCATGAATGAGGCACTGGACATAGCCTTTCATTCGCCAATCCAAGTGCCAATAAAGGAGACAACTGAAACTCCAAAAAAACAAAAGAAGCCAAGGCAACGAAGGAGGAAATCCTTAGCTAAACGTTTCATTAGCAGTGGTAAGTCCTTCAAACAATCATGGGTTTATACCCATAATCATATGGTTACTCATATTTCTGAGGATTGCAGGGGCTTCTTCCATTTCCCCCTTGAGGGAAGGGACTGATCCTTCTTCAAAGGTCGTGGAGGGTGCTGTAGAACAACCACAGACTCAAGCTAACTTGGTTGCTCCTAGAGAAGAGCTACCATCCATTCCCAGTATCCCTCCCACTACTGAAGATGCTGTCCAGGGTCAGGGGTTGCAGGACATAAGTCAGCAAGAAGACGTAGCAAATGCTCCCACTGGTGAGACTAACCAAGATTCTGAAGTATCATTAGATGAAATGATGAATCAAGGAATGACTTTTGAAGAATTTTATGATCATGCTAGATTGTCATGTGATTTAGAAGCCCTTGGGCGTGAGTGTTACCCTTCGCCCAAATTTTTCTTTTAAAAACAAAACATATTTCTAATCATGATGTAAAATAATATGCAGTTTCTTCCATAGAAGCTGCTGAACTGCCAATGCCCGAAGAGGGTGTGGACACTGATGTCAACCCTATCATTGCAGAAACATTAGCTCAAGTAGAGCTAAATCCAATAAACTCTCCTGAGACCCATCTTGAAAATCCTGTTGAAACCGGGAAAGATGGGGAGAAGTCTTCTCATGTTGCTGAACCACCATTGGGTAAGGGATAACAATATTTGTGATTATACTTTATTTGCAAGACAATCCATTCTTTTGTTATCCTTTAAGATTCAACTAAAATCTTTCAATTGATCATGTAGGGCCATCAACTGTAATGGCTAGATCCGGAGATGAGGCTTCAGCCTCTGCCCCAACGGTAATTGAAAGTGAAGAAGCCCAAGTCCGAGGGGAAAGAGCAGGACGAGGCACTTCCTTAAGCATGTTAATTCCAGATTACATACCCCCTTCTGACGAAGATGTTGAATCAGATCCAGAGATGCTCAAAGCGTTCAGCTTTTCACGACGTAAGGCATGGAACAATATATGGAACATCATATCGGGGGTGCCTTTAGAAGAGCTACCATCAAAAATTTCCCGATTGTCATCCCAATTTGTTATAATGGGACTCGGTGGTTTTGGGTATGAAAAGATCCATGCTGCGGTGAAACAGATTATTTTCAGGAGGGAGCAAATGCAGACAAGTCGCGAAGATTTGACCAGAGTGAAATTGTCAGTCAACATAGGCGAATTTGAGGCTGCGATATCCCAGGCTGAAGCTGATTATGCTGTCAAGATGAAGGATCTGAAGCAAAAAATCAAATAAAAGGTCGTCCAGCAGGTGCAACTCCAGCAACAGTTAGATGCTGTTACTGGGGAACTTGATCAGCTTAATAAATCATTGGATGAAACTCATATGAATGGAATGAAATCCATTGCAGATGCTAAGAAGGCACTTCAGCAAGCTGAAAAGAGTGAAGCTGGTCAAGTGCACGAGCTTCAAGTAACTGTTGATAAGGCTCAGGATGCTATACATCAAATGAAGACTTATGTTGACAATCTTCTGTGATTCTTGAAAAAAGAGAAGAGATTCCAGTCTGTGGATGTCCTTCTAACTCTTGTGTATCAATGAAAAACACTTTTGTTTTCAATTATTTGTACCTGCATTCTTCCATTACCTGCTTCAATTTTACTTAAGCCAATGGGCTTAGTAAGCATAGTTTGATTTTTACTAGGATTATTACAAATAACCCTACAAACTTTGAACCTTTTAATTGCTCAATATTACCTAAATCATACAAAAAAATGTATATTTAGTGAGCTGGAACTTGACTTTTATTCAGAGTTCCTTCGTCTTTTGTGTGGGCAGTTTCATGCACGCCGGACATAAAGGGGCTAATGTTTAAGGTCGAAATAGCTTTGACCGAAAAATGGATTAAAATGGATTCAATTCCTTGACAATTTATCTGAAAACATATTTACCATACTCAAGTATGAGGAAAAAAAAATGTAAACTATGGCTTAAGAATATTTGAATCTGAGGAATGATATGAAAAAGAGCTAAAAGGCATTAGAAGAAGTAGTTTCCAAGAATGAAGTTACTATTATTTAACAAAACCCGTTAGGGGGTTGAAATATGCAGGGCCACCTATGGGCATTGGCTGCATAGTCAAATAAAATAGCATCTTTTGGCTGACAAGTCTGTTATGTGGACTGTTTATGCAAGGCCACCTATGGGCACGTGCTGCATAGTCAGGCAAAAGAACTCCCAGAAATTTACTTTCCTAGTGCTAAAATCCAGTGGAAGTTTATGGAGATTCAAATTTTCTAAAGCATAGAGTTTGTTGTATGGAAAGAGGTACTTGAATATGGAGAAGATATTTCCAAACAAGAATATCAAAGAACTGGATGAATATCACTCCTACGAAGGTCTGACCCAAACGTAGGGAAGAAGAATAAACCATAGACTTGAATACTTTTAGATCATGAAAAAGGATATGGGACAAATACGTTAAGGATGGCTATTTTTGCGGATCCCTACATACTGTCGTTTAAGACAAATAAGGACAAAAGAGGCATTCTTCCCAAGAATGAAGTTACTATTATTTAACAAACCCGTTAGGGGGTTGAAAACATGCAGGGCCACCTATGGGCATTGGCTGCATGGTCAAATAAATAGCATCTCTTGGCTGACAAGTCTGTTATGTGGACTGTTTATGCAAGGCCACCTATGGGCACATGCTGCATAGTCAGGCAAAAGAATTCTCAGAAGTTTGACATTTTTGTGACTATAAGTCATTAAAAGGGTTATGAAGATCTGAAAATATTTAAGGTTAGGATTATAATACATAAAGATGGGTATTTTCCAATGTATATAGAGATACATAGGTCAATGAAAACCATAATCATGTTGTGGCTGGGTCCTGAATTGAAACTTGGACTTCACTACGTATCTCATAAGAATGAGAATCAAGCCATACGTAGTTCTTGAAATGCAGTTTAACGTCGTGCAGGACGAAAGTATGAGTGATCTTAGTTTAGGGTCATAGAATTCGGACCATAATAATGAATACACAGTGTGTGTTTTCATGAAGACTTTTCAGCCAAGGGACTGAAAGTGAAATTTGGGGTTAGGCCCAAAAGACTTGGGACTGGATTCGAGGGACACTCGAATGTTCCTACGTATCCCATAAGGATGGGAATCAAGTCCACGTAGTTCTAGATCTACCCTTTGTACAAATTTGGTTCGTACATGTGAAGGGTGAAAAGGGGACTTTAGTGCAATGATGGTTTTAACCTAAGATAAAAAGTTTAAGCATTACCATGTATGTACGTAGTCTTTTGAAAAATGAAAACCATGATTAAAAAAAGAATCAATGTTAATAATGGTTCCTTCTCAAATGAGGAAATCAAAGAATATTGTAGTTTATTGTCGTACCAGACAAAAGTGTTGTATAGTTTAACGTCATATAACAAGGACGAAAGTGAATCAATGTAAAGATATTGATTCCAGGGGTGGTTTCACAAATCATCATCATATGAGATGGTGGTGAACCAATGTGAAGAGATTGTTTTTGGGCTTGAACCTTTGGGAGGTTGCCTACATACCCAGCCTGGAGGGCAAGGATCAAAGTCCGTGTAGTTCAATTAAAGAATGAATCAATGATCAAGTTGTTCTTGTGGACAATGATAAAATAAAAAAAAAATGTTGTTGGGACTTACACATGGTTAGTGGCCCAAAGGGAGTGTTATGGTTGATGTTCGCTCTAAGCTCACGTGAGTCATACTCGGTGTGAGAAACAAGAGGTAATAACAACCTTAACGATGCACAGTTTAATGTCATGTAGGACATATCAAGGACTTTCTATACAGTTTAGCGTCATGTAGTTAGGACGATGGGGACAATACAGTTTAACGTCATATTGGACGAAAGGGGGATTGTGCAGTTTTAATGTCATGCTGGACTTTTGATGATTATATAGTTTAACGTCTTTCCGAATGTGAGGGACTTTTATACAGTTTAGCGTCATGTAGTTAGGACGTCACAGTTTAACGTCTTACTGAACATATTTGCAAATAGTTTATGGTCATATACATGGACCAGGGATGATGCAGTTTAAAGTCATACGGGACCATTGCTGTATAGTTTAACGTTATATAGCAAGGACGAACTGGTGCTGTACAGTTTAAAGTCATGTAGCTAGGACTAAGGTGAACCAATATGAGGATATCAGTTCTGGGGATTCTTTACAGTTTAATGTCATGCTGGACGATGAAAGTGCCACACAGTTTAATGTCATGTTGCTAGGACACAATATAGTTTAATGTCATCTTGGACAAAATATAGTTTAATGTCATCTCGGACATATACAGTTTAGTGTCATGTAGGACATATTAGTAACCAATGTGACAGTTTAACGTCATGTTGGACGATAAGGGAACTGACACAGTTTAACGTCATGTTGGACGATGAGAGTGCCACACAGTTTAATGTCATGTTGCTAGGACACAATATAGTTTAATGTCATCTCGGACAAAATATAGGAACTTCTATACAGTTTATTGTCATGTAGGACAAAATCAGGGACTATGCAGTTTAAAGTCTTGCAGTTAGGACTATTGGTGCTGCACAGTTTAGTGTCATGTTGCAGGGACATAAGTGCGAATAGTTTAAGGTCATATGCATGGACCGTACAGTTTATCGTCATGCTGGACGTATTATAGTTTAATGTCATCTCGGACAGAAGTGTGACACAGTTTAATGTCATGTTGGACGAAGTTGTAGTTTAAGGTCATACTGGACCATTGCTGTATGAACCAAATGTAAAGAGTCTTGGTTCTGAGAACAATATTTTGTGTTTATACAAAATACTTCTTCATAAATCTGGCATTAGTTGGAATCGTGATGTGTTCTCCATCCATTGAAATCAGAGAATACGCTCTATTGGAGTAGACCTTATGTACTGAATAAGGTCCTTCCCATTTTGGTTCAAGCTTGGGAGGCTTCTTTCCTGGTATCATTGGTGTTCTGAGAACCAATACCAATTCTCCCTGAATGAATGAACGAAGACGAACTTTTTTGTTAAAAGCTCGTGCTATTCGATTCTGATAGATTTCCAAGTGGTGCAAAGTGCACAATCTTTTCTCATCTAACTGTTCCAATTCATTCAACCGCTTTTGGGATTGCTCATCTATTGATAACTGATCACAAATGGCTATTCTGAGTGAGGGCAATTGAACTTCAATTGGCAAGACTGCTTCTGTTCCATATACCAATGAATATGGAGTAGACCGCGTTGCATTGCGAGTGGTAGTCCGATAAGCCCATAAAGCATGATAGAGTTTATCAGGCCATGACCTCTTATCTTTATCCACCATCTTTTGCAGTATATTTGAAAGAGTCTTGTTGAAGGCCTCTATCTGGCCATTAGCCGCTGCATGATATCGAGATGAATGGTTGGACTTAATGTTGTATTCTTGATACAATCTCTTTACCTCAGAAGAACAGAAGTTGGTGCCGTTGTCTGTCAATATGGTATGAGGGACACCAAATCTAGTAATGATGTTAGACTTGATGAAGCTAACAATGCATTTAGAACTGACTTCTTTGAGAGGTACTGCCTCTGCCCATTTGGAAAAGAAATCAGTAGCAGTAAGAATGTACTTAAACTGCTTGGCCGTAGCTGAAGGGTAAGGTCCCACCACATCCATTCCCCATGTGGAAAATGGCCATGAGTATTTAGCTGTATGAAGCAACTCTGGAGGTTGATGAATGAAATTGGCATATACTTGGCATGAATGACACTTCTTTGTGAAATTAACACAATCTTGTATCATGGAAGGCCAGAAGTATCCAAGCCTTCGAACTTGATCAGACAATCTATGTCCAGACTGGTGGGCACCACAGACTCCTGCATGCACTTCTTTTATGACAGCCATTGTCTCTTCACCATCAATACATATGAAGAGAACTCCATCAAAACCACGTTTGTAGAGAATTTTCTCGAGGTGGTTTGGACCATCATAAAGAGTAAAATTGACCACACGTCGCCGAATTTGTTCTCTCTCGGCTCTATCAGGTGGAAGTGTTCCATTTTAAAGGTATTCCCTGATAGGTGACATCCATCCTGTAGTATGACCATATGGTTCAGGAATGGGACTAATTTCATTAATTTCCTCTGTTCTGACTTGAACATAAGGTGAAATTGCACGACGGTGGGCAATACCGATGGTTGTCTCGTCCCGATTTGGATCTGCTAAAGCTGTGGCTATATTAGCCAGTGCATCATCTTGAGCATTTTGTGATCTTGGGACATAAGAAAATGTCGGTTCTGAAGGGAATTCCGACATTAACTCTCTGACGTAATCATACAAAGGGATTAATTCTTCTTTTCTGATGGCATAATCCCCATTGATTTGTTTGATTACCAGGTCTGAATCACCTTTCACCTTTAAGTGATTCACTTTTGCTTGAAGCGCTAACTCCAAGCCTGCAATGAGAGCTTGGTATTCAGCTTCATTATTGGTACCACCTTCCCACAACAAAAAGGAATAAGGTAACACTGCCTTATCTGGAGAAATGAGCACAATTCCTAAACCAACTTTGTTGAATTTAGGATTTTCCATTTTCTTCCCTGTTGGACTTCTAGAAGCACCATCAAAATACATTTCCCATGTTTGAGGACTCTCTTGAATAGAAAAAACTTCCTCATCAGGGAGTTCGATATCTGAATATGTGTCTTCCACTGAAGGGTGTTCAGCCAGGAAATCAGCCAGAGCTTGGCCCTTAATTGCCTTTTGAGACACATACTGGATGTCGAACTGCTGTAGAATAACCGCCCACCTTGCCAGACGTCCTGTAAGCATTGGACGACTAAGGATGAATTTGAGTGGATTATTACGAGATACCAATTGGACCTCGTGATGTTGCAGGTAGTGTCTCAGTTTCTGAACTGCAAAGATTAATGCTAGGCAGCATTTTTCAATACTCGAATACCGGGTTTCTGCTTCAAGCATAGTTCTACTAAGATAGTAGAGACTATTTTCATTCCCAGCATCATTCTTTTGAGCGAGAAAGGCACCCAATGATCGCTCTAAAGCTGTCACATAGAGGATAAGAGGCCTACCCTCAACAGGTGGCATGAGTATTGGTGGACTTAAGAGGTATTTCTTGAGAACATCAAATGCTTCTTGACATTATTCAGTCCACTAGTAAGTGACTCCTTTCTTCAATAATTTGGTAAAAGGTAAACTTTTGCCTGCCAAATTGGCGATGAAACGCCGAATATAGGCTAAGTGTCCTTGAAGTCCTCTTAATTCTTTCAAATTCTGAGGAGGTGACATACCAAGGATTGATTTGGTCTTCTCAGGATCGACTTCAATACCACGATGGCGTACAACAAAGCCGAGGAATATTCCTGAGGTTACCCCAAAAGCACATTTTAAGGGGTTCATCTTCAAATTATGTTGTCGAAGCTTGTGGAATATGATTTCCAAATCAGCCAAGTGATCAAAACGTTGTTTGGATTTAACCACCAAATCATCTACATAGCATTCAACAAATTTCCCTAGAAAAGGTTTGAAGATACGATGCATGGCGCGTTGATATGTTGCACCTGCATTCTTTAAACCAAAGGGCATCACCCGGTAACAAAACACACCTTGAGGAGCTCTGAAGGCTGTATATTCCTCATCTTATGGGGCCATTCGGATCTGATTATATCCAGAATATCCATCCATGAAAGAAAGTACTTCATAGCCAGCTGTCGCATCAATTAAGAGTTCTGTAATCGGAACTGGAAAATCATCTTTGGGACAATACCGATTAAGATCTCTGAAATAGATGCAAACCCTAATTTGTCCGTTCTTTTTCTTTACTGGGACAATATTAGCCAACCACTTGGGATATTGAACTTCTCTGACGAAGTTAGCTTTGATAAGCTTATCCACTTCAGCCTCGATTTTGGAAGCATAGGTTGGGTGTGTTCTTCTCGCGGCTTGCTTGAATCCTCGATGTTCTTTTGGCAAACCCAAATGATGGGTGGCAACATCAGGATCAAGGCCAGGCATCTCTGTATAATTCCAAGCAAAAATATCTTTATTTTGCTTTAGAAAAGAAATATACATCTCTTGTTCTTCAAGGGTCATGGCCGCACTAATTAAAGTGGGGCGTGGATCTTTCTCTGTACCCAGATTTACTTCTCTGAGTTCATCCACAGTGGTAGAGATACCCTCTTCAAATGCTGGAGGAGCATCTCTAAGATCTTCCTCTTCCTCTTCATCATGTGTTATTTCTTCCGTTTCTACTTGCAAAGTAGATGAAAAAACGAAATTCTCATGATCATAAGAGATGTCAAAATTTTCACATTTTGAAGAAGAAGCTTCCATTTCCGACCCTATTGATGAAAAAGGGTCTTCTTTGGGAAATAAAGAGGAGATGATGGATTGAGAATCGACATCAACATTCACCTCTGGTGTTGCTATAACTTCTTCTGGCCTAATTAGCGAAGTATAGACTTGTTGGATTTCAGCAGACGAAATGAAAACGTCACCACTTATGCTTTCATCACTGCTTGGTAAGTTACCAATTTCTCCCATGTTGTCTGGATCGATTGCCGTAATTGACATTATGGATCTTTCCATAAGAGTATTTTGATTTGGGCCTATTTTGTCAATTTGACTGATAGGTAACACATAATCTGTACTCACATGTGAAAATGGATTTATTGGAATTTTTTCCAAACCATATGGAGCATTAACTTTGGTAATTTCCTTCATTGTAGATTTTTCTCTTCCCTTCATGTGATAAAATTCCGCCTCAATGTATTGAGACTCACATGTTTTGAACGGGGCCTTATCACCATACAATGTTCCAACTTGACCATCGAAACAGTATTTCAGACATTGATGGTATGATGACGGAATAGCTGCATGCTGATGTAACCAGGGTCTTCCAAGCAAGATATTGAAAGCTGAGTCTTGATCAACAATCATGAAATCTGAATTGGAAACAAGATCTACAAACTGAGTTCTGAGCGTAACTTCTCCCAGTGGTTCTTGTTCATTTTTATCATATCCTTGCAACATCATGGTAGAAGTAGATAAATCAGATTCCGTGTGGCCCAATCGACGAAGTGTGCGAATGGGCATGAGGTTGACTCCTGAACCATTGTCAATAAAAGCTCTTCGAACATCTATACCATTGACTTTTCCAGATAGGTACAAAGGTTTTATGTGCCCATGCACAACATCATCTTCATCTTTATCAGTAAAAGATATCACTGCATGGAATTCTGCAGGATTATTCTCTATGTGATAAATTTCAGCTGCAGCAATTTCAGCTTCAAACTCTTGAGGACTTGACAAAGCTTCGATGAGTGCTTCCCGAAGATCTCTTGATAGATTCAAAGCATCCAAAATTGATAATTTGGCTGGTACTTGGGCCAAGTGTTTCAATATATCATACTTTTGATCTAGAGGCCTGCGTTTCCCAATAGGAATAAGCGGTTTAGCAGGTACCTTGGAAGTAGATGCTTTGGAAGCTGATGCATCTTGTATTGAAGTTGGAAACATCTTTGGTTTTGGAAAATTAGACTGATTAGATCCATTTACTTGCTGAGATAAAGAAGATGGAACCTTTAATCGGTCTTCCAAAATAACTGTGCCGAAGCTGAGTTGGCCATTGGTAGAAGAACTTGCTTGTTCATTTTGAGCTCGCTGAAGGGCTCTACCACGAGTTTCTGCTGCATATACAGTGCTAGCAGGGGTAGAATTAGAGTAGTGGCTTCGGAAAGATCCACGTCTTCCCCTATATCCTGAACCTCTAGAACTTCCTCGGGTTCCTTTATTTGATACAGGGAATTTAGGCTCATCAAGACTGGAATATGAATCTGTTAATTGAATCATATTAACAGAACCAAAGATTAACTCTTCGTCTGATAAAGACTCTGCCTGGTTAGCCTGTTTAGGCTGTGCCGTTTGGTGGGACGGTGCCCGTGGCTTTGAAGTAGATGGCATGAAATCTTCCAGAGTGAAAGACAATTTAGGATTTGATACATACTCATCTTCTCATGATTCCTCTTTCTTCTTTGAATTGCGCTGCCCTTTTGAGGATTTGTCCTTTGATGGAGGCTTTACTGCAGCTTTTGTAGGAGACACAATTGGCTTCTTCAATTGTGTTCGCAAAATGGAATGGGTCCGATTGATTGTCTTTCTGACCATCCAATCATCATATTTTTTCGCAGTTTTGCTTTTGACTTCCTGCCACTCGCCTCCTTCCTCTGGATCTGTAGCGGTAATACACGCTACATGAGCTGAAGAACCCTTCAATTTGACTTGTCCCAAGTCGACCATCTTTTGTAGGAGGTCTTTAAAGACAAAACACTCCTGGATGGGATGTCCCAACATTTGATGAAAGGGACAATAATTGGGACGGTCTTCATCTCCTTCCTTGTTTGGTCTCTTCGGCACTGGTAATTGAACCAAATTATTTTCCAGAGCTGAAATGAAGTAACCAGGAACTTGCTCACTTCGGAAAGAGTATGTTTTACTCTTCATATCCTCAAATTGTTTTCGTCGTTGATCTTTTTGATCATTTGGACGAAACAGCCTTTGTTGTTGGCGTTCAGGAGGTGGAGTCCTTCGAGAAGATGAAGGTTTTGAAGTAGAAATAGGTACAGGTGCCTGTTTAAGCATAACTGTAGCAGTTTCTGCTTTACCCATTCTTCTTCCTGGAGCTGATGGAATTACACGAGATTTAACCTTAGCCTGCATAAGGGAATCTTCAATCTATTGAGAGATTGAAGTAAGGTCTCGAAACCCTCCTGTGTATTTCACAGGGATCAATGGCGTGCGTAATTCGTCACGCAAATTTGCCACACAGATTGGCAAAAATTCCTCCTGAGGGAGTGATAAACTCAAGGAATACGTTAATCCCTTCCAACGAGCAATGAAATCAGAGACTCTTTCATTCTCCCTTTTCTTACAGTTTGTAAGATCGAAAACTGTCGTTTTTGGCAAAGTTGAGCTAAACTGAAGAAGGAATTTTTGACGAAGATCCTCCCATCCGATGACTGACTGGGATTGCAAGCTTGTATACAGACAAAAGCTGGTCCTTGCATGGTTCGCACGAAGCATCTGAGTTTCACTGCTTCTTGTTGCTCTGGAGTTCCCATCATAGGATCACAACAAGACACGTAATGCGTCAAATGTTGTTCAGGGTCGCCTGATCCATTGAAAGTAGGGAAAATAGGGTTTCCAAAACTGGATGGAGGAGAAATTGAATCTACCCATTCAGGGTAAACTTTCTTTTCAGGTTGAACTTGCGCCCGTTTCCCTTCCATAGTTTCTAACCGAGCTGTTAATGACTCAATAGTAGTTATTAACTTTTGAGAAACGTCAGGTTGAACTTGGTTTTGGGTAGGTGCAATGAATGGAGCTTGGACAGCTGTGGAGGTTGGTGCTGCAACTAATGGTAGTGCTGCCAACCGTTGTTGCATTTGACCCGTAGGATTAGACCTCTGTGGGTGTACTGATAAATGAGGATATTCCTGATCCATCTCAGTAGTTACAACAAATTCCTTCAGCTGTCGGACTTCAGCATTCTTAAGAAGAAGACTACTCTGAAGTAGTTCTGCATTCAACCTTTTTAATTCTTTCATTTCTTCCTCCTGTTGTGCAAACCTTTGCTCTAATGAGAGCGATTGACCTCCTTCAGAGGAAGGGTGAGAAGTAACCTGATTCTTTCCTTTCCCCTTATTGGATCCTTTTCGGAGAGGGGGAAGTGGGTTACTTGAAGGAATACCCAGATTTTGGGTAAGCCTTTGATTACGTGTGCGCACACCTTCTTCATTTAGGTCTGTGTGCGCAACTTCTTGAGCAGGAACCTCTTCGTCTGATCCCTCTGATTGAGCCTCATCTGGTGAATCAGCAGCAACGACAGTGATGACATTAATGGATGCATATTGCATGGAATCCTTTCTATCAGCATTTCTGTGATATTGTCTCCTTCTATGTCCATGATAAGACATGGCATTCCGTTGACTTGATCCCTCAGGAATTTCTTGGAGAACCGTCACTTGGAGAGAATCTCCTGACATCTTGGCTCTTCGTTCCTCTTGAGGCTTATTCCCTAATCGAGAGAATACTGACTTTCTCTGAGGGAGGGATTGAAGATTTGAAAAATTCCCCAGTCCGGTGGACTGGGGGTGTTCCTGTTGCTTCCGCTCAACTCCTCGAATCCCATTCGTTGATTCTGAGGGTTGGGTTAGAGAAGTCCCCAGTCTGGCAAGCTGGGGTGTCTCTTGACATGCTATGTCTGAGATCTTTTTAAAATATCTCTTGATCTTGCGAATCTTAGTTCGGAAATTAGCTGGATGCATTAACCTGTATCCACTTTTATCCCCTGGTTCAACAGACCGTTGGATGATTTCTGAAACTTCTGTCATTTGATGACGTGTTTGCTCCAGAAGAGAGGCTTGCGCAATATTCTCGCCTGCTTGATGTAGGAGAAATTCAACAACCTGTTCTCTATATACTTGAATTTGAGAGGAACTAGTTGAAGCTTGATCTCGAGCAAGCTTTTGATTATGAACAAAGCCCATTGACTGTGGCCGGCCATGGGCAATAACATTGCATGAGACCATTTTCGGCGGGCTCTGCTGACCGGAAAGCACTGTGAAATGTAGTGCTCCGTGAACACCCCATCCTCTGATATGAACATTAGATGGAGCATTTGAAATTAACTGACGCAATCTTCTTAGTGCGCCAAGGCATGAACGTTGAAGGGTTCTCTGTTGCTTTTCAGCCTTCGGATACCGAGAGACTGATAGAGATGCCAAATCAATCTGGCGTTGTAACCCTTCTATTATCTTAAGATGATTTTCATATTCATCGTAAGATAATACCTTCTTCTTTAATTGACAAAGAGTTTTCCATATGTTAAGACGAATATCATGGATTCCATCATCCGTCAACATCTTTGGAATGTCATACTGTGAATCAGCCAAAGGCCAAAACATGACTGGTACTTCACCTTTTGCCAGTTTTTTCCTCATGTTCAGCATTTCCTCTTTATCATTAAATGAAGATTCTTCTACCTGTTTGGACCAGAGTTGGTGTTTCCTTGTTGCTTCATCGGATTCAACAAGATTGGTAGAGGAATCACTATTCATGCTGGAAGATGAATGACCCAGGGAAGGTTCGGAGAATAACCTGAACCCCAAGCTATCTTCTGATGGAGAAAGAGTTTCACCTGCCGATAGTAAAACTTCAGACATGACTGGTTTTACTTTTTCAAGTGCCTCGAGATAGGAGGGATTTCTCGTCACTACATTGCCTTCTGAAGAATTTTCGAGACAATGTGAATCACTACTGCGGAGAGGACTTTCGCAGCGAAGTTCATCACCATGAGGAGGACCTTCATGATGGGTTACAGCAAAAGATGAAATCTCTTGCTCCTTGGCCTTCTGACCACACAGAGGGTTCCTGTGGTTCTCATCTGAAGAAGAAACTTCAAGATTGACCGAATTTTCATGAAGCAAGTCTTCATGAGGAAGTGTCTGTTGAAGACCTTCGGGATTAATGTTCCTGTTATTGGGAACTGAGGGAGTAGAATCTTGAATTCCGACAGATAAATGTCTGAGGGCTTCAAGAACTCCAGCATCGAGCAAGGCTTGGTTGCAGATTGGCCTTTGATCTCCTGACTGTGCTGGGCGGATCTTTTTCTTAGATGCCTTCTTACTCGCTTTAGAAACCACTTGATGACGAAAGTGATTGCTCTGAGCAGGTGTATGTGCCTGATCAGGAAAGATGGTCAGGTTAGGCTGACGATCATCGCTCAAATCAGGTGTATGTGCCTGACTTGGTTGTCCATATGATATGGGGGAGTAGGCCCCACAACCCTCTTGGACTGGAACAGATGTGTGTGTCTGTTCCGGAGTGAATTGTTGATGTGTCACTCCACTACTAGGGATAGATTTATGTGTCTGTCCCTGAGATGACGCTGAAGCTGTTATGATATCCTGGCAAGCATCCAGAATATGAGCAGGAATTTGCTTCTGCTCTTTCACCATTGACAAAATATGTTTGGTGACTTCAGCCGCCGGAACGGGGATATACGTCCATTCCGGGCTTGGAGTAGGTGTATGTGCCTGCTCCTGTCCTCCATTTCCTGTCAGTGAATCCTAACAGTACTCAAGTGTGGAGGCAGAGAGTTTAGTCTGCCTTCTGTTTGTCGTCGGGGCTTTCCGACTGACTTCTCCGTGCGCTACCAAGCGAGACTGTTGGTAGGCTTGATTAGTATTAGCAGGTGTATGTGCCTGCTGATTACACTTCGCCAAACGCGGTTGACGAGATCCACCATATGTAGTCAGACGAGCCTGCTGACTAACTGCTGATGTATAAGCAGGTGTATGTTCCTGCCTATGGTACTCCGCCGGAATTGCCTGGCGGGATCGGCTTGATGCTGCCAGACGAGTCTGCTGGACAGCGGGATTAAAACGGGCAGGTGTGTATGCCTGCTCGTTGTTTGCCACCATGTTAGGTTGGTGGACTTCTCCGGAGATGGCAGGGATGACAACCTGCCTATTGTTAACCGGATTCCATCTCTGGCGATTCATCTTGCCTGCTCGGGTTCGAGGAACCTGAGCTGAACGCCTGGAGTCGGTACCCTCATCATGTTGAGGGCGCACTACCGCACGAGTCTGGCGGCGATTTATGATGGGATCCTTTGAGAAGGACTCCTGTATTTTTGAATTAAGGTCCTGCGGGACCTGCTCATTCACTTCCTCGGAGTAAGGGAGTGAATGGAAATTGCGTTCCGGGGATAACGACCCGAAACGGTTGGAGACGGTAGTCAGCACCGTCTGCTTCTTGATTGCTGGTCGCCGTTGTCCGGACGACCAGGTAGAATTGTTAACTTGGAGGGCTTGACGAGCGGCCTCCAGAGTTGGGATAATACCGTTGCGACGGTACTCCTTAACCAGTGCATTAGAAACACAGCGTTGAAGACGCTGAGTTGGTGATGTCATCCTCAGAGCGGATGACGTTCCAGCAGGAGTAGCAGCATTGGTTTTCACAGTAGCAGACCTCACAGTAGAGGTGTTCCCAGCAGCAGTATTCACAGGGGTGAATTTAAGGAAAGCCATTTTTGTAGAAGATCTTGAAAAAAAAAGTGCCTGTTCCATGTAACAGACATAAGCAAGATGAATCCGGCTACTGCATCTTTTGGATGATCATATGTCAATGATTGCCTTGTTTGGCCCAAAGGGCCTAACAGATAAGAAGAACATCATTTTAACTTGGTTAAGGATTCACGTCGGGTTCACCATTTTTGTTTCGCGCGGAATCCGGGGATGACCTCCTGGACGGGAGATTCAAACGTTCCGATCGGTTTCTAACGGGTTTGTTCGTAGAACCGGAAATATCCAATGATTCCACATCCGTTTGGACCTACTTTCCAGAGGCAGGCGCTCATTAGCTTGTGGGCTAATGAGGCTTAAGAATTTGCATTGGTCGAGAGGATGGGAGGTCGGACTCATCACACATTTTTGAGGGGAATTATTGTCTACTCCGGGACTCTCTTTATAGATTTAAGTTAAGTTCGTGAATCCTTATTACATTACCAAGTATGAAATGAGCTTTCCTTTAGTTTTAACAATCAATGATTAAATATGCAAGAAATTTAGAGAATCTTTTATATGTATTCGAGGTTCTTCATCAATATAGAATCATCTATATTTATTTAGAGATTCTTGGTCAATGGTATCCTTCAAAGCATTTATATAAAAGTCTCTTGGTCATTTTGATGACCAGGCTGGTTTTAAAGCCACTCAGTGGGGCACTTGAAGTTTATCGTCATTCAGAAGGACAGAGATTATTTCAATGTTGGGATCGAACCCATAAATGGGCTACCTACGTATCCTTTGTTTTGAAAAAGGAATCAGAACCCACGTAGTTCGAGGAATGGGATATGATGTTTTATGATTGATGGCTCAAAGATGAATGTCATAATTACTTTTACACTCTAAGATCACGTGAGTCATGCTCGGTGTGAGAAACAAGAGGTATTGGTAAAATTTAGACAATTGTGCCAGAAAAGATGCAATCATAAGAATTTGTTTTGGGGCTTATGTATAGATGACTGCCCAGATAGACGAAGGTTTAGGATTTACTTTTAGGGAGAAAATCCAAGAACAGGGTCCACAAAGTTATATGTGCTTCATGGAGATTTGAATACTCTAATATTGGGGCTTACTCCTAAGGAGGATGCCCAAGTTAGGAGGGGACTTATGATTGGGTTTTATTCCTGAAAAGGAAACCCAAATCAAAGGTAATTTATGACTGGTTAAGAGAAATTTTAAGAGACTTGGGGCTTATTCCTAAGAAGGATGCCCAAGATTTATGACTAGGACTTATTCCTGAGAAGGAAGCCTAGGTTAGGGGACTTGGGGCTTACTCCTGAAAAGGAAGCCCAAGGTTATGACTGAGTCTTATTCCTGAAAAGGAGACCCAGGTTAGGGATTAAGGTTTGGGGCTTACTCCTGAGGAGGATGCCCAAGATTAAAGGACTTGATTGGGGCTTATTCTTAAGAAAGATGCCCAGATCAAAGGTTTTTATAACTGGGGATTTATTCCTGAAAAGGAGACCCAGGTTAGGATTCTCTCATCTTAAAGGATGAGGTTGAAAATGAATGAACTCTCAATCTTTGGTGACATAAAGATGTTTAAATCACTAGGTTTTGAGAGATATTTCACAGAATTCCTTTCAGATAAGGATGTCAAATCAAGAAATCATGCCATAAATGGCTTTGAAGAGTATCTTGAAGACTGAATCTTGAATAGGAAGGGTGAAATGGCTTAAGAGGGGTAAAAATGGGCAAGATGGGCACCCAAAAAGCTAGGGGCGCGCAAGTTATATTGCAGGAATTAAGTAGGCACGCAAGTGTTTGATAAGTTTCAACACTTCGGCCTTCCTTTTTCTCTTTAGATCTTCCGTTCTAGGTAAGAAATTACCTTAGAAGTGTTCCGGAAGCTTTGAGAAGAGACTTGGGCGTCGGGAGCTTCAATCCGAGTTTCTGGAAAAAGATCCTCCTGAATGGGGGGCCCACAGGGTCTATTTATAGGCAAAAGAAGACCCCGGGCGGTTACTGGGCGGTTACCAGGCGGTTACCACATATGTCGCTCAAGTCCCTTGCACGAACATGAGGAGTCGCGCAAGTATTGAGGCGGCGCGCAAGTGTACTTGCGCGACCAAGAGGGAACTTGCGCGATATATGGGCAATGTTCTCCTTTTTTATCCCTTTGTCGATTTTTGATGTTTCTTCAAAGGATTAATCACTTTGAGCTCAGATATTCCCTTTTCCGATCTTTAGTTTCTGTGACGAAAAGGAGCGTCAACAGAGGCATAAAATAACTTTTCTGAAAATGAAGTACTTATTTATTAATAATTATCCAATTAATTTGAATAAAATTGGTCATATATATAAATATATGTGTGTGTCTGTGTATAAATAATAATTTAGTTAATTCTATTCTACCTCTTCAATTCAACGACCATACTATAATAGTATCATTTAAATAATAATATTTCATGGGTTGTTTAAGCTCGGTGTAACGTATCATACATGCCATCGAGCATTGTATTATTCTACAATATAAGGGTATTACATCCATGAAAATCTACTTTACTTTTATTTTTAATAGAACCATGAGGGTTTCATGTTTCTATTTCCACTTTCAGTTCAAATCAAATGATATCTTAGTTTCTTCAAACGTCTATTATGGATAATGCATTTCGACAACTTCATTTAAAACCACTATATAATCAATCAAATTTTTTATAAGGGAGGATGTTTAAACCAGAATGTAAATTAATTTTTTATTATCAAAACACTTTTGCGGGTAATGTGAGAGACTAAGAGATCCAGCATTACAACCATGTCAAACCAAATCAGAGAAAAACCCAAAACCAACTAATGAATCTGCACCTCCCCAAAAACTACCCCATGATTACAAGCCTTTAGCAAGGAAAGACCTATCAGCTAGTAGTCCTATGGAGGAGTGCATGGGCATGGTACCAATATAATAGTTATACCCTCTCATTCTTCCAAATCCAAATGGTATGCATCAGTGAAGGCTTCCTTCTCTGAACCCCATCTGATGTAGATCCAAGTAGATTGTTGGCATCGTATCATAGAAACATCCCATCACTTCCAAACAGACAGTTGGGCCAGAATTAGACACAACTCAAACCAACATTCTCCCAAACCAAAAAAATCCAAACATAAAAGAGAATCATTATTGTGTAATTGGATTTTCCCAAAATCCATTTTCATAAACAATTTCCAGGACAAATACAAATCTTGGTTTCATGGTGTCGCCATCATTAGCTTTTCAAACTCAGAAGCCTGCTAGTCCTGATATCATATGTACTCCTTAATGCTAATCTTTTCTTTATTGAATCACCAAACCATAATTAGGTCTGGCTTATCAATCCATCAATCCATGAGTGTTTTTCCTCATTTAGAGTCATCTTTAGAGCCCTCCACATCATTTTAGCTGCCTCCTCATCAGTAGTATTAAGAAACATGACCTGCTCAACAACTTCTTCTTTGGATATCTAAATCATGATACATTATTTTAAATAAATGAAACCTTAGGTTTAACCTAGGAATGTTGATTCAATATGGTTTTCTTATGACTTATCCAATCCTCTATATTTGGAAAATCACAAACACTATGCCTCAAGGAAAATTTCTTTTCCCATAAGTTTTATCTTAATAAGGAAAATATTCCTTCCCCAAGGAAAATTTACCCTTACCATATTTTCATTGTTCATGTTTTAATTTCTTTAAATATAACTCTTTTATTCCTAAGTGTTAAATTTGGTTTCATATCTAAAACCTCAGAATTATATAAATACTTAGATATATAGTATTGTGTTTTCATGATACGAATTCTCTAAAATTCAGACTCTGAATTCTCTAAAATTCAGACTCTGAATTCTCTGAAATTCAGACTCCAAATTCTCTGAAATTAACACTCTGAATTCTTTGTAATTCAGAATCCAAATTCACTAAAATTCAGACCCTTAATTATCTAAAATTCAGACTCTAAATTCTATAAAATTCAGACTCCAAATTCTCTGAAATTCCGCTTTCGAATTCCTTAGAATTCAGACTCTGAATTCCTTAAAATTCAGGTTTCGGATTCATTATAATTCAGAATCCGAATTCCTTAGAATTCAGGTTCTGAATTGCATCGAATTCAAACTCCGACTTCATTATAATTCAGATTCTGAATTCCTCCGAATTCGGGTTCTGAATTCCATATAATTCAGACTCTGAATTCCTCAGAATTCAGATTCTGAAGTCTACCGAATTCTGATTCCGAATTCCGTGAAAAATAGAATCCGAATATCCTTTTTTATATATACTCTGAAGGTTCACTCATATAGACTCCGAACATTATTTTTCCTTAGACTCCAAAAATATAAATTTGTTTGAGCAACCATATTTTACTTACTCTTTTTTTAGTTATAAAATGATGTGGTGCATTTAGTTTCTAACCAACTGTTGTTTGAGTGACACGTGTATAGGTCCATCTGAAATGAAGGAAAAATATGATCATTAGAGGAGGGAGCCGATCCCTGAAGATGTTCTATAAATAGGATCTCATTTGAACGAGCTTAAAACATGATGATCAATCTAGAGATTACATGTTGTAGAAGTGATTTCTAGGGAGAGAGACTCTCATGCTTTGTGCATACTAAACATATTTTTCATAATTACTTCATGTGACTACGAATGTTGCTATGTATATTGGAGGGATTCTGAGGATAGGAAGACAGAGGTGCTGACTACCATGATGTTTGAGGGCTTGCGGGGATAGTAAGATAGACTCCGATATTTGTATCAAGGGCTTACCCTGGTGTGGGTAAAACAGACTTTCTTGAAAGTATAAATCGAGGGACCTTTATCAAAGGTTGTTGGATACCCTTCTCTTTGGGTTGAAAGATTTACTACTTGTTACTTGTATTATTTCAAGTTTGTTTTCGGCTGTATTTTGATTGCTAAGGAAAGTATAACTATCTTATACTTTATTATTCTTATACTCTAATTAGTAAGATTCTATACGCTTTAAGGTAGAATATTTGTTCTTGTAAACTTTTGTTATGTTTCATTTCTGGAACCATATTTTTGGAATCTAGAAAGTCTGTAGAACTAAGAGGTCTTGTGAATTTACCTTTTTTAACTTTGTTAAACATTGGTTTCCTCTAGGTTGAAAATGAATGTTTTATGACCAACATTAAAGATTCCAAAGGAATTTTCTAAAGTATAAAATTCACTCCCCTCTAGTATATTGAGCATCTACATCTTTATTTAGATCCTAAAATTTGTATTCGAGGAGGTATCTGAAATACTTATATTCACATATAATTTTTCTTGCTCAAGTTTTCATTGTCCAATATTTTACTTGCTTAGGATTTTTATCCTAGTTTACAAACGTTTATTACTAACAAGTTTGTGTGGAAAGATAATTTCTTTGATATGGAAGGAATGAATGTTTGTTCAATTGACAATATTAATCCAACTAGACCACCTATAATTTATGGGAATGATTATGAATATTGGAAAGATTGTATGAAGACTTTTTTTATTAATAGTAGAGTAGACAAATTTTTTACGATGACTGGAGATTACATTATTCCTGATTAGGAATTAAGAACATTTACTAATCAAGGAAAGTCAGAATATCAATTAAATTACAAGGTACATAATACTTTTTTGTGTTTCATGACTATGAGTATATATAGCCATATTTCTTCTTTTGAAGCTGCAAATTGTATTTGGAAGAAGCTTGAAGTTACTCATTTTGGTATATCAAATGTTATTGAAACTAGAAGAGCTATGCTTATAGCTGAGTTTCATGGTTTTTTATTTCCTTATGGAGAAACTATATGTAAGGTACAACAGATATTTATGACTATTGTCAATAGCTTATAATCCATGGGTGAAGAAGGTTTAGATGATGAGGCACTTGTGGACAAGATTATAGACATTATGCCTAATGAGTGGGAATTAAAGAGAACAACTATTGATGAAAATAGGAAAGTCTCACATATTACTCTTGATGAGCTCTTTGGAACTCTTCTTCAACATGAGACTAGAATGAAAAGATATGCTGACAATGTTAAGAAGAATAATTGGAATGTAAGTGTTTATTTTTAAACTAGCTCTAATCACATGAAATCCAAGACCCTTGAGAGAGTTACAAGATCTAAATCTAAGAAGGTCACTCTTTTATCTAAATCAAGTGAAAGTGAAAATTCTGAGAATGAACTTTCTAATATTGCTCGAAGGATGATAAATATAGTTGGGAAAAAAGAATTTCAATATAGATATAAGAAGAAAGATAGAAAGGATAAGAAAGACTATTAAGTCACTTGTTATGAATGCAAAAGAGAAGGGAATATAAGGCCATATTTTCCTATGCTTAAGAGAAAAGATAGAATGGAAAATCATTCTGAGAGGAATATAAAGAAGTACTACAAAGATAAATCTAAGAATGTTTTGAATGCTAATTACACCAGGAGTTCCAGTGGTGGAGACTCTTCTAATGAATCCTCAGAGTATGAATCTTATGGTCAGAAGAATCTTGGTTTACTATCCAGATTACCTATTGAAAATTATTGTTTAATGGATAAGGTACACAATGATGAATCCATCACCAATGTGTCCTTAAATGCTAATTATAGTGATATTAAATATTATGAATCTTCTGATGAATAATCTTCTTATGATGAAGATAATACTTTACCTACCTATGAATAAGTTTCTAGGTTTTCTAAGCTCCTTGAGAATGAAAATTCAAAAGTTAAGAAAAAGATTGATAAGGGAAATTCTAGAAATACTATTCTTACTAAGTAAATATAATATCTTTCTAATGATATTGATAAGAAAACCCTTGATTTTGAAATTATTTCAAAAAACCATTGAGGTAGTTAATTCTGAGAAGGATAAACATTCTAAGGATTTAGAAAAAGTAATTTCTAACAAAAATCTTTCTGAGCCTAACTCTAGTGCTAAAACTGATGTTTTTGATGATAAAAACATAGTTTTTAGACTAAATTCAGAAATATTTTCCTTAAGGAAGTGTTTTTCATACTTTACCTTAGGTAAGGAAAATTTTGATAAGATGTATTCTCAAATTCGTCCTCTAAGGAATAATTCCGTATTTGGTTTTACTAATTCCAAACCAGTTTTTACTAACAATTATTTTTTTCCTCAAAGTGATCCATTATTCACTAAGTTTCAATGTGGTGGGAATTGGGCAAAAAATTGTTCCTTAAACCAAACTCAGTCTTTAGGTTTTCATAAAAATTATTTTTCTAAGAAAATGCAGATTCCTAAAATTTTGCTTTCTGAAGTTTCTGGATACAAGAAAGTTTGGGTTCCGAAAGTCTAACATTCTCATATTCAGGAAAATAAATATAGTACCAATAGGAATACATGGTACATGGATAGTTCATGTTACCGACACATTAGTGGTAATAAAAAAATCTTTGAAAATATTATCAATATGAAAGAAGGAAAAGTAACTTTCAGAGATAATGCAAAGGGAGAAATTATTGGCATAAGTAACATTGTTCTTCTTGAAAAAACATTGATTTCAAATGTTTTATTTGTTAAGGGTCTTAAGGAGAACCTCATTAGAATAAGTCAATTATGTGATGAAGGTTACCTTGTGAATTTTAGGAATGACAAGTGCTTAGTACACAATTGCAAGGAAGATTTTAGTCTTTCTGCCAATAGGAAAGAGAATGTATACACACTAAACATAGAAGACCTTAGATGCCAAGATCTAACTTGTCTCAGTGCAATGGAAGACCATTCTTGGTTATGTCATAGAAGGTTAGGACACTGTAACCTTAAGAACCTATGAAAACTCTCTAAGAAAATATTAGTTAAGGATCTACCGGAGCTTATATTTGATTCTTCAAAATTTTGTGATCCTTATCAATATGGAAAGCAATATAAATCAAGTTTTAAATCAATGAGTGAAATCTCAACTACTAATGCATTACAGTTGGTGCATATGGATCTTTTTGGTCCAACACAAGTTGGAAGCATTGGAGGCGAATATTATGTATTTGTTAGAGTTGATTATTACACTATATTTACATGGGTCTATTTTCTAGCAATGAAATCTGAAGCCTTTTCTTATTTCAAAAGTTTTAGAGCCCAAGTTAAAAATCAGAAAATCCTACCTTTGATAACTATTCATAGTGATCTTGGAGGGTAATTTCAAAATTCGGGTTTTGAAACTTTTTGTAGTAGAAAAGGCATTACTGATAACTTCTCAGCAACAAGAACACTTCAACGAAATGTTTTTATTGATAGAAGATATAGAATTATTCAAGAGATAACAAGAACCATGTTGAGTGAATATTTGGTAGCCAAACATTTTTGTGCTAAATCTATAAGTACTTCTTTCTATACTATAAATCATGTTTTGATTAGACCTTTTCTTAATAAAACTCTTTATGAGTTATGGAATGGTAGAAAACCTATACTTTCCTACTTCAATGATTTTGGTTGCAATGTATTCATTTTGAATACTAAATATAATTTACAAAAATTCACACCAATATCTGATGAAAGAATTTTCTTAGGATACTCTACAACTTATAAGTCTTATAGATTTTTCAATAAAAATACCTGTACTCTTGAAGAAACAATACATGTAAAATTTGATGAAACTGATCCTTTTGTTTTTAAACATACCCAAGCTACACCTTCAGATGTGATTTCAAAAACTAATTATCAACCCTTGATAGAATATTCTTCTGATAAGGAAAATTTTCAAGAAAATGTTTCTTAAGCATTTACCCCAGAAGACTTCTTATCCTATATTGATGTACTAGTTTTACAAAACCCAAATCAGTTTTTTCTTAAGAATCTTCCCAGTGATAGTATCATTGGTGATGTAAATCAACCTATAAGGACTAGAATTTCCTTAAGAAGTGAAGTAGAATATCTACCATTACTTTCCCAATTAGAACCAAAAATCACTAATGATGCTTTAGGTGATGATGATTGGATAAGCTATGCAAGATGAGATAAATGAATTCGAAAGGAATAAAGTATGGACCTAGTTTAAAATACCTAAGGAAACTTCTGTTATTGGAGTAAAATGGGTTTTCAGAAATAAGTGTGATGAAAATGGAATCATAGTAAGAAATAAATCAAGATTGGTTGCTAAAGGCTATAATCCACAAGAAGTAATATACTATAAAGAAACCTATGCTCCAGTAGCTTGACTTGAATCTATTCGTATTCTACTTGCCTTTGCATCATTCTTCAACTTCAAACTTTTTCCAATGGATGTTAACTTGTGATTTCCTTAATGGTTATGTTCAAGAGGAAGTTTTTGTTGAACAACCTCCTCGTTTTGATGATACAAAACATACTGAACATGTTTTTAAACTTACTAACGCTTTATATGGATTAAAACAATCTCCAAGAGCCTGGTATGATAGAATTACATGATTTTTGCTTCAAAATAATTATATTAAGGGAAATTTTAATCCAACAATTTTTATAAAGAAATATAATAAAAATGTTTTAATTGTCCAAATTTATGTAGATGACATTATATTTGGTTCAACTTATAAATCATTAACTGATTCCTTTTCAGATCTAATGAAATCTGATTTTGAAATGCGTATGATGGGTGAGTTAAAAATTTTCCTTGCTTTTAAAATTTCTCAAAAACCAGAAGGAATCTATATATCCCAACATATGTATATTAAAGATATTCTTAAAAATTATGTAAATGAAAACACGGAGAGTATAAGTACTCCCATTGGTACCTCGAATTCACTTGATCTTGATGAAGCTGGAAAACCAGTAGATCAAACATCTTTTAGAGGAATGATGGGAAGTCTACTTTACTTGATAGCTAGTCATCCAGAATTAATGTTTTCAGTATTCTTATGTTCAAGATATCAATCCAATCCTAAGAAATCTTATTTAAAGGTAGTGAAAAGGATTTTTTCACTACTTAAAGGGAACCATGGATTTAGGACTCTTTTATACTTCTAGAAATGATTTTGTTTTATTGATTTTTTTGGATGCTGACTTTGGTTGTTGTAGAATGGATATGAAAAGTACATCCAGAACTTGTAATTTCTTAGGAGATTCATTAGTTTCTTGGTCATGAAAAAAGCAACACTTAGTTGGAATTTCCACTGCTGAAGCTGAATATGTAGCAATTGGAAGTTGTTGTGCTCAAGTATTGTGGATGCAACACACACTCACAAACTATGGTATGAGTTTTACCAAAACACAAATACTATGTGATAATACTAGTGCCATTGACATAAGTAAAAACCATACACATCACACTCATTCAAAACCCATAGATATTAGACATCACTTTCTTAGGTATCACTCACTAAAATGAGATATCATTCTTCAATTTATCGGAACACAAGATCAAATTTCTGATATTTTAACAAAATGTTTACCATCTGATAGATTTGAATACATAAAATAGAAGTTAGGAAAGATAACCGTAAGGTAATATTCTATATTAACTTCTTGTTGAAACCTATTTCCTTACAGAAAGAAACTCATTTTCATAGAGGGAGTAAATTTTCTTGGTTGTCAAATTTTTTGTAGTCAAAATTTTTGTAGTCACATTTTGTAGTTAAAATTTTCACAGTCAAAATTTTTGTTGTCAAAATTTTCATAGTTTTTTTTTGTAATCAAATTTTCAGAATCTAATGTTCTCTAAGAAAAATTTTACTCATTACGAATAATATTCCTTGAAATCCAAGAGGTATGTTTCCTTTTATAATTTTTCATAATCATCTTTTACAATTTGATATTTTATTTTTTGCTTTAAATTTTTTGGATTCACTTTTCCTTAAATCCGAATGTTTTTCTTAAAAACCTCAAAAGACCAAAATCTATCAAAATCCTTCTTCGGCTATCATCTCAGCTTTTAGATCTTCTCAAGATGCTTTCAACCATTGGATCAATCTGGGAAGATAAACTGTCGCTTCAATTGCCTATATAAAAAACCCAAATGGTTTTCCCACGTCGACTCTCAAGACTTCGCATGCTGAAGCTCTGACTCTGTATTTAAAGTCATTCCGGATCATTAATGTTTTCCTACTTCCGTATATCTGTTGAAGCCTATTTTTAGAAAGAGATTTCAAGTGTTAAGAAAATATCTGAGTGGCAGATCTACCAAGAATGGTTAGTCGATCTTAAGTTTTATTCCAAGTATGATTCCATTGTTTCCAAGAATATTAATTTGAATAGTTGGGAGAGTGTTTGCGTATCGAAACCAAGAGCATAGGATCCATTGTATCCGGAATTTCTAGTCGAATTCTTTGAGACAAAATCTTTTTCAATGAAGGAGGAAGAGGTAAATTTTCATTCCAGATCTATGGAAAGACATATTCTCTTTCTTATAACATGTCAGAAAATCGGATAGGAATTCCTTCTGAGGGAGAATATGAGTTTTACTCTCACAAGCTACTTGATGTAATAAGATCCTTTGATAAGAAAAAGGCTCTAGCTTGTCTTTGTCTTGAAGAAGTGAAGACTCCAAAAATTATTCATCTCTCCAAAAATATTTGGATTCTTCCGCTACAGGTTCAAGGTTTTCTCATTCTGAGAAAAGGGGACAAGGATACCTTGAAGAAAAGCGATATTTACATTTTAGATTTCCTAGTGAACATAAGAAAGATAAACATGGTTAAGCATATATTCTTTATTATTGAGTATATAAAGAATGAAAATATGAAGTCTCAGATTATTAGGTATCCATCCATTCTTTCAAATATTATTGTTCTTTGTCTTCATTCTTTCAAGATTCCTTGGAATTATAAGATGAAGAATTGTAAGGTGATGATGTTGAGTGATGATACTCTAAGGAGGATGAATATTGGATTTAATAGTAAATCCAGAGAATTTCATGATTTGTCGGAAGACAAAGTTGAAGCTATTTCAAAGAAATAAGAGGTGGCTGAAATGTCTAAAAAGGGTGGAAGGAAGAGGAAGGTGAAGGAACTAGAAGGAAAAGAAAAAACACCTATGGAGAAGGAAACTCAATCCACACCTCCAAATCCAAAGAAGCAAAAAGCATATTCTAATGAAGTGGTGGCTAAGTGGAGAGAAGATATGAATAACAAGAAGGAAGGGGAGCCTATGTTTGGACTGGATCATACTGAGGAAAAATAATTGAAGGAAAAGACTACTGAGAATCTAGAAAAGGAAGAAAAAGAAAAGAAGAAAAGGAAGAAATTGTCTGAAGTTGAGATAGTACATTCCCTTCTGAAGGCTGATGAGAAAGCCCCCAAGGAATATTATGGTACCAAAATCGTTTTGGTTATGACCATTACCAGAGACTCCGGGAATGAAGCTAGTGATTTCAGAAAAAGATAAAGTTGAAGAAATAGTGCAAGAAGAAGAATTAGAAGAAGAAGAGGAAGAAGGGAGTGGTGATACCGAAGATATCATTAAGAAAGTGGGAGATTATCATGAGAAGGAGAGTCCCTATGAGAAGTTATCAATCCAAAATTCTGAATCAGAGACTTCAAAAGTTTCTACCCATAGAAAAGAGGAGAAGGGTGAGGAAGAAGTGAATATGTTGTCTGAAAATGATTGTAGAAATCACGATTTCATTCACCCGGAGTATGTTGAGGCAAGAACTGAGAAGGAAGAAGTTGATGAAGACAAAATTGTTTAGCTATTAGACAGTGAACATGAATCTCATGATCAATAAAATGTTTTTTCGCAGGATGATAAGGGAAAACAGGTGGTTGTGGATACATCTAGCAAGGCTATGGTAAAGAAGAAAGAAGCTAGTGGTTCATCATAGAGGTAGGCTGCTGAAATAGAAAAAGAATCATCACCAACCAAAGTATAGTATTCAGAATCTTCTCTTGGACATGATTTTGTAGTTCAGTCTTTGAAAAATCTTGTTGGGACTATTCCAATATTTCCCAGTATAGACTCTAGATGCCATATGCTTCAACATTCTTTAAATAAAAAATATGATTCAGTATCCATGGTGACGGCTAAGTGTGTCAAACATGAGGAAAACTTGAAGATTTTTCACAGTAGCTATGAGGATCATAAAATATCATTTAAGAAGATGAAAACTGGTCAAAGAAGGCAATAGAAGAGATGAGATTCTTTGATGAATTTCAAGATAGTGTCAAGGATTCTTTTGACACCAAAGATGTGAAGATCAAGGATCTCACTAATAGTTTTGAGAAACATCTATATATTGAAATGATTTCTTGGAAGCAAGAAGTTAAGGATCTGAATGGGAAGCTAAATTCAGTTGCTCAGAGTTAGAAGAGAGAAAGGGATCTCAGAATTGAGATTGAAGTGAACCTTGCTATGAAAGAACAAGTAATTAAGGCTCGGGAAGAATCTTTTAAGGCTCAGGAAGAGAAAATTAAAGCCTTTGAGAAGAAAACAGAAAATGATCACATGGAGCTCAAGAAGTTAAAAACCATAGTAAATAAGTTGATGCCAGAGGATAAGGAAAGACAATTTCATTTCAAATTCGATCTTTTGGTGTATTTACTTCCTTGTACAAATTCATTCAATCATAATGAAATTATTGTTGCTTTTAGTTTTTTTGGGTGTTTAGTACTAATATTTAAGGTACCATATTTTCTTTTCCAGTCCCTGTATTTATTTTTGAAAACCACAAAGGGAGATAAAGGAATGTCCAGAAGAATACTTAGTAAAGAAAAAATTTACCTATGTAAGGGGGAGTTTTCAGAATGAACATTTTCGTAAGAAAGAAAATAAAAAATATCATTCAGGAAATTCAGAATACGATCCTTAGGGTTTCCAAGAACTAAGGGGGAGTTTGTCATATTCACTTTTATCCATAAGTAAAGGGAGATAAGTTTTTATTTTCAACCCCAAAAAAATTCTAAGTCCTTATATTCTTTTTAGTAAGGATGTTTGTGCTTTCCAAAAAGGGGGATATTGTTGAGTCAATAAGGTTTTCTTATGAATTTTCCATTCCTCTATGTTTTTAAAATTACAAACACTCTATCTCAAGGCAAATTTCTTTTCCTATAAGTTTTATCTTAATAAATAAAATTTTCCTTCCCCAAGGAAAATTTTCCCTCACCATGTTTTCATTATTCATGTTTTAATTTCTTTAAATCTAACTATTTTTATTCCTAAGTGTTAAATTCGGTTTCATATCTAAAACCTCTTAATTATATAAATACTTAGATATAGGGTATTATGTTTTCAGGATCTGAATTCTCTTAAATTCAGACTCCAAATTCTCTAAAATTCAAACTCCGAATTCTCTAAAATTCAGACTCCGAATTCTCTAAAATTCAGACTCTGAATTCTTTGAAATTCGGACTCCGAATTCTTTGAAATTCAGACTCCGAATACTCTAAAATTCAGACTCCAAATTCTCTGAAATTCAGACTCTAAATTCTTTGAAATTCTGGTTCTGGATTCCATAGAATTCAGAATCCGAATTCCTTAAAATTAAGGTTTTGAATTCCTTATAATTCAGACTCTGAATTCCTAAAAATTCAGGTTCTGAATTCCTTTGAATTCAGATTTTGAATTCCTTAGAATTCAGAATCCTAATTCCTCAAAACTCAGGTTCCGAATTCCTTAGAATTCAGACTCCGAATTCCACAGAATTCAGAATTTGAAGTCTACCGAATTCTGATTACGAATTTCGTGAAAAACATAATCTGAATATCCTTAAAATATAGACTCCAAAGGTTTGCTTACTAAGAATCTGAACATTATTTTTCCTTAGACTCTAAAAAATAAATTTGGTTAAGAAACAATATTTTACTTAATCTTCTTTTAGTTATAAAATAATGTCATGCATTCAGTTTCTAACCAACTATTGTTTGATTGACACATGTACAGGTCCCTCCGAAATTCAAGGAAAAATATGGCAGTTGGATGAGGGAGATGACCGTTGAAGATATGCCTACAAATAGGAGCTCATTTGAATGAGATCAAAACACGTTGATAAATCTAGAGATTATATTCTGTAGAAGTGATTTCTAGAGAGAGAGACTCTCATTATTTGTGCATACTAAAAATCTTGTTCAGAAATGCTTTGTGTGACTCCAAATATTGCTGAGTACGTTCAAGGGCATCCAGGGATAAGAAGACAAAGGTTCTGACTACATTGATGTGAGAAAGATTGCAGGGATAACAAGATAAACTCTGATATTCATATCAAGGGCTTACCCTGGTGTGGGTAAGACAGTCTTTCTTGAATGTATAAATCGAGGGACCTTTATCCAAGGTTGTTGGGTACCCTTCTCTTTGGGTTAAAAGATTTACTACTTGTTACTTTTATTGTTTAAAGTTTGTTTTCCACTGCATTTTGGTTGATAAGTAAAGTATAACTATCTTATACTTTCTTATTCTTGTACTCTGATTAGTAAGATTTTATATGCTTTAAGGTAGAATCTTTGTTCTTGTAAACTTTTGTTAAGTTTCATTTTTTGGAACCATATTTCTGGAATCTAGCAAGTTTGTAGAACTAATAGGTCTTGTGAATTTACCTTATTTAACTTTGCTAAACATAGTTTTCCTCTAGGTTAAAAATCAAAGTTTTATAACCAAATTTAAAGGTTCCATTTTTTTTAAAGTATACAATTCACATCCCTCTTATATATTGAGCATCTACATCTTTATTTCGATCCTTCATGGACAACCTTTGCTATCATATATTCCAATCCTATATAAATCTTCATAGAGATAATGTGAGTCAACCCATTTTTTTATACCCAGTGTGAGAAACTAGGTGTGTAGTAGGGAACACTCATTATGCACTATAATTATAGATGACATATAGGAAACCAACTTTTTCCAGGATTTTTACCCCTAGTTGAACTATTCCAAAAAACACACCCACATTTAGTATCTCGAAATGGATGTATTGCAAGAAAAACTTCATAATATCTTCCTTAACAAAACATTAGGATGTTATTCCATGCTTATAATTATCCCCAAGGTTTTCACTAAAGTTATCTAATCAAAATCTTGAAATATTGACTAAAACTATCCTCTAATACCAACTACAGTGACCCAATATTTTCATACATATATATTCCATTCTAATAGATGAATATCTAATATATTTACAAATAAACATTGGTGGATAATGGAGGTTTAGTGTATTTGGATTATAGATTCACATTATTATTATTACTTGATAGATCTTCAACATCACTCAAAAAAATATTCCCATATAGTACTCTTCTTAAAACGATCCTACTAAAACCCTTATTTATAACCTAGTAAAACTAAAAATAAAAATAAGGGAGATAAGAATTTCAGTAAGGGTAAACAATGGAGATCTCCATGATTACTATAGAATAACATGAGAGTAATGGTATGAAAATATGGTATTAACATTTTAAAAACATATCTTTAATATCATAGATCATAATCCCGAGTCATGGAATAAATATTCTTAGTTCATAAGACATGAATTATAAAGGAATAGAAGTAAATGAGGCATTAGAGCATAACATAGACATAATAATGTATAAAAACATAAAATTATAAAATTTTGAACATGTATAAATAGATATTGGTCACTCAATAAGCTAGGAAGATGAAATGAGGCCCTGAAATAAACTTATGAACATAAAATAAGGTCTAATCATAATATTATGGACATTAAATCTAGCTCCATGTATAAACTTATGGACTTGAAACCCAGGTCCATGAATAATTTTATAGACAGGAAACCGAGGTCCACACATAAAATTCAAAACATTAAATAAATTTCACACATAACATATTTATCTCACAATTTATACATATTTACCCAATTTATTAAAGGGTTATATGATTCTAGTCCCACCAATCACAAAATCACAAATCAATTCTTATGTGTACCACATGATTAAAAATGAATTCATCATAACTTTACCTATGGGAAGGAAAAATTATTTCCTTGATATTTCATCATTATAGCCATAAATCATCTAGAGAAATAAAAAAGTTGGTATAACTTTGAGAACAACACCTGTAAAGCCTAAGTAACATCAAAATATGTTATCATAGATGATATTTTCTTTAAAAGGTCACTGGAACATTTCTTGAAAATTATCACCATTTCATTTTGAAATAACTTATTTAAAATAAAAAAATTTCCAAAATTTTATGGAAGAAATTTTATTTAAAAAGAAGTTGGAAACCTTTTAAGGAATATTCTAGCTGTTGCGCGGTCATGATGGAGGGAAATTATAATCATGTACTATATATTAAAACTAATATTCCATTCACATTTTTGATCAAAAGTAACTCATTTTGAAAATGAAAAGACTATTCCTTTTAATTTTTTTTGTAAAAAATAAATAATTGAAAAAAATTATTTTCAAAAATCATAAGAAAATAAAAACATTCTTGGTTTTTTTATGGAAAACATGGACATGGAAGAAAAATGATTTCAACCGAACAAAATAAATAAAGTTATATTTCCTTAAGAATATTATTTCTATATCTAGAGTATATAAAGGTAGTAAAATTAAAATAAATCATGTATTCTCCCTAAATAGACATAGGATAAAATAAATCATAGGATTATTTTGAGATAATTCATAAAATTTTATTATTGGTAACATAATCATAAACAATCACGATAAATAATGATATTATAACATAAATACCTTAACATTTAAGTAAAAATTGAATCATAAGAACCCTGAAAGAAATAAAATCAAATGAAAAATTAAATATTATTAAAATAAATAAATTTACTATATAAAATTTCAAGGGGATGTAATTATACCTTTAAATATATGATATGAACATAAGATGTCATATGTCTCAAAGAAGACAATTTCAGACGATAAACCCTTATGTCAAGTTTGAATTTCATTGAAGGTTATTTAACACAATGTATTATAAATTTAAATTTATTATAATACTATATAAGTATCATGTACATTATTATAATATCATATATTATCCACTTTTAACATTTCAACACCCATTTATTAAATATCCATTATTAAAATCATCATTTTTGGGTGTTAATTCTTTCATTTTTCATGAGAATTTCAATTTGATAGTTCCAGTCCTTATAATTTGATCATGGTTAAATAATATAGATATTTTAATGATGATATAAATATCATGAATATTATATTTATATATATATTCATCCATACAATATATTTATATAAAAATAATTACATCATTCATAGAGACAGTAATTCATAAAAACACATGAACATTATATAAATTTTTCGATGGTTAGAATGAAATAATTGTAGATAATAATTAATATTTATAGAATAATTTTTATATCATATATAATTTATATATTTATTAAATTTATCCTTATTACCATCCTTATAAATTTTAAGAATATCGCATCGCTTTGTGGATGTGGTTGTTCAGATTACGTAGGAGCAGTGTTATCCTTTACCAACGGTTTGGAAGGTAAGTAAGTAAATATGATATTATAATTACATAATAATAATTTTTTGATAAATTATATATATGTATATAACCCAATCATAATAACACTCCATGAAATATGGTGATGGAAAATGAATTATATCACTACATGTAGACGGCAAGTTGTATGCACATACGATTTATACATCCACTTCCAATTTAATGGAAAATATGGTCGATAAAGGAGATTTCATAATAATAATAACAAAATTTTTGTATATATAGGATAATTAATCTTGTATTTTTTTAGTAATATCATATATATAGGGTTTTTATAAGAAGGAAAAAATTGAAATAGGTCGAGTAAGAAGACCACCTTTTATTTGGTAGGTCTCATTGAGATCCCTTCATAAGGACCCTTGAAATGATATTTTAGGAAAACAATAAATTATAATTCATGGAAAGGGAATCAAGGAATATAATTTTGTAGGTTTTGTCAATTTATATGGAAAAAAGTTTTTTAATGAAGCGAAAGGATTGATTCCCTTTTATAAGTGTGGAGGTGGAAACTCTAGCAATTTCATAAAATATGAAAAAATATAATATAGTAAATATCAAGAAATATTCCTCAAAATATATAGATAATCAAATATATGGAAGTATTTGGTAGAAATACCACTAAAATATAAAATTCTTATAATTTTAAGGGGTGCTTTAAACCATAGCGTTTGGTTTAACCCCTTAGTTAAAATATTTTAACCCTAACCATGATAACTTCTTTTTCAATCTTAAAGGGTTATAATTTTACTTATATGGTTAAAATTAGACCATAAATGGAATAGTAATGATATTTTATATCCTTTATGAATCTAATTTATCCTTTTCAAATTTTTGATTATTTTTAGATAATTTAAGGTATAATTGTTTTCATAAAATATTATTAATTCCATTTTGACACTATTCACATAAATTGACTATGAATACAACTTGAGAACAATGGAATTAGAATCAAAACCTTTAAAAAGAATATAATAGGTTATATATATCTAAAAAACTCTTGGAACATAATAATTTTACCAAATTGTTTTAATTTTAATATTTTTAATATCATTTATTTTATAATTCTAGAAATTGAATAAATTCTGTATCGATGTTGTGTGAAAATTTAGGGTAATTATTCAATAAATAAATAATTTAAACAAATTAATATGATAAATAATATTAATTTATATTTAAAATAAGTATTTATAAATGAACATAACATTATTTTACTCTTAGGTTAACATATTAGAGATATTAATGTCAAGGGTGTGACATTTTTTACTTCATCTTTTTGTTAAATTAATATAAAGTTCATAATAAAATATATATGACACCAATTGGCCATAAATTATATTCTTTTTTGTAAATGGATAAAATAAATCCATAAAATAGGATACATACAAGTTTTAAATAAATTTTAAAGCCTTATCCGAATGTTTTAACCATATTTTACCCATTTTACCTATACCATAGTGACATATATTCACCAAGGTTATTATTCACAATGAAAATATATATGGGACCAATGTACAAATTTTTTACCACATGATTTAAAATATTTAATTAATTTTTAAATATTCATTTTTTGTATTTTTAAATAATTAAGTTAATAAAAATCAAAAAAAATTAATGAAAAACAGTTTAAAAAAAATGCCTTTTTATGTATAAAAATATTTTTATACCAAGTTCAATAATAAAATTGATTCAAATGGACACAAATTAATTATTAATAATAAAATAGAACTAAATTTACTTTTAATCTATTTTAAAATAAATTGATACTTTTTAAATACCTGAAACAAATATATAGTTTTAAATAAAAATTAATATTTTTTTACCATTCAATGACAACTAATATTTTTATAAAATTATTTCAAATCCACTCTAAGATAATTTTGACATGTTGTTTTCAAAAATTGAATTTCATTTTATAGAATATATTTTCTAAAAGAGTAAAAATATTTAACATCATGGGCCCTGTTGACTCATAAATAATCGAACCCAGTTGACCACATGGCCTCAAGTGCGCATCCCTATACGCCAAAGGCTTCCAGCTGACAAAGGGGGTCTATTATGGTATGGTGTAGAGACTACACCTTTTTTATCAGTGCATAACATAGAGGTATAAAATAAAATCAATCAACAAACATGACATAATAAATGAACCATGTTAGCATAAGTCATCTATACATAATAAATAGGATGAAACAAAATCAATATCATATACAAAATGATGTCATGTCCGTATGATCTAAATAACTTGAATACATGGAAACAGAGCAGTAAAAATATTAAAAATTCTATACAAAACGAAAAAAATACCAAAATATATCTCCACAAGAATAAATATCATAATCTATATTCTTTGCTTTAATTCTTCGTCATTGTAAAAAAATCATGAATTAAAAGTTGGACACTTCCCTTTTTCCCTACCCACATCTATAAAGTATGTTCAGGTACCAATAGTTGGCTGGAGTAGGTTATGAGTAATACTTAGTAGGAAACCACCAATGGTGTCTAGAACTATCAATTCTATGCATATAAAATTAGTAGTGTGAAATTAACAATCAAAGTATAAAAGTAAATATAATAAATCAAATCAGAATGGGTTCATCAAAGAACAGCTGACTGATACAACCTTCTTCAACTGTAGTCGAAATATCTATAAAACAATGTCACCCTATATATGTATATATAAACATAAATAGGTATGAATATATATATACCTTATATATGTAAGACCATATATGTTTATATATATAGATAAATAATACAATCCCGAACTCGAGGTGTGTACAAAAGGTGTCCATGCATAATTATATGTGGTTCTATAATCTTCATGGTATACTTTCTTAGGAAGGATGTGAAACTATGACATAAATTATGAAAAAATATACCTAATCCTGGTATTTTATTTGACTTGGAAGATTCATCAATTTATTTAATTTATTGGAATCTTGATCTCATCCAATGTGTTCCATAAAAGGGAAACCCATGTATCACTCTAGGTATACTATAAAACTCATCACCGTAGGAGTCCATCGAAGGCATTCCGTATAAGGATACTAGGTATCTCCCACTAAATTTTATAAAGGAGAAACCCTCTGAGTGCATCATTGGTATACCACATAGGGAACTAGTTATCACTCATGTAATAGTATAATTTTTTTTACCTCAATGATCGTTTATGATAACCCACTAGGGAACCAGGTATCAGTCACAGGGTAATATAATGGAATCTTCTTAGTGAGCCTATCCATGATTTTCTATGTAATAACCCATGCATCAATCCTAGCATGTTTTAATTAATTTATATTTTTATTATTAATATTCTTGAGGAGCCCATCCAGTACTTTATGAATCAGAACCCTTGTATAACCCTCAACATGACATGAAGTATGCTCATGATTAGTTTTTAACCCATACCATTAAATAATTCACTTAAGTCAATTTGGTCATTTAATTTCATAAGAATAAATTAATATATAAAAATGAAAATAAATGACCTATGTACATGGCCTACCATTATCCCTTGGTTTAATTAAAATTACATTTCATTCAAAAAGTCCAACCTAAAACACCTTAATTGGTGGTTCAATTTCATTCATGGTGTAAGGATCAAAGGCCTTTGAGAAAGGAAAAACCTAAGGGGTAGACCAAACCAAGGTGGAAATCCTTTGACGTTGAATTTAGGCTGATATGAGTACCCCATAAAATAAATTATAATTTAATTTAATTAATTTAACATTTAGGAGGCATTTCTTAGAAAGTATGAAATAAAGCCCAGTGAAGCATAATATAAAGATAAATACTTTTTGGAAAAAGAACTAGACCACATACCTTAGATGTGTAGTACACTCTTTGTTTTTTGTCGGCCATTATCACATTCTAGAATGGAATAAATCAAAGAAATGTACAAATTATCTAAAAATAGGGTATATTAGCTTTCTCATAAATAGAATTCACGAGAGTGAGATAAAGGAAGAAAAGAAAGAATAGGATTGAAGAGATTACCATTACCTATCCAACACAATACATGGAGAAGGAATTAGACACTATATGATGGATGGTTCTCAGAGCTTAGTATAATTCGATGGGACAAATACCAACACATTTGAGGTGGTTCTGCTTGATTTGGAGAAGGAAAAGGTGGGTTAATAACTTAATTAAGAAAGGTAAAAAATGGAAATTTAACCCATTTTTTAGGGTGCACGGTTCTTCAAAAGAATGATCTATCCACAAACACACACTACCTAATTAGAACTAATATTACGATATAGGAATAAAATTTTGGAAAGAATCGTGTATCCCATGAACCCCTCTAGGACCCTCTGTTTCACCCCACATGGTTTACCCATACTATGAGGCCTCAGGTGTATAGTTTAAAAAACCATGCAACTCACCTATTATTTTGAACAATTTATAGATTTGGGTACCAAAAAAGGTTCATAAACTCACAAAACATTTCTTATTCTCTTGTAAACATACATATAGATAAAAAATGTTTAAAACAGAATATAGAAGATCCATACCTCACATGAAAAGTTGGGATCTTATAATCTCCCTTAATTAAATCAATTCATACCCATGTTCACCTTACGAGGGTGGTAAGTCATTACTGAGAATATTTCTTGTCACAAAGAATGTACACCAACCTCCCTCTCCCAGGTCGCATATTATACTTAGTTGTTGTACTATAGAAATCATACTATAGGAACAAAATTTCATCAGATAGCCTTCATTATACAATAAATAATATGAATAGGGTTCTCCTCAAAAGTGACATCAACATCTAACTCAACCTCGTCAATATAAAGGATTTGAGATGGATCAGAATGATAATGGTGAAGCTATGAGAAATAGAAGATGTAATTCCTGGATCGATACCTTTGAGGTAATTGAACCCGGTAGGCTATTGAATCAACTAACTCCAAGATCTCAAATTTCCTGATATAACAAGAAGATATCTTGACCTACCTCTAAGTATTTCTATATCCAAAGCTTGGGAAAAAATGCAAGAAAACCTGATTTCCCAACTCAAACTCTAGAGTTCTATGGATACCATCAACATATATCTCCTTTATTGACTACGTTGTATCCATAAACATTCTAATGAGCTACACATACTCCAAAGTCTCCCAAATGAGACGAGGTTTGAGTAGCACTACCACTATTGCCTCTAACCAACACAATGGTGAATGACACAACCAACAATATATTTCCTTATAAGAAGTCATCAATATATTTTCTGAAATCTATTATTATATGAAAATTCAAAAATTGGTAGTTGTTTATACCAATATCCTCCAAAATCAAGGTCACATGGTCCGAGCATGTCCTCTAATATCCGAATCGTATTTTCAGATTTCTTGTAAGTCAACGGGTGATAGTTTTTAATAATTAGAAACTATCTACCAAGATACATCTAAAACCCCTACCAGAAAAATTACATTAATCGAGCATCTCTATCCGATATGATAGTGTGTGGAACTCTATGAATGTATTTGATATCCCTAATATATATCCCCCCATGACCATCCACTAAAAAGATCTCTTTGATAGGTAAAAATAAGGAATCCCTCGTCAACTATTCAATGATAAAACATACAGCATAACAGCCATAATGTATCCTTGGAAAATTTGTCAGGAAGTGCATGGTTATTTCATTCCACTTCCACTCAGGAGTGGACAAAATCTTTAGAAATCCTACTAGTCACTATTTTTCCTCCCTCACATACTAATAGGTGGAACACTGAGTAACGAAACCGTCCATATAGATGGTCATCCCCAGCCACCAATACTGGTGACTTAAGTCACGATACATCTTAGTAAGACTCAAATGTGCTTCTGCAGAATATTCATGAGTATATTAAATCAATTATTCTTTAATTTATGAAGGAAACTAGATAAATCCATGAATGCGTAGGACCTTATCCCTATCCACAACCTAACCAATATGTGGGATCTCACCTGAATTGATCTCCTATAGGAACAAGTCATTGGGATCAAAAGTACTCCACGTCTTCACTCTATCCATAAGTGAAGAGGCCCTTGATAAAGATTCTATTACAGTCTATCCGTAGAATCTTACAATTCCAGATTCATTTGCGATAAAAGGTTATTAACATCTATTTGATACTAGCCTCCTAAGCGCTTGTGTCTAAACTTTTTAGCTTAGACCATCATCAATGCCATTACCTTTCCCAAGAATATAAGAATGATTAAAATAATATTATTTTAGGTATTCAACCCATCTAATCTATCTAATATTTAAGTCACACTGTGTAAATATTTATTTGAAGCTCTTTTTTTTGTATACACCACAGACAACTCTATACGAAAGTAATGACACCAAAAAACACATGACTTGAACTGCCTATGCTAAAAATATCAAGTGTCAGGTAATTAAAATCATGATTCCTAAAATAATGAGACCTATATGCCATCACTATATCATCTTGTATTTTAACATATCTTAGCCTGACACCTGATGCATCATAGTAAAATGTTTAGCTTCTACCTAGCTCTGGAATTAACTAGATCGATGCTAAATTCAATCTCCATTTTATCTATTGAAAAAATGTTTCACATATTTCAAAATGTAAAAAAGTAACACCCTTTTTAGTCAACCCATATGAGGAAATCATAGGCATGAAATGTTTTGAATAAAAAAACTGGAATATCCATCTAGCCCCATGAAAAACCATATATAAATTATGATCTTGGGATACTCATAGGAAGCTATAGATCTCACCTTTTATGGGTAAATAAATACTTTTATGTTTGAGATGATGTGACTTAGGAAGTGGAACTTGTCGACCAAAAAGTGGCATTTGATAATCTTAGCATACAAATGGTGAAACCACATTAGAGCAATGAGAGTTGAAGGAATATTCGTGAGACTAAGAGACATGAACAAATACTCAAACAAGTGATATATGTTGTAGAAGTTTGTATGTGGTATGTCTAATGGTCTCGCATGAACCTAGTGATAGACCAACTTAAAATAAATACTTTAAAAACTTGATATCCTCAGTGTTGATCAAATATGTCATTTTTATGAGGTAGTTGATATTGTTTCATAATTCTAAGTGTATTCAATTGGTAGTAATCCACAAAATCACAATGGTACAACCAAAATTCAGGGATAAAGGGATAGTTGAACTCTATGGTGAAGTAATGGGTCATGTAAAACCCTATGATTCCAATTCCTCTAGTAGCCTCTTGAGTTCTTGAAGCTTAGTAGGTGGAATCCTATAAGAAGGAATGAACACTAGTGCTACTCCTGACACTATCTCAACAGTGAAATCTACAAGTCTCATAAAAGGAAACCCATAAAAGACTTTAGGGAATATTTCCTTGAAAACATATACTACCGGGGGAAATCTATACATCACATAACCTGATCATTTATAAAACAACTAGTAATATGGGTTAACACTCCACTCGCCACACAATTCTCGGGTCCATTTTGATTTCCTAAGATATTCTATTTTCTCTTTTGAAAATAGGTACCACCCTCAGGTTATGTTAAGGAAAACCTTTGGTGATAATAAAAAACATTGTCATGATAGGTGTAATAAAATATATATATATCTATTATGATGATGATGCTCATCATCTATAGGAAAAAGAGGTTCCATACAAAATGATATCCATCTATCTCAATGTATATTTTCTTACATCGATGTATGCTCTTATATTAGATCCTCAATGGTGTTTCAAGAGTAATTACACCATATAATTACTTTATCTATAGTACAATACTTTATATAATTACTATAGATATGAAATAATGAAAAGAACCTATATACAATAAGGCATATAGTAAAGTATAAGATATTAAAATAGTTCTTAAAACATTAGAATGTATAACATTATGATCCTTTGTTATAGGTTGCACTATATGTAACTAGTATGATCTATGGACTTGTGCTATAGTCTGACCACCTTGAGTATAAATTCTCTCTTAGGGATGCATCTCATATGAATGGCTTCCAAAAACACATCCACCTCCTCATCCTGATTAGTTAGTAGTATTCTGGCTCACTTCTTGATGTGGAAATGTTGTTCTTGCACCGTAATATGGAGTTTGATCATATCCATTATCATTAATATTTGGAGGAAAATTTTTGAATAAAATCTTAAGATAACCCATCTTTTAACAATATTAGACTTAATTGGGTCCTTGGTACACTGGGGATTCTTATAACCTGGCCTACCATACTAGTGACACAACATAATAGCTTCATTGCATGTGGTATGACTGATAGTTCCCCCATGGGATGACTCAATGCAACGTTTACTGTCCCTAGATAAATTACCTCCCCGTCTTAGTTTTTAATGGCCGTTGCCTACACTATCAACTTCCATGAGGTTCGACTCACTGATAAGGGCCTTGTTCACTATTTCTAGAATAGTAGCCGATCAGAAATCATTCACCAGGGATCAGATGGAATACATAATCCCATCCTCAAAACACCACACTATCCTCAAATATTCACCAGTATCTTTTAGTGTAGAGCAGTAAAGCTGGGTAAAATTTTCCAAGTACTCAATCATAGTCAAAACAACAAGCTTTAAATGAAAATATTCCCTAGATTAATATTCTATCAACATATTAGGGAAGAAGTAGTCATAGAATATTATATGAAAGACCTCCCAAACAATAACCTGATAATGATTTTCCCAAATGATAATGTCCCACCAACACTTGGTGGATTAATGAAGTATATAAGTTGGGAGCTTGAACTTCCTCTTTAGAGGCTTATCCAAGTGGCCAATGTTGGAAAACATGGCCTCTATCCATGACTCAATAGCTTGGGGACCACCTTCCCCATATACAGTAGGAGTATGCTACTGCTAGAATTGTCACTTCACCTTTTCTAAAGTAGGGGAAGGTTTTGATGTTTCTTATATAGACAATACTACTCATAAGATTCCCTCCAAGAATTGAGAATTGGCTCCTATGTTAGGAATATTATGATGTTCCATAGAAGGGACTACATGAGGTAATGATGGTGGCTCATGGACCACTACCTTTAGAGATTGTTCATCCCCACATTTATGGTTTATAAACTAAGGCTGTTGTGGTGGCATATCTATACAATGCTAAATGCATGCCTCACAATAAAAATTGAAACCAGAATAGATCCCAATATACAAGAAAAGGGCACGTACCTAGTCTTCCAATATAATATTAAACCCATCTGCATACTCATGAAGCTGGGTCTAGGTGATATATAAGATTATAAAGGATAACAAGATATATTCCATAATTCCCACTACTACGGTCAGGTCATGTTCATGTACTCACATCACATAGTAGGGGTCCTGGTATAAAGAGTTTAAGTTGTAAGGTATATAGAAAAACAAAATTTATGCTATAATTGTAATTCTCATTTAATGGTAACCATTTTATTAAACCATTTAAAATAATTTAATTTTATGATCATTTTTGTGTATATATGTATCACAGTCCAATTAGATGATTCACTATTCCCAAGTTATATAGGCATAAGATTACTATGTTTCAGTAGAAACTTTATGTAACTACGACCAAGCCCTTACATCTTGTATCATAATGTAAAAATTCATAAAAAATATTTTATTAGATTAATCACCATTTTAATTTTATACAATTCCATTGTTCATAAATTATAATTATAATCCATGTAATCGAATTCAACTTACTTTTCAACCCATGTGCCCAGTGGTATATGGCTCAAACATGAAATAATTGGTAAATTAATGTTACACCCTAAATATATATGGTAAATTATTTTTTGGTTTATAAAGTCACTTAATTTAATCCAATTATTATTTCCCTTTAAGAAATTCTAGAAAATTTATAAATATAATAGTGAAGTGCCCAGTAATATTCCACTAGTAATGAAAAAGGTTAGATAAATATGGTGTGACATATCAATGACATGTGAATACTCAGCTTCCTACTATGATGTCTGATCAATACCCCATTTCCTTACCAGACTAAATGATAATGAAATACATAATAGTAATAACATTAATAATTCTAAAAATCATGTATGTCACCCAAAGGTGAAATGAGTACAATTGTAATAGGAAAAATACTAGAACAAAAATATCCCATTCTAGGTAATATAACCGTTCCCTATATGTGGGGTAGCTAATCCCTTGAATAAGATCATTAACAAATAACAAAACATTCATAGACTCCCATATAATAACCCAAATAGTAAGGTAAAAAGAAAATAACATCTGGTACCACATTGTAACGTCCCAGACCCGGTTCACTCATATGTAACCAAATATAGTAAGCCACATGAACTCAAGAAGGAATCCCCATAATCCAAAGGATTACAACTAGTAGCGAGGGTCAATGAAGGTATATTAGGGAGAATATACCATCATAATAGATGTGTTACCCAACGATATATAATAATAGTAATAAGTATAAAAAATAATAAATTAACTACAAGAGCATAATTTATCTAGATATAATAAAATTATAGAAGCAGAATCAACATCATATAATAAAATGATTTCATTTATGTAAGCTACATAAAAATGAGAATACATGGAAATAGAGAAGAAGGAATAAAAAACATGCTATAAAAAAATCTAAATGACCAAAATAATTCTCCACTAGGATCATAAGTATAAGATCAATCCTCTACTCTTGTACTCTATCCCAGAACAAAAAATCAAGCACGCAAAAATGGAAACTTTCCATTATCCCTATATAAATCCATAAATTATGATTGGGTACTAATAAAAGGCTTGAAAAGGGCGTGATATATACTAATTATTCCACCACCAATGGTCTCTAGAACTATTTATTCGTGCATATAAATTTAGTAGTGTACTAGAAAAATAAATTTATAACAATAAATTAAATAAATCACATTAGCCCAGGTTCATCATGAGACACCCGATTGATACAAGATTATTTATGCAATTTTATAATATATGTGAACATATTTCATCCAATATATGTAAATGTAAATATAAATGGTAGGTCTGATAGGATTATGGAACAAGGACTAGAGGGGGAATTGTATAGGCCTTTCTTAAGATTATCAGAGTTATTGATTATTAATTGCGGGATTAGGTGGTTTAAAATTAATAAAAGATTATTTATTAAAATAAATAGAATTGTGGACGTGTGATGTGTGTATGTAGAAAATAAAAGAGATGAACAAAACAACTTTTTATACTGCTTCGGTGTAATCGATATAGTCTAGTCTTCACACCCAGAATGATGGAGTAAGGAACCCACTATGAAAGAGTGAGAGAGATACTTTTAAATAGGAGTAATATCAACCCAGATATTTACACGATAGAAATATCACACTTGGAATTTGTGAGGAACTTCCCTAAAACTACACACAAAACCTTTTGTAAGAGTTGAAAGAACCCATGATATCTAACAGGTTTATCCCCAACTTAAGTCTACTACATTTTGGTCAGTTAAGAATAACCAAATAGGTACCTTTTGGTAAGTTAGAACAACCACATACTAATTTTTATTAGTGGTACAACCAATTTCATGAAATATATTTGTGTAGAAAAATCTACCCAACCCTGAAGAATAAACACAACAATTACCAAACCACTGGAGAGTTGTAAAAAGTGTGTTGTAGATGAAACATTTGATGCATACAATTCGAATGGATTTGAATGATGATGTTTTGGAATTCTATCGAAGGTACACAATTTATCTTCAAGGTGAATGAATTCAATGAATATTTATTCCATCCTTGTGAGTTCATCCCAAAGGATTTAAATTGTTGAGAAAATGATCACTTGATTGGTGTTAGTGTATGAACATATGATATCACATGTTATCATCATGAACTATCTGGTATTATAATATGTAATTATTCTTTCACATACAATCATCCTCAAGTCCACTAAATAGAAAACTGTTGGTACTACACACTAGATAAAACAATTAGAATAATAAAAGTGATAAAGCTCGATTATTAGAGACAGATTATGTGTGTGATATTATTATTGTATAATACTCACTCAACTCACACCCAGTATTCAAAATAATAATAATAATATTAATGAATTTAAATTTATCTATCATATAATTTAAATAGTCACAAAATAATAGATCAAAGATAAATCCCATGAAATATTCATGTTTGAATTTAAAATATAAACATAAAAAATGTTACATTAAAAACTAGTAGTAAATATATAGATAATATAAAAAATTAATAACACCACATTAAAGATATAAAAAACGTTTTAATGTGATTAATATAAAAAAATGTTAATTTATAAATAATAAGTTCAAAGAAAACATAATTAAATAATAAAAATGAATTTTTGAGTTTCTTTCTGTAAGTTTTTTGTGTGAGAATAAAAAATACACCGATCATCATGAAAAAAAGTTTAAATAAATCAAAATAACTTAAAATAGGTTCAATAAAATTCATATATATTTATATAGTTAGTATAAAATTTTAAATATATGAAATAAACAATAAATTAATTGTTAATGAAAGAAAAAATAAAACTTAACAAGTTAAATTTAGGAGTGAAATACATAAAACATATTCACATATGTGTTTTACACATATTAATTTTTCTAGGTAAGATAATTAGACATGTAAGAGATTTATTATATAGTAAATTTATGTAATGGATTCACATAATCAAATTTATCGTGTAGGTGATTTGATGACATATTTTAATTTCTCAGATAAGAGAATTGCACACATAACTGATTCTAGAATATTAAAAATATATTTATTTCTCAAACATTAACCCTAGAAATTGAATAATAAAATTATAATCAATGTTGGTTCCTTTTGAATTATATTTATACAATTTATTTATCTTTAGAAATAATCAATAATCACTTTAATTATACATATATAGCTCATGTTATCATCAAACAATAAAAGAAAAATAGTTATGAAAAAAAAGAAATCATATATATATTATTCAGTGCATTATTTCTAATTTTAGACATGATAAAGACCATTTAAAAATATTATTTCTTATTGTAATATGTAATAAATGTTGTTCTCTTTCTAAAAAAATAATCACTCGATTTAGAGTTATGTATCTGGGAATATTGCTGCAATACTGTGGAAAACTAAAACTAGAAAATCGGCTGCATGAATTCAAAAATGGATACATAAAATACAATTTGGCTATAGGAATAACCATTTGGATATATTAGAACATTTTATTTTTCTATAGGGGAACATTATAAAAAACCATAAATGATATTTAAAGGTCCCAAAATAAATAATACTTGTAGGAACTTATAATAAAACATGTAAAACATGTTATGAAAAAGAAAAAACATGGAATCAAAATATCTTTTATGAAATGAAATATTATGATATGATTAATATTAAATTCTAATTTAAAAAATATATAATAAAAATATATTAGATAAAAAAAAATATTAAAATATTTAATTTAACAAAATTAGTAATTTAATCTTATGTTAATATTAGGGAAACATGAGATGATTTGTAATCAATTAGAACAAAAAATACATGCAAGCACATGTACAAACAATCTCCCCCTTTTGTTGGATTAAAAACCGAAAATCAATGACCAAAATAATTATCCTCATTTTTGTATTATTCAAAAAGGAAGTAATTTTTTTGACATGTTACAAAGATACATGATAATGTCATCCCCCTTTAAAACATAGAATTAAATCTTTTGAGAATGATGTTAAAAATATGGTTTATAAATAAATGATAAATATTTTACAAAATAAAATTTTATGTAAATTAAATGATTAAACATTAAGTTAACATTATCTAGGATGTATGTGAGGTCCTAAAATAGTTGAATAATAAAAAAATATGTATAAAAATTGAATAATAGTAATATGAAAAATAGAGTATAAACAATACATATTTCATTTAAATCTAAAACATTCAGTATATAATCACACTTAAACTCCCCCTAAATTTACTTCAATATAAAACTGCAAATAAAAACATATAATAAATAAAAATTAAATCCCCCTAAAAGTAATAAAAAATTGTACAAATTAAACCCCCCCAAAATTTATGCTTTAGTTGTAGAGTATTCACTATTTGAATAAATATGTACGTACATGTGGAAAAGTCCAATAATAATCAAACACAAACCAAATTTGGTACCGATTCTATTTTGGGTGAAATTGGGTTAGTAAAAAAATTCCAATACCCAATAATAATTAAGAAATTTAGTATAAGTAATAAAATGAATATAAATTCTTAGAGGGAAAAAATATAATAATTTTGAGAGATTGTGTGAACATGAAATACATTCAATATCATAATGTCATTGCAATTGAAATTTAAAATAAGTAACAATATAATCTAGCCCTATTTAACTCTTAAAAAATAAGTTTTATCCATCTTTGGAATTTTATTATTATGTCTAAAATTGGATTTAACATTATTTAGTTTCATCTTAGCTACCATGTTATAATAATTTTCTTTTCCATGAAAAAATTTCGAAAGAATTTCTTTCAAATTTAAAATTTAATTGTTCAGATATAGATTTTTCTATTTAACAATATTAATATAATCATAGAAATTAAATTTAGTACATGTAGGTGAATTTTTTAGACTGTTATTATCCTTTTGGAGAAAATTTTTTATTTTTGATAATCTTCATTCTCTTATTTCCTCTATCTTACTCAAGAGTGGAATTTATCAATTTCTATTTTTCTAAAATAAAATTTTTATTTTTTATAGAAAAATTATTTTGATCCATAGTTATATTTTCCTATTTTTATAAATAATTTCAATTTTCACTTGAAAGTAATCACATATATCACTTAATTCATTTAGTTTATAATTATCATGATTAGAACTATAAGAGGATCCAGAATCAGAATCATAATAGGAATAATCAAAAACCTTTTTTTTGTTTTCATTAAATAAAAATTAGAAGATTTTTTCATATCATCAATGTATATATTACATTGGGATATTTTCCAATTAGATTAATTTTTCTAGTCCCCTTTTAACTCTTATATTATTTACTCAAGTCAAATTCTTTAGTACAAATCTAACCAGAATGATGGTCACATTTCATTTCCTTTTTGTACTTATTATATTTACCTTCTTATTTCAACATTGGGAACTCATATTTAGTATTTTTAGGTGTCCATTATTCATAAACAATTATAGTATATTTACATATATTACCAATTCAATTGAAATATTTCTCATATCTCGTCCATTTCCCTTCATCCTTATTGGTAGTATGATTTTTCTTTATGTGTCTATACATTTATTTTACTACTTGACTTAAATAATGATCTTTTTAGAACCCATAATTTTAATTATGTAACCATTTATTTTTTTATTTTAAGTATTTAATGTGTTTGGGTGATGTTTGAGAAGGTTTGGATTGATTTTGGAAGGTTTTTGTGGATTTTTTTGAGGTTTATAGATTGATCAGAGTTAGTAGAAACCATGTAAATTCTAAAAACAAACCGTTAAAAGTGTGGTAGTGGGATCTGGGTAGGCTTATAGTTAGGATCATGGTTTTGCCAAAGCATATGATCACCCAGGAGTAATTGTGCATTTGGGAATAGAGGGCTTGTTCATGATTAGCACATGGTTTTCCTAACCTTGTTCCCTAACCATACATGACTAAACGTTTGATCCAAAAATTGTGCATATAATGTTGTTTTTCTTCTTAATGGATCAGTTTCCTCTAGTGTGACCCTAAATTGATTTCCTATCTTCCAAACGGATTTGGATACTGTTAATCTTGATCTGGGAACCATTCGTTGGAAAATCCTTGTGAGTAAAGGCTGGATTTCCGGTTATATCTCTGTTCATGGTATTTTTTCATAGATCATATCATCTTACCTCTCTTGGATTCATAAATATAGTATAATGTGGATAGATCTATACACTTTGATCCTAATCATGATGACATATGGCTATGTGGATGATACGTTATGAGATCTAATGTGGGGTTTTTTATTTTCAATTCCATTTTTCTGAATAATTTGTTTCATTCTTGGTTTTCACCAATGTTTGTGTAGTAGGGCGATTCAATTTCAACTCCACTTATTAGAAATTGAAATATTGGTTTCAATTTTATTAATTTCATGAAATTTATTGTGAAAGTATTGTGAAAATATTTGTAGAAACCTTCTTTTGGGATGGTTTAAGGAATTGTCGAATTGTTGTGAAAAATGATTAATTGAATGATTTTAAAATGATGATATTAAAATAGTTGTTTGATATGATTCATGGAAAAGGTTTTGTGTAGTGGGTTTCAATAAAAATATTGTTTTATTACAATTATTTGGAAAAATTAGTTTGGCTTGGTTTTGGAATAAATGTTTTGTGTGTGATTATATTCTTTTGGGATAGATATGGGTTTGACGTCACCCCCATCAACAATAATGGGATGGATAAGGGCATGAGGTTAACCCCATCAAAATGGTTCACTAAGTGAAAACTTGGTGAAATGATGACTCACCACCAGTGAGTATAGTGAGGTCCAAGGTTTTATGTATTGTTTGATGTGTGTATATATATAATGTATTGGGTTATGCCTAAGTGGTATTTTGGAAATTATTTCAAAGAATTGTTTGGTTATTTTACATGGAAATTGTTTTTTTTTTGAAAAAATACTTTTCTATAGATTTATTTTTCATAGAAATGGTTTTTCTTTGATATAATATTTTGGAAAGAGTTTTAAATAAATTGTTCTATATAAATTTTCTAACGCGTTTGTCATAGTGGCATGAGTAGGGAAGTCAATTTGAAAAAACCTATAAAGTTTTATTACTCAACCCCATTCTTGGGAGATTCTATGCATTTTTAGGTATTTTTTATTAAGATATAGTTAAAGGAAATAATATACCACTCATTTAGTTATTATTCATTATAATTTGAGCTTGTCTTGTGGATTTAGAGATTAGAGCATGTTAGTAGTTATGAAGTTAGTATCTTTGGAGTCTTTAATCTTTGTTAGTTTTGTCTCCCACATTATTATCTAATATGGTTCTTAGTTTCATGGTTGTCATTATTCGTAATTTGGTTTACTTTGGGTTTTAGTATATTTTTATAATGTATCATATAGTGGTTGTAGTTATGGTTATCTTGGTTTTGGTTCTTTTATTTAAAAAGAAAAATAATCCCCCAATTTTATTGAAGCCTTTGGAATTCATTAAGATCCTTTGATATATTTGGGATGACACAAAGAGGATGGTTGGAGTATCTCCAAATGTATGAAATTGACATGATGTATACACTGGGTAAAGGAAATTCAATGGTAGATGAATTAAGAATAAATTCATCTGGTCATTTGGAAAAAGAGGCTTCATATCAGTTGAAATTGATGTCGGTGATAGGTGACATGAAATTAGATTGCGAAGATCGAGGGAGTGTGGTGGTTTTATTTCTAGTTTATTTGGTTCCTAATATGGTTGTGATGGTTAAAGATTCCTAATGAACTGATTCAAAATGTGTTGATATGAGGTAAAAACTCAATGGTGGGGATACCTTTTGAGGGATGGAAACTTGACATGAATTCAGTTTTGTGATTTTGAGGTCCTATCATCATACCTTTGTATTATAAAGAAAACATCTTTATGCTTACCACCATTCGAGATGGGATATTCATTCAAGAATATAGAAGATGTATAAGGAAATAAAATCAATGTTTTGGTGGGTTTTAATGAAATGAATGGTTGAAGATTTTGTTCTAAGATACTTAACTTTTCAACAAGTTAAGGAAGTTCACTAGTGGCCAATAGGAATGTTGCGGTCTTTACCTTTTCATGTTTATAAATGGAAGAAGATAACAATGTATTTTTTTATAATTATCCCATGAATGGTTTGGAAACAAAATTCTATATAGTTGAGAGTGAAAAAAATCACAAAGTCATCCCATTTCATACTTCTTCATGAATCTTATATGGTGGAATACTTCTCATATACTCTATAATAAAGAAGTGTTAAAGACGTTTTTGATACATGTTTGGATTGAATCAGATAGATAATTGAGGTTTATATCTTTTTTCTGTAAATCCTTACATCAATACGTTGGGAATCCGTTGGCTATGAGTATAATGTAGCTTTCTCAGACAGATAGACAATTCAGAAGGGCAATACAAATGTTGGAAGACATTCTATGAGATTTTGTAATTTATTTTTTGGCTCATGGGAAGAGCACATACCATTAGTGGAGTTCTCATATGACAACATCTATTAATCCATGATACATATGGCTCCATTTGAATCATTTTATGAGAATCCTTGTCATTTTCCCCTATTTTCAGAGGAAATTGGCGAGACATCACTTGATAAGCCAAGTATTGTCCCTAAGACATCAAATAAGATTCAGTTAATCAATAAAATCACAGATACAGGTCAAATTCATAATAAATCTTTTCTGGATCACCATTTATAGTCGTTGTTGTTCGAGGTGAGTGATCTTGTGTTCTTGATAACCTCTCAAATTCATGGAAATAATTTTTTTGGGAATCTTGGAACTTTATTCCTTTGATATATAGTCCCTTTTGAGATACTTGAATGGGTTTTTGAGGTAGAATATCATTTGACCTTTCCACCATGTTTCAGTTCAGTGCATAATGAGATTCATGTATCTCAATTGAAAAAGTATAACCCAAATATTGATCATGTGATTTTATGGGATCACTTTTACTTAGAGTTGGATCCTTTGTTAGTTCATATGCCTGTATAGATTATAGATAAGAAAGAGAAATAATTTCATGGGAAAAGTATTCGTATAGTGAAGGTTTTTTGATAGCATGCTCGGATTTAGGATGAAATGTGGGAAAAAGAAAAGGAAATGGCTGAGTAATGGCTCGAACACTTTCATAAAAATGGTGGTTTTTGTTGGGCGGAGAAAGAAAGGAAGTGATGGCAAGAGGGGGGGGGTGAATTGTTGGGCGGAGAAAGAAAGTGATGGAAAGAGGGGGGGTGAATTTCCTTTTAAAAAATGAATTAACAATTTAAAATCAAAGTGAAAGTGCAGCGGAAATAAATGAGGCAAAACACACAACTTGATAATGGAGTTCGGCCTAAAACCCGGCCTACGTCTCCACTCCCAACTCAACCGTTGAGAGATTTACTACCGCTTGCTTTTCAATGGTTTTAGCAAGAAACCCACTAGACTTTACAGGTAGTCTAGAACCTATTATAGCTTGCTTTTAAATGGTTATGCAAGAACCCACTTGCTTTCAATGGTTGAGCAAGAACCCACTGGCCTTCTTACAGGTGAAGGCTAGCTCAACTTTGTATCAAGCCTTTTAAAGGAAAGGCTTGACCAACCTCTTCACACCTTGAAGGTGGTGTGAGAACCCAAAAGAATGGATGAGAGAAAGAGGTGGGGTTTGTAGGCACAAACCCAAAATGATGCTCAAAATAAATAAAACAATGAAAAACTGTAATGGGGAAGTCTTGGGTGACAATGGATTGAAGGAGTTGATGAAGGGCGCTCCCAAGCTTCTTTGGTGGTGCTCCTTGGATGTGGAATTGGATTGGAGCAATTGGGGTTCCCTTGGAACAATCCGCCGGAGGTTCGCCAAATGATGGAAAATATGTCCTGTGGGCTTCCGTATATGTGTCTTCGGTTCCGGGGATTCAAGGTCCTTTATTTATAGAGGGGGAACCCTCATATGGCCGTTAGAGGCCTTTGGAGCCGTTGGAGAGGCTTTCGGAGCCGTTGGAGGCCAAGTGGACCAGCCTGGTCAAAGGCCCCACAGCTAGTTTGACTGGCTCCACCGGCTGACCGGTACAGAGTCACCAGTTGGCCGGTGTGTGCAAAATGGAGAGGCCTTCGGGCTCAGGCTCCACCGGCTGGCCGGTGAGGAGGCCACCGGTTGGCCGGTGCTCAGGCAGTATCAAATACTGTTCTGGCTGGGTGACACCGGCTGGCCGGTGCTGAGGCCACCGGTTGGCCGGTGAGGAGGCAGTATCTACCCCTTCTGTCTGGGTGCCACCGGCTGGCCGGTGCTGAGGCCACCGGTTGGCCGGTGCTGAGGCAGTGGCTCAGCCTTCTGCCCAGGGTCCATCAGCTGGCCGGTGGTGAAGCCACCGGTTGGCTGGTGGACTGAATTTCAGTCCATTTTGGCTTTTTGCCTTCTTGGACTTCTTGGCCCAATTCCTTGGCACCCTGAAATTATGCCTATCATCCAAAAACACTTAAAACAAGATTAGATAAATAAGAGGGTGATTGTGATCATGAAAATTAAACCACGAGGGGTTCGAGAGGTACAACAATCTCCCCATATTTTGATGATCACAATCACCAAAACAAACAATGTAAAAGACTTAAATGAAAGGCATGCTTTAAAAGATTTTTCCCCCAATCAATCAAGAATTTCTCCCCCTTTGTGATTATCAAAATAGCACGGGGCATAAAACTTGATTGAGGGAAAGAAAGATTTTAAACCAATTGAAATTTTTGAAATTTGAATTGAAAGTTTTGAATCAAAAATTGAATAACAGTTTTAATTGAAAGTTTTGAGTGAAAAATTGAATAACAATTGAGAATTAAAAAATTTGATACCAAGTGTTGAAATTGAAAGTTTGAATCGAAAATTTTGAAATTGAAATCAAAAGGGCTTAAACAATCCTAACTCCCCCTAAATAAAAACAAAAAATCACCAGGGAGAGGTTTTTGGAACCGAGACAAATTTTGGCCCGGTAAGACTCGCTAAAAGGGATTTTTCAATCCACACTTGTCTAGTGGCAGGTCTTCTCTTATAAAATTCATCGCTAAGGAAAATGGTTTTGGGCCTACCATACCGGGCATTTTTGCAATTGCACTCATAAATTAAGTGCCTGGGTTTTTTACAATAATTGCAAAATTTAAATTGGGAGCTCCCCCTTACAAAAATAGTGGGTTCATGGGAAGAGGAAGCTTGCTTGGAATAGCCAAGCCCTTCGGTGGTTCTAGATATGCGTTGGGAACCAAGTAATTTGGTTAAATTTTGTTCCCCTTGGGTGAACTTGGCAAGGGATTCCCTTAGGTCTTTGATTGTTGATTCCAATGATTCAACATCGGGAAGTTTTTGATTTTGAGGGACAACTCCTCCTTTTCTTTGAGAAGTTGTTCCTTTTCGGAAGTAAGTTTTTTGAAATTCTTTTTTAAAGAAACAAATTTGGAAGAAAGTTCGTGAAAACCTTCCTCCAATTGATCTCTAGCATGTTGGAGATCCTCATAAGACATGTGATTGAAAGAATTTGAAGAACTAGAGGATGAGGAGTCGGAATATGATACCTCATTACATGCCATTAGGCATTTGTTACCGTTGTCGCTCGAGGAGGAGGATGAGGATGTGGAGCTATCACTCCATGTGGCCTTGAAAGCCTTCTTCTTCTCCTTTTGTTTGGCCTTTTTCTTGTTGAGTGGGCAATCGGGCTTGAAATGGCCTTTCTCGCCACACCCATAGCATGTTACCTTGGGCTCAGATTTTTCGTCGTGTTTTCCTTTCGAGCCTTGCGGGATTTCTTCTTTTTGTGCTTCTTCATGAACTTGTGCATTTTGCGGGCAAGGTTCTCCATTTCGGAATCGCCGCTTGAAGAGGAAGACGATGAGGAGGAGGAGCTTTCTTCTTGTTGGACTTTGAAGGCGATGTTCTTTGGAACTTTGATCGGTTTGCCTTCCTTTTCAGCTTGCCTCCTCATGGTGATCTCTTAAGTCATGAGGGATCCGATGAGTTCTTCGACCGGCATGTTTTTGATGTCCTTTGCTTCTTGGATTGCCGTGACTTTCGGAGCCCATGAGCTTGGTAAGATCCAAAGGATCTTCTTGACCATCGTCTCTGCAGACACATCATCACCAAGGGACTTTCTCCCATTGCAAACATCAGTAAAACGCGTAAACATTTCAATTATATTTTCAGAAGGATGCATGGAAAAAGACTCAAAATCTTGACGGTACATGTCCAATCGAGTATCCTTAACTTTGTTGGTCCCCTCATGGGTAACCTCCAAAAGTTTCCAGATTTCGTGTGAGGAGGTGCATGTGGAAACTCGATTGAACTCATTACGATCAAGGCCGCAATGTAGAGCATTCATGGCTTTGCCATCAAGCTCGAAATTTTTAATATCGGCTTGGGTCCATTTGGATTCATCGGGAGAAGAGAGAGTGTAACCATGCATGACAATTCTATAAATAGGATAACCTATACTTCTAAGAAAAGTGGTCATGCGGGTTTTCCAATAGTTATAGTCGGTTCCATCAAAAAATAGAGCACGACCCAAAGAATATCCTTCGGGGGCGAAAGAGGTTGATGCCATCATAATGGATCTTAAATTTGAAACCGGTTAGGGTATTACTCAAATTTCCCTTTGATACCAATTGTTGGGCGGAGAAAGAAAGGAAGTGATGGCAAAAGGGGGGGTGAATTGCCTTTTAAAAAATGAATTAACAATTTAAAATCAAAGTGAAAGTGCAGCGGAAATAAATGAGTAAAAACACACAACTTGATAACGGACTTCGGCCTAAAACCCGGCCTACGTCTCCGCTCCCAACTCAACCGTTGAGAGATTTACTACCGCTTGCTTTTCAATGGTTTTAGCAAGAAACCCACTAGACTTTACAGGTAGTCTAGAACCTATTACAGCTTGATTTTAAATGGTTATGCAAGAACCCACTTGCTTTCAATGGTTGTGCAAGAACCCACTAGCCTTCTTACAGGTGAAGGCTAGCTCACCTTTGTCTCAAGCCTTTTAAAGGAAAGGCTTGACCAACCTCTTCACACCTTGAAGGTGGTGTGAGAACCCAAAAGAATGGATGAGAGAAAGAGGTGGGGTTTGTAGGCACAAACCCAAAATGATGCTCAAAATAAATAAAACAATGAAAAACCGTAATGGGGAAGTCTTGGGTGACAATGGATTGAAGGAGTTGATGAAGGGCGCTCCCAAGCTTCTTTGGTGGTGCTCCGTGGATGTGGAATTGGATTGGAGCAATTGGGGTTCCCTTGGAACAATCCGCCGGAGGTTCTCCAAATGATGGAAAATATGTCCCGTGGGCTTCCGTATATGTGTCTTCGGTTCCGGGGCTTCAAGGTCCTTTATTTATAGAGGGGGAACCCTCATATGGCCATTAGAGGACTTTGGAGCCGTTAGAGAGGCTTTCGGAGCCGTTGGAGGCCAAGTGGACCAGCCTGGTCAAAGGCCCAATGGCTAGTTTGACTGGCTCCACCGGCTGACCGGTACAGAGCCACCGGTTGGCCGGTGTGTGCAAAATGGAGAGGCCTTCGGGCTCAGGCTCCACCGGCTGGCCGGTGAGGAGGCCACTGGTTGGCCGGTGCTCAGGCAGTAGAAAATACTGTTCTGGCTGGGTGACACCGGCTGGCCGGTGCTGAGGCCACCGGTTGGCCGGTGAGGAGGCAGTAGCTACCCCTTCTATCTTGGTGCCACCGGCTGGCCGGTGCTGAGGCCACAGGTTGGCCGGTGGACTGAATTTCAGTCCATTTTGGCTTTTTGCCTTCTTGGCCTTCTTGTACCAATTCCTTGGCACCCTGAAATTATGCCTATCATCCAAAAACACTTAAAAAAAGATTAGATAAATAAGAGGGTGATTGTGATCATGAAAATTAAACCACGAGGGGTTCGAGAGGTACAACAGTTTTCATAATTATGGGGATGGAAAGGATAATGGTTGGGAGAATGTTGCACCCCTAGGTTTTTTAAAGTACCCATTAATTTTTTTATATTACCTGTGTGAAGTGTTTATGTGAATATTTGGAGGGTATTAAGGTCTTTTGGAATGTTTTTTCTGGATTTTTTTGGTACACTATTTGAACAGGGTTACTGGACACCATGCATGTTCTACAGAAAAATGTGCAAAGTGAGGTAGTGGGAACTATATAGGGGCACAATTAGGATAAAGTTTTGATAAAACCATGCTTCCACCCTTGAGTAACCATGAATTTGGAGACGGTGGTCTTGTACATGGTTATCCTAACTGTGAAACCAAACTACACACATCAAAAAGTTAGATTTGATTTTTTATCTAACATGGTTTTTCTTCTTAATGGATTTTGTTCTCTATTGTGACCCTATCTCTATTTACTTTGTTCCAAAATGTTGTTAAGACCTTTCAGATTCATCTGGGAGTAAATTATTCGAAATGTTTAGTGCTTTGAAGGTCGGATTTTTTTGGAAAGTCTCTATTTTTTATAGTTTTTCTTAAATCATTTCTTCTTCCCTCTCTCGGATTCACAATATCTTATCAAATGGGGATATATCTATGATATTTTGTGGCTAAAATGATGATATGTATCTATTTTGATGATGGTGAATGAGATCTATGGTGGGGTCTTGAAGATTAAATCCCGTTAAATTTAGTAATTCATGTCATTATTCATTTATACCAAATTTTTCAAGGTAGGTGGATTCAATTTGGACCCCTCTTATTAGAACATGAAGGCTTGGTTTCAAATTGTACGTATTTCTTGAAATTTATAGTGAAATTGTTTTTCAAATATTTTTAGAAATCACTTTTAGTGATGTTTTTTTGGAATTGTGGAATTTATATGAAAGGGATTTATTGAATGATTTTAAAATGATGATTTTAAAATAATTGATTGATTTTATTTATGGAAAAAGGATATGTTGAAAGGTTTTCAATAAAAATATTGTTTTCTTGAAATTATTTGGCTAAATATTGTTTCATTGTTTTTGAATAAATGTTTGGTGTGTGTTCACATGCATTTAGTAGGATAGGTACATGGAGATACCCCATTAAAAAAGAATGGGATGGATATGGGCATGAAGTTACCCCCATCAAAATGGTTCAGCAAGTGACATTTTGGTGAAAATATGACTCACTACTCGCAGGTATAGGGAGGTCTATGGTTTCATGCATGGTTGGATGTGTGGATATGAGGAATGGAATTAGTTATTCCAAAATTGGATTCGAGAAATGGTTTCAATGAATTTTTTGGTTGCTTTCCTTGTAAATTGTTTTTTTTTTTGGAAAATTGTTTTGGTATAACATTTTCTTTCATTGAAATGGATTAGATTTGATATATTTTTTTTTAAATTGTTTCATATAAATAATTATATTTAAATATGGTAAAGTGTTTTATCCTAGAGGCATGATTAGTGAATTAATTTGTGGAAAACCTACCGAGATTCATTACTCACCCCTTGCTTTGGCACTTCGGTGCATTTTCATATATTATTTATCAAGACATAGGTAAAGTGAAGGTATCTCATATTTATAGTAATGATTTGGAACAATTTGATCTTTTATTGTGAAGTTAGATATTGGGGAATGTTGGGAGTTATCGAAGTGGTATCTTTGGAGTCTTTGAGCTTTTTTGGTTTTGTCTGCCTCTTTATACTCAGGTATGGTTCACAGTTTTATGGTTGGTATTATAATGAGTTTTGTTTTACATTGGGATATAATACAGTATTATCATGAATTATATAGTGGTTTTTTTATGATTATATTGGTTTTTGTTGTTTTATTTAAAAGGGTAAATCATCCTCTAATTCTATTGAATCCCTTGGAATTTATTTCCAACCTTTGGTGTTTTGGGTTTGTCACACAAGGCCATGTAACATCCTACCACCTTCTCAAGATAATGAGGAGTGGTGGGATGTTAAATTTTTTCTAATATATAATAAATTGAGGAATCACTATAAGAGTTTGTAGAAACATATTTAGATTTAAAAGAAACTCCCTTTTTTTTTGATGAGTCATGCTCATTTTTGACCAATTCAAGCGTGTATTGTAATAGATATTCAATATTCAAATCAAGAAAGTATTTTGAAACATATTTTCCTTATTCAATGAATAATTTATTTCAATTACCCTTTATTATTAAGTCTAGAAGTATTATTTTAGTTATTAATTCATTCTTCAGGGTTTCCCTTTGTCTGACCATGCTGTTGATGATCATGTGGATCTATTGAACATCTGATTCACAATTTCTTAATTTGAAATTAGAAATTCTTGAAATTATTCCATTTGAATTACAATATTAGTTCTCTAAATTTTTTAAATTCTTTTATGATTGACTTTTAAAGTCCTCCAAATGTCAGAAGTATTTTTAAAAGAAGAAAAATGGGTATAAACACTTCTACTGTTAGAGAAGTTGAGATAATTCATGACTTTTTAATTCAAAACATATTTTATAGCATAATTTCCTAAAATAGTTTCATGTTTGACATTAGGTATATGATAAATTCTATCCATGATAGTACAGTATTCAATAGCTAAATTTTTGAAAAATAATACCATTTTTTTTATCCATAATCACATCCATTTAAATCAGGTGGTCTCAACATATTCAAGAATTTGATCTCTTAAGTTTATATCATTGAAATAGATATTTATTTATTATTGTGAAGGAATTGGGTTCAAGTAATCACATATAATTAATTATAATAAAATAGGTTTGTATCCTTAATATGGTCATCCTCTCATACCACTTTCTCGGTAAGATAATATGATGGAATAAGGACTAGAGGGGGGTGGGGGCTGAATAATACTTATATTAAAATTATCCATGTTATTGATTATTAATTACATAATTTTTCGGTTTAATATTTTTAAACAATTATTTATTAAAAGGAATAGAATATTTGACGTGTGAAGTGTGTATCTAGAAAATTAAAGAGAAAAATATAGGGAAATTTTATACTGATCCAGTCTAAACAACTTAATATAGTAGTCACACCCCAATCGATGGAGTATTAAATACATTATGAAAGAAAAAAATAGTATTACAGAAGAGAAATATAAACCCATATTTTTGCATGGGAGAAATCCCAACCCAATGATTTGTTGGGAGAAACCCAAAACCCACACACATTACCTTTTACAGGAGCAGACAAAAGCCCATGATTTCTACTAAGGGAATCCCCCACCAAATTATACTACCTGTTTGTTAGGTAAGAATAAACCTAGAGCTGAATTCTAGAAAGGAATCACAACCAAATACTACTTTTATAGGTGGTATAACCTATTGTATGAAATAAATAAGTGCAGAAAACTCTACCCATACCTAAATAATTAATAGAACAATTACTTAACCACTAAAGAGTTGTAGAAATGGTGATATAGATGAACCACATGATGTATCAACTTTAAATGGATTGTAATGATTATGTATGGGTGTTAAGAATAAGGTAAAATGTGTATCTTTAAGGTAAATTAATTCAATGAATATTTTTTCCTCCTTTGACTATTCATCGCAAAGGATGTAAACAGTTGAGAACATGATCACTTGATTGAGATATGAGTATAAATGAATGAAATCACTTATTATTGTTGTAAAATATCATGTACGATCATATGTAATAATTTTATCACTACCAAAAATAATTTATCCCTTTAAATAAAATTATATTCAGACTATAGAATTAAGAAAAAATTACTATAATAAAGGAAATTAAACTAGATTATCAGGGAGAGAGAGAGAGAAAGATATTATCTTTATATAAAACTCACTCAACTCCTGACCAATATTAAAAAAACTGAATAATAATCAAAAAAAATTCAAATAACCTATAAAATAATTTATACGGTCTCTATAATAATAGGCAAAAAATAAATCCCATGAAAATTTCATGTTTGAATTTGAAGTATAAAATTGAAAAACATTCTGTTAAAAGAAAACGGTAAATATAAAAAGAATATAAAAACATAATAAAAACAAATTAAAAATTTTAAAACATGTTTTAATGATATTATTATCAAATAATATTAATTTATAAATAATAATATTGAAAAAAACCACAGAAATTAATAAAAATGAATTTTTGAGTTTTAAGATGTATGTTTTACGTGTGAGAATAAAACAACCTTTGATCATCATAAAATCATTTTTAAATGAATTAAAAACACTTCTCATAGGTTATATAAAACTAATATGTATTTATAAAGTCATGTGAACAATATAAATATAAGTATTGAACAAGAAGTGAATCATTATATGAATGAAAACATAAAAAAGAGAAATTTTCCAATAGGATTAAACTACATAAAAGAATTTCACACATGATTTTTTCATATAAGAATTTTTTGAAATAATCATATTGAAAACAAAATGGATTTAATATTTAGAAAATTTTCACAAGGGATTCATGTAATCAAATTCATCATGTAGGTGATTTTCTCACAAATCCCAATTTCTCATGTAGGTGAATTACTCACATATCGATTCAGGGAAATTATAAACAAATTCATTTCTTAAACATAACACCTAAAATGTACATACTAAAAGGCTGAATAATCTCTGGTTCCTTCTAAATTATATTTATAAAATTTCATTATATTTATTAATATTCAATAATAACCTTAATTGGAAATCTATTTCTCATGTTATCATGAAAACCCGAAGAAAACAAGTTATCAAAATAGTAGAAATCATAAAGAAAACATAATGTTTATTAAGAACTAATTAAAGACATTATGTATATTTATTCACATGTTTATTAATTATAATTAAATGTATGATAGCTTTTAATATTTCTAACAAAAAAATTACTTTATTTTTTCTTCTGTAGCCCGAGATATGGAATAAATACATAGGAATGTTGAAAATTGAGAATTAGCAGCATAGATTCAGAAATGGCTATGTGATTTACCATTTGGATACTTGAATAACCATTTGGATATGTTTGAACAGTGAAATTCCTATAGGTAATCATTATAAAACACATATAATTGATATTTAAGGGTCCTAAATGAATTATTTATCCTAGTAACCCAAAATAAAACTTATAAAACATGTTATCAAAAATTAAAACAAGAAATAAAAATATATTTTAAGAAATGAAATATTATGATGTGATTAATATTAAGCATACTATAAAAAATTTACAATTATAATATATAATGTATACAAAATATTAAAACATGTAACTGGACAAAATTTAACATTTAATCTTAAGATGATATTCAGAAAAACAAATGAGGAGTTGTAATAAATCAAAACCAAAATACATTAAAGCACATGAAAAAAATAATAAAAATCTATGTATATATATAAATCATATATGTAATAAAATATATGAGTATATATAGAGATGGTAATACTATTTAGGACCTGAGGTGTATACCCAAATCGTCCATGGATAATCATTAGTGGTTCTATAATCCCCAGGAAATACATGCTTATAAAGGAAGTATAAAAAGGCCGCCAAGTATGAAAAACATAGACTGAATAAGAGCATGTTATTTTAATTAAAATTCATGTCAATTGATATAATTAAATTGAATACTAAGACCATCTAATTCATTTTATAAAATGGGAACCCATGTATCTCTCTAGGTATACTATAAAACCCATCACCTAAAGAGTTTGTCCAAGGAATTTTATATAAGGAACCCATGTATCACTAACAATATGGTATAAATTCAAAACCCTCTAAACCATCCAAGGTATTCCAAATAGTGAACTAGGTATCGATCATGTCATAGTATATTGGAATTTCTCTGTGACCCCTTTCAAGGTAATCCACTAGGGAACTATGTATTGCTCATGGGGTAACATAAAAGAATCCACTTGGTGATCCCATCCAAGGTGTTCTATGTAAGAACCCATGTATCACTCCTAGTGTGTTCAAATTCATTAATAAAATTCTAATTGTTATTCTTTACAATCCCATTAAAGGAATTATGAATTAGAACCCTCGTATCACTATCATAATGACATGGAGGATGATCATTGCTAGTGTTTAACCTATACCATTAAAAAATTAAATTAAGTCAATTGGGAAATTTAATATCATATGGATAATGAAAGAAATAAACAAGAAAATCTTGGGATAAAGTATATTATATACCATTACCTCTTTGTTCAATTTAAATTAAATTTCATTCAAAAATTCAAACATAACACAACTAATGTGGAGAGTTCCTTTTTTCAAGGTTTATGGATAATAGAACTTTAAGAATGGAAATCCAAAAGTGGTGTCTCAAATTGAGGTTGAAATCCTATAATGTTCAATTTAGGTTGCCAGAACTACCCCAAACAAGGTGTTATCATATAATTTAATTAATCTGACATTTAGGAATTGTTGGGTGGAATGTCCGACACACATCACAAAGGCTCATAACATCTACGTAGAGACTTTAGGGAAAAATAACTAGACCACCTACCTTAGTTTGGTAGAGATCTTCTCGCCCATTATAGGCCATTAACTCAGTCTAGAATGGGAAAATCAGAAAAATTCCCAAAAAATTGATCATATTATCTCATCTAGAAATAACATTCATGAGGGAGAGACAAAGAAATAAAGAATGTAAGAGGACTGAATAACTTAAATTTAGATATCCAATGTAATGAACAATGAAGGAAAAATGAACTATATAAGGGTTGGAGTTCAGAGCCTAGATTAAATCCAGGGGAGGGATTTCTACATAGGAGAGGAGGTGATGAAAGATTTTGTGAACGAAAAGGAGGGTTAAAACATTAATAAAGGTAGGAGAAATTTGAATTTCACCAATTTTTGAAGGATGCATGGTTTGGCCGCAGAGTTTAGATAAACCATTCACCAACCAATCACACCCACCTCCTAAGTGGGACTAATCATGTTGGATAGACACATAGTTTTGGAATAGCATGTTCAGCCCATGAACCCCTCTGAGGACCTTATATAACACCCCACATGGTTTACCAAAATAGTGTAGCCTTACGTACACAGTTAAAAAAACTATGTAGATCACTTGTTTTGGAATACATGTTTGATGGAAACATATTTTTTAAGAATAATTTGACTTTACTAAAAAAATGGATTATTATTTCCCAATATTTGATCAACACATTTTTATTGAGTCTGACCATAATATATATATATATATATATATATTTCATAATGTTGTTATTTATATTCATACCCAAAAATTCAACAACTTAGTTATATTTAATATATTTAAATTATAATATTTATTATTTTTTTATGCTTCTTGTTTCATGTCATATATTATGTTGAACATAATTTTTTTATTTTAAAATCTTAAGGTTTTAAATTTATTAATACTAAAATAAACACTCAGGGATACATTGTTAAATAATAATATACCAAAACCTTCATAACTAAAATGAAAAGTCTAAAAAACTCCATGTGATATACAAACTGCTTAATATGCCACCACTTCCATAGTCTCACTCCTAATCCACGGTCTACTACTAAATAATGATAACATTGATGGTAATTGGATGAAAAATCAATGTAAAACAAGGATACATACATTATAAGGTATGTATTTATGGTGTGAGATAATGATCAACACGATACCAATGTGATGCAAGTCCATTTTTAAGTCAAACTCAATAGGCTTTTTTGAAATAAAATTAAAAAAATACTTTATCTACCATTACATAAAAAAGAAAAAAAAGAGAAATTTTTAATCTTTTTCCTTCAAAACCATATTACTATATTGAATACATATCCATGGAGTGAGTAAATATAAATTAAATGAAATCACACATCAAATTTCATAAAACATATCACAATGTATATTAAATCACAATTTTAGATAACAAAGTTGATAACATAGAGATAATTTAGGGCCTCACAAAGCAATAACATCTGCTAACCTACAATGTGATCCAACAATAATAGACCTCATCATACTACCATTGTCATGGGATTTTTAGGATCATAAATAATCAATATAGAATAAGAATCCAATTATAATTATTAACCTATGATATTAAAAGAGATATTAAATAAAGAACATAAATAAAATTATTATACCTTTTATTAATTATGCCCTATCTCCCTCGAACTTGATGGAGTACACAAGATCATGTCTACCTAGAGATAACCAATACAATCCAAAAATTATAGAACTCAACTTACTACAATTGTGATGGGACTTACAGTATCATAAATAATCAATGTATAATAAGAATCCAATTTTATTTCATGATTTGTTATCTTAAAATCAATATGAAATGAATAACATAAATAAAATTATCACACCTTATATGCCCTATTCTTTATCTCTCTCAAACTTAATGGAGTACATTTTATCACGACTACATAGAGATAACCAATGTATTCCAACAGTCATAAACCTAAATGTACTAACATTGTGATGGGATTTTTAGGATCATAAATAATCAATATTGAATAAGAATCCAATTATATTTATTGATCTATTATCTTAAAATCAATATGAAATGAATAAAATAAAAAAATGATTATAACTTATTTGCACTGTGCCCCAGTTCTCCCAAAATATATACAGTACACTAGATCACGACTACCTAGAGCTAAACAATGAGATCTAATAGTCATAGAACTCAACTTACTACCATTGTTATGGGATTTTTAGGATCATAATTAATCAATATTGAATAAAAATCCACTTATATTTTTTGATCAATTATCTTACAAAAAATATGAAATTAAGAACATAAATAAAATTATTATAATTTATATGAATTATTCTCCATATCTATATAACTTGATAGTGTACACATGATAATGACTAAATAGAGATAACCAATGCGATCAAAAAGTCATAGACCTCAACATACTACCACTGTGATGTGAATTTTATTATCATAAATAATCAATATAGAATAAGAATCCAATTATATTTCTTGATCTATTATATCAAGATCAATAGAAATGAAGAACATAAATAAAATGATTATACCTTATAAGCAATGTCCTCTATATCTCTCGCAATTGATATAGTACACTTGATCATGACTACCTAGAGATAACCAATACGATCAAATAGTCATAGAACTCAACTTACTACCAGTGTGATGGTATTTATAGGATCATAAATAAAAAATATAGAATAAGAATCCAATTATATTTCTTGATCTGTTAGGTTAAAATAAATATGAAATGAATAACATAAATAAAATGATTATACCTTATATTCGTTGTACTCCATATCTCTGAAACTTGATGGTGTACACTTGATCATGACATCCTAGAGATAACCAAGGGAATCTCACCACTATATGGATGACACCGACCATTAGAATATGAATTTCTTAAGAGAGGATTCTTGAATTCTGATGTTGTGTTAGCACATTCACCTTGATGATAAATGGAGAGTAGTTCTAAAGGGATATTGGCTATATATAGTTCTTATCACCCCCACCAAAACAAATGGATCCCATATTATTTGAAATCTATTTTCTTTTAATGAAGGGAGTCGAGGGTTAACTGCCGAAATCTAAAACTGATATAATTGATGACAATTTATGTCCAATGGTGTGTTTATTATTTTTGAAAATTTTAATGTTTATAACAAAATATTCATTATAGAAATGAATCTACCCATTGATTTATAATTGAAATATACTATTTGGAAGAAGTGACAGCGGCCATGATCCCATATCATAAAACCATATCTATGATACAAGTCGTATTAATATAAAATGAAATAACTCAAGATATATAGTAAAATATAATAAACACATTTAGGAAATTTATAATAATCTCTCATTTACACTAAAATAACATAAGGACTTTATGTAAAAAAATTCAAATCTTGGTGAATCCTTTTAAACTCTTTTGGATATGATTTATCTAATTATATTTAATTTCGAAAAAATTGTTTTTCCAAAATTTAATCCTTATTAAAAATATAATTTTGGGAACCTGTGAGTCTTTATAGAATTATTTTTTAAAAAAATATTGATTTCATTAATCAATGAGAAGAGTGGCCTCTAGTGAAACAATAGTATTATTCACGTTATAAAGGGGTCTGGCATGATCTGAATCAAACATAATCATATCACCTTCTAAACATTTCCACTTTAAGGTGTATCATAAAAATCATATAAATTCCTATTTAATCCCATTTTACATGAAATTGAGTGACCAATAGACATGGAACATATCAATATTGTATAAGCCAACACATAAATTCCAGATTATTGGAAACAAACCAACCAGTTTGAATGAATACAAATCATGTCATTCATCCAAGTAGATTACCACATCATATGTAACTTAACTAAATATTTTTATTAATTTACTTAGTATAATTCAATCAAGTGAAAATATTTATTTTTCTATCATAAATGTGGAATGATATCATCTTGGTAATACTCCAATTAATGAAATGACCATAGAATCACCCAATCACTATAGATTACCAAGGCTCAAGGCTTGTGTAATAATGGTATCCAAGTATGAAGGTTACCATACTAAGTATCTCACCAAACTCATTTAATAGATATTTATATTATTTCAACAACAGTAGGTATATCAACGATTCTATGAAATTGTATGTGATATACTTTGGAAGGTCATTCTATATAATAATTCTTGACTTATTTCCTTATAGTTTCATTCTTTCTACATCATACACAAAAATTGGTATCAAGTATAATATAATACTTATACTAACATTATCATATCATTACAACACATAGTACCCCATGATGAGCATCATTTAGGGATAACTGAAAATCATAATTTTTGGGGATATTATCATCCCTCTATTCCTGTAATACAAATGTAACACACCAGAATGAATGATGAATAGAGATATTTATTATAAAATAATCATACATTTTATGACCATTAATTCCAATATCTCATATATCTTATACCAAGAGATCCAATATCTAATTTATGTGTGTTCTGTGCTAATGAGTGTTTTACGATGCCTACTCCACTAGTGCCCCTCCTAGTCCAATAGTTAGGATGAGGATGACCCTTGAAACACACCTCTAAAAGGCTATATGGACGCGACTAGAACCAAGTGTATATTTGAATATTATGGGATGAATTTCCATCTATAAATATCCCAAGAAGAGTGATAATAATCATCAGTAAACTCCATAGAACATAAATGAAATAATAAAATTACTGAACTCACAAATGTTGCAACATGGACCTAATTAAAAAACAACCTCAAAAAAAAATCAAGATCCCTAAACTAAATTCCAAATATTTGGATCCACCTTAGCTTGCAGAATAGAAAGACCCCATTCTCTCTAAAAAAATCCTCTAAAACAACTCAAAAAACACCATATATGTGAAGACACTTTGAAGAAATAATTAGGATAATAACTCAATATTAAACAATATCCATATAAAATTAGTGTGCTTGGAAATATATGTGTTGGAATACTATGTAATACAAAGCTGGTACATAAGAATAAGATTAAACAACCCTAACAGAAAATATCAAAATCACCATTTTCTATATGTAACACATATAACCTACCAAATGATAGAGGTTTTCCATATCATAAGAAAGATATTCAACTAAACTATTATAAATAAGAGTGATTCCCAATATCTCGAACTACTTAATCCATCTATATTTCCTTCAATCTTCCTACTCACATTGTAGCATCATCATTGATAAAACATCATAAATAATAGAATAATAAATTTTAATAAACTAGGTCCATTGAAATATAACTCTATATTCTCCTACATGTAATCTAGGGTCCATCTATTTTAAACCAGTCACTAGTTGTTAGGAGTACCCATCACCAATTAAATAGGAAGAAAGGAACATAAAAAACATAAGCTTCCTCCATTTCCATTACCTCAGCCTCATATCATGCACCCCATGTAGCCATCCCAACCACCTGTATTTTCCAACAAAAAACCTATCTTCATCCCAGTACATCCCATTACCTGTATAAACTAAGCCATAAGATCAACAAAAATAATCATATAAAATATCATGCAACAAAATCAACACAAAATGAAAATATATTATTTAATAACTTGGTAGTATAAAGAAATAAGCATAAAAATATGTTTATGAATTCGAATTAAAATAAGGAAAATAAATAGAATAAATGTATCAATAAACATCACAAGATGTCAAATCCATTACAAATATAAAAACGAAACACACATTTATCACTTTATTTACATAGATCATCATCCGTTCATTTTTTCATCCTATATACTGTGATGACTATTTAGTATTCATAAAGTATACTACCAAAATTTTTATCATAAATATTTAATTTATATAGAATATGCATCTGTATTTATTTAAATAATTTAAATAATTTAAATTCATATTAAAGTGAAGGAGAATTTTGGTCGTAATAGCTAATCGACCATGAGGAAAACTGATTTCAAAGCCGATAAGTGATCACAAGAACAACCATATAACTAAGAGGAAATCATCCTTAATATTGTGGATCAATAATAATAATAAATAATTGACCTTAATGAAAACTAAAAAACATTAAGGATTGATTGAAATAGATACCTATAGATCACAAAGGATCAACTTTGATAATAGATTGACCACATAAACAACCAACATACCATAAGTATCAACCATGAGAAGAACCTATCTATTATAAAGGATTGATTGTGCTGATTGACCAACCATATTATTCGATAGAAATAAGAAACGATAAAAAATGAAGGGAAAACTTGTCTAATTGATAGATTGAATAAACAATATACCAACCGTGAGGTTTAACCATAAGAAGAACGTATCTTTTATAAAAAATTGATCATGTTGACTGATTTACTATATAGATCAACCACATTAAGGGAATATTGAATATGAAGGATAAAACCTAAAGGGGATGGATCAACCTTAAGAATAACCTATCAGTTGTGAAATATTGATTGTAACACCCCAAGATTTTACAAGAGGAACATCATCCTCAATAAAATATATGACATGAAACACCATGCTTAGAAGAGAATATAACACAACATGATTTTAGAATATTTTTTTAAAATCAATTTAATTTCATAGACAACATTCATAACATGTACCACTTATTATTAAAGGAATGATACACTCTTTTAAAATATTATTATATAAACATGACTAGTATAACATATCTGTTATGTTGGTTGGTATGAATATGATTAACTAAATTATGAAAATTATATGGTATACTCATGTATAAAATAAATTAAAAGGTTATTCTTTAATTAGAAATAAAGTTGGAACCATTTGAAAGAAAATTACATGTTTTCTAGAAAACTGTATTGTTCTAAAAGGTATTTTAGTCATTATTTTCACACATAATTTAACTTCTTACCTTCTAATCTATTAGAAAACAATAACCTCACTCATGTATAATTATGGACTACCACCTCCATGAAGCAATGCACACCTTTTTTCATTTTATTTTTACATGGATGGTAATACTATGTAATTTATTAATATAAATTAAATATATGACATAAATTGATTATAAATTGGTGACATAGTATTTATTTTACTTTTATTCCATCCGTCCATAAAAATGGAAACATTGTTCATGCATAGGAACAAATTACCATCTCTATGAATGATATAATCCATTTTATATCTCTAACTTATATAAATTAATATAATTATATAATATGTATATATATATATGTGACATTTAAATCATGTTTAACATTCTACAGATGATGGAACAATGATCAACGTAAGAGGACTGGAGTTACTAAACAAAAACATGCATTGAAAACAAAGAAATTATCAAATAAAAAAAATTATTTTTACAAATAAATTTCAATAAAAATTTGATTAAATAATATAAGAAAATAATAAATGATATGAATGGTATTTTAAAATGTATAACCCTAAATTTATGATATAAATATTAAATTATAAGGATGCATTTTTTTAACAGGGTCGAATATAACTCTCTAAGATTTTAAATGAGGAGTATCATCTTAAAAATCAAATATGAAATGAAGAAACAAGCATAGATAAGAATATAACACAAATTATTTTAAAAAAAAATCAATTTAAGTATATTCAATTTTATCAATAGCTTTCATAACAAGTAACATTAGGTTGAAACAAAATGAGATACTCTATTAAAATATTGTTATATGAACATGACCATTATAACATAACAATTAAGTTGGTGGGTATGAATAAGAAAAAATAAATAATTGAAATTATTTGGTTTACAGATTTATAAAATAAATTCAACAGTTATATATTTATTATATATAAAATAGGAACAAGTTGAAAGAAAAATAAATGTTTTTTTGAAAAACTTTATTTTTATAAAATGTGGTATAGTTGTGTTTGGAAAACATAATATATAATTAATATTTACAAATTTTAGAAAATTTATTTTACGAAATAAATTAAAAAAAAATTAAAACTAATTTCAAAAATTATCTTCTGGTGAATTATTGGAATTTTTATGAAAAATACTAATTTATTTGCATAATAGTGAAATATTTTGATATTTATTGAAAATTCCCTTATCATTTCTATGATTAAAAAAGATAAATTAATGTTAAAATTTGTTTTTAAGTAAAAATAGATAAATTATATTTCAATTTAACTATTTTATGTCATTTTAATTAATTTAAAATTGAATTATGATATAAATACATTTTAATTTTTTGAATGCCTTTCTTTTGAAAACCCGTTTTTTACACACCTGTATGTTTAATTTTAAATTTATTTTTTCCAATTATGTGGATTTAATTTGAAAAAATGGATTCCATATTTATAATCATCATAATTTATATAATATAATTAGGTCAAATTAATTTTTGACCATAATGAAATTGAAAATAGTAAAATTTAATTATCGTGGTTAAAGTAAAAACAGGTTTACCATGGGGTTAAACTAAGAGTAATAGTACTAAAATGAAATTAATACTTTTATAAAACCCATGTTATGGAAATATTTAGTACATATCACCTATAATGATCGATAATAACCAATTTTGGGTATTTGGGAATGATAAAAATATGTGTATGACTTTATATATTAAAAAATTCTATATCTGCCATCTTCGCCACTTATAAAAGGCCACCTTCTCTGCTCCACACATCAAATTTCCAAAACGATTTTTTCCATTGATACTACCCCAAATTTATTCATTATTTCCTTTCTGACATCCAAGAGGTATTGTTTTTATTATTAATCCATTATACGAAGGATTTAGGTGTAAACCTAAAGAGAATATCTAAAGAAGAGGTAAAATTATTAAACGTATGAATTTGTTTTATTTCTTCTTCCATATCCATAAAATAATATTATAATATTATAATATTATATAAAAATTATAATATTTAGATTTAGATTTTATAATATTAATTTTATTACCTAGATCGATCTCCACTTCCATGAAATGAGAAAGAGAACAGTCGATTAGGTGTACATTGGACTACAACCTCACAAAACAATACAATTCATTGTCCACCACCACCTTTAAAGCCTGGATATAATGATTGATTTTTCATATTTGTATTATATTATACTTATGGAATTTTTATATCCTATATAACTTCTTACTTATCATTTTTATGGGGATTTGATAATGTCAGTTGTTTTTTTAGTGGACTACAACCTCACAAAGTGATGTGCTTCATTTTTTTCTGATGACTTATATGGATGGTAGTAAGGGTAAAATTAATGAATATATGTTAAATTTATGAACTAACCATACATAAGTAAATATAATATCACACATAGTTTCTTACATTCTAAATTTTTGGAAATCAATAACATCATCCGTGCATACCAACAGACAACCGCCTCTACAAAGCGGTGTGAATAGTTTTCATTTTATTTTGAAGTGGATGGTAATAAGGATATATCTAATTAATATAAATTACATTTATGAAATTATAATTTTTATTTAATGTTTAATTTCAATTTATTTTTCTTCCATTCCATCTATCAAGAAAAATGGAAACAACATTCTATGGAAGGTGTAATCCATTTTCTACAACTAAATTTTATAGATTACTATAATTACATATATAATTAATATATATGATATTTAAATCATGGTTAAAAATCTTAAGATATTTGAACCATGATAAAATTAAAAGGACCTAAATTAAGAAACCAACAAATATATGAAAACTGAAGCAATTATCAAGTGAAATAATGATTTTAACAAAGAAATGTTAATAAACTGGTGATAAAATACTATAACTAAATAAAATATAGCTTGGAATATATGATTAATTTTTTTTAATTTATGTATAATAAACTTATATTTATTATAAAAGAGTTTCTAAGTCATATGAAGAAAATTAGACCTGCGTTAAGGATTTCTCATCTCACTTTCACATCTGTGTGACACAATCCACTTCACTACATATTTATTTTGTACGGTGTATATGTTTCCCATTTGATTTTCTAAATCCTGAATTAATTTATCTTCCTGGTATTCAATGTTTTGTTTGATTTTATTTCTTTTATACGGTTTATAATTAAGAACTTACCAAAGTGGTATGGTTTTATTTCATAATCTTATCATTACCCCAGATTATTTATGTTTAGGTGTACCTTGGTGGAATTATTTGAGATTTATTAAACATAATATATTTTATTATAATATGGTTTTCAGGAACTTTTTCAAGTGAAAATACCATTTTACTCTTTTTTATTTAAAATTATTATGAAAATGTTTTAAATAAAAATTGACTTTATTTATCTCTTCATTCAAAAATACATTTTCATAAAAATACATGTTTTATAAAAATGATTTTAAAATTTTAAAAATGATTTATTAAATAAAATTTTACCCATTTTGACTTGTCACAAATTTTTTGAAAGGAAACTTCATGTCATTTTAAAAATAAGGTCTATTTGGCGTTTATAGAAAATGTAAATGAAATCTTTGATTCAATGTTTGAAACATGAATAAAATTTCTCAAAGTCATGAACCCACAATATTTTAAGGATTCCTTTATAATTTTAAAAGGTTATTTTGAAATATAATTATTTTAATTTTTTAAAATATTTAGTTTTAAAAATAATTTCAAATTAAAAAGGTTATTTTCCTAAAAAATGTTTTCAGGACATTTTTTTTGTTATTTATATTCATCAATGAGATCAATCTTCTATTTTACTTATGATAAAATGGGGATATGTTATATCAATACAATAATTATTATTTCCCTAAATGATATATGATCAGTTTTAAATGGGATTTCAATTTTGTTACCATTAACCATTTTAATTTGGATGGTTTTTGATTATGTTTATTTATTAGGGGCAAGTATGATCTCTTTATTTGTTCATTTTTTTTTAAAAATGTTTATGTTGATTATGTTTCACCCCCTTCATATATGGAATTAATTTTAATTTTTAAGTGATGTGTGGGGCCCAAAATTACCTCTCCCTTTTATGCATCGGTAAGTGTCATTAGAAAAATTAGTTGGCCAAATGAAATGGGTTTTACCCATTATTTTATACTATCTAGTGAAAGTTATTGAAAGTGTGTTTTAGATGCCCAAAATTGTGAATTCCCTCATTATGAGATCAATTATAATGTCCAGGTAACTATTTTACTAGTTAGAATATTGATGGATAAGTTTTAATCATGTGATTATGAATATGAATTTATTTGATCATCAATAATTCCTACCATATTATGCTAAAGATGTTGTTTAAATTGAACATGTTATAGTTATTTAGCTTTCCATATTGATTATGATTATTTATTCATGATATATTCCACTATATACATATCATTACTTAGAGTCTAAGATCACCCATTTCATATGTTTTATTTTCCATAGGATACTAGGAAGTTTTTTGTGATTGACATGTAGGGATATGCTAAAAAGAAATATGGCATTATAAAATAAAACACTTTTTATTTTAAATATTTTCAATTTTAATATCAATTTCAAGTATGTTTAATGTTCAAAATGACTAATAAACCATTTGGTCCTTCATTATGTGATTACTTGTATCTTATGCTCATTTAATAATGCAACCACCGACTCTGGGATATGGGGGTTGGGGTCTTTATAGTTGGTATTAGTTGATGTTGAGTAAAAACTTTGGGAACGATAATTACGAAAACATTGATTAGGGAACATAACCATATGATATAAAATGGGGATAATTATAAAATAATATCAAAATAGTATTGGTAAGGTTGATATTATATGGTTATTCCAAGAAATATATCCCATTCGGGATACTATTAGCAGACGTGGTTCTAGAATATATGTTCATAGGGGTAATAACTCTTAAAAAGGTGCATTAGGCTTAACTCGAGCATTAACTAGTACATGAAAATGGGTATTAATATACATTTTGTTTGGCTCTAATGAGAGATATACTTGGTTTCATTAACATTTTATTTATAAAAATTTATTTAGGATTTGAAAAAAATAATTATTTAGAAAGATTCCCAAAGAAACCATGTTTATGATTATGAGATTTTCCTTGCACAAATTTTTCAATTTATTTTAAGTGTTTCAATACTTTAGGATTATACATTATGATACATAATGTTATGATCTGATCTAGTTTATTCCTTTTTTTAATGGAGCCAAACTAAATGAAATTGATCAATATTAATATGTGTAATCCAAAGAGTAAGAATAATCATTTTCTAGATGGGATTAATATAGTCATTCAAAGGGAACTAGTGTCCCAAATATTCCATCATATAATGCCTTAATATCAAGTGTTATCCAAAATGAGAAATAATTATCTATAAATTATGTATTTTTAAGGGTAAACAGATACAAATAGTATAGAAGAGAATAAATGGATATGGTGATGAAGGGAAATAAGAGTTATTTCACATGAGATAATTATGGAAAGAAAAACCCATGTACTTTCTTAAATAGAATGTAATATTTCATCATTTTTTGCAGCAAAATTCCACCAGGGACATGAATTTACGGGTAATAAAGAAAAAATTTATGTTCATTTTTCAACTATAAGGATATGGGGCACTATAAAAATTAATTATCTAAGCATTAAGTGAATATAACTCTAAATTAACTAAGAGACCAAGGTCAAGATTATGATATTACTACAGATAACGAGGGTTGATGAATGTTTTTATTCTCAAATTTAATTATTATGTTATAGGAGTATAATATTAATAATATTATGTCTATAATAATTACAAAATTTATAAGTATTTTACTGAAATACTTTTCCATTAAAGACTTTGCAGAATATATTGAATGGTACTGATGACCAGATAAAGTGATTTAGTGGCAATTCAAACTTATTGAAAAATACACGATTAAGGGTAGATAATACATAATACATTCCTAATGATGAGATAATAAAGGTAAACATATTTTTATGATATATTAATTATTACCTTGAATTGGTTAGTGATTTTAGGGTTTATGTTATCTCTGCTAGAGTTTACTGAATTTTTGTAATTATAGAATAAATTTGACAGTTAGATATTTTTTAAGGAATAATTATAAAAATAAAATTTAAATATATGCATGTTTTTATTAAGGTTTTATGGTGATAAAGGTATTCATATATCATGCATGTAATATTAAGAGACCCTTTATGTTGTCTGGGGAATATAATTTTTATTTAGTAACCTTCCATATAATGTTTTGGACTATAAATTTGGTCAGCAATATTTTGAATGAATCTAAGAGTTAACTATTTATGAAATGAATTAATTTGAGCTTTGGGAGTTGTTGGATAACTCCAAATGATCAATTTTGTCTTGGATTTTTGACTCTTTTATGGATCCTATGATAGTTTAAAAGTTATTTTTAGTTCTTCACGAATAAAAAAATTATTTCCTATATAAATTTATTGGAGTATAAAATGAATTACTTATTGATCAAATACCAAAGACGGATGCAATTGTTCTTAAAACGTTAGTAAATAATTATATTTTTTTGGATTTCTCTTTCCTGATAGTAAAATAATTCCTCAAATTTAGGAAAAGAATATTGAAACAAAAAATAGTATCATTGTCACATAATATTCCATGAATAAATTGGTATTATAAATAAACACATATTTATTTTTTCTAGTTACTTAACTTTCAATTAATCATTCAATTTCTTGGGATCATTGATCTCTATCACTCTATAATTATTTATATTTCCCTTCTATGTCCATATATTCAGTTACCACTAATGTTATCCTACTTGGAAACCTTATTATGTTTCATTCTAGATGAACTTTGTGATTATATTTATATATTATCAAGAGGATGTTTTATTAACCCTTTTTATGATGTGGGTTTCCAAAAACAAGTATCTTAAAATTTCAAACCATTAATTTCTAAAATCAAGATTAAATTATGAGGGTACAATTTATTCAAATGGTAGAATTTAATTCCCCAAGATATTAAAAGAGAAACATAATTTTAGATGGTTTATTTGAAATTAAAAAAAATATTAGAGTACATCATACCTATATTTTAAAATATATTCATCTAAAATGAATTCAATTTCACCAATAGCTTGCATAACATGCAACATCGGGTTTAAACGGAATGGGATACACTGTTAAAATATTTCTATATAAACATGAACATTATAACCTAGCTATTAAGTAGGTTTATAAGAATAAGACAAAAAAATTATGAAAAATAGATGGTGTAAGAACTTTTAAATAAATTAAATTTTTATATATTGAATTGAAATAAAATAGGAACCATTTGAAAGAAAAAAAAGTTTTAGGTAAAACAATATTTTTTTAAAAGAGGTTTAGTCCATTTTTATGAACTTTATTTACAATTATTTTTACCAAATTTAGAAAATTTAAATTAGAAAATAAAATTCATATTTTAAATATAATATTCAAAATTGTCTTTGGGTGAATTGTTGGGATTGTCCTAAAAATATTAATTGTTTTGATGAATAATTAAAATTCAAATATTTATTAAAAACTATATTATCATTTAAATGATTTAAAAAGTTAAATTAAACTTTTAATTTTTTAGGGAAATATTAGTTATGTTATATTTAAATTTAAATAATTTAGTTAATTTTAGTAACTTTAATATTTAATTTTGATATAAAAACTTTTTAATCTTTTCAATATTTTTTGGAAAACACAATTTTTTGATGTGTTTGTTTGCTTAATTTAATGTTTAATTCTGCCACTTATGTGGAGTAAAATTTTATAAAATGGGTTAAATGTTTTTAATAATCATAATTTATATTATATTATATTTTTAACATAACTTTTAACCACAATTAATAGCGAAATAACAAAAAATTAATTATTATTGTTATTGTAAAAACATGTTTACTAGGGGGTTAAACATATAATATAAGATTTTAAATGACCTAGAAACATTTAAAACATACTTTTAATGGAACGTTTTAGACCTTATACCATTAATGTTTGATAAGGACCCATTTCTTATCCTTTTGGTTTTATAAAAATGTGGGTATCACTTTATCTTTTCAAAACTTCCATTCCTGTCGTCTGCCCCACTAATAAAATGCCTCCACATATCCTCCCCCATTTAAACTTGTAGAACCATATATTTGTGTCAATAAATACCCAAATATATTAATTTCTTACCTCAACACATCCTATATGTATTAGTTTTATCATGAATCCCTCTTATGAAGGATTTAGTTAAAAATCTAAATAGGATCTCTGAAGTAGAGGTAAAATTATTAAACATGTGTATTTATTTTATTTCTTATTACACTTCCTTAAATTCATATTAAAATATGATAGTAGAAAAAACCAGTATAACTTATATATTATGATGTTATTATGTTAAGAAATTAATCCAAATCCCTCTCCACTTCTAACAAATGGGAAACAAAACTGTCGATCATGTGTACAATGGAATACCACCTCCCAAACTGCTTTAATTCGTTTTCTATGACCACCTTTAAATGATGGATATAATTATATATTTAACATATTTATAAAAAATTTATTAAATTATTATTTTTATGTAATTTTTATATCACATATCTTTTACTACTTACAATTCCATGGGGGATATGATAATGTCGCTCGTGTGTACGATGGGCAACCGCCTCTGAAAGCGATGTGATTAATTTTTCATTTATGCTTTACATAGAAGGTAGTAAGGAAAAGGTTAATTAATATTTGTTATATTTTTTAACTAAAAATATTTATGGATATATAATATCACTTCTAACTTCTTACCTTTAAATCCATTGGAAAACATCAACGTCACTCGTGCATACATGTGGACAACCACAACCAAAAAAGTGATGTGAAATTTTTTTCATTTTATTTTTCATTGATGGTAATAAGGATGTATTTTATTAATAATATATATATATATATGAAAAAAATTATATGTTAATTAATATTTATTTTCCTTCAATTCCATCCATCGATAAAAATTGAAACAACATTCATGAGTACATACGTCTTACCGTCTCCCTCAACAGTGTAGTCCATTTTTATATCTATATTTATATATTAATGTAATTTTATATTTAATGAATATATAATATATTTAAATAATTTATAACATTCCATATATGATTCAACCATTATCAAAGTCAAAGGTTATAAATTACCAAACCAAAACATATAGAGACATGAAGAAATTATCACTAGAAACAGTGATATTAGCAAAGATATGTAAATAAAAAATGTGATTGATGACTATAAATAAATAATATATGATATGAAATATTTTATTATGGTTCTATAATATATTTACGATAAATTTATATTTTTTATATAGTATGTTTGAACATGTATGAAGGAAATCTGACCTGAGGTAAGGGTTTCTCATCTCACTTTTACTTCTGTGATACATAAGCCATATTCAAAGCATATTTATTTTTTGTGGTGAATATAATTCCAATATTATATTTTTTACAATGAATTAATTTGTATTCGAGGTATTTAATGTTTCATTTGAAGTTATTTATTACATGGTAATTATGATTCAGCGGTTACCAAAGTGGGAATGGTTAATTTCAAAATATCATTATTACTCAGAATGTTTTGTTTAAGTATCCCATGGGGAAATTATTTCATATTTATTAAAGTAAATATATCTAAAAATACTATAGTTAATAACTAATCTTTTCAAGTAATTGTACCATTTCTCCCTCTTTGTAACATAAAATTACTAAGAAAAAGTTTTAAAGAAAATCTAACTTTATTTATCTCTTCGGTTGAAAATACCTATTCATACAAAACCATGCTTTCTAAAATGGTTTTCATAAATATTTTTTACATTTTAAAAATTATTTATTAAATAATTATTTTACTTTTTATGAATTCTTAAACATTTTTTTGAATGTAATATTCATTTTGTTTTCAAAATAATTCTTATTTTGATTTTACAAAAAATGTGAAAACAAATCATTGGTTTTATGTTAACAAAATGAATGGAATTTGTTGATGTCATGAACACTCAATATGTAAAATATTAATTTATAAGTTTCAATGGTTATTTTTAATGAAATTATTATAATAAATATTTTAAATATTAGTTTTAAAATTAATTTCAATGTAAAAAGGTTATTTTTCTCAAAAATGTTTTAATGAATTATTTAGGTTATTTCTACTCATTAATGACATCATGAATTTTTTGAACATGTGATAAATTGGGTATATATGGTATTAATACCATACATATTATTTCTTAGTATGATTTACAATCCCTTTTATTGGGGATTTATAGTTTTATTACCATTAACTATTTTACTCTAGATGATTTTTGAGTATGTTTATTGATTGTTGTACGTATTAACATTCCATATGTTAGTTTTTCAATATAGATGTTTATGTTGATTCTGTTTCACCCCATTAAAATAAGGAATGCATTTTAATTATTATGTTATGGGTGTGTTTTAAAATTTTATATCCCCTAGATGCATTGGCAGGTCTCATGAGACAAATCAGTTGGCCAAATTAAATCGGGTTTTACCTGTAACAACACGAACTGTTCTAAATACAATTTCCCATTATGTTTTTATTAAATATGTTAGTATGTAATATGGTTATAAAATTACATGAAACCCTTTGGTTTCATTATATCCTTTCATATTTAAAGGAATTGTAAACATCATTATAGTTTATAATATAGTCATAGAATAGTGAACATATGTTTAGTACAAATATAAGGTTTTAAAAAATCTAATTAGAATAGAAAAATAAAATGATGACCAAAACATTTAGTATCATACAATATGAATCCCATTTATCAGAGACTACGCGGGAGAAATAATTTCTAGGATCTTCCCTCAACTTAGCCCAAGTTGAGATACAACAATTTTAGTATGAGAGAAACCGTTTATGGGAGCAGTTCAAGCTCATTGAGATCATTTCCCAAAACATGTATGTCAAACTACCCCATGAAAGTCTCTCTATAGAATACCTTAATCTAAGGGAATTTCATGTTGTATTAAAGGGATATTTATAAATACCATAGAAATATGAGTATGTACATTATTTGTTATAAAATAATGAATATATTTTTATAATATTATTGTTAATTTATAAACGATTTTTATTTTTATACAATAAAACAAAAATATTATTTTTGGTTAATTTAATTAAGGAAATAATTTTGTTGAATTAATGGAATTTTGAAATATTTCTTTTATAAAATATTAATGTTAAATATTTTTTGTTAAATATAAATGATTATATGATTTTTATGAAGTCAAATATAAATTTTGTAAGGGATGAAAAACTGTTACTGTCAAAAAACACATCATTTCTCCATAAATATCAACTGTTATTTTAAAAGTTTAAATAAAAAATATTTAGAAACTTATTTAGATACAATTAATATTATCTTTGTAACAAAAACATCAAAATTAATAAAAAATGGTGTTTTCATAATTTTCTGAGACAATCAAAATTTCTAGTAAACTTTTAATACGATATACATATACGATGGGTATTATAACTTAATAATGTCCAAAAAGTGATGTAATAAATACTATAAAGGGTATCCTTGAGATTTTTTTTTAATTTAATATAATTTTAATTTATGTTTATTTGATTCATTATATAAATCCTTTGTGAATCCTCCAAAATGATTAATATATTTCAATGTTTTAAAATCATTTATTTATTAATATAACTCACTTCCATATAATAACAGGTAATATTTTCTTAGTTTCGTCCCTTTCACTTATAAAATGATGAAAAACACTCCAATTTTGAATAAATCAAGGGAAAAACCATTGTAATTTTTTTGTTTTTGGTTATTTTATTATATAGATTTCAAAACCTATGTTTGAGAAATAATAAAGAATTCTCCTCTCATTTCATATATAAACCCCCCAAGCACCCATTTATCTTCACTCAAAATCCTTGTATCATGTCCATAATCTTCCCTAACATCTCTATAGTCCTCCCAAGGATCCTAAAGCGCTCAAGAAGTTCCTCCAAATCATTTGTATTTACACACAAAATTAAGGAATCCTCACATTCGTTTATTTATTCATGTTTCTTTATTATTGTGTGCCTTCTATTTCTAATTAACAATGTTGGGACATGTCATTCCATGTCCCTATTAGTTCCCATTTGATGTAAAAATTATTATAGACCTCTTTCACTTCCATCAACCTATTTTATGAATTTTTAAGTGATGTTATTATGCAGATGAAATTTCACCACGATTTTCTATTCCAAAAGAATTGTGTAGTGAATACCATACCTATTTCATATCAATGTTGTTAACCTTTATACACTCATAAATATTTTAATTTTTTCTTAAATTTATTTATTACACTCTAATTTATTTTATAATGAAATATTATGATGAATGATTTCATATTGTTTGATCTATGTAGAACACTTAAGCATAAGAATGAAATGAATGTGATGGGTTCACCCAGAATTATATAGTGCTTTAATGCATTGGGTAATTTTTAGTATCTTGAGACTCCATGTCGGAAAATTGAATAAACCTAATTCAATTTTGGGAATTTTTTATTCTCATGATGTCTTGGTAGTTATCCTTGACCTTTGTTTAGGATGCAGTGTTTTAAGTTGTTTCCAAATTTCCCATGTTGCATTTATGATTATCATGCTATATCATGTCTCATTCTTCATGTTTATGATTCATACTCTTTTTATGCCCCATTGATATTCCTATTTTATAACCTGTAATTTTCTCATTATGTTATTCAATTTTTATTCCCTTACTGGTATTTACAGCTCCCCCCTTTATTATGTACGTCCCCTGGTTATCCCATGGAGATTTAAGTGCAAGACTGTTAAGGAAGTTTTCAATAAAGATGATATTTTTCTATTTTAAATTGTTATGTAATGTACCTAATTAAAAATTAATCTAGACTCCTCAGTCATTTAGGTTTTATTAAGGGTGACCTTATATAAAAAATCATAAAATAACATGTAATAATGAGAAGGGTTGTTATAGTCGGTATGATAGGAAAAGTTTAGTTATTTTTGGGATTAAGATTAGAAAACTAAAGAGAAATACTTTTGGATTAGTCTAAGTATAAGAAAACAACCCTATATTATGGTATGCATATATTAAATGTTTTATCAATCAAATAAATCCTTCTCTGGATACTACAAGTGAATATGGATCTGGCCAATATGTACATAGGAGTAAAACCTGAAAACACTATGTTGGGCTCGACATGACCAGAAACTGGTGTCAGAAAACAAGCCTTGCGACATACCTAGTTTTGACACTCCCAAGGGATATTCTTTGGTAAAATCATAAGATCATCACAAACCATTATTAATGGAACAAGATATTTTTATAAGAGTCTTTGTTAGGAAATAGATCATGGATAACATATATTGAATCCTAGAAATGCCTATGTTAAGGGAATACATGTAATATATAAGTTATATATTTAATTTCATTGGATTAACTTCTATGTTTTTAATATATTAAAAATAATCATCCTTATTTTTCCCATTATTCAAGGTAATGAATAAAAATAGTAGGAATCAGGTAAGAAATAAATGTGAAAGGTAATGTGATGACTACCCCAATTAGATTCCCAACCCAATTGGAGTAGGAAATGAGAACATTGTAACAATAACCTTCTAGATGAATCATGTTATAAATAAAATCTTGGATCTGATGGAGTACCCAAATCTCTCTAAGAAATAAAAAATTTCAATTGAGAGCTGTATCCATTAAGGCCCCTAACGTTCAACGGATCATCTGACCCCTTATTCCTAAAACAATGTAACAAATACCTTTAAAATATCATGTCTATCGTTGAATTTTCTGGGAAAGAGAAGTTTATATTGTCTATTTATTGTATGGAGTGATAAACTAACAAGTTTTCGACATTAATAAAAAATATGAATCCCAAGAAATATATTGAAGTGTTGGAGTGGAATGAATTCCATAAAATATTTTTTGTTAAATACTTTCTTATTAATCTTTGTTTTGAAATGGAAATGAATTCCTTTAAACTAAATAAAATAGGTGATGAATCTTTCGGGGTGTATGAGGAAAACATCACAAGACATGAATGATACAACTCTATATTTTTCAACCCAAAATGAATGGTTGACCGCTTCTTTGGTGGGATACTACATAGTCTACAAAAACCCCTGCTGATCTGTGACTTTGATAACTATGAAGAAATTTTGTGATGTTCCATCAAATTTGAAATAAAGATCAGATAACATCAAAGGTATAATAGGGATAAGAAGGGGAAAGTATATTTTAATTATAGATGACCAATTGAGAAATGTAACTATACTAAGAAATTTGAAAATCCCACTCGTGAATGGTGAAGAAATAAGAACCCAAAAAATTTCTTAATGATGATGAAGAAATTATTTTGGTCCATTAAGGAAGGGAAAATAGATAGCGATTTCCAATCAGATAAACCCACCAATTTTATAGAGGAAATTAATTATCTTGTCATCCCTCAGTGCATTGTTTATTGATATAACTATAAGGAATCATGGAACTTCTCAAACCAATGTAGTAAGCCATGGGTTTTCAAAGAAAACCAACAACATTTAAGGTAACAAGGGTGAGATTTTTCTTTCAAACCCATATAGGTGGAACCTCAAAATGATATGGTGATGGGTATACTAGTTATTCATTCAATGATAGAAAAATTACTTTTTGAGTATGGTTCCATTAATTCCTTCATATCATGAAATTTTAGAAAAACTTATTGTGCCCAAGTGATTGAATTTGTTGTCAATAACCTATCAATGTGTGCCAACTGATGAATTAGATCTTGAAGAATGATGAAGATTGAAGAATGATGATTGAAGCATCATTAAATTAGACGATTGTAGAGCTGATCTTTAGTTCAAAGACCTTGTATCAACTGAATACGATGTCACAACATTTAATTATGTCTATAATTTACTCTTAATGCATGAGGAAATTTAAAGATGATCCAACCTCATCTATGAGTGGATCAAAGAAGTACATTGAAGATCAAGTGATTTGTGATTAATAGTTTATGAAGATTCTTGGGAATTTAATCTCCTAATGGAAGAAGAATAAGAGATGTTGAAGAAGATATTTGGAGTTCTTAAGAAGATGAAGAGGAGAAGATGAAGAGGAGATAAAATTGGTTGGTTATATTACTTGATATTACTTGCTTCAAACCAAGTACTAAAAAGAAATCCAACCATTGGGCCAGCCTTAGGGCCTCAACCCAAGGCACATGTGGTATTGAGGTCACCACGCCCATGGGGAAACCTCATGGGACAGCCTAATGAGGCCGGGGCCATGTATAAGCCCAAGAAACGCGGTGGTGAAACCCACGCAGTGTGGGCGCCAATGGCGCGCCCGTGGACAGGAGGCAGAGTGGGTGCTTAAGCGCGCCCGCAAGAGAACCAGTGTGGGGCGGCACCGGAGGGGGAGAGAAGTTATCTGGTGTAAGGGCGGTGTGATTTGTTTGTTAAACTGTGAGAAAACCATATCTAGTTTTAATGTGGGATGACTTTTTAATAACGCGGAGCCGATCTGCGTTGTCCATCCGATCTGTGTGTAATCGCGCCCGTTCATCTCATCCTCCACGCCACGATATAATCATGGACTTCCACGTTCATTAAACGTGGATCCAACATCGTTGGGGTTGTCTTAAACCTCCCGCCAGCTGAGGGACATCCCGCAATGCCTCCCACGAACCAGAGCCACCCGAGCAAGGGAGATGGTGATCCCAGCCACCTCTGATGAAGATAGGACCTCCATTGTGTTCGTCTCCTCATCACGAACACATGCATGCATTAAAAGTCGCATTCATGCAACGAGATAAAAAATTCGAACCTGGCCGAAGAAAACGTAGTTGCGAGGAAACGTCAGAATGCTCGAAGAATTTGGGGAACTAATATGCATGCGTTCTTAAACGAATGCACGTTAGGATCATGCTATAATGAATAATTCAGCTGTTTAAAAGGAAACAACCGAGATTTAATCCTATCTTTTATCCCGCGTTCCAAAATTTGAAGCCGTAGATCTCAGGGATTCAAAGCCCGATATTCATGTTTGATTCATGGATTTTGAATGCACTCCTCGCCTATAAAAGAAGGATCTCAAACCATGAAAAGGATGCTGATCACTTGAGAAGAGGTCCCATGAAGCTTCGTGCAATGCGAAGGAAGAATTCTCGCGCCCGAGCGCGATAGTAAAGTCCGAAGCCACCCGAGGCTCCGAGGGAACCTTTCGCACAACCCCTGCGTGAAAGAAGGAGGACAGGGCCACCCTACTCGTTCCCTTTTCACGGTAGGAAGAGGCTGACCGATGCGACAACTGCGCGCCCTCTATGCACCCAGACTTACGCGGTAGGAGGAAGCTGTCGTGCCACTTGCACGGAAGAAGGAGCTGCCACCACCCTACGTTCCGGCTGCTCCCGCACCCTGCGTTCCTATTGCACCCAAGCACCCTATGCGGTAGAAGTCAGGAGAAGTCCGCACACTGGCACACCTTCCTTTGAATTGTGTTTGATTTAAGTGAAGGCCACACACCTTGTGAGTGTGTGTGCGGATGAGTAAGGCCACACCCAATCATTTGGGTTGTAAGGGTGTGTGCAAAAGTGAAGAAGGAAGAATTTCATGTATGTACATGCATTCATGTTGAATAAAAAGTATTGGTGAGCAAGACCAACAAGTTCTCCTGGAGTCTGATGAAGTTACTTGAAGAATTGAACAACACATTTGAAGAAGAGAAGTGAAGTTGTGAAGAATAAGATGTAGTGAATTTGGGGGGTTTAACCAACTTGTTATTAGGGGGTATAAACAATTACCCTGTGAACATCTTTGGAATAGTAAAGAATCCGTGTTGGGGAGTGTAACCAACACGATAAGGAGTAGGACTTTGTACTGAACCTTGTAAATCTCTGTGTTTTGTACTTTCATTATCACTGCATCACCAAAAGAGTATATCTATGCCTTAACCAACCATAGAGGTTGAATTGATCATTCAAAGGGATCAATTCTTAAAAAGAAATAGTTATCACTGATTCACCCCTCCCCTCTGAGTGATCACAACTGATCCAAGTATTTCAATTGGTATCAGAGGGAGGTTACCTCTATTAGGATCTACTTCTGAGAAGATGGACAATATGAATTCTGTTAATAGTAGGGGTGTTCATACATTCTATGGTATGAATTTCCACAGCTGGAAGAATCAGATGTTACCCTACCTTCTATCTCTCGACCATGAAGTTAGAGATGTAGCCTTATTTGGATTCCCTCCTCTTGCTAATGAAGCTGCTATGACACTTGATGAGAAAAGAAATATGGAAGTTGATGGTAAAGCTCCAAATTCCATCCTTATGTCTCTCTCAAAAAAGGTATATACAAAAGTCATGGGACTCAAGAATGCTAATGAAATTTGGGACAAATTGTAAAGCATTTATGAAGGCAACATGAAAGTCAAGAAAGCCAAATTACAAATTTGGAGAAGCAACTTTGAAGATACTTAGATGGGAGAAGAATAAAATATTGATATTGATTTTACAAGTATCAATGAAATTGTCAGTAACATTCTGGGCTTTGGAGAAAAGTTAGAGGACTCAACTATTGTTAAAAAACTAATGACAAACATTCCTGATAGGTTTGACCCCAAAGTCTCAGCATTAGAGGACATAGATTATCTCTCCCTTGATGAACTACACAACATTCTCATTTCATATGAAATGAGGAAGATCCCAGTATTCAAGAAGAAGATAAAAGATGATATGGCTTTCGACGCCATGAGACAACTCATGATAAGAGATGACGAAGTCTTAGAATCAAGTGAATCTGACAATTAAGCAAAGGATGAAGATTTCAACAAAATTATTTCTCTTTTATCAAAAAGGTTTGGAAAAGATAAATTCAAGGGAAAAGGGAAATTACCACAGAGGTGTTTCAATTGCAATAACATCGGACACTTTGCTGTTAACTGTCCCAAGAAGAGATTTAGTGCTCCAAAAATTGAATAAGAAAAATCACAAAAGAAGAAATGGAGTAGGAACCCAAGATAAGGAACCGGATTTGGTGCTAGAAAGAGAAGGTTCATTCCAGGTGAAAGAAGAAGCTATGTGAGCAAAGAGGAAGAATCAGACTCCACATCAGCCAGTCAATCAGAAGAAGAAACAAATTTTATGGCTCATATGAAAAAAGGGTTCGACACCTGCAGTAGTGACGATAATGAAAGTGAATGAATAGATCTTGAACACATGTTGAAAAATGAATTAGAGTCTTGCCTTGAGCAAAAAAAAATAAACTCAAGAAAGAGAATAAATTGTTGCAAAAGGAAACCAAAAGGATGACTGGGGAGTTGGAAGAATGTATGTAGAAAGAGACATTGTACATTGATGAAATCAAGAGACACAAACTAAAGATAGCTGAGCTGGAAAATATAGAAAAAGATCTTGAAGAGAAACTTCACCTCAAAGAAGAAGAGCAATCAGTGACACAATCCAATTGGATTGAATAATAGAGTAGCTTGACAAAGTTGAGAGAAGACATTAACAAGGATGTTGAGTTCAAGGCATAATCATCTCATACTGGTGCTCAGAGGCAGGTTAACTCACCACTAAGTAAATCTCAAAATACATCTGTTATCTCTAACAATGCAGGTTCAAAGATAAAATTGAGACAAACAGGGAATAAAAAAACTTTTGAAAAATCATCTTCAATGGAAGAAAGGAAATCCCCAGGAAGTACTACTCAAATCTTGGACCGAAAATTACAACATGACTCCTATTAGCGGAGAAGGTCAAGGTTTAGAGGCTACTGATGGTGTTGTGGAGTGTTTGGACACAAAGCCTATGCATGCTGGTATAAAATGTCTCTTCCAAATATGAGGCATGAGTCAAGGGGGAGATATCCTGAAACCAAGAGTGTATTACAGAAAGCATCAAAACTTCCAATTCAGAACAAATTTGATTGCCTGGGTGAAGCTTGTGAAAGATGTGACCAAAAAGGTCATAGAGATGATAAATGTATAATTGTTCTTCCTGAACAAAGAGTTAAAGACATGAAAGGAAAAGGCATTCAGCAACCCAATGAAGAAATCACATGCTTTGCTGAAGTTTCTCTAAAAGCCTGCAGTAAAACCAAGTCATGGATTCTTGATAGTGGATGCTCATCACACATGACTGGTGATACAAAAATTCTTAGCAACATAGATAGTCATGAGGGAGGAACCGTGATGTTTGGAAATTATTTTTCTCTAAAAATCAAGGGAGTTGGAAAGGTAATGATTGAAACAACAAATCTAAAATCCAATGATGTGTTATTTGTTGAAGGATTAAAGCACAACCTGCTGAGTGTAAGCCAATTATGTTATGAGGGACATGAGGTGTTGTTCAAGAATGATTCATGCATCATCAAGAGCTCAAAGGATGGAAAAAGCATCACTCAAGGAAGAAGAACCATTGGCAATCTATTTCAAATTGGTGAGCCCATAAATTCTTGTTATCTTAGTTCTAAGGATGAAAACAACCTCTGGCACATAAGACTTGGCCATATTGGTCAAAGGAGTATGAGTAAAATTATGAAGTAAAATATTGTACAAGATCTACCTAAATTAAAGAGAGAAAGAGATGAAATTTGTGAAACATGTGAGAAGGGAAAACTGACCCATAGTCCACACAAAGGAGTAGATATCATGTCTACTAGGCCTCTTGAACTCATCCATACAGACATATGTGGACCGATGAGACAAAAGTCTACAAGAGGAGATCTCAATTTTATAACCTTTATTGATGATTACACTCGGATGACCAACATCATGTTCATGAAAAACATGTCAGAAGCAATCACAATGTTCAAAAATTTCAGAAGGCAGGCTGAGAAAGAACTAGGACTCTGTATCAAGAAAGTGAGATCAGACAATGGAAAAGAATACACTTGTGATGCTTCTGAAAGCTATCTAGTCAAGCACGGAATCAAGAATCAATACAGTAAACCATAAACACCACAACAGAATGGAGTGGTTGAAATAAATAATCGAAGCACAGTCGAAATGGGGATGACTATGTTTGCTGAACATAATATCTCTATGTTTTTCTCAAGAGAAGCAGTATGCACAACCATACACATACAAAATAGATGTCTCCTAAGGCCAGAAACACAAACGGTATCCTATGAAATGCGGTTTAACAGAAAACCAACAGTTTAATACTTCAGAGTCTTTGGCAGTCCTTGCATCATCAAGATTAAAAACATTAATCTAGGAAAGTTTGAGTAAAGAGAAGAAGAAGGAATCTTTATGGGTTACCTACCTAATGGAAAAGGCTACAGATGCTGGAATAAGAGGTTGAACAAAATGATTGACTGCCGTGATGTCAGAATAATTGAAAACAACACCAAACTAGGCACTGTATATAATGATAACTCAAAGAATGACACAACCGTGGAACAGAAGAATGAAGAATTAACTAAGCCAATACCAACTGCTGGTGAGATCAACTCTGAACACACCAGTGATGAAGATGAAGTTAATGAAAATAGTTGAAGGAGATACAAAAAATTGAAAAAACATGTCGACATAGAAAATGTCCTTGGTGACCCAAAGTCCTCAGTAAGAACCAAAATAAGATTAAGATTAGAAGATCAGAATGCACTAGTTTCTCAACTTGAACCTCATACAGTGGATGAAGCAGTTGATCATGAAGAATCGATACAAGCTATGCATGAGGAACTCAATAAAATAGAAAAGAACCCCACTTGGGATCTGGTACCAAGGCCCAAAAATAAAAATGTTATTGGGACAAAGTGGGTTTTCAGAAATAAACTCAATGAAAAGGGGGAAGTATCCAGAAATAAGGCCAGACTCGTATGCAAAGGGTAATCACAAATGGAAGGAACTGACTTTGAATAAACCTTTTCACCAATTGAAAGACTGTAAACTATCATAATTTTCTTAGCAGTTGGAACACACATGCAGTACAAGGTTTATCAGATGGATGTGAAATCTGCATTCCTAAACGGAGATCTTGAAGAAGAGGTGTATATAGAACAACCAGAGGGATTTGTGCTGTAAAAATATGGTAGTACGGTATGCAGATTGAGAAAAGCATTGTATGGATTGAAGTAGGCCCCTAGAGCATGGTACTGTAAATTGGATGGTTGTCTTAAGAACATAAAGTTTGTCAAAGGAACAGTTGACAGTAATCTCTATGTCAGATAAATTACCACTGGTACTCTCATAGTCATTATCTGGGTGGATGATATTATTTTTGCTGGTGACAAGGATGGACTATGTGATGAATTTTCTAAGTGGATGAAGAGGACCTTTGAAATGTCCTTTCTTGGTTAAATGAAATATTTTCTAGGATTTCAGGTGGAACAAAGACAAAAATCAACATTTCTTTCACAAGAAAAGTATGCAAGGGACTTAGTGAAAAGGTTAGGAATAGAGAATGCAAAGGAGGTATCAACACCCATTTTTTTGGAGCCTAGTTATGAAAGGATAAAGAAGGAAAAAATGTTGATCAAAAAGAGTTAAGGAAAATTATTGGCAGTCTTATTTATCTCACGGCTTCAAGGCCAGATATAACATATGCAGTGACTTTGTGTGCCAGATTTCAAAGTGACCCAAAATAATCTCACTTATCAGCAGCTAAAAGAATTTTGAGATATGTGAAAGGAACCCTCAACTACGGGATCTTATACAAACACAGTACAAACATAAAGTTTTTGGGATTCACAGATTCTGATTGGGTTGTTGATTGTACTAATAGAAGATCCACATCTGGTGGAACCTTCTTTCTGGGAGAAGGATGTGTTAGTTGGTACAACAAGAAACAAAATTCTGTAACGTTGAGCACAACCGAAGCAGAATATGTGGCAGCTACACTTGCATGTACACAGATGATTTGGATGCAGGTGCAGCTAGCAGATTTGAGAATTAAAACTGAAAAACCATTTAGGATCTTATGTGATAATCAAAGTGTGATTGGATTGTCTAAAAATCATATACAACACTCCAGATCCAATCACATTGATATAAAATATCATTTCATCAAAGAAAGGGTTTCTAGTGGAGACATCATGCTAGACTACACTTATACTCAAGATCAGGTGGTGAATATTTTAACCAAAGCTATTCCTACAGAAAGATTTGTTGAGCTAAGGCTGAAACTTCATGTTCAGACTTCTCCTCTCACATGAGGAAGAAAAATTTCCCTCCTTATTCCCTAAATTTATATGTTTTTGTAATAATGTGCAGGGAATTGAAGGAGATGAGTGCATCCCTTGAGGGGGAGCATTGGTTGTTGAAGTTGTGCAGGGTCAAGCGGTTATGCATTTTGGGTATGACATACCATTAATCCCTTTTCATTTGTTGGCCAATAAGGGGGAGAAATCATTGGCACACACATTGTGAAGAAGGAATAATTGCATGTGTGTACATGAATGCATGTTGAATAAAAAGTATTGGTGAGAAAGACCAATAAGTTCTCCTGGAGTCTGTTGAAGCAACTTGAATAATTGAACAACACATTTGAAGAAGAGAAGTGAATTTATGAAGAATAAGATGCAGTGGAGTTGGGGGGTTTAACCAACTTGTAATTTGGGGGTATAACCAATTACCGTGTGAATATCTTTTGTCATAGTGAAGAATCTATATTGGGGAGTGTAACCAACATGGAAAGGAGTAGGTATATGTACCAAACCTTGTAAATCTCTGTGTTTTGTGCTTTCATTATCACTGCATAACCTAAATATTAGATCTAGGCCTTAACTAGCCACAGAGGTTGAATTGATCATTAAAAGGGAACAATTCTTAAAAATAAAAAGTTATCACTGATTCACACCTCCCCTCTCAGGGATCACAACTAATCCATGCATTTAAAATTTATTCAAACACCACCACAAATCATGGCTGTAGAGCTGTCAGTGAAAATGAAAAATTGGGAAATTATTTCATCATAAGTATATAACTCCTCCCATGTAAAACTTTAAGGGTTGAACATACCAATAAATGATTTCATAATCCATTTTGTGGAATTTTATGTAATTATAGGTATGGATTAACTTTCCCTATATAGAGCTAGCATAAATTGACACAAGAATGAAGTCACTCTCCATATCATGAATCAACCCGAGATTTTGTATGAGTGTAAGGTGGAGGATTAATCTTCATTAGAAACAACTTGTTAAGTATGGATATTATTTCCCTAAGAGAAATGATATTTATCACAAATGATGGAGTCTAAGGAAAGAATCATCCTTGAAGACATGCCCACTATGAGGGAATATGTTGATGTATTTCCCAAAGAGTTTCTTGGTCTTCATCCTAGCTGAGATGTTGAGTTTTCGATCAAGTTTATACCTATATAATTACAATTATACATGAATTCGTATATAATAGTGGTTATGGAACCTGAGGAGCTGAATAAAAAATTATAGGAAAATATGGATAAAGGGTTTATAATCCCATGTTCCTAACCATGGGGTGAACTAGTTCTCTTCTTCAAGAAGAAGGGTGGGTTAATGCGCCATTGAATATATTATCGTATGCTCAACTATACCATGATAAAGAATAATTATCTTCTACATGGATTGATGACTTGTTGGATCATTTACGTGGGGAAAAATACTTCTCCAAGGGGGATCTATGGTTTGGATATTACTATGTAAGGGTGAAAAAGGATATCCTCAAAAATACATTTCGTACAAGGTATGAGCACTATGAGTTTATAGTAGTTTCATTCCGATTCACTAATTCTCAAAAAATCAGGATGGACATGATGAAAATATAATTTATAGATTCCCTTAAAAAAATTTTCATAGAATTTATAGATCATATTCTTATATTCTTTAAAACAAAGGAGAAGTATGAGGAGAATCAGAGTACTATGCTAAAGACCTTACTGAAGAAAAATATTTATGCCATGTACATAAAATTTTAGTTAGGGTTGAAGGAGGTATCATTATTTTAGAACATCATCACAAGAAATGGGATATCAGTGGACCCTTGAAGAAAAAGAAGAAATTGGAGGATTAACGATGCCAACATCTGTGATATATATCAGTAGTTTCCTTGTATTAGATGTGTGATATCGTTGATTTGTCATAAATATCTCACCATTTAAGACCATTAAACCAAGATCACTTAGAATGGAGACAAGTTTTCTTGGAATGATTAATGCGAAGAGATCTCCAAAGAGTTGAAAAGGAGGATTATAACTACCCCAATTCTCACACTACCCACAAGTAAAGAACATTTTGTATTATTCTGCAATACATTGAAGAAAGGATTGGGTTGTGTGTTAATGAGAAACTGTAGAGTGGTAGCCTATGCTTTATGTCTATTAAATGTTCAAAAAAATAACTACCCAATCTATTATCTAGATTTAGATATGTTGATCTTCTCTTTTAAAATATCTTGGAATTATCTCTTTGAGGAGAATTATGAAATTTATAAAGATAAAAGAATCCTCATGTATATATTCAAAAACAAAGAGATTAATATGAACCAACAAATATGGATACAAATGACCAAGGACTATGACTACTCAATTTACTAACATCATGGGAAATAGAAGATAGTGATATTTTCTCTAAGTAGAAATGAGTCAGTAATTTTATCTGTGATGTGAATTGAGAAGGATCCAATATTATTAGACTTGAATACGAAGGGCATGGGAACCATTGATGAAAGATAATAATCAATCCTTTCACAAATAATTTCTCAACCATCTCTTTGGGCAATGATAAATGGTGCTCAAAGATTTTATCTGGGAATTTATCAAGCTATACGAAAAGGGAAATCCTTGAAGATCAATGTTAATAAAGAAGGTGTTATATGATTTGGGTGAAGACCATGTGAACCATCAAATCATGAGTTAAATAAAGATATTTTGGATGATGTACAAAGATCATCCTTCTCTATCCATCCTTGAAGCACAAAACTTTATTGAGATATCTGAGAACACTATTTTTGGGGCATTTTGAAGAAGGAAATCATGAAATATACATCAATATTTTAAGTACGTTAGCAAGTGATGGTTGAAATAAAAACATCTAAGGTGATGACGAAACCATTAACCATGCCTACATGCAAATGTGGAAACATCACCATGGACTTTATCACCAGACTTTTGAAGACTTCTAGGGGAAACAATGCTATATGGGTTGTGGTGTATCATCTTACAAAGACTTTACACTTCATTGCGTTTCAAGAGGACTTTTTACTAGATCAACTTGCAGACACACACACACAGATATATATATTTATATATATCAAATAAGTGTTGATATTTCATGATGTACCATTATCTATTGTATCCAATTAAGATTCTATATTCCCCATCATGTTCTGGAAAGTTGTACAACAAGATCTAAACATTGAGATGAACCTTAGTACGACCTATCATCCTCAAACTTATGGACAATATTAGTGATCTATTTATAAAATAGAATACATTTTGAGAGCATATTTTTTGGATTTCAATAGATTATAGGATCAAAATATTCCTCCGGTCAATTTCTCATTCAATAATAGTTTCCACTCTATCATCCAAATGAATCTCTCTGATGCCCTTTATGGGAAGAGGTGCAGAACAGCTACATGCTGGGATGAAGTTGGGGAACAAAATCTTATGGGACCTAAAATGGTCGAGGTAATCGTTAAAAAGGTCTAGACCGTTATGTAGAACATCAATGATACTCAGAGTTCAAAAAAGAGTTATGTTGTTAATCATTTGTGAGACCTATTGTTTGATGTAGGAGACATTGTTTTCCTCTACATATCTCCATGGATTAAATTCATGAGATTTGGAAAGAAGGAAAATCTGATTTCAAGATAACTCATCCCCTTTTAGATCCTTGATCACATCATATCAGTGGAATATTGACTAACACTCCCCCCAAACAAATCTCACATATATAATGTATTCCATGTATCCCTATTGAGGAATTACATAACACACCGCTCACATGTACTAAATCCATATTTGTTACCATTGGATAATTACCTTTCCTATAATTAAAATACAATGAAGATATTATATCCTAGATACATAGTTCTATGAAATAAGGCAATGAATCTGGTTAAAGTGTTGTGAAAAACCAAAAGTTTGAACAAGAGATGTGGGAACTGGACGAATTGATGAAACATAATTACCACTATCTTTCTTAGTGTGGGAAATAAAAATTTTGATGGTGAAATTTTATACGGGGGAATATTGTAAGAACCCGGACTGTTATAAATAAAATTTTTCATTTTTAAAATTAAAACTCTCATTATGAAATATGGTTTTAGAAAACACAATATCTCATTTGCTTTTATTATATACCATCATATTTTAAATTTCATTAATTATATTATCATTGATAATATATTCATTTGATAGTGATCATATGAATAGTATAAATATATGTTTAATAAAATAAAATTGACATAGACAACAGAAGTGATGGCCTCAAACAGTATGATTATACCCTATGATGACCATTTATTGGAGCTTCCAAGGGAGATAGAATATCTGGGATTTTCCCTTGACCAATTCCAAGACTAGATCCATTAACTTAAGCCTGAGTGAAACCATTTATATAAGTTTTTATAGCTCATCTAAATATCATATCAAACCATCTACGTCCAACCACCCCATAAAAGTCTCACCATTTCAAACCTAACTCTTATGGAATTTTCTAGTATATGAAGTGGTTATGTATCAAGACCCAATAAATATGAGTATGTACATTATTATTTATAGAATAATGAAAATATTTGCGTCATATTATTGTTATATTATAAATTATTTTAATTTTTATATAATAAAAAATAGTATTTTTGGTTAATATTCAAGTACAATTAAGAAATATATATTGTTGAATTAATGGATTTTGGAAATTAATATTATTTTAGTAATATATTTTTATTAAATAATGTTTATCAATGTTAAATGATCATATAATTTTGATGTAGTCAAATGTAATTTTTATAAGGGTTCAAAAATTATTATGGTAAAATAACACAACATTTCTCAATAAATGTTAATTCTTATTTTAAAAGTGAAAATAAAAATATATTAAAAATTAGTTAGAAAAAATTTATATTATATTTGGAATCATAACATCTAAATTATCTAATGTTTAATTTTTCATAATTTTCTGAGATAGTCAAATTTTTGTGTAAAAATTAAATATGGAATAAATATATAGTGTTTATTATGACATCATAATGACCCAAAAGTGATGTAATAAATAATATAAAGGGTATGGACGACCAAATCAATCTTTTTTTACTTATTTTTTTTATTAGATTAATTTTATAAAGCCTTTGTTAATCCACCAAAACAATTAATATATTTTAAGGTTTTAAAATCATTTCTATAAGAGTACAACTCAATTCCACATAAGAAATGGTATTATTTTGTTATGCTCAGAAATATTACATATAAAATAATTAAAACCAATCCCATTTCAAATAAACCTTGTGAAAAACCCATGGTAATATTTGTGGTTCTGATATTTTATTATATAAAGTGAAAAACCTAAGTTTGAGAAATAATAAAAAATATCCTCTCATTACCTGTATAAACCCACAAAATATACCATTTATCATCACTCAAAATTCTTAGATGATGTCCTTAATATTCCATCCCCTCTATAGAGTATTTCCAAGGTTCCCTAATCTCTCAATAATCTCATCCTAAGCAATTGGAGTCACACACTCTTGTAAGGGATCCTCACATTCACTTCTTTATTCAAGTTTCCTTATTATCTTATTACTTCTAGTTCCAATTAATAATGTATGTACATGTAATTAAATGAACCTATTACCTAAAATTTCGTGTAAAATTTATGATATAACCCTTTCTCTCTCATCAACCAATTTTGCTAATTTTATGTGATGCCGTTATGCTGTCAAAATTTCACCATAGTTTTCCATTCCAAAATAGTTGTATAGTGAATACCATACCCATTTACTATCAAGGGTATTCAAATTTATAAACTTATTATCATTTTAATTGGGACATTAATATATTTATTCCACACTCCTAGATTATATAATTAAATATTATGATAAATAAATCCATGTTGTATGATCTATGTGGTACACTTAAGCATGAGAATGAAATGAAGGTGACATGTTTGCTTGGAATTGTATGACGCTCCAATGAATTGGGCAATGATTAGTCTCATAAGACTTCATGTTTGGATATAGAGTAAAACTGATTCATTTATGTGAATTTTTCATCATTATGTATTGGATAATAGCTTTGACCTAGGTTTATGATGTAGTGTTTTAAGTTGTTGCCAGAGTTCCCATGTTTCCTTTATGATCATCATGCTATATAATATATCATTGTTCATTTTGATGATTACTACCCTTTTTATCCACTATTAATATTCATATTTTCTAATATGTTTTATTCTCTTCATGTTATTCCATTTTTATTCCCCTTCTAGGATTTACATGTCACCCATTTCTTATGTTCGTTCCCGGGTTATCCCATGCAGTTTTAAGTGCGAGCTTGTTAGGTAATCTTTCAATAAAGATGATGTTATTCATGTTTTTAATGTACCTAATTCCCAAATAAACTAAAAATATTGATATTCTAGGTTTTATTAAGTGTAATATTATTTAATCATTCATGAATTATTGTGTAATAATGATCTTGATTGTTATATTACCCATTTTTGTAAACTCTATTGTTAAAGGTATTGACAATATGTTTCAGCTGCTTGACATTATGCATTCACTCATTATGAGATTAGTTAGTAATGCCTATGTGATTATTTGATTAGTTAGAATATCCATGTATATGATTAATGCATATGATTATGTATATGGATTTATTTTATCATCATTTATTCCATCCATGTTATTATCAAGTTATTGTTTATGTGGAATGTGTTTTAGTTATTTACCTTGTAATATTGATTATGATTATTTATTCATGATAGTTTCAGATGTATTTGTTCCCTTATGTAGTACCCCCAATTTCTGGTATGTAACCCTTTCTTGATGATTTTAATGGTTTTAAAGTTAAGGGTGGTGAATGAGAGAGTCGGGAGAACATGGAATGAAGTTTTGAGAAAAAATGTGAAGTCGCACGGGTGGTGCACGATTTTTCTAAACCATGAAGCCAAACCGTACGTAGTAGGTCTTGGAGGTAGTAGGTTCTGCCTGGTTAGCGCATGGTTTGTCTAACAGTGCGAACAAACCATGCAGCCACTTAAATGAGATCCTATAAAGGTGGATCTCATGCGTTTTTGCATCTAAGTGGCTCATTTTTCCTCTTAAGAAGCCCTAACTTGGGATTTTTCTTCTCCTAAGGTCAAAGAGGGTTCTCCCATCATTCTAGAGGCGATTTTAAGGCTTCTCTTAGAGAATCGAAGTAGGATTCTTGAGGTATGTGATCTTTCTTCTTCGTTCTTGATCGGGTTTTTAGATCTACTTAGATCTACTTATCCTATTCTCTTTGTTTCTTAGATCTACGCCCGTTATGGGTATATATAAGTCTTTGTATGATAAATATAATGAGATTCGGTCTTTTTCTTGCTAGGAGAAGAGATCTAATGCGGGTTTTTGGAGAATCGACCCGGGTTTCTTTAGCATTCTTTGACCGTTGTGGTTTTCGTCAAAAACCTTTGAGGTAGGAGGCTTCACTCTTGAATCCTCCTGTTAGAATTTATTGTCTTAGTTTTAAATTGGTTTATTTTAATGGTTTTGTTTTTGAAAAGAAGGGAATAAATCTTCTTTAGTGGTGATTTATGGTTTTGATGTAATTGTGAAATCTTGGTGAATTGTTGTACAAAGTGATTTGGCTTCTTGAATTTAAAATGTTGATTTTAAATTATGATTAATGAAAGTGTAAATGGTTTGATAAAAAATGGGTTTTCAATAAAAATTGTGTTTTATTGAAATGGTTTGAGATTTAAATGACTTTGATGGATTTGTTTTTCAATAAAAAGGGAGTTTTATTGAAATGGTGGAATTGAAATGGTTTTAGATTGAAATGACTTTGATGGATTTTTTATTCAATGAAAAGGGAGTTTTATTGAAATGGTTTGGAATTTAAATGGTTTTCAATAAAAAGGTGTTTTTATTGAAAGGGTGTTTTGGCATGACCGTTGGGAGTATGTTGGGTGTGTTCATGTTGCATGTACGAGGCTTGGTTGAAATAAGACCTTGTGATCAGTGCAAAATTTTTAATGGCGCAATGGTAACTATATGTATAAGGCTTGGTTTAAATATGACCTTGTGCTAGGTGAAAAAGGTGTAATGGAAAAAGGGAAACAATTACATTGTGATGACTTGGTAGATCGACGAGAGACCGCTCAAGAATATGGAACTGTCATAACATAGCATGCACGGTTGATTTCATGGGTTTGTGAAATGGTTGTGTATGCCAAAAAGGAGAGATTGTGAAATGGTTTTAAAGCTTGTTTGTTTATTTTTATGAAAAAAAACTTGTTGGAAATATTGGTTTCAATTTCACTTGGATGCTTTTGGTTATGAATGGTTTTGGAAGATTGTTTGTATCCTGTTATAAACTGTTTTGAGAAAATGATTTATATAAACTATTTTATATAAATGATACTAACTCTTCTATCATAGTGGCATGAGTAGGGAAGTCATTGGGGAAAACCTACTGAGTTTTATATTCACCCCCTGCTTTGGAACTTTGGTGATTTTTCAGATGTCGTATTCTGAGACACAAGTAAAGGTATGACATATCTTTACTAGTGGTTCATGGTGATGCTTGGGAGAAGTGGTGGTGCTTATTGCTTTGAGCTCGGTGTGGAGCCGTGGAGTGTGTCTTGGCTTGTTTTGGGTATTTTGTTTAGTCTTCCTCTTGGTACTCTGATATTTTGTCGGTTGTTTATTGGTTTTTGGAACTGTGTAGTTATCTTTTGGGAATGCATGCTTTGGTTGTTTCATTAACATGCATCATATAGTGGTTGTTAGTGATGTTTTTGTTGGTTTATTTCTCAAAGGGAAAGTCACCCCCACTTGCATTGAAACCCTTTGGAATTTATTTCCAGCCTTTGTCACCTTGGTGATGTCTCTTAAGGCCGAGTAACAACTTGTTGTACTCTCAAGCCAATGAGAATTGGCGGGTCATTACAAATGGTATCAGCTTGTTTGGTCCTTTCCTACCAAGTATTCATCAATGTTCTTGGTCTTGGAGTTCAAATTAATTCTTGTCTATTATTTGGGTTGAAATCGTAGACATGATTAGGATTGATGGAACTTGAAACGTATATCATAAAAGGACGTAGCTAACCCATTTATGTTGAACTTAAAGTTACCATGGAATTGGGTACATAAGTGTTTTGGATACACTTCTAGAATGCTGGAAATCTCATTGTCATGGGTTTAGCCAATGAGAGGAGCATGACATGAATTGTAGAGGAATGAATTTCCACGAGGATTTCATATATCATTGTGAGGAACAAGTAAGGATTTTGTGCAAGGTGCCAATTTTTGAGAAATGCAGAAATTGCTTTCAAGTGAATGAATTTGAAAACATGATATTTGGTTTATTTTGAAAATGGGTTGATTTTCAAAAAGTATGCTAAGTGTTTTAAAAATACATGAACATGGGAAAAAGGTTGTTTTGAGGAAAATTTTGTGATAGATGATGTGATAGAATTTGAAATGCTAAGACATCAGTTTCTAGATAGTGAGGTTGACAGAGGTTGTTGTTGGTTTAGAAATGGCACCCAGTAGACATCGTCAGAACCAGCCCAAAGAAGCTGCAGAGAATGTGGTTGCACCTGAACCACGTGTGAACCAAGAGATGGTTCAGAGTATTGTACAAGCTTTTCATGGTATGGATACTGCGAAATGGAGGAATGAACCAAGATATGTGGATCATACCAGCCAGTTCATGAAGAATAATCCACTAAACTTTCGGGGTGATGCTGAACTCGAAAAGGAAGAGGTGTGGCTATGTAGGACGAATCGTATCTTCGATTTCATCAGCACACCATCAGAGTTTAAGGTCAAGTTGGTGACGTATATGCTCTAGGATATTTCACGTCAATGGTGGGATTTAGCGGTGCATGCTAAATTGGATGAAGCCTTTACATGAAAGGATTTTGAAGAATTGTTCAACAAAAAATTCTATCCTCACACATTCAAGATCTAGAAAACAACACACTTCTTTATCCTGAAACAAGAGAGTCTCTCTATCACAGAGTATGCGGCTAAATTCATGAATATAGTCCGTTTTGCACCAGAGGTTGCGGAAAGTGCGTCGTTGAAGGCACGGATCTTTGAATCGGGGCTATGACAAGAGATTTGATCAAAGATTGTAGTGCTATGTATTATGTATTATACAGAGATAGTCAAAAGAGCTACTGTAGTTGAACGTGATATCTCTAGATTTATGGGAGGAGGCATGTTGATACCTATGGGAAACGGTGGGAACTCAACTGTTGTGAACAAGAGGAAAAGGGACACCTATTTCCACGTTGCAAGTGGAAATAAGAGCCAGATGGTGGGATTAGTGAACCTTCCACCACAACCCAAAGCAAAATAGTTCTCTTTCAATGTGGTTCGACTGACCACATAAAGCGAGAGTGTACTACACAACCTAGAGCATGTCAAAATTGTAAAAATATGGGACATCTTCAACACTATTGTCGCAGTGCTCCTAGGTCGGGTGATCGAGACACTTCTCAGGCGTCGCAAGCATCATATGATTTCACAAGAAGTGGATAGCAGAGTTAGTCTCGTCAGCAGGACAGAGCTACCCATGGTGATTATCAAAATACGATGACTCCTCAACTAGAACAATTTCAACAAGGCAACAAGGAGAGTTGTACAGCGACGAAGCAATTGTATGGAGCTAGGAAGATGATGGTCGATAATCAGGTTGGACCATATATGGTGAGAGGTATGATTATTTTGAATTATACTCTTGTGCAAGTGCTCTTCGATACTAGTGCCTCACATTCCTTCATTGCTTCTCATGCGGTTGACTTGCTATGTTTAAAACTGGAAATGATGCCTTCTTTTTTGAAAATGAAAACTCCTCTTAGTGAAAGATAATGTCAAGACTTTGTGTGTAGAAAATGTGCTATAACTGTTGATGGAGCTGAGTTAAAATGGGACTTCTCAATGTTGGACATGGATTTCTATGACGTAATCCTGGGTATGGATTGGTTAACAATGTTTAAGGCTCACATCGAATGTTATAGGAGAACGGTTAGTTTCACGATTGAGGACGACATTGACCATATCTTCAGAGGATAGAGGATCGAAAAGAAAGGTGAAAAGAGCTTGTTGGTAGAAATGGTGGGAATGATCTCTTACCAATTGGCAGCGTTGACTTGGGAATCAATAGAAGAGATTGAGGAAAATAGTTTTCCAGCTGTTGTGGATCAATTTCCAGATGTCTTTCCCAAGAACTTCTCAGGGTTACCACCTCTAAGGTAAGTGGAGTTTACGATCGATCTCCTTCCGGGGACCTGTCCTATTTCCCTTCCATCTTGTAGGATGGAACCAACAGAGTTGCGAGAATTGAAAGTGTAGTTAGAGGATCTGGAAAGAAAGGGTTTCCTTTGACCAAGTAAATCTTCGTGGGCAACATCAGTTTGGTTCATGAAGATGGAAAATAGAACTCTTTGGCTGTGTGTTTATTATCGTAAGCTTAACCAAGTTACAATAAATAATAGATATCCACTTCCACGCATTGACGATCAGTTCGATCAATTAAGGGGAGCTTAGTGGTTCTCCAAGATTGAATTGCAATCAGGATATCACCAATTGCGGGTTCGGAAGGAAGGATATTCCAAAGACAGCTTTCGGAAGTAGATCTGGCCACTATGAATGTGTAGTCATGCCTTTCGGTCTAACGAATGCACAAGAGGTAATCATGGATTTGATGAATCAACTATTTCAACGATATCAGGATTCTTTTTTTGGTCTTTATGGATGACATTTTGGTCAATTAAAATACAAGGGTTGATCATGAGGTGCATCTAGAAACAGTGTTACAAATCTTGAGAGATCATCGTTTGTATTCCAAATTATAAAAGTGTGATTTTTGGATACATGAAGTAGGTTTCCTTGGCCATGTCATTTATGAGAAAGGCATTTCTGTTGATCCTAAAAAGATAGAAGCCATTATCTCTTGGCAACCACCAAAGTATGTGTTCGAGATACGAAGTTTTCTTGGTCTAGCTGGTTACTACCAACACTTTGTGCGTGATTTCTCATTACTAGATTCACCAATGATAGCTATGACTAAGAAGCATGCTCCATTCCTATGGATAGAATAATTTCATAAATCCTTTCAGGAACTGAAAGTTCGGCTTACATCAGTACCTATCTTTAACTTTCAAGAATCATGATAGTGGTATGTGGTGTATTGTGATGCTTCAGGATTAGGGTTGGGTTGTGTTCTCATGAAAAGAGATCATGTGGTTTCTTATGTCTCAAGGTTGTTGAGGGTGCATGATAAGAATTAACCAACACATGATTTGGAGTTAGCTGTGTTTACGGATCACAAAAGATTTAAACACATTTTCTCATAGTGAGATTTGAACATGAGACAAAGGAGGTGGATGGAGTATCTCTAGATGTTTGACTTTGAATTGATGTACACTCTAGGAAAATGGAATTCGGTGGTGGATGCATTGAGTTGAAAGTCATATGCTCAGTTAACGAAAGAAGCTCCAAACTAATGGCAGTTGATGTCAGCCTTAGCCGACATGCATGAGGAATGTGAAGACTGAGGTGATTTTACTATTTTCTTTTCATCTACACTTGTTCCTAATTTAGTAAAGATGATCAATGAATCACAAACATCCGATGCAAAATGTCTGGTTGTTGGTTCAAAACTCATGGGTGGGGAGACCATTCGTGGCTGAAAACATGATGGGGGTTTAGTTTTTTGTTTCAGAGACTGGATGATTGAACCTATGGTTTGTCATGAACAACTCCTTCATGCTTACCACCATTCAATATGGGTTGTACACCCAGGTACACAGAAGTGGTATAAGGTGTTGAAGGCGCAGTTTTGGTGGAGCAGCATGAAAAGGATGGTGGCTGAGTTCATCTCACGGTGCTTAACATATCAGCTCGTTAAAGAGAAGCATTAGAGACCAGCTGGTATGTTATAGTCTTTACCTATCCCATTGTGGAAATGGGATCAAATATCAATGGATTTTGTTATAGGTCTTCCAAGAACGGGCCGAAAACACGATACTATTTGGGTGATAGTGGATCATCAAACCAAGTCAACCCCTTTCATCCCTATTCGTGAAACTCATACGGTGGAAGATCTTTCAAAAATCTATATCCAAGAAGTGGTAAAGAGGCATGGTGTACTAGTGTCTATAGTATCAGATAGAGATCTGAGGTTCACATCTCGTTTCTGGAAATCATTACAGCAAGCCCTCAGTGTAGAGGCTTGAAGCTTGACGTACATGGACATTACATTAATTTTGCGGAATAATTAATACATAACAAAAACATACACACAAGTATAGTAATAGTTTAGTGTCTTTGGAAACATGTAACGTAATCTTCTAATCATGGTGAAAGATCTCCAACATCTCCCATAAAGATCTTCTACTCTTTGTTTCCTTACCTAAAACCTTTTAATCCTGGGGGAAAATAAAACATAAAAAGGGTGAGCTCAAATGCTCAGTAAGGGTAAGCATGGGTAAAATAAAATATACCACATACATTTGAACTTAAAAACATGAACATAATGTTTAAACATCAAAATATTGAGCAATGACATAAAACATGGAAGTACATAAGGCATAGATCATAATGTAACATAAATCATGACAAAATAGCATGAGAATAAAACATGTAATTGTGGAATCTATTAAGCACATGTAATGATTTCCATAGTATCCAAGGCATTGCTGCCGATACCATCTTAGTGGACAAAGTCCCTTTCTGAAATCGAGTTCACTCCTCGTTCCAGTCCTATAATACTAAACCGGATTAACTTACCGTTCCAGCCATGTCTATCTCAAGAGATATAAATCTTTACCCAATGCATTGGAGGGAGATATAGGTCCCACCCATCTCATAATGAAATCATTCTTACCTGGGCTACAAAATAAACATACATCATTCATAAAAACCTAATATATAATATGGTTTTCATAAATATTATCCCATCATCACATAATCCATATAAAATAAATGGATATCGTTACATAATAAGAAAAGAGAAACCATGTAAATCATAGAGACATTATACTTGAAACATACACATATGAAATAATGTTATCTTAGATGAAAAATGGTTTTGATAAAACACTTGAAATGAATTCTTGGGGAAGATATCCTTTCTTCTTCAAAATCATTTTCTTTTCACAAAATGCCATGCAATTTTAAAAGAAAACGATTTTGTTGAAAATAGTCATGAAATCTTTTGGAGGAAGCTACATGAAAATAAGGCTTTATAAAACCGTAAAAAAAATCCGTTCGTGCCGTATAAGTTAAAAAAATATTCTTCTTGTACTTTTGCCGGAAAAGTCAAAAAGTAAATTGTAGGGTAAATAAAAGAAATATTCTTTCCATACCATGGGGTAAAAGTCAAAATGGGTAAAAAGGACTTTAAACATGAATAAAAACACTTTTAGAAAACATGGACTTGGATGATAACAATAACTTACGAATAAACAATCTCGGATAAGAACGAGATTGGAAAGGTTATCCCTTACCTTAGGTCCAATATGCTTCGTACGTATCCAAACCTCCTGTATAATGATTTAAATAATGTCATTGACTTATTACAGAATCATATTCATTGTTATAATATCATATATGGTTCACTTATGACTTTATATTACTCGTTCTTTTGTAAATTCATGTTAAAGTAGCGTTTTAGGGAAAATCGTCTCATTTTTCGTTCGTGTTTTAACTTTTAATTATTAATATGATTACTTAGATCATGATTACTTACATACAGAATGTAAAACATGATTTATATATAATATATATTCAGAATATACATATATATAATGGATCGATAAATGGAAAAAAATACACCGTTCATGGAGACGGTAGGTCGTACGTACGCATGAATGCTGTTTTCATTTCCTTATTGAATTGAATGGAATTAAGTAGATTACATAAATATATATATACATAAATCCAGTAGTATTATTATGTCATATATTTCATGATTACTTATTATATATACTTTATAATCATTATTGAATGGTTATCATGGAGAGTGAATCTCTTCGCGTCGTGGAGACGATATTCCGTACGTACGCACAAGCGATGATATCATTCCCATGATCGTGGAATTGTATTAAAATGTATCTATAATATTACAGAATCAATATCACTTTAAAATAATCATATATATATTCATTATTTTCACCATTATACCCATCCAAGTAATGTGGTGGTGGAAAATAGATTACACCGCGGCGTGGAGACGGTATTCCGTACGTACGCACGCGTGGTGATTTCGTTTTCCGTAGGATGGATAGACGGTGAAATATGTATGTTTCATACTTATAATTACATATCGGTATATGAGTGATACTTATGTTATTACTTAATAATGAAACAACTAAAGAAGAAGAAGTGGAAGAAGAAATAAAGTTGAAATAATCGGTAACGGACATTACCTCTTCTTTGAAACGCCTCTTTGAGACCTCCTCTTAGGGCACTAAAATTGGTCTTTCAAGAAGACCAGGACCTATAGGATGTTTCTAGGGAAGTGGAGAAGAGACGTTTGTAGGGGTTGTCCGAACATTAAGGCTCAAAGTGGCGTGAGGAAGAGAGGGAGGAGGTGCCCTTTTATAAGGGAGGAGAGGGGCACCTTTGGAATAACAAAACATATTATTTTATTATAAAGTCATATTCGGGTTTTAATAGCTCCAAATTGAGTTATTTTGAAGCTAAGGTGGGGATTGGTTGAAATAATCTAATCCAATAGAATTTAGACAAGTTTAGGTTTCTACTGTAACCTTATCATTTAGATTTAACTTTAAGTTAGATAATTTAACTTTTACAGTGTCTTCTTGTTTTCTTACACTATAAGGTTAATAAACATACTATAATAAGCCAAACGAACCCCAAGTTGTTTATTATTAATATATATAACCTTATCTAAGTCATTGGGCCGAACCTTAGATTTTTATGAATAAAATAACAATTAATAATATAATGTTTGTTTTAAAAACTATTTTATGTCAATTTTGACACTATTTGGTAATTGATTTTTTTGAAACTCATAACAGAATGATTAGTTCGCAAAAAGTTAACTAAATCAATACTAACATGTCATATTAAGCTATAAAATTAGTTAAATTCATAAAAAGTCTCAAATTACATTTATTTGAGTTTTTATAACATCAATTATGTCAATATTTCATTAATAAGATAATTACTCCATCATCTTTGTGTCATAAATAAATTAGATTATTTAATGTCTAAAAATTATAAATAAAATACCATTATGTAGTAAAGCTTTTTATATTTCTAATGAATACTTATATTCGAATTTATCTTATGTATAACCCTATATTACAAATGATTTACTTAATAAACTTTGATTTTAACTATTTTAACCCTTCTTTAAATAAATTAATAATAAATGTCATAATCTAATACAAGTGGGCCTAAATGGTCATATTTTATTCCTAAGATTGTTTTTGGTCGAATTAATCTTATCCAATAGAATTAGGACATGTGTTAGGGTAATAATAATATCATTTTTACCCTTAATTATCCTATTTAATTTTAACCGTGGTAAATAAAAGTAAAAAGTTACTATTCAACAAAAAATATTTTCATCTCATTGAACCACATTTTAGTCCTTGATATTAACTGTGTCTCTCGGATTTTCTAAATTCCACTCACAGAAGCGGTAAAATTAAGTTTTATGAAAAATTAAGTTTTTTTAACTACCACTTAGTGGTTTCACTATTCATAAAAAAAATGAAAGTTTCCAGAAAAATACAAAAAATTAGGCCTAAGCTATATTTGATATTATGAATTCAAAAATGATGTCTATTTTAACAAATTCAAAACATATCAGTTGCATTAATTAATTTAAAAATTAATTCCTGTCATCAAAACAAATAGCGTGTTTTTATGAGATAATAACTATCAAAAGATTGACACTTGTTTATGTCTGGTCTAAATGTGAAATTACATCCAATGACTAACATTTAATTAAATGGTAAAAATATATTCTAAATATATTTTAAAACCACTAAAATTAATTATTTATTACTATTAATTATTTCGATTAAAAAAGTTGTTTTTAATTAAAATTTAGTAATTTTCACTATTCATCAGAATATGAAAGTTATACAAAAAGTACCAAAATTTAACCCTAAGATAATTTTGATATTCGGAATCAAAAAATGAAGTCCATTTTGAAAGATAAAATTTATAAAATTTCAAAAAGGGGGTATTACTATTCATAACAGCTAGTTCATAATAATATTATAATAATATCTCATTTAGTGAAAATCGGTATTGCGTATTACACACGCTATCGAAGAAGGTCTTTATTGCATGTAATGCAAGCCATGTCAGGGCTGCGTGTAGTGAAAGCTCTGTTTGGTGTTGCGTATAACACAATCAAAACTTATTTCATTTATACATTAAACAAAATCTATACATAATGTTGCGTAGAATAGTTTCTACAAAACGAACTTGAAATTGTGTGTAACGTGAGCCAAGAATAGTGTTGCGTATACGGAAAGCAAATATGGTGTTGCGTATATCACAAGCTAATTTTGGTGTAGCATACAACACATGACATTAAAAATAATATTTTTCATAAAATCTCGGGGTGTTACATTCTACCCCCGTTAAAATGAATTTCTCCCTCGAAATTCGTCGGGCTTATAAATGGTTTCTTACACGAGAGTTTCTTTCATAGAAACCCACATCGTAAAAAGGAATACTAAAAATTCATTTAAAAAAGGAACGTTAGAAACATAACAGATACCCAAATAACTCATCACTGGGTTTCCATATAGGAGAACATAGGTGAAAATATGGATATGGAGGAGAAATCTAACCATCATGTTATGATGGAGAGATGTAGAGAACATGGCTATGAAAAAGCCATCAATCACAAAGCCATAGATTTGTGATGATCTAAGGTACCATCTGATTCATCGGATATAAGGGTAATAGGACAACATTTTTGGTTTTCAAGATCATTTCCCTAAAGTTGATGAAATTGGAATTAGAAGAAATACTTTTGTGATTTTGGTACAGTCTCACCATTGGTCATTCGTTGGACAATTTCCACTTCATCTCTTAAAGAAATGAAGTTGAATTTGTCATTCGTGAAGTGTTAGCAGATCATGCGATAGAATTCTGGGTCATTCCATCTGTCTCAAACAAAATGTTATAAAAGTTATCAAAAATACATAAGTCCATCTATAGTGAGATTAATCATATATGGTTCCTAAAATGGACTTATACTTCATATATCATACTGCTTAATAAAACTAGTTTCTACTAAATAGGGACTTCCTGTAGGCCAGTGGTAGGAGATAAAGGCCAGTCACACATCGATTGTGGGTTCGATTCCCACAGCCTTGTCCGGCGTGATGGGTTGTCGCCCATCCTGCAGGTTGTCCTTTTTCTAAAACTACATTACTATAAAATCCCATCAATAATATCGAAAAAACTTTTATCCTTAAACAATACTAACTTATTTCCAACATAATCTATTCCAATCTTTATACTTATCCATAATACTGTAGTCTACTCTCATATTATAGTGAAAACGATTATCAGATATTTCATATAACAAGCATGTTAATACCATCATTGATCCCCATATATCATAAGATATGTCTTGTTGGTCACATTCCAAACATTCGAAGGCCTTAATCATGTATTCTCTTGAAAAACGAATACCCATTAAATCTTAGTGAAAACATGAATGCTGTCAAAAGTTAACTCTTTCCACATACCAAAACCCCAAAATTCTATATACTCAAACCACGATATAACTATTTCCTTATATCAGTCATGAGCTCATGAAAACCACAATAGACCAATACATAAATATTCCAATATTCCACGATACTATATACAACATTATTTTGGAATCCCATTATATAAACACTTAATCATTCCACCACATCGTTGTCATATTCAACATCACCAATAGTGATCGCATGTGACTTCCCTTTGTCCATTGCGTTAAGTGGTTTCTCATGTCCATCATCACTAACCCTTGGATTAGGGAATTTATTAGCATAATGCCCCATTTCCTTGCACTTGAAGAATTGAAGTGTTGGTGGTGCGTTCTCTGCAGTCGTTTCTTTATTCACATCATTAGAAACCCTTTTTCCATTACTTCGACACTCAGTTGCTCGATGACCTTATTTTCCACACTTAAAACATTTTCTAGTCCCTTTAAGACAATCTCCACCATGCTTCTTTCCACATTTTGAGCATAAGGAAACATTCACCTTCTTTTCACCATTATTCTGAGGTTTCTCCTTGAACTCCATCTTTCATTTCTTGTTAAAACCATGAGATGGATATGTAACACCAACTTCCATTTCTACCTTGATAGCACAACACACAATTTCTTCATAGCTACTGAAGTCTCTTATAGCTAATGCCCTTCGAAGATTTGGTTTTAAGCCACTGAAGAATCGATCATCTTTACTTTCAATTTGGATGATAAAGCCAGATGCATACCTTGCAAGCCTTGTAAAATTCACTTCGTATATACCAACAGATTCATCATCCTTTTGCTTTAGTTCAAGAAACTTAATCTCCATCTTTGTTCGAAGAATACGAGGGAAGTACTTATTGAAAAATAAGTTATTGAACTCATCCCATTCCATGGACTCAATTTCATCTCTTGGCCTCATATTCTTGATAAGATTCCACCATTGATCAGCTTCACCTTCCAAATGATATACTGCTAAGATGACTTTATCATGTTCAGAACATTGAAGAACTGAAAATATCTTTTCAGTGGTACTGATCCATTGTTCAGCAACAAGTGGATCAGAAGACCCACTGAAAGAAGGTGGACGTTGCCTCATGAAGGACTCAATAGAATATTGTTCCCTTCTCTGCTCATTTGGAAGTCTAGAATGATTCATAGCTTGTGTAAGTATAGCAATAATATTTTTCACTCCATCTCCCATAAAATTTGTTTGTTCAGGAGGAAAATCATTGCATTGTCCATTGCATTGATCAACACGGTTCCTTCATGTTCCAGCCATCGTCTAAAACCCAAAAATAATAGTGTGAGAGGCAAAAATCATGCCAGGGAAAACAACATAATAAAGGGGGAGTACCTTCAATATCTAACAACTTAGGTTTAATTCTATGATCGTTACCGTAATTCTAGGACTATAACCTATACTTATACTTAACCTTAGGGACATCCCTAGACATACCTTATAAATATCTCTAGGGATCTCACTAAAGTTCCCGCATCCTAGTATCCAAAGTTTGACTAAACCTTTCCTCTGATACCAACTGTAGAGGCCCAAAGCTTGACGTACATGGAAATTACATTACTTTTGTGGAATACTTAATACATAACAAAAACATACACACAAGGACTGTAATAGTTTAGTGTCTTTGGAAACTTAGAACGTAATCTTCTAATCGTGGTGAAAGATCTTCAATATCTCCCATAAATATCTTCCACTCTTTGTTTCCTTACCTAAAACCTTTTAATCCTGGGGGAAAATAAAACATAACAAGAGTGAGCTCAAATGCTCAGTAAGGGTATGTATGGATAAAATAAAACATACCTTATACATTTGAACTTAAAAACATGAACATAATGTTTAAACATCAAAATCTTGAGAAACGATATAAAACATGGAAGTACATAAGGTATAGATCATAATGTAACACAAATCATGATAAAATGGCATGGTAATAAAACATGTAATTTTGGCATCCATTAAGCACATGTAATGATTTCCATAGTAGCCAAGGCATTGCTGCCAAGACCATCTTAGTGGACAAATTCCCTTTCTGAAATCGAGTTCACTCCTCGTTCTAGTCTTGTAATACTGAACCGGATTAACTTACCATTCCAGCCATGTCTATCTCATGAGATATCAATCTTTACCAAATTCATTGGAGGGAGATATAGGACCCACCCATCTCATAATGAAATCATTCTTACTTGGGCCAAAAAATAAGCATACATTATTCATAAAAACCCAATAAATAAAATGGGTTTCATAAACATTATCCCATCATCACATAATCCATATAAAAGAAATGGATATCATTTCATAATAAGAAAAGTGAAACCATGTAAATCATAGAGACATTATACTTGAAACATACACATATGAAATAATGTTATCATAGATGAAAAATGGTTTTGATAAAACACTTGAAATGAATTATTGAGGAAAATATCCTTTCTTCTTCAATATCATTTTCTTTTCACAAAATGCCATGCAATTTTAAAAGAAAAGGATTTTGTTGAAAATATTGATTAAATCTTATGGAGGAAGCTACATGAAAATAAGGCTTTATAAAACCGTAAAAAAATCCGTTCGTGCTGTATAAGTTAAAAAAAACATTCTTCTTGTACTTTTGCCGAAAAAGTAAAAAATTAACATGTAGGGTAAATAAAAGAAAGATTCCTTCCATACCATGGGGTAAAATTCAAAATGGGTAAAATGAATTTAAACATACATAAAAACAATTTTAGACAACATGGACTTGGATGATAACAATAACTTACGAATAAACAATCTCGGATAAGAACGAGATTGGAAAGGTTATCCCTTACCTAAGGTCCGATATTCTTCGTACGTATCCAAACCTCATGTATAATGATTTAAATAATTTCATTGACTTATTACAGAATCATATTCATTGTTATTATATCATATATGGTTCACTTATGACTTTATATTACCCGTTCTTTTGTAAATTAATTTTAAAGTAGCGTTTTGGGTAAAATCGTCTCATTTGTCGTTCGTGTTTTAACTTGTAATTATTCATATGATTACTTAGATCATGATTACTTTTATACAGAATGTAAAACATGATTTATATATAATATATATTCAGAATATACATATATATAATGGATCGATAAATGGAAAGAAATACACCGTTCATGGAGACGGTAGGCCGTACGTACGCATGAACGCTATTTTCGTTTTCTTATTGAAGTGAATGGAATTAAGTAGATGACATAAATATATATATACATAAATATAGTAGAATTATTATGTCATATATTTCATGATTACTTATTATATATACTTTATAATCATTCTTGAATGGTTATCATGGAGAGTGAATCACATCACGTCGTGGAGACAGTATTCCATACGTACGCACAAGCGATGATATCATTCCCATGATCGTCAAATTGTATTAATGTGTATGCATAATATTAAATAATCAATATCAATTTACAAGAATAATATATATTTATTATTTTTACCATTATACCCATCCAAGTAAGGTGGTGGTGGAAAATAGATTACACCACGGCGTGGAGACGGTATTCCGTACGTACGCACACACGATGATTTCTTTTTCTGTAGGATGGATAGATGGTGAAATATGGTTGTTTCATACTTATAATTACATATCAGTATATGAGTGATACTGATGTTATTAATTCATAATTAAACAACTAATGAAGAATAAGTGGAATAAGAATGAAAGTTGAAAGAATCGGTAACGGACATTACCTCTTCTTTGAAGCGCCTCTTTGAGACCTCCTCTTAGGGCACTAAAATTTGTCTTTGAAGAAGACCAGGACCTCTAGGATGTTTCTAGGGAAGTGGAGAAGAGAATTTGGTAGGGTTGTTCCGAGATTTAAGGCTCAATGTGGTGTGAGGAAGAGAGGGAGGAGGTGCCCTTTTATAAGGGATGAGAGGGGCACCTTTGGAATAACAAAAAATATTATTTTATTATAAAGTCATATTCGATTTTTAATAGCTAAAAATTGAGTTATTTCGAAGCTAAGGTGGGTATGGGTCTAAATCCTCTAATCCAATATAATTTAGACAAGTTTAGGTTTCTATTTTAACCTTATCATTTAGATTTAACTTTAAGTTAGATAATTTAACTCTTACCGTGTCTTCTTGTTTTCTTACACTATAAGGTTAATAAACTTACTATAACAAGCCAAACGAACCCCAAGTTGTTTATTATTAATATATATAACCTTATCTAAGTCATTTGGCCAAAACTTAGATTTCTAGGAATAAAATAACAATTAATAATATAATATATTTTTTAAAACTATTTTATGTCAATTTTGACACTATTTGGTAATTGATTTTTGTGAAAATCATAACAGAATGATTAGTTCAAATAAAGTTGACTAACTCAATACTAACATGTCATATTAATCTATAAAATTAGTGGAATTCATAAAAAGTTTTAAATTACATTTATTTGGGTATTTATAACATCAATTATGTCAATATTTCATTAATAAGATAATTACTGCATCATCTTTCTGTCATATATAAATTAGATTATTTAATGTCTAAAAATTATAAATAAAATACCATTATGTAGGAAATATTTTTAGATTTATAATTAATATTTATAGTCTAATTTATCTTATGTATAACCCTATATTAAAAATTTTTACTTATTAAACTTTGATTTTAACTATTTTAACCCTTCTTTAAATAAATTAATAATAAATGTCCTAATCTAATCCAAGTGGGCCTAAATGGTCATATTTTATTCCTAAGGTTGTTTTTGGTCGAATTAGGCATATCCAATAGAATTAGGACATGTTTTAGGATAATAATACTATCATTTTTACCCTTAATTATCCTATTTACTTTTAACCGTGGTAAATAAAAGTAAAAGTTACTATTCACCAAAAAATATTTCTATCTCATTGAACCACTGTTGACGCTCCTTTAATCACATAATCTAAAGATCGGAAAAGGGAAATACCTTAGTCCAAAGTGATTCATCCTTTGAAGAAACATCAAAAATCGACAAAGGGATGAACAAGGAGAACATTTCCCATAGGTCGCGCAAGTTCCCTCATGGTCGCGCAAGTACACTTGCGCGCCGCCTAGTGGTCGTGCAAGTCTACTTGCGCGGCGCCTTATGGTCGTGCAAGTGACTTGCGCGACCTAAGTGATAACCGCCCAGGGTCTTCTCCTGCCTATAAATAGACCCTGTGGGCCCCCCATTCGGGAGGATTTTTTTCCAGAAACTCGGATTGAAGCTCCCGATGCCCAAGTCTCTTCTCAAAGCTTCCGAAACACTTCTAAAGGTAATTTCTTACCTATAACGGAATATTTAAATAGAAGAAGGAAGGCCTAAGTGTTGAAACTCATCAAAACTTGTGTGCCGCCTTATTCCTTCAATAGAACTCGCGTGTCCCTTTTCTGGAAGAACCTCAAGAGGATTCTAAAGGGATTTATAAAGAGTCACTCAAATATTTTAATGATGTTTGAGAATCGCGCAAGTAACCATCATGTCGCGCAAGTATACTTGCACGACCAATACTCGCGCGCCGCCGCAATACTTGCGCGCCATTCAAGACTTGCACGCCCCTACCTTTTTGGGTTCCCATCTTGCCCATTTTACCCCTCTTAATCCATCACACCTTTCATTTTCAAGATTCAGTCTTCAAGACACTATTCAAATCCATTTATGGCATGATTTCTTGATTTGACTTCCTTATCTGAAAGGAGTTCTGTGGAATATCTCTCAAAACCTAGTGATTTAAATATCCTTATGTCACTAAATATGGAGAGTTCATTCATTCAACCCCATCCTTTAAGATGAGAGAATCCTTAACTTGGGTCTCCTTTTCAGGAATAATCCCCAGTTATAAGTCCTTTAACTTGGGAATCTTCCTCAGGAGTAAGTCCCAAATTCTTAAAGTTCCCAAACTTGGGCATCCTCCTCAGGAGTAAGCCCCAAACCTTAATTCCTTAACTTGGGCATTCTCCTCAGGAGTAAGCCCCAATATCAAATATGGGCATCCTCCTTAGGAATAAGCCCCGAGTCCCGTAACTTGGGCATCCTCCTCAGGAATAAGCCCCAAACCTTAATCCCTAACATGGGTCTCCTTTTTCAAGTATAAAACCCAGTTATAATCTTGGGATTCCTTTTCAGGAATAAGCCCCAAGTCCCCTAATTTCTCTTTAACCAGTTCTAATTTACCCTTGATTTGGGTTTCCTTTTCAGGAGTAAAACCCAATCATAAGTCCCCTCCTAACTTGGGCATCCTCCTTAGGAGTAATCCCCAAGATTAGAGTATTCAAATCTCCATGAATCACATATACCTTTATAGACCTTGTTCATGGATTTTCTCCCTAAAAGTGAATCCTAAACCTTCATCTATCTGGGCAGTCATACATATATAAGCCCCCAACCATTTCTTATGATTGCATCGTTCATGGCACAATTGTCTAATTTTTTACCAATACCTCTTGTTTCTCACACCGAGCATGACTCACGTGAGCTTAGAGTGCAAAAGTAATTATGACATCCTTCTTTGAGCCATCAATCATAAACGTCATACCCTTATTCGAACTACGCGGGTTCTGATTCCTTTTTCAAAACAAAGGATACGTAGGTAGCCCATCTATGGGTTCGATCCCAACTCTGAAGTAATTTATTGTCCTTCTGAATGACGATAAACTTCAAGTGCCCCACTGAGTGGCTTTAAAACTAGCTTGGTCGTCATAATGACCAAGAGACTTTTATATAAATGTTTTGAAGGATACCATTGACCAACAATCTCTAAATAGATACAGATGATTCTCTATTGATGAAGAACCTCGAATACATATAAAAGATCCTCTAAATTTCTTACATATTTAATCATTGATTGTTAAACTGAAGGAAAGCTCATTTTATACTTGGTAATGTAATAAGGATTCACGAACATAACTTAAATCTATAAAGAGATTCCCAGTGTAGACAATAATTCTCCTCAAAAAGGTGTGATGAGTCCGACCTCCCATCCTCTCGACCAATGCAAATTACTAAGCCTCATTAGCCCATAAGATAATAAGAGCCTACCTTTGGAAAGTAGGTCCAAACGGATGTGGAATCATTGGATGTTTCTGGTTCTACGAACAAACCCGTTAGAAACCGATCGGAACATTTGAATCTCCCATCCAGGAGGTCATCCCCATATTCTGTGCGAAACAAAAAATGGTGAACCTGACGTGAATCCTTAACCAAGTTAAAGTGATGTTCTTTATATTTGTTAGGCCCCTTGGGCCAACAAAGCAATCATTGACATGTGCTCATCTAAAAGACGCAGTGGCCGGATTCATCTTGATTATGTCTGTTATATGGAACATGCACTCTTTTCTCAAGATCTTCTGCAAAAATTGCTTTCCTTAAATTCACCCCTGTGAATACTACTGCTGTAAACACCTCTACTGTGAGGTCTACTGCTGTGAAAACCAATGCTGCTAATCCTACTGGAACGTCGTCCGCTCTGAGGATGACATCACCAACTCAGCGTCTTCAACGCTGGGTTTCTAATGCACTGGTTAAGGAGTACCGTCGCAACGGTACTATCCCAACTCTGGAGGCCGCTCGTCAAGCCATCCAAGTTAACAACTCTACCTGGTCGTCCGGACAATGGCGTACAGCGATCAAGAAGCAGACGGTGCTGACTACCGTCTCCAACCGTTTCGGGTCATTATCCCCGGAACACAATTTCCATTCACTCCCTTACTCTGAGGAAGTGAATGAGCAGGTCCCGCAGGGCCTTAATTCAAAAAGACAGGAGTCCTTCCCGAGGGCTCCCATCAACAATTTCCGACAGACTCGTGCGGTAGTGCACCCTCAACATGATGAGGGTACCGACTCCAGGCATTCAGCTCAGGTTCCTCGAACCCGAGCAGGCAAGATGAACCGCCAGAGACGGAATCCCGTTAACAATAGGCAGGTTTTCATCCCTGTCATCTCCAGATAAGTCCACCAACCTAACTTGGTGGAAAATAACGAGCAGGCACACACACCTATCCGTTTTAATTCCGCTGTCCAGCAGACTCGTCTGGCAGCATCACGCCAATCCCGCCAGGCAATTCCGGCAGAGTACTATAGGTAGGAACATACACCTGCTTATACATCACCAGTTAGTCAGCAGACTCGTCTGACTACATATGAGGGATCTCGTCAACTGCGTTTGGCGAAGTGTAATCAGCAGGCACATGCACCTGCTAATACTAATCAAGCCTACCAACAGTCTCGCTTGGTAGCGCACGGAGAAGTCAGTCGGAAAGCCCCGACGACAAACAGGAGGCAGACTCAACTCTCTGCCTCCACACTTGAGTACTGTCAGGATTCATTGACAGGAAAAGGAGGACAGGAGCAGGCACATACACCTACTCCAAACCCTGAATGGACATATATCCCCGTTCCAGTGGCTGAAGTCACCAAACATATTTTATCAATGGTGAAAGAGAAGAAGAAAATTCCTGCTCATATTCTGGATGCTTGCCAGGATATCATAACAGCATCAGCATCATCTCAGGGACAGACACATAAATCTATCCCTAGCAGTGGAGTGACACATCAACGATTCACTCCGGAACAGACACACACATCTGTTCCAGTCCAAGAGGGTCATGGGGCATACTCCCCCATATCATACGGACAACCAAGTCAGGAACATACACCTGATTTGAGTGAAGATCGTCATCCTAACCTGACCATCTTTCCTGATCAAGCATATACACCTGCTCAGAGTAACCACTTTCGTCAACAAGTGGTTTCTAAAGTGATTAAGAAGGCATCTAAGAAAAATATCCACCCAGCACAGTCAGGAGATCAGAGGCCAATCTATAACAAGGCCTTTCTCGATGCTGGAGTTCTTGAAGACCTCAGACATTTATCTGTCGGAATTCAAGATTCTACTCCCTCAGTTCCCAATAATGGGAACATTAATTCTGAAGGTCTTCAATAGACACTTCCGCATGAAGACTTGCTTCATGAAAATTCGGTCAATCTTGAAGTTTCTTCTTCAGATGAGAGCCACAGGAACCCTCTGTGTGGTCAGAAGACCAAGGAGCAAGAGATCTCATCTTTTGCTGTATCCCATTATGGTGGTCCTCCCCATGATGATGAATTTCTCTACAAAATTCCTCTCCGCAGTAGTGATTCACATTGCCTAGAAAATACTCCAGTGGACAATGTAGTGCCGAGAAAGCCCTCTTATCTTGAGGCACTTGCAAATGCGAAACCAGTCATGTCTGATGCTTTATCGCTAACAAGTGAAATACTTTCTCAATCAGAAGATAGCCCAGGGTGTAGGTCATTCTCCGAACCACCCCTAAGTCATGCATCTTATAGTTTAACCAATGATCTCTCTACCAATATTGTTGAATCTGATGAAGCAACAAGGAAACACCAACTCTAGTCAAAACAGGTAGAAGAATCTTCATTTAATGATAAAGAGGAAATGCTGAACATGAGGAAAAAACTGGAAAAAGGTGAAGTACCAGTCATGTTTTGGCCTTTGGCTGACTCCCAGTACGACATTCCAAAGATGTTGACGGATGATGGAATCCATGATATTCGTATCAACATATGGAAAACTCTGTGTCAATTAAAGAAGAAGGTTTTATATTATGATGAATATGAAAATCTTTTTAAGATAATAGAAGGGCTACAACGTCAGATTGATTTAGCATCTCTATCAGTCTCTCGGTATCCGAAGGCTGAAAAACAACAGAGAACCCTTCAACGTTCATGCCTTGGCGCACTAAGAAAGTTGTGTCAGTTAATTTCCAATGCTCCATCTGATGTTCATATCAGAGGATGGGGTGTTCATGGAGCACTACATTTCATAGTGCTTTCCAGTCAGCAAAGCCCTCCGAAAATGGTCTCATGCAATGTTATTGCCCATGGCTGGCCACAGTCAATGAGCTTTGTTCAAAATCAAAAGATTGCTGAAGAACAGGCTTCAACTAGTTCCTCTCAAAATCAAGCATATAGAGAACAAGTTGTTGAATTTCTCCTACATAAAGCAGGCGAGAATATTGCACAAGCCTCTCGTATGGAGAAAACACGTCATCAAATGACAGAAGTCTCGGAAATCATCCAACGGTCTATTGAACCAGGTGATAAAAGTGGATACAGGTTAATGCATCCAGCTAATTTCCGAACTAATATTTGCAAGATCAAGAGATCTTTTAAGAAGATCTGTACGAAGCATGTCAAGAGCCACCCCAGCTTGTCAGACTGGAGACTTCTCTAACCCAACCCTCAGAGTCAACAAATGGGATTCGAGGAGTTGAGCGGAATCAGCAGGAACATCCCCAGTTCTCGAGACTGGGGACTCTTTCAAATTATCAATACCCTCCTCAGAGAATGTCGGTCTTTTCTCGATTGGGGAAGAAGCCCCAAGAGGAACGAAGAGCCAAATTATCAGGAGATTCCCTCCAAGTTATAGCTCTTCAAGAAGTTCCTAAAAGATTGAATCAACAAAAGGCAATGTCTCATCAAAGACATGAAAGAAGACAATATCACAGAAATGTTGATAGAAGAGATGCAATGCATTATGCATCAATCAATGTCATCAATGCCATTGTTGTTAATTCACCATAGGCGACTCACTCGGGGGACTCAGATGAAGAGCGTCCTACTCAAGAAAATGTACGCACCGATACAAATGAAGAAGGTGTACGTACACGAAGTCAAAGGATTACTCAGAACCTAGGTAATCCGCTTCCCTCCCTCCAAAAGGTATCCAACAAAGGTAAGGGAAAGAATCAGGTTACATATCCTTCCTCTGGAGAAGGTCAATCGATCTCATTAGAGCAAAGGTTTTCACAACAAGAGGAAGAAATGAAAGAATTAAGAAGGTTGAATGCAGAACTACTTCAGAGTAGTCTTCTTCTTAAGAATGCTGAAGTCCGACAGCCGAAGGAATTTGTTGCAGTTACTGATATGGATCAAGAATATCCTCCTTTATCAGTACACCCTCAGAGGTCTAATCCTACGGGTCAAGCGCAACAATGGTTGGAAGTTCTACCATCAGTTGCAGTACCAACCACCACGTCTGTCCAAGCTCCATTCATTACACCTACCCAAAACCAAGTTCAACCTGATGTTTCTCAAAAGTTAATAACTACTATTGAGTCATTAACAGCTCGGTTAGAAACTATGGAAGGGAAACGGGCACAAGTTCAACCTGAAAAGAAAGTTTACCCTGAATGGGTAGATTCAATTTCTCCTCCATCCAGTTTTGGAAACCCTGTTTTCCCTACTTTCAATGGATCAGGCGACCCTGAACAACATTTGACGCATTACGTGTCTTGTTGTGATCCTATGATGGGAACTCCAGAGAAGCAAGAAGCAGTGAAACTCAGATGCTTCGTGCGAACCTTGCAAGGACCAGCTTTTGTCTGGTATACAAGCTTTCAATCCCGGTCAATCATCGGATGGGAGGATCTTCATCAAAAATTCCTTCTACAGTTCAGCTCAACTTTTCCAAAAACGGCAGTTTTCGATCTTACAAACTGCAAGCAAAGGGAGAATTAAAGAGTCTCTGATTTCATTGCTCGCAGGAAGGGATTAACATATTCCCTGAGTTTAGCACTCCCTCAGGAAGAACTGTTTCCAATCTGTGTGGCAAATTTGCGTGATGAATTACGCACGCCATTGATACCTGTGAAATACACAGGAGGGTTTCGAGTCCTTACTTCAATCGCTCAGTAGATTGAATATTCCGTTATACAGGCTAAGGTTAAATCTCGTGTAATTCCATCATCTCTAGGAAGAAGAATGGGTAAAGCAGAAACTGCTATAGTTATGCTTAAACAAGCACCTATACCTATATCTACTTCAAAACCTTCATCTTCTCGAAGGACTCCACCTCCTGAATGCCAACAACAAAGGCCGTTTCATCCAAATGATCAAAGAGATCAACAATGAAAACAATTTGAGGATATGAAGAGTAAAACATACTCTTTCCGAAATGAGCAAGTTCCTGATTAATTCATTTCAGCTCTGGAAAATAATTTGGTTCAATTACCAGTGCCCAAGAGGCCAAACAAGGAAGGAGATGAAGACCATCCCAATTATTGTCCCTTTCATCAAATGTTGGGGCATCCCATCAAGGAGTGTTTTGTCTTTAAAGACCTCCTGCAAAAGATGGTCGACTTGGGACAAGTCAAATTGAAGGGTTCTTCAGCTCATGTAGCGTGTGTTACCGCTACAGATCCAGAGGAAGGAGGCGAGTGGCAGGAAGTTAGAAGCAAAACTGCGCAAAAATATGATGATTGGATGGTCAGAAAGACAATCAATCAGACCCATGCCATTTTGCGAACACAATTGAAGAAGCCAGTTGTGTCTCCTACAAAAGCTACAGTGAAGCCTCCATCAATAGACAAATCCTCAAAAGGGCAGCGCAATTCAAAGAAGAAAGAGGAATCAGAAGAAGATGAGTATGTATCGAGGCCTAAGTTGTCTTTGACTCTAGCAGATTTCATGCCATCTACTTCAAAGCCACGGGCACCACCCCATCAAACGGCACAGCCTAAACAGGCTAGTCATGCATGGTCTTTATCAGACGAGGAGTTAATCTTCGGTTCTGTTAATATGATTCAATTAACAGATCTATATTCCAGTCTTGATGAGTCTGAATTCCCTGTATCAAATAGGGGAATCCGAGGAAGTTCCAGAGGTTCAGGATACAGAGGAAGACGTGGATCTTTCCGAAGCCACTACTCCAATTCTACCCCTGCTAGCACTGTATATGCAGCAGAAACTCGTGGTAGAGCCCTTCAGCGAGCTCAAAAAGAACAAGCAAGTTCTTCTCCCAATGACCAACTCAGTTTTGGCACAGTTATTTTGGAAGACCGATTAAAGGTTCAATCTTCTTTATCTGAGCAAGTAAATGGATCTAATCAGTCTAATCTTCCAAAACCAAGGATGTTGCCAACTTCGATCCCAATACAAGATGCATCAGCTTCCAAAGCATCTGCTTCCAAGGTACCTTCTAAACCTCATATTCCTATTGGGAAACGCAGACCTCTAGATGAAAAGTATGATATATTGAAATACTTGGCCCAAGTACCAGCCAAGTTATCAATTTTGGATGCTTTGAATCTGTCAAAAGATCTTCGGGAAGCACTCATCGAAGCTTTGTCAAGTCCTCAGGAGTTTGAAGCTGAAATTGTTGCAGTTGAAGTCTATCACATAGACAATAATCCTGCAGAATGCCATGAAGTGATATCTTTTACTGATAAAGATGAAGATGATGTTTGCATGGGCACATAAAAACTCTCTACTTATCTGGAAAAGTCAATAGTGTAGATATCCGAAGAGTTTTCATTGACAATGGTTCAGGAGTCAACCTCATGCCCATTCGTACACTTCGTCGATTGGGCCTCACAGAATCTGATTTATCTCATTCTACCATGATGTTACAAGGATATGATAAAAATGAACAAGAACCACTGGGTGAAGTTACACTCAGAACCCAGTTTGGAGATCTTGTATCCAATTCGGATTTCATGATTGTTGATCAAGAATCGGATTTCAACGTCTTTCTTGGAAGACCCTGGCTACATCAGCATGCAACTATTCCTTCATCATACCATCAATGTCTCAAATACTGTTTCAATGGTCAAGTTGGAACATTGTATGGTGATAAGGCCCCGTTCAAGACATGTGAGTCTCAATACATTGAGGCATAATTTTATCACATGAATCGAAGAGAAAAATCTACAATGAAGGAAATTACCAAAGTTAATGCTCCATATGGTTTGGAGAAAATTCCAATAAATCCATTTACACATGTGAGTACAGATTATGTGTTAGTTATCAGTAAAATTGATAAAATAGGCCAAAATCAAAATACTCTTATGGAAAGATCCATAATGTCAGTTACGGCAATCGAGCCAGGCAACGTGGGAGAAATTGGTAACCTACCAAACAGTGATGAAAGCCTAAGTGGTGACGTTTTCATTTCATCTGTTGAAGTCCAACAAGTCTATACTTCTCCAATCAGTCCAGAAGAAGTTATAGCAACACTAGAGGTGAATAATGATGTTGATTCTCAATCCATCATCTCCTCTTTATTTCTCAAAGAAGGCCCTTTATCATCAATAGGGTCGGAAATGGAAGCTTCTTCTTCAAAATTTGAAAATTTTGATATCTCTTATGATCATGAAAATTTCGTTTTGTCATCTACTATGCAAGTAGAAATGGAAGAAATAGCACATGATGAAGAGGAAGAGGAAGATCTTAGAGATGCTCCTCCAGCATTTGAAGAGGGTATCTCTACCACTGTGGATGAACTCAGAGAAATAAATCTGGGTACAGAGAAAGATCCACGCCCCACTTTAATTAGTGCATCCATGACCCTTGAAGAGCAAGAGATGTATATTTCTTTTCTAAAGCAAAATAAAGATATTTTTGCTTGGAATTATACAGAAATTCCTGGGCTTGATCCTGATATTGCTACTCATCATTTGGGTTTACCAAAAGAACATTGAGGATTTAAGCAAGCCGCGAGAAGAACACACCCAACCTATGCTTCCAAAATTGAAGCTGAAGTGGATAAGCTGATCAAATCTAACTTGGTCAAAGAAGTTCAATATCCCAAGTGGTTCGCTAATATTGTCCCTGTAAAGAAAAAGAACGGACAAATTAGGGTTTGCATCGATTTCAGAGATCTTAATCGGTATTGTCCTAAAGATGATTTCCCAGTTCCGATTACAGAACTCTTAATTGATGCGATGGTTGGTTGTGAAGTACTTTCCTTCATGGATGGATATTCCGGATATAATCAGATCCGAATGGCCCTAGAAGATGAGGAATCTATAGCCTTCAGAGCCCCTTAAGGTGTTTTTTGTTACCGGGTGATGCCCTTTGGTTTAAAGAATGCAGGTGCAACATATCAACGTGCCATGCATCGTATCTTCAAACCTTTCTGAGGGAAATTTGTTGAATTCTATGTAGACGATTTGGTGGTTAAATCCAAACAACATTCTAATCACTTGCCTGATTTGGAAGTCATATTCCACAAGCTTCGACAACATAATTTGAAGATGAACCCCTTAAAATGTGCTTTTGGGGTAACCTCAGGAAAATTCCTCGGCTTTGTTGTACGCCATCGTGGTATTGAAGTCGATCCTGAGAAGACCAAATCAATCCTTAGTATGTCACCTCCTCAGAATTTGAAAGAATTAAGAGGACTTCAAGGACACTTAGCCTATATTCGGCGTTTCATCGCCAATTTGGCAGGCAAAAGTTTACCCTTTACCAAATTATTGAAAAATGGAGTCACTTACCAGTGGACTGAAGATTGTCAAGAAGCATTTGATGTTCTCAAGAAATACCTCTTGAGTCCACCAGTACTCATGCCACCTGTTTAAGGAAGACCACTTATCCTCTATGTGACAGCTCTAGAGCGATCATTGGGGGCCTTTCTTGCTCAAAAGAATGATGCTGGGAATGAAAATAGCATCTACTATCTCAGTACAACTATGCTTGAAGTAGAAACCCGATATTCAAGTATTGAGAAGTGCTTCCTGGCATTAATCTGTGTAGTTCAGAAACTGAGACACTACTTGCAACATCATGAGGTCCAATTGGTATCTCGCAATAATCCGCTCAAATTCATTGTTGACGCTCCTTTCGTCACAGAATCTAAAGTTCGGAAAAGGGAATATCTGAGCTCAAAGTGATTAATCCTTTGAAGAAACATCAAAAATCGACAAAGGGATGGAAAAGGAGAACATTGCCCATAGGTCGCGCAAGTTACCTCTTGGTCGCGCAAGTACACTTGCGCGCCGACTCAACACTTGCGCGACTCATCATGGTCGTGCAAGGGACTTGCGCGACATATCTGGTAACCGCCCAGTAACCGCCCGGGGTCTTCTTTTGCCTATAAATAGACCCTGTGGGCCCCCCATTCGAGGGGATCTCTTTCTAGAAACTCGGATCAAAGCTCCCGACGCCCAAATCTCTTCTCAAAGCTTCCGGAACACTTCTAAGGTAATCTCTTACCTAGAACGGAAGATCTAAAGAGAAGAAGGAAGGCCCAAGTGTTGAAACTTATCAAACACTTGCGCGCCAACTTAATTCCTTCAATATAACTTGCGCGTCCCTTCTCTGGAAGAACTTCAAGAGGATTATAAAGGGTTTAATAAAGAGTCGCTCAAGTGTTTCAACTCTGGTTGAAAATCGCGCAAGTATCCCTCAAGTCGCGCAAGTATACTTGCGCGACCAACACTTGCGCGCCGACGCAGGACTTGCGCGACCTTCAAGACTTGCGCGCCCCTAGCTTTTTGGGTGCCCATCTTGCCCATTTTTACCCCTCTTAAGCCATTTCACCTTTCCTATTCAAGATTCAGTCTTCAAGATACTCTTCAAAAGCCATTTATGGCATGATTTCTTGATTTGACATCCTTATCTGAAAGGAATTCTGTGAAATACCTCTCAACACCCAGTGATTTAAACATCTTTATGTCACCAAAGATTGAGAGTTCATTCATTTCAACCTCATCCTTTAAGATGAGAGAATCCTAACCTGGGTCTCCTTTTCAGGAATAAGACTCAGTCATAACCTTGGGCTTCCTTTTCAGGAGTAAGCCCCAAGTCCCCTAACCTAGGCTTCCTTCTCAGGAATAAGTCCTAGTCATAAATCTTGGGCATCTTTCTTAAGAATAAGCCCCAATCAAGTCCTTTAATCTTGGGCATCCTCCTCAGGAGTAAGCCCCAAACCTTAATCCCTAACCTGGGTCTCCTTTTCAGGAATAAGACTCAGTCATAACCTTGGGCTTCCTTTTCAAGAGTAAGCCCCAAGTCCCCTAACCTAGGCTTCCTTCTCAGGAATAAGTCCTAGTCATAAATCTTGGGCATCCTTCTTAAGAGTAAGCCCCAAGTCTCTTAAAATTTCTCTTAACCAGTCATAAATTTCCTTTGATTTGGGTTTCCTTTTTAGGAATAAAACCCAATCATAAGTCCCCTCCTAACTTGGGAATTCTCCTTAGGAGTAATCCCCAAGATTAGAGTATTCAAATCTCCATGAAGCACATATAACTTTGAGGACCCTGTTCTTGGATTTTCTCCCTAAAAGTAAATCCTAAACCTTCGCCTATCTGGGCAGTCATCTATACATAATCCCCAAAACAAATTCTTATGATTGCATCTTTTTATGGCACAATTGTCTAAATTTTACCAATACCTCTTGTTTCTCACACCGAGCATGACTCACGTGAGCTTAGAGTGTAAAAGTAATTATGACATTCATCTTTGAGCCATCAATCATAAAACATCATATCCCATTCCTCGAACTACGTGGGTTCTGATTCCTTTTTTAAAAACAAAGGATACGTAGGTAGCCCATTCATGGGTTAGATCCCAACATTGAAATAATCTCTGTCCTTCTGAATGACGATAAACTTCAAGTGCCCCACTGAGTGGCTTTAAAACCAGCCTGGTCATCAAAATGACCAAGAGACTTTTTATAAATGTTTTGAAGGATACCATTAACCAAGAATCTCTAAACAAATATAGATGATTCTACATTGATGAAGAACCTCGAATACATATAAAAGATTCTCTAAATTTCTTGCATATTTAATCATTGATTGTTAAAACTAAAGGAAAGTTCATTTTATACTTGGTAATGTAATAAGGATTCACGAACTTAACTTAAATCTATAAAGAGAGTCCCGGAGTAGACAATAATTCCCCTCAAAAAGGTGTGATGAGTCCGACCTCCCATCCTCTCGACCAATGCAAATTCCTAAGCCTCATTAGCCCACAAGCTAATGAGCGCCTGCCTTTGGAAAGTAGGTCCAAACGGATGTGGAATCATTGGATGTTTCCGGTTCTACGAACAAACCCGTTAGAAACCGATCGGAACGTTTGAATCTCCCGTCCAGGAGGTCATCCCCGGATTCCGCGCGAAACAAAAATGGTGAACCCGACGTGAATCCTTAACCAAGTTAAAGTGATGTTCTTCTTATCTGTTAGGCCCCTTGGGCCAACAAGGCAATCATTGACATATGATCATCCAAAAGATACAGTAGCCGGATTCATCTTGATTATGTCTGTTACATGGAACAAGCACTCTTTTTTTCAAGATCTTCTACAAAAATGGCTTTCCTTAAATTCACCCCTGTGAATACTGCTGCTGGGAACACCTCTACTGTGAGGTCTGCTGCTGTGAAAACCAATGCTGCTACTCCTGCTGGAACGTCATCCGCTCTGAGGATGACATCACCAACTCAGCGTCTTCAACGCTGTGTTTCTAATGCACTGGTTAAGGAGTACCGTCGCAACGGTACTATCCCAACTCTGGAGGCCGCTCGTCAAGCCCTCCAAGTTAACAATTCTACCTGGTCGTCCGGACAACGGCGACCATCAATCAAGAAGCAGACGGTGCTGACTACCGTCTCCAACCGTTTCGGGTCGTTATCCCCGGAACGCAATTTCCATTCACTCTCTTATTCCGAGGAAGTGAATGAGCAGGTCCCGCAGGACCTTAATTCAAAAAGACAGGAGTCCTTCTCAAGGGCTTCAATCAACAATCGCCGCCAGACTCGTGCGGTAGTGCGCCCTCAACATGATGAGGGTACCGTCTCCAGGCATTCAGCTCAGGTTCCTCGAACCCGAGTAGGCAAGATGAATCACCAGAGATGGAATCCGGTTAACAATAGGCAGGTTGTCATCCCTGCCATCTCCGGAGAAGTCCACCAACCTAACTTGGTGGCAAACAACGAGCAGGCATACACACCTGCCCGTTTTAATCCCGCTGTCCAGCAGACTCGTCTGGCAGCATCAAGCCGATCCCGCCAGGCAATTCCGGCGGAGTACCATAGGCAGGAGCATACACCTGCTTATACATCAGCAGTTAGTCAGCAGGCTCGTCTGACTACATATGGTGGATCTCGTCAACCGCGTTTGGCGAAGTGTAATCAGCAGGCAAATACACCTGCTAATACTAATCAAGCCTACCAACAGTCTCGTTTGGTAGCGCACGGAGAAGTCAGTCGGAAAGCCCCGACGACAAACAGGAGGCAGACTAAACTCTCTGCCTCCACACTTGAGTACTGTCAGGATTCACTGACAGGAAAAGGAGGACAGGAGCAGGCACATACACCTACTCCAAGCCCGGAATGGACGTATATCCCCGTTCCGGCGGCTGAAGTCACCAAACATATTTTGTCAATGGTGAAAGAGAAGAAGCAAATTCTTGCTCATATTCTGGATGCTTACCAGGATATCATAACAGCTTCAGCATCATCTCAGGGACAGACACATAAATCTATCCCTAGCAGTGGAGTGACACATCAACAATTCACTCCGGAACAGACACACACATCTGTTCCAGTCCAAGAGGGTTGTGGGGCCTACACCCCCATATCATATGGACAACCAAGTCAGGCACATACACCTGATTTGAGCGATGATCGTCAGCCTAACCTGACCATCTTTCCTGATCAGGCACATACACCTGCTCAGAGCAATCACTTTCGTCATCAAGTGATTTCTAAAGCGAGTAAGAAGGCATCTAAGAAAAAGATCCGCCCAGCACAGTCAGGAGATCAAAGGCCAATCTGCAACAAGGCCTTGCTCGATGCTGGAGTTCTTGAAGCCCTCAGACATTTATCTGTCGGAATTCAAGATTCTACTCCCTCAGTTCCCAATAACAGGAACATTAATCCTGAAGGTCTTCAACAGACACTTCCTCATGAAGACTTGCTTCATGAAAATTCGGTCAATCTTGAAGTTTCTTCTTCAGATGAGAACCACAGGAACCCTCTGTGTGGTCAGAAGACCAAGGAGCAAGAGATCTCATCTTTTGCTGTAACCCATCATGAAGGTCCTCCTCATGGTGATGAACTTCGCTACGAAAGTCCTCTCCGCAGTAGTGATTCACATTGTCTCGAAAATTCTTCAGAAGGCAATGTAGTGACGAGAAAGCCCTCCTATCTCGAGGCACTTGCAAACGTAAAACCAGTCATGTCTGAAGTTTTACTATCGGCAGGTGAAACTCTTTCTCCATCAGAAGATAGCTTGGGGTTCAGGTTATTCTTCGAACCTTCCCTGGGTCATTCATCTTCCAGCATGAATAGTGATTCCTCTACCAATCTTGTTGAATCCGATGAAGCAACAAGGAAACACCAACTCTGGTCCAAACAGGTAGAAGAATCTTCATTTAATGATAAAGAGGAAATGCTGAACATGAGAAAAAAACTGGCAAAAGGTGAAGTACCAGTCATGTTTTGGCCTTTGGCTGATTCACAGTATGACATTCCAAAGATGTTGACGGATGATGGAATCCATGATATTCGTCTTAACATATGGAAAACTCTTTGTCAATTAAAGAAGAAGGTATTATCTTACGATGAATATGAAAATCATCTTAAGATAATAGAAGGGTTACAGCGCCAGATTGATTTGGCATCTCTATCAGTCTCTCGGTATCCGAAGGCTGAAAAGCAAAAGAGAACCCTTCAACGTTCATGCCTTGGCGCATTAAGAAGATTGCGTCAGTTAATTTCCAATGCTCCATCTAATGTTCATATCAGAGGATGGGGTATTCACGGAGCACTACATTTCACAGTGCTTTCCGGTCAGCAAAGCCCGCCGAAAATGGTCTCATGCAATGTTATTGCCCATGGCCGGCCACAGTCAATGGGCTTTGTTCATAATCAAAATCTTGCTCGAGATCAAGCTTCAACTAGTTCCTCTCAAAGGCAAGTATATAGAGAACAGGTTGTTGAATTGCTCCTACATCAAGCAGGCGAGAATATTGCACAAGCCTCTCGTCTGGAGCAAACACGTCATCAAATGACAGAAGTTTCGGAAATCATCCAACGGTCTGTTGAACCAGGTGATAAAAGTGGATACAGGTTAATGCATCCAGCTAATTTCCGAACTAAGATTCGCAAGATCAAGAGAGATTTTAAAAAGATCTCAGACATAGCATGTCAAGAGACACCCCAGCTTGCTAGACTGGGGACTTCTCTAACCCAACCCTCAGAATCAACGAATGGGATTCGAGGAGCTGAGCAGAAGCAACAGGAACACCCCCAGTCCACCGGACTGGGGACTTTTTCAAATCTTCAATCCATCCCTCAGAGAAAGTCAGTATTCTCTCGATTAGGGAAGAAGCCTCAAGAGGAACGAAGAGCCAAGCTATCAGGAGATTCTCTCCAAGTGACGGTTCACAAAGAAATTCCTGAGGGGTCAAGTCAACGGAATTCCATGTTTCATCATGAACATGGAAGAAGACAATATCACAGAAATGTTGATAGAAAGGATTCCATGAAATATGCATCCATTAACGTCATCACTGCCGTTGCTGCTGATTCACCAGATGAGGCTCAATCAGAGGGATCAGATGAAGAGGTTCCTGCTCAAGAAGTTGAGCACACAGACCTAAATGAAGAAGGTGTGCGCACACGTAATCAAAGGCTTACCCAAAATCTGGGTATTCCTTCAAGTAACCCACTTCCCCCTCTCCGAAAAGGATCAAATAAGGGGAAAGGAAAGAACCAGGTTACTTATCACCCTTCCTCTGAAGGAGGTCAATCGCTCTAATTAGAGCAAAGGTTTGCACAACAGGAGGAAGAAATGAAAGAATTAAGAAGGTTGAATGCAGAACTACTTCAGAGTAGTCTTCTTCTTAAGAATGCTGAAGTCCGACAGCCGAAGGAATTTGTTGTAACTACTGAGATGGATCAGGAATATCCTCCTTTATCAGTACACCCACAGAGGTCTAATCCTACGGGTCAAACGCAACAACGGTTGGCAGCACTACCATTAGTTGCAGCACCAACCTCCACGACTGTCCAAGCTCCATCCATTGCACCTACCCAAAACCAAGTTCAACCTGACGTTTCTCAAAAGTTAATAACTACTATTGAGTCATTAACAGCTCGGTTAGAAACTATGGAAGGGAAACGGGCACAAGTTCAACCTGAAAAGAAAGTTTACCCTGAATGGGTAGATTCAATTTCTCCTCCATCCAGTTTTAGAAACCCTATTTTCCCTACTTTCAATGGATCAGGTGACCCTGAACAACATTTGACGCATTACGTGTCTTGTTGTGATCCTATGATGGGAACTCCAGAGCAACAAGAAGCAGTGAAACTCAGATGCTTCGTGCGAACCTTGCAAGGACCAGCTTTTGTCTGGTATACAAGCTTGAAATCCCGGTCAGTCATCGGATGGGAGGATCTTCGTCAAAAATTCCTTCTTCAGTTCAGCTCAACTTTGCCAAAAACGACAGTTTTCGATCTTACAAACTGCAAGCAAAGGGAGAATGAAAGAGTCTCTGATTTCATTGCTCGTTGGAAGGGATTAACGTATTCCTTGAGTTTATCACTCCCTCAGGAGGAATTGTTGCCAATCTGTGTGGCAAATTTGCGTGACGAATTACGCACGCCATTGATCCCTGTGAAATACACAGGAGGGTTTCGAGACCTTACTTCAATCGCTCAACAGATTGAAGATTCCCTTATGCAGGCTAAGGTTAAATCTCGTGTAATTCCATCAGCTCCAGGAAGAAGAATGGGTAAAGCAGAAACTGCTACAGTTATGCTTAAACAGGCACCTGTACCTATTTCTACTTCAAAACCTTCATCTTCTCGAAGGGCTCCACCTCCTGAACGCCAACAACAAAGGCTATTTCGTCCAAATGATCAAAAAGATCAACGACGAAAACAATTTGAGGATATGAAGAGTAAAACATACTCTTTCCGAAGTGAGCAAGTTCCTGGTTACTTCATTTCAGCTCTGGAAAATAATTTGGTTCAATTACCAGTGCCGAAGAGACCAAACAAGGAAGGAGATGAAGACCGTCCCAATTATTGTCCCTTTCATCAAATGTTGGGACATCCCATCCAGGAGTGTTTTGTCTTTAAAGACCTCCTACAAAAGATGGTCGACTTGGGACAAGTCAAATTGAAGGGTTCTTCAGCTCATGTAGCGTGTATTACCGCTACAGATCCAGAGGAAGGAGGCGAGTGGCAGGAAGTCAAAAGCAAAACTGCGAAAAAATATGATGATTGGATGGTCAGAAAGACAATCAATCGGACCCATTCCATTTTGCGAACACAATTGAAGAAGCCAATTGTGTCTCCTACAAAAGCTGCAGTAAAGCCTCCTTCAAAAGACAAATCATCAAAAGGGCAGAGCAATTCAAAGAAGAAAGAGGAATCAGGAGAAGATGAGTATGTATCAAAGCCTAAATTGTCTTTGACTCTGGCAGATTTCATGCCATCTACTTCAAAGTCACGGGCACCGTCCCACCAAACGGCACAGCCTAAACATGCTAACTTGGCAGAGTCTTTATCAGACGAAGAATTGATCTTTGGTTCTGTTAATATGATTCAATTAACAGATTCATATTCCAGTCTTGATGAGCCTGAATTCCCTGTATCAAATAAAGGAACCCGAGGAAGTTCTAGAGGTTCAAGATATAGGGGAAGACGTGGATCTTTCCGAAGCCACTACTCTAATTCTACCCCTGCTAGCACTGTATATGCAGCAGAAACTCGTGGTAGAGCCCTTCAGCGAGCTCAAAATGAACAAGCAAGTTCTTCTGCCAATGGCCAACTCAGCTTCGGCACAGTTATTTTGGAAGACTGATTAAATGTTCCATATTCTTTATCTCAGCAAGTAAATGGATCTAATCAGTCTAATTTTCCAAAACCAAAGATGTTGCCAACTTCAATACAAGATGCATCAGCTTCCAAAGCATCTGCTTCCAAGGTACCTGCTAAACAACATATTCCTATTGGGAAACCCAGGCCTCTAGATCAAAAGTATGATATATTGAAACACTTGGCCCAAGTACCAGCCAAATTATCAATTTTGGATGCTTTGAATCTATCAAAAGATCTTCGGGAAGCACTCATCGAAGCTTTGTCAAGTCCTCAGGAGTTTGAAGCTGAAATTGCTGCAGCTGAAATTTATCACATAGAGAATAATCCTGCAGAATGCCATGCAGTGATATCTTTTACTGATAAAGATGAAGATGATGTTGTGCATGGGCACATAAAACCTTTGTACCTATCTGACAAAGTCAATGGTATAGATGTTCGAAGAGCATTTATTGACAATGGTTCAGGAGTCAACCTCATGCCCATTCGCACACTTCGTCGATTGGGCCTCACGGAATCTGATTTATCTCCTTCTACCATGATGTTGCAAGGATATGATAAAAATGAACAAGAACCACTGGGAGAAGTTACGCTCAGAACTCAGTTTGGAGATCTTGTTTCCAATTCAGATTTCATGATTGTTGATCAAGACTCAGCTTTCAATATCTTGCTTGGAAGACCCTGGTTACATCAGCATGCAGCTATTCCGTCATCATACCATCAATGTCTCAAATACTGTTTCGATGGTCAAGTTGGAACATTATATGGTGATAAGGCCCCGTTCAAAACATGTGAGTCTCAATACATTGAGGCGGAATTTTATCACATGAAGGGAAGAGAAAAATCTACAATGAAGGAAATTACCAAAGTTAATGCTCCATATGGTTTGGAAAAAATTCCAATAAATCCATTTTCACATGTGAGTACAGATTATGTGTTACCTATCATTCAAATTGACAAAATAGGCCCAAATAAAAATACTCTTATGGAAATATCCATAATGTCAATTACGGCAATCGAGCCAGACAACATGGGAGAAATTGGTAACTTACCAAGCAGTGATGAAAGCATAAGTGGTGACGTTTTCATTTCGTCTGCTGAAATCCAACAAGTCTATACTTCGCTAATCAGGCCAGAAGAAGTTATAGCAACACCAGAGGTGAATATTGATGTCGATTCTCAATCCATCATCTCCTCTTTGATTCCCAAAGAAGACCTTTTATCATCAATAGGGTCGGAAATGGAAGCTTCTTCTTCAAAATGTGAAAATTGTGACATCTCTTATGATCATGAGAATTTCTCTTTTTCATCTACTTTGCAAGTAGAAACAGAATAAATAACACATGATAAAGAGGAAGAGGAAGATCTTAGAGATGCTCCTCCAGCATTTGAAGAGGGTATCTCTACCACTGTGGATGAACTCAGAGAAGTAAATCTGGGTACAGAGAAAGATCCACGCCCCACTTTAATTAGTGCGGCCATGACCCTTGAAGAACAAGAGATGTATATTTCTTTTCTAAAGCAAAATAAAGATATTTTTGCTTGGAATTATACAGAGATGCCTGGACTTGATCCTGATGTTGCCACCCATCATTTGGGTTTGCCAAAAGAACATCGAGGATTCAAGCAAGCCGCGAGAAGAACACACCCAACCTATGCTTCGAAAATTGAGGCTGAAGTGGATAAGCTTATCAAAGCTAACTTCGTCAGAGAAGTTCAATATCCCAAGTGGTTGGCTAATATTGTCCCAGTAAAGAAAAAGAATGGACAAATTAGGGTTTGCATCGATTTCAGAGATCTTAATCGGTATTGTCCCAAAGATGATTTTCCAGTTCCGATTACAGAACTCTTAATTGATGCGACGGCTGGCTATGAAGTACTTTCTTTCATGGATGGATATTCTGGATATAATCAGATCCGAATGGCCCCAGAAGATGAGGAATATACAGCCTTCAGAGCTCCTCAAGGTGTGTTTTGTTACCGGGTGATGCCCTTTGGTTTAAAGAATGCAGGTGCAACATATCAACGCGCCATGCATCGTATCTTCAAACCTTTTTTAGGGAAATTTGTTGAATGCTATGTAGATGATCTGGTGGTTAAATCCAAACAACGTTTTGATCACTTGGCTGATTTGGAAATCATATTCCACAAGCTTCGACAACATAATTTGAAGATGAACCCCTTAAAATGTGCTTTTGGGGTAACCTCAGGAAAATTCCTCGGCTTTGTTGTACGCCATCGTGGTATTGAAGTCGATCCTGAGAAGACCAAATCAATCCTTGGTATGTCACCTCCTCAGAATTTGAAAGAATTAAGAGGACTTCAAGGACACTTAGCCTATATTCGGCGTTTCATCGCCAATTTGGCAGGCAAAAGTTTACCTTTTATCAAATTATTGAAGAAAGGAGTCACTTACCACTGGACTGAAGAATGTCAAGAAGCATTTGATGTTCTCAAGAAATACCTCTTAAGTCCACCAGTACTCATGCCACCTGTTGAGGGTAGACCTCTTATCCTCTATGTGACAGCTTTAGAGCGATCATTGGGTGCCTTTCTCGCTCAAAAGAATGATGCTGGGAATGAAAATAGTCTCTACTATCTTAGTAGAACTATGCTTGAAGCAGAAACCCGGTATTCGAGTATTGAAAAGTGCTGCCTACCATTAATCTTTGCAGTTCAGAAACTGAGACACTACCTGCAACATCACGAGGTCCAATTGGTATCTCGTAATAATCCACTCAAATTCATCCTTAGTCGTCCAATGCTTACAGGACGTCTGGCAAGGTGGGCGGTTATTCTACAGCAGTTCGACATTCAGTATGTGTCTCAAAAGGCAATTAAGGGCCAAGCTCTGGCTGATTTCTTGGCTGAACACCCTTCAGTGGAAGACACGTATTCAGATATCGAACTCCCTGATGTGGAAGTTTTTTCTATTCAAGAGAATCCTCAAACATGGGAAATGTATTTTGATGGTGCTTCTAGAAGTCCAACAGGGAAGAAAATGGAAAATCCTAAATTCAACAAAGTTGGTTTAGGAATTGTGCTCATTTCTCCAGATAAGGCAGTGTTACCTTATTCCTTTTTGTTGTGGGAAGGTGGTACCAATAATGAAGCTGAATACCAAGCTCTCATTGCAGGCTTGGAGTTAGCGCTTCAAGCACAAGTGAATCACTTAAAGGTGAAAGGTGATTCAGACCTGGTAATCAAACAAGTCAATGGGGATTATGCCATCAGAAAAGAAGAATTAATCCCTTTGTATGATTACGTCAGAGAGTTAATGTCGGAATTCCCTTCAGAACCGACATTTTCTTATGTCCCAAGATCACAAAATGCTCAAGCTGATGCACTGGCTAATATAGCCACAACATTAGCAGATCCAAATCGGGACGAGACAACCATCGGTATTGCCCACCGTCGTGCAATTTCACCTTATGTTCAAGTCAGAATAGAGGAAATTAATGAAATTAGTCCCATTCCTGAACCATATGGTCATACTACAGGATGGATGTCACCTATCAGGGAATACCTTCAAAATAGAACACTTCCACCTGATAGAGCCGAGAGAGAACAAATTCGGCGACGTGTGGTCAATTTTACTCTTTATGATGGTCCAAACCACCTCGAGAAAATTCTCTACAAACGTGGTTTTGATGGAGTTCTCTTCAGATGTATTGATGGTGAAGAGACAATGGCTGTCATAAAAGAAGTGCATGCAGGAGTCTGTGGTGCCCACCAGTCTGGACATAGATTGTCTGATCAAATTCGAAGACTTGGATACTTCTGGCCTTCAATGATACAAGATTGTGTTAATTTCACAAAGAAGTGTCATTCATGCCAAGTATATGCCAATTTCATTCATCAACCTCCGGAGTTGCTTCATACAGCTAAATACTCATGGCCATTTTCCACATGGGGAATGGATGTGGTGGGACCTTACCCTTCAGCTACGGCCAAGCAGTTTAAGTACATTCTTACTGCTACTGATTTCTTTTCCAAATGGGCAGAGGCAGTACCTCTCAAAGAAGTCAGTTCTAAATGCATTGTTAGCTTCATCAAGTCTAACATCATTACTAGATTTGGTGTCCCTCATACCATATTGACAGACAACGGCACCAACTTCTGTTCTTCTGAGGTAAAGAGATTGTATCAAGAATACAACATTAAGTCCAACCATTCATCTCGATATCATGCAGCGGCTAATGGCCAGATAGAGGCCTTCAACAAGACTCTTTCAAATATACTGCAAAAGATGGTGGATAAAGATAAGAGGTCATGGCCTGATAAAATCTATCATGCTTTATGGGCTTATCCGACTACCACTCGCAATGCAACGCGGTCTACTCCATATTCATTGGTATATGGAACAGAAGCAGTCTTGCCAATTGAAGTTCAATTGCCCTCACTCAGAATAGCCATTTGTGATCAGTTATCAACAGATGAGCAATCCCAAAAGCGGTTGAATGAATTGGAACAGTTAGATGAGAAAAGATTTTGCACTTTGCACCACTTGGAAATCTATCAGAATCGAATAGCACGAGATTTTAACAAAAAAGTTCGTCTTCGTTCATTCATTCAGGGAGAATTGGTATTGGTTCTCAGAACACCAATGATACCAGGAAAGAAGCCTCCCAAGCTTGAACCAAAATGGGAAGGACCTTATTCAGTACATAAGGTCTACTCCAATGGAGCGTATTCTCTAATCTCAATGGATGGAGAACACATCACGACTCCAACTAATGCCAGATTTCTGAAGAAGTATTTTGTATAAACACAAAATATTGTTCCCAGAACCAAGACTTACAATTGGTTCATACAGAAAAGGTCCGGTATGACCTTAAACTACACAATGGTCCAGTATGACCTTAAACTACAACTTCGTCCAACATGACATTAAACTGTGTTACACTTTTGTCCGAGATGACATTAAACTATAATACGTCCAGTATGACGATAAACTGTACGGTCCATGCATATGACCTTAAATTATTCGCACTTATGTCCCTGCAACATGACATTAAACTGTGCAGCACCAATAGTCCTAACTGCAAGACTTTAAACTGCATAGTCCTTGATTTTGTCCTACATGACATTAAACTGTATAGAAGTTCCTATATTTTGTCCGAGATGACATTAAACTATATTTTGTCCTAGCGACATGACATTAAACTGTGTGGCACTTTCATCGTCCAGCATGACGTTAAACTGTGTTAAGTCCCTTATTGTCCTACATGACACTAAACTGTATTCTGTCCGAGATGACATTAAACTATATTGTGTCCTAGCAACATGACATTAAACTGTGTGGCACTTCCAACGTCCAGCATGACGATAAACTGTAAAAAGATCAGAACTGATATCCTCATATTGATTCACCTTAGTCTTAGCTACATGACTTTAAACTGTACAGCATCAGTTCGTCCTTGCTATATGACGCTAAAACTATACAGCAATGGTCCAGTATGACTTTAAACTGCAACTTCGTCCCACACGACATTAAACTGTGAAAAAGTTCCATAAACAGTCCAGCATGACCTTAAAACTGCATCATTCCTGGTCCATGTATACGACCATAAACTATTTGCAAATATGTCCAGCAAGACGTTAAATTGTGACGTCCTAACTACATGACGCTAAACTGTATAAAAGTCTCTCACGTCCGGAAAGATGTTAAACTATATAATCATCAAAAGTCCAGCATGACATTAAAACTGCACAATCCCCCTTTCGTCCAATATGACGTTAAACTGTATTGTCCCCATCGTCCTAACTACATGACGCTAAACTGTACAGAAAGTCCTTGATATGTCCTACATGACATTAAACTGTGCATCGTTAAGGTTGTTATTACCTCTTGTTTCTCACACCGAGTATGACTCACGTGAGCTTAGAGCGAACATCAACCATAACACTCCCTTTGGGCCACAAACCATGTGTAAGTCCCAACAACATTTTTTTTATTATTAGATCATTGTCCCCAAAAACAATTTGATCGTTAATTCATTCTTTAATTGAACTACATGGACTTTGATCCTTGCCCTCCAGGCTGGGTATGTAGGCAACCTCCCAAGGTTCAAGCCCAAAAACAATCTCTTCACATCGGTTCACCACCATCTCATATGATGTTGATTTGTGAAACCGCCCCTGAAATCAATATCTTTACATTGATTCATTTTCGTCCTTGTTATACGACGTTAAACTATACAACACTTTTGTCCGGTACGACAATAAACTACAATATTCTTTGATTTCCTCATTTGAGAGAGAACTATTATTGATATTAATTTTTCAATCATAGTTTTTCATTTTCAAAAGACTACGTGCATACATGGTAATTCCTGAACTTTTTATCTTAGGTTAAACCATCATTGCACTAAAGTCCCCTTTCACCCTTCACATGTACGAACCAAATTTGTACAAAGGGTAATTCTAGAACTACGTGGACTTGATTCCCATCCTTATGGGATACGTAGGAACATTCGAGTGTCCCTCGAATCCAGTCCCAAGTCTTTTGGGCCTAACCCCAAATTTCACTTTCAGTCCCTTGGCTGAAAAGTCCTCATGAAAACACACACTGTGTATTCATTACTATGGTCCAAATTCTATGACCCCAAAAAACTAAGATCACTCATCCTTTCATCCTGCACGACGTTAAACTGCATTTCAAGAACTACGTATGGCTTGATTCTCATTCTTATGAGATACATAGTGAAGTCCAAGTTTCAATTCAGGACCCAGCCACAACATGATTATGGTTATCATTGACCTATGTATCTCTATATACATTGGACAATACCCATATTTATGTATTATAATCCTAACCTTAAATATTTTCAGATCTTCATAACCCTTTTCATGACTTATAGTCACAAAAATGTCAAACTTCTGAGAATTCTTTTGCCTGACTATGCAGCACGTGCCCATAGGTGGCCTTGCATAAACAGTCCACATAACAGACTTGTCAGCCAAGAGATGCTATTTATTTGACCATGCAGCCAATGCCCATAGGTGGCCCTGCATGTTTTCAACCCCCTAACGGGTTTGTTAAATAATAGTAACTTCATTCTTGGGAAGAATGCCTCTTTTGTCCTTATTTGTCTTAAACGACAGTATGTAGGGATCCGCAAAAATAGCCATCCTTAACGTATTTGTCCCATATCCTTTTTCATGATCTAAAAGTATTCAAGTCTATGGTTTATTCTTCTTCCCTACGTTTGGGTCAGACCTTCGTAGGAGTGATATTCATCCAGTTCTTTGATATTCTTGTTTGGAAATATCTTCTCCATATTCAAGTACCTCTTTCCATACAACAAACTCTATGCTTTAGAAAATTTGAATCTCCATAAACTTCCACTGGCTTTTAGCACTAGGAAAGTAAATTTCTGGGAGTTCTTTTGCCTGACTATGCAGCACGTGCCCATAGGTGGCCTTGCATAAACAGTCCACATAACAGACTTGTCAGCCAAAAGATGCTATTTTATTTGACTATGCAGCCAATGCCCATAGGTGGCCCTGCATATTTCAACCCCCTAACGGGTTTTGTTAAATAATAGTAACCTCATTCTTGGAAACTACTTCTTCTAATGCTATTTAGCTCTTTTTCATATCATTCCTCAGATTCAAATATTCTTAAGCCATAGTTTACATTTTTTCCCTCATACTTGAGTATGGTAAATATGTTTTCAGATAAAATTGTCAAGGAATTGAATCCATTTTAATCCATTTTTCGGTCAAAGCTATTTCGACCTTAAACATTAGCCTCTTTATGTACGGCTTGCATGACTTTAAACTGCCCACACAAAAGACAGAGGAACTATGAATAAAAGTCAAGTTCCAGCTCACTAAATATACATTTTTTGTATGATTTAGCTAATATTGAGCAGTTAAAAGATTCAAAGTTTGTAGGGTTATTTGTAATAATCCTAGTAAAAATCAAACTATGCTTACTAAGCCCATTGGCTTAAGTAAATTTGAAGCAGGTAATGGAAGAATGCAAGTACAAATGATTGAAGACAAAAGTGTTTTTCATTGATACACAAGAGTTAGAAGGACATCCACAGATTGGAGTCTCTTCTCTTTTTCAAGAATTACAAGAGGTTTTCAACATAACACTTCATTTGATTTACGGCATCCCGAGCTTCATCAGCAACCACCCGGAGTTCATTCATTCAACTGGATACAAAAAGAGATGCAGTGATACCAGCTCTTCTTGGAACAATTGTAAAAGGATGTTCTTGAGTGCGGTTTGAGAAAATTTTCTACTGATCAAACAGTGACTCTGTTTCTGTCCAAGAGACTTGGAAGATGGATACATGGATTTGAGAATGGAGCATTGGAAGTAAAGAGCCATTTGGAGAGAGTACTCTTTTCAGATATTGCCCTAAAAAACCATGTTTGTCTTCTCTCCACCAACCGGCAGTGGAAAACATTTCAGCCCATGGGTTTTCCATTTTCATATCTGCAAGGAAATGGCATGCAAGGAGAATTCTAAGGTTCACACCACTGTTGTTGCTCTTAATGCACAGCATAACCGAAATGAAGGAGTAGCAGCGCAGTTGCATTTCAGGTGTATAGTTGTTTGCATTTGGAACATTGACTCCTTGCAAGTGACCATGACCATATAGAGACAGGTAGATGCTCTGTGGGAAATTAAGATGATATTTCTTCAAGTACTTAGCCAAATCTAGAAGAGTGCTGTCGCAGATGTCATAGTAATCATGGCCAATGATGTTCATCATGTCATCAATCCGCTTGCTAGCCAGTTCATAAGTCGTTCCAATTCCCTTGTGAACCACTGAATCTGCACAAAAGATGAATAAACTAACTCTTAAATGGGTTTATTTTTCATAAATTTTGTGAAGAAATTTGAAAACATGGCTAAAGGCATTAAGGCGCGCAAGTCTACAAAATGGCGCGCAAGTATTCACGTGCCGCGCTAGTTTTCGTCGCGCAAGTATAAACCGCGCAAGTACGAATACCTTTACAGGAGCGCGACATCAAGGAAAAACAGAGAAGACTTGCGCGGCCTAGGTGACCTGTGCGGCGAGAGCTCGAGAAGGTATGAAGTCCGGAAATCCGGATACTTGTACGGAGGTGGGGCCGTATATTTATAGGCCAGGAGGCCTACCTGCGCGCCATACCAGAGGGTTTAAGGCCTGCGCGACGCAGACTTGCGCGCCTCCCTCTGCGCATTGAAGACTTGCGCGCCGCCCTTTTCCTTTAGAGGGATTCGATTTCCTCAGAGTCAAATCCTCATTTTCTCTCCAGATCCAACTCTGAGGGGGGACTTTTGTTGACGCTCCTTTCGTCACAGAATCTAAAGTTCGGAAAAGGGAATATCTGAGCTCAAAGTGATTAATCCTTTGAAGAAACATCAAAAATCGACAAAGGGATGGAAAAGGAGAACATTGCCCATAGGTCGCGCAAGTTACCTCTTGGTCGCGCAAGTACACTTGCGCGCCGACTCAACACTTGCGCGACTCATCATGGTCGTGCAAGGGACTTGCGCGACATATCTGGTAACCGCCCAGTAACCACCCGGGGTCTTCTTTTGCCTATAAATAGACCCTGTGGGCCCCCCATTCGAGGGGATCTCTTTCCAGAAACTCGGATCAAAGCTCCCGACGCCCAAATCTCTTCTCAAAGCTTCCGGAACACTTCTAAGGTAATCTCTTACCTAGAACGGAAGATCTAAAGAGAAGAAGGAAGGCCCAAGTGTTGAAACTTATCAAACACTTGCGCGCCAACTTAATTCCTTCAATATAACTTGCGCGTCCCTTCTCTGGAAGAACTTCAAGAGGATTATAAAGGGTTTAATAAAGAGTCGCTCAAGTATTTCAACTCTGGTTGAAAATCGCGCAAGTATCCCTCAAGTCGCGCAAGTATACTTGCGCGACCAACACTTGCGCGCCGACGCAGGACTTGCGCGACCTTCAAGACTTGCGCGCCCCTAGCTTTTTGGGTGCCCATCTTTCCCATTTTTACCCCTCTTAAGCCATTTCACCTTTCCTATTCAAGATTCAGTCTTCAAGATACTCTTCAAAAGCCATTTATGGCATGATTTCTTGATTTGACATCCTTATCTGAAAGGAATTCTGTGAAATACCTCTCAACACCCAGTGATTTAAACATCTTTATGTCACCAAAGATTGAGAGTTCATTCATTTCAACCTCATCCTTTAAGATGAGAGAATCCTAACCTGGGTCTCCTTTTCAGGAATAAGACTCAGTCATAACCTTGGGCTTCCTTTTCAGGAGTAAGCCCCAAGTCCCCTAACCTAGGCTTCCTTCTCAGGAATAAGTCCTAGTCATAAATCTTGGGCATCTTTCTTAAGAATAAGCCCCAATCAAGTCCTTTAATCTTGGGCATCCTCCTCAGGAGTAAGCCCCAAACCTTAATCCCTAACCTGGGTCTCCTTTTCAGGAATAAGACTCAGTCATAACCTTGGGCTTCCTTTTCAGGAGTAAGCCCCAAGTCCCCTAACCTAGGCTTCCTTCTGAGGAATAAGTCCTAGTCATAAATCTTGGGCATCCTTCTTAAGAGTAAGCCCCAAGTCTCTTAAAATTTCTCTTAACCAGTCATAAATTTCCTTTGATTTGGGTTTCCTTTTTAGGAATAAAACCCAATCATAAGTCCCCTCCTAACTTGGGCATCCTCCTTAGGAGTAAGCCCCAAGATTAGAGTATTCAAATCTCCATGAAGCACATATAACTTTGAGGACCCTGTTCTTGGATTTTCTCCCTAAAAGTAAATCCTAAACCTTCGCCTATCTGGGCAGTCATCTATACATAAGCCCCAAAACAAATTCTTATGATTGCATCTTTTTATGGCACAATTGTCTAAATTTTACCAATACCTCTTGTTTCTCACACCGAGCATGACTCACGTGAGCTTAGAGTGTAAAAGTAATTATGACATTCATCTTTGAGCCATCAATCATAAAACATCATATCCCATTCCTCGAACTACGTGGGTTCTGATTCCTTTTTTAAAAACAAAGGATACGTAGGTAGCCCATTCATGGGTTCGATCCCAACATTGAAATAATCTCTGTCCTTCTGAATGACGATAAACTTCCAGTGCCCCACTGAGTGGCTTTAAAACCAGCCTGGTCATCAAAATGACCAAGAGACTTTTTATAAATGTTTTGAAGGATACCATTAACCAAGAATCTCTAAACAAATATAGATGATTCTACATTGATGAAGAACCTCTGATACATATAAAAGATTCTCTAAATTTATTGCATATTTAATCATTGATTGTTAAAACTAAAGGAAAGTTCATTTTATACTTGGTAATGTAATAAGGATTCACGAACTTAACTTAAATCTATAAAGAGAGTCCCGGAGTAGACAATAATTCCCCTCAAAAAGGTGTGATGAGTCCGACCTCCCATCCTCTCGACCAATTCAAATTCCTAAGCCTCATTAGCCCACAAGCTAATGAGCGCCTGACTTTGGAAAGTAGGTCCAAACGGATGTGGAATCATTGGATGTTTCCGGTTCTACGAACAAACCCGTTAGAAACCGATCGGAACGTTTGAATCTCCCGTCCAGGAGGTCATCCCCAGATTCCGCGCGAAACATTCATCCTTAGTCGTCCAATGCTTACAGGACGTCTAGCAAGGTGGGAAGTTATTTTGCAACAGTTCGACATTCAGTATGTGTCTCAAAAGGAAATAAATGGTCAAGCTCTGGCTAATTTCCTGGCTGAACATCCTTCCATGGAAGACACGTCTTCAGATATTGAACTCCCTGATGAGGAAGTTTTCTCTATTCAAGAGAATTCTCAAACATGGGAAATGTATTTTGATGGTGCTTCTAGAAGTCCAAAAGGGAAGAAAATGGAAAATCCTAAATTCAACAAAGTTGGTTTAGGAATTGTACTCATTTCTCCAGATAAGGCATTGTTACCTTATTCCTTTCTATTGTGGGAAGGTGGTACTAATAATGAAGCCGAATACCAAGCTCTCATTACAGGCTTGGAGTTAGCGCTCCAAGCACAAGTGAATCACTTAAAGGTGAAAGGTGATTCAGACCTGGTAATTAAACAAGTCAATGGGGATTATGCCATCAGAAAAGAAGAATTAATCCCTTTGTATGATTACGTCAGAGAGTTAATGGAGGAATTCCCTTCAGAACCGACATTTTCTTATGTCCCAAGATCAAAAAATGCTCAAGCTGATGTACTGGCTAATATAGCCACAGCTCTAGCAGATCCAAATTGGGACGAGACAACCATAAGTATTGCCCACCGTCGTGCAATTTCACCTTATGTTCAAGCCAGAACAGAGGAAATTAATGAAATCAATCTCATTCCTGAACCGTATGTTCATACTACAGGATGGATGACACCTGTCAGGGAATACCTTCAAAATGGAACACTTCCACCTGATAGAGTCGAGAAAGAACAAATCTGGCGACGTGTGGTCAATTTTACTCTTTATGGTAGCCCAAACCACCTAGAGAAAATTCTCTATAAACTTGGTTTTGATGGAGTTCTCTTCAGATGCATTGATGGTGAAGAGACAATGGCTATCATGAAAGAAGTGCATGCAGGAGTATGTGGTGCCCACCAGTCCGGACATAGATTATCTGATCAAATTCAAAGGCTTGGATACTTTTGGACTTCAATGATACAAGATTGTTTTGATTTCACAAAGAAGTGTCATTCATGTCAAGTATATTCCAACTTCATTCATCAACCTCCAGAGATGCTTCATACAGCTAAATACTCATGGCCATTTTCCACATGGGGAATAGATGTGGTGGGACCTTACCCTTCAGCTACGGCCAAGAAGTTTAAGTACATTCTTACTGCTACTGATTTCTTTTCCAAATAGGCAGAAGCAGTACCTCTCAAAGAAGTCAGTTCTAAATGCATTGTTAGCTTCATCAAGTCTAACATCATTACTAGATTTGGTGTCCCTCATACCATATTGACGGACAATGGCACCAACTTTTGTTCTTCTGAGGTGAAGAAATTGTATCAAGAATACAACATTAAATCCAACCATTCATCTAGGTATCATGCGGCATCCAATGGCCAAATAGAAGCCTTTAACAAGACTCTTTCAAATATGCTGCAAAAGATGGTGGATAAAGATAAGAGGTCATGGCCTGATAAACTCTTTCATGCTTTAGGGGCTTATCGGACTACCACCCGCAATGCAACGCGGTCAACTCCATATTCGTTGGTATATGGAACAGAATCAGTCTTTCCAATTGAAGTTCAATTGCCCTCACTCAGAGTAGCCATTTGTGATCAGTTATTTACATATGAGAAATCCCAAAACCGATTGAATGAATTGGAACAGTTAGATGAGAAAAGATTGTGCACTTTTCACAACTTGGAAATCTATCAGAATCGAATAGCACGAGATTTTAACAAAAAAGTTCGTCTTCGTTCATTCATTCAGGGAGAATTGGTATTAGTTCTCAGAACTCCAATGATACCAGGAAAGAAACCTCCCAAGCTTGAGCCAAAATGGGAAGGACCTTATTCAATACATAGGGTCTACTCCAATGGAGCTTATTCATTAATCTCAATGGATAGAGAAATCATCACGACTCCAACCAATGCCAGATTTCTGAAGAAATATTTTGTATAAACACAAAATATGGTCCCCAGAACCAAGACTCTTACAATTGGTTCATACATCAATAGTAAAGTATGACTTTGAACTGCATCATCATCCCTAGTAGAGTATTACTTTAAAATGCATCATCATCCATAGTCCAGTATGACTTTAAACTGCATCATCATCCATAGTCCAGTATGACTTTAAACTGCATCATCATCCATGGTCCAGTATGACCTTAAACTGCAACTTTCGTCCAACATGACGTTAAACTGTATAAAAGCACTAAGATGTCCCCAAAACATGACACTAAACTGTGTGGCACCAGTTCGTCCTTGCTATATGACGTTAAACTATAAAACAATGGTCCAGTATGACCTTAAACTGCAACAACGTCCAACATGACGTTAAACTGTAGGAAAATCCCTTACGTCCGGAAAGACATTAAACTACATAATCACTTAATAGTCCATTATGACTTTAAACTGCATCATCCACGGTCTATGCATATGACCTTAAACTATTTGCACTTTCGTCCAACATGACGTTAAACTATAAAGAAGATGTCCCCGCAACATGACACTAAACTGTGCGGCACCAGTTCGTCCTTGCTATATGACATTAAACTATACATCAATGGTCCAGTATGACCTTAAACTGCAACTTTGTCCCACACGACGTTAAACTATGAAAAAGTCCCTTATGTCTAGCAAGACGTTAAACTGTGACGTCCTAACTACATGACGCTAAACTGTATAAAAGTCCCTTACGTCCGGAAAGACGTTAAACTATATAATCTCAAAGGTCCAGCATGACATTAAACTGCACCATTCACGGTCCATGCATATGACCTTAAACTATTCACACTTTCGTCCGACATGACGTTAAAATGGTACACTCTTTTGTCCTTACTGCATGACATTAAACTGCACAATCCCCCTTTAGTCCAATATGACGTTAAACTGTATTGTCCCCATCGTCCTAACTACATGACACTAAACTGTACAGAAAATCCTTGATATGTCCTACATGACATTAAACTGTTATTTTGTCCCTACTACATGACACTAAACTGTGCAACACCAATAGTCCTAACTGCAAGAATTTAAACTGCATAGTCCCTTGATATGTCCTACATGACATTAAACTGTGCATCGTTAAGGTTGTTGTTATCTCTTGTTTCTCACACCGAGCATGACTCACGTGAGCTTAGAGCAAACCTCAACCATAACACTCTCTTTGGGCCCATAACCAGGTGTAAGTCCCAACAAATTTTTTTATTAGATCGTTGTCCCCAAGAACAACTTGATCATTAATTCATTCTTTAATTGAACTACACGGACTTTGATCCCTGCCCTCCAGGCTGGGTATGTAGGCAACCTCCCAGGGTTCAATCCCAAAAACAATCTCTTCACATCGGTTCACCACCATCTCATATGATGTTGATTCGTGAAACCGCACCTCGAATCAATATCTTTACATTGATTCACTTTCGTCCTTGTTATATGACGTTAAACTATGCAACACTTTTGTACGGTACGACAATAAACTACAATACTCTTTGATTTCCTCATTTGAGAGAGAACTATTATTGACATTGATTTTTCAATCATGGTTTTCATTTTCAAAAGACTACGTGCATACATGGTAATACCTAAACTTTTTGTCTCAGATTAAACCATCATTGCACTAAAGTCCCCTTTCACCCTTCACATGTACGAACCAAATTTGTACAAAGGGTAGTTCTAGAACTACGTGGACTTGATTCCCATCCTTATGGGATACATAGGAACATTCGAGTATCCCTCGAATCTAGTCCCAAGTCTTTTGTGCCTAACCCCAAATTTCACTTTCAGTCCCTTAGCTGAAAAGTCCTCATGAAAACACACACTGTGTATTCATTATTATGGTCCGAATTCTATGACCCTAAACTAAGATCTCTCATACATTCATCCTGTACGACGTTAAACTGCATTTCAAGAACTACGTACGACTTGATTCTCATTCTTATGAGATACGTAGTGAAGTCCAAAATTTTAATTCAGGACCCAGCCACAACATGATTATGGTTATCATTGACCTATGTATCTCTATATAAATTAGACAATACCCATATTTATGTGTTATAATCCTAACCTTAAATATTTTCAGATCTTCATAACCCTTTTTCATGACTTCTAGTCACAAAAATGTCAAACTTCTGAAAATTATTTTGCTTGACTATGCAACATGTGCCCATAGGTGGCCTTGCATAAACAGTCCACATAACAGACTTGTCAGCCAAAAAATGCTATTTATTTGACCATGCAGCCAATGCCCTTAGGTGGCCCTGCATATTTCAACCCCCTAAAAGGTTTGTTAAATAATGGTAACTTCATTCTTGGGAAGAATGCCTCTTTTGTCCTTATTTGTCTTAAACGACAGTATGTATGGATCAGAAAAAAATAGTCATCCTTAACATATTTGTCCCATATCCTTTTTCATGATCTGAAAGTATTCAAGTCTATGGTTTATTCTTCTTACCTATGTTTGGGTCAGACCTTCGTAGGAGTGATATTCATCTAGTTCTTTGATAATATTGTCTGGAAATATCTTCTCCATATTTAAGTACCTATTTCCATACAGCAAACTCTATACTTTAGAAAATTTGAATCTCCATAAACTTTCACTGGATTTTAGCACTAGGAAAGTAAATTTCTGGGAGTTCTTTTGCCTGACTATGCAGCACGTGCCCATAGGTGGCCTTGCATAAACAGTCCACATAACAAGACTTGTCAGCCGAAAGATGCTATTTATTTGACCATGCAGCCAATGCCCTTAGGTGGCCCTGAATATTTCAACCCCCTAACGGGTTTTTGTCAAATAATAGTAACTTCATTCTAGGAAACTACTTCTTCTAATGCCTTTTAGATCTTTTTCATATCATTCCTCAGATTCAAAAATTCTTAAGCCATAGTTTACATATTTTCCCTCATACTTGAGTATGGTAATATGTTTTCAGATAAATTGTCAAGGAATTGAATCAATTTTTAATCCATTTTGGTCAAAGATATTTCGACCTTAAACATTAGCCCCTTTATGTCCGGCATGAATGACTTTAAACTTCCCACAAAATACAAAGGAACTCTGAATAAAAGTCAAGTTCCAGCACACTTGCGCGCTGCCTTCTACGCACTGAAGACTTGTGCACCACCTTTTCCTTTGGATGTCTTTGATTTCCTCAGAGTCAAATCCTCATTTCTTTCGGATCCAACTCCGAGGGCGGACTTTTGTTGACGCTCCTTTCGTCACAGAATCTAAAGATCAGAAAAGGGAAATACCTTAGTCCAAAGTGATTCATCCTTTGAAGAAACATCAAAAATCGACAAAGGGATGAACAAAGAGAACATTGCCCATAGGTCGCGCAAGTTCCCTCATGGTCGCGCAAGTACACTTGCGCGCCGCCTAGTGGTCATGCAAGTCTACTTGCGCGATGCCTTATGGTCATGAAAGTGACTTGCACGACCTAAGTGATAACCGCCCGGTAACCGCCCGGGGTCTTCTCCTGCCTATAAATAGACCCTGTGGGCCCCCCATTCGGGAGGATTTTTTTTCCAGAAACTCGGATTGAAGCTCCCGATGCCCAAGTCTCTTCTCAAAGCTTCTGAAACACTTCTAAAGGTAATTTCTTACCTAAAATGGAAGATTTAAAGAGAAGAAGGAAGGCCTAAGTGTTGAAACTCATCAACACTTGCACGCCGCCTTATTCCTTCAATAGAACTCACGTGTCCCTTTTCTGGAAGAACCTCAAGAGGATTCTAAAGGGATTTATAAAGAGTCGCTCAAATATTCTAATGATGTTTGAGAATCGTGCAAGTAACCCTCATGTCGCGCAAGTATACTTGCACGACCAATACTTGCGCGCCGCCGCAATACTTGCGCGCCTTTCAAGACTTGCGCGCCCCTACCTTTTTGGGTGCCCATCTTGCCCATTTTACCCCTCTTAAGCAATCACACCTTTCCTTTTCAAGATTCAGTCTTCAAGACACTCTTCAAAGCCATTTATGGCATGATTTCTTGATTTGACTTCCTTATCTGAAAGGAATTCTGTGGAATATCTCTCAATACCTAGTGATTTAAATATCCTTATGTCACTAAATATGGAGAGTTCATTCATTCAACCTCATCCTTTAAGATGAGAGAATCCTTAACTTGGGTCTCCTTTTTAGGAATAATCCCCAATTATAAGTCCTTTAACTTGGGCATCTTCCTCAGGAGTAAGTCCCAAATTCTTAAAGTTCCCAAACTTGGGCATCCTCCTCAAGAGTAAGCCCCAAACCTTAATTCCTTAACTTGGGCATCCTCCTCAGGAGTAAGCCCCAATCTCAAATATGGGCATCCTCCTTAGGAATAAGCCCCGAGCCCCGTAACTTGGGCATCCTCCTCAGGAATAAGCCCCAAAACTTAATCCCTAACCTGGGTCTCCTTTTTCAAGTATAAACCCCAGTTATAATCTTGGGCTTCCTTTTCAGGAATAAGCCCCAAGTCCCCTAATTTCTCTTTAACCAGTCCTAATTTACCCTTGATTTGGGTTTCCTTTTCAAGAGTAAAACCCAATCATAAGTCCCCTCCTAACTTGGGCATCCTCCTTAGGGGTAATCCCCAAGATTAGAGTATTCAAATCTCCATGAAGCACATATACCTTTATGGACCCTGTTCATGGATTTTCTCCCTAAAAGTGAATCCTAAACCTTCATCTATCTGGGCAGTCATACATACATAAGCCCCCAACCATTTCCTATGATTGCATCGTTCATGGCACAATTGTCTAATTTTTTACCAATACCTCTTGTTTCTCACACCGAGAATGACTCACGTGAGCTTAGAGTGTAAAAGTAATTATGACATCCTTCTTTGAGCCATCAATCTTAAACGTCATACCCTTATTCGAACTACGTGGGTTCTGATTCCTTTTTCAAAACAAAGGATACGTAGGTAGCCCATCAATGGGTTCGATCCCAACTCTGAAGTAATTCATTGTCCTTCTGAATGACGATAAACTTCAAGTGCCCCACTGAGTGGCTTTAAAACCAGCCTGGTCATCATAATGACCAAGAGACTTTTATATAAATGTTTTGAAGGATACCATTGTCCAAGAATCTCTAAATAGATACAGATGATTCTTTATTGATGAAGAACCTCGAATACATATAAAAGATCCTCTAAATTTTATACATATTTAATCATTGATTGTTAAACTGAAGGAAACTCATTTTATACTTGGTAATGTAATAAGGATTCACGAACATAACTTAAATCTATAAAGGGAGTCCCAGAGTAGAAAATAATTCCCCTCAAAAAGGTGTGATGAGTCCGACCTCCCATCCTCTCGACCAATGAAAATTACTAAGCCTCATTAGCCCACAAGCTAATAAGTGCCTACCTTTGGAAAGTAGGTCCAAACAGATGTGGAATTATTGGATGTTTCCGGTTCTACGAACAAACCCGTTAGAAATCGATCGGAACGTTTGAATCTCCCATCTAGGAGGTCATCCCCGGATTCTGTGCGAAACAACCACATTTTAGTCATTGATATTAACCATGTCTCTCGGATTTTCGAAATTCCACTCACAGAAGCGGTAAAATTATGTTTTATGAAAAATTCAGTTTTTTTAACTACCACTTAGTGGTTTCACTATTCATAAAAAAAAATGAAAGTTTCCAGAAAAATAAAAAAAATTAGGCCTAAGATATATTTGATATTATGAATTAAAAAATGATGTCTATTTTACCAAATTCAAAAAAAAATCAGTTGCATTAATTAATTTAAAAACTAATTCCCGTTGTCAAAAAAATTGCGTGTTTTTAAGAGATAATAAATATCAAAAGATTGACACTTGTTTATGTCTGGTTTAAATGTGAAATTACATCCAATGACCAAAATTGAATTAAATGGTAAAAATATATTTTAAATATACATTAAAACCACTCAAATTAATTATTTATCACTATTAATTATTTCGATTTAAAAAGTTTTTTTTAATTAAAATTTAGTAATTTTCACTATTCATCTGAATATGAAAGTTATACGAAAAGTACCAAAATTTCACCATAAGCTAATTTCGATATTCCAAATCCAAAAATAAAGTCCATTTTAAAAGATAAAATTTATAAAATTTAAAAAAGTGGGTATTACTATTCATAACAGCTAGTTCATAATAATATTATAATAATACCTCGTTTAGTGAAACTCGGTATTGTGTACTACACACTCTATCGAGGAAGGACTTTATTTCATGTAATGCAAGCAAAGTCAGGGCTGCGTGTAGTGAAATATCTATTTGGTGTTGTGTATAACACAATCAAAACTTATTTCATTTACACATTAAACAAAATCTATACATAATGTTGCGTAGAATAGTTTCTACAAAACGAACTTGAAATTGTGTGTAATGCGAGCCAGGAATAGTGTTGCATATACTGCAGGAAAATACGGTGTTGCGTATATCACAAGCTAATTTTGGTGTAGTGTACAACACAAGACATTAAAAAGAATATTTTTCATAAAATCTCGGGGTGTTACACTCAGAACACAGTTGACTATGATCACGGAATATCATCCTCAGACGGATGGGAAATCTGAGCAGACGATACAATCTTTGGAAGATATGTTATGGGCTTGTGTAATGGATTTTGGTGGCTCATGGGAGTATCATATACCCTTAGTGGAGTTCTCAGATAATAATATCTATCAAGCCTCGATACGCATGGCTCTGTTTGAAGCATTGTATGGGAATCCTTGTTGTTCTACACTATGCTGGGTCGAAACAGGTGAAACCTCACTAGTTGGGATGAGCCTTGTCCAAGAAATAATGAAGAAGATTCAACGGATTAAAAAGATGATGGATACGGCTCAGAGTCTTCATAAATCTTATGTGAATCACCGTCAAAGACCATTGTCATTCGTTGTGGGTGATCACGTCTTCTTAAGGATCTCTCCAAGGCTTGAATAGCGTCGTTTCGGGAAGTAGGGAAAGTTTTCTCCAAGATAAATTGCACCTTTTGAGATACATTAATAGGTTGGAGAGGTAGAATATCGGTTGGCCTTACCAACATGGTTCAGTTTGGTGCATAATGTGTTCCATGTATCTCAGTTGAAAAAGTATCTGCCTGATCCTGACCATGTGATTAGATGTGATCACGTTGACCTAGAGCCGAATTCTTCATAGATACATATCCTGGTACAGATTGTGGATAGGCAAGAGAAAGTCTTTCATTGAAGATGAATCGGTCTAGTGCAGGTTTTATGGCAGCACGATCAGATGCAGGAAGAGACTTGGGAATGTGAAAAGGAAATGAAAGAGCGGTGGCCGGAACTCTTTCAGTTGGGTGAAGGTTTTCTACTTTTCGAGGAAGTAAAGACCAATGGTGGAGAGAATTTAGTACCCCCAGTTTTTGTTATGTAACACTTTCTTTATTATTTTAATGGTTTAAATGTTAAGGGTGATGAATGAGAGAGTCAGGAGAACTTGGAATGAAGTTTTGAGGGAAAAGGGGAAGTCACACGGGCGGCGCACGGTTTGTCTAAATCATGCGGCCAAACCGTTCATAATAGGTCTTAGAGGCAGTAGCTTCTGCACGGTCGACACATGGTTTGTATAACTGTGTGGCCAAACCGTGTGAGAAGGGTGGCCGAGGTAGTAGCTAATGCATGGTTAGCGCACGGTTTGTTTAACTGTGCGAGCAAATCGTGCGGCCATATAAACGAGATCCTATAAAGGTGGATCTCACGCATTTTTGCCTCTAAGTGGCTATTTGTTCTTCCTAAGAGGCCCTAACTCGGTATTTTTCTTCTCCTAAGGTCATAGAGGGTTCTCCCATCATTCCGGAGGCGATCTGAAGGCTTCTCTTAGTGAATTGAAGCTGGATTCTTGAGGTATGTGATCGTTCTTCTTTAGTCTTGATCGGTTTCATAGATCTACTTAGATCTACTTATCCTCTTCTCTTGGTTTCTCAGATATATGCCCATTATGGGTAGATCTAAGTTTGTGGCTGCCAAATATGATGATATTTGGTCTTGGTATTTCTAGTAGAAGAGATCTAAGGTGGGTATTTTGAGAATCGACCCAGGTTTCCTGAGCGTTCTTCGACCGTTGTGGTTTTCATCAAAACCCATTGAGGTAGGAGGCTTCACTCTTGACTCCTCTTGTTAGAATTGATTAGATTAGTTTCAAATTGGTTTATTTGAATGGTTTTGATTGTGAAATGCATGGAATAAATCTTCTTTAGTGATGATTTATGGTTTTTATGTAATTGTGATATCTTGGTGAATTTTTGTGCAAAGTGATTTGGATTCTTGAATTTAAAATATTGATTTTAAATTATGATTGCTGAAAGTGTAAATGGTTTAATGAAAAATGGGTTTTCAATAAAAAATGGAGTTTTATAGAAATGGTGGAATTGAAATGGTGTGAGATTGAAATGACTTTGATGGATTTGGTTTTCAATAAGAAGGGAGTTTTTTTGAAATGGTTTGGAGTAGAAATGGTTTTGATGGAAATGGTTTTCAATAAAAAGGTGTTTTTATTGAAAGGGTGTTTTGGCATGACTGTTGGGAATATGTGGGGTGTGTTCATGTTGCATGTATGAGGCATGGTTGAAATATAACCTTGTGCTTGGTGACAAATGTTTAATAGAACAATGGTAACTATATGTACGAGGCTTGGTTGAAATATTACCTTGTACTCAGTGCCAAAGGTGTAATGGCACATTGGAAACAATTACCTTGTGACAACTTGGTAGATCGATGAGAGACCTCTCATGAGTATGGAACTATCCTAATGTAGTATGCATGGTTGATTTCACGGGTTGGTGAAATGGTTGGGTATTCCAAAAAGGAGAGATTATGAAATTGTTTTAAAGTTTGTTTGGTTATTTTTATGGAAAAATAACTTGTTGGAAAAATTGGTGTCAATTCCACTTGTATGATTTTGGTTATGAATGATTTTTTAATCTTGTTTCTATCTTGTTATAAACTATTTTGAGTTTATGTTTTATATAAACTGTTTTATATAAATGATGCTAACTCTTCTATCCTAGTGGAGTGAGTAGGGAAGTCATTAGGGAAAACCTACTGAGTTTTATACTCACCCTTTCTTTTCCACTTTGGTGCTTTTGCAGATGTCATATTCCAATACTCATTTAAAGGTATGAAATCTCATTACTAGTGGTTTGTGGCGATGCTTGGGAGATGTGGTGGTGCTTGGTGCATGGAGTTCAGTGTGGAGCCATGGAGTGTGTCTTGGCTTGTTTTGGGTCTTTTGTTTAGTCTTCCTCTTAGTACTCTGATATTGTGTTGGTTATGTATTGGTTTGTGGAACAGTGTAGTTCTCTTTTGGGAATACATGAGTTGGTTTTTTCATTAACATGCATCATATAGTGGTTGTTACTGATGTTTTGGTTGGTTTATTTCTCAAAGTGGGAAATCATCCCCCACTTGCATTGAAACCCTTTGGAATTTATTTCCAGCCTTTGGCGCCTTGGGGATGTTGCTTAAGGCCTTGTAATGACTCATTGTACTCTCAAGACAATGAGAATTGGCGGGTCATTACACCTTACTATGTATATGAGTTTACCCATTTCTTAGGTTTTATTTTCCACAAGATAAATGGTATTTTTTTATTGGAATGAATGGATATGATTAGGGGAAATATGGAGTTCTCAATTAAAACACTTTTTCTATTTTATGTTTTCCATGATAATATGAATTGAAATTATATATCATGTTTACAAAGAATAATAAATTGTGCAATCCTTTGGGATGTGATTCATTTTATCTTATTCCAATGTCATAAAGTAGCCACCAACTATGGGCTATTAGGGTAAGTGTCTTTACATTGACTATGCCATCCAAGAAGCATCTTGAATTGACTACCTGGAGGGACTATAAACCATAATGAATAGATTATAAATAGGTGGTTGAACATTATTTATAAATTACTGAACTTAAAGAAAAAAACCCCCAAACACACACAACATAGAGCCTAATCCAATTCCTCTATTAAAAACATCCCAATTCCCATTCATAAAAAAACATACTCTAAGAAGGCAGAACCAAAACAAACTTTCTGAAGGTTCTCTAAATTATATTTCTATAGCTCAAGGTTCAAGGAAAATAATTACTAGAATTGGGAAAATCATTAGATGGTAAAATTAACATCCTCATATTTATTACCCCTTTTTGGTTTTATATTCCTATGTATTTTGTTTGAATAATTAAAATTATACAATGTAATCATTACCCTTACACATGAACTATGTTTTTCTTAAGGGTCACTCAAGATTTAAAAAGGGAGAATAAGGGTAGGTTAAAGAAACAACCATTGAATATGGGTAGGATGAAATCTCATTTGCAACATAAAGGTCTTCACAACTATATGTAATGGAAACCCTATTTTTATAAGGGTTACATAAGGTTAAATTGGTTGTTGTTTAAGTGTAGGTTGGGTTTTTAGGAGTTTCGTAAAGGTAATACATGGTCTTCAAGGGTTTCATAAGGGTATCTATAGTGTATGTAATTATCAGATCAGAAACAAACTATTTTTGTAAAGGTAACCCAAAGTCATTTAAGGGTATGTTTAATTATTCAAAGCTTACATAAGGGTAACCATGTTTATATGTAAGAGTAAATCCTTAGTTTTAAATACTATTTAAGGGTAAGAGGAATGTGTAAGGGTAAAAATCCATACACTTATAAAACATCTATGAGGTTTATAATGGGAAAAACATGTTTTCTTTGTGCATTTCTCCTTTTGGGGGAAAATTGGTTTAATCCTATTTTTCAAGTTTCCATTTCCCAACACAAAAAAAAGTGTTTGATGATTCTAAATACCTTAAATAATGGTAATTGATTATTTTTTACTTATTTAAAGGTTATAATCTCTTTTTGGAGGATTTTAAACACTCCATATGAAATATTTGATTAAAATAAAAAAATTAAACTCTGTATTAAAAAATATTTTCCAATGCAAAGAACTAGTACCTGATTTGTTATCTTAAAAATATTTAGACATTATACTACCTTTGTTTTTGATATCCTCTTGAGTTTGGGTAGCCTATTACTTCATTGAACATAATCTAATAAGTATTCTTCAAATGAACCATGTTTATCTTTTTCTTTCCAACCATGGAATATCCCTATATATCTTCTATATTCGTGAGAGAAGTGTTTTTCAATGGATAAATTCTAGGTATCCTTTTATTGTTCTATTTGAAATATAACTTTAGAAAATTAAATAATTTTTTTAATGATAATTAACCTAAAAGTATCATTGAATGATAAATAATAATAATCATTATTATCTCATATTATTCTACATAGATAATGTTATCATATTAAGAATTATAATAAATATTTAGAAAAGAAATGGTTCTCACATGCATTGGAATAAATTAATAATTTAGAAATAATCTAATAGATAGAATGTTTTTACTGTACATGGTTTTGGTATTATTTTTAAACATTTTAAAAAAGAACTAGTTCCTAGAATCCTTGGAAAGATGTTTTAACTTATTGATTTGAGGTAATGTTTTAGGTGATGATTCCATGTCCAACCTTTATTTTTTACATCGATAATTATGTGGTAGGTTCTCCTATATACACTAATACATTGTATTATGCATGTCTATTGGTATGAGATATGAGGTATGTCAATTCAGGTGAATGGCATCTAAATTAATGTTTTTTATATTAATTACTAATAAGGTTTAATATATTAATGATTATCGAGTATTAATTTATTAAAGGAACATGACTATTGTAATTGGATAAAGTGACAAGGTCTAGAAAGGATCCTTATGCATTGGATTGATAATTCCCACTAATGGATAAGGATAGATTACTATAGAGTGACTTTATTTACATTGACACATGTAAGTGTGTTTTTATGCCTGTATTTCCCATGAATCCATCAATACATATTTTTCCATGAGTATTTATAGATTTCCTATTTGACCATGTTGTAGTTTGATCAGATGTGTAGCTGCTATAACTCATGATGATGGAATAATCTATTTTTATGTCCACTCTTGGTTTCAATGATGTGATACCTGAAATTCTCTAACTTGTTGACCATTATTGACAGTAATCGCATGTGGGTGTGTGAATAGACTATGATAACCTTTATGATTCCTTATTCCAGGAGTATACTAGGGTAGCTAATAATTTCTTTTTATAGATGATCACTTTTTTATTATATCATTTATACGGATACACATGAGGATATGATGTGCTATGTTCTTATTGACTTATCATTATCTTCCTTTTTTCATGTTATTTTACCTTTCGAGGTTTTTTTGGTATCCATCATAGGTGGATCATTTTGGTATATTTATCCTAAGAGGGGGAGTGCACATGGCATAATTTTGTGATGATGATGGACCTATACATGGGGTGATACTATAATAACTTAGTGGTCTGATTTTAGATATATTCATTTTAGGAATATGAGAATTCAATAGTACTCAATGACACGTAGATTCTATGTAACATGATGTTCTTGATGATATGAGGATTCCGAGAGACTTTTCTCTAGGCCTTGTGTCTAGTCATCAATGTGGTCTGATACAAGACTTGATGGCTTATGGATTCTAAGTACATGTTTACTAGTTAGAATTATGATCTGTCTTATACTTGACTCCTTGTGAATACCAAGCCATATTATTCCTAGTTTAGGTCTAAACCTTTATCACTTATGAGTAACGCTACAAATATATTCTGATATCCATCCAAAGTAGGTACAATGTATAATTCATGGTAGCCTTGTAATCACATTACCCGTCGACACATGGTTGTTTACTACTTTTTTTTCCTTGGTGATAGTATTATATTTTTTGATGTTATGTATCTAATTTTTACTTTTTACTAATCTTATCACATGAACGTGCATTGCATACTACAGGTTGGGTACTAGACCACATTGGTGGTGTCCCACTAAGTTGTACTCAGACCCTGCTTGGGAGACCATGACACTTGGGTACTTGAGTAGCGCTAACTTTTTGAAGGTATATATAGGGTTGAGTTCTGAGTTGATCTTCTAGTGTGATAGCTTGATATGTGTTAGAGACTGTGATGAGGTAAGGATTGGTGTTATAGGGTCCCATTGTACTTTTATACCTTTATTTGTATATGTGATTGGTCTAGGGGGAAATATGTTTTTGTATCTATAGTGACCCATACTTTTCAAACATTGATATTACATCTTTTTAAATAAATATTTAATACATAACATCATTTTCTATATGATAATTGTAAAGGAATAGTATATTTGGAAACATGGATTCATAAACTACTTGATCATAACTGAACTACATAATCTCCCAATACATTCTTCATAATTGGGGCCCTTCTCATAAATATCAGACAAAAAATATTTCTTTATTACCTGGGAAAATGAAACATATGAATGAGTGATCTCATAAGCTTAGTAAGGCTAAGAAAGCGAGATATCAATGAATTAATTAAGAATACCATGAGGATAAGGGTATGAGATCATGAGTTTAACATTTGAAAACCCTACCTTTATTGTCATAAATCATAATCTTAAGTCATGAAAAAAATATTAGTAGTTTATAAGACACGTATCATATATATGACAATTAAAAAAAGCTATGAGAGCATAACATTGGAATAATCCATATGTTTATGGAATAAAAATAATGAAAGAAAATCATTTCCTTAGTTTTAATGACTTACTAAAGAGACTAACATAGTAATTTAGGATCACTCCCCAAACAATCATAGTATTCAATGTTCACTCCCAAGACTATCATAGTGGACAACATCCCTTAATAAACTGGGTTCACTTCCCATTCCAGACCTATTTATCTCATGAGATATCAATTTTTACCAAATTAATTTATGGACTACATAATTTCAGGCCCACCCATCACATAATGAAAATAATACATATGTATGCGGCCAAATAATTCATCACATCATTGCCCATTAAAAGGAAATTGGTTTCATAAACATTTCACCATTTCACCATAGCATAACCTATGGAAAAGATAAAGGTTCCATAACTTAATCAACCTATGAAAATGAAAAATATTTCCTAGAATCATCATTAAATCATCATCATTATAAGACATGGAAAGCAATAAAGTTTATGGTATAATTGTATAATATCTTCTTAAAAACATGTGTAATATCAAAGGATGTTATAATAATATAAAATGACATTAAAAGATCACCTGGAATATTCATTGTGGAAAATAACATTTTCATTTTTAAATAAATTATTTAAAATATAACAATTTCCCAAATATTAATGGAAAACATTTATTTCAAAATAACCTTGGAAACATGTAATGGAAGATTTAAATAATTGAGTAGTCATGAAGATAAAAAAATATGGTCATTCCATGTTTGTTAAAACAATGATTCCTTTCAAATTTTCAGTAAAGGAAAAAACTATATCATATTGGAAAGTAACTAAAATATTTCTGTTAATTTATTTTAAAAAAATTCAATCATGGTTGAAGCATACCACAAAAAATAAAATAATAATGTTAAAAAAATCTTGAAAACATTTTTCGAAAACATGGATATGGAAGAGAAATGGTTTTTGACCAATGAAGGAAACAAATCATTTTTTCATTAGAAACGTTTTTTTGGTATCCTAAGTACATAAAGTGAGTAAAATGAAATAAAAAAAATTAATTTATAGAAATTACCATAGGAGAATAAATTTCATGAGTTTCTTTAGAGTTATATCATAATATTTCATCACCAAAAACATAATTATAAACAACCTCAATAAATAATGATATTGAAACACAATAAACCATTATCTCAAGTTTCTATTTCATATAAATCACTCTAACCCACTATATAATAAATTTAAATTTATTATAAATCTATATGAGAGTCATGAACACACTTATAATATCATTATGATACAATGTTAACATTTTAAGACCCATTTGTTAATTATTATGGGTTTTAATCATTTTTACGGTGTTAAATATTTCTTTATTCATATATATTTTATATTCATTTTATAAATATATACATTTATCTATAAAATTTAGGGATGAAAAAATTAATTGTACAATTCATGGAGACGGTAGGCTATACGTATGTATGAATTCTATTTTCATTTTTCAACAAATGAATTGAAAAAAGGTAAATAATAATTAAAATTTATATAATGATTATTATATCATATATATCATATATATTCATTAAATATTTCCTTATTACCATTAATGTAAAGTTGAAATGAAAAAAATAACATCACTTCATGGAGGTGGCAGTCCACACGTACGCATGAGTGACATTATCATTTTCCAATAGATTGGATGGCAGGAAAGTAGATGTGATATTATTATTATATAATTGTAATTATATAATAATTATCTTATGTAAAAATTATAAACATAATAATAACAATCCCTGAAATTGGTTAATGGAAAATTAATTATATCATTATGTGGAGATTGTTAGTCGTATGTACACAAGAGCGACACATTCACTTCCTATTTGATAAAAAAGAGGGCCGATAAAGGTTGTTTCATAATCATAATAAAATTTAAGAATTATTAATATAATTAAGTTGTTATTTTATTATAAATAAAAAATATTTTTTTATGTTAAAGAAAAATTAATAAGAAAGTGATCAGTTAAGGAGATTTCCTCTTCTCTGAAAGAATTCTAATGGATATCCTACTTAAGGCCCTAGAGTTGGTAATTTAGGGATACATAAACTTCTAGAAATTGTATAGGGAATGTTAGAAGATAATTTTAGATTGTTTAGTGGAAATAAAAAGGCACAAAGTGGTGTAAATAAGAGAAATTATGGGTGCACTTTTGTAAGGGATGGCGTGGACACACTTGGAATTTCATAAAAGATGAAAATATAATTAATTAATTCTCAAGAAAAATGAATCAAAATGACCATTAATTTTAAAAAAAATATAGGGTAAAAATAAGATCATAAAATTAAATTTAGACATGTTTTTATGTCATTTTAAATAATATCTTTTTATTAACCCATTCTTTAATCATTTATGACACTAACTATGTTGACAACTATTTCAATATTAAAGTGTAAAAATGTTACCATAAAAGAAATTGACTAACAAATAGAACATAGTTTATATTTTCAAAATATTTACATTTACTTGGATGAAAATATGTTTTTATGAATTTTAAATCATTTAATAGACTATTTTTTATTACAAAATATCATTAATTCTAATTTTATAACTATTGATTAATTTGAATTTAAACACACTATGAAAAAGATGGAGCTAAAATATAATCCTTTAACACATACCAAATATGTAATATATATCTAAACAATATATATAACACAATAATTCACATAAACTGTATTACATTTAATATATTTGAATTCATTTATTAAATTTTTCTACTAATTGAATAAATATTGTATCGGCGTTGCATACACATTTATGATAATTACCCAATCACTATAAATTATAAATAAATTATTATGAAAAAATAATTTTTATTGAAAATAAAAATTTAAAACCAAACTTACCATCCTTTTATCCCCATATAATCATTTAAGAGTTGTTAAAGTCAGGAGAGTGATATTTTGTATTTATTTATTTTTTAAATTAATATAAAGGCCATATTCAATGAAATGTGACACCAAGTGGACATATAATAGATACTTTGATTTAAATGGACTAAAACCACTCATTTAATATGATAAACTCAATTATAAGATAAAATTTAAATAATTATCCCAAGTTTTAACCTTATTTTAATCATTTAACCTATACCGAGGTGACAAAACATTTACTGTGGTTACTATTCATATTGGAGAAACAGTAAAAAGGGCATATTTAAAAAAAATTATCCTCATGATTCCAAATATGTAATCCATTTTTATAGATTCAATTTCTATAGGTGTTAGAAATTTATTTTATAATAACCTTGAAAAAACATCGGAAATAACATTTTAGAAAAATAAAATTTTAAGCATAAAACTTGATTTATTATATTCACCTTCCTAGAATGAATATTAGATGAAAGTGAAAATAATTTATTTAATATATAATATATAAATTTTATGAAAATCACCCACCAATAGTGACTAATTTAATTTATTATGATAAGAATACATAATGCTCATAAAAGAAGTTGTTATAAAAAAACTCTTTTACTTTCAAATGTTTTTTATTTTTATTTTTAATTAACTGATAACCAATTAATTGATTATATATATATATAAACCACACATTTTTTATAACTTATTTACTCCTATTAATACCCTCCAATCTAATTTCTGGGTAATAACTGACACATTGAATAATATTTTTTAATAGTATATCATGGTTTGTTTAAACTCGGTGTTGTGTGTATCGCAAGATATCAAAGAAATTAAATTTATTTAGACAGATATCTATCATATAATATTGACGTGTTACATTATACCCCACTTAAAATTAAAATTTCCCTTGAAATTGTATTACGCTATCACACAAAATGAGGATATATCAGTTTCATTACATCCTAGTTTTCTAAAGTAGCTTCTTTTATTTTCTGATTTGTAAAGAAAACATTAACACGATGAGTAATATTGTTCCACAACACTTTATATCTATAATATAAGATTTTTATAGTTTTTTATTTATATGAAAGATCTTTCTTTATCTGTATAACCTCAGAGATTAGTATACATGATAGATCAATCATGTTTCCTTATGAGTTATACATGGAACACATCATGAACTTGAGAGTGGTTTAGTGGAAGTTCCATGTGATAACCAACCTTAATTACTCGATCAATAATATAGAAATGTCCAATATACAGAGGGTTTATCATTCCCTTATACACAAATCTCATAACCTTCTTCCATGTAATTAAATCAAAGAATCACCATCCCACTAACATTGATCTCTAGATTTCACTGATGATTATCAGCATAATTTTTGTGTAAACACTAGGGTTTCTTAATGAGACATTTAATGTGTATGACTTTCAATTATATTTTCTCAGAAATATCAATTCCCAATATATTTATTTCCCCAAATTCATCCCAACATGTTGGAGTTATACACTTTTCTCAAAAAGAGAACTTTAAAAGGATCCATCTTAATTATCTTGTGAATGTTATTGTTGAAATAAAACACAAATAGAGGAAAGTTTTGATCCCAAAAACATTTAAAATACATATAAAATATCTACACATATCATATAGGGTTTTAATGGTTCTCATAGACTGATAATAGTTATGTGTATGATACACCATACTAAAATTCAACTCAGTATCTAGATCTTACAGAGGAATTCTCCATAACATCAAGGTAAAACTCAAATCTTGACTGAATAAAAATTAATATAGTACTATAAGTAATCTTACCAATTCCTTAATTTATATTCTAGAAATATTATCATGTTATAAATTATCTCTGATAGAAATTACGTGTGCTGAATTTTTAAGGTGATCAACTACAACCCCAATAGAAATGCGGCCTTTAAAAATTTTGGGTAGTTCGACAACAAAACTCATGGTGTTGTTTTCCCATTTCCATTATCGTATGGGTAATGGTTGTTACATCCCTTGATAATTCTATCTCTCAGCCTTAACTTTCTGACATACCAATCACTGAGATATATACTCTACAATATCTCACTTTATGTTGTCCGACTAGAAATATTGTTTCAGATTTATATACATCTTCATACTTCCATGATGACTAGAGAATGATGAACCCTAATCTTCATAAAAAAACTCCTTTGAATCATTCATGGAAAGAAAACATGCACATTTCTTAAAACATATCATTCCATCATAATAAAGGTTGAATTCATGACTATTTCTAACCTCCTTTTGTAGTTCCACATCTTCCATATAAACCTTTTTAATTATATCATAGACATATGGTTAAAATCTCATTTAATAAGGATAATATTTTCACATTACATTAAGATATATAGATCCATTCTATTGAAATATATAAATATTTGATCATTTTTAAACTTCATCACAGATAAGCTAGCATGATCATTTCGACTCAAAGCATCGACGACATTGTTCCCTTTCAAAGGGTCGCAATGTATTATGCAGCCATAATCCTTAATCATCTCCAACCATATTCCATAATTCATATGAAACTCTTTTTTATGAATACATACATTAAAATATTATGATCAGTATATATATAACACATTTATCCATAAATATAACTCATCCATAACTTTAATGAAAAAAATTACCACACCTAACTCTAAATCATGAGTTGGGAAATATTTATCATGAACATTCAATTTTCATGGGGTAAACCCTAAAACTATATCATTGTGTATGAGGACACATACCAGTCTCTTATTTTATTTAACAATATAAATTACAAACCCTTCTCCACTCTAGGGATGTTTATGAAGAGGTGTTATAACTGACCTTCTCTTTAGTTCCTTGGATGTTTCCCCACATTTATCCATCGGAGGGAACTTGGATCCCTTTATAGTTAACATGGTGATTTCATCAAACAATAGTGAGATATTCCCCAAAAATAGTTGTTAATATCCATCCAAACAAAAAAAACTATTATTCTAATTCACAGTGGTTGTTCTTGGACAATATTAGATATACTTTATCATTTTTGAATCCATCAACATACCCTTTCATGATATTATATGACCCAAAAAACTAATTTTTATTATATCCAAATTTCACCATTTAAATTTTTTTATTCATGTTTTATTTCCATTGGGTATTTAGTAAAATCGAAAATTGATCTTCATGCTCTAAATTTCTCTTATAATATCTATAATTATCATCTATAAAGATTACCACAAATTGATCAATGTAATCACTAAACACACTTTTCATTAAATACATTAATATAATAGGGGAATTAGTAAGAACCAACAACATCTCTATATATTAATAAATCCCATTATTTGTACAAAATTATATCTTGGGTATATCTTCTTTCTTGACCATTAGTTGATGATACCTAGAATGAAGACCAATCTATAAACATATCAATCTCCATATATTTGATAAAAAAATTCATCAATATGAGGCATGAGAAACTTATTCTGTATTGTGATCTTGTTATGTTCCGAATAATTAATACGTAGATTCAGTTATCCATATTTCTTCTTAAAAAAGAATAGGTGAGCCCTAATGTGATACACTTGATAGAGAAAATACCTTATTTAGATTCTACTAGATATTTTTATTTGATTCCTTCAAATTTATTGGGAGTATCATTTCACTGATATAAAATTATAGGTTGGTTTAGAGTATCAAACATAATATCCATTAAAACAAAATTAATGTGGGATTTATGTAGAAAAATATAATCCATTCCTAAGATAACTTGAAATTAAAGAATAGAGATAATACCAATATTTATCGGAAGCACATTCCCATTAACATAAAATAGAGAAGACTAATAGACATGGGATGAGGTCATAATTCCATTTTGGGGTTTCAATACTAATTCAACACCTAATACTTGTGTGGTGGTACTATGATACCCTTATAAAATTCTTTGGATATAAGTGTGTAGGTTTATCCAAAATTGAATAATACATTATCAGTACTAGAGTTGATGATAAGTATACCTTTTTCTACTATACAATCCACATCAAAAGTAATAATCACATGATATTTACCATCTTCTATGAGATCAATAGTTTTTTTATATCAATAATTTTAATTAACCTTTAGATTTGAGAACTGGTTATCCTAATTCCCATAATACATGAAATTGAAACACTGGAGTGTGGGTGGTGCATTCTATGGTTATTTTCCTCCATCATTGGCTAAATTATTCCAATTAATATGATATTTGATTGTAGGATTACCTTATTTTCCACACTTAAAAATTTTAACAGTCCCCTTATGACTATTTACACTATGTTTCCTTCCACAATACAAACTTAAAAGAAATTTCAACTTCTTATATCCATAATTTTTAGAATTTTGTTTTCATTCCACATTTATTTATTTATCAAAACCATGAGATTAATGGGTAAATAAAACATACCATTAAACATTAATATCACATTGAATGATTTATTCATTGTTACTGATGTATCATATGGATAATTCCCTTATGAGGATTTTTTTAGTCCACCAAAGAGTCTATAAATATTACGTTTTGGTTCAATGATAATACCATAAGTATACCTCATAAGTATTGTAAATATTTAATCATATTTACTAATGGATTGATAATCATTCTGATTTATATCAAGTAATTCCTTCTTCATACTATTATGAATAATATGAGGAAGGTAATTATTTAAAAATAAACTCTTAAACTCATCCCACCCCATTGAGTGAATTTACTCAGGTTGATATGTGTACTTGATAAGATTCCACCATTGAAAAACTTCACCTTCCAAGGGATAGAAGACCAAAATGAATTTTTCATGATCTGAACATTGGATAATAGAAAATATATTTTAAAAGGTATTGGTCCCATTCATAGGAATTATTATATTAAAAGACCCACTAAAATAAGTGGGTGTCTTCTTAGGAAGGACTCAATAATACATTCTTCCATCGTTTTCTCATTTGGAGGTTCATCATAAATCATAGATTGTGGAAGATTAATAAGAATAATCATGATATTTTTCATTTAAGATCCCACAAATTTTGATTTCTCATGAGAAAAATCATTAAATTATCTATTTCATTAAACATCAACATGATTATGTCCAGTTCCAACCATTGACCAAAACCCAAAAACATAGTGGTAGAAGAAATAATGATTATGGGAAACCACATAATCTTGAAAAATAATTTGAGGATGTATAAATCAAGGCACATTCTTTTAAGTCAATGAAACTATAACGTCCTGGTTTCGGAAGCCACCCAGAGGTGCCCCATACCTAGTTGGTCACATGTCCTTAAGGGAATTTCCCCAAATTCTAGAGGATAATGACAAGCAGTGAGGGCCTTGGGTGTGATAGTGGAGAAACCATTCCCTCATTGGCAGAGTAATGCAGTAGAAATAAACAGATAACAATAGCGGAAACAGTGATAATACCATACAATAGTAAAAAGAGGAAGACTGAAGAAATAAACAACTGAAGCACATATACAAATTATGCATGTTACATATGTCTATAAAATCAACCAAACAAGTCCCAATGCTAACCAAAGTACAAAGAAAACAAATAAACTACAACAGCATCGCAAGCCTCAGCTTGGTCCCATGCTCTCCAGCTCCGCAACAATCAAGTACCTGAAGTAGAAGCGCACTTTCCCTTATCTAGACCAGCAAAAATATAATCAGTTTGGGACCAACATCATGACTCAAATAGGGTGTGAGACGAATCCCAGTAGACAACCACCCAAAGATCCATGCCTAATAGTCAGTGAATATATATGGCAGGAAATATGCAAAAATGAAGAAATAAACAAGGAAGTACTCAAAAGTAAACAATCCTATAGTTTCAATTACATCCATTTTTATTTATTAGTTAAGAAACCAAAAATCAAAAGTAACCCTTTATGAATTACTCATAGCCTAACCCCTCTAGTTCAACTAATCAAACACAACCAAACCTCTAGGAAGTACTCACACTCTAACACCATTGGTTCAGATTTACCAAAGACTATCTGAGGAATCACTCACCGTCAATTCCCCATGTGGTCTCATATCGGTAACTATAGACACTACGAGGAAGCCCTCAATATCCAATTCCCCCTGTGGTCTCACAACGAGGAGATACATACACTCTAAGGGAGCACAACATCTACCCCCTATGGTCTCGACATGTAAAAGTAAAAAATACACTATGGGGATGCCCTCAGGGTCCATTCCCCTATGGTCTACTACACAAGGTTCTCATAGCTCTGTGTAAGTCAATAATGCACAAATAATATATGTTAACCAATTAAAACCTCAAGAACTACTTGGATATACATAATTCAGCATCTCACAACATGTCAGATAAATTCACCCCATCCTAACAATACTAGGCATGAAAAACAAAGCATCCTAACAGAAAAAAGCTAGAACAAGCGGTCAATATCAAGAAAACATGTGAAACACATCCATACCAAGGTAAATAACTATATTTACAATCATAAATCCTCTACTCAAGCAAACAAGTCATAGCGGTCAATAACAGGGCTCAAAACCATAAACACGAAACACCCTGAACAAGGGTATTTGGCACTTTTGCACATATAACTCAAAGACTCACTACGTTAAGGCACAAACTACCAACCTCGGCATTGTAACTTTGTTATACGTGAGCCTCATTCCATGAATCACCCTAGATCACCATAGATATAAAAAAATATCAAAACCATTCAACCGAGGATATATCATGAAAGAGGAGAAATCAAGAGATGATGATCTTGTAGAAGGAAGAGATTACCACGGTGATTCCAACATAATCGACGATGGTCGATTCGGATAACGTATGGCGATTTAGGGGTTTAGAGATGAATCACATTGTACAGTCACTCCTGGACGAGATGAATAGGGAAGAAGGGTGTCATATCGATCATATGCGACCTAGATCCATTTAATTAAATAAAAAAAAGTACACGACATGTTCTTCAAGGGTACATGGCGTGTACTTGCTTCAACTAGCCCCCGCTTTAGGCGGTATCCAGGTCACCCCACATGGCCATGTGTTTGGCTGTTACACGACCAGCACATGGCTACTGACGACATCGAAGTACATGGAGTGTACTTTTAAAATTTCGTGAAAATCATATTTTTCGCAATAACAATGAGAAAAGAAATACATAACTAAAAAGAATATCCGGGTTCTTAAAAAATTCCCCCTTAAAAAAATTCTTCAATAGATATCCTTAGTAAGGCGGCGTAGAAGAAGAATCCTCGAACAGCTTTGTCCACTACGATCATACATCGGCCTCCCTCTCCCAAGTCTCGTCCTATACTCACCCATGATTCCATAGAACTCATACCAGAGTAACAAACCAGCCACAGATAACCTTCACACTGTGATCAATAATCTGGATAGGATGCTCCTCAAAAGATGCATCCACTTCTAGCTAAACCTCCTCAAGTTGAAAAACATGTGACGGGTCTGAGAAGTAATGTTGTTGCTAAGAAACGTGGAAGACATCATGCATAGTCCAGTACCTTTTAAGTAATTACAACCAATTGGAAACTGGCCCGACCCTCTCCAAAACCTCAAATGGACCAACATATCTCTACGAAATATTTCCCTTTCTCCTAATCATCTTTTGTCCCAACCTCGACATGACATGTAGAAAACCTAATATCTGACCACAAACTCTAGAGGTTGTCTCTGTCGATCATCATAAGACTTCTGTCGTGATTTTGTAGTATCCATACTCTTCTGAATCAACTCTATCTAATTTATGGTCTTCTAAACAAGACGAGATCCCCACATAGCTTCCTATCCTACTTCCAGCCAACATAAGGGTGATTGGCATGGCCTACCATACAAAGCCTCAAAATGTTCCACATGAATAGTTACTTGAAAAATATTATTTTCAGAAAAATACACATGAGGTATGTTCTTATACCAAGAACCACAAAAATCTAGGATGAATGATCGATGAATGTCCTCCAACACCTGAATCGTATGCTCGGACTGACCATCGGTCTAGGGAAGGTAAGCTATACTCAGAAGTAACTATATACCCAAAACCTTCGGTAGTACCTAATAGTCTCTAGAAGTAAAATGAGCATCCATTTCTGAAACAATGGAGTTTGAAACCCCATGTCGACATACGATCTCTCAGATGTACAACCTTCCCAGCTCGTCAACAATGAATGTCTCCTTGATCAGTAAGAAGTGAGAAACCTTCATAAGTCTATCAATAACAACCCAAACTACATCATTCCCTCGTGGTGACCTCAGTAAACCTGTAATGAATTCCATTGTGACATCATTCCTCTTCCACTCGGGAATGGGTAACTGCTACAAAATCCATGCTGGTCATTGATGCTCTTCCTTCACCTATTGATAGGTGGAACACCTCCTGACAAACCCAGCAACATGTCTCTTCATACCTGGCCACCAATACTGATAGTGAAAATCTCAATACATCTTGGTGACACTAGGATGAACTTCCCAAAATGAGGAATGAAAGTCCCACATCAGCTCCTCCCACATGTCTGCAGATACCCATATGCATCCATGAAAACACAAGATCTCATCCTCGCCTACTGTCCATCCAAGAATAGGGTCATCTCTTAACACACTCTCCCGTAGAACTAGACCTTCAACATCAGATAAATTCCTCATTTTCACTCAATATAGTAGAGTAGAGGTAACTGCTATAGAAGAAAGGAAAGTATGCCCCTGTCTGTCACGCACCTCTAAATGAATCTCAGAGAACAGATCTATAAGCTGCCACTCACTACTGGCCTCCTGAACTGCCTGTATCTGAGTCATCCTGCTCAACGCATCATCCACTACATTGCCTTTTCCAGACATGTAGCAAGCTCAATGTCAAAGGACTGAAGGTAATCAACCCACCTTTTCTGTCTTAGATTCTGATCACGTTGAGTGTAGATATAATTGAGACTATTGTGGTTGGTGAAAACCAAAATATGCTCTCCCAAAAGATAGTATCTCCAACAGCATAGGGTATGAAAAACTACAGCCAAATCAGGATTGTGCATTGGGTAATTTCTCTCATGTGGCCTCAACTACTGAGACCCGTACACAACAACTCCTTCCACCTACATAAGGAATTATCCCATGCCAATACATTATGCATCACAATAAACTATATAGAACTTTCCCGGCTCTGGAAATACTAGTATCAGTGCTGAAGTCAACCTCCCTTTCATATCATGAAAGGCTGACTCACAAGAATCTGACCACAAGTACTTCACACCCTTCTTAGTTAAGCCTGACAGCAGAGCTGCTAAGTTTGAAAAGTCATGTATCTGACATCTGTAGTCACCGACCATCCATAAAAAACCTTGTACCATAAATACATTCTTTGAATTCTCCTAGGAAACTACTGCTCTCACTTTCTCTGGGTCTATTGATTCTCCTATATCTGAGATAACATGCCCAAATAAGTGAATCTGGTCCATCCAAATGAGGTATTTTGAGAGCTTAGCATATAAATGATTCTCCCTTAGTGTACTCAAAATGATCTCAAGATAGTTATCACGGTCATGTTGAGTGTGAGAGTACACCAAGATATCATACAAGGAAACTACCATGAAAAAAATCCAAGTATGGATGAAACACTTAGTTCATCAGTTCCATGAAAACAGCAGGCACATTCTTGAGACTGAATGTCATAAACACATATTCATATAGACCATACCAGCTTTGAAAAGCTTTAAGAGGTATAAGAGATGGTCTAACACAAAATTGATGGTAACCAATTCTCAATTCAATATTTGAGAACACTCGGGCTCCTCGAAGCTGATCAAATTGATCATCAATCCTTGGAAAGGGATATCGGTTTTTGACCGTCAACTGGTTCAACTTCTGATAATCCACACAAAGTTTGAGTGTACCGTCCACCTTTTTCACAAACAAGATAGAAGAACCCTAAGGAGAAGTACTAGGTTAGAAGAAACCAATTTTCTATAACTTCTGTAACTACTTCTTGAGCTCTTGTAACTCTAGTGTAGCCATCCTATAAGGAGGAATGGACACCGGTGCCACTCCTTGCATGAGTTCAATAGAAAAGTCCACCTCTCGGTTCAGAGGAAAACCTAAAAAGTCCTTTGGGAAGACATCTTTGAAACGATCCACCACTAGAGTAAAGTCCATCTGTGAATCCCCCTGGTCATCTAGATATATATTATCAATATGGTCTATAACTCATCCCAACCCATGTTGCTTGGGTCCCGCTCTGCTCTCCTGGACATCCCATTAGCCTTTATGAAGAAACGACCCCCCACTGGTGATGTGAAACTCACCCTACGACGATAGTAGTTGAAAACAACCTACAAAGAAACTAACAAGTTCATTCTGAGAATGACATCAGATCCTGTCATATCTAAGACATAGAGGTACAATAGGAAGTGACACCCAACAACCTCTAGAGGTCACTCCTTGTACTGTCGCACACTAGCCATTCTTGTCCCCAATGGAGTGTCTAGTGTCATGGAATCAATAGAATAAAAGATATAGATCCCAAGGCTCTCCGCAATAGAAACATATATGAAACTATGGAAAGATCCTATTTCAAAAAGTGTAGAAGCTAAAACTGAGGGAAGTAGGATCGTACCTCAAAATGTAGCGGGTAGGGGATCCTTCTCATATTGGGTCTGTTCAACTGCAAAATTCTAGCCTATACTACGACCCTGTGACCCTGTCTGACCACTCTGAGCTGATCTATTTTTTTTCACGGAACACCTGGAAAATGGATACCACAACCACAAACTCTACCTCAACCTGAATGGCTAGAAGAACTACAGTTCCCAGACTGATGAGAAATTGGTCAAGCTTCCCTTGAACGATGAGTCATAGAAGAACTTTTTTCACTAGCTACCTGTGAGAAAAAATGATATAACCACTGCAGATGGCCCATCATGCCGCAATATCAGCTCTCCACTGGGTCTCTCGGGCAATGTGGAATCGTATTCTTGGTATTTATGCACTAGTATTTCACCACATGGCTACCAGAAAAAGTATCTCATCTCATCGGATCTCCGTGCGTAGACTACCTATAGAAATTCCTGCTATCAGTCTGAGGGGTACCAACTTTGGATGTCGAACCGCCCAGGCTCACAACTCTAGAAAAACACAGATTGAAATCCGTGATCAGCTCTTGGTTGATTATAGAAGTGATGGAATTCAACCTGAAGATTTTTACCAGAGATCAAATTTCATTCCTGAGACCATCCTCAAAATTTCTCACCAGGAATAACTCATCACCTCCTGGGATAGGCGTGAAGCACTGAAAATCTGTGATGCGAGAAGAGTAATCCATGGCTGAGAGAGTCCTTTCTCTAGACTCATGAACTCTCAAGTTCGATCGGACCTAAAAGTCATTTGGTAGATGTAATCCTAGAAGGCATGATGGAACTCATCCCAAGACAAAACCTTCTGGCATGCTTCCTATGAGATAACTACCCACCATCTATTGGCAGAATCCTGAAGCATATATGTAGCGAGCTTCACACTCTGCTCTGGAGGCATATCCAGATGCTCGAAGATAGATAGTATGGCTTCTAACCATGACTCTACAGCCTGAGGTCCTCCATCCCCTGTGAAGGTGGGAGGATACTGCTATTGAAAAAACCCAAATCAACTTTTCCCTATATGGGGCAGGATGTGATACTCCTTGGAAGGTATGCATGAACATCAAGAAGCCCTGTCAGAACTGTGCATTTGCACCTACAAGAGGAATAACTTTTGGTGCCAAGACTAGAACTAAAGGAGGATCTACTGGATGTTCTTGATCATCCATGTCTGATGTCTAATCACTGCCGTATAACTGGTATACAAACGGAGGATGTCTCATTTGCATGACATTTTTAGGTCAAGAACAAACATAGTTCAAGACTATCAAGGACTAAAACATATAAGTGTAAGAAGGGAACATGAGAAGGAAAGAATTCATTGTTTTTTTAAACAGGGATACATGGCGTGTACAACACCTACAACACGTGGTACTTTAAGCCTTCACATTGGTGTGTACTCCTGCCAACCCTGGTCGTGTAACACCTCATACACATGGAGTGTTCCTCCAAAACACGGTGTGTAATTGAATTGTGTTCTCCAACCCAAGTTCTTATACATGACTAACCCACACATTTCTTCTATAGAAATACTATAATCTGTGTTTCCATCTAACACGACATGTACTAGAAATAACTTCATTGACCCGTGTTGTTAGTCACACGGTCTGTTACACGGAAAACTCTACATGGCGTGTTTGTGCCAGACATAATGTGTACTAACTACTCATAATCCACCTGAGTCGTTGGTCACATGACTCGGCACGTTGTCTAAACACACAGTGTGTACTTCCGCTACATGGCGTGTTCCACCAAAGATTTACCAACCCCGTTTCTTTTCCCACATAGCCAGCGACATGGTCATAAACTATATGGAATGTATATTCAGTACATGGCATGTACGTAATAAAAACAATTCCTTCTTGAACAGAAAGATACATGGAATGTATTTATCATTACACGCCTTGTATTCTGGGTTTTTCTGGGCAGTAATCCTCAAAAACTACTCCGGAACCCAAAAAAACACTAAAATGAACATTAAAGTGCCAAATTCTGATCCATGAGTGCCCATACTCTCCCCGAACCAAATCGTGTAATCTTATACTTGTCATATACCAGAATAACAATAAAAGGATCCACTAAATTTCCATCCATGAGGACCCATAAAACCTCAAGATAAAAATTTTAGCATTCATTTAAACTAAACATTACACAATTAAATATCCTATAAAAAAGAGATATTCTATCAAGGTATCTATCACAACAACATACATATCTAGCACAACACCTATCACAACAACATGAAATCAGTAATGCACCCTAAATGGTATGGCAATAATGCATGACATGTGATGTATAGAAAGTTCCTATATGATGAATGTGATGGAATACCCTCATCTCATTGGGTTGAAACAGAATTAGAAGCTCAATAATATCAAAAATAACAACACAGAACATATAAATCACCCCATGGTGAAATCCAATCAATTGTAAAAATTACGATACCATAAAAATCATAATATACAAGGTAAATTGTATTTTCCCTGTACACAGGTTAACTAATCCTAAGAATAACTTATCACCAAGTATTTATTCCTTCTTATACATGGCTATAGACTCCAAATAGTAAGTCAAGAAGAAAATAATTCCTTTGATGCCACTTTGTGACATCCCTATTCCAGAAGCCGCCCAGAGGTGCCCCATACCTGGTTGGTCACATGGCCTCAAGCGCATTTCCCCAAACTCCAGAGGCTGCCGACTAGTAGAGAGGGACTTGGGTGTGATAGTGGGGAAGCTATGTCCTTATTGTCAGTGTAACGCAATAGAAATAAATAGATAACAATAGTAGAAACAATTATAATACCATAAAACAGTAAACAATGGAAGACTACATAAATAAACAACTGGGGCACATATATAAATAATGCATGATACATATGTATAGGAAAGAAGCCAAAAAAGCCACAATGATGGAATTAAATACTATACAAAAGTACAAATAAAATGAATAAACTCCAACAGCATCGCAAGCCTCATCTTGGTCCCATGCTCTCTATCTCCATAGCTATCAAGTACCTAAAGTAGAAGGGTGCTTTCCCTTATATAGACCTGCAAAAATATAATCTTTTTAGACCAAAAGAATGACCCAAACATGGTGTGAGATGAATCCCAATAGGAAACCACCCAAAGATCTATTCTTAACAGACAATGAATATATATAGTGGGAAATACACAAAAATAAAGAAATAAACAAGGAATTACTCAAAAGTAAACAATCCTACAGTTTCAATTCCATCCATTTTTATTTATTAGTTAATAAACCAACAATCACAAGTAACCCTCTGGGAAGTACTCATAGCCTAACCCCTCTGGTTCAACCAATCACACACAAGTAACCCTCTGGGAAGTACTCAAAGTCTAACCCCTCTGGTTCACCTTTAGCAAAGACTCTCTGGGGAAGAACTCATCGTCAATTTATCTTGTGGTCTCGTATCAGTAACTATAGACACTCTGAGGAAGCACTCAACCTTAAATTCCCCCTGTGGTCTCTCAAAAAGGAATTACAGCCACTCTAAGGGAGCACAAAGTCCATCCCCCTATGGTATCACAACGTAAAAGTAAACACACACTCTGGGTAAGCCCTCAACATCCATTCCCCCTATAGTCTACTACACCAGGCTCCCACGGCACGGTGTAAGTAAATCATGCACAAACGGTATATGGTAGCCATTGTAAAATTGAAGAACTACTTGTCTAAATAGTTTACAGCATCTCACAACATGTTATATAGATTCACTCCATTCTAACAATACTAGGCGTGGAAAACAAATTAGCCTAATAGTCAAATATTGACCAAACGGTCAATATCAAGAAAACATGGGCAACACATCCATAGCAATATAAATAACCCTATTTACAATCATAAATCCTCTACTCAAGCACACAAGGCATAACCGAAAATAACGTGGATCAAAACCAAAAACACACAATACCCCAAACAAGGGTATTGGAAACTTTTCAACAAATAACTCAATTATTAACTACGAAAAGGAACAAACCACCTACCTCAGAGTTGTATGGTCGATATATGTGGGCCTCATCCTTTAATAGCCCTAGAATTCCATTGATCTACAAAAACATCTAAAATATTCAACCGAGGATATCTCACAATATAGGAGGAATCATGAAACAATGCTCTAGAATAAGTACGAGCTTATTGTTGCGATTCCAACACAATCAACCATGGTCGATTAAGAGAACGGAAAACGAGTCGGTGGATCAGAGAAAAATCGCTCCGTACTGTCGCTCTTGGATGAGATGAACAGAGAAGAAGGGTGTTCATTCGATTAGACACGGCCTCAGTCCGTTTAATAAAATGAAAAGAAAGTACATTGCATGTTCTTCAAGGGTGCACAATGTGTACTTACTTTAATCGGCCCCTGCTTTAGGCGGTCTCTAAGCCACCCCTCACGGCCATGTGTTTGGCAATTACATGGCCATGACACGACTACCCATGACAACCACGTACATGGCATGTACTTATAATTACACGGCGTGTACTCCTAAAATTTCCAGAAACTCCTCTTTTTCTCAAAAACAAGCAAAAAAGAAAGACATACCCAAAAAGAAGATCTGGGTTTTTACAGAAACCTAGGTTTAACAAATTCCATTCATGGACATCATCTATTCAAATCCATCATGGAATTTTATAAAGAAATTTTGAATTAACCCATGAATATCCCCTGACAGTGTCAAACTAGGTGTCCACTAAGGTAACACTCACCGCACACTAGATTTATGGCTGAGATATACTCAACCAACTATTTTTAGGCTTATTACCCCTAGATTTATCTTTTCCAAAATAACATCCACATATAGTATCTATACATGGATATTTTCTTAGAAAACCACACTCCATTATTTAACATTAATTAATACATTATCATATACTAAGGATTATCCTAAGGGTTTTTAAAAACATTTTCTCATCCTAGTTTCCAAAGGATTACTAAACCTTCCTCTGATACAATATATAGTGACCCAAACATTTCATAAATTGATATTATATCTTATAAGACGAATATTCAATAAATAACATTATAATCCATGCTAGAATCATATACGTCTAGTATCTTTTGAAAACGGGATACATAAAAAACTGGTTCATAATTGAAATATATTATCTCCCACTATGTTCTTAATATATATAACCCTTATTAAAGATATCACACATAATATATTTATTCATAATTTTTGAAATTGATACAAAATAAATCGAAATATTAGAAGCTATGTAACGTTAAAAAAACGAGATATCAATGATCAATTAAGAATAACATGAGCATAAGGTTATGAGAATGTGAGTTTTAAATTTGAAAACCATAACATGCATATCATAGATCATAATATTGGGTCCATGAATAATTATTATATGTTCATAATAAATGAATCATAATGGGATAAAATAACACAATACATAAGATAATTACATAAGACATATATTTTTGTCATAAAATTAAGAAAATTAAATCATTTCTTTTGTAGTCAAGGATTACCGATGATACTATCATAGTGGATTGGGTTCACTCCCCAAACCATCATATAAGTAAAGGTTCACTCAAAATAACATCATAGTATATATATTCTCTTAATAAACTAATATAACTCCTCATTCCAATCATTTTTATATCATTAGATATTATTTTTACCCAATGAATTGGCGAGATTTATAATTCTAGGACCACACATCACATAATGGAAATATTGCATATGTGTTCAAAAAAATCATAAAAAATTAATCAAATCATAAAAAACTAAAATTAAATTAGTTTTATAAAACATTAATTATTTTATCATAGTATAACCCATTAAAAATGGGTTTCATACCATAATTAAATCATGGAAAAGAAATAGGCTTCATAACGTCTCCCTTTAATCATCATCAACATAAGCCATCCACACAAGGAAAATGGATGATATCATTGGATCATATCCCTATTAAATAATGATTATAATCAATGTATGTTATCATAAAAAAATATTCCTTTAAAAAATCATTTAGAATATTTATTGAGGAAAATTACATTTTCATTTTAAAATCACTTCTTTTAAATCAAAAATTTTCCCAAATATTAAAGAAAACATTGTCAATGAAAATAAAAATTGAAACTTATAAATGAATCTTAAAATAATTTATCAATAATGATAGTGAGAAATTACATTCATGTTGTGTATGTTAAAAAAATATTCCCTTTCACATGTTTTATAAAATGTCAAAAGTACCTCAGTTTGGAAAACAACAAGAAGATTCATTTTAAAAAAATTGTAAAAATTAAACCATGGATAAAAATGGAATTAAAAATCATAATAGATTATTAAATAAAATTAAGAAATTATTTTTAAAAAAAATTGACATCGAAGAGAAATTAATTTCGACCAAAGAGAGAAATAAATTCATTTTTCCTTAAAAACATTCATTTCGTCTCCAGAGTACTTAAAGTGATCAAAATGAAAAGAAAAAAAATTAATTTATAGAAATAACTATTTGATAAAAAATAAGCATTCTATTGATTGTTAGATTATAATATTTATTAATAGAAAACATAATCATAAACAATACCAATATATAATGATATTTAATATAAAACCCTTACCTGGAGTTACAATTTGGTAGAAAGTACTCAAATATTCTGTATAATAAATTTCAATATATTAAAAATAAACATTAGAGTCATAAAAAATTATAATATTACATTCAATAAAATTTTAACATTTCAATACCCATTTACTAATTATTATTTATTAAAATAATCGTTTTAGGGTGTTAACTGTTCAGTTCTTCATGTGAATTTTAGTTTGAAAGATTTGGTACCTATACTTTAATCATAGTTACATAATATACTTAATATTACTTATGATATAAATATCATTTATATTCATTATTAGGATATTTATATTTATCCATAAAATTTATATATAGAAAAATGAATTACATAGTTCATGGAGATAGTAGGTTGTGCATACACATGAATTTTGTTCTCATTTTTCGACAAATGAAATGAAAGAAAGCTAAATAAGAGTCAAAATTTTTAGAATCCTTATTATATCATGTATATAATATATATTCATTAAATCTATATTTATTACCATCTAAGTCAACCTAAAATGAAAAATACCCCACATCACTTCGTGGAGGTGGTAGTCCACATGTACGCACGAGTGACATTGTCATTTCATAAAAATTTGGAATGTAAGAATGTTGATGTGATATTATAATTATAGAATTATATTTATTTCATAAGTATCATATAAAAAAATAATTCCCATCATAATAACCATACATGAAATATAATGATTTAAAATGAATTATATCACTATGTAGAGGCAATAAGTCGTACGTACGTCAATGCAATAGATTCACATCCAATATAATGAAAAAATGGGTGAATAAATGTGGTTTAATAATATCAATAAAATTTAAGAATATTAAGGAAATAACTTATTATATTATGATAAATAACACATATTTCCAAGAGGTAAAGTATAAGTATGAAAAGAAAGTGAAATTTTAAGGTGATTACGTCTTCTTTGAAATAATTCCTTTGGATCTACTATTAAAGACTCTAATGTTGGTCTTTCTAGTTGAAAAATACCAATAAAAAATGTACATGTATGTTAATAATATTACATTCGATTATTTTTTCAATATACAATGATTAAAGTGGTTTAAATAATAGAAAGGAGGGGTGCCTTTTATAATGGGGGGAGTGGAAACCGTTGAAAATCATAAAAGATTAAAATATAATAATTAAATTCTCTATAAAATTATTTCAAATAGAAAATAAATTGAATAAAAAGAGTATAGGGATGAAATAACATCATAAAGTGAAATCTGAGCTCGTTTTGGTTTCCTTTTAAACCATATATTTTTAATTTTCCCGTAAATTAATCATTTTGACCATAACCGTGGTAAAACATATTGAAATCATAAATTGTTAACAATGTTACCATAAATGAAAAAAATCACTCCTAAATGGGCCATTATAGATATTTTAAACCATATTAAATTATCTTATATGAATATAATATTTTTAAGAAATTAAAGACATCTAATAATAATTTTTTAATATAAAATTTTATTAATGTCAATTTTGGATCTATTCAATTAATTTGACTTTAAAGGCATCATGAAAAAAATTTAACGAGAATTTAATATTTTAAAAAATAAATAATATTTTATATGTATCTATAAAATTAATTTAACATAATTATTAACATAAATCGAGTTACTGCTAAAAGTTTCTAAATAAGGTTTTTTTTCTACTTTCGAAAAAATATTGTGTTGATGATTCCAAAGAGTTTAAGGTAATTATTAAATAAATTAAAAATATCAGTAAATTAATATGATAAATAATAAAATTTTCATTAATATGAAACATTTAAAATCTAATATAAACTAATTTTAAACATATATAAATCTTTTAGAGATATTAAATTCATAAGAGTGACAATATTTATTTATTCTTTTCTCAAATTAATATAAAGGTCATATTCCAAGAAACATGGAACCAAGTTTCAATAAATGTGAGAAATATATGGAAATTATATAAATACACTAATATAATTAGATAAAATAACAGGTTACCAAAATTGGAAATCCTTATCCTATAGTTTTAAGCCTATTTTACCCATTGTACGCTTAACAAGGTGACACAAATTTACTATGGTAACTATTAATACTGACTAAAAACAAAATTTTACAATTCAACCAATTTGATCCTCATGATTGAAAATATGGAATCCATTTTTCACGATTAATTTTTTTAAGTGTAATAAATTCATTTTTAAATAAGAATTAAAAACCTAATGAAAATCGATTTTAAGAAAAATAAAGTATTAAGAATAACAGTGGATTTATTTTTTCCCTTTTCTTAGAAAAAACTATTCTATGTATGTTATAAAATTTGAATAAATATATAATTTATATATCATTAAAACTATTCAAAAATAGTGATTAATGTAATTTATTAAGATAAGAAACACATAGTTAACATAGAAACATGTTTTTTTGAAAAAAATCTCTTTTACTTTCAAATGATTTTATATTTATTTATAATTAATTAATAAACAAATAATTCATTAATATATATATATATAAGTCATAAATGTTTCATAATTTATTTAGTCCTTTTCATACTCACTAATCAAATTATTAGGATATAACTGTTTCATTAAATAATAATTTTTTTAGAGTATATCACAGTTTGTTAAAACTCGGTGTTGCATGTATCGCAAGCTATTGAAGAAATAAAATTTATTTGAAAAATAAATATATCATAACATCTTGGGGTGCTATATTATCTTTTCTTAGTTATTGAGACTATTGTTTTTTCATTCATTCATGATATTGGTATGTTTTTGGTATTTGTGTGATCTTATTATACATTGTTATATGTTTGGTTATTTATTTGTTATTTCGAACACTAAATGAGGGTATTGTGTATACATGGTTCTTCTAGAGACCCCCACTAATAGTTGGAAGCCTCTAGTATATAGGGATGTGTGCCTGGGATCATCTGGAATTAGGGATCATATTTAGTGATTCGGGTCAGGATATTATTGTGACAACACTAAATTAGACCAGAAACACCATATCCCATATTTTCTTCAGATTAAGACTAGCCCTTTGAGTCCTATTGGAGAAAGGATAAACGAAACCCCTGAAATATTTAAGCAGAACTAGAAACTTAAAATAGAAAAATACCCATAAATACTTGGTATGAAAAGTATTGAGTACATTATATAACAATATTTAATATTAAATCCTTGTTTCATCTTATTTACAATTCCAACTAAAAATCCTTTCATCATTTAAATTATAAATTTATAGAATTTTTCTTTCTTCCTAGGTTTCACATTATTCTTTTTTTATTCCAAATTAACATCCAATTTCAAAAATGAAATGCCATATTTACTTGTCCTTATCATTTTTAGTATTCCATTTATATTTTAGTCAAAAATCAAGTCAAATTAGTATTATTTACAATATTTTCTCATAGAATTATAGAGGGAAAACCAAACAGACTAACTTTCCGTTCTTGGGTTTAAAATCCTCTTCATTCCACCTAAATGTAATATTTTACTGAAACATATATAATAATTAATATTTATTAAAAATATAATATTAATTAAAATATTAAAGGAGAAGAATCACAATAAATAAGGGAATAGTCTATCACAAGAATTACGAATAGAAAACACACATATCCTATACCCTAGAACTGAAACCAATAACATTGATCCCATGACAATGGATTAAAGAATGCATTTAGAAACATAAAATTACCCATACCCCAGATCATATTTCCATAACACCAAGCATAAAAATAGATTTAATATATTTAAAGATAGAGTTAGAGGAACCCTTTTCATTGAACTATATATTCACATCACCAAGACTGAGGGATGAGTCATTCTTAAATTCTCTAAAGGAATCACATTTATGGGTGAGTTACTAAAGGATAGAGATATACAAGGGACTAGATCATGGTGTTATTATATGGGTTTCATTTAGATAATGGTTTAATCCACATGCATTTAGGTGAAAGTTTTTAACAATCAATGATGAAAAAAACTCAGTCATTTGTTTCAAGGCTCTTGAAAATGAGTGGTTTTCGGTTCAATAGGTTATATATATGGATCCAAAACATATCATGAATAATGAATTTATGAAGATAATTGTATTAAAAAATATTAACTATCTTAAATAGTCAAACAAAATTTTCATCAAAGGAGTCGGATTCAAGTATCATGATTTCACAACAACTTCCACCAACATGCCATGTTGAAAAAATAGCAAGAGAGAGGGGGGATTGTGACCCAAAACTCACAAGAATGGGGATTGAGTGCTTCGAGAATACTTATAAATATGTTCTCCAATTCACCGAATGTTTTGTAAGAATTATAATACTTAAGTATGGAAGGTTTCTATTTTAAATCTTTATCTTGGATCGTCCCTAAGGACTCGACCAAACAAACCCTTCAAATTCAATAAAAAAAATATATTTAGGAAAAATCATAGGAATATAAAAGGTTTATTTATCCTTTTCATATATATATTTAAATCTATTGAATTAAATATTTCATTCCATAATTTTTATTAAATAATATACATTTGAATATAGTAAGAAATTATGAAATCATAAAATTTGTTCATACCTTCACAAGATATAAATATTTCCAAAAAATAAAATAAATATTTTCATTAAAAAGAAGATAAATTCTATAATTATAAATATGATAAGAATATGTTTTAAAATTACTTTAAAAATCATCAATTTTTTTCTTCACAAATCACATTTTAAAACATTAATATTGCATTTATTAATTGAAAAACCACTAGAAAAATACATTTAATAATAAAAATCATATGATCTACCTGACAGCCTTGAATGGAAAATGGAATGTTTGAAAAAACCCATGCCTTTACATGAGATACCTCTCAAACAATTACTTTCCTAAATAATTTAAAATGATACCTGATGAAGGGAAACAATTATCAAAAGATTACACAAGAAGATTAGCTAAAAAAAGAATTAATATCATTGGTCAACATTTTTGGAATCCTAAATAAAGAAATATATGAATGAAAACCCATATTTATCTCAATGAGATAACTCTTAGATATGATTAATGCACTACCCCAAAACAAACTTCACATTCCAAAGCAAGCATAACTTTCCACTATTGACAGAGAAGAAGACTAGTGATTCCCCACTGTATTAAAATTTTAATAGATCATTTTATTAGTAAAATACACCTCTATGTGATTAAAACTAGGTGTATAAGTAATTCTCTAACTCTACTTTGTAACCTCACCCTCTTCCTCAATGAAACTCACTATTCACATATCAAAACATTCACCTCAACTCTTCTTAGAACCAAGGAAGTATCTCTATTGAAAACTTATCCCAAGGAATGGTTCCTATATATGAATTCTTCTTGATATCTAACTACATCCAAATACATAAAGTACTAGGGAATGAAATTTTTTTGAGTTATTATCCTTAATGTGGACTTGATATGTTATACTGGATCTCGTGCACTAGCTAAGAAATGTGTAAAACAGACTAATCTAGTCCATATAATGGTTCCCAAATATGGAAACAATATCTTAGAATAATTGGATATCCTAAAGATACACCATTTCAATTCTCATATACTAATGAGAAATAAAAAAAACTCTTAAATATTTCATGAAACTTCACCGATGGATTCCCATTAGGATCTCCATGCATCGTATTCCATCAACTTTGAAAAATTATTTGAAATAATCCAACTAATTGTGAAACCCAGAATAAATATTGATTCCTAACCACTAAAAGCATACCTCCACCTATTTTAGCCACATAGTACAAGACCTAATGAAGAACTTCTATACCACCACTTGCTGAAAATTCAACAAGGACTCATCCCAATATCCCTATTTCTTCTATAGTATTGCAACATATTGATGATGTTTTGATTTAATATAATTATTTTAACATAAAAAATATTTTAGTACATATCAAATAGACTATAAAATTAGCACATGGGAAATCATAACATGCATAGAAAAAATAATCATTGGCCACACATCCACTGGAGTAATACAACCATAACCATAAGTATGGAACACAATCAACAATAATTTGTCAACATATTCCAACATCCTAAGTCCCACCCCTAAAAATATTTAACACAACACATTCCATAATTCCTTCACCGGCATCATACCAAAACTATAACTCCATGAGAATCATCCCATTTTCCATCAAGATATTATCAACTAATTCTAAAATTATTAAAATAAAATGTATAAGAAAACATTACATCAACAATAATTTAATCAAAGTGTTGTAATTATTCATCATTAAATGCATGATCAAAATCCCATGATAAACGTGTGGAATACATAAACTTATATCTTTAAGGGAAGCTTATCATTGGAAGCCTTTTTTTGTGCTTTATTAGATACTATAGAATTTTATCTTGCTTTGATTTTATGTCCCAATTAAAAATTAAACACCAAAATATTAGTAAATTACATAATCACATCATTGTAAAGAAAATAAAATGCATAACCAATGAAATTATTAATATTCAATCCATACAATGATGTTTAATTGTCATAATATTCAATGTTTTATAGGGGGTAACTCATGGAATATTCATTTTCATCTTTTTCTATCGTGATAATTTCAATACATGAATTACGTTTACTTACTACTTACATCATTTCAACATGATTCTTTAATTATTTTGGATTTATATTTATGAAAAATATGAAAAATATATCAATTATTAAGAAAATATTATCATAGAATAAGAAATAAATAATGTAACATAAATCACAAAATTCATACTTAATATGTTTTCCTTATAAATTATTATAAATATTAAACATGTTTCCTATATTAACCAATTCATTATCAACTCACTATTTTCTCATTTTGACAATGAATTTATAATTCCTTATAAGATCATAAAGTTGTAGGAAGGAATTTAACACTTTATTAAATCATATAGGAAGAATATCTTGGCCCTAAAATTATTTTAAATTAAATCATTTTAATGATCCCAATTAAAGTAAACTGGACCAGTGTCTAATTTATTACATTTTTATAAGATACAATGAATTTCATCATGAAGGAATAAATAGTTTTTTAGTCCTGGTAAACTTGATACATACTTCTAATTCACATTATAATTGAAAACATAGAATATAAAAAGTGTTTAGATGGATAACACTATTATTCCTCATTGTGTATCCTTTTATATCCATTAGAAAACACTTCCTGGTAACCTAGGGAAATTAAAAAATAAGAAATGTTTATGCTCTAATTCTTAGTAATGGAAAGATTATAATAGTATCTATCATGAATAAATAAGTATAATCAATATGGAAAGGTAAATAACAAAAAAAATGAAATTTAATCATTAAAATGAACATAATAAAGAAGAAAAATAATGATGAAATAAATCCATATAAATAATCACATAAGATATAAAATTACCCACAGATATTATAACTAATCAAATAATCACATGGACATCAATAATTGAAATCATAATGAGGAAATTCATAATGTCATACATTTGAAAAGTACTGTCAAGTCCATTCACCAGAAAATATAAATCTATTGGTACAAACCCATTCAATTGGACAAACTAATTTGTATCATGAAACCTATTGATTCATCGAGGGATTTTTATTATCGTGATCCACCCATCACGTACTGAGTCCAATGCATTCCTCAAATTAAAGGGATGAAATGTAACATACCATCTTGAATGACTATGAAACCAGTAAGCTGACCAGTCATGATATGGCATCAAGCATGTCTCTCTATACAATAGAGAATATCAACTAGCAGTGAGGGTGTAATGGTGGTATGGTGGGGAAATTATACCCTAATTATTAGAGTATCATAGCGGTATAGGAATAAATAATCAAATAAAAATAGTGAACACAATAAAAATAAATTAATATATATATAGTAAATATAATAATTGAATAAAGTAATAATAAATATCCAATTATATATTTACTACTACACATGCATGTTCAGATGATGCTATGAAGTACTAGAAAACATACACTTGGTAGGAAAATACAATACATGACAAAACGATATAAAAAATGAATAAAATCTTAAATTCTTACTCCATATGTATCTTCATTACCATATCATTCTTATTCTCATATCTCTTATATACAATTCATAACATAAGATATGATCCATTAACCTACGAGCATGAGGTATACTCAGGTACAAAAAGAATCCCCACTACGGTGGGAGATATAATTAGTAGGCTACCATTAATGGTTTATAAATCATAATATAGTATGCGTGAATAAAATACCGCAATGTGAAGGTATAACATATAATAGAAGGTTCCAAAAAGTAAATTCATGCTGACTTAGGTTATTTAAGGACACCTAGAAACTCCACCATATTCAGTATGAGCAGGAATATTTGATCATTTTACCATTTATATATAGAAATCATATATATATAATTTGTATAAATGTATATGTACACTATACATGAGGACATTTAGAGCCCTATGCATGGATACTAGTAGCTAGCCAGGCTCGGGGAACAACTCATGCATCCATAATTATACTAACAAGCCAATGAATACAACAAGGTATTAACCCGAAATCTCTTATGAATACAAGAACTCATGACCATCATTTGAGATGGTGGGGTAAGTCATCATGGCCAAAACCTAATATAGAGTAATGCTTAATGTCATTCTGTTGACACTAGAAAACGCATCCCCAAAATTTTCAAAATGCTCCCATAAATGAATCAAGAGCGTAGCCCATTTCGTAAGCTTCGATTTAATAGGTCGTAGAGCCCGAACGGAGTTACGGATTAGGAGTCATGGAAATTTGAAGTTGGGGCTGGAAAAATGGTTCGCGAAGCCCATTTCCGAAGCTCCCACCGTGCTCACGGAGCACCACCGCAGAGCAAGGAGGCGGGATGCGCCGAGAAAACCATTTATGTTCACAATCCACTCTAGAGAAAGGAGCCGATAACACTTCGCGAGCCGTTTTGAAATTTTGGAGCCACCACGAAGCAAGGAGGTGGTAATGCTCCATGAGTCGTTTTGACGTTCACGAGCCACCATGGGGCAAGGAGGTGGTATGCTCCGTGACTGTATTTGACATTCGTGATCCGCCATGGAGCAAGCTCCATATTCGCTCCGAGCATGCTCTGCCTCTCGGCACCTCGCCCATATAAATACCCAGCTCACCCCACTTCGCCAGGCGGTCACTCTTCCCCTTGGGTGGCCGATCTCCCAGTTCGCGGAGCTCCACTTTCCTTCATGAAGCAGAACCGCGAGCCCATGCTCCGTGAGCAGCTTCCTCCATGAAGCTGCTCCATGAGTTCATGCTCTGCGAGCAACTTCCTACGTGATGTTGCTCTGTGAGTCCATGCTCAGCGAGTCCATGCTCCGTGAGACCCCATTTTCCACGAGCCCCTTTGCTCTGTGAAGCTACTTCATGAGGACCTATCCTTTGTGAGGATCCGACGTTTGCACCCGCTAGTCCATACCACTGAGGATGAAACCCCTTCACTACCGTCACTGACCCCTATGAAAAATGGAGAGTCGCACCGTGAACATTTTAGGTTGGGACGTCAGCAATTTCCATTGCACCCTTATGCGTACCCTCCATCCACCTATGGAATACCATGATTTGAGATACTCCTCCAAACACCATGAAACACCTTGAGTCGATATTCTCCTCTTGGTTCATTTTCCATGTCATGAGTTGAGTTTCTCATCATCAATTCCCAGTGTACATTGAGTTGAACCATTCCTCAAAAACCTCATTCGAACCCCATTACCTGACTCCTATGCCAGGTTGAACCAGAAAGGGCCGCCCTTGCATAAGTCCCAATACCAACCATTGCTTGGTGCCTTATGCCAACAGTCCTCTCTACATGACTATAAACTGTAGTACTCCCTATGTTCCAAACATAGGATGCCTCTTACTCAATATAAGAGATACCTCATGCTCCAAGCATGAGATGCCAACAGTCCTATCTATATGAATATAAACTTTTTTGCACCATATGTTTCAAACATAGGATGCGTCTTTCTCCAAACAAGAGATTCCTTATACTCCATGCATGAGATTCCAACAGTTCTCTCTATATGAATATAAACTGTAGTGTTTCCTATGTTCCAAATATAGGATGAATCTTACTCAAAATGAGAGATGCCTTATGCTCCAAGAATGAGATGACAACAATCCTATCTATATGACTATAAACTATAGTGCACCCTATGTTCCAATAATAGGATGCCACTTGTTCCAAATAAGATATGCCTTAGGTGACAAGCATAAGATGTCTAATGCCATGATTATAGTGGCGTAATTTCAAGAGAGTTGGAATCTGTTAAAACATTCCATCACTCCACCTCGCGCTTTGTGTGTCCTTCATTCGAATCTTCATCCACTTCCATATCTAAAGGGACCCCCTAATGGCCTGGTCCCATGCTGCATCGGCTCACCTACAGTCCCGGGCCAATGCCCCGAAACACATTAGACGACACTTTGAGTCAGGGCCTGTGTTTCGAACATGGTCCACAATCGACCCTCATTTGTTTGTCCCCATTTCCGGCTAACGTGATATGGATGTTCTGTTTTGAACACGGTCAATAGTTATCCATCATCACCACGCCACCCTTATTGCATTTTGAATTTCGGGAAAGTGATTCATAATTTTTGTCTCCCCTTTCTCGGACTGATTCCAACCCCCTTGGAATTGTCCCTCTTGTGCACTAGCGCATAGGTGAAGGCCTCAACCCACCAGTGGGTTCAGATGACCTCATGGCCAGACATGAGGAAGACACACAGGTAGCTTCTTTTCGTAAGACCCATTCACCATTGCCTCTCTATAGCAGTACATGGGAAGCTTCCTTGTGTAAGTCCCATTAACTATTGCAGCTCCATAGCGGCACCCAGGCATCTTCCTTGCGTAAGCCCCATCCAACATTGTCGCTCCATAGCAGCACTTGGGAAGCTTCCTAGCGTCATCCCCATCCACCATTTCTGCTCTATAGTGGCACACAAGTAGCTTCCTTGCGTAAGCTCCATCCACCATTGCTGCTACATAGCGGCACACAGGAAGCTTTCTTGCGTAAGCCCCATGAACTATTGCCACTTCATAGCGGCACCCGGGCAGCTTCCTTGCATAAGTCCTATCCTCCAATGCCACTCCATAGAGGCACCCTGGTGGTTTACTAGATTTAGCCCCATACACCATTGCCACTCCACAACGGCACACGGGCGGCTTCCTTACGTAATCCCCATCCACCATTTCCCCTCCATAACGGCACCCGAGCAGCTTCCTTGCGTAAGCCCCATCCACCATTGTCACTCCATAGCGGCACACAAGTAGCTTATTTTCGTAAGCCCCATTCACTATTGTCGCTCCATAGAGGCACACTGACAGCTTCTTTGCGTAAGCCCCATTCACCATTGCCACTCCATAGCGGCACCCGGGCAGCTTCCTTGTATATGACTCATCCACCATTGCCGCTTCATAGCGTCACATGGGAAACTTCTTTGCATAAGCCCCATTCACCATTTCCACTCCATAGTGGCACCCAGACAACTTTCTTGCGTAAGCCCCATCCACCATTGCCTCTCCATAGCGGCACCCGGGCAGCTTCCTAGCTTAAGCCCCATCCACCATTTCTGCTCCATAGTGGCACACGGGAAGCTTCTTTGTGTAATCCCCATTCACCATTGTTGCTCCATAATGGCACCCAGGTAGCTTCCTTGCATAAGCCCTGTCCACTATTGCCGCTCCATAGTGGCACCCGGGCATCTTCCTTGTGTAAGCCCCATCCACCATTGTTGCTCTATATCGGCACACAAACAGCTTCTTTGAGTAAGCCCCATTCACCATTGTCGCTTCATAGCGGAACCCAGGCAACATCCTTGCATAAGCCCCATCCACTGTTGCCACTCCATAGCAGCACACAAGCAGTTTTTTTTCATAAGCCCCATTCACCATTGTCGCTCTATACCGGCACCCAGGCACCTTCCTTGCATAAGCCCCATCCACCATTTCCGCTCCATAACAGCACCCAGTCAGATTCCTAGTATAAGCCCTATCCACCATTGTCGCTCCATAGCAGCACACATACAGCTTCTTTGCATAAGGCCCATTCACAATTGCCGTTCTATAGCGGCACCTGGGTAGCTTCCTTGCGTAAGCCCCATCCACCATTTCCACTCCATAGCAGCACCCGGGAAACTTCCTTGACTAAGACCCATCCACTATTGTCGCTCCATAGTGGCACCCGAGAAACTTCCTTGCGTAATCCCCATTCACCATTTCCGCTCTAAAGCGGCACCTGAGAAGCTTCCTTGCCTAACCCCCATCCACCATTGTCGCTCCTTAGCGGCATCTGGGAAGCTTCCTTGCATAATCCTCATACACCATTCTCGCTCCATAGCGGCACCCATGCATATTCCTTGTATAAGACCCATTCATAACCCTTCATGGATGCACCTTTGTGTCGTGATTGTCAGGTCCTTGCTGCCACATTTTTCTCACACTGAGTATGACTCACATGTTCTTAGAGAAAGCATCGACCATGAAATTCTCCTTGGGTAGCCTAGAGTTTAAGCACCAAACCCAACCCGAACTACGAGGACTTTGATACTTGCCAAGGCAAGGTACGTAGGAAGCCTCCACGAGGTTCAATTCCACCACCCATTGGTCTCTCTGACCCCCTTTACATCGGTTCACTAACACCTTGGGCAGCCTTGAGTGTAAGCCCCACACACCATTTCGAACTAGGATTACTTTGATCCTTACCAAGGCAAGGTATGTAGGAAGCCTCCCTGAGGTTCAAGCCCAACAACCATTGGTCGCTTCGACCCCCTAACGTCAGTTCACCAACACCTTGGGAAGCCTAGAGTGTAAGCCCCACACACCATTCCGAAATACGAGGACTTTGATCCTTTCCAAGGAAAGGTAAGTAGGAAGCCTCCCTGAGGCTCAAGCCCAACAACCATTGGTCGCTCCGACCCCATTCATGATGGTTCACCACAACCTTGGGTAGCCTAGAGTATAATCCCCACACACCATTCAGAACTACGAGGACTTTGATCCGTTCCAAGGCAAGGTACGTAGGAAGCCTCCTTGAGGTTCAAGCCCAACAACCATTGGTTCTGTCCATCTTCACGTCACTTCACCAAACCCTACCTGAACTAAGTGGACTTTGATCCCTGCCAAGGCAGGGTACGTATGAATCCTCCCTGAGGTTGAAGCCCAACACCGGGTCGTTCCGACCCCCTTCACGTCAGTTCCCACTCACTCCATCATGAACAACGTGGGATTTGATCCTTCTCTCCTAGACAAAGTATGTAGGAAACCTCTATGAGGTTCAACCCCCATCCAGCGGTAAGTCGTTGTGACCCCATCCAGCGGTTAGCCGTTGTGACCCCATCCAGTAGTAAGCCCTTGTGACCCCATCCAACGGTAAGTTGTTGTGACCCCATCCAGTGGTAATCTATTGTAATCCCATTCAGCGGTAATCCATTGAAGACCCCAATCGACGATAAGCCGCCGTTAGATGAACTACACATACTTTTATTTCCTTCCACGAGGATACGTAGGAAGCCTCTATGAGGTTTAATCCCAACACCCAGTCATTCAAATCCCCTTCATGTCAGTTCCCACTCACTCCATCCTGAAATAAGTCGGCTTTGATTCTTCTCTCCTAGACATGGCACCTAAGAAGGATCTATGTGGTTCAACCCCCATCCAGCAACAAGCTGTTGTGACCCTATCCTGAGGTAAGCCATTGTGACCCCATCCAGTGGTAAGATGTTGTGACCCCATCCAGTGGTAAGCAGTTGTGATCCAATTCAGCGGTAATCCATTGAAGTCCCCAATCAACGGTAATCCGTCATTAGATTAACTGCGCATACTTTTATTCCGTTCCCCGAGGATACATTGGAAGCCTCAATGAGGTCCAAGCCCAGAACCCATGTCTCATCCAGATCTATCCCTCGATCCCATGTGTTCTGGGAAGATCATGCCCCAACCCTGAGGTTCTACTTCCTCCGGGTCCCATCCATGCATCCATTCTCATGGGCCGCCTCCTCAGGTGTCCCATTGTCCCACCGAAGTACACAGACTTTGATTCATTGCCATGGGGATACGTATGAAGTCTCTTCGAGGCTCATGAACAACACTACCGTCACCATCATGATAGTCCCATATCATTACCCCTCCACACCATTCAACTCTCCATCATCCATCCTAATTCTCACCTGGCCCGCCACATCCTGGTGGGATCATGTCCTCCACCTCCTCGCTACTCCTAGCAGTACTTGGGTCACTATCCACACATATTCCCCAGCTTGTATTTGGGTTATTGTCCTCTTTGTACACCCCAATTCATCACCCCTTCTAACTATGTGGGTTTTGATCTCTGTCGTCTGCACATGATAAGTAGGAAACCTCTCAGAGGTTCAATCCAAGCCAATGGTAATCCTTGGTGTCCCCGATTCTAGGGTGAACACTCCCTGATCCTCCCTTAGTGGTGTCCAGATCAGCTTTCATGATGTGACATATCCCCTATACGGGACACACCACCTTTGATCTGTCCCTATGGGATATTCTGATCACTCTCATTCCCTCTCTACAAGATGTTATAATCGTGGCCTACGTCGTGATAAACATGAGATGCCTGAGGAAAACCTCAAAAGACACACCTTTGGCGTAACCATCTATACTAGACATTAAAATTATGGAATACCTTTTGTCACACATGGGAAGCTGAGGAAAACCTCTGATACATGGCCATGGAATATTATTCCCCGCATTTGACGTGGGATGCCTCCAGTTCTGCACATTTGAGATGCCCTCTTATGGGAAAGAATATAGGTTATCCAATGTCCATGCATTTAGAGATGCCCCGGCATGTCTGATGTTGCCATCTACTTGGACCTAAGGATTCTACCATGTCAACACCCCATAGAATGTCCCGACGGAAGTAGTGTAATTAACCAGTGTCCACAAAGATACGTCACTAGGAACGAGATTCACGAACCATGACTTAATCTATAAGGGATACTCAGACTAGGTAATGAGTTCTGTGGTGGAATCCACGGAAGGAAGAACCGACATCCCATCACCCTGTTTCGATCATGGAGAAAACATCCCTGAACAAGGAACGGATGCCGCCCACCTTTGGAAATCAGGAATGCAGGGCAATAGACAGTTCCAACGTCCCAACAAACAAGACAGATGCACACGCCCCAATGAAAGCATCAGAAACTCCTTCCCATGACTCAGATAGAAATAAATGATGTGGAACATCATTCCCAACTCCAAATTTATGGGATCATGAAACATCATGATCAAAAATTCCCTTAACCTCTTTTCAGCAGCTTTTATCAATGTATTACTCATAATAATAATAGTATTCATTAGGTATTACCTCTCATCATTTATTATCATTTAACCCCATATAACCATGGTCTTAACAATCCAAATTATTCATATAAATAATTATAAAACATGTGTCATGGGCTTTCCACCCAATTCCTTTCAGTTAAATTGACCCATTTAATTTAATAAGCAAGAAAAACTTTTATATGTAAAATATATCCCATAATGATAAAATCAAATTTAAATTTATGAAATTAACATGAATTTCAATGTATAAACCCCTACTATAAGGCCATGTAGTATATAAAAAATTGATCATATACTTTTTAGTTAAGAAGAAAACAGACTTAAAAATGTTGTTTTATTGGAAAAAATAACATTGAAATTACCAAATTATCGAAATTTAATTATGTCAATTAAATTTATAAGGAACGAAGTAACCCAACTAACAAGGTAGTTTTAGAGGAGGCCTATGAAATGAAATATAAATTCAAAGCAATAGAACAACACCGAAGGAGAGGGTTTTAAATTCTGAGATAATACTTGATCCATGTACATTATGTGAAACACCCCATGGGGATGGTATGAGTATAAAAGATCATCTAATAATTGTTTTATTGTTGAAAAATGGGTATTTAATTAAGGGAATTTGGTCTAATATAATCTATTTCACATTTTTGGGGTAACACGCGAAGATTCTAGTATATGGTACAATTATGTAAATTTAAAACAATAATGACTTTAAGTAAAAGATATAGACCACCTATCGTATACTGAGGAAGTTCTACTCATCCAATATTAGGGCTTGAAATGAGGTGTTTTGTGGGAAAATGATGAAATAGATGAATGAAATGAAAATAGTGCTAATTTGATCTCCAAAAATATCAAATATGAGGAAAATATAAATTAAGCAATGAGGAAGGATTAACTGTATACATACCAATATGCTTCTAACGTGACAAGTAGGGATCAAAACGGATGAAGGATGTCAGAGTTCTCACTATACCTTGAGGAGAAAGGGAAGAGATCCATGGAGGGATAGATATGTATGATAGGTTCGAAGAAGAGGTGGGAGAAAGAAATAAGGAGCCCAACGAATTTGGGAAATTTTCATCCCCTTTAATGAGGTGCATGGTTTTGCTGAATTTTTTTCCAAATCATGCAGTAAACTTATGCTCAATAATTCTCAAGAAACCCCATCGCATAGGCTAGCCACATGGTTTGGTTAACCAAGTGTAGCTTGTGAAAACTCCTTCTATCAAAGAACCTATAGTAACCAAAAGGCTATGTAGATACTCTCGCATGGTTAGACCAAACTATGTGACACCTCTAGGTCCACTATATTAGCCACATAGTTTCTCCTGGGGGATTCATAGTTTTAGACAAACTATATCCCCCTATCCTGATTGTAACAGCCCGAGATTTTATGAAAAATATTCTTTTTTATTTTACTAATGTCTTGTGTTATACGCTACACCAAAAGGAGCTTGCACAACACGCATCCTTGAATTGCCTTGCATTACACGCAATCGCAACCTTCCTCGATAGCGTGTGTGGTACGTAATCCTGAGTTTCACGAAACAATGATATGCTATTAAAATATTATTAAAACTAGCTGTTATGAATAGTAATAACCACTTTTTAAATTTTAGAAATTTTAACTCTCAAAATGGACTTCATTTCTGGATTCGGAGTATCGAATTTAGCCTAAGGTGAAATTTTGGTACTTTTCGGATAACTTTCATATTCTGATGAATAGTGAAATTACTAAATTATAATTAAAAACAACCTTTTTAATCGAAATAATTAATAGTGATAAATTATTAATTTGAGTGGTTTTAAAGTATATTTAGAATATATTTTTACAATTTAATACAATGTTGGTCATTGGTTGTAATTTCACATTTAAACCAGACATAATCAAGTGTCAATCTTTTGATATATATTGTTTCCTAAAAACACGCTATTTATTTTAACAGCGGTATTTAATTATAAAATTAATTAATGCAACTTCTATGTTATGAATTTGGTAAAATAGATTTCATTTTTGAATTTGGAATATGAAATATAGCTTAGGATGAAATTTTGGCATTGTTCTGAAAAACATCAATTTTTGATGAATAGTGAAACTACTAAGTGGTAGGTTAAAAACTGAATTTTGTATAAAACTTAATTTTACCGCTTCTGTGAATGGAATTTCGAAAATCCGAGAGACACGGTTAATATCAAGGACTAAAATGTGGTTCAATGAGATGAAAATAATTTTTTGGTGAATAGTAACTTTTTACTTTTTTTTACCGCGGTTAATAGTAAATAGGGTAACTAAGGGTAAATATGATATTAATATTACCCTAACACATTTCCTAATTCTATTGGACAAGTTTAATTCGACCAAAAACAAACTTAGGAATACAATATGACCATTTAGGCCCACTTGGATTAGATTAGGACATTTGTTATTAATTTATTTAAAGAAAGGTTAAAATAGTTAAAATCAAAGTTTAATAAGTAAATCATTTTTAATATGGGGTTATACATAAGATAAATTCGATTGTAAATATTCATTAGAAAGCTAAAAAGATTTCCTACATGATGGTATTTTATTTGTAATTTTTAGACATCAAATAATTTAATTTATTTATGACACAACGATGATGCAGTAATTATCTTATTAATGAAATATTGACATAATTGATGTTATAAACACCGAAATAAATGTAATTTGAGATTTTTTATGAATTCCACTAATTTTCTAGGTTACTACGATATATTAATGTTGATTTAATTAACTTGGTTAGAACATTTAATTCTGTTATGACTTTCACAAAAATCATATATCAAATAGTGTCAAAATTGACACAAAATAGTTTTTAAATAAAATATTATATTATTAATTGTTATTGTATTCCTAAAAATCTAAGGTTCGTCCACATGACTTAGATAAGGATATATATATTAATAATAAACAATTTGGGGTTCGTTTGGCATGTTATAGTAAGTTTATTAACCATATAGTGAAAGAAAACAAAAAGACATGGTAAAAGTTAAATTATTTAACTTAGAGTTAAATTTAATTGATAAGGTTAAAATAATATCCTAAACTTGTCTAAATTCTATTGGTTGATAGTATTTCGACCCCTCCACACCTTATCTTAGAAATAAGACCCTTTGGAACCATTATAAACCGATTTTGACTTTAATATAAAATAATATTTTGAGATATTCCTAAGGTGCCCCTCTCCTCCCCTATAAAAGGACACCTCCTCCCCCTCCTCCTCACACCAATTTGAGCACTCAAGCTCGGCCAACCCCTGCCAATTTATCCTCTCCACTTCCCTATCAACATACTAGAGGTTATGGTCTTCCTCAAAGACCAATTTTAGTGCCCTAAGAGGAGGTCTCAAAGAGGCACTTCAAAGAAGAGGTAATTACCGTTACCAATTCTTTCATCTTTATTTCTTCTTCCACTTCTTCTTCTTAGGTTGTTTCATAATGAAGTAATAACATCAGTATCACTCATATACTGATATGTTATTATAAGTATGAAACAACCCTATTTCACCATCTATCCATCCTACGGAAAAAGAAATCACCGCGCGTGCGTACGTACGGAATACCGTCTCCACGCCGTGGTGTAATCTATTTTCCACCATCACTTTACAAGGATGGGTATAATGGTGTAAAGAATAACTATACATAGTTATTACAACATCATATTGATTCTGATATATTGTATAATCCACTCCAATTCAATTCAATATTTATAGAAATGATATCATCGCTCGTGCGTACGTACGGACTACCGTCTCCACGACGCGATGAGATTCATTCTCCATGTTAACCATTTAAGAATGATTATAATGTATATATAATAAATAATAATGAAATATATGACATTATAAAGCTACTGGATTTATGTATATATATACATATGTATGTCATCTACTTACTTCCATTTCAAGACAATAAGGGAAGGAAAACAGCGTTCATGCGTACGTACGGACTACCGTCTCCATGAACGGTGTTTTTCATTTTATTTATCTACCTATTATATATATATATATACTGAATATATATGATATATAAATCATATTTTATATTCTGTAAGTGAGTAAATCATGATATAAGTAATAATAATGTCAAGAACAACAAGTCAAAACACCTACGATAAATGAAACGATTTTACCCAAAACGCTTCTTTAACATGGAATTTACAAAAGAACGGGTAATATAAAGTCATAAGTGAACCATATATGATATCATAACAAGGAATATGATTCTGTAATAAGTAAATGACATTATTTAAATCATTATACAGGAGGTTCAGACACATACGAAGCTAATCGGACCTAAGGTAAGGGAAATATCACAATCTCATTTTTATCCGAGATTGTTTATTCGTAAGTATTTACTGGGGTGTATTTTATCATCCACATCCATGTTCCTTCAATATGTAATATTGTTTCCATCCACTTACAATAGTTTAAATCCAATTTTACTCTTCGGTGAGTTTTTAGTAAAGAATATGAAAGGAATCTTTTGTCGCTTTTTCATACGAGGTACTTTTTGACTTTTCCGACAAAAGTACGAAGAATGTTTTTTTTAACTTAAACGGCATGAACGGATTTTTACGGTTTTATAAAGCCTTATTTTCATGAAGCTTCCTCCAAAATATTTCATGACTATTTTTAATAAAATCTCTTTCTTTTAAAATTGCATGATGTTTTGTGAAAAGAAATTGAATTTGAAGAAGAAAGGATATTTTCCTCAAGAATTCATTTCAAGTGTTTTATCAAAATTATTTTCCATCTAAGATAATAAAGGGTTCTGTTTCTATCCATATTTTTACATTGATTTGACTATGTTGTGATGGAATTATGTTTATGAATTCCTTTATCTTATATGAATGGTTTTATGATGTCATGTTGTTTTAAGAATCCCATTTTTATTACATGGGTTATGAAATGATGTATGATTTATGATTTTGTGGCACACATAAGAATGGTATCATTATGAGATGGGTGGGACCTATATCTCCCTCCAATGCATTGGGTAAAGATTTTATATCTCATGAGATAGACATGGCTGGAATGGTAGGTTATACCGGTTCAGTGAAACAGGACTGAAACGAGGGTTACTCGATTCAGAAAGGGACTTTGTCCACTAAGATAGTCTTGGAAATGAGTCTTGACTAACAAGAAATGATTCTCTATGATTATGTGTGAATGCCACAAAGTTTCATGTTTTATGTTATGATTATTGTGATTACATTTCACTGCCACGATTTACCCCATGTTATGAAATTATGATCTCTTTTGCAGGTTAAGATTTCCAAAAGTTATGTGCTTATGTATATGATGTGATTGATATTTCTTTTGTTTACCCTTACTGAGCATTTGAGCTCACCCTTTTATGTTTTCTTTTCCCCAGGATATAAAGAAAGGTTTTAGGTAAAAAAAAGGAAGATCTTTATGGGAGATTTTGAAGATCTTTCACCACGATTAGAAGATTATAGTCCGAGTTTCCAAAGACACTAAACTATTACGATCCTTGTCTGTGTGTTTTTGTAATGTACTAAGTATTCCGCAAAAGTAATGTAATGTGCATGTACGTCAAGATACGGGTCTCTACAGTTGGTATCAGAGGAAAGGTTTAGTCAACCTTTGGAAACTAGGATGCGAAAACGTTAGTGAGATTTCTAGAGATATTTCTAAGGTATGTCTAGGGATGTCCCTAAGGATAAGTATACGTATAGGATATATTCCTAGAACTATGGTAATGATATTAGATTAAACCTAAGAAGTTAGGTATTGAGGATACTTTCCCTTTACTATGTTGTTTTCTCTAGCATGATTTTTGATTCTCACAAAATTATTTTTGTGTTTTAGTTAATGGAGGGAACCAAAAGGAATTCGGTTAACATTGAATCCAATGGACAAATTTGTGACTATGAGCAACAAAATTGTGTGATGCCTAGAGATAAAGATATTGTGATTATGCCGAATCAGTCATCGCGATATATGATTAACAAGGTGAAATTTAGTGGTATGACTAATTCATCAAAGAAGAGGAAGATAAACTATTATGCATGTTCGCATGTTAAGGATCATAAAGAAAGGAAGATCGAGATTTCTAAAGAAGGGAAGAAGAACCTTGAGGAATACCTCAAATGGAGGGACCGATGTTATCTGTGTGGAGAAAAGGGTCATAGAGTGACCGATTGTTATGGAGTTCAATGTCTTATTTTTGGAGAACATGGGCATTACCCAACTCAATGCCCTGACCTAAAAAGATACTTCTAAATCAAGGAAGGACTTATTCCAGGACAGTCATTGAAGTGGATGGACTGAAGTGTTTATGTATTGGTATTCAAGAATAATGTTGTTGAGGTACTTTTATGGTGTATTGGAATATTTATGTATTGCTCTAATGTGGTATTCGAAGTGATTGAGGTATTTTTGGAAAAAAAGATGTTATGCGCATAATGAAGGGAAAATGAGAAAATGAAATATTTGACAGTATTCATGAGCTCATGATTGATATAAGGACTAAGTGATATCATGGTTTGAGTATATAGAATTTTGAGGATTTTGGTATGTGGAAAGTGTTAACTTTTAACTGCACTCATGTTTTCACTAAGGTATTCAAGAGAATACACGATTAAGGACTTTGAATGTTTGGAATGTGACCAACAAGACATATCTTATGATATGTGGGGATCAACGACAGTATTAAATCTCTGGTAATCGATGTCACTATATTATGAGAGTGGACTGCAGTATTATGTATAAGCCTAAAGATTAGACTGGATTATGTTGGACATAAGTTAGTATTGTTTAAGGATAGAAGATTTTCGATATTATTGATGGGATGTTATAGTAACGTAGTTTTAGAAAAAGGGACAACCTGCAGGACGGGCGACAGCCCATCGCTTCGGACAAGGCTGTAGGAATCGAACCCACAACCGAAGTGCGACTGGCCTTTATCGCCTACCACTGGCCTACAGGAAGTCCCTGTTTAGTAGAAACTAGTTTTATTATATTAAGCAGCATGATATATGAAGTATAAGTCCATTTTAGGAACCATATATGATTAATCTCACTATAGAATGACTTATGTATATTTAATAACTTTTGCTAACCTTTTGTTTGAGACAGATGGAATGAACAGTCATTCTATCACATGATCTGCTAACACTTCACAAATAACAAATTCAACTTAATTTATTTAAGAGATGAAGTAGAAATTGTTCAAGGCACGAACAAAAGTAAGATTGTACCAAAATAAAGTAAGTATTTATTCTAAGCAAATTTTCAACTTTAGGGAAATGATCTTGAAAACCAAAAATGTTGTCCTAGTGATCTTATACCTGATGAATCAGATGGTACCTTATATCATCACAAATCTATGGATTTGTGATTACTGGCTTTTCCATAGCCATGTTCTCTACCACTCTCCATCAGAACATGATGGTTAGATTTCTCTTCCATATCCATATTTTCACCTATGTGGAAACCCAGTGATTAGTTTATTTGGGTAATCGTTACATTTCATACTTTAGTTTTTAAAGCCAAGTTTTGGTATTCCCTTTTACGATGTGGGTTTCTATTAAAGAAACTTTCGAATAGTAAACCATTTATAACCCCGACGAATTTCGAGGGCGAAATTCATTTTAAGGGGGGTAAAATGTAACAGCACGAGATTTTATGAAAAATATTCTTTTTTATTTTACTAATGTATTGTGTTATACGCTACACCAAAAGGAGCTTGCACAACACGCATCCTTGAATTGCCTTGCATTACACGCAATCGCAACCTTCCTCGATAGCGTGTGTGGTACGTAATCCTGAGTTTCACGAAACAATGATATGCTATTAAAATATTATTAAAACTAGCCGTTATGAATAGTAATAACCACTTTTTAAATTTTAGAAATTTTAACTCTCAAAATGGACTTCATTTCTGGATTCGGAGTATCGAATTTAGCCTAAGGTGAAATTTTGGTACTTTTCGGATAACTTTCATATTCTGATGAATAGTGAAAATTACTAAATTATAATTAAAAACAACCTTTTTAATCGAAATAATTAATAGTGATAAATTATTAATTTGAGTGGTTTTAAAGTATATTTAGAATATATTTTTACAATTTAATACAATGTTGGCCATTGGTTGTAATTTCACATTTAAACCAGACATAATCAAGTGTCAATCTTTTGATATATATTGTTTCCTAAAAACACGCTATTTATTTTAACAGCGGTATTTAATTATAAAATTAATTAATGCAACTTCTATGTTATGAATTTGGTAAAATAGATTTCATTTTTGAATTCGGAATATGAAATATATCTTAGGATGAAATGTTGGCATTGTTCTGAAAAACATCAATTTTTGATGAATAGTGAAACTACTAAGTGGTAGGTTAAAAACTGAATTTTGTATAAAACTTAATTTTACCGCTTCTGTGAATGGAATTTCGAAAATCCGAGAGACACGGTTAATATCAAGGACTAAAATGTGGTTCAATGAGATGAAAATAATTTTTTGGTGAATAGTAACTTTTTACTTTTTTTTACCGCGGTTAATAGTAAATAGGGTAACTAAGGGTAAATATGATATTAATATTACCCTAACACATGTCCTAATTCTATTGGACAAGTATAATTCGACCAAAAACAAACTTAGGAATAAAATATGACCATTTAGGCCCACTTGGATTAGATTAGGACATTTATTATTAATTTATTTAAAGAAAGGTTAAAATAGTTAAAATCAAAGTTTAATAAGTAAATCATTTTTAATATGGGGTTATACATAAGATAAATTCGATTGTAAATATTCATTAGAAAGATAAAAAGATTTACTACATGATGGTATTTTATTTGTAATTTTTAGACATCAAATAAGTTAATTTATTTATGACACAACGATGATGCAGTAATTATCTTATTAATGAAATATTGACATAATTGATGTTATAAACACCGAAATAAATGTAATTTGAGATTTTTTATGAATTACACTAATTTTCTAGGTTACTATGATATATTAGTGTTGATTTAATTAACTTGGTGAGAACATTTAATTCTGTTATGACTTTCACAAAAATCATATATCAAATAGTGTCAAAATTGACACAAAATAGTTTTTAAATCAAATATTATATTATTAATTGTTATTGTATTCCTAAAAATCTAAGGTTCGGCCAAATGACTTAGATAAGGATATATATATTAATAATAAACAATTTGGGGTTCGTTTGGCATGTTATAGTAAGTTTATTAACCATATAGTGAAAGAAAACAAAAAGACATGGTAAAAGTTAAATTATTTAACTTAGAGTTAAATTTAATTGATAAGGTTAAAATAATATCCTAAACTTGTCTAAATTCTATTGGTTGATAGGATTTAGACCCCTCCACACCTTATCTTCGAAATAAGACCCTTTGGAACCATTATAAACCGATTTTTACTTTAATATAAAATAATATTTTGAGATATTCCTAAGGTGCCCCTCTCCTCCCCTATAAAAGGACACCTCCTCCCCCTCCTCCTCACACCAATTTGAGCACTCAAGCTCGGCCAACCCCTGAAAATTTATCCTCTCCACTTCCCTATCAACATCCTAGAGGTTCTGGTCTTCCTCAAAGACCAATTTTAGTGCCCTAAGAGGAGGTCTCAAAGAGGCACTTCAAAGAAGAGGAAATTACCGTTACCAATTCTTTCATCTTTATTTCTTCTTCCACTTCTTCTTCTTAGGTTGTTTCATTATGAAGTAATAACATCAGTATCACTCATATACTGATATGTTATTATAAGTATGAAACAACCCTATTTCACCATCTATCCATCCTACGGAAAAAGAAATCACCGCGCGTGCGTACGTACGGAATACCGTCTCCACGCCGTGGTGTAATCTATTTTCCACCATCACTTTACAAGGATGGGTATAATGGTGTAAAGAATAACTATACATAGTTATTACAACATCATATTGATTCTGATATATTGTATAATCCACTCCAATTCAATTCAATATTTATAGAAATGATATCATCGCTCGTGCGTACGTACGGACTACCGTCTCCACGACGCGATGAGATTCATTCTCCATGTTAACCATTTAAGAATGATTATAATGTATATATAAGAAATAATAATGAAATATATGACATTATAAAGCTACTGGATTTATGTATATATATACATATGTATTTCATCTACTTACTTCCATTTCAAGACAATAAGGGAAGGAAAACAGCGTTCATGCGTACGTACGGACTACCGTCTCCATGAACGGTGTTTTTCATTTTATTTATCTACCTATTATATATATATATATACTGAATATATATGATATATAAATCATATTTTATATTATGGAAGTGAGTAAATCATGATATAAGTAATAATAATGTCAAGAACAACAAGTCAAAACATCTACGATAAATGAAACGATTTTACCCAAAACGCTTCTTTAACATGGAATTTACAAAAGAACGGGTAATATAAAGTCATAAGTGAACCATATATGATATCATAACAATGAATATGATTCTGTAATAAGTAAATGAAATTATTTAAATCATTATACAGGAGGTTCGGACACATACGAATCTAATCGGACCTAAGGTAAGGGAAATATCACAATCTCATTTTTATCCGAGATTGTTTATTCGTAAGTATTTACTGGGGTGTATTTTATCATCCACATCCATGTTCCTTCAATATGTAATATTGTTTCCATCCACTTACAATAGTTTAAATCCAATTTTACTCTTCGGTGAGTTTTTAGTAAAGAATATGAAAGGAATCTTTTGTCTCTTTTTCATACGAGGTACTTTTTGACTTTTCCGACAAAAGTACGAAGAATGTTTTTTTTAACTTAAACGGCATGAACGGATTTTTACGGTTTTATAAAGCCTTATTTTCATGAAGCTTACTCCAAAAGATTTCATGACTATTTTTAATAAAATCTCTTTCTTTTAAAATTGCATGATGTTTTGTGAAAAGAAATTGAATTTGAAGAAGAAAGGATATTTTCCTTAAGAATTCATTTCAAGTGTTTTATCAAAATTATTTTCCATCTAAGATAGTAAAGGGTTCTGTTTCTATCCATATTTTTACATTGATTTGACTATGTTGTGATGGAATTATGTTTATGAATTCCTTTATCTTATATGAATGGTTTTATGATGTCATGTTGTTTTAAGAATCCCATTTTTATTACATGGGTTATGAAATGATGTATGATTTATGATTTTGTGGCACACATAAGAATGGTATAATTATGAGATGGGTGGGACCTATATCTCCCTCCAATGCATTGGGTAAAGATTTTATATCTCATGAGATAGACATGGCTGGAATGGTAGGTTATACCGGTTCAGTGAAACAGGACTGAAACGAGGGTTACTCGATTCAGAAAGGGACTTTGTCCACTAAGATAGTCTTGGCAATGAGTCTTGACTAACAAGAAATGATTCTCTATGATTATGTGTGAATGCCACAAAGTTTCATGTTTTATGTTATGATTATTGTGATTACATTTCACTGCCATGATTTACCCCATGTTATGAAATTATGATCTCTTTTGCAGGTTAAGATTTCCAAAAGTTATGTGCTTATGTATATGATGTGATTGATATTTCTTTTGTTTACCCTTACTGAGCATTTGAGCTCACCCTTTTATGTTTTCTTTTCCCCAGGATATAAAGAAAGGTTTTAGGTAAAAAAAAAGGAAGATCTTTATGGGAGATTTTGAAGATCTTTCACCACGATTAGAAGATTATAGTCCGAGTTTCCAAAGACACTAAACTATTACGATCCATGTCTGTGTGTTTTTGTAATGTACTAAGTATTCCTCAAAAGTAATGTAATGTCCATGTACGTCAAGATACGGGTCTCTACACTGATTCTTGGAATTTGAGGTTTTAGGATCTGTCACTCCAGAAACATGATCGAACTCTAGAGAAACCTCCCAGAGATTTAATAAAGTCGAAAAACAACACATTTAAGTGTTACAACTCTCATAATGTCATTATGAATCATTGTTTTCAATTAGGACCATCCACCAAACCAAAAATTTATGTTCCTTTTGAAAATTTCTATCAATCAAAAAACATGGGTCTTTACAAACTCCCCACCTTAGAAATTATCATCCTGAATAATCCTTGGGGAAAACAAAAGAAAAAACACTCAAAATACTCAAGTCATGATGTCTCATCCTAATTGATGTGTTGTGTTTCTAAATCCCCAATGCACTTCATATCATCTCTTTTACACACATCATATAAACCATTGAAACATGATCTAACAACCACACTTCAAAATTGAAACACCAAGATGGAGCATACTCGAGTCCTTATAGCTAGATAAATTATCATTTCATCATTTCCAAGAACTAAAAAGACCATATAACACACCACCAATGGGTTCAAACACTTAACATCCAATTCTGAGACATAGTAACTCCACCATCAGAATTACCTATTTTTACACACCTCTAGCATTCTAATGATTTCCTCAGCATGATTCTTAACTCGATCAAAGTGTCAATTTCAATTGACCACATTTACCCTTGTCTATCAAATTTTTTAGTAATCTAATTGGATAAAATTTACATTGCACACAACTTATTCAGATGGAATACCTAAAATGGTTCCTCACTCGCCACATTAAATAGAATAAGAAAGGAATAATTATATTCATATAAGGATGATTACTCTAAAAAATATCATCTTAGATTGTTGGTGTATCAATACACAAAACACGATGCCTTATCCATGGCATCTCGCATTTTTTTCAAGACTATTCTCAGAATCCCACAATAAACTACCCATGGCATTTGATACCAAACGTTCATTAAATTTTCTATGGAATAATTATAATGTATGTGTATTCCTAATGCAACATCCTTGAATCAGTACAATTTGATCAAAAAAACAAAGCCTAATGGAAATTTCTGGTATACCTAAAAATACTGAACCTGAGTTCCAGGAGCTTATCAATGGTAGTTCATAATCTAAAATTCACAAGTGAGCCATTGGTATAAGGCCAAAACGTCCAAATTTCATGAACACTGAAAATCCTAAGGAAGGAATCTACCTAGAGGTCAAACCAAGAGAAACAAATGGTGTCTATGAGTCTTTCCATGGAATTCCTACAAAGGAATCCATGTATTACTCAGAACTATCCATTCCTCAATAACATCAATTATTCCAAATCATATCACTGATGGAGTCTATTTATTGTAACAGAATAAAATTATAATTTTATCTTGGTATATAACTGATGGTCACTCAGTGTATCCAAATGATGCAAAGATAGAAGATATGATCACCATTAAGACAAGAATAGACTAATTGGATTTAAACATTTTCTAAAATGGATCTGGGACAATTCTTCTGTATTACAGATAAAGTGGTCAATATGGTTTTGAACCATCCATATGTAGCTATGAACCATAAAAACAATCAAACCACCTTGGTTCGACTATTTTTAAGAAGCTTGAATGCACTTACTGGTGTGTCATTATTAACTGATCATAATGACTTTACCACCCATTGAATCTTTTGATCACTCAAGAATGACCTCAAGAGTTCATCCATATTCCATGGTGTTTTTCATGGGTGGTTTATTAAGAGAACCATTTCATTATCATTCCCTCTTACAAGCACCAACACATTATAAAGCTTATAATCCTCATGGGTAACAAAAAAAATGCATACATTTTTTTAAGGTCCTTCTTGGTTGTAATCCTTCTAGTTGGAAGGAAATATATTTACCATAATTGAAGAAATGATCCCCACCTTAGGAGTGTCCCCATCATCATATTTATTGAAAAAGGGGAATCATTCCATTACAAATGCTCCATCGACCACTGAACTCATGTTTTGGATGTGGAAAACACACACTTACCAGGAACTAATATGAAACAATAAAAAAGATTTGTTCCTCAAATGATTCTAAATTATATTTACTCTATACGAGAATGTCACACTTCTCTTGAGTTACATCCACACATTCTAGAACATTGGGAATAAAATCCAAAACAACTTACTGTCGTGTCTGAACACCTAATCCTTATTACGACACCATCCCAACATTAGGGAAAGTTTAATTTACTATAATTCCCTTGTAAATATTATCTATATATGACCCATGAAAATATCATAAAAACTCAAGGATTTAACAATTACCACCAAACTCACAAGGTTCATTACACCATTTATCAACTCAATGGGTACCACGTGTATTGACACCTACCACCCCATGATTCAATTTCACAATAGAACATCATTTATCACTATCCACAGGCTTAATAGACCTATGTGTATACTATCTGGGGGCATGTAGAAGAGACAAATCATAGTTGAACTATTCCATATGACTATAATCCAACTGATGGCATACTAATTTGTCGAACATTTATGAAAAAGAAAATAAAAGGTTGGGTCACACAACCAACTAAGAGGTGGACCATTCCCTAAGCATGTCTACCTTATAAGAACTTATCATTTTATGACGATCACAACCTTAAAATGGTTAAACTATTATATGATCAACATTCAAGAAAAGGATTAATTCTAGAAACTAAAAGTCTTACACGAGACTACCACAATAAAAAAGTACCACATGCTTGAAAATATTCATAATAAATTAGAAAGTTTTTAAAGGCTATGAGGGATCCATCTACCATTTAATAGACCCTTAACAAAACCTAAATCATTGGTCCAATAAGGGGGTAACACTTAGGATGACACTAGGATTAAGGGACTACCGTTTAGGTTCAATATTTAGAAGAAGGAGACCATGCATAATGCTCATGTTCCCATTTCAACGCAACTGACCAAGACAACATCTATACAACCTTTACTGAAGGGTCAATTTAGGAACACCTTTAAGGTTACATTTTTAATTCATAATTTTTTTTCACATTATGTTATTTAAAAATTTCAAGGCATAGTTTTAAGGAACTTCTAATACCAATCACGATGTAAAAGTAGTAGGTACTTTATTTAAGAGATGCCACAAGGCACACATGCAAGTTATATAAATGTCCTTTCAATCGTTAATTATTTTATTGAAATATTATCCAAATTACGAAATTTATCTTGTAAACTCCTTTTATCCATTTCATTTATCCTTAAGGTTCTCACAACTAGGTTTAGTTAAATAAAATTTCAATCCTTATATATAGGGGAAAACACAGTTTAGGTTTCAATTGGAATTTTAGTTAACTAATTCCTAATATAAATACAACCCAAAGTATATAATAGGATATTTTTAAAAATTTAAGATGGGAATAGTCAAGTAAGATGTTGTTACATGTCTATATGTAAACTAATATAGGTGGCTACATACATTATAAACGACCTTCACTATATTGAATAAGTATACCTCCATGGGGTTATATACAAAACCATAAGATATTATGAAACCCTAAAGGGAAGTGTTGATCCAAACCATTTCAATACAACTTTGTGGTTGATTTTATTATTAATGTTTCAAAACACCCATCATGTGTTATCTCCTAAGAAACATGATTCAGCTAACCTACATGGGCCCAATTGTTCATTTATGATTTTAGTCATATGGGTCATCATTCCAAATTAATAGAGTTCCAATGTTTTATAGAGGCAATCATTTTCAAATATATTTAAATTTTAACATACATATATATAAGTACCATGGTTCAACTAGACATGTCCCAACTCCCATATTGTAAGGGTACTTTCCCTTATAAATTTAAATTATCATTTAAATAACCACAACTAGGTTTTTGGATTTAATTTTATAATACCATTGGATTGTATGTAATTGTTTCATTTAATGGTTTAAAATTCCCAATTTATAATGGCCCCACACATCAAAAACTACTATTGGTTCCCAATTTAGTCATAACCATAAATTTTTCATCGCATTTGACCAATGGTCCATGGCTCAAACATGTCCAAATAGGATGGTAAAATAGAATGTCATCATCATGATCTAGAGGAAAAAACCACTAAGGTTGGTTTATTTTTTTTAACTTCCCGCTTATTGTAATTATTGTAAGGCATGTTATAATAAGAAGTTATTATAAGTGAACATACAAAATGAACACCCAATCCAAATAGATGAACATGGAAAGATACTATGTAAGTTGGGTAAACACCCAATCATGATTTACAAATGAAATTTACAATAAAATACGCATCAAGATATACAAACAATCATGTTACTAAAACACCTAACATGGTATATAACAGGGATGATAATAACTAGACGAAGAACATCAATGAATCTCAAGTACCCAAGAAATTTAATCTACATGTCATGAAATATGCATCAAATTTGAATTATCTATGTGCATATTATGATGCATGTAATTGTTTCCGACGCTTTCGCCGGGGCGTGCGCGTCCGTCCGCCAGGGAGGGTGCGCTGCTTGTGGCCCCGCATTCCCGCTTTCCAAAGGCGGGCGACATCCGTTCCTTGTTCAGGTACGTCTGCACCTTGATTGAAACCGGGATGATGGGATGTTGGTTCTTCCTTTCGTGGATTCCTCCTCGGAGCTCGTCACCTAGTCCGGGTCTCCCTCAAAGATTTAATACGGGTTCGTGAAGCTCATTCTCGGTGCCATATCTACATGGACGCCAGTTAATTACGCTGCTTCCGTCAAGACGATCCAAGGGGTCTTGTCGGGACAGCAACCTACGGTGAGGAGAATGGTCACGTTGGGGCATTGTCGCCATGTCTGTCTTTGGTCCCTCATCACAGGGCTTCTCGAGGTCGCGGAAGCCTGAGGCATCCCACATCGAACGCGGGGAATGTGTACCATATGAAGTTTTCCTCAGCTTCCCATGTTTAACACGGGGTATGTCGCGAGTTTAACGTCTTGCGGAGACGGATCGGGTTAAAGGGTCCCTAGGGGGAACACCGATGTTGGGGCCAGCACTTGGGCGGCCTCCCATATAACATGGAGTGGGAAAGGGTGGCATGATCTCACCGGGATGTGGCAGCCCGGGTAAGGATCAGGATGGATGGTGGGGTGAAGCATGTGGCTTACGTTCTAAGACGGCCCAAGAGGGGGGATACAGTTTAACGTCATGCGGGACAGAATACAGTTTAACGTCATGCAGGACGCGATACAGTTTAACGTCATGTGGGATGGAATACAGTTTAACGTCATGTGGGATGGAATACAGTTTAACGTCATGCGGGACGGAATACAGTTTAACGTCATGCGGGACGAGATACAGTTTAACGTCATACGGGACGAGAGATTTGGGGCTTATGCTTTGAGGCAGCCCAAGGTGGTTAGGGGACCGACATGGAGAGGTCGGGACGACCGGGTGGTGGGCTTTAACCTCATGGAGGCTTCCTACGTACCGTGCGCTATCACGGATCAAATTCCACGTAGATCGCTGGGATGGGCATACACTCTGAGGCGGCCCATGGAGGAGGTCATGGTCGATGCGCACTCTAAGCCCACGTGAGTCATGCTCGGTGTGGGAAACAAGAGCCAGTAGGGACCAGACGATCATGTCGCGAAGGGTGCGTCCGTGAGAAGTAGAATGGGGCTTACGCGTTGAGCGGCCCAAAGAGGAAATAGGGGCTTATGCATGGTTAGCATCCCTTGGTGTCGGGGCTTACTCCAGGGTGGAGGCCCATGGTGCGACAAAGCACAGTGGGAGAAGGACTCCACTGGCCTTGGCAGGGGGGAAGTATGGAGATGCACGGGTGAAATCATCCGTAAGAAAGGTTAGGGGCTTATGCTCTGAGGCAACCCTTCCCCCACGGACAAACGCTGCTCCGAAAAGGATGATCTCATTCCATGTGAGGAAGAGTCCACTCCCGTGGAGACGAGTGGGTGTAAAAAATGTCCGAGCTGGGGGGACCCTGCGTGCGAAGCATGGGGTCGGACCACAGTTTAATGTCTTGTGTTAAGGACGAGGTGCTTAGAAGTTCAACGTCCTGCAGCTTGGACAAGGTGGGTTTGTTCCACACCCCTAGAGCTTACATGCCCAATGCCCTCTACCCCTTGTGGAAGGGAAGGCATCGGCAAGGCCATGGCAAAGGGGGGCCGCATGGCAAACCACCGGGGGGTCCACATTAGCGTGGCTATGTGAAGAAGCAATAACCGTTAGCGTGCCTATGAGGAGAAGAATAAGTCAAAGCAACGCAATGGGAAACACGGCTCAAGGAACCTTGAGGTTACTTCACATGATCCTGGAAGGCCGTGCAGGAAAACAACGCATGGCGCGCATGCCCGGCAGGGGAGACATCAGGTGCCGGTGTAGGGGGCAGCTAAGGGGCATCAAGGTGAGGTGTCCTCGGCCTTGCGCACGCAAAAGGGACGCTTTGCGCGCAAAACACCGGGACGACGTACAATAGGAGTATTGGAATTGCACGCGAAGAGGGAATTACGCGGAAAGTTTTGCGCGCACGGCAGGGTAGTGCGCGCGTGGACCACGGTTTCGTGCAAGTGGGGAAACCGGGGGAAGGGGTAAATTCACTAAAGCCAGTGGAGTTGCGCGCAAAGGCGAACTCCGGGGCAAGGTTGCGCGCAATTTGGGATTACCTAGATGTCATCTTTCGCGCGGGGGGAGCCGGATTGCACGCACGAGAGTCACTTCAGATTCCTCAACCCCCGAATCGTTCGGGGTCACCTTATATTTATAGGCGACCTACGGCGCGGAATCCAGGTGGTGCGCGAAGTTTTCCGCGCTGGGAACCGCTTGCGCGCAAAATCTTGCCGCGGAGAAACGGGGTGCGCAATTATTTCGCGCCTCACCGGTCCAATTCCGTGAATCCTGGGAGCACTTTGCGCGCAGAACATTTTTGCGCGTGGATCCTACTTTATTTCGCGCACCACTTCCCAGGCCTGCGGATCGGGCCTCTGATTCCGAATATGACTTCGCTTCGTCATTCCGAAACTTACTCTGGGAGTTGAAGGCTTTTTTCGGCGTCAACAAATGGCCACCCTTGGAATTGGATTGGCGAGAGGTCACAACGATCGGATTCCAAGGGAAACGCTGAAACGCCAAAATGCTAAGTCTCCTGATCAAGTTGCGCGCAAAAAATCCGACGGGGCGCGCAAAACCAACGGACGCGCGCAAAATATTCTTTCCGCGCGGCGCGGAACCCTGGCCTCACCTATAAAAAGGGGCACTGGGTCCCAGATCCGTACTTCCTCTTTTTCCGCGCGATAAGCTTCCCGCTCTCGTGCACGAAATCGCTCCGCGGTTGCGCGTAATAACGCACTGGCAGCGCGGAATTCCATCCAAAAGTTGGCTGTGATTTCGCGCCAAACCGGGATCTTCCACGCTTAGCGTGTCGATTGCATGCTCAACTCCAGGATTTCGCGAAACTCAGCCTGAATGCACGCCGAACACTCCGATTCCGCGCACTGCATCCTGATTTCGCCTAACTCCTGAGAAATTCGAGATGGCTGCAAACCGAGTCGATGAGGGAGAAGCCGCTGCCCGTAGGATAGAAATGGCGGCGAACGAGGAGGTATATGGCGCCAAGGTGATCGTCTCCAACAATCTCACCTTGTTCAATCTGCTGACTCCGGCCCAAAAGGAATATCCCTTGTCGGACAACCTCCCACTCTGGAATTTTGGCATCCTGGAAGAGGTACCACTGCCGGGCTTCGAGGTGGACACACCGCGGTCCTGGGTGACTCGGGAGGACAAACTTTCTCACTACAACATCACCAAAAACGGCCGTCCTTCCAGGGAAACTACACACATGGATGTATATGTCCTGAACCCGAGGAATAGGACCATTGCCGGGGACGGGCCTGTGGCGGAGGATTCTCCGGCCCTCTACGCAAGCACGTTCCGTCAGAGCATCACAGACGACACGAAGGGCTGGATGAAGGATTGGGACCTGCGGTCCGGGGGTAACTTCACCAGCGAATGGGCATGGGCGTTCTGGGTTCTCCATACCCGCGACCAGTTCGGAGACGAACTGCGGTATATCGGCCTGTTCGAGGCGGTATGGACATAGGAGTTCCATTTCCACCGTCAGCCTGAACTCGGACCAGAGCTATTCACCCGGTGGTCTCCCGACACCAACACGTTCCATCTTCATCATGGGGAAGTCGGCGTCAGTCTCTGGGACGTTCACTGCATCGGTGGTATCCCACTGGAGGGTTACCAATATGAAGAGTTCGTTCCTCCAAAGAACACTTGGGGAGACATGTCGCGGACGCCTATGCTGATGTGGCACCTGCTGCAGTTGGCCAAGGAGAGGCTGGGGGTCAAGGACATCCTGAAGGACATCGCCTACAAGGGCTGGTTCAGCCTGTTCCTTGAAAAGGATCCCGCCGTCAAGTTGTCGAGATGGGGAAAACGGTGCCCAACTACGACTTAGAGGAGCAAGGACGGGTGATACTGGAAGACCCTGGAGGCAGGGCAATACCAGTCATGGGGCTACCGCGTCATTGAGGCCCGGGACCCGAACGTCCTGTATGCTGGGTTCCTTGCCGCCTTCCTAGGCGAGTGGCTCCTGCTGGTGCGGGACGCGAGGATGGGCATCCGTCCAGCGAATTTGGTGATGGCGGGCTCCATGGCCGCCAAAAAACGGTTCAACTTGGGCGTCCCCGTGTTGGCCAAGATGTATACCATTCTGGGGCGCATCTCACGAGGGGGGTCGCCTCGGAGAGTCTGTGGTCCCTTCCAGATCTTCCACGGTTGGGTGGCGGCTCATCTTGGCAGGTATACTTTCCCAAACGCCGTCCGTCCTCCGGGAAATGGATTGCGACCATCCTTGCTAAACATTGCAGGGGTGGCGCCATTGACGCTCAATGAGGAGGGCGTGAGGATCCGCATTGGTAACCATGCCAAATTCATCTTCATCCCGTTCCCCACCCCGGTTGGCCAGCTGGTGGACAACGGGCGAGGCTCTCTAGAATAGCAGGAATACTTCCAGAGCATTCAGGGAGGGGTGCTCGTGGCTCGGATTGATGGGAAGGTGATCTGCGAGCCGTACGTGCCATCCCAATTTGCCAGGCAGTTCAGGTGCCTCCAGCGAATTCCGAAGAAGGTATTCACGGCTGTCTGGCAGGAGAATAATCCATGCGTCCTGCGCCAGATGTGGTTGATTTTTACCACCTTCGGCTATGGCGACGTCGTTACTCTCCCTCCCACCGGGGTCGTTGCCGGCCTAGGAACCGAATATTCTTAAAACTGGACCATCACGTACCCTGAGGGGATATTACGTAAGTGCGTCCGGCAACTCGAGGTTACTCGCGCGGAAACCGGGAGACGAGAAAGAAGGGAAGGTGTCGTCGGAAGGGGAGAACCGAGGGCACGCTAGGCAGCGAGGCCTGCGCAGGCCTGGACTTCGGCAGCGAGGACATCACATGGTGCCTCCACGTCCTCATTACCTGTAGGGGGGTCACATGAGGCAGCCAGGGAACTGCCTGGGAAGAAGATAATATATCTTCTTGAACCTTCCCATGACGCAATTTTCCCGGCACTATGGTCAGCCTGGATGACCCTGCAGCAATCGCTGAGCGTCGAAGCCATCTGGCAGAAGATAATGCAGAATGTGATCCAACTGCCGGAGGTTAGGCTCTTTCAGATTACCGACCGAGTAAATTTCCATCGGCGGCATGCTTATGTGACGGTCATGGACGCATACGCATGCCAAAGGGGGCGGCGTGCGGAGCCAACATTCTTAGTGAAAGTGATGCTCGGCTAGAAGCATGATCTGGAAGCGATGCTTCCGGGAGAAGGAGACAGTGATGAAGAGCCGGAGGGGGAGGAGGAAACCGGAGAGGACGATGACGAGGGAGAAGACGAATAAGAGGAGCCCGAAGGTGATGATTCGCAAGGGGCGACCTACCAAGGGAGTCTCCGAGAGAGCGGTGAGATTTTCGACTCTGATCTCGACATAACTGAGATTCTCGTGGTTTGTCTCTGTCTTCATTCATTTCCCTCATTCATCCATTCTACTTTACAACTTCTAACTCACTTCCCCATCCTACTCAAAAGCAGCTGAGCGGTGGACGGGCATACCCACCAAAGGAAGGCGAAGAGGAACCAGTGGGACATGATGGGGATCCGACACCCATCATTGAATTAACCAACGCAGAGGGGTCTCCCCTTATGGCGGCTCCTGTAGAGGCTGAAACTCTGGGGATCGACGCTCTGGATTCCTGTAAGTCTCACCCTTCACTACTGGTTCTTGGTGTCAAGAGATCCCATCTAACCAGTTTATTCCCCGCACAGTGATCTCAAAACTAGAGGCACGTCAGGCTGCGGAGCCTGGGCCATCCACGAGTGGACCAGCGGTGGACATACCACCTCGCTCAGAACATGCTCTCTGCACTGAGTCGGCCTTGACAATAGATTAATAGAGGGCGGCGGACATCAGCGACGTTGTTCCCAGAATGCGGTCGGAAGCTGGTGGAGGCATCATTGCTGCTGGGGCGAGGGAGGGTCTCCCGGACGTCGAGGATTCTATTCCTCATGAAGACATCCCTGGGGTGGATCCTGCTGCCGATCGGCTGGCGGCCTTCCCCATATACCGACCTACTGACCCTGAGGAGGTTGATGACTCAGACTCAGAGGCAGCCGAGGAGAGCCGGATGACACGACGCAAGGGGTGGAAGTGTATCCAGCACTTTCTCAGGCAGCCCCAGTCCGATTGGCTGAGGCGGATGGGATCACTTCAGACCTGGCTGCGCTTCCTGTGCGCCAGAGGGGCTGATGCTCAGCGCCTTCATCTAATGGTCCGTGATTACATGGACGAGAAGATGCGTGAGAGCAGCCGGCGCGCCGACATTTACTAGTGCCAGGAAGGATCGACGAGCGCTCAAACGCTGCTGAGGGCGGAGCAAGAAGTCCGGCACCTCGAAGGGAAGGCGGCAGATAAAGAGGTCTTCATCGCAACATGCTCTGAGCTCGTGGAGCAACTGACCACCCAGCTGGCCGATGCCCAGGAACAACTGGTGGAGGCGAGTCACCAGATGACCGTGCTTCGAAGCGAGTGGGATCAGGCACAAGCTAGGGCTGATGAGCTACGCTCTATGGTGATCGATGAGGAGAGAGTCTTCGAAGAGCGAAAAGTGGTCCTGGAGGCTACTAGCCAGAGGGTAGCAGCGCTGGAAAGAACGCTTCAGCATGCTAAACCCTGATGGCTTTGTTTTCGCCATCTCATGAACTTTTGCTTGTATTGCTCATCGTCTCAATCCAATATATGGCCAAATCCACACTTTTTTACCCTTGGTTTAATGCGCTCAACCATAGTTTCGAAATGAATAACAAATCACCCCTAGGCTCCTATGGGACATGCCCAACGCAAGAAGCAAGAGTTTCTCATACCATCATTCTGTTCAACTGTGGGGCATTGACCAAGCTTCAGGCGTCCAAAATCGGGCCTGGACTTTTGAAGAGACCTCGGGCCGATTGATGTGTCGACTTCTCAATGTGCCTTAACACACGAGTGGGGCAATGCCGAGGGCATTGAAATCCATCCGAACACAGGGGGGTGGAGAGAAAGGGTGCATCACACTGCCCAAATTCGGAACCCAATGGGGCACAACCATGGATGATAACTGTCAACTGTGGCGGAAACACAACATCCATATCACGTTAGCCCGGAATGGGAGGATAATAAATGAGGGTTGACCGCTGACCATGTTCTCAACACGGGTCCTAACTCAAATATCATTGGTCAGTTTTCCGGAATGTTGGCCCAGGACAGTAGGCGGACCATAGGTCGAGCATCCATACTGTTAGGGGGTCCCGTAAAACAAGACCAGTTTTCCGGAACGTTGGCCCAGGACAGTAGGCAGACCATAGGTCGAGCATCCATACTTTTAGGGGGTCCCGTCAAATGCGAAAGGAAATGAGGGTCCGAATAAGGGGGAACGCAAAGCGCGGGAGGTGGAGTGGTGGATTGTTCGAACAGAGTCCAACACTCTCGATATTGCGCCACCAGGGCGAAGGCGCATTAGGCAGACATACCAACCTGAGCACGGGTCGTGCCAATTTCCAGGAAGGACCTCTTTGGCGAGAGAAATGTCGCTTCCCATCATTACCATGGTGCATCCCGAACATGCTCGGGGTAGATATCATGATTACACCATTTCTCATGAAGTCGGGCCGAGGGGCCGAAAATAAAGAAGGATGGTGTTCAGGTATCCCTGGGGCTGGGCCCAAGACGAAACGTCCGGGCGGTCCTACGTATCTCATAAAGATGATAATCAAGCCCACGTAGTTCTGAAAATACTGTTTAATGTTATGCTAGACGAAATATAGTTTAACATCATGCGGGACAGAATACAGTTTAACGTCATGTGGGACGGAATACAGTTTAACGTCATGCGGGACGAAATATGGATCTTAGTTTTAGGTCTTAGAGCTCGGACCATAAGGATCTTAGTTTTAGGTCTTAGAGATCGGACCATGAGGATCTTAGTTTGAGGTCTTAGAGCTCGGACCATGAGGATCTTAGTTTTAGGTCGTAGAGATCGGACCATGAGGAAGGGGGAGAAACGGACACACGGCCAGGCAGTTACAAAACCCGACGTGAAGGAGGACCTAATCCCTACTTAACATGTGCTCTCCGGGGAAACGCTCGAGTCGAGGGACCGAACACGGAGGTAGGCTGGACCCACGGGGAAGTTCCCTAGGTGTTCCTACATATCTCATAAGGATGATAATCAAGCCACACATTGTTCTGAAAGTGACATGGTAAGATACCAGTGCCAAGGGAAAAGGGGAGTGCGGGCGTGGCCCTTGCACTAAAATAAGCGGCATTTGATAAATCTTGTTTGTCCTTTAAGGTGAGTGGTTTTTTCTTGTGGTGAAGCGACAGGCCCAGAGTAGCAGGCCATGGTGTCTCCACAAGCATCAAGCTGTGATAGGCGTTGAAAAATGGCATGGCATAAAACCAATACCCAATGTGATGTCCTCTAAAACGAGGTCACCACAATGTAGTGCCGTTTTTCGTCGTGCGGCCAGGAAGATAATGTCACAGTTTAGGGTCGTGTGATAGGACCAACAACACAGTTTAAGGTTATATGGTTTGGACCAACAACACAGTTTAAGGTCATATGGTTTGGACCAAGAGCACAGTTTAAGGTCATATGGTTTGGACCAACATCACAGTTTAAGGTCATATGGTTTGGACCAACAGCACAGTTTAAGGTCATATGGTGTGGACCAACAACACAGTTTAAGGTCATATGGTCTGGACCAACAACACAGTTTAAGGTCATATGGTCTGGACCAACAACACAGTTTAAGGTCATAAGGTTTGGACCAAAAACACAGTTTAAAGTCATATGGTTTGGACCAACAACACAATTTAAGGTCATATGGTTTGGACCAACAACACAGTTTAAGGTCATAAGGTTTGGACCAACAACACAGTTTAAGGTCATAAGGTTTGGACCAAAAGCACAGTTTAAGGTCATATGGTTTGGACCAACAACACAATTTAAGGTCATATGGTTTGGACCAACAACACAGTTTAAGGTCATAAAGTTTGGACCAACAACACAGTATAAGGTCATAAGGTTTGGACCAACAACACAGTTTAAGGTTTCATGGTTTGGACCAACAGCACAGTTTAAGGTCGTATGGTTTGGACCAACAACACAGTTTATGGTCATATGGTTTGGACCAAAAACACAGTTTAAGGTCATATGGTTTGGACCAACAGAACAGTTTAAGGTCGTATGGTTTGAACCAACAACACAGTTTAAGGTCATATGGTTTGGACCAACCGAGAGAGGAGCCTCGGGAAAAGGAGACTACGATGGTTCAACAATCAGGGAGGGGTAGCAGACGCTAGCTCCCAGCTATGTTGGGCCCAATACGCAGTGTCTGCGCAACTCCTCACTCCCCTAAGGGGATGAAGGTCAAGCTGTACACAATCCGCAAGGAAGAGACCCAAGCACATACTCTAGCGCTCAGACCGTGGGAGCCCCGAGAGACACCGTTACGCAGCTCGGTCTGTCTGATGTGAGGGGGTGTACTGAGGGTTAGTACAAGGAGTGCCGAGATTCCACCTTGGCACAACGGGGTGGAAAATGACATGAACCATGCCACCAACATTCAGGGCCTGGGGAACTGGCATGAAGACTGAGGACTACTGTTGACCATGTTCGCAACACAGCATCCTGTCGTGTTAGCCATGGGGACAAACAAATGAGCATCAACTGCTGACCATGTTCGCAACGTGGGATTTGTATCAATTTTTTATCTGAAACCCTCGGGGGCGTTGGCCCATGACAGTAGGAGAGCCCTTGGGCATTGTATCCAGACCGTTCTTAGGGGTCCCTCCGGGCATGAAAGATGACGGGGGCCCGAATGAAGGGGAACACGAAGCTTGGCAAGTGGATGGAACTTGCCTAAGTCGAATCTGGCACTCCAAGTTCTAGAACAGAGTGCTTTGAGCACATCAGCAGACCACTGGAAAGGGTCAGAGGGCTCAGTCCGAGAGCGGCCAAGAGATGGCAGATCCCTAGGAAAAAGAGGGGGCGTAATGCCAAACACCCTGGGCACCAAGAGATCGTGGGATCTCCTAAGAGATGGGGCTGGACCTGACATCTAGGTGTTCAGGCAGTCCTACATATCCCATTAGAATGGGAATCAAGCCACACATAGTTCTTGATATGTGTCTTTAAACGCCGTTGGACAGAGGAGGGCTAAACCCTGAGGACAGGGTGCACAGGGTGCAGCTATTGCAAACCCGATGTGAATGGGGACATAATCTCACACCACGCCACGCGACCCTGTGATCGAAGTCCCAAAGGTGAAACAAATGCGACAGCGAACCTCAGGCTAGACCCCAAAGACGAAAGGTCTGGGAGTTCCTACGTATCCCATTAGGATAGGAATCAAGCTAGATGTAGTTCTGGTATTACAGTTTAACATCATGTTGGAAGGAATATAAATCTTAGTTTTAGGTCTTAGAACTCAGACCGAGAAGGAAGATAGGGCAGAATTTGGAAACTTCTGGGCTGGATCCGAGACGAAATGTCCGGGCAGTCCTACGTATCTCATGAGGATGAGAATCAAGCCACACGTAGTTCTTGAAAATACAGTTTATCGTCATGTTGGACGGAATATAGATCTTAGTTTTAGGTCTTAGAAATCAGACCGAGAAGGAAGAAAGGGCAGAATTTGGTAACTCCTGGGCTGGACCCGAGACGAAATGTCTGGGCGGTCCTACGTATCTCATGAGGATGAGAATCAAGCCACACATAGTTCTTGAAAATACAGTTTATCGTCATGTTGGATGGAATATAGATCTTAGTTTTAGGTCTTAGAACTCGGACCAAGAGGATCATAGTTTTAGGTCTTAGAGCTTGGACCATGGAGCCCAGATATAGGGCAGACTGTAGTTTAAGGTCATGCTGGACCATACAGTTTAAGGTCATGCTGGACCGTACAGTTTAAGGTCATGCAGGACCATACAGTTTAAGGTCATGCAGGACCATAATAGTTTAGGCAAGTACTTCTTGAGGAACCTGGCATTGGTGGGAGGAGTGATACGCTCCCCATCCATGGTCACTAGGGAATACACACCATTGGGATAGACCTTGTGGACAATAAAAGGTCCCTCCCACTTGGGCTCCAACTTGGGTGGTTTCCTGCCGGGAATCATTGGCGCTCTGAGAGCCAACACCAGGTCACCTTGCAGGAAGGAGCGGAGGTGAACCTTCTTATCGAAAGCTCGAGCCATCCTACTCTGATTCCTTTCCAGGTTATGTAGAGCGTGAAGCCTACTTTCGTCCAGCGCTTCCAATTCGGCTAGATGGATCTCGGCAGCTCTGTCCGGTGCTTGCTGGTCGTAGTCCGCCATGCGCAATGAGGGCAGTTAGACCTCGATGGGAAGGACGGCCTCAGCTCCGTACACCAGGGAATACGGGGTCACCTGGGTGGAATTGCGAGTCGTCGTCCTATAAGCCTAGAGGGTGTTGGGGAGCTTTTCCGTCCAAATTTTCCTGTTCTGACCAACCATTTTTTGTAGAATGTTAGAGAGGGTTTTGTTAAACCCCTCAATATTTCCATTCACCTGCGCATGATAGCGAGAGGTGTGGTTCGAGCGAATGTTGTACTTGGCGTACAATCTCTTCAGCTCGGCCGATTGCAAGTTGGTTCCGTTATCCGTGAGGATAGTGTGAGGTATTCCAAACCAGTGAATGATATTGGAACTCACGAAGTCGGCGATAAAACCAGCCTTGACTTCCCTAAGCAGGGCTGCCTCTGCCCACTTTGAGAAGAAATCTGTGGCGGTTAAGATGAACCAGCACTGGAGGGCCGTCGCCGGCGGGTAGGGCCCTACGACATCCAACCCCCAGACTGTAAAGGGCCAAGAATACTTAGTAGTATGGAGAGGCTCTGGTGGCCGATGCACAAAGTTAGCGTGAACTTGGCATGCAAGGAACCTCTTGGCGTACTCGATGCAGTCGTGGATCATGGAGGGCTAGAAGTATCCCAGACTCCGAATCTGGTGGGACAACTTCGAACCGGCCTGGTGGGCGCCACAGGAGCCAGCGTGCACTTCTTGCATGAACTGTGGGATCTCAAATACTTGAAGACAATGGAGGAGAACACCATCAAACCCGTGCCTGTAAAGGAGCTGCTCATGACTAGGACCGCTTTGAAGGGAGAAATGCGGCGCGCGGTGCCGAATTCGTTCCCCCTCTGCTCGGTCCATCGGAAGATTGTCGTGCTAGAGATATTCAACCAGAGGTGTCCTCCAGTCAGGAACTGTCTCGATCACCACGCCTGGAACCCCGGGGGGTCCCGACGCGGGGGAACCTGCGGTGAGATGTTTCACCCGCGGGCCATGACCGCCCTCCGGGATAACAGGAGAAATGAATCTTCGGTGCACCACGTGGATGATTAGGTCATCCTGTTCGGGCTCCGCGAGTGATGCGGCCAGGCATGCCAAAGCATCTGCTCGACTGTTCTACGACTGGGGAACGTGAACGACATCTGGTCGGGAGGGGAACTTAGCCATTAGATGGAGGGTGCACTCTAGCAACGACACGAGTTCTGGCTTCCTGACAGCGTAGTCACCGTTAACCTGCTTGATGACTAGATCAGGGTTCCCTTTTACATACATATGGGGTACGTTAACCTCCAGAGCCAACTCGAGGATAGTGATGAGGGCATGATATTCTGCCTCATTGTTGGTGTAGCCCTCTGACAATAAGAAAGAATATGGTAGCACGGCTTGCTCTGGGGTGATGAAGACGATACCCAGGCCCACTCTGTTAAGACTAGGATCGTTGAGCCTTCTACCGGTAGGGCTTTAGGAGGTGCCATCAAAGTGAATCTGCCAGCATGGGGTGGCGTGATCGACTGAGAGGATTGCCTCATCAGGAAATCCCACATCCAACGGCTGGTCCGCAGAGGTTGGATGAGCAGCTAAGCAGTCTGCCAACGCATGTCCTTTGATGGCCTTCTAAGGTATGAACCTAATGTCGAACTGCTGGAGGATCACCGCCCAACGTGCCAATCGGCCGGTCAACATAGGCCGACTCAGGATGTATTTCAACGGGTCTACCCGAGAGACCAACTGTACCTCATGGTGCTGCAAGTAGTGCCGCAATTTGTGTACGGCAAATACGAGCGCCAGGCAGCTCTTCTCGATGGGAGAATATCTAATCTCCGCGTCGAGGAGCATGCGGCTAAGGTAGTAGAGGCTATTCTCTGTTCCCTCGTTGTTTTTCTGGGCGAGAAGGTCACCGAGGGATTGCTCCAGGGCTGTCACGTAATGGACCAGCAGCCTTCCAGGAACGGGTGGCATCAGGACTGGAGGTTGAAGCAGATACTGCTTCATTTCCTCAAAAGTGGTCTGGCACTCTTCATCCCACCCATAGGCGGCACCTTTCCTCATGAGCTGAGAGAAGGGCTTACACTTGCCGGCCAGATTCGCAATGAATCGGCATATATAGGCTAAGTGGCCTTGGAGGCCTCGAAGCTCCCGAATATTACTTGGGCAGGCATATGACTGATGGCCTTGATCTTCTTGGGGTCGATCTCGATACCTCGATACCTGACGATGAATCCAAGAAACTTTCCGGAGGTGACCCCGAAGGCACATTTCAACGGTTTCATCTTCAAGTGACGAGAACGGAGCAAACCGAACACTTTATCAAGGTCTCTGAGATGGTCCTGGCGCTGATGAGATTTAACCACCAGGTCATCTACATAGCACTCCACCAGTGTCCCGAGGATCAGCTTGAATATGCAGTTCATAGCACGTTGATAGGTGGCACCGGCGTTCTTTAGGCCAAAGGGAATAACCCGATAGCAGAAAGTGCCCTGGGGGGCCCTGAAGGCAGTTTACTCTTCATCCTCGGGGGCCATCCGGATTTGGTTATACCCGGAGTACCCATCCATGAAAGAGAGGGCTTGGAACCCGGCCGTTGCATCGATCAAAAACTCTGTCACGGGAAGGGGAAATTCATCCTTCGGACAGTGGTGATTAAGATCGCGGAAGTCGATGCAGACCCTGATCTGCCCGTTCTTCTTCCTGACGAGCACAATATTGGCTAGCCACCTGGGATACTGGACTTCCCTGACGAAGTTGGCCTTAATGAGCTTATCAACTTCGACCTCAACCATGGCACCGTGAAAGGGGTGCATTTTTCTGGGAGGCTTCTTGAACCCGCGATGGTTTGCTGGGAGGCCAAGGGGTGCACGACTACCTGGGGATCTAGTCTCAGCATCTCATCATAACTCCAGGCAAACACATCACGGTGCTGCCTGAGGAAGTCTATGTACCGTTTCCGTTCCTCGGGAGGCATAGTGGCGCTGAGCAATGTGGGTCTCGGGTCCGCCTCACTACCGAGGTTCACCTGTACGAGCTCGTCGACCATGGTGGAGATGCCCTCCTCAAAGGCAAGAGGAGAATCTTCCATGTCTTCTTCTCCGCATGGGGAAAGATTGTCCATGGGGGGAGCCGTTTCAGGGCTGCTCTACACTGATGGGGAGCTAGCACCGGCTTGGGCGGCAGAGGTCGTCACGACGGGAGGCTCATGCACCGCGGAGACCGTAGCGACAAAGGCGGTTGATCCAATCCCATCCGGCCTGCAGCCCAAGGGGCCACGATTTACGACATCGAAGCAGTGGTGTCACGTTGGCCTGAGCCGGTCGATCCCGGCTTGGCAAAACATGCACGTGTGACGCACCGCCGTTTCCATAATCCCAACGTCCCGATATCGTACGGGGGTAGGAGGCTCGGGGATCACCCGGGCCTGGTTGGTGTAGGAGTACGAGGTGATTTCCCGCCGTCGCTTAGACCCAGAAATATGCATTCCTTTGGTACCCGAGACAACAAATCACTCTCCCATATCGGGAGTTGTGGCCTCCAACCGATGGATTGGGAAGACATATACGTCATCCAAACCGGCCCAGGGATCACTCACGACAGAGGCAGGCTCAACCTCACCTTCCAGGATCTGCTTATACTTGCTCTTATAATAGTCTACGTCCAGATAACGAGCTTCACAAGAGGCAAACGGGGACACATCTCCTTGGAGCACACCCACTCGACCCTTAAGGGAGTATTTGAGGCACTGATGGTATGATTAGGGAACCGCTGCGTGAAGATGGAGCCACGGCCTGCCCATCAACGCGTTATAGGCAGTGTCCTGAGAGACAACCATGAATTCAGTATTGGCAATTAAGCCGCAGAACTGGGTCTTCAAACAAATATTGACGAGTGGAGTTTTCTCGGTCCTGTCATACCCCTGGATTCTGAGGTCGGAGGGAGTTAAATCATCCTCAGACAACCCCGGTTTTTGTAGTGTCTGAGTTGGGATCATGTTAATCCCAGAACCCGTGTCGACAAGACAACGACGGACCTCCATTCCATTGAACTGGCTGGTGATGTACAGCGGGCGGATGTGCCCCTGTATGGGAGGGTCTTCATCTTCACTGGAGAATGAGATAACCGCCTGACATTCGGCGTCCTCAATCACCTCGGTTTGGAAGGCTTCTACGGCCGCTACCTCTATTTCAAATTGGAGGGGGCTCCTAAGAGCCTTGGCGAGCACCTCACGCATTTCAGACGACAGGCGGACGGCCTCAAGGATGGAAAGCCTCGCCAAAATTCCATCCAGATGCTTCAGGACATCATACTTTCGCGCCAAACGCGAGCTTCTGCTTACAGGAGGTTGCTCTGCGATTGGGGGCATGACGGGCCCTGCTGGCGGGACCGGTGACTGACTGGTACTAGGCACGTCCTGCTGTTCACTAGCTGAAGCCCGGGAGGTGGCTTCCATGCTAGGACCGGAAGGCCATAGTCGGCCAACGACATGGCTGGGCTGGTTGCGACGCGGGCAAGGTGATTTTGCCTGATCCGGTAACACGAAAGGTGGTGGAAGGGAACCTATTGTCACCGGATGAGGGAGCCACGAGTGCTACTCTCTACACCGGGCCTGCTGCCTGGTCTCGGTGGCGTGCACGACCTGACTAGAGGTGACGACCGCCGTGCCCCGGCGATTCACGTAGCCACGGCTCCGTCGACGGTGACGATGGCTGAGGACATTGGGGAGGTTCACCCGGCGCTCCTCGTCGTCCGGAGCCACAAAGGGATTTACCAACTTTATGGTGTTAACCAAAGCGTACCCCAGGCTCTCGGGGAGATTCACCTAGCTCTCCTCATCGTCGAGAGCCACAAAGGGGTTTACCAACTCTACAGTGTTAACCGAAGCGTACCACGGGATCTCAGGGAGATTCACCCGGAGCTCCTCGTCGTTGGGAGCCACGATGGGATTTACCAACTCTACGATGTTAACCGAAGCGTACCCCGGGATCTTGGGGAGATTCATCCGGCGCTCCTCGCTGTCAGGATCTACGAAGGGATTTACCAACTCTACGGTGTTAACCGAAGCGTACCTCAGGCTCTTGGGGAGATTCACCCGACGCTCCTCATCGTCGGGAGCCACAAAGGGATTTACCAACTCTACGGTGTTAACCGAAGCGTACCCTGGGCTCTCAGGGAGATTCACCCGAAGCTCCTCATCGTCGGGAGCCAAAAAGGGATTTACCACCTCTACGGTGTTAACCGAAGCGTACCCCAGGCTCTCGGGGAGATTCACCCGGCGCTCCTCGTCGTCGGGAGCCATGAAGGGATTTACCAACTCTACGGTGTTAACCGAAGCGTACCCCGGGCTCTCAGAGAGATTCACCCGGTGCTCCTCATCGTCGGGAGCCACAAAGGGATTTACCAACTCTACGGTGTTAACCAAAGCGTACCCCGGGCTCTCGGGGAGATTCACCCGGCGCTCCTCGTCGTCAGGAGCCACAAAGGGATTTACCAACTCTACGGTGTTAACTGAAGCGTACCCCGGTCTCTCGAGGAGATTCACCCAGTGCTCCTCATCATCGGGATCCACAAAGGAATTTACCAACTCTACGGTGTTAACCGAAGCATACCCCGGGCTCTCGGTCGAGGAGTTATCCATTACCGGACGGGGTCTCGGGGGGATCCCCTTTCCTGGGGGAATGAAATCACCAAGCGAGCGAGAAGATAACGGAAATAGCAGGGCGCGTTCTTTCTTCTTTCATCGCCGCCTGCTCTTCTGGGAAGAAGTAGGCTGGGACGATGAGGCCGAAGTGACACTCGCAGATTCTGAGGGCTCATGCCGGTCCAGGCGGGCACAGATGATGCCATGGGCACGAGCGACTGTCCTGCGGGCCATCCAGTCATTATACTTCCGGGAGCCATGCTCGGAAACCTATTCCCACCCGTCCCCGTCGTCACTACTACCATCTGATCCCACGAAGACACCTGCCACCTGTGCCGGGGCTGGGCCCAACCTGACTATGTTGTTGTCAATCTGGTCTTGGAGATAGTCCTTGAACACATAGCATTGTTGGATGGTGTGTCCCAGGAATCAGTGATAAGGGAAATAGTTAGGGCGATCCGTGAGACACGACTCTTCTGGATTCCGGCACTCAGGCAGCCGCACGATCCTCTGCTCCAAGGCGCTACGGAAATAACCGGGGACCTGGGCCTCGTCAAACGAGTAAGCCCGATTCCTTCTGCCTGGAAAGGGGACCCTTGGGGGCTGTCCATGGCAAGGGACCGGAGGAGAAGTGTGAGGAGGCGAAGCCGGATTACCTCGCCTAGGTGGTGGCGGTGCGTTACGCGGAGGCGCCGGCCGATTTTGAGGCGGTCGCTGCTGGGCCAGAGGCTGTGGGGGTGGACCCCTATGAGCCTACTGAGCTGGCCTCACCGGCAACAACTCTAGCTATCTGGTGGCCTCTATCTGCGCCACAGCAGCGATCTCGGCTCTGGTGTCTCTCCTTGCGGAGATCACAGGAGGTAGCAGACGTGCCTGGCTGGCCTGTTGCAGGGCTTCTTCGAGGCGCTGAGCCTTGTCCGAGAAGTCCCGGAACCCTCCAGGGTAATTCTGCGTGATCAGGGAAGGAACCAACTCCGCCTTGACGTTCCCCACACACATCGTCAGTAATTGCTCCTGAGTCAGTGGCATGTCAAGGGAGTACGTGAGCCCCTTCCACCGTGCGACGAAGTCCGCGACTCGCTCGTCGGGCCATTGCTTGCACCTGAAGAGGTCTGCAATGTTCATCTTCCGGGTTGTGGAACTGAACTGGTAGAGGAATTGTCGACGAAGGTCCTCCCAGCTAGTTACTGATCCAACAGGGAGCTGGCTATACCAAATGAACGCTGGTCCCTCCAGCGTCTGAACGAAGCACCGGAGCTTGGCAGCCTCCTGCTGTGCCAGAGTTCCCAACATAGGCCCGCACCTCGAGTTGAAGTGGGACAAGTGCTGTGGTGGATCTCCGGTCCCATTAAAGGAGGAAAAAGTGGGATTCCCAAATCCTGGCGGGGCCGGCATGCCATCCACCCATGCGGGGTATGGCTTTCCATCTGGTGGGATCGCCACCTGCCGAGTTTCCAGGGCCTCCAAGCGAGCGATGAGTACCTACATCAGATCATCCGGATGCAGATTCATGTCCTGACGGGGATCTCTAACCACAAGAGCATTGCCAGGCTCTTCGATATGATAGTCGCGCTCAGCGGCTCGGGGGGCAGCTGGCGGAGCAACTGTCGGAGCAGCGGGAGGAAACCGAGCAGGGTCTCCCAGGTTGCCTCGCTGCTCGGGAGGGTTTGGCGAAACATATCGCGCCCTCTTGCCATGGGCTCCAGTGTCTCCCCTGTCGGTGAACATGACACTGTCACGGTTTCCCGGGGGAATCTTAGCAAGGGGTAGGTGCTCCTGCCCCTGCTGTCCTGGTCTAGGGTTGCCGTAGATAGGCCGCCGCTCTATAATGCGTTCAGCCAGGAGCTCATCAACCAGACTTTTTTGCTCGGCTAGCTATTGGCGCAGCGTGGCCTTCTCGGGATCTTCCTCTGCCTTCTGCACTAAGGCATATGGGTCGGCGAGTTTGACAGACCCGATGGGCTCTTTACCCTTGCCAATGTTTCGGCTCAGTGCCAGTGCCTCCGTGGGTACAGGAAGGCCTAGGAGGCTCCTCTGTTGGCGAGTAATCCTCCCAGATGGGTCCAGCAGCGGCCTGTCCCCGGGGGGGTGAGTCCCCATCGAGGGGCACCACAATGTTTCCCTCATCTGAAAGGTCAGCCATGTTGACTGCTACTGCCCTTGGCGATGTTCCATCTGGGCTGCCCAGTGGGTCGGGCTGCCGGCGGATCGCACAGAAGAGGAGAGCAGCGTACTGCCCCCACCCGCGGATGTGCACGTGGGGGGTGGCCTCCTCAATAACTCTGCGGAGTACTTGAAAACTCCGGACGTATTGTTGCTGAAGGGCCTCGTCGAGGCCCAGCGACTCGGGGTGCCAGACCGCGGGGAGTGTTGCTAGGTCAACCCGGCGGCACTGCTCACCAATCTCCTCAAGATGCGCTTGGCTCCCGGGATAAGGCGCCAGATGATGACGGAGGCAGGAGTGAGTCACCCGAAGAATCTGGTGGAAGCATTCAAACTCTCCCGGGGTGAGTGACTCTGGCAAATCAAAACCCGATTCTGCGACCGGCCAAAACTTCTCAAGGAAGTGGCCCACTGCAAGAATGGTCCAGAAGCTCCACAACTCTGGCTTGGGGTCTAGAACTTTCCACCCCTGCTCGTCCATCGAGGAAAGTCAGGGAATTGGAAATGGTGCCGAGGAAGGCCGTCGGGGCGGTGGGCTGGCCGGCGGGGAATACGGCGAACAGGCCGATTGGCCGCTGATCCCTGGGTCATCCTCCCAAGGTTGCAGTGCCCTGGCCACCATGTCGCGATAGGATGGGCCGGCGGATGGGCCTCCTGTCGCAACGTCGGTGTTCGCCGAGGGTGTGTCACCTCGCGATCCTTCCATCGATCCCCAGAAAGGTTCCTCATCCTCCCTAACAGGGGCGGGAGGTGCTTCTGAGGAGATCAGCGGCAACTGCGGGCTTGATCCCTGGCGGTACGCCAAGTTTTCGTCCTCCTAGATATACCTTCGAAGGGAGGAGGGAATGATACAGATCTCGCATTCGGGGAGTACGATACTGACGCGCCGTGTCCCCATCCCTACCCTCAACTCAAAAGGTTGGGGGGGAGGTTCTATCGTCGAGTCGTACTCTACCTCGGAATCTGAGAAACGGACTGGTCTGATTCCCGTCCGGACTCCCCTGACATTCCTCCGACGGCGATGACGCCCGACCTTCCTGCACTTTGGTAGCTCCTCAGGGTAAGGACGACTTCCGTCATCGGGTCCCCCAGGCACAAAGAGCTGGGACAGAGGGGACCGAAGGCCGGGGTGTGAGAAGCACCGGGACAGATGTCGAAAGGGGCATGGGGAGGACCTCCATGTGAGTGAGCGACAGGATACACAACGGCTCCATGCTCGGGACCGGGGGTAGTGAGAGTGACCTCATACCCCATGCAGTGGGTGCTGGAAGGAGTCGTACCCGAAGCATAGCCATCATGACGAAGCCTTCGGCTTCCCAGATTGGTGGCACGAGATGAGCCTTCATGGTAAGCAGCACTACCGCAAATTGGTCCGAAGTGGCCATTGCCAGTGTCTGCGACCGGGAGATTCGACCCATCCTGCCTGCAGGGCGGTCGAGGTTTCGATCCCAGTCGGGAACGCAGCTGCCCCTGCCCAACATGCACAGGGATCTAGGAACAAGAGTCAGAACTGGCTGGGGCAACAATGGTTGCTGATGCTGGTGCCTCAGGACGGGCGTTCTCCCCCACTCGTGCCTGACGCTGGCGTCGAGTCAGATGAGCCGGAGCCGGCGGTGCGGGCATGAAGACTGCCTGCTCCTCGGCTCGGGGAGTCGAGCGACGGTGTCGACGCAGCCTGGTGGGGGTTCCTGCCAGTAACCCCTGTGATGGATCGCCCATCGGGTGGACCGAGACATCCCCCACCTCATTGGCGTAGGGGAGGGATGTGTCACAGCGCTTCGGGGATAGGCTCCCGAAGCGGTTGAACATCGGCGTGGGGAGCGGTGGCTCCCTACGCGGACCTCGCGGGCGGCGATGGTGGTGAGGCACGACCACCTATGGACCCAAGCGGGCCATGCCCCTGGTGGGGATGATCCCTTCCACATCATACCCACGAACCTGGTTATTGATCACCCTCAGTTGGATGATTTCTGACGGGGAGAGGGGGCGCAAGTGCCTGGCTGCTACAGCGGTCGAAGTCGGAGCGGCCGTGGGATAGGTGGGACCGCGCGGGGTAGCTGCGTCAGCACTGCCCCTGCCCCTGCGCCGGTGGGCAGGTGGCGATCGAGCTCTGAATGCAGTGATCTAATTCCTGGAAACAGGGAGACAAACCCATTAGCATCAACAGGAAAGGAGATCAACAACCAAGGCCCGACATCATTCTGTCTTCAGTGGCCGGCGAGAGGGAACCACGCTGACGATGTCACAGAATGGAGTAGTCAACGTCCTGACGGCCTCAACCCCTGGCGGGTTCACGTCCCAGTTAGGGTTACCCGGACCTGGTGAGATGCTATTATTCTGATGCTCCAACGGCTACCATTCCCCGTGTTGAGGAGAATATCTTCACGTCGGGTTCACCATTTTTTGTTTCCGACGCTTTCGCCGGGGCGCGCGCGTCCGTCCACCGGTGAGGGCGCGCTTCTTGTGGCCCCGCATTCCCACTTTCCAAAGGAGGGCGGCATCCGTTCCTTGTTCTGGTACGTCTGCTCCTTGATCTAAACCGGGATGATGGGATGTCGGTTCTTCCTTCCGTGGATTCCTCCTCGGAGCTCGTCACCTAGTCCGGGTCTCCCTCAAAGATTTAAGACGGGTTCGTGAAGCTCATTCCTGGTGCCATATCTACATGGACACCAGTTAATTACACTGCTTCCGTCAAGACGCTACAAGGGGTCTTGTCGAGACAGCAACCTACGGTGAGGAGAATGGTCACATTGGGGCATCGTCGGCATGTCTGTCTTTGGTCCCTCATCACAGGGCTTCTCGAGGGCGCGGAAGCCCGAGGCATCCCACATCGAATGCGGGGAATGTGTACCATCTGAGGTTTTCCTCATCTTCCCATGTTTAACACGGGGTATGTCGCGAGTTTAACGTCTTGCAGAGACGGATTGGGTTAAAGGGTCCCTAGGGGGAACACCGATGTTGGGGCCAGCACATGGGCGGCCTCTCGTATAACATGGAGTGGGAAAGGGTGGCATGATCTCACCGGGATGTGGTGGCCCGGGTAAGGATCAGGATGGATGGTGGGGTGAAGCATGGGGCTTACGTTCTAAGACGGCCCAAGAGGGGGGATACAGTTTAACATCATGCGGGACGGAATACAGTTTAACGTCATACGGGACGGAATACAGTTTAACGTCATGCAGGACGGAATACAGTTTAACATCATGCGGGACGAGATACAGTTTAACGTCATGCAGGACGAGAGATTTGGGGCTTACACTCTGAGGCAGCCCAAGGTGGTCAGGGGACCGACATGGAGAGGTCGAGACGACCGAGTGGTGGGCTTGAACCTCGTGGAGGCTTCCTACGTACCGTGCGCTAGCACAGATCAAAGTCCACGTAGTTTGCTGGGATGGGGGTTACGCTCTGAGCCGGCCCATGGAGGAGGTCATGGTCGATGCACACTCTAAGCCCACGTGAGTCATGCTCGGTGTGGGAAACAAGAGGCAGCAGGGACCAGACGATCACGTCGCGAAGGGTGCGTCCGTGAGAAGTGGAATGGGGGTTACACGTTGAGCGGCCCAAAGAGGAAATAGGGGCTTACGCGTGGTTAGTGGCCCTTGGGGCTGGGGATTACTCTAGGGTGGAGGCCCGTGGTGCGATAAAGAGAAGTGGGAGAAGGACTCCACTGGCCTTGGAAGGGGGGAAGTACGGAGATGCATGGGTGCAATCATCCGTACGAAAGGTTAGGGGCTTACGCTCTGAGGCAGCCCTTCCCCCGCGGAGAAACGCCGCTCCGACAAGGAGGATCTCATTCCATGTGTGGAAGAGTCCACTCCCGTGGAGACGAGTGGGTGTAAAAAATGTCCGAGCTGGGGGGACCCTGCGTGCGAAGCACCGGGTCGGACCATAGTTTAACGTCTTGTGTTAAGGACGAGGTGCTTAGCAGTTTAACGTCCTGCAACTTGGGCGAGGTGGGTTTTCTCCACACCCCTAGGGCTTACATGCCCAATTCCCTCTACCCCTTGTGGAAGGGAAGGCATCAGCAAGGCCATGGAAAAGGGGGGCCGCATGGCAAACCACCGGGGGGTCCATGTTAGCGTGGCTATGCGAAGAAGGAATAGCCGTTAGCGTGCCTATGCGGAGAAGCATAAGTCAAAGCAACGCAACGGGAAACCCGGCCCAAGGGACCTTGAGGTTACTTCGCATGAGCCTGGAAGGCCGTGCGGGAAAACAACGCATGGCGCGCATGCCCGACAGGGGAGAAATCTGGTGCCGGTGCAGGGGGCAGCCAAGGGGCATCAAGGTGAGGGGTCCTCGGCCTTGCGCGCGCAAAAGGGACGCTTTGCGCGTAAAACACCGGTACGACGCGCAATAGGAGTATTGGAATTGCGTGCGAAGAGGGAATTACACGCAAAGTTTTGCGCGCACGGCAGGGTAGTGCGCGCGCGGACCACGGTTGCGCGCAAGTGGGGAAACCGGGGGAAGGTGAAAATTCACTAAAGCCGGTGGAGTTGCGCGCAAAGGCGAACTCCGGGGCAAGGCTGCATGAAATTCGGGATTACCTGGATGTCATCTTTTGCACGGGGGGAGTCAGATTACGCGCACGAGAGTCGCTTCGGATTCCTCAACCCCCGAATCGTTCGGGGTCACCTTATATTTATAGGCGACCTCCGGTGCGGAATCCAGGTGGCGCGCGAAGTTTTTCACACCGGGAACTGCTTGCAGGCAAAATCGCACCGCGGAGAAAAGGGGCGCGCAATTATTGCGCGCCTCATCGGTCCAATTCCGCGAATCCCATGAGCACTTCACGCGCAGAACATTTTTGCGCGCGGATCCTCCTTTATTTTGGGCACCACTTCCTGGGCCTCCGGGTCGGGCCTCTAATTCCGAATATGACTTCGCTTCGTCATTCCGAAACTTCCTCCGGGAGTTGCGGGCTTTTTTCGACGTCAACAGTAATGCTACATAATTTTTATTTTAGGCCAATGTTAAAATGAAATAAATCCCATAAATTAGTGAGTTATGGAATTTATTCCAATAACTCTAGGAGAAATCATAATCAACATTAATAATGAACAACACAAAAAACAATCCCATCCCTAAAAACTTAGACTTTTCATTGTGCATGAGATGATCACTCCCATACATGAATATATTCCAAGCTCTAACAAATTTCTAGTCTACATTATACTAGCCCGAAATAGTAATACAAATGAAAAGAAAATATCAGATACCACTTTGTGACATCCTGACCTAACTAACTAGGAAAACACTATTCATACTAGTCACCACTTAGCCTCAAGCATGACTCCCCATATGCCAAAGGCTACTGACTAGAAGTGAGGGTCTTATGGTGGTATTATGTAGAGAATATACCCTTATTACGAGATTATGAGAATGGTATAAGGATAAGGAATGAAAATAAATCAGAAGAAATAATAATAAAAAATAACAAAAAATGGAAGGTAAATATAGCAACTAAATAAAATAATAATATATTACCAACACTATATATAGAAATATGAATACAATTCCAGATGATGGTATAATGTTAGAGTAATTAAATCATAGTAGGTAGGAAAATACAATACATGAGAAGATAATACAATAAAATGAATAAAACTAAAAAGGCTAACTCCATGATCATCCCGAGTTCTAACTCTATACCATGCTTCTATCTCCATGTGTAATGCACTACACAAGAAATAATACATGGAACTGAAAACATTAGGTATACTCAGGTACCAAAGGAAGCCTGAGTAGGGTGTGAGATATACTCGGTAGGCCACCGCCAACAGATTCAAAATACAAATCCAAACTGTGTAGAAAAAATTATAAGTGTGTTGGTTTAACATATAGTAGAATGTGCTAAAATGTTTATACTAGTTGGATCAGGTTCCTGATGGACACCTCACAAGTCCACCTAATTTGGAATAGGATAGAATTCATGACCAGTTTACCATATATATAGTAGTAATATATATATATAATATTAATACATGTATATAAACATTATACATGAGGAATTTTATATCCATATGCATGGATATAAGGTGGTAGTTGAACCTGAAGCATAACTCATGATTTTATAACAACTCTAACACGCGAATAATGCTAGTAAGGGTACTAAACCTAAATATAATATGAACGTAGACATCTTAACATTCACTCGAGATGGTGTGGTGAGTTTTCATTCCCAACACCAGATACAGAGGAACATATAAGGTCATTCCCATCTCCCAAATAGAAATAAATGGTATGGAACATTATTCCCAACACCCAATTTAGGGGATCTAGTAACGTTTCTAAATAAGACCCTTAACCGTTGTTCACTGGACACTATGAATGGATTACTCATAATTATAATAGTATTCATGTTGGAGTACTTCTAGGAATTTTTTTATCATTCAACCAAATCTATCCATCGGTATAACAATCCAAATGATTCATAATAATAATTATGAAACACGTGGAGTGGCCTTTCCACCCACTTCCTTTCACTTAAATTTACCCATTTAATTTAATAAGAATGAAAATCCCTTTATAATTAAAAGATATACCTTGACCATATCATTCCATTAATATCCATGAACTTACCATGAAGGTCAAATTAGACACCATTACCATAAGGATAAGTATGATATCAAAAATTAATCATTTAATTTTTTAGATTCCAACAAAGTGCACCACAAAAAGTGGTTTTATTAGGAAACATGACATTAAAACCAACCAATTCATCTAATTAATTTATGTAGATTCCCTTCATAAGGAATGAAGCCACCCAACTAATAATTTTGTTTTTGAGGAGGTCTATGAATGTAAATATAATTTCAAATCATTAAAACTACACCAATGAGGGGATTTTAATTTCCAAGAGAATACGTGGGACATGATCCATAAGTGAATCGCCCCAGAGGGATGGTTTGAGTGTATGAGGTCATCATATAATGGTTCCATTATAGCTCAATGGGTATATAATTAAATAAATTTTTTCATATATTATCAATATCACATTTTAGGGGAAATGCACAAAGAGTTTGGTGGGCATCACAAGAACATAAATTATAAACCAAAAATACATTAGAGAAAAGGGGATATATGACCTACCATATAACGAGTCTGTTTTACTCATTAAAATATAGAGGATGTAATAAAGTGAGTTAATGATATAATGATGAAATGGATGAAAGGCCTAAAAATAGGGAGAATTAGCTCTCACAAAAATATCAAATATAAGGAAATGATAAAATAATAAAGGAGGGAGGATGAGTCAAAGAATTACTGATACATATCCAATTTGATAAGAGGCACTCAAAATGGAGGCCAAATTATGGTTTTATATCCATATCAAGAGGAGGAAGGGAGGACATATATGTAGGGATAGATACTTGAGGGAGCTAAGAAGAAAAGAGGAGGAGAAATAATTAAGGACGTGGGGGAATTTTGGTAATTTATAGACTGATTAATGAGTAACACTTTTTCAACACACAGTTGAAAAAACATTATTCCATCTGTGAAATCAGTACAATCCTGGAAACCCCCTCACAGGGGCTGGCCACACGGGTTGGAAAACTATGCATAGTCCTTACAAATACCTTTTATTAGATAACCTGTATAAATCACATGGTTGTGTGGAACCTCTCGCATGGTTATACCAAACCATTAGAGACGAATAAGTCCATTGGATTAGCCACATGAATTCTATAGGGGTTCACAGTTCCAAAAAAACATGCGCCCATGTCAGGCTTCCCGGATTTTGAGGTTTTAGATTCCATCACTCTAGAAACACAAAAGAACTTCCAGGACACCCCATATAACTTTAACTAAGTCCATGAAAACATATTTAAGTGATACACCTCTCATAATTTCATTTCGAATCTTTTTTTTTCAATTTGGCCCATCCACCAAACCAATGATTCAAGTTTCTTCAAGAAATTTCATACAATCCAAAAAAATGGGTCCTTAAATAAAACATAATCCATATAAAATGAAATCTTAATACTTGCAATAATCAAATAAACACAATAACAAACCATCCATAGTAATATGGTGAATTGTAATAAAATTTAACAACCTCGGTCAAAATTATCATAAAGAAAACAAAGAACGAATAATGAGGAGATTAATACAACATATTCTTAGGGTATCATATGTACAATAACTAGTAGGTTTCATTGATAAATATAAGTACCATAAAATAGTCATTAATGTTTTTTGTGGAAAAATAAACTTTTAAAATTAAAAATATTTTTAAAATAATAATTCCAAAATATATTTTCAAAAAACTTTTTTTTAAAGAACCTATGAAAAATTTTACAATAAGTTTAAATGTTTTATTGGTCATGATGGAAAGAAATTTAATTGATGTTGTACCAATTATAACAAAGTTTCACTTCACATTTTTGGTAATGGAAAAAATTACTTGTTTTAAAAATGACATGAATATTCCCTTGATTTTTTTTAAAATGTAAAAATGGCTAAAAATATATTCAATAAATTATTTTTGAAATGTTAATAAAATTGAAATCAATTTTAGAAAATAGGTTTTTTGATCAAAAAGTATTTTTGTTCAATGTGATAAATACATATAGATTTTCTTAAAAACAATTTATAAATATTTCTATGCACCAAAGAGTGAAAACATTGAACAATTACTTGAAACATTTCTATAATTACCTGAGTAGAATATTATAGATTGAGTTCATGATATAAATAACCATTAATTTTCCCAAGGGAGGGTTAAAAAAATAATCTTGAATAATGATGGGATTATGAAATAAACTCTTACCAATTTGGTAACTTCTTAATCGTAAAGTCTATAAAATAAATAATAATCAAAATTAAATTTAAATACCAAGAAGATAAATGGATTCATGATGTAACATATAAAAATGGAATTACATACCCCACACAATCGAATAAATGATTAATATAGTTTATGTCTCATAGAATTCAAAGTGAGACTAGAAACCCTTATCTCTGGTTTGACTTCCTTTGTATGTATTTGAAAATCATGTATAAAAATATTGGTTTATTATAAATATATAAAATAACCATACTCATATATCCAATTCCATATATTATTTAATTATACTTTTTATGACACATTTATTAAAAACTCCGTTAAAATAACTATTTCGAGATATGATTACTTCATTTTTCATGTATGTTTTAGTTCGATAATTTTAGTAATTTTAATTTTATCATTGTTACATTATATATATAATGATAGAATTAAAAATAATATCGTATATATTTATTATAAATTTATTCAGAGTAATCTATATTAGTTAGAAATAGAAAATGGATTACACTGTTTATGTAAAATTGAAATGAAAAATATTTCACATCGCTACGTGGAGGAGGTAGTCCACATAAACACACCAGTGAAATTATTATATTCAAATATATTTAAAGGTAAGAAGTTATATGGGACTTTATATTTCTAGATGTTTGGTTAGATCATAAATATCACTTATATTCATTAAATTTAACCGTACCACCTTTCATGTAAAATGCATATGAAAAACGAATCACATTGCTCCAGGAGGTGATAGTCTTCCACGCACATTAGTGACGTTCTCATATTACCCATGTAATGAAAAGTAATAAGGTATATGTGATATCATAATTTAAAAAGTATAATAATGTCATAAATATAATATACATATTTTAAATCAAACATTTTATCTATCCTTGAATGTTGATGATGTGAGAAAATAACATCTGTTTATGAGACAATAGTATTCCATAAACATGATCAACAGTTTTGTTTCCCATTTGATGGATGTGAAGATGGATATGGGAAACTCCACTAACATAATAACATATTAGTATATAGGAGATACTGATGATATTCTATTATCATATTTTAATAAGGTTTGAACAACTATTATAAAACAGAACATTAGAGTGCTAAAAAAGCATTGATAAAGGCACCCTTTATCAGTGAAAATAAAGGGTATCATTTAACCACTCTTTTCTATCGCCCTGATAAAAGGAACCCTTTGGGAGTGATTTATTTTTCTCACTAATAAATGGTTCCTTTTATTAGCACTTTATTTTTAGCACTGATAAACAATATCCTTTATTAATGTGTTTTTAGTTCTCATAATGATCGTGAATAAAATTAAATAACCAAACACGTATAAAATAAAAATGAGTAAATTTTAAAAAGTATTAGCAATTACATTTATTAAATAATTATTGAGAAAAATGAATAAATACAATATATATATTTATATATATATAATATAAATATTAATAAATAGTATATTTAAATATATATATATATATATATATATATATATTTGTAAAATGAAAAAAATGAAAAAAGTAAATAAATAAAAATTAAAAAAAGAGTAATATATGAAAAATATTAAAACATTTATTAATTAAATAATTATCAACAAAAATTATAAATTTTTTATACATATATAAAGATTATAAATATTAATAAACACTACATATTAAATATAGATTTATAAAAATAATAAATTGTAATAATTAAAAAAAATGAAAAATTGTAATAAATGAACAAAAATATAATGAATAAAGTAAAAAAATTATTTTAAAATTTATTAATGAACCAATTATTAATAAAAATTAATATTTTCAATATATATATATATAAATATGAATTATAATTAGTAATAAATAATATTTATTAAATAAAAAAATTTAAAATGAGTAAAATGTAATAATAAAAAATATATTAATGTCTTATTCATTTTAAATGGTTTTTATTCAACGTTATTCGGTAATACATTTAATATAGAAATATATTCATGTTTATATATATATATATAAATATATATAATATTTCCATAAATATGATTTATAGAATACAAAATATTTATGTTTACATTAAATATGTCATATATTAAGTGAAAAAAGGTTTATAATTAAAAATTAATATTAATTAATAGTACTAACTAATTACACCGAGTAATGGAAATAATTGAATATTATTTTTTTGGTAAATTTATCATATTTTAAATTTGTGTTACTTTTATTTCATTTAGATATATGTAATTAATGCATTTTTATATACAACCCACACACATAAATATTTATACAATTAATGAATTCTTATATAGAAACACATAGACCTATTATTTATACAGTTTATTCAAATTTTAGTATTTAGTTTTAGAATTTCATTATAATGTGTGTGACTCATTTACATATTATGGTTTAAAATGGAAAATTTTATTTATATTTATTTAATATTATTATTGTTAAGTATTGTTTTTTATATTTAATCAGTTACTATTATATATATATATATATTAAAAACTCTCAATCATGGATTTAGAAACCAAATCCATGGCACCAAATTTATTAATAAAAATAAAAGAATACAGAGAAGATAGAAGGACAACTAAGGAATATCTTCCCACATTGAAGGAAAAAAGGAAGTTCCTAGAACTCCCTCTAGTGCCTAAAATTTTAGGGTGACTCCCTATGCCTTTGGGTGTCGTCCCCTCTACCATGTCTTGGCATACTATAGTGGCGCATGATCCTTTTCTAATAGATATTCATTGGATTCTTCCATAACAGAATAGATCCTAAAATTACAAGAGAGATCTCTAAATTCCATCTACAGGTTTGAGGGAAATCCATATTCCAATTTAATAGCCAACAACTTATGAAAAAAAATATACTCTTTAAATCCAATAATATCTGGTTCCATTCTGGAGTAGAAGGTCTCAAACTACATGAAGAACAAGTCATCCACCTCTTATATGGTTCCTTCTCTTGGCCTTTCACCTTCACTATCATGAGGAGGAATGTTAAGTGATTTTTTATCCTATAGAGTGGAACATTCCTCATTCAAAGCATCACACAAATTCTTGAATTAATTTTTCATAAGACTAGAGAAATTTTATGGATAAAACCTATCCAAAATCCTATTTCCCATTATCTCTTAAGATAGATATGATACCAACTACGATGTATTCACATGTGCCAGATCTTTCGAAGGGGGAACCATTTGGAATCCCTCTTCATCCACCATTAATTTATTACTTTTAAGTATGTACTGAATATCTTCACATGCTTGATTGATAGAATCATTTGATTACTAAGAAGTAGTCAATGAACCCAAATTTCTTGTTCATGCATGTATTTGATCATGAGAAAATTTATTTCCATAACCCTAATACCAAAATCTAAGACATCGAGAAACTTTTTACAGGGCTGCTAGCGATTCAGTATTATCTATGCTCTTTATAGATCCATCCACTTAAGAAGCATGGAAAACCTCCCTAACTCTGTATTTTATAGGCCTTTAATCTAAAAAAGATTCATTCACCATATTTTTTTAATATCCATTTTCATGAGCAAATTCCTCTCTTTTTTGAGGTGAGCATCACCTTCATCTTACACACAGACCTCACAATCTGACTCATTACCTCCAAGAACTAGATTAGGAGTATCAGTCCATTGATGGATTGATTCAGAGTATTGAGCCCCTCCATCCTGAACCTCACCACTCTCCCAGATATCATCTCCCACCATTCTGACCCATAATTGATCTAATGAGTGGCTTGTTATTTTATTATTCACATTGGGGAATTGAACATCCCTAAAAGGGATGGTTTGATGCGCTCACATTGATTCTCGATCAGCTGAAACCCATAGCTTCACTTATTCCACTTCTTCATGATCTTCCCAATTAGAAGGGCCACTACGAATCCCAACTTAGTGCTTCTCATTAATTTTCCCCATTCTTTTAAGCATTTGAGATCTACCTTTTTTAGAGACATGAACCACATCTCCACTAGACACAGATCTCCCAAGATCCACTCCAGCATGACAAGAGTCTTTATCAAAGTATATTCCTTCAAAACAACCTTTGTTTTCCAGTGAGCAGCATGTTTTCCCTTCATCTCACAATTATCACAGGAGTCTTTCCTCCAAAATGAAACTGAAAAGTGACCAATAGCTATACAAGAGTCAAAAAACAAGAGTTTCTTCTCATACTCAACATCTATGCTGATATCATCTGTAATAGCATAAATAAAAAACATATCAATACTGATGGGGATAAGATCGATCTCCACCAGCATCCTGGTGAAGTTCCAAAATCACATATGGTATATTTTCTTATCAAGACGAATGGGAGTCGTATTTACCCTAGAAATATCATGAAGAATCATTGGTATCCAAAGGACCCCATTAAGTCCATGGAGATGAATCCAAACATGAGAAAACATGTTCCTTTCCTATGAAACATTGAAGTCAAAAAGCCATTCATGCCAATGAAGCCACCCAGGATTTTAGAGGAGGGAGCTGACACTCCATGCTCGAATCATAGCCTTGTCCGAAGAAATTAGGCCATGGAAAAAGTTTCCAATAAGGGATACACACCTCCTTTTAGAGAATCACCACAATAATGATACTCGATGAATCAATTCTTTAAACTTCTAGTATTGTTCACCTTAAGGTAAGATGAGTGGCGCAATCAAGGAGGTTTTCCCCATTGTAATCCTCTTTGAAAAAGTGTTTGGATTCACTTCAGTATAGGCAACTGATCCCCTTTGAATTAATCTCCTAGAATGAGAGTACTTAAAAGATTCTAAAGACTATTTCCATCAATCCGATATTAGATCCCAGTATATTCCTATTTCCCCATTCAGGTTTACCGAGGCATCTGCAATCCTCTGTTCAGTCCTTTGAACTGAGGTTAGACAACATTATTCATTCTCTGAGAGAATAGAATACCCATGGAAGTACGGTATATGTATGGTCGTATGAAAACCCTAGACACCACCATCTTCACAGAGTTCTCCCCTACACGTGTTCTCCATTTTATTTATATATATTAATTTACTATGTTTTAGTATTTCAAATATGAATTTATATTTACTTCAATATATATATCCATGTTTTTATAATAATTTATATTAAAAAAAAGTATTCATTTTTTCAATATTTTTAAAGTGCACTCAATTTTCATTATTCAATGTCATTCATTTTCGAGATGGATGCATTTAAGATTATATATTCATTAATAATATTAAAAACATATTTATAAGAAAATAGTTATAAAAAAATATATTTATAAATTTATGTATATTTACTATATTTATAAATTTATATACTTATACTTATAAATAAATAAATATTTTTTAAAAAATTTATTAATATAATTATAAATAAATAAATAAATAAATATATATATATATTTAAATAATTCTTAAATTATAATAAATTTATTTAAATAATTAATATAATGAATATATTTAAGATATTTATATTTATATTTATATTTATATTTATATTTATATTTCTAAAATGTATATATAATTATATATATAATGATATAAATATATAAATATTATATTTTGAAAATGTATTTATATATTTATAAATAAATGATTATATATTTAAATAATTATAAAATTAAAATAAATTTATTTAAATAATAAATATATTTACAATATTGATATTTATATTTATATATATTTATTAAATATATATATCATTATATAAATATATATTAAGATAAAAGTATATTTATAATTAAAAAAATATAAAAAATATATATAAATAAGGAATATATTCATTATATTTATATTTATATATATTTATTAAGAATATATATAATTATATAATAATTTAAAATGATATAAATATTTTTTATTTAAAAATAAATAATAAAAAATATATTTATATTTAATTATTTTTATTAATATATATTTACTATATTTATAATTGAAAATATTTACAATTATAAATAAAAAATATTATTTTTTAAAAAAGTATTTATATAAGTATAAATAAATAATTATATATTTAAATAACAATAAAATTGTAATAAATAATTATATAAATATATAAATCTATTTATAATTTTATATTTATATTTATAATTATAAATCCTTTATCTATATATAGGATTTAGCATTGATAAATATTAATTTTCTCAATGCTTATTTACTGCTCATAAATATGGATCTTTATTTGCACTAAAGATGCTCTAGTGAAAGATATATTTATTGTTGTTTTTTAGGAAGCACTAATAAAGATTTCTTAAAATCTAATTAGAAGAACCCTAACCACGACTGATTTAGTTTTGATTCTCAAGCTTTGCGAAATTCCCCTACTGACAGTACTCCTCCTCTAAGTCATCTCTGACGAATCAAGGCTAGAATACAAGGTATGGTATTTTCTCCTCCCCCTCACTCATTGATTACTTTTTTGGGTTCCATGATTTTCATTATTACAGTGTTCTCAACCATGAAAACGTTTACTTACCTTCTCTCATAACTCTAGTCATGATTTTTCTCTCTCATTATTTCTCATTGTTCCTATTCTTATCACCACCTTCACTCACATATATTTATATTGTTAGCATTATCACTTTCACCATCACCAATATCATTATAAACATCCCATTTTCTTAATCCTATACCACTGCTTATCTTTGATAGTTCTCCAACGTTATTAATCATAGTTCTTATTTTTTTACACATCTACGGTTTATGTTTATTTGATAACTTCTCTCAGCATATTGTTTTCTTGTACGATTAATTGTTGAATGGGTGGTATAAATCATGTTTACTTACTTATAAATGGGTGTCTATGTCATGTTTAGTAGGATCTATATTGGAATGATTGATTATTTAATGATTTTACAGAAAACTTAGGCATGTTTAATTTTCTAAAATGATTATTTAACTAGTGTTATATCTAATGAATGATTTTTTTAATGAATGGGTGTTTTTATATATTATAATTATTTTTCATGGTATTTAATGTATTTTTAATTTATTTATTACTCTTTTTATATCATCTAAGGTATGTTTAATTTTCAAAATAACAATTCGGAGATTTATGAATGTTGTTTTCTTGCATTGTTAATGGGGGTTTTCAAGGTATAATGGATTATTGAGTTTGAATATTTAGTATTAATAATATATATTTAAATTATCATCCTAAGAATGTTTTCATTTTATTGATAGTGTAATTTCAATCTAGGGTAAGTTAGTCTATAATTCAGTTTGAATAACTCAAGAATAATATGAGAGTTTTTAGAGTTATCCCATATTTATATTCCGTTCTATAGTTTAACATTTATATAAAATTCATCTGGGAATTTTCCATTTAACCCTCATTATGTAATAAAACAATTTCAATATGAGAAATAATCACCTACCTAATTTTACTTTCTACGTCATCACTTATCATAGAGAACACTAATATTGATCATTCTAAAATGACATGATAAAGAGCATAAGATTTCAATTTATTTTTAATAAATATTTTTCAAAAAATAATACAATTATCTCCCTATTTATTCATGTACATAGTATATATCACATCATATTTACTACACAATGTTTCATATTCATTTTAAATATGACTTATGAAATCATATGTATCCTTATTATTATCGATATTATTTTCAACACTGATATATAATTCCTACATTTATTTTACAATTTATATTTGTTTATATTCTTTGAAAATAATAATTACCAAAATATATAATGAAAAGAATGAAATTTTGAGTTTTATTTTTCATCAACCATATAAAATGAATATTAGGATTGTTTTTCTAAATTTTTTTCGAATATATTATAAATAAATAAGTCTAAGGTAATTTTTTAAAAATCTATTACCTTTGTATTATTTCTGAAATTTTTTTCCATCTATTTTACTATATTTTTATTTATAAAGGTAAATTTGAATTTAGTTTTTCAAATATATATATATATATATATATATATATATTGGGTACTTGAAATCTAATATAGGTGATACTGAATCCTATTTGAATTACAACAGTATGAATGAGTAATGAATATGTGGAAATAGTTGATGATATTTTAGAATTTTCAAAACAGAATATTCCAAAAAAGGATGTGTTTTCCGATCATTGGTTGGAATGATAAAATACGAAATGGTTGAAAAGACAATAAATTAAGGATCATTTAATTTGTTATGGTTTTAGTATAATTTACAATCCTTGGATTTTTCATGGAGAAATTGGGTCTATTTCAATATCTTTTAATGGTGATGATTATTAGGTTGATAAGTTTGATCAAATTGAAGAAATTATTGTTGATAATAAAGTAGTGGAAATTGGGAATACACAAATGATCAAAATATTATATAGTGATACTAAAAACCATTGTTTATAGGTTGTAGAAAATTCACAGTTTCATTAATGAATTTGTAAATAAAAACCTCGATAATTTATGGGATAAGGTATTAGGTTGTTTGTTGAATCGTAACCCATTTCCTGGCATGAGCCAGACTGAGAGATTTTATGGTAAGCTTCCCAAACTAATTGGAATATAGAAAACTCGGAACAATAGTTTGATCTAGTTCCCACTTTTTTATTTTCTCCTAGTGCGTCTGGACAGGAAACCTCATATGGACCAACTATTGGTTAACTATATGGGTAGATCCAATTTCATTGACCAAATATATAACAACTACATTACATTATGGATATTAAAATGATTTTAAGATTGTAGAGTATCTATACATGTAATTATATAAATAAACGAATGAAAATAATTATAGAACAAATGTCCTAGCATTAATTTCAATGAATAAATAACTTTAAAACATGTAAACATGTTTAACATAATTTACACAACAAACCAAGCATAAATATATGATGTAAACAACACGAGTGATGTGGTTTCAATCACACCATAACCCATATCATTAAAACCAATTATTCAGTAGTGATGTAATAATTGGGGCACAAGGGTATTCATGGCTGATGGAAGTAACCCATAATGGTATAACAATGAATGAATTTCTCTATGAGTGTTTCTCTTAGGGATGTTATATACCAAGAGGGATAATATGATCAAATTAGTAGTGATTAGATATGTGGTATAAAATCAAAAATATTCATTTAAAACCTAGTGAGATAACCTTTAAATGGTAGGATGTATTATTTTATTATTCAACATACTTTATATTGAAATTTTAGGTGTGTGAGTAATGAATTAAGGCCTACAAACTATGAAATTATCTAATGAGTGATCATTGATAAATCTGATTAATTACTAAGATATATGATAATTTCCTATCATATATTAGAATATGATGAGTATTATGTGATGTATATGTATTTTATTTTTGAATGTGTGTTACTATAGACACGTTAGTGATTCACCAAGAGATAGTATGAGGGTGATGTGACATTTGGGTTGTTTTTTGTTTTTATTTATGGGTTTTTAGAAGTTTTATTTTCAGGATTTGGATGAAATAAGTACTTTTGATAATTATCCCTAAGGGAAAGTCTTTCATGCTAGGGGTATGAGGTGGAATATCATGGTACATGTGATGTGGTTGTTTCTGGAGGGATATAAATTATTTTTTCTCCACCTATGATTCAAAAGTTAAATTCTTATTAGTGGAATGATTTGAATTTCATGTAATAAACCCAACATAAACTTATGGTATAATTATTATAATTCCATGGTTTGAAATTATGTAGTTACATTAGATTATCATGGTGTCCTAGTTAGTACAAAATGAATTTAATTACATGTGTATTTTGAGTGTTACTACTTTTAACATATACAAAGATACAAGAATTATTGTATAATTTAGGGGTTTAGTTAGTATTTACTTGTTTACTTTTATACTATCACCCTACATATGAACCTCTGTGGTCATAGAGAACTTATATTTTAGATACACAAGAGGGAAAATGACTAGTAACATAGATTAGAGTCTGTGAAGCTTAGTGGAGATGTGAAAATTTTCTCATGTTAGTTTCAGGGACCTTTTAACATTTTCAGATGGTATTTGAAATTTGAAATTAATATTAGGTACATTTAAATGTTTTAAGGAGGAAAATTTCATCCTCAATAGCTTTATATTCTGAATAGTTATTATTGAATTTTATTTCTTGAGACTAATCCCCATCACTTTTTTGTTTCTTGAACTAATTTGAGCAGTTGTCATCCCAAATGATCACCGGTACCTAGTATGTGATCAATACAACTCAGGTTAGTTCAAGAAACATAGTATAATGCTCATAAGATCTAGAGGATGAGTCTCAAAAAAATGAAATAATAAATGTTTGAGAGATAAATTTTCTGAGGATGTCAGTTGTCTATAAATTTCTCATTTTGATGAATAAAGAGGATACCACATACCATTGTTGAGTAATTCATTTCATAAATTCAATTTCTTATTTCCTTAAAAATGGATATACAAAAATTGTATGATAAAAGAATATAAAGAAGGATATAAAGAGTTCATCACGTTTTCAATAAATCATATATACAACCCGTATCAAATTCTTTGCCTATGTTTATGTTATTTTTATTCAAGAAAAATTTAAAGTTTTATTACTCATGCGGACAATGGCTTATGTACATAAATATGTTCTAAATCCTTTGGAAGAACAAAATATTTATTCTAAAACAAAATAATAATTTTGGGATCAAAAACATGTAGATGAAACAAATAAATTGCAACTCCATTGTGTTGAATAAAATTATCAAATCACGATGTAAGGGTATAAAACTTGAGTTTTTTTGGAATGAACATTACTATCCTTTTGACCTCAACAAGTCAAATTTAATCAGTTATGTTGGGGTCACAATGAGGATGAATGTTCCCATTGATATTGTTTCTTGGAATCATGTCCATCCTGTAATGAAGGTAAGCATTTGTATATATATAATGGTAATGTTGCGATTTACTTTCCCTATTTTTCCAAAATATTATATAATAAAACATTATTTAATTTTCATTATTCCCTAAAATTTTACTTATTTTAGAATATACCCTTAATAAATTTGTCATAATTTCTGTTGGGAAATCCCATAGAAGAATTTAAAATATTCTTACCATGATTAATATTAGGGAAGAGGGTAATGTAATGGCGCACCCACTATTTAATTATATAGATATTGTAAAAGCAAGACACATAGAATTATTTCATCTATTATCATAATGATAAATCATTTTATGTGAATTTTAGTTGATAATATATTATTTTACAATATTTATTTTATTTAATTTGATAAAAAAGTCTCAATTTATAAAACAAACAAATATTTTTGAAAATAAAGAACATGCATCAAAATTGATGTACCCCTATTTCAAAGAAAGGACGGGGAATGATTCACTCGAGAAGAAATTGGTATGTATTTTAAATCAATAATAAAAGTTTTATGTGATATGAAACAAATTATTTCCCTTTTTATATGTAGATTGATTAATCAAAATCCTAATCCACTTTCATCCCACGTCTTGTGATGTGGAAGGAGGATCACATAAATACGGGGGTCAAATTGTTTTTTAAATAAAGTAGTTTGGAAAAAATGTGTATGTATGGCCAAATTTTAATTTTTTTCTATATAAAAGTCTTATATAAAAATATATATTTATGTTCATATTTTTCTATAAGATTTAGACACACGATTTGGTAGTGACCAAACCGAAATAAAAACATACATTCAAAAGATGTTTAGAGGCCAATACAATATTGTCGCGTTAGAGGATTAAGTTTTGGTGTATCTCCCCAAACATATTGTGAGAATATAAAACCACATGAAGATACATATAATATGGGGAATGGATTGATTAATTAAAAAGATTCTTTACAATATGTTATTTTCCGGTCTAGTTTCAAAAACCATTGTATGAGAAAGGATCCAAGTGATCCAATGGGGGAACAAAGATGCACACATAAACTAAATAACCCCACTATCTTTGAGGCTAGTCATTCACCTCAATTGTATAAATTACTCAAGGTAATCATTTTTTTCATTAATATTCATCCTAAATCTGAATGAAACAACATACTACAACTCTATATTACTAAATTTCTATAGGGAACTTTTTTATGTGATTTCAATCTATAAAAACCAAAACCTCGCCTTATTGAAAGGGAAACAATGTATAATATCCAAGGAGATAAGCTACACCAGAATGAAATCCCAAAATATAACATAAGAGGGGGGATTGAGTTTGCTCATGAGACGAATGATGAGTTTTCTATTCCACTTGATTATCAGAATATTACAACTGTATAAGATTCTATTTTAACTTTAATAACAAGACCATCTCATATTATTAAGATACATGAGTTATTCCTTTAAAAATATTCTTAGGAAAAACTTGTAATAGTTGATAAAAAAGTTTTAAAGTGAGGTATTGTATCACATATGGAAAAAGAGATGGGGGAAATGGAAGGTCGGATCAATAAAATCTTGTGAATCGACTAATAAATAAAATCAACCATCATAGAGTACCTTCCCTCTACCAGTTCCATAGAAACATTTAATATCATTAAAAATACATAGAGAGAACACATATAAAGATAAAAATAGGTCTTTCATTCCATTTGAATAAAATAATTTATGGAACATTCTTGACAAAAGTAGTTGGTCTCAACATTAAAAATGATATTCTTAAGAATGAATGACTCAGAGTCCCAGTTAAGAATACATACATAAGGTACATTTTCATAATACATATATCAAAATTGTGAGCTAATGAGTTTATTAAATTTAATAACTATTCTTATTTTTATAGGAGTTTATATTAATACAATATAAAGGGATAACTGTGCGATGTATTATTTTGATTCATTAATCACTGTATAATTTCTACGAAAAACCATAATTTGCATAATGATTAAATTAAGAAGAAAAACTGAGCTACATGAAGTGTTTGAGAAAAAAGTGACAGAACATTGACTCTATTTAATGACTTAAATTCAGACATATAAATTTATAATCTAATTACATAAAATATTTTTTTCATTAATTATTATTATTATGTGTTTTTTATGAATAACAAGATGCTGATCGTAGTCAATCGGGATACCCCAAATATTTATTTGTTTGATCTAATGCATTGATATGAAACAAATTTATCACACATGATTTTATTGTGGATTTTTAATACACTACAATCAGTATTTTATTGATTAACATTGAATTATATGTTTCAATCTATGTTTTAATAAGAATTTTGTTAGAATAGGGTGGTTTCAAAATATAGGATTAATCATGGCATGAAATTTGAATCTAAAAATAAAAAACATATGTATTATAACAATTATAAATAGATTAAGATATATATAAAAAAGTAAATATAAGTAAAATTGACAACAATTAACTAATTTTGGTGAATATTTATGTATTGAATGAAACAGGATAATGAAGAATATTTTGAATATTGTGTTTGAAAATTTTTGAGGCACATCATAAACAATGACAAGACCATCATCCCCAAACATGTAATTTTTTAAGGTAATTAAAATTTCATTTAAAATATTTTATAATCATTTCGTTGTCTATTTTTTCTCAGTATGATGAATATTTATGACAACCTTTATACTCAAAAGAAGATGTAAATTCGTTTAGATATGGGTGGACAACATATATGATTTAATTATGTTTACTGGAAACAAATTTAAGTGATTTTCAACTATTTTTGTGATCTAGTATGGGTGATGACCATAGAAATATTGTTTGGGTATGACACATTGGTTTTATAATGATTATATATTTTTTCAACAATTTCACAAGGAGTAGTAAAATGGAGGAAATCTATTTGTTGAAAAGTGGTCACATGTGAACAATGAAATTGATTTGAATTGGTGGACCTGGAGGTGGAGTTGGAGTTGGAGGTAGTGTAAGGGGTGGAGGAAGAGGTGGAGGGGGAGTCAGAGACTGAGGTGTATGAGGAGGCAGAGGTGGATACCATAAAAGAGGAGGCGACAATGCACTAGCTTAAAAAAATGAAATTTCTGGGAAATGGAGTGGAATGGGGACCATACAATGGTTATGTTTGAGAAATATCATTGAAAAGTAGAAAAAAGCACTTTTATATTATGTTATGATCCATTGATAAAGTGAATTATGTTTTTATTGAAAAAAAATTTTCACCACTTGTTTAAGTAATTTTGTATAGGAAATTGAGTGGAGGATTTTTTTAGAAACAAAAAAACATAACTTAATTTTTTCAAACAAGTTATGATTGGTTAAAATTTATATTATAACATTCGAAGTACTGTAAAATATTTTTGAAGTGTGAAAGAAAACACTCCACAAGAACAAACGGAACAATAACCAAAGAATAGATGTAGATTCTTGCCAAATGGATTCACTGAACTACAAATAAAGGGTCTTAGTAATGGAGTTAATAGGAACTCGAGAGTCATACAACACCAATCCAGTAATCAAACATATATATAATCTAGATATTTTTTTAATAAATATTTGCGTAATCAGCAACAAAATCTATCAGGTGCATGAGAGAACTATTGGAGGATAAAAATAATTGAGAGATCATGGTTATAGAGGAGAGTTAGTGTCAAAGGCTACATTACATGAAATGAAAGGAAGCCACATTAAAAAAGAAACCCCAAAATTGAAAAACCAACTTCAAATGTAATCATGAAGCACCAAAAATCCAAACGAATACCCTTTTAAAAATAAACTATTAGGTTGTTCCAAAATATCAAAAGAAATTAAGAAATGGAAAATCCAATCAACTAAATCATTAATTTTTAGTAAAGAATAATATAGTTTTTTCAGTTTGGTGTTGTTAAATTATTTGGGCTATTAGATCATCAATTATATTCAATATATAATATCATAAATTCTTGTGAAATATATTCAAGTAACATTCATTTTTCATGTGCACATTCATTATGTAAAATGATCCATATTTAGAATCTCATCATTAAAAATATCATCATTATTATCAAAAAATATATATGATAATATCAATATTACCATTTTGACGAACAACTAACGAGGATGTTATGTTAGAGTTTATCATCGCCTAGAATACTGAAAATGATATACAACTATATAGCATAGTCTAGGAAGAAATAATTGATGCACTACATTTTAGTGTCGTTCAGATCATATAAAGGGATATAAATATTTTTAATACTATAAAAATGTGTAAACAATTTATAGTGGAGTTAACTATCTTCTAAAAATACTCAATGGGGTACACTGATGTTTTTCCCATGAAATAAGGTAAATAGTTTCTAATGGAGTTTGTACTCTGTATGATGGTGAAAGGGAAAGAAATATTTTATTATGTTATAAAAAACTCATACGTTAATATTTATATTAGTTTAATATATGAATTATAAAAGTTTTAAACTAACGGTTAATATTTTCTAGGAATAAATGACATCATCAACAAGGATTCTTCACTCCTATATAATAAGAATGCTCACAACAAGGATGATTTACTCATGATGATGAAATTGTCTTTTTATTCTCCCAATAATTTAACATTATAGGTTATAAAATAAAATATTAATACATTAAATGGTGTTTTAAATGCATTGTAGGATAAAAATAGGTGATAGAATCAACCATACCTCAAATTTACACACAAGGTACATGGTATGACCCAAATTATGTGGTATCAGTTTAAAATTGATATTTTATTAATGTATTGTTTAATATTTATGATTAATTTATTTCATTATAGTATTACTAACATTGGAATTGTTTTATTATATAGGTGGATTCTTTTTCTCGATTAGGGTTGGTTTGTTTGAATCTTATCATGCTCGTGAGAGATTTCACATTGAGGATGAAACTGAGATAACAATAACAAGGAAATGGCTCAAGAAATTATACAACCATTTTGAACACTGATAAAAAAACACTGGTATTGTATTGATAATTTGGTATAATGATTCATAAGTAATTTATGATGTGTATTATTTAGTATCATGTCAAACTGACAAATTATGTGACTGGAATGACTCAAAGTTCGTGTTTCCAGTATAGAATGAAATTTTAGTAATCAATAGTGACATAATAAAAACAAAGAAAATTAATTATAATTATTTTGATACATTTTTAAAATTATCTAAATTTAATTTGGGACATGTATGAATCATCTTCACCTCAATTTGACGAACCATGTGACCGATATGACTCTAAGTGCTTCCTTTTATTTAAAATTGACATTATTTTTTTGTCAAAGAGACATCTAACATAACCAAAAATGAACAAATTCATTACTATTGATTCTATAATTAGGAAGATGATCCATAAGTAATTTTTGATGTGTAGGGATCAATCACACCTAAATATGATACATGATGTTCTCAATATGACTCAAAGTGTTTGTTATCAATTTAAAAATGATGTTTATGTTAAAAAAGTGTCACACTCTGAAAACACCGAAAATATGCTAAAATTGTCTTTATAATTTATGAAAATGATTCATAAGTCATTTTTGAAATTTAAAAATCTATCTCACATCAAACTAACACACTATGAGGCTGATATGACTAAAATTGTTTATTTCCATTTTAAAATGACATCATACTGAACAACACAAGTGATATTCTAAAAACTAATAAAACACACTTTGATTATATTGATACATTATCAAAATGAACCACATTTCATTTGGGATGTGTAGGAATTATCCTCGTATAAATCTGAAGCATTTTGTTACCAGTATGACTCCATGTACACCTTTTTATTTTAAATTTACATTAGTCTTTGTAAAAAAGACAACTGACAGATTCTGTTGATAATTTAGGAAAAATATTCAAAATTAGTTTTTGATATGTGGGAATCATTCTCATTTCAAATTGACAAATGATGTGACTCGTATGACTCAGAGTGCCTGTTTTAGTTTAAAATGAAATTTTATTAAAAAAAATGTGTTGTACTCAAAACTGATCTAACACATTTGGATTGTTTTCATACAACAAAGAAAAAAATATATACGTCATTTTGGATGTTTAGGAATAATCCTCACCACAATCTAATGCATGATGTGACCGTTATAACTCAAAGTGCATCTTTCTATTTAAATTTTCCATTAATTTTAGTAAAAACGACATCTGAAATACTCAAAAATGAGAAAAATAATTCTGATTGTTTTGATAATTTTGTAAAATTATCCACAATTCATTTTTTATTTTTAGTAAATAGTGTACCTCAATTCGATACACGATGTGCCCAGTATGACTCAAAATGTCAATTTTATGTTTAAAATTGATATTTATGTTCAAAACGTTTCACTCATTGAAAACTGAAAAGATGTGCTCAGATAGCTTTGATAATTTAAGATAACAATTCATATTTCATTTTTGATGAGTAGGATTCTGTATCATATCAATCTGACACATGATGTGACTGGTATGACTCAAAGTGCATGTTTCAATTTTAAAATGACATTTTACTAAAAACACAAGTGACATAATTAAAACAAAGAAAATTCATTCATATTTCTCTTATTATTTAGTAAAATGATACATAAGTCCTTTGGGATGTGATAGAATCAGATTCACAATAGTCCGACGCATGATGTGATTGATATGTCTCTAAGTATGTCATTTTATTTAAAATTGACATTAAATTTAGTCAAAAAAAAATCTAACATACTCCAATCTGAACAAACTCCTTGGGATTATTTTGATAATTTAGGAAAATGATCTATTTTTTATTTTTTAAGTAAAGTAATTGGTCTAACCTAAATTTGATTCATGATGTCCTTGGTAGGAATCAAGTTGTCAGTTACCAGTTTAAAACTGACATATATGTTCAAAAAGTGATACTCACTGAAAACTGAGCAAGCATGCTTAGTTTGTCTTGAAAATTTAATAAAATGATTCATATGTCCTTTGATTTGTATGAATCTGTATGATATTGAATTGACACATAATGTAATAGTTATGACTTAATGTGTGTGTTCCCAATTTTAAATGATATTTTAGTAAAACAAAGAGACATACACTAAAGAGTGAAAATGAAATCATACTGTTTTGATACTTTAGGAAAATGATCCATAAGTAATTTAATATTTGTAGGAATCATCCAAAACACAATCTGGACCATGGTGTATCCGATAGGACTCCAAGTGCATCTTTTTTTTATAATTAATATTAAATTCAGTAAAAAAGGAAACTCACATACTAAAAATTGAGCAAATACATTCATATTGTTTTGATATGATTGGAAAATGATTCATAAGTCATTATAGACATTTAGGAATCATCCTCACCTCAATAAAATACCTAATGATCCCAACATTACTCAAAGAATTTTTTATCAGTTTAAAATTGATATTTTAGTTCAAAATGTTTCATTCAGTGAAAACCAAGAAAACATGTTTTGATTGTATTTATAAATTAGGTAAATGATTCATAAGTCATTTTTGATGTGTCAGAATTAGTCTCACATAAAAATTTCAAACGATGTGACTAATATGACTCAATTTAAATATTTCTAGTTTAAAATGAATCTTTATTAAAAAACACAAGTGACATAATCAAAACCAAAAAACACATTCATTTGCTTTGAAACATTATTACAATGTTCTATAATTTATTTTTGACTTTTATTAATCATCGTCACCTCAATTTTATATATGGTTTGATCGGTATGACTCCAAGTGCATGTTTTCAATATATTCATGTCATTTTAGTTTAAAAAATGCATCACATCGCCAAAATTGAGAAAACAAGCCTATACTTCTTTCTCATCATTCAATCTTCTATTACATAATTAATTTCCTTATAATTTTTATCTTATACTTATTTTGTTAATTTTCATCGAAATAATTCTTGAATATGAACAAGAAATGTTGTGACATGCAAGAATCAACTGCAACTAATGCCGATACACTGCGTTCTTGGTATGAATCAAATTATAGTTTAAAATTATAACATTATATTTAATTTATTTCTTTATATTATTACTAAAAAAATAATTTTTTTCTTAAATAGTTTCTTTCATTTTCTCAAGAAGGGGTGTCCTGTTGTTTTATATAGGTGCATTCTTTTACTTTACAGTAGTGATTTTTTCTTGTATCTATGTTGTAAATTTTAATTCAATTAAATTATGCATTTGTATGTGATTAATCTATTTTCTGGTTCTATTTGCGGTTTAGTAGTGTGATGTTACAACACACTATAGTATTCCTTGTTTATGGTGTTTTAGTGTGTTGTTTCATCACAGTATAATATACCCATCTATCAGTTCTTTTAGAAGCATTGATCAAAGACCCCACTATTTGAGCGCTTTTATTTATCACTGATTATGGATCCCTTCATTAGCTCTTTTCAAAGAATTTATAAAGTATACACCTATCATAACTTCTAAAATCACCGATAAAGGGTCCCTTTATCAATTCTAAATAAATTAACTGATAAATAAGGCCCTTTATCAGCGGGTTTTTAGTGATAAAAAAAGATTCTAATTTTTAATTTCACACTCAAAGTCAGTTATTCTGTAGAGCTAATAATATCCATTTTTATCACCGTTAAAGGTCTGTTTTGCAGTAGCTAAGGAGGGGGAGGAAGAAATAAAACAAACATGCATGTTCTTGAAATTTACCGCTTCTTCAGATAGAATATTTAGGTTTATACCTGATGCCTTCTTTGGAGGGATTCCTAATAAAACTAAGTCTTGGAGGATGTGTGTTGGGAATTATGTAAGGTATTTGGGTATGTAATGGATAGAATAAGGGGTTGTGGAAGAGTTAAGATAGGAAGAGATGTGGTGTCCTTTTATAAGTGTGGGAGAGTAAACAAATAGAATTTTCGAAATGATAAAGTGATACCCACATTTTTGTCACACCACAGGCCGCCAAAATGGTTCATTCTCAAACAATAAAGGTTATGAGGTTGCAATATTTACCAAAAATGGGTGTCAGAGAAGTTGGTAGGTCATTTTAACCCTTATCATCTTAGTTTAACCCTAATAAACCCATTTTTAGCTTAACCATGGGAATTAAATATTACTATTTTTTACTATTAATTATGGTAACAGATTATGTTTACATTAATAGATAATATAAATTATTTGGATTTAAATTATGGAATATTTTTAAAAAATTCAATTTAAAAAAATTTAGGAATTCAATTTAAAATTATACCTGGAGACACAACAAAGAAGAGGGTTTCCAAAGAAAAAAAATTCGCATAAGTATAAAAGGTTATAATATCAAAAGTCAGTAGGAATTTGATTCCACATAACTATACTATAGTTATTCTATTATTATCAAACTAATTTTTATTTCAAATAAAATTAAAAAATAGAATATCCTTATAGAAAAATAATACAAAAAGGCAGTTATTAAAAAAAATCACTATTTTAGCTATTCCTCGAAAATGGCACTTTTCAGAAAATTACAAAAAATTCAATATAAGATGATTTTTATATGACGATTTCAAAAATGAAGTCCATTTTATCAAATAATTTTTTTCTAAATGTTTCAAAAATTATTTCTATCATAAGTGGGCAAGAAGCGACAAAACCATTTTATTTGAAAAAATATTATTTTTTAGAAATCATTTCTTTTACTTTCAAATGGTTGTTATTTAATTTATAATAAGTAGAAAACCATTGAATTTATTTTATACAAGTTTAGATCATATATGTTTCATAATTTATATGTTACTATTCAAACTCTCTATCTTAATGGCTAGGTTATAATGTTTAGGTTTAAATAATAATATTTTAATAGAGTATCTCATTTCATTAAAACCTAGTGTTGCGTGAATTGAAATCTATAAAAGAGATTTAGTTTATTTAAAATGAAATATTTCATAATGTCTCTGGGTTCTATATTATCTTTTATGCTTGGTGTTTCAAGTCATATAAGTTATTGAATATGATACTCCTCTTTTAAAATATCAGGGTGTTACACTCATGCATACAAATTGCATTTAATTAAAATAACTTCCTGAATCATGTATATAAATTATCATATGATATTAAATTTCTTATTAGAATATTAAATATGGACCAATCTATTAATATATTCCTTTAGGAGTTCCCTTTTCAAACTATACTAGAAAAATTTATCATTTAAATTATCATTAATCTAATAAATAAGATTATGTTTGATTAATAGTGAAATAATCCTTCAAAACATTTATGGAAAATAAAATATTCAATTTCATAAAATGAATCCATAATTTAAATGAACCATACACATATATTACATCTAATTCTCATCATGCTTTTATAGGTCTATTAACGTGTATCATGCTGCAATCTATAACTAACCATGGAAAGTTAAAATGGTGAAATTTATTGAATGAAAAACTCACGTAAAATAATTTTCACAACCACACATTATCATTAGTGAAAGAATATTAGAATTATATTTTTATAATAAATTAATAACATTAATTTATAGAATGATCTTGATGTTTTATCATTAATCAAATTTTAAGTCACAATTATACGCAACATGCTAGATAAAGCATGTATTAAATTGGTCTATAAACATATAAAAGCTATGAGTTGAAATAGAATTAAAAAACTCATAAAATATATCATAACATGATTATAATGTTTCAGACACATCATCATAAATAAACACACTAAAAAAATCAAAATATTAGCATAAAATATAATCTATGAGAATGATGCATGCTCACTTGTAAAATTTTATAGATTATAATCAGTGAAGTCACATCTAATCATATTTTATAGAAACAAAACGTCCTCATGTTTGATTAATGGCCCCCATAAATACTCATGACCTTGAGGGTCTCCTTTTACTATATCACATGCTAGTTTCATATGTAATTGTTTCCCTATAAGACCTATACAACCCACACTTTCTCCTTTGTTCACACTCCTTCATAACTCTTCATAATGTTCTGTGATATGATATTCTCATGTTGTCCTCCACTTGTTCCCCTACTAGGCTAGTAGTGAAGATGAGGATGACCCTCAAAACCCTACTCCAATATGCCATAGGGAAGAGACTACCAATATGGGTATATTTTTCAATTATGGGTGGAATTATTCTCTTTAAATATCCTAAGAATACAGATAAAAATAACAATCCAAATTTATAGAATATGATTACAGTAATTTCATTACCCAATTCCCATTATGTTACTACATAGACCCAAAGGAAAAAAATCTAGATTTTTTAACAATAAGAACCCCAAGATCCCCTCCATCTCCCATGATCCAGCTTAGTTTTTCCAAAAAATATCACCCCATTCTCCCTAGAACCATACTTCAAAAATTCCATAAACAATATAAAGGGTCAGATGTTTTTATTACTCAATAGTACCATATTTCAAAGCTAAAAATATTTTTGTGAAATAATTGTGTTGGGATATATAAGTGTGGAAACACTAAGAATTAGTAATATTATAGAAGAAATTAAGTCTAAATAACCATATTAATAAATATCACGATCCCCACTTATTATCAGCATCACTAATATCCTCAAAAATCAAATAAGTTTTCAATATCATAAAAAAGGCCCTGAACTGAACTATTATGAATAAGAGTGATACCCTACATCTCAAATTACCAAAATCCTTCTACCTTTTCATGAATTTTTATGTTTCATTTAAAACATATTCATTGATAAAACATAGTAAATAATAGTATAATAAATGTTAAGAAATTGGGAACCTAGAAAAATAACTAAATCAACCCATATCTGTCAACTACGGCCCTTCCATATCAAATAGGTATCTAGCCATTAGGAGTACTCGACATCAATTGGATAGGAAGTAAGTAACATCAATAAAATAAGTATCATCCATTTTCTACAATATGTTAAAGGATATTCTATATTTCTATCTATAGCCATCAAAAATATCATTACAAACTATCTCCCAATAATACATCAAATGAGACAGTATTTTAGAAGGGTGTGGTTAGTCCTTTTGTGAGGCCAAGATTCTATATCATGAAAAATAATTCCATTTTTAATAGTAAATCTAAATTTATACCTCAATGATTGGAATCACCTGAAGTTTTGGGATGAAGTTATTGATCCAAATAGTTGGATTCATAGAATCTGATGTAGTGATTCACTCTACCTTGGTTGTTTATTGTGAAATGATAGATTATTTGGAAGTATAATAATTAATATGTCTACTATTTAGGAAACTAAAAAATTCAAATTCAGATCCTATATCATCATGTTTGGATGGGTAACTAGAATTAATGAATCCCTATATAAAGTGCACATGTTTTCCTCTATAAAACATGAACATATCCTTAGTTCTTCTTATGTACTTAAGTATATTGTAGACTAAAAAAGAGTGAATCTCACGAGTATTGTATTGGTATATACTTTTTAATCTCAAAGAATAATATACATCAAGGAAAGTACAATGTATAGCATACAAGATAGATCCTATTGTTGTTATATAAACAAATGTACTCATGATTTCTAACTCTTTGAAACAATTATAAATCCTCATAATACTAATTCCATACAAAACTAGTAAATAACTCTACTTGGAGTTATCCATGCTAACCCTATTTAGTTGTTTACCAATATACGTGTTCTAAATCAGTCTAAGAAACCAATTAGATCTATATATATTGATATTCCTACCAAGTATATAGGTTTACTTACCCTTGTATTTTATTGAGATATATTTTCCTAACCATATATTAACAGGCAGTAAATTCATAATATAATTTTCAATATGTACCATTTCATCCAAATAATATATAAAAAATACCAATAGACACCCATGAACCTAATTATATACACAAGAATCATATCTCTTTTTTATGAAACCAAACTCTTTAATTGTATTATCAAACCAAATATTCAAACTCCAAGAACGACTCTTCATTCTATAAATTCACAACAACATTAAAACCATAGTATACTCATTAATAAAATAAAAACCTTCAATCAATACCATATAAACATCCTAAAATAAATCCTTATCATGGAAATAATTTTTGTGAATAATTTTATTTATTTTATAATCTTAATGAATTTATATGAAATTTAATATATGAATGGACTATATCATTACAATTAGAGAAAATGGTTCTTCATACACAATAAATTTAAAAGGTTTAGAACCATTTTTCCACAAGGAGATCCTAGTATGTAGATACTCTATAATCCATGTTAGTTTTCTTATGAAAAACCCACTTTAACCCTATGAATTTTAACCCTCCAGATGTATCCACTATGTTTCACACATTTTTAGTTTATATAGAGTCAATATAAAGTTTTATAAAATTTATCCATTTCTCATAATCAAAATTTTTAGTGGAATCCTAGTAGGTAGTAGTTTCATAATCTAAGAACATTAATTCATCATAATTTTCAACAATAAATATATATTTATTGAGCATAAGAAACATCCCTCTAAATATGTAAGGTTATTAAGTAACATGAGTTGGTTCTTGATCTAAATGTTATTATGGTACCAACTCAATTTAAATCTTTGGAACACTTTCTATTTTGTGTCCTTTAACTTATCAAACATCAAATTTCATCCCATTGATTCCTTGATTGATATATTTACTCTCAATGAAAATAAATCTTCAAGAAAAAGACACATTTCTCTAAGTAGTATAACAAAATTAATGAAATTTATTCTCTTTAGGGTTACAAATAAAAATAAAATTACAAAATTTATTATTGAATTTATCACAGTCATAATATTATACATTTTCTTTAAACCCTAAATGTTCATAAATTATTTTTGAGTAATTTCTCAATACATATATTATATGGGTTCTTTATGACTACCTTAGATGGAATGTGGTAATGTAGGAATATAGAAGTTTCCATAGCACACCCCAAAAATTAAATTTTAAGGTCACACTGACTCATAATTTATCAAACCATGTCTAATAGGGTGAAATTACTCCTACCATTAACACTATTCCACGACGGTATTCTAGGAGGAATTAGTTGTGAAACAATTCCCAAATATCATATATTATTATGCATTTCATAGATAAATTATTCCTAATCCTGATCATGACATAGAATATTAATTATTTTTCATAATTAATTGTATATATGTTTTGAAAGTATTTTATCTTTTAATTTTTTTTAAACATGCATATCATCATTAAAACATAACTACACAGACTGTAGTTTTTAGTAATGGTTATAAAGTAACTGAACCCAATGATTTCTATAAAACTCATTGGTCTACATACATCACTATGTATAAGATACAAAAACCTACAAGACCTTTCACATTTTCAACTAAATTGTTTTTACTAATCCTTGTGGAGATTCAATCGTTTGATACATAAATATTACATAGTTTTAGATGAATATTCAAAACATATCATAATAATACTTTACCAATAACCATAAAGGACTAATGTATTTGGAGACAAGATACATAATAATCATATTTCGTGAATGATCTTAAACATATGTCCCAATATTCTTCTTACATAATACACTTCTTAGACATACACTACATAAAATCTTTTTTTATAACCTTAGAAAGGAAACATAATGAAGGTAGAGCTCATATTACCTGTATGGTTAAACAATGATATCAATAAATGATCATAAATGAGAATAATTTAATCCTAAGGGTATGATAACATGATTTTAACTTACAAAATTCATACCCTATAACCCAAAGATATTTAATAATGAACCATGAAATAATGATTTGTCTTAAAAAATTGATGAATTATAAGAGTAAAAAAATATTAAATAATCAATCATGATCTATGAGTACATATCATAAGAATAAGACATATATTTTTTGAATACAGATAATCATAAAATTTCATTTCCTTAGTTGAGGCTCATTTCTAAGGCTATCATAGTGTATTTGGTTCACTCCCCATTCCAACATTTCTACAGTCAATTCTTAATACCAAGGCTTTCATAGAGGATTGTGTTCACACCATAATATATTATTTCCTTATTTAAGGGTCACTCAAAAGGTATTTATAGAGGATAAAGTCCCTTAATAATGTGGGTTCACTCCCCAATCCAAACTTTAATATGTCATGTGATATCATTCTTTACCCAATTCATTAGTGGGATATATAATTATTGTCCCATGAATCACACAATGAAAACCAAACATATGCGTGAAAAAAGATCATAAAAATTATACAATTAATTATATCCAAAACCATGGAAATTAAATGAGTTTCATAAACATTCCATTATTTTATCATATAATAACCTTTAGAAAAGAAATAAGTTTTTTAAATATTTCACCGTAACATGATTAACCATGGGAATGTAATGGGTTTTTGTAGAATAATACTTAATTAATCACCATCATAATACATCCAGGGAAGGAAATTTAATGTCATCATAATATTATATCCCTATTCAAGCATAAAAATCGTTACTGGATGTCTTCATATATGAAAATACCTCTAAAAGTGTATTAGAACAATTCATTGAAAATTGGCATAACATTATTTTTATTCGAAATCATTAAAAATTAATAATTCCTAGAATATTTATTAAATTATTTTCTATGACAATAAACATGGATGATTGTAAATAAATATTCAAATTAAAGTATATTTTTGACATTGGGAAAATATGTTCATGTGGTAAACTTTAAAATAATGTTTTCTTTCAAACTTTTTTGTAAAAATCCATAAATAAAAAATTCAAAAAATACTGTAAAAATGAAAATTTAAACCTTTTATGTGATATTATAATATGGTTAAAATTAATTTAAATAATAAATGGATCATATAAAATATAATTCTATAATAAATTTTAAAGATCATAGACATGGATGAAAAAGATCAACCAAAGACAAAATTATGTTAGTTTTCATTAAAATAATTTTCTCAGGTATTTTTTGTACCAATGATAAGAGAATAATAATGTTTAATTAACATAATTTTATTGAACATTGGATAAAAAACTATATGGGTTTTAAAGTATAATGTTCATAAAATTTCCCACAAAAGAAATTTAGTGTAAACAATCGTGAAATGAAATGGGATTGTAATAGAAAACCCAGACCAAAATGCTCGTATTACTTCACACGCATTCAAAAATTTTCTATATTAAATATAATTTTTTTATAAATATATTCCAGAACCATATTCACACATAAATTAGTATTTATCATTCATTTCAAATTTCTAATTATCCTTTAATTAATAAATTCTTCATTAAAATGAACATATATGTGAAAATTGTTTTTTTTCATGTATATTTTAGATAAATCATTCTAGTACTTTTAGTTCAGTCATGGTTTGGTCAGATACAAAATATTAATAAAGACATAAATATCATATTTTTTAATTTTAAAAAATTTATTTCTATTTATATAAATTATTGATGAAAAATTAATTATATCACTTTGTGGAGGTGGTAGTCCACACATACACATGACTTCTGTTTTCTCTATTTGATGTATGGAATTAACAAAAGTTAAATAATAATTACCCATTAAATAAATGCTATTATATCATAATTATCATATATATTAATTAAATCCATATTCATGACTTGATTTGTAAATAAGAAATGAAAAATGAATCACATCACTTTGTAGAGGTGTCATTCCACATGTATACATGAGAGACAATATCATTTTGCAATGGATTATATTAATATAGATAAAAATATTGACATAATAATAACAACCTATAATTTTTTATGGTACTTATTCATTTTTTTATGATGAATAAAACATATTTATATGTAGTATAATAATAAATAAACATTGAACGAGTCAAGTATAATTATTACCTATTCATTGATATACCATCTTCTAGTAATGCTCTGACCACAGTTACCCAGAGTCATCACATTTTATCATAACAATCGAATGATACAAGGAATCATGTCCTAAAAGACTGATTAGTTTAGTATCCTTGGAAGTACTAGATACATACATAAGTTTTACATTACATCAAGAGATAAAAACCATAACAACCTTTTTTCCCCATTGAAAAAACTTATATCCCTTATCCTATCCATCTAGGTAAACTATGAAATACTTTTTCATATTCTAGGAGAAATAAAACATATAAAGGGGTGAGATCAGATTATCAGTAAGGATAACAATATAGAGGAAACATTCTTAAATAAGCATAAACATTTGAGGCAATGTATAAGACTAAAACATAAGTATTTTAAACTTAAAATTCTGAATAATATGGAAAATATAAATCAAACAATTCCATTTAGTTATTCACATGGATATTCTACTAGTCTAATAATCACATGGAATATCAATATCCAATTTCATTATGATGTAATTCATAATGTTGGACATCATAACCACATAGTCAAGGCCTCATGCCAAGACTACAAATAAGATTTTTTCAAGGCCTTCTGCCAAGACACTAGTTTGTCACGTTAGACCTATCGATGAATCTAGGAGCTATAGTGGGCTCCACCCATCACATACTAAGTCCAATTAATTCTTTATATGAAAATGTTGAAACCTAACATAAACACTCGTATTAAAAATAGAATACGAAATGTTAATGCGTTAACCATAAACCATGAATGGTATAAAAATAAAAAATCCACATTCAAAAATATCACAAAACCCTCAACACAATATGGAAGATTTGTATCAAAAAAATAAACTTCAAACATGTATAAAATCCATTAAAGGATGTTTACAAAGGTGAAATCAAAATTATTTGAGAGAAATATATCTTTCTATTTTGAAATCATTTAAAAATCATGTAATTTTAAAATAAAACATTGATTTTGAAAATATTCTTATAAGTTTGTAAGGGATTCTTCAAAGGTGTTATAATGGTGGAGAATACGTTCACCCTCCATATAAGTTAAACAAACATTCTTACCTAAATTTGTCGAAAATTTCATAATGTATCTTGTTTGGAAAATAATTGAAAGATTCCCTTCAAACCATTTTATAAAAAGTCAAAAAAGGGTATAAATGACTTTAAACCATAGTCTAGTAAATAATAAAAATGTTTTGAAATATATTTTTACGAAACATGAATGGGGTTGATAAATAGGTCCTTGTAGATACTTATGTAAAAACAACCTCGGATAATAAAGAGATTGTGAAATTAACCCTTACCTTGTACTTTTCCTTGGTCGCGGGTAAGTTAACCTCTTGTACAACAGTTAAATCATTGTTATTAAATTATACAAGAATTTAATCCATAAATATGATATCATATATGATCTTCTAATATTTATTTTTTAATAACATTTTAGTAGTATCATTGTTTCGGGTGTTAACTGATTCATTTTCCTTTATATGTTTTTATAAATAAGTCATGTTTGTTATGAATTTGATGTATTTGATTCATATACAGAATTAAATTATATTCTTAAATATTATTTTTAATAATCAAATGAAAATTATTCTTTAATGGTTATGATGGGGAGTGAATCTCATCGCGTTCGTGGTGACGGTAATCTGTATGTATGCACAAACACTACTTTCATTTCATTTTTTTATTTTATAATGAAAGAAAAAAAATTATACATAGGTAAATTATTATTCCTATATAATATAGTATTTTATATACTTTAATTATGTTCCTTAACATCATACTTTATACATTACATGTATGGTATGAACGAGTCATATCACTTTGAGGGGGCGGTAGTCCGTACTTTCTCAAATGAAATTATCGTATATATACAACATTAAAAGAATAAAGGTATGATATAAAAGAAAATTAAAGAATATTATAGATAAAATAAATATCATATATAATTATAGTTCCATCACAATGTCCATCATAAGGGGTGGTAGTAGAAGATTGAACAATCATCGTTTGGTGAGGCAGTAGTTCACCGTCCACAGGAACATTATGTTCTATACCCATTAGATGGAGGTGTGTGTAAGTGTAGTTAATATAAATCTCATAAAAACAACCTATTATATTGAGTTTACTGGTGATATTCGAAAATAAAGTAATAAATAGAGTTTAGTGGGTTGGAGAATTAAAATAAAAGAAAAGAACTTAAGAGTAGATATTACCTTTAAATCGGGTAACTAACTTTGGTTTGTACCAAACATCTTCTTTGAAGTGCCTTCTGCCTAAGGTAAGGCTTCTAAGATGAATATGGGGATGTATAAAGCTTAATTAGGAAGAGGATGGAAAATCCTAGGGGATTTAGAGGTGTGATAAATGGGTAAGAGTTGATGGATTTTATATTGCAGAGGAGGGGTTATTTGGGAATGTTTGCAAATATTATTTTATTATTTAATGATTTTCGGTTTCTAAAGGTCAAAAACTCATTAGAGTCAAAGAAAATATGAATCATGTTAGAAATAAAATCATCCATTAATAAGTTTTCAGGTTTTTTATATTGTTTTAATTTTTATTATGTCATTTATTTAAATCATTCATTAATGAGGTAAACACTACATCATTATTGTATCATAAATAATATTATTTTTTTGATGTCTAAAAATTATAAAACAAATACCATGATGTATGAAATATTTTTATCTTTAAAAAGAATATTTATAGTCTGAATGATAACTTATATTACCCCTTTAAAAATTATTTTACTAATATATATATGTTTATGTCATTTTTGTTTTCACTTTAAATTAATTAATATAGAGTCATTATCACTCTCAAGTGGGTCCATGGGGTCCCAAAATCTACTTAAGGATTCCCATGGTCAGAAATGTATCAACAAAAAGTAATAATACACATGATAGGGTAATTTAAAATTATTATAATATTATTTTTTACCTTTATTTACCAGATTTACCCCTCTAACCATGGTAAATAAAATATTTATTGCAGTAATTATTCATAATTTCAAAAAATAAAAGTTACCTATTTAAAAAATTTGGACCTCATGTTTCCAAATATGGAATATATTTTTCCAAATTAAAAACACATAATTGGTAGAAATTATTTTAAAATCAATTCCCTTTGTCAAAACAAAAAAACGTGTTTTTATGAAATAATAAATATCAAAATATTGACACTTGTTTATGTCCGGTTAAAATGTGAAATTACATCCAATGACCTAAATTATATTAAATGATAAAAACATAATCTAATGATACTTAAAAACCATTCAAATGTATAATTTAACACTATAAATTATTTCGATTAAAAAAGTTGTTTTAAAGTAGAATTCAATATTTTTCACTATTCATCAAAAATTGAATGTTTTCAGAAGTGTACTAAAAATTCACCCAAAGATTATTTTGATATTCCAAATCCAAAAATGAATTCCATTTTGAAATATAAAATTATAAAATTTCAAAAAGTGGGTTTTACTCTTCATAACGACTAGTTTGATTGGTTTTTGTGTGTTAGAATCTCGAAGTTGCGTACAATACAAGCTATTTCATTATTCAAAGGGAAACGTACCATGGAATATTGGAGTGTTAAATTCTTCCATTATTTAAATACTTTTATCCTAAAAATTTCTATAATAATACTACATAAAAATATTCTGGTGGTTCTTCATCATAAGTTCCTCAGGTTCCCACATTGCCTCTTCCATCTTATGATTTCTCCATAGAACTTTTACCTGATGAGTCGTCCAGTTTCTGAACACTTCTTCTCTGGTATCAAGAATCGTGATAGGATCTTTAAAATAAGAGAGATCGGGTTTTATCTCTATTTCTTCATAGGTGAGTACAAGTGTTGGGTCTGGCATACATTTTTTCAACAGTGATACGTGGAACACATCATGAACTTTGGAGAGACTTGGCGGAATTTCCAAATGATGAGCTACCACTCTAATTAATTCTAGAATTTCAAAAGGTCCTATGTACCTAGGATTTAATTTTACCTTAATACCGAAAATTATAACACCCTACCATAGAGAAAACTTCATGAAAAAATGATCTCCTACTGGAAATTCCAAATACTTTCTTCAGCTATCAGCATAGCACTTTTGCCTACTCTGAGCTGCTTTGATGTGGGTTTGGATAATCTTCACTTTTTCTATTGTTTTCTCTACAAGTTCTGGCCCTATGAGTTTTTTTTAACCAAAATCATATCAAAACGTTGGTGTGCGAAATCTCTTTCTATTTAATGCTTCATATGGTGCCATCTGAATAATTGAATGGAACCTATTGTTATAGGAAGATTCTACCAAAGGTAAATATTGATCCCACATACCATGAAAGTCAAGTGAGGAAGATCTCAACATGTATTCTAATGTTTGAATAGTTCGTTCTAATTATCCATCAGTTTGAGGGTGGTAGGCAGTGCTCAAATAAAGATATGTATCCAAGGCCTCTTGAAGACTTTTCCAGAATCTTGATGTAAAATGGGGATCACTATTAGAAAAAATTGATTGGGGTACTCCATGAAGTCTTAAAAATTCATTAATATATATTCTTTCCAGACGTTCAAGTGGTAAATCTTATCTTATATCATGAAACTGAGTTGACTTGGTAAGGTGGTAAAAAATGACCCATATTACATCATTCCTTCTAGGAGTATTTGGTAGCCCCATGAAAAAGTCCATCGTAATATCATCCCATTTCCACTCAGGTATGGGAAGAGGTTTCATGAATCCTCTAGGATGTAGTCTTACAGCTTTCACTTGTTGAAAAAACCATACATTTTGACACATAATATTCAATCTATTTCTTCATGTTGTCCCAAAAAAAATGTTCCTTCATATCTCTATACATCTTAGTGCTACCAGGGGTTATAGTGAAATTAGATCTATGAGCATCATCCAACAATTCCCATTTTAGATAAGGTATGTCAGGAACACAAACTATCTTTCCAAATTTCACAATCCCATCTTCATATACGAAGTCGATCAATCTCTCATCATTCACAACTATAATTTCCTTTTGAAACTCCTCATCATCAGTCTGATAACTTTTTATCCTTTCTAGTAAAGATGTTTTAGAAACCATTTGAAAATGTATTGATTTTTCACCTTCCATGAATATTCCCATATCCATATTTACTAGATCCATGAACATATGATCCCTTTAAACACTTATCTTGTTCAATGCTCCACGATCCTTTCTGCTCGAATCATCTGCTACCTTATTTTCCTTCCCCGAGTGGTAGTTTATGGTGAAATCAAAATCCTTGAGTAGTTCGAGCCATCTCCATTGCCTCATGTTGAGTTATTTTTGTGAGAAAATATAATTAAACTCTTGTGATCAGTATAAATATTACATTATTCACCATATAGATAGTTTCTATATATCCTTAAAGCAATGATTATAGTTTCAAACTCAAGATCATGAGTGGGATGGTTTTGTTTAGGGATTTTTAGCTACCATGATTCATAGGAAATAACTCTATCATTCTGTATAAGGACACAACCAAGTCCTTTCTTTGAAGCTTTACTATATATAACAAACTCATCATTCCCCGATGGTAGAGTCAATATAGGATAATTGACTAATCTTCTATTCAATTTTTAAAACATTCTTCACACTATTTTGTCCAAACAAATTGAACCCCTTTACGTGTAAGCTTGGTTAATGGGGTAGCTAATCGGAAAACATTCTGGGCAAAGCACCAATAATAACATGCTAAACCAATAAAACAATGTACCTAAGTTATACTTGTCAGTTCTGGCCATTCTTTGATTGCCTTGGTCTTTGAAGGATCAACAGAGATTCCATCCTTTGAGCCAACATGGCCAATAAATGAAATTCCATGAATCCATAATTCACACTTTCTAAACTTCCCATATAATTCAATTTTTATAAGAGTATTTAGAATAGTGTGTAAGTGATTCTCATGAACTTTGTAGATTTTGGATTATACCAAGATATCAACAGTAAAAACAACTAAAAAGTCATCAAGACATTCCTCGAAAACACTATTCATTAGATCCACGAAAACAGACGGTGCATTTGTCAGTCCAAAAGGCATTACTGTAAACTCGTAATGCTCGTACCTGGTTCAAATTGTGTTTTTCAGAATGTCATCATTATTCACACACAACTGATTACATCTATGTCAAAGTTCAATCTTTGAAAATTATTGAGCTCCATGAATTTGATCAAATAAATCATCAATATGAGGTAGGGTATACTTGTTAATTATTGTTATTACATTCATCTCCCTGTAGTCAATTAGCAAACTCATATATCCATCTTTCTTCTTGAAAAAAAGAATAGTGGCTCCCCAAAGAGAAACACTAGGTAGAATAAATATTTTATTACTCAAATCCTCTAGTTTCTTCTTTAGCTACACTAATTCCATAGTGTCCATTCTCTAAGGGATCTTGATATGGGCCTTGAACCCGGAATTAAATCAATGGAAAACTCAAATTCTCATTCTAAAGTATGTATAGGTAAATCCTCTAGAAATATATCAACATATTCTTGTAAAATAGGTAAATCCTCTATTTGAACATTCCTTTACGCACCCATAGTTATTTCATACTCTTCCTCCTCAATTATTGAATTTAGTAGACCTATAGGGGGTGGATCTTGATAAAAATCTGATGGTGATGTTTCTACTCTAAAGATAAGGTATTCCTTATCATCATCAAAAGTTGTAACCTCCTTATTCTTACAATAAATTTTCCCATCATGGTTTGAAAGCCAATATATACCGAGGATTATATCAAATTCAATCATGGGTATGGCGATGAGATCAGCGGATAAAAAACATTTATATGCCCTAATGGGGACTAATTCACAAAACGTTGATGCAATGATACTTCTCTTAGGAGTTTTGACTGATAAATCCATTGTTAAATAAAATTGGAAATATCTATTTTTCTTAGAAAACTGGGAAGATATGAAACAATGTGATGATCTAGAATCAAATAAATCATTGCTTAAACTTGAGGAAACCATTAAATTACCTTCCACCACATCTTTTGGAGCTTCAACCTTAGTACTAGTGATCACATAAGCTTGTACTCTATCCCTTGTACTTTTCTGAGGTATGTTTCCTGGGTTCTTAGGACATTAATTTGCATAATTCCCCATTTATTTACAATTATAGCATTCAACATTGACAGCCTCTTCCTTTCCTTTTCAATCACGATCTTGGTGGCTTTTTTCACCACACTTGTAATGGTCTCCCATTCCCTCCAGGAAAGTACCAAGGTGTTTCTTCCCACATTTACTGAAGGATGGATATTCAAGTTTTCCCTTCTTCCCCTTATTTCCATTTCCATAGTGTCCAGAAGATCGCTTCTTCCCTTGATTTTCTTTAAAGTCGTAAGAATTAGATAATTACATTTCTGTCTTGATAGCACATGACACAATATCTTTGTATGATAAGAAATATTGTGAGACTAATGCTCGATAGATAAATGGTTTTATCCCATCAATGAATCAATCAATATTACTCCTTGGGATATGTATATAATCTATTTCATTCCTTGATAACCTTGTAATGATAGCCTCATACTTTGCAACATTCTCATCCTCCTTTTGATTCAGACTCATAAATTTTATTTCCATATCAGCTAGATAGTCACGAGGAAAGTATTTTACTAAGAAAAGAACTTTAAACTCCCTCAATTCCATATTTTATACATCTTCATCTTCCTTTGTGTTTTGAATTAATTACCATCATTTATCTGTATCTCCCTTGAGGCGATAAACTGCCATGAAAACTTTTTCCCGTTCGCTACTCACGAAAGCATAAAATATTTTCTCTAAGAAACTTATCCATTTCTTAGGTACAAATGGATTTTTAGTCCCATTGAATTTTGGTTGTTATTTCCTCATTAATCGGTCAAACATTTTCCCTCCACGTTGTGGATCAGGGTGCTCTATACGGGTAAGGTTATTATTCATAACCTGTGTGAGTTATCCTAGTACGGTGATAAGATGCTCAGCACCAGTTGAATCACCGGCTCCACTATAATTATCTTGAGTAGGAGGGAAATCCCTATATGGATTACGTGCATTGATACAGTTCTTATTCCTTCAACTAGGAACCATTTCTAAACAATGGCATACACTACTTTAGTTTAGGAATCACAATACATAATTCCAAACATGTAAAAAACTTATCGTAGATTTAACAGTTTATGGACATAATCCATAATCATAAAAATATTTTCTTTGCAGAGGTATATACTCATAAATCCTTCTTAATGGTTTGTAAAGAATATTTGAATTATCCTAATCATATCCCCTGGGAGTGTCGTAACCAAGAGTGCAATAAGGACTGTTGTCATGTACTAGGATACCCCGAGTCAAGCTCGAAACTCCTTGTCAGAGTTTTCACTCCTAAGTAGATCTGTGCCAGAGCCGCGTCTACCTTATCATGTCCAGACAGCGACGTATTGCTTGGAAAATACACAAAATATCTACATTACCAAAATTATAGGAATTTCTTCTATATTAATCCTCAATGTCTATCTTAGGGTAATGTGCTCAAATCAGAGTTTATCTAAATCTAGTTTCCAAGGTTTGTACTAAACTTCCTCTCATACCAACTGTAACGCCCCGACCCCAGTTACCCAGAGTAAATGCATTATTTCATAACATTGGCACAATCCAAGGAATCATGTCCCAAAAGACCGATTAGTATAGTAGCCTTGGAAGTACTTGATACATACATAGGTTTTACATTACATCATGATATAAAAACAACAACAACATTTTTCCCCTTTGAAAATACTTATATCCCTTAGCCTATCCCTACAGGTCAACCATTAAATAATTTTTCGCATCCTAAGAAAAATAAAACTTAGAAAGGGGTGATCTGAGATGCTCAGTAAGGATAACAATATAGCGGAATTTTTTTTAAATAAGAATAAAAATTTAAGACAATGTATAAGACTACAACATAAGCATTTTAAACATAAACTTTAGAATAATATGGAAAATATAAATTGAAAATTGCCATTTACTTATTCACATGGATATTTTACTAGTAGAATAATCCCATTCAATATCAATAGAAAATTTCATAATGATGGAATGCATAATGTTAGGCATCATAACCACATAGTCAAGGCCCCGTGCCAAGACTACAAATAAGATTTTGTCAAGGCCATGTGCCAAGCCACTAGTTTGTCTCATGAGACCTACCGATGCATCGAGGAGCTATAGTGGGCTCCTCCCTTCGAATAATAAGTCCAATGCATACCTCATATGAAAAGGTTAAAAAATAACATAAACATTCGTATTAAAACTAGTATACAAAATATTAATACGTTAACTATAAACCATAAATGGTATAAAAATAACATATCCACAGTCAAACATATCACAAAACCTTAAATAAAATATGGAATATTTGTATCATAAGAAATCAACTTCAAATAAGTATAAAATATATTTAAGGACGTTGACATAGATGAAATGAAATTTATTTGAGAGAATATCCCTTTTTATTTTGAAATCATTTAAAAGTCATGTAATTATAAAATAAAACATTTATTTTGAAAATATACTTATAATATTGTAAGGGAAGCTTCAATGTTTTTATAATGGTGGAGAATAACTACACCCACCGTATAAGTTAAAAAACCTTCTTACCTTAATTATTTGAAAAGGACATAAATTATTTTGTATAGAGAATGACAGAAATATTCCTTTCAAACCATTTTATAAAAAGTCTTACAAGGGTATAAATGAATTTAACACGTAGTCTTCTAAATAGTAAAAATGTATTGAAATACATTTTTATGAAACATGGATGTGGATGATAGAGAGGTCTCAGTAGATACTTACATAAAAACTACCTCAGATAATAAAGATATTATGAAGTTAACCCTTACCTTGTACTTTTCCGTGGTCGAAGGTACGTTAACCTACTGTATAATAGTTAAATAATTTTTATTAAATTATAAAAGAACTACATACATAAATATGATATAATATTTGATCTTTTAATATTTCTTTGTTAATAATATTTTAGTAGTATCATTGTTTCGGGTGTTAACTGATTCACTTTCCGTTATATGTTTTTCTATGTAAGTCATGTTTTTTATGGATAGGATGTATTTGATTCACATAAAAATGATATTATTCTTTTAAATATTATTTTTAATAATTAAATTTCAATTATTCTTGAATGGTTACAATGGGGAATGAATCTAATCGTGTTTGTGGAGACGGTAATCTGTACGTAAGCACGAACGCTACTTCCATTTCATTTTTTATTTTAAAAGGAAAGAAAACCTCAATGATACATAGGTATAATATTATTATAATATAATATAATATTTTATATATGTTACGTGAGTTTATTAACACAATCCTTTATATGTTCCATGAATGGTATGAATGAGTCATATCACATTGAGGGGGCGGTAGTGCACACTTCCTCAAATGAAATTATCGTATATATACAACAATACATGAATAAAGGTATGCTATAAAAGGGAATTGAAAAATATGATAGATAAAATAAATAAAATAAATATTTTATATAATTACAGTTTCATTATAATGTCCACTATAATAGGTGGTAGTAGAAGATTGAACAGTCATCGTTTCGTGAGGCAGTAGTTCGCCGTTCACAGAAACATTATTTTCTATACCAATTAGATGGATGTGTGTGTAAGTGTAGTTAAAATATGTCTCATAAAAACAACCTAGTATATTGAGGATACTGGTGTTGTTATAAAAGAAATAAATAAAGAGAGTTAAGGGGGTTTGATAAGTAAAATAAATGAAAATAACTTAAGAGGAGGTGTTACCTTCAAATCAGGTAACTTCATTTGGTTTGAACCAAAAGGCATCCTTGAAGTCCCTTCAGCCTAAGGTAAGGCCTATAAAACAAAGAGAGTTATGTAGGGAGATTAATTGGTCGTAGGTTGGATGATCCAAGGGGATTTAAAGGTGTTGGAAATGGGTTAGAGGTGAGATATTTTAATAATGGGGGGAGTGGATCTTTAGGAATGTTTGAAAATATTATTTTATTTTATAATTATTTTCGGTTTCTAAAAGTCCAAAACTAATTAAAGGATTAGTTTAGATTACTTGTGTTAGAAATAAAATAATCCAATAAGAATTGGACACGTTTTGGATATTGTTTTAATTTTAATAATCTCATTTGTTTAAATCATTCATTAATGAGGTAAACGGTGCATCATTATTGTGTCATAAATAATTTTATATATTTAATGTATAAAAATTATAAAAAAATAACATGATGTAGGAAATCATTGAATCTTTCACATGAATATGTATATTTGAAAAGATAACTTATATAACCTCTTGTAAAAAATATTTTACTAAAATATATATGTTCATGTCATTTTTGTCTTTATTTTAAATTAATTAATATAAATTGTCATTATCACTCTCAAGTGGATCCATGGGGACCCAAAATTGACCCAATTATGCCCATGGTCGGACATGTATCAACCAATAGGAATAGTACACATGTTAGGGTAATTTAATATTATAGTAATATTAATTTTTACCCTTATTTACCAAATTTACCCCTTTAATCATGGTAAATAAAATATTTACCGAAGTAATTATTCATAATGCCTAAAAAAAATTTACCTATATACTGAATTTGGACCTCCTGATTCCAAATATTGAATCCATTTTTCCAAATTCAAAACAAATAAGTGGCATAAATTAATTTAAAATTAATTCTTGTTATCAAAATAAAAAGCATGTTTTTAAGATATAATAACTATCAAAAGATTGCCACTTGTTTATGTCCAGTTTAAATGTGAAATTATATCCAATGTCCTAAATTATATTAAATGATAAAAATATAATCTAATGATACTTAAAACACATTCAAAATTTTAATATAACACTATACATTATTTCAATTAAAAAACATTTTTTAATTAAAATTCAGTATTTTTAACTATTCATCAAAAATTGAACGTTTTCATAAGAGTAATAAAAAATCACCCTAAGCTTATTTTTATATTCCGAATCCAAAAATGAAGTAAATTTTGAAAAATAAAATTTATACAATTTCAAAAAGTGGGTATAAATATTCATAAATTCTATTCTGATTGGTTGTGGTGTGTTAGAATCTTGAAGTTGTGTACAACGCAAGCTATTACATTATTCAACGGGAAACATACCATGGAATCTTGGGGTGTTACACTTTGGATTACATATTGAAACTTATTTGGATTATATTAGAAGAATAAAAGAAGATATAATACTTGGATAGGGACAAAATTAATTTATTTGGGTGGGTATTGGTTGAACTAACACAAGTGGTGTGAAGAAGAGAAGAGAGGTGGTGTCCTTTTTTAAGTGAGGGGAGGTGAACTCTTGTAATTAATCAAAATTTGAAATTAATATAAGGTCTTATTTATGGTCAAGTGAAACCAAGGAACCCCCAATTCATATATATTATGTGATATGTTCAAAATTAACTCAACCAATATTATTTATAATTATTTATAGATATTGAAATATTTTTCATCAAGGTAAAACCATCTTTAAAACCAATATAACAGTAACCGTGATGACGCAAATATTTACCATAATAACTTAATTATAAACCATGAAAATAAAAACCAGACTTCTATTTTTTCGATAATTGATGATTATAAATTTTGAATACATTTTATAAGATTCAAAATATATAGGTGGCCTTAATTACATGTAATATATGTATATAAAACACATGAAAAAATGTTTTTAAGAAAATAACCAATTTAAACATTAACATATTTTCACCTAAAAATCATGTTAGAAGTTGATTTAGTTGGTTTTGTTGGATAAATAGTAAAAATTTAGTGTTTTATGTTTTTAGATCAAGGATAACTGACTGTCACTATCACACCGTGACCATTAATTCATTTTTATTTATTTAATTCTTCGACCCAGGTTCTCTTGCCAAGGTCAGAGCTGGGTCCTAGTTTAATTTTGATGACGTTTAATGTTTTCAGTAGGTTTAGGACCCTAGTGTGGTCACCACATGGTTGGCGGTAACCACGCAGCCGGCCCAGGTTTCATTAAATTTCTCATTATTTTATTATTATTATGTCTATTTTTTTTAAGAAAAATGATTAAAAATATAATTAAAATTATTATTATTGTATTAAACGTATTATTATTATTTCCTTATCTTCATTGGTATTTTTATTATTTTTTGAAATAATTGTTATTTTTATTGTTGTTAATTATATTATCATTATCCTTATCATTTTTATTGTCATTAATTTTATTTGGGTATTATTATTATTATTATTATTATTATTATATAATGATAAAAAATACCCTACCCCTAATCACCTGGCGGAGCCCCCTTCCCCCCTCTACATTCCTGTTCGCGCACCAGGACTAGTGAGCCCCCATCCCCGCTTTCCCTGTAAGACCCCAAGCATCCACGGTACGTTTCCCTTTGAATAATGCAATGGCGTGCATTGTACGTAACTTCGAGATTCTAACACACCACAACCAATCAAACTAGCCATTATGAACAGTAATACCTACTTTTTGAAATTTGATAAATTTTATCTTTCGAAATGGACTTAATTTTTGGATTCGTAATATCGAAATCAGCTTAGGGTGAAATTTTGGTACTTTTCGGATAACTTTCATATTTTGATGAATAGTGAAAATTACTAAATTTTAATTAAAAACAACTTTTTTAATTAAAATAATTAATAGTGATAAATTATTAATTTGAGTGGTTTTAAAGTATATTTAGAATATATCTTTACCATTTAATACAATTTTGGTTATTGGATGTAATTTCACATTTAAACAAGACATAAACAAGTGTCAATCTTTTGATATTTATTATCTCTAAAAACACGCTATTTGTTTTGATGACGGGAATTAATTTTTAAATTAATTAATGAAAATGATTTGTTTTGAATTTGGTAAAATAGAAATCATTTTTGAATTCATAATATCAAATATATCTTAGGCCTAATTTTTGGTATTTTTCTGGAAACTTTCATTTTTTGATGAATAGTGAAACCACTAAGTGGTAGTTAAAAAACTGAATTTTTCATAAAACATAATTTTCCCGCTTGTGTGAGTGGAATTTTGAAACTCTGAGAGACACAGGTAATATCAAGGAGTAAAATTTGGTTCAATGAGATGAAAATAATTTTTGGCGAATAGTAACTTTCTACTTTTATTTACCACGGTTAAAAGTAAATAGTGTAATTAAGGGTAAAAATGATATTAATATTACCATAAAACATGTCCTAATTCTATTGGAGAAGTTTATATCGACCAAAAACAACCTTAGGAGAAAAATATTATCATTTAGGTCCACTTTTATTAGATTAGGACATTTATTATTATTTAATTCAATGAAGAGTTAAAAGAGTAAAAATCAAAGTTTACTTACTAAAACATTTTTAATATAGAGTTATAAATAATATAAATTATATTTTAAATATTCATTAGAAATCTAAAAATATTCCTACATAATGGTTTTTATTTATAATTTTTAAACATTAAATAATCTAATTTATTTATGACACAATGGTGATGCAGTAATTACCTAATTAATGAAATATTAAAATAATTGATATTATAAATATCAAAATAAATGTAATTTGAGACTTTTTATGAATTCCACTATTTTTATAGGTTAATATGAAATATTATTATTGGTTATATAAATTGTTTTCGAAGTAATAATGCTGTTATGAATTTATCAAAAACAAAATACCCAATAGTGTCAAAATTGATATAAAAGAGTTTTTAAAACAACTATTATATTATGAATTTAAATTCAATTCCTAAAAATCTATGGTTCGGCCAAGATACTTATATCATGATAGGGGTATCATTAATGGACCACTTGGGGGTTTCATGGATTTATATAGAAAGTTTATTAACCATATAATATAAAAATACAAAGAGACATTGTAAAAGTGAAACTAATTAACTAAGAATTAATACTTAAAGATAAGGTTAATATAATGACCCAAACCTGTCTAAATTATATTGGTTGAGTGTTTTTCGACCCATACCCACTTTAACCTGAAAATAATATACTTTGGATCCATTAAAAACTGGATATAAATTTATTATAAAATAATATTTTTAGCTTTTCCAAAGGTGCCATTCACCCCTCTTATAAAAGAGAGCTCCCCCTTCTCACTAATTCACACATTAAAAGCCTTTTGGTTCGGCCAAAACCTGCCAAAATACTCTCTCAACTTCCCTCACTAAAACTTAGAGGCATTAGTTTGATCAAAAATCCAACCTATGGAGCCCTTTTGATCAAATCAAAAGGAAGAACCCGAAGAAGAGGTAATGTTTTCACCACCCTCTTTCAAGTTACTTTCTTCTTCAACTTCTTCTTTCTTTGTTATTTCTATTATAAAATAACAAATCCAGTATATTATATATAATGTGATGTTTTTATAAATATGGTACAACCATATTCAGTATTCTATCCATCCTTTGAATGGCATGTCACCATACGTGTGTACGTACGGCTTACCGTCTCCACGTCGTGGTGTAATTGTCATTAAATAAATTGTTATTAGGATGGGTATAATAATGATGTGTAATTCATGAAAATAATAAATATAACATGATAATTATTCTGTCTATATTACATACCATCCAATTATATATTATGTTAACATCAAAAGAATGATATTGTCGATCGTGCGTACGTACGGACTACCGTCTCCACGAACGCGATGAGATTCATTCTCCATCGTATCCATTCAAGTATAATTCTCATTTTATGATTAAAAATAATGTTTAAGGACTTGATTTAATTCTGGATATGAATAAGATACAACCTATACATAACAAATAGGGCTTACGTAACAAAGAATATAAAGGAAAACACGTATGTAAACACCCGAAATGACGATAATACTAAGATATTATTAACAAATCAATGTTAAAAGATCATATATGATATCATATTAATGTAAATGATTCTTTTATAATTCAATAACAATTATTTCACCCTTATACAGGAGGTTAACCTACCTTCGACCAAGGAAAAAGTACAAAGTAAGGGGTTTCTTATCTCACTTTTAATTCCGTGAGAATTCCATTGTTCACCACTTATTTAGTACATATGGTGTGTGTACTGCCCATGTTTGTATTCATTGTGTAAAATAATTTAATTCATGTATATTTAAATCATAATTGTACGATCCTTCTTTCATGGGTGTATGTTTTTTATGTTGCCAAATCAATAAGGGAATTTGAAATTTCAATTTCCACTCATTCGGCTTTACGCATACTTCATTGATTATTTTACTCCAAGATTATGTATGGAATCACTATTAATTTGATTATGTCATAATTTACACTCCCCTTTCTATGGATATACTTTTTATACACATAATCACTCCATTTATAAATTCTCAAGTCATCGGTATGAACTTGATAAGAGTAATTTTTACTCAATCTCGATTTGTTGAGACAAACATCCAATTCAACGGTGTTGTTTTTACAAGAATATATATGAATGTTCTTTGATTGTTTTACACTGAATACCCAATCATATTTAGTGTATTTATATTTTTCAAACATATTTATGTCTTTGATTTATCCTTAACCTAAGGATATGCCCTTTATGAGAGATGTCATCTTAATTTACATTCCATTGAGACTTCTTTGTAGTTATACACAAAATCACTTTTATGTGGTGTATATAATGTACTTTGAAATAGTATATCATGAATCCCTTTATTCTCATTATATTACAATGTTTTGATTACATAAATTATTTTTATTCAAGTGTCTCTCTTTTGGTTAGAAACTCTAACTAAAATAGCATTTTTAAATGTTTTAAAGACTTATTCTTCTAAATCTTGCTCATTAATGTCCATGTTTTAAAAATGGTTTTAAGGATTTATTTATATGGACATTAAAGTTTTAAAATTAAAACTCCTTTTAAAAGCTTCAAAGTGGTATGTGACACTTTGATTCAAAAATCTATTTTTAAATGGCTTTTGACAAATAGTGTGACCTTTAAATGTTTTCAAGAAAAGGGGGATATTTCTCTCAAATAGTTTTGATGGTTATTTTCATCTATGTCAATATCATTCTTTATTATCGATTGAGGTTTATATTATACAATACAATCTTCCATATTGTATCTAATGGGTTATGTTTGACTATGGATGTGCTATTTTTATACCATTCATGGTTTGTGGTTAAATTATTGACATTTTGTATGCTAGTTTTAATACGAATGTTTATGTTATGTTTAAACCTGTTCATATGAGTAATGCATTGGACTTAGTAAGTGACGGGTGGAGCCTACTATAGATTCTTGATGCATCGGTTGGTCTCATGAGACAAACTGGTGTCTTGGCACAAGGCCTTGACAAAATCTTATTTGTAGTCTTGGCACTAGGTCTTGTCTATGTGGTTATGATAGTATGAAATTATGCATTCCATCATTATGAAAGTGGTTATTAATATTTTCATGTGATTATTCGACTAGTAGAATATCCATGTGAATAAGTAAATGTAATTATTTCATTTTATCCTTGGCATATTATGCTGACGTTCAAGTTTAAAAGGCATTTGTTTTAGTTATACATTGCCTTAAATTTTTATGTTTATTTATGAAACTTTCCTCTATATTGTTATCCTTACTGAGCATCTGATCTCACCCCTTTCAATGTTTTATTTTCCCTAGGATGTGAAGAAGTATTTTATGAATGACCTGAAGGGATAGTATGAGGGGATATGAAGACAACATGTTGTTGTAGTTTTTTACTTATTGATGTAATGTAAACTTTATGAATATATCTAGTGTTTCCAAGGATACTAAACTAATCGGTATTTCTAGACTTGATCTTTCTTGTGATCATGCAAATGTTATGTAATAATGCACCGACTCTGGGTATCTATGGTCGGGGCATTATAGTTGGTATCAGAGAAAGTTTAGTACAAACCTTGGAAGCTAGATTTAGATAAACTATGATTAGAGCACGTAGACCTAAGATGAACTTTGAGGATTAGTATAGAAGAATTTCCTAGAATTTTGGTATTGTAGAGATTTTGTGAGCTTTTCGAGCAATACATCCCTGTCTGGATACGAGCAGGTAGAGGCGGCTCTGGCACCGATGTACCAAGGGGTAAAACCCTAAAACACTGCTTTGAGCTAGACTCGAATGGGAACGGGTACACGACAACGGGCCTTGCTGCACTCTTGGTTACGACACTCCTGGTGGATTTTCTTAGGATAATTTACATTTTCTTTACAAACCAATTTGAAGTATTATATATATAAGATGAGAGTAAATGACCTTGGTTAATCCTAATGTGTTTCAAATTTAGAATATGGTGACATGTTAATCTCTAAATGATTTTATGACTACTGTTACTCACACAATGCTTTCTGGTTTTAGTCAATTGATGGATTCCAAGGAAGTCATAGGGACTTTGAGAATGATGTAAAAGGTGGGAAAGATGGTGGAAATGAGCAACAAAATGGAATGTTGATAGGTGTAAAAGATATCCTCTTTATGCCAAATCAATTTTCTAAAAATATGATCAACAATATATATATTAAACAATTCCCGGACACAACAAAGAAGAGAAAGGTGATGAATGATAAGAGCTCCAGTAGTGGAGACCATGGAGAAAGGAATCCTAAATTTCCATCATGCAGGAAATGTGTAAGGAGACACCCAGGAAAGTGTCTCAATGGGACAAATAAATTCTTTACGTGCGGGAAGGAAGGACATAAAGTGAAGAATTGCCAAAGAAAAATGAAGAGTACTATGGAAGAAAATAAAAATGGTCCCAATAATCCATTTACAGTCATTTTCCATAAATGCAGGGGACCTGGCCATTACCCGAGCGAATTCCCTATTGTATAGGATATTTTCGTGGTCAAACAAGAAGCTATGTGGAAATAAATGGTTTGAGAAATGTTTAAAAAGAATTAGTGCTCCTTGTTGATCGGTTTACTTTGGAATAATTTTCTCTTGTATTTGTAACCCTGCAGTTTTCCATGTGAGAATGATATTTGAGGAATAATTATATTTTCTCTTGTGGATATATTTATGAATAACCATTTGGTTTTATATGATCAATGGGTTTGAGGCAATTATAAGTTATTATAATTTGGGATGAAAATGCAAGGTATGAGATAAAATTTGTGGTTAAAATATGTTATGGTTATTTTGAGGAATTTATCTAATTTTGGTAATGTTATAAAATATAGTTTTTGAAAAAGGACAACACGCAGACCATGTGACAACCCGTCGCGTCGGACAAAGCTGTAGGAATTGAACCCACAACCAAAGTGCAATTAGGATTTATCACTTACCACTAGACTACGTGAAGTCCCCGGTTAGTGTGACTACTATTTAAGTGAAATGTTTTTATTGATCAATAATAATTTGATTTGGGATCTTATGTCTTATCAAATGAATACCCTTAGTGTAGGAAAATGATTTGGTGATTAAGTGATAAATGTTATTTTGGAAGATGTTCTCTTTGTTGTGAACACTATATGCCCAAGGAAAATAGAATATTATGGGATTTCATTTGAGGAGTAATGGTGGATTTTTATCTATGTTTTTATTGTGGATTTATAGTGATTTGGGTTATTTATGGAAATTATTAGGTTAATTAGTTTTAAGTATGTGACCTTAAGAGTAATTAATGTCATTTGGAGATACAATTTAACATGGAAGACTAAATTCTTATAAGTTTTGGGTTTCAATATTAGTTTGGATTATATTGAAGTATTTTAAGTACAATTGATTATTGAATGGTATTTATTTAAGTTTGGGGTATTGATGGTTTAATTTTAGAAATTAAGATTAGTGTTTTTTTCTCTAATGGAATATCCATTTGGGGGATCATCAAATATTATACTAACCATTTTGGTTTTGATTAATCTCTAAAGACAAGGTAAATATATAGTTTATCCTGTGTGGATCATGTATTTTTATAGAAGTTTATTCTAGCTCTTCCATTGTGACCAAGTCTTCTTGAATACTCATTTTTCAAAAAAATGAGTTAGTGGTAAAATTTAATTAAAGAAAGAAACTCTAATTAAAAAGTAAGTATATCTCTTTATGTTCTTAGTAAATATCATAAATGAATTCCTCGTCCTTATGTAATGTAACTTAAAACAAAAAATGTTGCTCATTTACTTTTCCTACTGGGAGACTAATGACCATTTGTCCCAACACAAGTTTGTGATTTTCTTATTGTTAACTTTCTCCTGATCATGTTTTCTATCCCTCTCCATCAGAACGTAACACTTAGTTTATCTTCCATATCCATGTTTTCCTACATGGAATCCTAGTATGGGTTATCTTGGGTGACCTTTATACCTCTCTTCCTTTCTTTTAAAGTGATAGTTTTATTGAATCTTTTTCCGATGTGGGACTTTCCATTATATTCTCAAGCCCAATTTTAAAAAATTGAGAGGACGCAATTTATATAAGGAGGGGAGAATTTAACACCCCAAGCTTCCATGGTACATTTCCCTTTTAATAATGCAATGGCGTGCATTGTACGCAACTTTGAGATTCTAACACACCACAACCAGTCAAACTAGCCATTATGAACAGTTTTACCTACTTTTTGAAATTTTATAAATTTTATCCTTTGAAATGGGCTTAATTTTTGGATTCTTAATATCTAAATTAGCTTAGGGTGAAATTTTGGTACTTTTCGGATAACTTTCATATTTTGATGAATACTGAAAATTACTAAATTTTAATTAAAAACAACTTTTTTAATCAAAATAATTAATAGTGATAAATTATTAATTTTAGTGGTTTTAAAGTATATTTAGAATATATTTTTACCATTTAATACAATGTTGGTCAGTGTATGTAATTTCACATTTAAACCAGACATAAACAAGTGTCAATCATTTGATAGTTGTTATCTCTTAAAAACACGCTATTTGTTTTGACGACGGGAATTAATTTTTAAATTAATTAATGCAACTAATTTGTTTTGAATTTGGTAAAATAGACATCATTTTTGAATTCATAATATCAAATATAGCTTAGGCCTAATTTTTTTTCTTTTTCTGGAAACATTCATTTTTTGATGAATCTGTGAGTGGAATTTCGAAAAGCCGAGAGACACGGTTAATATCAAGGAGTAAAATATGGTTCAATGAGATGAAAATAATTTTTTGTGAATAGTAACTTTCTAATTTTATTTACCACGGTTAAAAGTAAATATGGTAATTAAGGGTAAAATGATATTAATATTACCATAACACATGTCCTAATTCTATTGGACAATTGTATCTCGACCGAAAACAACCTTAGGATTAAAATATTATCATTTAGGTCCACTTGTATTAGATTAGGACATTTATTATTATTTAATTCAAAGAAGAGTAAAAAGAGTTAAAATCAATGTTTACTTACTAAAAAATTTTTAATATAGGGTTATACATAAGATAAATTCGATTTTTAATATTCATTAAAAATATAAAAAGATTTCCTACATAATGGTATTTTATTTATAATTTTTAGACATTAAATAATTTAATTTATTTATGACACAATGGTGATACAGGAATTACCTAATTAATGAAATATTAAAATAATTGATATTATAAATATAAATATAAATGTAATTTGAGTCTTTTTATGAATTCCACTAATTTTATAGGTTAATATGACATATTATGATTGATTATATAAATTGTTTTCGAAATAATAATTCTGTTATGAATTTATCAAAAACCAAATACCCAATAGTGTCAAAATTGACATAAAAGAGTTTTTAAAACAAATATTGTATTATTAATTTATATTCAATTTCTAAAAATCTAAGGTTCGGAAAAGAGACTTATATAATGATAGGTGTATCATTAATGGACCACGTGGGGTCTCTTGGATGTATATAGTAAGTTTATTAACCATATAATATAAAAATACAAAGAGACATTGTAAAAGTGAAACTAATTAACTAAGAGTTAATACTTAAAGATAAGGTTAATATAATGACCCAAAACTGTATAAATTATATTGGTTGAGTGGTTTTTGATCCATCCCCACTTTAACCTTTAAATAATCTACTTTGAATCCATTAGAAACCGAATATGAATTTATTATAAAATAATATGTTTAGCTTTTCCAAAGGTTCCCCTCACCCCTCTTATAAAAGGGAACTCCCCCTTCTCACAAAGTCACACATTCAAAGCCTTTTGGTTCGGCGAAACCCTGACCAAATACTCTCTAAACTTCCCTCCCTACAACCTAGAGGCCTTAGTTTGATCAAAAATCCAACCTAAGGAGCCCTTTTGATCAAATCAAAAGGAAGAACCCGAAGAAGAGGTAATGTTTTCACCACCCTCTTTCAAGTTCTTTTCTTCTTCAACTTCTTCTTTCTTTGTTATTTCTATTCTAAAATAATAACTCCAGTATATTCTATATATTTCGATGTTATTATAAATATGGTACAACCATATTCAGTATTCTATCCATCTTTTGAATGGCATGTCACCATACGTGCATACGTACAACTTACCGTCTCCACGTCGTGGTGTAATTTTCATTCAATAAATTAGTATTTGGATGGGTATAATAATGATGTGTAATTCATGTAAATAATAAATATAACATGATAATTATTCTTTCTGTATGATATACCATCCAATTATATATTATGTTAACATCAAAAGAATGATATTGTCGCTCGTGCGTACGTACGGACTACCGTCTCCACGAACGCGATGAGATTCATTCTCCATCGTATCCATTCAAGTATAATTCTCATTTGATGATTAAAAATAATGTTCAAGGACTTGATATAATTCTGGATATGAATAAGATACAACCTATCCATAACAAACACGGCTTATGTAACAAAGAATATAAAGGAAAACGAGTAAGTTAACACCCGAAATGACGATAATAATAAGATATTATTAACAAATAAATGTTAAAAGGTCATATATGATATCATATTAATGTAAATGATTCTTGTATAATTAAATAAAAATTATTTCACCATTATACAGGAGGTTAACCTACCGTCGACCAAGGAAATAGTACAAAGTAAGGGGTTTCTTATCTCACTTTTAATTCCGCGAGAATTCCATTGTTCACCACTTATTTAGTACATATGGTGTGTGTACTAACCATGTTTGTATTCATTGTGTAATATATGTTAATTCATGTATATTTAAATCATCATTTTATGATCCTTCTTTCATGGGTGTATGTTTTGTATGTTAGCAAATCAATAATGGAATTTGAAATTTCAATTTCCACTCATTCGGCTTTACGCATACTTCATTGATTATTTTACTCCACGATTATGTGTGGAATCACTATTCATTTTATTATGTCATAATTTACACTCCCCTTTATGTGGATATACTTTTTATACACATAATCACTCTATTTATAAATTCTAAAGTCAACGGTATAACTTGATAAGAGTAATTTTTACACAATCTCTATTTGTTGAGATAAACATTCAATTCAATGGTGTTGTTTTTACAAGAATATGTGTGAATATCCTTTGATTGTTTTACACTGAATATCCAATCATATTTAGTGTATTTATATTTACCACACATAATTATGTCGTTGATTTATCCTTAACTTAAGGATACGCCCTTTATGAGGAATTTCATCACAATTTACATTCCTTTGAGACTTCTTTGTTGTTATACACCAAATCACTTTTATGTGGTGTATATAATGTATATTGAAATAGTATATCATGAATCCCTTTATTCTCATGATATTACAACGTTTTTATAACCTCAATTATTTGAATTCAAGTTTCTCTATTTTGGTTAGAAACTATAACTAAAATAGCATTTTTAAATGTTTTAAAGACGTATTATTCTAAATCTTGCTCATTAATGTCCATGTTTTAAAAATGGTTTTAAGGATTTATTTATATGGACATTAAATTTTTAAAATTAAAACTACTTTTAAAATTTCCAAAGTGGTATGGGACAGTTTGATTCAAAAATTTATTTTTAAATGGATTTTGACAAATAGTGTGACTTTTAAATGTTTTCAAGAAAACGGGGATATTTCACTCAAATAGTTTTGATAGTTATTTCCATCTATGTCAATATCATTCTTTATTATCGATTGAGTTTAATATGATACAATACAATCTTCCATATTGTATAGAATGGGTTGTGTTTGACTGTGGATGTGCTATTTTTATACCATTCATGGTTTGTGGTTAAAGTATTGACATTTCATATGCTAGTTTTAATACGAATGCTTATGTTATGTTTAAACCTGTTCATATAAGGAATGCATTGGACTTAGTAAGTGACGGGTGGAGCCCACTATAGCTCCTCGATGCATCGGTAGGTCTCATGAGACAAACTAGTGTCTTGGCACAAGGATTTGACAAAATCTTATTTGTAGTCTTGGCACGAGGCCTTGGCTATGTGGTTATGATAGTCTAGAATTATGCATTCCGTCATTATGAAAGTGGTTATTAATATTTTCATGTGGTTATTCGACTAGTAGAATATCCATGTGAATAAGTAAATGGCATTATTTCATTTTCTCCTTGTCATATTATGCTGAAGTTCAAGTTTAAAAGGCTTTTTTTTAGTTATACATTGCCTTAAATTTTTATGTTTATTTATGAAAGTTTCCTCTATATTGTTATCCTTACTGAGCATCTGATCTCACCCCTTTCAATGTTTTATTTTTCCTAGGATGTGAAAAGTATTTTATGAATGACCTGCAAGGATAGTATGAGGGGATATGAAGACAATATTTTGTTGTAGTTTTTTACATATTGATGTAATGTAAACTTTATGAATATATCTAGTGTTTCCAAGGCTACTAAACTAATCGGTCTTTTGAGACTTGATCTTTCTTGTGATCATGCTAATGTTATGTAATAATGCACTGACTCTGGGTATCTAGGGTTGGGGAATTACATTCCCCTTCCACACCACACCTCCTCCCTCCCTACATGCCCCTCCACACTCGCACGGAACCCCACAACTTCCCTTCGTAGTGCCGATCCAGCCCAAGCCCTCGCTGCTCCCGCTCTAGCCCATTGCCTCGTCGCACTGCTGCCGACCAGCTCTAGCTCTGCGTTTGCCTCACCCTCATGCACCCGTTTCCTCTAGCCCTCTTCGCACCCACTTCCTCTGGCCCTCTTCATCTCCCTTGTCCCTTTGTGTGCAACCGCCTAGGCTGGAAACCTCCCAAACCCCTCACCCGCAGTTCCCCATTCCCCAGACTGATGCCTCCCTCGTAGGTTCGCGCCTGCGATCCTACCTATCACCATTGTTGGACCCTCGGTCATCGCTTATCCGCAGATACCAGCTAGGACCCCTTGGACCCCAGTGTCCTGCTCTAGGTCGCCTACACCTTGCCCCCTCGCCAGCACCAGCCACACCCTGCCGCGGTCCAGTGCTCGGCCGAACTTTTGGCTTCCTCCCGAAGCCCCGCCTCCTTCTGGTATCTCTTCCACCCGCCGACCTCATGCTATGCCTCAGGCTAGCAGACCCTGCACTCCCTACCCAAGGCCTTCCCCTTCCAACCCGTCTCATGCCCTCCGACCGGCAGCACGCCCTTCCCGGCCACACGCACTCCTACCGAGGACCTTTCCAGCGCCTCGCAGCTCCTCACCATCCTTCTGAGGTGAAACGGCCAGCTCCGTTGGCTCCCATTCCATCTTCGCTCGCTCGGCCATCCTTTAGCACAGTCGCCTTTGGGGAGGCTGCGGTGTGAATGAGGTTTCACATCGGCTTCGTTATGTCCAGCCGCATGGAAGGTTTGATCCTTTGCAATGACTCTCAAATTTAAGGAATCATTTTGATTACTTGAATTATTATTTGTTTTAAATTCATTGGTATTAATAATATTTTTTTATTTCTTGAATAATTGTTCTGGGTGATATTATTTTGTCATGGTAGGATAATTTTTTTGGATAATTATTATTTTTACCAGCTTAATTGATTTGATATGTTTTGTGATTTATTTGTTTGGTGCGAAGTTCAGTTTTTTTTAAATGATCATAGTTTTCATTTTATATTTGGTAGCATGTTCATGTGAATTTAAGGTGTGTTTTGTTGAAAAATAGTTTTATGATGTTTAATATATTTTCATGAATATGTGTATTTATTTTTTCCAACTATGTAAGTCATGCATTTTCTATCATGGTATGTTGTGTGTGTGAATTTGATCAAAAAACGTGTCTTTGGAGGATTTTTGGGTGTGTAGGTTGTGGGTTACTTTTTGGAAATCATTTTAAAAGTTTTAAAGTTGTTTATAAAATAGTACAAATGATGTGAGTTATTTTTTTGAAGACGTTCGAGGTAGTTTTTTTGTGCTGTTTTTTTGTTTGGATTGTTTTATGTCCGTGTTTATGTATTTTAGTTATCTTTGGGGTTGTAGTGTGTTGGTAAGGTTTTTCCCTGGTCCTGCGTTTGTCATCTTGAGCGCCCATGTGAGGCGTGTCGCGTCATCGTGATTATTTTTCGAGTTAAGGTAGGTCCCCCATAACACTCTCCTTTAAATTTAGAATTAATTAATTGCTTGATATTTTATTAATTTTATTAAATGGGAAAAAATATAATATAATTAATTTTCAAATGATTATTTAGTGTAAAAAGATCCATTTATTTTATACACAACACTAGAAATATTTTCTTGATTAACGGACACCCAATAGTGAAAGAATTCTCATTTTTCCTTTAAACATAATTCACAGAATTTCAAATGTAGTTCTGGTTTATTGATAAATGATTTATTTTGAAGCATGAACAAGTGTTTTGGTTCTCTTGAGAAATGAGGATTTTCTTTAAAATTGGCGAAGGCTCATTTGGAACTTTAATAAAATAATTTATTTTAGAAAAATCTCTTTGTTGTGACTCAGGGGTGATCTTTAGTGTATGTTGACTTCATGAGTTTTGTGTGATGTTTTTTTCTATTTGACTGAGTTTGTTGACTCACCCCTTTCATTTTTATTACACGTGTTGACATGGGAACCGGTCATAATGAGTGAATTTTCGGAGAACGATTTCTGCAGTAGTTTAGATTATGCACTGGCTAGTGGCCCTTAGTATGGATTATACTCTACTAGGGGATTGGGCCCCTCGGTTAGGCTAGGTATGGCGATACCAAGCATTTGGGATTTATGACTCTGTCGAGAGTAGTCATGCCTTCAGGATGAGTCACATGTATGGTACATTCTAGATAGTTCAAGAGATCCTTGGTTCGACCCATGTTTTCTTTAGTGTTTATTTGTATGTGGCGGACGATTGAGAGGTCTAGTTCCATTGCTGGCCCAGTGTGGTACTTTTTCCATTTCCCTTAGTATGTGTTGTGTGTTGTGTGTGGTTTTCATTTTGACTAACAACGAAAATTTGGATTTCTAAAATTATTCTCAAAAAAATGTTCTTAAATGAAATGCACCTGTTCCATTCAATCATTAAACTTTTTTTTTCATTTAAAAAGGGTAAAGTACTGTTACTAGTTTTAGAAATGAAAGTGTATGTGTCAAAACCCATATTTAATATAATTTAGTTCAAACCTAGAATTAATAAATTCTTTATTTAAAGGTAGTGCATTGGGAATTGTTTGTTGGGAACACCTACTGCGTTTTAATACTCACACCTATAGTGTCTTCCAATTTTTAGTTTTGTTTCATGTTTGACTTGAGCTTGCTCGTTGTGGGCGAGAGTTCATTGTGGACTGGTGAGCAACTCTCAGAGTTGTGAGGAGTTTTGGTCATGTTCAAGTTAGTTTTTTGTTGTTGATCTGTAACACCCCGACCCTAGTTACTCAGAGTCGGTGCATTATTACATAACATTGGCATGATCACAAGAAAGATCAAATCTCGAAAGACCGATTGGTTAAGTATCCTTGGAAACACTAGATATATTCAAAAGTTTTACATTACATCATAAAGTAAAAAACTACTACGACAACATAATGTCTCCATAGTCCACACTATTATCCCCTCATAATATCCCTGTAGGTCATTCATAATTTACTTCTTCACTTCATGGGAAAAATAAAACATAGAAAAGGGGTGAGCTCAAATGCCCAGTAAGGATAACAATATAGCGGAAACTTTCATAAATAAGAATAAACATTTAAGGCAATGTATAACTAAAACAAAAGCCTTTCAAACTTGAAATTTCAACATAGTATGGCATAAATAAAATGAAATAATTCCATTTACTTAATCACATAGATATTCTACTAATCGAATAATCACATGAAAAATCAATAACAACTTTCATAATGATGGAATGCATAATGCTGAACTTTAATTTCTTTTTCAAGGCCTCGTCCCAAGACCTTGGGGCTAACTGTAACCGGAACCCAACCTGGAGTGCCTCTAATAACCGGACACCAACCCGGAGTGCCTCTAATAACCGGACACCAACCCGGAGTTCCTCTAATAACCGGAGAACAAACCGGAGTTCCTCTAATAACCGGAGACCAAACCGGTGTTCCTCTAATAACCGGAGACCAAACCGGAGGGCTTACTTTTACCGGTCCCCAACCCGGAACATACTTGTCTAACACATTCATCTGAATGAAAGGTTGAAATATAACATAAACATTTGGATTACAAATAACTTATGAAATGTCAATACTCTAAACAAAAACCATGAGTGACTTAAGAATAACTTATCCATAATCAAAAATATCGCAAAACCTTCAATAAAATATGGATGTTTTGTATCATAATAAATCAACTCCAAATAAGCTTAAAATCCATCATAGGATGTTGACAGAGATGAAATAAAGACTATTTTTGAAAAATATCTCTTTCTATTTTGAAATCATTTAAGAGTCTTATATTTATGAAATAAAACATTGTTTTTTGAAAATATTCTTATTATCTTGTAAGGGAAGCTTTGACGATTTTATAACGGCAGAAAATAGTCGCACCCGCCGTATAAGTTAAAAAAAACATTCTTACCTTAATTTTGCCGAAAAGGTTAAAAAGCACCTTGTTTGGAAAACGATGGAAAGATTCCTTTACAAACCTCTTATAAAAAGTCAAACAAGGGTATAAATGACTTTAACCCATATTCTAGTAAATGGTAAAAATGTTTTGAAATACATTTTTAAGAAACATGGATGTGGATGATAAAGAGATCCCAGTAGATTATTACGTATAAACAGTCTCGGATAATGAAGAGATTGTGAAATAACCCTTACCAATTTGGTAACTTATGAAACATACAACCCATTAAAGAGGTATCATACAATGAATATGTAAATACACATAAATTAAAGTGTATTAAAAAAAGAATATAATTATGGGCAGTACATACACCACACAAAAGGTGATGGTGGCAATATGGCATGAATCTCACGGGAATAAGGAGTGAGATGAAAACCCCTTACCTTGTACTTTTCCTTGGTTGGGGTAGGTTAACCTCCTCTTCTTCGGGTTCTTCATTTTGATTTCATCAAAAGGGCTCCTTAGGTTGGCTTTCTGATCAAACTAAGGCCTCTAGGTTGTAGTGAGGGAAGTTGGGAGAGTATTTGGGCAGAGTTTTGACGAACCAAAAGGCTTGGAAGGTGTGAAGAAATGATAAGTAGGAGTGCCCTTTTATACGAGGGGTGAGGGGCACCTTTGGAAAATCTAGTGATATTAGTTTATAATAAATTCATATTCGGTTTCCAATGGCTCCAAAGTTGAATATTCAAAGGTTAAGGTGGGGATGGGTCGAAAAAAACTCAACCAATATAATTTAGACAGGTTTGGGTACTTATATTAACCTTATCTTTAAGTATTAACTCTAAGTTAATTAGTTTCACTTTTACAATGTCTCTTTGTATTTTTATATAATATGGTTAATAAACTTACTACATACATCCAAGAGACACCCAAGTGGTCCATTAATGATGAACCTATCATGATATAAGTCTCTTGGCCGAACCTTATATTTTTAGGAATTTAATATCAATTAATAATATAATATTTTTTTAAGACCTCTTTTATGTCAATTTCGACACTATTCAATAGTTGATTTTTTTGAAACTCATAACAGATTGACTACTTCGAAAAAAGTAAATTAAATCAGTACTAATATATCATATTATCCTAGAAAATTAGTTTAATTCATTAAAAGTTACATATTATATTTATTTGGGTATTTATAATATTAATTAATTTTATTTTTCACTATTTTAGTAATTACTGCATTATCATTGTGTCATAAATAAAATAAATTATTTAATGTCTAAAAATTATAAATAAAATATAATTATGTAGGAAATCGTCTTAGCTTTCTAATTAATATTTATAATCTAAAATCCAACATATATAACCCTATGTAATAATTGTTTTTCTAAAATATATATTCTTGTGCCATTTTTGTATTCATTTTAACTTAATTAAAATAAAGTGTCCCTATCACCTACAAGTGGCACCATGGGGTCCCCAAATCGCCCAAAGATGACTATGGTCGAACATGTATCAACCAATAAGGCTAGGACACGTTTTAGGGTAATTTAGTATTATTATAATATTATTTTTTAACCCTTATTTACCAGATTTACCCTTAACCATGGTAAATAAAATATTTACCACAGTAATTATTCAAAATGACTAAAAATAAAAGTTACCTATTTACAAAATTTGGACAACCTAATTCCTAATATTGAATACATTTTTCTAAATTCAAAACAAAGAAGTGGCATAAATTAATTTAAAATTAATTCCCGCTGTCAAAACAAAAAGCGTGTTTTTAAGAGATAATAACTATCTAAATATTGACACTTGTTTATGTTCGGTTTAATTGTAAAATTATGTCCAATGACCAACATTATATTAAATGGTAAAAATATATTCTAAATATAATTTAAAACCACTCAAATTCATAATTTATCACTATTAATTATTTTGATTAAAAAAGTTGTTTTTAATTAAAATTTAGTAATTTTCACTATTCATCAAAATATGAAATTTATCCGAAAAGTACCAAAATTTCACCTTAGGGTAAATTCAACACTACGAATCCAAATATGAAGTCAATTTTGAAATATAAAATATATATAATTTCAAAAGGTATGCATTACTATTCATAACGGCTAGTTTGATCGGTTGTGGTGTGTGTTAAAACTCGAAGTTGCGTACAACACACGCTACTGTTTTATTCAAAGGAAAGCGTACCGTGGAAGCTTGGGATGTATCATTTTAAATTTTTTGATGTCCCCATTTAGTCAAAAATTTTAAAATATTGTATTTAAAAAGTTTTCACTATTAAAAGTTGATAAAAGTGCAATACTGAAAGTGAATCTGTTCTTGCATTATAACTAAGAAACTCATAATATGGATTCTAAAATTATAAGGATTATATAAAGTTTAAAATTTAGTTAATACCATTCATGACCTCTTTTAATGGATTTTGTTTTTGGTAATTCATGCTGTGATTGAACTCGGTGTTGTGTGTAGTGAAAGTTATTGAATTATTTTGAAGAAATAACACACTATGAAATCATGGGGTGTTACATTCTCCCCTCCTTAAATAAATTGCGTCCTCGCAATTTTAAATTGTACTTCGAAAATAAAAGGTTGAAAATAGAAAATACATTTGTGGGAAAACCCACATCAGAAATTGGGTCACTAAAATTTAGTCTTAATATGAGGAAAAGAGAAATGAAAGGGTCACCACCAAATTATGATCTCGATTATGAGAACATTGGTGGAAATTAGAGACATATAATTGGAGGAAAAACGTAAATATTTATAGGTAGTGATTGAGGTCATAAATCACAAACAAGTATAAAATTGAGGTCCTTAAACTCATCAATCTATGATGATTTGAAATACCATCGGTTCAACAAAACATAGGGTATTGGGATAACACATTTTTGACGTTTCAAAATATCTTAGTTGAAATCCCACATCGAAAAATGAATTAATGAGGCCTCTATTTAAAATAAAGAGTGGAAAATATGAAGATTACCGAAAATAACACATACTGGGGTTCCATGTTGGAAAATATGGATATGGAAGAGAAATCTAACCAACAATTATCTGATGGAGAGTGGTAGAGAACATGGCTATGAAAAGGCCAACAATCCCAAAGCCATAAATTAGTGATGATTTAAGGTACCATCTAGGACAACATTTTTGTTCTAAGTTCCTTTTCTTAATGTTGAGGAATTTATTTATGAGATTGGCTAAGCTCATAAAAAGATATACTTGCTTTATAATTAGAGTTTTATCCATTAGTAAATTTCTACCACAAAATCATCTTTCACTCTAAAAGATAATAGAACGTAAGAAATTCTATTTACACTATTCGTATAGGGTTCCAAAATAAAAGAATTTTTAATTCATCTACAAGATCTTTTAATAAAAACTAAATTATTTAATCCAGGACATCTCGTGGGCCAGTGGTAGGTGATACACCCTTGTCGCCCTTCGGTTGCGGGTTCAAGTCTCGCAGCCTTGCCGGACGCGACGGGTTGCCGCCCAACCTCCGGGTTGTCCTTTTATGGAAATCCAAAATAATCCAAACTAGAACTATCCAAAATACTTCTGTCCAAACTCACAGTCCAACATTTATAAGTAAGGTAAACATAATGTAGATCCTTTTTACCCCGTAATAGCATATGAATACCTTCATCATGTATTCTTTTAATACACTGAAACATCCTGAATTACCATATTCCTTATTGATTACATTCATGATCCCTTATTCCATATAGAATGCTGGATATACTTCATCAATCCAAAAATGTTTTAAACCCCAACAATGATGGAATATACAAATCATTAATCAGTTCCAAGGTAGTCAAAAATATCCAATATAATTTATCCAAAACAATCATGTATTATTCCAAAATCACTACCTCGGTATCAGAACTATATTATGGTTTATCATTCTCTCAACCATATATTTTCCAAAAACTTTTCCTGCTATTGAGCCACTTTTCTTTGTTCAACACAATCTCAAGTCCTTAATGAAATAGTACTGCAGTACAATCCTTATATACTCCATAATTATTATAACAAGCACATTGTTGATACAACACTCAATTGACATAATCAACATAAGAACTCTAATCATTCCTCTTCATCTGTGGTAGTATTATAACTTGATTATTATCCAATATCATCATTTGCGGCATAGTTTGATGACTGGGACATTGGTTCACGTAGTGTCCAAACCCCTTGCAAATGAAGCATTGTACATTTAAAACCATTTTCTTACCCTTGCAGTCACATACTTTGTGCCCTTTTCCTCCACACTTATAACAAACTCCCATTCCTTTCAGGCAAGTTCCAGGGTGTTTCTTTCCACAGTTACCACATATGGGAAAATTCTTCTTTTCCCTCTTCCCTTTATCCATATTTCTCTCTTCCATCCTTTTCTTCTCTTTCTTCCCTTCAAAGCCACAGGACTCAGTAAACTCTTTACTTATCTTATCAACACATGATATTATTTCTTCATATGATGATAATACATGCGAGACTATTTCTCTTGTAAATTCTGGCTTAAGACCATAAAATATATGATCTTTCTTTCTCTTTGTATCATGTGCATTGCTAGAGTTCTCATTCCTTCTACTGGGCTCCATTTTTAAACAATGGCATACATTAGATTAGTTTATGAATAACAATACCTAATCCCAAACTTGTAAAACACATAACATAAATTAAATAGTTTATGGATATAATCCATAATCATAAAAATGTCTCCTTTGAGGAAGTATATACTCATAAAACCTTCATAATGATTTGTAAGGAAAATGAGAGTTATCCTAAGCATATCCCCCGGGAGTGTCGTAACCAAGAGTGCAGTAAGACCCGTTATCATGCACCAGTTCCCGTTCGAGTCTAGCTCAAAGCGGTATTTTCGGGTTTTACCCCTAGGTACATCTGTGCCAGAGCCGCCTCTACCTGCTCGTATCCAGACAGGGATGTATTGCTCGGAAAACTCACAAAATCTCTACAATACCAAAATTCTAGGAAGTTCTTCTATACTAATCCTCAAAGTTCATCTTAGGTCTACATCCTCTAATCAGAGTTTATCTAAATCTAGCTTTCAAGGATTGTACTAAACTTCCTCTGATACCAACTGTAACACCCCGACCCTAGTTACTCAGAGTCGGTGCATTATTACATAACATTGGCATGATCACAAGAAAGATCAAATCTCGAAAGACCGATTGGTTTAGTATCCTTGGAAACACTAGATATATTCATAAGTTTTACATTACATCATAAAGTGAAAAACTACTACGACAACATAATGTCTCCATAGTCCACACTATTATCCCCTCATAATATCCCTGTAGGTCATTCATAATTTACTTCTTCACTTCCTGGAAAAAATAAAACATAGAAAAGGGGTGAGCTCAAATGCCCAGTAAGGATAACAATATAGAGGAAACTTTCATAAATAAGAATAAACATTTAAGGCAATGTATAACTAAAACAAAAGCCTTTCAAACTTGAACTTTCAATATAGTATGGCATAAATAAAATGAAATAATTCCATTTACTTAATCACATGGATATTCTACTAATCGAATAATCACATGAAAAATCAATAAAAACTTTCATAATGATGGAATGCATAATGCTGAACTTTAATTTCTTTTTCAAGGCCTCGTCCCAAGACCTTGGGGCTAACTATAACCGGAACCCAACCCGGAGTGCCTCTAATAACCGGACACTAACCCGGAGTGCCTCTAATAACCGGACACCAACCCGGAGTTCCTCTAATAACCGGAAACCAAACCGGAGTTCCTCTAATAACCGGAGACCAAACCGAAGTTCCTCTAATAACCGGATACCAAACCGGAGGGCTTACTTTTACCGGTCCCCAACCCGGAACATACTTGTCTAACAAATTCATCTGAATGAAAGGTTGAAATATAACATAAACATTCGGATTACAAATAACTTATGAAATGTCAATACTCTAAACAAAAACCATGAGTGACATAAGAATAACTTATCCACAATAAAAAATATCGCAAAACCTTCAACAAAATATGGATATTTTGTATCATAATAAATCAACTTCAAATAAGCTTAAAATCCATCATAGGATGTTGATAGAGATGAAATAAAGACTATTTTAGAAAAATATCTCTTTCTATTTTGAAATCATTTAAGAGTCTTATATTTATGAAATAAAACATTTTTTTTTAAAATATTCTTATTATCTTGTAAGGGAAGCTTTGATGATTTTATAATGGCAGAAAATAGTCGCACCCGCCGTATAAGTTAAAAAAAACATTCTTACCTTAATTTTGTCGAAAAGGTTAAAAAGCACCTTGTTTGGAAAATGATGGAAAGATTCCTTTACAAACCTCTTATAAAAAGTCAAACAAGGGTATAAATGACTTTAACCCATATTCTAGTAAATAGTAAAAATGTTTTGAAATACATTTTTAAGAAACATGGATGTGGATGATAAAGAGATCCCTGTAGATTATTACGTATAAAAAACCTTGGATAATAAAGAGATTGTGAAATAACCCTTACCAATTTGGTAACTTATGAAACATACAACCCATGAAAGAGGTATCATACAATGAATATGTAAATACACATAAATTAAAGTGTATTACCCAAAGAATATAATTATGGTCAGTACATACACCACAAAAAAGGTGATGGTGGCAATATGGCATGAATCTCACGGGAATAAGGAGTGAGATGAAAACCCCTTACCTTGTACTTTTCCTTGGTTGGGGTAGGTTAACCTCCTCTTCTTCAGGTTCTTCATTTTGATTTGATCAAAAGGGCTCCTTAGGTTGGCTTTTTGATCAAACTAAGGCATCTAGGTTGTAGTGAGGGAAGTTGGGAGAGTATTTGGGCAGAGTTTGGTCGATCCAAAAGGCTTTGAAGGTGTGAAGAAATGAGAAGGAGGAGTGCCCTTTTATAAGAGGGGTGAGGGGCACCTTTGGAAAAGCTAGAGATATTAGTTTATAATAAATTCATATTCGGTTTACAATGGCTCAAAAGTTGACTATTCAAAGGTTAAGGTGGGGATGGGTCGAAAACAACTCAACCAATAGAATTTAGACAGGTTTGGGTACTTATATTAACCTTATCTTTAAGTATTAACTCTAAGTTAATTAGTTTCACTTTTACAATGTCTCTTTGTATTTTTATATAATATGGTTAATAAACTTACTATATACATCCAAGAGACCCCCAAGTGGTCCATTAATGATGAACCTATCATGATATAAGTCTCTTGGCCGATCCTTAGATTTTTAGGAATTTAATATCAATTAATAATATAATATTTGTTTTAAGAACTCTTTTATGTCAATTTTGACACTTTTCAATAGTTGATTTTTTTGAAACTCATAACAGATTGATTACTTCGAACAAAGTAAATTAAATCAATCCTAATATATCATATTATCCAAGAAAATTAGTTTAATTCATTAAAAGTTTCATATTATATTTATTTGGGTATTTATAATATCAATTAATTTAATTTTTCACTATTTTAGTAATTACTGCATTATCATTGTGTCATAAATAAAATAAATTATTTAATGTCTAAAAATTATAAATAAAATATAATTAGGTAGTAAATCGTTTTATCTTTCTAATTAATATTTATAATCTAAAATAAAACATATATAACCCTATGTAATAATTGTTTTTCTAAAATATATACGCTTGTGTCATTTTTGTATTCATTTTAACTTAATTAAACTAAAGTGTCCCTATCACCTACAAGTGGCACCATGGGGTCCCCAAATCGACCCAAAGATTCATATGGTCGAACATGTATCAACCAATAAGGCTAGGACACGTTTTAGGGTAATTTAGTATTATTATAATATTATTTTTTAACCCTTATTTACCAGATTTACCCATAACCATGGTAAATAAAATATTTACCACAGTAATTATTCAAAATGTCTAAAAATAAAAGTTACCTATTTACACAATTTGGACATCTTGATTCCAAATATGGAATCCATTTTTATAAATTCAAAACATAGAAGTGGCATAAATTAATTTAAAATTAATTCCCGCTGTCAAAACAAAAAGCGTGTTTTTAAGAGATAATAACTATCAAAAGATTGACACTTGTTTATGTTCGGTTTAATTGTAAAATTATGTTCAATGACCAAAATTATATTAAATAGTAAAAATATATTCTAAATATACTTTAAAACCACTCAAATTCATAATTTATCACTATTAATTATTTTGATTAAAAAAAAAATTTTAATTAAAATTTAGTAATTTTCACTATTCATCAAAATATGAAAGTTATCCGAAAAGTACCAAAATTTCACCTTAAGGTAAATTCGACACTAAGAATCCAAAAATGAAGTCAATTTTGAAATATAAAATATATATAATTTCAAAAAGTAGGTATTACTATTCATAACGGCTAGTTTGATCGGTTGTGGTGTGTGTTAAAACTCGAAGTTGCGTACAAAACACGCTACTGTTTTATTCAAAGGAAAGCATACCGTGGAAGCTTGGGATGCATCATTTTAAATTTTTTGATGTCCTCATTTAGTCAAAAAGTTTAAAATATTGTATTTAAAAAGGTTTCACTATTAAAAGTTGATAAAAGTGCAATACTGAAAGTGAATCTGTTCTTGCATTATGACTAAGAAACTCATAATATGGATTCTAAAATTATAAGGATTATATAAAGTTTAAAATTTTGTTAATACTTTTCATGACCTCTTTTAATGGATTTTGTTTTTGGTAAGTCATGGTGTGATTGAACTCGGTGTTGCGTGTAGTGCAAGTTATTGAATTATTTTGAAGAAATAACACACTATGAAATCTTGGGGTGTTACATGATCATTCTATATTTTCATTTTGTTTATTTACTTTGTGTTATTCTACTTGTTTTTGCTGCTTTAGTTATTTGCACTTGGTAAAATAGTTCCCAATGATCAAATTTTGATTCCCTCGCACTTGTCAGCAGCTCAGGTGGATCGGGAACACCTCTTGGGCCTTGCCAGGTCGGCTCGGGTGACCGGTTCAGGGTCGACCCGGGTTGGTTCGTGACAAAATGGTATCAAAGGAGGCCCTTGTTATTTGGGGTGTCCGGTAGATGAAGATTAAGACTGTCAGTACTGGAGAGGTAGGTGTGGGAAGGAAGTCATGAACCGTCATCCCTTCTGTACCTCGAGTCGCCAGGGGTAGTCTAAGAATTGATTCATTGTATCATTATGGTTTGTTTAGATTGAGGGATGACAATAGATCCAAGCTGATGTTTCATTATGATTTCACAAAGATTAGTGAGCCATGGGGAGTTTGAGTACATGGTTTAAGTTCCTCCTAGTTGTTGAAGCTTACTTGGGGCACGACCCACTACCATTTCACCAGGGTAAGCATTACTACTAGTCTCTTACTCTGGTAATTTGATGCAAGTTGTGTGTTGTCTTGGTTCTTGTGGTTGTAAGTGCGCTTTTAAAAATGAAAAAAGGGTTTTTGAAATGAGAATGATTTCTTTTAAATGGATTTATATTTTTGAAAGGGATTTTTAAAACTAAAAGATTTTGGTCTAAAGTTCCGGTGGTCACTTGGAACTGGAAGAGATGTGGTTTGGGTGCAACCTCGGGTACTATTTAGGAATGTTTTCATATGTGATGGAATTCATGGGAAGTGAGTGTTGGTGTGTATGGATGAAAGAGAATGAAGGAATGTGCAATGGTTCATGGGATTACAGGGGTGTGCACTTGAAATTAAAGGCTGGATCTTGTTTTTCTAAATATATTTTAAAAAGGGAAATTATTTTTGAAAAAAATTGAATTTAGTTTGAAAAGTGGGTTTCGGTTTTTGGAAAGTGGCCTTGAAGGAAGGTAGTTTTTAAATAAAAAATGTAAAGGGGAATTCAGAAGAGGAATTTTTGTGTTATTGTTGCATTTTTTTTGGTTTTTGAGCTAGCTATTTTGGGATAAAATCACTTTCATTGATGTTGCTTCGGTTTGATATTGGTTTTGACTTTGCATTTTATATGCTATTCAGAAAATGCCGCTCAGAAAATTACCCAAGGTTTCTGATAATCCATTCACAATTTATGGTCCTTCTCAGACATTGGCTATACTTAACGGTGTTTGGGGTCTATTAAAGGTAGTTATGTGGTTTGAAGAAGTTGAGTGTGATTTTAGGATGTTGGAAACTCTAGTCTTTTAGAGTTCAATCTGTCCAACGATTATTTGAGGGTCTGACATTGGACGAACATGAGTTTCTCACCCCACCGTCAATGAAAGTTTGGATGACGTGGGATGTCTTCAAATCTATCTTAGTTTGATGGTTTATACCCGAAGAGGTGAAGACAATGAAAAGGGAAGAACTTATGCGCATTCAACAAGGACAATGGATGATGAAGACTTATGTTGACCATTTCAAGGAACAAGGGTCCATTTCATTGGAGGTAGCGTCACAGGATATAATAAAGACATCTCCCTTTACCAGGGTCTTTTTCTAGAGATCAAGGTGCGGATCATCCCTTTTAAGGACCAGCGTTTTGAGATGTTGGTGGATGAGTCGATTTTAGATGAGTTGCTCTCCAGAGCGCAGAGGGTTGGAAATCAAGCATATCCTGCTACTCATGAAAGTTCTATATATGGAGAGTAAGGTGTACCAGAGGAGTATATTTCTAATGAGTCATCTGTAGTGGTTCTAGCTTCCAGTTCGTCAGACAGTTCAGTGGTGTGCCATTTGAGTGGCCGGTTTGGCCATGTGAGGCCGTCATGTCGCATCCCTTCGAAGACGTGCTATCATTGCAGATGTCTGGGCCATATAATGAAGTTTTGCTGGAAGTGTCACTTGAAGAAGATGTTGTGACTGAAGGATTCCAGTGCCTTACTGAGAGGTAGTAGATGCTTCAGCCATTAGAGCCCCAGCCACAGTTCTTACGGTGAAGCTCGTGCACAGTCAGGAGTTGCTGGGGGTATGAAGCCTCAGTTTGGGTGTTATATTCCGTGTTGGCAGTGGAACATTTAAAGTCTTTCTGTTCATGATTTTCTGTTGTTAAAATTTTTATGTTATTTTAAGATCATTTTTTTATCTGGAAGTTATGATGTACTTGTTTTATCGTAATCCAAACTGTTTTTATTTTCTGATCATGGTTTTCTGAATCTTGCGTTTTTCTTAAAAGTGTGTTTGGCCCTTGTATGGGTTGATCTCGGTTTAGTTGTGTTTGTTTGGTTGTGTTAGTGCCTGCGGAGGGGTCAAGGATTATGTTTATGCTTGAATTCATTCTTTGGGACTATGTAAATGTTGAAGGTTTTTATTCTACTGATGGGGGTTTCTGGTTCGGGTCGAGAGTTACAAGTTTGAACTGAGGTGTGTTTCGCTCAGGCTATAGTAGTTAGTTTGGATCGATTGGGAGTTTTAGCGTCGCCTCCCCTTCCCGGGGTGGTATATTTGAGTGTTAAATTTCTGCATTATTTGAATTCTTATGGTGGGGAGAACCCTCTCATGTTCTCTCATTCTCTTATGGTGTGGTTCCTTTCAGTTTCAGTCGGGCCTGGACTCGTGTTTTGTCTATTGTTCAGCTAGGTGACAATCTGGGCGCAGAAAGTGTCTTTGGTGGGGATAATTGTCACACCATGACTGTTAATTCATTTTTATTTATTTAATTCTTGTCCCCAGGTTCTCACTACAAGGTTCAAGCTGGTTCCTATATCACTTTTGTTGACGTTTAATGTTTTTAGTGGGTTTCAGACCCATGCGCGGTCATTGCACGGTTGGCGGTAGCCACGCAGCCAGCCCCGATGTCCTGCAATTTCCTGTTATATTATTATTTTAATTTTTATTGTTATTTTAAGAAAAGTAATTATAATTATTATTAAAATTATTTTTATTGTATTAAAGGTATTATTTTTTCCTTATCTTCATTCTTATTTTTATTATTATTGATATAACTATTATTTTTGTTGTTGTTAATTTATATTATCATTATCCTTATGGTTGTTATTTTTATTAATTTTATTTTGGGTATTATTATTATTATTGTTGTTGTTGTTAATAATAATAATATTATTATTATATAATGATATTAAATACCCTAACCATAATCACCTGGAGACACCCCCTTCCCCCCCTCTTCGTTCCTGTTCGCGCACCAGGACCCGTGAGCTGCTGTCCCTGCGTTCCCCTTCCGCTCCACACCTCCTCCCTCTCTTCTTGCCCCTCCATAATTGCCAAGAACCCCAAACATTCCATCCGTAGTGCCACTCCAGCCCAAGCCCTCACTGCTCTCACTCCAACCCACCGCCTCGCATCACTACTGCCGACCAGCTCCAGCTCTGCGTTCGCCTCACCCTCATGCACCCCCGCCTCTGGCCCTCTCCACTCATGCCGCCTCTGTCCCTCCACCTCCCCTTTGTAAATATATGTTCAATCACACAGGCAGGTGGCCTCCCCAACCCCTCACCCACCGATCCCCACGCCCCAGCCTCACGCCTCCCTCGTAGGTCCCCGCATGCACCCCTACCTCTCACCATTGTAGGACCCTCGGCCGTTGATTCTCCCCAGATCCCTGCCAGACCCCTTCTACCCCAGCGTCATGCTCCATGTCGCCTCTGCCCGGCCCCCTCGCCAGTTCCAGCCTCACCCTACCACGATCCAGTGCTCGGCCGACCAGCCGGCCTCCTCCGAAAGCCCTGCCTCCTTCCGGTATCTCTTTCACCCTCCGACCCTGCGGCGCTCCTCAAGCCAATAGACCCTTCACCCCATACCCAAGGCATTCTCCTTCCGACCAATCACATTCCCTCTAACCGGCCGCATGACCTTCTCAGCCACGCGCCCCCCCTATGGGGGACCTTTCCAGCGACCCGTAGCTCCTCATCGTCCTTCCAAGGTGGAAAGGCTAGCCTCATCGGCTCCCGTTCCATCTTCACTCGCTTGGCCATCCTTTAGCACAGTCTTCGTAGGTGCGGTTGCAGTGCGAATAAGGTTTCGCACCAACTTCGTGAAGTCCTACCGCGGGCATGGTTAGATCCTTTGAATTGACCCTTAAATTTAGGAAACATTTTTATTACTTGAATCATTATTTTCTTTAACTTCATTGGTTTTAATAATTATATTTTTTTATTTCTAGAATAATTTTTCTGGGTGAAATTATTTTGTTAGGGTAGGATAACATTGTTTGTATAATTGTTTTTTTACCCGCTTAATTGATCTGATATGTTTTGTGATTGATTAGTTTGGTGCAGAGTTTAGTTTTTTTTAAATTAACTTAGTTTTCGTTTTATATTTGGTAGCATGTTCGTTTGAATTTATGGTGTGTTTTGTTGAAAACTGGATTTTTGATGTTTAGTATATTTTCATGAATTTGTGTATTTAGTTTTTTCAACTATGTAAGTTGGGCGTTTTCTATCATGGTATTTTGTGAGAGTGTGTTTGAAAAAAAATGTGTTATTTGGATGAGCTTTGGGTTTGTGGGCTATGGGTTACTCTTTGGAAATCATTTTATAAATTTTAAAGTGGTTTATTAAATAGCAAAAACTATGCCAGTTTTGTTTTGAATGTAAGTCGAGGTAGTTTTTTTAATCTGTTTTTTTCATTTGGATTGTGTTAAGTCCGTGTTGATGTATTTTAGTTATCTTTGAGATTTCAGTGCATTGGCAATGTTTTTCCATGGTCTTGAGATCATCAGCTTGCGCGCCCGTGTGAGGCGTGTCGCATCATCGTGATTGGGTTGCGAGTCGAGGAAGGTCCCCCACTGCACTCACCTTTAAATTCAGAATTTATTAATTGCTTGATATTTTATTAATTTTAATATATGGGAAATAATATAAGATAATTATTATTTAAATGATTATTTGGTGTAAAAAGATCCATTTATTTTATACACAACACTTGAAAATTTTTCTTGATTAATGGACACCTTGTAGTGAAAGAATGCATATTTGTCCTTTAAACATAATTCCTAGAATTTCAAACATAGTTCTGGTTTATTGATAAATGATTTCATTTGAAGTGTGAAAAAGTGTTTTTGTTCTCTTGAGAAATGAGGATTTTCTTTAAAATTGGTGAAGGCCCATTTGACACTTTAATAAAATAAATTATATTGGAAAACCTTCTTTGGGGTGACTCAGGGGTGATCTTTGGTGTACGTTGACTGCATGAGTTGTGTGTGATGTTTTCGCTACTTGATTGACTTTGTTGACAAACCCCTTTCCAGTTTATTATACGTGTTGGCATGGGAACCTTGCATAGTGAGTGAATTTTCTGAGAACGATTGCCACACTAGTTTAGATTAGGCACTGGCTAGTGGTCCTTAGTACGAATTATACTCTGCAAGGGGATTGGGCCCCTCGAATAGGCCAGGTAGGGCAATATCGAGCTTTTGGGCGTTATGACGTCATCGAGAGTAGGCATGCCTTCATAATGAGTCACATGTATGGTAGGTTCTATATTTTTCACGAGCTCCTAGGTTTGACCCATGTTTTCTTTAGTGTTTATTTGTATGTGGAGGATGATTGAGAGGTCTAGTTCAGTTACTAGCCCCATGTTACACTTTTTCCATTCCCCGTAGTGTGTATTGTGTGTTTTGTGTGGTTTTACTTTTGACTAAAAACTAAAATCTGGATTTCTAAAATTGTTCGAAAAAAATGTTTTAAATTGCAATGCACATGTTCCTTTGAAACATTAGAATTGTTTTTAATTTAAAAAGGGAAATGGACTGTTACTTGTTTTAGAAATGAATGTGTGTGTGTCGAAACCCATATTTTATATAATTTAGTTCAAACATGGAATTAGTAAATTATTTATTTAAAGGTAGTGCCTTGGGAAAAGTTTGTTGGTCACGCCTACGGAGTTTTAATACTCACGCCTATAGTGTCTTCCTATTTTTAGTTTTGTTGCAGGTTTGACTCAAGCTTGCTCGCCAGGAGAGAGAGTTGGTTGTGCACTAGTGAGCGACTCTCAGAGTCGTGAGGATTTTTGGTCGTGGATAGGTTAGTTGGTTGTTGTTGATCGTTCTTTCTTTTCATGTTGTTTATTTACTTTGCATCATTCTACATTTTTTGCAGCTTTATTTATTTTCACTGGGAGAAATCATTCCCAACGATTAAATTTTGATGCCTTGATGCTTCTCGCCAGCTCAAGAGGATTGGGAATGCCTCTCGGGCATTGCTTCCATTCGGCTCAGGTCACCGGTTCAGGGTCGACCCGGGTTGGTTCGTGAAAGTCACCTTCCAATCATACCATTGTATGCAACGACCGAATAAACGTTTTTTATTTTGATAAAATATAACTTTTCATCATAAAATTCAAGAATGGGTTCACAAATTCAAAATAATATTTTACAATAAATTATTTAAATCCATAAAAATATATTTGGTGAAACAATACTCATTGAATTGGATAAAAGATAGTATTAGAATTATTTTAAATCACCACCTTATTATTTTAACATAATTTTACATATTTTAACCTTACTGAGGCGACAAATGTTTTATGTGGTTACAAATCACGATAACCTAAAAATAAAAGGGAACTATTTAAAAAATTAGAACTTCATAATTAAAAAATATGGAATATAATTTTCATGATTGAATTTCAATGATTAGAATAAATAAATTTTAACATGAATGTGTAAACATAATGAAAAATATCTTATAGAAATATGTTTTTAAAGCATAAAATTTAATTTATTCTTATTAACTTCCTAGTAAAAAATTATATTAATGTCAAAATATTTGATAGAATAAATAATCTATTAATTTCATTAAAATCATTCATAAATAGGGATTTATTTAATTTATTAAAATAGAAACACACTGGGCACATAGAAATAGTTTTTCTTTGTAAAAACAAATATTTTTACCTTTATATGATTTTATATTAATTTATAACTAATAATATATGTATTTTTTTAAATAAATGTGTAAACAAAATCATAGTTTTGGTCATACTATTCATACCCTCCAATATAATGCATAGGAGATAACTGCCACTTCAAATAGTGACATTTTAATAGTATATTGAAATTCATTTAAACTCAGTGTTAAATGTAAATAAAGCTATCAATGAAATAAAATCTATTGAAAGATAAATATATCATAAAAAATTGGGGTGTTACAGTCAACCCCAATATAATAATTTTTACATCAAGATTCTATCACTTCAATAAAATTAACTAATGATAATTATACCACATCACATCATTAGATTCTCATATAGCTTCCTCAAATTTATGGTTTTTCCACAAAACATTGACTAGGTGAGTGATCTTGTTCCCAAAAACCATATTTGTTTAGTACATAATCTTTACTGGTTGTTCCTCATAAGAGGGATCTTGCTCCATTGGAATAACCTCTGAGTTCATTACATTTGAAATATTAGGAATGTATTTCCTTTTTAGAGATACATGGGACAAATTATGAATTTGAGAAAGATTTTGTGTAAGTGAAAAGAGATAAGAAACTATACCGACATGATCAAAAAATTTAAAGGGGATAATATTTCAAGGGCTCAAATTTCCGTTCATTCCAAATATAATAATCTTAGTCGATGGATATATTCATATGAATACTTTATCACCAACCTCAAACTATATATCTCCCTAATTATTATCAACATAACTTTTTTTTGACTCTAAGATTCTTTGACGTGATTCTAAAAGAATCAATCATTCTCTACCATTTCCTCAGCTAGGTAATGTACCAATAGCCTTCTTTCTCCAAATATATCCCAACATGTTGGAGTTTCTCACTTCCTTCCTTATAAGGAATCATAAGGATCTATCTAAATTCCGAAGTGAATGCTATTACTGTATTAAAATTCCACCAATGGAACGAGTTAATGAAAAATAAATTTGAAATCTATAAAATAGGATATCAACATATCTTATAGGGTTTGAATGGTCATCCAAAAAAACTATCTATCTTAGTGTGATATGAAGTGTCAAAGCTCAATCCCATAGTTTAGGCCTTTCAAAAAATAATCCAGAACATCAATGTAAACCTCAATTACGATCAGATAAAATAGAATATGGTACTATTTACAACCTTAAAAAATCATTAATGTATATACTTTAAAAAGGATCAATAAATAAATATTATTTTACTGTAATGGAATGTGATGAATTAATAAGGTTACAAACTAAAACAAAAATAACATTATTCAATTTTGATGATTAGTAGTGTCTGATGATAAAATCCATTGAGATGTTCTACTATTTCCCTTATAATATGGTTAATGTTTGTAACTTACATATATACATTAATCTCCCATCCTTAACTTTCTAAAAAATAAGCACAGAGATACTGTTTCTTATGCTTTCACCAGGGTTCCCATATGTCTATCAAGGTCACGCTGATTGTTTCCCCGTATTCCCACTTTCCAAAGGCGGGTGGAACCTGTCACTTATTCATGGACCTTTTCTCCTTTATAGAAAAGGGATGATGGGATATCGCTTACTCTGTATGTGGATTCATCCTCAGAACTCGTCACCTAGCCCAGGTATCCCTCACAGACTTAAGGTGTTTTTTTTGAAACTCTTATGAGTGCCATCTCTTCATGGATTCCGGTTTTTTACACAGCTTCTGTCAGGACATTCCACGGGGCCTGGACATGGTAGCAACCTTCGATCGAGGGAGTGGTCATGTTGGAAATCATTAGCGTGTCTGGACGTTGGAACACTGGTGCATCTTGGATTCTTCCCCTTATTATAGGGCTTATCGAGGGCATAGAATCACGAGGCATCTCATGTCGAATGCAGGGAATTATATTCCCTAGGCATGCCTCAGAGGTTTTCCTCATCTTCCGATGTTTAACACAGGGTTTTCCGTGAGTTTAACATCTAGTAGAGATAGATCAGACTGATCAGAACACAGATAACAGTGGATCAGATGGGTGTAACCCCTGGGGGGAATACTGATTCTAGGGATAACACGTGGTTAGTCACCCGATTTCTACTAGGAGCAGTGAGAAAGTGAGTGACATGATCTCACAGGGATGTGGCAGCTCGAGTAAGAATCAGGATTGATATGGATTGATGAGTGGATGGAGAACGATATGGAACCTCCATAAGAGCGACAATGATGATGGGATTGAGTCATGAAGATAATTCCTACGTATACTCATGGAAGGGAATCAAATTTCACATAGTTCGGTGAGATGATGGGACACCTAATGAGGTGACCCGTATGGATGGGACTCAGAGGAAGTGGAACCTCCGAGTCAGGGCATGCCCTTCCCAAACACATAGGATTGAGGGAAATAATATGATAAGACATGATTGATGGGATTGAAACTCATGGGGGCTTCATACATATATTTCCTTGGCATGGACTAAAGTCCATGTAGTTCAGGATGGGGGCATAGAATCGGGGTGTACACAAAGGGAATCTATAACAACCCTGCTCTTTATTATAAACTTAAACATGATTTATTACATAAAATATTCACTTGATACAACATAGAAGATCAATATGTCTAGTGTCTTTGGGGATTAGGAACATTACATAACAACTAAAATCATAGAATGCAACATCTTATTGAAAACTTACTTTACATGACCACTACATTCCCTCGTACTTAGCTTTTCATGTGATAACCTGAGAACATGCCTAAGAAAATGGTGAGCTATAAAGCCCAATATGGGAATAAACATGGAATAAAATGAGTAATAAAATATATTTCAGTGAATAGGAATATCAATGGATCACAAGAGAAACATGAACATAAAGTCATGATAAAGCATGATAATCATAACATGGAAATGAGGCAACAACACTTAACAGGGAATTACCATGTGCCAAGGCTCATTGCACATGGGGAATGAGTAAACCCTTATTGCACATGAATCATGATTATACCCTCATTTCACATGAATTATCATGAGTCAAAACTCATTTCACATGATGTATCATGATACTATACTTTACCCAATGCATTGGAGCGCTATCAAGGCACACCATTCTTAATCATGTCATTTCATGCATAAGTGTGCCACATGGATCATAAAACATGGATTAATTAAACATCATCATTTATTACACAATAAAGGAGTATTGAGTTCATACATGAAACTATTTAAACAATAAGAAAATTTCTATAAAGTTGAATAACCTTGATAGATAAATGGGAATCATATTCACTACACAATGACTTTGGCTTGGAAAATCGCGGTGCAATTTCAGCAGCGTAACGGTGTGGCATAAGAACTCATAAAAATGGATTATGAGAGAGAAAGGGGTGTCTCATCATATTTTAAAGACATTTAAAGTTATGGGGTAATATAGATACATGTCCAAACAATTGTAATGGAATTTGTATTCATGATACAAAAGAATTACTTCAATGTAAATGAGGAGAGAGAAATTCCTTATAGAATTTCAGCATGGTAAAAGGTATACATTGTAGGCATAGATGAGAGATAAAGGGGTATATAATCATTAAAACATAAATAGTACAGTATAGGGGAGGTTCTGAATCATACCCCAACATTTATAATTGAAAATAAAAGTTCATAACAATATAATGAAACTTGGACATAAATAAGGAAAGTGAGAATCCCATACTTCGAAGTGTGATCCCAGAGGCTTGGGAGAGGCTTGAGAGAGGCTTCTTGGGAGATTGGGGCGTCTTGAGAGAATTATATAGATATAGGTGAAGAGGTTAGACTAACTCCAAAGGATTTGAGTGAAGATAAAGTTGGAGGTTGGGTGGGTTTATATAAGAAAGGAGAGGGAATTCTTTATTATTTAGGGTTGGAACACCACACATTAAAATAATCATTACCACAAACCAGACCATGGTTTTTGACCATGGTTTTTTCCAAAAAAGAGTGTAAAACAATGTTTTATAATTAAAATGGATGAAAGTCTTAAAATAATATGTTTTCTTATGTGGAGGTGAGTCACACTCTGAAAGAAAACAATAGAAAAAGAAAAAATGTTTTATAAGCCCTGAAGGGTCCACTAAAGCCTTGAAAAAATATAAAACAAACCCAAAATCAAATTATTTTAATGTTAAAACATATATTGGAAAAAATTAATGTTTATAGTATTTTATTACATCACTATTGGGTCATTATGATGTCATAAAACACATTATATATTTAAATGGTATTTAAGTTTTACCCAAAAAATCGAATGTATTAGAATGTTATGAAAAATTCACCATTGGATAATTTCGACATACTAATTCCAAAAATAATACTAATTTTATCTATATAATTTTCTAAATATGTGAAATTTTACATTTAAAATAAAAACTAACATTTAACGAAAATTCATTAGTTTTTACAAAAACAGCTTTCAAACCTTAATAAAAATTACAATTTCATTCATAAAATTATAGGATAATTTATATTTAATAAAAACAAATTTAATAACAAAAATAATATTTTATTGAAATATTATTTAATTCAAAAATCCATTAATTCATCAAAATATATTTCTTACTTGAATATTAACTAAAAATACTATTTGGGCTTTAAAAACTATTTACAATGTAATAATAATAAAATGAATGTATATTCGTTATTATATACAATAATAATGCACATATTCATTTTGATAAGGTTTTATTACATAACCCCTTATAACACCTGCATAAGTCCTTAGGGTAAGGTGCGTGATGGTGACTGACTCATTGGGTGACGCAGATAACATTGCTTGAGTGGTAATCTCTATCAACTTCCACTTCTACCGTAGGCAGTTCTGCTCAAGCATAACGTATTCAAGATTGGCTTGGGATTTGTCAAGAGAGAAGACCTATGACTCCACCTCCTTTCTGGGCTCCAATAAATGGGCTTTGTACGGGGAAAGCCTACTGGATGAGGTCATTTCTTCCTTTGTCTGAGTGAATTGGATTGGTCCAAGCCCTATATTTATAATAATCATGTTATCACTGTTCAACAACTATATTATAAATGATAACACTTCTTAATGATATTTTAAAATAAAAAACATAAAACCAAATAAGTGAATATGTTTTACATAACCAAAATTATACATTTAAATAGACGGAGAAGAATTTTCATTAATTATTTTTTGGGTTGTCACAATCTCCCCTCATAATAAATTTCACCCGCAAAATTTCGTTTTACATTCTAAGAAATAAACAGGTGAAGGAAATTTTCCTTCATTGCCTTGATGACATCTTTATTCTTTCATATTATCATTTCCTTCATGTAGAATGGGTTCAAGCATCAAAATGGTACCTCAGGATATTTTCAAAATCATCTACCTCTTTTTCCCAAAAACAACTCAGGAGTCTTGGTTTATGTCGATGGAATCATCGATAAGTCATTAAAATGATATTTATTATATATAATTTTGAAATATCTTCTTGAACTTGTTTTTTTATAAAAAATACTTACTGATTCATCTTCAAATATTTCCAAATATGGTTTTGTTAAATCAGTTTTTGTATTTTCCCAAATGAAAAAATCTATAATTTGATACATATAGGCTGCTCGGAGGTCTCCCTCTTTTGTAGCATCTAGAAAATCTTTTAATGCTTTTTAATTTTCAAATAAAGAGAAGAATTTGAAAATACCTTGATGGTACATCCCATGCTTAGCATGTTAAGAACGTTGAGCGTGAAATATTCCCCAATAGACTGTACTTGATCCTCAGAAGAATAAGGAAATGGTAGAGGTATTGGATGCCTCATAATGTTTTTTGCAGGTTACTTGGATATTTGAAAATGTTTCATTGTCATCTGAGCATGACTTCAGGATGATCTTACCAAGTAGTTCTTCTAGAAGAGAAAGAAGAGATGTTCATCATCTTCCTCCTATATTTTAACTACAAAAAAATGGAATACAATTTTGGGATTTGAATACTTAGCTATTGATCATAAAAAAGGAACTTTGAACATAAAAGGATAAACATGTAAAGTATAAGTATATCCTAACTTGGGACTTCATAATTTTAAATGTAGGTTATCCTTGATCTATTACATAACTTATATTCTCATGGGATTTTTTTATTCCCTTAATTATGGATTGTACTCATCTTGTGAATCTACCAAATAATATCCCCCCTGGAGTGTCGTAACCAAGAGTGTAGCAAGGCCTTTTGTCGTGTACCAGGATACCCTGGGTCAAGCCTGAAACTCTTCGTCGGGGTTTCACCCCTAGGCACATCTGTGCCAGAACGGCCTCTACCTGCTCGTATCCAGACATAGATTTATTTTATTGATAAAACACCTACTCAATACCCACCAAAACTTAAGGACATTTCTATTATACTTAGTCTTGTATCTAATCCTTCACTAGGGTTTTCAAATCCTAATCCCAAATATAACTAAACCTATCCTCTGATACCAACTATGAAAACGCTGCTCTTTATTACAAACATAAACTTGATTTTTTACATAAAATATTCAATTGATACAACATAGAATATTGATAGGTATAGTGTCTTTGGGTCTTAGGAACATCACATAACAACTTAAATCAGAGAACTTGACATCTTATTGAAAACATCATTTACATGACCACTACATTCCCTCATACATAGCATTGCATGGGAAAACATGAGGATATGGATAAGAAAGGGGTGAACTATAAAGCCTAGTAAGAGAATAAACATGGAATTAAAAGTGGAATAAAATAAATGTTAGTCAATAGGCATATCAATGGATCACAAGAGAAACATGAACATAAAGTCATGATAAATCATGATAATCATAACATGGAAATGCGGTAACAACACTAAACATGGAATTAGCATGAGCCATGTATCATTGCACATAGAGAATTAGTAAACCCTCATTGCACATGAAGCATGCGTAAAACCTATTTGCATTTGAATTATCATGATTCAACACTCATTGCATATGACGTATCATGATACAATACTTTACCCAATGCATTGGAGCGCTATCAGGGCTCACCCTTATTAATCATGTCATTTCATGAATAAGTGTGCCACATGGATCATAAAAAATGGATTCATTAAACATAGTCATTTATTCCATGATAAAGGAGTGTGGAATTATTACATGAAACTCTTTAAACAATAATTAAATTTTCATAAAGTTGAATAACCTCGATAGAGAAATGGGCATGGAATTCCCTACACAATGACTTTGGCTTGGAAAATCACGGTGCAATTTCAGCAGTGTAACTGCGTGACATAAGAACTCATAAAAATGGTTGATGAGATAGAAAGGGATGTCTCATCATTTCTACATGAAATTTAAATTAAAGGGGTTATATAGATACATTTCCCAACAATTGTCATGGAATTTAGATTCATTATACAAAAGAATTACTTGAATGTAAATGAGGAGAGATAAAATATTTATGGAATTTCGGCATGGTAACAGGTATATATGGAAAGAATATATGAGATATAATGGGGTATATCATCATTAAAACATAAATAGGTCAATATAAGAGAGGTTCAAAATCATACCCCAATATTTATAATTGAGAATAAAATGTCATAACAATATAATGAAACTTGGACATAAATAAGGAAAGTGACAATCCCTTACTTTGAAGTGTTATCTCAAAGACCTGGGAGAGGCATGAGAGAGGATTCTTGGGAGATTGGGGCACCTTTGGAGGATTCTAGAGAGATTAGGGAAGAGTTTCGACGAAATACAAAGGCTTTGAGTGAGGAGGAAGTGGGAGCTTGGGTGGGTTTATATAGGAAAGAAGAGGAAATTCATTATTATTTAGGTTAGGAACACCACACATTAAACAAATCAAAACCACAAACCAGACCATAGTTTTTGACCATGGTTTTTGACCAAGGGTATTGAGAAACAATATTTTATAAGTTCCATGGAAGAACCACGTAAAATAATAGGGTTTCTTATGTCGAGATGAGTCACACTCTGAAGGAAAACAATTTAGGAAGACAAAATGTTTTATAAGAATTGAAGGGTCCACTAAAGCTTTGTAAAATAAACCAAAAAAACCCAAAACCACATTACATTAGTGGTAAAACATATATTTTCGAAACATAATGTTTATAGTATTTGTTTACATCACTATTGGGTCATTATGATGTCATAGAACACATTATATATTTAAACTGTATTAAATTTATATCCAAAAATTCGACTGTCTCAGAAAATTATGAAAAAATTCACCATTGGATAATTTAGAAGTCCTGACTACAAAAATAATATTCATTTTATCCAAATATTTTTCTAAATATGTGAATTTTTACTTTAAACATAAAAACCGACATTTATCGAAAATTCATGGGTTTTGACAAAAACCACTTTGAATCCTTAATATAAATTACAATTGCATTCATAAAATTATAAGATAATTTATATTTAACAAAAATTAATTTAATAATAATAATAATATTTTATTAAAATAATATTTAATTCAAAAATCCATTAATTCATCAAAATATATTTCTTAGTTGAATATTAACTAAAAATACAATTTGCCCTCTAAAAAATATTAAAAAAGTAACAATAATAAAATGAATGTTTATTCATTATTATATGAAACAATAATGCACATATTCATAGAGCTATGGTATTGTTACATAACCCCTTATAACACCCGCATAAGACCTTAGGGTAAGGTGTGTGATGGTGATAAACTGTTGGGGTGACTCAGATAACATCATATGAGTGGTAATATATATCAACTTCCACTTCTCCCATAGGAGGTTCCTCTCAAGCTTAACATATCTAAGCTTGTCTTGGGCTTGGTCAAGAGCGAATCCCAAGGACACCACCACCATTCGGAGCTCTGATAAATGGGCTTCGTATGGGGAAAGTCTACTGGATGAGGTCATCACTTCCTTTGTCTGAGTAAATTGGATATGTTAAAGCCCTATTTTTATACTAATCATGTGATCACTATTCAACGACTATATTAGAAATGATCAAAATTAATAATGGTATTTTAAAATCTAAAACATAAAACCAAATAAGTGCATATGTTTTACATAACCATAAGAAGACATTTAAACAGACCAAGAGGAATTTTCATTACTTAATTTTTGGGTCATAACAGAAGCAACCCGATGATATGATGGGGGCTTACACGTGGTTAACAGCCTGAGGTTGGTGTGACACCATGGGGACAGACTAGGGATGTGGTTCCCAACAAAGGGGACTTCAACGACTTACCGCCTAATGGAGAACACAACAGACTACCCTCAGTTGGGGTTTATAACAGCTTACTACTGGTTGGGGTTCACAATAGCTTCACATCGATCGGGGTTCACAAGGTCTTACTATTGATCAAGTTTGGACCTCAAGGAGGCTTCCTACGTACCTTGTTTGGGAGAGAAGGATCAAATCTCATGTAGTTCTAATTATTATAGTTTAATGTCTTGCATGATGAAATGTGGCATACAGTTTAATGTCATGTGGGGTGAGGGTGGACCGACATGAATTGGTCGGGACCGATGGGTGTTGGGCTTGAACCTTAGGGATGATTTCTATATACCATGCCTGGGAAACAAGGATCAAAGTCCATCTAGATTGGAATGGTGGATATAGTTTAACGTCATTCAGGACAAAGGTGAACCGACGTGAAGGGGTTGGGACAAGTAAGTGTTGGGATTGAACATCAGGGAGGATTCCAACGTCCCTTACCTTGGTAAGGATCAAGGTCCACCTAGTTCAGAAGATTTTTTTGAACCATCTTTAAGGGGTCGGGACCAATAGGTTTTGGGATTGAACCTCAGGGAGGCTTCCTAGGTACCTTTCCTTGGAAAAGATCAATGTCCACATAGTTTGGAGAGTTTGGGGCTTACACACTAGGAAGGACAAGGAAGGATTCCATGGTCAACACTTACTCTTAGCCCATGTGAGTCATTCTTGGTGTGAGGAAGAAAAGGAAATGAAGATATGATGATTCTTTCATGAAAGGTTTGCACACGAGAAGTGAAATGGGGCTTACACTTGCTTTGCAGCCTAAAGAGGAAACATGGGCTTACACGTGGTTAGAGGCCTTGGGAGAGGAAGATTGGGACTTACTCCAGGATGGAGGCCGAATCATGATAAATCCTAGAGGGAGATGTACATGATAACAAAGGTCCATGTTCCCCTCTTGCCTCTGGTCCTTGGCACGAAAGAAGATAGGAGGGGCAGGGTGGATACCTCCTGCATAAAAGGCTAGGGGCTTACACCATAGTGGTTTCCCTTCACCACAGACATGCGCCACTCCATCAAAGAGGATCTCATTCCATACGGAGAAGATCTCACTCTCTTGGAGACAAGCGATCATAGAGAATGTCTGAGATGGTGCACCCCTTGTAGAAGGCACGAGTAGAGGCCACAATTTAATGTCATGTTATAAAGAAGATGGTTCTTAGAAGTTTAACGTCCTGCAGCTCGGACGAGGCGGGTTCACTCCACACCCATAGGACTTACATAACTGATACCTATCCACCATTGTAAAAGGGAAGGCATTAGCAATGTCGTGGTGGTGGTGGGGGGGGGGGGGTCGTGGAGCGATCCACTGATGGGCCCACAATAGCATGGCTGTGAGAAGAAGCAATAGCCATTAGCGTGCTTATGAGAAGAAGCATGAGGCAAAGCAACGCAACATGAAGCACCACTCAGGGGACTTTGAAATCACTTCACACGAATCTGGAGGGTCGTACAAGATAAGGGTTTGTGAAGCAAAGGGGGTCACAGGAAGAGGCCTTGTGAGGCTCTAGTGCTCCATGTAGTGGAGGGGCTTCGCGAAGTGAAGTGGCAAGCCCAAGCATAGATAAAAGGTGCACATAGAGGGTGCTTCGCGAAGCAGAATGACTCTCATGGAGTAGGGCTTTGAAAAGTAAGGCTGCCTTATGAGGCATATCACCGTGAAGTAGTGTGCCTCATGAAGCATAGTGACCCTACCTTATCCTGTGTTTCACATGTTCATGGAAGTTAATCTTCGAAGCACAAGTTTTTTTAAAAGACCCAAGTCCCCTTGGGGATCTCCTTCCATTGGTAAGGCCTGTGGGCTTCGCGAAGGCAATCCTTAAGAGAAGAGGGGTTGCGTTTAATCCAAATGAAATACAATTCACATTGCTAAAGTTCCTTGAATAGATAATTTTTCTTAGAGAAGAAAGTGCTTCTCGATTTGAGATATGAAAAGTAGAAATGTTGGAGTATCAGTCCTTTGGGCATGGGGAAGCCCTATATTTATAAGCATGAGGTAGTGTGAAGTAGGGAGCGCATGAAGAGAAGCCACTTGTAACTTTTTTGTAACCACATAGCCTCCCGCCTCATTGCTTTGTGGAGGCTTCACAAACCTATTTTTGGATCGTAGAGCCTCTCATATCTTTGCATCGCAAAAGCTTCACAAATGTCTTTTTGGATCGCAGAGCCTCCCACCTCTTTGCTTCGCGGCGGCTTCACAAGCATCTTTTTGGATTGTAGATCCTCCCACGTATTTGCTTCGCAGTGACTAAAAATTTCTTTTGGGATTGCGTGGCCCCCCTCATCTTTGCTTCACGGCGGCTTCGCAAGCATCTTTTGGGATCACAGAGCCTCTCGCCTCTCTAGTTCACGACGCCCACGAAGGAGGTGGCTTTGCATCGACCGTGGGTCTGTGGGGATCTGTAAATAGGCTTCGCGAGGAATCCCTAAAGGAGGTGGTTTCCTATTTTTATTTTCACTTCCTCTCCCCATTTTTTGGTGCAAAAAAAATACCCCACTCAGACTAGGATCTGAGAAAAAAATGAGGGTCTATGTCTGACAGTCAATCGCCAAAACCTTTTGTCAATTGCCAAGAAGGATCGTGAAGTAGGGTCACAAGGTGGAGAGGTGATGCACGGGTTGAGATCGCTGCAAATCTCACCACGTCTAAACGCACCATGAATCCTAATGTTTTATCACTTATAAATATGGTATGATGAACTATCTTTTTTCCTTTATCCTCTTTGCATTTTGGCGTTAGTGCTCTCGATTCACGAATCACCATGTACTCTGTGATTTCTCCCTACGAATCGGGATTTCTGCTTCGCAGCACACAATGAGTCCTTTGAATCTACTAGGGTGTGCTCTATGGCTTGAGTTTTCTAGGTCTGGGGTAGGGATTTGCGATTTCTGGCTGAGGCCGAGCTCCATGGAAAACCTCCTCAAACAAGCTCCGCGAACCAGAACAAAAGGGTCCAAATTATGAAAACTAAATGGATTAACTAGAAGATTCTAGGGGGTCCTTGAGGATGCCTCCAAGAGGGAAGAGATGGAGAATAACTCGGGAATTGTGGAATTCATTCATAGAACATTCAAATCATGATTCCCTGGTAGAGCTGCTGTCATAGATCCAGAAGAACTACCCACTTTGCAGAAGACTTCCTTTGTATGGATTTGGTCTGAGGGATGACGTCCTCCTTTCAAAAGTGATCAGGGACGAACCAACTTACTAGTTTAGGTGGACGCCATGCAAGCACCAGTGGTTCGAGGTAGTAGAATTCCACAGTTGGGATGATTTTACACCTATTAACGCTGGTTTACTATACTACCATGTGAATAACGTTGACTGGAAGGCACTGTAGCTAGAGAAATCTCCCCCCAATGTACCACACCATCCTGAAAGCGACCCATGGGAACCCGGAAAAAGGGGTGGACCGATGAGTTGGATCTTTGCTAGGGCGGTTATTTCATGAATGATTGAGCCTAGGCCTACTGTGTTGGTGGCTCCTGCAAGGGGTTAGGGACAGAGCTCATGCGAGTGGGCCTACATGAGGTGGATTGGGCCTCTCAATTCCATTTCTATCAACAGAAGCCACTGATGCCATATTTAATGAACTGATGGTCGTCGAGGACCAACACCTTCCATTTGAACCCTGGAGAGGTCGACACCAGCCTATGGGACTAGCACAAGATTTCAAGTGTCCCAATACTGGGGGAAATGTACGATGAGTTCCTCCCCATTGAGATTGTATGGGAGGATCCAAAGAAGATTCCATTGCTGGAAAAGGCATTGATGGACCTGGTGCTGGGAGAGGACAAGCTGTCGGTGAGAGACATCCATTTCAAGTGATAATTCAAGCAGTTTCTGAACTTCCCCAAAGATGGTAAATTCCTTGTGAGGCCTTGTACCTACCCTAATGGGGTTCAAAGAGTCAATGCGAACTCATACTAGAGACTCTTGGAGAACAGCCAGTGGAAAACCTGGGGGTTCTGTGTCAATATCAAGCAGCAACCGGTGGTTAGGTTGGCTAAATTCATTGTGGCACTTATCTGCAGTTGAATCCTGCCAGTGATAGACTTGAACATGGGCATTCAACCGGGCACATTTATCATAGTGTCCATGTTGGATATAGGGGGACAGTTCAACCTCAGGATCCCAATTCTCGCTAAGTTGTATAATATTATGTAGAACATCAACGAGTGGAAGAATACACAAAGGATATTCAGGACATTCCAACTTTTTTATGGGTGGATAACGGTGCATATTAGGGGTATATATGAATATATGAACCCCATTTCCTCCCCAGGATTGAATTTTCGCCCAGTCATTCTGAATATGGTGGGGAGCATTCTGACTAAGCTGACCCCGCAGTTGGTGCTAAACAGGGTCTGGAAGGCAAAGGAGTTCAACTTCAACCTATTCCCATTTCTAATAGGTGTGTTCACTGATGTCATCAAGGGAACAGAAGAGCGTTGGTCCTTCCTCCTGGACTTTCAAGGTTGAGTCTTGGTGGTGCGGGTTGATTGAAAGTCCCTATATGAACCATATACTTTGCACCGTTTCATGAGGCTGTTTCGGTGTATGAAGTGGCTGACCTTGTAGGTCTACATGGGGGTGTTCCACGAGGATCAATCATGTTTGATGAGGAAACTATGGCTCATGTTCATGCAGGAGGATGTGATGATGCGAAAACAGATTCCTCTACCCATATCCATCTTTGGGATGTTTAAGGAGTACACTAAGAGAAGGGAGGTGGCCTGCCTGGGGGAGATGCTAAAGTAGAAACAGGTCTGGGTTAGTGATGGGGTGTCTCCCCAAAAGGTGGCAAGTAAATCTCATGGCGGAGGAGCTGCAGTAGTGACGAGGCCTACACCAGCCTAAAGGGATGTAGAAACAGTGGATGCAACGGTCCCAGAGGGAAAAATTCATTCGGAGGGGATCCCACCTATGGGTTTTCACGGGATATCCACCCGGGCTCCGGGGAAGCGGCTACGCCATATAGACATGCTAGTGAATGTTGTCTTCTCGAAGGCTTGGGACATATGGGATGTCAATAAGAAATTACCCAACCCTACTGAGATGTGGCAACACCTGAACCCTCTCGGGATGGATTTATTGGGGATCAGCCCTGTCAGGGCTGGCTTTGCAGTATCCCAGGTGGAGGGGAATCAATACCTTGCTGAGTTGGAGGACTTTGGGCACTCCTAGGGTGCTCTACGTCCAATGGAAGATTAGGTAAAAGTGTATCTGGATCGAATGTATCCTCCACAATTTTGGTCCACTTAATTAAGGGAATGATTCCCTCTGCCAAAATAATCGGACGAGTCCTCCTAGGAGGAGGAAGCCGGTGGAGGGAGCCCTTTGGAGGAAGGTGAGGTCGGTGATTTAGACATGGAGCTGGAAGAATTCACGGAGTCCCTTGAGTTCAAATCCTAACCACTTCCATAGATTCTCCACCTTGGTTGTTTAGGTTTTCACATCTAACACTTGAACTGTATAGGAGATCCTCATACACAAAACCCGCTCTTGCCCAGTAGTAGATGCAACTGTGGGGACTTCAGGATCTACTCTTGTAGTTACGACGATCAGCATGTCAGGTGATGCCATGACACCCATGGTAGTCCTTCTGGATCCTTCAAACTTCCCCAAAATATATGGAGGGCCATAGCTCGGGGTTCCAGTGGCAACAACTCAGGAAGGTGACTAACTTTTTGATCTCTATATGTCTCATTGACGGAATTTGTAACCGCCATCCATTGATCAGGATAACTGACGTCCGTGAACTTTCTGTATGCACAATTATTCATAAGGTGTGGGTAATACTGGAAAGGATGGTGGGAGATCCTAGCGGCGCCTTTCCCAGGGGAACACTAGTGGTCGTGGAAGTGGAAGTTCGAACCGACCAAGCTACAACACTTCCGATCACTGGTGGGATCGTTGGTAGGACAGAGCCTGAAATCATTTAGGTGGGATATGACGAAGTGGATCAGTTAGACAACATGGGTCCTGATGTACCCGACCAGACACTAGATGTAGACCCTTATGATGAGTTCTTGGGGGATTTTCCCATATATAAACCTGCCGACCCCACATATCAGTATGAGATAGCCTTTGATGAAGAGGATAGAAAATTTTTCCATCACCAGTCATGGAAGCTAATTAAGCACTTCATCGATAATACCCCTCAAGCACACTGGATAGAGCAGATGGGAGGGATTCTTTCCTGGATGTGTGAACTATGCATTGGGGGAGTGGATTCCCAACATCCTCACATGCTCGTCTGACATCTCATGGCGGAGAAGATTCAGGAAAATTATCATGGACTTAGTGTGGGTTGGCAGTAGAGAAAAGTGGTGAATTTCAAAAGGCTCCAAGAGGCTAAAAATGAGATTCAATGGTTGTAGGTCCTAGAAGATGAACATTCCACCTTCCTCACTGTGCAATCCGAGATTATATTACGGGTAAAGGCCCAGCTGGAAGAGGCTGATGAACAAATGAAACAAGCCACTGTGGAGGTGGCTATCGTCTGGGGCGATGAGGAGTGGGCCCTGATTGCGGCTGACGAACTACACCCCATTTCCACCGAGGAGGAGTGGGAAAAAAATGGTAACATCAAATCCTAGATGCCACAAGAGAGAGAGTGGTGGAGATGATATGCTTTTTTGAAGGATTCAATCCATCCATGGGATGGGCCAATCCTCGGGTGCTGTAATTCTTGTAAACCTTCAAGCATACATTCATGATTTAATTGTTTATGATGGATGCCTGAATGAGTTCCATTACTTTTTTTGCCTCCTTCATGTCTTTCACATCTGTGAAATATCCAGTGATCAGTCCATAAGCTCACGTGGGTAGGACCCAATGTGAGAAATAGAGGATGAACACCTTGTTATTCCACCAGAATGTGAGAGTGCTGACCAAGATTTGGTCATCTAGAGTTTGAACAAAAATTCCAGATTTCTGGTAAAAAAGAGGGAGGCCTGACTGGAGGAAAAAGGTCTCAGAATAGTCGAACTTCCATTTTCCAAATGTTCTCTAATGCACGAGCGGGACAACACTAGGGTCGTTAAAATCAATCATAACATAGGGGAGTATAATGTGTGAATCCTGATGCCCAAAATTTGGAACGGTGCGAAGGTGGCATGACAATGAAGGATGCATATTGACCATTTTTAAAACATAGTATCCCTATTGTGTTATCCTGGCGTGGGGACAAAAAATGAGGGCTGACCACTGATCATATTTGAAACACAGGGCCCCACTCAAAATGTCTTCCATCGGTCTTCCAAAACATTAGCCCAAGACAGTAGGTGCGAAGCAGGCCGAACACCCATACTGTTAGGGGGTACCTTTAGATGTGAAATAGGAAGAGGTTCCAAATAAGTGGCACACAAAGAGTGGAGGGTGGAGTGATGAGTTGTTCGAATGGAGTACAACACTCTTGAAATTACACCATCGTGGTGAAAAAACATTAGGTGGGCACATCGGTTTGATCAAGGATCAAACATACTTCCAAACAGGACCTCTCAAGTAAGGACATGGAATGACCTATAGTTTTACGTCATAGAAATAAGGATTATATACACGTAGTTTAAACGCCGTACAATGAGGATGGTTCACATAGTTTAAAGGTCATACTGCCTAGACCAAAATCGGGGCCAAGGTGCTAGAAGGGTTAATGAAACTAGGGCTGGGCCCAAGGAAAAATGACTGACATCGCTACGTATCCCATAATAATGAGAATCAAGCCCACCATAGTTCATGAGGTGCAGTTTGGTTAGAGACCAATGGGGAGAAGGGAAATATTCTCTGGTGGGGAATCTGATGCATCCCATAGTTATTATGGGGAATTATGAACTTGTTCAGGGTAGAGCTGTAGTTTAATGCCATGCGTCGAGGACATGAGGACACATGTACTTTAACATCATATGGTAGGACAGTGATTGAAAGAGGAGACCCCAAGAATGGAGTACATGATGAATTATCTATAAACCCAATGCGAATGAGAACATAAGGAGTCTGATCCACACTACCTATCCCCATAGGATGTTTTTGAGGTCATAGGGCCAAAAGTTAGAGTTATTCTAGGCCCAAAGAAAAGAATTCAGGCATTCCTATGTATCCCATCAGTATGGGAATCAAACCGCAAGTAGTTATGAGTGTTCAGTTTAACATCATGCAGGATGAAGGGCCGACATGGTGTAGCTGCACTAGTACATGCCCCACCAAAATTAATAAGCACACATGAGTCATGCTCGATGTGGGAAACAAGGAGTAGTGGTGAAATTTTTGTGGTAAAGTAAGGAAAACATTAGGGGAAGTGTAATTATAGGTGAGTGACATCCCAAAATTATTGACTTGTCTTCTTAATGAATAGAGATGCGCAAAGGTGTAGAACTGAGTGTACTAGAATTCAACTTGAAGACAAGGGGGTGGAAAGATGTAAATCATGTCACCTGAGATCTAGACCAAAATGATTGTGGCATAAAGAAAATGGATAGATCTTGACCATTTTTGAAACACAACATATGATTTTCATTAGTTGGGAATGGGGACAAACAATGGAGGGTCACCTGCTAACCATGTTCCAAATGTGGGACCTGTCGCAAATGTTGGCAGAGTTCTTTATGGACGTTGGCCCAAGATGGTAGGTGAGCAAATATGGCATTGGACTAGGCTTTAAAAAGGGTCCTTTCAGATGTGGAAGAGGATTGGGATCCAAATGAAGGACACATGAAGCTTGGTTATAGAACGAGTGGATATCCATGTAAAAATTACACACATTGGGCTCTTTGTCACGACAAATTTGAATTTAAAAATGAGATGTGTTAGATAGAAGAAGTTGAATCCCTTTCTGAGGACATTGTTCCTAGGGTCACACGCTCTTATCATAAGGCCATAAAGTGTACCATTAAGGGGGGACTTGGTTTGATGGACTGTGTGCAGGGTGGTGATGTAGACAAACCCGACGCGTTGTTCTCTTTGGGAGATCATATTTTAGGGCCATAGAACTCAGACCAGGTTGGGAGAAGACAAGGGAGGCACATTGTGAAACTTTTGAAAAACCCAACGTGAATGAGAAACCAAGAGGAACTCACAACCCCACATGTTCCCAAAATAATTTGGGACAAGGGGATGGAAAAGAATGGGGGAAGGATTTAAGATTCATGGGGCTTGACCCACAGAAAATACGTCCAGGCATTCTTACGTATCCCATGAGGATGGGAATCAAGACAGACGTAGTTCTGGAGGATATCGCGTAGTTTAGTGTCCTACGACCAAGGCAGTTGGATCTTACATAAAAGGTCTTTGAGATTAGATCATGATAGAAATGGGGGAGGGAGACACATGGTGCAGTAATTGAAAATCCTGACGAGAATGAGGACATTATCCCATACCACACCAAGTGCTCCCTGAAGAAATATTAGGTCGAGGGACCAAAAATGAGAGTTGGTCTAGGCCCGGGGCCAAGTTCCTGGGCATTCCTACATACCCCATTATTATGGGGATCAAACCGTACATGGTTCTAGAAGTGGCATGGTAGGATATCTGTACCAGGGACAATACTGTCATTCGGGTCTGGCCGACACACCAAAAGAAGTGGAATTTGATAGATCTATTTTATTATTTAGAATAGATGTGTTTGTTTTTTTGAAGCAGTAATACTAGGGCGGAGAATCCAGGTATCACTACAGGAATCAAGACATATGTAGGAATTAAAAAATGGTATGGTGGAGGACCAATACCCAACATGATGTCCCCTCAAGTGAGGACATCACAATGTAGTGCCGTTTTTCTTCATGCCTCCAAGATGATAATGTCGTGGTTTAGGGTCATATGATAGAACCTACCAATGCATGTTAATGTCATGCAATAAAGTCACAACAGTTTAATGTTATGTGGGAACCGATAGCACAATTAAATGTTGTATGGATTGGACACAAAAATATGGGGCTGGACCTATGGATAAAATGCCTAGGTGTTCGTATGTATCCCATGTGGATGGGAATCAAGCCATATGTAGTTCTGAGGGTGTAGTTTAATATCTTGAGGTACGAGGGTCATGAGAGACTTTCTCCTAGAAGGGATGTTCACGGTGCATCTATTGCAAACCCGACATAAATGAGGAAGTAAGTCCTATGCCACACCACACAATTTTCTGAAAGCTAGGGCCACAAGGCCGAACATAAGAGGTAATTAGCAAAACCTGAGTCGGACCAAAATACATGATGTCTGAGTGTTCCTATGTATCCCATGAGCATGGTAATCAAGATATATGTATTTCTGGGAGTTGTAGTTCTTACGCCATACCAAAAGGATGTACAAGGAGATCTTAGTTTATGGTCTTAGAGCACAGACCTCAGAGAAGTGAAAGTATTCCAAGAGAATGCAAACCTTGACATAATCCCTAAGCCCACATGAGCCACATTCGATTGGGGAACAAGTTTGGAGACGTTCTTTGCAATGCATGGAATACATGAAGGTGGAAATCAGTGCGAATCCCCGAATGGCGCCTTACTGTGGCTTTGTTCTCCAAATGTGAAAATGTGCACTGATGGATAGTACCAAGAGTGTGGAAATACCACTTGGACATGATGAAGTGGAAAATGATGTGAATCAGACAACCAAAACGTTGGGCTTGATGGGCTTGGCGTGACGATGGAGGATAACAATTGACCGTGTTCGAAACACAACATCCATATCGTGTGACCTGAAATGGGAACAACAAATGAGTATCGACTGCTTAATATATTCGAACGCAGGACTTGTATCATTTTTTCGCTCGAAATCCTCTAGTACATTGGCCTAAAATGGTAAGAGATCCCTTGGGATAAGTATCCATACCATTCGAGGGACCTTTTGGATGTGAAATAATAGATAAATACCAAATGAAGGAGAACAGGAAGCCTGAAAAATGGGTGAGAGCATGTCTGGGTAGAATCTGACACTCTCCGTCCTGAACCAGTGTGCTAGTGGGCACACTAGTGAACTGCCAATAAGGGTCGCGTGGCCCAACTCAAGAGAAACTGACTTGAAAATATGAGAGTAGGACAAGGGAAGGAGAAGGTCTCATGAGAAATAGGTACATGGAATGGTGGTTTTAAACATAATGTGAATGAGAACATAATCCCCTACCACATCACATACCCTCCCTTCTAGATAAGTTAGGCCAAGGGGTGAGAGAGATGAAAAGTTTTCCATGAAACAATGCTGGACCCAAAGATAAAACGTCTAGGAAGTCTAATGTATCCCACGAGGATGGGAATCAATCCATACATAGTTTTGAAAGATGTTGTGCAGTTTTACGCCACGCGGAAAGGACACAAATAGGTGAAATGTATCTCAACTAGGGATATCCCTATGGGATGTATGCGGCATGGAAAAAATATCCCGATTTGATTAAAGATATAGAGACCAGGCCATACTGCATAATCCTAAGTGAGAACTTGGGTCAAGGGACCCCAAAGGGGTGAGGTACCTGAGACAGGAAGTCTTGGCCAGTTTGGAGTTTAATGTTTTTTAATAAGGATGATTGAGATATTAGTTTAAGTTCTTTGAGCTCAGACCATATACACATGACCCTTCATGAAGGTATTTCCCTCCCAAAATTCCTAAGCCCATGTGAGCAATACTTGGTGTGGGAAACAAGGAATAGGACCCGGTTCTCCCCAAAAAATAAGGGTACAACAGTTGGAATCACACTTCTAACCAATGAAGAATGACATTTGAAGGGATAGCGGGATAGTATGAACCACTACACCCAATATTAGGACATATGGGTGTGGTGATAATGATGTAGGATAGCTACTGACTATGTTCGAAACACATCATCCATATCGTGTGACCTAAAATGGTAACAAAAAATGAGTATCGACCACTGACCATATTTGCAACATGAGACTTGTATCAATTTTTCAGTTGAGGTTGTCAAGGGAGTTGGCACGAAATGAAAGGAGAGTCCCCAGGCTAAGTATCCATACCATTCAGGGGGACCTTTTGGATGGGAAAGTATATCGAAACCCAAATAATGGGATTGTGTGAAGCATAAACTTTCATGTTCAATTTAAATGTCATGCAGGAAGGTGGAAGAGGTGGAGATCTCGAGGGACCATGATATATAGTGCAGTTAGGGTGAACCCAACCTAAAAGGGGGAAAAAGCTGGCATCACACCATGTTTTCTGACTCAAGGGTAGATCCTGAAGTTTGGGGTTGGTCTGGTAGACAAAACATTTGGTCATTCCTACATATCTCATAAGAATGGGAATCCATCCACACTATGTTCTTGAAAGACATGCAGTTTAACGTCTTGTGGTGAGGATGTGGGAAAATAGAAGAACAAGGAGAGGGAACATGGTGCATTCATCGTAACCATGACATGAGTTAGGTCAACGAAGCCTACGCGACACCATGCAGGATTCTGCAGAAGAACTATACCCAGGGGGAATAGTCAAAGATGAATCTGGGGATGGACTCATGATGAGGCATCTGAACGTTCCTATGTATCCCAGGAGGATGGGAATCAATCCATACATAGTTATTGTATTATGTTGTGAAGTTTAACATTATTCAGCAAGGATGTTTGATAGTTTAAGGTTGCGTGGGGCCGTCTATAGTTTAACGTCATGCATGAAGACATACATTTTAATGTCATGTGAGACATAAAATTTTAAGGTCATGTACGACCATATATAGTATAACGTCCTTTGTAAGGACATAAAATTTAATTTCATGTGGGACATAACAATTTAAGGTCTTCTAGGACCCTGTTTTCTCAGGCAATGTATTTATTGGGGAACTTTTAATTTGTGGTAGGAGTTTTACGGTCACCATCCATGGTAACTAGGGAGTATGCGCCATTATGATAAACCTTATGAATGCTGTATGGTCCATAATGTTTTGGATCATGTTTAGGTGGTTTTTTACCAGGTATCATTGGTGTTCTCAAGGCCAAAATCATGTCACCTTGCAAGAAAGAGAGGAGGTGAACCTTCTTGTTGAAATTTCTAGCTCTCTTGTTCTAATGTCTTTCCAAATTGTGCAGTGCACGAAGACTATTCTGGTCTAAGGCTTCCAATTCAGCAAGAAAGATTTTAAACTACTTTATCTGGCACATTATGATCATAAAAATATATGTGTATTGAAGGAAACTATATCTCATTGGTATGGATGACCTCTGTTCTATACACAAGAGAGTATGGGGTCACCTGTGTGGAATTGCGAGTCGTTGTCCGATAAAACCAGAGAGCGTTGGGGAGATTATCCGGCCAACTCTTCTTATTTTGACCAATCATTTTCTGCATTATGTTAGAGAGGGTTTTTTAATACCTTGATCTGCCTTTTTTCTTGCACGTGATTACAGGAGATATGGTTAGAACATATGTGGTAATTGGCGTACAATTTCTTCAACTAGGCCCCCAGAAGATGGTGTCGTTATCAGTGAGGAGGACATGAGGGACACTAAACTGGTAGATGATGTTGGAGATCACAAAGTTAGTGATTGAACTTTCCTTGACCTCCTTGAGAAGAACTGCTTCTTCCCACATGGAAAATAAATCCGTAGTGGTCAGGATGAACTGGAACTGGTGAGCTGTTACTGGTGGATATGGTCCCATGACATACATTCCATAGACTCCAAAGGGCCAAGAGTACTTGGTAGTGTGGAGATTCTCCAGTGGCTGATGCACAAAGATGATATTAATTTGGAATGCATGACACCTCTTGGAAAACGTGATGCAGTTGTGGATCATGGAGGGCCAAAAATACCTCATTCTCTAGATTTGGTGAGATAGTTTCAGCCCGGTCTGATGAGACCCACTGGAACTGGCAGAAACCTCATGCATGACTTGAGAAATATCAACTCCTTGAATGAAACAAAGGATAATCCCATCAAAACCATGCTTGTAGAGGATATTATCGAGACTAGGACCACACTGTAGGGTAAACTGTAGCACGCGACATCGGATTTGCTCGTGCTCGGCTCACCTACCGAGAGATTACCATTTTGGAGGTACGTGAAAAATGATGTTCTCTAGTCAGGAGTCATTTCAATAACCACATCTGGGGAACCTGGGGGTCCTGATGTGGAGGCGTCGACGGTAAGGTGTCTTACCTGCGGGCTATCATCATCATTCGAAGTGAAGGGGGAGATGGCCCTTCGGTGTGCCATGTGGATAATCCAATCATCCTGTTCAGGCTCTGAAAATGATGCATCTAGGCTGGCCAAAGCATCATCTCGACCATTCTGGGATCAAGGGACATGAGTAACTTCTGGTCGAGATGGGAACTAGGTCATCAGTTGGAGCGTGCATTCCAACAGTGGTACAATTTCTGGATTTCTGATGACATAGTCATTTTAGATTTTCATGATGACTAGTTCATTGTCCCCTTTTACATCCATGTGGGGAACATCAATCTCGAGGGACAACACAAGGCCAATAATGAGATCCTCGAACTTCGCCTCATTGTTGGTGAAACCTTCTGATAGCAGGAATGAATACGAAAAAACAACTAGTGATGGTGTAAGGAAGATGTTACCTAGGCCTACTCTATTGGGCCTGGGGTCATTGAGCCTTATGTTAGTAGGGCTCTAGGAAGAAACTTAAAAGTGAATTTCCATCACAAAATGGCTTTTTCTACCAAGAGGATTGCCTCATTAGGAAAATCAAGGTCTAGAGACTAGTCTGTGGGAGCTGGATGGGCGGCAAGGAAATCTACCACTGTTGTTCCCTTGATTTCCTTTTGAGGAACAAACCTGATGTAGAACTACTGGAGGATCACTTACCACTAAGATATATAAATTTTCAACATGGGGATGTACAAGATGTACTTTAGTGGATGTACTCAAGACACTAGTTGTTCCTCGTGGTGCTTCTAGTAATGTTACAATTTCTGTTCTGCGAATTCCAGCGCAATGTAGCTTTTCTCGATAGGGGAGTATCTGGTCCGTATTGAGGAGCATGAGGCTAAGATAGTAGAGACTATTCTCTATCCCCTCTTTTTTCTTCTGGGATACAAGGGCCCCAAGTTATCATTCTAGGGAGGTCACATGAAGAACCGGTGGCTTTCCAAAAATGGGCGGCATCAGGACTGGAGGCTGGAGTAGATACTGCTTGATTTCCTCGAAATTAGTCTGACATTCTTCATCCCACGGATTGACAGTTCCTTTCTTCATGATCCATGAAAAGATCTTACACTTTCCCAAAAAATTCATGATGAATAGACATATATAGACCAAGTGGCCTTGAAAGCCTCATAGCTCCCAAATGTTTTTCAGGGGAGACATCTAGCTAATGGCCTTGATATTCTCTGGGTCGATCTCGATTCCCCTGTATCTAACAATGTAGCCCATAAACTTTCCTGAGGTAACCCTGAAGGCACACATAAATGTTTTCATCTTTAGGTGGTGAGAACAGAGAAATTTGAAAACATTCTCAAGGTCTTCGAGATGGTCCTAACCCATGTGAGATTTGACCACTAGATCATCCACATATCATTCCACTATTCTCCTAAGGATCAGTTGAAATATGCGATGCATAGCCCACTGATAAGTGGAACCTTCATTTTTAAAACTGAAAGGCATTATATGGTAGAAGAAAGTACCTTGCAGTGTCCTAAAGTCCATAGACTCTTTATCCTCAAATTCCATTCGAATATGGTTATACTTGGAGTACCCATCCATGAAGGAGAGGGCTTAGAACCCAGCTATAGCGTCAATCAACAATTTAGTCATAGGAAGGGGAAAAGCATCCTTCGGACAATGATAGTAGAGTTATCGGAAGTCAATGTAGACTTTGATCTATTAGCTATTCTTATTGATGGGAACAGTTTTGGGTAACCATCTGGGGTACTGGACTTCTCTAAAGCAATTGGATCTGATGTGCTTATCAACATTGGCCTCGACCATGGCACATTGGAAAGGGTGCATCTTTCTGGGAGGCTGCTTAAACCTGCGGTGGTTTGCTGGAAGACTAAGGTGGTAGATGACTACCTTGGGATCTAGTCCTGAAATTTTGTCATAGATCCAATAAAATACATCACAGTGTTTTTTCAAGAAGTATATGTATTGAAATTTCTTTTTGACAGGCATATCAGAACTAATCAGTGTGGGTTTCATATTTGTCTCACTACCAAGGATCACCTGTACCAGTTCATCAATCATAGGGGAGACACCCTCTTCAAAGGTGGGAGGGGAATCCCTTAAATCCTCTTCTTCACTTATAGAGGAGGGATACTCAGTGGAAGGAGTTTCCCCTAAGTCAACAAATCCCAATGGGAGAATCATACTTTCCTGAGCAGTTGTAGAAACTACATCGATAAACTCATGTGCTTCCAAAACCATGGTAATGAAATCTGTCAATCTGACCTCATCTGGTCTTTGGCCCAGGGGACCACGCTTGATGATATTGAAGCAATAGTGACACGTTGGCTTGAGCCGTTTTATCCTATCCTAACAGAACAAGAAAGTATAGAATATTGCTATTGCCATGTGGAGGACATCCCAATATCTCATGGGCATAGGGGGTTCTGGGATCACCTAATTCTGATTCATGTAAGAGTATGAGGTGATCTTACGACATCTCTTAGACATGGGAATGTGATCCCCCTTGTTCCAGAAACAATGTATCATTGTACCATATATGGGGTCGTAGCCTCCAATCCATGGATTGGAAAGATGTAGGCATCATCCATTTCTATCCAGGGGTTGGTTGTAGCCATATCATGTTCAACCTCGTTAGCCTAAATCTACTTATCCCTGAGATTGTAATAGTCGGCATCTAGATAGTGGGCTTCACAAGAGGCAAAGGGAGAAATGTAACCTTAATGTATTCCCACTCGACCATTAAGGGAGTACTTGAGGCACTGGTGATACGATGAAGGGACCACCACATGCAGATAGAGCCATGGCCTACCCATCAGCACATTATAGGCGATGTCCTGGGAGACAACCATGAACTCAATGCTAGCAACTAGTCTACTGAACCAGGTCTTCTGGTAGATCTTTCTGACTGGTGTCTATTCTATCCTATCATAACCTTGAATTTTCAGGTCTGAGAGACATATGACATCCTCAGATAACCCCATCATTTGGAGGGTCCGGGTTGGGATTAGGTTGATCCCAGAGCCTATGTCGACAAGGAAGCGTTGAACCTCCACACCATTGAATTGGTCAGTGATGTACAATGGGAATATTTTCCCCTCTATGGGAGAGCCTTCATCTTCTCTATAGAATGAGATAGTGGCCTGGCATTCAGCATGCTTGACTACCTCAGCATGGAAGGCTTCTACAGTGGCACCCTCCATCTCAAATTGGAGAGGGATTATTAAAGCCTCAACAAGGGCTTCGCGCATATCTACTGAAAGGAGAAGATCATAAATTATATAGATCCTTTCCGGAATGCTATTAAGATTCTTGAGAAAATATTACTTTTATGTGAAGCATGATATCCTGCTTACAGAAGGTCATTCTGTGATAGAGGAAATGACTGGCCCTTCTGGCTGAATCGGTGATTGACTAGTGATCGGAATATCCCATTTATCACTAGTTGAAGCTAGTGTAGTGACTACCGGATGTGGATCCAATGATTGGGGATGGTATGTAGCGGAGCGTGGGTAATCTCAGCACGCTCGGGGTGGCTCAGGCTGATCAAGCAACATAAACAGCGACGAAGGCGAATCTTATGACACTAGATGAGAAGGCTATGTGTGGTGATATCTACACTAGGCATACTCTGTGGTTTCAGTGGCATGAATAGCATGACTTAAAGTTCGGACTGAGGCACTACGTCAACCCATATATCCATGGAATCTCCGATGCTGGCGACGGCTTGGGACGTTGTGATGATCTATCTGGCACTCCTCATCATCGGGAATCATGTATGGGTTTACCAGCTCCACAACATTAACTGAGTTGTACCCTTAGACATCACTTGAAGATTCATACACCACTGGATGCATTCTAGGGGAATCTCTATCTCTGAGGGTATGAAGTTGGCGATAGTATGGGATGATAATGGCATTGGAAGGGGACTTTGTTTTTCCTTGCACCACCAATGTTTTCTCTTTTGGGAAGAGGATGATTGAGATGACGATGCAGAAGTAGTAGTCATGGCTAAAGCATTGGCTTCTGAAGGATTAGGTTGATTCAGGCATGCACAAATAATACCATGGGCATGGGAGACTGCCTTATAAGCCATCCATTCGTCATTCTTTTGGGACCTATGGTTGGAAACCTGGCTCCACTCATCTTCACGTTCATTGCCGCTATCAGGCTTCACGAATACACATGTCACATGTTCCAGAGCTGGGAATAACCTGACTATGTTGTTATCAACCTAGTCTTGATTCCATTCTCTAAACACATAGAACTATTCAAGGGTTTTCCCCAAGATCTAGTGATAGGGGCAGTAGTTAGGGAGATCGGTTAGATCCACCTCTTCTGACCTCCTACATTCAAGAAAATGTACAATCCCCTATTCCAAGGCACTTCAGAAATAACCGGGGACCTGGGCATTGTTAAATGAGTAGGTCTATTTTTCCCTGTGATGGATGGGGGCTCTGGGGGCTTGACTATGATGAGGGGATGGAGGATCCTATCAATGAGTTGGAACATGGTTTTCTTGCTTAGGTAGCGGTGTCACATTATACGGGGCACCTACTGATTCTTAGGTGGACGTTTCTCGCATAGAGGCTGCGTCTACGGCGACGGGCCTCTGCGAGACTATGGAGGCAGCTCCACCAATAATAATTCATGTTGTCTGGAGCCTCTATTTGGTCCATTGCAGTGGGTTCGGCCTTGGAGGCCCTTCTCGTAGGAATTGAAGGAGGCAACCGACATGCTTGGTTAGCCTACTGTAAGGATTCTTCTAGGATTTGTGCCTTATCATAGAAGACGCAGTATCTCCCTAAGGAAATTCTAGGTCATCAGATAAGGGACCAGTTCTGTCTTGACATTCCCCACACACATCGTTAGTAGTTTCTTCTGAGTTAGTGGAATGTCAAGGGAGTATGTGATCTCCTTCCACCAGGTGACAAAGTCCATGACACACTCATCAGGCCTCTGCTTTCACTTGAAGAGGTCCTAAATACTCATCTTCTGAGTGGTTGAACTAAATTGTTAATGAAATTGCCTACGAAGATCTTCCCAATCAACTAATAACCCAATGGGTAGCTTGTTGTACCAGAAAAATGAAAGTTGTTCAAATATCGGTACAAAACACTAGAGTTTGGCAGCCTCTTTCTACACTGGAGTTCCCAACATGGGTCTGCACCATGAAATGAACTGGGCGAGATGCTACAGTGGGTCGACCATCCCATTAAAGGGGGGAAGGTAAGATTTCTAAAACCCATGGGTGTTGGCATATCATCCACCCATGCCAGATATGGCTTGCCATCAGGCAGGATTTCAACCTATCACTTTTAAAATGCCTCTAGGTGAGTAATGTGCGCCACCATGGGGTCATCTGGGTGGGGGGTTTCGTCTTTATAGGGATCCTTGACCACCAGTGCATTTATGGGTTCCTCAACCTGATAAGAAAGCCCAACAGCTCGTGGAGTAGCTGGTCGGACAGCCTACGGAGTAGCTGCGAGAACGTAAGCTAGGTCTTTGGGATTTTCACACCACTCTTGTGGATTTAGAGAAACATATCACACCCTCTTTCCATAAGTTCCATCCTCTACCCTATCTGCGTGGGGAAGGATGGTCAGGATCACCTAGAGGAAATTATTTAGGAGAAGTTGTGCCTGCCCCTACTGCCTTGGCTGAGGATCAACATAGTCTGGCCATCTCTCCGCAACACATTTGGAAAGGAGGTCATTGACCATCTTCTTGTTCTCTGCAAGATGTTGACGCAACATGGATTTTTTTGGATCATCCTCCATATTTTTTATTTAGCCAGATGGTTCAGAGGGTTTGAAAGATCTATGGTGATCCTTACCCTTATTGGGATTCTGGATGAGCACCAATACCTCGGTCGAGACATGAAGACCTAGTAAATTTCTCTTCTAGCGAGTAACCATTCATGGTTGGTCAAACAGTTGTGGAACCCTCCTGGGCGGTAAGTTTTCTCTAAGGAGTTTTTTCTCAGTATCTTCCCCCAATAAATCCGCCATGTTAACCATGACTCTTCCTGGAGGCATATCCTCATTATCTCCGGGAAAGTCGGGCTGGCACTGGATAGAACTGAAATGGAGGGCCGCATACCGACCCCAACCATCGATCTGAATGTGGGGGGAAACTTCTTTGATCATCTTGCAGAGCACTTTAATGATCTGAATGCATCATTGTTGGAGGGTCCTATGGAGGCCTGGTGACTCAGGGTGCTGGGCCATGGGGATTTCAGCCAAATAAACCAAACTTAAATGTTGAAAAATGTTTTTGAAGTGCTCTTGAATCTTGGGGTAGGACACTCGTCGATGATGAAGACAAAGGTTATTCTCCCAGAGGGTCTTGAGAAATTATCCAACCTTCTTCTAATGGACTGTTTCCAGTGCCCTGAAATTCAGTGTAGCAACTGGCCAAAAGATCTCTGAGAAATGGTCCACCGCATGAATGTCCCATAAGATCCTCAACTCAGACTCATGGTTTTCCCTTGGTTTCCCCACTCATCAACTGAAGGAGGTTGGGGGACCATAAGTGGTACTGAAACATATCATTGAGAAATTATGCTCACCATTGGAGAATAAGGCGAGCAGGCTGACAAGATGCCACATCTCAGGATATCCTCCAAAGAGTGAAGTGACATAGCCCCCACATCATGATAAGATGGGCTGGAAACCACAGTTTCTAGCATAAGGACTATGGATACTGGCGGTACACCATGCTGTATCTCATCCTCCATCAGTCCCAAAAACAACTCTTTGTGGTCTCTGGTCGAGGTAGAGAGTGCTCCTAGAGACGATTCTTGAGACTGTGCGGCAAGACCCTGGGGAGAGAGGAAATCATTGTATGCCAGGATTTATATGCAGAGGGAGGAAGGGATCTGGTGGACCTCACATTCTGGATTTATGAGGCTGATATGCCTCGTCCATAACCCAACCCTTGACACAGAGGATCAAGGTGAGGGTTACATTGCAGAATTATATTCCTTCTAAGAATTTGAGAAGTAAACAAGTTTAATCTCAGACTGAATCTTCCCATAATTCTTTTTATGGTGGCGACGAACCGACCTCCTCCCCCGTGATGGCTCTTCGGGATAGAGTAGATTTCTGGTTCGAGGAGGTACTTCGGCTGAACTGGTGCTGGGACAGAGAGGACTTCCGCCTTAGTGGGATGGGGTGTGAGGAGCACCTAGATATATGTAAAAGGTAATATGGGGAGGACCCCCTTATCTACTAGCCGACGTGTCGAGGGAGTCTTTACAAGAAGTGACAGAACATGTAGAACCTCTGCTAGAGCAGGTGGGAACATGGGTGGGACCTCTATGCTTGTTTCCCCTAACAGTGTCATTCTAAGGAGGTTCCTCGTACTGAATGAGTAGAACATGGGTAGGACATTTGTGCTGGGTGTTTATGAAGTGAAGAAAACCTCCACTTCTCTGATTTATGGGACGACGTGGACCTTCGTATGCTACTATAAGGACATGGGGGATACCCCCACGCTAGATATTGACCGGATGTGTAACATCTCCACACCGGCGGCCTGTGGAAGGAAGAAATACTCCATACCAGATGTCATGAGTGCAGAAGAGGCTTTTGTACTACGTTTCAGTGAAATAGGGGGCCCTCATTCTGATTGAAGGTGGCATGGGGCCGATGTCCACACTGGACTTGGTAGCGGGGAGAAACCACATTCTCTATGATGATTGTACAGGGAGGACCTCTGTACTGAATGGAAACACCGCGGGTCGGCCGACAATGAACGACACCTGTGTCAACGACCAGGAGGTTCGACCCATCCTTCCTGTAGTGCAATTTTGGCCTCAATCTAGGCCAGGGGTATGTGTTCTCCTACTCAGCGTAAATGGGGGACTGATGGTATACATCAGTGGTGGAACGATCCATGGTAGTTTTTGATTTCAGCGCCACTCGGTGGGCATCCCCCCCAGCCTGCTCCGGACACTGGCGTCAGGTCAGCCGGACTGGGGATGGCGGTGCAGGCACATAGCTTACCTGTTCCTCACCCCGTAGGGCTGGGTGGAAATGCTTGCATGACCTAGTGGGGTACCTCCTTGGGATCCCCTGGAATGGGATCCCAGCTGGGTTGGACCGTACGTCCCTATCCTCATCGGCATAGGGGAGGGATTCATTGAGGCATTCCAGAGAGAGGCTCCCGAAATGGTTGTGCGTCATCGTGTGTAGTAGTGGAAACCTGCGCGACCCTTGTGGGTAGGGGTGGCCATGAGGCATAGATGCTTCGAAGTCCTGAAGGGCCATATCTTGAGTCGGGATAACCCCCTCCTACTTGTATCGGTGAACAAGGTCATTTATCACCCTTTTCTGAATGAACTCAGATGGTGAGATGGGGTGTGGGTTCCCTATAGCTGTGGATGTGGAGACTATCATGGGGGAATTGAAGTTATGATGGATAACCATGACGATGTTTCCCTTTCCCCTATGTCATTTGGTAGTGGTGATCAGTTTCCTGATACGGTAGCATGGGTCTTGGAATGTAGGGAGATTAAACCATTAGTGCTACAAGAAGGAAATCGACATCCAGTACCCAAGCGCCATTTTGTCTTCCATGGCTGGTAAGAAGGATCCACACTGACTACGTCGCAGATCTGGATGCCCAAAGTTCAACTACCCCAACTTCTAGTGAGTTTCACTCTAGGCCCACTATTTTCTTGTTGGGACCTTGAGCTGGATAACTGGATCCGGTGACATGCTAGTCCACTGATGCCTCGAATGATACTAATCTCCACATTGAGGAGAAGAACTTCACGTTGGGTTCATCATTTCTATTTCCGAAACTCTATTAGCGGTGTGGATATGTCTATTGAGGACGCACTGATTGTTTCCCCACATTCCCTCTTTCCAAAGGTGGGTAGGATCAATCAATTATTCAGGGATGTTTTCTCCTTGATCGAAACAGGATGATGGGATGTCAGTTCCTCCTTCTATGGATTCCTCCTCATAACTTGTCACCTAGTCCAGGTCTCCCTCATAGAATTAAGATGTTGTTCGTGAAACTCTTCACAATACCATGTCTTCATGTACACCGGTTAATTACACTGCTTCTTTCAGGACATTCCAAGGGGTCTAGTCAGGGAAACAACCTTCGATCGAGGTAGTAGTTATATTGGACATCACGGGCATGTCTGGGCGCCAGAACACAGATGTGTCTAGTTTTCTTCCCCTTATGAAAGGGATTCCCGAGGGAGTAGAAGACCGAGGTATCCCTTGTCAAATGAGTGAAATTATATTCCATAGGCATGTCAACAAGGTTTTCCTCATCCTCCCATGTTTAACACATGGTATGTCATGAGTTTAACGTCTAGCGGAGATGGATCGAACTGATTAGAACACTGATAAGATTGAATCAGATGGGTGCAACCCCTGGAGGGAACACTGATACTAGGTATAACATGTGGATAGTCAAAATATTGCTTCTAAGAGTAGTGAGAATGTGTGTGACATGATATCACTGGGATTTGGCGGCCCGGTAAAGAATCAGGATGGAAATGGATTGAGGAGTGGATGGAGAAGGATATGGATCCGTCATAAGAGTGATTGTGATGTTGGTCTTGAGACTCGAAGAGAATTACTATGTATACCCGTAGAAGGGAATAAAAGTCTATGTAGTGCAGTGGGATGATGGGACACCTATGGAGGTATCCCATATGGATGGGACACGGAAGAAGTGGAACCTCTTGGTTGGGGAATGACCTTCCTGAAACACATAAGAACGAGAAAAATACTAGGATGAAACATGAGGGGTGGGCTTGAACATCAAGGAGGCTTTCTACATACCTTTCCTTGACAAGGATCAATGTACACATAGTTTTGTATGGGGTCATAGAATCAGGGTGTTCACAGAGGGCAGCAACCCGATGATATGTTGGGGGCTTACACATGGTTAGCAGCCCGAGGTTGGTCTGACTCCATGGGGGAGGACGGGAGATGTGGGTCCCAACAAAGGGGACTACAATAGATTACTGTCGAATGAGGAACACAATGGATTACCATAGGTTGGGGATGATAGTGGATTACCACTGGTTGGGGTTCACAATGGCTTACCATCGATTAGGGTTCACAATAGCTTACCCTCGATTGGGGTTGGACCTCAGGGAAGCTTCCTACATACATTGTCTGGGAGATAAGGACCAAATCCCACATAGTTCTAATGGGTACTGTTTGATGAATTTTAGGATGAAAAGGGGCATACGGTTTAACATCATTTGGTGCGAGGGTGGAATGACGTGAAGTGGTCAGGACTAATGGGTGTTGGGCTTGAACCTCAAGGAGGCTTCGTATGTACCTTGCCTAGGAAACAAGGATCAAAGTCCACATAGTTCGGAATAGTGGATATAGTTTAACGTCATGTAGGATGAAGGGGTATGCTTCGGGAATTGGAGTGGCCTATCCTAGGTATAGGGAATAGGTGAACATGGACGGTTCTTCATGAAGAATAAGGTCTCTCATAGAAGAGGTATTTGCAAAGAAAGGGTGCCTTTCAAGGCATGTCACCATGAAGTAGTGTCCTCACGAAGCACAGTGACCCTGCCTTAGCATGTGGTTCATATGTTCATGGAAGGTAATTCATAAATCTCAAATGATTTGCTAAGACCTGAGTACCATAGGGATATCCTTCCTTTGATAAGGCCCATGGGCTTCATGAAGGCCATCCCTGCTTGAAGATAGGTTGTGTTTAAGTCAAAGAAAAGGAACTTCAAGATGATAAATTTCCTCAAAGAGATAATTTTCACAGAGTAGAAAGTGATTCATGATTTGAGATCTGATAAGGAGAAAGGTTAGTGTATCCATACTTTGGGCTTGGGGGAAGCCAAGTATTTATAGGAACAAGGCGGCGTTATGTGAAGCCACGTGGTGATTTTTCATCATAGAAGATCATCCTGCATCATTACTTTGATGCGAATTTGAAAAAAGCTTTTGGGATCGTAGAGCCTCCCGCATCTTTTCTTCGTGGAGACTTCACAAATGACTTTTTGGATCACGGAGACTCACACGTCTTTTCTTAGAGGTGTCTTCGTAAACGTCTTTTGGGATCATGGAGCTTCCCGCATCTTTTCTTTGCGGTGCCCGAGAATATCTTTCGGGATCGTGAAGCCTCCCACCTTTTTCCTTAATGGAAGCTTTCTAAAACATCTTGTGGGATCACAGAGCCTCCTGCCTCATTGATTTTTGGCATCCACGGAGGAGGTTTCATCGTGCCGGTCATAGTGTTGTGGGGATCTACGAACAGGCTTTGTGAGGTATCCCCAAAAGAGGTGGTTTCCTCTTTGTGTTTTCTCTTCCTCTCCCCATATTTTGGATCCAATAGATACATACTCTGAAATATCCTCTTTCATTTTATCCCACTAGAAATACACATTAAGATCTCTAAAATTATTCATACTTCAAGGATGAATAGTGAATGATGAGCTGTGATCTTAATATAATAGCTCATTTACAAAATTTGATATTGGAGGGAAACATTCACACATCCCAAACCTTATCCTTCCATCATAATCAAGGTTTAATTCTGTAAAATTTCTCACATAATTCTGTAGTTCCACATCTCCTTCCATTCTTGTTTATTCCTCATATGGATGGCTGGTTTAACATTAATTTGGTATAGATAAAATCTATCCCCTTTCCTCATTATTTCAAGATCTATATTATGAAATTCCATATGTCTTGAATCCATTTAAATCCTTATCATAAAAAACTACCATGGTATTTAAGACTCATATCACTAACCACCTTTTTTCCCTTCTGAGGGTGGTAATGTATTGAGTAATCATAATAATTAATCAACTCTAACAATATCCTTTATAGTATTTTTAAATATTTCTATGTGAATATATACATTAATCTTTTATGATCAAAATATATATATATCACATATTTAAACATAAATATAATAACTCTCTATTTTCTATACAAAACATTATTCTTCCAACTCTTAATTAGGATTAGGTTAATTTTAATCAATAATTTTCAATTGGAAGGAGGAATAAGATATAAACATATAAGTCCACATGATTACACATCCTAGTCCCTTATTCAAAGCATTTCTATTAGTCAAAAAACCATCTACTTTGTAGGTTACTATGAGTAGAGCTGAACTGACCAACCTTCTCTATAGTTCCTTGAAATATTCATAACATCCATATATCAAAAGAAACTTTAATCCCTTATAAGTCATGTTTTTTTGTATTAGATAGCTATGATACATATATGACAATGAATCAATGACATCTATCCAAACAAAGAAAACTAAAGATCATAGTCACCGTGGTTTAAATAGTCCATTTCTAAATAACATCCCTTTTTAAGGATCTAATAATATACACTCAATTCATTTTTTTATTTTCCAAATGACACTTTTAAAGGCCAAGTGTGAACCCTAAAAATTTCATCTAAATAAAAACATTAAAAAATTCATCCCATATTGATACTATAGAAAATTCCCCTCCCCAGCATCTACATCATTATGTCAAGCCTCCACCTTCGGATGACCACTTAGATGGATGTCCCGTGAAAGGTTTCATGGGCTTTATACTGATGGCAATTTTCATACCCACTCTATCATCGAAATTCATATGGCTATGCTATAGTGAATGTTTTATACTACGAATCCACATATGAAGCTCCTCCTTGTAGAGTGTCTGTTATCTTCTACATTCAAAATTAAAAATGTGACCAAATTCCAACATACTATCTCTATCCAAGTATTAATGACACAAACCCACTTCAAAATATCATCCAAATTCTAAATCACTCAAATTGATGTGAAATTGACAATTGAAACCATATTTAAAAATTCAAAATAAAAACTCTCACCATCATATTTCCTCAGACATCACACCACTATCATGACTGCCTCATATGAAAACCCATCATGCACCACATAATCATCCCTATCTGTACACATCACATCCTCATTCTTCACCTCTAGAAAACATTTGAGAACCATCCATTAGAAATCCTCACCATCTCCCTTGTAAACACTGTCATCCCTATCATCCAAAACATCACGCACCAGGGATAAATGAAATCTGGTGTAGCACTTCACTGAATATAGATCCTAAAAATTCTACAAAGATTCAAAATTTACCACATATCTCATCAGGAGGTTAGACCTTTCATCTATAACCATCCGTATCAAAGAGTTTCTACAACTAATATCCTCCCTGGTACGAGATAAGAACTATGATCGCCTTTAGAAACACCTTGGATGAATGAAAATACATCCTAAAGCTTTCTTTCAACCAACACATCCGAACGACTGGGAGAGTGGTGAATGGAGCGTGAATCTATAGAAGTGAAAGGTTTGGGAAAGGCTTCACAAGAGAATCATCCACCCAAACCACATGCCCGAACTGATGAAGCCATCACCAACAGAGAAGGGAACTCACCAAACGCTGCACACAACAACCATCTAATGAAGACCACCACGTCTTTGATTGATGATAGCAGAAGATGCACCTTATTGAACATTGATGAAATGAAAACTCAAATATCCTAAAGTCACCAAGAAACTACTACAACAAACCAAATATGAGATCTTAACAAGATCTAAAGGACTGGAAAACAATTTTATCTGGTCAGGGATTCAACAGAGAATAAAATCCATGACTAGCCACCAACCCCTTCTGATGAAGCAGCCGCCGAGAAAAAAAACACTCCTAAAACAAAAATAATAGGAAAAAAACCACACATACGAAATCACCATTAGTTTCCAAGGCTTGAATGTGGAAGGGAAATGGGAGGAGATGAGGCCATAAAGAGGCATGAGAGCCTCCCCTTTAGAGGAACCACCATGGAACCCTAGTGGGGATAAGTTGAGGGAAGGATTCCGCTCAGAGTCCCTAATTCTTTAGAGACTTTTATTAATATATTCTTTCATAATATTATATGACACAAGAATGGAATTTTATATAAATATAATTAAAACTTTATGTATTTGGAATGAAACATATCCTTCATTAGGGTCTTCAATAAAATCCTCAAATGATCTTCATTATCTTTATTTATCTTAGAGAATATACAAATATCATTCAAAAAGACTACAATGAACAAATAAAGGTAATATCTATAGACTCTATTCATTAAATCCTTTATGGAAATGGGCTAATTGGTAAGTCCAAATGACATCACTATAATTTTTTAACGATCATTACTCACATGGAAGGCTACCTCAGGTATATCCCCCATCATTAACATCAATTGATGGTATCAATAATGAATAGTAGTCTTCAATTAGTTTTGAGATCTGAAAATTCGATCAAATATTCCTTCAGTACGGGGTAAGGGATACCTATTCTTGATAGTGATCATTTCGATGTTATCAATAATCAAAAAAAATATGTAGTTAAAAATCATTATTCATAATAAAAAGAATAGGTAAACCCTTTGGTGATACAATAGGTTATATTAATCCCCTGTTAGGATTCTCCGAGAATTGGTTCCTAAATTATTTCTACTCAATAAGCTCCATTCTATATAAAATATTTAAAATAACTATGCCACCAGACATGAGTTCTATTGAAAAATCATCATTATGATTCTTGGGAAGACTTGGAAATTCATTTGGAAATGCATCATCATATTACCAAAAAATAAGAATATCTTAAATATTTAGTTTCTTCCCAAACATTTGAGATAAATATTACTCATGAATAAGAAGTAATACCCATACAAATAAATTAATTTCCATTAGAAGTTCATATTCATTATCACACAAAAAAATATAAGCATATGTTAATTAAGAATATAAAATACGATTTCCTTTTACTAGAAATTGATATAAGATCTATATAAATATAATTAATCTATTAAAAAAACATAAAATTCAACTAGATAAAAAAATCTCATGATTTTTAGGAAGTACATTAAAAGAAAATTTTATTAGATATGATCAATAGACTTGAGATGTGATCATTATACCATTAGTAGTTTTTACTGCTATCTTAACATTTAATGGCTGAGGTGGTTATGTGATACCCTTAAAAAAATTATTCAGATATAAAAGAGTGGGTAGAGCCATAATCAAATAATACATTTTTAATTCATTAGTAGATGGTAATTTTTCCATTCTCTACTTCATTCTCATGACCCACTATAACAGTTGTGATAACGTGGGATTTCCCTTTATCTCTTGGATAAAGGATTTTCTAACACTGATTTTCATCATTACCCCCCCTAACAATGTATTGAGTATCCAAATTCCCACACTCATTGTAATTATATCATTGAAGTGTGGGTGGAGCATTTAGTTGATCATTCTCACCATTCCATTCATTGACTCACCTATTCACATCACTTATGCATTCATATTATTGATGGCCTTCTTTTACATTCATAAAAAATTTACTAGACCCCATATTATAGTTTTCCACAAGATTCATTCCTCAATTACTATATAAATGGAAATTCATTTTCTTTCCTTGGTGAGTACTATTATTAGAATTTGATCAAAATTCCATATTTATCTTCCAATCCCCCAAAAAATAAGTTAAATAAGGGTCTTCCCTCTTCATTTTAAACATGAAACTACATTGAATGATTTCAGTATATTAATCAAATTATCTTATAGTCAATTAATTTTAGAGACTTTTCCTCCAGACAGTAAAGAATCGATAAATTTTACATTTATGGTGGAAAATAAAACCTGCTGCATTCTTGGAAGGTCTTGTGAAATTTTCCTCATAGGTACTGATGGATTCATACTTCTTCTTCTTTAGTTCTACAAATTCTATCTCCATTTTTTTATAACTGGTTTGAGTAAATTAATTATTGAAAAATACCTTCTTAATCTCATACCATTTCATAGAGTCAATTTATTCATTTTTCCTCATATTTATGATAATATTACACCAATGATCTATTTCCCCTTATGAATGATAAAAACAAAAAATATATTTTTCATCCTCATAGCATTAGATAATGGAAAATATATTTTTTTGTGCTACAGATCTCTTTCTCAATAATTAGTGGATAAATAAACCTATTAAAAGAAGTTAGATATTGTATCATGAAGGAATATATAGTACGTTATGCCCTCATTTTATAATTTTTAATTTCAAAGTGAATCTTATCTTGAGAATGTTTTATAATCATTTCAAATATATTTTTTATTCTATATCCCACAAAATTAATTTTCTCAAGAGGGAAATCATTACATTATTCACCATTTTAGGCATTATAATAATTCTTGCTACATACATCCATTAAATAAAACTCAAAACAAAAATGTGAGAAACACTAATAAATGTGAGAAATCATGTAAACATGAAAAATAATTCATAGGATATCTAACTCATGACACATTATTTTCAATATTTGACACCTTAGGTTTAACATAGGCCATTAAAGGCCACCATATATTCAAATTCGTCATAATAGTTTATAATGAAGATTTGAATTAACCCAAAGAAATTCTCCAGGATCATCTAGATAGATATGTAGTATTAGGTCCACTCATTATCAAATAGTGAAGATTTGGTTAATACCCAATCCAGACCTTTGAGAGTTGTTAACCTAAAGTGAATCTAGGCCACAACCACTTCCACATTCTAGTATCCAAATAGGGACGTCTTTTCAAGGAAAACCAAAATCCATTTTTTACTATAATAATGATGTTATCCTATATATAAAATTATCCTAATAATTCTCACTAATGTTTTATAATCCTATTTTTTTTCAAAATAACCAATCCCTCCTCTAATACCAACTGATGAATCCTAAGAATTACATATATAAATATTACACTATTTTAGATGAACATTTAATAAATATCATAACAATAAAATCTCTAGAAAAATAATTTTTTAGTGTATTTGGTGACTAGATATGCAATCATCTTATTGCATTAAATATATTCAGCATCAACCATAAATTTATTCTCACATAGTGCACTATTTAGTCATACCCATCTTAAATCCATTCACCATAACCAGTGAAAGGAAATATAATAAGGGTGAGATTAGATCCATAGTAAGAGTAAACATATAAGAAATCAATAAATGATCATAAATAAGAAAAATATAATTATAAGTAAGTGTTAAATTGATCATAAATTACCCAATTCATGCGTAATTTTTCAATTAACATTAATCACGAATCATGGAATAAGGCTTCTTCATAAGAAAGAAAGATGTTGTAAGGGTGATAAATTATCAATAATAAATGATGTTCTATGAGAACATATCAAAATAATAATAAATATTTTTATGGAATAATTATAACTATCTAAAATCATTTCTTTAGTCACAGATTTCTTCCATGGGTATCATTCTAGATTGTGTTCACTCCTCATTCCAACATTTTCCTTAGTTGAGGATTTCTTCAATGTTTATCATAGTGGAAGGAGTTTACTACCCATTAAATAATTTCCTTACTAAAGGTTAACATTTAATATTATCATAGTGGATATAGTTCCTTACTAAATTAGGTTCACTCCCTATTACTGTTCTTATTTTCTTATGTGATATCATTATTTATCTAATACATTAGAGGGATAAATAATTCTAGGACCAACTGACACATAATTAAAACCATAAATATGTGTTCCAAAATATCATAAATAATTTATAAATTCACAATATCATAACCCATGTAAATGAAATGGGTTTCATAAATATTCAATCATTTCATCATAGCACAACCCGTGGAAAAGAAACAGGTTTTATAAAGATTGCATCATAACTTAATTAACCCTTAATATTTAAATGTGGTTCATAGAATCATACATAAATCATCATCATTATAATTCAAACATATAAATAAATTATATGTGATCCTAATATCATATCCCCAGTGAATCATAATAATACTTAAATGATGTAATTATATATGAAAAGTACCCTTAAAAGAGTATTTAAAAATTTCATTTAAAATAGGGACAATATTATTTTATTTTGGAATATTTGGAAACTAAAAACTACTAGAATATTGAGAAAAAGATTTTATTTGAAAATAACCATGATAAATAGGAAAGAGAGATTAAAATAAAAGAATATTTAGGTTGACAGGAAAAGATGTTCATGTGGTAAACCATAAAAAAATATTCCTTTCACACTTTTTTGGTAAAAAATAATAAATAACTAGTTCAAAAAATATATAATAATTAATTTATATATTTTTCAAAATAAATTAAAATATTTTCAAAAATTAATTTAATAAATAATTGTATCGTATATAGTAACTTTATTTTAAACATTTTAAATAACAAAGACTTGGAAGAAAACATTCATCGACTAAAGAGGAAATACCATCTGTTTTTTCTTAAAACAAATTTCTCAACAATTTTTAGTAAAACAGATTGTAAAATGGTACTATTTATCTAGAATCATCAAAAAAACCATATAATAATAAAATATTTAGTGTTTAATTAATAAAATACATACAAGTTCCCTTAATGTACATTTATCCTAGAAACTCTTGAAAAGAAATGATATTGTAACAAAAACTCTTACCTCAACTGTCGTAGTGCTTCATAGGCATTCAAACCTCATATATAATAAATAGAAATTTATTATAAATATATATACATTAAAAATCCAAATTGACACCTAAATTATAATGTATCATTCCTTAATAATTTCATATTATCCATTTATTAATATTTTTCATTAAAATAAATATTCAGGTGAAAACCTGTCCGTTTTCCATTTACGATTCAGTTTGATGGTTTTGGTACAAATACATTGGTCATGGTTTCATCATTTAGAGAAAATTTATCATGAAATTAATATTATTTTTATTCATTATATACAATTTTATAAACATTCATATAAAGAGGTCATGAAAATGAATTACATCACTTCATGGAGGTGGTAGTCCACACATTTTCACATGTGATGTTTTCACTTTTAGATGGATCAATTAGAAGATATGTAAATAATAATTAACTGTTAAATAATTATTATTTTATCAAAAATATTATATATATTTATTAAATATATCCTTATTAGCATCCACGTAAAGAGGAAATGAAAGACGAATTGCATCCCTCTATGGAGGTTGTGGTATACACATGCATATGAGTGACCTTAGCATTTTCAAATGGATTGGAAGAAGATATAAAATGTTTTCTCATAATAATAACAAATGATAAGTATATTTATGATAATATATTCATTATTTTCGGTTTTATATAGTTTATTTAGATGAATTAGAAAAAAAATAAACATCGAAATAGTATGTTAAGAAAATTACCACTTTTTTGAGTGTCTTACTTTGGATTGAACCTTAATAGTTATTAGGATGGTATAAATAGGATAAAATAAGATCTAATATGTGGTGAGGGAATATTGAAAGGTATTTTTGTAGGTTTTGTTTATGATAATTGGCTCAAGAGGGTAGATGAAGAGAGGATAAGTGGTTCCCATGTATAAGTGAGAGAGAGATACTCCTGTAATTGTACAATGTATAAAATTTTTATAAGGTATTATTCATGATAAAGATAAACCAAGGAATCCAAAAATCATATATAAGATGTTATATTGTCTAACTAAACTCATAAATTAAAATTTATACATTTTAAGGTACATTTTTAGGAACATCATCTAGTTAAACCCCCTTTAAACCAATGATAACCTTAATCATGATATCCTAATTTTTTACCATGATAACTTAATTATAAGAAAAAAATTAAAGGGGAAGTCTGTTTTTTTGGAATTTATTATTCAAAATTTGGAATAAATTTTAACAGATTAAAAATCTATAGGTGAAATAAATTACATTTAATTTATGTTCACAAAATTTATTAAAAAAATATTTTTTTACGAAAGTACTCCATTTAAGCATAAAAATAATTTCACATTAAAATAAAGTAAGTAGTTTATTTACATGATTTCTTGTATTTATTTAATTTATTAATATATATTTATATATATTTAACTTTTTTTCAATCAAAAAATTGGATGGAACCTTCAAACCATACCATTAAATGAAAAGATTGAAAAATAATTTTTAATTTGAATAAAATATAATTTTTGTTCATAAAAATCAATCATGAGTTAAAAAATACAAAATAATGCAGCAAAAAAAAATATTAATCTTTTTAAACATATATGTTTTATCAAAAACTCATCTATTAGGATAAATTAATTTGTTTGAGGGATTTTAAAGCCTTACCCAAAAGTTATAAACTTGTTTTACCTATTTTTCCTTTACCAAGGTCACAAATCTTTACCATGGTTACAATTCACAATGAAAAAACAAAATAGAATTATTTAAAAAAAATTAAATCATGATTCAGATTATGGATATATTTTTAAATTATATATTTTTAAAAGTGGAAGAAATGAATTGTAATATAAATTCAGAAAACACCATGAAAATATTTTTTAATAAAAATTCAATTTAAAGCATAAAACAGAAATTATCCTTATTCCATTCAAATTTTAAAAATAACATGAATTTTAAAATATTTTCTTGAATATATAATATATAAATTCCATAAAAATAATTCATCAATATGTATTTATTTAATTTACTAAGATAAAAACACATTACGCACATAACAATGTTTTATTTAGAAAAACATATCCTTTTACCTTCTTTAAATTTATTTGTAAAAAAACTTATAATCCATGTATTAATTGTATACATGAGTAATGTTTTTTCATAATTTATATAGTCTTATTAAAACCATCTAATATAATGGTTTGGTGATAACTATCACATTAAATAATAATATTCTAATGGTATATTGTGGTTGTTTTAAACTCAATATTTTATGTAAAATAAGATATCAATGATATAATTTTTTAAATATAAATATATAATTAAATATAATGGGGTTACAATGTTACTTAATTAAAAATATTCACATATATAAAATTATTCACATTTAAATAATTCCTAAAATTCATCATTATAGAGTATTTGAATGCTTTTTTCATTTATATGTCCAAGGTGAAAGTGAAAAAGGTAAGTAGGGTAAAAATAAACCTTGAACTTATTATTTTGAATTCTATAGATATTATTACCCATATATAGAATATATAAATAATATAATATATAAATTTACTTAAATTGTTTTATTTATTTATATAGAACAACTCTTGTTCTCACTAAGAAATGAGAATCTCATATTGGCCATACAAGATATATAAGTAAAATATATATTTATGGAATGAAAATAATAATTGTTTTCAAATTATAAAATTAATACACTATGTAGACTTAGATCATATGTTCTGACCTCTAATGTAATTACTACTTCAAAATTACTAGTATATATATCTACTTCACCTTCAATTATCTCATATTTATGAGTCAATGATTATCAACACATATAGGTGATGAAAACCTAGTATCTAATACCCATGAGTAAGAGTATGGGAAATTGATTTCAATAACATTAAAATTCATATGGTATAATGCTTCTCTATAATTATACATTTCATCCTTATATACCAACCTATTATTGTTTTATAGTTAATACCTATAGGTGAAATCAAAATGATAAACATGATTCATTAATTTATGTACAATAAAGACATATATATGGTTGTGTATCAAATTTTATATCTCTTCACTAACCCTAAATAAAATGACGATCCCATGTATGATTACATTTATTATGATTATATATATATATATTACACTAAGTGACTCATCCTCTTCATCATTTCTCTCACCACATATATTTTTATGTTTGAAATCATCCCAAGAATGCTGTATATGAATCTAGGATAGTTTAGTAGACAAATATGTTCCTAATCTATAATCTATATTAACTAAAGTTTATAAATTTGGTATTTCAACTATTAAGATTTCTCGACTGAGTATAACCCAAATATTTAATTTGATATAGAAACCTAATGGTTAGGGTCACCTATAACCTGCATTCCATGCATAAGATAATTCATGGGAACCTAATGGTTATATTAACCTATACTTAATGATCGAGGTCATAAAATGTTTCTCCTTTGTAATAAATCTCACACATAGTATTAGAGGGGTTTTAATTAAAGTGACACCAAATTACAATAAATAACATTCATATTAAATCAATAACTATTAAATCCCTTGAAATATTTATCATCTCATGTTTAATTACTTTATGTATGAATGATTATGATTATTTAATTTTGGAATCCCAATTTCATATACTAAATTATTATATTTCAACAACATTAATTTTTAAGTCAACACAATGCACAATTTGTTTAACTCACACAAAAATAGAAGTCAAATATGTTTACACACATCCAAGTGAAATCCATGCATGACATGAAAGAACATTTAAAATAAATTGTTATAATTATATGAAATTGAAAATAACTACATGAGTAACCCTAGAGCCATAGATATTAAACCCATATATTTCTAGAATAAGGTATAAGCCTCCAGTTCAATGGAAATTCTAAACAAAGTCCCTCTACCCAATAATACTTAAGAGAGATTCTGATTAAATCATAACTATAATACCTATTTTCTATAAATTATATTCACAAAATAAATTCAATATAATTAATATAATTAAAAACTAAGGTCAAGGTAGATGAAAACATAATATTATGATTTCATTCTAAGAATATAAATTATGATATTTAAATTATATCGGAAGCACTTTAACATATAAATTAAACCATTCACAATATTAACAATGTATTAAAAATTTATAAAATTGAATATTAAAAAAATTAAAATAATAAAGAAAATTTTATTTATTTAACCAACATCAGATATGAAAATTTATTAAATTTATTGAAGCATACGTAATTAATCATAAGAATTTAATATCTTAAATTTTGGGTTAAAATAATTTTATAACTTATTGGTATATTATCAGTCCTAATCCTTTATTTGAAGTCTAATATAAGTATCTTACTCCGATATTAGTGCTTTATACAAAGTCATTCTAACATGGGGGACCAATACGACTTACATAGGTTCCAGTGATCATTATATAGGTAATATATTATAAAACAAAAGTATCTCATGGGATATAAATTTAATCTAACATGGACCACCTACCTCTCCTTATGTGATAGAATAGTCATATTTGATGATAGGTTGTGTTATAACAATTATTCCCCATTTCACCATACATAGACGAATTCAAAGACTCTTATATAGGGTCCAATTGTAATCAATGATATCACAGATATCATTGTTAAGATTCGATGTTCTATTTTCCTTAAACCTAATATTATATCATATAATTTTATATCACCTATTTTATAGATTATTAAATAGATAAAAAAATTGGGTTGTCATTATAACATACCATATGATATAACCAGTCATACCCCATGAATAAGAAAAAATAAAATCTCTCAAGTGATCCAAAAAACAATATTCTTTCACATTGCATTTTACATTATGATGTCACCTCATGTATATTACGATATGCATGTCCTTCATGAAATTTAAAATAAAATTTTTATTTAATGATGATGGTTTCTATGATTCCACTTATGGGTTATGTAGTATCATCGAATGATCAACACAGTGGAAGAAACCCATTATATTTCCCGATCTATCTTCTCCAAATTAGTATGCAGTGAAAAATAAAAATAAATAAATCATAACATAGATTTAGTGTGAACTATCTCTCCCATAATTAATCAATTATTCTTTATTTTGATCACCTAGAGACAACCAATAGACTCTCACATCCAATGGGAAGACATTGGGTACTGGAATCCATATACACCATGACAGGATTCTCAAACTGCAAAGGTGAGAAAAAACCTTCACTTAAATTATAGATATAGAGTAGGGATATATAACGCATTTTCTATGGATACTTAATAATTCCTTAACGAAATAAAAATATTCATATCCATTTTATAGTCTCCCTTAATTCAATTATTAGATTTTAAGGTTGGATACCAATTCATGGATGCCAAGATACGTTACAATAACGTATACTCGATGGGATATTTATGATCATTGTACATTATAATGATGATAACATGTTATTCATGATAGTAATAGATCATAAAATTTATTAATAACCGAATATATACTCTCTGGAAGACATGGAAGTGCCCATGCACCCATATCACAAGCCCATACCCATGATACGAGTTATATATATCATAAGCTATGATTCAAGGTAGATCTTATAACATGATATACCAATATTAGTGTATATCTAACACATTGGACATAATTAGTGTAAATACACTAGCTATGGAATGAACTAAACTAGGGGAACAATCACAAAGGAATAATTATATAATAATGTAGAACTCATCCATGATTTCCCAGATGGTCACTCAAGGCTCTCAAGTCAACTAAATTTAAAACATAAATAACCACATCATGTTCAAATAAAAATAAGATCTCATCCCACATCCCAAAAACCCCAATACCCCATTTAACAAATCAACATAATAATTATCAATATCATTAAATACCTAAATTATTTCAGTAACGTAAGGGACATTGTAAACAATGAATCAAGTAAGCTACAACAATATCAATTATTTTAACCACACCATTATAAAGAATAACATTGTGTAAATCCATTATGTTTTTTATACGGATAAATATAATATCAAAAAGCCACTTATAAATGTGTATATATAAACAAAATTTTGAATAAATTTTATCAAATACCTCTTGTACATGAAATATTACTTTTGAATACTAAATTTTTAACATCATTGAAATTAATTTTATAAAAAATCAATCCTCATTGGAAAAATCCATGATAAATCCATTTTAATCAAAATAATCCTCTAATACATTTTTTCAAACACCTTTCATGAATGAAATATAGTTTTCAAAATAAAACTATGATATTATAAACAAAATTTATTTCCTTAAATATAATTTATTTAAGAAATAAGTTTTCTTGGAAAAAAATTATAATTATCAAGGATAATGAGCATGTGAAATAAATAGAATTAAAAATAAAAAACCTACATGAAGATCATAAAAATAGTGATGCCTTTGACATAAAAAATATGTATTGAGGTTAGAAAGTATTTTCAAATACCTACAATAATTAAAATATCCATGATAATTGGGTTTTTTAATTTTATATTGAAAACCCCTAAATTTTCTAGGAATGATAGATAATATAATAAGGTAAAGGGAATGAAGGATGGGAAATAAGAATAATAATAATAAGAATAAGATAAAGGGAGATGAGGACATACCTCAAATACATGAGATTCTATCGTTGGGAATGATAAGAAACTCCATGAAAAATAAGATACCCCATCCTTTATTTATATGCCTCAGCCAAGAATGGAGAAGGAAGTATTTTATTCTCTTTTTATTCTAATCCACTCAATGTAATAATAATAATAAAATATAGATAATTATAATAAATAATTTTTTTCTTCTATAATCATTCAATTATTATGTTTAAAACATGAAATACTAATAAATAAATAAATAAATAGTAATAATATCTTCCTCTATTCATGTCAATTATGATTCTACATAATATATATAAATAAAATAAACATAATAATACTTATATAAAATATTGAAAATTTAAATTGACATTGTATTTTAGAAAAATATAACCTAAAATATTGAAAACATGTGTCATTAATTTTTGAAACTAAAAATATTCTTCAATATCATCATTATAATAATATATATATGGGTGTTGAAAAGTTGGGACACTAAAACTAGATTTTTGGTAAACGTACAAGAATGAACAGTCTCACGGATCATGCATTTACAATGGAACACCCACTAACTCAATGAACCAACACTTCAAGGTCACTATGCATGGTCTCTGTGACTATACCCCCATGGTGCTTCACCCAATAATTATTAATTATTTTTAATAAGTTCACAATTTATAACTCAAAATATTATAATATATATATATATATATAATATTTAAAAAATGGAGTGTTATAATTCACCCCAATGAAACACTGTACACCTCAAAAAAGTTATTTTAGGCCTTGTATAAGAAAAAATAATCTAATTTAAATGAGTTTTTAATTATCAATTTGGAAAAACATATAGTACATAATAAAAATATTTTCCTTCATGAAACAATTGTTAGTTAAAAATACCACACACCATTTCATTCATATTCCAACACTCCCAAATATATATAATTCCCATATAAATCTCCAATATTTTAAATTTTATTATAAATATTACTTTTTCATCTAACTTATATATATTTTCAATAATCAATGAATGATAGAAAACTAAAACAATTATTTTCCTCAAATACAATATATACTTTGATAAGTCACCATACTTATAAAAGTAAAATTATTAAGAAAACATATTTTTGATTTATAAATACCATTTAAAATATAAAAACTCAATTTTGAATAAAAAAATATGAAAAATAGATTAATAGTTCACTTTTTATCTCTCCAAAATGCCCATCATACATGGAATATTGTGTGTCAGGAATTTAAACTCGTTTTTTGGGATATCCCAAACCTATTGTATGCAATTTTAAATTTTCTATGGGACACATTATATAAAAAACATATTTCTATTTGATATCTTTTGTTTTATATCTCATGAATCCTAAATGGGAACCCTGATAGAAAATTTTATCCATTTTTATTTTAATTATCATTTATATAACAACCCATGTATTTTGAGGAATAGGTTTGATTAATTTTCTACCAAACAATATTTATTTTTAGGGTTTTAAGATTTTTTGAAAGTTATAATTGGTCTCGGGTTGATATTTGGGGATTCTATCGTGGTTCGAACCAAAATTATATTGAAGGTTGAGGGACACACCGTGTTAGAGTGAATTTTGGTCTGATGAGAGTTATGTAAGATTATAATTTTCCGATCATGGGAGATCATAATGCAATAGGGTGGGTTGTTCCATGAATTTTAGCAGTATTGAAAAAATAATTGACTATGAATTTTTAGTGTTGGTCTAAATAGAATACTTTTATCATGAAGTGGGCCGTCATACTGCATTGTGATTCGGATCATAATTTTTGTATCCTAACACATGTGGTCGTGACACAACAACCATCTTTATAGTCTATTTGTTCTTGTAATTAAATTTATTTCAATGATCCAACCTAATAATTGATGTTTCCTCCATTCCTCCTCTATAACTCATGATCCTACCTCCCTTCCTTCAATTTTAATTTTTCCATTTTTGGATTGGAATTACATTCCATATGTCATGATAAATCGCTAAGGTTAAAGATAACCATCCTACTACATTTATTTTTAGTTTCTCTCACTACATAAATATTCTTCATAGAATTTCTATTTGGTTCAAAATTACCCTCTAAAAATGGAATCAACCACAAGAACGTCCCTTATAGAACAAATTTTGGAACAATCAAAAATATAAGAACTCTTGAAATGGTGTATTTAGAATAAGAAGATGATATACCAAAAACACACATGATATCACCCCACTCAAAATGGAAAAAGTCTTTGTTAAAAAAATGAACGAGAAACACACAAGTAAATATAATAAAGAACTATGTTTTTTATACATAGTTATACTTCATGGGTGAAAATTAAAACTATATTTAATAAAAAAGTGTAAATAAGGTACATCTAGTTATCTAGGTTCCATCACAGTGCAAACATTGTGGGGGTGGCCACCAATAAAAGTGGAAATATTTGGTTACCCATAAGTTGACGTACCTAAAATACCATCCTCTAGTGTATAGTGTATGCTTATTAAGTCAATACCATCATCTAGAAATGGTCACTTACAACTAGTTCTGAAACATTGTATTTTAAACTATTACTATATCCACTGGTTTTCTACTACTACATCCTCATCAAGATTGTAACCTAAGTTCCAATATTTCTCTTTCTAGATACAATTAAACAAAAAATGAATGGATTATTCAAAATTATTAATGATATATCACTTAAATATTTATTTTAATGATTCAAGGAATCCTATAAAACTTATTAAAAATTAGAAACTTAATCACATATGACAAGAGTCTATATTTCTTTATTTCTTCTTCCAATCGCTGAAGTCCCACAATAGCGTGATGTTGACTCAACATTTCATGAATATGAACCTTCTCATCATGTTAAGAAAATTATGACCTCCATCGATATTCCATTTCATTAGCACTCAATAATAATGAATTTTTATATAAAAAGATACTTTATATATATATGATATTTTTGTATGAATAAAACAAAATAAATTAGTTTCTAGATTAATCTCACTCTAAGTATTTTAAATCAATAATACAATTTCATAAATCCTTTAATGTTCTTTCTATTAGAAATTTGGATAGTCCAATTATCTCATTTCCTCTATAAAAACTATATAATATACTTTCATAGTTTATATTATAATTAATGACTATAGTTACGACATTAAACTTATGGAATTCCCTCCTAAAGCAAATAAATAACCATGTTACTCTTATATGAATTTTTATCTCCTCCAACGTTTGCATAAAAAAACATTTAATCAATAACTGTTATTGAGACATGAGGATAATTATTATAAACCTTTAAGATATAAATTTATCCACTTCACTAATTTCTATTTATCCATTCTTGGATTTTTTATATATTTACAAAAAAATGCCATTGCATGAGAAGTTACCAACTCTGTACAAACCCTAAAAAATAAAGCCTCCAACCATTAATGTATTAATAAAATTTTCCAAATAATTAGTCCAATCTCTAATTTTAGGTCACTTCTCATGGGATAACATGAAATTCTTGACCAATGGGTTAGTCAAATATTGACATTTGATTATACTGAATCATTCTATGTTATTCTAAATGTACTCCATCTGAGATATAACCTATGTATTTATCCCCTATCCCTCTTGAAACGTGTCTAAAAAATCCATTTTTCTTAACATTGATCGTTTATTACAAACCTTTTATACATTTTATCCTTTATAACTTCAATAAAATCCATATGTGGGCAATATAATAGAATACAGTCCTTGTACAAGAAATATATGACATAACATACAATATTGAAATCCTTTTGGTAAAAATAATGAAAAAAATATATCTATAAAATCCGATTCTTAGCTATAAAGGAATGAATTTTTTTTGTTCCACTTATTTAACACTAGCTTTAAGCCAAACATTCCCCATTTCAGCTAGAAAACTAGGGCTTAATTACATTTATGAACAAAACCATTTAGATACTTTATAAATATATCCTCCTCCAAATAACTATGAAGGAAAAATGTTTTCATATATAACTAATCAATATGTATACCTTTTGATGATACCAGACCTAGCATTATTCATATTGATGTATTATTAACAAAATAAGAAAATATTTTATAAAAATATATCCCTTTATTCTAATAATTTGATTTTACATCTAATATAGCCTTTTTACATTTTCAATAATCCAATTTCTCCTTCAAAAAATATAACTTTTTTTGTAATTACTTTTTCCTTGGGGTAATTTCATCAACTCCCAAATTCTTTTTATATTTAATAAATTCATTTCATATTTAATAAAAAACTATCAACATTCATAATAACTGATGCATAAATTTACTATATACATTATTGATATTAAAATTAATCACTATTGATAATTTAATTTATTAAATTTTCCAATATTTTGAATATTTAACTTGGTCCATGATATATGGAGGTATATAACAAATATTTCTAAATGGAAGATAAAGAGATGATTATCGTGAGATGATAGAAAATTTCCACAGTTATATGAAGTGTTGTGGCGTGATACCAAAAAATTGATGTTACAATAGAGTTGGGTAGCATTGGAGAGATCTGGACAACATCATTTTTACAGTATAAAAGACGTCATTCGATGATATAGGATGATATTGGGGTTCTCAGTAAAGACCTGAAAATTCCATGTTATGTTTTTTAAATTATTTGGATTATTACGAGTATGAGAAGTCTGAAGGAGCTTTATTCTGATGCTCGGTGTGCCCATAATGAATTTCTCAACTTTTTTATAAGGTACGTTTAGTAAAAATATGGGCGTTGTTTTAAATCTTTTGAACTGGTGCTCGGAATTGAAATTTGAGAGCACCATTGAATTCGTAGTGTCATGATTCGCTCAAGGGAAAATTAAATCGACTGCAGTTAGTTGGGAGAAAAACGTTAAATGTTGGACTTTACAAAAAATAATAAAACAACTTGATAAAGTTATTTTACTTCTTTTCTGTAACTTCTAAGCAGAGGTGGCGGGACCGAAGACTTGTATATCCATTTAAATGCATCACCCTTTGTTTTCTTAACCACTCTATTGAGAGAGATGGGAGGTGTATTAATTAAAAAATTAATGAAACTCATTAATGCTTCATTTCATTAGGCTCTCATCTTCCATCAATTTAAGTGAGGCTTAAGGTGGAGTTTTGACATGACATCAAAAATTAAGGAACCAATGGCAATGTGACGTGGTGACTTCCACTGATGGAGGACGAAAGCTAGGGTGGCGACGATCTGGGACCAAAGAACGCCGATGACCTCACTTCGATGAGGATTCTCCTCCCACCAACGACTGCGATACCTCCAATGAATCACGAGGCAGAGGGTTTATTTTATTAATGTTATCCTTTATGAATTAAAATCACTCCAACTTGTTATTATGTTAATGTCAAGGTTTCGAGGAAAACAAACAAGGCCCAGACCCTCTGTTGCATCATTCTTGTTGCGATTTTCGGAGGACCTTTCTTAAACTCATCATAATTTGGAATTTGGGAGCTGTGTAGCGACGAAGGCATCCTGGGAAGCATATAGGCACGAGAGTAAGTGAAAACAGATCTTTGGAGCGTCGTTGTTGCCCCGCAGAAGAAGATTCAGTGCGGAACCAGTGTTTCGGCCCTGAAGACCAACGTCGAAGGATGAGAGTGGCATCCGACAACTGTTTGCCGCAGTGGAGGAGCGGCACCGCGTGGTGCCATGACGGATGAGCAGGCTGTAGGAAGTGGATGACCGTGGAGGTGGAGGCGGCGTGTCATCACGCGCTGCGCTAAAGGAAGCCACGACATCAATGTCACGACAGAGAAGGCGAGGGAAACAATCCCTATGGGTCCAATGGACCTCGTGGCGGCACCCCATGGCGCCGCTAATTAGAGAGTCGAACATATCTTATTAAGTCATTCAGGGAGCTGGGGGCCACCCGGCTGGCGAGCCTCACCAGTGCACCGGGCCATGTCGCTCGACGGGCTAGGCTGGTTCGCTACCCAGTCCAGCCAGAGCAGGTCGGTCCGGTCTACAACCCCACCCAACCAGGCCGGCCCAGGCCTGTTCGGGCCGAGCTGGGTCTGACCCGGACCAGGAAAGTCGACCAGAACTGGGTCGGGCAGCCTCAGCCGGGTCGACCCTAGCTGGGTCTGTTCGATCGGGTTGGACCGGACGAGGTCCCCTCTCGGGCACATAAATGCTTAAAAGGCCATATCCTGGGAACCATACATCCATTTGATGAACCATCTACGGTGTTGAAATCCATGGAGAGAGAAAGGCATTTTGAGATACTCCATGAGAGTTTTGGAGAAAGTTAGAGTATAGCCAGGTTGGATCGACTCCAAATCCAACGGGGCCCTCGACACTAAAATGCCAATCACTTACAGACTGGGCATCTGGTAAACAAGTCTTCTATTAAATTGGAACCCTTATGATGTAAATTATCATCAGGTTACTTTTTAATGGGACTAAGTTCGGTTTGAAATACAGCAGATAGCGTGAGGAGCGGTTCTCCCAGAATCAGGCGTACTATGAGCAGGAATCCAGTGGCTAGAAGTGAGGAAGAAGTTGAAGACATATCATATGGAGGCTAGTACTGAGCGATCATGTGTGGGTTATCACTTGGAAATCCTCTGTGGATCAGCACCTAGAAATCCGGTGTGGATTAGCAGTACGCGACCCGACAAGGACAAACATTAGAGGAGCCCATAGTGGATCACTGACATACCGATCCTATGTCGGTAAGATCCTATGTGGGTCATCTCTCAGTGATCCTCTGTAGGTTAGTGTATAGCTATCTTGAATGGGTCAGATCTTCTGTGGGTCTTGCAGGGAGTTTGTACCTATCGACTTTGGGGGGGGACAGATCCTGTGTGGGTCCTGCGGGGGTTAGTACCTATCAACTGTAGGCGGGTCAGATCTTGTGTGGGTCTTGTGAGGGTTAGTACCTACCAATCCTATGTGGGGAAGACTCTATCTGGTCAACAGTAATGCCTCTCGATAGAATAAGATGATATAGCTTCTTGACTAATCATCTTTACATCTATGATTTACTTATACCATGTTTGAGCTATGTCTATTGATTTGTACTTTGTGATTTAGATCATACTTTGTGGTATTCCTTTGTTGAATTCTGAGAGACCTTCAGTGGTATCAGGGTCTCTACTGAGTATTGTTATACTCACCCATGCATGGTCATTGATGGCACCTTGTTTTTTCTTGTGCAGACGACAGGCATCTTGGCTGAGACATGAGGGAGCCAGGACCAGGCAGTACAAGGAGCAGACTGGCTGATGTGGAGAGCTATGGAGATGAGCTATACATACCCTTTAGGTACAATCCTTGGTGGAAGATCACATGATATTTTTCAATTTTTTAGTTGTAGTTGTATTTGTAAGTGGATATTGTATTCCATCACCCTTAATTTTAGTACACACTTTTACTATAGTAGTTTTACTTACTGGTTGCATATTTCTGCATTCTAGTCTAGGTGTTTGTAAAGGTTTAAAGGCAGTGCCTTCAAATTTTAGGGATATTCCTTTCTGGTGCTAGTCTCCAACCCCTGGCCTATGGGAGGGGGGCTTGGGGTAGTTACGAATTGGGCCCCTGGGGATGTGTTGTGACAAAGTTGTACCAGATGAGTCGGTTCTACCGATAAACTAGGAATATGATATTTTCAATAGAGCAATAGTGTTATGTTTTTTGCGTATCCTTTTTAGTTTGGGGAGTCCACTATTGGGGTGGCTTCTGACATATCCATACACTGGGACCCAGAATTCTGATTTCCGACATGGTGCACAAAAATACTAATTGAATTGGTTTTGGAAATATTTTTACTTTGAACTCTTTTGAGTCAGCTCACTAGGTATAACTTATTGACAGTGGCTCACCTGTATCGTTTTAGGATGCCTCCGTATAGACATCCATCCAGGATTCTTGGGAGAGTACACAATGATGGATCACCAAGCGACAAGCCTTTTGTGTGGGGCCCTCTTACTGTGGTAGCACCTTTGGGTGGTGCACCAGCAGCCCCACCTCCCATTGGGCAGCAGATGCAACTATCCCCACCAGCAGACCATGCACGCCGACTGGGCACATTCCACGGGTTCAAGAGATAGAGGCCTCTGATATTTCTAAGTGAGACATATCCCTAAGTAGCTGAGGAATTTATGGAGGCTGTGGCTAGAGTTTTTCGTTTGGTTGAGACAACGGCTGAAAAGATGGTTATCCAAGCATCTAGCCTTTTCTAGGCCACAATAGGGAGATGGTGGAGCCTGACGCTCCAGAAACATGATTAGGAGGCCTTCACCCGGACGGACATTGAGAGATTTTTAGGGAAGAGTTCGTTCAACCGACAATATGCTTTGTGTGTATTCAGGATCTACTGCACTTACAGCAGGGTAACTTGACAGTAGCCCAGTACTCGGTGAGATTCACTATCCTCTGGTGCTACTCCACCAACATGGTAAGCGAACCATTCTTCAGGGCCCTGGACTTTGATCAAGGTCTCCGGTAAGATATTAGAGCATCGATGATATCTCTGAATATCCCAACGTAGACTGGAGTTCTAGAATGAGCATTGTTGGTGGAGAGCTTCGTAGCTGAGCAGAAACCGACAGTGAGAGCCACCACTGGATGATAGGAAGCTGAGTAATCTACAGGAGGTAGTAGATAGATGATGCAAAGGTCCAAGTAGGCCAAACCCACCAGTGGATGACCCTAGTTTGCAGGGTAGGAGGTGAAAATATCATGAGGAAGATAAGGTTAGCTGGGAGGCAGACTGTGCTTCACCTACGGTGGGCAGGGCCACATGGCCTGTGACTGCCCAACACTCAGTACCGAAGATCAACAGATACTTGAGGGATCGCTGAATCTAAGGAAGATATTCGACCGAGGAGGTATGCAGGATGAAGGATGAGGTAGAGGACCAGGCCATACAGCAGGTGGTGGGTGGCGATTTGAGGTTCTATCACCACCACCGCCAGGAGGTCCACCTTGACGAGAGGGAGCAGATGGATAGTGTCAAGAACAACTTCGAGCAATTGAGGCCTAGGACCACGACACTCTCGAGATGATTAAAGGTACGATCTATTTCTATTCCTCCATAGATGTTGTACGTAGTGACACAAGTTCGAGTCTCCCTTTCATTTCCATGACACTCATTTAGAGATTTGAGATTCTGATGGATCCGCTGCCTTGATCCTTATGATTAGAGACTCCTACGGGATAGGATTTGACGTTTACACACTAGGGAAAAAAGTGTTAGCTCACTATAGGAGGCTAGAGCTTCAGATGGGATCTACCAGTATCAGCCTCAAGGCCTTATGATGTCATCTTTGGTATGGACTTGCTATCCACAGTCCATGCTCAGATTAAATGTTTTAGGCGCAAAGTGCGGTGTGTCCGTGAGGATGGCATCAGGTTTTCCTTTATCGGTGGGAAGGAAACATTTGCAGCACATGATGGAATTTCTCAGTGGAGGGGGCAGCCGATCACTCACCAGTTGTCTAGAATCACCCTCAGACCAGTTGATGTGAGGATTCCGAGATATCCTCTAGAGGTGGACCAGTATACTGATGTCTTTCTTGATGATGTTCCGAGACTACCTCCTCGCAGATAGGTAGACTTTCCCATTGACCTGTACCCTGAGATGACACTGATATCTACACCAGCATATTGGATGGAGCATTTGGAGCTTTTTGAGCTGAGGGTACAGTTGGAGGACTTGCAGAGAAAGGGGTTTATAAGGCCCAATTTGTTTCCATGGGAATCCCTGATCTTGTTCTCCAAGAAGGGAGATGGGAGCTTGAGGCTTTGTGTGGACTATCGGTGCACGAACTAGGTGACCATGAGGAACAAGTATCCACTCCAAAAGAGCATTGATCTCTTTGACCATATGAAGGGATATAAATGGTTTTAAAAGATAGTCCTCAGATCATGTTATCATCAGCTTAGAGTACAGGACAAGAACGTACCAAAGACAACCTTCAGATGTCGGTATGGCCATTATGACTACTTGGTGATTCCTTTCAGCAAGACTAACGCTCTGGAAGTGTTCATGGGGCTCATGAACAGGATCTTTTAGCCATAACTGGATCACATTGTGGTGGTCTTCTTTGATGACTTCTTTATATACTCAGCATCGGAGGAGGAGCACTATGCACACCTATAAATAGTTATGGATACACTCCGAGATTACCTTATTTATGAAAATCTCTCGCAGTGCCAGTTCTGGATACATGAAGTCCACATCCTAGGGAACGTTTTCTCAGAGGCTGTAGTCACAGTAGATCTGAAAAATATAGAGGTAGTGCTTTGTTGGGAGCAACCCAGGAGTGTGACTAAGGTGAGGTGTTTTCTGGGATTGGCTGGGTACTGCTGGAGACTTGTACCTACCTTTTCCAGTGTAGCGGCAACCTTGTCAGCTTTGATGAAGAAGGGGAAACCAATCCTATGGATGAAGAAGTGCAGAAGAGTTTTCATGGGATGAGGTATATATTGATGAGTTTCCCAATCATAAGGCTACCAGAAGAGGGAATTGGGTATGTATTCTACGGCGACACATCAGGGACCAGACTAGATTATGTTATGATGAAGGAGCGAGCGGTGATCACCTATGGCTCACAACATTTGAGATAGAATGATCATAACTATGCTATCCATGACCTATAGTAAGCAGTCGTGGTCTTTTCATTGAAGATATGGCGGCACTACTTGATGGGTGAACGTTTTACAAACTAATCTAATCATAACAGTATCAGGTATATATTCTCCTAGATTGACCTAAACTTGAGACATCAATGATGGATATAGTTCCTCTCAGACTATGACTTTGAGATTATCTATACACATGGGATTGTGAATATAGCAACAGACACACTCACCAGGAGGTCTAGTCTACAAATGATGAGTGAGGCAACATGGCAGCTAGCCGCGTTGCAGATATCCTTTGTGGATAGAGATGGAGCAGCTTACCTCAAATCTATGACTATCACTCCCCCACTTCTTCAACAAGTTCGGGATTCAAAATATGGGGACATTGATTGCGAGGCACCATGTGCTCAGATATCCTTAGGACAGGCCTGTGATGGATTTTCTGATAGCGGGGAGCACGTCATTCTCTTTAGAGGGCACACCATGGTACCAGTGACACTACGAGGGGAGGTGTTGGGGGAGTTCCATACATCCCCTTTAGCAATACATCCTTTTGTGGAAAAGATATACCAGGACCTTCAACATCAGTACTAGTGGACTGGGATGAAAAAAGCAGTGGCAGAGTTTGTATGTTGATGCCTCACTTGTCAACAAGTGAAGGCTGAGGATTAGGGACCAGCAAGACTAGCTCAACGTCTTGATGAAATGGAGTGGAAGTGGGATGGTATCTCCATGGACTTCGTAATGGGGCTAAAAAATATGTCCAGGGGCCATGATTCCATTTGGGCGATTGCTGATTGAATCACCAAGTCGGCCCACTTCCTACCCATCCAAGAGCAGGGATCAGTAGAGATAATGTGACGTCTCTATATAAAAGAGATTATGTGACTACACGAGGTTCCAATGACGATTGTCTCAGATCACGATGCACGTTTTACATCCCACTTGTGGAAGAGATTATAAGAGTCATGCAGGGCTCAGCTACACTTTATTACCACCTTCCATCCTCAAACATATGGTCAGACGGAGTGACCCATTCTGACACTTGAGGAAATTCTTTGTGCTTGTGTCCCCAACTTTTCCCATAGATGGGAGGACCACCTTCCACTGGTGGATTTTTCATACAACCACAGTTATCACTCCACCATCGACATGGCACAGTTTGAGGCCTTGTATAGGTGACCATACATATCACCTCTTTGCTGGACACACCCAGGGGAGTCAGCACTTATGGGTCCAGATTTAGTACAGGGTACCATAGAGAAGGTGAAGATCTTCCAGGAGCAGGTAAAGACTACCAAGATCCGGCAGAAGTCTTATGCCGATATAATATGAAGACCCTTGGATTTTTATGGGAGAGACCATGTCTTCCTTCCGGTCTCACCCCGATAAGGATTATGGAGGTTTGGCTGGGGATCCAAGCTATCTCCGAGGTTCATCGGATCCTTCAAGATCCTCAGCAGAGTAAGAGAGGTGGTGTAGCATCCAGATTTCCCACCATAGATGCACATGATTTTCATGTGTTGCAGATGAGGAGGTACATGCATGATCCATCGCACATTATCGACTAGGGTGATCTAGACATCGACGATGGGGAAACATTTGCGGAGTTCCCAGTAGAGATAGAGGATCGAAAGGAGTGGGTACTTTGTGGGTAGTGTATTCATCTCGTGCATGTTCGATGGCCACACAGGAACCATTAGGAGAGCACATGGGAGCATGAGGATCAAATGCATGCTCAGTACCCCAACTTGTTCCCCTCGTTTTTTTGGTAGCTTTCGAGGATGAAAAGCCTTAAGTGGGGGAGAATTTAAAGACCCAAAAATTCTACATAAATGTTTTAAATTATTTTGGATTTTTACGAGTCTGTGAAAAATGATGGTTCTTGATTCTGAGGTATGGTGTGCCTGAAATGAATTTATAAACATTTTTTAAGGTACATTTAGTAAACACACGGGCATCATTTTCTATCTTTTGAATTGGTTCTCGGAATTTAAATCCGAGAGCACCATTGAATCTGCAGCACTGGGATTCGCTTAAGTAAGGCATCACATCGACTGTGGTATGTTGGTAGAAAACGTAAGATTTTGGAAATTACAAAAAAATTATAAAATAACTTGACAAATATATTTTATTTCATGTCTGTAACTGCTGAGCGGCAGTGGTGGGACTGAATACATGTCAATCCATTTAAAGGATTGACCCTTCTTATTGTAACCACTCCGTTGAGAGAGATGGGAGGTCTGTTAATTAAATAATTAATGAAACTCATTATTGCTTTGTTGCATTAGCCACTCATCCTACGTCTATTTAAGTGAAACTCGGGGAGCATTTTATACAAGGATTCACCAAGCATGGAACCTATGGTGATGTGACGTAACAACTTCCACTAACAGAGGATAGAAGACTGGGCATGGACGATTCAGGACCCACCAACGCCGATGACCTCAGTGCGATTAGGAATCACCTCCCACCATTGACTGCGATACATCCAATGAATCATGAGGTAGGGGGTTTATTTTATTAAAGTTGTAATTGATGAATTAAATCTACTCCCACTTGTTATTATATTAACGTGAAGGGAATGAGCCCAAAAAACAAGGACTGAACCCTCCACCACTTTATTCTTGTTGCATTCTTTGAGGGACTTTTCTTTAACTTGTCAGAATCTGGAATCTGGGAGCCACATAGCGATGAAGACATCTCAGGAATCTCATAGGCAAGAGAGGAAGTGAAAATGGAGCATCAGAGCGTCTCCATACCCCATGGAAGAAGCGCTGGTATGGTGGTACCAGCGACCTACACTAGAGGATGGGAGAGGCAGCCGAAAACTAGATACTGAGGTAGAAGTGTGGCGCCACGGCGGTCAGGCAAGTGGTCGACAGCGGCCGACCGCTGAGGTGGAGGTGGAGCGTCATCACGCGTCGCACTGAAGGAAGTCACGAAATTAAAGCTGCTATGGAGATGGAGAGGGACCCACTCCCTACGGGTCCTGCAGATCATGTGGTGGTGCCACATGGTCCCACTAATTGAAGAGCTAAATAGCTATTCATGAGCAGTTTGTAGAGTTGGTAGCCACCCGACTGGCGAGTCGCGCCTGTGCACCGAGATGTGTCGCCCGGCGGGCCACGCCGGTTCACGGCAGATCCAGCCTGTTCAAGCCGGGCCGGTCCGCGGCCTAGTGGGTCCAACCCGCCATGGGCCAGCCCATGCTGGGTTGGGCCGGTTTAGTCTGACCAGGTCAGACCATACCAGGACATCTCTCGGGCCCATAAATGCTTAAAAGGCCATATCTTGCGAACCGGAAGTCCGTTTGATAGACTGTCTACGGCATTGGAATTCTTAGAGTGAGATGGAAATTTTGATATACACCATGAGTGTTTTTGAGAATGATGAAGTACGGGTGAGTTGGATTGACTTCGAATCCAACTGGGCCCTCGACACTAAAATGCCAATAACATACAGATCGGGCGTCTGGTTGACGCGCCGGCTGTTGCGTTGGAATGCTTATGATGTGATGGATCACTAGGTTAATTATTAATGGAACTTAATACTGGTTAAAATATGACCGATGACTTGAGGATTGGTTCTCCCAGAATCCAGTGTACTATGAGTGGGAATCTAGAGGCTGGCAATGAGGCGGAGGTTGGAGACAGATCATACAGAGGTTAGTACTGAGCGATCCTATGTGGGTTAGTACCTAGAGATCTTGTGTGGATCCGAACCTAGAGATCCTACATGGATCAACAATATGATACCTGACAAGGACCATCCATAGAGAGACCCATTGTGTATCAGTGACATACTGACTCTGTGTGGGTTAGATCTTGTGTGGGTCAATTCTTAGTGATCCTATGTGGGTCAGCTCATACCGATCCTGTATGGGTCAGATCCTGTTTGGGTCTTGCAGGGGATAGTACCTATCATCTTTGGGTGGGTCAGATCCTGTGTGGGTCTTTCAGGGTTTAGTAACTATCAAATCCGGGCGGGTCAGATCCTATGTGGGTCTTGTGGGGGTTAGTACCTATCGACCATGCGTGGGTCAGACTCAATATGGTCTGTAGTAGTGCCTCTCGACAGAATAAGATGATCTATCTTCTCGAATAATTATATGTAATTATTTTCTTTAATTATACCTAGTTTGATTTGTGTCTACTCCTTTGTGATTTTTGATTGATATCATGATTTGTGGTATTCCTTTGTGGAATTCTAAGAGACCTTCGGGGGTCTCAGGGTCCCTACTGAGTATTGTTATACACAAATCTGCATGGGCTTCGCATGCACCTTATTGTGTCTTGTGAAAACGATGAGCATCTTGGTTAAGAATTGAGAGAGCTAGGACTAGGTGGTATACGGAGGATACTGGATGACATGGAGAGCTGTAGAGATGAGCTGTACAAACCCTTCATGTAGGATCCTTTGTGGGTGATTGTAGGAGTTGTTTCTATTTTTCAGTTGTAGTTTTATTATTCAGTTGGGCTTGTATTACGGCCCCTGACTTTCTGTACACACTTTTACTAAAATAGTTTTACTTCGTGGTTTCATCTGGTTGCATTCTAGTATGTGTGTTTGTACAGGTTTAAATGCAATGCCTTACTATATTAGGGATATTCCTTTCCTGTTCTAGTCACCAACCCCTGGCCTATGGGAGGCGAGCTTGGGTTATTTACAACATGGGCCCTGAGGGACGGGTTATGACATGCTCATATGGGTTCAATGTGAAAATCCAAGAAGAAACAGAGCTACAAGAACTAGAAATTAATGTTTCAGGTTATGTAAATATTACACATTGTGAAAAAATGACAATGTGTAAAATATGTAAATGATATGAAGCAATTAAAACTTAACCATATGGGAGATCAAAACTTTCACATTGTGAATCTATTTAACATCATGAAAGTTTATACAAATACCCAATGACAATATTTTTATGGTATTTTCTATGGGAAATGACTAATTATGTCTTATACTACCATTTAATACCTATGGTGGACCCACCACTCATAAGGGGATATATTAATAATGAAATAAATGAATCCGAAAGCCAATGAAGTTTTATAAATCAAGGGACATATTGATACTATGATGAATTGGGAGATCAATTCATAGAGTTACAAGATTATTTGTGTAGTGTTCTCACCAGTTTCATATCCATATTTAATTTATGTTTTTTTCTATACTCCTTCTCCATTAATCTCTCATCACTAGGTTGAGGGGGGTAAAAATAGTATTTTAAGGTTATGTAGACAAAGGAGAAATATGATCTTGGGTATTTATTTATTTCTTATTCATGTATTTGTATTGATGAAATTTATTTGATTAATTTACAATCATTTTTTTATTTTATTATTTTAATAGTTTCTAAAAATTACAAGATCCTTTAATAAATTTTAAACTAGTTACCCATAATTGAGGCTTGAGAAATATTTCATTAAGGTAAAAAATGATTAAAAATGCTATCATGAAAAACTCGATTAAATAATTACCTAATTACCAGACCATGGGAAAAGGGGATGACCATAATGAGGAGTGAATATGATGATTATTGGATCCACCTTGTCTTGAATACAAATCCTAAATTGAGTTAATTTATTTAATTTCTAAAATCCAATTTCACATAAACCCTTAAACTACAGAACCATGACAAGCCATCAATATTGATTCACTGGAAACCAATCCGCCTCAGTATCCCACTTTATTTATCTCCCTCTAATCAATAAAAAAAACTATGTTTTCAATTACTTTAATTAATTTACAACATATAGACTGTCATTGTGGGTTCATTAATAATTAATTTCAAGTACCAATGTTTTTTAGTCATGTTTTATAATTGATAAAATTTATGTATCCTTATGGAAAATTAATGACTCGCTATGTATTTTCAATCATTGAGACTCTTTTATTATTCTAGTCTCTTAGATTATCCTCCATCCATTAGAGTTCAGTACTAAAGATTTGTTCTAAACCTCGTAATTGGTGGTATAACCCCGAAAGACCTCCATAATTCCACATGAGGTTTCGCTCCTTATGAAACAATATATTTTGAAAAAATTCCCTATTCTTCTATAGTATCATAGATTTCTAGAGCTTCTATCATTTTTGGGTCATTAATAATTGTTTCCCTTCCAAAAAATTATTTATCTTTTGGTCTTTTTCATGAGATCAACTTGGGTTTGCTCAGTTGACACTTTTTTTTGAAACATCATATTAAACCAAATTGTGATATTTCCATAATATCTTATAATTAGTGAGAACATTGTTTTCTAATGAAATTCCATATATCACATCCCAAATCCAGAAACCAATTTTATTGTTACTACCCCATATAAAAAAAATTCTCAAAACATTTATTCAAGAATTTACATTTACATAGACTCAACATGGATGTATTTTAGTGAATTGTAAAAACTACGATGAGATACATTCACAAGTTTTATAGTCTGTAGTTGTCCAGGAATCTGCTTCCCCATACATGTGTAATGACTCCTATAAATGACATAGATGAACCAATTAACATAATCTAGAAATAATCCTTTGGGAAACCTTCATACAACCACATACTCTAAACCTTTTCATTTAGTGACTTATTCATTCAATTTTATAATCTATTTTTCTATTTCATTCTTGATATAATATTCTCAAAACTTATTCCTTTCCTCTAGAAAAACAATTTTAATTACTTCCTACCATACTCACTTATATTTTCTGAACATAACCATTTAATAATATTTATATCCCATGTTTTCAACCTGGATATCCATCACAATAACACTCTTGAAACCTCATATTGTTTTATAAATAAGTATAACTATACCATATAGATTTCATCATCCATGTAGGTAATGTGATAAAGAGACCCTTAATGATAAAATAATGGATTATGTCCCCAAAAATCTGTATATATGATCTATTATTTCTAATATTTATGTGTCCTTCCATTTCGGAAAAATGAAACTGTTATATGCATTTAAATAAAACAACCCTCATATTATTCAAACTCCATGTTATCATGATTTAATACCCATTTAGTTTACAAGACTCACATATCCTTCTAACAGAAGTTCCCACAATAAATATGAAACAACTCCATATTTTTGGAATTTAATGATCTAGAAATCACTGATCCATTTTTACATCCCCATTATATAATTTCGTTGAAACATATATCCACCACCATATAGCTACATGTTATCTGATACAAAATATCCAAAAATTGTGTATAAACATTCATTATCTATCCAACCTATAAAAAATCTGTTCTTCCATAATCTGAGAACATACTAAACTCCATATATCTTCAAAAAATATTTTTTTTGAAATTTTGAATTCAACATAACCTTTAACCATTATATAAATAACTTCATAATAAGAAAAATGAACCTCGCCAACATTATGGAAACATATTCTACCATGAATAATTTTTAATATGATTATTGTAAGGAATAACTAGAATAATTGATGCATAATTATAATGGAATATTCATATGTATCAATAAAAAGAATCAATCATTAATTGTGGTATTTTTGTGCGTTTTAGAAGGGATAGATATGAAATTAACACTATAATCCTTAAAACACTTCTTTAATTTCCACTTCTTCCAACAAATTCTAATATATGAGATTGAGTTTGGATGATTTACTTAAAATTATTTACCCATTGTCCTATGATTTCTTTGATCCATTTATATTGAATGGAGAATAGTATACCTTCTACATTAAAGGTGGTTATGTTTTGTGAATGGAATTACCTATAAATAATATTCACATTTATAATTAGATATAAAATTCCATAAAACAGTATATTAGTCATATTATAAGAATTTATTACAATGGTAACCATCACATCACATGATTTTAGGTTCGATGAAAGTAAAAAAATAAACTCCACATTGGATATATAAAATTAACTATTACCAATTCTCACCGACTTAAGATCATGTTGATTTCAGTGGAATGACTAGTTACTGAGATTAATTCTGAAATTATCATACAAAATATTCTTCTCTTCACAAAATTTTGTTTATTATAGTTGGATTATAACGTATATCAACTGAACCCTTAAATAATTCCCTAATTATATTCACCTAATGAATGTTTTAGAAAAAATTCCTTTCCAAAAAGACATGTATCTAACCAGGTTCCATCTGATCAAGTATTTACCATTGTGCTATATCCATTATTTCTAGTTTAAACCCCTTCAATATGATCTCTATGTCATTTTAAAAATGATAATCTTCAATCCTTATCCTCTAAAATATGAAGTCTATTTAGTCAAAATTGTTAATCTAAGTCTTTAATTTTTTCTATTCCATTTAATTTAAATTAGAAAACATCCTATGAAATGGAAAAATTATAAATACTATATTTTTATGGAAGATTCAGCTACTATGTTCACCAAGGCATTTTGAATAAAATAATTAGACACCACTTGTTAGTTCTGAAGCCACCCTTTGAAACTGGTGGAATCCACTAGAACGTCTCTTGAAGAACAAATTTTAGAATTATAAAAAATTGATGAACCCATGAAATGGTGTGTCTAAAATAAGAATCTGACACAACCCATCCATGCACAGAATTTCCCCTCTCAAATGAAAACAAAATTATTAAAGCATGAAAGTAAGTGAAACACAAAAGGAATCAAAATAATGAATTACATGGTTCAAAATTACTTATACTCAATTTTGAAAAATGGGGAAAACGATATTAAGGTAAGAAAAATAGTACAATAGTATTAATTGTACCCAATACAAGTTATCCTACACTAATTATATTCAGAAGGGGCTAACTAGATATCTATGTTACATAACCTTCTAATCATCATACGAAGAACAACATTGATAATAGACACCTTTTGACGACCATAGGGTGTAAAAATCCAATTTCCATACTTTGGTGATTTTTTTTATTCTCAATAAGTCACTATCATCATAAGGAAATAATTACCTTCCAACTAGATCAAAAACATTATCTTCCAGAACATGGTAATCTCTACCTATATTCCACTACTACAATCATCCTGAAGACCAGTAAACAAAGTTTTAGACTGTATTCATATGTATATATAGAAATTAATATTGTAAGGAGTCTTTAAGCATTCAAAAAATCTTCAAAATTTATGGGTTTTAAAAATATTGTAAATGAGTTTATTAAAAATGAATTATCTTATGATCTTTGAGGATTTGGATCCTAGTATATTATGATAGCCGATGCTAAAATTTCCCAATTTGATTATATGATTTTTCATGTGATGTGTGATATATGATTATTTAAAATGTCTGTTATTGTCCTATTATTAATCAAGATTATTACTCTTATACCCTAATTAGTAAGTTAAGGATTTTTAGGTGCATGAGTGGTCATACATGTATTGTATTTTCATGTCACAGCAATCAATGGTCACTTTCAAAAGATAAAGTGTTATAAAATTTATACTCAAAACCTAATGAATAGTTACCTGGGTTATATTATAAGGTATTGGTCCTTATTAAGTGCTAAATTACAAAATTTTATTAGCGGATTCTCATTCTTCATGATTGGTATCTTAGGGCTTAATTAGTAGTGGGGATATTGGGTTTCTACCATATACTTTGATGAATTACCTTTTTTTGTGAAAAATATGGTAAATGTTATGGGTGATCAATTATATGTTTCACTATATTATAATAATAATTTTTCAATATTATATAGGGATGAAATTTTATTTATATAAGATTTCCTATCATGTTTATCTTTATAATGTATAAACTGAGATCAATAAAACTTAGGGCAGAGATCATTATAGAGACAGGGCAACCAATCCGATCATTTTAAAACTGTTATGAGTATAGGTTTATATTTTTTAGGGATGATATCATTATAGAAATGTGGAAAATAAATTCATTATATTATAGTGTTATGAGTAAGGGTCAAGATTCATTATGAATGATATCATTATATGCATGGGGAAACCTATCATATTTTTCTTTATATTTTATAAGCCAATAATGATATTCTTAATGGTTAATATTATTATAGGCCTTGGGGTGCCAATCCCATTGTATTTTTATTATTATAATTTTTTTTTGAGATGAATACAAGACAATATTAGTACATAAATCACTCACCTTTCATTATTTTATTAATATAATTTTCATTATTGGTTGACATTCCCTTCGAGTTGAGATAATTATAGAGATGGTTCCACCAATCCCATTTAATTTGTAACATTAGGAGTATAGGTAAAGATTAATTAGAGATGATATCAGTATAGTCATGAGGAAACTAATTACATTATATTTTATTGTTATGAGTAAGGGTAAAAATGCCTTAGAGATGAGATCATTATGGACAAGGGGAAACCTATCCCATTTTTCTTCATATTTTATGAGTCAAAATTGAGATTCATTAGGGATGACATCATTATAGACATGGGGATGCATATCCCATAATATGATAATTATTATAAAAAGTAAATGAGATTCATATTGGATGATATTAATAAATACATGATTAAATTTGTCTATTTTTTTTAATTTGTCTTTCAGTTGAGAATCCCTTTGGGAAGTGATAATTACATGTGATTGAATGTACTTACCTACCAACCTTATGCTTTTAGAGTGATATTTTTAGACTTATTAAAATACTGGATAATGTTGGTATATAGTTTTTTCATTGGTGTATTGTTTAGAAGTCATGGGTGTAATAATATTTGTTGTTGTTATTCTTATTTTTCGGTTATTAGCATGTTGTTTTAAGCATAATCTTTTATATTATCAATTTATTAAGGGACCACATTACTTTTAGACTCAAGAGTCATGCTCACACCCCACATTGGAATCTCGGGTTTTGTAGAGAATTTATGGTAAATGAAACATGTAAGGTCATGTGATATATTATTGATGGATAAGATGGAGTTCCATTATTGGAGTTAGGCGGTGTGTTCAGATGGAGACTCGAGTCCTATTTTGCAGTCACCTATAATATTTTGTTTATCATTGGTCCATGTTGTATACGATAAGTCCATAAGTAATCTCATTTATTTTTTTATTATTCTTTTATCATTAATATAGTCTAAGACTATATAGCATGTGGTATGTTATTTCCTTATGGATGCCTTTTAACTATAATATCCATTTATGCTATTTAATATAATGATTTTTATTATTCATTATTATACTACTATTGATGGGTATATGTACTAGGGGTTATAGTCTCCCCATGATCACCTATAAACCCCCATTTATAGTATATAACATCTAGAATAAAAGGAGGAATGACTGAGGTTATGTGGAACCATCAGTTCATCCACAATCGGGTGATCCCTGCCAAGGATTTTATATAGTGTTATGAGAGACTTTTTTTGATTTGTCTTACTATTTAGGAAATACATTTGGATATAAAACATTTTTGGAGCTTGGGATATACTGTATTCCTTTGATTAGTTGTCGTATACATAGGGAATTACCATGTTACAAGGGATGAGTTTTTTGTTCATAGTTTTTGAGTGTTATGGTTTATAAGAAATTTGATGTGTGATTTATCCTTTATTAATATAATATTTTCCTAAGCTGGAAAGTGATATTTTTTCATGAGTAATATTTGGAATGTTGGATTCAATTGCTTAATTATGACTAAGAACATTAGGTTTTGTAATTTCAGGTTTCTATAAAATTATATCTATATTTTTCCTAAATAATTTTTTATAGATATTCTACTGAATCATGCTAAAGAATTTAGTTATACAGATATCATATTTTAATGGTTGATTTTGTGAATCCGATGTGTGTTGTACCTATCCCTAAGACTGGGTAAGTAAGATCTATGCTCTAGTTATGTGATATCCTTATACTATAAGAAATCTATATATCATTGTGGGAAACAATGCCTATTACTACATATACAATCTATGATATAAAGAGTTTTTATAGACATGTATCAAGGTATTTATTTTTCATTATAGTGGAATGACACTATAACAACCTCCAGTGGAGTTTTAGGATAGAGGGGATGAAAATCCCCCACTAATAGTAGAGTTAGATCCCCAATTCTGCATCTGCATCCAATTGATCAAAAGATCTGACAGAGTGTACTTTAGATTTTTTAGTTTATAGTATCTAAATCTATGAGAGTGGCACCTTTTATATAAGATATAACTATGGAGTATCAGTTAAAATGTCCATAAGCATTTATTGGATAGGGTAAAACATATACTAGTGTGTTTTGGATAGAGTCCTTGCAAACCATATTTATCCAGATTGATATATCCCCAGAGAGGAGGGAAAAGTTTACTATGTATATACTACGAGGCCCATTAATGCACTAGCTGGATTATCTAACTGAATATTATCAGTATAAGGATTTATATTAGAAGGATATTGAGGATCGTTTCGTTGAGAAACTTTTATCAATACGTTGAGGGATGATATAGATCATGAATTTATTAATCGTAGTCAAGGGATCGTATCAGTGATGGATTATGAGGATTATTTTACAACTACATATTGTTTTATTCGATGATTATAGCTCATGAGACTACTAGTGTTAACTTTTTTGGAGATAGTTTGAACCATTTGTTACATGTTTGGGAGAATTTTACCTGTCTCAATTATTCTGTGAAGATAGTAAACAAATCCCATATTTCTAAGTGAAAACTAGTATGTATTTTAACACTCAAATGTTTGAAGGAAATATATTTTATAAATAATTTTTAGACAATATCTTTTATTTCATGGAATAATGAGTTTAAATGAACTACAAAACAGCCTTAATGTAAAATTACTTTTATAACCCTGCAGTTAGGTTAACGGGAACAAATATAACTAACTTATCAAAATGTATAAAAAATATAAATCAATTATACATTTTTATATTTATGTGAATTAGTATTAGTAAATGTAATTAATGAAATATATATGTTCTCTACCAAATAAAATATTTTTTATATTCACCCAATAGATATTGTTTTTATAGAGTATGAATAAACCCTATTTGATGTACATAACCCTGTATTTTTCATAAGGGTAATTCTCCAGGTTTTAATGGATAAACCCTTTGAAATTAATATTTAGACACATTAATAATTTTTATATGACCAAATAAACATGTTTTTTTATATCAAAATATAAAAAATTAATTTGGATGAAATTTTAATATTTTATCATAACTTACAAATTTTTTATGAATAGTGAAAAAAGACAAAATTTTAATTGAATGAAAAATTCTTGAAATAATGTATATGGTCAAATTAAAAAATTTAATTATTTTAAAGTATAAATATAATATATTTTTATCATTAAATATAATATATGGCGTTATCATTAATTTTACATTGAATTTTTATATAAAAACATTTCAATTTTTGCAATGTTTTAACGTTTAAAACACATTCCCTCTTTCCGACAATGAAAATATTTTTAAATTAATTACTAAAACATCAGTTTTTTTAATTTTCCAAAATTTATTTAATATTTGGAATTAATAGGTCAAAATTATTGAAATATCAGAATTTTATTTTTGGGCATTTTTAATAGTAACTTTGGTGATTTTTATTAATATGGTAAAAGTGCAAATCATGTAATTAAGGGTAAGAATACTATTATAGAAATACCCTAAAACTTGAATAAATATCTTTTTATGTGTTTTTTAGACATAAACCATATTTGGGTTGAAATAGTATCCATTTGAATCATCTTGGATGATATTAGGACATATAATTTATTTTATTTAATGAAAAGTTAAATATGTCTAACTCAAATTTTATTAACAAAATAATTTTTCATATAAGGTTATACATAAATTAGATTATAAATACTCATTTAAAAGATAATTTTTTTTATTTATCATGGTAATTTATTTGTAATTTTTAGGAGATACATATTTATATTAATAGCTTATACATTAATGATACTGAAACTATTTTCATGAAAAATAAATAATATAGTTTTTATCAAAATACTAATACCCATTAAAAGACCCAAAAACACTACCAAATCTTATGTTTCGAGTATATACCATCTTTAATCACCCAAGGGTTGAGTTATTGACCACTTGGAGCCTTATATAAGGAATTTTTACGCATATATTATTTTATTTAAAGTGATATTATTGTTGTCACATTCATAATTTAATAAGTATCACATTTTAAATATTATATTTTCTAGAAGATAAGTTAGACTAAAAATATTATTATGAAATAACACATATTTAAATCCAGGATAAGATTTTATTTTTGATCTTTATTTAAAAATTAATTGTATTAAATAATTGCACAATATTGTTGTAGTGATTATTTTATTAATAGAGATAAAAAATAAATGTTATAAAAAATATTACATTAAATATAATTTTGGATAATAAATATTTATAATTATTTTTATAGATGAAATATACTTATTAGAGATTTGATGAAATAGTTTTTTTGAAGTTAAATTATCTTAATTGTTTTTTAAAACCAATGAACTGAATAGAGTCTAAATTGACAGTATTGATTATTTTTCAAAATAATGTATTATTAAAATATTTTAAAATAATAAATTTTTTAAAAAATATATAATAATATTTATATTATATTTTTTTAATTTATTCAATTATGGTCACATTTTCCTTCAAATAAGTAAATATTTCACCCTTAAATAATTAAATTATTTGTCACCCTAGTAAAACATTAAATAGAATAACTAAGTGTTAATTAAAATGATAATGTTTAAATTGACATAAATACCTGTAAAAAGTTTATTGGTTGATTATATTGAAATATAAAATCACCTAATATTCTCAATTTGAAGATTTTTAGGTTTTTTGGTAGGTTTCAATTTTATTATAAATTATTATTTATGGAGTTTTAAAAAGTGCCCCTCACCTCAATTTTGAAAGGGAACCTCCTCTATCATCTCATCCCTTCACATTGAGGCTTAAATATTTCTCATCTACTGCCATTTTCCCTTATCAACTTCCCTATTTAAATTCTAGTGGTTCTGGTCTCTTTCAAATACCAATTCTAGTGCTCTAAAAGGATATTTGGAGAAAACACGTCAAATAGGAGGTAATATCCTCAACTGATTCCTTCAAACTTAGTTCTTCTTCTACTTACATTTCATAAGTTTTTTCATTATAAAGTAAGAAATATAGTATAAATTATATAATGATATTCCATTTTTTATGAAACAACCATATTACACCTTCTATCCATCATACAAAAAATTAAATCACCACACGTGCGCACACATGACTTATCATCTCCACACTATGGTGTAATCTATTTTTCACCACCACCTTAATTGGAAAAGTATAATGTTATAAATAATAACTATATATGATTATTAAAACATGATATTAATTATTAAATATTTTACAACATCCAATTCAATACCATTCAACAAATTTAATAATAATATCTTCACTTGTGCAAATGCACGACCTACCGTCGCCACAATGCGATGCGATTCATTATATATGATCTCCATTAAATAATAATTATATAAATGTTAAAAATGAACAAATATGGTATATATTATGTTAATATAATTCTTTAATGATATAACTATGACCAATTAAGGTAAATGTGAACTTATTCGACAAAACATGCCTAAGAACATAAAGCAGTTAATATCCGAATAACGAGTAAGCATGAAATGTTATTAGCAAACAAATTTCAATACTATCGTATATGACAAAATAAAAATTATTATTATTATTAATTAAGTCAATTAAATTATTTAAATCATTATATAAGAGTTTTAGATACATACAAAGGAAATTAGACTTAAGGTAAGAGTCAATTTTGCAATCCCATTATTATCTGAGATTATTTATCCATAACTATTTACTAGGGTATATTTATCTCCCTTGTACATGTTTCCTAAATATGTAATACTATTTTTATTCTTACACAATTATTTAAATTCAAATTTATCCATTTGTGAAATTTTATTAAATGGTATGAAAAGAATCTTTTGTCGTTATCAGTACGAGGTACTTTTTGACTTTTTTCGAAAAAGTACGAGGATATTTTTTTTAACTTATATGGAATAAAATTATTCTTACAATTTTATAACACCTTATTTCCATGAATCATTCATTAAAATATTTCAAGTGTATTTTCAATTAAATTTTTTTCTTTTGAAATTTCAGGTCATTTTGAGAAATGAAAACACTTTTTCAAAAGAAAGTATATTTTCCTCAATAATTAATTTCAAGTGCCATATCAAAATTATTTTCCATCTAAGATGAAATTATTTAAATAAGGTTATGTTTATATCCCTATTATCACTATGATTTGATTTGTGTTTATTATGTAATTCTATTTATGAATTCTATTTTTTTTGGATTATGATGGAATGATGTTTAAGAAACCCATTTTATTCATTGGGATATACTACAATTTATGTTTCTGTGGAACACATAATAATTATTTAACTATTAAATGGGTGAGATCTATATATCCTTACAAAGAATTGGGTTATGATTTATATCTCATGACATATACATGACTAAAATGAAAATTAAATATGGTTCAGTAATACAGGGCTGGAAAGAGGATTGAACTCAGTTTAGTAATGGAATTTGTCTACTATAATGGTCTTGGAAATGATCCCTGACTAATATGAAATGATTTTCTATATTTATTCGTATGCCCCAAAATTTCATGTCTTGTGTAATGAATTTTTGGATAACGTTGAACTTTTATGATTTATCCCATGACATGATATCATGATCTTTTATATGCAGGATAATATTTTCAAATGTTATGTTTTTATGTCCTTTGATTATGATCTGATTGATATCTCCCCTATTTACACTTACTGATCATTTTAGCCCACCCATTCGTATATTTTTTCCCATGTCATGAAAAATGCTATTAAGTAAGATATGTAAAAAACGAATTTTAGTTATGAATAAATAAGAAGGAGACAATTTAGATGTTTTATGAACCAGTTGTTTATCTTTCATAGTTTTTAAAGACATTATACCTATACAATCCTATCAAAGATTTATTATATTTTTTAATGAATATTCATTATGTTTTATGTAATGTCAATGTATGTAAATTAGGGGTCATTATAGTTGGTATCAAAGGAAATTTAAATATAACCATTTGATACTAGGATGAGAAAACCATAGTAAGAACCCAAAGGATATGTTGAATAAAAGGTTACAATCGTAGTTTTTTAGAAATGATCATGAATAAACTAGGATAAAACTCAATGTTTCCTAAATTGAATTTTTTTCTTGATTATGTTTTTTTCCGTTTTATGATTAGTGTTTCTCAATCTATGCTTATATGTTTTATTCAATGGATAAAACCTGAAGGAACCCCATTAATGCTGAATTCAATGGGAAATGAAATGATTGTCATCCCAAGAAACCAAATGCTTTGGGATATAGAATGACAAATATTATAGTTATCCTCACACAAATTTCTCAATATATGAATCATGTAGGAATTCCAATAAAGTGGAGGTGGGAACATAATTATATTGAGTCTTTTAGGAGGCAGCATCTGCCTTCATTCTGCAGGTTGTCTAATCCATTAGTGGCTAAAAAATGGATCAATACCATTGAAACGATATTTTTCAGTTCTCCAATGTTTATAACATGATAATTTAATCTTAATAGTCTATTGTTTATAAGGTGTATATCGTCAATGGTAGATCCTTATCAAGAATACAAGGAAAAGAGATGAAATTACATTCATGGAACAGGATGAGTTCAAGAACTTATTTTTTCAATAGTCACTTTCCTCGTATTCTTAAAACAAATTTTTGAAAGGGTTACTTTGAACATAAGAAAGAGGATGATGAATCTATTGGTACCTACAAAGAAACTATTATAATACATACAATGTAGGCATCATGAATTATTATCCAACCTATGTTTAAAAACAATCTATTCATTAGTGGAATAAAACATATGTCTCCGAAGGGAATTTTCCATAAGGGAATTTAATTGTTAGGAGGAAATAATTTTATGTTCTCTCAAGATTGAGATGTAGATTTGAGTAACCCATCATCCCTATGCATTTGATAAGAATAGAAAAATGGAATTCAAAGGAAAATATTAATATCACAATGAAAATAAGATGAGTTTTCCCTTATGCTCAATGTCTAGAAATAAACTTGGAGGAATATTCTTAAAGGGCCTAGTAAATGTTTTAGGTGTGGAAAATAAGTTTATAGAGATGTTTAATTCCTAAGTGATTGGAAAGAGATATCTAATGAGGTAAATAGATAAAAGGATTTAAAAAATTCAACTCTTAAATTTCAATCATACCAGTGAAGGGAAATAGAAAATTATGCCAATAAATGCCCAAATCCAAGGGTTTTTAGGATGATCGACATCATCAAACTCTTAAGGAAAAAGACAAAGGCAAGTAACATGCGATCACTATCGGTGATGAGGAGTATGATAATGATGTGGTGAAATGTACACTTACCACCCACTATAAAGAATCAAATGTTTTATTTGATTATTGATCCACCCAATATTTTATTTATGAATACATTTCTAAGGGTATCACCGTATTACCTCAATGATTAGATGTGGAGATGGTTGTGATAACTCCTAATGGCACAATGGTCGCATCAAAACTTTATAATTCTTCTCCAGTTTATGTTTTTGGGAAAATGCTTCATGAAAATATTGTGATACTTCTTATAGTGGAATTTTATGTGATTATTGGAATGGATTTTCTTTCTTTATATACAACTAATATCAAATTCCAAGGAAGGGAAGTCACATTTCATTTTCGAGATCAATCTATGATCATCTATCTATGAAATGATGATTATGACCTTATCGTGAAAATTTATTCCATCATATAGTCTTGATCTCTATAAATAAAGGTTATCTATCTCAAATGGTTGGGGAGAAACTCACCATTAATAATAAACTATTTAATAGGAATTTTATCATGTCTTTCTAGAAGAATTATCAAGACTTAAACCAAATTGTGAAGTTGATTTTTTCATATAACTTTTATTGGGTGCTATTAATATTTCAAATACACCTTATTGAATGTACCCAATTGGGTTGAAGGAATTGTAGAAGAAACTCCAAGATAATCGTGACAAGGGATTTATATCCCCTAGTGCATCACTTGGGGAAGAACCTTTTTTTGTTAAGAAGAAAGATTGGTCAATGATACTCTACTTTGATTAATGAGAACATAACAAGATCGATATCAAGAAAAAATATCATGTTCCCCGCATTGATGACTTATTCAACCAAATACATGGATCTCAATGCTTTTACAAGAATGATATTCATTAAATATATAATCAATTAAGGTTCAGGAAGGAGGATATACCAATTATGGCATTCCATACATGGTATCAAAACTACAAATTTCTAGTGATGTATTTTGGTGATACTAATTCCCAAGCTATCTTCATGGATCTAAGAAATAAAATATTTAGATACTATCTTGATCAGTTCGTTGTAGTCCATATAGATGATATTAATTTATATTCAAGAACAAAGGAAGAACATGATGATCACTTGAAAATTGTACTGAGGACCCTGATAAAGGATAAGCTTTATGTAAAATTTACCCAATATGAATTTTGGATTCAGAAAATTTCATTTTTGGGTCACATTATCTCAATAGAGGCGATATTTATGGACCCCTCAAAAATAGTTGTTTTTGAAAGTTGTTTGAGAACAAAAATGGTAACTTGGATATGATGTTTCCATGGTTTGGTTGGATATTATTGAAATTTTTGGAATTATTTTTTGTGATTATCTGATCCACTAACCACATTGACTCGAAAAGAAGTTATGTTCACGTGGATTGAGGAATGTGAAGAAACATTTGAAGAGCTCAAAAGAAGGTTATCTAGTGAACCTATTCCCACACCGACTTATAGTGGAGAATGGTTTAGGTATCTATAGTGATGCATCCAAATATAGGTTGGTATGTGTTCTCATGGAAAATGTTATGGTGATATCTGATGCCTCTTGATAATTGAAAATCCATGAGAAAATTAACCAACTCATGATTTGAATTTAGTTGCGGTAGTCTTTACACTAAATATATGGAGGAATTATCTTTACGATGAAAGATGTGATATCTATAATTATCATAAGTGTTTAAAGAATAATTTCACACAAAATAATCTGAATATCTGTTAATGAATATTTTTGGAGTTGATTAATGATTACGACTGCTCAATACATTACCATCCTGTGGAATCGAATAAAGTGGAAAATGCTTTCAATCGAAAGGACCATTCCATCCTATCCATGATGAGGATCACAAAAAGAACCAATATTTATGGATTTAAAAAGGATGGATCATGGAATTTTAAAGTATAGGGATAAATCATGTCATTATAAAATGAATGTTGAACCATCAATACAAGTTAAGATTAAGGAGGTGTGGAAGAATGATTTAGAGATATAAAATATGGTAAGAAATGTTCTTGAATTCAACCTTGAATGTGATAAAATAATATGGTTTAGGAATTAGGAATGTATTAATACCATAACATAATTAAATATGGGCTATTGGATAATGCCCATAGTTATTCATTCTCTATTCACCATGGGAGCACAAAGATGTACATGGATCTGATAGAGTCTTTTTGGTAAGATGGCATGAAAAAAATATGCTTCCAATTATGTCGCTTGGTTGTTGGTTTTTTAGAAAGTTAATGATGAGAGACAGAAGTCTAAGGGAATGTTACAACCATTACCCATAGCTGAATCGAATTGGGAAATCATCACTATGAATTTTGTTTTCGGACTTCCCAAAACATCTAAAGGCCATAATTCTATTTGGGTTATACTGGATCACCTTACGAAGTCAGCACACAGAATTTATACTAGAGAGGATTTCTATCTTGATCAGATTTCTAGGATATATGTAAAGGAAGGGGTAAGATTTCATGGAGTACCTCTTTCCATTATATCTTATCAGGATCTGAGGTTTACCTCTAAGACCTATTGAATTATTTAGGAATATCTAGATAAAGAGTTACGTTTTAGAAATGTTTCTCATTATCAGATAGATGTTCATTCTGAGAGGACAATTCAAACTCTAGAAAACAGGTTGAGAGATTTCTCTAGGGATTTCCAAGTTTGTTGGGTTCAAAACATACCAGTGATGTGAATTTTCCTAAAAAATAGATTTAAATCAAACTTTCTGGGATGCATTTTGGGAGAGAAATATTTTAGGATCTGATATTGATGATGAAATGGAAAAAATTTTATATCTTTTCAAGAACACATTAGATCAGCTCATAGTTGTAAATCATATTATACCGAAAACTGGTAAAAAACATAGATTTTGGAGTGGGTGACAAGGTGTTTCTATGAATATCTCCTTGAAAGAGATTAATGATATTATGAAATAAGGGAATGGTAAACCATAGGTATATCAGTGATTTTGAAATTATAGATCGTGTTGGGAAGGTAACTAAAAGATAATAACTTCCACCAAATCTATCTCGAGTTCATGATTTCTTCCTTGTATCTCTCCAAATAAAGTACATACATGATCCCACACAAGTAATGAACTCAAATATCATACCACCTATAGAAGATAATTCTTACAAAGAACAATCGATAGAGATTTTGGAATGTAGTGAAAAAGTATGGTGAAATAAGACAACTCACTTGTATAATGTTTTTTGGTGGAACCACCAATTTTATGAATATATATGGGAACTTGAGGATGTAATAAGACAGAGGTATCCCCATATTTTATTATCCAAATGACGAATTTTTATGGTGAAACTCAGTTTAAGGGGGTACAATATAACACCCAGATGTTTTAATGAAATATTTTCTCTAAATAATTTTTAGTCAATAGCTTTCATTGCACGCAATCATGATTTTAAATGAGCTGTGAGACACCTTTAATATAAAATTACCATTATAATCTAGTCATTAGCTTAGTGGAAATAAATATAACTATTATATGAAAATGCATAAAAAATAAAAATCAATTATATATTTGTATATTTATGTCAATTAAAATTATTAAATGAAATTAATGAAATATATATGTTATATACCTAATAATATATTTTTCATATTATTCTAATGGATATTTTTTTCATAGAGTATGAATAAACCGTATTTGATGTATAAAAACCTTTATTTTTCAAAAGGTCAATTTTATACCTTTTAATGGAGAACCCCTTTTAAAATATGATTTTTACATATTAATAATTTTTATATGGTACCATAAAAATTATCTTTAGCAATGGATTATAAAATTTTACATTTGATTAAAATTTAGTATTTTTGTGATAAATTCCAAATTTTGACGAATAGTAAAAATACAATAAATATTAATTGATTTTTTTTTCATAGAAATAATTTATAAGGTTAACTTATAATATTTTTTTAATGTATAAATATAATATATTTTTGTCATTCCATATTATGTATGTCATTAGCATTAATTTTACAATCAACTCAAACGTAAAAACACTTCAATCTTTTCCAATGTTTTAACATTTAAAACTTTTTCAATCGTTTTGACAACATGAATAAGTATAAATTAATTAATGAAAATTATTTATTTTGAAATTTGAAAAATGGATTTCATATTTCGAATCAGTAGATCCAAATTATGTAAAAAGATATTTTTGGGCAACATGAATAGTAACTTCGTTAATTTTTATTAATACTGTAAAAGGGTAATTTAGGTAATTACGGGTATGAATACTAATATAAAATTACCCTAACAATTATCTTCATATCATTTGATGTGTTTTCTTCGACCTAAATCATTCTTGGGTCTAAATGGTATCCATTTTAATCTACATGGATGGGATTAGGATATTTAATTGATTTTATTTAATGAAAAGATAAATATGTCTCACTCAAATTTTAACAACGAAATCATTATTTATATATGTTTATAAAAAGATAAATTATATTCTAAATACTCATTTTAATGAAATATTCTTTTTATCATCGAAATTTGTTTGTAATTTTTAGGAAATAAATAATTACATTAATATATTATACATTAAGGATGGAGAAATTATTTTGATGAAAAATAAATAAAATTGTTTTTATTAAAATACTAATACCCATGAAAAGACCCAAAAACATGACCAATTTTTTTCTAGAGTATATCTAGACCATAATCATCCAAGAGTAGAGTTTTGGACCATTGGGAGGCTTATATAATGGATTATGACACTTATATTATTTTATTTGAAGTGATGTTAAAGGTATCACATTCATAATTTAATAAGTATAACATTTTAAATACTATATTTTAATGAAGATAAATTCAAATAAAATTATTATTCTGAACTTCAACATATTTATAATAATCATATATTTTTTTTAATTTTTATTCAATAAATCAATATATTATATTATAAGACAATATTGATGTAGTCATTATTTTATTAACAGAGATAACAAATAAATGTTATAAAAAATATTAAAATAAATATAATTTGGGATAGTTAATATTTATAATTAATTTTATATATGTCCATTACCTCATTTAAATATTAAAAAATATTTTGTTCAAAGTTAACTTATATTAATATTTTTTGTAATATCAATGAATTCAATAGTGCCAAAATTGACACTATAGATTATTTATGAAAATAATGTTTTCTTAAATAATATAAAAAACATAAAACATTGTGTATAAATATATAATAATTATGATATGTTATAAAATTTTCTAATTTATTCATTTATTTTCTATTTTATATAAAATAAGTAAATATTACACCCTTTTATTATTAACTTATTTCTTATCCTCGTTAAAAATTAAATAGAATAACTGAGTGTTAATTAAAAATATAAGGATTAAATTGATAGAAATACATGTAAAAAATTTATTATTTTATTATATTGAAACCCAATATCATCTCATCTTAGAAATTTGGACATTTTGGTGGTTTTTGGGTGGGTGTTATTTTATTATAAATTATTAATTATAGAGTATCCAAACGTGCCCCTTGTCTCAATTATAAAATGGAACCTCATCCCTCATCTCATAAATTTTCTTGAGCCATCAAGCTCAGCCATCACCTAAAAATTGCACTTAGAAACTTACCTTGTTACATTATAGAGGTTTTTGTCTTCTATAAAGACCAACTATAGTGCTCTAAGTAGTGATTTATAGAAACACGGCGAAGAAGAGGTAATCTCCTCTACCGATTCTTTCAAACTTATTTCTTCTTCTAATTCAACTTCATATGTTGTTTCATTATAAATTAATAAATAAAGTATAAATTATATACTGATATTTTATTATGATTAGGAAACAACCATATTCCACTTTCTATCAATCCAGTGAAAAATGAAATCACCACGCGTACGTACGTACGGGTTACCATCTCCATACTATTCTGTAATCTGTTTCCACCACCACCTCACTTGGATGGGTATAATGATGGAAGTAATATACATATATATATTATTACAACATGATATTAATTCTTAAATATTATACACCGTCCAATTAAATACCATTCAATAAATTTTGGAATGATATCGTCGCTCGTGTGTATGTATGACCTACCCTCTCCATGATGTGATACAATTCATTCTACATGATATTCAGTAAAGCCTGATTATATAAATGTTTAAAATGAATAAATATTGTATATATTAAGTTAATTTCATTTTTAATGATATAACTATGACCTAATAAGGAGAATACTATCTTAAAAAAAACACATATGAACATAAAGTAGTAAGATATGTCGAAAATGAGTCTAGTTATCAAGAATTAAGATGGAGATAATGTAGATATTTTATGAACCAGTTGTTTATATTTCTTAGTTTCTAATGAAACTATACCTATATGGTCATATCGTGGATTTATTATATTTTGTAATGAATACTCATAAATTTTGATATAATATCAATGTATATAAATTATGGGTCATTATAGGGATATTATTCTACGTTAGTTTAGTTCATATTTGGTAACTAGGAGTGGATTATCATGTGGTAGAATGTGGGGATATGATGATTCTCACTGGAGGAATTATATTTAGGCTAGTCAGGGTCTATAATTTTATTTCTTCTCATGATATAATACTCTTTAATTGTTTTATAATTATTATAGAGTAGGGTATGAATGATCACGATGCTAATGAGAACTTGTTGAGTTTCATTCATGAGGGTATCTAGCTAGTGGTAGTGGCAAGGTTTTGGTTTTAGGATCTAATGTCAGATTAGGTACCTTGTCAAAGGGTTATAATTGGTGTTTTTCTGATCAATCATGGAATAAAGGATGGATAGTGATCAGTGTCTGTAGAGGCTATAAGATAGTTCTACTTATGGTAGTTATTTGATTGGGGGACAATGACATAGAATAGGCTCATAATAGTAACATTCTAAAAGTCGACTCCTGCATTTTATATTTTTGGGCCACTGGCTATATGAGGCATTATTTAGGTGGAATCCTCTCATTAAATGTTTTTATAATATTTTTTTATTACACTTCATTATATTATCTTTTATTACTAATGATCTTGGTATTATTATGTACTACCTATATGGGGCGATATCCTTTGACAATAACTTAATGGTTAGATTCGAGGGTTTTCATATACTTCCAAAGAATGATCCAATGATTAGTAGTTGTAATATTCACTAGTATTTATTAATATTAGATATACGAAATTTTTATGTGACCCTTAGAATGGATTGGATAACTCTATATTGATTAAATATCATTTAGTATCCTAGAAATGCATCTATAACAATTTCTGAGAGAAATTTTTATAACCATATCGATGAATGGGAATTTTAGGCTGACCTTTTGGGACATAACCATTAGTAATTGGCGATGATTTTAGACCAATATTATATTTTTATTTTATGAGATGAGGATACAAGAAACCTGGTCTTTTTTTATATTATTCATTGGTTCCAAGATAGTTTTCCCAAGGAATTATTAAGGATTACACCTACTATAGATCTTGAGTTCATGATTGAGAAGATTCTAGGTATAGAGTTCATATCATTTCATCCTAATATAATGGATCGTACCAATATTATAGAGTTTAATGTCCAACTAGAAGAAATTGAGGTTAAGGTATTCACTCACCTAAGTACATCCCCATTGGGGTGCTCATATTTTATTAATTAATAAGGGAAATGGTTGGATGAATTTATATATATTTATATATATTACTAGAGGTTGAACTAAGTGATAATAAAGAACTTATATCCTATTCCTTGTATATATGGAATTTTAAAACAATTTATTCTATATAAGTTGTTCTCCGTGATTTATTTCAGATCAGGATATCATTAATGTTGTGTAAGGAAATTATATATTCCTCACACTACTTTTAGGAGAAGGTATGTATTTTATTAGTAATTTTTTATTTTTCAGTTTATTGAACATGCTTGATGTGTTTATTGGCCTAATGAGTAGGAACTTCCACCCTATTTGGATTCATTTGTGGTCATATTTATATAAATTACTCTAGTATTCTCACAATCAAGGTTTAATAATGCTAATTATTAGGATATTGTTTGAGTACACTGAGAGATAATCAGCTATATGAAAACCTCATGAAGTGTTATTTGTGGATCAAATAGGACTACTTCTTAGGTAATATGATATCATATACTGGTTTATTTTTGGTCTTTATATGTATGAAGTCTTGGTTTCATAAAAATATACTAAGATAATATTTAATATCTATAGCTTCTTGAGACTAACTGGATACTATAGGTGATGAAGTATACGACTGAGCAAGGGGAAGTTTGATCGGCCTGATCCTTGTGATAGATCCTTTAAGTAGCAAAAGGATAGATTGAAATATTCACTAATTCAAAGAAATAATCCCAACTAGATACATGTGTGATATACCTTTAGGGGGGTTGAATGAAGATATGAAATTTTATTCCAATTTTATACACTATTCCTCAAACTTCTCACAGCCTCAATAGATCTTGACATATTTATTATATAGCTTAATCATTTATTATCCTAATAAATTTTAATGATATTACAATTTTTCTTGGAAACCATTATTATGTATACTTTAATATTCCTTTTACCCACTTTTGGTGTTCATGGAAAAATAAAAAATTTCACAAATGGTTTTTACATGGTTCACCACTATATGTCAATCTAATGATCTTATGGTTTAAAATGTGTTGATGAAACTAATCATTAAAATATTAATTATCATAAATGGGGTTTAGGATACGTCACCCTTACCTAGGGTCACACCCCTTAAAATATTAGGTATAACTCACTACTTATCAAGGGATACTCCATCGAAATTACTTCCTCTCCCTCACCACACTAGAATAGATCACATTGACATAGTTTATGGATAGTAGTACTATTCTCAAAAATCACCTATTATAGATGCATAAAGTTTATATTGAAGTAATTGAAGTACATTTTACTTCTCCTTCACAATATATTAAAAATCCTTTTAATAAACACTTTATTCGTAAAAAATGAAACTGGGACTCATCATTTATGTATAATTACTAGGACTTCATTCTATTTTTTACATTAAAAAAACATCTTCTTATGTTTTGGAAATATCTTAAACTGGTTCCAGGTCTTATTTACCTTTCCATCACTAAATCTATGACAATTTTCTCCTCTTCTAAAAATTGGATATGGAAGATAATTGCTTCTCGACACACATTTCTATAAATGATCTTCTTTAATAAAATAAGGTAATCAAGTGAAATCAAATCACAAGTAATAAACATCATTATAGTCCTTAAAACCCACTCATTAATACTATATCATTTCCATACTCATATTGTCTATGAAAAAACATCTTTATGAATATATATATCTCTCTCCTTGAAACCAATATTTAATTTAGATTTAATGAACCATTAAAACAATGAAATCAACATTATATTATGGAGAGAATCATGGAAAAATATAGGGTAATATTATTATTTAATTGTTATGAAATAGTTCAAGCATTTATTGATATATAATATCCATATTTGGTGACTCTCTTGTCAAAACTCACAATGAAATTGACACCTATACATCATGTTGGCTATTTTTACTTTCACTATATAAATACAAACAATTCTTACAATGTTCATAATAAAAACCTCTACCATAGTCAACTCCATTCACATTTTGGTATTCACAATTTCTCATAGGGGAATATATAATTTGAAAATCCATGTGATAAAAAATACTAAAAAACCACCGCCCATTTTGAATGAATGATTTCTATTAATAATATGTGGTCCTCTTTAGCTTACAATTTTAGCCACTAGGTCCATAATTTCTTTAGGGGATTCCTGTTTTTCACAGGTGACCTCTAAACTCCCTATTCTTAGCTAGATGATATGTTGATCTCTAGATATCCATTTTTTAGTTCATATCTCCCTTATAATCTATAATGAAAAACTAATTTTCTTAGGATTGGATTCATTATTTTCAATAGTGTCTTTTTAAAAAAACTACAATGACTTCCATGATGCATTCCATTCTAGATACCCATTTTGGGAACCTAATATATACAAATACCATGCAGAGGATTAACATGATGTAGTTTAATCCATTATGACAGTTTCCTTAAACCTGTTTATTTTATCATCCTTTAGTTATAATTCCAATTAACTTCACATTTAAATATATAAAATTTCACATAAAAATACTGAAATCATTAGGAAATGTTTCTGTCATCTAAATTGAAACTCAATTAGTAAACACATTTTATATTCCACTACATTTTTAGTCTTCTATAGTCTAGAACTTGATATGTACTAACATCATGGTGTCTTCTTATAATCCTTTATAGATGATTTCATGTTAATTTTTTCTTTCCAAGAAGTCTATACACATTATTAATTTCCTTTTTTAAGAAATCAATAAAAAACAATTAAGCTCTATTTATTAACAAATCCTCTATGACCATCCATGTTCTCTAATTTTAGATTATTTCCATTATTCATAAAAAATGTTCTCAATAACTCAATAAAATATATATCCAAATTCAACTTATACTATAATCAAAACTTATTGGAAAAAAATCCAAATCAATCCTTTAAGGTTCTAATAATCTATACCTTTGGATTTTTTTTGAGAATAATAGACACTATTTCTAGGGTTATTCATTCCCCTTATTGGGAATAAAATAAAATATTCCATTATACAATTTATTGAAAATTAAAAAATGGTTTAAACCTGAGTAGAAATTTATATCTAGTTCTACCCCCTATGGATGGCTAGATCTACACCCCATTTATATACATGGATCTTGAATGTCACCTTAAACACTCCCTTAAAATGGGGTCCACTCATTCCAATTTTTTTAAAATTTCCTCCCCCTAAACGTTTGGGAAGAATAAACCAAAAAGATAAAATCAATCTCTATACTGAGCATACAAGACCGATTCATAATGGGTTTCAACTACAAATTCAATGTTTGGTATGGGTTCTTCTTCCCTTTCCACCAATGGCTTCAACAACCCATTAATTAACCGAATTATTTCTTTCCACTTGAAAAAAATTTCTTGTTGGAATGTACATATCATGAAAAAATATCATAACCTAATATTATAAAAGATATAAATATTAAGAAAACCATTGAATGAGACTCCCACATAGAATCTGGGGTGAAAAAATTTACTCTAAGCCTACTGTGATTGAGATCTATGTAAGAAACAATAGTTTTTAAAAAAAATTTCAAATATATCCCAGTAAGTCATTAATATCATAAAAAGATCAAGTGTATTTGGATATCCTATTATCTAAAAAATAACCGATGATCTCCATCAATTTCATAGCAGATAGTTAAAAATTAAAAAAAATCACTTGGTAGTTAGGAAAAAAACATATTAAAATTGATATAAAGTGAGAAACACATATTGATAACAGTTTAAACTAGTAATATTATAACACCTTATAGGTTTGATAAATCACTTATGAGGCTTAACATTATTTTAAATATAATCACAAACTCTCCTTGATTCATCAGTTCTTGATAGTAACTATCATTTCTCAATTAGGGGATACAGTTGTTGAGAATACCTCCTTCATTTCAGAAGCTATTGGTAACCTATATATAAAAATAGATAATAAAAAATATTATAAAAGAAAATATAATAATATATAATTCATGTGATAATGTTTTCCATATATCAATTCCTTTTAGAGTCATGATATCACTGAATTTCTTCCTTGATTCTAATGGATATACATCTGATTCTGCCTCATACCAATGGTAAAATTATATATGGTTTTAACATTATTATTCCACTATTAATTCCATTTTCCCCTGAATTTTTAAACATATAAATTATCCACTTTTATTAATAGATAATTCCAATAATGTCCAGAAATACCACTTTTTATATGCATCTTTCATATTTGAACAGATTTTTATTCATATCATACATTAGGTTCTTTTTATAACTCTTACCCCATGGATTGTATCGGAAAAATTTTCTATAACACTTATAATTGTTTAGAAATAAATTAATTTTATGGGAATAGGGTACATATGACTTCCTCATACTAAGGAATGGGGCTGGTCAAGATGAACAAATCCATTATTTCCAAAAATTTATTTTCTATTTTTAATATTTAGGTAATGGAATGCCACCACCTCATCATCCTCATATTTTTAGATTCTAAAATAACCAAATTCTTTATTCATTTTCCAATTGTTCTTCCACGTGGCACATTTGTTTGTGGATAATTTAATTTGTTTCCTTCCTTGTCTTGAGATTTTACATAATTTTAGAATTGATTCGACTTGAGAAAATTTATTCTTGGATTTAATTTTTAGTTGATATTTTTTATGAATTATTTTTCTATTAATGGGTTCTTACTCCAAGTTTCAGATTTTATATTTTGGTGATTTTTATGAGACCACATAGTAATTGTTCTTCCTTGATGGCTAAAAATGCCATCATGGACTCCATCTTCTTCTATGGTGGATTATTATTTTATTTTACTTCAACCTATCTCAATGTTTGTAAAATTCCTTGACTTTTTTCTAGAATTTATTTATTTCCTTCCAAGAAAGTTATTGCGAGTAAACAGATCTTGGTGAATGATTCACTTTTCATTTAGGATGATTATCATTTTCCATAACATGGAACATATTTTCAATATTAATATACATTTTTTATGGATAAAAAATATACTTGGATGTAATAAGTATAGAGTGTCTCCCGGTGTAATATTTTCCCTTTGATGAATTCATCCAACTATAATACATTTTTGTATGACCAAGGTTAGAAAAAATATAACATTTACCCAGATAATCATAACTCATTGGGAAATTCTGTGAATAATGTGGTGGAACAACTGTAGTTTTTAATTCATTTTTTAGATTGGGGGATTCTAAACACTTTCTTATAATGTTCCCAAGTATTCTATAAAATATTCAATTTAAATCCATTAACTTTTATGGATCCAATAATATATATTATTCATTGAAATTATATTTTCCTCAATATTTTTTATCCACATTTATTCTTTTTACTAAATATTCTTTTGGAGGTTTGTTAATATTTTAATTTATGGTTCTTATCCTCTATTTATGTTCTATAAAATTTGTATTATATTCCCTCATTTTTTATCAATGTCTCTCAAAATTGATGTTGCATCAATCCATGACTCTCATCTATCCTCAAGATTTATTTTGATAGGAATAGTCCATTATTTTAACTCCTTCCAGATAGAAATATGTTTTTCAATATTCTAGGAATGATCTTCAATCATTTATCTTTATTCTTCATCTTTGTTCCCATTTTATTTATACTAAAATTCAAGGCCACATTTTATCTCTTATGCCTATTATTCTACACGGAAAAATATTAATTCATCATATAATAAAATTTATATATGACTTCCCATTGTTTCAACTTATCTTTTATAGGATGGATCACCTCCTGTTTTTTGTATGAACACATCCTTTATTGGAAAATTGTTTTTGTTTCCAATACACAAGAATCACATATCATTTTTATCTCAAAGTGAAAGTCTAAAATCTATAGATCACATTACTTTTATAATGAAGAGTTATAAATAAATGTATAAAATGATTTAGAAGGTATTATAACATTTAAATAGATCATTATATGGGGATACATCCTTATTCTATCCTTATTCTTTCCTTTTTAGATATAAAAATTTTCACATTTTTATTCATCCATACCAAATGAAGCTTCATACTGCATTCAATGTATTTAGATATTTTTTTAATGATAATCTTACCTATAAACATAATCCTTAAGAGAATTATTTTATTCATTTTTGACCGAGGAACCAATTTTAATATTTTATTGATCTTTCTAATAAAATGATACTTGAAAATTAATATAAAAATTCCACATAGAACAGACACATGAGGATCTCAAACTAAATATTAAATGAAGGACATGAAATCCATTTTTATGTTCTAAATCATTTCCATGAAATAAAAGATCCTTCACCATATATTCAATTTCTCTACAATAATTCTTTTCAATTCAGATAAATATAATTTCAAATAAAATTAATGTATCCCTTGTTAACTCATTGATATTCTCAAGTGGGACAAGTAAGATATACCTTGAGAGGGGGGTGAATCATATTTTGGAACATTATTATTATATTATACGCATCCACTCAAACATATCATAACCACAAAGGTTCTTGAAAAATATATTAGAAGGGTCTTCCATTTTGTCTCCCAATGAATTTTAATATGATTCCAATTTCTCTTGAATTAAAATTATGTTATATTCATTATGTTTCCTTTTACCCACTTTTGGTGTGCATGGTGAAATTAAATAAGAGAAAATGGATTTTACTTGGTTCACCGCTATGGGATAATCTAAGTAGCATGCAATCAATAATGTGTCGATGCACTAAATAATTAAAAACTCAAATCTCATCAGAGGGGTTTAATCTAGATCTCATTTTATTAGGATAAATCCCTTTACATGTTTAGTCTCAACTCATTTCATTACAAGGTACTCTCTATTGAACATCCATCATACCAGTCACTACACTGGAAATGATCATCTTCAAACAATTTATGGACATTCTCGTACATTCACCAGTATCACTTTATGTAGATGCACATAGTGTATATTGGTTTAATTGAAGTCCATTGGGATACTCCTTTACACTATGAAGTGCACTGTGTTGCATTTGTTGTCAATGAGGCATGAAGTTGTCTTGGAATGAATGGAAGTGAGGGAATGTCAAGATGTGAATGACAAAGGTTGTGATGGTGTTGGTAAAGAATGGAGAATGGCCATGGAACTTAGAGGAAGGTCACTTAGGAGATTCACTAAGTGGCATTGGAGAATATGGTTGAAACATTCTCCATGTACATCTGACGATTGTTGAGCTGTTCTTAATGTTCCAGGAACTTGTATCAACTGGATACAATGTCACAACAATGTTTGAAGACCATGCATTGTCTTCACAATGCATGAGGAGTTGAAAGGGGTTCCATCCACAACTCCTAAGTGGATGATGTGCATTAATGAAGTCCATGCACTATCACTTAGTGCATGTGAACATGAAGATGATCCAATTGATCTCTAATTGGATCAATGAAGCACATTGAAGAAATATTTGATTCAGGAGCATCGGTTGATGGAAGAACCTTCTAGAATTACATTCTTAAATAATGATTATAAGTTGAAGAAGGATGATGAATTCTAATGAAGAAGAAGAAATAAAGAAGATGAAGAATGGTTTAGAAGAAGAGTTGTGGTATTTGGAACTTGAACTTGGTTACTTTGTTTTTTAACAATGTACTTGTTCTATTACTTGCAAAAAATTAGCCATCTCAAGGCAGCCTTAAGGGTTCAACCCCCAAGGCACATGTGGGCCTAAGGCGCCACGCCCAAGGGAGGATCCCATGTGGCCAGCCCGAGAGGCAGGGGGCCGTGTGTAAGCCGGGGCCACGCAGGGGATCAGGCCTGCGCAGTATGGGCGCCAGAGCGCGCCCAGAGGATGCATAGTGGGCGCTAGGAGCGCGCCCGCAGGGAGCAGAGTGGGCGCAGAGCGCGCCCGCAGGGAGAACATGGTGCGCGGAGGCACCGTGGAGGGGGAAGTTCAACTGAGCGCTTCTCGGCAGCGCTTAGTTGATAAGCCGCGAGAAAACCGGGCTTCGTTTCGATGTGGGACGCGGGATTTTCCCGCGGAAGACATCCTGGCCGCACGATTGATCGCGCGCCAGATCTCCGCCGCTCATCGCATCCCGCGCGAGATCTCCAGATCGCGGCCGTCCGATGTATTTCAAATGCCGCATCCAACGGCCCAGCGTTCGTCCTCAACCTCGAGCCATGCCGAATCCACCTGCGAGCCCCGCTGAACCAGGTGCCTTCCCGACGACGGATTTTGAGTTCTCGGCTGTCTCCCTCGAAGCCGAAGGCACCCTCGTGCTCGTCTGAGCATACCGAACACAACCATGCCTTAAAATATACTTGCATGCAATGAGATGATGAATTCGATGAAGGCCGAAGCAAACCGAAGGTGCGAGGCCATTCGGTGTTGATGTTCTGCATGGTTTGGATTGAAGGAAGGCCGTGCATGCGTTCTAAGTCGCATGCACGTAGAGGAAATGAAAAATAAATGAGCCCACGTGAAATAGAGAGTAAAATCAAGAGTCGTAAAGATTTCAAAGATCCGAAATCTTCGGGATTGAAGTTATCCCACGCGGAAGATTTGAGGCGTTTCTCTGCCTATAAAAAGAGAGGTTGAGGCTCTCATTATGCTTGCTGATGCGCTGAAGCTTTGTTGAAGATCCGGAGTCCCGTGAGTGCACCTTGTGCCTCGCGAAGCCGAAGCCCCGCGCAACACACTTGCGTGGCTGAAGATCTCGGTGCCACTCGAGGCCCGAAGGAGTCCCCTGTGCGCACCTCTTGCGCGGCAGGAAGACCTTGTGGCCGCAACACCTTGCGTGCCCGAGGCTTGTTCCCTCTCTGCCCGCACCCTTGTGCGGTAGGAGGAAGACCCCGCGGGTGTTGCACTTGCGCGCCCCGCGGTAGGAAGAACTTGCGCGACTCTTGCACTAAACACCTACACGGCAGTAGGAGAAGAAGAGGAGAAGCCGCATCCTTGCGTGCCTCCTTTGAGTTCGGGAGGAGTATAACTATACCTACGGGTTAAGTGTCTGAAGGCAGTGAAGGCCACCACATCTTGTGTGTGTGTGCAATTGAAGAACCTGAACCCAAGTGTGTGCTAAACAAGTGAAGGCCGTAGCCTTGGGTGTGTCAAGAAGGAGAGGCCGAGAACTACACCAAGTTGTGTGTGCCAAGTGAAGAGGAAGAGCACACCTTGTGTATGTGCGCAAGAAGTGAAGAGAAGGCCATTGACAAAGAAGAACACTTTGAGTGTGTGTGGGCAAACAAGACAAATAGGCCAAACCTTAGTGTGTGTGAAAACATAAGTGTACACACTAAGAAGAAAGAGAAGAGGACACTCACACTATTGTATAACACACATTCAAGTGTGTAAGAAAATTGAATTAAGTGTGTGAAGGAAGTGAGCTGGTGTGTGCTTAAAGATACTACACCCTTTGTGGGTTTATTGCACCAAGAGAGGAAAGAGGGAAGTGCATGCATGCATGCATGCACGTGCACACGTGAACAGAGCCAAATCAGTGGTGTGCATTTGAGTTGTCCAAGACCAGGAGGTTCTTGAAGAATTGAGAATGCCATGCACTCAGTGCATGAAGTTGAAGTGAGTGAGACTGGACCAGACCGAAGATAAAGATATCAGTTGTCTGAGCATTCAGTAGTTGAAGAGAGAAGCCAGGTCATCCTGAAGAAGGAGATAAAGCCTGAGCTAGACGAGAAGCCCTGATCAACCACAAGTGATCAGAAGAGAAGAGCAAGGCCAGCAACCTTTATCCGAGGCTGCTGAAGTTACTTGAAGACCTTAAAGTGGAGAAGAGCTACTCGTGTGACTCGAGGAGCTAAGAGAAGACCCTGTGGGACTCAGGGAGAAGAAGTCTTCAGAGGGATTCTGGAGCAGGCCAGTGGGACTCTGGTAACACTGTGGGATGCAGTATAAAGACCCTCCTGTGGGACTCAGGAGAGATACGGTGGGAAGCTGTATCGACCATTGTAATACTAACAGATTATAATGGGAGAATCCATTCTAGGAGATCATGGCAAGGATGTAGGCCTTTGGTGCCGAACCTTGTAAATCCTTGTGTCCAGTGCCTTTAAATTTACTGCATCATTCGTGGAAAGGTGAGAGATAAAAGAAGAGTGGATCGAGGCTTTAACCAGCCATAGAGGTTTAATTGATAAGGAATCAATTAGTAAAAAAGATTTGAAGGGATCACTGATTCACCCCCTCCCCCTCTCAGTGATTCACACTGATCTGGGCACTTCAATTGGTATCAGAGGGGAGGTTCCCTCTAAAACATCCAAGAGAGTCTTTATGAAGTGCAGATTTGAGGAAATGAGCGACCAGCCTCAAATGGAGATATCTGCCAAGACTCAGAAAAATAGAAAGAAGAAACAGGCCAAGAAGATGAAGAAAGCCTGTCCTAGCTGTGATGAAGTTGAAACAATGAATGATCTTCAGAGTGCACTCAAATATCTTCAGAAGACAGTCCCCAAGGAAGTGGCAATGTGTATAGCTACAGGCCTCCTTGATCTTCAAGAAGAAAAATTACAGCTAGAAGATGAAGCCAATTCTCTGGAAGTCCAATTGGCAAAAAGGGTTGGCATAACCAACACTCTCAGAAAGCTGGTGAATGCTAAAGATGAAACAGTATCTCTTTGCAATGAAAGATATGAAGACACTACTGAAGAATTGAAAAGAAGCCTTTCTGAGAAAGAATTCTTTAAGACTGTGGTCAAAGATGTTTTCCATGCACTGGAAAAGAGACACAGAGTTTCAATGGTTGTCAAAGATGCTCAACTTGAAGACAAAGCAAAAAGGGTGAAGGAGCTTGACAATTCATTGCTTGAATTGAAGACAGTGCATGATGACTAGATGAATCAGCTGAAAGAAAGTTGGGATGGAAAGCTAAGAGCTGTTGAGGATGAGAAGAACTCCCTTAACATAAAGTGCTTAGAACTAGAGGTGATATTGAAAAATCTGCAATCACCCAAAGCTGAAGCCTCCCAGTCAGCTGAAAGAAGAAATGTTGCCACTCAAGTGAGTTTTGAGAAGGATGATTCTAAAAGAAAGACATCCTCTAATAAGAGGGCAACAACATCTAAAAAGAAGGTACCATCCATCCCATCTTGTACTGATGCTTCTAATTGTGTTTCCACAAAAAGTGCAGGATGGAAAAATAATTCCAAACAAGTATGGATGAAGGCAGTAAAGAAGTAGAGCTCTCTTGAAGCAGCACAACAATTCAAGACAAGTACCCTAAAATCAGAAGGACTGAAGAAGTCAAGATTTGTGGGTCAATGTTGGTGTTGTAATAAGTATGGGCACTGTGCAAAGGATTGTTGGTACAATCCACTAAATGTCAAAGCACAAAGGAAGCTCATGCCAAGGGGGAGCAAGCCAGAAGAAAAGAAGTAGCATCCACAGGTCCAGAGACATCTTTTTACTACAAATAGATTTGGATTACATGACAACATCTGGGATGATTGCAAAAGTGGTCAAAAAGATACATGTCAATCTCCAACTGTATCCAGAGCTCAAAAGAAGAGAAGATCATAGAACCTGGATCAGAAAGAATCCTTGGGAAGCAAGAAGAAAGTTGAAGATGCTCCCAAGAAGGTTTTGAAAAAGTAAAAGAAGTCCTTGGAGTCTAAATCCAAGAAGGGTGATGCATCCAGAAGGACCACCAAAATATGCTTCTACTGTGGAAAGAAAGGTCATACCATGGATCTTTGCAAACAAGCCATGGAAATAAATAGAAGCCAACTGAACTCAAACAGACAATCAATCCAAAAGAAGCAGAAGGGATTGATTGAAAACAAGTTGCCTAAGAGAGGTAGCTTGACAGCATCAAAGGAACCATGTGGAACTTTCAGAACTGAGGCCACTCTTCCAAATGATTTACTAGTCATATGGCCACATCAGTTGCATCTTGCCAGTGAACTACAAAGAGTTTAAGATGAAGCTCTGGCAATTGCTAAAGCAAAAGGGAAGAAGAAGGTTTCACATGAAGATGTTTTGAGAACCACACCAGCACAAACATCAATGAAGATCAAATGTGCAAGTGTGAAGAATGGTGAAAATGGGACATCTCGGTTGAGAGAATCTTCTCAACCTTGTTGTTCACATTGATGAACCAAGGAGGTTCCATCCTATTCCCTAATCACTTGTATTTACATGTGCTGACATTGCAGGGAATTAAAGATGATGATCATTCTCAGCTGTAGGATGGTTTGGACAGAATGGAATGCACCCCTTGAGGGGGAGCCAATCTGAAGAAGATGGCATTCTTAGATTAATACCATCTTGAGAAAAGTGAAGGTATTCCAATCATACTTTCATCCCTTGTTTCTTAATTGAGTCTATCTTTTCAATTAAGGGGGAGTATTGATTGAAGACAAATGAATGAAAGGGGGAGCTTTATCTTTGCACCTGAACTTTCTAATGTGTTTTGTGAAGTATGTGCAGGATTCAGCAATTCATTGAATATCTGGAAAAATTCAACCCCTAAGCATGATCTCACATGTTTATAGTGAATGTGGACAGCATTGAGTTCCTTGGTTATATCACTCTTGTTTTCTACACCGGGTTATCCCAAGTAGACTTAGAGTTGATTTACTAAAGGTTCTTTGCTAAGAAGAACATGTGGCATCATCCCTCTCTTAGTAATTTTCACGAAGATGCTATTCAAAGGGAGGAAGATATTTTTGAAAGAGAACCACACCACACCTTTGCATTTGATTGCCAATAAGGGGGAGAAATATTGGCACACATATTGACCCATTCATATGTGCTGAAGGAGTGTATTGACAACAAATACAAAGGGGGAGATTGAAGTGCACTGTGTTGCATTTGTTGTCAATGAGGCATGAAGTTGTCTTGGAATGAATGGAAGTGAGGGAATGTCAAGATGTGAATGAAAAAGGTTGTGATGGTGTTGGTAAAGAATGGAGAATGGCCATGGAACTTAGAGGAATGTCACTTAGGAGATTCACTAAGTGGCATTGGAGAATATGGTTGAAACATTCTCCATGTACATCTGACGATTGTTGAGCTGTTCTTAATGTTCCAAGAACTTGTATCAACTGGATACAATGTCACAACAATGTTTGAAGACCATGCATTGTCTTCACAATGCATGAGGAGTTGAAAGGAGTTTCATCCACAACTCCTAAGTGGATGATGTGCATTAATGAAGTACATGCACTATCACTTAGTGCATGTGAACATGAAAATGATCCAATTGATCTCTAATTGGATCAATGAAGCACATTGAAGAAATATTTGATTCAGGAGCATCGGTTGATGGAAGAACCTTCTAGAATTCCATTCTTAAATAATGATTATATGTTGAAGAAGGATGATGAATTCTAATGAAGAAGAAGAAATAAAGAAGATGAAGAATGGCTTAGAAGAAGAGTTGTGGTATTTGGCACTTGAACTTGGTTACTTTGTTTTTTAACAAAGTACTTGTTCTATTACTTGAAAAAAATTAGCCATCTCAAGCCAGCCTTAAGGGTTCAACCCCCAAGGCACATGTGGGCCTAAGGCGCCACGCCCAAGGGAGGATCCCATGTGGCCAGCCCGAGAGGCAGGGGGGTCGTGTGTAAGCCGAGGCCACGCAGGGGATCAGGCCTGTGCAGCATGGGCGCCAGAGCGCGCCCGGAGGATGCATAGTGGGAGCTAGGAGCGCGCCCGCAGGGAGCAGAGTGGGCACAGAGCGCGCCCGCAAGGAGAACACGGTGCGGGGCGGCACCGTGGAGGGGGAAGTTCAACTGAGCGCTTCTCGGCAGCGCTTAGTTGATAAGCCGCGAGAAAACCGGGCTTCGTTTCGATGTGGGATGCGGGATTTTCCCGCGGAAGACATCCTGGCCGCACGATTGATCGCGCGCCAGATCTCCGCCGCTCATCGCATCCCGCGCGAGATCTCCAGATCGCGGCCGTCCGATGTATTTCAAATGACGCATCCAACGGCCCAGCGTTCGTCCTCAACCTCGAGCCATGCCGAAGCCACCCGCGAGCCCCGCTGAACCATGCGCCTTCCCGACGACGGATTTTGAGTTCTCGGCTGTCTCCCTCGAAGCCGAAGGCACCCTCGTGCTCGTCTGATCATACCGAACACAACCATGCCTTATAATATAGTTGCATGCAATGAGATGATGAATTCGATGAAGGCCGAAGCAAACCGAAGGTGCGAGGCCATTCGGTGTTGATGTTCTGCATGGTTTGGATCGAAGGAAGGCCGTGCATGCGTTCTAAGTCGCATGCACGTAGAGGAAATGAAAAATAAATGAGCCCGCGTGAAACAGAGAGTAAAATCAAGATTCATAAAGATTTCAAAGATCCGAAATCTTCGGGATTGAAGTTATCCCACGCGGAAGATTTGAGGCGTTTCTCTGCCTATAAAAAGAGAGGCCGAGGCTCTCATTATGCTTGCTGATGCGCTGAAGCTTTGTTGAAGATCCGGAGTCCCGTGAGTGCACCTTGTGCCTCGCGAAGCGGAAGCCCCGCGCAACACACTTGCGCGGCTGAAGATCTCGGTGCCACTCGAGGCCCGAAGGAGTCCCCTGTGCGCACCTCTTGCGCCGCAGGAAGACCTTGTGGCCGCAACACCTTGCGCGCCCGAGGCTTGTTCCCTCTCTGCCCGCACCCTTGTGCGGCAGGAGGAAGACCCCGCGGGTGTTGCACTTGCGCGCCCCGCGGTAGGAAGAACTTGCGCGACTCTTGCACTAAACACCTACGCGGCAGTAGGAGAAGAAGAGGAGAAGCCGCATCCTTGCGTGCCTCCTTTGAGTTCGAGAGGAGTATAACTATACCTACGGGTTAAGTGTCTGAAGGCAGTGAAGGCCACCACATCTTGTGTGTGTGTGCAATTGAAGAACCTGAACCCAAGTGTGTGCTAAACAAGTTAAGGCCGTAGCCTTGGGTGTGTGAAAGAAGGAGAGGCCGAGAACTACACCAAGTTGTGTGTTCTAAGTGAAGAGGAAGAGCACACCTTGTGTATGTGCGCAAGAAGTGAAGAGAAGGCCATTGACAAAGAAGAACACTTTGAGTGTGTGTGGGCAAACAAGACAAATAGGCCAAACCTTAGTGTGTGTGCAAACTTAAGTGTACACACTAAGAAGAAAGAGAAGAGGACACTCACACTATTGTATAACACACATTCAAGTGTGTAAGCAAATTGAATTAAGTGTGTGAAGGAAGTGAGCTGGTGTGTGCTTAAAGATACTACACCCTTTGTGGGTTTATTGCACCAAGAGAAGAAAGAGGGAAGTGCATGCATGCATGCATGCACGTGCACACGTGAACAGAGCCAAATCAGTGGTGTGCATTTGAGTTGTCCAAGACCAGGAGGTTCTTGAAGAATTGAGAATGCCATGCACTTAGTGCATGAAGTTGAAGTGAGTGAGATTGGACCAGACCGAAGATAAAGATATCAGTTGTCTGAGCATTCAGTTGTTGAAGAGAGAAGCCAGGTCATCCTGAAGAAGGAGATAAAGCCTGAGCTAGACGAGAATCCCTGATCAACCACAAGTGATCAGAAGAGAAGAGCAAGGCCAGCAGCCTTTATCCCAGGCTGCTGAAGTTACTTGAAGACCTTAAAGTGGAGAAGAGCTACTCGTGTGACTCGAGGAGCCAAGAGAAGACCCTGTGGGACTCAGGGAGAAGAAGTCTTCAGTGGGATTCTGGAGCAGGCCAGTGGGACTCTGGTAACACTGTGGGACGCAGTATAAAGACCCTCCTGTGGGACTCAGGAGAGATTCGGTGGGAAGCTGTATCGACCATTGTAATACTAACAGATTATAATGGGAGAATCCATGCTAGGAGAGCATGGCAAGGATGTAGGCCTTTGGTGCCGAACCTTGTAAATCCTTGTGTCCAGTGCCTTTACATTTACTGCATCATTCATGGAAAGGTGAGAGATACAAGAAGAGTGGATCGAGGATTTAACCAGCCATAGAGGTTTAATTGATAAGGAATCAATTAGTAAAAAAGATTTGAAGGGATCACTGATTCACCCCCTCCCCCTCTCAGTGATTCACACTGATCTGGGCACTTCACACTATATGAATAAATCCTTTAGAGTAGAACATTCTTATTTACGAATTAAACTAGAACTCCTCCTTTGAGTAAAATTCTGGATACTTCTTTCTTATTTAATGATATACAAATAAATCCATATTCTTCTATATTTGAAAGATCTTAAATGTGTTCTATGTCTTAATATTCTTTACATCCTCTTACCTCAAAATATATTTTCTTCTCCTCTAAAAATTAGACATAGATGTATAATATTTATATACACACATGGATATCCATGATACTACTTAATAAAATAATGGGATCATGTGTAATCTAATTTCCACCTGTCAATTCCATTTTCGGCCATGTTCCTGATGGTTTTCTTCTAGGGAACACCTCATCACGTAGAATTTTTGAATGATCGCTAACGGTCGAGTTGTACACCACATCCCCTATTTCTGATGATGGGAAGTATCTATCACATCTTGAGGGAAGATTTCTCATTTATTAATATAGGATTATGGGATGTTAGTTCCTCCTTATGTGGATTCCTCCTAAGGATTCGTCAACTAGTCATGGCCTCCCTTATAGATTAAGTTCTTGTTCATGAAACTCATATCACTCCATTATTTATTGGATTCTAGTTAATTATGTTTCTTCTATTAAGATATTTCAACGGGTTATGTCAGGGTAGAATCCTTCAGTTTGGGGAGTTGTCACTTTGGGAATCACTAGAATTTCTAGACACTAAAACAACAGTAAATGTAGATATTCCCTTATGATATGGATTCTCGAGGGCGTAGAATCCCAAGGAATACTATTTCAAATGTGGGGAATTGTATATTGGAGGCATTTATCTGATGTTTTCTGCATTTTCCCATGTTTATCATGGGGTCTAATGCGAGTTTAACATCTAGCAGAGATGGATCAGACTGATCAGAATACTGAAGAAAGTGGATCAGATAGGTACTTCGCTAGGGTGAATACCTGGAAGATTTACAAAAAGGATGGACTAGAAATCCCAATTAGTATAGGCCTAGGATGGCGTGTCCCACAAATTGGAAGGTTTCACACCATGAAGACTGATTTTGGACACCACAAAGGGTGGATTAGAGAGGATGATGGGTCCATTGAAAGGGGACACAAAGGTTTACTGTTGGCTATGAATAAACCTTGATGAGGCTTCCTACATAACATTTTTAGAAGGTAGGGATCAAAACCCACTTATTTCAAATGGGTGAGACATGAAATCGAGTAGTACACAAAAAACAATGACCCATAGATATGTAGGGGATTACACATGGTGAGATACCTGGATACTATATAGAGCAGAGATATGAATGGGGCTTACACATGGTTAGCTTCCCGTACTGACTGCCTGATTTTAGGGGGGCGTGCTGGCCCAGGAAATATCAGGATGGATATGGATAAAGTATCAAAGGATGGACCAGATGTGGATAAAACCGAAAACCAGAGCGAAGGTGATGGTATTGGGCTTGAACTTGAAAGAGGTTTCCTATGTATCCCCATGGTAGGGAATCAAAGTCCACATAGTTCTGGAATTGGAGAAATGAGTCACTTCATGAGGTGGATTGTGAGAATGGATGCATGGATGGGGGACTGGATGAAATTGAACCAACATGATATGGCATGATCTTCACAAGACATAATGTTTAGAGGGAAAGACCGGTATGAGACATGACAGATGGTCTTAAACCTGAGGTTGTCTTTTTACGTACCTTGATTCCAAAGGTAAAATATCAAATTCCACATAGTTTAGATATGAGGCATAGAATCAGAGTGTACTAAAATGAAAACAACCCGGAGACATGATTGGGGCTTACTCATGGTTAAAATTCATCACAGTAGGGGCACTCTTGGTTGGTGGTGTATGGATTATGTGTGGGGTCTTACTCATGGTTATCATCCCAGGAGAATGGGATATGTAGTCAATTGTAGAGAAATGAAAATAGTCTGAATGAGTGGATCAAAACACCTCAGGGAGGTGGATCTGGGTGATGTTTCCCAGAGAGGGAAGATGTCACATTATAAGGTTACATTCCTAGAATGTAATTGTAAAGATCATCATTTTTTATGATTGAAATTCTAATAGTATTCATAAATACCCAAAAGGTATCAAAACCCATGCACATTAGGATGGGTCATATACTTTAATGTCATGTTGGATGAAGACCAAAACAACGTAATATGGTTGAGATAGAAGGATAATGGGATTAGTCCTCATAGAGGATTCTTATATACCCTTCATTGAAGGAAGAGGTCAAATTCCACATAGTTATGGGGGTATGGTCTTGGTGATTATGCATGGTTAGTTTCCCAAAGAAGATGTCATGGTTGGTGTATACTATAATCCCACGTGAGTCATGCATGGTGTGAGAAACACGAGACAATAACAGGACTGACGATCATGTCATGAAATATGATACTCAAGGGAAGGTGTGGGTCTTATGCAGGGATAGTATCCCAGGGAGAAGAATATTGGGACATACTATTGGAGGGAGGCCCAATGAGGGATGATGGTGTCCAGATGTACGAGGAGGAAATGTATGCCATACAAGGAGAACCCTATCAAGGTGTGTTAGGGATTATGTAGAGGTTTCTAAAAACACACATGTTAACAAAGAATAATGGGAGAGAGAGAGTGAGAGGGAGATGGCTCTAATCATTCATTGACTCGTCCTAGGCTAGCTGCACACATGGTGATCAAAGTTTTACATCATTTGTTGAGGACCAGGATTCTTGGCAGTTTAACTTCCTAAAGCAAGGAGGATGAGGACTTTCTCATCATCCCTAGGGCTTACATAAATAGTATACATTTACCCTTAGTGTTGGGAGGTAACCATCAATATTTATATTAACGGGGTTGTGGAGTGATCCATTGAAGGGTCCACATCATTGTGGCTATGTGGAGAAGTAATAGTCGTTAGCATGCCTACGAGAAGAAGCATGAGGTAGGGAAACACAACATGAAGAACCAGTCAGGGGACCATGAAATCACTATTTTCTTTCTTGGAGGGCCACATGGAATAGGGTTTCATAAAGTAGAAGTCCTCAAATATAGGATCATTACGAAACTATGGTGGTTTGGGAAGTGAAGGGGCTTCATGAAGGATGGTTCTTCACTAAGGAGGGTGATTCGTGAAGCATAGTGACCTAGCTTAGGCATAGAGTCTACATGTTATTTGAGGTTTCTCGAAAAATTTACAAGTACCCAAAGGGGTTTCCTTCCTTCAAGATGTCCAAAAGTCTTCATAAATGGAATCCCCACATGAATTGGAGGTAAAACGGAGAAAAGGGAAATTGGGCTTGTAGTGCTCAAATACCTCAGATTGTTCATTTTCTACATGGTTCACAGGGAAAAGGGTGCTTCGCGAATTGAGAGTGAGGATAGAGAAAGGTATGGGTTTGAATACTTTGGAGTGGGGGTGGGATGATTATTTATCGGAACTAGGAATCTCAATGCTATGAGGACATGCTACGAAGATAAGCGTGCTTCACAATTGTAAGAAGATCCATCAAGTTTCTCTGACTGATGGTGGTCTCCCTCAATGCCTTTGTGGAGGTCATGGAGGCTTTAGTCAAGCTCCTCGAACTCGTGAGGGATTCTATCACTACCATTGAGGAAATCATGGAGGTTCTAGTAATGTTACTTATATTTGATAAGGCTTCCTTCATATCATTTTTAGTGTTCGCGGAGAATCCTTCTAGGCGACATTGCAGTGGTTGCGATATAGGAGGTATTTATGAAGGAACTTAACGATGCAGACCTTTTTAGAATTATTTTCATCCCTTTCCTGATTTATTACAAGGCATAGAATTTTGGTGACAAAAAATCCCCCCCAACGAATGGGATCCCTGAATAAAAAAGGGTTGGATTCTAAGGGTATCTCACCAATCATTAGGTAGATCACAAAGCTAATCACATAAAAGGGAGGTGGGATGCTGGTCGAGAATGACGTAAAGCTCACTGCAGCTAATCACACCATGAATCCTAGGAGGTATCCACCTATAAATAGGATGTAAGGAACCTTATTTTTTCTATATCTATTTCTACAATCCTATTCACGAGATCTCGAATCGCGAAGCTCCTCACTCTGTTAACGTGCTTTGTGAACCGAGAATTAAAAATTGGTGCTCTATGGACACTTCTTAGAGAACCTGTGCACCATGATCCCTTATTTATATGTTCCACACAATGAGTCCTTAGGATTTTTTACATCATTATCTGAGAATTATCTTTGTGACTGAGCTCTGAAATAGAGCTCTTTGATCGATCTCTATGATCGAGCTCTATGAAAAAAAATGACAAAGTCTCAAAACCAAATGGCCCTCCTAGAAGCTGATTAGGAGGTCCCTGAAAATGCCACTTGAAGGGAAGAGATAGTGGATAATTTGTGGACCAGAAAATATGTGCGAAGCCACTCAGATCATGAGTCCCTTATGAGGATGCTGACAGAAGGGAAAAATAACTACCCGCTCTGAAAAAGACTGCAACTATTTGGATTTGGTCTGAGGGATTATGTTTTCATACTAGGAGGAATTATTGATGAACCAGATTATTGGTTTTCGAGAATTCTATGTCAGCACAATTGGTTCAGTGCTACTGAAGACATTGCATGGGAAGACAACATGCTTGTCATCCGCAACTGTCTATATAATCACATCAATAATGTCAATGGGAAAGTGCAATAGCTAGAGGTATCTCCCCCAAAGCACAACACCATTCTCAAGACAATTATAGGGAACCCAGAGAAGTGGCAGAACAATTATTTGGACCTATTCCAGGGTGGAAACCTATTGGATGAATAGGCCACGACTTACTGGTTATGTGAATCCTATGATGAATTCGATGTAGAGCTGAAGCGGGTAGGCCTTTATGAAGCTACATGGGCTTCCCAATTCTATATCTACCAGCCGATACACATGATATCATAGTTTTTGAGCAATTGGTTGTTGAGGACCAATACTTTCTATCTCCATCATGGTGAGGTCGGCATCTTCCTCTAGTACCTGCATCAGATCTCAAGAATTCCCATTCTAGGGGATAAGTATGAAGAGTTCCTTCCTGAAAAGAACACAAGGGGGATTCTGAGAAGATTATGTAGTTTTAAAAGGTGTTTATGGACATAGGGTTGGGTGATGACAAATAGTCGGTGAGGGATGGCCATTCATGTTTTGGTTTAGAAGTGTCCTAAACTTTCCACCAGATCATGCCTTTGAAGGGGAGGAGGCACCTAAGAAGCTACAAGTAAGGCCTCCCACCTTTACGAAGGGAGCCCAGTGCCGTAATGAAAATTATTACTTATAAATATTATAGGAAATATAATGGAAGCTATGGGGGTACAATGTCAACACTGAGTAGCAACTAGTGGTTAGGTTGGCTACATTTATCTCTACTCTTATTTGTGGATGAATGTTTCCAGTCAGAGATACAGACATGGTCGTGAAACCAAGCACATTAATTATGGTGTCCACACTAGTGGTGGGGAAATGCGTCAACATTTTGATCTTTATTCTAGTGAAATTGTACAAGGGGTTATGGCACATCAAAGAGGAGAAGAAACCCCAATGGTTATGTGGACCACTCCATGTTTTGTATGGTTGGATAAATAAACAGATGAATGTCTAAAAATATACAAACCCTATTTATCTTCCTAGGTCAAACTTCTGACCATCCATCCTGAATGCATTTGGGAGATTTCCAGTTATGCTGACTTCACCACTTGCTCAGTGTGGGAAACAAGAGGTAGTAACATGCTTGACCATCGTGTCGTGAAAGATGTGGCTTGAGGGATGGTGTGCAGCTTGTGCGTGGTTAGCGGCCCAGGGAGATGAAGAATATGACTTACTCTAGGAGGGTGGACCAATGAGAGTGGAGGGTATCCATATGTATGAGTAGGACATGGTCGTCATTCAAGGATCACCCTATCAAGGGGTTTCAGGGATTATGTAGAGGTTGTCCAAAGTGCATGCGATGACAAAGCACAACAGGAGAGAGAGAGAGAGAGGGAACTAACACTAATCCTTCATCGATGTATCCTAAGATATTCGTACACACAATGATCATAGTTTTACATAATGTGTTGAGGATAGGGGTTCTGGGTACTTCAACATCCTTCTACTCGGCAGATGACGATGTGCTCCTCACCCATAGGACTTACATAATTGATGTACTTTAAACCTTGGTTATGGGAAGGCACCCACAATTACATGGATTAATGGGGTTGTGGAGTGATGCATTGAAGGGTCCATGTTAGCACATTTAAGCGAAGAACCAATAGATGTTAGCATGCTTATGTGAAGAAGCATAAGGTAGGGAAATGCAACATGAGGAACCACTCGGGGGACCATTAAATCACTATGTACTTTCCTAGATATCCACATGGAAGAGGGGTTCAAGAAGAAGAAGGCCTTATAGTGAGGGTATTTGCGAAGCTTTGGTGCTTTACAAAGTGAAGAGGCGTCACGAAATAGGGTGATTTCATGATTCATAATGTCCTAGAATAGGCATGTAGTCTACCTGTGCTTGGAGAGTGCATCATGAAGACTGAGTTCTTTATGAAGTTATGAGTACCCAAAGGGGTCTCCTTCCATCATTATGGCCATAAGGCTTAGCGAAGGGAATACCCACTTGAATTAGAGGTAAAATATAGCAATGGAAAAGTGGGTTTATAATGCTCAAATACAATAGATGGTTCATTTTCTTGATGGTTAAAAAAGTAAAGAGTGCTTTGCGAATTGATGTAAGAATGGGGAAGGGTCATTGAGTCGATCCATTAGATATTGAGTGTGATTTTTATTTATAAGTACTATGCATCTCAATGATCTAAGGATGCACTGTGTATAAAATCATTCTTCACAATCAGAGGCAGATTCATTATGTTTCTCAGACTTGTGGAGGATTCATTCGATGCCTTTGAGGCTACCATAGAGGCTCCGTTCAAGTTCTTCAGACACGAGAATTCTTTCGTCACTACCTTTACGGAAGTTGTGGAGGATCTGGTCAAGTTCCTGAGACTCACAAAGGCTTCTGTCACTGCCTTTATGGTGGTCATAGAGAAGGATTCTAGGTATATTTATAGTGGTCGTGATGTAGGAGGTCTTTAGAAAGGCTCCTCATGATGTATAACCTTTTATAATTATTTTCATTCCCTTTCCATATATATTCCAAGGCATGGAATTTTGTTACCAATTGGCCATCAAAACCACCTATAACCCCTCCCTGATTTCTAAAATCATGTAATCAGATAAATAACTGCTTCATATATCTATTTATATCTATTTGAAGTGTGAATTTAATATATATTTAATCCCTCATTGAATCACTATAATATACTTTTTATTTCAACTAGAATTGTGGAATCATATTGAGGTACCCGATTATTGAATTATTGAGGAACTGTTCAATCGTCACCAGATCTAGAATATCATGCTTTTGTGTGTATCCCACAAATAATCCCACCAAAATAGAATATTTATGAACACTATCATGTGGACTATTTAATCTATATGAAAGAACCCTTCATAAAACCCATATCCACAGACTACTGGCTATTTTAATTTCTTTTTAGAAACCCAAATATTGCTTCTTTTTTTATAACAAAAAACCACCACCACAGCCATGTCCACACGCATCTTTGGTACAATGTTTCTCATAACTAAAAACCCAATTCAAACTTCCATGCTATATAGTGTGTTGAAAAAGCAATAATGTTTTTGTAACACAATACATACGCTACTATGGAATGTTCCTCTCTAGATGACCAATTTACCCATCCACTCCACAACACTCATTACAGGCTTCATAATTAGAAATGCTGGAATTTTATCATGTCATGACTAGCTATAAAATGTACTGACCTCTAGAATGATATTTTAGATTTCAAATATACCATGAAATAAACCAAAACTACTAAATCATCCCATTCAAGGATTCATTTATATTCATATGGGATTTGGAAATCAACCGTGGGGACCACCATGATGTAGCCCTTTCTAACTTCCCATTTTTGGAATCTCCTTCTCAGAAACACTATGAACTCATTCACCAAGACATAGTATAGGTCATGAGTAAGGTTTCATTCAACACATTTCTTCTATACATCTATAGATTACAAACTAATGAACCTCAAATTTAAATATCCAATATTTCATATACAAAATGGAAATCAATGGAAAAGTTTTCCCACGTATAAACTGAAAAATCATTGGAATAAAAATATCATATTCCTTTCCAATGTCAGTATTCTAAATTCAAACCTTGGATATGTAGTAATATTAAGGCATCTACTCATAATACTCGATAGGTTCTTTCTTGTTCATGGTTTCTTTCTAATAATTCTATTAACAATATCATTTTAATTTTTTAATAAATATAAAAACAATAATGATTAAGTTCTATTTACTAACAATCTTCCAGAAACATCCATGATCTCTACTTCTGGATGAGTACAATTTGTTTTTCCAAATGTAATGAAAAAAATACATCAAAATTTTTTAAATTTATTATTCTTCTGGAATCAAATATTTGATTCATAAAATCCAACTCAACCATTTATGGTTTTAACGATAACCTTACAGGGGATAGGTCAGATTGTGATGAATTACAGGGTTGTCTTAGAGTATTTCTGATTCAAGATAAGACAATGGTTTCTTATTATTCCCAGAAACTGTTACTAATAAACAGAACTCCCCAATGCATGATATTGAGCACGAAGTAGTGTATTACAAATTGTGATATTTGAATTAGTACATTGTTCCTGAGTGGTTTGTTATGTTTACAAACCATAACATCCTAAAATATATTCATTATCAACATGAACTAAACCTTCAGTAGTGGTGGTGGGTCAAGTACCTACAGTCATTCAACTTTGAGATGGAATATACCTCGGGTAATTGAGAATCATGATCAGTGCATTGAGTATGAATAAATAATATCAGGTGGTTAATTATGTTATTATCAAGTGGTAGCTAATGAGCCTCTTCCCCAATATATAATTACAATATCAATGTGTATCATGGTACTGAAACCCTAACATCATTGGGAACTAACTCCTCACTGCATAATAGAGTGATTAAGAGTTTTCTGTTTGAATTTGGTTTCTTTGTTATGAGGGAAAAAATATATGGTGGGGAATCACCTCCCGATTGGTCCCTGCATGATGATGGAATCCAATATATGGGAGGTAGATATATTTTCTATTCTATCTTTCATGTGGAGGTGATAAAAAATTTATATTCCTTGATATAGGTTATTCAATTGGAGATTACTAAGATGTATCATGAAATTCAAAGTCATCATTGGTGTCCTAAGATAATGTTGTATTTTGAAAGGATAAATTATTGTTTCTCCACCTATCACTGGGTATAGGTCAAGGATCAAAGACTCATAGGTCGTTTTCATTTTATTTTTATTCTCATGTGGTTGAAGGATAATGTGATGAATGTTTTTTGATGGGGTAACTATAATCAACCAAAAGTAGTGATGATATATGAGTAATTATAGTCCGGTTGAAAATATTTACACATTTCCAACCGAAAAAGGAGACCCACTCCACTAGTGATCTGGGCCTCTTGTGTATTTTTTTGATAGTATTATTTTATAGTATTCTGAGAAATATTGTATCCGACCATGATGTATGATTCACACCACACATTTGGAAGTGATTATAGAAGATTCTTGATACTATAGTTCATTAGACCATGAAATATAATAATTTTATAGATGGGTTGCTTGACCACACTATCTAGGTTTTGGAAGTCAAGTTGAGAGTATGTTTCCATGATTTTTGGTGATCATATCTTAACAATTACTTGACATCGATTCAAATGACACCTTTTAAGGACTTGTATGATAGTCTATGAAGATAATATATTATCTAATTTTAATCAGATGAGTCAAATAATATTAGTGTGATACTTTTTTATTACACATTCATGATATTCATGTGATTTATAATTAATTATCGATATCCCAAAGTATGAAATGATCATATCCAGACCAAACTGGTAATCCCATATAGTTTGATGTTGGAGACATTTTTTTCTTAAAAATGTCACCTTAGTTAGAATTTTTTTTATTTAGAGTGTATGGAATTTATCATCCAAGTATGTGGGGCTATTTGAGGTTTTTTAGAGGAATAATAATACAACATACTGATTAAAGATTCCTTAGAGTTCACATATGATATATGATATATTCCATGCATTTCAGATTTTGAGATAACACCCTAATTCTTATCATTTTATCAGTGTCAATGATGTCGATATGAATATGAATTAAAAATTTTATGAATGAAAAATTCTTATAGTTTATTAGAGTGAGAATATACTATGTGGTAAGTGATTACCTATGGTATATGTGTAGTGTAAACACATGCATATTCCAGAGGATACTTGGGATCATGATGTTGATATGAAAGCATATGGGCCATATCTATCCACCAATAATTCTTGGAAGATTATATAAATGGGTTTATGGTGTTTTAAAAACATTTGGAGGCAAAGGACTATTATTTAGCGATTTGGGGTTTTTGTTTAAAAAAACTATGACATAGATCTAATGTTATTCCAAAAAAGTGTAATTGTGGCATGTTGAGTGTTATGTATTATAAGAATTTTGGTATCAAGGGGGGAAATTTAATGACATATTTATTTTTCTATAAAACCCGCAATCATTGTAAAATCCATTGATCTTGACCTTTTGGTGTTGCTATAGAATATTGGATTTTTTGAAGTGGGAGGTAATCCCATAGTGTGAACCAAGATTGAAGCATTTATTTTTGACCTATCTAGTCACACCACAATGATCTCCATTAAATGTTTTATAATTTTAATTAAATAGGTTCTAAGTGTGGAATCCCAATAAGTAAGGTTTCTATCCTTCTTTAACCAAGGCCACACAAACCACCCTTTCCCTCCTTATTCTTCATCTCTCCAAATGAGACTTTTTCCTTAGTTGATGTTAGAATCATATGATTTCTATCTCAATAGATCTAAAAGGGTAAAGATACTCTTTATCTTCCAATTATGCTTAATATCTCTCATTATTTCTGCACTCTTCCCTTGATATCTTTAATTTGAGGATTTTGTTTCATATTTTTTGAAATATTCCAATTTAAGATAAATTTTCAAACAATATTCAATGACCATGACTCTATTATATCAGGGTAGGTGGTGCATAAACTTTTACATCATTTTATATGCGTTTTCCTGTGATATGTGATATATGGTTTTTCTAAATGTGTGTTGTTGAACCAAAATTAACTAATATTTTTACCATAAATACTTTATGAGTAGGTTAAGGATGTTTATGTTTTTATGTGGTCCATTCTGCTTTTTTACTTTGATTTCACATCCATCAATAGCTTTGTTCTTGAGATAAAGTGTGATGAACCATATAATAAAAACTAATAATTTCCTCCCTTGAGTAATATTATGATTTACTTTATTTTATTGGGATAAAAATAACCTTATTTAATTAGGGGATGTTCAATATTTAGAAGTGGTTTCTTGAGTAATACATAGTGACAGTGGGTTTGGGTTACTACCTTATAGCTAATTAGTTTGCTCTGATATGCTTGATATATATGGGTATCACACCTTGATATTTTTGGTTTGGGGTGGTAGTTACATGGATATGGGTAGTTGAGTTAAGGATTGTGGGAGAGATACCTAACCATTTAATAAATTAAATTTTTGATGGATGATATAACCACCTTATAATTAATTTTGATTATATATTATTAGCATAGTTATTGAACATTGATATTGTTAGTGTACATCCTTTTACATTTATATTTATATTTTTTTAATGAGAAGGGATCAATATGCCTTAGGTATAATATCATTATAGATATGGGATATGTTATCCTTTTTTTATTTTTATTGATACGTATGGATAAAGTTTCATTAGGTACATATCATATTATCATATACATGGGGATTCATATCCCATATCCATTGTTTTATTATGATTTGGGGTTGAAAATACTTAAAGATGATATTGTCATATATTTGGGGCCACATCTACCATCATATTGTATTTTTATGAGTAGGGTTTAGGACTCCTTATATATGAGATAATTATAGACATGGGTCCACGTATCCCATTGGTATTTATATTTTATGATTTATGATTAAAATGAATTGTGGCCAAGATCGTTATATACATAGGTAAACCTATCCCATATTATTTGTATTGTTATTATAATGGGTCAAGATGCCTATGGGATGAAATTAGTGTAGACATGGGTCAATTTTCCATTTTTTGAATTATAACTTTGAGTATTCATCATGATTCCATTTAGGTTGAGATAATTATAAGCATGAAAAATAACTCAACTACAAGCCTTATGAAATTTCAGTGATATGTTTAGAATTATTGAAACACAAGTTTATGTTAGTAAATTTATTTTAATTTTTAATTTTGTTTATTTTCATGGGAATATTTGTTTATTCATACACTTGTACATTATGGATTATTTATGGACCCCATTGGTAGTGGCCTACTGAGATGGACTCACACCCTGTATGGGAATCTTAGTTCATGTGTATACTTTATGGTTCATGAAATTGGTAAAAGAAAGGGATATTCTATATATGAAAGTGGTAACAGAAACTTTTTTCCATTATGACATATAATTTTTACAATAGAAGTTTTTTAAAAAAATATTCGAGTTTTTATATTTTTTGTAATTTTCAGTGAAGGCATGGCCAATGCATGGTAAGTTAAACAGTGAATGGAATCCATGAAGTATTGTATAACCTATATAAATGGGTATTGAAATGTTTGTTAATGGTTTGGGAAATTATACAAACCCATCCAGAATCTTGAAAGGTTGACCTTAAACTCTGAATTTCATGTCTGAAAATCACCAGAAATATTATATTTAACGATTAGATTGTTATTATATCATTTTTATGTTTTTTAGTATTACGTAATTAATATGTAAGGACTTAAATATATAACTTATGTTTTATTTTAAAATAAACATATTTTAAAAGGATATGCATGTTTTGGATATTAGTATTATAAAATAAATACTATATAAGAATCCATTTGGAATGGAATATAACATTTTAATTTGTATAGTTTGGTGAATTAAATAAGGAGTGTTTTATTTGTGTTATTTATTTTATAATAAATTATATCAATTTATTTTAATATTGTAATAATAAAAATATTATTTATTAATTTTGTGATGTAAATAGGGGAAACCCATCTCCTCCCCTCATTTGGCCTATAAGAAAATAATATATAAAGGCATATCTCCCCCACTATATGATCTTATTCTCCATCACTCTCTAATGTTCTCTAAGTTATCCTCTATATTATCCATTATTATTGAATTTCTCTTACACATTTCCACTATCTATCTTATTTATCATGCCTTCCATATACACAATGTTCATGAGTGAATGGGTTCACCGTATTAATGTGAAACACCCAAAACCCATGGGGGTTTGGCTGGGTTATCAAAGAGAATATTTTTTACTTATTATATACACTAAATTACACGTTTTATAACTAATATGTGAATTATTTTCTTGTCATTAAATTTATATAGATTTGGAAAATTTTCCAAATCTTGTATTCATGGATTTTCTGATTTATTCCAGTTGTTTATCTAGTTTTACAATAGGGTTATTACTTGTGTAATACAAATATAAATTCTTAATTTAACCCTAATGTAAAGTGGATATATGTAATTATAGTTATTTATAAAACCTCAATTGATTGATTATTTTAATTAAATTATTCAATAAGATAATAGTTATATGTGATATTTATATTAATGTTATAGTAATTCTATATTTTATTCTTATTATTTCAATTCTTATCACATTGAAAATTTTAATAAAGATATTTTTTTTGAATATGAAAAAAATATTCATACTAAGTGTTTTTAAAAATACCAACTTCATTTTTCAACAAAATAATAAAATGCTTTTTCATGGAATGTGATATTATGAATTATAAAATTTTTTTAAGGTGTTTATAACGGTAAATTAAATAAATTAGTGGGAATTTCAGTCAATAAATTGTCACTAAAAGATTTTATATCTTTATTAAAAAGTTATACTAGTTAATTTGGATGGATTAAAATATAAGATTGGTCGAATCTAAGGTTTCAACGATGAAAAGATAATTTTGATTGATAAGGGATATTTTTATCTTGTCTTTAAATCTAAATTTCATCATTCTAATGATTAGAAATTTAGTTTATATACTCTAATTTCATATGCCTTTCAGAATGAGAGCTTGATTTCAATCCTTATAATCAAATTCAAATTAATGAATAGATTTGGGTAAGATTTTATTCGGTCAATTGGGTTCTTTGGAATCCACGAATCATAAATGTTGTTGTTTATTATATAAGGGCACCTCAGAAGATTTATAATATTACCGTTATTTGTAAATTTGGAAATTATTCAAGGGTTTGTATTGATGATTATCTTTTGAACCCAAGGAAAAGAAACAACAATATACAGGTTTATGTATTAAAACATGATGTTGAGTTTTACTATGAAGTTGTTCGATATTTTTTTGGTTAGACATTTAGTATCAGGATATATACATTTCATTAGGATCCAATGAACAATGTTGGTTCTTCCAAGAATAAGCATACTAGTAATTTACAAAATTTGATGATGGGAGCTAAAAATTATTCTAAACATAAATAATTTAATGTGGCCAAAGAGGTACATGCTCTCTTGTTGGGGGATGCCTCTATCATTAAAAGTGATGATATCATGAGTAGTAAGGACATAAAATCCCTGGTTGAGGAGAAAAATGTTCAAGGTGACAATGAGTATTAGGGAAACTCCACTAGAGTAATTCCTAAAACTTCTAGATGTAGTAAGGATCCCTAATCTTGAGTAGGTATAGACTCTTACGTTATGTTTTGGGTAGTGGTGGATGGATCTTTGAAGGAACTTATGGTTTTGGGTAGTGAAAAGGATGAAGTGTGGAAAGAAGTGAATGGGGAACTAGTGCAATAGTTTTCTTTATCCTGTAAAGGAAAGGAAAAAAATAGATACATATGTCACCCTTATAATGAAGACAATTTCACATAGGGAATCTACTCTCTCTAAGGGGAAGACTCTCAAGGAGAATGTTTCTCATTCAAAGGGGGAAGAAATTGAAGGGGAATGGAAACTAATCATTACCTGAAAATAGGAGTGTCATCCAAAAAATTGTGGACGAGGATGTTCCATTGATGATTGTGTTGATGCACATGGACGTTTCCAGTATATCAGGTCATTTCCTAAGAAGATAAATTTGGATCATATTAATCATAGGGAAATGAACAAGGTACTATTTATTCAGAAGAGTTCATAGTTAGAAAGGGAATTTACTAATGATACCTCAGATCATGATTATGGGGATGATCATGTTTATCCTTATTTGTAGTTTTCCGTTTTTGGATGAGTTAATTCACTTTGTTTAAACCATTAATTTATATTTTTTTTTCATTTGTTGTATTTTATTTTCAATAAATCTTAATAGGACCAGGTTTTCCTAGATGCTGGGCCTTTTGGTTATAATCACTTAGTTGGAAAATTTGAAAATTCCTTACATAAAAATGATTTATTTTGGAAAATAACTTGTATGAAAATAGTAAATTTAGAAGTTTACATGAGAAACATAATATTATTCTTATAAAAACATTTGTAAACATTTAATAATTACCAAATCACTTTCGAGTAACATCAATTTTCAATGTATATGTGGATTTGAGTTTTATACATAAAGACTAAATAAAAAACATTTCTTATAAAATAAATCATTTAGATTACATATATTTCATTCCAAATAATTAACATATAATTTTTTTTCATTGCAATGTAATCACGAATTTTTCAAATTTTTATTCAAATTTTTATTAAAATATATCCGAAGAAAAAAAATTCCTTGTTTTAAAATCCCTTGTGAGTTTTGAAAATGAAATCATAAAATATGCTTACCCAATACTCCTGATTTCAAAATTCCTGGTCGATGAAGAAGAAATTAATTAACCATTATATCATATAAACCACAAATATAATGATATATGTAGTGTAACCCAACCCAAAATTATAATTTATTTAACAATAACAAAACCCCCATATTTTTATTCGATCAAGAGGTTTTCAAAAAAATACAAGATGAAAGATTTCATAAATATTATTCTTTTCCACAATCACAAATTCATAGAACATTTTGACTATAACATAAATGTAAACACTATATAATAATCCAAAAAATGAACCATGAATCCACTGAAAATTATTTCACCACTAGAATATTCAATTTAGAATTATCTATTCATCTTATTTATTAAATTATAAATTGATGTAATCCCATGTAATCTTCTAGGGTTTTACTTGATTGGGACTATGATCAATATTTAGTTTGAATTCCTGATACTTTCCCAAGAGTAGAATGGTATTTTTACCATATCTATTGACCCCATATTGTTTGAACTTTCTTTTGTTTTTCTTCATTAAGTGGCATATCCCCCAAGTTGAGCTGACATGGAAATGAAACTATTGTGTGGCCTCAGAAATAATATAATAAAATATTATACTATTTTTATTCCATGGTTGAGATTTTATTATAAGATGGTTTTGTCTCGTAATTGGGTCCCTGAATATAAAATTAAAAACTTCCATTGTGGTCGAAATGAGGTGTTTACTATTGGCTTGATATTATTTAGGTTGTCATAATATTCTTTTGATGATGATTGTAAATGGTTATGTAAATTACAATAAGTAATTAATTTATTTTAATATTTAACCTAGTGATAATCTATTTAATCATATTTATGCAGATTCTCTAGGGTTAGGATCATTATTAAATGAAAACCATATTCATATTAGAGAGGGGAAGATGGTCAGGGTGGCGATAACGACATATTAAGGAGCAGAATCAGATGCATAGAAACATCCTTGGATTGAGTTCAATAGAGATGATAAAATAATCTATTATTTCAATAATATATTGAAGTGTTGGTGATTCTTCTTCAAGGTAGGTTTTTATGGATCTATACATGTTATAATGGTTTTCAAAAACGTGGGTTAATTCATATTGAATTAATAAATTGTTCATTGATGCATGACCCTATTAAATGATATTTTCTATTACTTATCTGGGAATCCAGAATTCATTTATCAAGATTTTTGATACTTCATCCCCATATATTTTAATTTTATCACAAAATGGTGTCTAATATGAATATGAAGATTCATATAATATTCACTTTTTTTTGTGGGATTCTGCATTTTTTATTTTTGCATTCATCCATAATGTTCATTTAAGAAGTGGTTTGAAAATTTATATGGAACCAATATGTTGCACGATCAAGAAATAGTTTCGAAAATCATTTTTAGGGGTTTAGAATCCTGATTTTCCACATAATGAAGGTTCTATGAAGAAAATGGGAATCTGATGTAAGATCGAGTGATGGACATTTCACGATCTATGGAACGTGGATGAAGATATATTATGGAGAAGAAATGGAGAAATGAATTTATAATGATGAAAGACCAATATAAAATCTTTAATAAGGGATCGATGACACCAATTGTAGATTGTGGGATTTTGGGTAGATATTGTAACATGATTGGTGGAGGCAGTGAATAATTTTTATACATGTCTTCTGTGTGAATCATCAATGAAATTAAAGACTACATTACATATAGATTATAATAAAAAATGATGTGTGTATCATTATGAGACACTGGGGTTTTAAGTTGGAGTAAAATATCACACGACCGTGTTAATAATCCACATTTCTTTGTGACCCTTAGCTGGCCAGATCAATGTGTGTGGGAGCAGATGCTCGAAAACCTGTGTGGCCCACACACCATGTTATATGGGAAAAATTGGTTTACTTTTTTTATTACATAAACCAAGAATAACATGAAATTCCCAAGTTCTTATCTTTACCTCTACATACCAAATACATTCCCAAAACACTATGTTTATGGATAATGTAACTCCATCTGGGGAGGTAGAACATGACGGGTATATAGACATGTAATGACACATTGATTACCCCATTGGGTATGTCGTGTACATCCCTATGGATTATATTTAATCCTTTGAGGTGTCCCCTATGAATAGAATTCCACATGGAATACAAATATTGACATTATTTTGGCTACAAAGATGAGAACCAAGGAAATTGATAATGATCAACCACTAGTGTTCAAATATCAATCCTGGATATAATATTATATTAGTGAGTGGAATCCACCACCGTAAGAGAGTGAACCTGGACGTGATATCCTCTTATCATTCCTATTTTTGGTTAGTAAACTCCCCCAGGGGATTAGGGTGTAAGATCGGCTACCTATAGATCTAATTGGGTTGGTATCCCCCCTACCATTATAGGGATAGGTCTCCTTTATCAGTGGGGTTGGTATCCCCCTATTATAGATCTCAAACAGAGTGAGAGATCATCCACTAGGGTTGGAATGCCCCTATATACTACTAGGGGTGTGAGATCCTCCATTACTAGTATAGTGAGGTTACATGGGTTGAAGGATCAGAAAATACAAATGACAAGCCTGAATTTTAGAATTATTTGTCTTTCTATGGATACTGGAATCATAATCTAGGACTTGAGTAACTTTTATTATAATACTTGGGTATAGGATTTTCCATAAAGAATTATAGCCTTCAATTGGAAATCATTTTTTATGGTTTAGCATAGTTTCCATTTTGGTTTTTTGACATTGTGTGGATACTAGAAGCATATGCAGTGATAGATTCAACGAGGTTTCCTTTTCTTCAACACCCTTACAGTCACCTTTGAGCCAAGATGTAGCAGTTGGCTATTGGATTTACAATTTGTGTGATCTTCAATGCTCATAGTACCACCACTTACCTATGCATAGTGGATTTTGAGGAATGGATATTGGTGAAAAAGACTTATCTTCCTCCCTGATTCCTCCAGTGTTTGAGAATACAAAAACATCTTCTTGATACTCCTTAGTACCAGGAATATTAAGGTACCTTGGTTTTCTTTTTTTTCCATTATTTACTTTTTTTGTACACCTCTTGTTCTAGGAGTTAAGTTGATTTTTTCTTCATACCCCCTTCAGGGTTTTTGGGGCATCATACTGAGAATGTCATAGTCACCACAACATAGTACATAGGACCATATTTATTATGCCTATGTAATCCCGCCCTTTTATCACATAACATTTCAATACATTTTACAAACAGAGGATCTTAGTGTCTTGGAAATCATAAACATAATACTTTAAAAAAACATAAACAATATTCTAAACCACTTGTAAAGATTCATAAAAGGTTCATACTATGTACATATACTACATCTCATATCATAGAGATAGACATCAAAGGAAAGGGTGAGCAGAAGGCCCATTAAGGCTAAACAAGGCAGTCAGTGTACTTGTGATATCAATAAGAACTTGAACAAAAACATGAAGATATGAGCAATGGAAAAATAGGAATATAAAAAAGAAAATAACTTGGAAAATAACTGGAATATGTGGCTACAATATTTACCATATAAAATCATTTCTGTATCACCAAGGTCCATCCCCAAGGTGTCATTAAAAAAATTACCAAGGTTATTCATCATGGTATCGTTAAAATGGTCATCTCTAGAGATTAAGTCTTAACCACATGCATTGGAGCGCTATCGGGGGGAACCCTTAATTGGTCTTTGTTATCATGTGATCCACATATATCATCATCAAAAATTTCATAAATAACCCATATATCATAAAGGAAATGGGGTTCATTTCATAATCATAACGTTTTAAAAACTGCTTTGAAGACATGATCTTTATGTCACTTTAAACCCAAGGAAATGGAAAGCGAGTTTCAGATATGTAACTCCAAGAATTTAAAATAGATCATTTTGGTATGTATATGAATAAACTTGTAGAATAAAGAGTTTTGAGTATTTACTTAAAAAAATAAATGAATTTTAGAAAAAGTAAGAGACATTTTGAGACGAAAATTCGGCAGCATAACGGCTGTGTTGCAGGGTTTTAGAAAACATTGAAAAGAGAGGGGAAATGGGTCAACCACTCATAAATGATCCATAAAACAGTATAGGGACCTAATATAAAGGATATAAGAACATGGTAATGAAATTTTAAGGTCATACCATATGAAATGAAAAGAAAGAAAGGAAGAGAAAAATAAGATTTTATCTTATGAAAATTCGGCAGCCTAACGACGTCTCTTAAAACTTCAAAAAAAGAATTGTTGAGATCAAATAGGGTCTCTACTCATATGAAAATAAATAGGAATGTATTATTGATATAGAGATCATACCCTAACATAAGAAAAAGGAACTCAAAATCCTTGATATTAAATAGAACTTTGAAAATGGGAAGGGTGAAAGAATCTCTTTCAAAGATTCGTCAGCCTAACGACGCCACTTAAACATTCATAAAATGAAATGACGAGAAAAAGAGGGGGTATCTCATCATATTAAAATTAAAAGGAAAATACTATGAATATAAAATAACACCCCCAACATAAGAACATTGAGCTTAAAATAAATGACATAAACGAGAGTACTTGAAAAGAAAAAGAGAGGTAGGATCCCTTACCTTGAAGAGTAACTTCGAAAGCTTGAAGGTCGGGACCATGGGAGGATTGAAAGGAACTTGGGAGGAATATTTGGGGAGTAAAGAGACCAGACATTCTATGGGTAGGATTTTGAAGAGAAAATAATTAGGGAAAGGCTTTGTATTTATAGGAGAAGTGAGAGGACAAAGCATTAATTCCCAAGGGACACCTCACTGGTGGTATTGGCAAAACCGTGGGCTTTCCCATGGTATTTGCCCATGGTATTGGCCACTTGGGACACCTCATACCGTATCTTACTATTCATTATTCTACCAGAATTATTTCATAATTATTACATCCTTAACGATGTCATTAAACTCCCGAAACTCAAAAACTGTATTTTCACTATTCACCAAAAATTCAACTTTCTCAGAAAAATCCAAAAATTTCACCTTAACCAAATATCGATGCTCTGATTTCAAAAATGAACTCCATTTTATTTAAAGAATTTTCTAATTGTTTTTAATTTAATTTTTAAATAAAAACACTATTAACTGAAAATTCAACTATTTCAGAAAAATCCCAAAAAATTCACCTTAACCAAATATCGATGCTCTAATTTCAAAAATGAACTCCATTTTATGAAAATAATTTTCTAAATTTTTATAATTTCATTTTTAAATTAAATACACTATTCACTCGAAAAAACTAATACTTAATTGACACTAAATTTCATACTGAACACAAATGTAGAAGAACATTTTTTGAAAATCATTACACATTTTTAATTATTTAAAGTTTACATAAATATTTTTAAAATATTTTTTTCTAAAATTAATCAATAATATTCATACTATATTTATTAGGAAATTTGAAAATTCACAAACTTCGCCATATAGATAAATCACGATTTTTATTTAAAACAAAGGATTACACAAGGAAGTTAAGGTCTCGTTACATAGCCTGTTATAACACCAGCATAAGACCTAAGAGTAAGGAGTGCTAGGGTGACAGAATCTTGGGGCGGCTCATCCAACATTTCCCGAGTAGTGATTTTTATCTGCTTGAACATCTCGCGAAGGCGATTCCGTTCCAGCTTCACACGATGAAGTTTGTCTTGAGTTTGGTCTAGAGCAAAGCCCAAAGGTGGTACCTCCTTCCTGGGTTCCATCAGATGGGCTTCGATCGCCCCAAGACTACTGGATGGGGCCATCAAATCTTCTTTCTATATTAATTAACCAATATCACTTGTATTTATAGACAATAATTGCAACATTTAGTTTCCAATTTTAATACTAACCAACGGTCATATAACAGTTGAAACCCAACGGTCCTATTTTAATTATAATCATTTTATTAAATGAAATATTTTTGATGAGTATAAAATAAAATAACGCAAAAAATTAAGAAAAAAAATTTATTTAAAATTTGGGGTCATTACAATCATCCCCCCATTATGAAATTGGGTCCATGCAATTTTAATATTGGGCTTGGAAATTTCATTGAGATTCCCACATCGGAAAAAGAGTCAGTAAAACTATTAAATTAAAATAAAGAAAGAAAAGTACAAAGGTCACCTGAGTTAACCCATACTAGGATTCCATGTAAGAAAACATGGATATGGAAGAGAAAACAAAGGGTCAAGTTCTGATGGAGAGTGATAGAAAAAATGATTACAAGAAAATTAACTACAATAATATCACAAACTTATGATGTGTTAAATGGTTTTTGATTACCCATTTGGAAACGTAAACAAACAATGCTTTTGTTTTACGTTCCTTTTTATAATTTTGAGAAATTCATTTACTACATAGAATAAAAACATAAGAAAATATACTTACCTTCAAGTATAGTTTCATCCTTTAATAAGTTTCTACCTAGAATAATCTTTTCTCCAAACAATGAGCATTCAAAAAGACTTGGTCTCATCAAAAGCACAAGAATCATCTTCTAGAGAATCACATAATCCACAAAAGAAGAACTATATATTTCCCTTATCTTTAGTCATCAATTAAAATTAAAATGGTTAGTACAAGATCATATAATCCCCAAAAAGGATAATCCTTCATAAAAATAAATATGACTATTAATCTCCAAAATTAAAAAAAGGTTCCCAAAGTTCTAGAAAGAACATTCAATACACAACCATCCTTAAAATTCTTCAGAATAATCCAAACCAAGATTGGAACCCAAAACACAGAAGGATTTAATCACATAGTCTTCCACAATAAATCATAACATTTATATACAAATAACATCGACTACTATTAATGTCTCATACTAAAGTGTAATTAACCTAATCAAATATTCCCTATTCTTGGTTAATCATTTTCCAGAAATAACCCAAATCACTATATGTCCACAATAAATACATAGATTCTTAAAAAAAATTCAACCATTCCTCCACAAATTAAATCCAGTAGTATTTTATTGTCCTTAGGCATATAGTACTCCAAAAGATAAAACATCATCCAAAATAACCTTTATCATTTAATCACCAAATCATTTTCCTATACAAAGGATATCCATTTGAGAAAACATAAGTTTCCAAAATCAACTTATTCTTGATCAATTAAAATATCAGGTGCATTAGTCAGTCCACAGGGCATAACAAAAAAATCATAATGCCTATATCTTGATTAGAAGGCAGTTTTTGGAATATCATCATTCGTCACCCTCAATTAATGATAACCAGAATGAAGATCAATCTTAGAGAAGAATTTAGTCCCACAAAGTTGGTCAAATAAGTCATCAATTCTTGGAATAGGGTAATTGTTATTCACTGTGATCCCATTCAGTTCCCTATAATCAATACATAGCCACATCGATTCATCCTTCTTCTTCATAAAGAGAACTGGTTCTTCCCAAGGAGACACACTTGGTTGGACAAAACACTTCTCCAAAAGATCTTGGAGTTGTTTATTTAATTCCTCTAGCTCCACATTTTCCATCCTATAGGGGGTCTTTGACATCGAATGAGATCCATGTACGAGTTAAATAGAGAATTCTACCTCCCTTTATAGGGGAGGTCCGGGTAACTCCTCATGAAATACGTCAACATATTAATAGACGATTGGGACATTTTCTAAAAGATTAAATCCTTTGTGAGAAACTTATTACATTTATGAAACTTTTAACTAAAAAGTATATTATGTCTTAAAACTTTAGGCTTATACAATTACATTTTTCTATAATTCCTTCATAATGATTCATAAAAAGCTTGCGATTAACCAAACATATACCATGTGAGTGTCATAACCAAGAGTGCAGCAAGGCCCATTATCATGTAATAGTTCCCATTCGAGTCTAGCTCAAAGCGGTGTTTTTGTGTTTTACCCCTATGTAAATATGTTCCAGAGCCACCTCTACCTACTCATATCCAAACAAGGATGTATTTTCTTGATCAACCACTTACCAAATACTCACCAAAATACCAGGAAGATTTCCTATATTTAAAATTTTCTATAGGGTTATTCCTACAGTTTTCATATTCTAATTTCCATAAATAACTAAAATATCATTTGATACAAACTATGGAATTCCACCCTTTTATTACGTAACATTTCATTACATTTTACAAACATAGGATCTTTGATGTCTAGTGTCTTGGAAATCAGGAACATAATACTTGAAAACAACATAAGAATTTTTCTAAACCACTTGTAAGGCTTCATAAAAGGTTCACCCTATGTAAAAATACTTCATCTCAAATCCTGGAGACAGAAATAAAAGGAAAGGGTGAGTAGAAGGCCTAGTAAGGGTAAACAAGGGAGTCAGTGTACTTGTGATATCACTAAGAACTTGAATAAAAACATGAAGACATGAGGAATTGAAGAATCAACATATCATAAAGAAAAGAACATGGAACATAACTTGAATATGTAGCTACACCATTTAAAATAGACAATCATTTCCGTATCACCAAGGTCCATCCCCAAGGCGTCATTAAAAAAAATTACCATGGTTATTCACAAAGGTATCGTCGAAATGGTCATCTCCAGAGATTAAGTCTTTACCCAATGAATTAGAGCGTTGTCAGGGCGCACCCTTAATTTGTATTTATTATCATGTGAGACACATATATAATCATCATATATTTCATAAATAACCCATATAGCATAAAAGAAATGGGTTTCATTTCATAATCATAACATTTTAAAAACTGCCTTAAAGACAAGATCTTTATGTCACATTAAACCCACGAAAATGGAAAGCGGGTTTCATGTATGTAACTCCCAGGATTTAAAATAGAACATTTTTGAAAATATGTGAATACCCCTATATAATAATAATTTTTGATTATTCAGTTAATAAAATAAATGAATTTGAGAAAAAGAGAGAGACCTTTTGAGATGAAAATTTGGCAGCATAATGGCTGTGATGTAGGGTTTTAGAAAATATTGAAAGGAGAGGGGACATGGGTCACCCACTCCTAAATGATCCATAAAGTAGTATAGGGACATAATATAAAGGATATAAGAACATGGTAATGAAATTTGAAGGATATACCATATGAAATGAAAATTTGAAAGGAAGACAAAAATAAGATTTCTCTTATGAAAATTCGACAGCCTAACGGTGTCACTTAAAAATTAAAAAAATTAATTGATGATATAAAATAGGGTATCTACTCATATTAAAATAAAGATGAAATTATAATAGATATATATATAATACCCTAACATAATAAAAATTAACTCGAAAGACTTGACATTAAAATAGAACTTGGAAAATGAGAAGGGTGAAAGAATCCCTTACAAAAATTCCACAGCCTAACGACGCCACTTAAACATTCATAAAATTAAATGATGAGAGAAATAGGGGGTCTATAATCATATTAACATGAAAAGGACAGTAATATTAATATATAATAACACCCCAACATAATATCATGGGGCTTAAAAGAAATGACATAAATGATAGTACTTGAAAAGAAAGAGAGAGGTATGATCCCTTACCTTGAAGAGTAACTTCGAAAGCTTGAAAGAAGGGACCTTGGGAGGCTTGATGGAAACTTTTGAGGACTCCTTGTGAGGTAAAGAGACCTGAAATTTGTTGGGGAGGATTTTTAAATTAAAATAATGAGGGAAATTCTTGGTATTTATTAGAGAAGTAAGGGGATAAAGCAATAATTTCCAAGGGACACCTCATCGGTGGTATTGGAAAAACCATGGTACTGACGATGATATTTTCCCATGGTATTGGAAAAATGGGACAAATAATACCTTATCATAATATTCATAATTCAACCAGAATTATTGCATAATTATTACATCCTCAATGATGTCATTAAACACCCGAAACTCAAAAACTGTATTTTCTCTATTCACCGAAAATTCAACTTTCTCAGAAAAATCCCAAAATTTCACCTTAACCAAATATCGATGTTCTGATTTCAAAAATGAACTCGATTTTATGAAGTTAATTTTCTAAATGTTATTAATTTTATTTTTAAATAAAGACACTATTCACTGAAAATTCAACAATTTCAGAACAATCCCAAAAATTCACCTTAACCAAATATCAATGTTCTGATTTAAAAAATGAACTGCATTTTATGTAAATAATTTTCTAAATATTTTTAATTTAATTTTTAAATAAAAAACACTATTCACTCGAAAAAACTAATACTTAACCAATAATTTATAAAACAGTTATTTACCTCTTTTATTGAATCACGTTACTTAATCAAGGTTTCTAAATTATATTAATACTTTCTTAAGTGAGGTTACCAAATCCATTTTATCACATTACTAATCATAAGCGTAAAATCAGTATTCATAATTTTCTATTCATCAAAAATTAAGTTGATCTTATTAGAATCTAAATTTCATACTGAACATAAATGTACAAGCCCATTTTTTAAAAATCATTACACATTTTTAATTATTTAAGGTTTACATAAATATTTTTAAAATATTTTTTTTCTAAAGTTCATCAATAATATGCATACTATATTTATCCGGACATTTGAAAATTCGCAAAAATGACCATAAGAATAAATCAAAATTTTTATTTAAAACATAGGATTAGAAAAGGAAGTTACGACCTTGTTACATAGCCCCTTATAACACCTTTATTGGACCTAAGAGTAAGGTCTGCTAGGGTGATAGAATCTTAGGGTGGCTCAGCCAACATTGCCCGAGTAGTGATTTCTATTAGCTAGAACTTCTCGCGAAGGTGATTCCTTTCCAACTTCCCACAATGAATTTCAGCTTGGGTTTGGTCCAGAGAAAAGCCCAAAGGTGATACCTCCTTCCCAAGTTCTGTCAGATGGGCTTCGATCAGCCCAAAACTACTGGATGGGGCCACCGAATCTTCTTTCAATATTAATTAACCAAGATCACTTGTATTTATAGACAATAATCGCAACATTTAGTTTCCAATGGTCATACTAACCAACGGTCATATAACAGTAGAAACCCAATGGTACCATTTTAATTATACTCATTTTATTAAATGAAATAGTTTTTTTGAGTATAAAATAAAATAACACACAAAATTAGGAAACAAAATTTATTCAAAATTTCAGGTTGTTACAATGCCAGAGCAGATGATGTACGTGTCAAAGATAGATCTATGAGAATGGGATTAACAAATATTATTTGGAGTAGAAACATGATGAACATGAATGATTCCGTATTGGAGTAATATTGATGGTATTAAGAGATTATGTTAGTATCCACTGATCATGTTTGAGGAAAGATTAAAGTGAGGGAATCTTTACCATGGCTGGTTGTTAGTTTTCCTTTTTGGATGTTATACCTTTATTTTTAACCTATATATTCTACAATAAATGATGATATTTTTTCTTTGGATATTTGTATCAATTACATTTTATAATTATATGAGGCCTTCCATGTGTGTTATATGACTACTAGGTGCTAGTCACTGCTGTCTGCCATATGGGAGGCTATCTTGGGGTGTCACTTTCCATATGTTTCTATATGGGGGTGTGTAAATGGTCGGTCATGATGTGACATACAAGTATTAGATGGAACTTTTCCAGTGGATAAAAACTTATGTTATTAGTCATGTGAGTATTATTTCGGGATATTTTGGTCATGATGTTAAGTGTGGTCTTGAGTTCGGCTAATAGATCAGGGAAACCAATATATGTGTTGTTATCGGCATATGCTTCCTCTAGGAGTTTGAAAACCTTTGAGTCAACCTTGAAACTTGAGACATTGATTATGATGTAAAAGGATGTCGATAAATGTGTCATATTATAGTGAATTATTATTTTTCATGTTTTTTTATTTCAAATCATCTGAATATGCTCAAACATTTGAGATGAAACATATTAATTGTATGGTTCCACTCACAGATATCGAACATGTTTATGAAGGAAGGGCTTTGATGAGCTCATGCATGTGGCTTGTCCTTTTAGTACCTGACTCTGATAATGTAGGCATTGCTTCTTAATACTTGGTTAATAGGTTCTCTCATCCCACTATTAGAGGAGACCTCTCTTCCCTTTGTTCTTGGTGTGGATATTTCTCATTGGCTGGATTGTTGTTCCCATAATTCTTGATGAGATAAAAAATGGTCTGGTTATACTACATTTGTTTTAAAATATACGCCTACTAATTTTTAGGAAGATTCTGACCCTTATGTTATAGGGGATATAATAGAGTCTCTTACATGCATCTTCATTTGGGTCAAACACAGACCTCCATATATTAGGTAACGTATTGAACTTCCTATATACGATTGTAAGATGGAAATAGATGATACATTACTTAAGATCATGATGGTAATGCTCAATCATGGTTGGGGTTTGAGACCATATATTTGATGGAGTAATCCAAAGAGGATGTTTAACCTTTCTTAATGTGGAATTATCGTGTTAGGTACATAACATTTCATCTAAGATTTTCATTTTTTCCCAGGTATGATATATGTGGAATTGTTTAATCTTAGTTATTTATAAGGAATCCATATAATTTTTTTTAGGACATGTTTGAGATTTCTCAGAACTCTACTTGTGCCAGAACCACCCCTATGAGCCTTAGTATATTGGAAATCTTGGCATAAATGCACCCTGGCTTTGGGAGAAGGTCAAATTTTCACCCAATAATATTCAATGTGGTGGTATTCTTATTTTTTACACATTTTCGATATTGGATATTGGAAATCGTTATTATAGATCCATTTTTATAATAAGAGGATATTAGTGGGGAATATTGTCGACTACTAATTACCTAATTTTCCAATATCACACGTAATGAATGATTTATTAATCAATGACCATTCATAATTAAAATAATTTCGAATAAACTGTCGAATAAAAATAGATAAAGAACACCAGGGGTGGGGAATTAGGGTGGGTGTCTGAAATTTTTCATCATGAAAGTGTCCCCTCCCAAAACGTTCACCCCCTTAGTGGGTATGGATTTTATGCATGGGATAAAAGTGATAATATTTCCTTAGACCCCCATAGATACATGATAATCTCCAACATTATTACCCTCTTACAATGCATGTATGACATTAATGTGTTATGAGACCCCTTAACCATCTAATTATATAATTTATTTAACAATGGGTGGTTCATGTGCCTTATAGGAAATTATAAAGAGTTATTGAATCTTTTTAATCTATAACCAGATCAATACCCTTTTGTTTTCATAGCCCAAAACCTATGAGAATGACCAAATATTCAGCCTAGAAAGAGTGACCATAACCATAATACGCAATAAAATAAAGGATGACAGGTCCCATGGGATCACAAACCACACCTCCTCCCTACATGGTACCCATGGTACACAAGTCATCAAGGTTGCGTTCGTGACCCACAGGGTGGGGGTACCCTAGAACCCAATGGTTGTTTGTGAATTTTTGGTTAGAATGGATGGATACGTTTATAGCTAGAAGTTGTCTAGGAGTGGGGTCACCTGACCAGTTCATGAATTTCTAAATCATGAAAACTAGTAGGTTCCATGTTCGAATGATCAAAGATCTCCCTGAGCATATATCTCATTAATGCAGGAAGTGTTTCTCTCATGCCAAATGCACCAACATCCTATGGACATTACCATGTCTCTTTTCATCTTCTCCAAACTAGATTCTCCCACACCCTAGAACTAGATATTAAGAAAGGATATGTCAATTAGCAATTGGGGAGAAAACTAGTAAAATCACCAAAGAATCTCCAAACCGCAATCACCTAATCACAATAAAAGAATAGATGTTCCACAGTCTCCTCTTGACATTTACTATGGTATGAGAATTTGGAAACCAGATTGATTCTAGTACGATTGATATTTTCATTAATGGACAATGACCTATTCCTAATTCTCCCAATTAGAAAATTTTATTTCACAGGGATCAATTTGCACCACATATCATCCCACCATATAAAAAAATTGTTCGCAGTACTAATTCCCCTATGAAATTATATCATATAGAAAGATCCCAAGGTAGATGTAGTAAAAATGCATTTATAAAGGTAAATATTCATATCAATAAGCTCAAAGACATGTCTATAATATTTTTCTATAATGTCGTTGATGAAACTCAGGTTCATGCTCTCATTCCTGATGGTTATATCTAGATTTGGACAACTAGGGAGCCCATGCTTGGAGACGAACCATTTTTATTCCAAAACAAATATCTCCCCTTCATATTACGCATCGAGTGTAGTTTTCAAGAATCTAGATATGCGGATAAATCATGGACCATGAGGAAGAAACTTTTTCACTTGTGGAACCAATCTCCCCTACCCTTTTCAACCATAAACCTCCCCCAGAGGTTCCTCTCGTCTATAACTTCCCATTACAATTTCTCATGCATGTACCTAAAAACATCTAAAGGATTCCTCACATTAATCACCCCTTATATCTATTTTTATCATGGATCATGAATCCTAGTTATTCTTGTCATCTGTGTCGGCATCCCAGATGAATGATTCCAGGATGTTGGTCATTTAATCATGGAACCTAATATTGTTTTGTTCAAAAACATCCCACTAACTTAGTTCCCTATATCCAAGAGTAGGGTTTGTAGTGGAACCATTTCTAGATCTTGTATAGCCCAAAATATTCCATTGACAATGAGAATTATCCACTTGTCCTTTTGGTGGAGTGATTTTACTATTGGGTTTGGATGATACCTTTCAAAAATGTATTTATAACCAAGAAGAGGAGATATGGTACACATCCTAGTGTGTTGAGGTTAATTATATTGGTATCATGAGGAGATTAGAATCTTCACGAATGTGATAGGTTATGTATGTAGAAGTGAACAAGAACTCTCCTATGTGGAAAGAAAAACCATCCCTCTGGAAATTGAATGCCATTTTCCATAGGTTATGTGTATATATTCATGTGTTATGTGTGTGGAAAATTTATTTTCACCCTATAAATATTTGGTAATGCATGCATTATTTATATGAGTGATGTATGGATGACTCCTGGTAAAAATATGGTTATGAATTTACTTATTTATTTGGGATTATAAGTTACATTATTGAGTTGCAGTGTAGTGAATCAAATATCCCCTTGAGAAGATTAATGGTGGTGTCTATTAGGACATCAAATTCTTGTGGTTTGAACACCAAATTCATAGAGTGGCCCAGAACCTTACGAACTAAGGCCTTGAATGATATTGTGATTATAGTACCACAATAGTATTGTGATGGTTGGGCCTTCATAATATAGCACACTATTTTTGAGAAATTAGGGATGCATGTGAGCACTATTTTAGTTAGTTGATCCTACAATGAAAGAGGTGATGGTAAATTTTTCATCATTAGTTGATGGTTGTTTCCCCGCACCATAATTATTTAATGTGGATTCCTTAGGAATGATATCGATATAGTGCTTACATGTGACCATATGTTCTTAGATATTAGGCTGTAATATTTTTATTAAATATGGGGATCACATCATCCACATTCATAACTTAATATATATTCATCATTGGTACAAATTATGGGTAATGATATGGTTATCCTGAATGGAGAATACTCTATTAATGAATGGCCCTTAGTATTTCTTGTCATCTCATTGTGAATGGAAATATCCATCCGTTAGTGAAACTGATATGTGAAGATTTATGTGATAATTGGTATATTTCAAAAATGAGTGATGATAGCCCTTTAAAGATATATTTTACATAGGATGTTAGTTAGTAAGATATTCTAATGAATATAAGGGAAACATCAGGAATGCTGGAGGCAATGTTTTAGTGGAAGACTTGTCTGTTCACTACGAAAAAAGACAGCGACAATGGGTCTTGTACACATTTGGAAGTTTTGGAAATGGATACTAATTTGAATCCTACAAAGAATGCATCCTTGCAGCTTACGTTGTATCATCATGTGTAATTTGTTAAGTGATTAGTGAATTTGTAGGACATAGATGGGTATCCATATATTAATACAATCAAGTAAAATTGTTAATAGGCGGGGACCATGTTTATTCCTCTAGTGTTGATCTTATTTTTCATCGTGTATGGGTGAAAATAATAGATTTGTGGGAGTTATCACATAACTTGAGTTGGGAAAAAATAAAATTAAATGAAGAGGCTGAGAAGATAATGCCTTGGGTAGAAGCATCACCTTGTTTCTTCATCCTACAAGATGGGCTGAGGATAATATCTTACCAAATGAAATAAGGTGTCATTCATCATAAACATATATGTTTTAATTTATCTTATAGATCACAACTCGTAGGTGAATGAATTGAATTTGATGATAGAGGTTTCAAATGATTTCAACACTAAAAATTGTTGTTCTTCAGAACCCATTTTTTCCCTAGAGGGAAAATAAGATCTAAAGTTGGGATAATGTAATGCCTTAGGTTTTTACCTGAGTGGGACTCTACTAAATATTGAGTTTTGATGTTCCCAAACCTTATGAGGGGAAAATGGTATTTTTACCCAAGTTATTGAACCTCAAATTTTTTGGGTTTTTTTGTTTCTCAATTTAAGGTTTTACCCTCAGGTTGAGCTTATGTCTAAATGTGATTACTGTGTGGACTAATAAAAATATATTAAAATTATTATTATTTTTATTTATCCTATGATTGGTTTTGAAAAAATGATTGGGCCTCCTAAATAGGACCTCTTATGGGAAAACAGAGATCTTCATTAAATCAAAAAAATGGATAGTTTTCTGTAGGAATGAAATTAGTTTGCTTCGTATTGGTTTTTACAGTGTTTCAAAACCATTGATGAATGTAACTGGATAAGTGAATTAAATTAATTTAATTTTTAAAATTGTGATTTTATATTTAATCCTCCTCATTTATATTCTATAGTTTTAACCACATTTTTGGTTTTTAAACCCTAGAGTGAGTGTAGGAGTGGATGGTCTTGGTGGTGGTAATAATGGATTGGGGAGTGGAATTATATCCTTAATGAAATTCTTCGATTGATTTTCATGGGGATGAAAAAAAAATTGTTGTAAAAATGGATCAAAGAATCGATGGTTCTCCCTTGAGAAAGGGAATTTTTGTGGAATTATCCACATTATAGTTTTTTGTTAAATAAGATTAATTCCTCAAGAATTAATCTGGTAATTATTCATACATGAACCTATTAAATTAAAAGTTTTATGCATTTTTTGTGAATCAAGAAATCGTTTTTGTTGATTTTTTATATTTTAATCCCCTATAAAATAATTTCATCAAATAATTGTGTCTAGGACTATCATGAAAATCATTGGATGCAAACATTTATGCTTGGAAGATTTGTCCTTCTACTCTACCTAAATTCATCACTTGTGTTTGTTTTACCAATGGATCGATAGTTTTTACAGAACTAATTTGTTACATGATCAATAATTGGTTTCATAGTTCATTATTGTGGGTTTAGCGTCATAGTTTGTAACCCAATGGAGGTTTGATGATGATGAAGGGTATCTGTGGGAGGATTGGTTGATGGAGGTTTAAAATTTTTTGGCATGTATATGTAAAGCCTTCAATTAGAGGTGATGAGGATATATTTTTACAATGATGAATGATAGAAATCCAATCATTGATATGGTTTTGATAATGGAAAATGTGGCTTTTAGTTATTTCAATAAGATATTGTAGTGAGATTAGTGGAGGTGGTGACGAATCCAGGTAAATGTCATTTTTGTGAGTATTCTATGAAAATAACTATTGTACACCATGTAGTTTGAAAGAACATGTCTCATGTGTCTTATGATGTGGTTCTTGGGTTTTTAGCTGGATTTAAGAATCCCAAAACCACGTGACTAAGACACATATTGTGTGAGTAATGGATAGCCAACTCAATGTGTATGAGAGTATATGTGCGATAATCTATATGGATCACATGCCATGTGATATGGGAAACTGCTTATGTATTATTCGGAGTACATGACGTCATAAGAAAAACACATACCCCAGTGCTTCTCTCGACCTCTTCATGTCTTGTATGTTAATAACATACTGTGTATATATATAATGAAACACCATGTAATGAGACATAACTGAACTAGGATTTGGGCTTGGATAGGCTTGTAATGTACCATTTTGGGTACACTATATACATCACATTTTCTTGGAGTAAATCCTTCATGTTATCCCCTATGAATAAAATTCCAAGTAGAATGTGATAGTGGAATTGCATTTAAACACATAGGTGAGGACCAAGGTGAAGCGACCATGAACAAGACACTAGTGTTTGAATATCTGTCTTGGCTACCTGATACTCTTAGTGAATGGGACCCTACCCTACAAGGAGATTCCTTCATGATGTGGTATCATATTACCATCCCTAGGTTTAATAAGTAATATCCCACCAGGGATAATATAATGAGATCCTCTTCCTACAAGTCAGATATAGTTGGTATCCCCCCCAGTATTATAGGGGGATGGATCCTTTATTAGTGAGGTCGAAATCCATCATGTTAGATAGCTCAGACGGGGCACAAGATCCTCCACTAGAGTCGGCACCCACCTCAATTCGACTAGGATTATGAGATTATCCATTACTGATATAGAGATGTAATGTGGGACTAAGGATCAGACAATTTATATATCATGGGTGAATTTTAGAATCCTTGGGCTATCTATGGAAATTTGAATTGTTCTTTGGGAATTGAGAACCTTCTATTACCACACCTTGGTATATCCTTTTCCTATTAGGTTGTGCATAAAACCTCTATGGGTGAGTATGATTTTGGGTAGATCAGACTCTTATCCCTAAATTATTATGGTGGCATAGTGTTGAGTTATTATTTGATAAATTGTTTCCAAAAAAATTATATTAAATTAATGAATTTTAATTATGAAATATGTTTATAAAAATGTTTTTTAGTAATTTGGTATATTTTTGTTTAAATTATAATTTTATTAAATAATATTTTGAAATGTTAACTTCTGTTTCATTATTAATGTGTTGTTAATTTTGTTGTTAAAATAATTTAATCATTGAATTCATTACTTTTTATTTTTTTCCTACTTGAATTAATGATTATTTCATTCATTGAATATTTTATTTTCATGTATTACTTTTGATTTTCAATTTTATGTCCTTAATAATTTATATTTATGTCAATTTTTTGTCAATTTTTATTTATCTTAAATTCCATTTATTGTATTTTTTTCCATTGGGAAACTTTTCTTTTATTTTATTAATATATTTTTTAGTTTTAGTTTATCTTATATTACTTATTGTTTTTTACATTTTTATTTGCAACATAGGGTTTTTACACTGGATAAGAAATGTTTAGTCTCAGTGAATAAAGAATTAAATGAGAATTAGTGAAACAATGGAATTTTTCATGGAGATAAATTTAGTACATGACCCGTAAGATAAATGAATGAAGAATAAGATAATTTCAGGAATCTTTGAGTAAGATAATTTCCTTCTGGTGTAAGAAAATCATAGATTCTATATAAGAGAATTCTAGATGAAAGGATATGAATTCTCCTCATGTGTAACACCGTAAGATTGTATGGTATGTTTATTTTTAAATAAATTAATTTTTATTGATAACTTGCAGTGCATAGAACCTGGTGATTTAAAAAGAATTTTATGTTCGATATCGTATACAACACAAAACATCAAAGCTTAAAAAACCCTGAAATATAAATATTCTAATATGGACATTATAAAATAATAATTAAATTGAAGGGTATTAATATTATTATCAAAATTATGAAATATATATATATATATGAAATATTTAGTATAAATTCATTTATTAAATATTATTATATAATCTCATAATTTAAAGCTAAGTTATTATATGCTTCAAAAACACATTTTCTTCAAATATGATTTTTATTCAGAAAATGTTATAATTAAATTACAGAACATAGATTTTTTTAAAAAACATAATACCAGATTTTAATCAACATATTGAAATTATCTTATGGTGAAATTTATTAAATTTTCTGAAAATATTAATTTTATAGTGAATAGTGAATAATACATATTTTTATTGAAAACTATATTTTTTATTTCAACCATTTTAAAAAATTGTATTTTATTTTGGATTCAAATTAAAATTAGTAGTATAATAATAATAATAATAATAATAATATAACTAAATTCATTTTAATCAATTTCGCGGTTTAATTTTGTTAAAAAATATTTTCAAACATAAAAGTATTTTTTGTGAAAATACTATTTTTGATTCTATTTTACCAGTTTAATTTTCAATTAAGTTATCACACTCTTATGCTTTTCATTTTAAAAAGTGGATTACCTATTTGGATTATTTAAGTCAAAATTTAGTAATTAGGAACCTTTTATTTTTTGTATTATGAATAGTTACATTAGTAATATTTATTACAATGGTAAAGGGTAAATTGGGAGATTAAAGTTAAAAAAAGATAAGGATTATAAAATGAGCTTAAAACTTTACTTAATAATATTTTATGATTCCATTTCACCCATAATCATACAATATTCTGTTACAAGTCATTTTATGTCCCTTCAGATGAGATTATGACCATTATAGTATTTTAGGTTATGAAAAGACAAACATGTCGCACTCTTGTTTTAAAAAGCTATAATATTTAATATGGTTCTACATAGAAAATATGTTAGACTGTTAATAATTTATTTGTATCTAATATATTTTTCTTAATTAAGTAAATCTATTTTTAATTTTTAGTGAGGAAATAATTACCTAGAATTCTTATACAATGTTGAGGCAGTAATTATTCAATTATTTAAAATATCAAATAAAAGATATTTATATTATTAAAATTAATATAATTTGTATACATATAATGATACAAGAATTTTATAGATGAAAAAGACATTTTATGAATATAATTAAATATATTTTTTGAATTCTAAGTATTTTATTGATATTATTAAAATCAATTAAATGAATAGTTCTAAAAATTATCATTATTGATTTTTTAAATTAAATAATATTTTATTAATAGATATAAAATTACCAAAAATATTATATTCTTAAAAATTATTTTTCAATGGTTAATAATATGTCTCCAAGTCAATTTATGTATCTCTTATTATTTTATAGAAACATTATTGGCCTTTGGAAAGTAGAACATTTAATAGTATAGTAAATGTCAACCGGGTTAATAGGGGGTTATAACTAAATGATAAGGGTGAAAGCATATTCAAAACATGTCCATATTTTATTTTTTGAAATTATATAGACATATATTAACATTATATTTGAATTAGCTAAATATTTAGACATTTTTATATGAGAAATAATTTATATAAACTTAATATTTTACAAAATTCCCAGAATGGAACTCCATTGAATTAGAAAAGGGAACCCATTCCATCAAGTATTTACACCACTTGGAGCAATATATATCATCCAAACTATGTTAATTACTCTTATAAACACACACAAACACACACACACACACACACATATATATATTTGGGAGGTTCTCGACCTTGAAAAATAGTAATCCTACCTCCCTTTAGAAGATATCTCAAGGAAGTCAATCAAAGAAGAGGTAGACATTTTTACAAAAAATTTTAAGTTTATTTTATTTTATACATCCTCTTCATGTGATATTTCCATACTAAATTATTAAATATAGTTTCATATCTATTTTATTATGTTATTATGATTATGATAAAACTGTATTCTACCTTTTATCCATCATACTAAAAATGAAAGCACTGCATGTGTGTATGTATGAATTACCGTATCCACATAGGAGTGTCATTTTGTTCATCACCACTTTACTTTTATGAATAAAATTACTGGAATAATGGATTTACATGATACATAAGAATTTTTTATATCTGAAAAAATTAAATTATCATCCAATTAATTAAACATTTTACTATTGAAAAATTATATAGTCGCTCGTGCATACATACGACTTACAATCTTCATGAAGCGATGCAATTCATTTTCTATGGACAACATTAATTAATTTTTTAAAAGTACACCTAATGAATAATTATGATATTTATTACCTTAACATAATTTATTAGATGATGGTAATATATAATATTCATAAGAAGTGTAACTTACATGAAAATACATGCATGGAATATTTAAACATTTTACAATAGAAACATGGGTAATATTGAAATATTATTTACAAATTGGAGATAAGATAACATAAGAGTATAATATATGATATTATAAATATTAATATCATTTTCATAAATTAATAACATGGATAAAAACATTATACCTGAGTTTGGAACACATTTCAATGAAGTCAAACCTGGGGTAATAGTTTCTCTTCTCACTTTTACTTATATGATACATATTCCATATTCACCAATTATTTCATTTTTTGGTGTATATGATTTCCATTTTATATATTATATAATGAATATATTTTTTTCATTTTATTTTTATTTTCCTGTATTATTTTTTATTTCAGGGTGCTTACGATTCAAAAAAACACGTGCTAAGGGTTTGTTATACAATCTCATCATTATCAATGATTGTTTACATTTAAGTATCCACTAGAGAATATTTAACTTCCATATCAATGTTTTCTAAATTTATTTTTAAAAAAGGTTATTATTATTATCAAATTATTTTTTAGGTTTATTTTTACACCTTTTTTACCTTTTTAAAGATGTTTTAAAAGGAATATTCTTGACATTATTTTGAATGAGGTACTCTTTGTCTATTCCCAAAAAAATGTGAATTTAAGTTTTATTTAAATTATAAAATGTGAATATAATTTCAAAAAATCATGAAACATCAATGATTTTATGATTCCATTACAAATTTATATGTTTATTTTCAATGAAAATGATTTTTTTATATGATCAATTTTTAGATTAACAAAAATCAATGTTAAAAAGGTTATATTCCTCTATAAATATTCCTATAATATATTTAAAGTATTTTAATAAATGTATACATAATATTTTAAATATTATTTTTTCAAGTCAATATAATCTTACCATTAATCATATTTCTTTGGATGGTTTGTGATCTATTTAGCTGCGAAAATTGTTAATATTCTTTTTGACTCTTTCTTCAGTTACGAATTGTTTTTTATTTTGTAAATTAATACTGATTTAGTAATATTATTTATTCATATGAAGGATGCATTGGAATTATTATGTTATGTGTGGGGATTTATATTTCCTCTTGATGAATTGGATGGTCTTATGAGATAAACTAGGTAGGGTTCCAGCTAAGGCCTTACCCATTTATTTGGGTCTCATGGCATAAGGACATGGTGGTATTTTTAGACGTATTAGTCGAGGCCTCAAAAATATGTCTTAGATTTATTTAATTATGAACTCCTTCATTGATAAATCATTTATTGATGTCCATTCAAGTTTTTATTAGTTAGAGTGTACCTTGAAAATTTTCAGTCTCATGTGATTATTTATATATGAATTATTAGATCAATGTTTATTCCTTCCATATTATTCTTCATGTTTGACATATTGATTAAATGGAATGTGTTTCAAGTAATTTAACATTTCTTATTAATTATTATTTATTTATACATGAAATATTATATTATATGAATACCCTTACTGAGCATTATACCTCACCACTTTCTTATGTTTCCATTATCTAGGATGGCAAGAAGTGTATTATGATTGATATGTAGGGAAATGATTAAGGGAATGATTTTGTACTCAAATAAAATACTATGATGCATTTTTTAATTTTCAATTGAAATTTTAAATTATTTTTTGTATTTAGATTACGAATAATACTAAACAATTTGGTCCTTTGTGATGCAATCCCATATATCAAGTTCCAATTTAATAAAGTTACCCTCGACTCTAGGCTATAGGAGTTGGGTTTTTTTATTGTTTGTATAAGTATAATTTCAGTAGAAACCCTAGGAACTAGATTATGAAAAAAATATCTTAGAAAAAAACCCTATTAAATCATTTGGAAATGTTCCTAATGAAACTAATTTTATGATTTAGATATTTTCAAAAAAATGTTTTCAATTTACAAAAAGTGTTTAACTAGTTTAGATATTATACATTACTTATTATAATGTTTTGATCTAATCAATTGTATTCCATTTTTTAAAAATGGTGCCTAGTGGATGTAATTAAAAATATATAAATGCATGTAATCCTTTTATGAATTTCACTCATAGACATGATAATGAAACATGCTTCGGAACTACAGTTGGAGATGAACTAATTGTAACTATATTCGGAAAACTAACTCAGGTTCTCACTAATAACCTTTACCATATAGAGTATATTGTTGATTTGAAATGTGGAATAACAATTCTAGACCAATTTTTTTCATTAGAAACCTCCCTCATTCATTAAAACTTAAAATCCACAGGTAGCTGAAAAGTGAATAAGTTCCTTAGAAAAGATATTTCTCAATTTCTTATTTAATAAAAGGTAGAAAGTTATAATGATAGTTTATCATCTCATAAGGGATGGTGATCAATGGTGGTTATTGATTTAAGACACCAAGGATGACGAGAAAATATCAAGAATGGAATGGAATGATTTTAATGACCTTTTCATGGAAAATATTTTTCTGGGGAGAAATGAGTTGATATAGAGAAAATATTATTGAGTTTGAGAGAAAATGAAAATAAAACACTTCATTGTATAAAGAAATTATTACAAGGTTATCAAATAATTATATAGATTACATTTATAATCCAAAAGTCATTATTGGCCATTTATTTGATGGGATTAAACCAATCATTAAAAGGGGACTGGTCTCCCAAACATTATCATCATATGAAGATATATTATGTTTCTCTACCAATATAGAGAAATAATTCTCCAAGTCTACTTGTTCGGATGGAAAGCAAGAGAATAACATGATGGATGAGAAAAAATAGAATAGATGAATAATAGAAAGAAGTATTTTCCAACATGTGATAATTGTGGAATGAAATACCCTATAACATTCTTTAACAGAATGGGGTGGTTCTATAAATATGGAGAGAAATGGAACCTGGATCATGGTTGAAAAGAAAATAAATAACATGACAATGAAACTTATTCAACTATAAGAAGATGTGGTACTATGAAAATGAATGAACAATGAGTTAAAGGGATATATATTAGAAGAATAAAATAGATCGTAGTTTATCTTATGATATCACTACATTTGAAGTGGAATGATAAATGTAGTAGGATTCAATAATTATGAAGTATTATATCAAAGGAATTAATGTTATAATAATCATCTAACATGTAAATATTACACTAAAGTAGTATTCTAAAGAAGTTGAAAGCATAAATTTAATGATACAAATAACCAAGAAAAGCTATTAGTGGTAAGGTATCATTTTTGTAGAATACATGAAACATGGAGAGATAACCCAAATATGTTATGGATTTTGAGATTTAAGTAAATGGGATAGTTTTTTTGATGTTGAAAATGGTTATTGATTTGATTCATGATAGAGTATAATGATTTTTTGGATTTATGTAATATATTCGATAATTTGATAATTTATTTCAGGAAGAATACATGTTTTCATTAATGTTTTATGGATATTCATGATATTACATCATTATATGAAAATATTTGATCAAGTTTTTTAAATGTGATATTAAGAGATAATTTATGGGGGATTGATGATAAGTTGATATTTGGAATTTAGTGACCTCATTCTGAAATTGTTTTTTGGAATTTGGTCAGACATATTTTGGAGGAGCCTTAATATTGTCTACATATCTACTGAATTACGTTAAACTTTTTGAAATTATTGTTTTTGGTTAAAGTATGATTTATCATATTGGATAATAATTGATAACCATTTTAGTTTTTGAAAATATTTAGATGCTATATGAATGACTTATGGATGTTTTGATTAATTGAAAGTTATTTTCCTATGAAAATTTCACCTCTAATATCCCTTTTCCCAGTCTAATAAATATATTGGAAATATATCGAAGCACAACAAAAGGAGGATATTATTATTATGAAATAGAAATAATAAAGTAATTATTTTAATCAGGTTCTTTATCTAGATAGTAAAATAATTCATCTAAATTAGGAAAAAATAGCTTGAAAAAATATTATCCATTTACTTTTATTACAATGAAATTAGTTCTCTTTTAATTCATCACAGATTTATGGTTTTTTAATCGTTAACTTTTCCATGACCATGATCTCTATCACTCTTTGTTAATCCTTTTTCATTTTTTTCTCTTCCATGTTAATATTTTAGCTTCCCACCAATGTTATTCCATATACAAACTCATTTTTTTGTGACCATTATAATTCACCTTCCTGGTCTTTAATAGGATGTTTTATTAACCCATTTTATGCTGTGAGATTACGACAAATGAATTTTCAAATTTAAAACCCCTAATTTTCAAGAACAAGTTAATATTATAAGGGAAACACTTATCAAAGCGGGGAGAATGTAAACCCACAATATTTTATGGAATGTTTCGTTTGAAATAAATATAACATATTTAAGAACATGTGGCGTATGCAACCCAGATATTTTAAAATAACAATATTTTCAATAGATTATACCACACACAATCATCAAATATTTATTTATATGAAATTTTATGTCCATTTGGATGAGATTATGACCTTTATAGTATTTTATTTTAAGAAAAGTAAAACATTTCACACTCTTGTTTTTAAAAACTAAAATATTTTTAATATGCTATTTTTTAGATGATATGTTAGAATATAGATAATAATTTTAAATCTAAAATAGTTATCATCATCATGATAATTTATTTTAATTTTTTAGTGAAGATATAATTACCATAAATGCTTACAAAACACTGATGAAATAATTATTTAATAAATAATAAAATCAAATAAATGATATTTAAAATATTAAAAGTAATATAATTTCTGATAAATAAGGTAATAAATTAATTTTTTGAAATAAAATTACATGTTGTAGATAAAATAAAATATTTTTTTTCAAATTCTATGTGATGTATGGATATTAATAAATTCAATGTAATGAATTGTTCTAAAAATTGTCTTCATTTATATTTTATATTAAATAATATTTATTTCGTAATATTCAATTCCAAATAATATTATATTTGGGAAAAATAATTGTATTTTGTAAATTATATCTTACATGGTCAATTTATGGATATTTTAGAAATTTATAGTTACAATATTTACCTTTAGAGTGTAGAAACTATTAATAGTATGGTAGTTGTCCAAAGGGTAAATGGGAGAATAAAACTAAATGATAAGGGTAAAAAATATCCAAAGACTAAAAAAATTTATTATATGAAATTAAATAAACTTATATTATCATAATTTTTAATTATATCATTTTATCCAGTTATAAATGTAATATAATTTACATTAATTTAATTTTTTAATAAATTCCAAGAATACCCCTACCCTCAATTATAAAAGGGTTCCCCTTCCTTCACTTTAATGCACCACCTTGAGATATCTAGATCAACCAATATCAAACCATTCCTATTATAAACATATTTATCTAGTTTCATCATTTTATGGACCGTAGGAAATATTAATCCTAGGTCCTTTAAGAAGAGATCTAATGGAAGTCCACAGAAGTAGAGGTAATAATATTTACCAACTTTCTCAAGATTATTTCTTCTTTTAATACGAATTAATGTGTTGTTTCCATAATAAATTAATAAATAAATTATCACATATATATATACTTAGATGTTATTATTATTATGATGTAATCATAACACTCCATTAATCCATCATATGGAAAATGAAATCACTCTGTGTGTGTACAGATGGCTTATTATCTCCACAAAACAATGCAATTTGTTTTTCTTCAACAATTTACAAGGATGGTTATAATGATTGGAATTATAGATATATATGACCCTTATTAAAATTATTTTATTTTGTAAAATTAATATATCATCCACTTCCTTACCCTCTTAACAATTTAGAAATGATATCGACACTCGTGCATACATACGACTTATGTCTCCACGAAGTAATGTGATTGATTTTATATTTCTTAGATTCAATAATGAATATTAAATTTTAAATAATGAATAAATAAAATATATATTACCTTAATATAGTTCTGAAAATTATGTAACTATATCATATTCATAATAACCATAACTTACATGACAAAACATGCATGAGAAAATGAAATACTTAACACCAGAAACAAGGGAAAAAATGAATTATTATTACAAAATGGGAGATACGATGATATAATTGGATCATATATGATAATATAAATATAAATATGGTTCTATAACAAATTAATAACCAGTTTAAAACCATAATACATGAGTTTCTAACACATTTTTAAGAAGTAGAACATAATGCAAGAGTTTCTCATCACACTTTTACTAATTTGAATCATTTTCCATATTCACCTCTTATTTATTTTTATGGTGTATATATTTACCATTTGAGATATTATATCATGAATTTATTTTAATTAATTTCATTTGATGTTTTATTTTAGGTTATTTCTATCATTAGGATTATGAATAAAAAGAAACCCATGTGGGAAGGTTTTATTTCACAATCCCATCATTATTCGAGACATAAGTCTCTACTGGAGAATATTTATCTTACATATGCATGTTTTCTAAAAATATTTTCCCAAATATTTTTACTATTCTGAAATTATTATTTAAATTTATTTTTACCACTGTTTTACCTTTTTAAAAATTATTTTAAAAGGTATATTCCTATCATTTTTATGAATGAGGCGCATTCTGACATTTCTTAAAAAAGTATGAAATTAATGTTATTTTAAAAATTATATAAAATTATTGGAATTTACCACCACTATAAAGAATAATTTATTTTAATATTAAATTAAAATTTTTGAAGGTTTTTTATTGAATAATCATATCATTATTAAAAGTTCAATTTTTATATTTTAAAAATAACTTTCCATGTAAAAAGGGTATTTTCCTCAAGAAATACTCTTGTAATATCTTTTAAGTATTTTCATATATTTAAACATCCTTTGATGAATATTTGGAATAGTAAGTTATATAATGATATGATTCGTCACATTTATTTAGATGATTTATGATATGTTTTACTAGGAAAAGTATTGATATTTTGTATGACTACTGCTTTAAATACAAATATTTTTTCATTTTATTCGGGAATGTCATATCAGTTGTATTATTTATTCAATTGAGTAATTCATTTGAATTAGTAAGTGATGGATGTGGATCTATATAACCCCTTGTTTCATTAGTAGGTATCATGATAGAAACTAGAATCGGTTTTGGCAGTGGCCTTACCCATATATTCAGTAGTCAAAGAACATGTCCTTGACTGTAATTTCAGATGTCTTGGACATGGCCCCAATGGTATCTTTTAGATGTCTTGAATTACAAATTCCATCACTAATAAATAAATTATTGATTTATATGTTATTATTTTATAAGATAGAACATCCATGTAAAAGTTTCAAGCTCATGTGATTATTTTTATGAAATTAATTGATCATCATTTTTCCTACCATATTATTCTTCATGATTGAGTTATTGATTAAATGACACGTGTTTTCAGATATTTATCTTTATATATTTATTATGAGTTATTTATTAATGATAAATTCTTCTTTACACATACCCATACTGAGAATTAGAGCTCTCCCCTTTCTTATGTTTCCATTCCCTTGGATGCTAGGAAGTGTATTATGATTGATATATAGTGATATGCTTAAAGGAACAATGGTGTACTCAAAAAAAAAATATTATATTTCTTGATTTTATGTAATCTAAATTTCAAGTATGTATCTTTATTACCATGATTACTAAATTATTAATCTATTCCGGATGTCATTCCCTATATCTAGTTCCAATGGAACAATGTAACCACTGACTTTGGGCTATTGGTTTAGGGTATTTACATTATGTCTCTATCAATAAGATACATTTAGTATACATCCATAAGATAATTTATGTTCCGTGGAAGTAATTTATCTGGACTAAATATATGGATTGTAAACTAAATTCTATCTTGAAGATTACTACCATATTGAGAGTCCGCAAGAAGACCCTGACTTAGCCTATACCATATGCCTTAAGAGGAAATACGTAACTAGAGATAATGAAAATAGAATAGTGATTCATAGGAATAAATTTGAGGAAATGATTCATGATACTGATTTACTAGATCAAATATTTGACAATAATGAAATTTTGGGCATGAGGTGAAACGATTAACAAATCTTCACCGATCATGATGATGAACATGATGAAAATGGATAGGGTGAGTTGAACAACCTGGTCAATACTTATTGAATCTTGGAGAAGCTCAAATGAGGAAGGATCATAGTCATATAAAATTGATAGGACCTTCATGAAACATTGGTTTTGAGTGTGACTAAGGAGTCGATAACACTAACAAATTTAACCAACCAATCTTGATTGATGAATAAAATTGAACTTTATGATTACAGAATTTGGGAGTCATTGGGTGAACATAGAAGGTTTTTATGGTAAGGATAATGAAGATATTTAAATAAAAAGATAGAGTAGTGTATGAAATGGGCTTAATATAATTGAGTAGGATACTAGTAAATAAGCTCAACATCAGAATAAATTTATTTTTTTTGGGACAATAATAATGATCTAAAGTGGTTGAAGTGTTTCTATTACTAGTTTATACTATTTTTATGTCTTCTTTATAGATAAAAGGGCCTCAATATTACCAATATCTATGGTAGATAAATTGGGATTTTGTTCAATCCACGTTCTCAACAAATGATCTTCGTGAGTTTGGTTGATAGTTTCTTTTAAAGATGAAATATGGTTGATCAAAGAACAAAATTTTGAAACAATTTAAGGGTATTAAAGGTTTTTATGGTGTTTTAAAGAATTTAATGAAGTATAGGTTTTACTAAATGATTTGTAGTTTCATTTTTAAGAATCATTTTATTCCATCCTTGAAATTGGTTGGACAAGAAGAGAGGCTTGTGGTGGAACAACCAGAGTTCAATTATAGAAGCTGATTAAGGATGTGTAATTGGATAAAATGGTTTGAAGGTAGTGTATGATGTCTTATTGGTGAATGAAGATGTGAGATACCACTCAATATTCAATCTATAATGATATATACTTCAGTGTCTCTCACTTCAACATCAATCATGATCTTATCTTTTAAAACTAAGCCTGCATAAAAATAATTGATTAGGAGCTGGTATAAACTTTTTGGTGGGGGAGTCTAGAGAATATCATATTAACACTCTCAATAATCTTGTAAAGTATCCCCTTAGATTTTCATAATTCCTAATTTATTTTTCCTTAGTGAGGTAGTCCTTGAGATGGGTAAAATGTTATCTAGGAAGATATTATTTAGTTACAGGGAACTTTTTATTGAAGTGGATTGTGAGAGGACAATATAAAAAGAGAATTTTTTTAGGACCATCTCCAAAATTTGGAGTTATTCAGAGATGTACAAAACTATTTTTAGTGATATTAGAAGCAGAGAAATGGGAGAAAAATGAAGCGATTTTATGGAAATATGCTTCTATACCAGATTCCAATAAATATGGATATCGAAGCTCACTTCTATACCTCGGTGAGGTCCAGATAAATTTAATGTATCCAAATATAGTGTATTATCATGGTGATATATATTTTTGGTTTTCAACATTCATTAATTTCCAAATTTTCTGTCTCTATATATTCTTGAGATTTGAAATGTTATCTATATTTGAGGATTTCATTTTTCCAATATTTTATTAAACAAATTTCTTCCAGTTTACCTATGTCTCATTTATGAATGTAGTGTGATGATCCTTAAATGTATATTATTAGTTTTAACTGATTAGGTGTTTGAAAATGATTTTAACCATTTAAATGTCTTAATCACAGATTTTCATCACAGTGAGAGTCATCAATATCATTGTTTTTGGCGATTGTTGAGAGAATTTATTAACTCTTTTGGGAAAGAGAAATTCATATGAGATCTCAGTTATTGACTGATATCAATGAACAAAATAAGGTGTGAGATTAATGGTACAAATTTTTTCAAGGAGAGAGTTACAGTTGTGAAATCTATTTAAAATGATGAAGAAGGACTGGTCTATTAGAATTACTAGTTAGTCTTATACTTAATATTACTATTCAATTTTATACTGATTTCTTTCTTTTTTTATGTATACAATTCTAATTTGTTTTAGAAGTTATTTTTTTATTTTATATCTTTATTTTCCCCTTTAATAAAATTAAAATGTTAAAATTATAAAAAATAAATAAAAATGACAAAATGATATTAGAGGAGAGTTTAGGAGAGGAAAATATAGGGTACTACTATATAGTAGTATTTAGGATTAAAAATATGGGTTAGGTTTTAAAAGGTACAAAAAAACAGATAATTTAATTAGAATAATTTATGGGGAGGCAACCAAGGAGTTAAAATAAATAATTAAAAAAATGATCTTCTTTTCCAAAAAGACTACCAAGAAATGTGGAAAATATGAAATGAAAATTTCATGAAAAATTATAAATATAATAGTAAAAATAAAAAAAGGTTTATAATTGGAAAACATAGAAAACCAATAAAATATCATTAAAACTAAAAACATTTAAAATTTCTAAGATAGTTGAATGGAAAAATATAAAGGATCTAGCTACTACTAACATGGAGAATCCGAAAAAAAATATTTATGATACTCAGATATTACTCATGGATTTGAACTTAGGTTAGGCTTGATTCATCACCTGCCCTTGTTTTAGGGGATGGAGGGTGAAGACCCACATTAAAATCTATAAGCATTTCACAAGGTATGTATCACCATGAAACCATATTGGATTATTTAATATCAAATTAAAATGATGGATTTCCCTTTTTCTTTAGATATAATATATTTTTAGTGGTTTTACTACCCACAATCCACCTCAATAGTAGTTGGCGGTATTTAAAGAAAATATTTCTCAAAATTTCTTTCCTCATAACAAATACTACATCCCCAATAAAATACATATATGTAATTAGAAAACCATAGTGAGAGGCTTTACATGAATATTAAGAGAGGTTTAAGATTCTATTCTCAAGTTTCCCCCACCACCAAATTTATGACGAGCTCCTTATCCAATATTTATATGAGGGGTTAATTTCAATGGATAAGATCCTTAGAGATGTTTCCAGGAGAGGATACTTAGTTTCTATGTTTCCTACTTATTCTTTGAATATAATTTCAAAAATGGCCCAAAATGTACAGAAATTTGGAAACAGGGTCTTTATTAATGTTAAATTGGAAATAGAAGTTCCCACATCCAATTATAATTATAGCCAAATTGAAAATTAGTTGAGTGAACATGCAAGAATAAAGAAGTATATGTTTACTACCTCTATTCCTTTACAATCACATACATAATGATTCTATCCTATTCAGATGCATTATTTCATTTTTTGAGCCACATGTAATTTTAATAACTAATTTCCATAACTACAAGAAACATCATAATCATAAAATTGTGTATTTCCTAAAAAACATTCTAGGATAACCCAAATAACTAATTTCCAAACCATAAATTTGGATCTAGGCCTTACCAATCAAATAAAAACTTCTAAGAATGTTAGAACAACCAAAATAATAATAAATTTAGGCCAAATGAAAAACTAAATAAGAATTTAAATCCCCAGACATTTTATGAGTATACTAGATATAATCAAAACTAATTTGTAAACAGATTCAGAGGGAATTTATCAAATTATTTGAATTATGAAAATAAGAAACAAAAAGTAAATCAAAGAAATGAATAATACATTGAAGAGATGTTAAGAAGAAAAAATATATATTTATCATCAAAAACAAGTGTTACTAAAAGGCCTGGAGACTCAAATAAAAATATGGAAATTTAAATATGTGGTTTAATGAATCAAATAAGTGTAAACTTCCCATCACAATCTGAAGAGAAACCAAGATGAAGGGAGAATGTAAGTGAAATAATATGGATAAGTGGAACCTAGATAAAAAACCCCCAAGATGAGCATATTGATCTAGTACCAGAGATATACAATTCTACTTCGGAAATAAATGGAAATTCCAACGAAGTTATCACTAAATCACTTGCTGAGATGATTATAAAAAAAGGTGAATTTATTAAATAAATTGTCGAAACTATTGAATAATATACAATCCACACACTAATAGACTAAGAAAAATTAAATAAGAGGATATAATTCCAAATTTAAATAACTTATATGTATTTCAAGAACATAATGTGATCTTACAAATGGAATAGAAAGGATTATGATGAATTGAAAATGTATAAGGATCCACTGCCTAATCCTTTGTGAATCCCTCATGTTAGGAAAAATGATGAAACTGAAATAGATAAGGATGTAGTTGAAACATTTATAAAAGTTTTGATTAATATCCCCTCGATATATTCTATATAATATACCCCAAATTTTGATAAATTTCGTAAGGATATTTTCACACACAAGAGGATGTTCAAGGGAGGTGAGAAAGTAAATTTGGGATGAATTATTTCTTCCATTACCAAAAATTCCTTCCCTATTAAATGCATGGATACAAGTACATTTTCTATCCTATGTGTCATTGGTAATCATCAGTTTGAGGATGTGATGTTATATTTTGGAGAATCTATCAACGTTATATCTTATTATATCATTACATATATGAAGTATGAAAAGTTTAAAAAATTAGATATTGTTATCTAGTTGGATAATAAGATTTTATCTTTGAAAACTACCTTAATTGAAGATGTGTTGGTAAGGCTGAAAAAATTAGTTTTCCCCAATAATTTTTTAATGTTAGACATGAAGGACAACATATTTAGTTCACATGCCCCATTAATTTTTGGAATACCATTCATGAAAACTATTAAGGAAGTAATGCATGGTCATTAGTGGATAGATTACACAGAGATTGGAGGTAATATGGGTAATTCTCATATCTTTGAATCACTGAAACACATTGTGAAAGACCATTATGCAAACCATATTAACATGATCAACTAGTATTACATAGATTTGTTTCATGATTTTATTCAACAAAACCAACCACTATTTTAAAAAAAAAATAACATTCTCTTGAAAATGAGCCTTCACACATGAGGAAGTTTATAAAAATTAAAATTTGAAAATATTTTGTAGTAATTATTATGAAATTGAATCTATTTTTGGATGTATTCCATGCTATTTTGTAATTTATGAACATGAAAATGAAAAAGTCTTTGCTAAAACTTATAGTAAAATAAGTGGGGATTTTTTTTAAAACATTTGAGACAAGTAATTCTGATGGAAATTATGAATTATAGTGTGAAATTTAATCATAAATCATTGAAATTGACTTATAGTTTTCTGAAATTGACTTAAAATATTCTTATAAAGATGTAGGGAAAGACATATTATTTGTGTGAACTTTAATCTGAAATTTATTTTTGTGAAAATCATTTGTACTTCTGGCAGATACATTAATTTCTTGTCTATGATTTTGTAATTAATCTATCTTCTCGGGTGTTTTAGTGAATGAAGATAAACATAAATAATCCTTTAATCATATTTTTTCTCAATAAGAAAACCCAATCACATCTAAATTTAATTATTTTCCTAAATATTTGAAATATTACTTATTAGAAGACAACAAAATCCATATTATAATTATGTGTGGTATTTTCATTGAAAAATAAAATAAAATTTTAGATATATTTTGGAAAAATAGGAAGGACATAGGCTGATATTTAAAATATTTTACAAGAATTAGTCGATTTATGTGTATTAAAAAAATTATATTAGAAGACAATTATAATTATATTACAGAATTTTCGGGGAGATTGAATCCTACTCTTCTTGAAGTGGTTAAAAATAATTTACTATATTATTCATTGTGGGTATATTTTGGTGCCGAATTTTGGTTGATCCCATCAATTGTCACATATGAGGAAAAAATGCATATTTTGACTCACTAGACTATCTCAAGGATGCCAAAATAGATGCACACAAGATTTAAAGAATTCACACAAGAATGAAATATATTCCCAATGAACATTCATGCCTAATGCGACGTCAAATGGATCCCTTCATGAAAAAGACTCAAAAAAATATACAACGTAGCTATGCTGAATAAACTAGAATTGTGTGAAAAAGTGAAAGTTACGCACAAGATTCTTAGGTGCCCAATGAGACATCAAATTCCCACTTCTGAACAAGACTCCTTGCACACTACCGCCAACATTTTGATCCATAAATATAATGGTGCCCTCTCATTTTGGGTAACTCTCTATAAGATGAATCTCTCATCTCATGTGCGTAATACGACCCTTCCGTGACTGCATAAAAGCCATGGATTCATGGTATTGGATCTTTTTTTGACAGGTCTCCCATTAGAACTCCTTCGATTAGTCCCACATGAACTTGACCCACTCCCATTTCATTTTATGAAATGTAAATTTCATGAAGAACATTCTAATTGTGTACAATATTACCTCTATGTAGACCCTCTTTCTCCCGTACCCCTCATATTATGCGCAGGTCATCAATCTTAAGTGCACCCTTTCCTTGGTTCCCCATATTTTTTCCTCATCCTGAGGCACCATGTTCATGTTTCTATTGCACACAACATCCCTTTATTACTTGTACCTCCTCTGTGGGTCCCTCTAGGATTTTGCGTAATTACTTTCTAGTCCCTCGAATGGTGCTTCATGTTGTGTGGCCTGACCTAATGCTTCTTCACATGGGTATGTTAAAAACTATTTTTTCTTTTCATAGCTACACTAATGTGGACCCTTATAATAACCAGTCCTCCAACCCATAAACACCAGGAATTTATTGTACCTTCTTTTCTTCAACTGTGGGATACTACATGTCATTTAAGTCCAAGGTATGGGAAGTGAGTCCCCATAATCATAGCTATAGGATGTTAAACATCCAAGAACCCACATCCTCAATACAGGATCTTAAACTGGGATCTATACATGTTTGGAATGATTGAGGGGATCAGAGAGGGGATATGTACTATATCCCCCCCCCCGTCTCTCTTTACCTCTGGGATTCGTCTCCATGTGTACCTCAACCAGTCTTTATGTATGACTTGAAACTTACTGATAGGGTGCTCCTGGTATGATGTTCATATCCACCTCGTAAATCTTGAATCCCACCTCAGGCTTCCTCCTAGAGTAAGTCCCAATCTCCAACTCCCTGGGCCTCTAACTCTATGTAAGCCCCACACCACCCCTCGTGGTTGCACCTTTCTCGACACGATGATCTGGTCTACAGATTCCTCTTGTTTCTCACACTGAGCATGACACAAATGGTCTTACATAAAGTATTTTCCCTGAAATCCACTATGGGTCTCTAACCATGTGTAAAACCCTACCCCCTCAATCCCGAAATATGTGGACTTTGACACCTGCCTTCCTAATAGTGTATAGAGGAAGCCTCCCAATGATCAAGCCATGTATTCCTCTATCCTAACAACTTCACACTGGTTCATCCTCACCTTTGATGATCTTAAACTGTATACCCTTTAACTTTTTAATGATAGGGGTTTTGATCCTGGTCTTATATACAGGGTATGTAAGACACATCTCTGAGCCTCAATTCTATCCAATGGTAAATTAGGGTTCCCCTCCAAGGGATGTACCATCTTTATGTTACATAATCCCTTTTTGGGATGCATCTTATAGATTTTCCTTCGTGGGGGTGTTTTGATCCATTCATATGGGTTGCTAACCATGTGTATACCCCAACATATCGAAGGGTCATTATCCTTGGTCTACACCCCAACCACATGTCCCATTTTCTCAAGAATCTAACCATGTGTAATCCCCACACATCACAATATTCCTCTAACCATGAGTGTCCCTCTTGCGATGGGATTCTTACCAAATGTATTCCCTAACATGTCTTCAGGTTGTTTTCCTTTGTGTAAACCCCGATTATATGCCCCATACTAAACTACATAGACATTGATCATTTAACTTTTGGATAAAGATATGTAGGAAGCCTCCTAGATGTTCAATCCCATCACCCATGTCCCATCACAACATTCCTTCAAGCCTTTTTGTATTACGAAAATTATTTCCTGACTCGAAGGTTATACTTCCTTCAGGTCCCCATCCACGTTTCCATTCTCATTATCCATCTCCCTATGTATCTCATCTCTCCATTATAGAACTATGTGGAAATTTATTCACAACCTGTTGGGATATGTTGGAATCCTCCTCGAGTTTCAATCCAAAAACCATCATCTTTATAGATTTTCCACCTCATTAATTCCATCCACTTCACCCAATCCACAGCCGTCCACCCTGATTCTTACTCAGGCTTCCTCATTATAGTGGGATCACAACATTAATATCATTATCTAACCTTGTGTGAGCCCCAAATCACCCCTTAGAACTATGTGGGTTTTGATACTTGTATTTTATACAAGGTACATAGGAAGCCTCCCCGAGTTTCAATCCTAGACAATGGAAAAATTTTGTGTTCCCCCTCTATGGGGTACAATTCCCTGATCCTCCCTCAGTGGTGTCCAGATTAGTCTTCATGGTGTGAATCGTCCCCTATTTGGGACATGCCTTCCAATGTCCACCCTTACCAGGCGTTCAGATCTATCCATCTAGTAAAACAACCAGGAGATCCCCCATAGGGATGTGACTATCTGATCCACTCTCACAAGTGTTCTGATCAGTCTAATCCATCTCCTCTAGATGTTATACTTTTGGCATACCCCATGTGAAAATGGGAAACTGAGAAAATTTTTAGATATTTGCATCCTGAATATGGTTCCCCTCATTAAATGAGAGATGCATCAGGCTTCCACACCCTCGTAAATCATTGCCATGAGAGAAAATAAATGTGTAGACATGTTTTAGTGTCCAGAAATTTCAACGATGCCAAATATGACTACTCCCTTGAAAAAAGGTAGCTACCCTAACATGAACCTTTTCAATTTCTATAAAGAAGTAGTGTAATTAACTGGTGTCCATAAAGAGATAACACCAGGATGAGTTTCATGAACAACATCTTAATCGTTAAGAGAGACCCAGACCAGAAGAATAATTCTAAGGACGGATCCCCAGAATGAGAAACCGACATCCCATCATCCTGCTTAGATCATGGAGAAAACACCGCCGAAGAGGTGATGGATGACTCGCGCCTTTGGAAAGAGGGAATTCAGGGTACAATGTGAATCTTCAGCGAGCATCGATCATGAAATGCCCTGGGGAAAGCATCGGAAACAGAAATGGTGAACCCGACATGGAATAATTCCCCACAACGGTTAGATTAGTAGCATAAAAGAAATTAGAAGATAAGTGTGTCACCAGATCTACATATCTGGCATCGGGTTCCACTAATAAAATAATAGGCCTGGCCTGATACTCACCAGGATTTGGGGCAGTTAATCATTGGCCATCCCAATCTATGACATTGTCAGGATGGATCTTTCTATCTAGCGATGGATGACTGAATGATGTTGAGGCAGTCGGCACTATTTTCCGGTTATCTGTACTAATGCCCGAATCTTCCTACATTGTGGGACCAAAGCTATAGGAAACTACTCACCACCCACCCTCATATGTAGGGGTAGGGTAAATTCCAATGATGTGATCCTACATGGATCAATGTCTACCATGATAAATCCCACTACTATAGCTACCAGATTCCCACACCCCATCTCACCATTAAAAATAGTTCAAAGTAGGGTGATAGGCATTCTTGGTCGGTGGTATGAATAGAAGGGGGTCATCTAGAAGAGGGATTTGGCCCGCCATGATTTGAAGGCTTTGGGGAACCGCCTTCACTGCCTCCCCTAAGTGTCGTGTAGGGATCCACCACTCCACACTATGATATTTTACTATTTAGAGAGCATCTCCCAAGAACATGCTTACGATTCACTCGCTTAAGCTGACGAGGTACGTGATGTTAGAATAATCCTAGCTTCGGCTGAAACTAGGGAACCACCAAGGAGGGGTCCTACCAGGCCACTTAAATGCCACCATCTGGTCTCACAGACCGAGGAAAAAGTTGCATATGCCCCGATATAATCGACTGAAGCTCAGCTAACCTAATTCCAACATCAGGCGCAAGCTCAATAAGATGCCTATTTGGGTACGACATCTTCCATAGCTACAGTGGACCACACCACCACCGAAGAATACTGTCATCTTACAATTATTATAGAAAAGGGGCAATACCATGCTCGATACGGATTGAGGTTGCAGCCACCCCACGGGCAAGTTGGGTTTACTCTCCCAGTCGCTCGTAGCAGATGTAGCTATCATTGTCTGAACAATTGTAAATAAATTCAGAATAAAGCTCCTCTACCACCATCATCAGTCCAAGAGGTGGTCCTCCCCAATTTTTTGATTCCTATCATGGAGGTCATCTCTATTCCCATTATCCTTTTTTGGAGGATTCCCCTATATTTTAGGCGTTCAGTGCGATGGTCCACCTAGAATTGTCCCCAGCTCTAGCAGGGGACCTCCCTGCAGCAGTATCAATCATGGTGAAGGTTCTCATCACCCTATTATCTATCAATACAAAGGTCATCCCCATGTTATTACAACCTCTAGCAGAGGCCCTCCCTACGTCATGGACGGTCAACATGGATGTCTTAATCGTGTAAAATTTGATCAATATGAAGGCCCTCTTCATACCATCACAACCAGAGCCATCCAGTAGAGAGGTCCTTTCTATGCTACTCGAGGCCTGTAGAGAGGCCCTCTCCATGTGCCTACTTGCTCCATCGGAGGACCTCTCTACTCTAGTATTCCCAACCATGAAGGTCCTCCCCATGATCAGTTTTTCATCTTCCTAGGTGATCCTCATACCTCATCTCATTCATGCGGAGATACTCCTCACTCCAACACCAATCCACATAGAGGTACTCCCCGTGTCAAATTTCTATGCCGCCCCAGGGCATGAGGATGAATTTTTACCACCAAAGGAAGAGTCTTGAGAAGTGCCAAATCATAGTCAATCCCATCCATTTTTCACATTTTAAAGTGATTTGTGACTTGATTATGGAACCCTCATCTCGATCCTCTATATCGAGGTCTGGGGTAGGAACCCGAAATTTTAGCCTCATCCTCCCGAAATTTAAGACGCACCAAATCGCCAAATCCCTCCATAGATACATACATAAAGAATAATATTTTGTTCCTCTCATGGGACTTTCTCTTCAGTCCTCTCTATCCTCACTAGGATCATTATCTATCTTGATAAGAGATCACGAAGAGTTGTTATGGGGACCGATAGATGATGAAAACCATCCATATTCATTGTTAGTGGCCTCTTCTTTAGTACACGAAGTGGTGTTCAACTCCATATACTACATGAATGTGGTGGTGAAGTAAGTAAATTCCCCACAAGACAACCCAGCATACAATAGTTTTTCATTTAATGCGCCGTACTCTCCAATGACTAGCCCTCCTCCACAGAAATCCGTATCAGTACTGTTTCTAGTTCCCCAACCACTCTCGATTGAGGAAAGGGGAATCATGCTCCAAATCTTTCTTCTGAGTGGAGATGCTTGTGGGACATCCTCACATTGGATTACCTCCCTAAAATGTTCTGGCCGATTGCGGCACCAGATTTCAACATTATGGAGTTCCTCACCTTGGATAAGGTCCTGTGTTTTTGTAGGACTCTTTGGGAGACAAACTTCCATCTCCGGAATCACTGGTTGGTCAATAAAAAGAGCCAGGAGAATTGTGATGACATCAGCAAGTAGTGCCACTTGGTTGAGTTGGCGCGCTACCCATCGCTCAACACCCTACATTACCCCTTTATAATTGGTATCTCTAGAAATGATGAATCAAGAGCTTGAAAGTACTCTGAAAAATTATTAGGGATGCTTTCCCCATGTTCAGATCCATTACGGGGGGTAGTATGCTTCCATTAAATTTAGCCTGATTCGATAACAACCCGATTTTATAGATGATATTAAGGATATGCCTCTAGGAACGTGAGTAGTTAACAAGGTTGACCTCCTAGAGAAAGAAGTTGAGATAATACACATTGAAGGGAAATCACCCTATTCGGAAAACACCAAATCTGTTGGATACTTCAGGCAAGGTTACATGCTAGAAAAGAAACTTTCTTGGTCTACATGAACCTTCTGAGTCATTTCCTCCCATTCGGGACCCCAACAAGGTTAAAAAGAACATTTCGACCGTCAAACCCTATGAACCGTCATAAATATTTACAAATATTGAAGATTATCCCTAAAAGGTTGTGTTTCATCAATAAATCACATAACAAAAAAAAAGGATTCTTGAAGGGATGCTCACCGAACATGTTGTGGAATAGTGGACCGATTATAGTAATCCTCGAAAGGGGTAGTAGGGGCAGGTACAACATCCCCTTGAGGAATTTTCGCCAAGTGATCTCAATAACCCTGACCATCTAGAGAGGGTAGATGCTAGAGATTATGGAAAGTGAGCATGGTATGCATCACCGAATCCACCAGATCCACATGAGAATCTTCCACGGGACCTGGCTCATGTTCAATTAGATTCCCAATAGGCACTCCCCTATCTAATCCACAGGCCAATCCTCTAGCAGCCCCTTGGGTCATTCCACAAGATTTTCCATGAACTAGCAAGATAGAATACCATGTTAATGATCCTTCTAATGCACTGGTATTCATAAATCCTCACCATGATAGAAATCCATGACAAGATGATCCAATTTCTTCTCTCATTCTTCATCTTGAGGCCCTTGATACCTGATAGGTGGTGATCCCACCTACTATTATGAAACATATTTCATGGGTGGATGATATGACAGATCCCCCGGGCTTCGGGAATCATACTTTCTCCCCTTTCAATGGGATGGGTGACCCACTACAACATCTAGATCACTTCATTTCAAGATGTAGACTCGTGCTGGGAACTGTAGTGAAGCAGGAGGCCTCTAAACTCTGGAGCTTCATACCAAAAATGGAAGGGACCCTGTTCATCAGGTATAGTCAGTTACCCATCAGTTACATATATGGTTGCGATGATCTTCATAGACAGTTTCTTAGAAGTTAATTTTCACCACACTCAAGACAGGTATTTTCAATCTCTTCAAGTGCATGTAAAGGATTGATTAGCGCATTGAAGACTTTTTTGTCAGGTGGAAAGGACTCACATATTAACTATATATGACACTAACTCATGAGCAGTTTATATTATGTGAGTGGGAAATATGAAGACAGAATTGGTCCCTTATCCCTTCACTCATGAATTCACAGGTAGATTTCAGGATCTATGAAAGGGCACAAGGCCTAGAGGAAGCCCTGCAGAATGAAAAGCACCTACATCTATTCCCTCCTAAAGCTCCCATAAGAAGTGACGCCAAGACTGAGACCACTAATGTTTCACAGGTAGAGGTCCATGAACATCTACGATTGTTCTCAGTAGATCCACCTTCATAACCTCATGGAGGGCCTCCACCTTAGTCTTAACCTCAGGTTCATAATCGCCCACCTCAGAATCATCATCTGGTGCCTTATTGAAGGACCCCGGGACACCCTGAGAGGGGAGGGGTGAATCAGGGTGACCACTTTTTCTTTTAATTTGTTGGATCTTGTTCCCACGTTTGTAGGAACTTGTTGAACCTGTATGATGATTACGATCAAAATTAAAACATTCACATGCACAGAGAAGACACAGTCATTTTTACTTGGTTCACCACTAAGGGCTACGTCCAAGGAGCATACGCCGACAGGTTGCCGGTCGTACCTAAATCCACTATGCTTCACTAGCTGCGGATACAAAAGTTCAGGTACAGACACTCTGTCCCAGGCTCACTGCCTTTACAATAGTTCAGGGATAGCTCACTGCGTCCCTCGGGTCACTCCCGTTGACTCCCCCTGGCTCACTGCCGTTGGTGAAGTCCCACTCAGTTTATAGACGTGTAGGTCTCTTCTTCATTTGCATAAGAGTGCATCCTTTGTTGAATGTAGATGCTCTATTGAAAACCGATTCTCACCAGAAGAAGAATATCACTTTTCCTCGAATGAACCGAGTAGTTTATCGGCTTTCGTGCAGCTCCAGCAAGGCAAGCGTGCTTCAATAGTGTCTAGGTCTCCTTTTCAAGACCGGCGTGCAAGTCTCCAGGCGGCGCGCAAGTCTCCCGGCAGCGCGCAAGTCTCAGGTGCGCAAGACTAAACTGGCGCGCAAGTGTCACTGAAGCACCTGCGCGACACTGCCTTCTTGAACTAAATACTTGCGCGATCCACTTCCTTTCTCTTCCAAACTGCCTTGGGAGAACAACCAAACACCGGCGCGCAAGCTCCACTTGCGCGACAAAACAACCACCTGCGCGACTCAACCACCTGCGCGATGAGAGCTCGAACAATCTCTCGGCCTTGAACTCCGTCCAAAATGAGGAGGGGTGGTCCAGTATTTATAGGCAAACTGGACCCCCTGCGCGGCGGCGCGCAAGTCCCTCGACGGCGCGCAAGTCCTGTCTCCAGATCCTCTGTCGCGCAAGTTACTTGCGCGACCCAACCAACACTTGCGCGACCTTCTTTCCTTAGCCAAATTTTGATGTTCTGATCCTCAAAAACATATGGCGCGCAAGTCTTTCATCCTCCAGGAGCTCGGCGCGCAAGTATCTTTGCCAAAAACACTTTACTTTATTTACGGATTTTCAGGCCCAAAAATTTGGCAAACACTGGGAAACAGCGCCACCTTCATTACTGTTTTCTTCCTGAACGGTATGATCGCTTTGTTGGTTCACACCCTGAACTTCCACTGAGGATTGACAACAAACACAAACCATACACCAAATCATGCTTTGAAGAACCTGGTTCCAACACTTATTACACACCACCATTTCCCAGGAGGGACAATCAAGCTCAATCTCATTTATAGGCCTTGAAAACTCATCGGTACCATCCTCCCAGGGTCCCTTTCCGATATCCATGAAACCTGAAAAACTAATTCAATGAATCTCAGGTCCCTGACTATTTATGAAGTTCCTTGGGTCTAGGAATTATATGGTTATAAGAATGAAAGAGGCCTAAGAGGATATTATAATTGACCTCCCCAAAAATTTCCCCTATCACATGTTCCATGGACACACCCCCAAGTAGGGTTACGCGTCTTAAGAATGTATTCAGGACCAAGTCGATAACATCATAGTCTGATTGGGTCTAGCCCCAGCACAGGAGGCATGTTTGTCTGGAAAGCTTGATAGTGGCAGTTATGGTGAGTTATAGAAGGTCTCTAGTTATGGGTCTCAGATGTATGATGAACGGGTGGCTTGAAAGGTAGTCTCCCACAACCATGGTATGATCAAAGTCATTTTGAATTATCTCAAGACTTTTGAAGCCTCCATACTATGACCAACTACTACTTCTGCATTGAAATATCAAATTTACCCCTCCCAGAAAGGCAGACACCGAAAACACAAGGGAATGAAATCCATCAACCGGTGTTTAAGCCATCCCACATTCTCAATAACTTCATTTCCCCATATATGATGATTTTCCCCATAATCTGTCTAGTAATAAGGGATTCGTCAAGTGATGATCCTGAGTAAAACTTAGTGAACACTGTTGAACTGGTGGACCCTTACTTTGTTTCCAGGGACGAGGAACTCTAGGATTATCCTCTTAGTGTTCACAATCAATTTCAGCATCAAAGGAACCATAAATATGTGAATCTACAAAATTCATCAGCTAGTTCCTCCAACCATGTTGTGCTTGCCAATGAGACTTTATAGATGGCTCTGTGTACGACTCATAATGTGTAATCTTATCACCCTAATTTGTAAAATTTGTTTCCACTGCAATTCGTACAAATCGTCCAAGTATAACCCTTGAAACAATGCTATGATCAGCCATCTACCACTTTAGTCAGAAATCAATCATCAATCATTTAACTGGTATTAATTTTTCGGGGTTTGACTTGTGAGTAGTAGGATATTCTCAAAAACTTCCAAACTCGTATGGTTTGACTTGCAATGCCTCTTATGACTCCTATCATAAAGAAACCTCATGTTAGTAGACGATTTAACCTCATATGGAAGTATGATTTTATTAATAACCTTGTCATTATTCCTGAAATTCTCTCGATTCTTAAGGGTATCTTCCTATATGAAGATATGAATGAATCCCTTCATAGGCTTTGAGAAGCCCCCTCCAGTTTGAATCAGAGGTAACCGCTACAGAGGACTTCCATGATGAGGTAGTTGATCATGTAGAATGTCAGGCCATAATCTCATTATTGGGAGAAGATTAAGGATCCACTGTGTATGGGAATATTTACTTCTTATATATCACTATCTAGTTCAATGGTTTGGAAGTCCACTACTGTATTGTTTTCAAACATGTTCTATGATCAATATCATCCTGACTAAGACACTCCGGAATTTGTGGATATCTAATACACATCTGAATCACTCTAATTTAAAGATTCAATGTTATAAAGGATAGAAAAAACATCAGTTGGAAAGATCTTCCTCAAAACCTAGTTTGGTGGCCTGGTTACCAGCACTCAGTTCATGGGCTTCTCGCATGAAACTGCTTATAATGAACTGATAGGTAGACCCTGGCTCCAATTGTATGAATCATTCCCCTCCTCACATCACCAATTATTCTAGTACTACCTTAATGGTCGAGTGGGTGTGCTCCACGGTGATGCGTCTCCCTTTGCCTCTTGTGAATCCCACTACCTGTATGCCAACTTCGATAGGATCAAGGAAAAATAGGTTTAGTCCAATGAGGTGGAGAACTCTACTGATTCCACCGACCCATGGACAGACCTGGATGATTCCTTTAAATTCACAATTCACTAGTTGGAGGATATGAACCCAGACATAGGACATTTCTTTTTCATCTCTATAATGAGTGGTAAACATATCCAAGACATAAGTAATGCTAGAAGATAACTTCATACTATTATAAAAATCAGGTACATATAATACTAGAGCCCCTTACCCCAATAAGGTATCAAGTTGTTCATCCCATAGCGACAAAAATATTCCATACCTATATGTTTCACCTGGAAGGGCTGAACGGACAAAAGAAAACATGGCACTACTACTTTTATATTATCAAGAATGTACCCTTGGGTCGAAGTCCTCATGAGATTGGACAGACAAATTTCATTTCCATGGTTTTAGCAGTGTAGGAGTTCCCCAATGAAGATTCCACAACAGCTCAGGATGACACTTGCATTACATCAGGATCCTCTAATTCAGAATAGTTACCTCTTTCCGATAATTCTCTAGCCATGGATGATGAAGAGGATTTAGAAGATGCTGCTACCTCATCCAAGGAAGGAATCTCCACTACCATAGATGAGTTGGTACAGGTGAATCTCAGTACCAAGGCAGATCTAAGACCAAAAGTAATCACCAATGTTATTATTGTGGAAGAATAGAAGTAGTATGTGAATTACTTGAAGCAGCACCAGGAAGTGTTTTCCTGGAGGTATGACGAGATGCTAGGACTAGATCCTTGAATCATCATCCACCATATTTTTCTTCCTATAAGTCATCATGATTTCAAATAGACTCCCATAAAGATGAAACCCCCTCATTCTTCCATGGTTGAGTCCAATGATGATATGATCATCAAAACCAACGTTGTCAAGGAAGTACAGTACCCCAGATGGCTAGCCAAAATCATTCCCATAAGGAAGAAATAAAAATAGATAAGTGTATGCATTGACTTGTAGTACCTCAAATATCATTGTCTGAGGGATTATTTTCCCATACCTATTCTGGAGCTATTAATCGAAACCACCAATGGATTCAAAGATCTCTCCTTCATGGATGCGAATTCTCGAAATAATCGATTTTGAATAGCCTTTGAGGACAAAGAATCCACCACCTTCAGAACACCATAAGGTAACTTCTGTTACCAAGTGATGTCTTTCAGTTTTAAGATGAACCCCTTGATGTGTGCCTTTGGGGTTACCTATAGAGAGTTCCACAGCTTCATCTCAAGATATAGAGGCAACGAAATCAACCTTGAGAAGATTAAGTCCATCATCCAGATGCCTTCTCCAAGAAATCTATAGGAACTCCAATGTTTTCAAGGAAACATAGAATATATATGCTGGTTCATTATGAATCTAACTGGTATGTGTAACACCTTTTACCGGATCATGAAGAAAGGTTCCTTCAATCCGTGGGATGATGAGTGTCCGGACACCTTTGAGGAGATCAAATAGTGTTTTCTATAGAATCTGGTTCTGATGCCACCCATCTCTATAAAACCAATGATCCTTTATATGGATTCTCTGGAATGGTATATCAGCACCCTTCTTTCCCAAATAAATAATGAAGAGAAGGATAACAGTTTATACTATCTCAGCCACATGCTCCTCGATATAGAGATCATATATTCCTCTATCACAAAGAGTTTCATTACACTAGACTTTTTGGTACCTAAGTTGTGAAATTATATACAACACCATGAGATACATCTGGTATCCCGTATAGATCTACTAATTTATATTATAAACCACCAATTTTAACAGTCCATCTAGCGGAGTGGCTAGTGATCCTTCAGTAGTTCGACATTAGGTTTTTCCCACAGAAATATGTCAAGGGTAAGGTGAAGGATGATTTCCTCTCCACTAATCCAACCCCCACATAGCAGTCTCATGATATTGATTTCCTAGATGAGGCTATTCTTTCAGGGGATGAATCCATGCCCTATGGGTAGATGCACATTGATTGTTCCTCATAGAGCCTGACTATATGGGGACTCAATGATACCAAAATCAACATAGTAGGCCAGGGCATCATCCTCATCACACATAAAGAAGCTATCTTTCCTTATTCATTCTCATTGTCCTAGGATTTCCCCAACAAAGAGGCAGAGTATCAGGATCACATTACTGGTCTCGAGCTGGTTCCCGATATTGATGTTCCCTACCTATATGTGAATGGGAACTCCAATCTGGTAATCAAACAGGTCAATGGTATCTACATCATTAAGAAGCAATATATTATACACTTTTTAGAGTGCACTCACTATCGAATTGGCCAGTTCCCATCCTAGCCTGAGGTTATTCATTTTACTTGATCACAAAATGGTTGAGACGATGTATTTTCCATCATTTCTACTTCTCTCAAAGAGCATGGCTAGGAAAATTTGATCATCCATGTGGCACATCAAAGCTTCATCGCTCCTCTCACTCTGGAAGATGATGATATCCAATAATTAATTAATCATACCACCTATACATCAACATTGGGACCTTAGGGTCCCCCTGATTTATCAGAAGAAACCCCTGATGGGATGACTCCTTTTTTCATGTACCTCCGTCACGATAATCTCCCAACATACAGATCCAAATGTGAGTGTGTCAACTATATACATTCTATTTTATGCCCCACAGTGGTCCCATCCTTTAGTAGAACCTATACATACATGGGTTTGGTGGAGTTATCCTCTGTTGAATTCAAGGAGATACGGTTTCCCAGTTTATATAGGAAGTTCATGTATTTTCTTGTGGTGCTCATCAGATACCACTAAAGATCTCCAATCAAATTAGAATATTGGGATACATCTTGCCCACTATGGTTCATGACTATGTTGACTTCACAAAGAGATTCCATGCGTGTCATATCCATACCAATTTTTAACATTGACCTCCAGAACCCCTCCATAATACCATGAAATATTGTCCCTTTGTGGTATGGGGACCCAATTTCATGGGGCCATATCAACCTGCAATATCTCACCAATACAGGTTCATCATAATGATGACATACTTTATTTCCATGTAGGAAGAGGTGATTCCGCTCAGGGAAATGAAGTCCTGTTCTTTCATCGATTTCTTGAGCTCTAACATCATCCACCAATTTGGAGTCCATCATGTTGTCCTCATCGATAACATAACAAACATTCGAGCGTGTGAGATGAAGAAATTGTATTCCAAGTACAACATTTTGTCCAAACATATTTCTCATTAACATGGGAAGGAAAATGTATAGATCGAGGTGTTTAATAAAACCATCTTTAACATTTTGAAAAACATGGTTGGTCAGAAGTAGAAAATTTGGCCGGACAAGTTCCCCAACAATCTTTAGGATTACTGGAGGAAAAATCATAATTCTACTCAAGTGACTCCATATTCCCTAGTATATGGAATAAAGGCTTCCTGGAAAATTTATATTCAATTTCCATCACATCAAATAACTATCTACGATTAGAAGACGTTAGAAAAAACAGGCGATCTTTGCCTACCTGAACTGAAATCCATTGAGGAAAAAGGGATATGGGCATTCCACAACCTTGAGAGGACCCCAAAATATATATATATGGAATTAAATAGGTATGTTTATATCTATTCCTTCCTTCAAGGTGACATGGTATTGGCTCTGAGGATGTCGATGATATCTGGCAGGAATCCACTAAAGTCGAAACCCAAATGTGATGGACCTTAGATTATCCATAAGGTTTTCCATAATGGTGCATACTCTATGATTACTATAGATTATGAGAATATTACTCCTTCCTCCAATGCCAAATTCCTCAAGAAGTACTTTTCCTGATAATATTCAACCTCACCACACGACATTAAACCACATGACCCATCTGGGCTACAAGACATAAAACTTCCCAACATTGTCTTCCTACATGACATTAAACTTCACAGCTTCAAGCATCTAGGATGATATTAAACTATCATACCTTTTTTACCCCATGCATAATGTCATTAAACTGTTCTTTAAACATTACCACATGATGTTAAACTGGATGGAATTTTCATAACTATGTATGGCCTGATTTCTATCCTTATGGGATACATAAGAACACCCAGACATTTTTTCTTTAGGTCCAGCCCCATGATTCTCCATTTTTAGTCTTAAGAAGAGAGGTTCTTTTTGGAAGCACATAATGTCGTGAGAAATTCTTAGGTCATCCTTCAAAACACATTTACAACAGACGCACTATGTTCCTCCCTTAGGAATACATATTTTTCCTAAGTCATTACCACATGATGTTAAACTAAATGTAATTAAAATAACTTCATATGTATTGATTCCAATCCTTATAGGTTACGTAGGAACACTCAATAATATTTCCATGAGTCCATCCCTAGGATCCATGACCTTTTCAAACCCTTGGTCCTATCCTATGGTCCGAGTTCTATGACCTTAAACTAATATCTTTCCCATCTTAAATAACATTAAGTTGTTCCCTCCTACTTACAAGAAATTAATATACAAATAATTCATGGTCCTTTCTGCCTGAACTTAAAAGGCATGTACCCCTTTGACCCGTATGATGTTAAAATGCATGACACATTTCCAAAATCCCCTTCTTCTAGACCCTTAGACTAAGTATCCTCTTGGGAGTGCATGGTGTGGTGTGGAATCCTTCGGTACTAATTCACTTTAGTTTTTTTACCACCCCATGCTTATTCCCATTATGACATTATTCTCCCATTGTCCTAGCCCCATGAAAATAAAATGCTTTTGCATTGTAAAACCTTATCAGATGACATTAAACTGCATGAAATTTCAAGATATATTTATGGATTGATTCCCATCATAATGTGATATATATGAACTCTCAGGCATTTCACCTCAGATCCATCCCCATATTCCTAGATCTTTTCGTCCCCTTGGACTTATCATATGGTCCGACTTTTACAACCTTAAACAATGATCTCACACATCCTTCATGACATTAAACTATTTTTCCTGCTTACAAGACATTAAATGGTAAATTATTCATGGTCCATTGTGCATGAACTTAAAAAATATGTACCCCTTCATCCCACAAGATGTTAAACTGCATGACACGTTTCGACAATCCCCTTCTTCTAGCCCCTTGGCCTCACTCTCCACTAGAGAGTGCCCGGTGTGGTGTTGAATTCTTTGGTCCACATTAACGTCTATTTTTTACCACATAATTCACATACCATTTGGGACATTATTCCCCGCTACCCTAGGCCCATGGCAATAAACTGCGTTGGCACCCTACATCATTACCACATGATGTTAAACTGCACGACATTAAGGGAACTATGTATGGAATGTATCCTATAATTAAGGGATACTATTTCCCATTATTTCTTTGGGAAATTAATCCATCCATGGAGGACATGCTGATTGTTTTCCCCCACATTCTAGATTTCCAAAGGCAGGCGACTTCTGTCACTTATTTAGAGACATTTTCTCTTTGTTCTAAACTGGATGATGGGAGGTCACCTCCTCCTTCTGTTGATACATCCTCAAAACTCTTTGCCTAGTATGGGTCTCCCTTAAATATTAATATGTTGTTCGTGAAACTCTTCTCGATGTTATATATTTTTAAATGCCGATTAATTACACTACTACTATTAAGACATTCCAAGGGGTCACGTCTGGGAAACAACCTTCGATTAGGGGAGTAGTCATGTTGGAAATCACTGGCATGCTTGGAAGATGAAACCCTGATGTGTCTAGGTTCTTTCCCCTTATTAGAGAGCTTCCAGAGGGCACGAAAGGATGAGGCAACCCACATTGAGTGCAGGGAATTATATGGGATAGTCATGCCTCTGAGGTTTTCCTCTGCTTCCCATGTCTAAAATAGGATATTCTGTGAGTTTAACGTCTTGTAGAGACAGATTGGACTAATCTGAATATTGATGGGAGTAGATCTTATAGGTGTATCCCATGAGGGAGAACCTGAATGTCTCACTAGATGGGAAGATCAAGGTGGCCAATGAAGACGAATATGAGGATTCATGGGTCCCTATAAAGGGGACACCATGACTTATCGTTGGCTGGGACTAAACCTTAGGGAGGTTTTCTATGTAACCTATTTAGGATACAAGGATCAAAAAACACATAGTTCGAAAGGATAATCATGGAATTTCAGTTTACATAAAGGAAAACGAAACGAAGACATGTTGGGGCCTACACGTGCTTAGCGGCCCTGGTACTACTAGGAGCAGTGACAAGGTGGGTGACATGATCTCACTAGGATGTGGCAGCCCAGATAAAAATTAGGTTGGATGTGGATGGTTGAGTGATGTTGACAGAGAATGAGACAAAACCGAAGTCAAGATGACTGTGATTTTGGGCATGAACCTTAGGAAGGTATCCTACGTATCCCTATGGTGGGGAATCAATGTTAAAATAGTTTAGTGCGGGGAATGGGTTTGAGGAGTGAGCAGAGGGAATCGACTCAATGACAAGCTGGGGCTTACGTGTGGTTAGCAGCATGGGAGTGGGTCTGGCACCACTGAGATGGACCAAATATGTGGGTCCCGATAGGGGGGATACCGAAGTTTAACTGTGTTTGGGTTTAAACCTCTAGGAGGCTTCCTATGTACCCTATATATGATATAGGGATCAAACCCACGCAGTTCATATAAAAAATGAATGTTTGGGGTTGATCCTTAGGGAGGCTTCCTATGTACCCTCTCTAGGAGATAGGGATCAAACCCACATAGTTCATATAAAAAAATGAATGATTGGGGTTGAACCTCAAGGAGGATTCCTACATACCATGTCTAGGAGACATGGATCAAACTTGCATAGTTCATATAAAAAATGATGTTTGGGGTTGAACCTCAAGGGGGATTCCTACATTCTCTGTCAAGGAGATACGAATCAATCCCACGTAGTTCCTAAAGGATTGGGGACCACAACAACTTACCATTTATTGGGGACTACAATGGATTACGGCTGGATGGGGTTGAACCTCATGGAGGCTCCTACATACTCTGTCTAGGATACATGGATCAAACCCTTTTTGTTCAACTATATATAGTTTGTTGGGAAAAAATACCTCAAGGTTTCATTGTAGAATTTTTTAGGATATTGTGTTTGTTGAAAAAGTGGGCCTCTATGTTGTGATTGTAGACAAAGAAGTCCATGATGTTCATTTTTTTGAAAAAAGGGGTTTATATAGTGACTTTTCAAGTTTAAGAGATGTTATCTACAATCCATCATTGAAAAAGAACCTTGAAAATGGAATGGACGATCTAGAGGTAGTGAAAAAATAGAAGATAATAGGTGGAATTAGTGTCTTGTTGGCTTCGAAAGTTGCATGCCATATGTTTTTCAAGATCAGAACATCAAAATATAGTAAAGGAAAGAGGGGCACCCATGTTTTGGTTGGGGCGCGCAAGGTGATTAGGGAAATAGAGACTAGGGCGGCAAGACTTACGCACTGGGAGGAGACTTGTGCGTCGGCGCTCAGGGTACCCAAAATTCATATAAACATAGGGATACCCCTCCTCATTTTTTATGGAGTTCAACACATAGTTAAAATTAGAGCTCTAGTCGCACATGTGGTTTGGGTGCACAAGTGGTTGTGTGAGCGCACAAGTATAAGGTTATTCAGAAGTTGAACACCTGTTAATAGTTGCGCGCCAATATTGGTTTGGGTGTAAAAGGTTGTGATTCAAAAAATATTGGAGTTGTCAAAGGGAGTATCATGCAAGTGGTTAGGGGACACTTGAACACCATGCTTGAAGAATCAGATTAGGCATTAGAGAAGTGCGACAATCATTTAGAAGTGCGCCCGTCACTCTAGGACTGTGTGAATGTTGTAAGATTGCCTGATACCTCATGTGAAAATTGTGATTCATATGTAGGTGAAAGTTTTACGTCAATAGAGAATCTACATATAGAGAAATATGCATTCAATTGTCATAATGAAGGGCCCTACATGTCTATAAACTGTGAGAGGATCTTCTGAAGAAGTAGTGAGCTCACTTTAGTTGGGAGAGCAGCGATTTCTCAAATTGTGAGTGGTTGTAAACTAGAAGGGACGATGAGTACTCTTCAAACATGAAATCAGAAGTGCACTTATATTGGATTTGGTACTTTGGCACATTGCCAGATTATGCTCCTTGGTTATATCCTAGTGAGGGTGAACCAAGTAAAATTGATGTGTCTTGTTCATTCATTAAGATTCATTCATACTCTGCAACGAGAAGGAGAGAGAGAAGAGGGTTTTTTATAAAAACAAAACAAGATCAAAAGGGGAATTTGTTTTAATTTTTCATAACCTGATTCACCCCCCTCTCAAGGTATCTAGCCTAGTGGACCGAACGTAGTTTAATTTCATGTGTGATGAAAGGGGGTATATAGTTTGACCTCATGTAGGACGATTGTGAACCGACATGAAGTGGTCGGGATCGATGGGTGATGGTCTTGAACCATAGATAGGATTCCAATGAAAATTTCTTGGAAATGGAATGGATCAAAGTCCAAATAGTTTGGTATGGGTTTTTGGGGATTACGTGCTAGTTTAGCTCATGGAGGATGTCGGGGTCAATGTTTACTCTGAGACCACGTGAGTCATTCTTGGTGTGATAAACAAGAGATACCGTAGACCTGACGATCATGTCATGAAAGTTAAGTACGTGAGGAATGGAGCGGGGATTACATGTGGTCAGTGGACCAAAGAGGAAACAGTGGATTACGCTTGGTTAGCATCCCACAGAGATGAAGATTGAGACTTACTCTAGAATGAAGGCATGATGGCATCAAATCCCAGAGGAAGAGGGGCGTGGAAACGAAGGTATTTGTGCCCCTTTATCCTCTAGTCTTTGGGAATTACGGAAGAGAGGAGGATCGAGGATTCTACCTCCCACATGAAAGGCTAGGGGCTTACACTAAGATGGATTCCCTTCCCTGCAGATAGATTCCACTCCCTCAAAGAGGATTTAATTCCATGTAAAAAACGATCTCACTCCCGTAGAGACCAGTGTGCGCAGAGAATGTCTAAGATGGGGCACCCTGTGTATATTTCATGGGGAAATGCTATAGTTTAACATCATGTGCTTAGGATGATGGTTCTTCGCAGTTTAAAATTCTGAAGCTTAGTCATGGTGAGTTCACCCCACACCCCGAGGACTTACATAAATAATACACACTCGACCTTGGGGAAGGTAGGAAATCAGCAATGTCATGGTGAGGTGGTGTTTTGGGGTGATCCATTGAGGGGCTCACACTAGTGTGGCTATGAAAAGAAGCAATATCCGTTAGTGTGCCTATTAGAAGAAGAATGACGCTAATCAACGTAATGTGAAGCACCACCCAAGGGACCATGAAATCACATTGTACAAACCTAGAGGGTCGTACGAGAGAGGGGTTTGTTAAAAAAATGGGTTCATAGAAAAGGACCTTGTGAAACTCAAGTTCTCCACAGAGTGGTGGGACTTTGAAAAGGGATATGATTTGTGAAGTGGACTGACTTTGCCTAAGAATCGGGTAAACATGCATATAAAGGGTGTTTCAAAATGTTCACGTGCTTTCACAGAGTAGGAATTCACAGAGTATTGGTGCCTTGAAAAGAGGTGCACTGCGAAGAAATGTACTTTGTGAAACAAATTGATCCTGCCTTAGCATGGGGTCCACATGCGCCTTGATGCCACTTCACGAATCATGAGTACTTTGTGAAGACCCGAGTCCCCTTAGGGATCTACTTCCTTTGCGATGGCCCATGGGTTCTGTGAGGGGTATCCATGCTTTAAGAGTGGTTGTTTTTGAGATAAGGGAAAGGTATATCACAATGCTCAAGTACCCGGAAAATATCATTTTCTCAATGTTTCACTGAGTAGAAGGTTCCTCGTGATATGATATCTAAAAAGAATAAAGGTTAGGGTATTCTTATTTTGGGTCCAAGGGTATCATGGTATTTATAAGAGAGGGGTGGCGCAAAGCTCTGATAGCTTGTTGCGAATCCACGAGGTGCTCTGCGATCTGTCTCGGATTGCATCAAGTTTTTCATAACCGCAGATTCTATATTCATCCCATCCTCAACACAGAGTCCTCCTAAATTCCCTCTACGGTGCTCATGGAGGCATCCATCAATTTATAATGGATCAAAGAGGTGATCTGGTTCACTCCGTGGTACAAATATTCTCGTCAATTGCATTGTAACCATTGAGCCTTCCACCTATTTTACTATGCGGTAACCACCGAGGGGGAAGCATCTTTGCGATGGTTGTGGTGATGAGGGGCTATATGAAGGATGCGGTGTTAAAGGGATCTACAAAAGAACATCTCAAAGAATCCCCTTTGGAATATGTTTCCTCTTTGGGTTCTATTCCTATGAATATAATTTGGAAGCAACAAATGCCCCCCCTCAGACTCGAAGCCGAGGAGAAAATGAGGGTCAAAGTCTAAGGGTAGATCGCCAAAATTTTTAGGCTAAGAGAAAAGCAATATCATGAAGTAGAGTCGTGATGAAGATAAGTGATGTGCGGGTTTAGAATGCCGTAAAGCTCACCATGGTCAAACACATGATGAAGCTCAGAGGTAGTTGTCTATAAATAGGGGAGGAAGACCCTTATATTTTCCTTTCTCATCTCGACGTTTTTGGGGATTGTGCTATTAGTTCTAGAAGCTCCACATGATCTACGACCGTTCTTTTCAAATCAGAACCTTTCAACACTGCGGTGCACAATGAGTCTTCCAACTATGTGAGGGTGCGCTCTATGACATGGGTATTTGAGGTCTGTGAAATGACCCTGCGACTTGCCTCTGCAACCAAGATTCACGATCAAACTCTGCGATCAAGCTTCGTGATCCAGAACAAAACATTTATAATGTTGAGCAGGAAATGTCCCACCAAGAAGCTATTAGGGGGTACATGAAGACGTTTACTGGAGGGTAGGGATGAATGATAACATAGAGATCGAGGAATGTGTGTGAAACCATTCAGATCCCAAGTACCTGGTGGAGCAGTTGTGAGAACATTAGAAAACTACCCTCTGTGAAAAAGGATGCCTTTATATGGGCTTGGTATGAGGGATGATGTTTTAATTCTTGATGTGAGCAAAGACGAGCCAGCCTACTGGTTCAGAAGTAAGTTGTGCCAAACCAAGTGGTTCAGGGTGACCAACGGTCATACTTGGGCGGATTATACACCTATTAATTCTGATGCTTGTATAACCATGTGAACAAAAATGATGGGATGGTTTTGTATCCAAGGTTATTCCCCCCACTATACCACACCATTAAGAAGGAGGTCTTCGGTAACCCAAAGAAGGGGTGGACCGACAAGTGTGATATGTGATTGGGTGGAAATGTAACAAATTATTCGACCTAGGCTTACTGGGTATGTGTCTCCTGAGAGGAGTTTGGGGAATATATGAGGTGAGTGGGAATGTATGAGGTGGCATGGGAATCCAAATTCCACATATACAACCCGAAGAAAATCTAGTCGGAGTTGCTAAGAAGGTGGTTTTAGAGGACTAATACCATCCATCAACACCGTTGGGATGTTGGTATCAGCCTCTGGAACCTGTATTAAATCTCAAGGATCCCGATATTGGGAATAATGTATCAAGAGTTCCTCTACACCGCGAATACATGAGAGGACCCAGAGTATATCCCTATATTGGAAAATGAATTTATAGACCTGGTTCCATGAGGGAAAAAGCAATCGGTTAGCTAATTCCATTTAAAGTGGTGGTTCAGTCGGTTTTTAAATTCCCCAGTGGACAAGAAGTTTCTTGTGAGGCCTCCTACTTTCCCAAAGGGTGTCCAACACAACAAAGAGAAATCATATTGGCTACTCATGGAGGAAATCCAGTGGTAGACATGGGGTTTCAGTGTCATCACCGAGAAACTACATTTGGTTAGGTTGGATGTGTTATTATCTGCACTCATTTGTAGCTGGATTTTTCCGGTGAGGGACAGAAACATGGGTGTACGACCGAGCACATTTTTCATGGAACCCATGTTGGCAATGGGGGAGAAGATAAATCTGGGGATCCCGATACTGGATAAACTGTAAATGGTACTATGGCATATCATCAATGGGATGAATCCACACAGGATGTGCAAGTCGTTTCTTCTTCTATATGTGTGGATAGTGGCGCACATGTGTGATTATAAATACTAGAACCCCATTTCTCCTCCAGGGTCGAACTTCAGACCAGTCATTCTGAATGAAATAGGGAGTTTCCTGACCAAGAAGACCCCGCTGCTGGTGCTCAACCAGGTCTGGAAGGAATATGAGTTCATCTTCCACCCATTCCTATTGACAATATGTGTGTTCACTGATGAAGTCTAGTGAATGGAATAGCATCAGTCCTTTCTCATTGCCTTTTGGGGTGGATTCCTAGTGACGCGTGCTGATCCTGAGCCTCTATGTGAGATGTATACCCCACAACACTTTGCAGGGTAGTTCCGGTGCATGCAGAGGCTCACCCCATGGGTCAACCTAAGAGTATTCCATGAGGAACATCCACGTGTGATGAGGCAGATGTGGCTCATGTTCATACAAGAGGATGTGAAGATGCAGAATGAGCTGCCTCCACACACAGTAGTCTATGGGCTTGTAAAGTAATATTCCATGATTTTGGAGGCAGCCTACCAGGGGGAGATTCTAAGGTGGAAAACTATACGTGACAGTGAAGGGGTGCCTCATCAACCTCGAGGATGGGGCTGGAAGGCATCCATAATATCTCGTGGTGGTGGGGCAGTAGTAGTGGTTTAAGCCACACCAACCGAGTGACAGGTGGTAGTGGTGGTCTCAGAGATCCTAGAGGAGCTAGGTCAACAAGAAGGGAGGCCGCCCAGGGGTTTTGTTGGATACATACATAGGCTCTGAGGAAGGTCTTGGACCACATAGATCTGCACGATGATGCTATCTTCCAGGAATCTTGGGATATCTAGGATGTCAACAAACAATTCCTCAACCCTTCCCAAATGTGGAATCATCTGAACCATATCAGGATGTATTTTGAGGGGATTGGTCACTCCATGGATGTATTTTCAGTATCTCATGTAGAGGGGGAGTAGTATGTTGCTGATTTGGAAGACTTTTTTCACTCTCAGGGTGCTCTGTGTCCAATGACGGATCAAGTGAAGGTTCTGCTTGATCGAACATCCCATCCACAATTATTGGCCGCCAACATGAGGGAAAAATTCCCTCTCAATGATGAATCCCAAGGGTCCTATTGGGGGAGTAATCTGGTAGAGGGATCCCTTTGGAAGAGACTGAGGTTTCAAACTCAGAACTGGAAGAGTTTGTAGAGTATCTTAAGGTAAACCCTAAAACATTTCTTATGTAGTCCTCATCCTAGTTGTTTAGAACATCTCGACTAACATTTTACCTCTTTAGAAGGGAGTTATATGCACAACCTAGTCCCACACAATTGTAGATGTAGCTGGAGGAGCTTCAGGATCTGTACCCATGACAATGGTGATTATTGTGCCTTACTGGGCCGCGACACCTAAGGTGGTTCTCCCATAGCCTTCCCATTTACCGAAGATGTACAGGGGGAAACACCTCATAATTCTGGTGAAAATAGCTCAGGGGCAAGACCGGTTGTTTGATCTATGTTTGTCTTCTCCACAGAATTTGTTAAAATACGCCATTGAATCAAGACAACTAACATCTGTGTATCCTAACATGTGGAGTTCTTCAAATGGTGTGGGCCACATTGGATAGGATAGATGGGGTCCCTGGCACTGCATTTACAACGGGAACATCGTTGGTCATTCAATCAGATGCACACACTAACCAAGCTGCAGTGCCCCAGAGCATAGGTGTGACCGTCAGCAGGGCATAACATGAAGTCATTGAGGTGGAATCTGAAGATGGGGATCAATCAGATGACATGGGTCCTGACCTAATAGACCATACAAAGAATTAAGATCATGCTGATGATTTCTGGAGGCATTCCCTATATATGAACTCACCGACCCCAAAGAATGGGATGAGATGGTTTCCGATGAAGAGGTTATCAAGGTCGTCCATCACCGGTCATGGAAGCTGATCAAGCGCTTCATTGGGGAGATGCCACAAACAGAATGGATTGACCATATGGGGAGGCTTTGTTCCAAGCTGTGAGAGCTATGCGCTGGTGGAGTATATTCCTAGCATCCCCATATGCTCATCCCAGACTTTATGGTGGAGAAGATTCAGGAAGATGATCGTGGACTTGCTATGGGATGGAATCATAGGAAGTTAGTAGACATCAAGAGGCTCTAGGAGGCCAAAAATGAGATCAAGAAATTCAGGGTACGAGAAGTAAATTATTCTACTTTTCATGATGAGCAACTGGAGAACATATCACAGATAAAGGTACAGCTTGAAAAGGCTGAAGAACGAATGAAGAAATCCCCTGAAGAGATAAATATTATCTGAGATGATGAGGATCGTGCCTGAATCAAAGATGATGAGCTATGTCCCATTTTTGTTGAGGAGGAGGAGGAGCTTAAACTGTGACAGCAGATCCTGGACTCCATAATCCAGAGAGTGGCAGAGCTGGAAAGCTTCATTGTAGAGGTCAACCCATCTATGGGAGGGGCCAATCCTTGGGCACTGTAATTTCTGTAAACTCATAAATGTACTTTCATGATTTTCTTGTTTATGCTGGTTGAGTGCATGAGTTACATTATTTATTTTGGTTTACTGAATTTTGATCATACTCCTAAAATATCTGGTAATCAATCCCTAAGCTCATGTGGGTCATGCCCAATGTGAGAGGCAAGGGTTACCACATATTTATTTTTCTTGAATATGAGAGTGGAAACTAGGCTTTGGACATCCAGGGTCGGAATAACTGATCAGGATTTCCTGCAATAAAAAGGGAGGCCTGAATGGAGACTAAGGTTCTCAGAATAGTCGAATTATCCTTTTTCCAACGTGCTCTTATGAAAGAGTGGGGTAACACATGGGGTGTTAGATTCAATCTAAACAGAGGGGAGTGGAATTATTGATCAAGATAACAAATATTAGAAACACTGTAGTGGTTGCGTGACAATGAAGTATAAATGTTGACCATGTTCGAAACACAGTATCCCTATCGCGTTAGCCTGAAATGGGGACAAACAAATGAGGGTCGAATGTTGACCATGATTAAAACACAGGACCAGACTCAAAATTTCATCCATAGTCTTATAGAATGTTGGCCCAAGATATTAAGTGATCCATAGGCCGAGAATATGTACTGTTAGGGGGTTCCATTAGATGTAAAAGAGGATAAAGGTATGAATAAAGGGCATAAAATGTGGAGGGTGGAGTGATGGGTTGTTAAAATGGATTCAAACACTCTTGAAATTACACCACTGTGATGAAAATACATTAGTTGTGTGTATAGGTCTGACCATAGGTCATACCTACTTCTAGATAGGACCTCGCTAGTGAGGACCTAGAATGAATTGTGGTTTTATGTCACACCAATGAAGAGGATTGAAATGCTATTTAACATCATACGGTGAGGATGGAGCCCATAGTTTTAAGGTCATAATTCCTGGACCAAGTATAACAGTTTAATGTCATGTTGTAAAGACTATAGGCTCCTAGTTTAAGGTCATATTTATTGGACCTTTATCGGGGCCGAGGGGCCAAGAGGGTTAATGCTCTTCGGCTGGGCCCAAGGCGAAATTCATGGGCGTTTCTATGAATCCCATGATGATGAGAATCCATCCATATGTAGTTTTTGAGCACAATGTGGTTAAGGACCAAATCTGGAGGGGGCAAACCTCTCTGGCAAGGAATCTGATGCATCCAATAATTATTATGGGGAATCCTGAACATGTTGAGGGTATGTTTGCATTCTAAAGTCATGCATTGATGACATGAGTACCCCAAGGGAAATGTGCAGTGCATTACATATCTTGATGTGAATGGGGACCCTATGAGTCTACACCACACTGTGTGTTCCCGATGGGATTTGTTTTAGACCATAGACTAGAGGTGGTCTATCATGGGGTTGGACCTGAAGGAATGTTCTCGGGCATTCCGACGTACCCCATAAGGATGGGAATCAATCCCTACATTGTTCTGGATTACCCATGTAGTTTATTGTCATACAATAGGATGATAAGTGGAAGGGGATTCCCCGGAGGGGGGAGTATGATGAGTGGCCATTATAGACCCAATGTGAATGAAGACCAAGGCATTCAATACCACAGCACGTAATCTCGGGGGAAATATTAATTCAAGAGACCAAATATGAAGAAATTTGGGTTGGTGCCAAGACAGGTGTCTTAGAGTTCCTACGTACCCCACTAGGATGGGAATCAAGCCATACATAGTTCTCATATAGTATTTTAATGTCAAGCAGGATGAAAGGCATGTGTGGTTGAGCTGTACCAGTACACATCCTACCAAAAACACTAATCCCACATGAGTCATGCTCAATGCGGGAAACAAGGAGTAGTTGTGGGATTTTCCAGGCATAGTGAGGCACACATTAGGGTCAATGAAACTCTAGGTGAATGACGTTGAAAAATTATCAACCCGGGTGCTAAAAGCTCATTAATGCATAGTGGTGTAAAACTAAGTGTGTTGGAATTCAACTCAATCATAAAGAAGTGGAATGATGTTAATCACAATTCTTGATATTGGGATCACAATGATGGTGGTTTGAAGATAGAGGATAACTATTTACCTTGTTCAAAACACAAAGTTTTTTTCACTTTATCCTAGAATGGAGATAGAAAATGAGGGTCGACCGTTAAACATGTTCAAAACATGAGACTTGTCACCAAATTCCATCTGATTTCTTCTGGGACATTGTCCCATGACGGTCAGTGAGCCAATGTGGCATTATACCCGGCTATAGAGGGGGTACCTTTGGGCGTGGGAGGGGATAGGGATCCAAATAAATGGAACATGAAGCGTGGACATGAAAACTGGGAAAGAAAATGTTAGAATTCTATACATTGGGATCTTTACCATGACACATTCGAGTATTCCAATGAGGCGTGTCAGATAGAGGTAGTTGAATCCATTTCCAAGTACAAGGGAGAAATGTGTTATAGTTATTGCAAAAACCAAGGTGAATTAAGTACTAAGAGGTACTAATGAACACATGCTCCCAACATAGTTCAGGCCAAGGGGATGGAAAGTGGATATGATTTGAGATACCTAGGGATAGACCCAAAAATGAAATTTATGGTTGTTCCTACGTATCCCATGAGGATGGGAATCAAGCCATACATAGTTCTGAAATTGTCATGCAGTTTAATGTCATGCAACAATGATAGAGGGGTCTTAGTTTTATGGTCTTAGATATCGGACCATAATGGAACGAAGTAAGGGATACACATAGTGAAGCTATTGAACAACCTGACGTAAATGAGGACAGTAAGAGTCTGTATCATGCCATGTGCTCTTAGGGGAGATTTTAGGTTGTGGAACCAAAAATGAACATTGGGCTGGACCTTTGGAAAAGTTCCTAGGCATCTCTACGTATCCCATTATGATGGAAATCATGCCATACGTAGTTCTAGAAGAAAGGAATATTAGGGAACAAATTCTAGGGGAAATAGTTCTAGCCCATCTACCAAAAGAAGTGAAATTTGATGGATCTTGTTTTTTAATTACGGTGGATGTGTTTTGTTTGTGCAGTAACAAACCTAGGATGAAGAATCTAGGCGTCACCACTTGAATCAAGACATATTTATGCCTTAAAAAATGGCATGGTGGAGAACCAATAACAAACATGATGTACCCTCAAGTGAGGACACCACAATGTGATTCTGTTTTTCGTCATGCATCCAGGATGATAATTTCATAGTTTAGGGTCATATGATAAGACTATCCTACATATTTTAACATCGCGTGGTAACGATGTAATAGTTTAGAGTCATGTGGGACTAGGAATCATAGTTTATGTTCCTATAGCTTGGATGAAAATAGAAGAACAAGGATTTAGATGGAATGCACAAGGTGTGATAATGAATATATAACGTGAATGAAGACAAGGTCTACACCACACCACATGAAACTCCCGAGAAGAAATATCAGGCTGAGGGTCTGGAATAGATCAGTGGGTATGGGTTTGGACTCGATGACAGAATGTATGGGAGTTTCTACATTTCCCATGAGGATGGGAATCAAGCAACACATAGTTCTTATGGGATGTTGTGTAGTTTAGCATCCTAGGATAAGGACATGATAGATCTTAGTTTATGGTCATAAAGATCAGACCGTAGAAGTGAGGCTTTTACAAGTGGGCGTAAACCTTGACCAAATCCATATGCCCATGTGATCCATGCTCGATATGGGAAACAAGTGTGGTTAAGATCATTGAAACCCATGGAATACAGAGAAAGGGGAAACATCACAGAGCCTCGAATGACACCACATCATGGATTCTTCATCTTAAGGTGCACACACGTACTGAGGAATAACACCAAGAGTGTCGAAATACAACTTGAATATGATGGAGTGGAATAGGTGAATCATGCACCCAATATTTAGGGCTTAATGTGTGGTGGCGCAACGATGTAGAATAACTGTTGACCATGTTCAAAACATATCATCCATATCGTTTGACTTGAAATGGGAACAAAAAATTGATCATCGACCCCTAACCATATTCGCAACGCGGGACTTGTAATAAATTTACATCCAAAATCTTTCAGGACGTTATACTGAGATGGTAGGAGATCCCTAGCGCCTAGAATCCATGCTGTTTGGGGGTCCTTTCAAATGTGAAATATGGTAAAATCCCAAATAAATGGAAACATGAAGCATTGAAATGGATGGAAATATGTCCACGTAGAATCTCAAACTCTAGGTCGTAAACCATAGTGCTCTTGGGCACATTGGTGGATTTCCAAAGAGGTTCAAGGGGCCCAATTTGAGATCATATGACTCGAGAAGATGGGTAGAGGACATGGGGGTGAAGATAACTCAAGAGGGAGGTGTGTGGTGTGGCCATTGATAACCTTACATGAACTAGGACATAAGACCATACAACACCACATATCTCCCCCTGGAGGACTCATTCCAGGGGAAAAAAGATGACAAGGTTTCTATGAAATAGGGATAGACCCGGAAAAATTACATTTGGGAATTCCTATGTATCCCATGAGGATGGGAATCAATCCACACATAGTTCTGGAAGATGTCGTGCAATTTAACGTCATGCAGGATGGATAATGATAAGAGGGGGAATGTCGAAGAGGAATGTGTATAGAGTGGGGAATAAACCAACTTGAATAAGGGTGTAAGACAACATGAGCCACATCATTCATAACTCCCAGAGAGAACTTGATCCAAGATGCCAAGAGATAGGATAGATGAACCTGGGCTTGACCCGAAGAAATTTTTTTTGGGTTTTACTACGTATCCCACGAGGATAGGAATCAATCCAAACATAGTCCTTGAGATGCCTTGTAGTTTAACATTGTGCGACAAGGACGTGGTAGATCTTAGTTTATGGTCATCGAGCTCGGGCCATAGATGCATGTTTTATTGTCATGTGCGTGGGATAGATAGGTAAAAATGGTGAATCATTGTGCATGTCAATTGGGTGACCACAGAATGACCACAATGATTGAAGATAACTACAGAACATGTTATCAACACAGTATATATATTGTTTCATAGAATGGGAACAACAAATGAGTGTCGGAATTTGACCATAGTCACAACAAGGGACTTGTATCAAGTTATCGCCCAAAATCCTTAGGGATGATGGCCTGATGCAGTAGGATATCCTTGAGGCCAAGTATCCATGCCATTCTGGGGTCCTTTTAGATGTTAAATATGATGGAAACCCCAAATTATGGGATGCGTAATGCGTGGTGGTACTCGTGATGTTTAACGTCTTGTGACAAGGACAAGGATGAATGAGTGTCTCAAGGGGATGTATACAGCGTTGAAACAATATCCCGACGTGAATGAGGGACTAGAATTCACACCACACCACACAATCCTATGTGGGATCTTGGGCTAGGGGGACAGAAAGGTTGAGGGACCTGCGGCTAGTCCAAAATAGAAAGACCCTACTAGTTTTCAATTTATCATCATTAAATATGCGTGCTGATTGGTTTTACATCCCTCAGTTTAGACTGACCATGCAATTTAACATCGTGAAATGAGGATAGTGGTGATCTTAGTTTAAGTTCATAGTTCTCGAACCATGATTACGTGAACCTTATATGGGTATGGCCTTACCAAAGCTTACAATCCCACATGAGCAATGCTCGGTGTAGGAACCAAGGAATGGAATCAGGTTTTACCCAGCATATAAGGGCACAATAATAAAGGATGGAGATCAGGCGGGGTCGATCCCAACCAAAACAACATCCCTGCTCAAGGCACACTGACTTTTGAAGGGTTTTCCTGACCAAATGAATCACTACACCTAATATTTGGGGCATATAGGGGTTGGGATAATAGTGGAGGATGGATATTGATAATGTTTGAAACCCAACATCTATATCATGTGACCTGAAGTGGGAAAAAAATGAGCATGGAACGTTGACAATAGACAAAATGTGGGACTTTTATTGAAGTTTTGTTCAGGATCCTCATCGAAATTGGCCCAAAAAAGTAAGAGATCCCGGGGGCCTATCATCCCAGTTGTTAGAGGGACATTCCGAATGTGAATGTTGATGGATACCCAAATAATGGTAATTCATGAAGAATTAATATTCCCATGTGCTTTAACGTCACATGGGACGAGCGGAAGAGGTGGATTTATCCAAAGAAGGTGATATATGGTGCGGTCAGGATAAGCCCGATGTGATTAAAGGAAAACAAGGCTCATACCAAACCATGTATTTTGAGAAGCATCCGAGAAAAGGGGCTAAACCTAAGGGAAGATCCTAATGATTAGGGGTTGGGCCTATAGATGAAATTATCGGGCATCCCTACATATCCCATGAGGATGAGAATCAATCCATACATAGTTATGAAAGGTCCATGCAGTTTAACGTTGTGCGATGAGGACGTGAGAGGATAGAAGAATGATGAGTGGAACATGGTGTGATCATCGTAAACCCGACATGAGTGGGGCCAAATAATTCTACACTACACTATGTAAAATCCTCCAAGAGAACAATGCCCAAGGGGAAAATCAAATAGAAGAATTTGGCGGCTATAATCTAAGACGAAGCGTCCGAGAATTCTTACATATCTCATGAGGATGGGAATCAAGACATACGTAGTTCTTGAAGATGTAGTGTAGTATAATGTCATGAAACAAGTACATGGTAGATTTTAGTTTTTGATCCTTGAGATCAGACTGTTTTGTAGTTTATAGTCATGTGTGACTTTATTGATCTCATTTTATAGTCATATCGATTAGACCGTAATGGTATATATTCCGCTTGTAGTTTTAATGTCATGGGGGACAAAAATTCAGTTTAACGTCATGTAAGATGGAATATTTTAAGGTCATGTAGGACCCTGTATTAATCTGGAAAAGTAATTCTTCAAGAATTTGAAATTAATGGGAGGAGTTATACACTCACCATACATGGTAACCAGGGAGTATGCACCATTGGGGTAAACATTGTGAATGATGTAAGGTCCCTCCCATTTGGTCTTGAATTTGGGTGGTTTCCAGCTAGGTATCATTTGTTTTCTCAAGGCTAAAACCACGTGACCTTTTAAGAAAGAGTAGAGGAAACCTTTATTTTTGAAAGCCCTTACTATATTGTTCAGGTTTTTTTCTTGATTTTCTAGTGCACAAAGCCTTTTCTTGTCAAGAGCTTTCAGTTAAACCAAATATATTTCAGCAAACTTATCTGATGTCTTCTAATTGTAGATAGTTGTGCTCAATGAGGAAAACTGAATCTCGATGGGCAGTACTTCTTCAGTTCAATATTCCATGGAATATGCGGTATCTTTCGTGGAATTATGAATCATCTTCCGATAAGCCTAGAGGGAATTGGGGAGTTTATCCAGACAACTCTTCTTTTTTGACCATCCTTATTCTACATAATTTTAGAGAGGGTTTTGTTGAATTCCTCGATATGCCCATTTTCTTGCGCATGTTAGAGGGAGGTATGGTTAGAATGGATACAGTACGTGGAATACAACTTATTCATTTTGGCTTCCCAGAAGTTGGTGTCGTTATCAGCGAGGACAATGGGAGGGGATCTAAACTTGTAAATGATATTGGAGCTCACAAATTCAACGATATAATTGTCCTTGACTTCCTTGAGCCAAATGATGTCTTCCCACTTTAAGATGAAATCTGTAGTAGTTAGGATGAACATGAACTAGTGAGATTTCACCGATGGATATGATCCCATGATGTAGAGTCTCCTGACCATGATGGGCCAAGAGTACTTGGTGGTGTGGAGAGGATCTGGTGGCTGATGTACCAAACTATCATGGATTTGGAATGCATAGAAACTCTTGGAAAACTCGATATAGCCACAGATCATGGAGGGAGAAAAATAACCCAATCTCTTGATCTCATGAGAGAGTTTTGACCGAGTCTGATGAGCCCCATAGGAACAAGAATGAACCTTCTACATGACCTAAGAAATATCACATCCTTGAATGAAATGAAGGATAACGCCATCACACCCATATTTTTAGAGGACCTACTCAAGTATGGGACTGCTATGGAGGGTAAACTGCAATGTACAACATCAGATTTTCTCGTTCCTGGCTCGATCTGCTTGGAGATTTTCGTTATGGAGATACTCAATATAGGGGTTCTTCCAGTCGGGAGTCACCCCCAACACTGCAACAGGGGGACTTGGTGGTCCTAATGTGTAGGCTCGGAGGGTAAGGTAGCTTACCTATGGGCTATAAATGTTGTCCGGTGTGATAGGAGCGATGAATCTCTGGTGTGCCACATGAATAATAAAATAATATTGGTTAGGTTCTGAGAGAGATGCATCCAAGCTGGCCAAGGAATCAGCTTGATCGTTATCTGAACAAGGTACTTGAGTAACTTTTGGCCAAGATGGGAATTGGACCATCAACTAGAGGGTATGTTAAAACGGTGGTACGAGCACTAGATTTCTGATGATGTAGTTATTCTCTATTTGTTTTAGGACTAGTCATGAGTCCCCATTAATGTGTAAGTGGATAAAATCAATCTCAGGGGAAAGCTCGAGACCAGTAATGAGAGCATGATACTTCACCTCATTGTTATTATAGCCTTCCAACAATAGGAATTAATATAGAAGAACTGCTTGTGAGGGTGTGATAAAGATGATACCCAGGACAACTCTATTGAGTCTGAGATCATTGAGACTTCTGCCATTATAGATTTGGTAAGCCCAATCAATGTGCATTTTCCAACATAGAATGGCTTGATCCACTGATAGGATTGCCTCATTTGGAAAATCATGCTTCAGGTACTGGTCCTCGAGAGCTGGATTGGCAGAAAGGAATTCTGCCAATGCATGTCTTTTTATGGAATTCTAGGGGACAAACATGATGTTGAACTACTGTAGGATCACTTCCCATCGAGCTAGATGGCCTGTTATCATGGGGTGGTTCAGAATGTACTTTATCAGATCCACTCAGGACACTAATTGTATCTCATGATGCTGCAAGCAATTTTGCTATTTCTGCACTAATAATACCAGCGCAAGATAACTTTCCTCAATAGAGGAATATATGGTCTCTATATTGAGGAGCATGCAGGTCAGATAGTATAAACTGTTCTTTATCCCCTCATTGTTTTTATGGGTGAGAAGGGTGTCGAGAGATCATTCCAGAGCTGTCACATAATGGACTAGCAGCTTTCCAGAAATGGGTGGCATCAAAACAGGAGGCCATAACTGGTAATTCTTGATCTCCAAAAAGGCAGTCCGACACTCTTCATCCCATTGATAATCGACACCTTTCTTAATGAGTTGGGAAAAGGACTTTACACTTGCTAGCCATATTTGTGAGGAATCAGAATATATAGGCTAATTGGACTTGAATACCTTGAATCTCATGAATGATGCTCATAGGAGACATCTGACTAATGGCCATAATTTTCTCTAGATCGATTTCAATGCCTCTGTACTAAGAAAAAAAGCTGGGAAACTTTATAGAGGTGACCCTGAAGGAGAAATTCAATGGGTTCATCTTTAGATTGTGATAATGGAAGAAACCAAACACTTTCTCAAGTTCATTGAGATGGTCCTAGAACTGGCTAGATTTGACCACCATATCATCCATGTAGCATTCCACTAATGTCCTGGGGATCAGCTTAAATATGTGATGCTTGGAATGATGATAAGTGGAACTTTCATTCTATAGACCAGAGGGCATTACCTGGTAGCATAAAAAATTTTGTGGTTCCTTGAAAGCTGTAGACTATTCATCCTCAGAGGCCATTCAAATTTGGTTATACCCAAAATACCCCTCCATGAAGGAGAGGTCTTGGAACCAAAAAGTGGCATCAATCAACAGTTATGTCACGGGAAGGGGAAATCCATCCTTTATACATTGACGATTGAGATCCCGGATGTTGATGTAGACACTGATCTGTTCGTTCTTCTTCCAGACAGGCATAATGTTGACTAACCATTTGGGGTACTATAATTCCTTGAAAAAGTTGGATATGATGAGCTTATCAACCCCAGCCTCGACCATGGCACAATGAGAAGGGTGTATCTTTTTGAAAGACTGTTTGAACCCATGATGGTTTGCCAGAAGATTGAGGTGGTGGACTACGACAAAAGGATCTAGTCCTGTCATCTCATTATAACTCTAGGGAAAAACATCACGATGTTGCTTCGAAAAGTCCATGTATTGATGTTTCTCTTTGACAAGAATATCGGTGTTGATCGATGTGGGTTTCAGATCTATCGCGTTACTGAGGTTCACCTATACCAATTCATCAACCATGGTGGATAGCCCCTCGTCGGAATTTTATTTTCCATTCACAGAGGTGGTATCCTCATTAGGAGGTGATTCCTCTGAGTCAACAGACCCAAATGGGAAACTGGTCCTAGCTTGAACGGTGGTGGACACCACATCGTGGAGATCCGGTACTGCCGAAACCATTTCAATGGAAGCCATTGACCAATCCCATCTGAACTTTGACCTAAGGGTCCATGATTGATGATATCAAAAAAATAGTGGCACGTTGTCTTGAGCTAGTTTATCCCAGCCTAGTGAAACAAGCATGTTTGATGTATTATTAGTGCCATGGGTCAGACATACCATTTCCATATGAGAGTAGGTGGCTCTGGGATCACCCGAGCCTAATTTGTATAGGAATACGAAGTGATCTCCCAACGTCACTTAGAATTGGGAATGTGATTCCCCGTAATTCTAGAAAGAATGATGCATTACCCCAATTCCAGGATCATGGCCTCTAATCCATGGATTAGAAAAATGTATGCATCATCCAGGTCTTTCCACGGGTCTGTCATAGCCGTAGCATGTTCAATCCAATTAGCCTAAACCCTCTTGGCATTTCATTTATAATACGTAGATCTACTTAGAGGGATTCATAATAGCCAATGGGAGACACATCACCTAGGAGTACGCCCAATCGCCAGTTAAGGGAGTACTTATGCCATTGGTGATATGAGGAGGGGACCACCAAGTGCAGGTGGAGCCATGGCCTACCCATCAACGCGTTGTAGATAGTGTCTTGTGAGAGACCCTAAACTCGGTAATGGATTCCCGACCCCCGAAATAGGCCTTCAGGAAAATCTTTCAAACTGGTGTCTATTCTGTCATGTCATAACCATGATTTTTTAGGTTAGAGGGTCTCAGATCATCCTCAGACAACCCCATATTTCGGAGAAGCATGGTCGGGATAAGGTTGATCCCAGAGCCTGTGTCGACATGTAAAATTTCATTTTATCAATAAAATATTCCATAAAATTGTGTTTTATCAACTCCCATACACTTACCCTTTTTCAATCCCGGGAATAAACCTCATATCATTTATTCTGAAAATTTGTGACAAGTAAACATCAATATCAAATCAAAACAAATTTTAAAACACATATCCTTGAGATCCAATAATTCCACACCAAGAAACAAAAGATATCACGCCTCATAAAAAATCATTTTTTTCAAGTTATCTATTTATATCATTCAATATATTTCCACTTCATTTATCCACCCATACACAAAAAACACTTACCTCACTCAAATTATCTCTTATCATGCAAATGTCAATTTTTCAGCAATGTCTTTCTCATCCAAACTCATAAAAGGGTCACCATAGGCTTGATAAATTTCTATATCACCACTGAATGTGATTCAGGGACATATTTTTATCATGAGTACATTCCAGGGTTATTCTATGGATTTTGCTTTGTATGATTTAGATGTGAAAAATTCTGAGGCTGAATGCGGGGGCTTGACTATTTTGGAAGCAAAATTAAATTAATCTAATTTTCACTTAAATATGGTCTCCTCATTAATCCCCATAACAAAGATTCATGTTCATAATCATAAAAAATAAAGGAATGTGCACACCATTCAACATTTTAGCATTAAAAATTTGATTCTTCTCAAACATGATTTTCTTGAAAGCTCCAGATAGGCACAACTTTTTCCCTCTATTAGAAGCTTTAGAAAGGCACAACTTCACTTATCATGAAAGCTCCATAAAAGGAACAACATTTAATATAATGATTTTATTCAGTAGCAAGCACATCTCTTCAGAATTTAATTTTCCACCCAAATTATCACAGAATGTGGTAGCACAACACAAGATAGTTTCCCCCCACAATTAAGTTCAGCTAGATTAAGTAATTCCACTTCCGGAGTTGGATGAATAGGGATAATTGGCTTGTAATGTGGCAAACCAAACAGTCTGTTCATGGCTTCTATGGGATAAATGGATAAAATTTTCAAGGCTGGCCATTATTAAAAAGTATTCTTTGAAATATGGGCTTTAATAATAAACAAATTCCTCAATCATTTAAACATAAGTACCTCAAAACCTCGAGTTTTGACAGGAATAAATCAAATTTTAGTTAAATAAATCATGGTTTGATTCTCTCAAGAAATGAGGTAAATGTAAAGAATATGAAAATAATGGTTCAAAATCCTCAGAGGAATGTGATTTCAAATACAAATATAGTGAGATGTGGCATGGGATTCAAAATTCAATGTACTTTTCATGAAATTAAAAATGGTTTGAACATGAAACAAAGTTATTTTCAGCATTCATTTAAGCTTGGTTTCATGGGATAAATTGTTTCACTTGTTGATATGAATTTCAAAATGGTGATGAGAATCATTTCAACTCAAATGTTTCAAAAACACACAAAAAAAGAAAAATTAACACACAAAATTTGAAAAACATGATATTTTTTTTAAAATCATTGAAAAACCGGAAAACAATTGAAATTACAAAACTAAAAGGATCCATCCCCCACATATACAATATTTCTTTGTCATCAATGTGGACCTATGAGATGATATATTCACATGAAATGTATAATTATAAATAAGACAATGAATAAATAAGTGAAAGGGTTAGGAATATCCTGATATGCTTAAGTGATGATGGGGTCATACAGTGTGATGAAATCCATAACATCAGTAGAAATTCCCTCAATATATTTCTTAAAACATTGCCCATTGACTGTAAATCTCCTTCTCGTGTCATCTTGTGTGACCTCTACTGCACCATAAAGAAAAAAATTAGTCACAACATAAGGACCTAACCATATAGAATACAACTTACTAGGCATGAGCTTCAGTCGTGAACTTTAGAGAGGGGCTTTCTCTCCAACATGAAACTACCTTTGTTGGATCATTCTATCATGATCTTATTTTGACCTTTCCTTGTTTAGCCTTGAGTTTTCATTTGAAGAAAATATAATCTCCTCATGTTCTTGAATTTTCAACTTACATTGGATTCCAGCTTGTGCCAAATCGATGTTACATTTCTTTATAGCCAAATAAGCCCGATGATCAACTTCCACGGGGAGATGACACACTTTCCAAAAAACAATCTGAAATAGGGACATAATGATGGGAGTTTTTTATTCTATCATATATGCTCATAGGACACCATTTAAGGGCTTCCTACAATCCTTCCTATTCGGCTTCATGGTTTTCCTCAAAAGCTGTTTCAACTCATGATTTGAAACCTTAGCCTGGACATTTGTTTGGGGGTTGTGTGGTGTTGATGTTTTGTACATCACCCCATACTTCTGAAGGAGGGAAGCCAAATTTTGATTGCATAACTATGTCCCTTGGTCACTAATGATGTCCTTTGGTACTCCAAACCTACAAAAAAGTAATGTCTTAACAAAGTCCACTACAACATGATTATCATCGTTCCTGGTGGCCTTATCCTCCACCCATTTACTGATATAATCAATAGCTACCAAAATATTGAAAACCCCAAATGAACTAGGAAAAGGGCTCATAAAATTGATTCCCCATACATAAAAAATCTCATAGAAAATTATGGGTTGTTTTGGAATATCATATCTCCTAGAAATGTTCTCAGTGTGTTGGCAATGAGAGCATGACTTAAAAAACACATGGGAATCATGGAATAATCTAGGAAAACATAATCCAGATTCTAAAACATTCCTAGCTATCTGTTGGGGTCCAACGTTCCCACCACAAGAAAGTGCATGACAGAAGTGCATAACAGACTCAAACTCAGGATTAAGAAAACACCTCCTAATAACATGGTCACTACACATGCACTATAAGTAGGGATCATCCCACACATAAATTCTAGACTCACTCTTTAATTTTTGGACTTGATGTTTCTTCAAATTTTTGGGGATTCTAGAGGAATCAAGGTAGTTAACTAAATTATCATACCAAGGATGTGTACCTGAGATGAAATAAAGATGATCATCAGGGAAACTGTCTCTAAGTTGTACCTGGTCTATGGTGTCATGCACTAGTGTGTGAGTAAGCCTACTCAAGTGGTCTGCCGCCAAGTTTTCTAACCCCTTCTTGTCATTTATCTCAATATAAAATTATTGAAGAAGGAGCATCCATCATATAAGTCTAGGTTTTGCGTCTGGCTTATTCTTGAAGTGCCTCAAAGATGCATGTTCTGAAAAAATAACTACTTTATATACCAATAAATATAAATGGAATTTATCTAAAGAGAATATGATAGAAATAAACTCATTTTCCATGGATTTTTAGTTTGATTGGGCTGAATATACATTCCTCGATGCATAGGAAATCACATGTGAACATCCCCTCCCCCCTCTGAGATAAGACAACTCAACCGCAATGTTGGAGGTGTCACACATAAGTTCAAAAGGAATGTCCCATTGTGGGGGTTTCATGATCAGTGGAGTGGTCAGACACTAATTCATCTCATCAAATGCTACCATGCATGAATCATCAAACACAAAATCATAATCCTTTGGAAGTAATCGTGACAAAGGAAGAGAAATCTTACTAAAATCTTTGATTATGGGCCGATGAAATCCTGAATTCCCTAGGAATGATCCAATATCACCCACACATGAAGGATATGGTAAAGATGAAATAATGTCTATCTTTGATCTATCAACCTATATCCCATGTTTTGACACTACATAACCTAAGACAATTCCATGCTCTACCGTGAAATGAATCTTTACAAAGTTCAAGACTAGATTCTTCTCAATAAAATGATTCCGCACCTTTACCAAACTACTTAGATGTTCATCAAATGAGGATCCCTACACTGTAAAATCATCCATAAATATCTCCATGTGGGACTAAATAAAATAAGAAAAAAAAACTCACCATGCTTTATGGAAGGTACCTGGGGCATTGCAAAGTCCAAATGGCAACCTCCGATAAGAAAATGTACCAAATGGGCAAGTGAATGTTGTCTTCTTATGATCCTCTAGATAAATATGAACCTAAATTTATCCAGAAAATACATGCAAGAAACAATAGTGTGTTTTCCCAGCTAGTCTCTCAAGCATTTGATCAATAAATAGGAGGGGGAAGTGGTCCTTGCAAGTAGACTGATTTAGTTTTCTATAATCAATACACACAAACCAACTATTTTGATCTCTAATCGGAACTAAATCATCTGTATCATTTTTGACAACTATAACACCACTTCTCTTAGGCACATCCTGAATAGGACTTACCCACTATGAATCTGAAATGGGAAAGATTATACCTACCTCGAGCAATTTCTCAACATCTTTTTTACGACATCCAGAAGAGTTGGATTTAGTCTCCTGTGTGGTTACCTAACGGGTTTATCCCCATCCTCCAAAATAATCCTATGCATGTAAGGCTAATACCTGATATGTCAGCCAAGGTCCACCCAATTTCCCTGATGTTCTCCCTCAAAATATTCAAAATATTTTCTTAATGTTCAAAAGAAAGATTATTGGCAATTATAACAGGTAATCTCTCGCCACTTAACAAGTATGAGTATTTTAGATTTGGTTTTAATGGCTTGACTTACAATGTTGGGGGGTGATTTATGGATGGAGAAAATGAAGAAACTAAAATATGTTCACAATTAACATCACTATTAGAATATACATCATCAAAATCATAGAATAAAGCGTCAAATCCATAAGCATTATCCACATCCATGTCATAATCAGATTAAACATGATTAAAATCAAAATATAAATCTAATTAAAAATAAAATCTAATAGATTTTTATGCATTATAAACATGTGTGGAAGTACTCTCAGCAATCAAACTACAACCAATGCACATAATCTTATTAAGCATTGGAAAATCAAAATCCATGGTGTTTTAACTTAGTGGTTCAAAATTGGAGATAAAAAAGTAGAATGGTCCTCTGAGGGGTACTTCATGGATTCCATGACATTAAATATCAAAATATCATCACAAAATTCCCAAGAAAGCATACCCACATTGAAATTTATGATAGTTTTTATAGTTTTGAGTAAAGGAATACCTAAGATAGTGGGAGCATGAGAACTTACCCGATCATCCTCCATTTTAAGAATGTAGAAATCTGCTGGAAAGATCATGTCTCCTACCCCCAACATGTACATCCTCAAGGACTCCCGCTGGATATGTTATAGCTATATTCTCTAATTTCCCCACTAATCTTGTTGGCTTCAACTCACCAACTTGTAAATAAGAGAATATAGGGTGAGGAATCACATTTATTAAAGCTCCCAAATTAAAAAAAAGCATCATAAAAGTTCAAATCCCATATAGTTTAAGTGATAGTGAATGTCCCGGGATCCTTACACTTTGTTGGAATTGATTTAGTTAGAGTAATGAGTACTAACACATTCCATCCAAGATTGAGCCACTCATTTCCATAGATCCATCTCCTATTGGTACAATGTTTTTTAAAAATTTGGCATACCATGGAATTTTGTTAATGGATTCAACTAAATGGATCTTGATCTCCACACACTTGAATGTGTACAAAACCTATTTTTGCATCATCGTTGTAGCCATATTCTTGGATTGTACAACCCTATTTGTAAATGGAAGGGGTTTAGGAGGAACTTCATCAATATTTTTCTTAACTTTATCATTCTATTTGGGTTTATCATCAGCTGGTTTTGAATGGGCCTTCTGCAGAGTTGAGGTGAATCCCAGTGGAATTGTGGGAGCAGAAGTATCATTCATTTCCTTCCCACTTCTCAATGCGATGAAATTGAAATTTCCCTTTGGATTTGGAGGAGGTTGGTAAGGTATATTTATGTAATTCTTACTTACAGGTTCATGGAGGGAAGTGGCAATCTGGGTCATTTGAGTCTTTAACTCCCTTAGCTCCGATCCTTGACTCTTCAACTCATTCTGTTGATTAAGAAAAATTTGTTTCAAAAGATCATCAGTATTAGAATCTACCTTTTATTGAGAAACCCATTTATGTTGGCTAGATGATGCTTGAGATTCAAATCACCTTTGGGGTTATTGGACACTAGGTTGGTAAGGTGGAGGCTGTTGGAAGTTTTGTTGAAAAGGGGGCCTTTGTTCTTGTCCAGAGACATACCTCATATCCAATTGATCCTTCCTCCCTTTTTTGTATGATGGTGAAAAGTAATCAAACTTATTTTTTGGATATTATTGTTGTTGCTACTGATATGGTCTCCCTGGGAATTCTGCTTCCCAATCCTCCATCTCCTGTAGTTGTGGGAAACAGTTAGCTGGGTGACTTATCTCAGTGCAAATGCCAGAAGGCCATGAAGGAGTGGGTTGGGATGTCTTTGGTGCCAAAGAAATATTCCTCATAATAGTTTTTAAATCTTCCAACATGGTATCGATCAAATTAATTTCAATAGAATAAGGACTTACCTGATGTACTCCTTGAACATGTGGTGAACCTCGATTTCCAAATTGTTGGCAGTTCTATGCCATCATGTCGATCAACACATGCGTAGTTTCTGGTGTATTTTCTTCTACTTCTCCTATAGCCTCGAAATCCACCATGCTCCTCTCCAATGGTGTGAGTCCTTCATAGAGGTATTAAATGTGGCGTTTCTCACTGATTTTGTGATCTGGGTAGCTTGCACACAACATATTGAATCGCTCCCAGTGCTCATACATTGACTCCCCTTGTTCTTGCTTGATCCATGATATCCACTTATGAATAAAAGTGGTCCTTGATGCAGGAAAAAATCTTTCCAAGAAAAAACATTTCAATCATTCCAACAAGTTACATCTTTAGGTTGTAAATAATAAATCTTGTCCTTTGTAGCTTCATCATGTGAGAATGGGAATGCTCTTAGTTTGATTTGATCTTCAGAAATATTTCATGGTTTATAGGTTGAGAAAACCAAATTAAATTCATTCAATTGTTTGTTTGGATCCTCACCAGATAATCCTTGAAATTTTTTAAGAATGTGAATTAATCCAGATTTCAGCTCAAGGTCTGATTCGAGATTTGGGAATGCAATGCAATTTGGTTGATAATTAATATCGGTTCATCCAATTCTCAAATGGTTCAATTATGTTAATTTCGATTATTTTCAGCAATTGGTTCTTGTTTTAATTTTTACATAGAAGTCTTTCCAATTTCCATATTCTTGGAGTGGAGGAATTCTCCCACTGGTTGATTGTTGAAACATCCCATAAACTGAGAATGTCTGATCGATCTTGAAGGCTACGTTCAATCTCAGGGTCAAGATATAAGAGATATTTAGGATTTATTCATGTAATAAATAAATTAATGATAAAAAATAAATGAAGAAAAGTTGACCATAATAAAATGAAAAGATTTTTGTGTTGATCTGATAAAAATAAATGAAGAGAGTAAGAGAAGAGAAAAAACATGAGAAATGGTAAAGAAGAAATAAAGAGGAGAAGAAAATATTTAAATGAAAAATAAAATAATTACCTCTAATAGGTTGAATAAAATACTTCCCTCCCTGAAAATGATTCCAATTAGAAGAGCGTTTTCTTGGGTTACCTCAAATGATTAATGGGTTTTGGGGTACTTAGGTGCAGCAAACAGGCTGCCCAAGGTCGTCTCTCAAAGAGGAAGTAATTGAAATATCTTATTTATGGTATTAAGAAAATAACATAAAAGAGAAGAAAACACACTACATAAAAAGTATGGGGAATTTTTTTTACCAATTATAATCCTTGAAGAATTTTTTTAGAAGAAGATTTTATTTTTTTTGTTTTTATTTTTGAAATGAAGTTTGATTAATAAGGCACAATCAGAAGATGAATTTTTAGAAAATATTTCTAAAATACATAATTAATCTAACTATACCTATTAATTTAATTATTAATTATTATTATTTAAATTAATTACCATTTAATTATTATCCCCTAATTTTTTAACCCTCGAACCCTACGAGAGTTAACTTAACCACAAAGATGGCATTACTTAAACCCTAGGCTTGCTTCGGAACACACAATCGCAGCACCCTGCTTTGATTGATGTTGTAAGGTTAGATTATGGTAAGTTGTTAATTAGATCACATATCCATTCTGTAGATGATTATTAATTGAGTTTATAGATTATATTTGATATCTACAATCTTATCTTGTGTGGTCTTATATTACCGATTAAGATCACGTTCTCACAATTCACATAATACTCAACCTCTCTTGTTTTTGTGTTAGTTGTTAAATTGATTTCTTAGTTTATTATAATTTAAAAACTCAATTAATTGAAAATATTGAAAATATTAAATTATCTCAATGATTCAAAATAATTAAATGAATAGGGTAGAAGATATATCGATCACTAAGAAAACTACTCTTCCATGAGCAGTTTGGTCATCATGTAGACGTTTTCCATGAGAAAATGATTGAAAGGGTAGAACACAATATCATCTCCAATATTGAATTCCAACCAAAATAAGAAGATAATAATATGAAAAAGAAAAATCACAGAAGAAGAATTGAAGAAAAATTCAAGATACAAGCATGCAAGCAAAGAAATACAAAGGGGAGGTGGGAGAGGAGTGCCTTTTTTGAAGAGATGTTTGCACAGGGCCTTACATTATAAAAGTGTTTTAAGGGGATACCAAGAGACACAATTTTGGAAAACCTTTCCCAATTCCTAGACCAACCATTCAAAATAGCAAAAAACCCAATTTATAGAGTAGTGGGGAGGATAGGTTCAAAGTGGGTTCAAGTGTGAATGGGGTATCTCGGCCAAATATTTTAACCAATTGCACCACCTATTTTATCTCGAAAATCCGAGAACCAGCTGTTATTCCTGAGGAACTATTTTTGAAAAATTGGGTTGGTGAGTTCCTTGCAAAATTGGGGCTCAATCCAAGTAAGTATGTTGAAGTTATGGCCCAAATACAAAACCCATGTCCAATCTGTAGAATCCATCCCAACTTTGAATTCTTGGCCAATTTTCACCAAATAAATGCATGACTAATCTCTAATGTCCTAAATTAAAGTTGTAGAAACATAATTCAGGATCACATTTACAAAATACTAAGTTTAAATAATTAAAATAAAATTTTTTATGTTAAAAATACTACAGTGAATATTTAGAGGGTAGAACTAGAATTTTAATCAAATTTCCAAATGAATGATCTAATCCCAATTATTCTATAAATGAACACAGTTACCAAAATTTGAGGAAATTATATCATTAATTATCAATAAAATATTGAATAAAATTGTGTTTTATGAACTCCCCGACACTTACCATTTTGCACTGTCGGGCAAAACCTCATATCATGTATTCGGAAATATGGTGACAAGTAAACATAAATATCAAATCAAAACAAATTTTAAAACACATATCATTGAGATACAACAATTCCACTCCAAGAAAGAAATATATCATTACTCATAAAAAACAATTACTTCATGTTCTTTATTTATAACATTCAATATATTTCCACTTCATTTATCCTCCCATGCACACAAAACAATTACCTCACTTGAATATTTTATTATCACAAAAATGTAAATTTTTCAGCAATGTCTTTCTCCTCCAAACTAATGAATTTTATCAATAAATTGGAAGGGGAAATGGTGCTTAGGAATAGATTGTTATAGTTTCCTATAATCAATACACACAAGCCAACATTTTTAACCCTCATCTAAACTAACTCATCTTTCTCATTTTTAACAACTATAAAGCACTTTTCTTAGGCAAAACATGAATATGACTTACCCACTGAGAATATGAAATGGAAAAGATTATACCTACATTGAGAAATTTCTAAAATTAATTTTTTATGACTTTCAGAAGAGTTGGATTCAGTCTCCGTTGTGGCTGCCTAACCGGTTTATCCCCATCTTTTAAAGGAATCCCATGCATGCAAATGGAGGGGCTAATACCTGATATGTTTTCCAAGGCCCACCCAATTTCCTGGATGTTACCCCTAAAAATATTCAAAAGATTTTCTTCATGTTCAAAAGGATGATTATAGGAATTATAATCAGTAATCTCTTGCCACATAACAATTATGAGTATTTTATATTTGGTGGTAATGACTTGAGTTCTAATTAAGAGGTGATTTATGGATGGATAAATTGAAGGAACTAAACTTTGCGCACAATAAACATCATTATCAGAATATATATCATCACAGTCAGAGAATAAAGCATCACATCCATCAACATACTCCCCAACCTTGTCATAATCAGATTGAACATGATAAAAATCAAAATATAAATCCATTTCAAAATAAAATATAAGAGAGTTTTGTGCATTATAAAGAGGTGTGTAAGTACTCTTAGACATCATACTAGAACTAATGTTCATAATCTCCCGAATAATAGGAAAATCAAAATCCATGGGGTTTTTACTTGGTGGTTCAAAATGGGAGATAAAAAAAGAAGAATGGTCTTCTGAGGGGTACTTCATGGGTTCCATGACATTTAATATCACAACTTCATCTCCAAACTCCATGGAAAGTGTACCCTCATTGACATTTGTAAGAGTTTTTGAAGTATTGAGTATGGGTGTACCTCGTATTAGGGGAGCATGAGAATTTACATGATCGTACAACATGTTAATCACATAGAAATATGCTAGGATGATCGTGTCTCTTACCGGGACAAGTACATCCTCAAGGAATCTCGCTGGATATACTGTAGCTCTATTTTCCAATTGCACCACTACTCTTGTCAGATTCTGCTCACCAACCTATAAATAATAGAATACAGAGTGAGGCGTCACATTTATGGAAGCTCCCAAATCACAAATAGCATCATAAAAGTGTAACTCCCCTATGGTTCATGGGATGGTGAATTTCCCGTGTTCCTTGGACTTTTTTGGATTTTATTGAGTTGGTGTAATGAGTTCTGACACATTCCTTCCAAGATTGATCCTCTCATTTACCTTGAGCTCTCTTCGATTGGTACAATTTTCTTTTAAAAATTTTGTATACCTTTGGATTTATTTAATGGATTCAAGTAAACAGATGATGATATCCACATTCATGAATGTGTCCAAAACCTCCTTTTGTATCGCCTCTTCAGCCACATTCATGTTTTGTACAACCATGTTTGTAAATTGAAGGGGTTTAGGATGAACATCATCAAAAAATTTCTCACCTTTATCTGTCTTCTTAGGTTTCTCATCAGTTGGTTTTGAATGGGGCTTCTCCTGAGTTGAGGTGAATCTGGGTGGAATGGTGGGTGTGGAAGAATCATTCATTTTATTCCCACTTCTCAATGTGATTACATTGAAATTCCCCTTTGGATTTGGAGTAGGATAAGAAGGTATATTTTGAGAAATATTACTTACAAGTTCATGGAGGGCGGTGGAAATCTGGCTCATTTGAGTTTTCAACTCCCTCATCTTTGAACCTTGATTGTTCAGCTCATTATGTTGATTAAGAAAAATTTGTTTCAAAATATCATCAATATTTGAATATAAAATTGACTAATAAAACCCTTTTGTTGGATTGAAGATTCTTTAGCTTCAAATCACATTTGGGGTTGTTGGAAACCCTATTAGTAAAGTGGAGGCTTCTAGATGTTTTATTGAAAAGGAGTCCTTTGCTGTTGTCCAGAGCTATACATCATGTCTAAATGATCCTTCAACACTTAGTTTTATGCTGGTGTAGAGGAATTAGACTTATTTTGGGGATATGTATGTTTTTTCTGCTAATATGGTCTCCCTAGGAATACTGTTGTGAAATCCTCCGCCTCTTGTAGTTGCGGGAAATATTCAGTTGGGTGACTTATCTCAATGTAAATTCCACAAGTCCTTGAAGGAGTGGGTTGGGATGTCTTTTGATCAAAATTAATCTACCTCACCATAGTTGTCAATTCTTCCAACTTGGTATCTATCAAATGTATTTCAAGAGAATAAGGACTTACCTAATGTACTCGTCAAACATGTGGTGTACCTCGATCGCCAAATTATTGAGAGTTTTGTGCCATCTTGTTGATCAATGCATGTGCAGATACTGGTTACTTGTCTACCAAAGATCCCCTATCCGTGACATCCACCATTCTCTTCTCCATAGGCATGAGTCCTTCATAGATGTATTGGATGAGGTGTTGCTCACTGATTTGGTGATGAGGGAACTTTGCACACAACTTCTGGAATTTCTCCTATTTCTCAAACATTGAATCCCCTTGGGCTTGCTGGATCCCCGATATCTCCTTACGAATGGAAGTGGTCCTTGATAATGGAAGAAATCTTTGCATGAAAAGGCATTTCAAATCGATCCAATAAGTTACATCTTCATGTTGTAAATAATAAATCTAATCTATTGCATCTCCATCAAGTGAGAATGGGAATGCTCTTAGTTTGATTTGATGTTTAGAAAAATTTCTTGGTTTTAAGGTTGAGAAAACCACACAAAATTCATTCATATGTTTATTTGGATCCTCACCAGATAATTCGTGAAATTTTGGAAGAAGATGAATTAATCTAGATTTCAGTTCAATGTCTCATTCGAGATTTCGTTATGCAATACAATTTGGTTGAAAATTAATATCGGGTGTAACCAATTCCTGAATTTCTCTATTAAGTTCATTGTTATTGTTTTAATTAATTGGTTATTGTTTTTTTTGTACTTAGAAGTTTTTAAAATTTCAATATTCTTGGAGTGGTGGAAATATCCAACTGTTTGAATGTTGAAGCATCAAATAGAATGAGAATGTTTGATTCAAGATTGAAGGCTAAATTCAATCTAAGGGTCAATATCTAAGAGATATTTGTGATTAGTTCCTGTCATAAATTAATGAATGATAAAAATTAAATAAATAAATTTTTACCATAGTACGAAGAAAAGAAGTTTGAATTGGTCTGATAAAAATAGTATAAGAGAGTAAGAGAAGAGAAAAAAAACATGAGAAAGGTGAAAAAGAAAGAAAGATGAGAAAAAAGAATTAAATGAAAAATAAAATAAATACCTCTAATTGGATGAAAAAATTACATTCCTCCATGGAAATAATTCCAATTTTAAGAGCGTTGTTGTGGGAGACCTCAAACGATTAATGATTTTGGGGTACTTAGGTGTAGTAGAGTGGCTGACCATTGTCGTCTCTCAAAGAGGCGGTAATTAAAACAACATATTAATGGTATTATAAAAATAACATAAAAGAGAAGGTAAAAAACTACATAAAACAAATGGGGGATTTTTTTTTCAAATTATAAACCTTGATAAAGTTTTATAGAAGAATATTTTATTTTTTTTGTTTTTATTTTTTAAATGATGTTTGATTAATAAGATACAATGAGAAGATACTTTTTTTAGTAAATATTTTTAAAAGACATAATCAATTGAACTATAAATCATCATTTACTTATTAATCATTATCATATAAATTAATAACCACTTAATTATGATCCCCTAATTTGTTAACCCTCCAACCCTACGAGAGTTAACTTAACTATAAAGATGAAATTACTAAAACTCTAGGCTAGCTTCGAAACACACGACCACATCACCCTGCTTTGATTGATGTTATAAGGATAGATTATGGTCAGTGGATAATTATATAACATATCCAATCTGGATAAAAGGATTTATTTAGTTTAGGGATTATATTTTAACTCTACAAACATATCCCATGTGGTCTTGTATTACCGATTAAGATTGTGCTCTCACAATTCACACAATACTCGACCTCACTTGTTTTTCTAATAATTCTTCAATTTCTTTCTTAATTTCATATAACATAAAAAATCAATTCATGGATCATAATGATTTAATTACAGTAGCCCAATGATTCAAAATAATTAAATTAATATGGTATAAGATGGATTGATCACTATGAAAACCACTCTTCTATGGGTAGTGTGGTCATTGTGGAAATGCTTTTCATGAGAAAAGGATTGAAAAGGTATAACCCAATTTAGTCTCTAATCTTGAATTTCAGCCCAAAGATGAAGATAAGAAGATGAAAAGGAAAAACATAGAAGATTAATTGAAGAAAAATTCAAGATACAACAATGAAATCAAAGAAATACGATGAGGAGGTGGGAGAGGAGAGACTTTTTAGAAGAGATGTTTGCACAAGGACATACTTCTTCCAAGAGTTGTGAGGGGATCCCAAGAGACACCCTTTCGGAAAAACATCCCAATTCCTAGACCAACCATTTAAAAGAGTGAAAAAAATAATTTATAGAGTAGTGGGGAGGCTAGGATCAAAGTGGTTTCAAGTGTGAATACAGAATCTTGGGAAAATATTTTAATCCAACATGAACTGCCCATTTGACCTCCAAAAATATTGACCATTTTATTATTCTACAATATTTATTTGTGAAACTTTAGGATTTATATATTATCTCAATGTTGGGATCAATTCATGCATGGATTTAGAAGTTATGGCCCAAATACAGAACTCATGTCCAATCTGGCGAGTCCAGCCCAACTTTGAATTCATGTCCCATTTCACCAAACAAATGGATGATTTAGCTCCAATGTCCTAAATGAATGTCGTAGAAATTTAATTTAGGAACACATTTAAAAAATATTAAGTTCAAATAATTCAACAATAATTATTTATGTTCTAAATACTACAATGAATTTTTAAAGGGTAAAACTGCAATTTTCATCAAATTTTCAAATGAATGATCTAATCCCAAATATTCCATAAATGAATATAGTTACCACAATGTGATGAAATTATACCATTTATTATCAATAAAATATTCAATAAAAGTGTGTTTTATCAACTCCACATGACTTACCCTTTTTCACTACCGGGAAAAACCTCATATCATGTATTCTGCAAAATTTGAAATGTAAACATCAATATCAAATCAAAAAGAATTTTAAAACACATATCATTGAGATCCAAAAATTCCACAACAATAAACACAAGATATCATTCCTCATAAAAAACAATTATTTCAATTTTTCTATTTATATCATTCCATATAATTTCACTTCACTTATCCTCCCATGCACAAAAAATACTTACCTCACTCAAATTTTCTCTTATCACGCAATGGTAATTTTTCAGCAATGTCTTTCTCATCCAAACTCATTCATTTGATCAATAAATGGAGGGGGAAATAGTACTTGAGAGTATACTATTTTAGTTTCCTATAATCAATAAACACATGCCAACTATTTTGAACCCTAATCGAAACTAAATGTGTTCTTGACATAATTTTCTACAACTTTCATTTAGGAAATTGGAGCTAAATCATGTATTTGTTTGGTAAAAATAGTCCATGAATTCAAAGTTGGGATGGACTCGCCCGATTGGACATGGGTTCTGTATTTGGGAAATAACTTCTAACCCCATGTATTAATTGAGCCAAAATTTTAAGAGGATCTCTCCAACCAAATTTTTCACATATCAATCTTCTGGGAGTGTAGCTGGTTCACGAGTTTTAGGGGTCAAATGGGCGGTGCAAGTTGGCTTAAAATATTTGGCTGAGACTCCCCATTCACACATAAAACCACTTTGAACCTATCCTCCAAACTACTCTGTAAATTGGTGTTATAACTCTTTGGAATGGTTGGTCGAGGAATTGGGAAGTTTTGGAAGAATGATTGTCTCTTGGGATCCCCTCACAACTCCTGGAAGAAGTAAGACCTCGTGCAAACATCTCTTCCAAAAAGGCTATCCTCTCCCACCTCCTCTTTGTATTTCTTTGCTTTTATGATTGTATCTTGAATTTTTATTTAATTAATATTCTATGTTATTTTCTTTTTCATCTTTTTATCTTCCTATTTGGTCTGGAATTCAAGAGTGGATATGAGATTGAGTTCTACCCTTTCAATCCTTTGCTCATGCAAAACATCTCAAAAAATGACCGCACCACCCATGGAAGAGTAGTTTTCTTATTGATCTATCAGTATTCTACCCTATTTATTTAATTATTTTGAATCCTTGAGCTATTGTAATTACTTTAATATGATCCATGAATTGAGTTTTTAAATTATAAGAAACTAATCAGGAAATTTAACAATTAACAGAAAAACACGCGTGGTTGAGTATTGTGTGAATTGTGAGAGCGTGATCTTAATCTGTAATACAAGACCACATGGATAAGTTTGTAGAGTTAAAATATAATCCCTAAACTCAATTAATCCTCATATCTAGAATGGATATGTTCTCTAATTAACCACTGACCATAATCTACCCTTAGAACAATAATCAATGTAGGGGGTTGTGATTGTGTGTTCCGAAGCTAGCCTAGGGTTTAAGTAATTTCGTCATTGTGATCATGATAACTCTCGTAGTGTTCATGGGTTAGCAAATTAAGGGATCAAAATTATGTTTTCATTAATTTAAATGATAATTATTAATAATTAAATGTATATGTATAGTTATATCGATTACATCTTTTAGAAATAGTTTCTAAAAAAGTATCTTCTCGTTGGGTCTTATTAATAAAACTTCATTTAAAAAACAAAAAAAAATCTTATTCCAGAAAACTTCATCAAGGTTTATAATTGGTAAAAAAATCCCCCATCCTTTTTATGTATTGTGTTTTATTATATTTTATATTATTTTTATAATACCATTAATAAGTTGTTTCAATTACTGCCTCTTTAAGAGACATCCTTTGTCAGCCACTCGACCGCACCTAAGTACCCCAAAACCATTAATCATTTTTGGGTGTGCATGATAGAGCTCCTCAAAGTGGCACCATTTCCTAGGAGGTAAGTAATTTATTCAACCAATTATAGGTATTTTTTTTATTTTTCATTTAATTATTTTCTTATACTATTTCTTTCTTCTTTCCATTTCTCATTTTTTTCTCTTCTCATTCACTCTTATTTTATTTTTATCGAACCAACTCAAACTTATTTTATTTTTATTATGGTCTGCTTTTCATAATTTATTTTTTATATTTCATTGATTTATGAAACGAACTAATCATGAAGATCTCTTATATCTGGACCCTGAGGTTGAACGTAGCCTTCGGGCTCGAATCAAACATTCTCAATCTATGGGAAGATTCAACATTCAAACAGATAGAGAATTCCTCCACACCAAGAATATTGAAATTTGAAACACTTATAAGTACAACTTAAAACAAGAACAAATGGCATAAAATAATGTAAATGAACTTAATAAAACCATTCTATAATTGGCTGCTCCTGATATTAATTATCACCCAAATTGATTTACATACCCAAATCTTGAATCAAAATTTTAACTGAAATCTAGATTAATTCACCTTCTTCCAAAATTTCATGGATTATCTGGTGAGGATCCAAATAAACATTTGAAATAATTTAATGTGGTTTTTTTGACCTTAAAACGAAGAAATGTTTCTGGAGATCAAATCAAACTACGAGCATTCTCATTCTCACTTGATGGAGCTACAAAAGATTGGATGTGTTATTTAAAACCTGAAAATGTAATTTGGTGGAATGATTTGAAAACTCATTTCATTCAATTATTTTTTCCAGAATCATAGACAATTCCATTCGTAAAGAGATATCAGGGATCAAGAAAGCACAAGGGGAGTCAATTTATGAGTACTGGGAGCGATTCAAGATGTTGTGTGTGAGATTACCACATCACCAAATCAGTGAGAAAATCATATTCCAATACTTATTTGAAGGACTCACACCTATGGAGAGGCGAATGTTAGATTTCGCGGCTAGAGAAGCATTGGTAGACAAGACACCAGTATCTTCATGTGTGTTGATCAACAACATGACACAAAACACTCAACAATTTGGCGATCGAGGTACACCTCATGTTCGATGGGTACATTAAGCAAGTCCTTCATATCTGGAAAGTCATTTTATTGGTACCAAGTTAGAAGAATTGACAACTCTGGTGAGGTAGATTTCGATGGCTCAAAATACATCCCAACCCACGCATTCAAGGCCTTGTGGCATTTTCACTGAAACAAGTCACTCAACTGACTATTGCCAGTAACTACAAGAGACAGAGGATTGCACTGCGGTATTCCCAGGGAGACCATATCTGCAGCAACAACAGACATATAACAAAAAGAATTTTTCTTCCTTTGCACTAGCATAAAACCAAGGTGGAAGGATCAATTGGACATGAGGTATGGATCTGGGCAACAACAAATTCCCCCTTTTCAACAAAACTTCAATGAGCCTCCACCATACCAATAGGGTTTCCAACAACCCCAAAGGAGATTTGAAGCTCAAGAATTGTCAAGACAAAAATAAGGGGTTTATCAATCCCAGGTATATTTTAATACTGATTATATTTTGAAACAAATTGTTTTTAATCAACAGAATGTGATGAAGAGTCAAGGTTCGGAGTTGAGGGAGTTGGAGACTCAAATGGGCCAGATTGCCACTTCCCTTCAAGAACATGTAAGTAAGAATTACAGAAATCTACCTTCTCAACCTAGTGAAAATAAAAAGGGAAATTTTAGTGCCATAAAATTGAGAAGTGAGAAGCAAATGAATGATACTTCTGCACCCACCATTCCATCGGCATTCACTATTCAAATCTACCCTTACACCGTTGTTTTAAACTGGGTTTGTAATGAATAATAAAAATGTAGTAATAAATTAAACTTTAAGTTTGAATCAATGAATTAATGTGTATCACTATTTAATAGGGAAATTTTACTTTTTTCGGTGTTTACATTATAGAGGGAGGTGATTTGGATAGCTTGTGATGGAATTCAAGCAAAATGGGCCAAACTACGTGAGATCCCAAGCATACATGTGGACAATTATTTGTATTGTAGATAATCCATTTATAAAATTTGGATAAAAATGGGTGAATTAGTGAAAAAAATGTGGGATAAGTTTCTATAGATGATAATGAAGCCCAATTCATCCATTTAGAGGCCCTAAATAGGCCCACAATATAAATAAATTCTAGGCGGGCCAGATTGGACAACCGTTCTGTATTTGGGCCATACCTCAGGCCTCAGAGAACCAATTAGGCTGTTTCCAACTCCTGTGGACAGATAACTCGAAGGAAAATATCTCAATCTAATTTAATGGAATTTTCACAAGTTTTGGTAAGTCCAATACCTGGATAAAGATGGTGTAAAAAATATTCCTTGAATAGTCTCCTAGCCCTTTAGATACTTGACCACTTTATGTGGAAATATGGATGTAAATTGCCCATAAAATCACACATCCCCCTCATTATCGGTGTTTCATGACCAGGGGTGAAGGAAATTTGAATTGGAGAGCACTATACACCCATTTTATTTCTCTTCTCCATCATGTACTTCTAAACCTCTTAGTGATCAATTTGGGGAGTTTCCATTGTTGTAATCCTGAGCTATACAATTCTAATCTTCAGAAGGTAATTGATATCCAGGTTTGTTATAAATTGTTCTTTATTTATACCTTATAAATTTGGGTTTTTTCGTATGATCAAATACAAATAAAAGGAAAAAGAATCCACATGATTCCATTCATAACCCAGATCTTGTGATGATTTGAGTGTGGTTTCCTCTTTTATCACCCCTCCCTTTCATGAGTGATCAAATGGATTTCACAGGTTGATAAATTAATGGAGCATGAACCTATGAATATACATGTTCTTTTCTTGTGGAATAGTTTTATAATTGACAAAAATCTGGTCATCTCATCATGTTTTTGATGTGATTCCATGATTGAGTTTCGTTTTTACATCGATTCATGTTTATTGATTTTAAGTGGTTGCCGATAATCAATGTCACTAATCAGTCAAATCCTAGGTGGTAATCTAGTAAGAACTCACATACCATTATTGGGTTTGGTATGTATAAAATCATGTAATGAATTATCCTTCTCTTTCCCTTGAGATCAATGACAGATTGAACATCAAGAGACACTTACCCGTGTCGATTGTGATTTCTCCAACCGGTTTCTTTCAATAGTAATATACTTTCAATTTATATTATTAAATAAAGAAAACCCAAGTTTTATAAAACCCCATTACCCTTTTAGTTTATTAATCATAACCTCATTTGGTAATTAATTATCTAAGGCTCTATCAAGAGATGAACTAGGGTTGCTGCTATACTGCAGAAATTTTAGTTAAAAATAAACATCTAATTTGACACACTTGACAACGCGATAAAATTTTGGCACCATTTTTGGGGATCCAAGATCATTGTTTTATTTATATAATTTTATTTATTTATTTTACTTCTTAATTATTACTCCTTTCAACACCACACCCCCATTCAATTATTTTTGGTTTGATTTGTTTTTTGTTTCTATTTTTGTTGGTTTTTTGGGTTCTTCCCCTCTCTTTTTCTTCTTATTCTCCATCTCTATCTATAATTTTTTTGTATAACATTCTCTATTAGTTCACCATTTCATTTATCAAGTATTTTTATTTCATTTAACATCCATATAAAAATTATGAAAATAAAAAAACCACAAAAAATGAATCAATCAAACTGGACATCATTGTTTCATGAAAAACTCTAGTAAAGAAACACTACTTGAATTAGACCCTGAAATTGATAAATCAATCCTTTAACCAATCAAGGAATCTAGAGAATGTCAATCAAGTAACACTAATAAACCCCTTTTGGATCCTGAAGTGGCCATAAATGAATCAAAAATTGAACCCAATCAAACCCAAGAAAACATGGCAGCAAATAATCAAACCTTAAAAGAACTGACCACCCCGTATGTGGATTACCAACCTGCATACATCCAATATACTGAGGAAGCATCCAAATTTGAGCTGATATCAGGACTCATCCCCCTTATTCTTAAATTTCATGGTCTTCCCGGTGAGGACCCTCATAAAAACCTTAAAGTGTTTCACATAGTGTGCTACACCATGAAACCCCAAAATGTGTCTAAGGACTTAATTAAGTTTAGGGACTTCCCTTTCTCCCTTGCTGGTGTAGGAAAATATTGGATATACAATTTGCCTACCACGATTGGGGGATGGAATGACCTTAAAAGACTATTTTTAGAGAATTTCTTCCCTGGCTCCTGTACTGCATCAATTAGGAATGAAATCAATGGAATTAGGCAATCACAAGGAGAGAGCCTTCATGAATACTGGGAGAGATTCAAAAGACTTTGATCAAGCTTCCCCCTCCACCAGATTAGTGAACAACTATTAATCCAATACTTCTTTTAGAGACTTATTCCCATAGATCGTGGAATGATTGATGCTGAAGCCGGTGGTTCCCTAGTTGATAAAACTCCTTCCTCGGCTCGTGACTTAATATCTAATATGGATCAAAATGCACAACGATTTGGTACACGAGATATTGCACCAACCTAAGGAGTCCATGAGGCAATTCATTAATCTCTATAACAAAAGGTATATAACAAGCTTGATGAGATTCATACCCTTCAAAGGAAATTATCTCAATCACAAGTTAACTCACAATTTCTTCTTGTTCCATTACATTTTAGTATTTGTTCTGAAAATACTCATTTTTCGGACCAGTGCCCACAACATCAAGATTCACCTGAGTCTTATGCATCAGTCTTCCAACAGCTTCCATTCCAACAAGAACCTACCTTGAATTAGGAGCAATTTCTTCAAAATTCAAACCATGGGTGGAAAGCATGACCCCAGTACCGACAAGGTGGAAACTCAAGCTACCCAAGCAGAATTCGATTCAAAAAGGCCACGTTATGAAACATTCTTATCCTCTAATTTCTAAAAACAATCATCCTCCTCCTCCCAAATCTGAACCAAGCCTCAAGGATATGGTGAAGAAAATGACATTCCCAAACCTCTAGTTCCAACAAACCACACAATCATCTATTCAAGACCTACAAAATCAAGTGGGACCATTAGAAAACACAATCTATGATCTTAAGATGCAAGGTTCTGGACAACTACCATCCCAACCCATTGCTAATCCGAAGGACAAAAAGAAGCGTATATGTAGTTACACTTCATAGTGGTAAAGAAGTTTCTCATTATACTGATACTACGCCATAGGTATGTCCCTCTCTTGAAAACTACCTTCTCCAAACATCAAGTGTTTAATGAAAATAAAAACAGGAAAAATGAGTAACCGAATTATCATTATGGATTCCCATGAACAATCCCTTCCTCTTCCTTTCCCTAAAAAACTCAATAAATCTAAGAAAGTTTTTGATAATGATATTGGAAATGAAATAATGGATACATTCAAAAAAGGTCAATTTAATATTCAATTGTTGGATGTAGTTAATAAAACTCCTTGTTATGCCAAATTTCTTAAAAAACTCTTCCCCCATAGACAAAGGATAAAGGGGAATGAAAGATTAAACCTAGGATGAAATGTTTCAACATTGATTCAACCAGAAATTCTTACTACGTTCAAGGATATGGGAACATTCATGATACCATGTACCATAAGGGAGACCTTTTTTGAGGTTATTCCGGTTTTAGGTGATTCCATTAATGTAATGCCTCACTCTGTGTATAATTATCTGTAGGTTAGAGAAAATAAACCAATAAGAATTATCATGCAACTTTCCAACTGGAGTACTACACATCCAACAAGTGTGATTTAGTATTCCCTTGTAAGTGTGAAGAATCTCATCTTCCCCACTGATTTCTACACTATTGAGATGGAAGATATCAAAACCATGAACATTCATCTCTTATACTTGGGAGGCCATTCCTTAAAATAGAAAGGAAGATCATCAATGTCCACAATGGTATGTTGTCCGTGATGTTTGTTGGATAAATGGTAATTTTCAACATCCATGAGGCTATGAAATACCCCATTGAAGATCACTCCATTCTTCCTGTCTATTCGATGGAAGTGCCCTCAAACAATGCACACACACACACTTCTCTCCTTAACCAATACTCGGATTCATTTTACTCTTATTCACCCATATATGATTTGAGTTTTGATTCATGTTTTGAGTATTGTGTGGGTTATGAAAAGTGAAAATTGTGTGATTTAATTGATGATTATGTTCATTTTGAGGTACCCATGATCGTCGATGATTCTGCTAATCTCATTTCAATAGATTCTCTATCCTTATAGAATGAACATGAGCAGATAGACAGTATCATGGATCTCACTCCCCCAAAATTCCCTCCCTCAGTCCTAAAACCCCCGATGTTGGAATTAAAACCACTTCCATAAAATTTAATATATTCCTATCTTAAGGGTATTGACCAATTGCTCGTCATTATTTCCAATAACCTCTCTCAATAATAGAAATAAAAACTACTCAACCTTTTGAGAGAGTGTAAAAAAGGAAATAGGATGGACATTGGCAGATATTCCTAGTATTAGCCCATCTATTTGTATGCACCGTATAATTTTTTATGATGAGGCTAAGAATGTGAGATAGTCTCAACTCTGGTTGAATCTCACTCTTCATTAAGTGGTAAATTTGGAAGTCAACAAATTACTTGATGTGGGGATCATTTATCCATTATCTGATAGTAAATATGTTAGACCAGTCCAAATTGTTCCTAAAGAAATAGGAATTATAGTTGTGTAAAATGAAAGGAATGAATTGGTTCCAACACATGTGTGATATAGTGGGTGAGTTTGTATTGACTACCCTCAACTGAATCAAGCCACGTGGAAGGACCACTTTTTTCTACCTTTCATTGACCAAATGTTAGAATGATGGGCTGGTAAGTCCCATTATTTTATCCTTGAGGGATATTTGGGTTATTTCCAAATCCATATATCCCTTTAGGGTCAAGAAAAGACAACATTTACCTATCCATTTGGCACATTTGCATCCATAAGGATGCCTTTCGGTCTATGTAATGCTCCTGGTACCTTTCAGCGATGTATGTTGAGTATTTTTTCTGAGTACCTTGATATGTGTATGGAAGTTTTTATTGATGATTTAACAGTTTATGGAACATCCTTTGATGAATATTTGTCTCACCTAGGTTCTATCCTCTGTTGTTGCACAGAAAAAGATCTTGTATTAAATTACGAGAAATGTCATTTCATGGTTGAACGTGGGATAGATCTTGGGAATGTGATTTCAAAAGAGGTAATTCATGTGGATAAATCAAAAATTGAATTAATTTCAACCCTTCCATATCCAAAATGTGTTCATGAGGTGTGATCATTCATGGTTCATGCTTGTTTTTACCATCGATTCATTAAAGACATCAGTAAGATTTCACTTCCCTAGTACTAGTTATTACAAAATGATTCTGAGTTTGTGTTTGATAAAAAATATAAGGATGCCTTAAATTCACTAAATAGGAGTCCCACATCACCACCCATCATCCAACCACCATGTTGGGATCTCCCCTTTGAGCTTATGCATGATGCCTCTAACTTTGCAGTTGGGGATGTTTTACCACAAAGGGTTGAGAAGGCTCCTCATGTCATTGTGTATTCCTCAGGTACCCTTGACCATGCCAGGTAAACAACAAAACCACTGGAAAATAACCCTTTTATATTGCGTTTTCATTTGAAAAGTTTCATTCATATCTTTTTGGGTCAAAGTGATTGTGTTTTCTGACCATGTTTCCCTTCGATTCCTCTTAAAGAAACCTAAAGCTACGCCCCACCTCATACGGTGGATGCTCCTCCTCCAAAAGTTTGACCTTGAGATTAGAGATAAGAGGGGGGTATAAAATGTTTTAGCTGACAAAATTAATAGGATTTCTCCCCCACTGGACCACCATGCCCACTCATCCCTCTCCATTGAAGAATTCATTCCTCATGAGAACCTTTGTGATGTTGTGGGCCTTACCCCCTCGTATACAGACATTGTGAATTTTCTAGAAACATCTAGGGTCCCCACTGATTTCATAACTTCTGAATCCTAGAGACATTAACATGACTATTTGTGGTACATTTGGGATGAATCATATTTTTAGAGAATTTATGGTGACCAAGTAGTTCATCAGTGTATCCCGGACCATAAGTTTTCCTCTATTTTGACCTTCTGTCACACCTCGGATTGTAGGGGCCACATTGGCTCTCAACGAAGAGCCTGAAAATTCCATGACTCAGGACATTATTGGAAAACATTGTATAGGGATGACCGTCAAGTTTTCAAGTCATGTAGTCATAGTCAATTCATTGGGAATATCTCCAAGAGGATTGAAATGCCCCAACAACCCAGGTTAGTCTGTGAAATATTTGATGCATGGGGCATTGACTTTCTGGGGCCTCTTCTACATTCATTTAGATTCATGTAAATCTTGTTAGCTATGGACTATGTTTCAAAATGAGTGGAAGAAAAGTCCACTAGGACTGATGACTCTTGAGTTGTTATTGATTTTGTGAGGTCCTATATTTTTTGTCGGTTCGGTTTGCTGATATTCATAATTAGTTATTAGGGTTCCCATTTTTGCATTCGCAACATGAAAAATTTACTTCGTAAGAATGAGGTTGATCATTAAGTCTTCACTTCATATCACCCCCAAACTAACATACTAGAAGAGATATAAAATTGGGAAGTTAAGTGAATCTTGGAAAAAATGGTACAACCCAATAAGAAAGATTGGAGCTTGCAGTTGGATGATGCACTTTGGGCATACTGTACTGCTTTTAAAACCACAATAAAATTGTCACAATTTAGAATTGTGTTTTTAAAGTATTTTCACCTCCCAGTGGAGGTAGAACACCATTCATATTGGGCTGTTAAACAATGTAATATGAATTTTTCAGATACATGTGGGCAAGGGAAGCTGCAACTTCAAGAGTTGGAAGAAATTTGACTTGATGCATATGAGAAATCCCGAATCTATAAAGATAATACAAAGGTAATCCATGATATAATCATTCATAAGAGGATGTTCCATATTGGTTAGAATTTCCTCATGTAAAATTCCATTCTAAATCTCCACCTAGGTAAGCTTCTTTTCTGATGGTTCAGTCCTTATACTATTACTAATGTTTAGCATTTTGGTGCAATACAGATTTTGCATGATTAGAGTGGAAGAAGTATTACTGTCAATGGGAAGTGACTTAAAAACTTCTATGGGATTTTAATAATAATATGGTAGAGTAAATCCACCTTATAGAAGCAACATACTAGTAAAACACACCAGGTTTTATCCGTCTTAAATTCTCAAATATAACTGCGAGGAAACATCACATTCTAGGTGTGGGGGGTGGATACATTCCTGGGTTCATTAATATTTTCATCGTCTTTCCTCTTTCTTCTCTTTTTCACCTTGTTTATGGTATTTTCACTTTTCCCCATCTTTCTAGGTTCATTAGTATTTTCATTTTCTTCTTTTTAGCTTCTCTTTCTTTCCTTCTTTATGGTATTTGTACGTCCCCCTTATTATCACCAAATCCTGGAACATACTAAAAATGCATGTTGAAATATTTAATTCCATGTTGTTTTAACATTTGATGAAACCTGTCTCTGTTATGGAAGGAATATTTATATGAATTTAACATCATGGAGTGATTTTTAGGGAATTTCTTTTTTTTCAATGAGATAAATAGTTGTATCAATGTGAATCATTTTTGATGATTGATTCCCCTTGCATGAGTAGTTTTTGAGAAACCAGTGTCACCTATATCTCAAAACATTTTTTCACCAAACCACAATGTTTGAATATTTCTTACCTACTATAAGGTAAATATATGTTAGGTTAATATTTTCATCTTAAAATGATATTTACATTTGTTCATTTTTATCAAATCTGTTTCATTATTGTACTTGATTGACCTATGCATGTGAACCTGATATCCGACTATTGCACGCCCTCAAAAAAAATTTGGTTTGTGTCTTGGGAAGGTCAAAAAACCCTCCTCCTCAACCTTTTATCTTGTTATAAATATTACAATTAGTGTCGTGAGGAGATCGAACAAGGGTTGAAAGATAAGTGTGATATTTGTTCCAAATGAAACTTCTGTAAAAAAATAGTAAATGAGGGGAGTGATGAAATGTGAAACTTATGGGGATCTCTAGGTCAGGATATTATGGTTTGACATTCTATAAGGAATAAGTTAGTGGTTCTTGAAATATTATTTCTGAGTATGTGGTGAAAGTTTGGTGGACAAAGTCTTTCAAGCTGAAACATGTTAAAAGTACCAATATTTATTGGATAGAAATAGGAAAGAATAGCATGTAATGGTTTTCACACACACACACGCACACATAGAGAGATTTAGTGGCATGGTTGAATTTTTAATTACATGCTAATTTTGGTTTCATGAATCTCTTTGAATTTCATTATGATGTGATTTATGAGATGTCTTTTTCCATTTTCACTAGGTTTCACTCCTTGGTGTGGTTTGTGCATTGATCACTTTACTTTAATGAATTTAAATTTATTCAAATGTTAAAACTTCATGATGTTGGTAATATAAACATGCATAGTTTTTTGGATATGTTACTTTTCCCAGGAGTGAAAATGTTTAGGTCTTGGGGTGTGATCACATAGCGATTCAATATTGAAATCCACCCTAACACCTTTAAATTAAACTGGTTTTGTAATGAATATTACGAATGTAATAATACCTTTCACTTTATTTTTGAATAAATGGATTATTGATTATCACTTTTTAATAGAGAAATTTTACTAGTTTTGGTATTTATATAGTAGGAGGAGGTGATTTGGAGAGCTCGTGATGGAATTCAAGAAAAATGAGCCAAACTATGCTAGATCCCATGAATGAATGTGGAATATTATTTGTACTGTAGATAATTCGTGTATCCAATTAAGCTAAAAATGGGTGTATGAGTGAAAAACATGTGGGATACATTTATCTATAAGATAATGAAGCCCAATTCTTCTAATTGGAGGCCCAAAATAGCCCCAAAATGTGAAGAAATTATTGGTTGTCCAGAATGGACCACCCTTTTGTATTTGGGCAATAAATCCAGCCTCAGAGATTCAATTGCATTGATTCCACCTCCCCTAGATAGATAACTCAAATAACCTACTCTACACCTAATTTCAATTCATTTTCTCTCGTTTTGTTCAGTCAACCAGCCGAATAAATATGGAGTAAACAATCTTTCTTGAATAGTCACAAAGCCCTTTAGATACATGATCACTTTATGTGGAAATATGGATGTAAATTTCATATAAAATCACTCCTCCCCCTCATAATCTGTGATTAAAGACTAGGGGTGACGTTTAGTTGAATTGGATAGCTCTCTAAACCCATTTTATTTATCTTCCCCCTCATTTAATTCTAAACCTCTTATTGATCAATTTGGGGAGTGTCCTTTGTTGTAATCCTGAGCTCCACACTTTTATTCTTCATAAGGTAATTTATTTCTAGGTTTTTTGTTAATTTTTCTTCATTTATAACATATAAATTTGTGTTTATTCTGGTAAGATCAAATAAAAATCAGAGAAACAATAATCCACATGATTCCATGCATAACCCAGATCTTGGGATGATTTGAGTGCGATTGTCTCTTTTCTCACCCCTTCATTTCATGAGTGTGCAAATGGATTGTGTCGGTTGATAAAATTCAGGATCATTAATCTATTAATATTCATGTTCTTGTATTGTGGAATATTTTTATCTTTGACACAAATCTGGTCATCTCATCATGTTGTTTATGTGATTCCTTGATTGAGTTCTGTTTTTTACATTGATTCATGTTTATTGATTTTGAGCAGTTTCTAATAATCAATATCATTGATTAAACAATTACTATGATGTAACCTAGTAAGAAATCACATTCCATTACTGGTTTCGTTATGTATAAAATAAATGAATCAATGATCCTTCCCTTTCCCTTGAGAAAAATGATGGATTGAGCAACATGGGACACTTACCCTGGTTGATCATGATTTCTCTAGGTGGTTACTTTATGTAGTAATATACTTTCAATTTCTATTATTAAAGCAACAAAACCCATGTTTTATAACCCCCCCTTTAGTTTCTTAATCAGAACTTCATTTTGTAATTATTGATATAGGGTTCCTTCGAACATAAATAACTTTATTTTAATTATTTGAACATAATATTTTGTAAATGTATTCCTGAATTATTTTTATACAACCTTAATTTAGGGCATTGGATCTAAATCATGAATTTGGTTGGTGCAAATGAGCCATGAATTCAATGTTCGGCTGGACTTCCCAGATTAGACATGGGTTATGTATTTTGACCATAACTTCTATATTCGCCCATGGATTGAGCCCAACTTATGAGAGGAGCTCAAAAACCCAATTGTACACAAATAATTCTTCTGGAAGAACATCTGTTTCACATGATTTGGAGGTCAAATGGGCGGTGTAATGTTTCTTAAAATATTTGGTCGGGATTCCCCATTCACACTTCAAACCACTTTGAACCTAGCCTCCCAACTAATCTATAAATTGTTTTTTTCACTATTTGGAATGGTTGGTCAAGGAATTGGTAAGGTTTATCTGAAAGGTTGTCTCATGGGATCCCCTCACAACTATTTGAAGAAGTAAGGCCTTGTGCAAACATTTATTCCAAAAAGGCTCTCATATCCCACCTCCTCTTTGTATTTATTTCCTTTCATGCTTGTATCTTGAAATTTTCATCAATTAATCTTCTTTGTTTTTTCCTTTTCATCTTTTTATATTCCTATTTTTGTTGGAATTCAATAGTGGAGATGAGATAGGGTTCTAACCTTTCGATCCCTTTCTCATGAAAAACATCTCCGCAATGACCACACCACCCATGGAAGAGTAGTTTTCTTAGTGATAAATATATCTTCTAACCTCTTAATTTAATTATTTTGAATCGTTGAGATACTATAATTAACATAATATGATCCATGTGTTGAGATAATAAATTATAAGTGTCTAAGAAAACAATTGAACAATTAACACAAAAACACGTGAGGTTGAGTATTGTGTGAATTGTGAGAGAGCGATCTTAATCGGTAATACAAGACCACACAAGATAAGTTTTTAGAGTTCAAATATAATCCCAAAATTCAATTAGTCATCATCTTCAGAATGGATATGTGCTATAATTGACCACTGACCATAATCTAACCATATAACATCAATCAAAGTAGGGTGTTGTGATTTTGTGTTCTTAATGTATCCTATGATTTATGTAATTTCATCTATGTGGTTATGTTAACTCTCGTAGGGTTAGAGGGTTAACAAATTATGGGATCATAATTAAGTGTTTATTAATTTAAATGATAATTATTAATAAGTAAATGAAGAGGTAGAGTTTGATCAATTACTCCTTTTAAAAATATTTTCTAAAAAAAGTATCTTCTCATTGTGTCTTATTAATCAAACTTCATTTCCAAAAAACAAAAAAAACAATCCTTTTACAACAAACTTCATCATGGTTTATAATTGGTAAAAAAATCCCCCTTCCTTTTTATGCAGTGTCTTTTCTTCCCTTTTATATTATTTTCATAATACCAAAAATAAGTTGTTTCAATTATTGCCTCTTGGAGAGACGACCTTGGTAATCCACTCAGCTGCACCTAAGTACCCCAAATACCATTAATCATTTGAGGGGGCCCAAAAAAGCGCTCTTCCACATGATAGTGACGGACCTCCACACCATTGAAATGTCTAGTGATGTACAACGAGTGAATATTCCTATGTATGGGAAAACCTCCATCTTCTCTAGATAAATAGATAATGTCCTGACATTCTATGTGCTCGACTTCTTTAGTACGGCATGCTGCTGCGGCTGCTACCTCTATCTCGAACTGGAGTGGGGTTCTTAAAGCCTCAGAAAGGGATTCATACATATCTGCCGATATCCGAAGGGCCTTGAGGATAGAGATCTTTTCATGAATTATGGAAATATGTTTAATAATATCTTACTTTTATTCCATGTGTAAACTTCTGCGGAAAAGAGGTCGTTCTACGATAAGAGATACGATGACCCCTTTTGGATGAACTGATGGTCGACTAGTGCTGGTGATGTCCCGATTCCCGGTAGTAGATACTCATGGAGTGACTACAAAATGAGGGGTAGATGAATTGTTTTATTCTATAATAGAATGTGGCTAATCGTGGCACGATCTAGACATCTCTGACTGATCATGTAACATGAACGACAGTGAAGGCAGACCCGATGAAACAAGATGATAAGGTTGTGTGTGTTGATCTCCGTGTCAGGATTGTTTTTTGGTTTCTATGTCATTAAAAACCTAAATAGAATCATGGATCATGGAATTACGATGATTCACATAACAACAACTCCATCGATGATGGTGACAACTAGGAATGTTGGGAGGATCCGTCTGGCACTCCTCATCGTCGAGAAACATGTGGTGATTTACCATCTCCACAGTGTTAACCAAAGCGTATCCTTGATCTTCACTTGAAGAATCCTCCACCATCGGATGTATTCTAGGGTTAATTTTAATCTATGGGGGCATCAATTCACCGAGAGTATGGGATGACTATGGCATCGATGGGGGGATTTTATTTCGCTTCCTCCACCGATGGTTGATCTTCTGGGAGGAGGAAGGTTGAGATGTTGACGCAGAAGTACTGGCTGTGGGTGATATGGATAATTCTAAAAGATTTTATTGACTCAGATGTTCATGGATAATACCATGGTAATGGGAGACATCCTTACGTGCCATCTAGTCGTTATATTTTTGGGACCCGTGATTGGGAACCAACTACCACTCACCTCCATTGTCACTGTCATCATTAGGCTGTATGGACACACATTCCCCCTATGTCTGGGATGGGCCTAACTTGACTATATTTGTTTTCCACCCAGTCATGGAGCTATTATTAAAACACAAAGCACTACTTGGTTGTGTGCCCCAGAATCTGGTGATATGGGCAGTAATTGGGGTGATCAGTTAGCTCTCACTCATTAGGCCTCCTGCATTTTGGAAACAGTATGATTCCCTATTCCAAGTCACTTTCGAAATAACTGGGGACCTGAACCTCATTTAATAATTAGGTCAAATTTCATATATCCCAGAAGGGGGATCCCGGATCCTAGACTTGAAAAGGGGATATTGGAGCCCATCGAGGAGGTGGATCCTGGTTATCTCACCTAGGTGGTGGTGGCACGTTATGCAGGGGCACATTCCAATTATGGTGTGGGCGCTGCTAGGCCAGAGGCTACTCCAGAGGTGGTGGGCCTCTGCGACACAATAGAGGTGGCTCCACAGGTAATAACTTCATCTGCCTAGGTGCCTCAATTTGGGCCACCAGAAAGGGCTCAACCTTATTGGCACTTCTCCTGGGAACTACAGGAGGAAATGGACATGCCTTTTTATCTTGTTGTAAGGCTTTCTCTAGACTCTAGGCCTTATTAGAGAAATCTCAGAATCCCATATGCTAATTCTAGGTGATGAGAGGAGGGAACATTTCAGTTTTGATATCCCCCCCCCACACATTGTTAGAAGTTGTTCTTGAGTCGGTGACATATCTAGGGAGTAGGTGAGGCCTTTCCATCGGGCGAAAAAGTCTGCGAAACACTCATTAGGCCTTTTAATACACTTGAAGATATTTAAAATACTCGCCTATATTGTGGTAGAGCTGAAGTGATATATAAAATTCCTATGAAGATCTTTCCAACTGGCTACTGACCCAATGGGTTGCTGGTTGTACCAGACAAACGCAGGACATTCCAATATTTGTACGAAACACTGTAGTTTGGCTGTCTCCTTCTATATTGGAGTTCCCAACATGGGTCCACACCTTGAGATGAAGTGGGAAAAATGATTTAGTGGATCACATGTCCCATTAAAGGGGATAAAATGAAGGATTTATGAAGCCTGGGGTGTCGGTGTATCATCAACCCATGCAGGATATGGCTTGCCATCAGGCCGAATTTCCACCATTCAAGTTTCCAAAGACTCGAGGTGAGAAACAAGGGATTACATAAGATCATATGGACAGGGATACCTATCTTGGAGAGTGTCCTTGACCACTGGTGCATTAGTATACTCATCAACCTGATAAGTAGGCCCAACATATCATGAAGCTGCTAGTGGGATGACCCGCTAGACTACTGGGGGAATGAACTGGGGAGTGGCTGGGGGTACCTGATCCAGGTCCCAAAGACTATCGCAAGGCGTAGGTGGATTTGTTCATACATATCAATACCTCTTTCCACATGATTCAACTTCTACCACTTCTATTTGGGTAGGATGATCAGGGTCACCCAGAGGCAACATTCCGGGGGGAAGTTGTACCTTCCCCTACTGCCCTAGTTGAGGATCACTATAGTCGGGTTGCCACTCCGTAGAATGTTCAGCAAGGAGTTCATCGATCATCTTCTTATTCTCAACAAGATGTTAAAACAATGATGAATTTTCATTATAATCCTTTTTATTCTACACTGATCCAGATAGGTTGGTAGGTTTTACATCCCCAAGATGCTCTTTTCCATAAATGGGATTCCAACCGAGGGATAATGACTCAGTAGGTATAGAAATGCCCAGTAAATTTATTTTTCTAGTGTGTAATTGTTCCCAATGTATCTAGTAGGTGTGGCACTCCCTTAGCGGGTATGTTCTCTTCCAGGCTTTCTTGCTCATTCTCTCCCTCTGACAGGTTGGCCATGTTTACTACGACTCTTCCTGGAGGTATATCCTCTATATCGCCTGGAATTTTGGGATGGCGCTGAATAGAACTAAAATAAGGGTAGAATACTTTCGCCAACCATGGGAATGAACGTAGGGTATGCCTCATTAATAATCATACAGAAAACTGTTAAGCTCTTGATGCACCACTACTGGAGGGCCCGACGGTGACCGGGAGAATAAGAACACTGAGCCACTGAGAGCACAACCAAGTCGACCATCTGACATTGCTGGCCAATATCTTCAATGTGTTCCTAACTCTTGGGGTAAGCCACTCTCTGATAAGCGATTCTAGTGCAATGAAGTTCACAGTTGCAACTAGCCAGAACATCTCTGGGAAATGGTCTGCTGCATGGTTGTCCCATAAGATCCTTTGTTCAGACTCAGGATACAGTTCTTATTTTCCCCATTCATCAACTGGGGGTAGATACAAGATCTATAACATCAGTCAATCAGACTGCTGAGATGGTAGACTAGCTGATGGGGAATACGGTGAACGAGCTGACAAGATGCCGCATCTTGGGATGTCTTGCAAAGAATTCAATGACTGAGACACCACATCATGGTAGGATAGACTAACGACCACAATGTTTGGTGTAGGGGATGCGGTTACTGATGGTGGGTCAGGCTGCTGTTCATCCTCTATCGGTCCCTAGAATAACTCTCTGTGATCTCTGGTTGAGGTAGATAATAACAATGTTGACAATAAGGAGGATCACATGGCAAGGCCCTAGAAAGCGGCCAAATCTTCCATCTCCTAGATTTATCTTCATAGGGAGCCAGGAATCCTAAGGACCTCACATTCGTGAAGGATGAGGCTTATACATGTCTTTCCTACCTCATCACTTGACATAGAAGATCAGGGTGAGGGTTCCATTTCTGAGTCACATTCGGCCATGGAATTTGAGAAGCAAACGAGATTAATCGCAGTCTATAATGTATTGGTATACTTCCTATGGCGTCGATGACCCACACTTCTACCCTGGGATGGATCTACGGGATATGGTAGGTTTTTGGCATGAGAAGGACCTTCAGATGACCTGGTGCTCAGGCAGAGAGGAATTCCACCTGGGTGAGTCAGGGTGTGAGGAGAACCTAGAAAAATTTCAAAGGGAACATCGGGAGGGCCTCCATGTCTGCTGGCTGGTATACGGGAGGAATCTTCGTGGGATGTGTTGGAGTGGGTAGGTCCTTCTATAGAGCAGATGTGAACATGGGAATCACCCCCCCATGTTTTTTTCCACTAGCACTAATGGTATGAAGGAATCCTTCGTACTGAACATGGGGAATACCTCAACGTTGGGTGCCAATGAAGCGAGGAAGACCTCTGATTCTATGATTTTTGGGATGTTGAGGACCTTCTCTATTTTCTCTAAGAACATGGGGAAGACCCCCATTTTAATGGTTGAGTGGACTAGGAGGATCTTCGCATCAACGACTTGTGACAAGAGGAATGACTCCATACCTGGGGACACAGGTACAAAAAACACTTTTGTGCTGGTTGTTAGTGCGGTGGGGAGGACATTTTCTTGGACTGATGGTTTCATGGGGAGGAAAACCACATAGAACTTGGGAGTGGGGAGGACCTGTGATCTCATTGGTGGTGGCACGAGGAGGACCTCTATACTGGATTTCATCACCGCGGGTCAGCACACAATGGATTCCACCTGTGTCAGCGACTATGAGAGTCATTCCAACCTTCCAGTGGTGGGGTTGGGGCCTTGATCTAGGTTAGGCGTATGAGTTCCCCTGTTCGGTATAAATGAGGCATTGATGACATGTTTCAGTGGTGGCACATGTCACTATAACCGTTTATGATGACGCCCCCCCATGTGGGGGAACAGATGCGGCCTAGTGGGAGCCCTCCTTGGCGGCCCCTGATATAGGATCACAGGTGGGCTGTCTCAGACTTACCTCACTTCATCGGTGTAAGGGAGATAGTCGTCCAAGATCTCTAGGGAGAGGTTCCCAAAATGGTTTTAGATCGGAGTGGGATGTAGTGGATCCCTACGTGGCCCATAGGGTTGGCGATGATAATGAGGTTCATAATCCTCTAGGTCCTGTCAGTCCATATCCTGGGCTGGGATAATCCCCTCTTTCATGTATCATCAAATGAGGTCATTAATCACCCTTTTCTAAACGAGTTCAGATGGGGATATTGGGCATGAACGCCCAACATCTGTGGATGCGAAGACCTTTGTTGACGAAGTGGATCTGTGTGGGATTTCTACATTATCATTTCACCGTCCCCTGCATCAGTAGGTGGGTGGTGATCGATTTTCAATTATAGAAGCTTGGGTCCTACAAATAATGGAGAATCAACCATTAGTATGGAATGATGAAAGGTGGAGTCTAGTTCCCCAACGCCATTCCATTTCCAAAATTTGGTAAGAAGGATCCATGCTTACAATGTCACAGAACTGGATGTCCAACATTCAACTACACCAATCTCTGGTGAGTTTCATGCCGGGTCCACTATTTTCTTGGGGGGACCTGGTGCCTAATTCTTGGATCTGGTGACATGCTAATCCATTGATGTCTTGAATTCTACTAATCTCCACATTGAGGAGAATAAATTCATGTTGGTTTGACCATTTCCATTTTTTAGTCTTTTTTCGGAGCGTGCATCCATCCGTGGAGGATGCGCTGATTGTGTTGCCCCACATTCCTTCGTTTCCAAGCTGGGAAGAATATGTCCCTCATTTAGGTACATTTTCTCCTTGATCGAAATGGGATGATTGGGTGTTTATTCCTCCTTCAATATATTCCTCCTCGGAATTCATCTCCTAGTCCGGGTCTCCCTTGAATATTAAGAATTTGTTCGTGAAACTCTTCATGGTGCCATATAGTTGTGGATGCCAATTAATTTCACTTCTTCTGTCAGGACATTCAAAGGTGTCATGTCAGGGTAAAAATATTCAATTGGTAGAGTAGTCACATTGAACATCATTGGTGTGTCTGGATGCTGAAACACTGATGTGTATGGGTTTCTTCCACTTATGAGAGGGCTTCTCGAGGGCATGGAAACCTGAGGCATCCAAAATTGAGTTAGGGGAATAATATGTCAGAGGCATGTTTCTGAGGTATTCTTCAGCTTCCCATGTCTAACATAGGGTATTCCATGAGATTAACATCTTATGGATATGGATCGAACGGATCAGAATACTGCTGGTAGTGGATCATATTGGTTAAGCCCTCTGATGGAGCACTTGAGAGTCATACGAGATTGGTGGATCAAGGCTTCCAATGAAGACAGATCTGAGGATTCTTGGGTCACTATAAAGGTGATATAGAGACATACCATTGGTTGAGATTGAACCTCAGGGAGGATTCTAACGTACCCTATCTACGAGATAGTGATAAAAATACGCACATTTCAAAGGGAGAATCATGGAATCTAGGTGCACACCAAGGACAATGACCTGAAGACATGTTGGGGATTATGCATGTGTAGCAGCCCGGGTACTACTATGAGTAGTGAGGTGGTGTGGGACATGATCTCACCGGGATGTGGTATCCTGGGTAAAAATCAGGATGGACATAGATATTTGAGTGATGTGGATGGAGAATGAGACAAAACTGATGTGAAGAATATGGTGATGTTGGGATTGATCCTCAGGGAGGTTTCCTACGTATCCCCGTGGTGGGGAATCAAAGTCCACATAGTTTTGTGTGGGGCATTGAATCGGGGTGTTCACAGAGGAAGGTGACCCGATGACATTCTTAGGCTAATGAGTGGTTATCAGCCTGGGAGTGGGTCTGACACCACTGGGACAATCCAAATATTTGTGTCAAAATAGGGGGACACCAATTTTTACTAGTGTTTGGGTTTGAACCTCAGGGATGCTTCTTACGTACCATGTCTAAGAGACATGGATCAAACCCACGTATTTCATATAAAAAATGAATATTTGGAGTTTAACCTAAGGTAGGATTTCTACGTACCATGTCTAGGAGATATGGACCAAACCCACGTAGTTGATATAAAAAATGTATGTTTGGGGTTGAACTTCAAGGAGGATTCCTATGTACCCTGTCTAGGATATAGGGATCAAACCCACATAGTTCATATAAAAATTGAATGTTTGGGGTTGAACCTCAGGTAGGATTCTTACAAACCCTACCTAGGAGACATGGATCAAACCTATGTAGTTCATATAAGATTAGGGCCCACAATGAATTTCCATTTATTGGGAACAATGATAGCTTACCGCTGGATGGGGTTGAAACTTAGGGAGACTTCTTATATATTCTATATAGTATACAGGCATCAAACCCACATATTTTGACTATATACACTTTAATGTTGTGAGGGACGAAAGGGAGGGATACGGTTTAACGTCACGGAGGACTAGTGTGAACCGATGTGAATTGGTAGGGACCGATGGGTGATGGGATTGAACCTTAGGGAGGATTCCTATGTACCTTTCTTGGATGTGGAAAGGATGAAATTACACGTATTCCAGAATGGGTTTTTGGGAATTACATGCTAGCACAACCTAGGGAGGATGTCATGGTCGATGCATACACTAATCCCACGTGATTCATGCTTGGTGTGAGAAACAAGAGGTAACAAAGACCTAAAAACACATTGGAAAAGGTATTCACATGAGGAATGGAGCAGTGAATACTTGTGGTAAGTTTCCCAAAGAGGAAATAAGGGCTTACACTTTGTTAGTGTCCCAGGAATATAGAGATTGGGACTTACTCTAAGGTGGATGCCCAATAGAGATAAAGCCCCTAAGGTGAGGGATGGGAAAAAAAGGTACATGTTTCTTTTTCTCCACTATTATTCAGGCACTAAGGATGGTTAGAAGAGTAAGGATTCTACCTCCCATAAGAAAGGCTAGGGGATTACACCAAGATTTTTACCCTTCCCTACAAATAGACGCCACTCCAACAAAGAAGATCTCATTCCATGTGAGGAATATCTCAATCCTTTGGAGACCAGTGATCATAGATAATATCCGAGACGGGTAACCCTATGTATATTTCATGGGGTAGGTCTACAGTTTAATGCCATGTGCGGAGGATGATGGTGCTTGGCAGTTTAATGTCTTGCATATTGGACGAGGTGGGTTCACTATGCACCCATAGGACATACATAGCTGATACCCACCCACACTTGGGGAAGGTAATGCATAAACAATACCATGGTGAGATAGTTTTGTGGATTGATGCATTGAGGGTCTCACGTTAGCGTGGTTATGTAAAGAAGAAATAGCTGTTTGTGTTCCTATGAGAAGAAGTATGAGGCTATGAAATGCAATGTGAATAACTACCAAAGGGACCTTGAAATCACTTCGTACAAACCTGGAGGGTCATACCGGATAAGGGTTTTGAAGCAAATGGGTTCATAGTAAAGGAACTTGTGAAGTACTGTTTCTCCAAATAGTAGATGGACTTCGCGAAGGGGTATTCTTGATGAAGTGGAGTGGCCTAGCCTAATAATAGTGTAAACATAAATATAAATGGTTCTTTGTGAAGTGAAAGTGTTTTTGAGGAGTAGGACTTATCAAAGCATGGGTTCCTTATTAAGTGGGGAACTGCGAAGCAATTTACATTACAAAGAATAATGATCATGCCTTATCATGGGTTCGACATGTGCATGGAAGGTACCTTGCGAAGCATGAGTGATTTTTGAAGACCTAAGTCCCATTAGGGATCTCCATCCTTTGAGATGGACCGTGGGATCCGTGAATGAAATCCCTACTTGAAGAGGGGTTGTTTTGAGCTACAGGAATGGTACTTTTCAATTCTCAAGTAACATGAGGAGGTCATTTTTTTCAATGTTTCACAGAGAAGAAGGTGCTTAACGATTTGAGAGATGAGAAGGGGAAAGGTCAAGGTATCCATCCATTGTTTCCGAGGGAATCATGATATTTATAGGCAAGGGGAAGCACAAAGCTATGAAATATCATTTCGATGTGACATGGTGCTCTACGATCAACAACAGAATGCATCATGTTTTTTGTATTTGCAGAGTTGACCGACGTCCCCTCCTCGGTGTAGAGGCCTCTTGAATTCCCATTGTGATGATCGTAGAGGCTTCCCTCAATTTATTAGTGATAGAATAAGTGATATGTTTCCCTCCCTGGTGTGAATTTCCTTATCAATTGTGTTATAACCGCATAGTCTTTGGCCTATTTTACTCTATGGTGACTGAAGAGGGGGCCGCAGCTTTGATCTGGCCTCAGTGCTGAGGGGATCCCGGAAGGTTGTGATGCTAAAGGGATCCATGAAGAATCTTCATGAAGCAGCCCCTTTGGCATAGGTTTCCTCTTTTCATATGTTTCCTCTGCACATATTTTGGCACCAATATATAAGTAGGAATTCCCAGGCCTTTCACCTTAGGTCCAACCCCACGTTCTTTCATTACTTTTCTCACCCTCTTGGCCCAAGTTATCTTTTGGGATAATGTGGTGTGGTGTTTGGAATTATTTGTCCTCATTCACATCGGGATATTTTTTTTCCATGCCATACAAATTATCCTTTTGGTACATTCCTTCAACCTTCATCCTTAACACATGGGGTTAAACTACACAGAATTCCCAGAACTATGTGTGGATTGATTCCCATCCTTCTGGGATACATAGAAACACACAATCATTTCACATCAGGTATAGCCCTAGGTTCATCAACCCATCTTACATCATTCATATACTAATTTTCTCGAGTCCCCTTCCCCTAATTGAAACCCTCAACCTCGGTACTGCGTCATAGACATGCTTATATGCATCTTGGTTGAGGACCTGAAGTGTTGGGTTCATCATGGACATGAATTCATTCCATCTCCATGCTTCACATGTACCTTTATTTGGGTATCCATCACCTTTCACATATGAATGGACCCAAATAATAGTAGGGATTCTTGGCCATGTGTCCTGCCAAATACTTTGGGAAAATGTTCTGTAGGATCTCAAAAGAAAATTTGATACAATCCCACATTGAAAATATGGTCAGTGGTTGATCCTCAACTGATTGTTCCCATTCCAAGTCACACGATGTGGATACTGTGTCTTGAATATGGTCATTATTTGTCCTCCATCAAAATTTACTACCCCTATTGTGTCCCAGATATGGGTCTCATGATTCAAATCCCTTTCCACTTCCTTATTTCCTAGCATAATTTCAAAACATTGGGTGTCATTTATCCGTGCACCTTTACGCATTGAGAGGATAGACCGACAATGTGGATTTATCCATGTCCCCACAACTTTGTTCCCCAATCATGTGCTTCCATGTTTTGTATGGATATTATTCATCCCTTTCCTACCACAACAATCATGGATCACATCGGCTTAGGGTTTTTGATAAGTTTTATACCTTCATGGAATAATTACACATCTATGGTCTAGACTCTACGACCTTAAAATTAGAGTTCCAGTTCCAATGTCCAAGAATCATGACTTTAAACTGTGTGTTCTCTCTTAGATGTTTTTGGTGAGGTTTAGACTTATTTTTCTTAATTCATTTTGATTTTATTTATGGAACCATGTGACATATTTTCACCTCAGGAATCATACCTTTTTAGTCCGAGCTCTACAACTATAAAATAAGACCTCATGCATTATTATTGTATGAATATTCCTCATGTATCCAAGGTGAATGATGATAAAGTACCTAACCATATGATTTATTCATTTGAGAAACCATTTCTTCATTTAGAACTGGAAATCTTCCATTCCATATTTAAGAAATACGTTTGTCTTGATTATCACCCTTTTGTGATATGTAGTGACACCCATAAATTTTGTGCTCGAGTCCAGAAAAATCATCATGAGACTTTTCACCCCCATCTTGGATTAGGATTCTCCTGGAAGAATGTGTTCTGGTAAGAAAACTTGAATTTGTTCATTCACATCTAGTTTTCAACAAACATACCATGTTCCTACCTTAAAGGCTCTCATTGTCTTCATCCTAACCATATTATGACAAACTACATGGCCATGTACCATGCGCATGACATTAAACTGGGCACCTTGTGGAACAAACTCTATGACCTTAAACAAAGATTCTTAGTGTTTAACATCACATGAACATAAACTGTGTAACAACTATTATGTTTCTCTCTTAAGAGGATATATCCCCTTTTGTTATTGGCCATCTTCCATGTCCACCTTCATAACTATGTGTGGATTGATTCTCACCCTTATTAGATACGTAGTGATGCATGGAGTTTATGTCTATGTTCTATCAACCTACAATTTCATCTATCCACGCCATTTTGTCCTAGGTTCTCTGGGGAGTACATGGTGCGGTTGAGACCTTTTCTAGTCCTCATTCACATTGGGTTAGAATATTCATGCCATGTACTTTCTTTGAGAATACCCCTTCTTGCACTTGTCCATTCCGTAGGACGTTAAATTTCATGGGAACATCCATGCATCATATGTCCCTTTATTTTGGTCTCCATCATCTTTAATATAAAAGGGACCCCCTAATGGTATGGATTCTTAGCCTCATGGACCACCTATCACTTTCGGCCAATATCCTAATGAATATTGAACGATATTTTGAGACAGGTTTGACATTGTGAATATGGTCAGCAATTTCCCCTCATTTATTTTTCCCCAATTCAAGATAACACAACATGGATTTTGTATTTAGAACATGGACAATACTTATACCCCATTATCATTCCACTCTAACTACATCCCAAATATCAGATTTTGTAATTCAAATTTCCATGTCCCATTCCATTCTATGGATCTTCGACACCCCTGGTGTTGTTACCCTATGCATTCACACACATCAAGTAGGAATGTCAGCATGGATTGGATTTTCCTAATCAAACATTTCCTTCCCACTATTTCACACTATCATGTGATGGAGAAATCCTAACATCAGTCCTCATTTCCTTTACCATCCATGTATCTCTAGGGATGAAGAGTTTTGGTAGGGTAATACCCACATATAAGACTATAAAATTAATGGTCCAAGATTTATGAACTTAAACTTGGGTCTCATTCATCCTTATTGTATGTCGTTAACATTCATGGGCTAGTCCTGTCATATGACCATAAACTGTTAAATCATCATCATGGTCACATGATGAAAAATGAAACAACATTGTGGTTTTAAAATTTGAGAGGGAATCACCATGGGAATCGATTATACACTATTTTATTTGTCAAGGCCTGCATACAACTTGATTCCTATAGTGGCTCCTAGAAATTTTATCTTGGGATGTTCTCTCAAAAATAGAGAATTTCCTTGAAAAATAATCAAAAAGACTTAGCAAATTCATCTTTTCTCGGTGCATGGGTCAAAACTACATGACAAAACCATCCTAGAACTACCTGTGGCTTGAATCCCACTTCTATGATACATAGTGACATCTATATTATCATTCTTAGTCCCAGCTATAACATTATGGACCCTTTATATAAGGATCCATCTTTGTCCTTACAGTATGATGTTAAACTCCACAACATCTCAGAACTACATCTGTCTTGATTCATAATTTATCACTATACATAGTGACATCCAAAAATCTCTTCCGCAGGTCCATCAAAGGAATTTTAAACTCCCAATTTCATCCTTCCTGGCCCCCTCTCCCCATTTGAGAATGCACATTGTGGTGTAGACTACCTGTTTTCATAATCCTTGTCAGGTTATATACCGCACCGCGCATTCCCCTTTGGGATGCTTATGTCCTTAGTACATGGTTTTAAACTGCAACCCTAACCTAGAAAAGTTTAGTTTTCCCCCTAAAAATTATGGGATTCTTTTTCTTCCTCTTTAAAGAGGACTTCCCCACCAGTGTTGGTCTCTCACCATGTTGTGTTTCCAAATCAACATACAACTTGATTCCCATCATTATGGGGTATGTAGTTATGCCCATACATGTTTTATACGGGTCCATCCCCATGTTTAATAACCCCTTTTGGATCTAAAAATGGTCCAAACCCAGTGACCTTAATCTAGGAGTCCCAAGTCCATGTAACCCAGCTTTAAACTATTGTACAAGGTCCAAATAGTATGACCTTAAACTCTGTGCAACTTCCTAACTATACAAGGTTAAACTATTTCATTCATATTCCTCACCATATGATGATAAAATACCTGTCTATCATCCTCATTTTCATGATATAAAAATGAAATCCATCATTGGTCCTCTCTAGAGAGGTACCTTCTGAAAATAGGTTCGATCTTGATTCAAATTGATATGCCCACCTAATGAAATTTCATCATGGTGGTGTAGTTTCAAGAGTGTTGTACTCCATTCGAACAAACCATCACTTCATCTCTACGGTTTGTGTGCCTTCAATTTCAGAACCTAATCCTCTTTCACATCTAAAGGAACCCCCGTAATGATTAGGATGTCCAGCCGCAAGGATCTCATACCATCGTTGGTCAATATTCCAAAAGAAATCTGATGAATCTTCGAATTTGGCCCTGTGTTTTCGAATCAGTCATCAGTTGGCCCCTGTTTGTTTCTTTCCATTTTAGGCTATCATGATATTGATGACATGTTTATAATTTGGTCAATAGTTATCCTTCATCTTCATGCCACCTTCATACATTTTGAATTTTGGTGATCATGAATCACACATTACATTCCCTTTGTTGGATTTTTTTAATTCCCTATGAATTATCCCTCTATTGTTATAGGTCCCATTGGAAAAAGAAATTTGGATATTCTAGGAACCCTATCCTCCTATCATGGTCTCTCTCTCTCTCAAACCAAATAATTTGTATGGATAGTCAAAAATATCAAAACCCTTTTATTCTATGGTAGGATGACAATCTCATACATGAAGTGGATAGTTTTGTGGTCGTCCCTCATTTCTCACACTGGGTATGACCTATGCGAGCTTAGAAATCGATCATTAGTTGTTTCAAAATTATGATCATGATGCAGTAAAAAACAAGAAAACAAAAAATCAATGCACATAGTTAAGGATAAAAAACAATGAGAAAAATATGTTCTATGAGTATGTCCAAAACACTACCCCAATGGATCAGACCCATCAATGGACATCTTCAGTACCACCAATTTATGGGATATAGCCTCAGTAATTGTTCCCCACTCCCTAAGTTCATTTAATTCATTAGAAGCTACGGAACTGATCTCATTATCTCTGATCCACATTCATTTCTATCTTTATTAGATCCCATCCATTTGATAACTTTCCCATACTTACTACTCTTGGTCTTCCATCATATGGGATTTCAATCATTCAATGAGCTCAGATTGGCTTGCGAAGAACAGAACTCATTCATTTTATTACTCTTCATGGCATCAGACCTCCTGCTCAAGCTCAAGGATCTATTTCATTTTCTCATATTTCCCCAAACACCAGTAATCATCATGTTGTTGGATTCTCTCCATCATCTTCTCAACCAAATAATGATGGATCATCATGTAGAGATAACAAGAATCCACCCCTCTGGTGAAGAGAAAACACAACCACATGCGGAGTGACCCATCCAAATCATAAATTCAGCCTCTAGATGATTGAGGAAGAATATAATAAATTTATATTCCTTGGGTTGTGTCATGTGAATCTCCTCAGCCTCATTAGGGTCGGAATAATCCATCTCCTCACGACTAGAAAGCTTGTACCCAGGGAAATCAGTCAGAAGTTTAGTGGCATTGTCATCCTCTATAATTCTTTATTCTTCAGTGACCTTTCTTCCTCTATCGTCAATCTCAACCCTAGATGTGGAATCACTAGTCACCACAACTTCTTTCTCACAAGGTTCCATGGATGGACCAGTTTGAATGGTCGGTTCCTCAAGGACATGCATAATAACTTGGGGATCTCCCATAGATGTGTAGGACTCAACAGTTTGCTGAGCCACCAATATTGTGATCCCTACATAGGGAATCAGTACCTTAGTCAACCATGTTCTCTAATAACATATGTGGGTCTATGAAGGTAGAGACGTATAATAGCCAAGGGTAGACTGATCTAGTGCCAGAGTCTCTATAGGAGCTTCCACTATAGGAGATCCCTCAGTGTATGTTAATTCAATGATAGGAACCTACGCCTTCTAGATGTTAAGAACAACAGTAGGTTTTGAGGTCGCTAATTTATCCCATCCTGTTGGCTCACCACTGAACACATCAGCCGTGGTCGGTCCTCCACATTGATCAGTTCCAGATATAGGTTCCAAGAGATTCCCTTCCACTTCCATTGGTACCCCCCCCCCCCGCAAGGGAAAATTCCTGATCATAAACACCAATGTGTTCATAAATAGGGAAGAGTTTGGTCTATGGAGTGAATTATGAAAATAAAAAGGTCGAAAGAGTTAAGAGTTGAGGCCTAACTAGATTATTTTGGATAATTCCACATTAGAGCCTGCGATTAATCCTCTCTCACTTGGGATTTTGTGGTGGGATGATATCCCTAAATCCCCATCACCTTCAGTCTCCTGATATTTATTAAATTCTTATTAATCATCTTCTTTTCTTATTCATATTCATCATCTTCTTTATCCTCAGGTAGAATGTTCTCTGGGTCTTTCTATTGGATAAGGATTACTTTGACCTAGAGAGGTGGTTATTCATACTTCCTCCACTAGAATGCATAAATGTCCATGGAAATCATGTACGTGTATTGGCATTGAAATTCCACCTAGTCTACCACCTGAATATGCCCAAATTATAGTAGGTCATGTTCAATACACACCAATTTTGGACATAGGGCTTCTAGACATAGATTTTGACATAGCATACCCCAAATCAACCATAAGTATGGGAATATGGCATCTGCGATCTACTGTAGGAGGTAAATCAGTTTCTTCCTAGGTAGTTCCCTAGTTGGACACTGAGGACGCCTACGGTACCACCCCTCTTCAGAAGGCAGAGGTTCAACCACACCTTGCGAAACTCCTACCACCGAATTTCTGGCCCACATCATCCTAGCTTCATGTCTTTCTCGTGGTCTCACTTCCCTAACATCACCTCTTCTACTCTCTCTCCATCCAGAATCTATATTTGTTGCCTTGATTTTTGAAATAAATTTATGCAGAGTTGCCTTCGGATACACTGTCACCCAATGGTCGGAAAACTCTGTTTATAGGTTGGTGTTGATGTGAGTGGGGGTGGAAGATAATTATCTCACCAAATCTAAAAATCATAAAAATGAGACATAATTGACGAAGGATTCAGGAATTATGCTCTTCCCTAACCTCCATATACATCATCTTCACCATCTTCTGTATACCCCAAACCTTCCTAGTAAACCTTTATGGAGTGTAGGGTTCTCAAAAGATCTTCCCATCAATTCTGGCTACCAACACACCACCCATGATACTCTAAAAATATTCCCTCTACTCTAGTGGGACTTTCCCTTCATCCACCATTTGTCTAGTCGGGGTTCAAAATTGGTGGAAGTTAATGATGCTAGGGTTACTGGTCTTGAATTTTACCCCTTCTACATTAAGGGTCATTGGTTGAATTCCAGAAATATATAGTAGGTATAGTTGTAGGCCATCACATAGAGGATGGAAGGAATTAGGGAAGTCATACCCACCATATTGAGTCGTAAACCAACCATGAAGAATTTGGAAAGAGCCGAAGATTCTCATGGGCATACCCTCTCTTGATATGTGCCCCTAAATGTTATACAACCTCACCAACACATGAACCCACAAATCGACCCAATGGTTGGCTACCTTGATACCTACCATCACCAATTCCCCACGGAGGATGTCAATCCACATGTTTCTTACTATAATTATCCACCCAATCATGAATGAATCATGAAACTTGGCATATCGAACGTTCGAATCTTGACATTTGTTTACACTAAAGCCCCATGATTGTTATTTTCCAACTTCCAAGATCATCTAATATGACCCTCTCTTACCCCTTCAGGACACGTCTAGACACTAATCCTCTTTCCCACGAATCCTCACATTCATTGCCTTCTTGAAAAATATACTAAACCATGATAGATAAGATATGTCCTTCAAGGTGTGCTTGATCTTCATCCTCCCCTTCACCAAGTCCAACAAATGCCAGGTCAGTATAGGGGAGCACGCCCTATCTCCCCAAATGTTATCCGTTAGAAGGAACATGTTATATTTTTACCCTTATAAGGGGATTCCTCAAATATAGTGGAAATATTAGTGGATGACATCGACCAACCCATAGTGGAGATAGAAGGTATTGGTATACCGAGACCATAAAATGAACAGCTATGGCACCAGGTCTTGCTAATGGTAGAAATGGAATTACGATGTCCACTTGGCCTTAAATATCTAGATGTGTCATAGATTTTCACCAAACTCCTCGTATGTCTCATGCACCTCGTAGGCCCCTTCCCACATGATTTTAAAATTCCCCTTGACCTAAATTCCCATTCTGGATAGTTCTTTGTTTCATCGGTAATAGTAATCCGGAAGGTTCTCGTATAATGAGATGATGGTTCATCGGGACCTAGATCACTTAATATGATTGTCCTAGTCCTTGGGTTCATGATATAAAAATAAATATCTCATGTTTCCCTAGTGGGGAAGATGTTGTTTTGTGATGTTGACCCACAGAACTTTTTCCTCGCTCGTCACCCATGAACATGGTGTATTAGTCACAAAAAACAACAATAAAACCTCTTATAGAATTCCAAAGTTCCATAGGTGGAGGCAATCACTCAGAATATAATCCTTCTGATCCAATTTTAACATACCAAAGAGCATGTAAATAATGGATAATACCCTCCCCAAATGAAGAATCAGAGGGTTTACGATTATCTCGGCCCTCTGTGCAGCCTATAAAGCTTCGACATCTTCCCTCTCTGCATCCGTTTTCTCACCGGCCATCTTTGTAAGGTCTCAGAATTAAAAAAATGCCTCAAATGAAAGAAAGGAGGTTTGGAATGAATGATGGGTGGTTTCATTCAATATGGACCTTTGCCGCACAAGAAACTTTGTCTATGGAAGAAGTGTGCAAGATCTAAATGTGAAGCGACATATTTAGTGGTTGTATGTAAGGCACTCAAACAAATCATGATCTTTCACACAGAATGTGTATTCTATCACGTACGATAGAAAATTTTCATATCATCTAAGAATGTCCAGGATTGAAACATTTCCCCATCTACATATTTATAGGAGCTGACAAGTGCTTTCACGTGTTCGTAAGGATTTGGTACGCCGAATTGGGAAATTTTCATCCACTTCTAGAAATTGAATTTTCACTTCTGAGTTTCCCTCAAAACCCGACATTCTAGTCCCCTCTTAGCTTATATTCCATGGGGGATCAGTTTTTGGTGCCGAATTTTGGTTTAGGCCATCAATTGGCATGCTTGACAAAACTAAGTCAAATATTTAATTAGTGGACTATCCCGAGGACCCCAAAGAAGCTACGTGAAAGATTGAAAGCTTACAAACATGAAATAAATCGGCGGGCAAGGCACTTGCACATCCAATGCAATGTAAAATGGATTCTTTCACACCAAAGTACCCCAAAATGTCCAAGTCATCTGTGCTAAAGAAACCATAATGGAGAGAAAAAAATTGAAGTAGCGCACAAGGTACTTGAGTTCCCAATGCGACATGAAATTACTACTTCTGTGTAGGCCTCCATGTGCACCACCACTATAATTTTCTTATATAAATTAAAGGGTTCACCTCCTAATTTCGGGTAATTCTCCAGAAGAAGAAATTCCACTCTTGCACATGCAAGACAACCCTTTCACAACCAAATGAAATCCATGGATTCAAGGTACTGGATCTTGCATGACATGCCTCCCATGGGTTATCCTTCAGATGGTCCCACTTGGTATTAACCCTCACTGATTTCATTTTTTATAAGGAAGTTATGCATAAAATATCCTTCTTGTGTGCCATATTTTGTAACACCCCAAACATCCATGGTACGTTTCCCTTTGAATAATGTAATAGCTTGCATTGTATGCAACTTCGAGATTCTAACACACCGCGACCAATGAAACTAGCCGTTATGAATAGTAATACCCACTTTTTAAAATTTTATAAATTTTATCTTTCAAAATGCAATTCATTTTTTGATTCATAATATGGAAATTATCTTAGGGTGAATTTTTTGTATTTTTCTAAAAACTTTTAATTTTTGATGAATAGTGAAAAACACTGAGTTATAGTTTAAAACTGATTTTTTATTTAAATAATTATTTATTTTATTTAAATCTATTTTAGGTCAAAATAGATACATAATACCTATATAAGTTCAATGTAATTCATTGGAGTCAGTTTATAATAATATAAAAATTTTATTGAACTTTTAACCGTCTTTACCCACCTCCTAGGAGCATTTACAAATTTGAATAAAACCTAATTTTACCGCTTCTATGAATTTAATTTCACAAATCCGAGAGACATGGTAGATATTATTATGTAAAATGAGGTTTAATAAGATGAACATGATTTTTGGTGAATAGTAACTTTTTTACTTTTATTTACCACAGTTAAAAGTAAATATGGTAATTAAGGGTAAAAATGATATTATTATTACACTAACACATGTCCTAATTCTGTTGGATAAGTATAATTCGACCAAAAAAACCTTAGGAATAAAATATAAACTCTTTGGTCGACTTGGATAAGATTAGGACATTTATTATTATTTAATTCAAAGAAGAGTTAAAAGAGTTAAAATCAATGTTTAATAATAAAAATAGTTTTAATATAGGGTTACACATAAGATAAATTTGACTATAAATATTCAATAGAAAGATAGGAATATTTCCTAAATAATAGTATTTTATTTATATTTTTTAGAAATTAAATAATTTAATTTATTTATGACAGAATGATGACGCAGTAATTACATAATTAGTGAAATATTAAAATAGTTGATATTATAAAAATCCAAATAAATTTATTTTACACTTTTTATGAATTCCACTAATTTTCCAGGTTAATATGACATGTTAGGGTTGATTAGATGAATTGTTTTTGAAGTAATAATTATTTTCTAAATTTAGAAAAAACAAAATACCAAATAGTGTCAAAAATGACATAAAAGACTTTTTAGAATAAATATTATATTATTAATTGATATTCTATTCCTAAAAATATAAGGTTCATCCAAAACACTTATATAATTATATTTTTATCATTAATGAACCACTTGGGGTTCTCTTGTATGTTTATAGTATGTTTATTAACCATATAATATAAAAATACCAAAATACATGGTAAATGTGAAACTATTTAACAAAGAGTTAAATCTAAAATATAGGGTTAATATAGAAACCCAAAGCTATTTAAAACCTATTGGTTGAGTGGTTTTCAACCCCTCCCCACCTTTTCCTTTAACAAATCCATTTTGAGCCATTAGAAACCGAAATCTATTTTATTATAAAATAATATTTCTAGCTTTTCCTAAGGTGCCCCTCACCCCTCTTGTAAAAGGGCACTCCCCCTTCCCTCAAATACACACCATCAAAGCCTTTTGGATTGGCCAAACCCAGCCCATATACCATATGAACTGTCCTCCATTCATCTTAGAGGCCTTACTTTAGTCATAAATCAAACCTAAAGATCCCTTTTGATCAAATCCAAAGGAAGAACCCGGAGAAGAGGTAAATATTTCATCACCACTTTCAAGTTCTTTTCTTCTTCCACTTCCACTTTCTTTGTTGTTTTCATTATTAAATAATAACTACAGTATCTTCTATATACTGTGATGTTATTATAATTATGGTAAAACCATATTAATTATTCTATACATCTTTTGAATGACATGTCACCATACGTGCGTATGTATGTCTTACAGTCTCCACATGGTCGTGTAATTGTTATTCAATACATTATTATTTGGATGGGTATAATAATGATGTGTAATTTATGTAAATAATAAATATAACATGATAATGATTCTGTATATATAATATAACATCCAATTATATATTATTTTAATATCAAAATAATGATATTGTCGCTCGTGCGTACGAACAGATTACCATCTCCATGAATGCGAGGAGATTCATTCCCCATCGTATCCATTCAAGAATAATTTTCATTGGATTATTAAGAATAATGTTTAAATACTTGATATGATTCTGTATATTAATAAGATACATCCCATCCATAAAAAATATGACTCACATAACAAATAATATAAAGGAAAACAAATCTGTTAACACCCGAAATGACGATAATACTAAGTTATTATTAATAAAGTATTGTTAAAAGATCATATATAATATCATATTAATTTATATGATTCTTGTATAATTTAATAACAATTATTTAAACATTATACAAGAGGTTAACCTACCCTCAACCAAGTAAATGTTGATGGTAAGGGGTTACTTATCTCACTTTTAATTCGGTGAGATTTCCATTGTTCGCCGCTTATTTACTGGATGTGGTGTATTATGTACTGCCATTTGATATATATATATTATCATGATTCTATTTATATTCATGTTATTCTGTGATCCATTTGGTGTTTATTAGCTTTTGGTCATACGTCTCGATTGATTACAATGAAGGGTTAAATCTATAATCTCTTCATTATCCGAGGTTGTTTGTACGTAATTATTTATTGGGACCTCTTTATCATCCACATCCATGTTTCTTAAAAATGTATTTCAAATATTATTAATATTTTATATAATATCGGTTAAAGTCATTTATAACCTTGTTTTACTTATATAAGATGTTTATAAAGTAATTTTTCCATCATTTTCCAAAAAAGGTACTTTTTGACATTTTCGACAAATTTAAGGTAAGAATGTTTTCTTAACTTATACGGAAGGTGTGGCTATTTTCCGCCGTTATTACATCATCAAATCTTCCCTCAAAATCTTATAGGAATATTTCCAAAAATAAATGTTTTATTTTATAATTATATGACTTTTAAATGATTTCAAAAAAGAAAGAGATTTTTCACTAAAAAGGTTTTCATTTCATCTGTCAACAACATTTGATGGATTTTAAGCTTATTTGAAGTTGATTTATTATGATGAGAAACTTCCATATTTCATTGAAGCTTTTGTAATATGTTTGAATATGTATGTGTTATTTTCACACCATTCATGGTTTATAGATAAAGTATTGACATTTCATATGCCAGTTTTAATACGAATGTTTGTGTTATGTTTAAAACTTTTCATATTAGGAATGCATTGGACTTAGTAAGTGACGAGTGGAGCCCAGTATAGATCCTCGATGCATCAGTAGGTATCATGAGACAAAATTGTGTCTTGGAACAAGGCCTTGAAAAAATATTATTTGTAGTCTTGGCACAAGGCCTTGACTATGTGGTTATGAAAGTCTGGAATTATGCATTCCATCATTATGAAAGTGGCTATTGATATTGCATGTGATTATTCAACTAGTAGAATATCCATGGGAGTAATTAAATGGAATTATTTTGATTTTATCTTTTCCATATTACACTGAAGTTCAAGTTTAAAAGGATTTTTTTAGTCTGATACATTGCCTTAAATGTTTATTCTTATTTATGAATGTTTTTGCTATATTGTTATCCTAACTGTGCATCTGACCTCACCCTTTATATGTTTTTTTCAGGATGTAAAGAAGTATATAATGAATGACCAATAGGGATAGTCTATGGTATCTTGGTGTTGTCTATTGAAACAATGTTGTTGTAGTTTTCTATTTTATGATGTAATGTAAACCTTATGAATGTATCTAGTGCTTCCAAGGCTACTGAACTAATATATCTTTAGAGACTTGATCTTTTGTGATCATGTCAATGATACATAATAATGCACCGACTCAGGGTAACTGGGGTCGGGGTGTTACAGTTGGTATTAGATGAAGTTTAGTACAAACCTTGGAAATAATATTTCGATAAACTCTGATTAGATCACATATCTCTAAGATAAACTTTTGAGGATTAGTATAGAAGAACTTCAAAAAAATTTGGTATTGTACAGATTTTCGATGTTTTCAAAGAAGTAAATCCTTGTCTGGATATGAGTAGGTAGAGGAGGCTCTGTAATATATGTCCATGGGGGTAAAACCCGAAAACACCACTTTGATCTAGACTCGAAAGGGAAATGGTGCACCAAAATGGGCCTTGCTGCACTCTTGGTTATGACACTCCCTGGGGATATGATTAAGAGTATATACATTTAATTTACAAACCAATTTGATTGATTTTAATATAATATGAGAATAAATGGCCTTGGTTAATACTAAGGTGTTTCAAATTGAAAATATGGTGTCATGATATTCTATAAATGATTTTATGACCCCTGTTACACACACAATGATTTCTGGTTTCAGTCAATTGCTAGATTCCAAGGAAGTCATAGTAACTTTGAACATGATGTACAAGGTGGTAATGTTTGTAGAAATGAGCAAAAATATGGATTTTTGATAGGAATAAGAGATATCGTGTTCATGCCAAATTAGTTTTCCTTAAATATGACCAAAAACATATATATTAACCAACTCCCAGACTCAACAAAGAAGATAAAGGTGATGAATGATAAGTTCTCCAGCAGTGGAGAACATGGAGAAAAGAATCCTCAATTTCCATCATGCAGGAAATGTGGAAGGAGACACCTAGGAATGTGTCTCAATATAACAAAGAAATTCTTTACGTGTGGGAATGAAGGAAATAGAGTAAATAATTTATGAGGAAAAATGAAGAGTAATATGGAAGAAAATAAAATTTGTCCCAAGAATCCATTTACAGTCATTTTTCGTAAATGTAGGGGAACTGGTCATTATCCGAGTGAATTCCATATTCTATAGGATATTCTCTTGGTCAAAGAAGAAGCTATGTGGAAATAAATGGTTGGAGAAACGTTTAAAAGTATTAGTTTTCCTTGTTGATGGGATTACTTTGCAATATTTTTCTCTTGTATTTGTAACCCAGCAGTTTGTCATGTGAAAATGATATTTGGGGAAGAATTATCTTTTCTCTTGTGTATATAGTTATAAATAACCATTTGGTTTTAGATGATCATTGTGTTTGAGGAAATTACACGTTATTATATTTTGGGATGAAAATTCAAGGTATGAGATAACATTTGTGGTTAAATTATGTTATGGTTATTTTGAGGAATTTATATCATTTTGTTACTTTTATAAAATAACATTTTTGAAAAAGTACAACACACATATCGTGTGACAACCCGTCGTGTCAGAAAAAGCTATGGGAATCGAACCCACAACTACAGTTCGATTGAGATTTATCACCTACCACTGGAGTACGTGAAGACCCTAGTTAGCATGACTAATTATTTTTCGTTAAATAATTTTATTGATAAATAATAATTTTATTTTGGATGTTATGTCTTATAAAATGAATACCCTTAGTATAGGAATATGATTTTGTGATTAAGTGATAAATTTTATTTTGGAAGACGTTCGGTCTGTTGGGAACACTATATGCCTAAGGAAAATAGAATACTATTGGATTTCATTTGAGGAATAATGGTGGATTTTTATCTAGGTTTTTATTGTGGATTTATGGTGATTTGGGTTATTTATGGAAGTTATTAACCTATAATAGAGAATATGTGATTAGGTTAATTACGTTTAAGTATGTTACTTTAAGAGTAGTCGATGTCATTTGGAGATACAATTTAATGTGGGAGACTACATAACAAAATTCTTCTAATTTTTGGGTTTCAATATTAGTTTGGATTATATTGAAGGATTTTAAGTACAATTGTTTATTGAATGGTATTTATTTAACTATGGGGTATTGTTGGTTTAATTTTAGAAAATAATATTAGTTTTTATTTCTCTAATGGAATATCCTTTTGGGGGATCATCTGATCTTGTACTAACCATTTTGGTTTTGATTAATCTCTAAAGGCTAGGTAAATATATAGTTTTTTCTTTTTTGGATCATGTGATTCTCTAGAAGTTGATTCTAGCTCTTCTGGTGTGACCAAGTCATATTGAATACTCATCATTTGAAAAAAATGAGTTAATAATAGAAATTTATTAATGAATGAAACTCTACTTAAAAAGTAAGTATATCTATTTATGTTCTTGTTCAATCTCATAAATAAATTCCTCATCGTTATGAAATGTAACTTAAAAAAATGTTGTTCGTTTACTTTTCCTACTGGGAAACTAATGACTGTTTATCCCATCAAAAGTTTGTGGTTTTATTGTTGTTAACTTTCTCCTGATCATGTTTTATATCCCTCTCCATCAAAACTTTACACTTAGTTTATCTTCCATATACATGTTTTCCTACATGGAATCCTAGTATAGGTTATCTCGGGTGACCTTTGTAATTCTATTTCTTTATTTTAAAGTGATAGTTTTATTGACTCTTTTTTCAATACAGGACTTTCAATTATGTTCCCAAGACCAATTTTAAAAATTGTGAGGATGCAATTTACAAAAGGGGGAAGAATGTAACACCCCAAGTTTACACAGTACATTTCCCTTTGAATAATGTAATAGATTGCATTGTACGCAACTTTGAGATTCTAACACACCGCGACCAATGAAACTTTCCGTTATGAATAGTAATACCCACTTTTCAAAATTTTATAAATTTTATATTTCAAAATGGAATTAATTTTTGGATTTGTAATATTGGAATTGTCTTAGGGTTATGTTTTGGTATTTTTATGAAAACATTCAATTTTTGATGAATAGTGAAAAACACTACGTTATAGTTTAAAACTGATTTTTTATTTAAATAATTATTTATTTTATTTAAATCTATTTTAGGTCAAAATAGATACATAATACTTATATAAGTTCAATGTAATTCATTGGAGTCAGTATATAATAATATAAAAAATTTATTAATCTTTTAACCGTCTTTTACCCACCTCTTAAGAGCATTTGCAAATTTGAATAAAACTTAATTTTACAGCTTCTGTTAATTGAATTTCAAAAATCTGAGAGACACGGCCGATATTAGTATGTAAAATGAGGTTTAATAATATGAACATGATTTTTGGTGAATAGTAACTTTTTTACTTTTATTTACCACAGTTAAAAGTAAATAGGGTAATTAAGGGTAAAACTGATATTATCATTACCCTAACACATGTCATACTTCTATTGTATAAGTATAATTAGACCAAAAACAACCTTAGGAATAAAATATGAACCTCTTTGGTCTACTTGGATAAGATTAGGTCATTTTTTATTATTTAATTCAAAGAAGAGTTAAAAGAGTTAAAATCAATGTTTAATAACTAAAACATTTTTAATATAGGGTTAAACATAAGATAAATTCTACTATAAATATTCATTAGAAAGATAAAAAATTACATACATAATGGTATTTTATTTATATTTTTTAGACATTAAATAATTTAATTTATTTATGACACAATGATTATGCAGTAATTACCTAATTAATGGAATATTAAAATAATTGTTATTATAAATAACCAAATAAATGTAATCTGAGGATTTTTATGAATTCCACTAATTTTATAGGTTAATATGACATGTTAGGGTCGGTTATATGAATTGTTTTCAAAGTAATAATGCTGTTATAAATTTAGAAAAATCAAAATACCAAATAGTGTCCAAATTGACATAAAAGAGTTTTTAAAATAAATATTATATTATTAATTGATATTCTTTTCCGAAAATTCTATGGTTTAGCCAAAATACTTATATGATGATATTTGTATCATTAATGAACCACTTGGGGTTCTCTTGAAAATTTATAATAAGTTTATTGACCATATAATTTAAAACTTCAAAGAGACATGGTAAATGTCAAACTATTTAAGTAAGAGTTAAATCTAAAAGATAAGGTTATTATAGTAACCCAAACCTGTCTAAAACGTATTGGTTGAGTGGTTTTCAACCCATACCCACCTTATCCTTTAAATAATCAATTTTGGTTCCATTAGAAACTAAAATGGATTTTATTATAAAATAATATTTCTAGCTTTTCCTAGGGTTCCCCTCACTCCTCTTATAAAAGGGCACTCCCCCTTCCCTCAAATTAACACCTTCAAATCCTTTTGGCTCGGCCAACCCCTGACCAAATACCCTCTCAATTGTCCTCCCTTCGTCTCAGAGGCCTTCTTTTCGTCATAAATCCATCCTATGGATCCCTTTTGATCAAATCAAAAGGAAGAACCTAAAGAAGAGGTAAATATTTCATCACCTCTTACAAGTTCCTTTCCTCTTCCTCTTCCCTCTCTTTGTTGTTTCCATTATAAAATAATACCTCTAGCATCTTATATATACTATGATGTTATTATAAATTTTTTATTACCATATTCATTATTCTATACATCCTTTTAATGACATGTGACCGTACATGTGTACGTACGACTTACCGTCTCCACGTCGTGGTGTAATTGTTATTCAATACATTATTATTTGGATGGGTATAATAATGATGTTTAATTGATGTAAATAATAAATATAAAATGATAATGATTCTGTATATATGATATACCATCCAATTATATATTATTTTAATATCATAAGAATGATATTGTCGCTTATGTGTACGTACGGATTACCATCTCCACGAACGCGATGAGATTCATTCCCCATCGTATCCATTCAAGACTAATTTTCTTTTGATGATTAAAATTAATATTTAAAGACTTAATATCATTCTGGATATGAATAATATACATCTCATCCATAACAAATATGACTCACATAATAAATAATATAAAGGAAAAAGAATCCGTTAACACGAGAAACGACGATAATACTAATATATTATTAACAATGCAATGTTATAAGATTCTATATGATATCATATCAATGTATATGATTCTTGTATAATTTAATAACAATTATTTCACCATTATACATGATGTTAAACTACCATTTACCAAGGAAAAGTACAAGGTATGGTGTTTCTTATCTCACTTTTAATTCTACGAGATTTCCATTGTTCGCCACTTATTTATTGGATGTGGTGTATTGTGTACTCCCATTTGATATATATATATTATCATGATTAACTTTATATTAATGTTATTATGTGATCCATTTCGTGGGTATTAACTTTTGGTCACACGTCTTGATTGATTGCAACGATGTAAGGGTTAATTCTACAATCTCTTCATTATCCGAGGTTGTTTATACGCAATTATCCACTGGGACCTCTTTATCATCCACATACATGTTTCTTAAAAATGGATTTGAAATCATTATTACTATTTTATAAACTATGGGTTAAAGTAATTTATACCTTTTTTGACTTTTATAATATTTTTATAAAGGAATGTTTCCATCGTTTTCCAAACAAGGTTCTTTTTAATCTTTTCGACCACTTTAAGGTGAGACTGTTTTTTTAACTTATATGGTGGGTGAGGCTATTTTTCACCGTTATAAAATCATAAAATCTTCCCTTACAAGCTTATAAAAATATTTCCAAAAATAAATGTTTTCTTTTATAATTACATGACTTTTAAATGATTTCAAAAAAGAGAGAAAATTCTCTAAAAAGGTTTTGATTTCATCTATGTCAACAACCATTGATGGATTTTAAGCTTATTTTAAGTTGATTTATTATGATGTGAAACTTCCATATTATATTGAAGGTTTGGTAATATGTCTGATTGTGGAAGTTTTTTTACACCATTCATAATATATGGATAAAGTATTTATATTTTGTATGCCAGTTTTAATACAAATGTTTATGTTATGTTTAACCATTTTCATATGAGGAATGAATTGGACTTAGTGAGTGATGGGTGGAGCCCGCTATAGCTCCTCGATGCATCGGTTGGTCTCATGAGAAAAACTAGTGTCTTGGCACAAGGCCTTGGCAAAATCTTACTTGTTGTCTTGGCACATGGCCTTGACTATTTCTTTATGAAAGTCTGGCATTATGCATTCCATCATTATAAAAGTGGCTATTGATATTGCATGTGATTATTTGACTAGTAGAATATCTATGTGAGTATTTAAATGGAATTATTTTGATTTTATATTTGCCATATTATGCTAAAGTTCAAGTTTAAAAGGCTATTGTTTTAGTCTTATATAGTGCCTTAAATGTTTATGTTTTTTATGAAAGTTTCTGCTATATTGCTATCCTTAATGAGCATCTGAGCTCACCCCTTTCTTTGTTTTATTTTTTCCAGGATTTGAAGAAGTATATTATGACTGACCTGTAGGGATAGTCTATGGGATCTCAGTGTGGACTATGGAAACAATGTTTTTGTAATTTTCCATTTTATGATATAATGTAACCTTATGAATGTATCTAGTGCTTCCAAGGCTACTAAACTAATCGATATTTCGAGACTTGATCTTTTGTGATCATGAAAATGATACGTAATAATGAAAAGACTCCAGGTAAATGGGGTTGAGGTGTTATAGATTACCTTTGTTTAGTACATCTTTCTCTCATACTCCTAATATTGCATGTAGGTAGTCAATATTGTGTGAACCCTTACATAGGTGACCCATCTGTTTTCCTCATCCTATGAAACCATGTTTGAGATCCTCTTGCATGCAACATCCGTATCTTGCAGTCACCTCCTCCGCAAAGCCCTCCAGGCTTTCATGCAGTGATTTCCTAGTCCCCCGAATAGTGCTTCTTGTTTCATTTCCCTACCTAATGCTTCTTCTCATAAATATGATGACAATTATTTCTTATTTTAATAGTTATGCTAATGTCGAAACCTCTATTAACCAAATCCTCCACCCAGTTAACACCAGGTGTTGTTGTTCCTTCCCTTCTCCATGTGAGGGTTGGTGCACATCATTTAAGTCTTGGGGATGAGGAGTGAGTCCACATTTCACAAGCTACAGGAAGTTAAACTTATAATCACCCAAATCCTCAACACATGAAAACAATCTCTTATTGTTATGTGTGAAGAAAATTTGAGTGGATCTAAGAAGGGATATGCATCAAAGTCCTCCCATTCTATCTTTAGCTATGGACTTTGTCCAAATGTGTGCCTTGGGAAGTCTTTACGTAAGCCTTGACACATTTTGATAGGCTTCTCTTGGTACGAAGGACATATCCTCCTCTTCATATGAACACCCTTCTTCAGATTCCCTCATGGATTAAGTCCAAATATCTATATCCATGGGTTCCTAACCATGCATATGTCCAACACTATCCCTCATTACCGCACCGTTCGTGACATGATCATCTTGCCTTTTTCTACCTATTGTTTCTCACTGTGATCATAAATCACTTGGTCATAGAAAAAGTAGAGACCATGAAACCCTCTCTAAGTCTCTAACCATGCATAAAACCCATGCCCCCTCAATCCCGAACTATGTTGGCTTTGATCTGTTCCTTCGACCCAAGGTACATAGGAATCCTCCCTATGGTTCAGGCCCAACATTCCTCTATCCCGACCACTTCATGTCGGTTCATCATCATCCCACATGATGTTAATCTACAAACCCTTTTCTCTTTATAACTACACGGTGTTTGATCCGTGTATTTTGTAAAGGGTACACATAATGACTCTCTGTGGCTAAATTCCAACAAATGGAAAACCCTGGTGCCCCCTCCTAGGGATGTACCATCCTGATGTGTAAACATCCCTTTTTGGCATGCATCTCCCATATCTACCTCTCTAGGGGTGTTTTGACCCATTCATATGGTCTGATAACCATGTGTATGCCTCAACATGTCGATGAGTCATTTTTCTTTGTGTACACTCCAACCACTTGTGAAATGTTATCAGGAAGGTAACCTTTCATAATATTTACACTTCACCATACTCCTCCAACCAAGAGTGCACATATTTCTTTGGGATTCTAACCATTCATAAGCCTCAACATGTCTTCAATTCATTTCCCTTTGTCTACACCCCAATTCTATGCCTCATACTTAACTAAGTTGAATTTTATATTTACCCTTTTTTAGAAAGATAAATAAGAATCCTCCTTGAGGTTCCTGACCATCACTAATTTCTTATCAGGGCCTTTCATTCGAGCCTTTGTTTATTCAGAAGATCATCCCCTAACCCGGAGGTTCTACTTCCTTCAGGTCCCCATCCATGCATCCATTATCATGAGCCACCTCATTAGGTGTCTCATAACTCCATTGCTGAACTACATGGGCTTTGATTCCCAACCAGCTGGGATATGTAGGAAACCAACTCGAGGTTCAGTCCCAATACCATTAACTTATGTTGGTTCCACCTCATTCATTACACCCACATCACCCAATACTCCATCGTCCACCCTAATTCTTACCTAGGGTGCCACATCCTGGTGGGATAACAATAGTCATATGTGAAACTAACCATGTGTAAGTGCCTAATAACCCCTTAAAACTATGTGGGGCTTGATTCCTATCTTTTACATAGGTTACATAGGAAACCCCCCACGAGGTTTAATCTCATCCAACGATAAACCTTAGTGTTCCCCCTCTATGGGGTATACCTCACTGGTCTACCTGAAGTGGTGTCTAGATCATAATTCATGGTATGAAACATTCCATATTTTGGAAAATAAATCTAGGGTCCCCCCTCATTGGGCGTTATTATCCATCCATCAAGCAAACCTTCCAGATGCTCCCTCTTAGGGATGTGCCTATCTTATCCACTCTCACAAGAGTTCTGACCAATCCGATTTGTCTCCTCCACAGAATACCCCATTTTAAACCTGGGAATCCAAAGAAAACCTTATATATATGAATCTAGAAAACAGTTACCCTCAATCAATGTGGAATGAATTGGACTTTAGTACCCTCAAGAACCCCTATCATAATGTAAAATTATTGTGTACTATTGTTTCAGTGTCCATACATGCCCACGATGCCCAACATGAATACTCTCCTGATGAATGGTTTATTCCCTAACTTGACCCTTTGAAATGTCTCAACAAAGGATGTTTAATTAACCAGTTTCCACAAATAGATGGCACCTAGAAGAGTTTCACGAACAACATCGTAATCTTTAATGGAGACTCAGACTAGGAAAAACATTCCAAAGAGGGATCCACTAAACGAGAAACTAACGTCCCCTCATCCCATTTCGATCAAGGAGAAAACACTTCCAAAGAGGTCATGGATTCAACATTCCATTGTAATACGGGAATTCATGGTATAATTTGAACCATCCGTGAGCATCAATCACGAAGCACGACATAGAGAGCTTTGACGAAAGCATCGAAAAAATTATAATTTACCGCATTTATGGAATTTGATGTGTAACTAAAATGGAAATTGTTCAATAAAATGGAGGAATCGTAGTTTTATAAAATTAAGTTAGAGTGTTAGTTATTTAGTTTACCCAAAAAGTAAAGATTATGCATTAATTAGATGTTGTTGGTCATAGTGAATTGGAAAGACCACATTACCCTTTCCTTTTTTTGGTCAAATCCATGAATATTTATCTTGTTAATATAATTTGTTTCCTAGATTGTTTTTATGGATACCTCTAGATTCACATATTTATATAGGTCCTGGATTAAATAAGTTATATGTCTTATCGATACCTTTTATTTGTGTGTTTATACAATTCAGACTACAAAATGATGTTTCCACCTTCCAAAGTTGAATGCTTAGATTTTTTTGAGTTTGTTTAAGAATAAATAATGGTGTTTATGGATGAATTTATTGTATCTAGAATATATTTTGAGAGAATTAAGAGGAATTTGGGATTGGTTTCTAGAGTTTTTATTGAGAGGAAACTTATTTTGAAATTTGAAAAATTCATCTTTATGTTTGAGAATGGAAATTTTTTTGGTGATGAATTTTCTAAGAAATGAATTAAAGTTGAAAATTATTTGGTTTACATCATCTATTTTCCACCCATTCCAGTTACTATGAAGTATATTGGATCTATTCTTGGATATGATGAGTTTTATAGGAGGTTCATTATTGATTTCATTAAAAATTATTTTTCATTGAGAATACAACAATAAAATCAAATTACATTTGGATTTTTTGATAAATGTAAGGATACCTTTAATGAACTAAAAAAAGATTTTGTCCCCATCTATAGTCCAACCACTTGTTTGGGGGTTTTCTTTTGATATAATGGACAATGATTTAGAATTAACTTTGGGAGATGTTTCATGGGAAAAGAGTGGAGAGGAAATCACATATCATTACTTATTCTTCTAAGAATCATAATGCTAACCAATCTGATTAATCCAAAATAGGGGAGTTGTTAGCACTTATTATTAAATTTATATGTGTTATATTTATCTTTTTGGGATCTAAATTTTTTATTTTTATTCAATATTTTTTATTCCATTTCTCATGAAAAATTAATAATATAAACCAACAATTGTTAGATAGATCTTACTACTTAAAATAATTTGATATAGAGATCTAAGATATGAAATTAAATGAGAACACTGTAGAGGATCGTTTATGCAGCATTCCTTCTATGTTTTTCAAGTAAATTTATTTTTTTGAACCTATGAGATAGATTTACATATAGTAAAGTTATATTATATTGTTTTTACAAGAGGTATTGGATTTATAATATTGTTAATTACATAGTTACTAAAATTGTTCCACACTAGTTTTATAAGAAATAGGTTCTAAAATTGATTCGTGATTCAAGTTAATATATTTGGGTAGATCCTCACATGTGAAACTGAGGAAGTGATAAAATTATTAGGAGATATATCCCAAATATAAAGATTCATTTAGTTGGGTAATTCTTCCACCATTTGTGCTATAGTGGTCACATTGGTCCATAGAGGACTAATAAAATGTTTCATATTTCGGTTTATTTTCACACCATTTTTAAATATCATAATAATTTATTTAGGAATTATATATGAATCCAATCCCCATAAAAAATTTCTCAAAAAAATGAGATTCCACAAGAAACTTTTTTGTTCGGTGATGTCTTTGATTTATTGGGAATAAATATTTTTGTTTATTTTCTAAAATAATTTGGAAAATTTATACATCCTTCTGGTATTTAATTATGTTTCCAAATAGATTGAATCTATTAACACTATATTAGATGTTTCTAGAGTCATATCATTGTTTTTCAATAGAAATATGTTTTTTATAACTTGGGTACCAAGATATATTCTTACATAAAAAAGGATTCTTATTGATTAAGGAATCAATTTATGTAATATGAATTTGGAGGATTTATTGACGAAATATGGGGTTATTCATAATGTTTCTACATACTATAATCCTCAAACTAATGGAGTGGTATAAGTGTTAAATAGAGAGATTAAACATATTAATGAGAAAATTGTCAACCCAAACAAGGATGATTTGATATAAATTCAAGTGGATGCTCTTTGGGAATATAGGAAAATTTATAAATCAATAATAGGGATGTCAACTTATAGGATAGTTTTTTGAATCGAATGTCATTTGCCTATGGAGTTAGAGAAAAATTATTTTTGGTCTATCAAATATTGAAATTTGAATTTGTTTAAATATTTAAAAGAGAGGACATTATTGTTGAAAGATTTAGAGATAATAACAAAATGATTATAAACTACTATGTTTTTTATAGATAAAACAATGTATGTTCATGATAAGATGATTTTGAGAAAAGAGTTTTATATTGGACATAAAGTGTTATTGTAAAACTCAAGGATAATGATTTTCCTAGTTAAATTTCATTCCAAATGGGATGGTACATTTATTGTATTCACTCTTTTTCTTTTGGTGTTTTATATACATGAGATCCTTGGAAAGATGTCCCATTCAATATTAATGTACATTAGAGGAAACTTCTTGTATAAGGTAATAAATATCCTAAAGGGGAGGATTTCCTTTTTTCCAAAGATGAGTACCATAGAATAAAAAGGTTGTTTCTTCTATTATTTTTTTGGAATAAGTGTGTGGTATGGTACTAAAATTTAATAGTGTTTTGATTATGTTTTCTCATAATAGTATTTCTTTTCAAAGAATAGTTTGATCTTGGTGGAAAGATGATATTCTTGCTACTCACCATGCGGAATCAACTTGAGGTTGTTCTTCACATTATAATCTGGTAGTAACATATGTAGTTTAATATACATTGATCAAAATAAGATAAAAGATAAATAAACTAGATTTATCCCTTCACTTTCTAAATACTAGAAACGTTTACTAAGAGCTCATGAGTCAAATGTAAATCTATTCACATTTTATGGATTGTTTATACTAGCTAGAGGGTATTTCTAAAAGTAGAGAAGGGGGATAATTTTAGTATACCCCAAGGGAAACAAATATTCTATTTTAGAGAAGTTGTTGTTTTCAAAATTATTCTCATTTTTTCAATTTTCTAAATTATCTTTATTACTTTTACCTTTGACCTTGTTTAGAGAGAGAAAAAATTGAAATGGAATAATTGTCTCATTCATAATTTTTTTCTTTAACAATCTAGTTCATTTAATTAAAATAATTTTTTTTATTGTGTACTAGTTATGAAAATATCATGATTTGTTGGAAATATTTATAAATAGTTATTTTAAAATTCACTAGTATGTATATTTAATTCATGATATTAAATTCTGAAGTGGTAACAAGTAGTAAACAAATTTGACATGATGTTATTTATTTTTTGTTTTTTGTTTTATAGAAAAACACTATGATTTATCTTATTACACTTTGAAAATTATTTTAACCTACTTAAATTCCAAATGTGTATGAAAATGAAATTGAATAAACTTTTTTCTACACCACTAATTCAATTCTGTGAATAATGTTCATTTTATCTATGGGGGTGGTTCCTTTAATACAATAAAGTTTACCACAATTTGAACCAATGAAGAACCCCTAAATTTTTTGAAATTTGATTATTTTTTATGTTTCAATAAATAATTTTTAGGGGTTTTAATTTTTTTATTATGGTTGAATGTTGGGTAACCAATTGAATGTGGTTAATTATCTAATACCCCTTATATTTAGTTGGGTAATACATTTTTCATTTCCCTCCTTAAATGAGGAAAATGTTAGTAAATTAATTTGTGAATGTTATATAATTATCATTGGCCTTCAGTCATTAAATTTGTATTTACTCTCATAATGTATGTATTAAAAGGAATTATGAAATGAATATCCTAATACTGGTTGAACTTCATTTAAATTATTAATCAGATGGTTGAGTTATGTATTCTCCCTTCAAATGCATTATGTTTTTACATCCAAACATAGTGTCTATTTCTTTTCTAATTTATGCACATATATTCTTCTAGTGGTAAAGATATGTTTATAATTTTATTTGAATTAAAATTTAAATTCTTCTATTTGAAATCCATTATTTTAAAGTTAATCATTATTGTAAAATAGGAATCAGTTTTTCATTAACAATACTTAATTTCATGAAGGTAAATATTTAAACTTCTTGATAAAAAACAATGGCAAAAAATAATTTTGAAAAAGAATTTTCTATGTCCATCATTTATTTGAAACTTTAGATCTATTTCATTCCTCTAAATTTATATTATTTATCATTATTTAGGAAAAGAAGTGATAGTGTGGGGGAATTTTATATAGACTTATTTGAGTAATTTTGTACAAATAAATTAAGATAAATTAATGCATCTTAATGGTGAAAGGAGTTCATGATAAAGTATTTTTAGTAAATTGATAGATTATTGTTGAAATATTAATTTTATCAAATAATCCTTCGAAATGCTAATTTTTTATTTGGTTGATGAAATAATTGAATAATTGAATTCATTTCTTTGACATTTATTTTTCTAAATGTATTAAAAATTATTTAATTATCTGAATATTTTATTTTTAATTATTATTTTGGATTTTTAATTTTACAATTTTCAATTTATTTTTGGTTCTTTAGAAATTTATTTTTTATATGTTATATTTCTATCAATTTTTTGACAGTTATGATTTAATTTAAATTCCAATTCTTTTATAACATGCACTATACAATTTTATTTTAATTATTTTATTATATTTTTATTTTTTATTTTATCTTATATTCATTATATTTTTATTCTTCATTTTTATCAGAAATAATTTACTCCAAATAAGAGATTTTATGCCTTTTCATAGGATGAATTATATGAGAAATAGTTCAAAACATACAATTTTCTCACCGAACCCGTAAGAGAAATGATTTTGGCTCATGATAATTTCATGAAACATTGCACTATATAATTTTACCCAAATAGAATAAAATTACATCATCTACATAAGATAGGTCTGGATGATATGTTAGTATTTTCCCTCACTTATATTCCACTATGATTAATTCATTCTGTGTGTGTAAGATATTTTTTGTTATGAAGTACTAATTGACATAGAATAAATTAAAAAATCCCAGACTAAAAATGAGCTTGAATATTTCTACCATGTTAAGAGACCACAATCAAACCATGGATTTTATTCCAATAGAATATTTATGAAGGAATCTAGGACTCAAGATTTATAAACTAGAATCGAGATTCATAAGAGGTAGTACTGATGCCAATATTCGAGATGCTGATGTAATAGTTACAATATTTACCACTAAATAATTTTTTGATGTGGAGGAACCAAAATTGAGGAACCATCTCTGATATTTTTTTTATAGAAATGATAGAAACAATGATGATGTGATTAATAAGACACTAAATATTAATCTAAATATGAAAAATCATGTTGAGACTAATTGAATCCATGAAAATTCTGAATGAGGAAGTATCAAAGTCATTAAACATAGATTGTAGATTCATAGAACATTTTTTTTGAGAAAGACTGATGAGTTGATGATAGTTAGGAAGTTTACCAACTAATATTTGTAAATGAACACAACTGCACTATGTTATTGATGAATTTGGGAGTCGTTAAACAAACTGATTAGGTATTATACTGAAGCCGATGAATGATGATGACTATAAAGACCCAAATATTCATGATATGTGTACAATATAATTGAGTCTGAGATGAGTTTAGAATATCTATGGATGAATAAATTTAATATTGGGTTGTCATGAATAAGGATCTAAAGTTCTCAAAATGTTTCAATTTATGGATCCAACTATTTTCAGTCCCACTTTAGAGATGTAGCGGCCTCATGATTCTTTATCAACATGGTTAATAGGTTTTGATTGAGTTCACTCTAAGTGTTTGGTGAATGGTCTCTGTGATATAGGTTCTTAGTTTTTTTGGAATTTGATTTAAGCTTTAAAATAGTATAATGTTTTCAAAAAATGGAAGAATCTTCAAGGGTTTGATTGTGTTTTTTGAGCATTGAATATATTATAGGTTTTACTAAAAACATTTAGAGTATATATTTTAAGAATAATTGTTCAATATCATCAAAATTTGTTAGAAAGGCAAAGAGTCATATGTTGTGTCAATGCAATTTAAATTATAGAAGCTGATCAACTATGTTTCATTGGATGTAATGCATTGAAGGTAATGCATGATGTCTTATCCATGAATAAGTGTGTAAGAAAACATTCCATATTCAAACATTGAATAACATTTTTTCTATGTATTTATTAAATGGTGAAGGATTATGGTAAATAAATGACATCTTTAGAAAATGTTTCTTTTCAAATGTAATTAATCATTTCCAGTGCAGATGCCAATTTTTTGGATGAAAATATTAAAATTACAGGTCATTGAGAGAAAGAAAAATACAAAAAGACTGTAATAAATAACCAAAAGGTCACCTTTTTAAATGAAGTTGGTGAACATAATGAATAAAAAAGGAATTGGGAGATGAACATCTTGAAAATGGGGTAATTATTTTCAGAGGGAATAAACTATTTTTGGAGACATCAAAAGTGGAGAAATGGGTGTAGAACTAGGGTATTTTATGGAAAGCTACTACTAATACGAAATCCTATTAATATGGAGATCACAGTTCACTTTTTTCCTTTGTTATGTTCGAATAAATTCATAGCAGAAGAATATACTATATTCTCATGGTTATATATTTCTGTGTTTTTAAATTTCTTTATTTTTGAAACTCTAAATCTAAATAGATTCTTGAGGTTTGATATGTGATCACTGTTTGTGGTTTTATTTTTCTTCCATTTTTTAATTATTTTTCTAAAAATATGAGTATGTCACAATTTTTATTTGAGTGTGGTGTTCTATGAATATGGATTTTTGTTTGAAATATATAGGAGTTTTATGGAAATCCTCACTATTTAAAATTTTCAATCATCCACCAGATATTGTTAGTATTGAAAGAGTTGTTTGAATCATTATTCTCTATGATCATTTTAGCCTTGATCTACTCTTATAGGAAAGATATATTCTTATTAGATCTAACTTTTAGACTCAATTAAATGAACTCAATGAGATGAAATATTAGAGATTTCATATTTTTTATTCATAGAGTTACAATTTTGAGATCCATTTAAAATGATGAATAATGATAGATATATAACAATTACCATTTAATCATCTACTTCATATTACTGTTAAATTTTATAATTTTTGATTTATTTTTCATCTATTTATAACTCTAATTTTATTTATAACTTATAATTTTTCTCTTTTATAGAATTATATACCGCTTCAAAATAATTAAAAATTTTAAAGTAGAAAAAAACCCATGATTGTAAAATTCTATAGTGAAGAATCATTAGGAGATAATCTAGTGAACTAATATACAGTAGTATTTAGGATGAAAATACTGAGGATGGATTTAAAAGTGACTCGTAAAACTTATAATTCCCATGGATAGTAGATTCCTATGTAGTGATGATTTTTATAAGAATTTTTCTTTTTTGGAACCTTGGGGGTTGTCTTCAAAATGTGATGTTGTGGATGACTATTGAATTTAGGATCTGGGTTCTCTTAAATGTTCTATATACCACCAGTTACCCATACATAGTGTCTTTTTAGGATTGGAACCTGATGACTACATCTTCTTTTTAGGATTGGAGATTGGGGTGTTAAATCAGTCATTTCACTGGCACGAGTGGGGTCTTCATAGGTCGAGATGTGAAAAAATCTTATCATGATGAAACATACATACATAATATAAAATATTCACTAATAAAAAAATATTTCATTGATAATTAACCCAATAATAAAAATAACCAATTAAAATACCAACCAAGTATTTAAATTCACCAATTAAAATTATTATATAAATTAAAAACATTCAATAAGATCAGGAATTTTCTAAAATGATTTTGTTTCCTAAAAAACATTCCACATTATCAATTGACACCATTTATGTTATTATACATAAAAACACCATAATAGGAACCCTCATTTAAACTCAATCAACCAAGAAATTAATAAAGTCATACATGCCTTTTTAAAAATTAAATAAAAAACATAAGCATATAAATCTATGAAATTATTATACAAAACCCACCATAACTAAAATAAAAGATTCTTAATATCATCATGTTAAAAAAACTTATATTAATTCCACCACCTCTATAGTCACTCTCCGAAGCTATGGTCCACAACTAAAGAATGTAAACATCGATTCTACATACAAGGAAAATGAAAGTAATATGATACTAAATACACATTAATGTGGGTATGAAAGGTGTGATATAAAAACTTGTTTCTTATCACTATGAATATATGTAATTCCATTTACAATACTAATTTAAAATTGATGTTTGAAATATAATTATAAAATAATTTAGTTACATTTTAATAATAATGAAAAAATCACATTTTTCACATTTTGATTTCCAAACTATATAAATACATTGAAAACATAACCATTAATAGAGTTAATAGAAATAAAAATAAATAAAACAATATAAGATATAAGGTAAATTAATGTGTAAATGATTCCATGGAATGAGATAAAAATTTTAAAGCTATAGAGATAAAGTAGTACCCCACTAAGTGAAACTATATACCGACCTATGATTCCATCCTACAAACACAGACCACAAATTAACCCCTTGGAATAGCTGTGCAGTAATCCCTTATAAAGGGAATCAGCTAAACTAGAGTTATACAATCAATAGAAAGAGTTTTTGAGATTTTATTGTGATGATTTTTTTGAAGAATATGTTGTAGTTGATTGGATTAATTGTGCTAACATTTGATGTCAATGAATAAATAATATAAATACACCCATTTATTATGATTTGAATATGTTTAGGTAGATATTCAGATTATTTTCAAGCTGATTTATAGTGTTTATATAATATGAAAAACATTTCATGATGAAATAACATGAATGAAGAAGTTTCATGGTTCAATTTTTGTTTTTTCATCATAGAAGGTGATTAATGAATAAGTTTTTTACCATAAAATATATACTACATTGCAAAGGAGACTAAGTTGTTTTTTGGGTGTCCCTACTTATCCAAAGGACTGAACACCATAAGTAGTTGTCTATGATGTAAATAAACCCAATCATATTTTCCATGTTATTGTAATTATAAGGAACTCCACGATATAAAGGATTAACTGTCTTTTAATGAATGTCGAGGGAGGTTATTATTTAATGGATGTTAGACCATGTCGCAAAGAAAAGGAAAAAGATGGTTTTTATGTAGTAGGAGTTTTTAAGAAGTATGTGTTGTAAGAGATGTACCACATCACATGTTGTCAGTTTATGCCACTGGAGAAATTCCCATTCTTGGAAAGAGTATGATCATTTATTTCCATTCCACTGGACTTTGGAAGTTCTCTAGACTGTAGTAAATACATCATAAAAAAAGGTGTTATGGTATTTAAAATATAATTGGCATGAACTACCATGTCAGGCTGTAAAGGAGGGGACTATTTCGTAAAGAGTGAAATCTTGGATGTTCGATCCGCCTCGATGTCTTGGAATCGTCTAACAGGTTTTGTGGTAATTTAATCCTTTAATAAATAAGAATACTTATTTTATAGTGGATATTGAATGGAATATGATCCAAGGGATTTGATTGAATAAAATAATTTTATTTGAAATTCTAATTCAAATTTGAATAAGGAAAAAGTGTAACTATTATAAATATAGATAAGTTATTATATAAGGTAAAAACAGATTGGATGTATAATATAAAGGAAAGAAAAAAATAATATAATTTTTGGATATATTTTAAAAAATAAGATTCTATGACTATCCAAGATATCATAAAGTAATGAAAAGAATATAATAAAAGTGGTTGTGTGCTTGTGATATTCATAAAAGTATTATAATATACATATTCATTTGTATGTTTAAAAGTGGTGTTAATAATACTTTATGCTCTGAAAGTTGAGAAGAAGTGGAAAAACTCAACACAGTTAACAACATGGAGAAATTATATGTGGTTGAATACACTTTAAAAGTAAGTGAAATTTATCTTTGAATAATATGGGTTGCACTTATGTGTAGGATACACAAATAACAATTGGGAGACATGGAAGAAAGTATGTAAAGGTTATGCATTGATTTTTTAGGTTCACATGGTGATTTTGGTGGGTAGTGTGATCCTAGTAGAATTCGTATCACTCTATGGACTAGCTTCTGACATTAAGAGGTAAACCATTTAAATCTATTGTGATCTCTTATGTTGGTGCACGTGTAGATGTGAAGTTATATTATATCACTATAATTTTATTATTGAAGATTGTATTTATTTTATGGAACATAAGAATAATTTATACTAATGATTTATTTCACTACTTAATAATATCCTATAGATCATGAATGTGGATTCTCAAGTGTAAACAGAGCCCAGTTCCATTCATTTTTAATTTAATTTTTGAATTCATTCTTTGGATGATGTGTCTATAATCATTTTATCTTATCCACAATAGATAATTTAAATTTAGTGAATAATATGTGGATTCCCACATTTTAGTATAAAGGGTATCATGTTTGGAATGATAGAATGGTGCTATATTTTCTCTGTATTAGTTTTGAGTCTTTTGAACCATAAACTGATAGGTTTCATACACATGTTGAAGGTAATACTCTAACTCAAAAAAATGGAATATGGAAAGTAATGAACATGATATAAATTATATATTTTGTTCCCTATCATAAAATGAATTTATGAAGGACAAAGGAATCAATATAGTACAAGAATTTGGAAAGAAGTAGAGAATATTTATGAAGGGAAAACCAGTGAGTAATGTTACAATTTTTTAGACTTAAATCTTTTGATATTTAGATGCATGATGATGGTAAAATTGAAATACTCTTCATGGGGTTAATTGATATTACATTTACAAGATTATGTTATGGTGAGAAGTTATAGGACTCCAACTTGTGTAGAAAAGTTATTTTTTATCTTACATATAAAATATTGTTTTAAAAGTATTCAATTTTGAACAAAATGATCTAGTTGAAATATAACTTGATTAGTTTAATAGTTCTCTTATTTCATATGAAATGTTGAAATATAATACTATCAAGAAAATCAGAATGTATGAAAAAGATATTTCCTTAAATGTCTCAAAATTAGAGAAAAGTATGAACGTCATTTGTGTGGATGATGATGTTTTCTATACAAATTAAAATTCATAATTGTATATATGGTTGGGTAAAATTATGTATCTCATATAAAAATGTGATAATAGGTAAGTGAAATGTAAATGGGAATTTAAAACATACATGTTTCCATTTTTGGGGATATTGGAAATTTTGCAACAAATTGTCCAAAATTTAAATAACATTAAGAAAGTGATAAAGAAAGTTGAAGACCAATAATATTATCAAATAAGAATTCATCCTTAAAAAAATTTACTTCTATAAGAAATGTATGAATTTATTAAAGAAAAAAATAAGAATTTCATATATATTATTGAATAAGGTAAATGAAACAGAGTGAAAATAGGCTGATATTGAAGGTTATGGTAGTGAGAAACTTGTTATTTTTAAGGCGAGTTATGTAAAAATCATTATTTTTGAAGGCAATAATTCAGGAATTATAAAATAAGAAAACAAGATAATGTATATTTGAAGAGATAATTGAGTGTATGTGTTTAAAAAATCTCAAATAATGAAAATGAAAATAGTAAATTAATGAAATATAACCAACCATTCAACAAAAAATAATCAGTTTATGAAGAAGAAAAATATAATTTGTTGAAGGAAAATCATAATAGGAATAATTTTATTATTTATGATAAGATCATGAATATAAATTTTGAAGGTAAATTTAATTATGGGGATAAGGGGTCTGATATTTTTCAAGGTAAACAAATCAAAATATAATTAAAATTAAACCTATATTTTTTAAAATAACTGTTCATGTTGTTCGGGACTATTCAATTAATGAATAAGAACAATAATATAAAGAATATATATATATTTATGAGAATTTTAACATTGATAGGTTTGATGATGATGTGAATAAGAATAATCAAGGAAAAATGATCATGTTTGTGGATAAATTAAACGAGTCTCGGAAATATAAAAATTTATGGAATCCAAATATTGTTTAAAAATATATTACAATTGAAGATTGTCAAATGTTATATAAGATGTCTAATATGAATAATAATATTTTAGAGTTAAAAAAATATTTTTTTAAAAAAATGAGTCAATATCCTTAATCATAAATAGGTTTGATGTCAAGAACACAATTTTAGACAGCATACATTTTTTAAAAGGAAAATCAATTTTTTATAGATATTATTGTTAATATAGAGGTTTTGTGAATAAAACAGTGTAGGTTCAAATATAAAAAATATAAAATTCCTAGAAGTATTGGGAATTAGTGTTCGAGGGATAATCAACCTTCGAAAAAGAATAATGTTTAGAAATAGGTTAACTATTCTGAAATAATTACACATAAAAAGTTTGATTTAATTGAAAATGTATGTGTAAGGAATGAACATCCTAGTAACCACGTAAAATAGACTTTAATCCTTCCACCATCCTAATAAAAAATGTGTTTTAGTAATCATTGTTTTTTCAGAGTATAACACTCAATAAAGGGGTGAATTCTATTCTGATAAATTTTTTTGTTAAAAATGGTTTCATAAAAAAATTACCCAATCAAAATTAAAATAGGGTAGTTAATCAAGGTAAGAAGATTATAGTAGTTTGACTATTCAAAAAACTTATCATAAGATTTATTAATTCTTAATATTATAAATATGAGATAATTATAAAACTTTTGAAAGTATTCTAATAAGGCAAATGAATTATAACTACTATCAAAGACTAACAATGAATGTAAAATTTATTTTTCCGAAGTATGAAATAAAATATAGAAAGAATAAATAGAAACACAAAACAAATAAAATAAGTGGATGAGTCTCAAGGTGAGACCTAATCAACTCCACTTGGTGATCACCTGCCATCAAGTATTTTATATTAATAAACTTCATCGACACCCTGGATTGGGTTAGCCAACAGTAAATTAGACTGTCTAGATCACACGACCTCTTCGACTTCTCTTTGTGGGCATAAACTACCAAGTCACATAAGGACCCCATACACACTTATCTATGGGAGTAAACAAATGTAATAAGATCTGAGGGAAATGATATCTTGTATCCTTCAGTTTCATACAGGAGACTGTGTGTGTTTTAATATAGACACACACTGCTCGAAAGTATGTAAAAATGCACACGATAGAGAAAATAAGTATGAGTGAGAATTTATAAGGATCTTTGAGTCTTGAGATACAGATCTGGACTCCATATAAAAAGTTGAGGTGATTTTTGAGTCCTCTTCTGGAATTTGACACAAAAAACAGAGTGTTGTATTCTAGCTTCCAGGTGTAAGTAGGGTTCAACATGTATATTTTTCTCCTTACTTGATTTGTTGATGTAGTTTTAAAATTCGATGTGTAGCTTGGTTGAGATTACCTTGTGTATTTTTCTTTGTATTCGTGAGTTCACACTGGTTCCATGAGAGTGGAAGATATTCTTTAGTGTATTTCATGCATGTTATTTTTCTCTAAGTCATGTGCTTTATATTTATTTTGAGGTGTATGAGTTGGGCCGACATGAAGCATGATTTCTACACCTCGTACCTCGTACAAGAAGGTTACATGTCTAAAAGGAAAAATTAATTATTTCCGTTCCATTAAATGACTCAAATATGAATTTTAGAAATAATATTTAAATTTAAACAACAAAAGATAGAAAATTGATTAAGAAATAGTGTATAAGTTTGTCTTGAAACAATGTTACTAGGAAATGGTGTCTTCTATTTTTCCCTTGAGCGGTAAGACAGTCACAGTGCCATAGTTGCATTGAGATCAGGAACCAGTTGTACATATGAAGTGCAAGGATCAAAGTGTCTCTGGTAACCGTGTCTATTCCTTTGTCAAAACACTGAACAGTGTCTTGGAGATTGTAATAAGGAACTGATGTCACATACCTTATGAAATTTTAAACATGTTATGGTGTCTTAGTCACGGTGTCTGAGTAACAGTGTGTGGGTTATGGTTTCACGGTTACAGTGTGAGGGAGAAAATGTTAGGGTTACAGTGTCAGTGTTACGATGTCAGGGTTACGGTTTTAGGGTTATGGTGTCAGGGTTACGGTGTCAGGGTTACGGTGTTAGGGACTTTTCCAAAATCTGGTTATGGTGGTATACGTAACGTTTCTCAAACCTAGCCAAATATATGTAAAAACTATCTTAAGAAATAATATTGAAAAAATAATTATACCTAATAATTATTAAAGAAAACATTATATAACAAGATCAAATATTGTTTATAAGATTCAAACATGATTTACAATATTCTTAATCAGGGTCTTGGGAATGCTTATACCTTGATTTGTAAGCAATAAAGCATAGGGAAATAAACAATTTCTACACATGATTTGTGATATATTAAACAAGTATAAAACTATTTGTGATAGATTAAACAGTTTTAACATGATTTTTGATAGATTAAACAAGGTTAACATATTTTTTGATCATTAAAACATGATTAACACTTGAGGAGTCTAAAAATCTCCGCCTTTTTTATGATCACAAATCATGGGACTTAAATTCCTTGTCTTCTTCTCTCGCTTTTGGTATTATCAAAAATAATATAACAAAAAAATATACATGGAATGAAGGTAAGTAAGAGAATAAACATCAAAAGTGCACATTGCATTAGATAGAAGTATATAGGTAATTAAAATCATAAGGAAAAATGAAAAACATACCTATCAAAATATAGTTTTCACTTCCCTTCAACATCAATTGTCTTCTCCATACCCTTGTAAGAAACATCAGAAGTGGCCACAGGAGCAGAAGTGGAGTTTGGAGAAGGGATTGATCAAATTGTGAGATAAATAAGAGGTACTCATTCAAAATAGAAGGTGCCAGAGTTGGTTTGTTTGAAGACCGAGGGAAGGATTGGTCAAGGATAATAGGTCTTCTCTGGCTCAATGCCTTAGATATAGACATGGAGGCATAATAAAAGGAAGAGGATGAGGAGGGGGTTGAGCCAAGCTGTAATGGGGAAGTTGTAGGAGCCACAATGGAAGTTCTTTACACATGAAGATATGGATTCAACAACTTAATTGAATTAGTAATGATTTCACCACCATATTGCATTTCCTTCTCAAAATCATCATTGTTCTCCAAGAACTTGTCCAACAGAGGATTGAAATATTCTAGCTTTTGATCTTGAGTCTTAGAGGCTTTATTAACATGAGGAATTTTAAAATTCTCTACAAGGTACTTTAAATGATTGGTAAAATCATTCTAAGAGTAAATCCTATTAATGTATAAATTCAATTTAATAGAAATTTCATCCTGATCATCATTTTAAATATTTTAATGAATCATCACTAAATGAATTACATGGTCACTATTCTTGATGAAAGTAGATAAAAATTCCATATCAACACCATTTAATGAAAATTGATGTTATTCTTTAATAACAGTTTTGATCATATCACTATTTATAGGTCGAGATGATTGTCTAGTGGCATTTGAAGCTGTAACGGCTGAAGTGAGAGGCTTAAGTTGATTTAGACATTTCTTTAAACATCCTTTATACTCATCAGTCAGCTTTTTAAGGCTAAAAAAACATCACACATCTCATTGACTATCTTGATGTTTCTCTTATATTATTTTTCATTTATTGATGTCAAAATTTATTGAATCAGATATACAAATTTTTGGTGGATATAATCACTAACATCCTCAAAAAGGATGAGTAGATGGATCTTGTCGAGTTTGGAACAATTTCTCATATCTTCAACCATAGATATGAAAGTCTTCACATCAAAACTTAACTGTTTATTCATAATCCAATATTTTTTTATTTCATGAAGCATTTTTGGTTGAATTTTCCATATGATTTTCTCTAACAGTAAGGAAGTATCTCATTCACAGAGATTTTTCATAGAAGTAGGTTTAAATTTCATGATCTTCTAAAATACAGATAACAATGTATCTCCAAAAGTTTTCAGATCACTATGACCCACAGAATAAAAATTTTCTTGTGTAGGTTCAAGATCAGACAGTGAAACAAGTTCAAGAACCTTAGTAGAGATTACATCAAGAGAAAAAATTAGATTCAATTGAAACATAGTGTAAAGATCTATACCTTTAACTGAGTCCTCTTGGGTATTGTTTATATCAAAATAGCTAGGAAACCTATAATAGGTACCCACTGTACATTGATCAACAATATTGGGAACTTAAATACTTTCTAAACTGGGGTGTTACTCCCCATATACAAGTACATCTCTTTTGGGACTAAGAGATTCAGTATCTTGAACCATTTCAAAATTTTCAACTATGATAGGCTCACCCATATATTTTCTTTCTCTCTAAAAGGAATGTTACATTCTTTCCTCAATATATAGGATTATTTTAGTATCAGCTTATTCTTTTGATTTTTCTCAAATAACTTGGCCTTCTTCAATAACATGTTATTATAAAATCGCATAGTGAACTGCTTCCTCCTATACACTAGAAGTATTTTTTTTAGTAACAAGTTCATTTTTAGAAAAAGGTTCTTTCATTGACTCAAAACTCCTTTTAGAAATAGGTACATCTTTTATAACTACAGATTTTAGAATTGATAGTATACTATCTTATTTATCTAAGATAACTCCTTATTTATATTGAATAACTGCATCCACTACTCCTTCAACTGAATAATCAACAATATCATCTTGTTCCAAACTAGGGCCAGATTGTTTTTGGGTCTTGAAGGATCAACGACCGGATTAAACATTTCATACAACCTTTCATTGTCCTCAACCCTAGAATTTTTCCATGGATTATAGATAATTTTCAACCTTATAATAGTATCCTTTGAGATACATAACTCATAATCTTCAATAATCTCTTCATTAGGTCCAACTACTCATTTGGAAGACAACTTTACAAAGATTAATCTTGAATCAAACAAATAGGTAGATTATGAAGTTTCCCTGATCAATTCACACATGTGAAGTATAATATACTTACACAGATTAATATTGTGCCCATTTTTAATAATATGTATCAAGAATATATCTTGATAAGGTTAGACAAATATACATTCATTCTAAAATTAAGATTTTGTATAAGCTTAAATAGCAGCGTGGTCTCACCATCCAACTCAGCATAAATTTCCATTCTTTTCTTCTTATTTCTAGTCAACCTTCCTAGGGAATCTTCTAAGATAAAACATCACTAGGAGGAGGAGGACCTCTTTGGTAATCCTAAAATACACCTTCATGAGGTATCCTTAGGCGTCAATCTCATAACCTCGAAGAAAAAGCACAGTTTCTACAATTAATCCGGCTACTTAATACAATGTCATCCTCAGTATTGAATAAAAACTGGGCATAATGATAACACTGAGAAACATGTTTTGGATAAATCATCCTTTTCTCTTTTGTGAACCAGTTCACCCATCTCTTCTCTTCCAGTACTTTCAAAACAAGTGAGTTACTTGTCAGTAAACACTTCAGACAAAATTCATTTTCTGGTTCTAGTGTTTTATCCACATAACTCGGATTCAATGGTCCCTTAGGCATTACATTTGCTGCCTTTTAAATTTCTTCTAAGGTCTGAACAGCTCAAGAGTTGATGAAGTCAAGCGATTCATTCTGGGAAATCAATAAGGGTTCTAGAAATGTGAAGGGATGAAAGATGACTAACAGTTTGAGAGAGAATGGTTTCAGTTTCGAGAGAAGAGAGCTCCGGTCAAGAGAGGAGTGAATGATATAGAGTTTTTATCATTTATGGATTTCAAACATCATAAATTCTAAAACACAGCTTAAAAACAATAAAATAATTGATACAAAGATTCAATAAATAATAAAAATTAACCAATTTAAATACCAACAAAGTATTTAAATTCAAAAACTAAAATTATTATATAAATTTAAAAATCAATAACCTCCTGAATTTTCTGAAACCATTTATTTCCCAAAAAATATTCCACATTATCAATTGAAACCATTTATATTATTATTTATAAAAACACCATAACACAAACCCTCATTTAAACTAAATTTCAAAAAATTGGCTCCATTATAAAGTCTTCATAATGAAGTGAAAATCAAATTCATTATACTTCATAATTTCAAGAAAACCATTTAAAAAACTTATATCTTTTTAAAACCTCGATAAAACTCATTTATTTTCATAAATATATCATTAGTTTATGATTTTAAGAAATTAATTCCACATGAAACTTCTAATACTATAAATCTAATACACATTACTATACATATCATTATAAAAAAAACATCACTGAATCAACCATGAAATAAATTAAAAACATCATATATCTAGAATGAAAACATATCAAAATATATAGAGGGATATATCAATCAATTAGATCTCCACACCTAACCATTCTATGAAACATCCAAATGTGTATCATATACATCTAATAAATTTTATTTTATTTTTGATTTAGGAAACTCAAAGTAACAGTCACCTATATTGAATAATAAATCTAAATTCACTTCATCATAGAAAAATATTAGATATTCCCACCCAATGAAGGGTTTAATAACACTAATCAATCAAGAATCTCCCTAATAACTTGAGAATTATCCATAAATAGTATGATAATTTATTTTTCTTGGTTAACTTATCAGATTTTAATTATCCTTATTCCACCCACCACTAATCAAATTGGCCTTATGGTTTGAAAAAATTTTATAATATACCTGCTTAAATAAATGACTATCGTTCCTGAAATTACATGCCACAAAAAGAAAGATCCTTCATGATTTCTGTAGGCTAGAATATGTTTTGAAGTGGTTCACACATGAATAATGTGAATTATTTACACTCTATAAATTTTAAAGATTAAATTAAACTAAACATTCCATGTCGATACACAAGTCGTACATTCTATTTTCGTAATTAAATAAAAAACATAAGCATATAAATCTATGAAATTGTTATAAAAAACCCACAATAACTAAAATAAAATAATATTAATATCTTCATGTGAAAAAGTAACATATTTTAATTGAACCAACTCTATAGTCACTCACCCAAGCTGTGGTCCACAACTAATGAATGTAAACATCGATTCTATATGAAAGGAAAATGAAAGGACTATGAGGCTACATAGAAATTAAAGCAGGTAGGAAAGGTATGATATAAAACCTTGTTTCATATCACTATAAATCTAAGTAATTACATTTAAAATACCAATTAAAAATGTAAGTATGAAATATAGTTAGAGAATAATTTTGTTACATTTGAATAATAATAAAAAATCACATTTTTAAATTTTTTCATTCCAAACTATGTAAATACATTAAAAACATTACCATTAATAGAGTTAATGTAAATACAAATAAATCTCAAAATATAATATATAAGGTAAATAAAAGTGTAAATAATTTTTTGGCATGAGATAACACTTTTAAATCAGTAGATATTAAGTTAGAATTTACAAAGTGGAACCATATAAATACCTAGGATTCCATCCTATAGACACAGACCTCAATTTAACCCCATGGAATAGTCGGGAAATAATACCTTATAAAGGGAATCAACTAAACTAGAGTCATAATATCAAGATAAAGAGTTGTTGAGGTGTTATTGTGAAGAGTTTGTTGAAGAATAGGTTTGAGTGGATTGGATTTATTATTCTAACATTTGACGTCGACACATAAATAATATAAAAACTCTCATTTTATTGTGAGGTGAATATGTTTATAGAACTATTCATATTATTTTCAAGCTGGTTTGAAGTGTTTATATACCATTGAAATAAAGTTCATGATGAAATACCATGAAGGAATAAGTCTCATAGTGAAATATTTTGTTTTTTCATCATAGAATGTGATTAAAGAATAAGTTCTTTACCATAAAATAGATACTAGATTGAAAAGGATACTGAGTCATTTTTTGGGTGTCTCTTCTTATCCGAAGGACTCCACACCATAAGGATTTGTCTGCGATGTAAATAAATCCAATCATATATTCCATGTCATTGGAATTCTAAGGAACTCCCCAATATAAAGGAGTAACCATGAAATAATGTATGTCGAGTGATATTATCATTCAATGGAAGTAGGACCATGTCACAATGAAGAGGGAAAAGATTGGTTTTTATGTCCTAAGAGTTTTTATAGAGTATGTGCAGTAATGGATGTAAAACATCGCTTGTTGTTATTTTATGCCACTGGAAAGATTCCCATTCATGAAAAGAGTTTGATTATTTATTTCCATGCCGCTAGACTTTGGAAGAGCTCCAGACTGTAGTAAAAACATCATGAAACAAGGTGTTATAGTATTTAAAATATAATTGGCTTGAACTACCATACCATGCTATAAAAGAGGGTTCTATTTCTTAATGATTTAAATCATGGATGTTCAATCAACCTCAAAGACTTGGACTCATCTAAGAGGTTTGGTGGTTATTTAATCCTTTAATAAATACAAATACATATTTTATGGTGGATATTAAATTAGTGATGATCCAAGGTACTTGTTTCAATAATATAATTTTATTTGATATTAAAATTAAAATTTGAATTTGTAAAAAGTGTTTCTACTATGAAGATCGAGAAGGTGTTATAGAAGGTAAAAATACATGGTAGAATAATATAAAGGAACGAATAGAATAAAATATTTATTGGATATATTTAAAAAATGAATATTCTATTACTATCCAAGATGTCATTAAGGAATGAAGAGAATATAATCATAGTTGTTGTGTTCTTGTGATAAAAATATAATAAGACACATATTGATTTGTATTTTTGAATGTGATTTTATGCATACTTTATGCTGTGAAAATGATAAGAAGTGGAAAAACTCAACAGACTTGAAAATATAGAGAAATTATATGTGACTGAATACACTTCAGTAGTAAGTCGAAGTTATCTTTGAAATTTATGGGTTTCCCTTATGTGTAGGATACACCAAAGCATAGTTTGGAGACATGTAAGAAAGTGTTTAAAGGTTATTCATGGATTTTTTATTCTCACATGGTTATTTTGGTGGGTAGTGTGATCCTAGATGAATTTGTATCACACTAAGGACTAACCTATGACATTAAGAGGTAAAACATTTAAATCTGTTGTGTTCTCTTATGATTATGCCCATGTGGATGTGAAGTAAGATTATATCACTAAACATTGATATTGAAGATTTCATTTATTTTAAGGAACATAAGAATAATTTATACTACTGATTAATTTCCCTTCTCAATAATATCACATAGATTATGTAAGTGGATTCTCAAGTGTCATCAGAGCCCAGTTCAATTCATTTGTGATTTAATTTATGAATTAATTTATTGTATGAAGTACTGGTAAGAATTTTATCTTATCCACTATGGATAATTTAAATTTTGTGAATAATAATTGGATTCCCACATTTTAATATAAAAGTTATCATTTTTGGAATTATAGAATGTTTCTATATTTTCTCCCAATTAGTTGTCAATATTTTGAACCATAAACTAATAAGTTTCACTCACACGTTTATGGTACTATTCTAACTCCAAAAAATGGGAATCTAGAATGTAATGAACATGATATAAATAAAATATTTTTCCCTCTCATAAAATGAATTTATGAAGGTCGAAGGAATCAATATAGTAAAAGGAATTTGGAAAAAACTGGAGAATATTTATAAAGGGAAAACCAATGTTAATTGAGTATTGTTTAAATATTAAGATATTGAGATGCATGATGATGTTAAAATTGAAATATTATCCTCGGTGTTAAATGATATTACATGAACAAGACGATGTTATTGTGAGAAGTTAGAGGACTCCAACCATTTTAGAGAAGTTATTTTTTATCTTACCTAAAAATGATTGTTGTAAAAGTATTCAATTTACAATAACATGGTCTAGGTGAAATATAACTTGATTAATTTAATAGTTCTTTTATTTCATATGAAATGTCTATATATAATACAATCAATAAAAAGGTAAAGGATGAAAAGGATATTTTTTAATGTCTAAAAATCAGAGAAAAGTACGAAGGTCATTTGTGTGGATGATGATGTTTTCTATACAGATTTAAATTTATAAGTATATATATTTTTTTATAAAATGTTGTATATTATATAAAAAATGTTATAATAGGCAAGTTAAATGTAAATGGTAATTTAAGACATTCATTTTTCAATTTTGGGGCCTTTGGAAATTTTGCACCAAATTGTCCAAAATTAAAATAACAATAAGAAAGTGATAAAGAAAGTTTAAGACCAATATGATTCTCAAATAATAATTCCTCCTTGAAAAAATTAACTTCTATAAGAAAATAATGAATTTATTTAAGAAAAAATAGTAATTTCATATATACTATTGAAGAATGTCAAAGAAATAAAGAGAAAATATGTTGATATATATGGTTATGGTAGTGAGAAACTTGTTATTTCTACGGTGAGTTATGAAAAAATAATTAGTGTTGAAGGAAATAATTATGAAAGAATGAAAGTAGAAAACAAGATAAAGTATATTTGTAAGATATAATTGAGTGAATGTCTTTAAAAAATATCAAATATTGAAAATGAAAATTGGAAATTAAAGAAATATGACCAATAATTCAACAAAAAATAATTAGTTTATAAAGAAGGAATATATAAGTTGTTGAAGGAGAATCATAATATGAATAATTTTATTATTTATGATAGGATCATAAACATAAATTTGGAATTTAAATTTAAATATATGGATAAGGGGCATGATATTTTTCAAGATAAACTAATTTAAATTTATGTAAAATTGAACCTATATTTTTTTTAAACTCGATTCATGTTATTGGGGACTATTCAATGAAAGAATAAGAACAAGAATATAAAAAAATATTTATTTTTAGGAAAATTATAACATTGAAAAGGATGATAAAGAGTCAAATAAGAATAATCAAGAAAAAATGATCTTGTTTGTGGCTAAATTAAACGATTCGCGGAAACTTATAAATTTATGGAATCCAAATATTGTTCCAAATATGTTATAATTAATTATTCTCTAATATTTTTATAAGAAGTTTAATATAAATAAGAGTATGTTAGAGTTTAAAAGAAATATTGTTTAAAAAAATGATTCAATATCATTAACCAGGAGGTTGGATTTCAAGAACAAAATTCTAGACAACATACCGATTTTAAATGGATAATAGGTTTTTTATAGATATTATTGGTAAAATAAGGTTTTTGATAATGAAATAGTGTTTGTTAAAATATAAATGACATAAAATTCCTAGAAGGCTTGGGAATTAGTGTTTCGGGGGGATTTAACATTCTCAAAAGAATAATGTTTTTAATTAGGTTGACTATTCAGATAAAATCACACATAAAAAGTATGATTTAATTGAAAATGTATGTGGAAGGCATGAACATCCTAGTAACCATGTAAAATATACTATCATCCTTCCACCATCCTAATAAAAAATATTTTTTAGTACTCATTGTTTGTCAGAGTAGAACACTCAAGAGGGGGTGAATTGAGATCTGATAAAAATTTATGTTAAAAATGTTCACTTAAAAGATTCACCCAATTAAAATTTAAACAGGGCAGTTAATCAAGGTTATAAGATTATTAGAGTTTGACTATTCAAACAACTTCTCAGAATATTGATTAATTCTCAGTAGTATCAATATGGTATATTTATACTACTTTTGAAACTATTTTAATGAGGAAAAATAATTAAAATTACTATCCAAGATTAACTATGAAAGTAAAATTTAGTTTTCTAAAGTAAAACTAAAATAGAGAAATACTAAATAAAAACACATAGAAAATAAAGAAATTGGTTGAGTCTCAAGATGAGACTTAATCCACTCCACTTGGTGATCACCAACCACCAAGGATTTTATATTAATAAACTTGATCCACACCCTGGATTGGGGTAAACAATAGTACGTAAGACTATCCAGATCACATGACCTCTTCCACTGTTCTTTGTCAGTATAAACAAACAAGTCACCCAAGGACCCCATAAAACCCTTATTTATTGGAGTAAACAGATGTAAATAAGATTTCAGTTGTAGGATACCTTGTATCCTTCAATTCGATACAAGAGATAGTGTGTGTTTTAATACAGACACACACACTACCCGAAAGTATGTAAAAATGAACACCATAGAGAAAATGAGTATGAGAGAGGATTTAGAAGGTTCGGTATATCTTTTGATGTAGATCGAGACTCCTTAGATGTTGCTGAGATTAATTTTGAGTCCTCTTCTAGAAGTTGAAAAAAAAAACAGTGTCGTATTCTGGATTCAAGTTGAAAGTACGGTTCCGTAGGTATATTCATCTCCTTCCTTGATAAGATAATGTAGTTTGAAAATTCTTAGTGAATCTCGGTGGAGATTACCTTGTGTGTTATTTCTTGAGTTCTTGAGTTCACACTGGTTTCATCAGAGTTGAGGATATTCTTAAATATATCTAATGCTTGTACTTTTTCTCTGAGTCACGTGCTTTTATATTTATTTTAGGGTTCATGAATTGGAGCCGACATGAAGTAGGATTTGTACACCTCTTATTGTCAGGTGACATGTACACAAAGAAACATTAATTATTAATGTACCTTTAAATGAATAAAATAAGAATGTTAGAAATAAAATTTATATTTAAACAGCAAAAGATTGAAAATTGACTAAGAGATGTTGTAACAGTTTGTCTTGAAATGGTGTCATTGGGAAATGGTGTCTTCTCTTTTTTCCTTTGAGCAGTGAGATAGTCACGGTGCCGCAATTACATTGAGACAAAGAACCGGTATCATAGAAATGGTGTAAGTGTCACGGTGTCTTAGGTAATGGTGTCTTGTCCTTTTTTAATACATTGAACGGTGTCTTAGAGATGGTAATAAGGAGCTGATGTCACATACCTTATGAAATTTGAAACTAGTTACGGTGTATGATTCATGGTGTCAGGGTTATGGTTTTACGGTTATAGTGTTAGGGTCACAGTGTCAGGGTTACAATGTCAAGGTTACGGTTTCAAAGTTATGGTTTCAAGGTTACTGTGTCAAGGAATTTTCCAAAATTCGGAACCGGTGGAAGACATACAGTTTCTCAGACTTAGCGAAATATATGAAAAATTGTATTATGAAATAATATTCAAAGAATTAATTAAACATAATAAATATAATAATAAAACATTATAGAACAAGATAAAATATAGTTTAAAAGATTCAAACTTGATTTATAAGATTCTGGATCAGGATCTTGTGAATGTTTATACCATGATTTTTAAGCATTAAAGAAAACGTAAACCAACAATTTCTACACATGATTTGTGATATATTAAACATGGATAACATGATTTGTGATAGATGAAAATATTTTAACATGATTTTTGATAGATTAAACAATGTTAACATGATTTTTTTAGAATAAACAAGGTTAAAATGATTTGTGATCATTAAAACATGATTAACACATGAGGAGTCCAACAATATCCCCCTTTTGATGATCACAAATCATGGGATTTATATTCCTTTAATTATTCTCTCCAATTTGGGATTATCAAAAAATAATATAAGAAAAAAATAATCATTGGATGAAGGTAAGTAAGAGAATAAACAAAAATAGTTCACATTGTATTAGATAAAAGGATAGAGGTCATTAAAATCATGAGGCAAAATGAAAAACATCCCTATAAAAATATAATTTTCACTTCTATTTAGCACCAAAAGTCTTCTCTATACCATTGGAAGAAACATTAGAAGTGGCCATAGGAGAAGAAGTAGAGGTTGGAGAAGGGATTGAGCCAATTGTAAAAGAAGGAAGAGGTACTCCTTCAAAAATTGAAGGTGCTAGAGTTGGTGTGGTTGAAGACAGAGGGAATGATTTGTCAAGGATAATAGTTCTGAAGTGGCTCATATCCTTATATATAGACATGCAGGAAGAATCAAAGGTAGAGTATGAGAAAGGGGTTAATCCAAGCTACAAAAGGGATGATATATGAGAAACAATGGAAGTGATTTGAACATGATGATAATTCTTCAACAACATAATGAAATCAGTAATCATTTCACCACCATATTGCATTCCCTTCTCAAAATCATCATTGTTCTCCAAGAACATGTCCAACAGAGGATTAAAATATTTCATCATTTGAACACGAGTGATGAAATCATGAGTTACATGTGGAATTTTCAAATTCTCTACAAGGTACTTGAAATGATTGGTCAGATCATGCTTAGAGTAAATCCTATTAAAGTAGAAATACACTTTATTAGAAATTTCTTCCTGATCATCATTAGAAATTTTTGAATGAATACTCACTAAATGAAGTACTTGGTCACTATTCCTGATGAAAAACAATCCTTATCAACAAAAATTAATTCTTAATGATGTTCCTCTTAAATAACAGTTCTGATTAAATCAGTATCTATAGGTTGAGATGACTTTACATAAGCATTTGAAGCTATAATGGATGATGTGAGAGGATTATGTTGATTTATACATTTATGTAAACATCCCATATACTCATCAGTCAAATTTTTAAGGATAAATAAGATCACGCATATCATTGACTATATTGGTGCTTCTCTCAGCCACATTTTCTATTAATGAAGTCAAATTTTATTGAATCAACGATACAAATTTCTGGTTGACCTGACCACTAACATCCTCAACAGGATGGGAAGTATGAGGTTGTCCAGTTTGAAACACCTTTTGAAAATCTTCAACAATAGATCCAAGAGAATTTACCTCATCACTCAATTATTTATTCCCAATCATAACTTCTTGTATTTCATGAGTCATTTTTTGTTGAATTTTCCATATGAATTTCTCTAACAGGAAGGAAGCGTCTCGTTCACAAATATTTTTTACCGGAGCAGGTTATGATTTCATGATATTTTCAAATCCAGATTATAATATATTCGCAAACATTTTCATATCACTATGACTCATAGAGTCAAAAGGTTCTTGTGTTAGTTTAGGAACAGGATCTGAAACAGGTTTAGGCTCCTTAGTAGAGATTGCGTCTAGAGTAGAAATTAGTTTCAAATGAAACACAGTGGATAGATCTATGCATTTACCTTAGGCCTCTTGGTTATTGTCCACATCAAAAAAGCAAAAAAACATATAATAGGTTTCCACTATGGTTTGATCAATAATATTGGAAACTTGAATACTTTCTAAATCGGGGTGCTTCCCCTCCTCAATAGGTGCATCTCTTCTGGGACTAAGAGATTCAATCTCTTAACCCATTTCAAAATTTTCATCTCTAACAGGATCACCCATCTATTTTCATGCTAGATAAAAGGAATGTTTCATTATTTCCTCAACATATAGGATTATTTTAGGATCATATTTTCTGTTTGATTATTCCCCAATAACAGGGACTTCCTCAATAACATGTTCTTTTAAAAGCTTATAGTGAACTGTATGATCCTCTACACTAGAAGCATGTTATTTTTCAGTAACAAGTTATTTTTCACCAACAGTTTCTTCCATTGAGTCAACAATTATTTTAGAAACAATTACATATTTGGTAACTACATATTTTGGAACATATAGGACACTATATTCTTTGTCAAAGATTGCTCCTTCATTAGGTGAAATAACCATATCTTATACTCCATCATCCGAATAATCAACAAATTCATCTGGTTCTAAACCAGGGTCAGATTGTTTTAGGACTTGAAGGATTGTAGAGAGGATTAAACATTTCATACAACCTTTCATTTTCCTACACCTAAGACTTTTACCAAGGATTATAGCTAATTTTCATCCATCTGATTGTATCCTTTGAGATTCAAAACTCATAATCTTCAATAACTTCTTCATTCAGTTCAACTATCCCATTAGAAGACAACATTGTAGAGATTAATCTTGAATAAAACAAATAGGTAGATTTTGAAGTTTTCTAAATTAATTCACACATGTGAAGTATAATATACTTACACAGTTTAATATTGTGCCCATTTTTCATAAGATGTATCAAGAATATATCTTGATACTTAAGGGTAGAAAAATATCCTTTAATTGGAAAAATATGATTTTGTATAAACATAAATAACATCCTTGTCTTTCCATCCAACCTAGAAGTAATTTCCATTCTTTTCTTCATATTTCTAGTCAAACATCCTAGGGCCTCTCCTATGATAAAATCATCACTAGGAGGAGGAGGACCACTTTGATAATTCTCAAATATTATTTCATGAGGTATCCCTAGGAAACCATCCCACAACCTTGACGAAAAATTACACTTTTATTATTAATCTAGCTTCTTACTACAATGTCATATTCAGTACTGAATGAAAATTGTACATAATGATAAAAATGGGAAACAAGTTTTGGATAAGTCATCATTTTCTTTTTTTTAAACAAGTTTATCCATCCGTTCTCTTCTAGTACATTGAAAACGAGTTACTTACTTGTCAGCAACCACTTCGGAAATTTTGTTTTTTCTGGTACTACTATTATTTCATCAAGACTCATATTCAATGGTCCCTCAGGCATTACATTCAGAGCCTTTTCACTTTCTTCTACGATATTCTCTTCTCAAGAGTCGATGAAGATGAGAAATTCATTTTGGGAATTCAATGAGGGTTCGAGAAAGGTGAAGGGTTGAAGGAGGACTAATGTTTTGAGAGAGAAGGGTTACTGTTTTTAGATAATAGAGCTCTAGTGAAGAGGGGAGTGAAAGATATTGAGATTCTATCATTAAGGGATATTAAACATCTTAAATTTGAAAAGAAGACATAAAAACAATAAAATAATCGATACAATGATTCGGGAAATAATAAAAATGCATGAATTGTAAAAAAATATAAAAATCAAATTAATTATACCACATATCTTCAGAAAAACCATTTAAAAACCTTAAATACATTTAAACCCTCGACAAGTCTCATTCATTTTCATAAAAATATCATTAATTTATGATTTTTGGAAATTAATTTCAGATAAAAATTTAAATACGATAAAACTAATAAAAATTACTATAAATATCATTATATAAAAACATCACTCACTCAATGAAGAAATCAATCAGAAACATTATAGAAATATAAATGAAAACATATAAAAAAAATTTGAGGGATATATCAATTAGTAATATCACCACACATAACCATTCTATAAAAATTTCAAATGTGTATTATAGTCATGAAATAATTTTTTTTGGATTTAGGAAAATGAAAATAATAGTCACCTGTATTGAATAATAAATCTGAAGACACTTCATCATGGAAAATATTAGATGAGTCAACCCAGTGAAGGGATGAATAGCACTAATCAATCATGAATTTCCCTAATAACTTGTGCATTCTCCATAAATAGTATGATCATTTATTGTTTTGGATAACTTATCAAATTTTAATGATCCTTCATTCACCCACCACTAATTGAAATGTACACTCATTGTTTGAAACTATTTTATAATATACAAGCTCAGATACATTACTATCATTCCTTAAATTACATGGCATAAATTGAAGGTGCCTTTATGATTTCTATAGGCTAGAATATGTGTTGAAGTGTTTCCATGTGTATAAAGGGAATTATTTAAACTCCACAAAATTAAAAGTGTAAAATAAATTAAACATGCCATGTCTATACACAAGTCATAGATGCTTTTTTTATATTTAAATAAAAAACATAAGCTTATAAATATAAGAATGTGTTATACATAACCCACTATAACTAAAATAAAATATTCTTTAAATCATCATGGGAACAAATAACTTATTTTAATTCCACCAACTCTAAATTCACTCACCCAAGTTGTGGTCCACAACTAAAAAAATGTAAAAATAGATTCTATATGCATGGAAATTGAAGGGAATATAAGGCTCCAAAGACATTAATTTGGGTATGCAAGCTGTGATATAAAAATTTCTTTCATATCACTATGAGTCCATGTAATTTCATTTACAATACAAATTCAAAATTGATGTTTGAAATATAATTATAAAATAATTTAGTTACATTTGAATAATAATGAAAAAATCACATTTTTTACATTTTTCATTCCATACTATATAAATACATTGAAAACATTACCACTAATAGAGTTAATAGAAATAAACATAAATCAAACAATATAATATATAATGTAAATAAATGGGGAAATCATTTCATTGTATGAGATAACACTTTTGATGATATATATATATGATGTTGGACTTCACAAAGTGGAACCACATACTAACCTATGATTCCATTCTATAGACGCAGATCTCAAATTAACCCCTTGGAATTGATGGTCAGTAATCCCTTATAAAGGGAATCAACTAATCTAGAGTCATTCTATCAAGAGATAGACTTGTTGATATTTTATTGTCATGTGTTTTTTGAAGAAGAGGGTTGAGTGCATTAGATTCATTATGCAATCATTTTACTTAAATTCATAAATAATATAAAAAATCCCAATTATTCTGAGGTGAATATGTTTAGAGAACTATTCAGATTATTTTCAAGTTTCTTTGTAGTTTTTATATACTATGAAAAAGAGTTCATGATGAAATAACATTAAGTAAGAAGTATCATGGTGTAATTTTTGGATTTTTCATCAAACAAGTTTATTCAAGAATAATTTTTACCATAAAATAGATACCAGATTGTAATGTAGACTAAGTCAGTTTTTGGGTGTCCCTGCTTATTCGAAGGACTCCAAACCATAACGAGTTGTCTACAATGTAAAGAAATACAATCATATTTTCCATGTCATTGAAATTATAAAGAACTCCATGATATGAAGAAGTAACCATACAATAATTAATGTTGACAGAGGTTATCATTCAATGTAAGTAGGACCATGTCGCAAAGAAAAGGAAAAAAGTTGGGTTTCTATATCCATGTCGATTTTAAGTATTATGTGTAGTAAGTGATGTACCATATCACATGTTTCCAGTTTATACCACTGAAGAGATTCCCATGTATGGAATGAGTCTGATCATTTATTTCCCTTCCACTAGACTTTGTAATAACTCTAGAAGTTAGTAAAAACACCATGAAATATGGTGTTATAGTATTTAAAATATAATTGGCTTGAACTACCATGCTAGGCTGCAAAGGAGGGGTCTATTTCTTAAAGAGTGAAATCTTGGATGTTTGATTGTCCATGATGATTTGGATTCATCTAAGAGGTTTGGTGGTTATTTAATCCTTTAATAAATAAAAATACATATTTTATGGTGGATATTGCACGAAATATGATCCTAGTGATTTGTTTCAATAAAATAAAATAATTTGATGTTCAAATTCAAATTTTAATTAGAAGAAAGTGTTAATAATATGAAGATCGAGAAGGTGTTATAGAAGTTAAAAAGGCTTGGTAGTATAATATAAAGGATGGACTAAAAGAAAATAAGTTTTGGATATCATTAAAAAAATAATATTATATGACTATCCAAGATATCATAAAGGAATGAAGAGAATATAATAAATGTGGTTATGTGCTTGTGATATTCATCAAAATATAATAAGACACGTATTAATTCATATGTTTGAAGGTGATTTTATTCATTCCTTATGCTGCGAAAGTTGAGTAGAAGTGGAAAATATCAAAACAATTAACAACATGGAGAAATTCTATGTGGTTGAATATACTTTAGTAGTAAGTCAAATTTATCTTCGAATTGTATGAGTTGAAAATATGTGTAGGATACACCCAAGCACAGCAGGGAGACATGTAATAATGTTTTTAAAGGTTATTCTATGCATTTTTTATGCTCACATGGTGATTTCGGTGGGTTGTGTGATCCTTGATGTATTTGTATCACACTAAGGACTGGCCTATGATATTAAGAGGTAAACCATTTAAATCTATTATGTTCTCTTATGTTGGTGCACGTGTGGATGTGAGGTAATATTATATCACTACACTTTAAAAATCAAATATTGTAATTATTTAAAGAAACATAATAACAATACATACTACTGATTCATTTTCATTATTAGTAATATCACATAGATCATGTATGTGGATTATTAAGTGTCATTAGAGCCCAGTTCCATTCATTTGTAATTTAATTTTGGAATTAATTCATTGGAAGAAGGGTCGGTAATAATTTTATCTTATCCACTATGGATAATTTATATTTAGTGAATAATAAGTGGATTCACACATTTTGATATAAATGGTATCATTTTTTGAATGATATAATGGTGCTAGATTTTCACACTATTAGTTATGAGTCTTTTGAACCATAAAATGATATGTTTTACTCACATGTTGAAGGTTCTATTTTAACACCAAAAAACAAGGAATGTGTAGAGTAATTACCGTGATATAAAATATATATTTTGTTCCATTTTATAAATTGAATTTATGAAGGTGAAAGGAATAAATATATTAAAAGGAATTTGGAAAAAACTGGAGAATATATATGATGGCAAAATCAATGTTAAGTGAGTAATGTTACAATTTATTAGACTTAAATCATACAATATTCAAATACATTGTGATGGTAAAATTGAAATATTCTTCATGGGGTTAATTGATATTACATGAACAATATGATTTTATGTTGAGAAGTTATAGGACTCAAAATTTTGTATAAAATATCATTTTTACCTTACCTAAAAATTATTGGTGTAAACGTATTCTATTTTAAATAAAAGGATCTAGTTGAAATATCACTTGATTAATTTAATATTTCTCTTATTTCATATTAAATGAGGAAATATAATAATATCTAGAAAAAGGAAAATGATGAAAAAGATATTTCCTTTAATGTCTCAAAATCAGAGAAAATCAAGAAGGTCGTTGTGTTGATGATGATGTTTTCTATAAAGATTAAAATTCAGAAGTATATATATGGTTTGGTAAAATGATGTATATTATATAAAAAATTTAATAATAGATAAGTTAAATTTAAATGGGAATTTAAAACATACATGTTTCAATTTTGGGGTTGTTGGATATTTTGTATCAAATTTTCCAAAATTGAAATAACAATAAGAAATTGATAAAGAAAGTTGAAGACCAAAAATATTCCCAAATAAGAATTCATCCTTGAAAAAATTAACTTCTATAAGAAAAGTATGAATTTATTAAATAAAAAATAATAATTTCATATATAAAATTGAAGAATATGAAAAAAGGGAGATAAAATAGGTTGATATATAAGGTTATTGTAACACCCCAAGCTTCCATGGTACGTTTCTCTTTGAATAATATGATAGTGTGCGAAGTACCTAACACTGAGTTCAAGCACCCCAAGAACTATCAAACTAGATGTTTAAAAAGAGTTTATGAATATTAATAACCACATTTTTTATTTTATATACCCCATATAGTTTTATCATCCATATTATGTTTTTTAGACATAATATAAGAACAAATGCAATTTTTTAGAGAAAAGAAGAATTTTTTAAAAAATTCAATTTTACCACCTTTTAATCGTAAATCGTTTTTAAATACTATTTTGAGACTTTTATATATTAAATTTGACAAAATAAAATTATTTTTTAGAAGCGGAACTTAAAATTTTAGGTTAGATAAATTTTATCGGCTTTTCTATTAACTTTTACATTTTTATGAGTTGGGAAAGTTAGTAAATTTTAATTGAAAACACTTTTTTAATCAAAATAATTTATAGTTTTAAAATACACATTTGAATTGTTTTGAATTATTATTAGATTATATTTTTATCGTTTAATCCAATTGTTGTTCTTATAAATAATTTTACATTTAAATTGTATATAAACACATATCAATCTTTTGATAGTTTTTACTTCTCAAAAACTCGTTTTTTGGTTTTGACAAGGGAAATATTTTTTAAATTAATTAATAAAAATTTTATATTTTTAATTTGGTAAAATAGACATAATTTTTCAATTTGGAATAGAAAAATAAGATTTGGGTGAATTGTTTCTATTTTTCTAAAAACTTTCAATTTTTGATGAATAGCGAAAAACACTCAGTTATTGTTTAAAGCCGAATTTTTATTTAAATAATTATTTTTAATTTAAATTTAATTTAAAGTCAAAATAAATAACTCATACCAATATTAGTCCAATTTAATTCATTTAAGTCATTTTATAATATGATTATATATATAAAATTTTATTTAACAGTTTATCATCTTTTACCCACCTTCTAGGCGCATTTTTAAATTTGAATAAAACATAATTTTACGGCTTCTATGAATTGAATTTAAAAAATCCTTGACACTCTGTTGACATCAGTACATATGATGTGGTTCAATAAGGTGAAATTAATTTTTGGCAAATAGTAACTTTTGACTTTTATTTACCCCAGTAAAAAGTAAATAAGGCAATTAAAGGTAATGAAATGATATTATAATTACCCTAACACATGTCTTAATTCTCTTGGATAAGTGTATTTAGACCAAAAAAATATTTGGAATATAATATGATCCTTTGGTTCCACTTGGATTATATTAGGAAATTTATTATTATTTTATTTAAAGAAGAGTTAAAAGTGTTAAATTCAATGTTTTATAACTAAACCATATTTAATATAGGGTTATATATAAGATAAATTCGTCTATAAATATTCATTATAAAGATAAAAATATTTCCTACATAATTTTATTTTATTTATAATTTTTAATCATTAAATAATTAAATTTATTTATGACACATTGATGATGCAGTAATTACCTTATTAATGAAAGATTAAAATAATTGATATTATAAGTATCCAAATTAATGTAAATTGAGACTATTGATGAATTACACTAATTTTCAATGTTAATATTAACTTTTAGGGTTGATTAAATAAATATTTTTCGATGTGAAAAAAGTTGTTATGAAATTCACAAAATCAAAATACCAAATAGTGTCAAAATTGACATAAATGAGGTTTTAAAACAAATACTACATTATTAATTGATATAATATTATTAAAAATATAAGTCTCAGATGAAGGAAATATATATTGTTAGATATATCAAAAAATAACCACTTGGTGTTCTCTTGGATTTTTATAGCAAGTTTATTAATCATTTATTATAATAATACAAGAATATATTGTAAAAGTTAAATTATTTAACTAAGAGTTAAATATAAAAGATAATGTTAATATAGGGACCTAAACCTAGGTAAAACCTATTGGTTGAGAGGTTTTCAACCCATCCCCAACTTATCCTAGAAATAAATCTTTTTTATCCATTATAAACCCAATATGACGGTAATATAAAATAATATTTCAAGCTTTTCCTAATGTGACCCTCACCTCTCTTATAAAAGGGAACTTCACCTTGTCTCAAAATCACAGCCCCAAATCAATTTGGCTCGGCAAACACCTACAAAAATATCCTCTAAACTACCATAAATTCGACCTATAGGCCTTACTTTGATCATAAATACATCCTAAGGATCCCTTTTGATCAACTCAAAAGGAAACACTAGAAACAACGTTAATAATTTTACCACCTCTTTCAAAGTTCTTTTCTTCTTCCACATCCTCTCTCTTTTTTGTTTCCATACAAAAATAATAACTCTAGTACAATATAAATTATGTGATGTTATTATAAATATAGTACAACCATATTTATTATTCTATCCATCCTATAAATGACAAGTCACCATACATGCTTACGTACAACTTACCGTCTCCACGTCGTGGTGTAGTTTGTTATTCAAACACATCATTATTTGGATGTGTATAATAATGAGTATATCTGATGTAAATAATAAATATAAAAATTTAATTATTAATTATATATGATATACTATCCAATTATGCATGATATCACCATCAATAGAAATATATTATCGCTTGTGCGTACGTATGGATTACCATCTCCACAAACGCGATGAAATTCAGTCCCCATTATAACCATTAAAGAATAATTATCATTTTATGATTAAAAATAATGTTTTTGATAACTTAATAAAATTATGTAAATGAATCAAATGCATCCTATACATAACAAACATGGATTACATAACCAAGCATATAAAGAAAAACGAATCAGTTAACACTCGAAACAATGATACTACTAAAATATCATTAACAAAGCAATATTAGAAGATCATATATGATGTCATATTTATGTATGTTGTTCATGTATAATTTAATAACAATTATATAACTATTATATAGGAGGGTAATGTACCCTCGATCAAGGAAACGTACAAGTTAAGGGTTTGTCAACTAACTTTTTATTCCCTAGAGATTTATGCTATATTGCCACTATTTCCTTTTGTGTTGTGTATATACTACCCCTGATTGTATTCTTTGAGTAATATACTTTAATTCATAGGTATTTACATATTCATTTTATGATCCTTCTTTAATGGGGTGTATGTTTCGTAAGTTACAAAATCGGTAAGGGAATTTCTAATTTCGATTTCCACTCATTGGGTTTTACGTAAACTTCATTGATTATTTTACTCAAAGATTATATGTTAAATATCTATTTATTTATTGATATAGTAATTTACACTCCCCATTGTGTGGATATAAATTTTATACATATTATCACCCAAATTATAAATTCTCAAGTCATCGATATGAACTCGATAAGAGTAATCTTAACTCAATTTTAATTCATTGAGTTAAACATCTAAGTCATCGGTGTCGTTTTTACAAGAATATTTGTGAATGTCCTCTGATTGTTTACACTGAATATCCCATCATATTGAATATATTTACATTTTTAAAAAATAATTATTTCATTGATTTGTCCTTAACCTAAATATACAGTCTTTATTAGGGATTTTATATCAATTTACATTCCGTTGAGACCTCTTTGTTATTATAGGCCAATTTACTTTTATATTGTGAACATACTGTACTTTGACAAAGTATATCATGAATCCATTTATTCGCATGATATTATAACGTTTTTTATTACCTCAATTATTTGTATTCAAGCATCTCTCATTTGGTTAGGAACTCTAACTAAAATATCATTTTAAATGTTTTAAAGATTTATCTTCTAAATATTCCTCATTAATCTTAATGATTTAAAAATGGTGTTAAGGATTTATTAATAGGGACATGAATGCTTTGAAATTAAATTTTTTAAATTTTCAACGTCGTATGGGAAACATTGATTAAAAAAAATATTTTTAACAACTTCTTAATAAATAGTGAGACTTTTAAATGTTTTTAATAAAAAGGGGATATTTCTATCATATAATTTTTCTGATTATTTTCATCTATGTCAATATCCTTCATTATTCATGATTGAGGTTGATTTATTATAATAAAATATTCCATATTTTATTTAATGAGTTATGTTTGACTGTAGATGTGTCATTTTTATACCATTCATGGATTTTGGTTGAAACATTGACGTTTCACATGCTAGTTTATATACGAATGTTTAGATTATGTTCCAACCTTTTCATATAAGGAATTAATTGGACATAGTATGTGACGGGTGGTGCCCGCTATATCTCCTAGATGCATCTGTAGGTCTCTTGAGACAAACTAGAGTGTTGGCAAAAAGCCTTGAAAATATATTATTTGTAGATGTCCGACATTATGAATTCCATCATTATGGAATTGGATATTGATATTACATTTGATTATTTGACTAGTAGAATATCCATGTGAATAAGTTAATGGAATTATTTGAATTATCATTGCCATATTATTCTGAAGTTTAAGTTTCAAAGGATTGTGTTTTAGTCTTATACATTGACTTAAATGTTTATTATTATTTTTGATAGTTTGTACTATATTATTATCCTTATTGAGCATCAGATCTCACCCCTTTATTATGTTTTATTTTTTCCAGGATGTGAAGAAGTATATTGAGATTAACATGAAAGAATAGGATATGGGTTATAAGAGTGTCCAAAGGGGACACAATGTTTTAGTTTTTATTTTATGATACATGTAAAACTTATGTTTTTATATAGTACTTACAAGGATACTAAACTGTTCAGTCTTTCAGGACATGATTCCTAGTATCATGCCAATGTTATGTAATAGTGAACTGAATCTGGGTAACTGGGGTCTAGGCGTTACAGTTGGTATGAGAGGATGTTTAGTAAAAACCTTGGAATCTAGATTTAGAGAAACTATTATTAGAGAAAAATACCCTAAGATAGATTATGAGGATTAGTATAGATAAACTTTCTAGAATTTTGGAAATTTAGATATTTTGTGTATTTTCCAAGAAATACATCCACGTTTGGATACGAATACGTAGAGGTGTCTCTAGCACAGATGTACCTAGGAGTGAAAACTCTGAAAAGGAGTTTTGGGCTTGGCCCAGGGTATCCTGGTACACAGAAACAAGCCTTACTTCACTCTTCGTTACGACACTCTTGGAGGATATGCTTAGGATAATTCACGTTTTATTTACAATCCGATTTGAAGGACATTAATATAAGATCAAAATAAATAACCATGATTAATCTTATGGTGGTTTAGAATGAAAAAATGATTTCATGATATTTTCTAAATGATTTTATGACTATTGTTACTCACACACTTCTTTCTGGTTTTAGTCAATGGATGGATTCCAAGGAAGTCATAGTAACATTGAACATGATGTCTAACGTGTGAATAGTTGTGGAAATGAGAAACGAAATGGAATGATGATAGGTGTAAAAGATATCGTGTTCATGCAGAATCAATTTTACAAAAATATGATCAACAACATAAACATTAACCAACTCTAGAACTAAACAATGAAGAGAAAGGTGGAGAATGGTAAGAGCTCCAGCAGTGGAGACCATGGGGAAAAGAAAGCTCATTATCCATCATGCAGGAAATGTGGAAGGAGACACCCCGGAATGTGTCTCAATGGTACAAAGAAATGATTTATGTGTTGGAAAGAAGGAAATAATGTAAAGAATTGCAGAGGAAAAATGAATAGTAATATGGAAGAAAATAAAAGTGATCCCAAGAATCCATTTACCATCATTTTCTGTAAATGTAGGGGTCCTGGGAATTACATGAGTTAATTTCCTATTTTATAGGATAACCTCTAAGTAAAGGAAGATCCTATGTGGAAATATATGGAAGGAAAAATGTTTAAAATTATTAATGCTCTTTGTTGATGGGATTACTTTGGAAGACTTTTCTCTTGTTTGTGTAACCCTATAGTTTGTTATGTGAAAAATATATTTGAGGAATAATTATCTATTATTTTGTGGATAAAGTTTTAAAGAACCATTTGGGTTTATATTATCCTTGAATTTGAGTGACATACATGTTATCGCTTTTTGGGAAGAAAATTCAAGGTATGAGATTACATTTGTGGTTAAAATATGTTATGGTTATTTTTGACGAATTTATCTCATTTTTTGTAATGTTATAAAATTATATAGTTTTTAAAAAAGGACAGCATGAAAATTTCATGACAACCCATCACGTCAGATAAATCTATGGGAATCAAACCCACAACAAAAGTGAGAGTAGGATTTATCGCCTACAACTGGACTACATGAAGTCCTAGGTTAGTATGACTAATTATTTTTAGTTAAATGGTTATATGGATCAAGAATTTGTTGATTTTGGGAACTAATTATTTATCCTTAATATAGGAAAATGATTTTCATATTATGAGATAAATCTTATTTTGGAAGACATTCTCTCTTTTGGGAACACTATATGCCTAATAAAAATAGAATAAAATGGGATTTAATTTGATGAGTAATTGTGGATTATTATTTTTTAAGAATGTATGTTTTTTGTGGACTTATTGAGATTTGGTTTATTTATGAAAAATGATTAACCTATAATAGAGAATGTGTGATTAGGTTAATTATTTTTAAGTATGTTTCTTTAAGAATGGTCAATGTTATTTGGAGATAAATGTTATGATTTATCATGAAAGACTATGTCATCAAATCCTTCTGAATTTTGGGTTTCAAAATTAGTTTGGATTATTTTGAAGAATTTTAAAGACAACTATTTTTTATGGTCTTTATTGAACTTTGGGTACTGTTTGTTTAATTTTGGAGATTAAGAGTAATATTTATTTTTAGAAAGGATTATTCATTTTAGGGATCATATGATCGTGGACTAAACATTTTGGTTTTGGTAAATTTCTAATGACAATGGAAATATATAGTACATCTTTTTAGGATTATTTTATTATCTAGAAGTTGATTCTAGTGCTCCAGGTGTGACCAAGTCATCTTGAATACTTATCTTTTGGAGTGAAATATGTGTTTGTGGAAGAAATTTGTTAAATGATGGGACTCCACTTTTAAGTATGCTTTTTCTTATTCTTTGAATAAAATAATTCTTAAACTTCAGGGAAAGAATCTTAAAATCAAAAATGTGTTATCCTACAACCTTATGTTTTTATGAACTGACGATATTTTAAATCATCATAAAATTATGGCTTTGAGACTCTAAATGTTCCATTCACTTATTTGTCATTGATGACCTCAATCATTCCCTATAAATATTTATGTTTTTCCTGCAATTATAATTTCCACCAATGTTATCTTATTAGATATCCTAATATTGTGGTGATTTTTTCATTTCCATTTCCCTCTTATTAAAACTAAATTTTATTAACCCTATTTCGGATGTGGGTTTTCCATAAAGTTATCTTCGATTTTTTTAAATTTTATTTCTGAAAAAAAATTTAAAATTGCGAGTACGCAATTTATTGAAGGAAAAAAGAATGTAACACCCCAATCTTTCATAGTACGTTTCTTTTGGAATAAAACGATAGTGTGCAGAGTACACAACACTGAGTTCAAGCGCACCACGACCTATCAAACTAGCCATTAAAAAAGTGGGTTTCTATATTAATAACAAAATTTTCAATTTTATATAGGCCATATTATTTTTAAATTCATATTATGTGTTTTTTAGACACAATATAATAACAAATTCATTTTTTATAAAAGAATAATTTTTCATGAAATACAATTTTACCATATTTTAATAGCGAACCATTTTTAAATCCAATATTTGACACTTTAATATATTCAATTTGATAAAATAAACATCTTCTTTAAAAGCAGGATTTATAAATTTTAGGTTGGATAAATATTCTGTGCTTTTTTTATATCGTTCATATTTTGAAGAATAGTGAAAAATAATAAATTTTAATTGAATTTTTTTTTTTAAAAAAAATAATTTAAAGTTATAAATTACAAATTTTAATGGTTTTGAAGTATAATTATATTATATTTTCATCATTTAATCCAATGTTGGTCATTGGAAGCAATTTTATATTTAAATTGGACAGAAACAAATATCAATCGTTTTATTGTTTTTACTTCTCAAAACCCCGCATCCAGGTTTTGACAAAAAAATATTTTTTAAAATTAATTAATACAATTTATCTGTTTTGAATTTTGTAAAATAGAAATAATTTTAGAATTTGGAATATCAAAAACATATTCGGTTGAATTTTTGGTATTTTTCTAAAAACTTTTAATTTTTAATGAATAGTGAAAACACTGCGTTATTGTTTAAAGCCGGCATTTTATTTAAATAATATTTTTTTAATTTTAATTTATTTTAAAGTAAAAATACATACATAATGCCTATATTAGTACAATTTAATTCACTGAAGTCGTTTTATAATAAGATTAGATATATAAAATTTTATTCATCTTTTTACTGTCTTTTACCCACCTTCTATGTACATTTGCAAATTTCCATAAAACGTAATTTTATCACTTCTGTGAACTGAATTTCAAAATTACAAGACACACGGTTGACATTAGTAAGTAAAATGTGGTTCAATAAGATGAAAATAATTTTTTAGTGAATAGTAACTTTTGACTTTTATTTAGCACGGTTAAAAGTAAACAGGGTAATTAAAGGAAAAAATGATATTATAATTACACTAACACATTTCCTAATTCTATTGGATAATTGAATTTCGACCAAAATCAGCATTATTAATAAAATATGATCCTCTTGGTCCACATGGATTAGATTTGGACATTTATTATTATTTTATTTATAGAAGAGTTAAAAGTGTTAAATTCAATGTCTAATAACTAAAATTTTTTTAATATAGGGTTACACATAAGATATATTTGACACTAAATATTCATTTGAAAGATAAAAAAAATTCCTCCATAATGGTATTTTATTTATAATTTTTATTCATTAAATAATTAAATTTATGTATGACGCAATGATGATGCAGTAATTACTTTATTAATAAAAGATTAAAATAACTGATATTATAAGTATCCAAATAAATGTAAATTGTGACCTTTGATGAATGAAAATTATTTTATAGTTTAATATTACATGTAAGGGTTGATTAAATAAATTTTTTCTAAGTGATAAATGTAAAGACCCTGATTTTTCCATGAATTGTTTTTAATTATATGTGAATTTTACGAGTCCGCGAAAATTGACGGCGCGTGATTCCAAGGCCCAATGTGCCTGGAATGAATTTATAAACATTATTTTCGGGTAAGTTCAGTAAATGTAATAGCAGTGTTTTGTAACTTTTGAACTGGTGCTTGGAATTGAAATTTGAGGACACTGTTGAACTTGTAGCGCCGATATTCGCTTAAGGAGACTTTCACTCGACCGTAGTTGGTCGAGGGTGAATGTTAGTTTTCTTGTTTTTCATGGAAATAAAAATAAAATAATGATCAAATTTTTATTTTATTTTTAACCTCCCAATTGAAGGCTTGGAGGTGGGGAACCCCTAAACTAGAAAACCCCCATTTTGAAATAAATTGTGGGGACAACCCGACCCCCTTAAACTCCCTCTTTAATGAGCGAGGTGACTCTTAGTTTCCTCCTAATTGATTGTGCCACTGTAACTTAATTAATGTAAAACATTAATTAAATTAAATTCTATGATTTTAAATTTTCCCCACACGTCCTGCGGGGAAAATGTTTTGGAAAAGGAGAGGAGAGATTTGGTAGAACACTCTCCAACGAAGAACTTACTCCCACGAAGAACGAGGAACCGACCCTGAGCCAGTATCGGAAGTGCCTTGCGGAAGCAACAAACGTCGACGCTCTTCATGACTTTGTCTTCTTCCTCACGCCTCCTCCTTCGGAACCATCAAGGTAGGGAATGTTATTTTGAATACCTTTACCTTGTTCTTGACATCCTTCTTGAATTAAGAACGTCTACGCCACTTGCTACCGCTCTAACGCGGAGGGTGTGGGCCAAATGAACAGGGCCCGACCACTCCACAAATCTTAGTGGTTTTATTGTCTTTTTAGTGATGGAGGAGGAAGAAGAATGGTTCTAGTGATTGGAACTGATGGCACTCAAGAGTGGCGGCTGGTACCACGACTGGCTGCGAAGATGGTGGCGGCGTAACCGTGCCACCAGAGAAGAGCCCCGACTCGTCGGACGCGGTGGAGCAAGGGCAGCAGCCGGTGGTGGCCGGTCGCACGAAGGGGCGGTGGCGCGTGACCACACCTCCCAACGGGGAAGATCCACAACCTTGTGCCGTGACAACAAGGGAAGAAAGGTCGGCCCGCTGCCGGCCGCCAGAGATGGCGCGGGGCGCGACCGCACCGCACGGAGTTGGCTGGAAATCCGGCCAGTTGGGGAGCTGAGCAGACCACCCCGTGCCCACCACACCACAGACCACCACCGCGGGCCGCCACAGCAGGCTGCCACACTGCGGGCCACCGCACCGCGGGCCGAGATGGACCCAGCGGGCCGGGTCGGACCCAAGGCCAGACTCGGATCGGGCCGGGTCGGACCCAAGGCCAGACTCGGATCGGGCCGGTTCAACCTGAACCGGGTTGGTTCGGCCCAGGCAGGGTCAGACTAGAGCTGGACCAGGTTTGACTCTTTTTTATCTTTCAGCAATGTCATGAGCTACGAGCGTCCGTTTGATGGACCGTATGCGGCGTCAATAACCTTGGATCGAGACGATCCTTTTGGTATACCCCACTTGAGTTTTGGATAATGTTGGGGTACAACCGGGTTGGATCGAGCACGAATCCAACTGGGGCCTCGGGACTAAAAGGCCAATAACATACAAACCGGGCATCCGAGTCACACACCATCTGTTGCGTTTAGACTCATATTACGTGGCGTTCCTTTTATATACTTATTCATTGGACTTCATGGCAGTTGGAGTATAGACCTATGGCTTGAGGAGCGGACCCTCCCGGAATCAAGCGAGCTTAGTGCAGGAACCCTAATGCTGGTTGTAACATGAGAAAAAGATCCTATGTGGGTTTGTGCATTGGGATCCTATGTGGGTCTATGCTTTGGGTTCTTATGTGGGTATGTGATTTGTGATCCTACGTGGTTCTGTGTTCGAGAGTATTACTTAGATCAGCTCTAGGAATTCATATGGGACAACTTTGTGATCTGATATGGGTCTGTTGTACTAGGATCATATCTGGGTATGATAATTTAGGATCCTTCATGGGTCTTCCTTTTAACAGAATAAGATGATTTAGTAATTACATATAATCATCTTTACTACCATACCTATGTTATACCTGGTGTCAGGTGAGTCGTTACCTTTGTTGTAATCTTCTGTGTGGCGTAGCTATATGGTACTTTCCTTCATGGAAATACCTTTTTTGTATTCTTCTATGTGGCGTTACCTATGTGGTAATTACCTTTTTTGTGTTACTTTTGTGGTGTTACCTTTATTGTACTTACCTTTGTGGTGTTACCTTCATGGTAATCTTTCTTTCATGGAACAGTCATACCTTGTCTAAGGATTTGAGCCTTGAGTTTCCTCATGAATGAGATGGGAATAATTGTTAACTTAGGTGTATGTATGAGAATATACCTAAGTAAGGTTGAAAAATTGTTTACATGCTTGTGGTTTATCCTTTGTGGATTTTTTGAGACCATCAAGGGTCTCGGGGTCCCTACTGAGTATTTTTATACTCACCCCTGCACGGGATATGCCCGCACCTTGTTGTGTTTGGTGCAGATGACAGAAAATGCTGACTGAGGACGAGGGTACCATGACTGGAGGTTTCTTAGAGGTAGACCTTAGACGAGGTGTACTGCAGAGACGACCGTTCAGGAGCTTTATCTACCCTTAAGGTAGGATCCTTGGTGGGTGTGGATAGGAGATGTTCAGTTTAATTATACATTCAAGTTTTATTTTACTTTCCAGTTGCGCTTGTATTCGGGTCCCTTTTAATTTCTATACACAATTCATTTACTATTATCATGTTGGGTGCTTGGTTGCGTGAGTTTACAGGTTATAAAGGCAATGCCTTCCCGGTTTTAAGAAATATGCCATTCGGTGCTAGTCGCCATCCCCTGGCCTATGGCAGGAGGGCATGGGGTTGTCACTGTACCGTCCCTGACGGATAGGTCGTGACAAATTGGTATGAGAAAAGTCCGTTCTACCATATAACATTGGAATCTAAACATTTCACGGCAATAGTGTTAAGTGTTATGAGTGTGGTTATCATTTTAGGGAATCCAGTGTTGGTGCGTTGGCTGACGAATCCATACACTAGGACCCTGACTTCTGATTTCTGACTCTATGCATGAAAACACTGATTTTTTGTGTGTTTTGAAAACTTTTCTTTGTGATCTTTTTGATTCAGCTCACTAGGTATAACTTTATAACCATGGCACACCTGTTTCAATTCAGGATTCCTCCACGTAGACAACCAGCTAGGGTTCCGGGTATAGTTCGCGATGATAACCCACCGAGCAACAAGGCCCTGGTTTAGGTACCTTTATCAGTAGAGGAACCAGAGGAGGCACCATCAGTACCATTACCCGTTGGGACACTGATGCCACCAGCCCCAGCAGCAGAGGGTGCACGTCGCTTGAGCGTGTTGCATGAGTTCCAGCGCCAGAGGTCACCCTGGTTCAGGGGTGAGACAGACCCACAGGAGGCTGAGGATTTGCTGGAGGCCATGGTGAGAGACTTCCGACTGGTAGGGCACTAGCTGATCTCATGGTGATACTTTCCAATAGTCTTCTATAAGAAGAAGCAGGCAGATGGTGGAGTTTGATGCTCTAGGTTCACGACGAGGTGACACTTCTCTAAGATGACTTTGAGAGCCTGTTTTATCCATAGTTTGTCCCAGCGACCCTTCACGCAGTGCGCATACAGGAGCTTCTTCACTAGCATCAGAGCAGCATGACTGTGGCTCAGTACTCAGCAAGGTTCACTGACCTCTCACGCTACTCTTCTGATATGGTGTGAGACCCATTCTTCAGGGCCTAGACCTTCGAGCAAGGACTCAGGTGGGAGATCAGGGATTTGATGATTTCCCTCAGCATCCCCATGCAGGAGGGGGTATTAGAATGAGCCCTCTTAGAAGAAATTTTTCTTCCTAATCAGTCGACAATAGCAGAAGCCACCACCGTGCATCACATAGCGGAGTATTATGCAGCTAGAAGCAGACATATGTCACATATGTCCAAGAGAACCACACCTACAGGCGGACGACCACAGGATTCAACATCAGTTGTGCGGGGCACCGGAGACCGAGCCAATCATGTGAGGAGTAGGCAGTGTAACACAAGTGGCGGGAAGAGTCACATGGCATGAGACTGCCTGAACCGCCGTACAGATGATCAGCAAATGGTCGAAGGACTGCCCAATAATAGACAGAGGTTCAACTGAGGAGGTCTATAGGGAGAAGGCGGACGTGGCAGTGGAGCTGGCCGAGCAGCTGGTGGTGGACGATAATTCGAGATGTTACCTCCACCACCACTAGGTGGTCCACCCTGACCAGCGGGAGAAGGTGGACATAGGCAAGCTCAGCCCCAGGAAGCTAAGGCCTATGACTACGGAGCCGTAGAGATGATACAAGGTATGATATGTGTCTACTCTACCTTAGCAGCAGTACTTATAGACAAAGGTTCCAGTCATTCTATTATTTTAACTTACCTCGTTCGGAGCTCAGAGATTCTAACAAATCTGATGGGTCAATCCTAATGTCTAGAGGCTCCTACGAGAGATGATTCGATGATTACACACTGGTGCCAGCAGTGTGAGCTTACTCTAGGATGCAAGAGCTTTGGCTGGTATCTCCTAGTAGCAGCATCAAGGCCTTACAAAGTCATCATGGGTATGGACTGGTTATCTATAGTCCATGCTCAGATTGACTATAATAGGAAAAAAGTGTGATGTATCTATGAGGATGGGACTATTTTTACCTTCACTGGTGAGATGGGAGCCTTTGCAGGACATGATGGACATACCCAAAGGAGAGTGTAGCCGACCACTCATCAGTTGACTAGACTTACCCTCGGAGCAGTTTATGTGAAGAGTCTGAGCTATCCTGTAGTGTTGGACCAGTACACGGATGTCTTCCCTGATGACGTTTTGGTCCTACCTCCACGTAGAGAGGTGGACTTTTACATTTAGTTGTACCCCAGGAAGACACTGATATCTACACCAGCGTATCGGATGGCTCCCGCAGAGCTTCGTGAGCTGTGGGTACAACTAAAGGACTTACAAGGGAAGAGATTCATCTGACCTATTGTTTCTCCTTGGGAAGCCCCAATTTTGTTCCCCACGAAGGTGGATGGGAGCTTGAGACATTGTGTTGACTATCGACGCTTGAACCAGGTGTCCATGAAGAACAAGTACCAACTCACAATGATTAATGACCTCATTGATCAGTTGAAGGGAGCACGGTGGTTCTCAAAGATAGACCTCAGATCAAGCTATCACCAGCTTAGAGTACAATATTAGGATGTGCATAAGACTGATTTTAGATGTTTGTATAGCCACTAAGAGTTCTCCGTTATTACATTCGGCAGGAACAACGCTCCAACAGTGTTCATGGGACTCATGAAAAGGATCTTCCATCTATACCATGATCTCGTTGTATTAGTCTTCATCGACTAAATTCTAATCTACTCAGCTACTGAGGAGAAGCATGATTGTCATTTTTAGATAGTTTTGGAAACAATTCGAGAGCACTAGATTTATGGTAAGCTCTTGAAGTGACAGTTCTGGATTCGAGAGGTTCACTTTCTGGGACATGTCATCTCAGAGGATGGAGTTGCGGTGGATCCAGCAATTATTGTGGCGGTACATTCTTGGGATCCACTGAGGAGTGTGACAGAGGTATGGATTTTCCTGGGTTTGGCTAGTTACTACCGGATATTTATGATTGATTTCTCCAGAGTTTCATCACCTTTATCAGTGTTAATGTAGAAGGGGCAACCCTTCATATGGTCTGAGAGATGCCAACAGTGTTTTCAAGAGGTGAGGTGGAGGCTGACTAGTGACCCCATCTCAAGGCTTCCAGAGGAGGGCATTGGGTACGTAGCCTACTACGACGCATCAGGGACCGGGCTCAGTTGTTTTTTGATGTAGGAGTGAGAAGTTATCACATATGGTTCTTGACAGCTGAGATAACATGACCAGAACTATTCTACCCATGACCTCGAGTTAGCAGTAGTGGTCTTTACCGTGAAGATGTGGTGACATTAATTGATGGGTGAACTTTTTACAGTCTACTATGATCACCATTTTCCCAGGTATATATTCTCTTATAAAGGCCTGAATCTGAGATAGTAACATTGGATAGGGTTCTCCAAAACTATGTCTTCGAGATAGTCTATACTCCCAGGAAGGGGAACATTGGAGCAGATGCACTCAGAAGAAGATCTTGTATACAACTGCTATGTAAGGTGACGCATCAACTGGCTGCTTTGCATATATCGTTTTTGGATCGAGATGCAATAGTTTTACTTCAATCTCTTATAGTCACTCCCCCACTCCTTCAGCGATCCCGGGAGGCGTAGTGTGGGGAAACTGACTTCGAGGCTCAACGTGCACATATTTCTACAGGATAGGCACCAAATGGATTTTCTGAAGGTGGGGAGCACGCCATCCTCTTTAGAGGATGTACCATGATACCAGTATCACATCAGGAGGAAGTGTTGTATGAGTTCCAGACATACCCACTAACGGTACATCCAGGAGTGGTGAAGATGTACCAGGAACTCTGACGATAGCACTGGTGTCCAGGAATGATGAAAGAAGTAGCAGAGTTTGTCTCTCGGTGCCTCACTTGTGAGAAAGTGAAGGCGGAGCATCAAATACCAGCAAGCTCAGTTCAGCCATTATAGGTCTCATTGTGGAAGTGGGACGGGACATCCATGGACTATGTGATAGGAATTCCATGTACATCCAGGGTTCATGATTCTATTTGGGTGATTGTCAATCGACTCACCATGTCGGCCTACATCCTACCGATCAGAGACCAGGGTTCAGTAGAGAGATTGGTACACCTCTATGTGTAGAAGATTGTGCTGCTACATGGAGTAACCATGACGATTTCCTCTGATTGTGATTCATGTTTCACTTCCCATATATGAAAGGGGTTGCATGAGGATTTTGGGACGCAGCTCTGTTTGAGCACCGCCTTCCATCCTCAGACGGATGGCCATATTGAGTGGACCATTCAGACCCTCGAGGACATGCTACGTTCTTGCATCCTCGACTTCCATTGCAGGTGGGAGGATCACCTTCCCTTGGTGTAGTTTTCATACGACAACATCTATGATTCCACCATTGAGATGTCACCTTTCGAGGCATTTCATGACCGACCTTACAGATTGCCTTTGTGCTGGTCTATCCTAGGGGAGTTAGCACTCATGGGACCGAATATGGTACAGGCTACCATGGAGAAGGTGTAGTTCATCTAGGAGCAGATGAAGACTGCAAAGAGCAGGCAGAAGTCTTATACCGACAAGATATGGAGACCTCTGGAGTCCAAGGATGGAAAACAAGTCTTTCTACGGGTCTCACCTCGATGAGGATTGCGGAGATTTGGACGGGACGACAAGTTATCTCCGAGATTCATTGGATCATTTCAGGTCCTCAGTAGAGTTGGCGTGGTGGCTTACTGCTTAGCTCTTACACCTTAGTTGCACTGGGTGCACGACCTCTTCCACGTATCCCAACTGAGAATATATGTGCCCGACCCTTTACACATCATCAACCACAGTGATCTTGGCATCGAAGATGGGGAGACATTTACGGAGGATCCAGTTGGGATTGAGGATAAATAGGAGCAGGTACTTCGTGGGTGGTAGATACCTCTGGTTCCCATTCACTGGAAGCACAAGAACCTCTACGAGAGCACATTGGAGTGGGAGGCTCATATTCATGCTCTATACCCCCACTAGTTTTCGTTAGATTGAGTTGTGACTTATGAGGACACAAAGCCCTGAGGTGGGGAGAATGTAAAGACCTGGATTTTTTCAGGAAAATTGTTTTTAATTATATGAGAATTTTACGAGTCTGTGAAAATTGATAGCGCGTGATTCAGAGGTCTGGTGTGCCCATAATGAATTTCTGAACATTATTTTTTGGTATGTTTAGTAAACGCAATAGCGGCATTTTGTAACTTTTGAACCGGTGCTCGTGATTGAAATTCGAGGACACGGTTGAACTCAGAGTGCCAATATTCTCTTAATGATACTTTCACCTCGACCGTAGTTGGTCGAGGGTGAAAGTTAGTTTTCTTGTTTTTCATCGAAATAAAAATAAAATAAAGACCAAATTTTTATTTTATTTTTAACCTCCCAATTGAATGCTTGGAGATGGGGACCACCTGAACTAGAAAAGTCCCATTTAGAAATAAATGGTGGGGACCTCCCGACCCCCATAAACTCTCTATTTAATGAGGAAGGTGACTATTAGTTTCTTCCTGATTGATTATGCCACCCTAACTTAATTAATGTAGAACTTTAATTAAATTAATCTCTAAGATTTTAAATTGGTACCACACCTCTCGCGGGGAAAATGTTTTTGAAAAGGAGATGAGAGATTTAGGAGAACACTCACCAACAAAGAAATTTCTCCAACGAAGAACGAGGAACCGACCTCGAGCCTGGATCAGAAGTGCCATGCATAAGTAATGAATGACGACCTTCTTCATGAATTCATATTCATCCTCACGCATCCTCCTTCGGAACCTTAAAGGTAGGGAATGATATTTTGAATAACTTTTACCCCATTCTTGACATCCCTCTTGAATTAAGAACGTCTACGCCACTTGTTACCTCTCTAACGTGGAGGGTACAGGCCAAACAAACATGGCCCTACAAATCGTCAAATATTTGTGGTTTTTGTTGTGTTCTTAGATATGGAGGAGGACATACACTGTTTCCAAAGATAGGAACCAGTGGAACTCGAGAGCAGTGGCTAGCACCACAGCCGGCAGCGAAGATGGCGGCAGCGCAACTGTGCCGCTGGAGAAGAGCTGGGGCCCGTCTACCAGAGTAGAGCAAGGGTGGTGGCCGACTTCCTGAAGGGGAGGCAGTGCGTGTATACGCTGCCTGACGGATTAGAGTCGTGGCCTTCTTCAGCGACAACGAGGGAAGGGCGGTCGACTCGCTGCCAGCCACCGGAGAGGGCACGGTCCGCGAACGTGTTGTGCGGAGGAGGCTGGCCATCTGGCCTCCATGGGAGCCGAGCAGACCACCCCGCAGCTGCCGCACTGTGGGCAGCCGCATAGTGGGCCACCACAACGTAGGGCACCGCACCATGGGATGGACCCAGTGGGCTGGGCCGGTTTGTCCCGATCGGACCAGACCTAGACCAGTTTCGACCCTTTTTTCTCTTCTGGTCATATCTTGAGCTACGACCGTCAGTTTGATGAACCATCTACCGCGTCAGAATCCTTGGATCGAGGGGGTCCATTTGAAATAACCCTCTTGAGTTTTGAAGAATGTTGGGGTATGTATTGGTTGGATCGAGCACATATCCAACTGGGCCCTCAAGACTAAAAGGCCAATCACTTTCTGACCGGGCATCTGATTGATGCACTGCCTGTTGCATTGAGACTCTTATTACGTTTTAGTCCTTTAGGTAACGTCTACATTGGACTTCATGGAAGTTGGATTATTGACCTGTGGCTTGAAGAGCAGACCCTCTAGGAATCAAGCGAGCATAGTGCAGGAACCCTATAGCTGGTTGTAACATGAGAAAAGGATCGTATGTGGGTCTGTGATTTGAGATCTTATGTGGTTCTATGCTTTGTGATCCTATGTGGTTCTATGATTTGGGATCCTACATGGGCCTGTGTTCGAGATTGTCACTTGGATACGCTCTAGGAATCCAAGTGGGTCTACTATAGGATCCTACATTGGTATTTTATACTAGGATCCGATATGGGTCTAATGATTTAGGATCATTCGTGGGTCTTCCTCTTAATAGAGTATGATGATTCGGTTATTACATCTAATCATCTTTACTACCGTACCTATGTTATACCTAGTCTGAGATGAGTCTTTACCTTTGTGGTAATCTTCTGTCAGGCCTACCTATGTGGTACTTACCTTCATGGTGATTCCTTTTTGGTATTCTTGTATGTGGCGTTACCTATATGGTACTTACCATTGTGGTGTTACCTTTGTGGTACTTACCTTTTTCGTGTTATCTTCATGGTAATCATTCCTTCATGGAACAGTTGTATTTTTCTAAGGATTTGAGCCTTGAGTTTCCTCCTGAATGAGATGGGTATACTTGATTACTTATATATATGTATGGGTATATACCTACGTAAGGTTGAATGTTGTTTACATGCTTTTTTTATCCTTTCTGGATTTTGTGAGACCATTGAAGGTCTTGGGGTCCCTATTGAGTGTCGTTATACTCACCCATGCACGTGTTATGCCTGCACCTTATTGTGTTCAGTGAAGACAATGGACATCACTGACAGAGGACGAGGGTTCCAAGACTGGAGGTAGCTCGGAGGTAGACCTTAGACAAGGCGTACTGTAGGAACGACCGTTCAGGAGCTATACCTACCCTTCAGGTAGGATCCCTGGCGGATGTGCACAGGAGCTGTTTAGTTTACTTGTACCTTCCAGTTTTGTTGTACTTTCCAGTTGGGCTTGTATTAATCCCCTTTTACTTACTGTACATACTTATTTTACTATACATTTTACCAGTGTTCTTATCATGTTGTGTGCTTGGTTGCGTGAGTTTACAGGATATAAAGGCAATGCCTTCCCAGTTTTTTGGAATATGCCTTTCTGTGCTATTCTCCATCCCCTGGAAAATGGAAGGTGAGATTGGGGTAGTCATGGCATGGGCCCCAGGGGATGGAGGATGGGTCATGAAAATAAAGATGTTAGTACTTTCACAAAAACAATATACCAAATAATGTTAAAATTTACATAAGTGGGGTTTTAAAACAAATAGTTTATTACTAATTGATATAATATTCCAAAAACTATTAGGTTTGGCCAAAGAACAAAGATAAGGTTATATATATAAATATTTAACCACTTGGGGTTTGATTGTATTTTTATGTTATGTTTATTAACCATTTATTATAATAATACTAGAATACATGGTAAAAATTAAACTATTAAACTAAGAGTTAAATCTAAAAGACACGGTTTTTATGGTGACTAAAACCTATATAAAACCTTTTAGTCGAGAGGTTTCCGACCCATCCCAACCTTATCATTGAAATAAATTCTTTTTGATACATTATAAACCGAATAAAATTTTATAATAATATAATATTTCAAGCTTTTCATAAAGTGACCCTCACCTATCTTATAAAAAGGTACTTCTCCTTCTCTCGAATTCACACCTCCAAAGCTATTTGACTCAGACAAAACCTACTCAAATATCCTCCCAACTACCCTCACTCATACTTAGAGTCATTAGTATGATCATAAATACAACCTACGGAGCCCTTTTGATCAACACAAAAGGAAACACCCGAAGAAGAGGTAATAATTTCACCACCTCTTTCAAAGTTCTTTTCTTATTGAACTTCCTCTTTATTTATTGTTTCCATATCAAAATAATAACTCTAGTACCTAATAAATATTGTGATGTTATTATAAATATTTTATAACCAAATTCATTATTCGATCCATCCTATGAATGACAAGTCACCATACGTTCCTACGTACGACTTACCATCTCCACGTCGTGGTGTAGTTTGTTATTCAAACACTTAATTATTTGGATGGGCATAATAATGAGTATAACTAATGTAAATAATAAATATAACTTGTTAATTATTCAATATATATGATATATGATCCAATTACATGCTTTTCCACCATCAATAAAATGATATTGTCGCTCGTGTGTATGTAATGATTACCTTCTCCACGAACGTGATGAAATTCATTCCCCATCATAACCATTCAAGAATAATTTTCAATTTATGATTAAAAATAATATTTTAGGAAATAATATAATTCTTTATATGAATCAAATAAATTCTATCCATAACAAACATGCCTTACATAACCAAGTATATAAGGGAAAACGAATCAGTTAACACCCGAAACAATGATACTATCAAAATATTATTAACAATGAAATATTAGAAGATCATATATGATATCATATTTATGTACATGGTTCATGTATAATTTATTAAAAATTATTAAACTATTATATAGAAGGTTAACATACCCATGATCAAATAAAATTACAGGGTAAGGGGTTTTCATCTCATGTTTTATTACTGTAAAATTCATGCTATATTCCCACTATTTCCTTTTATGTGGTGTATGTACTGCCCATGAATGTATTATTTGTATAATATAATTTAATTTATGTGTATTGAAATATTCATTATATTATTCTTCTTTCATGGGGTCTATGTTTCGTAATTTACCAAATCGGTAAGAAAATTTCAAATTTCGATTTCCACTCATTGTATTTTATACAATCTTCATTTACTATTTTACACCATGATTATGTGTGAAATCACTATTTATTTATTTATAAAGTAATTTAAACTCCCCTTTGTGTGGATATAATTTTGATACACATAATCACTCCATTGATAAATTCTGAAGTCATAAATATGAACTTGATAATAGTAATCTTAACTCAATTTTCATTCGTTGAGTTAGACATCCAAGTCATTGGTGTTGTTTTTACAAGAATATGTATGAATTTCCTATGATTGATTTACACTGAATATCCAATAATATTGAGTGTATTTATATTTTTCACACATAATTATGTAATTGATTTATCCTTAACCCAATGATATGGTCTTTATAATGGATTTCATCTCAATTTACATTCCATTAACACATATTTATTGTTATGCACCAATTCACATTTATATGGTGTACATAATGTACTTTGTCATAGTATATTAGGAATACCATTATTCTCATGATTTTATAATGTTTTTATTACCACAATTATTTGTATTCAAGTATCTCTCTTTTGGTTAGGAACTCTAACTAAAATATCATTTTAAATGTTTTAATGATTTATTCATATAAATCATTCTCATTAATGTACATGTTTTAAAAATGGTTTTAAGGATTTATTTATATGGACATTAATGTTTTAAAATAAAAATTCTTTTTAAAATATTAAAAGTGGTATGTGACACTTTGATTCAAAAAAATATTTTTTTAAAAAACTTCTTGATAAATATTGAGGCATTTAATTGTTTTCAAGAAAATGGGATATTTCTCTCAAATTTCATTACTGATTATTTTCATCTTTGTCAATGTCCATAATTATACTTGATTGAGGTTGATGTATTATTAAAAAATCTTCCATATTGTATTGAATGAGTTATGTTTGACTTTGGATGTGTTATTTTTATACCATTTATGGTTTGTGGTTATAATATTGAAATTTCGTATGCTAGTTTTAATATGAATGTTTAGATTATGTTCCAACCTTTTCATATAAAGAATTAATTAGACATAGTAAGTGAAGGGTGGAGCTCTCTATATATCCTCGATGCATCGATAGGTCTCATGAGACAAACTAGTGTCTTGCCACAAGGCCTTGACAAAATATTATTTTTAGTCTTGGCACGAGGAATGACTATGTGGTTTTGATGTCCAACATTATTCATTACATCATTATGAAATTTTATATTGATATTACATTTAATTATTCGAATAGTATAATATCCATGTGAAAAATTAGAAGGAATTATTTGATTTATCTTTCCATATTATGCTGAAGTTTAATTTTAAAGGCTCGTGTTTTAGTCTTATTCACGACGTTAAATGTTAATTTTTATATTTGATAGTTTCTACTATATTGTTATCCTTACTGAGCATCTCTGATCACCCCTTTCTTATGTTTTATTTTTTTCCAGGATGCAAAGAAGTATATTACGGTTAACCTACAAGAATAGGCTAAGGGATATAAGAGTCTTCAAAGGGGACACAATGTTATTTTTTTTATTTCATTATGTAATGTGAAATAAACATGATCCACACCCTAGATTGGGGTAAACAAAAATACATAGTCCTATCTAGATCACATAACCTCTTCCACTATTTTTTGTCGGGATAAGCTTCCAAGTCACAGAAGGACCCCATGAACACTTATTTGGGGGAGTAAAAATATTTAAGAAGATCTGAGTTGAAGGATATCTTGTATCCTTCATTTTGATACATGATACAATTTGTGTTTTAATACAGACACACACACTGCTTGAAAGTATTTAAAAATTAACACTACACACTAGTAGAAAAATGGTCATTAACGTCCATTTTTTTAATTTTAACGTTGGTTTTTAACCACCATCAGAAGTTGAACTTGTAAAATTTTGGATCGGTATAACTCAGTTCAAATAAAATTTGATAAAATTAATCTAAAATCACATACACCAAATGAAAATAAGGATCAATAATTTAATTTAGACCATAGTTGGTAAATCTCATCCTAATATTCTATATATGTAACTCGATAATAAGAATAAACCATGTTTTTAAGGAATCTAATGAAGTTGTTTTGAAATAAAGGAAAAGAATAATAAAGATAATAAATGATTAGAATAGGTACTGTGTTCAAATTAACGATTGATGACACATTTCATGCTTGATTTATTTGAAGAGGTTGAAGAAGTTGAATGAAGGAGAAAATGGATTTAAATAAAAAAAAACTATTTTCGATAGCGTTGTATGGAAATGTAGCTGGGATTTTAAAAAGTTAAACTTGTGTTGTGAAATATTTGAAATTTTGATCCCGCGTATTGTTGATACTATTTGGCATCAGTTTCGTTTGAAACTGACGTAAAAAAGGATATACATTTGGTCTTTTTGCATCATTTTTTTAGAAGACCGATGCCAAAAATGCCTGTCAATATCCTTTTTGGCATTTTTTTCTAAATAAACCGACACTGAAAAGTATAAAAAAATTATTTTTGAAAGCGGTTTTTTTAAAAACCAATAGAAAAAGGAAAAAAATGGACACAATTATTAAATTAACCGATGCGGAAATTTAAAATAACACTTTTTGCATCAGTTTTTTAAAAACAGATGCCAAAAACTAAAAGAAATGTTTTTGTGTTGGTTTTTTAAAAAACTAACGCAAAAAAACATATTTTTGGCATCTATTTTTATGAATACTTACAACAAAAATAATAATAAATTTACCATATTTTAGATAATTTATTAATCATTGATTTGTCTGGTCGTGGAGCTAAGATGGAGTTACGGATTAAAAGTTATGGCCTTTGAAAGATGGATTTCTTTAATACTTCTATTAGAGAAGTTCAACTTCCGACAACCATAACATTTAATCAGTAACTCCATTTTTTCTCCATGACCAGTCAAATCGAATCATTGGAAATAATCTAAAACATAGAAAAAAATGTAATTATTGGAAACGTTTTTTGTAAAAATGAAACTAAAAATCTTTTTTCTAAAAATTTGGTGTTGTTTTTTTAAAAAAGGACACAAAGAATTATCCAGAAACATCTATTACATCAGCTTATATGAAACCAATGTCAAACTAACAATGTTAAAAACCATTTTCCTACTAGAGATAGAGAAAATAAGTATGGGAGAGGATTTATAAGGCTCTTTGTGTCTTGAGATGCAGATCTAGACTCCTTAGATGTAGCTAAGATGAATTTTAAGTCCTCTTTTGGAAGATGACACCAAAATTGAGTGTCGTATTTTGGCTTCCAAGTGCAAGTATAGTTCTACAAGTATATTCTTCTCCTTCCCTGATATGCTAAAGTAGTTTGAAAATTTAAAGTTCAAATCGGTTGAGATTAACTCGTGTGTTCTTCTATGTGTTTTTGAGTTCACACCGGTTTCATGAGAGTTGACGATATTATTCATTATATATCATGCCTATTATTTTTCTCCGAGTCAAGTGATTTTATATTTATTTCGGGGTGCATGAGTTGGAGATGACATGAATCATGATTTATTTACCTATAACCTTGTACTCTTATGTGACATGTCTAAAAAGAGACATTAATTATCTTAGTTCCATTAAATGACTCAAAGATGACCCTTATAAATAACATTTAAATTTAAACAACAACAGACATAAAATTGACTGAGTATGGTGTAATAGTTTGTCATGAAATGGTGTCACTAGAAAATGGCGTCTTGTATTTTTCCTTTGAGTGGTGAGCTAATCACAGTGCCACAATTGTATTGAGATCAGGAACCGATAGCACAGAGGTAGTGTAAGGATCATGGTGTCTCAGGTAACAGTGTCTAATCCTTTGTCAAAAATTTGAACAATGTCTTGGATATGGAAACAAGGAACCAATGTCACATACATTATGAAATTTGAAACTTGTTATGGTGTCTGAGTCACGGTGTCTGAGTCATGGTTTCAGGGTTATAGTTTCATGGTTACAGTGTAAGGGTCACAGAGTTAGGGTTATGGTGTCAGGTATACATTGTCAGGGTTATGGTGTTAGGGACTATTCCAAAATACGGAACTGGTGGCAAACATACGGTTTCTCAAACGTATCCAAATATATTTAAAACTATCTTAAGAAAAAATATTCAAAGAATGAATTAGACATAAGCATTAGTATAATAAGATATTATATAATAAGATCAAATATACATTACAAGATTGAAACACGATTTATATGATTCTCAGTCAGGGTATTGTGAATGTTTATAGCATGATTTGTATGCATTAAAGAATAGGAAAACCACCAATTTCTACACAAGATTTGTGATAGATTAAACAAGGATAACATTATTTTTGATATGTTAAACAAATTTAACATGATTTGTGATATATTAAACAAGTTTAACTTGATTTGTTTTAAGAATAAACAAGGTTATCATGATTTGTGATCATTAAAACATGATTAACACCTGAGGAGTTCCACAATCTCCCCCTTTTGATGATCAAAAATCATGGGATTTAAATGCCTTGTCTTCTACTCATCCTTTTAGGATTATGAAAAAGAATATGAGAAAAATACAATAATCATGGAATGACAGTAATTAATAGAATAAAAAAAAATATTTCACATTGCATTAGATAGAAGGATAGAGGTCATTACAATCATGTGGCAGAACAAAAAACATCCCTATCAAAATATAGTTTCCACTTCTCTTTAGCGCCATTAGTCTTATCCATACCCGTGGAAGAAACATTAGAAGTGTCCATAGGAGTAGAAGTAGAGGTTGGAGAATGGATTGATCCAATTGTGAGAGATGGAAGAGGTAATCCTTCAAAAACCAAAGGTGCCAGAGCTGATTTGGTTGGAGACTGGTGGAAGGATTGTTAAAGGATAATAGGTTTGATCTGGATTAGAGACTTAGACACAAACATAGAGGTAGAAGAAAAGGTATAGGATGAATAAGGTTTTGATCCAAGTAGCAAAGGGGAAGCTACTGGAGCCACAATAGATGTACTTTGCACATGAATATATGGCTTCAACAACTTAATGAAATCAGTAATGATTTCAGCACCATATAGTATTGCCATATCAAAATAATCTTTGTACTCTAGGAACATTTCCAACAGTGGATTGATATTATTAATCTTTTGAACATAAGTATTGAAGTCCTGAGTAACATGAAGAATTTTGGAATTCTCTACAAGGTACATGAAATGATTGGTAAGATCATGATTAGAGTAAATCCTATTAAAGTTGAAATCCACTTTCATTGAAATTTCTCCCTGATAATAATTATAAATCTTTGATTGAATCCTCACTAAATGAAGTACTTGGTGACTATTCTAGAGGAAAGCAAACAAAATTTCCTTATCAACACCAGTTAATGCTGACTGAAGTTACTTTTTAACAACAGTTCTGATTAGATCACTATCTATAGGTTTATATGACTGTCTATAGGCATTTGAGTCTATAACAGCTGACTTGAGAGGATTAAGTAGATTCAGACATTTCTATAAACATCCCTTAAACTCATCAGTCATCTTGTTAATTATAAGAAAAATATCACGCTTCTCATTGAGTATATTTATGTTTCTGTCATCCAATTTTTCATATATTGATGTCAAATTTTGTTGAATCATAGATACAAATTTCTAGTGTATCAAATCACTAAAATCCTCAATAGGATGAGTAGCAGGAACTTGTTCAGTTTGCAACACTTTTTGCATATATTCAACCATAGATATGAGAGAATTGAACTCACCACTCAACTGTTTATTCTCAATCCTAACATCTTTTATTTCATGAATAATTTTCAGTTGAATATTCCATATGATCTTATCTAACAGCAAGGAAGCATCTCTTTTATTGATATTTATCATTGGAGGAGTTTGTGATTTCATGATATTTTCAAATCCATCTATCAAAATATCTACAAAAGTTTTTAGATCATTGTGACTCACATAATCAAAAGTTTCTTTTGTTGGTTCATGAACAAGATGTGAAATAGGTTCATGATCCTTATCTTAGATTATGTCAAGAGAAGAAATTGGCTTCAATAGAAACACAGTGGAAAGATCTATGACTTTAACCGAGGCCTCTTAGTTATTTTCAACATAAAAATAACTATGAAACTTATACTATGTATCCACTATGCTTTAATCAACATGATTGGTATCTTGAATACATTATACACTAGGGTGCTGCTCCCTCTCAATAAAATAACCTCTTCTTGGACTAAGAGATTCAGCCTCTTGGTCCATTTCAAAAAAAAATCTCTAACAAGCTCACCCACCTCTATTTTTCTATGTAAATGGAATTTTCCATTCATTTTTTAACATATAGGATTGCTTCAGGATCATCTTGTCCTTATGATTATTCCCCAATAACATGGAATTCCTAAATAATATGTTCTTTTAAATTCTCATAGTGACCGGCTTGCTCCTCTACACTAGAAGCAGGTTATTTATAAAAAAGTTCTTTTTCAGAAACATGTTCTTCCATTGAGTTAACACTTATTTTAGTAATAGGTACATCTTTTATAACTACATCTTGTGGAACATATATTCCACTAACTTTTTTGGCTAAGATATATCATTCCTTAGGTTCAATAGTTACATCATTTACTCTTTTATCTGAATAATCAACAACTTCATCGGGTTCAAAACCAGGGTCAAATTTGTTTTTAGGTCAAGAAAGATTATTGATTGGATTAAAATTTTAAAAAAACCTTTCATTTTCCTCCACCCATGATCTTTCAATGTATTCCAACTAATTTTCACCCTTCTGATTGTATTCATTGATATAAAAAGCTCGTAATCTTAAATAACTTCTTCATTCTGTTCAACTACTCCTTTGGAAGAGAACATTGTAGAGATTAATCTTGAATAAAACGAAGAGGTAGATTTCGAAGTTGTCCAGATCAATTCACACATGTGACTTATAATATACATACCCATATAAATCTAGTGCCAATTTTTCATAATATGTATCAAGAATATATCTTTATACTTAATGGTAGAAAAATATCCTTTCATTGGAAAAATAATATTTTGTATAAACTTCAATAGCATCCTTGTCTCACCATCTGAATTAGCATAAATTGCACTTCTTTTCTTCTTATTTCTAGTAAAACTTCATAGGGCCTCTTCTAAGATAAAAACATCACTTGGATGAGGATTACCTCTTTGTTAATCCTAAAATATTCCTTCATGAGGTATCCAAAGGAATCCAGCCCATAACCTCAAAGAAAAAGTACACTTTTGACCATTAATCCATTTTTTACTACACTGTCATCTTCAGTATTGAATGAAAAATAAACATACAGATAAAACTGAGAAAAAAAATTTAGATAAATTTGCCTTTTCTCAATTTTGACCCATTTTATCCATCCCTTCTCTTCCAGTACTTTCAAAACGAGTGACTTACTTGTCAGCAACCACTTCAGAAAAAGATCCTTTTCTGGTACTACTGTTCTATCAGCAAGACTCGGATTCAATGGTCTCTTAGGCATTACATAGGGTGCCTTTTCAATTTCTTCTAAGATATTCACTTCTCAAGAGTCGATGAAGGCAAGCTCTTTATTTTGGGCATTCAATGACGGTTCATGAAAGGTGATAGACTGAATGAGGACTAACTGTTTGAGAGAGAAGGGTTACGATTTCGGGAGAAGAGAGTTCTGGAGAAGAGAGGAATGGATGATATTGAGTTTTTATCATTCTGGGATTTTAAAGATCGTAAATTCAAAAATATGGAATAAAAAAAATAAAATAATCGATACAATGATTAAGGAAATAAAATTATAATAATAGAAATCTGAGTCATTACGGTGAGACCGAAACATTTTGTCACGGTATCATTATTACGATGTGACTCTAAACGGTGTGACCATTTTATTAAGATATCAAGTATAAGACAGTAACCGAGAGACAATCACTATGAGACTGTAAATGTGAGGATGAAATTCTAAGACAATAACTTATGAAACTTTGATTCATGAAACCGTAAACTACAAAATAGTAATTGTGAGATAGTATATTTGTGGATGTATGTTTGAGACCATAAAATTTTTACTTTAGACTTATAATTCATAATCATGTATGATGAAATTTATCATTTCATAATTTAATTTTTTAGTGACTATATCAATAAGCATATGTTCAGTTCCAATTATTTCCAAAGTGATATCACCTTTTTATAATGGTCTCTCAAAAAGAGATTCCTTACATCAATATGATTTGTCCAAATTTGAGAAACAATATTCTTTGAATTGTTAATAACTATTTTATTTTCATGATTTATAGGTACAAGTCTAAATCAATATCCATAGTCTATTAATTTGGGATTCATCCACAAAATATTTTCACAACAAATACCAGCAGCTATGTATACTGCCTCGGTAGTAGACAATGCAACATTATTTTGTTTCTTACTAGACTATAAAACCAAGGACTTTCCCAAAAAGTGATATGTACTAGAGGTTCACTTTCTATAAAACTTGCGTCCACTAAAATCAGCATCATAATAACTCACTATATCAAATGATTGTCCTTTAGGGTAAAACAAAACTAAACTGATATTATGTTTGAGGTATCTAAATATAATTCTTACAACATTTAAGTGATATTACATTTGATTATCTTGGAAACGGGTACACATACACACATTAAACATTATATCTGGCCTACTAGTAGTAATATGGAGAGAACATCCAATCATTTCTCTATAAGTGGTTTGATCGACGGATTTACCATCTTCATCAAGATCCAACTTACAAGTAGTACTCATTGGAGTTTCACAACTTTTGAAGATATCAAAGAAAAAATATTTTAGAAGATCTATAGTATATTTACATTTATTTAAAATGATTCCTTATTTATTTTAAAAAATATGAAATCCAAGAAGGAATTTATGTTCACACATTAAACTCATTTCAAATTCATTTTTCATCATTTTAGAAAAATCAATACATAAAGAATTTATTAAAGATCAAAAAATAATAACACCAACATAGATTTAAACTACTAAAACATCTTTACAAATTTGTTTGATAAAACGTGAAGTATCATCAATTCCTTTTGTAAAACCTTATCTAATGAGAAAGGTACTTAGTCTATCATACCATGCTCTTGGAACTTGTTTTAAACCATACAATTCTTTGGTTAATTTGAAACCATTATTTGGAAAATGAGGGTTTGTAAAACCAATAGGGTTGTTCAAGAAAACATTTCTCAACTATATACCCATTTAGGAATGCACTATTGACATCCATTTGATAAAATTTAAAATTTAGATGTGCTTCATAAGCTAGAAATATTATAATGAATTCAAGTCTTGAAGCAAGTGAAAACATTTCTTCATATGCAACACCTTTCTTTTTCCTATAACCTTTGGAACCAATCTAGATTTACTTTTAACAATATTACCTTATTCATCTACATTATTCTTAAAAACCCACTAAGTTCCTATGGTCAAGGAGTCTTTGGGTATATACACAAGTTTATAATCATTATTTCATTCAAACTGATTATGTTCTTCTTGTATATCCATCAACGAAAATTCAATGTTGATAGAATCATCAATGTTTTTAGGTTCAAGCTATGAATATAAAGTTTGATTTTAAACCTGATATCAAAGATAAGCTCTATTTTTTATCCCTTTATCTAAATATCTAACAACAACATATAAAGGATGATTCTTGAGGAGTCTAGTTGGTCTTGAAAAGGAGGAGCTAGTAATTTTAGGTTCATCTATAGGTTCAGGTTCATCATGTCCAAATTCTGAAGAATTTCCAGAATAGTATGATTTAACAGATTGCATGAAAAGAGTATTAGATGATTTTACATTTACATCTAGGTTTGAAATATCATCATCATGATTCTCTAGGGAGGCCTTAGGTTCATATGGATATGTTTCATAAAATTTTACATGTACAGATTCTTCCACACATTTATTTTCTTTTGTTAGTGACTCTATAGGCTTTACTAGAAGTTGAGTAACCTTGGAATATACCTTCATCACTTTTGGATTCAAATTTTTCTATATTATCGTTGTTATTAAGAATATAGACTTTGCAACCAAAATCTATGATGTTACTAACTTTGGGTTTTCTATTGTTTAACAACTCATAGGGAGTTCTTTTATTAATTTGTCTAATTAAGACACTATTAATAATGTAGTACATTGTATTCATAGACTCATACCAAAATAAAATAGGTAGGTGATATTCATTAAGCATTGTTCTAACAATTTCTAGTAAGGCTATATTCCTTCTTTCCACAACTCAATTTTTTCAGGTGTCCTAGGGACAAAGAAGTTATGACTATATTAATTGTGTGAGAAAAAAATATTAAAAGTCTTTATTTTAAATCTCATGAACATGATAAATTCATAATTATTTTATTCTATGTCCACATAGATTTTACCCTATTTTAGCATACTTGTTGAAGTAAGTACATGCTTCACTTTTGTGAGCTAAGAAATAAGTCCAAGATTACCCAGAATAGTCTTATACAATTACATAGATACAAAAATTCCCATTTAAACTATAAACTCTAGATTTTCCAAACAAGTCCATGTAAACCAACCCTAAAGGTTGAGAAGTTGAAAATTATTTCTTTGATTTGAATGATATCATGTGTTGTTCACACTTTTGACAAGGATTACATACATTTTCATTTAGAAACTCAAATTTAGGTAGGTCTTTGACTAAGCCTTTTATGGTTACATTTCTAAGGGAGTGTATATAGAAGGTTACTTGTCGTCTATGCCAATTCAAAGAATCAATGTGAAATACCCTTAAGCCTGAACAATTTTGAGAAATTAAATAATATAATTTAACAACATAAACATTTTCATTTCTAAAAGTAGAAAATATTAGTTCATTTTTATAGTTGAAGAAATTAAAAGCATCGAATAAAAATTTAAAATTAATTACATCATCACATAATTGTGAAATACAAAGAAAAATATATTTCAATTCGTCTACAAAGAGTACTTTAGAAATTAAAACTGAGTTATAGTTACCAATATCTCTTAAGACAATTATTTTTCCATTAGTATTGTCACCAAAGGTGACATGTCCACCATCAATCATGATTAGTTTCTTGAAGATTTAAAAATCTCCTGTCATGTGTCTTGAAAATCCACTATCCAAGTACCACAATATTTTACATGGGCTCTTGAAAAAACAATCCTACAAAATAATCATACAAAAACAGATTTTTGGTGTCCAGACTTGTTTGGGTCCAATGGCATTAGTAATTAGTTATTTAGGATCCCACATTGGATTCATTGATTTCCTATAAGAATTATATAATATATTGGAAAGATAAACTCTATTTATTCCAGAAGAACTAGAGGTAGTAAAAGATTGTGTAGAACGGGAACTAGCAGTAGAATTTTCATTTTTTGGTAGAAAAACAAAATTCTCTAGATTAGTTACAAAATGTGTTTTAGATAGGTTTCTCTATCCATGATGATGTCCAATACCAAAAGTGTAGTTAGAAACTATATTTTTACCAAAATTTTGATTAAGATTATTTTTATCATTGGTAAACTTTTGTAGATCTTTCTTCAATTGGTCATTAGACATTTTTAGTTCATTATTTTCTTTGAGCTGTTGAGAAATCTTTTATTTTTTAGTAGTATGTTCATACTAAATATTTAATGTCAGAGCATGCTATTTATTTAAATATTTTTATTTATCTTTTAGATCATTTCATATATCTTCCAAAATGTTATAGTATTCAAATAGTTCATAACATGTCATATTTTTAGATTCACATTCATTTCCAAAAAAGTATGAATTGTGTGACATAGAATCTAAGGTTACCTTAGATGTGTTTGTCATAAAAATCATATTTGTAATGTTATCTTTCTCATCATGATATGATACTGGTTCACTGGATATATACTTAGAGGCACTCCAAGTGGCCTTCATAGCATTTTGATACTTATTTTATTTATTTTAATACTTATTTTTTGTATTTTAATTTTGGATAGTTATCTTTGTCACATCCTATCCTATTAAATTCATAGAGGACATTCTCCTCTAAGTTTTCATATCTTCTCCAGTCCTTTTCCAACTTTTTTTGTTATCACACCTTCTATTATAACTAGGATTCCTGAAGAACTTTTTATTCCTATATAATTACTTGAATCTTTCGGCCAGCTGAGCCATCTCTTCATCGCTATCGGATGTTAATTCATCATTACTAGAGAATTCAAAAGAGGCTAGAACCTTCTCTTTTTCCTTATTCTTATATTTAGTAGTCTTGAATGATACACATTTTCTCTTAGGTTCAGCTTCTTCCTCTTTTTTGACATTCATTTCTTCCTCATACACTATGAATTTTCCAATGATTTATTTGATAGGTAGTTTGATAATGTTTCATGATTCTCTAATGGAGACAAAATTTCATCTCTATCTATCAGGTAAGTATATGAGAATCCTCATAATTTATTCTTTTGAAGTAGCATCTCATCCCAGTGAGATCACTGTGTTCACAATTTCATCAAACCTAAGATACATGTCAAAAATTGGATCAATATGATTCATAATAAATTTATCATATATGATATTATATGGGTTAATTATCATTTCCTTAACACAATAATTTCCTTCAAGTGAAATTGACAAAGTATCCCAAATTTCATGGGTTGTTTTACATGAAGAAATTCTATTAAATTATTCATTACCTAAATAATATTATACAAAAATTATGGCTTTTCAATTATTGTTAAAATAATTTTTATTTGGATCATCCAATGTAATTATAACAGTAGAAATGTTATTATACTCATCTTCAATTGAAGACCGAATATCAAAACCCATACTTTCTAAGTGAATTTTCATTTTATTTTTCCATTGTTCATAGTTGGTTCCATTAAATAATAGATGTTAGTTGGTAGAAAAACCATCCAATATATTATCCATACATAGATAATAAAGTGTAGAATTTTCGATTTAGAGAAATAAAAATTTATAACTAAAATAAATTTTATTATATTTAAAACACAACTAAAATCACAGTTGAAAAATATTTGTATCACATCGAAAATTATAAATTTATAATTGGGATTATAGAAACTCCTTTGATACCAGGTTTTGGTTGGAATTGGACACTCAGGACGGGGTTCATTGAGTAAGTATAAAAATTTCAATTAAATTAGTTTTCTTAAAATATTCACCCAATTAAAACTAATACTTGTCAGTTAATCAAAGTAAAATGCTTATAACAGTTTGACTTTTCAAACTGATTCTGAGAATATTGATTAATTCTCAATAGTATCAATATAAGATATTGATAGAAAATTTATAATTATTAAAATTAGGAAAAATAATTATAACTATTATCGAATACTAACTATTAATGTAAAATTTAGTTTTTGAAAGTATAAAATAAAATAAAGAAAGACTATATAGAAACACACTGTGAATAAAACAAGTGGTTCAGTATCAAGACAAAACCTAATACAATTCACATAGTGATCAACTTACACTAACTAGTTTATATTAATAAACATTATCCACACCCTGGGTCAGGGTAAACAATAGTACACTGGACTATCCAGATCACATGACCTCTTCAACTGTTCTTCGATGACATAAACAAACAGGTCACACAATGACCTCTTCCACTCATATCTGTGGGAGTAAAAATATGTATGAATATTTGAGGTGAAGGATATCTCATATCCATTAGTATGATATAAGATACAATTCTTGTTTTATTACATATACATACACTGCTCAAAAGTATGTAAAAATGGACACAACAGATAAAATAAGTATGAGAGAGGATTTGGAAGGTTCTGTGTGTCTTGAGATGCAAATCTAGACTCCTCAGATGTATCTGAGATGATTTTTGAGTCCTCTTCTGAAATTTGACACAAAAACAGAGTGTCTTATCCTGGCTTCCATGTGCATGTACATTTCTACATATATATTTGTCTCCTTCATTGATATGATGATGTAGTTTTTCAATTATAAGTGTATTTCAGTTGATATTTCTTTGTGTGTTCTTTGTGTTATTGAGTTCACTCTAGTTTCATGAGATTTGAAGATGTTCTTCATTATATCTCACTCCTGTTCTTTTTTTATAATTCTCATCCTTTTATTTTTATTTTTTGGTGCATGAGTAGGAGATGACATGAAGCATGATTTATATACCTTATACCTCATACTATCAGGTGACCTGTCTAGAAGGAAAACTTAATTATATCAATTCTATTAAATGACTCAAATATGACCATTATAAATAACATTTAAATTTAAACACCAAAATATAGAATAGTGATTAATAATGGTGTAATAGTTTTTCTTGAAATGGTGTCACTCGGAAATGGTGTCTTCTCTTTTTCCGTTGTGTGGTGAGATAGTCACAGTGCCACATTTACATTGGGATCAGGAATTGGTAGCACAAATGTGGGGTTAGGATTACGATGTCTCAGGTAATAGTGTATTGGCCTTTTTAAAATATTTGAATGGTGTCTTGAAGATGGTAACAAGGAACCAATGTCACAGACCTTATGGAATTTGAAATTGGTTATGGTGTCTGAGTCAGAGTTTCAGGGTTACGGTTTCATTCTTTAAGTATGAGGGTCACGATGTCAGGGTTATGGTTTCAGAGTTATGGTATTAGGGTTACTAGGTCAGGGTTAGGATATTTGGGTTATGGTGTTTGGGACTATTCCAAAATCCAGAATAGTTGGGAGACTTACAGTTTCTCATACTTAGAAAAATATCTGTAAAAATGTCTTAAGAATTAATATTCACAGATTGAATTAGACGGAATAATTTCTATCATAAAATATTATATAACAAGATCAAGTATAGTTTACAATATTTAAACATGATTTATAATATTTTGAATCAGGATCTTGTGAAATTTTATACCATGAGTTGTATGCATTAGAGCCTATGGAAACCAACAATTTCTACACAGGATGTGTGGCATAGTAAATAATTTTAACCTGATTTGGGATATATTAATCAACTTTAACATGATTTTTGATAAATTACACAAGGATAAAATTATTTTTGATAGATTAATCAAGTTTAACATGTTTTGTGATCATTAAAACATAATTAACACATGATGAGTCCAACACTCATTATCCTCAGAATATGAAGAACAAATGGAAATAAAGAACAATATTTGTAGAAGTGGAACATAAATCATAACAAGGTGAAATGCCATGGATATTAGATAGTGTATGTTTTTCCCATATGATAAAGATATAATACTCATTAATTATATTAAGAAGTGAAATAAATGTTCAATGACTTTTGAAAATTATGGGACACTAATAGTAAAAAGAATTGGCTCAACTATTATTTGAATGGAAATGGTAAAACACAATGAAACAATTTATGTTGATGGATTAACCCAGAATATATTGAGTGTCTCAAAAAAATTTGATAATGGAAATTAATTGATGTTTATGGTGGATGATTTATTTGTTAATAACTTATATGATATAAGAATTATGTTAATGGGATAATAGACCAAAGTGAACTTATTCAAACTTGGTATTATTGAAAATTAATTCTATTTAAGAATGAATGAAGAGAATCAATTGTTTTATTGAAGGCTTGGACATCATATCCAATATTAGATTAAAATAATTTATCTATGAAATAATACTTGTGTTTTTTCATTGGGGATGTGAAAAAGATAATGGATGTGATCTGCATGTAATAAAGGGAAGATTGTAAAATCCTCTCATGAGAAGGTAGATATTCAATATACTAATCCTCTACATCTCATCCCATTGGATGTATTTGGGGACATAACAAAGAAATAAAATAATGTATATAAGTAATTTATATCATTTATTATTGAAATCACTTTTATTACATGAGATATGTTTATCTAACAAAAGAATAAGTCCTAAATATTATTAAAATATTTCGAAGTGGTGTTGAATAGGATTGAAACTTTTTTACTTTAGAATATCCATGAAAAAATAGAATTAAATTCACAAATGGGATCTTATTTAGGTAATAATGTAATCAAATATTAACATAGTTCACTATACAGAAAAAATAGTGTGAAATAATAGAGTAATATGTGTTTGGTAGAGATATATCAGAAAACATTTCCCAAGAAAAATACTTCTCATTTTTTAGAGAAGATATTAGTAAAAAAATTTATATCATAAACATATGTTTATATTGGATAAATTTAGATATATATGCCTATTATATTTTTTATAAAAAATCTCAATGTTTTAGTATCTTCATGTGTTTGGAAATTAATGACTAATCAAGGAAAATGTGAGAATATTTTAAGGATTTAAAATTGAGTAGTCGGTCAGATATTTATTGGAAATCTTCCAAATGGAAGTGGTTATCACTATTTCAATTAAAAAATTTGAAAGATCATAGATGAATCTGATATGAATGTTCCCTAACAATCAAACAAAGAATTTTCATATGATAAAATATGATTTAAAATCAATAATGATGTTGTTGTTATTAAAAATCTTGAAGAAATTTTAGATAGAGATTTAATTTTTTATGATGTACATGATAGGGAAAAAATAGACAATTAATGTGATTTGAGAGAATAATTCAAGGATGAGGAAAATTTTCAGGACTAAAACATCATTATGAATATTTTAAAGTATATATTGATTAAGAGAACATTGTGAAAAACAACTCATACTTGATTATTTTTTCATGTTCAACAAAAAATGTTGAAGAAGATTTAAGGAATAAATATTGGGATGATTCTTTGAATAAAGAGTTAAAAAAAATTTAAAGAATGATAATTCATATTTATTTACCAAAACTAAATCAAAAAATGTTATTGAATCAAAGTAGATGTTATAAAATAAGATGAATGAAGATAAAGAAGTTGTTGGAAATAAAGAAAATTTGTTCCTTAAAAGATATTTTGAGGTTGAAGAAGTATAATATGAGGGAAATTGTTTAATGGTTGTATGTATTGAAACTATTTGAATATTTATTAATCTTACCACAAAAAGGTGGTACAATATTCTTTAAATGGATTCCATTTCCACCTTCCTCAACGGTGAGTTAGAAGAGGTAGTTTTAATTTATAAAAATATGGTTTATTTCTTCTATAAAATGAGACATATGTCTTCATGATAATGATGTATCTACATGGGATGAAAAAAACTCAATGATCATGGTATTCTAAGATGAAATAATTTTTAAAGAGTTTTAATTTCTAAAAGGGAAGAGTAAACAATAATCCCTACATCATAGCTAAAAAAGTGGTATCTATTCTTATTATTTTTTATCTAGTTGAAAAAATATTTTTGAGAAATGAAAAGGAAATATGTGAATGGTTTTAGAAATAGATGAATATATTATTCGAAATTTTCATTCTAGGATAAATGTGGTACATTATTATATTATGAAACTCTTAAATTAAAGTCCAATTTTTTCTTTATCAAGAGAAGTATGCTACATATCTGTTGAATATAATGGGAATAGAATATTAGAAGGATATTTCCTCACCAATTTTGGTGGGAAAAATATATCTAATGATGAAAAGGGAAATGATATTGATCAAAATGTTTTAAAAAAAGTCATTGTAAATCAACTATATTTCATATATTGATGTCATGATTTAGATAAAGACATTAAAATTTGTGCTAGGAATAAAAATTCCCAAAAAAGAGTCCCATTTTGTTCCTGAAAATAAGAACCATAGATATATTAAAGGCATAATAGACAACATTTTGGAATAGAAAAACACATGAAGGTTAGCTCTGTTCAGTTATAAATATACAAATTGGGAAGTCTCTGTTGATGGTATAATATCCAAATCAAGTGGGGTATTATTATTTTTTGAACGTTGTGTGTGTTGGAATTATAAGAAGCATATTTCTATGAATTTAAGGACTAACATGGAAGAATATGTGGATACAACCAATTCCACAACACAGTTAATATGGATGACAACGTAATTAGAATATTTGAAGGTTGATATTAATTTATTTGTTTCCTTGGGAATGATAATCCAAATGTAAATAATTTTTTAAAGAATAATGTTCAACATTCAAGAAGTGGAAAATTGATATTAAATATAAATTTATTAAGGATATTATTAAAAAAATTAACTGATGTTTTAGTATGTTCTTACAAATTAAATAATAACTAGTTTGTTAACTAAACCATTGACTAAGGATGGTTTTAAAAATATGAGGTTGATGTTGTGAGTTCAAACTCACCCATATCAAGGATATGGATTGGATTCAAGTCCCCTATCACATCTCATTTTGGGATTGCAATGATTTATGAATTTTTTCAGGTTTGTGAACTATGTTATTTGGTTTCTGAGGTGCATGAATGATTTTTTACTATAGAATTTATGTGATGTAAATAGTGTTGAGGAAGTATTGATATTTATATTATTGATCTACTTTCCAGTGGTATATCATCATAATAAAGGTTCAATATGTTTATTATTGAAGAATAATATAACATAAATCACCAATAATTGACAACATGGTATTATTTATTAAATGTTCTTGTTTACTTTATTGAGTTCTCTCACGCATGCATATAATTTTTAATTGGGGATCCATTTCTAATAATTCAGTTCTTGGACGTGATTAATGATTTTGGAATAAAAAATAAGGGGGGGATTATTGATACTTAGTGGGGTTGAGTTTTTTAGGTGTGGGGTTTGTTGAATACGAGGTTAGAGTGGATGTGATTCATTGTTTTGTGTTTTCATCAATTAAAAAATCATATTCAAAATCACATTCATTTTTTGGGGAATATTTTTTGAAAATAATTAAGATAATTATCTATCTTCTTTTTAGTATTTATATATCATGAAAAGGGTTCATTATGCATGAAAATGAAGAAATCAGTCATATAATGTAATGATTTTTTTATAGAATTTAATCCAATAATATGTATTTCCCTATAAAACACAAACTACATAGAAAAAAGACTGTGATTTTTTATAGGGCCCCATTTAACTGAAGGGCTCAATGACATTTGCTTTGGATATGATGTAAAGATATTCAATCAGATTTTCCATGTCATTCAAATGTTTTGGAAGTCTACATCATAGAGGAGTCACTGCATCCCAATGGATGTCGAGTGGGGTTATCATACCATTGAAGTACTATTATTCCATAGAGTAGAGGAATATAAAAGTATTAATTTCCCTATAATCTTGATAGTTCCTATTCCATAATGAATATATCACATCACAAGTAAAAGTTGCATTCCACATGAAATGATTCCACACTGGAAAATAGTTCTAATATTTATTTCCATTCCACGGTACTATGGGAGACCTCTAGGATAGAATAAAAACATCACACTACAAACTGTTTAGGTTGTTTAAAAATAACTAGTTTTAACTACCACGCCATTCTACAAATGAGGAGTCTACGATATGATGAGTGATGTCTAGGTAGTTCAGTCAGTCTTGATGATGTTCATTCATCTAAGATGTGTGTTATTTATTTTAACCATTAATAAATACCCATTTGAATTTAATGATAATGATTAAATGGAAAATGATCTATGGGATATGTTTTATGTAGTGGATCTGAGTATGAAAAACAACTTTTATGAATTAGTATTACGTTTCCCTATTGTGAAGATCTAGAAGGCGTGATAAAAAAGTAAAAAATTATTGTATATAGAAGAGGAAGGAAAAGGGAGAAGAAAATAAGTTCTAGATATATATAAAAATATAAGATTATATGATTATCCATGGTAGAATTAAGTAATATGGGGAATAATATATAAGTGGTTTTGTGCATGTGATGTTCATAGAATATGAAGAAGAAACGTTTTTGTATGTAATTTTGAAGGTGATGTTTTTATTTTTTTATGTTTTGTATGTAGAGAAGAAGTGAATAAATTGAGTACACTAAATTACTTATAATAATCCTTGTTGGGTGAAGATGCTTGAGTTATTACCAAAATTTATATTTCTAAAGTATGGTAATGAACATTTTGTAGGGTTCACCAATGTAGAGTTAGAAGAAATTTAAGCACATGTTTCACGGGTATACCCTGCTCGATTGTATTCACATGATAATTCTTATGGGTAGTGTGATCTTGGAGTAATTTATCTCCCACTAAGGACTATAATTCTCACATTTAGATGTTATATTTGTAAATTATCCGTGTTACTTCAGGATTCTATTCTTGTGGATCTAAAATCTGATTTTACAATTAAACTTTCATAGACAATGAAGGGGTTTTTATGGAACAAATTTACTTAAAAAATTATTAAACCACTTCTTAGTGATATCCAATATATTCTATACATGTATTATAAGACACTATCCAGATCATAATCATAAATCAGTACAATACTCATCCTGGATTTCCCACCTAACTACCCAAGGGTCCCATTTAAATCAACTAAACCACATACATTAAGAAACCCATCAGGAATATATACAAATATTATCTGATATTAAATCCCAAACACCCTCCAATCAATATCCCCTTTATGAAAACTACATAGTAATGATAACATCTCCAAATCTAATAAATTTATCAACAATAGTATGGGATACTAATGTGAGCATCAAGTAATCATGAACAATATCTATTATTAAAACATGTCTTTAAAAAACCTAACATAATGAAAATCCATTAAATATAATTTTATTAAGATCATTTATATATAAAAAATTATTTATAAATTTTATTAATGATGAATTATCCAGGACATTTCATAAAACACCCTTTATGTGTATATTAAGAAAACTAAAACATTAACAATAATGAAATTACCCATAGATGAAATAAAAACCCATTATAAACATCCATTATAAATTCATTTCATTCAATATAATCCTCTAAGACATTTTTTCACACACCTTATTTTTATGAGATATAATTTTAGAAATAAAAACCATTTATAAAATTTTAAATCCTCATTATTTCAAACATAAATAGAACAAAGACTTTAGAAATAAATTCAAATTCCTTTAAATCAATTTATATATGAATTAATTTATTAATAAAAACACTAACAATATTCAAGAATCAAGAGAATGTAAAATATATAAATTTAATGAGGAAAAAATACAAAAGATTATCTTAATAATGAAATTGTTTCTAAAAAAGACGGATCACAGTTGGAGAATACATTTACATCATTTCTAAAGGAAAATCCCCATTAAATATATAGGGGTATTCATTGACTATGAATGGACCTACATTTTCCATGAACATTAGAAAATAGAATAAGGTATGTGGAAGAAGAGAAGAAGAAGAAGAAGAAGAAGAAGAAGAAGAAGAGAATGAGAAATAGAAGCATACCCCAAATACATGAGAGTCTATCCATTGTGGAAATAATAAATGTAAATAAAAAGAAGATGTCTCCCCTAAAATTATTTACATTAGCTATGAATGTAAAAGGGAATATTTTTCGCATTTTCAACAATATAATAATGATGATGGTGGTGGTGGAGGTGGTGGTGAGGATAATGATGATGATGAAGATGATAAAATAAATACTTTAATAAATATTTTTCAACTTCTAGAAATAGACACTTTTATGATAGAAATATACAACATTAATTTATGGAAGATAATAAAATTATCAACCACTATTCATGTTAATTAAAAATCTCCAATATATATATTTAATAAAAGTAATTATATAATGTGTGGATGATATAAATAAAAACATTTTTTTAATGAAATATATCATATGATATTGAAACTAATTTAATAAATTTCTATAATAAAAAACATTATGTATCATAATAATAACAATACATAAATTTATCATAAGGGGTATCAAGAATTTTGGACATGGAAAAACATTTTTGGGTCAAATGGGTGGAACAAGTGGTTTCTATACATTGTCTTTGTGAAAATTCACATACTATAAAAGACCCACTACTTTTACAAAATGACACCACACAGTATTTGACACCACACATAGACCATGATTCACAATGTAATTATTGACGCTCCTTTTCGTCACATTGTCTAAATGATTGAAAAGGAAAATGCCTCTGCACAAATTGATTCATCCTTTGAAGAAAACATCAAAAATCAACAAAGGAATGAAAAAGGAGTCAAATACCCTTGGGTCGTGCAAGTTCCATCATGGTCGCGCAAGTACACTTGCGCGCTGCCTAATGGTCGCGCAAGTGACTTGCACGCCCTCTTTGAAAACTGCTCGGGGTCTTCTCTAGCCTATAAATACCCCTGTGCCCCCCCCCCCATTAGGGGAGGAAAAAAATTCCAGAACCTCCAAATTGAGCTCCCGGTTCCCTAGTCTCCTCTCAATGATTCTGAACACTTCTAAGGTAATTTCTTACCTAGAACAGAAGATCTAAAGAGGTGGACGAAGGCCTAAGTGTCGAAACTCATCAACAATTGCGCGCCTGAGTGGCCAGCCCTTAAGGGAACTGGACACACTTGCGCGCCGCCCTACTCCTTCACCAGAACATGCGCGCCATCTTCTAGAAATCCTCTAGGGATAATACCAAGGGTTTGAGCAAAGTCTCGCCCATGTATTAACCTAAGAGTTGAAAATCATGCATGTACCCATGTGACTCGCAGGTATGCCTGTGCGACCAGGACTTGCGCGCCCACGCCGTACCTGAACGCCTGCCAGGACTTGCGCACCCCTATCTTTTTGGGTGCCTCTCCTGCCTATTTTACTTCTCTTACACCTATCCACTTATCCTCTTCATGATTAAGCCTTCAGAACTCTCTCCAAATCCATTTATGACATGATTTCCTTGTTGGATTCCTTATCTGAATGGAATTCAGTGGAACATCTCTCAAAACCTAGTGATTTACACATCTTTACATCACTAAAGTTAGAGAGTTCATTTATTCAACCTCATCCTTTAAAGATGAGAGAATCTTATACTTGGGAATCCTTTTCAAGAGTAATCCCCAATCCAAATTCTCATTAATATCAGGGCATCCTCTTTAGGGTGTAAGCCCCATGTACTCATTAATTTGGGATTCCTTTTCAGGAGTAATCCCCAGTCATAATTTCTCTTAACCTAGGCCTCCTTTTCAGGAGTAAGCCCCAGCCCATGTCCCCTTAATTCTCGGCATCCTCCTTAGGAGTAAGCCCCAACCATAATTCCCTTAACCTAGGCCTCCATTTCAAGAGTAAGCCCTAGTCTTAATTTCTCTTAACCAGTCTTCATTTAATTTTGATTTGAGTTTCTTTTTTAGGAGTAAAATCCAATCATAAGTCCCCTCCTAATTTGGGGATCTTTCTGTCATGACCCGCCCTCGGGGCCCGTGCCGTGACTACCCCAAGCCTGCATTCCATAGGCCAGGGGCTGGTGACTAGCACCAAGGCGTAGATCCCGGTAAAAAGGGAAGGCATTGCCTTTGAAAAGTAAACAAGCACCATAGAGTAAGCAATCGGAAAAGTAAACACTAAGTAAAAACAGAGTACAACTGAAAGTGCGGAAAAGTAAATGGGCTAGTATACAAACCCATACTGAAAGTAAAGTACAACTCGAAAGGGAAAACATCAACTGTAAAGTAAAAGCCGCTACACTGAGCTGTCCACTGGAAATCCCACCTGAAGGGTGGGTACAGATAGCTCCACTGCTCCTCGGGTTCTGCTGTCCGCTCCGAGCACGTCTCGCCCAGTGGTCCACCTCCTTGTACCGTCCTGCTCAGCAAGCCTCAACTACGATCAACGTTGTCCGTCGTCTGCAACCAACACAACGTAGTGTGGGCATTGCCCGTGCAGGGGTGAGTATAAGCTACTCAGTATGGACCCCGAGACCCATGAAGGTCTCCCAAAATCCACAAAGGATAAACCACAAAGGTAAGGTACAAACACGAAGTAACAACCAAAACTACTTAGGTATATGACCATACATATACCTATGTCATCAATCCCAATACGTTCCAACCTCCGAGCCCAAGTACAACTCAGTCCAGACAGGAAAGTATACGTATTCGACAGAGGAAAGCAAAACGAAATCCACACAGGATAGCACAACACAATCCACACAGGAAAGCAACAGGATTCATCTCACACAGGTATACTTCTTCGGATGACGATAATGATGATCACTGATCAATCTAAGTCGTCGGACCCACGAAGGATCGATAGGTAACTAACCCCCGCAATGACCCACACAGGATCGGGCCCACACCGGACCTGTAGGCGCTGGTTCACACAGGACCGCTGAGCGCAGACCCACACAGGATCGGACCCACACAGGATCGGGCCCACACAGGACCTGTAGCATTGATCCATGTAGGATCGCTGAGTTCTGTAGTCGTCGTCGTCGAATCCACCAAGGATCTCTGTACTGTCATCGTCGCAGTCACAGTAGCAGTAGCAGTAGCAGTCGCAACCAGCTCTAGGGTTCCCGCACATAGCAAGCTCGTTCGGGATGGTCCGCTCCACGAGCAGAGAGGCTGATACATCAACTGTCACAAAGTCCAGAGTTGATGTATCCAAAAGTTCCGTATCGTCAGCAGGAACTCAACGCAACAGACGGCACGTCAATCGGACGCCCGGTCTGAGAGTTATTAGCTTTTTCATCCCTGGGGCCCGGTTGGTTTTTAAGGAAAAACCAAACTGACGGTACTCCACCTGAGTCCAAACCTCGGGCGGAGTATTCCAAAAGAACCGTCTCACTAAGAGGAACTCAACAAAGCTGATGACACATCAATCGGACGTCCGTAGCTCAAGATATGAGTGTTTCCGCTCCGAGGGCCCGGTTGGTTTCGTGCACGAACCAACTCGGCCGAACTCAAAGTACTCTTAAACCTTGAGTGCGATATACCGAAACGACCATCGCGATTCAAGGATCGCATCACCGTTGACGGCGCATCGTTTGGAAGTTCTTAGCCCGAGTTATGGGCATTTGAATCTAAACCGCTCTGTAACGGGGGTTTCGGGCCCGGGCCGTCCCGACCTGAGACCCCCCGGATGGCCCGAACCGGGTCGACCCGCCCCGAACAGGGTCGACCCGGCCCGGCCCGGCGAACCAGCCCGGCGCGCCGGTTCCGCGCAAGGCAGCGCGCTGGCCGCGCTGCCAGCTCGGCCGAAGGCCGAGCTTGCTGGAAAAACGGGGGGCCGCCTGCCCCCCTTTGTGAAACCGGCCCCCCTCATTATGGGGGGCCCATTAAGCAGCCCGGGGGAATTTAATTCCCCCAGTTTCCACCAATCCGGCCGGCCCGACCTGGCTGGCCGACTTCTTCTCAACAGGACCGGCAAGGGCCGGTCCTCTTCCGTCATCCGACACCGGCGGCCCGGAACCGGCCGCGGCCTTGGTCGTCCGGCGCGGTGCCGCGGCGCGATGGCGCCGCGCAATAATTGCCGTGTGATTCCCACGTGGTGCGGCGGCACCACGCCATCTCGTTCCATCCGCAAGAAATATTCAAGAAAAAAGGAGGGGGGGGGGGGGTTCGGCAGTGTTTGTGCGGTCCAGCCCCCCTCTCGTTAAACGATAACACATAATTGTTAATCCTCAAAGTTTGTCATGCTAGAACCAAGAACGGAAAATAATTAAATAAAGCAACAACAAACCCCTACCTCGGTTTCAAGAACGATGTTCGTCAACGACCCGCGGAAGACGAGTGTCGCCGTGGTCGGCGTCGCGAGAAAAGGATGTCGACGTCGTGAAGCGAGGATTCAAAGTTCTTTGATGGTGATTTCGTCGCGGAAAACCGTCACGGAAGAGATGGCGCGGAAGAAGTACGTCATGTCGCGGATACGGCGTCGCGGAAGGACCGTGTTCTTCGACGGAGAGATTCTTCGTTGAAGAACGGCGTTCTTCGCGTTCTTCATTGAGTTTGAAGAAGAAGAAGAAAGCTCCAAATTCTCTCAAGGTGGTAAGAGAATTCTAACCAAAATAAAATAATCTTAAGCCTTATTTTATTTACACAACTAGACCACTTTGAATTTCAAAGGTTTGAAATTCAAAAAAATATCTCAATTAATTAACCAAGTTGTCAAGTTAATTAAAGAGGAGTTATAGGGAGTTTTTAAAGAGAATATGAGGTGTTAGGGTTCGTGTGGGCCCCACCACACTTAATCCTCTCAAGGGACGTTAAGTGGATGTGGGTCCCACCCCTAACTCCCTTTGGGAGGAGTTAACCAACAAGTTAAAAATAAAATGTGTTTCCATATTTTATTTAACTTCTTTTAATGTTTCCCAAAACTAATTTTCATTCCGCATAAAACGCAACCTCGAAAAAGGTCTCCTTATGTGAATATCGGTGCTGCGAGTTCATCGGTGCCCTCGGAATTCGATTCCGGGCACCGGTTCAAAATTTAGAAATTCCCGCTCATTCGTTCACTGAACGTACCCGAGCCAAACTTCGGAAATTGATTCCGGGCACTCCAGGCCTCAGAACCAGGTGCCGTCAGAAACCGCGCTCTTGTAAAATTCCAAAGAAAATTAAGAAAAAAAATTTCCCTTGATTTTTACAGGTCTTTACATTACTCCCACCTTAGGGATTTACGTCCCCGTAAAGATACATCAAAAACTGGGGAAACAAATGAGGGTACTGAGCACGCATCTGAGCCTCCCGCTCCCAAGTGCTCTCTTGGAGATTCCCGTGCTCCCATCTGATGCGCACTATAGGAATCGACCGTCCACATAGGACAAGCTCCTATCGATGCTCTATCTCCAACGGGACCTTCGTAAAAGTCGCCCCATCGTCAACGTCAAACTCCCCATGATCAATGATGTGCGTCGGGTCGTGCACGTATCTCCTCAGCTGAGATACGTGGAAGAAGTCATGCACCCGGTGCAACTGAGGTGGTAGAGCCAGGCGATAAGCCACCTCGCCAATCCTGCTGAGGACCTGGAAGGGTCCGATGAGGCGTAGAGATAACTTGCCGCCTCGGCCAAATCTCCATATACCACGTCGAGGTGAGACCCGCAAGAAGACGTGGTCACCATCCTCGAACTCTAGTGGCCTCCGCCTCCTGTCAGCGTATGAATTATGCCGGCTCTGAGCTGTCCTCAACTGCTCCTGGATGACCTGGACCTTCTCTGGCATGGCCTGGACCATCTCTGGTCCCACAAGTGCTGACTCCCCAGGGTCTGTCCAGCACAAAGGAGATCTACAAGGTCGGTCGTGCAATGCCTTGTACGGTGCCATCCCGATGGTGGAGTGGTAGCTGTTGTTGTACGCAAACTCCACCAAGGGTAGGTGGTCCTCCTAGTTGCGACCAAATTCTAGGACACATGTGCGGAGCATGTCCTCGAGGTTCTGAATGGTCCTCTCCGTCTGACCATCCGTCTGAGGGTGAAAGGCTATGCTCAAACCTAGCTGCGTCCCGAACGCCTCCTGCAACCCCTTCCAAAGCTGGGAAGTAAAGCGAGCATCTCGATCGGAGATGATAGATGATGGAACACCCTGGAGCCGCACAATCTCCTGAACGTAGAGATGTCCAAATCTCTCCACTGAGCCCTACTCTCTGATGGTTAAGAAGTGTGCCGACTTGGTGAGTCATTCAACAATCACCCAAATGGAGTCGTGACCTCTGGAAGTGCGTGGAAGTCTAGTCATGAAGTCCATAGATATGTCGTCCCACTTCCACTCCGGAACCTCCAAGGGATGCACCAAGCCTGCTGGTACCTGATGCTCTGCCTTCACCTGCTGGCAGGTGAGGAATCGAGAAACGAACTCTGCTACAACCTTCTTCATGCCCGGCCACCAGTGCTGTTGTCTGAGATCCTAGTACATCTTCTCCACTCCAGGATGTACCACCAAAGGAGAAGTGTGAAAATCTCTCAGCACCTCCTCTCGCAAAGCGACTCGTACCATGGTACGTCCTCTGAAAAGGATGTCGTGCTCTGCTCCAAGGGAGAAACCATCAGGTGCCTGTCCCGAGGATATTTGTGCATGCCGTGTCTCACAGTCAGCGTCCTCACACTGTGCCTCTCTGACCCGCTACAGTAGTGGAGGGGTGACTGTGAGAGACTGGAGGAAGGCTGCTCCATCTCTATCCACGAAGGATATCTGCAAAGAGGCTAGCTGCTCTGTCGCCTCTTCAAGTAGTTGAATGCCCGTCCTCCTGTTGAGGGCATGGGCTACCACATTCCCCTTCCTAGGAGTATAGACTATCTCAAAGTCATAGTCCTGGAGGAACTTGAGCCATCGCTTCTATCTCAGGTTCAGGTCCTTCTGCGAGAAGATATACCTGAGACTCTGATGATCAGAAAAGACTGTAAAGCGCTTGCCCATCAGGTAGCGTCGCCATGTCTTCAGAGCGAAGACCACTACTGCTAACTCCATGTCATGGGTAGCGTAGTTCTGCTCATGCGGCCTCAACTGACGTGATCCATAGGCGATCACTGCCCGCTCCTGCATCAGAACACATCCGAGTCCGGTCCCTGATGCATCGTAGTAGACTACGTACTGTACTCCCTCCTCAGGAAACCTCAAGATAGGTGCGCTGGTCAATCTCTGTCTCAGCTCCTAGAAGCTCTGCTGACATCTGTCTGTCCACACGAAGGGTTTCCCCTTCTTTGTCAAAGCTGTGAGTGGTGCCGCAACTCTAGAGAAGTCTGGCACAAATCTCCGATAGTATCCGGCTAGTCCCAAGAAACTCCGAACCTCCGTCACACTCCTGGGTGGCTCCCAAGCTAGCACTACCTCGATCTTCGTGGGATCCACTGCAACTCCCGCCTCATATATGACGTGTCCCAAGAAGTGGACCTCACGTATCCAGAACTGGCACTTCGAGAGCTTACCATAAAGCTAGTGCTCTCGGATTGTGTCTAGTACAACTCACAAGTGGTATGCGTGTTCCTCCTCAGTCGTCAAGTAAATCAGAATGTCGTCGATGAAGACCACGACAAATCGATCGAGGTATGGATGAAAGATCCTGTTCATGAGGTCCATGAACACTGCTGGAGCATTGGTTACACCGAAAGGCATAACTAAGAACTCATAGTGGCCATACCGACATCTGAAGGCCGTCTTCTGCACGTCCTCGTCTCTGACTCTGAGCTGATGATAGACTGACCTGAGGTCTATCTTCGAGAACCACCGTGCTCCCTTGAGATGGTCAAAGAGGTCATCAATCCTCGGTAGCGGATACTTGTTCCTCACTGTCACCTGGTTCAGGCGACGATAGTCAACACAAAGTCGCAAGCTGTCGTCCGCCTTCTTGGCGAACAATATCGGGGAAGCCCAGGGTGAAACACTGGGTCGGATGAACCCCTTGCCCTGCAAGTCCTCCAACTGTACCCGTAGCTCTCGAAGATCGGTGGGGTCCATCCAATATGCTGGAGTGGATATTGGGGCTGTCCCGGGGTACAGTTCAATATAAAACTCTACCTCTCTGCGAGGAGGTAGCCCTGGAACGTCGTCGGGAAAAACGTCCGCAAACTGATCCACCACTGCAGGAAAACCAGGACTATGCATTTCAACTGCTCCTAGGATGAGGCTAGCCAACTGATGGGTGATGGGCTGTCCTCTCCTCTGCGGAAGTCCATCCTGTGCTGCGAAGGCTCCCTTCTCGCTGGTGTAGGTGAACCTGCTCCCGTCGGTGCGTACACATCACACCTTGCGCCTAAAACAGTCAATCTGTGCATGGATCATAGATAACCAATCCATGCCCAAGATGACGTCGTAAGGCCTCGACGCTGCTACAAGAAGATCTCAGCCGAAGCTCTCGCCTCCTAGAGTAAGCTCACACTGCCGGAACCAGTTCGTAATCATCGAGTCTGCTCCCGTAGAAGTCTCTAACCGTAAGGATCGAGTCAACGGCTCTGTCGGAATCTCCGAGCTCCGAACAAGGGCAGCGACTATGAAAGAGTGACTCGCTCCTGTGTCTATAAGTACTACAACAAGGGTGGAATAGACACAGATAGTACCTCGAATCATCTCGGGCGCACCGTGGTCGTAGGCCTCTGCTACCTGGATTTGTGCCTGTCTCTACCCGCCATCTCCCTATGGTCGGGGTGGACCTGCTGGTGGTGGTGGTGGTAGAGCCTCAAAGCGTCGCCCACCACCTGCTGCTCGGCCAGATCCTCTGCCTCATCCGCCTCCTCCCTGCGGACCGCCATGGTTGACCCTCTGCCTCTGCCTCGGTGGTCCCTCAACCGTCTGCTTCTCCTCGGCATGGCGGGTCAGGCTGTCACGAGCCATGTGGCCATGCCCACCGCACGAGTAACATTATCTGCCTCTCGGAAGACTGGCTCCACGATGTGTGCCCCGCACTGCTGAGCCAGTGTCCTGAGGTCATCTGCCTGAAGGTCTGGTCTGCCTGGACCCCTGATTCATCCGTCGAATGCCTGCCACATAAGACTCTGCCACGTGCTGCCCTGCGGTGGGTCTCAGAGCTGGTGTAGTCTCAGCAAGAAAGCTCTCAATCAAAAGGGCCCGCTCCAGTACTCCCGTCTGAGTCAGAATGCTGAGGGAGATCAGCGATGCCCTGATATCGTGTCTCAATCCCTGCTCGAAGTTCCGGTCCCGGAAGAATGGGTCACGTACCATGTCAGTCGAGTAGCGCGAGAGATCGGTAAATCTCGCCGAGTACTGAGCGACCGTCATGCTGCCCTGCCGCAGCTGATGTAGCTCCTGGATACGCACCGCACGAAGGGTGGCTGGGATGAAATCCGAGCGGAAGAGGCTCTCAAAGTCCTTCCAAAGTAGAGATGCCTCATCGTGCACCTGTAGCATCAAGCTCCACCATCTGCCCGCTGCTGCGTGCAGTAGGCTCGCAGTGAGGATCACCATGAGGTCTGCAGGTGTCCTCACTAGCCTAAAAACTCATACCACTACCCCCAGCCAGTCCTCTGCTACCTGGGGGTCCGTCTCCCCACGAAACCTGGGCGGTCCTTGGCGCTGGAACTCGTTCAAATCTCCAAGATGACGTGCATCATCAGTGGCTGGTGCTGGAAGCATCGGTGGCTCGGCGGGTAGTGCTACCACCGGTGCCACTGCTGACAAAGGGCCCTGTACCGAGGCCTCGTCGCTCAGTAGGCTGTCGTCACGCTTGACTCTCGGAACCCTAGCTGGCTGCCGTCGCGGGGCCATCCTTAAAACGAAACAGGTGCGCCACGGTCAGAACAGTATACCTGGTGAGCTGATACAAAGTAATCACAATGAAAACTTGAAACACACATGCAATCAATGTTTTCGTGCATTAAGTCAGAAATCAGAAGGCAGGGTCCTTGTGTACGGATACATCGGCCGCCGCACCAACATTGGACTCCCTGGACTGATAACCACACTCAATACGCTAAACACTATTGCTTCACATAGAAAAGATCAGATTTCACGGTAGAACCGAACTCCTCTGATACCAATTTGTCATGACCCGCCCTCGGGGCCCGTTCCGTGACTACCCCAAGCCCGCCTTCCATAGGCCAGGGGCTGGCGACTAGCACCAAGGTGTATATCCCGGTAAAAAGGTAAGGCATTGCCTTTGAAAAGTAAACAAGCACCACAGAGTAAGCAATCGGAAAAGTAAACACTAAGTAAAAACAGAGTACAACTGAATGTGCGGAAAAGTAAATGGGCCAGTATACAAACCCAAACTGAAAGTAAAGTACAACTCGAAAGGGAAAACAACAACTGTAAAGTAAAAGCCGCTACACCGAGCTGTCCACTGGAAATCCCACCTGAAGGGTGGGTACAGATATCTCCACTGCTCCTCGGGTTCCGTCGTCCGCTCCGAGCACGTCTCGCCCAGTGGTCCACCTTCTGGTACCATCCTGATCAGCAAGCCTCAACTACGGTCAACAATGTCCGTCGTCTACAACCAATACAACGTAGTGCGGGAATAGCCCGTGTAGGGGTGAGTATAAGCTACTCAGTAGGGACCCCGAGACCCCTGAAGGTCTCCCAAAATCCATAAAGGATAAACCACGAAGGTAAGGTACAAACACAAAGTAACAACCGACACTGCTTAGGTATATGCCCATACATATACCTAAGTCATCAATCCCAATACGCTCCAACCTCCGAGCCCATGTACAACTCAGTCCACACAGGAATGTATACGTATTCCACACAGGAAAGCAAAACGATATCCACACAGGATAGCACAACAAAACCAACACAGGAAAGCAACAGGATTCAGCTCACACAGGTATACTTCTTCGGATGATGATAAAGATGATCACTTATCCATCTAAGTCGTCGGACCCATGAAGGATCGATAGGTAACTAACCCCCGTAATGACCCACACAGGATCGGGCCCACACAGGACCTGTAGGCGCTGGCTCACACAGGACCGCTGAGCGCAGACCCACACAGGATCGGACCCACACAGGATCGGGCCCACACAGGACCTGTATCACTGATCCACGTAGGATCGCTGAGTTCTGTAGTCGTCGTCGTCGAATCCACCATGTATCTCCGTACAGTCGTCGTTGCAGTCACAGTAGCAGTAGCAGTAGCAGTCGCAGCCTGCTCTAGGGTTCCCGCACACAGCAATCTCGTTCGGGAGGGTCCGCTCCACGAGCCGAGAGACTGATACATCAACTGTCACAAAGTCCAGAGTTGATGTATCCAAAAGTTCCGTATCGTCAACAGGAACTCAACGCAACAGACGGCGCGTCAATCGGACGCCCGGTCTGAGAGTTATTAGCCTTTTCGTCCTAGGGGCCCGCATGGTTTTTAAGGAAAAACCAACCCGACCGTACTCCACCTACGTCCAAACCTCGGGCGGAGTATGCCAAAAGATCTGTCTCACTAAGAGGAAATCACCAAAGCTTACGGAACTTCAATCAGACGTCCGTAGCTCAAGATATGAGCGTTTCCGTTCCGAGGGCCCGGTTGGTTTCGTGGACGAACCAACCCGGCCGAACTCAAAGTACTCAGAAACCTTGAGTGCGATATACTGAAACGACCGTCTCGATCCAAGGATCGCATCGCCACTGACAGCGCGTCGTTCGGAAGTCCGTAGCCCGAGTTATGGTCATTTGAATCCAAACCGCTCGGTAACGGGGGTTTCGGGCCCGGGCCGTCCCGGCCCGAGACCCCCCGGATGGCCCGAACCGGGTCGAACCGCCCCGAACAGGGTCAACCTGGCCCGGCATGGCCTGACCCGGCCCAGTGCAGCCCGGCCCGGCGTGGCCCGGCCTGGCGAACTGGCCAGGCGCGCCGGTTTGGCGCAAGGCAGCGCGCTGGGCGCGCTGCCAGCTCGGCCGAAGGCTGAGCTTGCTGGAAAAACGGGGGGCCACCTGCCCCCTTTGTGAAACCGGCCCCCCTCATTAAGGGGGGGCAATTAAGCAGCCCGGGGGAATTTAATTCCCCCAGTTTCCACCAATCCGGCCGGCCCGACCTGGCCGGACGGCTTCTTCTCAACAGGACTGGCAAGGGCTAGTCCTCTTCCGTCATCCGACACCGGCGGCCCGGCTAGCCGCCGGTCATCACGTCCCGCCACGGCCCGGAACCGGCCGCGGCCTTCATCATCCGGCGCGGTGCGACGGCACCGCGCCCCTCCGCCGCGGCCCCGCTCCGGTCGCGGCGCCTTCGGTTTCCTTCGACGCGGCGCGACGGCGTCGCGTTCATGATAATCTTTCCACGGAGCGGCGTGACGGCGCCGCGCAATAGTTTCCGTGTGATTCCCGCGTGGTGCGACGGCACCACACCATCTCGTTCCATCCGCAAGAAATATTCGAGAACAAAGGAGGGGGGGGGGGTCGGCCGTGTTTGTGCGGTCCGACCCCCCTCTCGTTAAACGATAACACATAATCGTTCATCCTCGAAGATTGTCATTCTAGAACCAAGAACGGAAAATAATTAAATAAAGCAACAACAAACCCCTACCTCGGTTTCAAGAACGATGTTCGTCAACGACCCGCGGAAGACGAGTGTCGCGGTGGTCGGCGTCGCGGGAAAAGGACGTCGACGTCGTGAAGCGAGGATTCGAAGTTCTTTGATGGCGATTTCGTCGTGGAAAACCGTCGTGGAAGAGATGATGCGGAAGAAGTACATCACGTCGCAGATACGGCGTCGCGGATGGACCGTGTTCTTCGGCGGAGAGATTCTTCTTTGAAGAACGGCGTTCTTCGTGTTCTTCGTTGAGTTTGAAGAAGAAGAAGAAAGCTCCAAATTCTCTCAAGGTGGTAAGATAATTCTAACCAAAATAAAATAAGCTTAAGCCTTATTTTATTTACACAACTAGACCACTTTGAATTTCAAAGGTTTGAAATTCAAAAAAATAACTCAATTAATTAACCAAGTTGTCAAGTTAATTAAAGAGGAGTTATAGGGAGTTTTAAAAGAGACGATGAGGTGTTAGGGTTCATGTGGGCCCCACCACACTTAATCCTCTCAAGGGAGGTTAAGTGGATGTGGGTCCCACCCCTAACTCCCTTTGGGAGGAGTTAACCAATAAGTTAAAAATAAAATGTGTTTCCACATTTTATTTAACTTCTTTTAATTTTTCCCAAAACTAACTTTCATTCCGCATAAAACGCAACCTCAGAAAAGGTCTCCTTAAGCGAATATCGGCGCTGCGAGTTCATTGGTGCCCCCGGAATTCGATTCCGGGCACCGGTTCAAAAGTTAGAAATTCTCGCTCGTTCGTTCACTGAACGTACCCGAGCCAAACTTCGGAAATTGATTCCGGGAACTCCGGGCCTCAGAATCGGGTGCCGTCAGAAACCGCGCTCTTGTCAAATTCCAAAGAAAATTAAGAAAAAAAAATTCCGTGAATTTTATGGGTCTTTACACTTTCTCAGGAGTAATCCCCATGTTAGATTATCTAAATCTCCATAAAGTACATATACCTTTATGGACCATGTTTCCAGGTTTCTACCCTGAAGTAAATCCTAATCATCATTTATCTAGGCAGTCATACATACAAAATCCCCACATTATTTCTCATGATTGCATCTTTCATGGCACAATTGTCTGGTATTACCAATACCACTTGTTTCTCACACCGAGCATGAATCACGTGAGCTTAGAGTGTAAAAGTAATTGTTACATCTTTATTTGAGCCATCAATCATACATAAACCTCATACTCTATTACTCGAACTACGTGGGTTCTAATTCCTTCTCTAAACAAGGATACGTAGGTAGCCCATCTACGGGTGTGATCCCAACTCTGAAATAATCTATGTCCTTCTAAATGACAATAAACTTCAAGTGCCCTGCTGAGTGGCTATAAAACCAGCATGGTTATCATAATAACCAAGAGACTTCTATATAATGTATTAAAGGGAACCATTGACTAAGAATCTCTAAACAAACATAGATGATTCTCTATCGATAAAGAACCTCGAATACATATAAAAGATTCTCTAAATTTCATACATATTTATCATTGATTCATAGATCTAAATGAAAGAACATTTTAATACTTGGTAATGTAATAAGGATTCACGAACATAACTTAAATCTATAAAGAGTGTCCCGGAGTAGACAATAATTCCCCTTAAAAAGATGTGATGAGTCCGACCTCCCATCCTCTCGAACAATGCAAATTCTTAAGCCTCATTAGTGCATAACTAATGAGCACCTGCCCTTGGAATGTAGGTCCAATTGAATATGGAATCGTTGGATGTTTCCGGTTCTACGAACAAACCCGTTAGAAACCACTTGGAATTTTTGAACCTTAAACCCACAATGTCATTCCCAATTCCAGAGGGAAACAAAAAATGGTGAACCCGACGTGAATCCTTAAACAAGTTAAAATGATAGTTTACCAACTTGTTAAGTCCATATTTAAAACTCAAATGAGAGGGCCAACAAGACAATCAATAACATATGTGTTCATCCAAATGATGTAGTGGCCGGACTTATCTTCATTACATCTGTTATATAAAACAGGCACTCTTTTCCAAAATTTTCCGCATTACGAGAATGGATTCTCTCAAGTTCACACCCGTGAATACTTCTACTATGAAACCCCCCCTACTGCTACTCCCGCTGGATCGTCGTCTGCTCTGAGGATGACATCACCTACTCAGCATCTTCAATGCTAGGTATCGAATGCACTGGTTAAGGAGTATCATCAACACGGTACCATTACAACTCTGAGGACTGCTCGACAAGCCCTCCAAGTCAATAATTCACCCTGGTCGTCCGAACTGCAATGACCATCGATCAAGAAGTAGGTGGTGCCAACCACCATTTTCAACCATTTCGTGTCGTTATCCATGGAACGCAATCAACAGTCCCTCCCGTATTATGGGGAGGTGAATGAGCAATCCCCTCAGGTCCGTAACTCAATGATACATAAGTCCTTCCTGAGGGCCCCCATCAACAGTCTCCACCAGACCCATGCGACAGTGTGCCCTCAACATGATGAGGGTGTCATCTCTAGGCGTTCTGCTCCGGTTCCTCGAACCCGAGCAGGAAATACGAATCGCCAGAGGCGAAATACGGGAAATAGTGAGCATGTTCTCATCTCTACCATCTCTGGAGAATTCCACCAACCTAACTTGGTGGCAAACAACGAGCAGGAACATACACCCGTCCGTTTTAATTCCGCTGTCCAGCTGACTCATCTGGAAGAAGCACAACAATCCCGCCAAGCAATTCTGGTAGAGTATTATAGACAGGAACATACACCTGTTTATAAATCATCAGCTAGTCAGCAGGATCATCTGACTACATATGATGGAGCCCGCCTACCCAATGCCTTGACCACTGGTAAACATGCACATACACCTGCTTACACTCATCAATCGTGCCAGCAGCCTCGTCTGTCAGTGTTGAAGGAAGCTCATCAACCACATTCGGCAAAGGGAAATTAGCAGGCACATACACCTGCTAGTATTGATCAAGCCTACAAATAGTCTCGTTTGGTAGCACTAGGAGAGGTCAGTCGGAAAGCTCCGACGACAAACAGGAGGCAGGACCAATTCTCTACCCCTACATTAGAGTACTGTCAGGATTCACTAACAGGAAAAGGAGGACAGGAGTAGGAACACACACCTACTCCAAGAATGGAATGGACTTATATCCCCGTTCTAGCAGTTGAAGTCACCAAGCACATTCTGTCAAAGGTGAAAGAGGAGAAGAAAATCTCTACTCATATTCGGGATGCCTGCCAGGATATTATAATAGCTTCAGCAGTATCTCAGGGAAAGACACATAAATATATCCCTACCAGTGGAGTGACACATCAACAGTTCACTCTGGAGCAGATACACACCTCTGTTCCAGTCCAAGAGGGTTGTGGGGCGTACTCCCCCATATCATACGGACAACCAAGTCATGCACATACACCTGATTTGAGTAGAGATTGTCAGCCTAACCTGGCCATTTCTCCTGATCATGCACATACACCAGCTCAGAGTAGCCACTTTTGTCAACAAGTTGTTTCCAAGGCGATTAAGAAGGCGTCTAAGAAGAAGACCCACCGAGCACAGTCAAGATATCAAGGGCCAATCTGTAACAAGGCCATATTCGATGCTTGAGTTCTTGAAGCCCTCAGACAATTATCAGTTGGAATTCGAGATTATACTACCTCATTTCCCAATAGTGGGAACATTAATTCCGAAGGTCTTTAACAGACACTTCCTTATGAAGGCTTTCTTCATAACAGTTTGGTCGATCTTGAAATTTCATCTTCAGATTAGAGCTACAATAACCCTCTGTGTGGCCAGAAGACCAAGGAGAAATAGATCTCATCTTTTTCTATAACCCACCATGGTGGTCCTCCTCATGATGATGAATTTCGCTGCAAAAGTCCTCTCCACAGTAGTGATGCACATTGCCCAGAAAATGCTCCATTGGAAAATGTAGTGACGAGAAATCCCTCTTATCTTGAGGCACTTTCAAATACAAAACTAGTCATGTCTGATGTTTTACTATCAGAGTGTGAAATAATTTCTCAATCAGAAGATTTCCTGGGGCATACGTCATTCTCTGAACCACCTATGGGTCATTTATCTTCTAGTTTGAGCAGTGGATTCTCTACCAATATTTTTGAATCCGATGAAGCAACAAGGAATCACTAGCTCTGGTCAAAGCAGGTAGAAGAATCTTCATTTAATGATAAATAGGAAGTGCTGAATATGAGAAAAGAACAGGCGAATGGTGAAGTGCCAGACATGTTTTGGCCTTTGGATGACTCTCAGTATGACATTCTAAAAGTGTTGACGGAAGATTGTATTCAAGATATTCGTCCCAAAATATGGAAAACGCTTTGTCAGTTGAAAAAGAAAATTTTATCTTATGGTGAATGTGAAAATAATTTCAAGATAATAAAAGGGTTACAATGTCAAATTGACTTGGCAACTCTATCAGTCTCTCGATACCCGAAGGCTGAATAACAGTAGAGAGCCCTTCAGCGTTCATGCCTTGGTGCACTAAGGAGATTGCACCAGTTAATTGCCAATGCCCCATCTGGTATTCATATCAGAGGATGGGGTATTCATGGAGCACTACATTTCACTGTGCTCTCTAGTCAGCAAAGCCCACAGAAAATGGTTTCATGTAATGTTATTTCCCATGGTCGGCCACAGTCAATGGGTTTTGTTTGTAATCAAAAGCTTGCCCAAGAACAGGCTTCAACTAGTTCCTCTCAAAATCAATAATATAGAGAACAAGTTGTTGAATTACTCCTTCATAAAGTGAACGATAAGGTTGAACATGCCTGTCATATAGAGCAAGCACACCATCAAGTGACAGAAATGCCAGAAATCATCCAGCGTTCATATGAGCCAGGTGATAAAAGTGGATATAGGTTGATGCATCCAGCTAATTTCCGGACTAAAGTCCACAAAATCAGGAGGGATTTTAATAAAGTCTCAAACATAGCATGTTAAGAGCCACCCCAACTTTCCAGACTGGGGACTCTTTTAAACCAACCCTCAGAATCAACAAATTAGATTCAAGGAGTTGAGCGGGAATAGCAGGAACAGCCCCAGTCCACCGGACTGAGGACTTTTTCAAATCCTCAATCCCACCCCTAGAGAAACTCAGTCTTCTCTCAATTGGGGAAGAATCCTCGAGAGGAACGAAGATCCATGTTATCAGGAGATTCTCTCCAAATTATGGTTCATCAAGAAGTTCCTGAGGGATCGAATCAACAAAAGGAAATGTCTCATCAAAGACATGGAAGAAGACAATATCACATAAATGTTTATAGGAGGGATGAAAAACATTATGCATCAATTTATGTCATCAATGCCATTATTTTTGATCCACCAGATGAGGTTCACTCAGAGGGATCAGATGAATAGTTTCCTTCCCAAGAAGTTCTATGGATAGACACAAATGAATAAGGTATGTGTACACAAAATCAAAGGATTACTCAGAACCTAGGTAATCCTTCAAATAACCCATTTCCCCCTCTCTAAAAGGGATCTAACAAGGGGAAAGGAAATAATAAAGTTACATACCCTTCCTCTGGAGAAGGTCAATCGCTATCATTTGAGTAAAGATTTGCACAACAAGAGGAAGAAATGAAGGAATTATGGATGATGAATGCCTAACTACTTCAGGGTAGTCTTCCTCCTAAATGTGCTGGAGCCAGTCAGCCAATGGAATTTTTTGTGGCTACTGAGATGGATGAAGAATATCCTTATTTATCAGTACACCCTCATAGGTCTAATCCTATAGGTCAAGTGCAACAACAATCGGCAGTGCTTCCATCGGTTGGAGTACCAGTTTTCATACCTTTCCAAGATCCAGTCATTGCACCTGTTCAGGTCCAAGATAAACCGGATGATTCTCAAAAGTTAATACCTACTATTGAGTCATTAACAGCTCGGTTGGAAGCTATGGAGGGAAAGCATACTCAAATTCAACCAGAAAAGATAGCTTACCCTGAATGGGTTGATACAATCCCTCCCCCATCAAGTTTTGGGAACCCTGTATTCCCTATTTTCAATGTATTAGGTGATCCTGAAAAGAATTTATGCATTATGTGTCTTGTTGAGATCATGTGATCGGAACTACGGAACAGCAAGAAGGAGTGAAACTCAGATGCTTCATGCGAACCATGCAAGGAACGTCTTTTGTTTGGTATACAAGCTTGCAATCCTGGTCAATTACCGGATGGGAAGATCTCTGTCAAAAATTCCTTCTTTAGATCAGCTCAACTTTTCCAAAGACAACAGTTTTTATCTTACAAACTGTAAGAAAAGGGAGAATGAATGGGTCTCAGATTTCATTGCTCGTTGGAAGGGATTAAAATATTCCCTGAGCTTAGCACTCTCTCATGAAGAATTGTTTCCAATTTGCATGGCAAATTTACATGACGAGTTGCGTACGCCATTGAATCCTGTGAAATAAAAAGGTGGGTTTCGAGACCTTACTTCAATCTCTCAGCAGATTGAAGATTCCCTTATACAGACTAAGGCTAAAACTCGTGTAATTCCATCAGCTCCAGGAAGGAGAATGGGTTATGCAGAGAATACTACAGTTATGCTTAAGCAAGCACATGTTCTTTCTTCTACTTCAAAACCTTCATCTTCCTGAAGGGCTCCACCTCCTGAGCGTTAGCAACATAAGCCATTTCGTCAAGACGATCAAAGAGATCAAAGACGGAAACAATTTGATGAGTTGAAGAGTAAATTTTATTCTTTCTGAAATGAAAAAGTTCCTGGCTACTTCATTTCGGCTTTGGAAAATAACTCGGTTTAGTTGCCAAGGCCCAAAAGGCTAAACAAGGATGGAGATTAAGAGCATCCCAATTATTTCCCCTTTCATAAAATGTTGGGGCATCCCATCCAGGAGTGTTTTGTCTTCAAAGACCTCCTGAAAAAGATGGTCGACTCGGGACAAGTCAAATTAAAAGGCTCTTCAGCCCAGGTAGCATGTGTTACTACTACAGATCTGGAGGAAGGAGGCGAGTGGCAAGAAGTCAAAAGAAAAAATGCGCAGAAATATGATGATTGGATGGTCAGAAAAACAATCAACTGAACTCATGCAATTTTGTGAACGCAATTGAAGAAACCAATTCTTTCATCTGTTTTAAATTCCGTAGTGAAACCTACATCAAAAGAAAAATTCTCATAAGGACAGTATAATTCAGGGAAGGAAGAAGAATCAGGAGAAGATGATTATGTGTCAAAGCCTAAGTTGTCTTTGACTATGGAAAATTTTATTCCATCTACTTCGAAGCTACAGGCACCGTCCCACCAAACGGAACATCCTAAATTGGCTAGTCAGGCAGAGTCTTCATTAGATGAAGAACTGATCTTTGGTTCTGTTAATATGATTCATTTAACATATCCTTATGCCAGTCGCAGTTTCAATTTCGATGAGCCTAAATTCCCTGTAACAAATAGTGGAATTAGAGGGAATTCCAGGGGTTTGGGATACAGAGGAAGACATGGATATCCCAGAAGACACTATTCCAATTCTACCCCTGCTAGAACTGTGTATGCAGCAGAAACACGTGGCAGAGCCCTTCAGCGATCTCAACAAGAACAAGAATGTTCTTCCACCAATAGAAAATTCAGTCCTAGAAAAGTTATTCTAGAGGATCGGTTGGGGATTCCACCTTCATACTCTCAACAAGTTAATGGATCTAATCGGTCTAATCTTCAAAAGCCAGGAATATTTCCATCCCTTATCCTGATACAAGATGCATCAAATTCCAAAGAATCAACTTCCAAGGCACCTGCTAAACCACATGTTCTTGTTGGGAAACGCAGACCTCTGGATCAAAAGTATGATGTGTTGAAACACCTGTCCCAAGTACTGAACAAGTTATCAATTCTGGATGCTTTGAATCTGTCAAAAGATCTTCAGGAGGCACTCATGGAGGCTTTGTAAAGTCCTCAGGAGTTTGAAAATGAAATTTCTGTAGCTGAAGTCTACCACATAGAAAATAATCCTGTAGAATTCCATGCAGTGATATCTTTCACAGATGAAGATGAAGATGATGTTGTGCATGGGCATATTAGACCTTTGTACTTATCTGGAAAGGTCAATGGTGTCGACATTCGAAGAGATTTCATTGATAATGGTTCGGGAGTCAACCTCATTCCCCTTTGTACACTTCTTCTATTGGGCCTCAAGGAATCTAATTTATCTCCTTCTACTATTATGTTACAAGGATATGATAAAAATGAACAAGAACCACCGGGAGAGATTACACTCAGAACATAGTTTGGAGATCTTGTATCCAATTTAGATTTCATGGTTGTTGATCAAGACTCAGCCTTCAACATCTTTCTTGGAAGACCTTGGCTACATCAACATGCGGTTATCCCTTTATCATACCATCAATGTCTCCAATATTGTTTTGATGGTCAAGTTGGGACATTTTATGGTGATAAGGCCTCATTCAAGACATGTTAATCTCAATACATTGAGGCAGAATTCTATCACATGAAGGGAAAGGGGAAATCCACAACAAGGGATATTACCAAAGTTAATGCTCCATATGGTTTGGAGAAGATTACAGTAAATCTATTTGCGCACGTGAGTACATATTATGCGTTCACTATCCGTCAAATTGATAGGATAGAACCAAATAAAAATACTCTTATGGAAAGATCCATAATGTCAATTACGAAAATCGAATCAGACAACATGGGAGAAATTGGTGATCCTACAGGCAATGATGAAAGCTCAAATGGAGATTTCTTCATTTCATCTGCTGGAATCCAGCAAGTCTATACATCGCCAACCAGGATAGAAGAAGTTATAGAAATAACAGAGGTGAACAATGATGTTGATTCTCAATCCATCATCTCCTCTTAATTACCCATGGAAGACCTTTCATCATCAATTGAGTCAGAAATGGAAGTCTCTTCTTCAAGATGTTCAAATTTTAATGTCTCTCTTAATCATGGAAATTCTACTTCATCATATACTATGAAAGTAGAAATGGAAGAAATATAAAATGTTGAAGAAGAAGAGGAATATCTCAGGGATGCTCCTCCAACATTTGAAGAGGGTATCTCTACCACTATGGATGAACTCCGAGAAATCAATATAGGTACAAAAGAAGATCCACACCCCCACTTTAATTAGTGCGGCCGTGACCCTTGTAGAAAAAGAGGTGTATATTTCCATTTTAGAGAAAAATAGAGAAATATTTTCTTGGAACTATACAGAGATGGCCGGGCTTGATCCTAATTTTCTACTCATCATTTGGGTTTACTAGAAGAACATCGAGGATTTAAGAAAGCCGCAAGAAGAACACACCCATCTTATGCTTCCAAAATTGAAGCTGAAGTGGATAAGTTTATCAATGCTAACTTTGTCAGAGAATTTCAATATCCCATGGGGTTGGCTAATATTGTACCTGTGAAGAAGAAGAATAACGGAAAAATTAGAGTTTGCATCGATTTTAGATATCTTAATTGACATTGTCCTAAGGATGATTTTCCTCTTTCGATTATAGAACTTTTAATCGATGAAACAGATGGCTATGAAGCACTTTCCTTCATGGATGGATATTCTGGATATAATAAAATCTGAATGGCTCCAAAAGATGTGGAATCCACAGCCTTCGGAGCCCCTCAGGGTGTGTTTTGCTATCAGGTAATGTCTTTTGGCTTAAAGAATGCAGGTGTAACATATCAGCATGCCATGCATCATATCGTCAAACCCTTTTTAGGGAAGTTTGTTGATTGTTATGTGGATGATTTGGTGGTCAAATCCAAAAAACGTTCGAATCACTTGGTTGATTTGGAAGTCATATTATGAAATCTTCAACAACATAATTTGAAGATTAACCCCTTAAAATGTACTTTTGGGATAACCTTAGGAAAATTTATTGTCTTTATTGTACACCATCATGGTATTGAAGTCGATCCTAAGAAGACCAAGTCAATCCCTGGTATGGAACCTCCTCAAAATTTGAAAGAATTAAGAGATCTTCGAGGACACTTAGCCTATATTCTGCGTTTTATCGCCAATTTGGCAGGCAAAAGTTTACCCTTCACCAAATTGATGAAGAAGGGAGTCAATTATCAGTGGACTGAAGAATGTCAAGAGTCATTCAATATTCTCAAAAAATACCTCCTGAGTCCAACAATACTTATGCCACCTGTTGAAGGAAGGCCACATATCCTCTATGTGACAGCCTTAGAGAGATCATTGGGTGCCTTTCTTGCTTAGAAGAATGATGCTGGGAATGAAAACAACATTTATTATCTCAGTCGAACTATGCTTGAAGCAGAAACCCGGTATTCAAATATTGAGAAGTGCTGCCTGGCATTAATCTTTGCAGTTCAGAAGTTGAGACACTACCTGCAACACCACGAGGTCCAATTGGTATCTCTCAATAACACACTCAAATTCATCCTTAGTCGTCCAATGCTTACAGGACCTCTGGAAAGGTGGGAAGTTATTTTGCAGCAATTCGACATTCAGTATGTGTCTTAAAAGGCAATAATGGGCCAATCTATGGCTGATTTCCTTACTGAACATCCTTCAGTGGAAGACACATCTTCAAATATTGAACTCCTGGATGAGAAAGTCTTCTCTATTCAAAATAGTCCTCAGGTATGGGAAATGTATTTTGATGGTGCTTCTAGAAGTCCAATAGGGAAGAAAATGGAAAATCCTAAATTCAACAAGGTTGGATAAGGAGTTATTTTTATTTCCCCTGAAAAGGCAGTGTTACCTTACTCCTTATTGTAGGAAGGTGGTACCAATAATGAAGCAGAATACCAGGCCCTCATCGCAGGATTAGAGTTGGCGCTTCAAGCACAAGTAAATCACTTGATGGTGAAAAGTGATTCAGACATGGTAATCAAAAAAGTCAATGGGGATTATGAAATTAGAAAAGAATAATTGATCCCTTTGTATGATTATGTCATAGATTAATGGCGGAATTTCCTACGGAACTGACATTTTCTTATGTCCCGTGATCACAAAATGCTCAAGCTGATGCACTGGCTAATATAGCCATAGCTCTGGAAGATCCAAATCGGGACAAAAAAACCATAAATATTGCCCACCGTCGTACAATTTCACCTTATGTTCGAACCAGAACAGAGGAGATCAATGAAATTATTCCCATTCCTAAACCGTACGGTCATACTACAGGATGGATTACACCTATCAGAGAATACCTTCAAAATAGAACACTTCCACCTGATAGAGCTGGGAAAGAACAAATCCGGCGACGTGTGGTCAATTTTACTCTTTATGATAGCCCAGATCACCTAGAGAAAATTCTCTACAAGCGTGGTATTGATGGATTTTTCGTCAGATGCATTGAAGGTGAAGAGACAATGGCTATCATGAAAGAAGTGCATGCAGGAGTCTGTGGTGCCCACCAGTCTGGACATAGACTGTCTGATCAGATTCGAAGTCTTGGATACTTTTGGCCTTCAATGATACAATATTGTGTTGATTTCACAAATAAGTGTCATTCATGCCAAGTATATTCCAATTTCATTCATCAACCTCCAGAGTTGCTTCATACAACTAAATACTCGTGGCCATTTTACACATGGGGAATTGATGTGGTGGGACCCTACCCTTCAGCTACGGCAAAGCAGTTTAAGTATATTCTTAATGATACTGACTTCTTTTCCAAATGGGAAGATTCAATACCTCTCAAATAAGTTAGTTATAAAAACATTGTTAGCTTCATCAAGTCTAACATCGTTACCATATTTGGTGTCCCTCAAACCATATTGACAGACAATGGCACCAACTTTTGTTCAGCAGAGATAAAGAATCTGTATCAAGAATACAACATAAAATCCCACCATTCATCGTGGTATCATGTAGTGTTCAATGGCCAGATAGAGGCCTTCAGCAAGACTCTTTCAAACATACTGCAAAAGATAGTGGATAAAAATAAGAACTTATGGCCTGATAAACACTTTCATGCTTTACGGGCTTATCGGACTACCACCCGCACTGCAACGCGGTCAACTCCATATTCATTGGTATATGGAACGAAAGAAGTATTGCCTATTGAAGTTCAACTAACCTCGCTCAGAGTAGCTATTTGTGATTAGTCATCTATAGATGAACAATCTCAAAAGCGATTGAGTGAATTGGAATGGTTAGATGAGAAAAGATTGTGCACACTGCACCACTTTGAAGTTTATCAGAATAAAATAACATGAGCTTTCAAAAAAAAATATCATCTTTGTTCATTCATTCATGGAGAACTGGTATTGGTTCTCAGAAATCCAATGATACCAGGAAAGAAACCTCCAATGCTTGAACCAAAATGGGAAGGAACTTATTCAATACATAAGGTCTACTCCAATGGAGCATATTTATTAATCTCAATGGATGGAGAACTCATCACTACTCCAACCAATGCTAGATTTATTAATAAGTATTTTTTATAAACAAAAACTACATTGCTATTGTCCATACATATGACCTTAAACTATTTGTATTACTTTTGTCCCAACCAACATTAAACTATGACGTCCTAACTACAGGAATCTAAACTGTACAGACGTCTCTAATGTCCAGCAAGACATTAAACTGCACCATTTGTGATCCATGCATTTGACCTTAAACTATTTGAACTTTCATCCAACATGAAATTAAACTGTATCATCCCTTTTCATCCAACATGACGTTAAACTGTGAAAAAGTCCCTAGTACGTCCAACATGATGTTAAAATGTGTCCTCTTTTGTCCTTACTGCATGACATTAAACTGCACAGTTCTCTTTTTTCCAACATTACATTAAACTGTATTGTCCCCATTTTCCTAACTATATGACGCTAAACTGAACAGAAATCCCTTAATATGTCATACATGATGTTAAACTGTATTTTCTCCCTGCTACATGACACTAAACTATGCAGCACCAATAGTCCTAACTGCACGACTTTAAACTGCATAGTCCCTTCATATGTCCTACATGACATTAAACTGTGCATCGTTAAGGTTGTTGCTACCTCTTGTTTCTCACACAGTGTATGACTCACGTGAGCTAGAGAAAACTTCAACCATAACACCCTCTCTGGGCCGCAAACCACGCGTAAGTCCCAATATCAATTTTTAGGTCGTTGTCCCCAAGAACAACATGATCCCTAATTCATTCTTTAATTGAACTACGCGGACTTTGATCCGTTCCTTCTAGGATGGGTACGTAGGAAACCTCCCAAGGTTCAAGTCCAAACCCAATCTCTTCACATTGGTTCACCTTCTTCTTTGTTATACGACGTTAAACTGTACAACACTTTGTCTTGTATGACAATAAACTAAAATATTCTTTGATACCCTCACATGAGAGGGAATCATAGTGATTTTCAATCATGTTATATTCCAAAGACTATGTACATACATGGAAATACTTGAACCTTTTATCTTGGGTTAAACCATCATTGCACTAAAGTCCCCTTTCACCCTTCACATGTACGAACCAAATCTGTACAGAGGGTATTTGTAGAACTATGTGGGCTTGATTCCCATCCTTATGGGATACATAAGAACGTTCGAGTGTCCCTCGAATCCATCCCCAAGTCATTGGGCCTAACCCCAAATTCCACTTTCAGTCCCTTGGTTGAAAAGTCCCCATGAAAACACACACTGTGTATTTTTTATAATGGTTCAAGCTCTATGACCCTAAACTAAGATCTCAAATACTTTAGTCCCACATGACATTAAACTGTATTTCAAGAACTACGTATGGGTTGATTCCCATCATTATGGGATACATAGTGAAGTCCAACATTTCAATTCAGAACCCAGCCACAAGATGATTATGGTTTGCATTGATCTGTGTATCTTTAAATACATTGAACAATACCCATTTTTATGTGTCATAATCCTAACCATAAACATTTTCAGATATTAATAACCCTTTTTCCTGACTTCTAATAAAAAAATGTCCAAATTCTGATAATTCTTTTGCCTGACCAGGCAACATGTTCCCTTGGGCGGCTTTGCATAAACAGTCTACACAACAGACCTGTCAGCCAAAATATGCTTTTATTTGACTTTGTATTCAATTCCCTTTGGCTTCCCTACATAATTAAACCCCCTAATGGGTTTGTTAAATAATGTTAATTTCATTATAAGGATGAAAACATATTTTTGTCTTTAGTGGTCTTAACGATGATATGTAGGGATCCGCAAAAATGGCCATTCTTTACATATTTGTCTTATACTCTTTTTCATGATCTGAAAATATTCAAGTATTTGGTTTATATTTTCTATTCCATACGTTTGGGCCAGACCTTCGTAGGAGTGACATTCATCCAGTTCTTAAACAATCTTGTTAGTAAATATCTTCTCCATATTCAATTACCTCTTTCCATACAACAAACTCTATACTTTTGAAAATTGGCATCCCCATAAACTTTCACTGGCTTTTTAGCAGTAGAAAAGTAAATTTCTAAGTGTTATTTTTCCTGACTATGAAACACATGCCCTTAGGCGGCCTTGCATAAGTAGTCTACATAATGGACCTGTCAGCCAAAATATGCTATTATTTGACTATGCAGCTAATGCCCTTAGTTGGCCCTGCATAATTCAACCCCCTAATGGGTTTGTTAAATAATGGTAACATCATTCTTGTGAACTAATTCTTCTAATGCCTTTTATCTCTTTTTCATATCATTCCTCAGATTCAAATTTTCTCAAGTCTTAGTTTACATATTTTCCCTCATACTTGAGTATGGTAATATGTTTTCAGATAAATTGTCAAAGAATTGAGTCAATTGTAATTCATTCAGTCAAAGATATTTCGATCTTAAACATTAGCCTTTTTTTGGTCCGACGGGCATGACTTTAAACTGCCCACAACAGACAAAGGAACTCTGAATAAAAGTCAAGTTCCAGCTCACTAAACATACATTTTGTATGATTTAGGTAATATTGAGAAAGTAAAAGATTCTATGTTTGTAGGGTTATTTATAATAATCCTTGTAAAAATCAAACTATTCTTACTAGGCCCATTGGCTTAGGTAAAATTTAAATCAGGTAGCAGGAAAATACGTGCACAAGTGATTGAAGATGATAGAATTATTTCCATTTGATGCACAAGAATTAGAAGGACATCCACAGATTGGAGTCTCTTATCTTTTCTAAGAAATTACAAGAGGATGTCAACTTAAGTCTTCACTTAATGAATAGTATCCCGAGCTTCATCAGCAGCTACATGAAGCTCATGCACTCGACCAACTTCACTCTTTTCAGCTTGATGGAGTGCATTCTTGGCATCCGCGATGGCCTTCATACCATTCGTTTGAGCTCCCTCCAATGAATTATTGAGTTGTTCAAGTTCCCCAGTAACAGCTTCGAACTGTTGCTGAAGGTGCATCTACTAGACGACCTTATCCTTTATCTTATGCATCAGCTCCTTTATCTTGGCAGGATAGTCAGCCTCAGCTCGGGATACCATAGCCTCAAATTCACTAATATTGGCTAACAGTTTCACCCTGGTCAGATCCCCGTGACACTTTTTCTCCTACTCCCTCCTGAAAATGACCTATTTCACCGCGACATGGATCTTTTCATATCCAAAACTGCCAAGTCCCAATATGACAAATAGGGATAATATCAGGGGAATCTTCGATGGAAGATCCTCTAGAGGCACTTCAGATATGATTTTCAATATGTTCTTCCATTCCTTGAGTCGTGAAAATTGTAACACCTTTTGAACTTCTGGGTCTAACTCAGCATCACTGTCACAGGGGGGAGTATAATCTCGGATTAATTCACTAATGGAAGTGCCATGTTTTGATCCTCCCCCCCTGACCTGAGCTTCTTCACTTTCAATTCCCGTTGGGTCAGAGGCTAAGGCTTCACCTCCATATCTAGCCACTGAAATTGATGGCCCTGCATAATTAATTGAAAGATTTGGTTAGTTTCAAAGGATAACAAAAGAATCGGTTGTCTTGAAAGTTAAGTACAATCACAAATATTGTTATTCCTTACCCAACGGTTGATTAGAAACCTGAGAAGATTCCTCCACATCTTTCCTAGATTCAACAAGATTTTCAGGATGAGTTTGAGGAAGCTCTACTGGTTTCAGATCCACTTGTGCTAATGTCTCTGCAATGGTAGGGTTTTCTGTACCCCCTTCAGGCATGGGTAGTTTTGAAGCTTTATCAGGAAAAACTGCACATTTGAACCAATCATGATTAGACATGTAATAAGAAATTATTCTTAATAGGATGAAGGATAAAACTCACGTCCATAATCTTCTAAATTACATGGTAATTTAACATGATTTATAAAATCTTCAAAATATGTGCCAAGTTACATCATTTCATCTAATGTCATCTCAGAATCCTGGTTAGTCTCACCAGTGGGAGAATTTGATGTGTCTTCTTGGATACCCTCATCCTTCGATTCCTGACCCTGGATAGTATCTTCAGATAAAATAGCAGCATCAGTTGCAATATCCGCCAAAAGCTCCAATGAAGGGGTTGAACCTGAAGTATCATAGAATGGGATTTAGTAGATGTTTCATTCAACATTTTATGAAGCATTGTTAACTTACCAGAAGAGGGTTCTTCTCTTCTTACAACAGCTGTAGGAGGGATACTGGGTACAGATTCTGGCTCTTTTCTAGGAGCAGCCAAGTCATCCTGAATTTGTGATTGTTCCACAACACCCTCCATGTTCCTCAGAGGAGGATCAGTCCTCTCCCTCAGAGGGAAAATTCAAGAAGCCCCTAAAATCCCAAGGAAAATGAGAAATATTTTTTCATTTTTTAAAATTTATGATTATCCGAAGGACTTACCACTACTGATGAAGCATTTATCTGTGGACTTCCTCCTTCGTTGCTTTTGCTTCCTTGGATTTTTGGGAGTGTCGGAAATCTACATTATAGGTACTTGAATTGGAGAATAGAAAGCCTTTTCCAGCTCCTCATCCATGGCCTACTGGCCTGGAGATATATCGCCTGACTCACGAGGAGATTCAGCAGTATCCCTGATGGCAGTACCACCACGGCTATACTATAGAGAAGGAATCTCATTAGTTCCTTTCTTTTCAAGATGCAAGATGAAGAAAATAACTTCGTTGAGTAACAAATATTTGACTAAAACCAAGTTGCAAATAATATAAGGAAAGAAAACTTACATCTTCAGGGGCCACACAATCATGCCACTCCTCATCAGTCCCTTTAGCGGCTCCATGATATATCATTTCTTTCACCCGCATGGTGACATGAATGAAATAATCGGTGTAATATATGAGCATTTCCAGCTCTTCGATATAAGCTCTCACTTCATCAGGGATATCTTCGAAATTAATATCGGTAGAAGCCAGGAGAGTCCCTATTCCAGGGAGATATAGCCCCTCACATAAATCCATCCAGGAAGTTTCAATACCATAGTATAAACTCTGCCATGTATGGATAGCCTCTGGTTGAAGATATTCAGTGCATGTACCAGAAGGATGTGAGGAAGGTCCAACAATCTTCGACTTCAATTTCTTCCCAGCTCCTGCACCTATTGATACAGAATAATAAAATAAGACTTATTTCTTTATAATGTGATTGTGATTAAATTACCACAATGAAGTAACTCACCAGGAGTTGATGGAGTAGGTATTTTGATTCTAACTAGAGGATTATATCGGGGAAGAGGATGCTTTGCCACTTGTTGTGCCTCATCATCCCCATCATGGGAATCCGGTGAACCAGTCCTAGAGGAGGAATCTGGCGAATCAGGTTCAGGTGGGGAAGCATCACCTTCATTAGGAAGGGTTTCTTTCTCTACAGTCCTCTTCCTTTTCCCCACCTGATAAACTGGGTGATTCAACACCCCTTTAGTGTATGATGCTATCCAGTGCTCGACATACCATGTAGTCAAGTTATGTGTCACTCTTTAAACTGGTAGATCAAACATCGCCCATGTCTTCTCCCTAGACGTCAGCAACCACAGTTGACGAGCAACCATCAAATGTTGCTCTAGCCTGACATGTAAATGGGTAGATACATCAATCTGTTGCAAACACTTGAATTGGCATGCAAATCTATATGGAGCATAGGCCTCACATATAAACTCTTTGTCAATCCTAGAGACCATCACACAATCTCTGCAAGCCAGAATGTATGCCCTCAAATCCAAGTGGGTTGTTCCATCATCAATAAACCGCCTGGTTGGCATATTTCCATAGGGAATGAAGTTAAATTCCCTAAACATGTTCAGCCTCACTTTCATGTCATAGGCATTAAGATCTAATGGAGCAATTCCATTGAATTCATGCACTGAGGGCCTGAAAGAACTTCCAGGAATTTGTACTCCATTCTGTACATTATAAGTCCTGAAGTGAGTGGAAATCCATCTCCATAAAACATGGAATGGTCCCACTATTCTCAAAGGAGATTCACCAATGAAGACATGAAGTAAACTCCTGTGAATATTTTCTAAAATGGTAGTATCCAACCCAACCATTTCCCCTCATCCAACTTTGTCGTAATAATGATGGTCCCTGGCCTAACAGCTCCCTTCGAGTTCCTGACTGGCAAGAGATAAATGCTAAGCCATAAATCCATGAAGCCCGCCATACGAGTCTTCTTTGGGATCCTTTGATTCACCTCATATCCCCATTTCTCCAACTCTCCTGCTTCTAGAGTTGTCCAGAATGTTCCAGGAGCACCCATCTTCTACGTTTTTGGGCAGGAGGTAGGACGGATGGGCCTCTTATCCTTGGATTTCTTTTTCTTGGATCCTTTCTCCTTCAGCTCCTTCTCCTTTGGCTCATTTTCTTTCTTCTGAATAATAAATATATTCATCCACTCATCCGGATGAATATCCTTTCTAGAATGAGTTGTGGAGGTCTCTGAACTCTTGAGCCTGTGGAAGATTTTAAATAATTCTTGAGCCAAAGAAGGGGTCTTCTATGAATCATTCCAAGTCACATTGGGAGGAATGAATTCATCATACATGTCACCCAAAATTGGAGCCCCTGAGATCCTGTGGACATCCCACAGACTGATGCCTACTTCTCCATGAGTCAAGTGGAAAGAATTGGTTTTTGGGCTCCAGTGGCTGAGTATATCTGGCATGATGTTATCATTTCTGTAAACATATGTTTTACCAACCCAGACAGCTTCTTATATCGCCACTACTTTCAAATCCTCAACAAACTCTGCACAGGTTTGTCTCACCCAGTATGCCCACATCCAAGTTGGCTTCACACCTCCCCTAGGACAGAAGTCCCAACTTTTCTTTCAGCCTTTGGATTGATCCATATGACCATTTCAGAAGATTGAGGGATGAAAATGTGTTTGCAGCTCGGGCTTATGAGGTTTTAGATCTGGCGTACAAGGGTTGTGATGCATCATATGGGCCTTATCCACTGTTCCAGTATTTATAAATCCTCCTCCACATGAGATATTTGCTGAAGAAAAATTGGTGTAATTCTGAAACCAAGAAAATGGGAGATAGTTCTTTGATTCTGGAATAGTAACTTCTCGCAGATGACCATAGCCATACAAAGGCATATAAATGCTTTGGCAGAATTCTCGATGATACTTCTTCAAATACATAGGCAAATACGGGAGAGTGTTATTGCAGACTGTATAATAATCATGGACAATGTTGCTCATCATATCATCAAGTCTCTTTCATGCTAGTTCATCAGCCGTTCCGACTCTCTTAGGAGCCATTGAATTTGCACAAAAGTTGAATAAATTAATTCATAAATGGGTTTATTTTTCATAAAATATGTGAATGAATTCAGGAAATAATGGAAAAGGCATTAAGGCATGCAAGTCTAATCTTGGAACGCAAGTGTTAATGTACCACACAAGTTTTTGGCATGCAGGAATCATCACACAAGTCTAGATACCTTGACAGTAGTGCGGCAGCGAAGAAAAGTTAACAAAAAGAGAAACTTGCGCGGCGAAGGTGACTTTCTCGGCAAGAGATCAAAAATCCAGAATTCGGTGTTATGCGTGCCAAATGGTCACATATTTATAGGCCAGGCTGTCCACATGTGCGCCTAAATCCAGCGCACTCCAGCCCTGTGTGACTCGCACCTGCGCGAAGAGTGTTGCGCGCTGAACACTTTCGTGCCTCTTTCCCTTTGGTTATCTTCTTTTCCTCAGAGTCACATCCTTATTATTTCGGATCCAACTCTAAGGGGGAACTTTTGTTGACTCTCCTTTTCATCACATTATCTAAATGAATGAAAATGAAAATTCTTCAGCCAAAATTGATTCATCCTTTAATGAAAACATAAAAAATCCACAAAGGCATGAACAAGGAGTGACATACCTTTGGGTCGCGCAAGCTCCATCAGGGTCGTGCAAGTACACTTGCGCGCCACCTAATGGTCGCGCAAGTGACTTGCGTGCCCTATTTGAAAACTGCTCGGGGTCTTCTTTAGCCTATAAATACCCATGTGCGCCCCCCCATTATGGGAGGAAAAAAAATTCTAGAACCTCCAAATTGAGCTCCCAGTGCCCTAGTCTCTTCTCAAAGCTTCTGAACACTTCTAATGTAATTTCTTACCTAGAACGGAAGATCTAAAGAGGGGGAGGAAGACCTATGTGTTGAAACTCATCAACACTTGCGCACCTGAGTGGCCAGCCCTTAAGGGAACTGGCCACACTTGCGCGCCGCCCTACTCCTTCACCAGAACTTGCGCGCCATCTTCTGGGAATCCTCTAGGGATAATAACAAGGGTTTGAGCCAATTCTCACCCAATTATTACCATAAGAGTTGAAAATTGTGCAAGTACCCATGTGTCGTGCAGGTATACCTGCACGACCAGGACTTGCGCACCCATGCAGTACCTGCGTGTCTGCCAGGACTTGCGCACCCCTATCTTTTTGGGTGCCTCTCCGGCCTATTTTACTTCTCTTACACCTATCCACTTATCCTCTTCAGGATTAATCCTTCAGAACTCTCTCCAAAGCCATTTATGGAATGATTTCCTTATTGGATTCCTTATCTGAATGGAATTCGGTGGAACATCTCTCAAAACATAGTGATTTACATATATTTACATCAAGTAAGTTAGAGATTTAATTCATTCAACCTCATTCTTTAAATATGAGATAATATTATACTTTGGCCTCCTTTTAAGGAGTAAGCCCCAGTCCAAATTCTCATTAATATTTGGGCATCCGCCTTAGGAGTAATCCCTATGTCCTCATTAATTTGGGCTTCATTTTTAGGAGTAATCCCCAGTCATAATTTCCCTTAACCTGGGCCTCCTTTTCAGGAGTAAGCCTCAGTCCAAGTCCCCTTAATTCTGGGAATCCTCCTTAGGAGTAAGTCCCAACCACAATTCCCTAACCTAGGCCTCCATTTCCAGAGTAATCCCCAGTCTTAATTTCTCTTAACCAGTCTTCATTTACTTTTGATTTGAGTTTCTTTTTCAGGAGTAATATCCAATCATAAGTCCACACCTAATTTGGGCATCTTGCTCAGGAGTAAGCCCCAAGTTAGAGTATTCAAATCTCCATAAAGTACATATACCTTTATAGACCCTGTTTCCTGGTTTCTTCCCGGAAGTAAATCCTAATCTTCCTCTATCTAGGCAGTCATACATAAATAATCCCCACATTATTTCTCATGATTGCATCTTTCATGGCACAGTTTTCTAGTTTTACCAATACCTCTTGTTTCTCACACCGAGCATGACTAACGTGATCTTAGAGTGTAAAAGTAATTATGAAATCTTTCATTGATCCATCAATCATACATAATCCTCATACTCTATTACTCTAACTACGCGGGTTCTGATTCCTTCTCTAATCAAGGATACGTAGGTAGCCCATCTGCGGGTGCGATCCCAACTTTGAAATAATCTATATCCTTCTGAATGACAACAAACATCAAGTGACCCACTGAGTGGATTTTAAACCAGCATGGTTATCATAATAACCAAGAGACTTCAATATAATATATTAAAGGATACCATTGACTAAGAATCTCTAAAAAAACACAGATGATTATCTATCGATGAATAACCTCGAATACATATAAAAGATTCTCTAAATTTCATACATATTTATCATTGATTGACATATCTAAAGTAAAGCCCATTTTAAAACTTGGTAATGTAATAAGGATTCACGAACATAACTTAAATCTATAAAGAGAGTCTCAGAGTAGACAATAATTCCCTTCAAAAAGGTGTGATGAGTCCGACCTCGCATCCTCTCAACCAATGCAAATTCCTAAGCCTTATTAGTGAATAACTAATGAGAACCTGACTTTGGAAAGTAAGTCCAAATGAATATGTAATCATTGGATGTTTCCGTTTCTATGAACAAACTAGTCAGAAACTACTTGGAATGTTTGAACCTTAAACCAACAATGTCATTCCCAATTCCAGAGGGAAACTGTAATATTGAAAAAATTTCAAAAAGAAGACTATTTACATCTAAAAATCACATTTTAATAATGAATATACAAAATTGAAAAATTGGAGTGTCACTCTCCCCCTATTCACTTTTAGATCCACCCCAAATTTTATTTCTCATTGTATAGATTTGGTGACTGAGAAGTTACATGTAGCCTTTTTAGTGATTGAAGAGGAGTGAAATTTATCTGGGTGAGGTGATGTGAGGCTCAAGTGAGAACATGTGGTAACTAGGTAGAATATGTTTGAAAAAACTCAATTGAATAACGGGGGTGATTGAAACAATGATGATAATGGTGCTGAACAACTCTGGTGGTGAGAGCTAGTGTTAGAAAAGGGGTTAATTAAATTTTTTATAAGGGGAATACCATACCTGTTTGATCAGTCATGTCTGAAACAACATCCACCCTCTATGTGGTGGCTAATTGGAGGAGGGCCCGTGGGTTATTCCATTTTGTCTTTGAAGAATCCCAGCCCAATTCTTGGTAATAAACTAATGGTTGGGGAAAATTTAGCCAGGCCAACCACATTATAAAACACTTTCAATTGATATTTTGGAGTTCAATCATGTGGGTTGGGTTCCTTGACCCAAACCAATTATATAGGTATCCAATAACAATGAAATGGGAGTAGGATATATGATCTGACCATGAGGGATAACTTCCCCAAGTGTCCTAACCATCTGTACATGTTGTTTTCCATTAGAGGTATAGGTCCACCCCAACCGAGCCTGGGGAATAGGGAAGCACATGTGTTGATACACTCCAATCCCATGCAATCACATGTGTTTCCATGTGTGGTCATAGAATTCCACACACCATTCAATAATTCCATGTGGTGTGTTGAGGGGAATCATGTGGCCCATGTAACCCTTCTTAGGGATTTTTCGTTGCTTTTAACCCCAATATTAGAACTAGGAAAAAATTATCTATTTCAAGTATTTTTCATGTAGATCCCAACCGCGACGTCAATGTGGAAAGTCACGATCATTTATGATTATTGTAACATATTTATCCACTTTATAATATCATAGCCCATAATGCGTACTAGGGTGTACATGGGAACAAAAAATTATTACTTTTGTTTTTGGGGAGTTGGGAAATTACCATAGAGGGTATGTTAATACCTGAAAATTTATTAATTGTTGGAAGAAGAAACATGGGTGATCATGGGAAAAGTTTCTGAGGTTTTCTTTTAGAGAACAAGAATTTAGAGGAGACCCATATAACATCCATGAGTTTATATGAATTTTACCCCTAAATATCTTTGGATGGATTCATGTATGTAAACTTGAGAAGGAGGATGAGGGATTTATCATTATCTCACTATAATCTTCAGTCATGGATACAAGATCAGGATGTGATAAGGGACATAACTTATATATCCATTTATGTTTGTTAGAATGATTCATAAATGATAGAGTTATTCTTTAACATGTTGTATTATATGATTTATCCTTCAACCTATTCCACTATATTATTGAACATGAGGTAGGGATCAATGGGAGATCAAGGTTTGGTGCCCTCTTAGTTGAGTCATCATTAGTAAGGATTTATTTTATTATTCATTTGTAGTTTTCCACACCCCATTGGTTTGAGAAATGGTTCCTCAACATTAGGCATAGGTTTCATTTACTTCCATTACCAATACACTATTAAGAACATATTTTCGTATTTTATATTTGATAAGATAAGGAACTCTCCCTCGATATGGGGTGCACCTTACTCTTTGGGGTCAACACTCCCTATATGTAACCATGGAAAGGAATTGGTTCTCCACTAAAATTAATAATTTAATGAAAGGATCCTAGTGTGAGTTTTTTATGATAGTATTCATGGAATATAATATTATTACATGAAAATGACACACTATTATTTTCATAGTGTTGACCCATTTATGAGGTTATATGTGATCTGGTTAGCGATGATATTACATGAGGTTTGATTGGTCATGTGTGCAGGATATTATTTATCAATTACCCTATGGTTAATGTTTACATTGAAGGTTTCATCTTTAACACATAGTTGAAATGGTTTATTACATTACATTACCATGTTTGATTAGAGAAGTGTGGTAAATTTTTTAAGGAAAGGTGGATAATTCTGGAGTTATTATTTTCATGTTGATTAGTGTGTTATGTAATATCTAACACTACATTGTGAGGTTTTTCAATAATCAGTTAGGGAGTGATGTTGTAGTTTATCTTCATATTTTCTAGCCTTTTCCATCATTGTAACTAGTTTTGAATGGGTTTTAGTTCTATATTAATTTTTATCGGGGGTATCCTAATCGGCATTTTTATACTCTTCCATTCATTGTAACATGTTTCTTCATATGTTTGTGTCTATTCAGATGATATAAATGTTTTAGGTGATATTACAAATCAAGGAATCAGTGTCATTGTTTAGAATAGGCAGTCAAAAGTAACTAATAGAAACTCTATAAGTATTCCTAGTGATGATATGGTACTTCCTCATTTTGTTATAATAGTATTACCATTAGACCCTTTTTAAGCTATGTGTCAATTATTTGGAATATTGATTATGTGTTGATTGTAGATGGTTGGTGATATTTGTACGCATGTATTTCCTTTTTTTGTTACTCAATATTATTTTAAGTAAAGAATTTGTATTTTTTATTGGAATTTAGAAATATGAATTTCCTTTCATGTATTCGTTACGAAAAGAAATCCCATTGAGATATATCTTATTATTTTTATTCATTAGACAGTAAAATATTAGAGAAAAGATTATGGTGTCACTCTTAGACAATATGCATACCTGGGTGGGACATTGGCGGATTGGTTCATATCAGTGTGACATCAGATCTGAGTTTTTTGTATAAGATTTGGATTATGGAGTAAATAATATTTTTAGAGTTTAATTTAAGAAATTATGGAAATAATTTTAATTTTATTAGAGTCTAGTTCTCATAATTGGGAGACTAACTATAATATGTGTTGACCGATGCATTCATATATAAGGACTCTGATAATCTATATAATAACTTGCGTATTTAGAGAGCTCCATCTAGTGAATAGTTAAGTTGGATTATGCATCATATATTGGTTAGAGAATTTCTATTTTGATTATGTTGTATCTAAATAGTAATGATGCCACTACACCATGAGGATATAATCCTTCTCATGATAATGTTTTCATTAGTAGTGCACTACATAACTTTTATAGAAAATGTTTCCATCATAACTACTCACAATAGTGAGAGTTTAATTGGATGATTTTTATTGATATTCTAGATTAAATTCACCTAGATAATTTCCTTAGAATAGACACTTCATTGAGAAAGGGATTCGGGAGGCCATCAGTGCTTGGTAAATCCATTGGGTCAGGTCCTTACATATTAATCTATCATTGATGAGGTGTGAGACCCACAAATATTTGACCCTATTATTAATCCCTTAGTTTATGTATCATATTAAATATACAGGTTTGTGTATGTTAATTGTGATAGGGTTCTCCCATAACAATCGAGGTATGGGTCCTCCATCTTTCGAGTTAGGAACTCTCCCAATGATAACGGTGAGATTATTCCATCCACATAGTTAAAAAAAATATCTTTGTGAGCAGAGTATTGGTCCTACATCAATATAGATAGTAATCCATTGATTATTAGGGTGGTTAATCAATTATTAGAGTCTGGTACTCCCGAGATGATCAGAGTGTAGATCCTCTACTAGGAGGTTCATGTTCTCACATGATCAATACCTATTTCCTCAAAAAACTATAGGCCCACCATCATATTTTAGAAATTTTCGAAAGATTAATCAATAATTCGTGATCACTTATCATCTCATGACTATGTATACAATAATAGAAAATTATTAATAATAAATATTATCAATATATATCATTTGATGGGTAATGACATTGATAAGCTTGATTATAGGAAAGGGATCCATTTCTAGAAGGGTTTAATTATATTTTTTTTCTTGTTATATAGGATTAATTCTTTTTATGTTGATTTTGTTCCTATTTTGGTAGATTTATAAAGGATGGTGATTATTAAATTAATTAACTTAAATTGATTAATATTTTTTGATTGATATATATGATATTATCAACATGGTTGAGACCCTTTGAGATATTTTCAGATGAGAATTTTATGTTTAGTATTTTTATAATGATAAGTTATTTTGATATAAGTTTAGTTAATGTGTCCATAATAGACTTATAATTTATTCTTGACCATTTTTTAATTTACTCTTCATGTTAGTTAGTGTTTTTTGGTTTATATTTTTTAGAAAACTAATCTTTTATGTGTGTGATATCCTATGGTACTCATGATAGGTTGAGTACTAAGAATAAGTTTCCTTATTAGTTTGAGTTTTTATATTATAGGAGGATGTTAGACAAACATATTCCCATTTGATTCGTATTTTAGTATAAATAATGGTTATTTTAATTGGGATCATCTTAGTGGAGAATGGGTCTCTAATGGTAAATATATAACTATGCATTTGTTGACCTTAATTATAAAACAAATCTATTAATATAGTGAGATAATTTATTGGGAATATACTTTGTGATATCCTATGAATGGAAAATAGGAATTAAACTTGGATCATGATGGAAAAACTTATTATTTTCCTTTCTAACATAATAAATAATGAATAATACCTTTGTTAGCTGGGATGTGAATAAGGTTTGTGATTCAGTGGCATATAGTCAAGAATTATTTATTATTTTGTCATGATTTCCCATAAGAATGAGAGTTATTTTGGTTATTTAAATGAAGTTATAGTTTCCTATTTTCATTATAGTGGAATAAATCCCCATAGTAATTTTACTAATAATAGGGTTGTTTTATGTGTTTGGGATGATTATTTGATTCACCAAGGAAATCTATTACCTCATGGATCTTGTGATGATGATATAATATTTTCATTAATACAACTGGTGTAATGATTAAAAATAAGATATTTTTTATTTATTTGGTTGTATTTTAATTCTTTCATAAAATGTTGAATCATGACACCCTATCCTAAATTTACCATTGTTAGTGAACTATTTCAATTTTTAGGGTATTGGTTTGTGGTTTTGACTCATTTTTCTGAAGATTATTTACATATGGATGGGAAAATCATTGAGTGAATGGATCATAATTTTTTTTTAAGACAATATATTAATTTCTTGTCGATCAACTTCTTTGAAGAGATACCTAGATGATTTTTGGGATATGGTAATGGGGTTCCATGAAAAGGAATTCTACATAAAAGTGATATAAAGATTATGTTTTTTCTAATATTTTTACCTCTTTGTACTGTGTTTTTTTAATATCTAAATATAAAATATGCATATTAAATGATATATCATCATTTTTATGGGGTTAGTTTAAGAAATGTTTTTATTAGATCTTTCTATTTTTTCTAGATATGAAATGTTCATTGGTATAGATAATATAGATACCTATTTTTTACCTAATAATTATTTATATCATTATTGATTCTCAAGTCTAATTCCAATCCTGGTTGGATATATGAGTATTATTAAATACATAGTCGTGTTTTGGATCGGTTAATAAAGGAATGATTTTATGATTCATATGTTTTAGTGGTTTTCCCATTATCAACTTTAAAATAAGTGATATTAATTTCAATATGAGAATTACTTATATTCCAATTTTTTATGATCCTTTTCATTCTCTCAAACCCATTAGGATATTCTTGTCGTAACACTGTCATTAGTTCAGGTGAGTTTATTTCTAGTGGAATTTTTGAGGAAATCATTGAGTTTTGGATCCATGATCTCATGGAGGGTTAAATGGTAAATTTACATTAGTAAATGAACATTTATATTTTCATGGGTGTTCTATTGATCTCAAAGTAAGGTGTTTACCCTTAGGTGAATGTTATTTAAATTTCCATGATAGATGAATTTTAATGATTTATTTAATATTAATTTAATTAGTTAAATTAATTACACTTCATTGACTGTTATAAAATTGTATATATATATCCCCAATCGATCTTTGGATAGTGAATTATTCACCACCATTTATATGGAGATGGGGGGTTATAACTAGGGGAAATATAATTTAAAATTAGGTTTGGAGCCCAATATTGGACGATTTTTGGAATTAAATATATATCTCATCTATATTGTCAAAGGGGGATTAAATATTAAATCATTTTATCAGTTGATAATGTGAGGGTCATTTGATATATAATAATACCCCTTGAGGCAAAGAATTAATTTTTCGTTTTTGATATATATTATCATTCTTAATTGTATCTTTTACTCTAGTATTTTTTGAATTATCCTTTTTATATCAATATATTATCTTCATATAATTAATTTAATTTTTTACAAATTTTAATATGGTGTATTAGTGAATAAGAGAAACTAGGGGAGGCACATTAGTGGGTGGACCACTACTAGCCACTACTTCCCTTCTCAAAACAATGATACACAAAAGGCATTCATGGTGGTGATGATCCTTGGACACAATGGGTCATGAATGATCGAGGTGATAACCAGATGAACCCCATCCTCATATTTCATTTTATATCTAAATCCATATTCCTTTTCCTATGTTGTAGATTGGATGAAGGCATAATCATCACATGCTGTTATGATGTCTGATGTGGTAAAAGGAATCTAGGAAATGGGACCATGTGGAATTGTGGTGAGATGGTGCAAGGGATAGATAAACTTGTGGGGGTAACTATGTGAAGGAGGTGTGGCGAAGATTAGGTATTTGTGGGGAGTGACTATTTCAGTGGTGAGTGTGGGGTTATATATCTTAGATAATGATAGATAATAATTTTTTAAAGGGATCAGTGGGGGTTGGTTAGGAGGGATGTTGCCTGGTCATTGGATTAGCTAGGTGTTAATGACGATTCTCTCATTATGTGGATGTATAATGAAGAAGGGTGAATGGGTTGTTCCCATGAGATTTCAAAATAGGATATCCTGATACTCTACATTGGAATAGGGGGTGTGCATTGGCCATCCAAGACATTTACATAAAATAATTATGTTGTGATGTCTGAGTGGGTGTAGTTGAGTTGGTTGGGTCATCTGGACTGACCTGATTCTATGGGAATCCTATTTTCCAATCTCACCAAGATTCCAGGAAACCTATCTTAATGGCTTCATATCAAAACCTTGTCTCAAACCTGACCTATCCTAAGGTGGTGGGTGACACACAAATCACATATTTCTATTCATTCCAGAATTGTGGGATTCCATACATGGTTAGGGGAATAATATCCATCCTAGTAAGGTTATGTTGTATATATATGGTTCGCCAAATGGATTGGGACACCTTCCCTAGAACTTTTTAAAGGATATTCACCATCATTTAAAAATAAATATTCTCATTTAGTATTTTCCCCATATAGATACCAATAAAGAGGTTGTCATTTCCATATAATATCATTTAAAAGGTTTTTTCTCATATTGATCCATTTTTAAGTATTAGTTATAATGGAATGTTCTAGAGTGATGTTGAGGACACAAAATAATTCATTATTTTTAATGATGTTAGGAAATGAACATTGAGATATTATCTATAGCAGATGATTTGGTATTTATTAGAAAAATAAGATAGTTGAGACATACAATCATTGTAAAGGTTTCGACGGTACTCTCATAGGGATGGGAAAAGTTTGAGGATATATTTAGATTGGTGCAGATATTATGAGAATTGTTTTATCTAAATACATCCATTAGGAGAAATGTTTTCATGAAACCTTGAAACGAAGGATGTGGGACTGATCATTGGATCCCTGTACTCTCCAGAGAAGATATCTATCTTAGAACATGATAAGGGATGAAATTTCTCCAATAAATCATGACCATGGGAAATGTATATATCTTAGAACATGAAAATTAGAGGGAGTAAACTCATCCTTTAAGTATTATTTTTATTATACTTTCCTTAATTTCTTTGTTTCATTGTTCCTGAGGAAAGGTAATGACCCAAACATTTATAAATAAAATTTTCATTTTGATTTAATTCGATTTCTTATTCTTTATTATGGTTATAAAAAACATGTTCACTTATTTAGTTTTATTATATCCTATCAAATTTAAAATATAGTTAAAAATCATTACCATTGATAATATATCCAATTAATAGTGATCATATGACTAGAATAAATATACGAATTTAACAAATCCAATTGACACATACAAAGGATGTGATGGCATAAACAAGTAGGATCATACAATATGAAGCACATTTATCAAATATTTAAATGGAGGTAGAATCTTTTAGACTTTATCTTGACCAGTACCAAGATAATATCCATCAACATAAGCATGAGTAAAGTAGTTTATAGGATATTTTCATGCTCATTGAGATCACAACCCAAACCATGTTTGCTAAACCACCCCATGAAAGTCTCACCATTTCCCACCTTACCCTTAGGGTGTTTTCAGATGTATTAAAATAATATGTATTATGACCATAAAAATATTAATACTTATATTATATTTTCAAGATAATAATAGTTATATTTACTTCTTATCATCACTTTATAAATGATTTTGATTTTGATACTATAAAACAGGAATTGTATTTTTGGGTAATATTTAAATTCAATTAAATAATTTATTTTCATGAATTAATGGATTTTTTAATTAAATAATATTTTATTGAAATATTATTATTTAATAATAATTATTTAATATAAATGATCATGTAATTTTTTTGATGTCAAATGTAGTTTTTTAAGTATTTGGAAATGTAAATGTCCAAAAAAACTAGGTATTTTCAATAAGGGTTGATTATTATTTTAAAATTTAAAATTAACATATTTAGAAATTTATTTGAATAAGATAAATATTAGTTTTTTAATTATAATGGATAAATTATCCAATTGTTAATTTTTCATTATTTTTTGAGATAGTCTAATTTTCGAGTAAAAATAAAATACTGTATAAATATACTTTGTGTATTATGACATAATAATGAACCAAAAGTAATGTAATTAAAACTAAAAATTGTATTTAAGAAGAAATATATTTTACAATTTAAAATAATTTGATTTTATTAATTTTATTAATCCTTTATAAATCATCCAAAAACCATAATATATTTTATGGTTTTACAATCATTTCTTTAAGGGTATGATTCTTATCCACAACATCAAGGGTATTGTTTTAATAATTTATAACATTTTCTTAATAAGAAAATACAAACCAACCCCCTTTAGAAGATACCATGGGAAAAACCAAGGTAAATATTTTGGTTTTGGTTATTTTAATATATAGGGTCCATACACTATGTTTGAGAAATGATAATGAATTCCCCACACATTTCCTCTATAAACCTACAAAAGTTTCCATTTATCTTCACTCAAAATCCTTGGAGAATGTGATTTATCTTCCATCCAATAAAAATAAACTCATAGGGTTCCCAATGCTCCCAAGAAGTTTCTCCAAATTATTTTCAATCACACTCTCAAGGTATGTGGTCTTTTCTTTCTCAATTTGGTTTATGTATATTCATTATCTTATTACCTTTTTCTCCAATACCATTTTTTTGAACATGTTCTTCCAAATCAAGAATTATTACCCTATTATTCATGAATGGTTATATAACCCTTTCACTCTCATTAATACCTTCCATGAACATTTTTATTTCCATGTTATGATGCTGAAATTTGACGAAAATTCTCCATTCCAAACAAATTTGTAGTGAATAGCCATATCCATTTCCTATCATGGGTGTTCATATTTATGAACTTGTCCCTCTATTATTCAGAACTTAAATATTTTTATTCCATTTTCCTTGATCCTGGATGAAAATATGTTGCTAAATAATTCAATTATTTATGATCTATGTGGCACACATAAGTACGAGAATGAAATAAAAATGACAATCACACAAAAAATTATATCGTCCTCCAATGAATTGTGTATTGTTTTAGTATCCTGAGATATCATTCAATAGATCAGGGAGCAAACCTAATTCATAATTGTAAATTTTTACATCATGATTTCTTGGATTTTACCCTTGAATAATGTTTATAAGGTAGTGTTTTCAGTTGATTCCACATTTCTCATATTGAATTTAGGATTATCATTCTATATCAAGCCTCGCTATTTATGTTTATTATTATCACTCCTTTTATTCCATATTGATATTAATATTGTATAACATGTATTAATTTATTTATATTATTTTATGGTTGTTCCCTTATATGGATTTATAACTCACCCCTTTCTTATGTATGTCCCTAGGTTATCCCAGGAAGTTTTTAGTATGACAGTATTAAGGATGTTTTAAACCATAATGATTCATTTCCCATTTTATGTTGTTATTTAAAATAACTAATTCAAAAATACACTATAATCGTTGATATTATAGGTTGTTTTATGATTTACTATGCAATATGTCACGAATTAATATGTTATAAAGATATTGGTTTTTGTAGTTGGTATGAAAGTAAAAGATTAGTTATTTTGGGATCAGTATTAGAAAACATTATATAATTACTTATGGATAAAACTAAATAAAAGAAAACATCCCAGTTTTTTTTAATTATCATGAAAGCGTATTTTTATTAAAATAAATCCCTATATGTATACTACAAGTTGATGTGGCTCTAGAACAAATGTTAATTGGGGTAAAACCCAAAAACATGGCATTATGCGAGACTTGGATGAGAACTGGTGCATGAAAATGGGCATTGTGGAACACTTGGTCTGACACTCTCAAGGGATATTCTTTATTAAATTCATATGCTCATTACGGACAATTAATAATGTAAAAAAATACCCATAAGAAAATATGTTATAAAATAGATCATGGATAACATAGATTGATGCCTATAAATTCATATGTTAAATAAGTACATACAATTTATAAGTTATCCTTTTAAAGTCATTGTATTCACATTTTTGTGTTTCATATTTTAAAAATATTCATCCCTAATTTTCCATTTATTCTAGTCAATGGGAAAAAATCTAAGTAATCAGGTAAACAACCAATGTGATGGGATATGTGATGACTGCCCCCAATGAAATGCCCAACATGATGGGATTGGGAATTGCGAACATTATGATGATACAGTCCCATATGACTCAGTTAAATAATAGAAACCTAAATCAATTGGAGTATCCAAATCCCTATATGAATTAACAAGCTACAATTGAGTTCTTTATGTGACAGAGGCATCCGAATTTCAATGGATCAACTGATCCACTAATCACGGAGTAATGGATCAAATACATTGATAAGATATTCTCCATCCTTAAAATTTCCAAGAAAGAGAAGGTTCTAATTATAGTTAATAATATGGTTTTATAATCTGATTTGGGGTGGGAATTGATCAAGAATATGATCTCAAAGGAAGATATTGAAGTGGTGGAGTGTAAGGAATTATAAAAATGTTTTTGAAAAATATATTCCTCACACTCTCTAACTTAAAATGAAATGGTATTTCTATTCCCTTATGAAAAAATATGAAACCAATTTTAGGGCTTATGGTTCAAACATCATAATACATGTATGATATGCCTTAATATTTTTCATTACCCCTGAAGGAAAGGTTGAAAAAAAATTATTGGGATACAACCAATCTTGCAAAAAGTCCAAGCAATCTGAGGCTTTGATAGATATGAGGAAATTTTATGATGTGCTGTCAATGTCAAAATTGAGATCAGTGAATCTCAATGGTATCATGTGTATAATAAGTGGAAAGTGATGTTTAATTCTGGTGGTACAAAGGAAAAATGTAATGGTGCTATGATATTTCAACATCCCACTTTTAAAAATTATGGGATGAAGCACCCTAAAAATTGCCTAAGTAGAATGAGGAAATGCCTTTGGTGTGGAATGGAAGGAAACCTATCTAGAAATATTCCATAGGAGAATCACACTACTTCTAAGGGGTAACAAAATGATCTAGTAAACCGTCATCACTTTTTTCTTTCATTTAATTTCTAGGAATAATGTCACTCTTCACAAGTATGCACTTAGCCATGCTTTTTCAGACAAAACTGAAAATCTACAAGGAAAAAAGGGTAAAATATTTCCATCACAACCACTAAGGTGGATCCCATAAATAAACTGGTGATAAGTACGATATTTATTCATTCAATAATAGTGAGTGTAATTTTTTAATTTTGGTTCTATAAATTCATTCATATCACAAATTTTTAGTAGAACTATTGAAACACGACCACAAAGCATGGAAGTTGAGATATCAGTTAAAATGGAAATTTAGGAAGTTATTGTATCCCAAGTATATATATCAACCACATCAAATTTCTGGGATTCACTTCTTATAAAACCATGTGATACTACCTTTGGTGTAATTTTATGCAATTATGTATATAAATTTGCGTTGACTAAATAGAGCCATCATAAATTATAACAAGAAGGAAATCACTATCTGTATCATGATTCATCCTCCAATTATATACAAATGAAAGGATATAGATGAATCATATTTTGCACCAACATCTCTATAATGGATATAATTACCATAAGATCAAGAATATATAGCTCAAATGATTAATTATAAGCAACTGATCATCCATGAAGACATTCCCATTGTGAGGGAATATGCTCAAGTGTTTATCAAAGAATTTCATTATCTTCCTCCTAGTCGAGAGGTTAAATTTTCAACATATATTATAACTGGGGAATTATATTATCCAAGAAACCATATATAATGGAATTTGGGGAAGTTTATTATTTAAATAATGAACAATAATAGTATCAAGATAAAGGGTTCACACACCCAAGTGCTTCACAATGGGGTGAACCAGTCAACTTCATTAAGAAGAAGGATGGGTCAATTCACATTTTCATTGATTAATGTGAGATCAAAAAGTTCATGACAAAGAACAAGAGTCCACTTCTATGGATTTATGATTTGTTCAATAGGCTATATGGAGCACAATAATTTTCTATGATAGATATACGGTCTGGTTATTACCAAGTCGGGTGAAGAAAGATAATTTCCCCAATACTATATTACATAAATGGTACAAGAACTTTGGGTTCATATCAATACCATTAAAAGTCACTAATTATCCAAAAATCATCATGGAATTGATGAATGGAGTCTTTATATATTACTTCGACAAATTTTTTAAGTCTTTATAGAAGATATTCTAATATACTCTATCATAAAGGAGTGCCATGAGGATCCTTTAAGAACTATGATAATCACCTTACAAAAGGATAATCTTTATGAAAAGTACATAAAATGTGATTTCTGGTTGAATGAATCCTCATTATTGGGGAATATAATCATATAATATGGGACATCGATGGACCCTTCAATGATAGAAGTAATTTAAGGATGGTTAATGCCAACATCTCTGACATATATATATAGTTTCCTTGGATTATGTGGGTACTATCATCGATTTGTGAGAATTTGTACTGAATAAAAAACCCTCTAACTATGATAACACGGAAGGGGGTATTTTTTCTAGGAAGGATTTATTTGATGTGTTATTTAAGGAGGTGAAAAAGAGAATTATCAAAAAACATATACTCAAACTACCAAAAAGTGGATAATGTTTCATGGTATTCATCAATGCTTCAAATAAGTGATTATGGTGTGTATTAATGCGGAATGGAAAAGTGTTATCCTATGATTGAGGGAAATTGAGGTTTCATGAAAATAACTACCCAATTCATGGTCTATAGTTGGATGCAGTGATCATCTCATTGAAAATATGATGGCATTATCTCTTGGGGGAGATGTTTGATATATATATATATATATATATAGATCAGAAATTCCTCAAGTATATATTCACGTATAAAGATCTGAATATGTGTTAGTGATGATGGTTAGATATGATCGATGACTATGACCACTTATTCCACTACCATCGTCAAAAATAAAATAAGGTGGTAGACACTATAGGTAGAAATGGTCTATAAATTCTATCATTGATGTGAATTGAGAAGGATTCTATCCACTTAGACTTGAAGAGGATGGAAATAGGAATCATAAAGGAAGAAGCATAATCATTCCCTCAAAAAATGATTCATCAACAACCCATTTCGGAAAAGTTAAATTATTCTCAAAGAGATGATAGGGGGATTCATAAATAAGTGGAATCTATAAGAAAATGAAAATTCTATGATATAAATTTTAATGAAGTAGTTTTGAGATTTGGATCATCATTCTGTGTACAATAAAATCTCAAGTTAAATAAACAGAATCTGGATGATAAACATAGATAAACCTTCTACATTTATCTATAAAGCATGAAGATGTATCGAGATATCCAATATCACTGTTGGTTAGAAAATATGAATGAGGAGATCATGAAATATACATAAAGATGTCTTTTATGTCAGAATGTGAAGGCACAAAGGAAAAAATCTAAGGGGATGGTGCAACTATTTCCCATACCTATATAAAAATGGGTTTATATCACCATGGAATTTTTCACTTGTCATCCAAAGACATCAAGAGTAAATAATGATAACGGGTTGTGGTAGATCATATTACAAAGACTTATAACCTCATTGTAAATTGAGAGAACATCTCACTCACTCATCTTGTAAGGATATATATTAGAGAAGCGGTGAAAATGCATGGAACTCCACTATTTATTGTATCTGATAAAGACACAAGATTTACCACCATGTTCTGAATTACTATCCAAAAAGATCTAAATATAGAGTAGAACATAAGGAAAACTTATCACCCCCAAAATCATGTCCAATATGAGTGGACAATCCAGACACTGTAGGAAATGTTGAGAAATTTCTCAATTGACTTCAAAGGAGGATGGGATCAACATATTCCTCAAGTTGAGTTCCCAGACAAGAATAGTTTCCACTCATGCATTTATATGGATACCTATGGAGATCTATATGGGAAGAGGTGTATAAAAACTACATGATGGGATGAAGTTGGGGAACAAAAATTTCTAGGAATTAAAATGGTCAAAGAAATGGTGGAAAAGGTCAACACCATTCAACTACTTATAAATGATGCTCAGATTGAACAGATTAGCAATGATGACAATCGTCGAAGTGGTCTGTAGATTGATTTTAGAGACATGGTACTCCTTCATACATCCCCATGGAAATAGTCATAAAATTTTGGAATAAGGGAAATCATTTTTAAAGATACAATACCCCATTGAGATCCATAATCACATTGGAGAAGTGAACTATTAAATAACACTCCCACATAACATATCTCATGTTCATGATGTATTCAATTTATCACTCTTATGTAAATAAATTATAGACCCATTACATATACTCAATCCAGAGGTCATATAAATGTATAATGACATCGCATATGAGGAGAAACCAGTGAAGATCATATATCGTAGAGTCAATGTTCTACGTGTGAAGACAATGAACCTAATCAAAGGGTTGTGGAGAAACCCCATTCTTTAAAAAGAAGTGTGGTAACTAAAGGTGGTGATGAAATAGAATTAGTGTCATTTGTTTTTATGTTGGAAATGGATATTTTGAGGTTGATATTTTGAAGGGGGAATGATTAATGACTTATAAAAATTTAAAAAAAATCCCCTTATGATTTAATAAAATGATTAATTATGTGTCATGGATATAGAAAACACATAAACTTTATTGGGATTATTATATCCTATAGGATATAAAATTACATTTTGAATCATTACCACTGATAATATAGTAGTTGAAGAGTGATCATATAATTAATATAAAAATAGGGTTTTAACGAACCCAATTGACACAGACAAAGAAAGTGATTGCCTCAACAAGTTGAATTGTAACCTACGATTTGGGTTAAGCAGTTCTGTGGTTGGGTTTTTTTTTTCAGGCGCTCCTTTGTCGACTCTTTCTTGTTTTTGGCTGCTGGTTTCAGCCTCACCGTAATTCTGATTTTCAAAGTCCTAGGTCGTTCAAATATTTGCCCTAACCTCAAGTCCCTCCACTCCTTTTTGAGTCAGATCAGGAGTGGTGGTTACTCAGAGGTTTTTGGAGGTGAGATTTTGCGGCCGACATTACTCTCAACACGGTCTAATTTGATATGCCTTTTGTTGATGTTTTGTTTCTCTTCCTCTTTCTGAGGGGCTGTTAGATTTATTCTTGGGTTTTTTTTTGATTTTTTGTGGCTTTCTTCTCTTGGTTTTCGGTGTTGTTGTGCTTTCATCTTGGTTTTTGTTTAATGATATGTCATTGTTTTTTCAAGGAGGTACGTAGGTCTCCGATAGTCTCTGGCGTTCTAATGTGTGTTCAAACAGCGACGATGACAATGGTTTTTGGACGGCGACGATGAAAATGGTTTTTTCCCAACATAATGATGTTAGTTGGCGACTTCGATGGACTTATCCGGGCTCCCACGACTGGTGCGGTCGACGGCGACCCCGACAGTGGTGATGATAACAACATCGATAGTGGGTTAATGATGAGGGCTTGAGGTGATGGGACTTCAGATGACGGACCTGGATCGGTATAATCATGGGTTATGTGAACTTTCTGGTTTTTGATTTTCATATTTTGAATCAGGACATATTTGGTTTTGTATCTCTCCGGTTACTGCTTTTCCTTAAAGCGGTTGTTTCGAAAATCAAATAAAAATGAATTTTCAGTTAGTCCAAAAAAACTATCATTTTCAATAAAAGTCAATTATTATTTTTAAAGATAAAATTTAAATATTTGTAATCTATTTAGATAAAATATATATTATATTTTTTAATCATAATTTCAAAATTATCGAACAGTGAATTTTTTATAATTTTCAGAGACTATTGAATTTTCCGGTAAAAATTAAATACAATATAAATATACATTGTGTATTATGACATCATATTAAACCAAAGGTGAATTAATAAATAAAATAAATGGAATCCATGGAAAAATATAAATGTTTCCTTTAAAATAATGTGATTTTATTTTAATTTATTAATTTTATAAATACTTTCCAAGTCCTCCAGAACCTATAATATATTTTAATATCTTAAAATAATTTCTTTAAGAGTATGACTGACTTCCATGAAAACAAGTGTATTATTTTAATAATAAAGGCCCTTACCCTAATAAAATAATTAAAACCTCTAACCTTAGGAATTAATAATCGATAAAAAAATATGGGAAGGTTTGTTTTTGTGGTTATTTTACTATATAGAGTCTAAAACCTATGTTTGAGAAATTATAAATAATTTCCAACTCATTTTCTATATTATCCTACACAAGATCCCATTTATCTTCAATAAAAATCCTTGGATCACATCCCTTCCATTACATCTAAAGAGTCCTCCCATGGTAACCCCAAGCTCCCTAGATGTTCATCCCATGTATTTTGGATCACACTCCTAGGGTAAGGGTTCTTTTTTCCTCCTCTTTATTCGTGTATCTTCATTATCTTATGCCCTTTCCAACCAATTACTAATTTTGGGATATGAAATTCTATATCCCATTATATCCTATATTATTCAAAAATTATCTGATACCCATTCCTCTCACATTAATATCTTCCATGAAAATTGTTATTCCCCTACTATGCGGGTAAAATTTCACCGAGTTTTTCCATGACAAGAAAATTTAAAGTGAATACTGATACCCATTTTCTGTCAATTATGTTCAAATTTGTACCCTCAAAAACCATTTAATTGGGTGAAATTCATATATTAATTAAACACTTCTTTATCATGTAATAGAATATGATGGTAAATAATTCCTTATTTTATGATCTATGTGACACACTTAAGTAAGGGAATGAAATAAGAGTGATAGGTTCTCCCGAAATTAAATTGAGCTTCAATGCATTGCGTAAAGTTTTATTCTCTTGATAATTAATCAAATAGATATAATGTGAACCTAATCAATCAAGGGTTGTTGTAAATCATGATTTATTTGCAGTTAACATTTTCATATGTTAATGATGTGTTTTTAGTTGTTGCCACATTTCCCATGTTGCCTTTATGATTATCCTGATATATCATGCCTCATTATTCTTGTTTATGATTACAACTCTTTTTATTCCCCATTGATATTCCTATTTTATAACATGTTTTAAATTCTTTATATTATTCCATTATTATTCCCTTACTATGATCACCCATTTCTTATGTATGTCCCTAGGTTATCCCATGCATTTTTAAGTATGATCATGTTAAGGATTTTTTCTATAATGATTATGTATTTACTATTTTATGTAGTTATGTAATGTACCTAATTATAAAATAATATATACGAATAGATTTTTCAGGTTTTATTTAGTTTATTTTTCTATACTTAATCATTTATTTATATGTAATAAAGAGTAGGGTTGTCATAGTAAAAGAGTGGTGTGATCAAAGGGTTAGGTACCCCCATAGTCTAGTAATCATTAGACAAGCACATTTTACTTATACATTGGTGGCACTGAAACACCTATGAGGTTTGGAAAATGTATCATCCATATTGATTGGGTTTCATATACTACCATTATTTTTACATTATTGTTGAGGTTTAGTATTTCATTATGTAATATGGGTTAGGGAAATATCCTAAGGGAAGGGGTGTGGGTTCCTTATCTATGGGGAAAGTTCTCCATCTACTACTAAATATACTCAATACAAGGTGGAGGTCCTCTAATAAAATTTATAATTCAATTCAATTTTATTTAAAGATATTTTTTATGGTTCTCATGGAATAATAGTTTATTTTATGAACATTTATTTTTTTTGTTTTTCCGACTCATTGAACCATTTATCATATAATGATTTGTTCATGTTATGGATAATGTACCTCATAGTTTGGCCATATCTGGTGTATTCATTATTCCTTATTACGTACCATATGAGAGAATTTGAGATTTAGATTTGCTTCATTGAAATGTAGTCGAATTTCTTTATTACCTTGAATTTTCAATGGATAAGCTGTGAGGTGTAATTATTCTCTAGAGGTTTGGTGACGAATTCTAGGGTTCTTATTTTGTAGTCAGCGAGTGGAATATTAGGTTTCTAACACTTCCATATTATGGTTTTCCATGGTGTAATTGAGAAGGGATTTCATAGATCCCCCACTAATATTTCTTTCTTATCACTTCTCATACCGATTATGAGCTAGGTTATTGTTTGTTTTAATTTTTTATTTGGGTTTTCTTGTAGTGTATTTCTATATTAATATATGAATGGGAACATAATACATTTTTGTTTGTATTTGTGAATATTATATACAACATTAAGTTGGTATTAGAGAAAAAGGAGTAGGTTGAATTGATTCCTAGAGGCAGTTAATGCTAGTTGATGGAGACTCTATTAGGAGTCTTGATGAAGAGATGTTGTTTTCCCACTCAGTGATAGCCATTATATACATGGAATCATTATTTCCACTGTTTCACTTTGTCGAGAGATTTCTTATTTGATAGTTATACATTCTTAGTGGTATTTTCATGCATTTATTTCCTTCCTCTTAGTTATTCCATCTTTTTCTCTGTTTCCTTTTTGTTAGTTTTTTAGAAATTGATGATATTTATGTCGTTGAAGGTATTCACTATGCAGAATCATTACATTGAGTTATGCCCAAGGCACTAGTCAACTTTCGTTGGCCTATTGAATCCATATATCATCACCAACCTTAGTCACCTAGAGTTGGTTGGTTACACATTATATGTCGATAAAATTACACGATATCTCATATTCCATATCCACCAATTTTGTATCCCTTGAGAAACTCGAAACATATATTATATTACTATTTTTTATATAAAATACATTATACTTAAAAATATATTTACTTGCATCATTATTCCTCCATAAAATCCATCCATATAATTTCATAAATAGTACTCATATTAATTAATTATGGAAATAAGGTAATGTAAAAAATGTTTGATATTAGTTATTCAGTAAGGGAAAACATAAAATGAAATCAAAAATGGAATATAAATTGAGTAGATTGTTTAGTGGGAATAGATAAACAAGTGATTCCACAAAGTGTGAAATATATGTATAATAAAATCGAGGGATATTGTGGAAATAGAAATAAATAATCACATGGATAATAATAAATGTTCTATTAGTGATGGAATACATAATTTTCGGAATCATAACCATACTATCAGGGCCTCATTTGAAGAATCCATTTATAAATGGGTAGGCACATAATAATTACCCATGTTATTTGTTCTCGCGAGACCAACTGATCCATCAAGGGTGTATATATTCCTATGAACCATAGATTACATAATATGTCCCATGCATTCGTAATGAGAAAGGAATTGATAAATAATATAATACATAATATTAACAAAAAAACACATGCATAAAAATTGATAAATAGACAATAATTACCTACACAGAAATTGTGGATATATAAATAGTCACTATTTTCCCAATAAAACAAATGATATCTCTATCTTTGTCAATACCATTAAATTGGAATAATTATGTATAGGGTACTCAACCTATATAGGGTAAATGGATATACGGTAAATTTAATATTTTCTCTTAGGAAATTGAGCAATGCATATACCTAGGGGAATGTCCTTTAATTAAAATATTTAGTTAAAATGTTCTAAGGTGAGTGAATGAATCACTTTGGGTAGTGGGGTGACTCAGTGATAAATTTTATTATGATTTAGTCTTTATATATTAACCACATTGACTGATGAAAGGCTCGATACTATTGTTTCTTAATGTCTTACCATATCCAATATGAGTCTAAAATAAAGAAAAAAACCAAAATATAGATTTTTCGTATGGTTTATCCCAGTGTGGGTACCTAATTGTGCTTGGGATATTCAATGAAAAATATTTCCACAATTAGACATGATGATGTACTATTTAGACAATCCCATAAAAAGCTTGAATAATATTGAATAGAGTGAAGGGATATCTCAATAAAATCCATAACCGTCTTCTAAAGGTTTCATTATACCATCTCCCACTCTCTCCTAAAAAATTATCACCATCTATTTATGGGTGATTTATACCAAATCCAAAATATTATTCAAAATATTCTTTAAAAAATCCCCTAGACATGACTTCAAATAATTTATTAATCTAGTATGGAAACACATCTCCAAGGTATTCAAGTCCTTACATCTTGATCATCTTTAGAATAGAGATGATAAGCCTTGAAAATTTACTCTCCTAATGATATAATGATGTGATATGGAATAACTATTTTACTACTCCTAACTTCTTCAAAATCATCAACATAAAAAAAACAAAATGTCAACCTTATTATCTACTCATCCTTCCTCTTTCTCTTCTTATATTCACAAGTTTTATCTCCTCTAGAAGTGGTAGGTTTCTTCCTTACATAAATATAAAATATTCAATAACAATTGTATCATGTATATATTTCTCTCTTTATTGATTATCTTATTCTTCATTTTCATTCATATAATATCAGGAACAATATTTTTTATATTTTTACTATCGATAACTCTTTGATTTCCAATAGTTATTTATTCATTTCATTAATAATATTAAATAATATCTATAGTTTCTACCTAATTTAAAAATTATTCAGAACTTCATTTCTTTTTCAAATTGAATCATTATTATTTTCAATAAATCTTTTATGAAATATGTATGTTAGTTTAATTTCCTCCATGGTGGAATGTAAGTTCACATTTTTGGAGCTTCATGACATGGCCCATTATTTGAGGTAAGATTGCCTCTCAAAATACATAATCAACTTGTACTGATATACAATTGTAAAATTATCTTGAAAGGGAATAATTTATAATAATTGTGATACTTATTTCACTAAAGACCAATTTGGATGTTATCTGGTTTATCATTTAGAAATGCATTTCATAAAATAATAAAAATTACTAACTATTAAAACATACCTAAGATATAAAATATCTTTTGTATCACTCATGTGAGAAAAGATTATCTTTCATACTATGTAAGAAAATTAATTTTTACAAATATAACAAAAAATTTCAAATAATTTATTACACATTATGAAATCTAATATATATATATTTAAATATTTTAAGTATATAATTAATTTTTTACTTAGACTCATTTCTTGTTCTCTTAAGAATATATCATGTTTTCTTTGAAAATATTACACAACATAAATAATATACTACATATACTCAAAAGATATTATGTAACACATAGTCATTGAGTCCTTTTCCATATCCATAATGTTTCTATAAATAATATTATATTATGTAACATATTAAACATGATATGTATCATATGGTCTCCAAGAACATAACCAAATCAAATATTCCTCAGAATATATTACATATCGATTTCATTTTCTATAGTCATACTTATTCGGGAGTAGGATATCATACATCATATATTAAATATTTTACACATCACATAATTTTTTCGCTTTTAAATTTTCCAACATCTCTTTTTAGATAAAACTATTGTATACAAGAAACTACCAATAAAAATCTAAACATTATTGTTTGATAAGTATATTACATATCATATACATAGTTATATTTTTAACAATGATCAAATAAAAATTTACAAACTCATATCCACACAACTCACCGTTCATAAATATTTATCCAGAAAATATTTTTTAATAGATACAATAACTTTTATTCTCAATGATACTAGGATGGATTATCAGACAATCAACCAACCATTTCAATTGACCTTGGAAGCAATAAAATCTTTCGAATACACCCATATATTAAATTTAAAATATATTCTTCACTAACTAGATCCATATTCAATCATCACCATCACAAAATTTTATAGATAGTGATTACTTTAATCACAAAACATTTCATATATATTCATTATATATTAGCTCTACTATAATAATATACAAAGGACCACTCTATTAAATCAGTATTTTTAAGATCATAAAGTTTTAGTGAAATTTATTCTCAAATGTTTTCTATGAATAGATTCTAATCTAATTTCCATTTGTCACATTAATATACTCATATCATGAAACAATCATGGAATTATTTAAGATACTATCTCATGGGATCTATGAAATCACCCAAATTCATCATATATTGAGTTTAATCCTCATTAATATATTGAAAACAATTCAAACATTATAACTCTTCATCATAATCTAATTAAGCTCTTTAATATCTGAACATTGGATTTATTTTCCAAACCCACTTTAACTATAAAGTCAATTTTTTTATATCCTTTATTAAAAAATTCAAAGGTGTATTTTTTGTGGTAGATCTCACTTATCCATTCCTTATTGTCTTGATAATAGATTGGCATACTATCTTATTTTTAAATGACCTAAAATCAACAATATATAAGTCTATGTGATCCATGCTCAATGTATAGAAATTTAATTATTAAAAATAATATAAACTTTATCCATAATAGTTCAAAAAGTGATACCAATAATGAATTCCTTATTCAAGGGATATTAAATTAATCTATTATTAAAATATTAACTCCTTCCCTGAGCTCAATAAATATATTACAAATTTTCAAATGAAAGAATAATTACTTCCCATTATTTGAGCTGAAAACTTTTAATTATTTTCTATATTGTTTTATATTAAATATATAATTGGAGAAATAACTACCATACATAATAATTATCCTTACTTTAGTGATATAGGGAACATCTAGATCCATAAAATACAATACACATCCAATATCGTCACTTATTGTATGCCCCCTTAAAGGGATGCACTCCAATATCTATTTTTCATTTTAATTAAATTATTCCATGGAGTTAAACTATTGTTGTTGTAAAATAGCTATAATAGTTATCATGATCCACCATAAGCCATCTATGTTAATTCCCTACATATTTGTATAAAAAAATTATCAAGGGAATAAAAAGGGACTTATTTACTCTTTAGTGAGTGAATAATGGGTTAGAGATTCTTCTCAACCAATATACTCCACTATTTATAGATTTTCCATTAGTAAGACTCTTTATACTTCCTTTCTAGTCATATGTCTTTATAGGAAGTGTAGTTTTTAAACTTTTCACAATTGTCTCGCTATGTGGGAACTCCTCCTTAATATGAGCTATAAATTAAAATTTATATTGTGGATATTATATATTTTTATTTATATTTTCTTCTTGAATAGGAAGGATAACCATAGAATTCATTATAATATGACCGGATTGCCTAGATCCCCCACTAAATATCTCATGTTCTCCATAGTTATCAAATTTTGATAATAGCACAGAAATATATCATTCTTATTTTTAAATTTCATTTAATTATTTATCATAAGAAATTTATTATGCTTACTTTATCTTTACTTTTTGAAAATAACTTCTTTGAATTTAATGTTAATATATCCTTTATATTCTTTTTTTAAAAATAAAGCTATTTATAGAGTTTATCCAAGAATATTTTCCAAATACTACTATAAAAATTGATGTGGTTGGTAACATATTTAGTATATTTATTGTAGGATTTCAAATTTCTTTTGAGTTGGATTTTTTTAAAATTTATAAGAAAAAAAACATGTATATTAAAATTTTTCTTCCACTTTATAGAGTTGATTTGTTTCTTTATGGGATTTCGCTCCTTGATTCATGAAAATTTTATGGGGGTGATATTTTAATCAAACAATTGATGGATTTCTGCCCAAATATTCCATAACTCCAATAATAATATATTAATTTATATATTTAATAAATCCAATTGGTAAATTGGTGAAAAACTTGTTGCATTCTAGACCCCTTCCATCCTTTTTTTCTATCTTGGGGGACATTATATTCTAAAATTATCTCAAAATCTCCTTGATATATGGGTGGAGTTTTCATGATATCACTCTTCCTAGAAAAATGAATTATTTATTATATAAAATATATTTTCAAATTAAACTATTTTAGGTTCATTGGAATAAATAAGAGCAACATGTTCCTTTTTCTTTGGGCTGGAATTCTCAGTAGTTTTGTATGATTCAACATGAAAATCCACAATTTTTTCATATTTTTCTCTCATAATCATCAAGGTTTTTTTAGATTTAAGAAACCTATAAGATGTATCATTCAACAATCTACCTTTTTAAACATATTTTTATTAATATATTTCAATATCTTATCATTTTCTAAAACATTTATTTGGTAATTTTTAATATCATAAATGAATCAATTCACCCTCTCAACAACAATTTTTACATCTTTCTCATGGAGTTTTATTCTATTCTTGAGTTTGGTGTTTTTATCCAAAAAAAATCAAATAACATTGAATTTTAAATGTACTTAGTGTATATATCTTATTATTCATCATCACATATTTAATTTATTTAATGAACCTCAAATGGAACTATAATGGTTTATGATTTTTAGTGGTATCTCTATCTTCAGACTAACTCCATACCGACAATTCATTATCTTATTTATTGATCATAATATTTCATACGAACTTTCTTGAAGACATTATATTATTTCTGATTTAATACATTATTATTTTTAAACATTTTGTTTTAGATAACTATTGTTCATCTTCATCACTCTCAGTTTACTCATATTACTCCATTTTAGACAATTGTAAAATTACCAAAACAAGCACAATTAATTATGTTTTGAGAAATCATACAATTTTATTTAACTTTTAATTTTATGATGTTATTTTAATTAATATACATGATTATTTCATGTTATTCACATCATTTTTAATCATCTTCTAATTTTAAAAATGATTCATTCCCTTTCTCATTGTGTTTTTCTGAGTTCATGGTTTTTAATTCCATACCAAACAAGGAACATTTGTTGAAATAATAACCATTTATCATATCATAATAGAGGTGTGTGTTATGAAATTAATTAACATATAAGTCTTTCTTTTATACCATCCTAGATATCTTTAGATCAAAACTATTAAGAACATTTATCATTATTTATTCTAGTAAAATAATCATCTATCATCTCATCATCATTGCAATATCCAAATATTTATTTCTCTAGATATATAGTTTATCATCATTAATTTTTACATTTAAATTATATATATTTTCAACCATATCCCTCATTTCCTTGAATCCATCGATACCCAAGTCCTTGATGTATAAAATTTCATGATTTACTGATATTTATAGATTTCCCTAATCAATAAACATTATGGGAAACTATTTTTATGTAAACACAATTGTTACAATATCACTCACCTCAAGTTCCCATGAAAAAAGATAGGGGAGTATCCAATTCATCCAGTCATTAATATATTTTTACATAAAATAACGGTTCACCTATACCATTAAATGATTGCAGGTTTTCCGTCTTCAATATTAGCAATGGTATGATATTTTATAGGGAACCTGGGTTTCCCTAAAACCAAATGACATTTCCAGGGTCATAGATGTATCACTAAGTAGAGGGGAGGGGTGAATTAGTTATATTAATTTTTTCATTTATTATTTTTAATGATACTATATGATGGGTGAAAGCCTCGATATTCTCATTCCATAGTTCCTCACCCATTTTTGAAGGTAACAAATAGATAATAACAAATCATAAAAGGATTTTTACGTTTCTCAATCATAATCTAAATACCTAATACTTTTTTTGTTTGTAGGATCCCATATTTTTAATGTATGTTACTCATTATGTCATTAGTTGAACCAATTTTGGTATTTTTAAACCATTTTAACCTTAGTAATCATACATTTGTTTCAGTTAAATCATTATTTAATAGGTGTTTAGAATCTCTTAAAATCAATGTTAGTATAGGGTTATAGGGATATTGTATTTGGTGAAACTATAGATACACCATCCTTCTAATGGGAAATACAGTAGCTTTATAAAGAAACTAAAGTCCCACCAACTATCTGGTGGGACCCCTATCTGGGTAGGCACATTAGAGGACGCCACCGGCTTGATGGTGGTTCCCACTAGTCAACATAATTCATTGGTATGGGCTATGTAAGATGGGGTTTAGAATGTATTTCTACATCCCAAACCCTTATTTATCCCTTTTAATCCCCTGTCACAACTGAAATTTAATATTTTTTTAATTGTTTATGGTTTCAAGAGCTTCTGTGACTTATCCAACACTTCTCTATTATCTATTGAGCAATTTGTTTATCTAGGAAACATGAATTGGTAATATATTTTTTTGTTATAGCTTAATTTATCTTGCATTATTCTTCAATATCCTTATTCTAGACTTTATGATACGTTTCAAATACTATCTATAGGGGATTTGTGTGTTGCAAATATATTTGGTGCTTGATCTTAGTTTCATTATTCTCAGTTTCTTGAGGTGGGTGGTCTAAAACTACTCCATTCGGTATTTTTTTTGTTTTTGTAGTATATTCATATTAGGTTATCATGCTAGAAATCCATTTACATAAAATAACCTCATTAGAAACTCATTGAATTTATGAAATCATATTCCTAGACCTCCCGTAGATCATGATGGGTTCCATGGAATTGATACTTGCAGACACTTGAGAAGCGTGTCGACCATTGACCCTAGATTGGAACCTGTATTGAATGAACCTAGAGACCTTTTTTAAATTGGGAATGTTTATAGAATAGATTAATTATTTATTTGTCATAACATGTTAATTATCTAAATATATTGGTAATATATCACTTGGAATGAATGAGTTTAAATAGAATATTAGTGGATTTGAGAGTATAACATGATGGATAATGGATATAAATTATTCTAATGGAATTGGGGTTAATTGAACTATTTTTCTAAGTAATGTTATATTTATTATGATTATTTTTAGCATGTAATAATGAAATATATGATTTCATACAAATATATGTAATATGTAAATTTCTAACTTAGATAAATGTAATAAGTATTAATGATTGTACATTTTGATGAATTACCCATTATGGAATATATTAACATGTTTGGAATTTTTAGTGTTGATAATATAAAAGGATTCCTCATCATATTGTATTTTTATTACTCTGTGAATATATTTGATTCTCAATGGTTTGATGAATGTTTATGTATAAACCTTGTGATATTTGCATTGTAACATACTATATGAGGTTTAAAAGAAAGATTATAAACCAACTAAGGGATAAATTCATTTGTATGTTCCACATAAGTGCAAGATACAAGGGTACATGATTCCTAAGGAATATATGTAATGTTACATGATGCATATGGATGAGACAAATGAAAACATTTAATTCATTAGTGTGATATTGAATGTTAGAAATGGGGTTACTATTCATTTATTTGAACTATGTTTCAAGTACAATGATATCAGACAACAGGTTTAAGTATGTTTGGCTATCCCTGTGTGTTATCCTCGAGCTTTAGGGTTAGTGAGTAATTTAATTTTTTGAATTAAATTATGAAAAAATTATATATTAATCCTTCTATTTCGTGCACTAATTTTTTATACTATATTCTTTAGACATTTTGGGTGTCATCATACTATGTTTTACTCACACGCTATACATGTATCATTTGGTAAAAGGAGGACATCAAGGAAAAAGGTTTGAAAATGGGAAATGGCACCCATTTTAGATTTATTAATTTTTTTGTATAGGATTAGATAATGAATAAGATATTGAGAATGGGGTTCAAGACCAAGTTATTTTTTATCATTTATTTCAAAAAAAATAGTTTTCTACTTCTGTGACTTAAGCGTGCCGTTTGGTTGAAATTCATTATAGAATGACATGGTTCCTTATTATATATTTGTATTTTATTGGTTTTATTATTTATTAAAATGATATTTATGTTCTGTTATATTCTTCTATAATTTCAACTTTTTACAAGATGGTTAGGCTCCCCATAATATTCCTTACACCCTATCTACTAGTCGACAGCGACTGTTCCACGGGGATGTGTTCATGAGGTCATGTCATCACCCAACACAATCATGTAAGTGAGAACCGAGCTAGGGTAGTTAGAAAATGTTAACAAATATCAAGTATTTTATATTAATTTACTACATAAGAATGGTAGAGAAGTTACAGGGACAAGTTGCAACATGAAAATGAGATCATGAATGGGAGTGGCTTGACCATGTGTGGGGTAAAACCCATGTTCTCTAGGATGGGATTGCTATTCTTGGCATTCTCTTATTATAGTTGTGATTTTATTTAACCTTGGGTTATGCACTTATATTGTGATGTTACAATTTTATGAGATTTTAATTATAGTTCTATATGACATGGGGTGAGTATCCATGCAATATTACAGGCTTGTAGGGTAATATTTTGACATGAATTATTGAAATTTGGGACATTTTTACCACATATTATATATCTTACTATCTGAATTTTAAAATGAAATCCATTGAAATACCTCCTAAAGTTGAATAAATTAAATTGTAATGAAATTCCAATTCAATTGTTAAACCCTGTTTTGAGTAACCTTGTGTATGTGGTTACCTAATTCCTCTTAGTACTCTAAGGTTTATCTTGTTTGGTAACTTGTGATCTTATGAATATGTTTACCACAGAAGAGAAAATTCATCCAAATCGTCTTTGGGTTGAGTTCTAGAAGAGTCTTAACTAGAGAACCCATTATGTAGTTGAGCAAGAACATATTGCAGCTTCGTGGAGCTAGATATATAGTCAACATCATGATATATTTCTATGGGTTATGCAGTCCATGAAGAGGGAGACTGTGTGTACCATTCCTTCAATGTTTCATCTAACAAGAGTTTCCCAGCTGTAGCATCCCCCCAGGTTCACTAGGGATGGAGGAATCTCGAAATCTTATTTCTAGATCATGTTCATCCCAATGATCTTCAATTATATATGGACACCAATCTATATGAGGGTGAAACTTGATTATTATGTAGTATGTGGAATAAAAATGATCCGGTGGGATATCCTAGAGTAAGTTGAAATGAAATAGGAGATATCCTAGAAGGATTTCGAGAATATTTTCTGATCTTCATGTATTAGAAGACACTGAGAGATGATAGGTATCGATAATTTATTCACATGACACATGAGAGAATTTCCTTGATTGAATTTAATGGAAATTTCAAATAACAACAATTTTTTGTCCAATTTTTTTATCTGATGAGTTATCTAGGGTGAAGTGTTTCATGAATGGACTTTTTTATAAGATTAAGTTATAGTTGAATGTCTATCACATGAGAAACTTCACTAACATGATGAACCAGGCTCTCATACTGGAATGATACATAAAGAAGGTCCTAAGTGGAAGATAGAACATATTAGTAGTTTGATCAAAGGATCTTACTGCAGTATTAAGAAGCACAAATTTGATTGTTAATTCTAGTTTAGTGGTAGGAATAGTAGTCAAGGGAGTGGGGATCCACCTTAGGACTATGACCAGGTGTAGTGTTATTAGTGCGATATGTCTAGCCATGTGATTCTGTAAATTATTTTTTCCCCCACAGAGAACTAATCTTTTGGAGGGATAAGCCATATATAGACGCTGTATTAGAACACAAAGTAGCTGAGTGGTGGTGTAGGATTAAGGAAGGCTCCAGAGCTTGGGAATGACATAGCCACCTCTTAGAAGATGGGTAGCTGGAGTTCCTCAGTTTTCTCAGGATAAGGTCCAAGGATAGGTACCCTGACATGGGACTGGTAGTACCATACAAAGGGAGAAACTTAGGAAAGACATAATTGATTACAGAGAAGAGTGTTTAGTAAGATACATTTTATATAGACTACTCCTACCAGTCGAGATGTGGGACCTTCCACCATCAGAGGTTTGATTATTCTATCATCATGAATTTCCAATATTTTTTTCATAAAGGAGAATCCCTTTCATTTATAGATTTTCAATTTTCCATCATATCAGGCTAGGATGTGGGAAACATGGAAGGGTTTATGATCATTGGAACACTGTTAGTGTTACAATTAGTGGGTATCATATGTTTTAAGGGTTTTTCTCTCAAAATTGGTGGATACCCTTTCTTTTGGGAGCTAATTATGGTAGAAATAGTAGGTTTTGATTTGATTCTAGGTATGGATTGACTAGTTCTATTCGGGGATCATTTATTATGTTATAGGAGATGAGTGACCTTCCTATAATGAGAATGGTAAATTATATCCATCATGGTGGATGGGATCTTTAGTCTAATTATATAGGACTAATTTAGTAAAGATTGGATTTCCTCATGACCATGATAAAAATACTTTTTATGGATGATAGTGAGTTTTCTTATAGTTCATTTTCTGTATGTAGTTGACCTTTTTCAATAAATATATCCTAAAGTGTTCTCTATATTACCATCCAAGAGTGATATCATGTTCAATATCATGTTTTTTCCAATAGTAGAACCTATTTATTTCCCTCTTTATAGGATGACACCAGAAAAATAATTTGAGTTGAAAAAATAATTAGAATATCTAAAATCTAAAGGATTCAAATGTCCTAAGACTTAACCATTGGGGTTTCCCATATATTATTTCATGAAAGTCAATAAAAATTTACAATTATGTATTGATTATTATAGACTAAACTTGATGTATGTGAAGAATTCCTATACCCTTACCGGAATCAATGATCTCTTTGACCAACTAAGAGGTGCCATGATTTTCTCTAATATGTATTGGAGATCATGGTACCATCCGATGAGGGTGAGACTGTTTGACACAACCCAAACCACTTTCAAGTAAATGTATGGATCATATGGGGTTGTGGTAAAACTTTTCCCTTGACTAATGCATCATTAGTATTCAATGATTTGATGAATTAGATCTCCCATTCATATTTGGATCAGTTTTTAGTGTCTTTAATCAATGAAATCTGGGTGTACTCCAAGTACAGAGATGATCAAGAAAAATATTTTTTCATCATCCTGAGTATGCTGATAGAGAATTATATTTCTGTCATGATTGATAAATTTCACTTTTGTATTGATTAATTTCACTTCTCGGTTCATGTTATCTCAAATATAGGAGTGTTAGTGGAGTCGGAGAAAGAATAACCATGGTATCTTTAGAATGACCTAAGAATGTATTCAAGATTCATATATATCTCATTTTTTGGTAATCATCTACATTTCATACATGAATTATCCCATAAGGAAGCACTTATGTCCTATATGACCATGAAAGGGGGATTTTCATTTGGTTAGATTCTTGTCAAGAGGATTTATAGGTTTTAGATATCCAATTGACCTTATAATTGATCATCACCAACCTAATCCAGAAAAGGAGTATAACATGTACTATTACAAATCCAATGTAGTTTAGAAATCTATTCTAATACAGAAATATTTTTTAGTTTCTTATTCCTTTAGATAGTTGACGTTTCATGAGAAGTATTACCCTATTCATGCTCTAGATTTGGAGGTGGTGGTACACGCCGTATGGTGGTGGAGAAATTATATTTTGGGTGAGGGTTTTAATTTGTAAATGGATTACAGGATCCAAATTTCATCTTTTCGTGGTGGGACCTAAATTTTTAGTAGAGGAGGCTGGTTGAGCATCTACAATCTTTTGACATCAATTTGGACTTCACTATAAGAAAGGTATATTTACACACAATTTTCAAAACATTAAAATTACATAACTTTTTCAATATACGTAATCATTATACAATAATATTCAAGATGACCATATGTTGACGCTCCTTTTTTGTCACATAGTCTAAACTAAATGAAAAGGTAAATACCTCAAACAAAGAAGATTCATCCTTTGAATAAACATCAAAAAAGAGAAAGGGATGAACAAGGAGAACATTGCCCATAGGTCGCACAAGTTCCAGCATGGTCGCGCAAGTACACTTGCGCGCCGCCTAGTGGCCGCACAGGTGATTTGTGCTCCCTCTTTGAAAATCACCTAGGGTTTTCTCCAGCCTATAAATACCCCCTGGTGGGCCCCCCCATTTAAATAGGATTTTTTTCCATAATTCAGATACAGAGCTCTGAACGCCCAAGTCGCTTCTTCAAGTCTTCCGAACACTTCTAAGGTAATTCTTTACCTAGAATGGAAGGTCTAAAGAATAGGAATAATGTCTAAGTGTAAGTATTCACTAACACTTGGCACCTAAGTATTTTACCCTTAAGGGAAATGGACACACTTGCGTGCCTCCTTACCTATTGATTGAAACTTGCGCGCCACTCTTCTAGAAGTACCTCGGGATAATTCTAAAGTCTTTGGTCAAGGATCACCCAAGTATTACCCTATTGTTTAACCATCTCCCATGTATATAGGTGTCAAGCAAGTTTACTTGTGTGACCAAGACTTGCGCGCCCATGAAGTTCTTGCACGACCCCCCCCAGGCCTTACGCGCCCTTCTATTTTTGGGTGCCCTTCCTACCCATTTTGCATCTCTTATACCATTCCACGTCTCCTCTTCAAGATTTAGTCTTCAAGACACTCTTAAAAGACATTTATGGCATGTTTTCTTGATTTGATCCCTTATTTGAAAGGAATTCCGTGGGACATCTCTCAAAACCTAGTTATTTTCAAATCTTTATGTCACTAAAGTTAGAGATTTCATTCATTCAACCTCATCCTTTAAGATGAGAGAACCCTAACATGGGCCTCCTTTTCAGGAGTAAGCCCTAGTCATAATTTCCCTTAACCTGGGCCTCCTTTTCAGGAGTAATCCCCAGTCATAATTTCCCTTAACATGGGCCTCCTTTTCAGGAGTATGCCACAGTCATAATTTCCCTTAACATGGGCCTCTTTTTCAGGAGTAAGTCCCAGTCATAATTTCTCTTAACCAGTATTCATTTACATTTGATTTGAGTTTCCTTTTCAAGAGTAAAATCCAATCATAAGTCCCCTCCAAATTTGGGCATCTTTCTCAGGATTAATGCCCAAGTTAGAGTATCCAAATCTTCATAAAGTACATATACCTTTATGGACCTTGTTTCCAGGTTTCTTCCATAATGTAAATCCTAATCTTCATTTATCAGGGTAGTCTTACATACAAAAGCTCCACATTATTTCTCATGATTGCTTATTTCATGGCACAATTGTCTGGTTTTACCAATACCTCTTGTTTCTCACATCGAGCATGAATCAAGTGAGCTTAGAGTGTAAAAGTAATTATGACATCTTTCTTTGAGCCATCAATCATACATAAACCTCATAATCCTTTAATCGGACTACGTGGGTCTTGATTCCTTCTCTAAACAAGGATACGTAGGTAGCCCATCTTTGGGTGCGATCTCAACTCTGAAATAATCTATGTCCTTCTGAATGAAAATAAAATCCAAGTGCCCCGCTGAGTGGATTTAGAACTAGAATGGTTATCATAAAAACCAAGATACTTATATATAATGTATTAAAGGATACCATTGACTATGAATCTCTAAAAAAACACAAATGATTCTCTATCGATGAATAACGTCAAATACATATAAAAGATTCTCTAAATTTCATACATATTTATCATTGATTGTCAGATCTGAAGGAAATCTAATTTTAATACTTGGAGATGTAATAAGGATTCATGAACATAACTTAAATCTATAAAGAGAGTCCCAGAGTAGACAATAATTCCCCTAAAAAATGTGTGATGAGTCAGACCACCCATCCTCTCAACCAATGAAAATTTCGAAGCCTCATTAGTGCATAAATAATGAGCACCTACCTTTGGAAAGTAGGTACAAATGAATATGGAATCACTAGATGTTTCTAGTTCTACGAACAAACCCGTTAGAAACCTCTTGGAATGTTTGAATCATAAACCAACATGGTCATTCCCAATTCCAGAGGGAAACAAAAAATGGTGAACCCGATGTGAATCCTTAACCAAGTTAAAATGACAGTTTACCTACTTGTTAGGCCCCTATTTAAAACTCAATGAGAGGGACAACAAGACAATCAATAACTTATGTGTTCATCCAAAAGATGTAGTGGCCGGAATTATCTTGATTGTAATGCCCCAACCCCAGTTACCCAGAGTTGATGCATTATTACATAACATTGGCATGATCACCAGAAAGATCAAGTCTCAAAAGACCGATTAGTTTAGTAGCCTTGTAATAACTAGATACATTAATAAAATTTACATTACATCATAAAATGAAAACTAAAACAATATAGTCTCCATAGTCCGCACTCTTATCCCCTCATACTATCCCTGCAGGTCATTCATGAATTACATCTTCACATCCTAGAAAAAATAAAACGTAGAAAAGGGGTGAGCTCAAATGCCCAGTAAGGATAACAATATAGCAGAAACATTCATAAATAAGAATAAACATTTAAGGAAATGTATAACTAAAATAAAAGCCATTTAAAGTTTAAATTCAACATAGTATGGAAAAAATAAAATGAAATAATTCCATTTACTTATTCACATGGATATTCTACTAATCGAATATTCACATGCAATATCAATAACCACTTTCATAATGATGGAATGCATAATGCCAGACTATCATAACCACATAGCCAAGGCCTTGTGCCAAGACTACAAATATGATTTTGTCAAGGCCTTGTGCCAAGACACTAGTTTTTCTCATGAGACCTACCGATGCATCGAGGAGCTATAGTGGGCTCCACCCGTCACATATTAAGTCCAATGAATTCCTCATATGAACATGTTTAAACATAACATAAACATTCGTATTAAAACTAGCATACGAAATGTCAATACTTTCTCCATATACCATAAATGGTATAAAAATAACACATACACAGTCAAACATATCACAAAACCTTCTATAAAATATAGAAGTTTTGTATCATAATAAATCAACTTCAAATAAGCTTAAAATCTATCAAAGGATGTTGACATAGATGAAATCAAAACTCTTTTTAGAGAAATATCTCTTTGTAATTTGAAATAATTTAAGAGTAATATATCTATAAAATAAAACATTTTCTTTGAAAATATACTTTTAAGCTTGTAAGGGAAGGTTCGACGATTTTATAATGGTGGAAAATAGCCACACCCGCCGTATAAGTTAAAAAAACATTCTTACCTTAATTATATCGAAAAGGATAAAAGGACCTTGTTTGGAAAATGGTGGAAAGATTCCTTTATAAACCACTTATAAAATTCAACAAGGGTTTAAATGACTTTAACCCATATTCTAGTAAATAGTAAAAATGTTTTGAAATACATTTTTAAGAAACATGGATGTGGATGATAAAGAAGACCCATTAGATTATTACGTATAAACAACCTCGGATAATGAAGAGATTTCGAAATAAACCCTTACCTTGTACTTTTCCTTAGTTGGGGGTAGGATAAAATCCTATATAATGGTTAAATAATTGTTATTAAATTATACAATAATCATATACATTAATATGATATCATACATGATCTTTTAACATTGATTTGTTAATAATATCTTAGTATTATCATTGTTTCGGGTGTTAACTTACTCATTTTCTTTTATATGTTTTGTTACGTAAGCTGTGTTTGTCAGGGATAGGTTGTATCTTAATCATATACAAAATGATATCAAGTCCTTATATACTATTATTAATCATCAAATGAGAATTATACTTGAATTGATATGATGGATAATGAATCTCATCGCGTTCGTGGAGACGGTAGTCCGTACGTACGCACGAGTGACAATATCATTCTTTTGATATTAAAATAATATATAATTGGATGGTATATCATATATAAAGAATCATTATCATGTTATATTTATTATTTACATTAATTAAAAATCATTATTATACCCATCCAAATAATAATATATTGAATAACAATTACACCACGACGTGGAGACGGTAAACCGTACGTACACATGTATGGTGACATGTCATTAAAAGGATGGATAGAATAATGAATATGGTTGTACCATATTTATAATAATGTTATAGTATATATAATATACTGGAGTTATTATTTTAAAATGGGAATAACAAATAAAGAAGAAGTTGAAGAAGAAATGAATTTGAAAAAGGGTGGTGAAAACATTACCTCTTCTTTGGGTTCTTCCATTTGATTTGATCAAAAGGGATCCTTAGGTTGGATTTATGATCAAAATAAGGCCTCTAGGTTGTATTGGGGGAATTTAAGAGATTATTTGGGTAGGTTTTGGCCAAACCAAAAGGCTTTGAAGGTGTGAATTAATGAGAAGGGGGAGTGCCCTTTTATAAGATGGGTGAGGGGAACCTTTGGAAAAGCTAGAAATATTATTTTATAATAAATTCTTATTCGGTTTCTAATGGCTCCAAAGTGTATTATTTAAAAGTTAAGGTAGGTATGGGTCTAAAACCTCTAAACCAATAAAATTTAGGCAGGTTTGGTTCATTATATTAACCCTATCTTTTAGTTTTAACTCTTAGTTAATTAGTTTGACACTTACCTTGTCACTTTGTATTTTTATATTATATAGTTAATAAACATACTGTATACCTCTAAGAGACCCCCAAGTGGTCCATTAGTGATACACCTATCATGATATAAGACCTTTGTCGGATCCTTAGATTTTTAGAAATTTAATATCAATTAATAATATAATATTTGTTTTAAAAACTCTTTTATGTCAATTGTGACACTATTTGGAAAATTGATTTTTGTGAAAATCATAATAGAATTATTACTTCGAAAAAAGTTAATTAAATAAATCCTAACATGTCATATTAATCTATAATATTTGTTTAATTCATAAAAATTCACAAATTATATTTATTTGGGAATTTATAATATCAATTATTGCAATCGTTCACTATTATGGTAATTACTGCATCATTATTGTGTCATAAATAAATTAAATTATTTAATGTCTAAAAATTATAAATAAAATATCATTATGTAGGAAATATTTTTACCTTTCTAATTAATATTTATAATCTAATTTATCTTATGTGTAACCAAATATTAAAAAGGTTTTATTAAATAAACTTTGATTTTAACTCTTTTAACTCTTATTTGAATTAAATAATAATAAATGTCCTAATCTAATCCAAGTGGACCTAAATGATAATATTTTATTCCTATGGTTGTTTTTGGCCGAGATACACTTGTCCGATAGAATTAGGAAATGTGTTAGGGTAATATTAATATCATTTTGACCCTTAATTACCCTATTTACTTTTAACCGTGGTAAATAAAAGTAAAAAGTTGCTATTCACCCAAAATTATTTTCATCTCATTGAACCACATTTTACTCCTTGATATTAACCATGTCCCTTGGATTTTTGAACTTCTACTCACATAAGTGGTAAAATTAAGTTTTATGAAAAATTCAGTTTTTAACTAGCACTTAGTGGTTTCACTATTCATCAATAAATGAAGTTTTTCAGAAAAAAACAAAAACTTCACCCTAGGATAATTTCGATATTCCAAATCCCAAAATGAAGTCCATTTTGAAAAATAAAATTTATAAATTGCAAAAATTGGGTATTACGATTCATAACGGCTAGTTTGATTGGTTGTGGTGTGTTAGAACTCGATGTTGCGTACAACACACGCTATTGCATTATTCAAAGAGAAGCATACCATAGAAGCTTGGGGTGTTACATTCTCCCCTCCTTTAAATAATTTCATCCTCAAAATTTCTAGAATACTACCACATGAAAATAATCGGGTGGTTCTTCATCATAAGTTCCTCAGGATCCCACTTTGCCTCTTCCATCCTATGGTTTCTCCACAAGACTTTTACCAGACGAGTCATCCGGTTTCATAGTACATGTTCTCCCGTATCAAGAATCTTGATGGGCTCTTCGCAATAAGACAGATCGGGTTCCAGTTCTATTTCCTCCAAGGTGAGTACATGCATTTGGTCAGGCATGTATTTCCTCAATAGTGATACGTGGAACACATCGTGAACTTTGGAGAAATTTGGCGGCATTTCCAAACGGTAAGCTACATCCCTAGTTCGTTCTAGAATTTCGAAATGACCAATGTACCTGGGACTCAATTTACCTTTCTTACCATAACATATGACTGCCTTGCATGGAGATTCCTTTAGGTAAACATGATCACTGACTTGAAATTCCAAATCCTTCCTTCGATTATCGGCGTAGCTCTTCTACCTACTTTGAGATGCTTTGATATGGTTTTGGATTACCCTCACCTTTTCCATCGTTTCCTCCACCAGTTCTGGGTCTACAAGTTTTCTTTCACCAACGTCATCCCAAAAGGTTGGTGTGCGACATCTCTTTCCGTATAATGCTTTATATGGTGCCATCTGAATACTCGAATGGAAGCTATTGTTATAGGAAAATTCTACCAGAGGTAAATATTTATCCCACATACCCTGAAAGTCAAGTGAGTAGGATATCAACATGTCTTCTAAGGTTTGAATATTTCATTCTGATTGTCCATCTGTTTGAGGGTGGTAGGCAGTGCTCAAATGAAGTTCAGTATCCAAGAACTTCTGACGACTTTTCCAGAATCTTGAAGTAAAATGGGGATCACGATCAGAAACAATCGATAGGGGTAATCCATAAAGTCTCACCACTTTATTAATATATAGTCTTTCTAGACGTTCCAGTGGTAGATCTTCTCTTATAGAAAGAAAATGTGCTGACTTGGTAAGAAGATCAACAATAACCCATATTGTATCTTTCCTTATAGGAGTCTTTGGTAGTCCCATGAAAAATTCCATCGTGATATTGTCCCATTTCCATTCCGGTATGGGAAGAGGTTGCATGACTCCACCAGGCTATTGCCTTCCAGTTTTCACTTGTTGACAAACCATACATCTTGAGACAAAATCAACAATCTCCCTCTCATGTTGTCCCACCAAAAATGTTCCTTCAAGTCTCAATAAATTTTGTTGCTCCCAGGGTGTATAGAGAAATTTGAACTATGAGCATCATCCAGCAATTCCCTTTTTAGTGTATAGTGCAATCATAATCCTTAAGTAGTTCAGGCCATCGCCTTTGCCTCATGTTGAGTTATTTTTGTGAGAAAATATACTTCAAACTCTTGTGATCAGTATAAATCTCACATTTTTCACCATAGAGGTAGTGCCTCCATATCTTCAAAGCAATGATCACAGTTTCTAACTCGAGATCATGAGTAGGATAGTTTTTTTCATGAATTTTCAACTATCGTGATGCATATGCAATAACCCTATCATTCGGCATAAGGACACAACCAAGTCCTTTCTTCGATGCATCACTATAAATAACAAACCCATCATTCCCCGATGGTAGAGTTAATATAAGAGCATTGAGTAATATTCTCTTCAGTTCTTAGAAACATTCTTTACACACTTTTTTCCAATCAAATTTAACCCCTTTACATGTGAGCTTTGTTAATGGGTTAGCCAACCGGGAAAAATTCTGGACGAAAATCGATAATAACCTTCTAAACCAATAAAACTACGTACCTCAGTTATACTCATTGGTTCAAGCCATTATTGGATTGCCTTGGTCTTAGAAAGATCAACCGAGATTCCATCTTTAGAGACAATATGGCCAAGAAAAGAAATCTCTTGAAACTAGAATTCACACTTGCGAAACTTCCCATATAACTCATGTCTTCTCAAAGTCTTCAGGATAATGCGCTAGTGATTTTCATGATCTTCATAACTTTTGTATTATACATAGATATCATCAATAAATACCACAACAAACTCATCGAGATATTCCTTGAAATCTCTATTCATTAGAACCATGAATACAGAGTGTGCATTAGTCAATCCAAAAGGCATTACTGTAAACTCGTAATGCTCGTACCTTGTTCGAAATGCTGTCTTCGGAATGTCTTCCTTCTTCACACACAACTGATGGTATCCAGATCGAAGGTCAATCTTTGAAAAGTATTGAGTTCCATGAAGTTGGTAAAATAAATCATCAATGCGAGGTAGGGGATACTTTTTCTTTATTGTTATAGCATTGATCTCCCTTTAGTCGATACATAACCTCTTAGATCCATCTTTCTTTTTAACAAAAAGAACAGGGGCTCCCCATGGAGAAACACTAGTGCAAATAAATCCGTTATTACTCAATTCCTCTAGTTGTTTCTTTTGTTCAACTAATTCTACAGTGGCAATTCTAAGGGTTCTTCGATATAGGCCTTGATCCAGAAATTAAATCAATGGAAAACTCAGCTTCTAGTTCTGGAGTATGTCCAGGTAAATCTTCCAGAAACACATATACATATTCTTTCACAATAGGTACATACTTTATTTGAACATTCCTTTCCTCACCCGTAGTCATTTAATCCTCTTTCTCCCCAATAATTGAATTTAGTTGAGCTACAGGGGGTGGATCTAGATAAGAATTAGGTGGTGACGATTCTTCTCTAAAGATAAGGTGGTCCTTATCATCATCACCAAAAATCGTAACCTCCTTCTTCTTACAATAAATCTTCGCATCATGGTCCAAAAGCCAATCCATACAGGGGATTATATCAAACTCAATCATAGGTATGACGATGTGATCCGCAGATAAAGAACATTTATGTGCTCTAATGGGGACTAATTCACAAAACATTATTGCAATAATACTTCCCTTATGAGTTTTAACTGACTACTCCCTTGTAAAAGAAAATTGGAAATATCTAATTTTCTTAGCAAACTGGGAAGATATGAAACAATGCGATGATCCAGAATCAAATAATTCATTTTATAAACTTGTGGAAACCATTAAATTACCTGCCACCACGTCTTTCGGAGCTTCTACCTCAGTATTAGTGATAGCATAAGCTTGGACTTGATCACTTGGACTTTTCTGAGATAAGTTCCTATGACGCTTAGGACATTCATTTGCATAATGTCCCATCTCACTGCAATTATATCATTGGACATCGGTAGCTTCCTTCTTCCCATTGCAATCACGAGCTTGGTGGCCTTTTTCACCACACTTGTAACAGAATCCTGTTCCTTTTAAGCATGTATCGGGGTGTTTCATCCCACATTTACTACAGGATGGATATTCAACTTTTCCCTTTTTCCCTTTATTTCCATTCCCATATTGATCTTCAGATCTCTTCTTCTCTTTCTTTACTTTAAAGTCATATGACTTAGAGAATTCTTTCTCAGTCTTGATAGCACATGAGACAATTTCTTCGTACGACGAGAAGTAATGTGAGACTAATGCTCGACAGAGAAATAGTTTTGACCCATCAAATAAACGATCATTATTACTTCTTGGGTTACGTATATAAAATCCAGCATACCTTTCTAACCATTTAATGTTATCCTCATACTTTGTGACATTCTCATCCTCATTTTGTCTCAGACTTAGAAATTTCCTTTCCATATCTGCTCAATGGTCAGGAGGATATTATTTTTCTAAAAACAGATCTTTGAACTCCCTCCATTCCATATTTGATACTTCATCATCCTCCTTCATGTTTTGAATCAATGGCCACCATTGATCAGCATCTCCAGTGAGGAGGTAAACTACCATGATAACTTTTTCCCTTTCACTACATCCCAAATCCTGAAATATTTTCTCTAGGGAACTTATCCATTTCTCAACTACTAATGGATTTTTACTCCCATTGAATGTTGGTGGTTGCTGCCTCATTAAGCGATCTAACATTGATCCTCCACGCTGTGGATCATGGTGATCCATACGGGTAAGGTTATTATTCATAACCTGAGTGAGTTGTCCCAGTATGGTGATTAGTTGATCAGCACCAGTTGCATCACCAGATCCACTATAATTATCTGTATTAGGAGGGTAATCCCTACATGGAGTGCGTGCATTGATATGTTTTCCATTTCTTCCACTAGGCTCCATTTCTAAACAATGGCACAAACTAGATTTGTTTATGAATCAAAATACATAATTTCATACTTATAAAACACTTAACATAAATTGATCTATTTATGGATATAATCCATAATCATAAAAATGTTTTCTTTGAGGAAGTATATACTCATAAACCCTTCAAAATAATTTGTAAAGAAAATGAGAGTTATCCTAAGCATATCCCCTGGGTGTGTCGTAACCAAGAGTGAAGCAAGGCCCGTTGTCGTGCACCAGTTCCCGTTCGAGTCTAGCTCAAAGCGGTGATTTAGGGTTTTACCCCTAGGTACATATGTGCTAGAGCCGCCTCTACCTGCTCGTATCCAGATAGGGATGTATTGCTCGAAAAAACTCACAAAATCTCTACAATACCAAAATTCTAGGATGTTCTTCTATACTAATCCTCAAAGTCCATCTTAAATCTATGTTCTCTAATTAGAGTTTATCTAAATATAGCTTCCAAGGTTTGTACTAAACTTCCTCTGATACCAACTGTAATGCCCCGACCCCAGTTACCCAGAGTTGGTGCATTATTACATAAGATTGGCATGATCACAAGAAAGATCAAGTCTTGAAAGACTGATTAGTTTAGTAGAATTGGAATAACTAGATACATTAATAAAGTTTACATTACATCATAAAATGAAAACTACAACAATATAGTCTCCATAGTCCACACTCTTATCCCCTCATACTATCCCTGTAGGTCATTCATAAATTACTTCTTCACATCCTGGGAAAAATAAAACATAGAAAGGGGGTGAGCTCAAATTCCCAGTAAGTATAACAATATAGCGGAAACTTTCATAAATAAGAATAATCATTTAAGGCAATGTATAACTAAAACAAAAGCCTTTTAAACTTGAACTTCAACATAGTATGGAAAAAATTAAATGAAATAATTCCATTTACTTATTCACATGGATATTATTCTAATTTAATATTCACATGCAATATCAATAACTACTTTCATAATGATGGAATGCATAATGCCAGACTATCATAACCACATAGCCAAGGCCTTGTTCCAAGACTACAAATAAGATTTATTCAAGGCCTTGTTCCTAGACACTAGTTTGTCTCATTAGACCTACCGAGGCATCGAGGAGCTATAGCGGGCTTCGCCCGTCACATATTAAGTCCAATGCATTCCTCCTATGAACAGGTTTAAACATAACATAAACATTTGTATTAAAACTAGCATAAGAAATGTCAATACTTTCTCCATAAACCATGAATGGTATAAAAATAACACATCCACAGGAAAACATATCACAAAACCTTCAATACAATATAGATGTTTTGTATCATAATAAATCAACTTCAAATAATCTTAAAATCCATCAAATAATGTTGACATAGATGAAATCAAAACTCTTTTTAGAGAAATATCTCTTTCTATTTTGAAATCATTTAAGATTTATATATCTATAAAATAAAATAGTTTCATTGAAAATATTCTTATAATCTTTTAAGGGAAGCTTCGACGATTTTATAACGGCAGAAAATAGTCGCACCCGCTGTATAAGTTAAAAAATCATTCTTACCTTAATTCTTCCGAAAAGGTTAAAAAGGACCTTGTTTGGAAAATGATGGAAAGATTCCTTTATAAACCACTTATAAAAGTAAACAATGGTATAAATGACTTTAACCCAAATTCTAGTAAATAGTAAAAATGTTTGGAAATACGTTTTAAAGAAACATGGATGTGGATGATAAAGAAGTCCCAGTAGATTATTACATATAAACAACCTCGGATAATGAAGAGATTGTGAAATAAACCCTTACCTTGTACTTTTCCTTGGTTGGGGGTAGGTTAAACTCCTGTATAATGGTGAAATAATTGTTATTAAATTGTACAATAGTCATATACATTAATATGATATCATATATGATCTTTTAACATTAATTTGTTAATAATATCTTAGTATTATCGTTGTTTCGGGTGTTAACTTACTCATTTTATATTATATGTTTTGTTATGTAAGCTGTGTTTTTCATGGATAGGTTGTATCTTAATCATATATATAATTATATCAAGTCCTTATATACAATTATTAATCATCAAAGGATAATTATACTTGAATGGATACGATGGAGAATGAATCTCATCGCGTTCGTGGAGACGGTAGTCCGTATGTATGCACGAGCGACAATATCATTTTTTTATATTAAAATAATATGTAATTGGATGGTATATCATGAATACAGAATCATTATCATGGTAAATTTACTATTTACATGAATTAAAAATCATTATTATACGCATCCAAATAATAATATATTGAATAACAATTACACCACGACATGGAGACGGTAAACCGTACGTACGCACGTATGGTGACATGTCATTCAAAGGATGGATAGAATACTGAATATGGTTGTACCATATTTATAATAACGTTACAGTATATATAAGATACTGGATTTATTATTTTATAATGGGAATAAAAAATAAAGAAGAAGTTGAAAAATAAATGAATTTGAAAAAGGGTGGTGAAAACATTACCTCTTCTTTGGGTTCTTCCTTTTGATTTGATCAAAAGGGCTCTTTAGGTTGGCTTTTTGATCAAAATAAGGCCTCTAGGTTGTATTGAGGGAATTTGAGAGAGTATTTGGGCAGGGTTTGGCCGAATCAAAAGGCTTTGAAGGTGTGAATTAATGAGAAGGGGGAGTGTCCTTTTATAAGAGGGGTGAGGGGAACCTTTGGAAAAGCTAGAAATATTATTTAATAATAAATTCATATTCAGTTTCTAATGGCTCCAAAGTGTATTATTTAAAAGTTACGGTGGGTATGGGTCGAAAACCGCTAAACCAATAGAATTTAGTCAGGTTTGGTTCATTATATTAACCCTATCTTTTAGTTTTAACTCTTAGTTAATTAGTTTGACACTTACCTTGTCACATTGAATTTTTATATTATATAGTTAATAAACTTACTGTATACCTCCAAGAAACCCCCAAGTGGTCCATTAGTGATACACCTATCATGATATAAGTAGTTTGACCGATCCTTAGATTTTTAGGAATTTAATATCAATTAATAATATAATATTTGTTTTAAAAACTCTTTTATGTCAATTTTGACACTATTTTGAAATTTGATTTTTGTAAAAATCACAATTGAATTATTAATTCAAAAAAAGTTAATTAAATCAATAATAACATGTCATATTAACCTATAAAATTATTTTCATTCATAAAAAGTCTCAAATTATATTTATTTGGGTATTTATAATACGAATTATTTTAATTTTTCACTATTATGGTAATTACTACATAATCATTGTTTCATAAATAAATTAAATAATTTAATGTCTAAAAATTATAAATAAAATATCATTATATATGAAATCTTTCTAGCTTTCTAATGAATATTTATAATCGAATTTATCTTATGTGTATCCCTATATTAAATATGTTTTAGTAAATAAACGTTGATTTTGACACTTTTAACTCTTCTTTGAATTAAATAATAATAAATGTCTTAATCTAATCCATGTTGACCTAAATGATAATATTTTATTCCTAGGTTTTTGTTTTGGTCTAGATACACTTGTACAATAGAATTAGGACATGTGTTAGGGTAATATTAATAACATTTTTACCCTTAATTACCATATTTACATTTAACCATGGTAAATAAAAGTAAAAGGTTATTATTCACCAAAAATTATTTTTATCTCATTGAACCACATTTTACTCCTTGATGTTAACCGTGTCTCTTGGATTTTCGAAATTCCACTCACAGAAGCGGTAAAATTATGTTTTATAAAAAATTCAGTTTTTTAACTACCACTTAGTGGTTTCACTATTCATCAAAAAATGATGTTTTTCAGAATAAACAAAAAATTCACCCAAGGCTAATTTCGATATTCCGAATCCAGAAATGAAGTCCATTTTTAAAAATAAAATTTATAAATTTCAAAAATTGGGTATTACTATTCATAACGTCTAGTTTTATTGGTTGTGGTGTCTTAGAAATCGATGTTGTGTACAATAAATGCTATTGCATTATTCAAAGAGAAGCGTACCGTAGAAGCTTGGGGTGTTACATTGATTACTTCTGTTATATAAAACATGTAGTCTTTTCCAAGATATTCTGCATTACGAGAATGGATTCTCTCAAGTTCACACCCGTGAATAATTCTACTATAAATTCCTCTGCTGATACTCCTATTGGGTCGTCGTCCGCTCTGAGGACGATATCACCTACTCAGCATGTTCAACGCTGGGTATCAAATGAACTGGTTAAGGAGTACCGTCAACACGGTACCATTCCAACTCTGGAGGCTGCTCGACAAGCCCTCTAAGTCAATAATTCACCCTGGTCGTCTGGACAGTGACGACCAGCGATCAAGAAGCAGGTGGTGCCAACCACTATTTTCAACCGTTTCGGGTCGTTATCCCCGGAATGCAATCACCAGTCCCTCCCATATTCTGGGGAGCTGAATGAGTAGTCCCATCAGTGACTTAATTAAAGGAGACAGGAGTCCTTCCCGATGGCTCCCATCAACAATCACCTCCAGACTCATGCGATAGTGCGCCCTAAATATGATGAGGGTATCATCTTCAGGCATTCGGCTCAGGTTCCATGAACCATAGCAGGCAAGATGAATCAGAAGAGGCGAAATCCAGTCAACAGTGAGTAGGTTCTCATCTCTGCCATCTCTGGAAAAATCCACCAACCTAACTTGGTGGCAAGCAACGAGTGGGCACATACACTCGTCTATTATAATTCCGCTGTCTAGTAGACTCGTCTGGCAGCAGCATGCCAATCCCACTAGGAAATTTCGTCGGAGTATTATAGATAGGAACATACACTTGTTTATAAATCATCATCTAGTCAGCAAACTCATCTAACTACATATGATGGTGCCCACCTACCCAATGTGTTAACCACTAGTAAACATGCACATACACCTGCTTACACTCATCAATCCTACCAGCAACCTCGTCTGTCAGTGTGGAAGGAAGCTCTTCAACCACGTTCAGCATTGTGCAATCAGTAGGCACATACACATACTAGTATTGATCAAGCCTACCAACAGTCTCGTTTGGTAGCATTAAGATAGGTCAGTCGGAAAGCTCCGGTGACAAATAGGAGGCAGACTCAACTCTCTACCACTACACTTGAGTACTGTCAGGATTCACTAACAGGAAAAGGAGGAAACGAGCAGGAACACACACCTACTCCAATCACGGAGTGGACATATATCCCCGTTCCGGTAGCTGATGTCACCAAGCACATTCTGTCAATGGTGAAAGTGAAGAAACAAATCCCTGCTCAGATTCTGGATTCCAGCCAGAATATTATAACAGCTTCAGTAGCATCACCGAGAAAGACACATAAATCTATCCCTACCAGTGGAGTGACACATCAATAGTTCACTCCGGAGCAGATACACACCTCTATTTCAGTCCAATAGGGGTGTGGGGCATACTCCCCAATATCATACGGACAACCAAGTCAGGCACATACACATGATTTGAGTGGAGATCGTTAGCCTAACCTGGACATCTCTCCTGATCAGGCACATACACCTGCTCAGAGAAGACACTTTCTTCAAAAAGTGGTTTCCAAGGTGAGTAAGAAGGTGTTTTAGAATAAAAACCACCCAGCACAGTCAAGAAATCAAGATCCAATCTGTAACAAGGCCTTTCTCGATGATGGAGTTCTTGAAACCCTCAGAAAGTTATCTGTTGGAATCCAAGATTCTACTCCCTCATTTCCAAATAGTGGGAACATTAATTCTGAGGGTCTTCAACACACACTTCCTCATGAAGGATTGCTTCATGATAGTTCGGTCGATCTTGAAGTTTTGTCTTCTGATGAGAGCTACAATAACCCTCTATGTGGCCAGAAGACCAAGGAGCAAAATATCTCATCTTTTGCTATAACCCACCATGGTGTTCCTCCCCATGATGATGAATTTCACTACGAAAGTCCTCTCCGAAGTAGTGATTCACATTGCTCGGAAAATTATCCAGTGGAAAATGTATTTCCAAGAAAGCCCTCTTATCTTGAGGCACTTTAAAATGTGAAACCAGTCATGTCTGATGATTTACCATCAGCAAGTAAAATACTTTCTCGATCAGAAGATAGCCCGAGGCATAGGTCATTCTCCGAACCACCCCTGGGTCATTTATCTTCTAATTTGATCAGTGGATTCTCTACCAGTCTTGTTGAATCTGATGAAGCAACAATAAAGAACCAACTCTGGTCAAATTAGGTAGAAGAATCTTCATTGAATGATAAAGAGGAAGTGCTGAAAATGAGAAAACACCTGGCGAAAGTTGAAGTGACATTCATGTTTTGTCCTTTGGCTGACTCTCAGTATGACATTCCAAAAGTGTTGAAGGAATATTGTATTCAAGATATTCATCTCAACATATGGAAAAGTCTTTGTCAGTTTAAAAATAAAATATTATCTTATGATGAATATGAAAATCATGTCAAGATAATAGAAGGGTTACAACGTCAAATTTACTTGGCATCTCTATCAGTCTCTTGATATCTGAAGGCTGAGAAGCGGCAGAGAGCCCTTCAACGTTCATGCCTTAGCGCACTAAAGAGATTGTGCAAGTTAATTGCCAATGGCCCATCTGGTATTCATATGAGAGGATGGGGTGTTCATGGAGCACTACATTTCACTATGCTCTCCATTCAGCAGAGCCCTCCGAAGATGGTCTCATGCAATGTTATTGCCCATGGCCAGCCACAGTCAATGGGTTTTGTTTGTAATAAAAAGCTTTCACAAGAACATGATTCAACTAGTTCCTCTCAAAATCAAGAATACAGAGAACAATTTGTTGAATTACTCCTGCATCAAGCAAATGAGAATATTGAACATGCCTCTTGTATGGATTAAGAACATCATCAGGTGACAGAAATGTCAGAAATCATCCAGCATTTATATGAGCCAGGTGATAAAAGTGGATATAGGTTGATGCATCCAGCTAATTTCCGGACTAAAGTCCACATAATTAGTAGAGTTTTTAAGAAAGTCTCAGAAATAGCATTTCAAGAGACACCCCAACTTTCCAAACTGGGGACTCTTTTAAACCAACCCTCGGAATCCACAAATAGGATTTGAGGAGTTGAGCGGGAATAGCCCCAGTCCACCGTACTGGGGACTTTTTCTAATCCTCAATCCTTCCCTTAGAGAAAGTCAGTCTTCTCTCGATTGGGGAATAAGCCCCAAGAGGAATGAAAATCCAAGTTATCAGGAGATTCTCTCCAAATTACGGTTCATCAAGAAGTTCCTGAGGGATCTAATCAACAAAACACAATGTCTCTTCAAGGACATGGAAGAAGGCAATATCACATAAATGATGATATGAGGGATGCAATGCATATGCATCAATCAATTTCATCAATTCCATTGTGGTTGATCCACCAGATTAGGTTCACTAAAAGGGACCAGATGAAGAGGTTCCTGCTCAAGAAGTTGTATGCACATACAAAAATAAAGAAGGTGTGCGTACACAAAATCAAAGTTTTACCCAGAATCTAGGTATTCTTTCAAATAACCCACTTCCCCCTCTCTGAAATGGATCCAGCAAGGGGAAAGTAAAGAATCAGGTTACATACCCTTCCTCTGGAAAAGGCCAATCACTCTCATTAGAGCAATGATTTGGAAACAAGAAGAAGAAATGAAGGAACTAAGGAGGATGAATGCAGAACTACTTCAGGGTAGTCATCCTCCTAAATGTGCTGGAGCCATTCATCCAAGAGAATTTTTTGTGGTTACTGAGATGGATCACGAATATCCTACTTTATCAGCACACCCTCACAGGTCTAATCCTATGATTCAAGTGCAACAACAATCGGTAGTGCTACCATCGGTTGCAGTACCAGCTGTCATACATGTCCAGGCTCCAGTCATTGAACCTGTTTAGGTCAAGGCTCAACGGGATATTTCCCTATAGTTAATAACTACTATGGAGTCATTAACATCTTGGTTGGAAGATATTGAGGGAAAGCATGCTCAAATTCAACCAGAAAAGAGAGCTTACCCGGAATGGGTTGATGCAATCCCTCCCTCATCAAGTTTTGGAAACCCTGTATTCCCTATTTTCAATGGATCAGGTGATCCTGAATAGCATTTGACGGATTATGAGTCTTGTTGCGATTCTATGATGGGAAATCCGGAACAGAAAGAAGTAGTGAAACTCGGATGCTTTGTGCGAACCTTGCAAGGACCAGCTTTTGTTTGGTATACAAGCTTGCAATCCCAGTCAATTACCGGATGGGAAGATCTCCGTCAACAATTCTTTCTTCAGTTCAGCTCAACTTTTCCAAAGACAACAATTTTTTATCATACAAACTGTAAGCAAAGGGAGAATGAAAGGGTCTCATATTTCATTTCTTTCTAGAAGGGATTAACATATTCCCTGATCTTAGCACTCCCTCATGAAGAATTTTTGCCAATTTGTGTAGAAAATGTATGTGATGAGTTGCGTACACTGTTGATCCCTATAAAATACACAGGAGGGTTTCGATACCTTACTTCAATCGCTCAACAGATTAAAGATTCCCTTATACAGACTAAGGCTAAATCTCGTGTAATTCCATCATTTCCAAGAAGAAGAATGGGTAAAGCAGATACTACTACAGTTATGCTTAAGCAAGCACCTGTACCTTCTTCTACTTCAAAACCTTCATCTTACCGAAGGGCTCCACCTCCTGAGCGTCAACAAAAGAGGTCGTTTCGATAAGATGATCAAAGAGATCAAAGACGGAAACAATTTGATGAGTACAAGAGTAAAGTTTATTATTTCTGAAATTAACAAGTTCTTGGATACTTTATTTCGGCTCTGGAAAATAATTTGGTTCAACTGTCGAGGCCCAAGAGGCCAAACAAGGAAGGAGATGAAGACCATCCCAATTATTTCCCCTTTAATCTAATGTTGGGGCATTCCATCCAGGAGGGTTTTGACTTCAAAGACCTCCTGAAAAAGATGGTCGACTCAGGACAAGTCAAACTAAAAGGTTCTTCATCCCAGGTAGCATGTGTTACTGCTACAGATCTGGAGGAAGGAGGCATGTTTCAAGAAGTAAAAAAGAAAAAATGCGTAGAAATATGATGATTTGATGGTTAGAAAAATGATCATTCGAACTCATGAAATTTTGCGAACGCAATTGAAGAAACCAATTGTGTCTTATGCTGTAAATGTCGTAGTGAAACCTCCATCAAAAGAAAAATCCTCAAAAGGGCAGCATAATTCAGGGAAGGAAGAAGAATCAGGAGTAGATGATTATGTGTCAAAGCCTAAGCTGTCATTGAATCTGGAAGATTTCATGCCATCTACTTCAAAGTTGCGAGCACCATCCCGCCAAATGGAACAGCCTAAATTGGCTAGCCAGGCATAGTCTTCATCAGATAAAGAACTGATCTTCGGTTCTGTTAATATGATTCTTTTTAACAGATCCTTATGCCAGTCGCAGTTTCAATTTCGATGAGCCTGAATACCATATATCAAACAGAGGAATTAGAGGGAGTTCCAGGGGTCTGGAATACAGAGGAAGATGTTTATATCCTAGAATCCACTATTCCAATTCTACTCCTGCTATAACTTTGTATGCAGTAGAAACTCGTGGCAGAGCCCTTCAGCGAGCTCAAAAGAACAAGCAAGTTCTTCAACCAATAGAAAATTCAGTCCTGGCATAGTTATTCTGGAGGATTGGTTGGGGATTATACCTTCAACCTCTCAACAATTAAATGGATGTAATCAGTCTAATATTCCAAATCCAAGAATATTGCCAACTCTTATCTTGATACAAGATGCATCAACTTCCAAAGCATCAACTTCCAATGCACCTTCAAAGCCACATGTCCCTGTTGGGAAACAGAGAACTCTAGATCAAAATTATGATGTATTGAAACACCTGGCCCAAGTACCGGCTAAGTTATAAATCTTGGATGCTTTGAATCTATCGAAAGATCTTCAGTAGGCACTCATCAAGGCTTTCTCAAGTCCTCAGGAGTTTAAAACTGAAATTGTTGCAGCTGAAGTCTACCACGTAGAAAATAATCCTACAGAATGCCATGCAGTGATATCTTTCACAGATGAAGATGAAGATGATGTCGTTCATGGGAATAATAGACCTTGGTACTTATCTGGAAAATTCAATGGTGTGGACATCCGAAGGGATTTCATTGATAATGGTTCAGGACTCAACCTCATCCCCATTCGTACACTTCGTCGATTGGGCCTCAAAGAATCTAATTTAACTCCTTCTACTATAATGTTACAGGGATATGATAAAAATGAACAAGAACCACTGGGAGAGATTACACTCAGAACTCAGTTTGGAGATCTTGTATCCAATTCAGATTTCATGGGTTTTGATCAAGAATCAGCCTTTAACATCTTGCTTGGAAGACCCTAGCTACATCAACATATGGCTATCCCTTCATCATACCATCAATGTCTCAAATATTGTTTCAATGGTCAAGTTGGGACATTGTATGGTGATAAGGCCCCATTCAAGACATGAAAATCTAAATACACTGAGGCAGAATTCTATCACATGAAGGGAAAAGAGAAATCCACAACCAGGGAGATTACCAACGTTAATGCTCCATATGGTTTGGAGAAGATTCCAGTAAATCCATTTTCACATGTGAGTATAGATTATGTGTTCCCTATCAGTCAAATTGACAAGATAGACCCAAATCAAAATACTCATTTGGAGACTTCCATAATGTCAATTACGAAAATCAAGCCAGATAGCATGGGAGAAATTGGGGAGCCACCAAGTAGTGATGAAAGCTCAAATGGAGATGTCTTTATTTCATATGTTGAAATCCAGAAAGATTATAATTCACCAACCAGGCCAGAAGAAGTTATAACAATACCAAAGGTGACCAATGATGTTGATTCTCAATCCATCATTTTCTCTTTATTACCCAAGGAAGACCCTTCGTCATCAATTGGGTCAGAAATGGATGTTTCTATTTCAAGATGTTCAAATTTTAACACCTCTTCTGATCATAGAAATTTTGCTTTATCATATACTATGCAAGTAGAAACAGAAGAAGTAACACATGTTGAAGAAGAAGAGGAAGATCTCAGAGATTCTCCTCCAGCATTTGAAGAGGGTATCTCAACCACTGTGGGCGAACTCAGAGAAATCAATATGGGTACAAAAGAGGATCCACGCCCCACTTTAATCAGTGCGGCCATGACTCTTGAAGAATAAGAGATGTATATTTACTTTTTAAAGAAAAATCGAGACATATTTTATTGGAACTATACAGACATGCCCGGGCTTGTTCCTGATGTTGCTACTCATCATTTGGGTTTACCAGAAGAACATAGAGGATTTAAGCAAGCCACAAGAAGAACTGTAACACCCCAAGCTTCCATGGTACACTTCTCTTTGAATAATACAGTAGCGTGTGTTGTACGCAACTTTGAGTTCGAACACACACCACAACTAATCAAAGTAACCGTTACAAATAGTATTACCCACTTTTTAAAATTACAGAAATCTAATATTTCAATATGGAATTCATTTTTGTATTCGTAATATCGAAATTATTTTAAGTTGAATATTTTGTAATTTTCTGAGAACTTCCATTTTTTTATGAATAGTGAAAAATACTTAAAACAACTTTTTTGATCAAAATAATTTATAGTGATAAATTATACTATTGAGTGGTTTTAAAGTTTAATTAGAATATATTTTTACCATTTTATCCAATGGTGTTCATTATAATTAATTTCACTTTGAAATTGGATAAAAACAATTGTCAATCTTTTGATATATATTATTTCTTAAAAACATGCTATTGGTTGTGACAGCAGGAATTAATTATAAAATTAATTAATGCAACTTATATGTTTGGAATTTTTTAAAATAGACATCATTTTTGGATTCAAAATTTCAATTATAGCTTAGGATGAAATTTTGGCATTGTTCTGAAAAACTTCAATTTTTGATGAATAGTGAAACCACTAAGTGGTAGTTAAAAAACTGATTTTTCATTTAAATGAAACATTACCACTTCTGTGATTTTATTTTCAAAAATCCGACATACATGGTTGTCATTAGGTTATAAAATGTGGTTCAATGGGATTAAAATAATTTTTTTGTGAATGGTAACTTTTAAGTTTAATTAATCACGATTAAAGGTAATTAGAGAAATTTAAGGTCAATATAATGTTATAATAATATGAAATGAACTTGACACTTGTCCTAAACCTATTGGATGTGTCATGGACGACCAATAAAATCCATGGGACAACTTGGGGACCCCATGGAGCCACTTTGGTAGGAAAATGACATAAATAACTTTTTATTTAATGTTAAAATAAAAATGTCACAAACAAGGGTTGTTTTACTAAAACAATTTTTAAATGGGGTTATACAAGTCATATTTTTTACTATAAATATTAATTAGAAAGATAAAAATCTTTCCTACATCATGATAATTTTTTATAATTTTTAGATATTAAATAAATTAAATTATTTTTGACACCATGATGATGCAGCGATTACCTCACTAATTAACGATTTAAATAAAATGAAAAGATAATGTAAACTCTAAGACTTAAACTTGTAAAAAACCTATTTTATGAGTATATTTAGAACCCTTATCACCTTATCCTCGAAATATATAAGTGTGGGACCTTTATAATCCGAAAAAGTGTTTCATAATAATGTAACATTTCAATATTTCCAAGAGTGCCCCTTCTCTCCTCTTATAAAGGCCCCCACCACTACCACCTTAATCACACCTTCAAATCATTTTGGCTCGGCCAACCTCTGCCCAAATACTCTAAAAACTTCCCTCTCTTACTACTAGAAGCCTCACTTTGGACAGAACTCTTCCCAAGGAAGCCTTTGGCTCAAATCAAAAAGAGTTACCCAATTTTAAGGTAATGTCTTCACTTATGTTATTTTGTATTATTTTGCTTCTCCAAACCCCTAAACTCTTTTTATTAATTTATTTTGTAACAACACCAGTATCCTCAATATTCTAGGATGTTTTTATAAGAATTATTCGAGCTACACTTACACACACCTACATCTAATGGTTAAAGAACATACTGTTTCTGTGGATGGCGAATTTCTACCTCACGAAACGATGATTGTTCAACACTCATATAACACCTCTAATGGTGGCCATTTTGATGAAACTATTTTCATATATGATATATATATTATGTTTATGTTTTCATTATTCTTCTTTATTTCTCATTTGTGGCATCCTTTTTGATTTCCATTATGGGTAAACGCGATAATTTCATTTTAGGAAGTGCGGACTACCGCCCCCTCAAAGTGATTTGAATCGTTAATTCCATATGTGGGATGTATAAAGGATGGAGTAAATGGTATTATACATTATATTATACTGGAATTATATTATACCTTTATATAATTATAACTTCATTCCATTAAATATGAAATAGGAATGAAAGTAGCGTTCATGCGTACGTACGGCTTACCATCTCCATGAACGGTGCATTTCATTTCTTACCTCTAAACGTTATGGAATATTGTAAATGCATGTATATAATGGATATATATGAGATATATGATATAAATATCATGAATATAATTCTGGATATAATGGATATATAACCACATGAACAACTTGTAATTATAAGAAGTTTATTTTTGACTCAAGTACCAAAGATCGACAAAACAACCGTTATTAACTTAAATAATTACATAATGTTCATAACATGGTAATAAGTGATATAAAAGGAATAATGAACTTGAAAAAGGTTCTTAAGAAGGTAGAGATTAACTCTAGTTTATTATTCAGGATATCAAAGAATGGTCGAGTGAATTCGGACATGAGGTAAGGTAATTTCTTAACCCAATTTCCATTCTTTGGGTTAATCTCCTACTTTCAAATTATGTCATGATATTATTATGTCCTATCTTGTATTTATACTTTATTTATGTGTAAATATAGTGAATACACATAATAGATCTACTTTATTTTAAAAAATGATCTTTGTAAGGACTTCGTCTCAATCTCCTTTCATTGAGGCATATTTGGTTTTATACACAACTTTCATTTATATGGTGTATAAACCCCTTTGACTTTTACTTTTATTCAAAAGGAATTTTTTTTACAAAGCATTTTACTAAACGACAAAAGAAATGTTTTTGTCTTACGTATGCGGTGAAAACGACTTCTCTACCGCCGTGACCATTATTTGTGTTTCAGATTCCTCTACAAGCCATAACTATTTTTTAAATGAAAAATAAATACAAAATTTTAATTTTATTTTATTTTGGTATTGAAAATGGTTTTGAAAGTGTTTTTATTATATCAATGTGTTGTATTGATATCTTGTGATTGAAATGTGGAAATGTTATGTTTCCTTTATGCATGTTTTATGTGATACAATTATGTTATATGATATGTTTAAACCTATTCATATGAGGAATGCATTGGACTTAATAAGTGACGGGTGGAGCCCGCTATAGCTCCTCGATGCATCGACAGGTCTAATGAGACAAACTAGTGTCTTGGAACGAGGCCTTGACAAAATCTTATTTTTGGTCTTGGCACGAGGCCGCTACGTGGTTATGATAGTCTGGCATTATGCATTCCATAATTATGAAAGTGGTTATTTATATTGAATGTGATTATTCGACTAGTAGAATATCCATGTGATTAAGTAAATGGCATTATTTAATTTTATTTTTTCCATATTATGCTGATGTTAAAGTTTAAAAAGGCTTTTGTTTTAGTTATACATTGCCTTAAATATTAATGTTTATTTAGGAAATATTCTGAAATATTGTTATCCTTACTGAGTATCTGAGATCACCCCTTTCAATGTTTTAATATTTTCCAGGATGTAAAAAGTATTTTATGAATGACCTGCAGGGATAGTCCGAAGAGGATAGAATTGTGGAATATGGAGACTTAGTTATTTTAGTTTTTCACTTTATGATGTAATGTAACATTTGTGAATGTATGTAGTGTTTCCAAGGCTACTAAACTAATCGGTATTTTGAGACTTGATCTTTTGTGATCATGCTAATGTTACGCAATAATGCACTGACTCTGGGTAACTGGGGTCGGGGCATTACAGTTGCTATCAGAGGCAGTTTAGTACTAACATTGGAAGCTAGATTTAGATAAACTCTGATTAGAGAACATACCCCAAAGACAGACTTTGAGGATTAGTATAGAAGAACTTCCTAGAATTTTGGTATTATAGAGATGTTATGAGTTTTCCGAGCAATACATCCCTGACTGGATACGAGTAGGTAGAGGCGGATCTAGCACAGATGTACCTAGGGGTAAAACCCCAAAACACCGCTTTGAGCTAGACTCGAACGGGAACTGGTGCATGACAACGGGCCTTACTGCACTCTTGGTTACGACACTCCCGGGGGATATGCTTAGGATAATTCTCATTTTCTTTACAAACCACTACGAAAGGTTATGAGTATATACTTACTCAAAGAAAAAATTTCTTTTTATGATTTTGGATTATATCCATAAATAGTTCAATTTATGTTAAGTATTTTACAAGTGTGGAATTATGTATTTTGATTCATAAACTAATCTAGTTTATGCCATTGTTTAGAAATGGCTCCTAGTGGAAGGAATGGAAATCGTATCAATGCACGCACTCCGTGTAGGGATTTCTCTCCTGCTCAAGATAATTATTGTGCATATGGATATACAATTGGTGCTGATCAACTTATTACCATACTGGGAAAACTCACTCAGGTTATGAATAATAACCTTACTTGTTTGGATCACCCTGATCTGCAATGTGGAGGATCAATGTTAGACCGCTTCATGAGGCAACAACCACCAACATTTAATGGGGGTACAAATCCATTAGTAGGTGAGAAATGGATAAACTCCTTAGAAAAAATATTCCATGCCTTGGGGAGTAGCGAAAGGGAGAAGGTTGTCATGGCAGTCTACCGCCTCACTGGAGATGCCGATCAGTGGTGGTCGCTGATTGAAAACACAAAGGAAGATGATGACGTATCGAATATGGAATGGAGGGAGTTCAAAGAGCTTTTCTTAGAAAAATACATTCCTCGTGACCATCGAGCATATATGGAAAGGCAATTTCTGAGTCTGAGACAAAAGGTGGATGAGAATGTCGCAAAGTATGAGGCCAACTTTACAAGGTTAGCGAGGTATGTTTTAGATTATATACGTAACCCATGAGGTAAGATCGATCGTTTCTTTGATGGGTTAAAACTGTTTCTCAGTCGAGCACTAGTATCACAATCTTTCTCAACATACGAAGATATAGTCGCGTGTTCTATCAAGACAGAAAAGGAATTCTCTAAATCTTATGATAATAAAGTAAAGCAAGAGAAGAAGAGAATGGTGAAATAAGAGACAGATAAAGGGAAAAAGGGAAAGAATGATTTTCCATTATGCAATAATTGTGAGAATAATCACCCTGGTACCTGCCTTAAAGGAATGGGAGTTTGTTATAAATTTGGAGAAAAAGGTCACCAGACTCGTGATTGCAAGGGAATGAAAGAGGCTATCAATGTTGAATGCTACAATTGTAGGGAAATGGGGCATTATGAAAATGATTGTCCTAAGCGCCAAGGAAACTTACCTCAGAAATGGCCAAGGGATCAAGTCCAAGCTTATGTTGTTGCTACAGATGAAGATGAATAATTAATATATTTGTGTTTTTGGAATCAAGGATTATATTCTGGTTATAAGAATAATGTGGTATATAAGGATTGTACTACAGTACTTGTTGTTTTAGTAAGGTTTTAATATGATGAAAGTAATCATATTTTTAGTATGTGACAAAAAGAGAAACTTTAATTTGTTTGGGGAATCTGATGTTACAATTGATTTTGGAATTTTGAGACCTTTTAGAGAAAGTCTGGACAGAGGTATTTTGGATAACTATTAAGGTTGGAATGGATTAAGTTGAACCATGGATAGTATTGTTTAAGGTTAAAACATTTCTGAATATTATTTTTTGAGTATTATAATACTATAGTTTTAGGAAAAGGACAACCTGTAGGGTGGGGCATAACCCATCGCGTCAGACAAAGATGCAGGAATCGAACCCACAACCATAGTGCGACAGACCTTTATTACCTACCACTAGCCTACAGGAAGTCCTTGGTTATTACAAAATAGTTTTCCTAATTTAAATGGTCTGTGTTAATATTTTGAACTTTGTACGAATAGGATAAATATAATATTTTTTAATTCTATTACCTTTTGGAGTGAAAGATGGGTTCGTGGTAAAACTTTATTAAAGAAGAAAATCCTACATGACAAGTAAGTATATTTCCTTACATTCTTAGTAAATCTCTTAAATAAATTCCTCGACTTTATGAAAGGTTACTTAAAACAAAAAATGTTGTCGGTTAACTTTTCCTACTGAGGATTCAACGACCATTTAACCAATAACAAGTTTGTGATTTTCTTATGGTTAACTTTCTCCCAATCTTGTTTTCTACAACTCTCCATCAGACCTTGATGGTTTGTTTCTCCTCCATATACATATTTTCATAGAATCATAGTATTGTCTATCTCAGGTGACCTTTGTACTTCTCTTTCTTTCTTTTAATGTTATATTCTTATTAACCCTATTTCTGATGTGGGTTTTCCACAAAGGTATTTTCTATTTTCAACCTTTTATTTTCTAAGAACATTTTCAAATTGCGAGGATGCAATTTATTGAAGGAGGGTAGAATGTAACACCTCAAGCTTCCACGGTACACATCTCTTTGAATAATATAGTAGCGTGTGTTGTACGCAACTTCAAGTTCTAACACGCACCACAACTAATCAAATTAGTCGTTACGAATAGTATTACCCACTTTTTAAAATTATGGAAATATTATATTTCAATATGGACTTCATTTTTGTATTCGTAATATCGAAATTATCCTAAGTTTAATTTTTTGTAATTTTCTGAGAACTTCCATTTTTTTATGAATAGTGAAAAATACTTAAAACAACTTTTTTGATCAAAATAATTTGTAGTGATAAATTATAATATTGAGTGGTTTTAAAGTATAATTAGAATATATTTTTACCATTTTATCCAAAGTTTTTCATTAGAATTAATTTCACTTTGAAATTAGACATAAACAATTGTCAATCTTTTGATATATATTGTTTCTTAAAAACACGCTATTTGTTGTGACAGCGGGAATTAATTATAAAATTAATTAATGAAACGTATATGTTTGGAATTTTGTAAAATAGACATCATTTTTGGATTCGGAATATCAATTATAGCTTAGGGTGAAATTTAGGCATTGTTCTGAAAAACTTCAATTTTTGATGAATAGTGAAACCACTAAGTGGTAGTTAAAAAACTGATTTTTTGTTTAAATGAAAAATTACCACTTCTGTGATTTTATTTTCAAAAATCCGACATAAAGGGTTGTAATTAGGATGTAAAATTTGGTTCAATGGGATTAAAATAATTTTTTTTGTGAATAGTAACTTTTAAGTTTAATTAATCACGATTAAAGGTAATTTTTGAAATTTAAGGTAAATATAATGTTATAATAATAGGAAATGACCTTGACACTTGTCCTAACCCTATTGGATGTGTCATGTCCGACCATGAAAATCCATGGGTCAACTTGGGGACCCCATGGAGCCACTTTGGTAGGAAAATGACATAAATAACTTTTTATTTAATGTTAAAATAAAAATGTCACAAACAAGAGTTGTTTTACTAAACAAAATTTTAAATGGGGTTATACAAGTCATATTTTTGACTATAAATATTCATTAGAAAGATAAAATGATTTCCTAAATTATGATAATTTTTTTATAATTTTTAGACATTAAATAAATTAAATTATTTATGACACCATGATGGTGCAGCGATTACCTCACTAATTAACGATTTAAATAAAATGAAAAGATAATGTAAACTCTAAGACTTAAACTTGTCAAAAAGCTATTTTATGAGTATATTTCGAACCCTTATCACCTTATCCTAGAAATATATAAGTGTGGGTCCTTTAGAATCCGAAAAATCATTTCATAATAATGTAACATTTCAATCTTTCCCAGAGTGCCCCTTCTCTCCTCTTATAAAAGGCCCCCACCACTACCACCTTACTCACACCATAAAAGCCTTTTTTCTCAGCCAACCTCTGCCCAAATACTATAAAAACTTCCCTCTCTTACTCCTAGAAGCCTCACTTTGGACAGAACTCTTCCCAAGGAAGCCTTTGGCTCAAATCAAAAAGAGTTACCCGATTTTGAGGTAATGTCTTCACTTTTGTTATTTTGTATTATTTTGCTTCTCCAAACCCCTAAACTCTTTTTATTCATCTATTTTGTAACAACACCAGTATCCTCAATATACTAAGATGTTTTTATAAGAATTATTAGAGTTAAAATTACACACACCTACATCTAATAGTTAAAGAACATACTGTTTCTGTGGATGGCGAATTTCTGCGTCACGAAACGATGATTGTTCAACACTCATATAACACCTCTAATGGTGGCCATTTTGATGAAAATATTTTCATATATGATATATATATTATGTTTATGTTTTCACTATGCTTATTTATTTCCCATTTGTGGCATACGTTATGATTTCCATTATGGGTAAACGCAATAATTTCATTTTAGGAAGTGCGGACTACCGCCCCTTCAAAGTGATTTGAATCGTTAATGCCATATGTGGGATGTATAAAGGATGGAGTAAATGGTATTATACATTATATTATACTATAATTATGTTATACCTTTATATAATTATAACTTCATTCCATTAAATATGAAATAGAAATGAAAGTAGCGTTCATGCGTACGTACGGCTTACCGTCTCCACGATCGGTGCATTTCATTTCTTACCTCTAAATGTTATGGAATATTATAAATGCATGTATATACTGGATATATATGAGATATATGATATCAATATCGTGAATATAATTCTGGATATAATGGATATATCACCACATGAACAACTTGTAATTATTAGATGTTTATTTTTGACTCAAGTACCAAAGATCGACAAAACGACCGTTATTAACTTAAATAATTACATAATGTTCATAACATGGTAATAAGTGATATAAAAGGAATAATGAACTTGAAAAAGGTTCTTAAGAAGGTAGAGATTAACTCTAGTTTATTATTCAGGTGATCAAAGAACGGTCGAGTGAATTCGGACACGGGGTAAGGGAATTTCTTAACACAATTTCCATTCTTTGGGTTATTCTCCTACTTTCAAATTATGTCATGATATTATTATGTCCTATCTTTTATTTATACTTTATTTATGTGTAAATATAGTGAATACACATAATATATCTAATTTATTTTAAAAAAATTATCTTTGTAAGGACTTCATCTCAATCTCCTTTCATTGAGGCATATTTGGTTTTATACACAACTTTCATTTATACGGTGTATAAACCCCTTTGACTTTTACTTTTATTCAAAAGGAATTTTTTTTACAAAGCGTTTTACTAAACGAAAAAAGGAATGTTTTTGTCTTACGTATGCGGCGACAACGACTTCTCCGTCGCCGTGACCATTATTTGTGTTTCGGCTTCCTCTACAAGCCATAACTATTTTTTAAATGAAAAATAAATACAAAGTTTTAATTTTCGTTTATTTTGGTATTGAAAATGATTTTGAAAGTGTTTTTATTATATCAATGTGTTGTATTGATATCTTGTGATTGAAATGTGTAAATGTTATGTTTCTTTTATGCATGTTTTATGTGATACGATTATGTTATATGATATGTTTAAACCTATTCATATGAGGAATGCATTGGACTTAATAAGTGACGAGTGTAGCCCACTATAGCTCCTCGATGCATCGACAGGTCTCATGAGACAAACTAGTGTCTTGGCACGAGGCCTTGACAAAATCTTATTTGTGGTCTTGGCACGAGGCCTTGGCTACGTGGTTATGATAGTCTGGCATTATGCATTCCATTATTATGAAAGTGGTTATTGATATTTCATGTGATTATTTGACTAGTAGAATATCCATGTGAGTAAGTAAATGGAATTATTTAATTTTATTTTTTCCATATTATGCTGAAGTTAATGTTTAAAAAGGCTTTTGTTTTAGTCATACATTGCCTTAAATGTTAATGTTTATTTACGAAAGCTTCCGAAATATTGTTATCCTTACTGAGCATCTGAGATCAACCCTTTCAATGTTTTAATATTTTCCAGGATGTGAAGAAGTATTTTATGAATGACCTACAGGGATAGTCCGAAGAGGATAGAAGTGTGGACTATGGAGACTTAGTTATTGTAGTTTTTCACTTTATGATGTAATGTAGCATTTATGAATGTATCTAGTGTTTCCAAGGCTACTAAACTAATCGGTCTTTCGAGACTTGATCTTTTGTGATCATGCCAATGTTACGCAATAATGCATCGGCTCTGGGTAACTGGGGTCAGGGCGTTACAAGAACACACCCAACTCATCCTTCCAAAACTGAAGTTGAAGTGAATAAGATTATCAAAGCTAACTTCGTCAGAGAAGTTCAATTTCCCAAGTGGTTGGCTAATATCGTCCCTATGAAGAAGAAGAAAGGAAAAATTATATTTTTCATCGATTTCAGAGATCTTAATCGACATTGTCCTAAGGATGATTTTCCGGTTCCGAATACAGAACTTTTTAATCGATGCAACAAATGGCTATGAAGTACTTTCCTTCATGGATGGATATTCTGGATATAATCAAATCCGAATTTCTCCAAAAGATGAGGAATCCACAACCTTCAGAGCCCCTCAGGGTGTGTCTTTCTATCAGGTAATTCCCTTTAGCTTAAAGAATGCAGGTGCAACATATCAGCGCACCATGCATTGTATCTTCAAAACCTTTTTAGAAAAGTTTGTTGAATGTTATGTGGACGATTTGGTGGTCAAATACAAATAACGTTATAATCACTTGGTTGATTTGGATGTCATATTCCACAAGGTTCAACAACATAATTTGAAGATGAACCCCTTAAAATGTGATTTTGGGGTAACCTCTGGAAAATTTATCGGCTTTTTTGTCCGCCATCATGGTATTGAAGTCGATCCTGAGAAGACCAAGTCAATCCTTGGTATGTAACCTCCTCGAAATTTTAAAGAATTTAGAGTAATTCAAGGAACCTTAGCCTATATTCAGCGTTTCATTGCCAATTTGGAAGTAAAAAGTTTACCCTTCACGAAATTGATGAAGAAGGGAGTCACTTATTAGTGGACTGAAAAATGTCAAGAAGCATTCGATATTCTCAAGAAATAACTCTTGAGTCCACCGGTACTTATGCCACCTGTTGAAGGAAGGCCACTTATCTTCTACGTGATAGCCTTAGAGCGATCATTGGGTTCATTTATTTCTCAGAAGAATGATGCTGGGAATGAAAATAGTCTTTACTATCTCAGTCGAACTATGCTTAAAGCAGATACTCGGTATTCAAATATTAAGAAGTGCTGCCTGGCATTAATCTTTGCAGTTTATAAGTTGAGACACTACCTGCAACATCATGAGGTCCAATTGGTATCATGCAATAACCTGGTCAAATTCATCCTTAGTCGTCCAACGCTTTCATGACTTCTGTCAAGTTGGGCAGTTATTTTTCAACAATTCGACATTCAGTATGTGTCTCAAATGGAAATAAAGGGCCAAGCTCTGGCTGATTTCCTTGCTGAACATCCTTCTGTGGAAGACACATCATCAGATATTGAACTCCCTGATGAGGAAGTTGTCACGACCCGACCTCGGGGCCCGTGCCGTGACTACCCCAAGCCCGCCTTCCATAGGCCAGGGGCTGGCGACTAGCACCAAGGCGTAAAATCCCGGTAAACAGGGAAGACATTGCCTTTATAAGTAACAACCACCACAGAGTCAGCAAGCGGAAAGTAACTACAAAGTGCAGAAAAGTAAAGGGGGCCGGAATACAAGCCCAACTGAAAATACAACTGAAAAGGAAAAGAACAACAACTGAAGAAAAGACCGCGGCCTCGTGTCGTCCACTGGCAATCCCACCTGAAGGGTGGGTACAGATAGCCTCCAGGCTCCTCGGGTCCCACGTCCGCTCCGAGCACGTCCTGCCCAGTGGTCCGCCTCCAGGTACCGTCCTGCTCCACGCCCCAACCGAGATCAGCGCTGTCCGTCGTCTGCATCCAACACAACAAGGTGCGGGCATAGCCCGTGCAGGGGTGAGTATAAGCTACTCAGTAAGGACCACGAGACCCCCGAAGGTCTCCCGAAATCCACAAAGGATATAGCACAAAAGGAAGGTGCAATCACGAAGTAACATCTGACTCGACTTAGGTATATGCCCATACATATACCTAAGTCCCCAATTCTAGCTCTGCTCACGAGCTCAAGAACAACTCAATCCACACAGGAAAGCAAGACTCAAATCCACAAAGGAGAGTAAACAGTAAATCCACATAGGATAGTTCAACACATTCCACAAAAGAGAGTAACATAAGATTCAGCTCAACCAGGTATACTTTTTCAGATGACGTCAAAGATGATCACTGATCCATCTAAGTCGTCGGACCCACGAAGGATCGATAGGTACTAACCCCCGCAAAATACCCACACAGGATCGGGCTCACATAGAACCTGTAGGCAGTGGCTCACACAGAACCGGTAGTAAGGACCCACACAGGATCGGGCCCACACAGGACCTGTAGCACTGATCCACGTAGGATCACTGAGTGTAGTAGTCGACGCAGTCCACTGAGGATCTCCGCACAGTCGTCGCCGCAGTCCACGAAGGATCACTGCTCTGTCGTCGTCGCAGTCCACGGATGATCTCTGCTCTGTCGTCGAAGTCACAGCCAGCACTAGGGTTCCCGCACACAGCGAGCTCGTTTAGGAGGGTCCGCTCCACGAGCCGAGAGGCTGATACATCAACTGACACGTAGTCCGAAGTTGATGTATCCAAAAGTTCCGTATCGACAACAGGATCTCAACGCAACAGACGGCACGTCAATCGGACGCCCGGTCTGAGAGTTATTAGCATTTTCGTCCGAGGGGCCCAGTTGGTTTTTAGGGAAAAAACAACCTGACCATACTCCGCCTGTGTCCGATCCTCGGGCGGAGTATGCCAAAAGTTCCGTCTCACTTAGAGGAAACTACCACAACTGACGGTACGTCGATCGGACGTCCGTAGCTCAAGTTATGAGCGTTTCCGCTCCGAGGGCCCGGTTGGTTTCGTGTACGAACCAACCCGGCCGAACCCAAAGTCTTCCTAAACATTGAGTGTAATATACCGAAACGACCGTATCGATCCAAGGATCGCGTAGCCGCTGACGGTTCGTCAATCGGAGGTCCCAGGCCCAAGATACTGGCAAAAGACCGAAGAGGGCCTGAAAACGGGGGTTCTGGGCCCGGGGCGACCCGGCCCGAACCACCCCTGGGTCGGCCGCACTGAGTCGACCCGAACTGGGTCGACCCGACCCGGCTAGGCCGGGTCCGGTCCGGCCTGGGCGCGGCCCGGCCGACCGGACCGGCCGGCTCGGCTTCGGCCGAGCGGCCGAAGAAAACCGCCGCGGGTTTGACCCGCGGCTTGGAGGAATGCGGCCCGCGCGGGCTGCGTGCTGGGTGGCCGGACCGCGGACGCGGTCCGGCGGTTCGCCGCCGCCGCGGCCGAGCCGCGGCGGATTCCTCCGACGGCGCGCCGGGCGCCGCCGCCTCCGGTCGCCGGCGTCGCCGCGCCGGCGACCCGCGCCGCCGCCGCCTTCTGCAGGCCGCCGGAGTTGCTCCGGTGGCCCGTTTTGCCTCCCGTCTGCGCCATAGCTCCTCCCGGGGGCCGATCTTCACTGCGGGATCAACGGATCGCCCCTGCCGCACGGTTCGTCGTCGTCCGCCAAATCCGCACAACAAAAAGATCGGCGGAGGGTTGCCGTGTCTCGTTCGTTAGATCCGCACCCTCCGCGTTAGTCATAAAAAATCATCGGGAGGGATTAAGGCAGCCACAATTTTATCCAAAAATAAAATTGTTCAAGTTTGGTTCTTTAATTAAAAAGAATTAGATCACGGGAACGAATCACCAAGAAAAATAAAATCCCTACCTCGATGTCGCCGTCGGACGTGAGGTCGTCGCGGTATCGCTCGTCGCGGAAGGAGGGGATCGTCGCGTCGTCGCGGAAGAGACGTTCGTCGCACCGCGGGAAAAACGTCACGCCGACGATCTCTGGATCTAGAACAAACGGATTTAATTAATTAAATCCGTTGTCATTGAAATTAAAAAGGGAGAATTAAACGATCCGTTTCTCACCTTAGTTGCCGAACGAGGATCAGCCGCGGAAGAAGAGGCGTCGCCGAAGAACGTCACGGGTAGAGCTCGTCGACGTTGCAGATCACGGTGTGCGTCGTCGAATTCCGGTCGCCGGCGTTCTTCGCGTTCTTCGCGTTCTTCGCGTTCTTCGCGTGGAGAGTGGAGGCTCAGAGAATTCGCACAATGATAGCAATCCTCCAAAATAGACAAGTTTGTCTATTTTATTAATTTGCCAACGAACGCAAACGCGTAAGTAACGACCCATTAAATTCGTTGAATTAATTCAACGAATGAAACAGCCCATTTAATTCACGAAATAAACCGCCCAATTAAATGGTCTGTTAAGAATTAAGGAAAACGCGTCGGTTGACTTTTCAGTTACTTGACGGGTTTTCGCGGGTGCGTTACTTAGCGAAAGAAACGGCGGAGCTCGTGCGGGCCCCACCGCACAAATATCCTACCAAGGGGTAGGGTATTTCCGGATAGAACCATATCCGCTTTAACTCAGTTCAAGTGGCTTCCAAGTGACTTCCAAGCGGCTTAAGTGAAATAAAATAAAGTTGTCGCACAACCTTTATTTTATTTCCGACTTAAAGCCCAAAATTTTAAAAACCACGGTTGAGCAAACGCAACTCCGGAAGAGGTGTTTCTAAGCAAATACCGGTGCTGCGATTTCATCGGTGCCCTCAGAATTCGATTCCGGGCATCGGTTCAAAAGATAGAAAAACCCGCTCGTCCGTTCACTGAACGTACCCGAGCCAAACTTCGGAAATTGATTCTGGGCACACCGGGCCTCGGAATCAGGTGCCGTCTGAAGCTGTGCTCTTGTAAAATTCCAAAGAAAATTAAGAAAAAAATTTCCTTGAAATTTGCGGGTCTTTACATTACTCCCACCTCAGGGCTTTACGTCCCCGTAAAGATACATCAAAAACTAGGGGAACAAATGGGGGTACTGAGCACGCATCTGAGCCTCCCGCTCCCAAGTGCTCTCCTGGAGGTTCCCGTGCTGCCATCTGACGCGCACAAGAGGAATCGACCGCCCACGTAGGACCCTCTCCTGTCGATCCTCGATCTCCACTGGGACCTCCGCAAAAGTCGCCCCATCGTCCACGTCCATCTCCCCAAAGTCGATGATGTGCATCGGGTCGTGCACATATCTCCTCAGCTGAGACATGTGGAAGACGCCGTGCACCTGGTGCAACTGAGGTGGTAGAGCCAGGCGATAAGCCACCTCTCCTATCCTGCTGAGGACCTGGAAAGGCCCGATGAAGCGTGGAGACAACTTGCCACCTCGGCCAAATCTCCGTAAACCACGTCGAGGTGAGACACGCAAAAGGACGTGGTCGCCATCCTCGAACTCTAGTGGCCTCCGCCTCCTGTCAGCATATGACTTCTGCCGGCTCTGAGCTGTCCTCATCCTCTCCTGGATGATCTGGACCTTCTCTGTCGTGGCTCGGACCATCTCTGGTCCCACGAGTGCTGACTCCCCAGGGTCTGTCCAGCACAACGGTGATCTGCAGGGTCTGCCGTACAACGCCTCGTATGGTGCCATCCCGATGGTGGAGTGGTAGCTGTTGTTGTACGCAAACTCCACCAAGGGTAGGTGGTCCTCCCAGCTGCGACCAAAGTCGAGAACACATGCACGGAGCATGTCCTCGAGTGTCTGTATGGTCCTCTCAGTCTGACCATCCGTCTGAGGGTGGAAGGCTGTGCTCAGATGGAGCCGCGTCCCGAACGCCTCCTGCAACCCCTTCCAAAGCCGGGAAGTGAAACGAGCATCTCGATCGGAGACGATAGACGATGGCACACCGTGAAGCCGTACGATCTCCTGGACGTAAAGACGTCCCAATCTCTCCACTGAGCCCTGCTCTCTGATGGGTAAGAAGTGTGCCGACTTGGTGAGTCGGTCGACAATCACCCAAATGGAGTCGTGACCTCTGGAAGTGCGTGGAAGTCCAGTCACGAAGTCTATAGATATGCCGTCCCACTTCCAATCTGGGACCTCCAAGGGCTGTACCAAGCCTGCTGGTACCTGATGCTCTGCCTTCACCTGCTGGCAGGTGAGGCATCGTGAAACGAACTCTGCCACAGCTTTCTTCATGCCCGGCCACCAGTGCTGTCGTCTGAGATCCTGGTACATCTTCGCCACTCCGGGATGCACCGCCAAGGGAGAAGTGTGAAAATCTCTCAGCACCTCCTCTCGTAAAGCGACTGGTACGAAGTTACATCCTCTGAAAAGGATGTCGTGCTCTGCTCCAAGGGAGAAGCCATCAGGCGCCTGACCTGAGGATATCAGTGCACGCCGGGTCTCACAGTCAGCGTCCCCAAGCTGAGCCTCTCTGACCCGCTGTAGAAGTGGAGGAGAGACTGTGAGAGACTGAATAAAGGCTGCTCCGTCACTATCCACGAAGGATATCTGTAAGGAGGCTAGCTGCTCTGTCGCCTCCTCAAGTAGCTGAATGCCCGTCCTCCTGCTGAGGGAATCGGCTACCACGTTCCCCTTCCTAGGAGTATAGACTATCTCAAAGTCATAGTCCTGGAGGAATTCAAGCCATCTCCGCTGTCTCAGGTTTAGGTCCTTTTGAGAGAAGATATACCTGAGACTCTGGTGGTCAGAAAAGACTGTGAAGCGCTCGCCCATCAGATAGTGCCGCCAAGTCTTCAGAGCGAAGACCACTGCTGCTAACTCCAGGTCATGAGTGGCATAGTTCTGCTCATGCGGCCTCAACTGACGTGATCCGTAGGCGATCACGGCCCGCTCCTGCATCAGGACGCACCCGAGTCCAGTCCCTGATGCATCGTAGTAAACTACGTATCCAACTCCCTCCTCAGGCAACCTCAAGATAGGTGCGCTGGTCAATCTCTGTCTCAGCTCCTGGAAGCTCTGCTGACATCTGTCTGACCACACAAAGGGTTTCCCCTTCTTTGTCAAGGCTGAGAGTGGTGCCACAACTCTGGATAAGTCTGGCACAAATCTCCGATAGTATCCAGCTAGGCCCAAGAAGCTCCACACCTCCGTCATGCTCCTGGGTGGCTCCCAAGCTAGCACTGCCTCGATCTTCGCGGGAACCACTGAAACTCCCGCCTCAGAGATGACGTGCCCCAAGAAATGGACCTCACGTAACCAGAACTGGCATTTTGAGAGCTTGCCATAAAGCTGGTGCTCTCGGAGTGTGTCTAGCACAACTCGCAGGTGGTAGGCATGCTCCTCCTCAGTCGTCGAGTATACCAAAATGTCGTCAATGAAGACCACGACAAATCGGTCGAGGTATGGCTGGAAGATCCTGTTCATGAGGCTCATGAACACTGCTGGAGCATTGGTTACGCCGAACGGCATAACCAAGAACTCATAATGGCCATACCGACACCTGAAGGTCGTCTTCTGCACGTCCTCGTCTCGAACTCTGAGCTGATGATAGCCTGACCGGAGGTCTATCTTCGAGAACCACCGCGCTCCCTTGAGCTGATCGAAGAGGTCATCAATCCGTGGCAGCGGATACTTGTTCCTCACTGTCACCTAGTTCAGGCGACGATAGTCGACACACAGTCGTAAGCTCCCGTCCGCCTTCTTGGCGAACAATATCGGGGAAGCCCAGGGTGAAACACTGGGTCGGATAAACCCCTTGCTCTGCAAGTCCTCCAACTGTACCCGCAGCTCTCGAAGCTTGGCGGGGGCCATCCGGTATGCTGGAGTAGATATCGGGGTTGTCCCGGGGTATAAGTCGATGTAAAATTCTACCTCTCTACGAGGAGGTAGCCATGGAACGTCGTCGGGAAAGACGTCCACGTACTGGTCCACCACTGCAGGAAAAACTGGACTCCGCACGTCCACTGCTCCTAGGATGAGGCTAGCCAACTGATGAGAGATGGGCTGCACTCTCCTCCGTGGAAGTCCATCCTGTGCTGCAAAGGTTCCCTTCTCGCCGGTGAAGGTAAACCTGCTCCCGTCGGTGCGAACACATCGCACCTTGCGCCTAAAAAAGTCGATCTGGGCATGAACCGTGGATAGCCAATCCATGCCCAAGATGACGTCGTAAGGCCTCGACGCCGCTACAAGGAGATCCCAGCCGAAGCTCTCGCCTCCTAGAGTAAGCTCACACTGCCGGCACCAGTGCGTAATCGTCGAGTTTGCTCCCGTAGGAGTCTCTAGCCGTAAGGATCGAGCCAACGGCTCAGTCGGAATCTCCGAGCTCCGAACAAGGGCAGAGGCTATGAAAGAGTAACTCGCTCCTGTGTCTATAAGTACTGCAACAAGGGTGGAATAGACACAGATCGTACCTCGAATCATCTCTGGCATGTCGGGGTCGTAGGCCTCCACTGCCTGGAGCTGGACCTGTCCCTGCCCACCAGCTCCCTGTGGTCGAGGTGGCCCTCCTGGTGGTGGTGGGGGTAGAGCCTGGAAGCGTCGCCCACCACCCGCTGCTCGGCCAGCTCCTCTGCCTCGTCCGCCTCCTCCCTGCGGACCGCCACGGTCGACCCTCTGCCTCTGCCTGGGTGGCCCCTCCACTGTCTGCTGCTCCTCTGATCGGCGAGTCGGGCAGTCACGAGCCATGTGACCCTGCCCGCCGCAGGAGTAGTACAGCCTGCCTCTCGGAAGGCTGGCACTCCGCTGTGTGCCCCGCACTGCTGAGCCGGTGTCCTGAGGCCGTCTGCGTGGGGGTCTGGTCTGCCTGGACCCGAGAGTCATCCGTCGGCTACCTCCTGCCGAAGACTCAGCTACCTGCCGCCCTGCGCTAGGTCTCGCCGCTGAAGAAGGCTCTTCCAGGAAGCTCTCGATCAGGAGGGCTCGCTCCAGCACTCCCTCCTGGGTCGGAATGCTGAGGGAGATCAGCGACGCCCAAATCTCCTGCCGTAAGCCCTGCTCGAAGGTCCGGGCCCGGAAGAAGGGGTCCCGTACCAAGTCGGTCGAGTGGCGAGATAGGTCAGTGAACCTCGCCGCGTACTGAGCGACCGTCATGCTGCCCTGGCGCAGCTGGAGAAGCTCCTGGATGCGCACCGCTCGGAGGGTGGCCGGGACGAACTCAGAGCGGAAGAGGCTCTCGAAGTCCGTCCAGAGCAAGGATGCCTCATCGTGAACCTGGAGCATCAAGCTCCACCATCGTCCTGCCGCCGCCTGTAGGAGGCTCGCCGCGAGAATCACCATGAGATCCGCTGGTGTCCTCACTAGCCTAAAGATCCGTACCACCGCCTCTAGCCAGTCCTCGGCGGCCTGGGGGTCCGCCTCACCGCGAAACCTGGGCGGTCGCTGGCTCTGAAACTCATGTAGTGCCCTGAGGCGACGTGCATCGTCAGCGTCTGGTACTGGTAGCAATGGTGGCTCGGCGGGTAAAGCTACCGCCAGTGCCACTGCTGGCAAAGGGCCCTGCACCGAGGCCTCGTCGCTCGGTGGGCTGCCATCGCGCCCTACACTCGGAACCCTAGCTGGCTGTCGTCGCGGGGCCATCCTGAAAAGGAGAACAAGAGCACCACAGTCAGAACAGTATACCTGGTGAGCTGGCACAAGTAATCACAAGGAAAACTTGAGACTTTCATGAAGCAGATCAGTATACCCGGTGAGCTGACACAAGTAATCACAAAGAAAACTTGAAACACACACGCAATCAATGTTTTCATGCATTAAGTCAGAAATCAGGAGTCAGGGTCCTGGTGTACGGATACGTCGGCCGCCGCACCAACACTGGGCTCCCTGAACTGATAACCACACTCAATACACTAAACACTATTGCTTCATATAGGAAGAAAAGACGATCAGAGTCTGCGGTAGAACCGACCGCCTCTGATACCAATTTGTCACGACCCGACCTCGGGGCCCGTGCCGTGACTACCCCAAGCCCGCATTCCATAGGCCAGGGGCTGGCGACTAGCACCAAGGCGTAAAATCCCGGTAAACAGGGAAGGCATTGCCTTTTTAAGTAACAACCACCATAGAGTCAGCAAGCGGAAAGTAACTACAAAGTGCAGAAAAGTAAAGGGGGCCGGAATACAAGCCCAACTGAAAGTACAACTGAAAAGGAAAAGAACAGAAACTGAAGAAAAGACGGTGGCCTCGTGTCGTCCACTGGCAATCCCACCTGAAGGGTGGGTACAGATAGCCTCCAGGCTCCTCGGGTCCCACGTCCGCTCCGAGCACGTCCCGCCCAGTGGTCCGCCTCCAGGTACCGTCCTGCTCCACGCCCCAACCGAGATCAGCGTTGTCCGTCGTCTGCATCCAACACAACAAGGTGCGGGCATAGCCCGTGCAGGGGTGAGTATAAGCTACTCTGTAAGGACCCCGAGACCCCCGAAGGTCTCCTGAAATCCACAAAGGATATAGCACAAAAGGAAGGTGCAATCACGAAGTAACATCTGACTCGACTTAGGTATATGCCCATACATATACCTAAGTCCCCAATTCTAGCTCTGCTCACGAGCTCAAGAACAACTCAATCCACACAGGAAAGCAAGACTCAAATCCACAAAGGAGAGTAAACAGTAAATCCACATAGGATAGTTCAACACATTCCACAAAGGAGAGTAACATAAGATTCAGCTCAACCAGGTATACTATTTCAGATGACGTCAAAGATGATCACTGATCCATCTAAGTCATCGGACCCACGAAGGATCGATAGGTACTAACCCCCGCAAAAGACCCACACAGGATCGGGCTCACACAGAACCTGTAGGCAGTGGCTCACACAGAACCGGTAGTAAGGACCCACACAGGATCGGGCCCACACAGGACCTGTAGCACTGATCCACGTAGGATCGCTGAGTGCAGTAGTCGACGCAGTCCACTGAGGATCTCCGCACAGTCGTCGCCGCAGTCCACGAAGGATCTCTGCTCTGTCGTCATCGCAGTCCACGGAGGATCTCTGCTCTGTCGTCGAAGTCACAGCCAGCACTAGGGTTCCCGCACACAGCGAGCTCGTTTAGGAGGGTCCGCTCCACGAGCCGAGAGGCTGATACATCAACTGACACGTAGTCCAAAGTTGATGTATCCAAAAGTTCTGTATCGACAACAGGATCTCAACGCAACAGACGGCGCGTCAATCGGACGCCCGGTCTGAGAGTTATTGGCATTTTCGTCCCAGGGTCCCGGTTGGTTTTTAGGGCAAAACCAACCCGACCGTACTCCGCATGTGTCCGATCCTCTGGAGGAGTATGCCAAAAGTTCCGTCTCACTTAGAGGAAACTACCACAACTGACGGTACGTCGATCGGACGTCCGTAGCTCAAGTTATGAGCGTTTCCGCTCCGAGGGCCCGGTTGGTTTCGTGTACGAACCAACCCGGCCGAACCCAAAGTCTTCCAAAACCTTGAGTGTAATATACAGAAACGACCGTATCGATCCAAGGATCGTGTAGCCACTGACGGTTCGTCAATCGGAGGTCCCAGGCCCAAGATACGGGCAAAAGACCGAAGAGGGCCCGAAAACGGGGGTTCTGGGCCCGGGGCGACCCGGCCCGAACCACCCCTGGGTCGGCCGCACCGGATCGACCCGAATCGGGTCGACCCGACCCGGCCCGACCCGGCTAGGCCGGGTCCGGTCCGGCCTGGGCGCGGCCCGGCCGACCGGACCGGCCGGCTCGGCTTCGGCCGAGCGGCCGAAGAAAACCGCCGCGGGTTTGACCCGCGGCTTGGAGGAACGCGGCCCGCGCGGGCCGCGTGCTGGGTGGCCGGACCGCAGACGCGGTCCGGCGGTTCGCCGCCGCCGCGGCCGAGCCGCGGCGGATTCCTCCGGCGGCGCGCCGGGCGCCGCCGCCTCCGGTGGCCCGTTTTGCCTCCCGTCTGCGCCATAGCTCCTCCTGGGGGCCGATCTTCACTGCGGGATCAACGGATCGCCCCTGCCGCACGGTTCGTCGTCGTCCGCCAAATCCGCACAACAAAAAGATCGGCGGAGGGTTGCCGGGTCTCGTTCGTTAGATCCGCACCCTCCGCGTTAGTCATAAAAAATCATCGGGAGGGATTAAGGCAGCCACAATTTTATCCAAAAATAAAATTGTTCAAGTTTGGTTCTTTAATTAAAAAGAATTAGATCACGGGAACGAATCACCAAGAAAAATAAAATCCCTACCTCGATGTCGCCGTCAGACGTGAGGTCGTCGCGGAATCGCTCGTCGCGGAAGGAGGGGATCGTCGCGTCGTCGCGGAAGAGACGTTCGTCGCACCGCGGGAAAAACGTCGCGCCGACGATCTCTGGATCTAGAATAAACGGATTTAATTAATTAAATCCGTTGTCATTGAAATTAAAAAGGGAGAATTAAACGATCAGTTTCTCACCTTAGTTGCCGAACGAGGATCGGCCGCGGAAGAAGAGGCGTCGCCGAAGAACGTCGCGGGTAGAGCTCGTCGACGTCGCAGATCACGGTGTGCGTCGTCGAATTCCGGTCACCGGCGTTCTTCGCGTTCTTCGCGTTCTTCGCGTTCTTCGCGTTCTTCGCGTTCTTCGCGTGGAGAGTGGAGGCTCAGAGAATTCGCACAACGATAGCAATCCTCCAAAATAGACAAGTTTGTCTATTTTATTAATTTGCCAACGAACGCAAACGCGTAAGTAACGACCCATTAAATTCGTTGAATTAATTTAACGAATGAAACAGCCCATTTAATTCACGAAATAAACCGCCCAATTAAATGGTCTGTTAAGAATTAAGGAAAACGCGTCGGTTGACTTTTCAGTTACTTGACGGGTTTTCGCTGGTGCGTTACTTAGCGAAAGAAACGGCGGAGCTCGTGCGGGCCCCACCGCACAAATATCCTACCAAGGGGTAGGGTATTTCCGGATAGCACCCTATCCGCATTAACTCAGTTCAAGTGGCTTCCAAGTGACTTCCAAGCGGCTTAAGTGAAATAAAATAAAGTTGTCGCACAACCTTTATTTTATTTCCTACTTAAAGCCCAAAATTTTAAAAACCACGGTTGAGCAAACGCAACTCCGGAAGAGGCATTTCTAAGCAAATACCGGCACTGCGTTTTCATCGGTGCCCTCAGAATTCGATTCCAGGCACCGGTTCAAATGATAAAAAAATCCCGCTCGTCCGTTCACTGAACGTACCCGAGCCAAACTTCAGAAATTGATTCCGGGCACATTGGGCCTCGGAATCAGGTACCGTCTGAAGCTGCGCTCTTGTAAAATTCCAAAGAAAATTAAGAAAAAAATTTCCTTGAAATTTGCGGGTCTTTACAGAAGTCTTCTCAATTCAAGATAGTCCTTAGGTAGGGGAAATGTATTTTTATGGTGCTTCTAGAAGTCCAATTGGGAAGAAAATGGAAGATCCTAAATTCGACAAGGTTGGATTAGGAGTTATTCTTATTTCCCCGGAAATGGCAGTGTTACCTTATTCCATCTTACTGTGGGAAGGTGGTACCAATAATGAAGCAGAATACCAGGCCCTCATCATAGGATTAGAATTGGCGCTTCAAGCAGAAGTGAATAACTTAAGGGTTTAAGGTGATTCAGACCTGGTAATCAAACAAGTCAATGGGGATTATGCCATCAGAAAAGAAGAATTGAACCCTTTGTATGAATATGTTAGAGATTTAATGGCATAATTTCCTATGAAACCAACATTTTCTTATGTCCCGCGATCACAAAATGCTCAAGCTGATGCAATGGATAATATAGCCATAGCCTTGGAAGGTCCAAATCGTGAAAAAACAACCATCAGTATTTGCTCACCATCGTAAAATTTCACCTTATGTTATAACCAGAACAGAGGAGATCAATGAAATTAGTCCCATTCATGAACAGTATGGTCATACTATAGGATGGATGACACCTATCAGGGAATACCTTCAAAATGGTACACTTATACTTGGTAGAGCCGGGAAAGAACAAATCTGGTGACGTGTGGTCAATTTTACCCTTTATGATAGCCCAGATCATGTAGAGAAAATTCTATACAAGCATGGTTTTGTTAGATTTCTCTTCAGATGCATTGATGGTGAAGTGACAATGGCTGTCATGAATGAAGTGCATGCAGGAGTCTGTGGTTCCCACCAGTATGAACACAAACTGTTTGTTCAGATTCTAAGTCTTGGATACTTTTGGCCTTCAATGATACAAGATTGTGTTGATTTCACTAAGAAGTGTCATTCAGGCCAAGTACATTCCAATTTCATTCATCAACTTCCAGAGTTTCTTCATACAACTAAATACTTGTAGCCATTTGCCACATGAGGAGTGGATGTGGTGGGACATTACCATTCGGCTTCGACCATGCGGTTTAAGTATATTCTTACTGCCACTAACTTCTTCTACAAATGGGCAGAGGCAATACCTCTCAAAGAAGTTAGTTCTAAAACCATTGTTAGATTCATCAAATCTAAAATCATTACCAGATTTGGTGTCCCTCATACCATATTGACGGACAATGACACCAAATTCTGTTCATCCGAGATAAAGAAGTTATATCAAGAATACAACATCAAATCCAACCATTCATCTCGGTATCATGAAGCAGCCAATGGCCAGATAGAATTCTTCAACAATACTCTTTAAAACATACTGCAAAAGATGGTGGATAAAGATAAGAATTCATGGCCTGATAAACTCTTTCATGCTTTATGGGATTATCGAACTACCACCCACACTGCAACGCCGTCAACTCCATAATCATTGGTATATGGAACGGAAGCAGTCTTTCCTATTGAAGTTCAACAACCCTCGCTTAGAGTATCAATTTTTGATCAGTCATCTATAGATGAAAAATCTCAAAAGTGATTGGATGAATTGGAACGGTTAGATGAGAAAATATTGTGCACACTTCATCACTTAGAAGTTTATCAGAATCGAATAGCAAAAGATTTCAACAAAAAAGTTCGTCTTCGTTCATTAATTCAGGGAGAACTGGTATTGGTTCTCATAACTCCAATGATTCCAGGAAAGAAACCTCCCAAGCTTGAACCAAATTGGGAAGGACCTTATTCAATACATAAGGTCTACTCTAATGGAGCATATTCATTAATCTCAATGGATGGAGAACTCATCACTACTCCAACCAATGCCAGATTTCTGAAGAAGTATTTTGTATAAACACAAAATACATTGTTTCGGTCCATACATATGACCTTAACCTATTTGTATTACTTTCGTCCCACACGACGTTAAATTGTGATGTCCTAACTACATGACGCTAAACTATACAGAAGTCTCTAATGTCCATCAAGACATTAAAATGAACCATCTATGGTCCATACATATGACCTTAAACTATTTGTATTACTTTCGTCCTACATGACATTAAACTGTGAAAAAGTCCCTAATATGTCCAACATGACGTTAAACTGTGTCCTCTTTTGTCCTTACTGCATGACATTAAACTGCACAGTCCCCCTTTTGTCCAACATGACATTAAACTATATTGTCCACATTGTCCTAAATACATGACACTAAACTGTACAGAAATCCCTTAATATGTCATACATGACGTTAAACTATATTTTTTCCCTGCTACATGACACTAAATTGTGCAACACCAATAGTTCTAACTGCAAGACTTTAAACTGCATAGTCCATTCATATGTCCTACATGACATTAAAATATTCATTATTAAGGTTGTTTCTACCTCTTGTTTCTCACACTGAGTATGACTCATGTGAGCTTAGTGAAAACATAAACCATAACACCCTCTCTGGGCCGCTAACCATGCGTAAGTCCCAATACCATTTTTAGGTCGTTGTCCCCAAGAACAACTTGATCACTAATTAATTCTTTAATTTAACTACGCGGACATTGATCCTCGCCTTCTAGGCTGGGTACATAGGCAACCTCCCAAGGTTCAATCCCAAAACCAATATCTTCACATCAGTTCACCTCCATCTCATATGATGTTGATTCGTGAAACCGCCCCCAGGATCAATATCTTTACATTGGATCACCTTCATCTTTGCTATACGATTTTAAACTATAAAACGCTTTTGTCCAATACGAAAATAAACTACAATATTCTTTGATACCCTCACCTGAGAGGGAATCATCATTTACATTGATTTTTAATCATGTTATATTCCAAATACTATGGACATACATGGAAATAACTCAACCTTTTATCTTGGGTTAAACCATCATTGCACTAAAGTCCCCTTTCACCCTTCACATGTACGAACCAAATCTGTACAGAGGGTATTTCTAGAACTATGTGGGATTGATTACCATCCTCATGGGATACGTAGGAAAATTCGAGTGTCCCTTGAATCCAGCCCCAAATCATTGGTCCTAACCCCACATTCCACTTTCAGTCCCTTGGCTGAAAAGTCCCCATGAAAATACACACTGTGTATTTCTTATAATGGTCTGAGCTCTATGACCCTAAAGTAAGATCTCCCATACTTAAGTCCCACATGACATTAAACTGTATTTCAAGAACTACATATGGATTGATTCCCATCCTTATGGGATATATTGTGAAGTCTAATATTTCAATTAAAGACCCAACCACAATGTGATTATGGTTAACATTGATATATGTATCTTTACATACATTGAACAATACCCATTTTTATGTGTCATAATCCTAACCGTAAATATTTTAAGATCTTCATAACCCTTTTTCCTAACTTCTAATCACAAAATGTCCAAATTTTGGGATTTATTTTGCATGACCATGCAGCACGTTCCCTTAGGGGACCTTGCATAAAGAAGCTTACATAACAGACCTGTCAGCCAAAAGATGCTATTATTTGACTGTTCATCCAATGCCCTTAGGCGGCCTTGCATAATTCAACCCCCGAACAGGTTTTCTAAATAATGGTAAATTTATTATTATGATTAAAACCTATTTTTTTCCCTAGTTGTCTTAACGATGATATGTAGGGATCCACAAAAATAGCCATTCGTTACATATTTGTCTCATACTCTTTTTCATGATCTGGAAATAATCATGTATATGGTTTATATTTTCCCTTCCCTATGTTTGGGTCAGACCTTCATAGGAGTGACATTCATCCAGTTCTTAAACAATCTTGTTTGGAAATATCTTTTCCATATTCATGTACCTCTCTTCATACAGAAAACGCTATGCTTTGGAAAATTTGAATCTCCATAAACTTCCAATGGATTTTTAGTATTAGAAAAGTAACTTTCTGAGAGTTCTTTTTCTTGACTATGTAGAACATACCCTTAGGCGGCCTTGCATAAATAATGGTAACATTATTCTTGGTAAATACTTATTCTAATGTCATTTATTCCTTTTTCATATCATTCCTCAAATTCAAGGTTTCTTAAGTCATAGTTTACAATTTTTTCCCTTCCATACTTGAATATGGTAATATGTTTTCAAACAAATTATCAAGGAATTGGGTCAATTTTTAATCCATTCGGTCATAGCTATTTTGACCTTAAACATTAGCCTTTTTTTGTCTGATGTGCATGACTTTAAACTGCCCACAATAGACAGGGGAACTATGAATAAAAGTCAAGTTCTAGCTCACCAAACATACATTTTGTGTGATTTTTGGTAATATTGAGAAATAAAAAAATTCAATGTTTGTAGGGTTAACTATAATAATCCTAGAAAAAAAATCAAACTATTCTTACTAGGCCCATTGGCTTAGGAAAAAATATAAAGCAGGTAAGATAGGAAATACGTGCACAAATGATTGTAGATGAATTTTTTTTTCATTTGGTGTACAAGAGATTAGAAGGACATCCATAGATTGGAGTCTCTTCTATTTTCCAAGAAATTACAAGAGGATGTCAACATAAGTCTTCACATGATGAACAACATCCCGAGCTTCATCAACAGCTTCTTAAAGCTCATGAAATCGACCAACTTCACTCTTTTCAGCCCGATGGAGTGATTTCGTGGCATCTACAATGGCTTTCATACCATTCGTTTGAGCTCCCTCCAGTGAATTATTGAGTTGGTCAAGTTCCCTAGTAACAACGTCTAACTGTTGCTGAAGGTGCATCTGCTGGACGACTTTATCTTTGATCTTATACTTCAGCTCCTTCATCTTGGTAGCATAGTCATCCTCATCTCGGGATACCGTAGCCTCAAATTCACTAATATTGGCTGACAGCTTCAACCTGGTCAGATTTTCACGGCATTTTTTCTCCCGATATCTTCCTAAGATGATATGTTTCATCGCGGTATTGATCTCTTGATATCTAAAACCGCCACGACCAAGCATGACAAACAGGGACAACAATCAAGAAATATTTGATGAAAGATATTTAATAGGCACTTCAGATATGATTTTCTATATATTGTTCCATGCCTTGCGTCATGAAAAGATGAGAGCCTTAAGCACCTCCGGGTCTGATTCGACATCATCATCACCGGGGGCATGTAATCTGGGATTAATGCACTTAAGGAAGTGCCCTATTCTGATCCTTCCCCCTTGACCTTGGTTGCTTCGCCTTCTACTAATGTTTGGGTGGAAGTTGAGACTTCACCTCTAGATATATCCATTGATGTTGATAGCCCTGTTTGATCAATTAAAAGTATGGTTAGTTTCATAGAACAATGAAAGTTGGTTTTCTATCTTGAAAACTCAGTACAATCATTACCTAACAGAAGATCAACAGCTTGAGAAGACTCCACCCTATCTTTCCCAGTTTCAACAAGATCTTCAAGATGGGTATCAGGAGGGTTTACTGGGTTTAGCTCCACTTGAGCTAATGTTTCAGCAATGGTAGGGTTGACATCAATGTCCACACCCTCTTCAGGCATTGGCAGTTCACCGGCTTCTTTGGATGGAACTGTATATTATTTTCAGTCATGATTTGAAGTGTAAATTATAAGAAAATTTACCGGACGAAGGATAATGCTCACTCCCAATATCTTCTAAATCACATGAAAACTTAGCATGATCAAAAAGTTCTTCGAAAGACATGCCAAGATTCATCATTTCATCCAATGATATTTCAGAATCCTGGTTAGTCTCACCAGTGGGAGAATTTGATGTGTCTTCTTGGCGACCTTCATTTTGTGGACCCTGACCCTGGACAGATTCTTCAGGAAGGATGGAAGGTTCAGTTTCCGTGGCCGCCAATGATTCTGGTGCAGGTGTTATACCTAAAATATCACAGAAAAAAAGATAGTTGATGGTTTCATTCAACATTTAATGAAGAATTGTATGAAGCATTGTTAAATTACTAGAAGCATGTTCTTCTCTACTTGTAGAAGCAACAGGAGCAGTATTGGGAATAGATATTGGCCCTTTTTCAGAAGCAGCAAAGTCAGCCCGAATTTGTGTTTGTTCCACAGCACCCTCTGTGGTCCTCAAAAGAGGATCAGTCCTCTCCCTCATAGGGGAAATTGAAGAAGCCCATGAAATCCCAAAGAAAATGAGAAATCTTTTCATGGTTTAAGACTAATGATTATTGTAAGGACTTACCACTACTGATGAAGCATTTAGTTGTGGACTTATTCCTCTGATGACTTTGTCCCTTTGGCTTTTTTGGAGTGTCGGTAGTCTCCCTTATAGGTACCAGAATGGGAGAATGGAAATCCATTCCAAACTCCTCATCCATGGCCTACTGTCCTGGAGATACCTCGCCCAACTCACGAGGAGATTCAGCAGCAGCCCCGATGGCCGTACCACCAGGGATATACTGTGGTGAAGGAACTTTTGTAGTTCCATTCCTAAAAATCTGTAGGATAAAGAAAGTAATTTCCTTTAGTAACAAAGCTTTGACTGAAATCGAGTTTCAAAGTAAATAGGTAAATAAAACTTACATCTTCAGGAGCCACGTACTCATGCCACTCCTCATCAATGGCACCGTGATCCATCATTTCCTTCACCCGCTTGGTGATAGGGATGGAATCATTGGTGGCTTGTCTATAGGTCCTCAACTCTTTGAAATAGGCTCTTACTTCATCAGGTTTATCCTAGAAATGAATATTTACAGGATCCTGAAGATTCCCTATTCCAGGAAGATGTATCCCTTTACATAGCTCTAGCCAGATAGTTTTAGTATCGTAGTATACATCCCGCCATGTCTGGATGGCCTCTGGTCGTAAAGGTGCAGGTGTACTAGAAGGTTTCAAAGAGGGTCCTACAACCTTGAATTTTAATTTCTTAATAGATCCTACAACTATGAAAAGAGAATGAAACCTTGTTACTCTATAAAGTTACTAGAAATTAAATTGACTCAATAAAGTAACTCACTAGGAGTTGATGGAGTGTCTCTCTTGATTCTGACATGAGGATTATATACGGTACGTGGCTGCTTTGACACATGTTGTATCTCCTGAGAATCTGATGAATCATCCTCGGTTGAAGAACTCGGTGAACCAGCTTCAGGAGTGGAAGAATCACCTGCCACCTGAATTGTTTCTTTCTCAATGGTTCTCTTCTTTTTCCCCACCCGATAAACAGGTTTATTTAATATTGCCTCAGGATATGACGCTATCCAGTTTTCAGCATACCATAAGGCCGAATTTCTTACCGCTTCAGCATCTGGTAAGTCAAAAACTTCCCCAGTCCTTCCCATAGCCATTAGCAACCATAGTTGTCGGGAAACCATTGGATGCTTCTCTGACCTGACGTGCACTAGAGGACATTCAACAGTTGACTGCAGACACATGAATTGGTGTGCAAATCGATATGGAGCATAAGCCTCAAATATAATTTCCCCATCAATTCTAGTAGCCAGTACACCATCTCTTCAAGCCATCATGTATGACCTCTATTCCAAGCTGGCTGATCCATCGTCAACAAATCGCCCTGTCGGCGGATTTATATAGGGAATGAAGTGGAATTCCTTATGCATACCCAGCCTTGGCCTAATATCATAGGCATTGAGGAACAAAGGACAAACTCCAGAGAAGGGTTGAACAGAGGGCCTAAAAGAACTTCCAGGAATATGTATTCCGTTCTGTACAACATATGTCTAGAATTGAGGGGCGATCCATCCCCATAAAAATTGGAATGGTCCCACTAATCTCAACAGAGACATACCCATATAGACATGGAGTATGCTCCTGTGAATCTTTGCCAAAATTGGGGTAGCCAACCCCACCATCTTCCTCTCATCCAACTTGGCTGCACTAATGAAGGTCCCTGGCCGGATTCCTCCCTTCGAATCTCTGACTGGCCAAAGATACACACTGAGCCATAAGGCTAAAAAGCCTGCCAGATGGGTCTTCTTCGAGATTTTATGATTCACTTCATACCCCCATTTCTTAAATGCTCCTGATTCCAGAGTCGGCCAGAATGTCCCACGAGCACCTCCCTTATCTTTTCTAGGGCAGCTAGTTGGACGAGTACAGGTGGGCCCATTTTCCCTCTTCTTCTTGAGAAACACATCCATCCATTCCTCTAGATAAATTTCCCTTCTAGAATGAGTCTTTAAATTATTTGAGGTTTTGAGGTTATGATAAATCTTCAATAACTCTCGAACCAAATCTGGGGTCTTCTTCGTATCATTCAAGGTTGCCTTTGGAGGAATGAATTCGTCATACATATCACCCAAAATTGGAACCCCTAATATCTTGTAGACTTCCCACAAACTAATGCCTACTTCTCCACAGTTCATATGGAACGAATTAGTTTCTGGGCTCTAGCGGCTAAGCAACTCCGGTGCAAATTTATAATTCCTATAAACATACGTCTGCCCAGCCGAAACGACTTCATCAATTGCAGCTCCCTTCAGATCCTTGACAAACTCTTGACAAGTTCGTCGCACACAATAAGCCCACATTCAAGTTGGCTTCACCCCTCCCCCAGAACAGAATTCCCATTTCTCCTTCCATCCTTTGGATTGATCCATCTGAGAATTTCAAAAGATTGAGGGATAACAATGTGGTTGCAGCTCAGGTTTGTGAGGTTTCTGATCTGGTGCACATGAGCTATAATGCATTATACAGGATTTCATTACTGTTCCAGAATTAGAAAATGTTCCTACGATTGAGACATTTGCTGAAGAAAAGTTGGTATATGACTGAAACCAGGAATGTAGGAGATAGTTATTTGCCTCTAGAATATTGACATCTTGCAGATGACCATGGGAATATAGAGGCAGATAGATGTTGTGTGGGAAATTAATATGATGCTTCTTCAAGTACTTGGATAATTCTAGGAGAGTACTTTCGCAAGTGGAATAGTAATCATGGCCAACGATGTCCATCATATCAATAATTCTTTTTGCTTACCAGTTCATCAGTCGTTCCGATTCTCTTGGGAGACATTGGATCTGCACAAAATTTGAATAATTAACTCTTAAAGTAAGTTAATTTTTCATAAAATTTGTGAAGAAATTTGAAAAATTGGATAAGTAATTTAGGTTCCCAAGTCCCATAGTTGGCGCGCAAGTCTCCTTCGGTCGCGCAAGTATTGGGTGCACATGTATCACCACTAAAGTCCAAATACCTTAACAGAAGCACGACACAAGAAACAAGAAGCATGGACGAACGAAAGCCGGGAGTCCACTTGCGCGCCGAGAGAAAAAAACAAATGAGAGTCGGGTGCGTTGCGCCAAGTGAGGCCATCTATTTATAGAAGAGGTCGTACCCCTGCGCGTCGGAACCTACGCGCCGGACCCTGTGTGCCCGAAGCCCATATGTGCGCTATACCCTGCGCGCCCGTATTTCCTTTTTTTTCTTGTTTTCATCAGATTCAAATCCTCATTCCTTTTTGGATACAACTCTGAGGGGGGAATTTTGTTGACAATCCTTTTTCGTCACAGAGTCTAAATGAAATGAAAAGGGAAATAACTCAAACAAAGAAGATTCATCCTTTGAATAAACATCAAAAAAAGAGAAAGGGATGAACAAGGAGAACATTGCCCACAGGTCACGCAAGTTCCCTCATGGTCGTGCAAGTACACTTGCGCACCACCTAGTGGTTGCGTATATGACTTGTGCGCCCTCTTTGAAAATCACCTAGGGTTTTCTCCAGCCTATAAATACCTCCGGTGGGCCCCCCATTTAAAGAGGATTTTTTCCAGAATTCAGATACAGAGCTTTGAACGCCCAAGTCTCTTCTTCAAGTCTTCCGAACACTTCGTAGGTAATTCATTACCTATAATGGAAGGTCTAAACAAGAGGAATAAGGTATAATTGTTATAATTCACTAAAACATGCGCGCCTAAGTGTTTTACCCTTAAGGGAAATGGACACACTTGCGCGCCTCCTTACCTACTTTTTTAAACTTGCGCACCACTCTTCTGGAAGTACCTCGGGATAATTCTAAAGGCTTTGGTCAAGGATCGCCCAAGTATTACCCTACTGGTTAACTGTCTCCCATGTATATAGGTGTCGCACAAGTGTACTTGTGCGACAAAGACTTGCGCACCCATGCAGTACTTGCGCGACCCCCCCCCCCTAGGACATGCACGACCTTCTATTTTTGGGTACCCATCCAGCCCATTTCACCTTTCTTATGTCATTACACCTCTCCTATTCAAGATTAAGTCTTCAAGACACTCTTCAAAGCCATTTATGGCATGTTTTCTTGATTGAATTCCTTATCTGAAAGGAATTCCGTGGAACATCTCTCAAAACCTAGTGATTTACACAACTTTATGTCACTAAAGTTAGATATTTCATTCATTCAACCTCATAATTTAAGATGAGAGAACCCTAAATTGGGACTTCTTTTCAGAAGTAATCCCCAGTCATAATTTCCCTTAACCTCAGACTCCTTTTCACGAGTAATCCCCAGTCATAATTTCCCTTAACCTGGGCCTCCTTTTCAGGAGTAAGCCCCAGTCATAATTTCCCTTAACCTGGGCCTCCTTTTCAGGAGTAATCCCCGGTCATAATTTCCCTTAACCTGGGAATCCTTTTCAGGAGTAATCCCCAGTCATAATTTCCCTTAACCTGGGCCTCCTTTTCCAGAGTAATCCCCAGTCATAATTTCCCTTAACCTGGGCCTCCTTTTCAGGAGTAAACCCCAGTACAAGTACCCTTAATTCTGGGCAACCTCCTTAGGAGTAACCCCCAACCATAATTCCCTTAACTTGGGCCTCCTTTTCTAGAGTAAGCCTTCGTCTTAATTTCTCTTAACCAGTATTCATTTACTTTTGATTTGAGTTTCTTTTCAGGATTAAAATCCAATCATAAGTCCCCTCTTAATTTGGGCATCTTTCTCAAGAGTAATCCCCAAGTTAGAGTATCCAAATCTCCATAAAGTACATATACCTTTATGGAACATGTTTCCAGGTTTCATCCTTGATGTAAATCCCAATCTTCATTTATCTGGGCAGTCATACATACATAATCCCCACATTATTTTTCATGACTACAACTTTCATGGCACAATTGTCTGGTTTTACCAATACCTCTTATTTCTCACACCGAGCATGACTCACGTGAGCTTAGAGTGTAAACGTAATTATGAAATATTTTTCTGAGCCATAAATCATACATAAAGCTCATACTCCCTTACTCAAACTAAATGGGTTCTCATTCCTTCTCTAAACAAGGATACGTAGGTAGCCCATCTGCAGGTGCGATCCCAACTCTGAAACAATCTAGGTCCTTCTGAATGAAAATAAACTTCATGTGCCCCGCTGAGTCGCTTTAAAACCAGCATGGTTATCATAATAACCAAGAGAGTTCTATATAATTTATTAAAGGATACCATTGACTAGGAATCTCTAAACAAACACATATGATTATCTATCGATGAATAACCTTGAATACGTATAAAATATTCTCTAAATTTCAAACATATTTATCATTGATTGTCATATATAAAGGAAAGATCATTTTAATACTTGGTAATGTAATAAGGATTCACACACATAACTTAAATATATAAAGGGAGACCTGAAGTAGACAATAATTCCCCTCAAAAAGTTATGATGAGTCCGACCTCCCATCCTATCGTCCAATGAAAATTCCTAAGCCTCATCAGTGCATAACTAATGAGCGCCTGCCTTTGGAAAGTAGGTCCAAATGAATATGTAATCATTGGATGTTTCTGGTTCTACGAAAAAACCCATTATAAACCGCTTGGAATGTTTGAACCTTAAACTAACAAGGTCATTCCCAATTCCAGAGGGAAACACCATACCAATCTATTGACTTTGGAAACATGGAAAAATAAAAACTGGTACATAAATGAGCTACAGTATCTCCCACTATGTTCTTCTTTACTAGGACCATTCTTAGACACATATGAAATAATGCATATCTTCACTACTTGGGGAAGGAAACATAAAATGGGGTGAGATAAAATTCTCATTAAGGGTAAAAAAGGGATACATGTAAGAATAATCAATAGATTAATGGTGTGAGAACATGATCATGAATATAGAAGATCATACCATACATATCAAAGATCATAACAGAGATCATGGAATAATGATTGGAAGTTCATAAGAAACGAATTATATTGAAATAAAGATCATAGTCTATGAAACCATAATATTGTAATAAGAAATGTATTTGTGGAAACACATAATCGTATAATGATTTCCATAATAGCAAAGGCATCACTACAAAGACCATCATAGTGGATAAAGTCCTTTTCTGAAATGGGTGAACCCATATTCCAGCCATGTGTTACTAAACTGAGTAAACCCTCATTCCATCCCCATATTGTTGAACTGATTAAATCCTCATTTCAACCCTTTCTATCTCATGAGCTATAAATTATTACCTAATTCATTAGAGTGAGATATAGGTCCAACCCATCACATAATGAAATGATATGTACATGTGCCACAAGATGATAAATGAACATATCATAACCCATGTAATGAAATGTGTATCATAAACATGTAAACATATCATAACCTATGGAAAGATACCGGTTTCATAATCAAATAATCATAAGCATAACCCATGAAAAGAAGCCTGTTTCAAAAGTATATAACCTGTGAAAGGGAAATGGGCTTCATAACATCATTTCATCAAAATATAATCCATTCAGATAAATAATATAAATAGATACATTTAATAATTTCCCATTAAGTCATGATTAAAACCAATTGATGTTCTCTTATATGGGAAATAATTTTGAAAGATCTTTTAAGAAAACATTTTGAGTAAAATATCCTTTCTTCTTTGAAAATGATTTTTATTATATAAAACCTTTTGAAAATCTTTTTATTTTAAAATAGATATGAAAAAATATGAAATAAGATTTTAAAATAATAAAATATTTTTAAAATACCATTTATTCTTTGAGAATTATCTTCAATAATCTTTTGAAAATAATTTTTTTGAAAACATGGTTTTTGAATAAAATAGATTTTTGACCAAAGAGAGAGGTGGTAATATTTGACTAAAAACCATATATTATGTACTATAGAGTGAAACAATGTTACTAAAAATAAGGTTATCTTGAATAAACAGATTATATTAAAAGTCAAGAATATTCTTTAATGATTTATTGTAATATTACATCAGAGAAATCGTAAACATAAACAATATCAACAAATGAAGAGGTTGTCTCAATAAACTCTTTTAACATGGTGACTTGGGATCATAATATATATGTTAGAAAAGGAAATTAAATGAATATTAAGATATCAGAAAAATAATTTCATTCATTATATAACATTTAAAATTGATGAATATACACCTCAATATTAAAGTTTCGGTGCATAATAAAACATGAGTCTGAAAGAAGGACAATTGATAAAAAAACTGTATTACAGATTTGTTATATTTTGAATTCTAAATCCCATGAAACAAGGATCATAAAATAGAAATTTTAACACCCATTAATTGAATTATATGATACATATAATACAATCATGGGAAGTATATACAGCACACAAAAGAAAAGAGTGGAGAATGTAGCTTGTATCTCATAGAAATTATAAGTGATATAAAAATTTCCTTATGTTGTGTCTTGTCTCGCTACATACTCGTACAAGATTCATATATAATAAATATTTGTTTATTATTAATATTTTACAGAAGAATATTATTATACATAATACCATATATGGTTTTATTAAGATCTTATATCACCCTCTCGTTAATGATATTATTTTCTAGTTTCAATTCGGAAGAAATTCACTTTGTTCTTCGCTTGTGTTTGAATTTGTTAAACATTTGGTCCTTATACTTATATCATGATTGTAGAATTTAATCCTTGATAGAAATATATTGTATATAAATTATATTTTTATTATAATAATCTATATAATTTAAGATTATGGAATGGAATACACCATTCCTGGAGACAGTAAACCATACATACACATAAATATCGTTTCAATCTTTATTGTTTTATTGAAAGAAAGTATGTGAATGACATATAAATATATATTTATGTATATATATTTATCATTATTAAATTATAATTAATATATTATATATATCATATAATTTCATTCAAACCATCCTTAATACATTCCATGTGGAATGTGAATGAATCACATCGCTTTGAGGGGGCGATAGTCTACATTTCCTCAGACGAGATTACCGTATTAAAACCAAAAGGAATGTAAAGAGATGTGTGTTTTAATAGAAAAAAATAAAATTAAATACATATTAAATATAATAAATGACCTATATAAATATTTTTTCCATCATAATGGCCACCATGATTGGTGTTAAAAGAGAAATTAACAATCATCATTTCGTGAGGCAGTAGTTCGCTGTACACATCCTCCAAATATATTTTTATTATGAAAAACACTTTAGGGAAAAGTGATAACTAGTCTAGACACAGGAAACATTCAAACAACATGATAGGAAGTATCCAAATCATAGAGTTGTAGTTTGAGCCTTTTAGATACCTTACCTATGAGAAGAGATCATTGGATGTCGGGATCTTTGTCATCCAGATCCCCAATATAGAGGTTTTCAAAGCTGTAAACCATCTTATACCAAGTTTGTATAAGCTCTTCCACAATCATCTTCTTCTAGTTGAATCCACGTTCTTGGATTCAAAGATTTTTAGGTCCCCATGCACCCTTCTCCTTGGAAAGGTTGTTCGATGTACACATAAATAGTATGTTCAACATCCATTAGATGGAGGTTTTTGTAAGTGTAGGTCATAAACATTGGATACAAATATATGACTCTATAGAGGATAATGGGTTTTTATACAATAATGGAATAATGAGAGTGGAAGGGGTGGATAAGTAAAATAAATGGAAGGTGATTGAGAGAAGATGTCACCTCTAAATCAGGTAACTACGTTTGGTTTCTTCCAAAAGGATTCCTTGAGAACCTTTCTTCCCAATGTGAGGATTCATGGTCAAAGGGAGGATGTTTTTTAGGATACATGGGAAGATCATGGATGAAAATAAAATGTTTGAGATGTGTGAGGAATGGGTTGATGTGGTGGAAGTTTATACAGATGGAAAATGACACACATGGAATTTTTTGAAACAAGTTAGGTGTGCACATGTTCTTACCTAAAAAAAGTCATACCAAACCAAAAAAAATAAATAATTTACGGTTTATGTTCTAAATATGGATATTAAATTGGCTATGGACAGGTTTCTAGGTCATTTGGGTACTTAATTTTAAGGTTTAGTCCCAAATTAAGCATATTTTGGGCTTAACTATTGTGATTAATTTTAATCACTTTTACTAATCATTTTGGTCAAAACTACCATGGTATTATTAAAATATAAATATTAGACATAATATAAGGGTGCAATTAAGATTTTTTAAATTGAAATCACAGAAGTGGATAAATTACGATTAGTGCTAATCTTGCATAAGGGAAGAAATAATGGGATTTTAAAGTAGGGAAACGTTTAAAAGTTTTTAATGATTTTATAGTCAATTTCAATGTAAAATTAATTTTAATTAATTTTATTTTATTTATACATGAAAAATTAATCTAATATTATCTTAAATCATTTTTATAATATCATTCATCATTAATAATTAATTACACAAAAATTCAGTTTTTAACTAAAAAGCTGTACTTTTCACTATTCATCAAAAAATGGTGTTTCTTTGAAAAAACCAAAAAATAAACCTAGGATAATTTTGATATCATGAATTAATAAGTAATTATTATTTTATCAAATTAAATTTATAAATTTTTCAAAAACATTTTTTATTATAAAAAATCTTTCCTTTCAAGAAAATGATATTTTTAATATAAAAAGACTTTACCAACATAGTTTTCTTTCATTATCAAAATATTTTATTTATATAAAACATTTTTAAAAAAATTTGGAAATTATTTATTACTATTAATATAATTATTTTTAATGTTGAGTTTATATTTATCAAATATATATATATATAAAGATGTTTCATAGAAATTATGTGTTGTGTGAATCGTATGCCAAGTCGGTGTATCTTAGAGGGAAAACACAGTTGTTATTTCATGTGAAAGTAATGTTTGACATAGTGTACGAATATATATATATATATATATATATATATATATAACTATTTACAGTTTCACGTGGAATGATAAATATTGAAATGATAAATTAATTAGGAAAAAATTTATCAATATATCAGGGTGTTGCTTTCTAATAAATTAAAGTTTACTTCATAGATAGAGACATCATAAAAATGGATACTAAAACAACCCTTAAAAACGTAAATTTGGAACCATAACAGTTACCCAATGTAACATATAACTGTGTTTCCACATAAGAGAAGATAGGTTGGGAGTAACGATTGGACATGGAGGAAAAGTGTAAATATTTATAGGAAGTGATTGAGGTCATAAATCAAAAAAAGGTGAATAGAAAAGTGTTGTTTATATCCTCAACGTCATAAATCTATGATGATTTATAAGGACACCAACTCAATGAAAATTAAGGTTTTAAAACAACAATTTCTTCTGATCATATTCAAAATGTTGAGGAATTCATTATAAATTTCTATAAATAAAATTTAATTCTTGGGTTGTGTATTGAAAAATTTCTAATACATATTTTACCTCATGGAATCAATGTCTATAAATAAAATTTGATGAATAATGCACTAAAATAATCTTTTAACGGATCTTAATTCAAATAAAGAATAAAAAGTTTAACTATTTGTCTCATAAAAAACACACATTAACCTATAAAAATAAAAAGTTACACTAATAGTTCATCATAAATATTTATTTATTATAAATTAATATACATTAAACAGGAAACCACATAGGCCAGTGGTAGGAGTGAAACCCTTATTGTCATTTGGTCATGGGTTTATGACCCACGAACTTGATGGAATTGATTTGTAGTCACCTAACATACATGATGTCCTCTTTTAGAAATTCACTAGTATAATATTTAATATGGACATCCTTGAAAAATGCTTAATCACTGATTATCCTTTTAACCAAGGTTTTCAACAAAAACTCAGCACAACGATTCTTCCTCTGAATCTTGACTAAAACATTTCAAGAACTTTTAATGTTATAACCCATCTCAAAGGAAAAATAAATCCAAAACTACAGAATGAGAGTCATGAGATTAGCTTAACATTGATAACCCTATATAACACAAATTATCTCTTTCTATTATTATTCCAAGCATGTGAATACCCTCATCATATATTCTCTTCAAACATTGTAAAAACCTAAATTTCCCTAAATCATTTTGGAAAACATTCATGCTTCCTTATTCCAAAGTGTATTGGATCTAGTCCATAAATCCCAGAATGTAGTAAACTTCATTAGTGGTTGAATAAACAACTGATTGAAAATTCCTTAATTAATTCTATGGTAATCAATACTGTCTAATCACTTATTCATAATACAAATATCATTATCCATAAAACATTATCTTATCATAATAGAGATATTAAGGGTTATGTTCCCATAGTCAAAAATTCACCTTGTCATTAAATAACTTCACCAGTTCATGGGGAACATTCAACATCGACCTGAAAATATTGAGAGAAAAACAAAAGTAGAACAATCCATGTATAATTCATCATTACTAACTTTTGAATCCAAATACATAAATAATTGGAATACTTCATCATTAACCCATTAATAATGCTACCTAATACTATTACATAATACATATTTACTTTCATATTTAATTTTATCTCTCATCATCATCAGCAATGTATGCATTAATGACAACACCTTACGGATTCTATTCATTAAAATTAGTCTTGGGACATTAGGTTGCACAATGAAAATTTTATCAACACCTAAAAAACATAACAATCTATGAAGACATAGAGAGGCAAAAATTCCCATTAATTTTTTCCGCCAAAATCTTCATTTTTCCCTTGTAGTCACTTTTTTTTGTGTCCTTATTTTCCATAGTCAAAACACCTTATTATTCCTCTAAGACATCCACATAGGTGATTCTTTCCACAATCTTGACAGAAAGGAAACTGAATTGTCTTTCCTCCATAGTTTGTATTACCCAAACACATAGTAATCTCCTTATTTGTCTTCTTTGGTGAGTCTGAGAGTTAGTTAAGGTAAATATTGTTAATCAAGTTCTGTGAAAACTGATTACTCACGATCATGAAATCATTCACTCTAGTGATCATCCCACTTGACTACTCATCAAAAACTCTTCAATAAAAATCAACATTAATCTATTTCCATCAAGTTCCTGCCATTTACTAAAAGTATAAGAAAATTGTGAGAAATACTTACCATTGTATAAAATGACATAATCTTGAAAATAATTATTTATATGATGTATAAATCATGAAACCATCCATAATCTATGACACCTTAGGTTTATCTTAGGTTATTGATAGATAACATGTACCTATATCGTTCATGATGGTTAGTGAAGAGTTAGTGAATTCCCAAAGAATATCCCCTGGGAGTGTCAAACTCGGTGTGTAACAAGGAAGATTTTCATATACCAGATTACCTCAAGACTATCCTAGAAAATCTTGTCCGAGTTTTTTCCAACATGTACTTCTATGAAAGATCCTCATCCACTTGTAGTATCCATAAATTGATGTATTTCTTGGAAACCACACACTCTATCCTTCTCCAAAATTACAAGACATTTTATTATTCTTTGACTCAACCATATACTTATAATTAAACATGTTCTTAGATTCCTCGACATGGTTTTTTCATCATAGTTTCCAAAGGTTAACTAAAATTATCCTTTGATACAGACTATAGGGACCCATAGTTCAAAACATTTACATTTAAAAACATTTTTAGAATACATAAACATTATAAAAATTAAAGAAAGAATACCATAGAAGTCTAGTGCCTTTGGAAACACATAATTATAAACATTGGTGCATAAATGAGTAACATTATCACACACTAGGTTCTTCATTACTAGCACCCTTCTTAGACACATCAACCATAATACATATCTTCAAAACCTGGGGAAAGAAACCTAATAATGTGTAAATGCAAATTCTTAGTAGAGGTATAAAGGGTGACATATAAGAATAATCATGAGCATAGGGGTATGAGAACATGATCATGAAGATATAATATCATAACATGCATATAAAGGATCATAATAGAGATCATGAAATAAATATTGGTAGTTTATAAGACATCAATCACAATGAAAAAAATAGAATATGCCATGAAATCATAACATTGGAATAAGACATAGAATTAGGGAAACTGATAAGCATATAATTATTCCCATTATATAAAAGACATCACTACCAAGACTATCTTAATAGACAAATTCATTTACTGAACTAGGGGAACCCCTATTCCAGGCATGTGTTACTGAACTGAGTTAACCCTCATTTTAGCCCAGAATTACTGAATCAAGTATACACTAGTTCCAACCCTGAATTACAGAACCATTTAAACCCTTGTTCCTGTACTATCATTCTCATGAGATATAAACCTTTAACCAGTGCATTTGGGAGAGATATAGGTCCCACTCGTCACATAATGAAATCATACATATAGGTGCTATAGAATCCTAAATGTTCATATCACAATACACTAAATGAAGTGGGAGTCATAAATAGGTAATAAAATCATAACCTCTCAAAATTAATAGGTTTCATAAAAAGTTGATCATAAAGATAACTTGTCAAAAGTAGCGGGTTTCAAAATCATATAACCCGTGAAAGAGAAATAGGTTTCATAACATCATTCCATTAAAACTTAATCGATTTAGAGAAATAATATGAATGAATACATAGAATAAATCCCCATAAAATAATTATTAATACCAATGGATGTTATCGTGTATGGGAAATAATTTTGAATGAACTTTTAAAAACACTTCTTGTGGAAAATATCCTTTCTTCATTGAAAAATGGATTTTATTACATAAAACCTTTTGAAAACAATTTTCTTGGAAACATTATTTTCAAAAATTCAAAGGATGATTTGAAAACAATAATGAAAATTTTAAATCAATTTTTTTTCTTGAGAATTATCTTCATAGATCGTTTTAAAACATTTTTTTTGAAAACATGGTTTTTTAACACAATAGATTTTCGAACGAAGAGAGAGGATTACCGAGTTTACTAAAAACATTATATGAAGTACCAAAGAGAGGAAAATGGTACATAAAATGAGAGTGTATTGAATAAACATAGGATAAGGAAACTCATGAATATTCTTGAATGATGGATCCTAATATTTTATCAAAGGAAGTATAAATATAAACCATCTCAAAGAAACATGGAGATTGTCTCTATAAACTCCTATAACTTGGTGACTTGGGATCATACTCAACATGTAAGAAATTTAAATTAAATGAATTTTAATATATAATAAATTAATTATTTTCATGATATAAAATTTAAAATGGATGTACATATTACTTAACAAAAAGGTGGTCTCTAGCAAAACATGAGTCTCAAAGAAAGAAAATTGGGACATAACAGTTTTACCGATTTGGTAACTTTTGCAAGTTAAATCCCATGATATATGGAAGATAAAATGGACATGTTAATACCCATAAATTTAAGAATAAGGTAAACAGAATAAAATAATGGGTATTTTATACACCACACAAAAGGAAAGAGAGGTTAGAATAGCTTATATCTCGCAGAAATAAAAAGTAAGATGAAAATCTCCTCTGCTTGTGTATTGAATCTCTCTATACTCATACATGCATACTTTAAAATAAATATAAGTTTATTATACATAAATTAAAAAAATTTATTTTAATCCATAGTACCATATATGGTTTTTTATGAATTTATATTACCCGATTGTTAACGATCCTATGTTAAATTTTTACAACGGGTAAAATTCACTTTGTTCTCTCCATGTGTCTTAATTTGTTACTTCTTTGGTCCTTATACTTATATCATGATTCTAGAATTTATATAATGATATAAAAATCAGGTATATATAATATATTTTTATTATAATAATCAATATAATATAGACATATGTAATGGAATACACCGTTCCCGGAGACGGTAAGTCGTACATGTGTATGAACGATGTTCCTGCATTCATTGTTGTCTTGAATTAATGTATGTGAATTGAGTATTATATATATGTATGTATATTTATTTATATTTATTATAGTATTATTTAAATATTATATATATATATCAATTATTTTCATTAAAACAATTCTTAATCCATTCAATGGGGTTTGTGAAAGAACAACATCAATTTGAAGGGCGGTAGTCCACACTTCCTCAAAAGAGATTATCGTGTTAACACCAAATGGAAAGTTAAGAGATATTTGTGGTAAAATAAATAAATAATATTAAATACATAGTAAATATAATATATTACATATATTAATATATTTTTAACCATAATTTCCACCATGATTGGGGGTAAAGGATAAATGAACTATCATCATTTTGTGAGGTTGTAGTCCGCCGAAAAGAGAAATAGTTTTTTCAACATCCATTAAATGGAGGTGTGTTTATGGGTAGGTAAGATAATTTTCATTAAAACATCCTAGTATATTTATTATAGTGTTATTGTATAAAATTAATGTAATAAATGGAGTGGATGTGGTGGAGATGGAAAATAAATGGATGAAGCTTGAGAGAAGATGTTACCTCTAAATTGGGTAACCCATTTTGGATTGTTTCAAAAGGATTCCTTGGGAATATTTATACCCAAAGGAAGTATTAAATGATTAAGGGAAGATTTTTTGGTGGATAAGTGATTAGATAATGGAGTAACATAAAATATTTTAGAGGTGTGAGGAATGGGTAGAGGTGGTGGCCTTTTATATAGAAGGAAAAGGACCCACATGGAGTTTTTAGAAGTAAGTTTGGTGTGCACTTGTTCTTACCTAAAAATGTCATACCAAAAAATAAAAACTCTATAATTTAAGGTTTATGGTCAAAATATGGATATAAAATTGGTGTTGGAAAATTTGTTAGGACATTTGGTCCCTTAATTTGATGGTTTAGTCCATAATTAATCTTAATTTGGCCTTAACTGCTTTGATGAATTTTAATCACTTTACAAATTATTTTTCTAAAACATTAACATGGTATTATTAAAATATAAATATCAAAATAAATAATATAATTCATGTAATATTTTGGAAATTCAAATCACATAAGAAGCAAAATTTAGATTATTGCTAATCAGGCAGACGAGACAAAATAACAAGGTTATAAAGTAGCGAAAATGTCAAAAGTTTGTTAAGTATTTTTTTTAGTTTCAAAGTTAAATTGATTCTAAAGAATGTAATTGTACAAATATATGTAATATTAATATAATTTTACTTTAAAACATATTTATAGTATTATTTATCATTAATAAAACATTATAGAAAAATGCAGTTTTTACCTAAAAAGCAGTTTCTTCACTATTCACTAAAAAATAATGTTTCTTAGAAAAATTCCAATAATTCACCCTAGGATAATTTAGATGTTCTGAAATAAAATAATGAATTTTATTTAATTATATTTAATTTCTAATAATTTCCAAAATTAATTTTATTATAAAAAATAGGTTCATTCAAAAAAAGACATTTTTAACATAAAAGGACTTTACCTACAATATCATCTTTCATTATGAATATGTTTTATTTATATAAAACAGTAATAAAATATATTTTAAAAGTTTTTATTATATTATTATTAATATTTTTATGGGTGAGTTTATAATTTTCTCATTTAATTATATATATATTTGTGTGTGTGTGTGTGTGCGTGCGTGTGTGTGTGTGTGTTTCCTAGAAATTCGGTGTTGCGTGTATCATACGCCATGTTGGAAATGCTTGGAGCAGAAGCCATGTTGGTATTACATGCAAAAATAATGTTTGAAATAGTTATATATATATATATAATTATTTCCACTCTCATTTGAAATGAAAAAAATATTGAAAATATAAATTAATTCGAAAAAAAATTCTCAAAAACTCAGAGTGCTACAAAAGGGAAGAATTATTTCTCTTTCATTGAGTAGGGATTTGTACACTAAGGTAGTTAAAGATTATTTTGTTGAGTAAAAAATGATGGCTCTCTATCGACATGAATTTATATGTTTAATAGTAAAAATGATGACCAAATTTGACTTCTATATATGTTTTCCCATGCTCATAAAATAAATCAAGATTGGTTATTTATCTGATCCAGAGGGATTATCTATGAGGGAAAACATATATTTTGGGGATATGAAATCAGGTTTTTCTATTAGAAGTGATGATATTATTATTTTCTATGGCAGTATATGAGATCCTGCATGCTTTCATGTAACGCCCCGACCCTAGTTACCCAGCGTCGGTGCATTATTGCGTAACATTGGCATGATCACAAAAGATCAATTCTTGAAAGACCAGTTAGTTTAGTAGCCTTGGAAACACTAGATACATTCATAAATGTTACATTAAATCATAAATTGAAAAACTAAAATAACATATTCTCCATTTCCCACACTCATATCTCCTTCAGACTATCCCTACAGGTCATTCCTAAAATACTTCTTCACATCCTAGAAAAATTAAAACATTGAAAGGGGTGAGCTCAGATGATCAGTAAGGATAACAATATAGCGGAAGCTTTTATAAATAAACATAAAAATTTACGACAATATATAACTAAACAAAAGCCTTTTAAACATGAACATAAACATAATATGGAAAAAGTAAAATGAAATAATTCCATTTACTTATTCACATGGATATTCTATTGGTCGAATAATCACATGTAATATCAATAACCACTTTCATAATGATGGAATGCATAATGCGAGACTATCATAACCACGTAGCCAAGGCCTCATGCCAAGACTAAAAATAAGATTTTTTCAAGGCCTCATGCCAAGACACTAGTTTGTCTAATGAGACCTGCCGATGCATCGAGGAGCTATAGCGGGCTCCACCCGTCACTTATTAAGTCCAATTCATTCCTCATATGAACAGGTTTAAACATATCATAAACCATAACATAATCGTATCATATAAAACATGCTTAAAGGAAACATAACATTTCCACATTTCAATCACAAGATATCAATACAACACATTGATATAATAAAAACATTATCAAAACCATTTTCAATACCAAAATAAAAGAAAATTAAAACTTGGTATTTATTTTTCTTTTAAAAAAAGTTATGGCTTGTAGAGGAAGCTGAAACTCAAATAATGGTCACGAAGGTGGAGAAGTCGTTGTCGCCGCATACGTATGACAAGAAAAACATTCCTTTTTGTCGTTTAGTAAAACGCATTGTAAAAAAAGTTTCCTTTTGAATAAACATAAAAATAAAAGGGGTTTATACACCGTATAGAAGAAATTTGTGTATAAAACAAAATATGCCTCAATGAATGGAGATTGAGACGAAGTCCATTACAAAGATCATTTTTTTAAATAATGTAAATCTATTATGTGTATTAACTATAAGTACACATAAATAAGGTAAAAATAAAATATAGGACATAATAATATCATGACATAATTTGAAAGTAGGAGATTAACCCAAAGAATGGAAATTAGGTTAAGAAGTTTCCTTACCTCGTGTCCGACTTGACTCGATCGTTCTTCAATCTCCTGAATAATAAACTAGAGTTAATTTCTACTTGATTAAGAACCTTTTTAATGTTAATTATTACTTTTATATCACTTATTACCATGTTATAAACATTATTTAATTATTTAAGTTAATAACAGTCATTTTGTCGACCTTTGGTACTTGAGTCAAAAATAAACTTATTATAATTACAAGTTGTTCATGTGGTGAAATATCCATTATATACAGAATTATATTCTTGATTTAGATATCATATATATCATATATATCCAGTATATACATGAATTTAAAATATTACATAACATTTATAGGTAAGAAATGAAATGCACCGTTCATGGAGACGGTAAGCCGTACGTAAGCATGAATGCTACTTTCATTTCTATTTCGTATTTAATGGAACGAAATTATAATTATATAAAGGTATACCATAATTCCAATATAATATCATGTATAATATCATTTAATACATCCTTTATACATCCCACACATGGCAGTAACGATTCAAATCACTTTGAGGGGGCGGTAGTCCGCACTTCCTAAAATGAAATTATCGCGTTTACCCATAATGGAAATCATAAAGGTATGTAATAAATGAGAAATACAGAAACATAAGGAAAACATAAAAATAATATATACATATATAGAAATAGTTTCATCTTAATTTCCACCATTAGAGGTGTTAAAATAATATTGAACAATCATCATTTCATGAGGCAGTATTTCACTACCCACAGAAACAGTATGTTATTTAACAATTAGATGAAGGTGTGTGTGAGTGTAAATAAAATCCTTATCATAAAAACGTCCTATTATATTTAAGATAATGGTGTTGTTATAAAATAATGGAATAAAAAGAGTTTAAGGGGTTGGAGAAGAAAAATAAAACAAAATAACACAAGAGAAGACATTACCTTAAAATCAGGTAACTCTTTTTTGATTTGATCCAAAAGCTTATTTGGAAAGAATTATGCCCAAAGTGAGGCTTCTAGGTGTATGATAGGGAAGTTTATAGAGTATTTGGGCAGAGTTTTTCCAATCCAAATGGCTTTGAAGGTGTGAATAAGGAGGTAGTGGTGGGGGCCTTTTATAAGAAGAGAGGAGGGGCACTCTTGGAAAGTTATAAAAGTTTACTTTATTATAAAATGCATTTCATATTTAAAAGGTCCCAAAATTATATATTTCGAGGATAATGTGATACGAGTTTTAAATCCACCCATCCAATAGTTTTTTGACATGTGTAGGTCTTAGATTTTACATTATGTTTTCATTTTATTTAAATCGTTAAATAATGAGGTAATCGCTGCATCATCATGGTGTCATAAATAATTCAATTTATTTAATGTATAAATATTATAAAAAATAAATAATTATGTAGGAAATATTTTTAGATTTATAATGAATATTTATAGTAAAAAATATGACTTTTATAACCCCATTTAAAAATTATTTTAGTAAAACAACTCATGTTTGTGACATTTTTATTTTAACATTAAATAAAATGTTTTTAATGTCCTTTTTCCTACCAAAGTGGATCCGTGGGGTCCCCAAGTTGACCCATGGATTTTCTTGGTCGGGAATGATTCATCCAATAAGGTAAGGACAAGTGTAAAAGTATTTTCGTATTTTCATAATATCATTTTTACCTTAAATTTCACTAATTACCTTTAATCGCGATTAAATAAACTTAAAAGTTACTATTCCTGAAGAAATTATTTTAATCTCATTGAACCACATTTTACATCCTAATTAAAACCATGTATGTCAGATTATTGAAATTCAATTCATCGAAGAGGTAAAGTTTCATTTAAATGAAAAATCTGTTTTTTAACTACCACTTAGTGGTTTCACTATTCATCAAAAAATGAAGTTTTTCAGAAAAATGCCAAAATTTCACCCTAAGCTATAATTGATATTCTGAATTCAAAATTAATGTATATTTTAAAAAATTCAAAACATTTAAGTTTCATTAATTAATTTTATAATTAATTCCCACTGTCATAACAAATAGCCTGTTTTTATGAAACAATATATATCAAATAATTGACAATTGTTTTTGTCCAATTTCAAAGTAAAATTAATTATAATGACCACCATTGGATAAAATGGTAAAAATATATTCTAATTATATTTTAAAACCACTCAATAATATAATTTATCACTATAAATTATTTTTATTAAGAAAGTTGTTTTTTTAGTATATTTCACTATTCATAAAAAATTGGAAGTTCTCAGAAAAAAAATTCAACTTAGGATAATTTCGATATTATGAATAAAAAAATGAAGTCCATTTTGAAATATAAATTTTATATAATTTCAAAACTTGGGTATTAATATTCATAACGGCTACTTTGAATGGTTGTGGTGTGTGTTAGAACCCGATGTTGCGTACAACACATGCTACTGTATTATTCAAAGAGAAGCGTACCGTGGAAGCTTGGGGTGTTACCTTATCCCCTCCTTCAAATAATTTTTTCCTTGAAATTTCATATAATATCACTGAATAAAAAGAATCAGGTGATTCTTCATCATATGTTCCTTGGGTTCCCACGTTGCCTCCTCCATCTTATGGTTTCTCCATAGAACTTTTACCAGACAAGCCGTTCGGATTCTCAGCACTTGTTCGCTTGTATCAAGAATCTTGACGGGCTCTTCGCAATAAGACATATAGGGTTCCAGTTCTAATTTCTCATAGGTGAGTACATGTGTTTGTTCAGTCATGTATTTTCTCAATAGTGATACGTGGAATACATCGTGAACTTTGGAGAGACTTGGCGGCTTTTCCAAACGGTAAGCTACAACCCCAATTCGTTCAAGAATTTCGAAGGGTCCGATGTACCTAAGACTCAATTTACCCTTCTTACCAAAATGTATAACTCCCTTCCATGGAGATACCTTAATGAAAACATGATCTCCTACCTGAAATTACAACTCCTTCCTTCGGTTGTTAGCATAGCTCTTCTGCCTACTTTGAGCTGCTTTGATGTGGTTTTGGATTACCTTCACCGTTTCCACCATTTCCTCCACCAGTTCCGGGCCTACAAGTTTTCTTTCACCAACGTCATCCCAACAGGTTGGTGTGCGACATCTCTTTCCATATAACGCTTCATATAGTAAAATCCTAATACTTGAATGGAAGATATTGTTATAGGAAAATTCGACCAGAGGTAAATATTGATCCCACATACCCTGAAAGTCAAGTGATCATGATCTCAACATGTCTTATAAGGTTTGAATAGTTCATTCTGATTTTCCATCTGTTTGAGGGTGGTAAGAAGTGCTCAAAAGAAGTTCAGTATCTAAGGCCTTCTGAATACTTTTCCATAATCTTGATGTAATATGGCGATCACGATCCGAGACAATCGATAGGGGTACTCCGTGAAGTCTCACAACTTCATTAATATATAGTCTTTCTAGACGTTCAAGTGGTAGATCTTCTCTTATTGAAAGAAAATGTGCTGACTTCGTGAGACGATCAACAATGACCCATATTGAAACATTATTTCTAGGAGTATTTGGTAGTCCTATGACAAAGTCCATCGTAATATTATCCCATTTCCACTCAGGTATGGGAAGAGGTTGCAATACTCCACCAGGCAGTTGCCTTCCAACTTTCACTTGTTGAAAACCATACATCTTGACACAAAATCAGCAATCTCCCTCTTCCTGTTGTCCCACAAAAAATGTCCCTTTAAATATCTATACATTTTAGTTCTCCCAGGATGTATAGGAAAATTGGAACTATGAGAATCATCCAACAATTCCCTCTTTAAATCAGGTATATCGGGAACACAAAGTCTCCTCCCAAATTTCAAAATTCCATCTTCATACACAAAGTCACTCAATCACCCACCCTTCACATCTTTAATCTTCTTTTTCAACTCTTCATCATCGGCCTGAGGACACTTTATCCTTTCTAGTAAAGATGGTTTGGCAACCATTTGAAAAAGCTTTGATGTTTCACCCTCCATGGTGATTCCCATATCCATATTTACTAGATCTATGAAAATAGGATCCCTTTACACTCTCATCATGTTCAAAACTCCATGATCTTTTCTACTCAAAGCATATGCAACCATATTTGCCTTCCCTGGGTGGTAGTGTATCGTGCAGTCATAATCCTTGAGTAGTTCAAGCCATCGCCTTTGCCTCATGTTGAGTTCTTTTTGTGCGAAAATATATTTCAAGATCTTGTGATCGGTATATATCTCCAAATGTTCACCATAGAGATAATGTCTCCATATCTTAAAGGCAAAGATTATAGTATCTAACTTGATATCATGAGTAGGATAGTTCTTCTCATGAATTTTTAGCTATCGTGATGCATAGGCAATAACCCTATCATTCTGCATAAGGACACAACCAAGTCCTTTCATTGATGCATCACTATATATAACGAACCCATCATTCCCTGATGGTAGAGTCAATATAGAAGCATTGACTAATCTTATCTTAAGTTCTTCAAATCATTCTTCACACTCTTTTTTCAAGAAAAATTTAACCCCTTTACGTGTGAGCTTCGTTAATGGGTTATCCAATCGAGCAAACTTCTAGACACAACGGCGATAATAACCTTCCAAACCAATAAATCTGTGTACCTCAGTTATACTCGTTGGTGCTGGCCATTCTTGGATTGCCTTGGTCTTAGAAGGATCAACGGAAATTCCATCCTTAGAGATAATATGACCAAGAAAAGAAATCTCTTGAAGCCAGAATTCACACTTGCTAAACTTCCCATATAATTCATGCCTTCTAAGAGTCTTCAAGATAATGCGAAAGTGATTTTCATGATCTTCATAGCTTTTGGAGTATACCAAGATATGATCAATAAACACCACCACAAAATCATCAAGATATTCCATGAAAACTCTCTTCATTAGATCCATGAATACAGAGGGTGCATTAGTCAATCCAAAAGGCATTACTGTAAACTTGTAACGCTCGTACCTTGTTCGAAATGCTGTTTTCAGAATGTCTTCCTTCTTCACACACAAATGATGGTATCCAGATTGAAGGTAAATCTTTGAAAAGTATTGAGATCTATGTAGTTGGTCAAATAAATCATCAATGTGAGGTAGGGGATACTTGTTCTTTATTGTTATAGCATTGATCTCTCTGTAGTCAATGCACAACCTCATAGATCCATCTTTCTTCTTAACAAAAAGGACAGGGGATCCCTAGGTAGAAACACTAGGGAAAATAAATCCCTTATTACTCAATTCCTCTAGTTGTTTCGTCAGTTGAAATAATTCCACGGTGGCCATTCTATAAGGGGCCTTCAATATATGCCTTGATCTAGGAATTAAATCAACGTAAAAGTCAACTTCTCGTTCTGGATGATGTCTAGTTAAATCTTCCGGAAACACATCTAAATATTCTTTCACAATAGGTACATACTATATTTGAACATTCCTTTCCTCACCCTTAGTAATTTCATTCTCTTCCTCCCTAATAATTGAATTTAGTTGAGCTACTGGGGGTGGATCTAAATAAGAATTATGTGGTGATGATTCTGCTCTAAAAATAAGGTGTTCCTTATCATCATCATCAAAAATCATAACCTCCTTTTTCTTACAATAAATCATTGAATCATAGTATGAAATCCAATCCATACCGAGTATTATATCAAACTCAATCATAGGTATGACAATGAGATCAGCGGATAAAGAACATTTATGTGCTCTAATGGGGACTGATTCACAAAATTTTGTTGCAATGATACTTCCCTTAAAAGTTTTGACTAACAATTATCTTGTTAAATCAAATTGGAAATATCTAATTTTCTTAGAAAACTGGTAAGATATGAAACAATGTGATGATCCAGAATCAAATAATGCATTTTCTAAACTTGAGGAAACCATTAAATTATCTACCACCATGTCTTTCGGAGCTTCAACCTCAGCATTAGTGATAGCATAAGATTGAGCCTGATCCCTTAGCCTCTTCTGAGGTAAGTTTCTCTGACGTTTAGGACATTCATTTTCATAATTCCCCATTTCCCTACAATTGCAGCATTCCACATTGAAAACAACTTTTTTTCCCTTGCAATCATTAGCTTGGTGGCCTTTTTCACCACACTTGTAACAGACTCCCATTCCCTTCAAGAAAATACCAGGGTGTTTCTTACCACATTTACTATAGGACTGATATTCAACTTTTCCCTTCTTCCCCTTATTACCATTTCCAGATTGATCAGAAGATCTCTTCTTTTTTTTCTTTTCTTTAAAGTCAAAAGACATAGAGAATTCCTTTTCCGTCTTGATAGCACACGAGACAATATCTTCGTATGACGAGAAGGTTTGTGAGACTAAGTCTCAATGGAGAAATGGTTTTAACCCATCAATGGAATGATCAATATTACTTCTTGGGTTACGTATATAATCCACAACATGCCTCTCTAACCTTTTAATGTTAGCCCCATACTTTGCGACATTCTCATCCTCCTTCTGCCTCAGACTCAGAAATTTCCTTTCCATATCTTCTCGATGGTCATGATAAAAGTATTTTTCTAAGAAAATTTCCTTAATCTCCCTCCATTCCATACTTGATACTTAATCATCTTCCTTTGTGTTTTGAATCAATGACCACCATTGATCAGCATCTCCAGTGAGGCGGTAAACTGCCATGACATCCTTCTCTCTTTCGCTACTCCACAAGGTGTGGAATATTTTATCTAAGGAGTTTATCCATTGCTCAACTACTAATGGATTTGTACCCCCATTAAATGTTGATGGTTTTTGCCTCATGAAGTGGTCTAACATTGATCCTCCACATTGTGGATCAGGGTGCTCCATATGAGTAAGGTTATTATTCATAACCTGAGTGAGTTGTCCCAGTATGGTAATAAGTTGATCAGCACCAGTTATATCTCCAGCTCCACAATAATTATCTTGAGTAGGAGGGCAGTCCCTACACGGAGTGCGTGCATTGATACCGTTTCCATTCCTCCCACTAGGTGCCATTTCTAAACAATGGCATAAACTAAATTAGTTTATGAATCAAAATACATAATTCCATACTTGTAAAACACTTAACATAAATTGAACTATAATTAAAAAAATGTTTTCTTTGAGGAAGTATATACTCATAACCCTTTATAGTGGTTTGTAAAGAAAATGAGAATTATCCTAAGAATATCCCTTGGGAGTGTCGTACCCAAGAGTGCAGTAAGGCCCATTGTCATGCACTAGTTCCCAATCGAGTCTAGCTCAAAGCAGTGTTTTCGCGTTTTACAACTAAGTACATTTGTGCTAGAGCCGCCTCTACCTTCTCGTATCCAGACAGGGATGTATTTCTCTGAAAACTCACAAAATCTCTATAATACCACAATTCTAGGAAGTTCTTCTATACTAATCCTCAAATTTTATCTTAGGTCTATGTGCTCTAATCAGAATTTATCTCTATCTAGCTTCTATGGTTAGTACTAAACTGCCTCTGATACCAACTGTAACACCCCGACCCCAGTTACCCAGAGTCGGTGCATTATTGTGTAATATTGGCATGATCACAAAAGATCATGTCTCTAAAGACCGATTAGTTTAGTAGCCTTGGAAACACTAGATACATTCATAAATGTTACATTACATCATAAAGTAAAAAACTACAATAACATAGTCTCCATTTTCCACACGCATATCCCCTTCAGACTATCCCTGCAGGTCATTCCTAAAATACTTCTTCACATCCTGGAAAAATTACAACATTGAAAGGGGTGAGCTCAGATGCTCATTAAGGATAACAATATAGCGTAAGCTTTCATAAATAAACATAAACATTTAAGGCAATGTATAACTAAATAAAAGCCTTTTAAACATGAACTTCAACATAATATGGGGAAACTAAAATGAAATAATGCCATTTCCTTATTCACATTGATATTATACTGGTCGAATAATCACATGCAATATCAATAACCACTTTCATAATGATGGAATGCATAATTCTAGACTATCATAACAACGTAGCCAAGGCCCTGTGTCAGGACTTCAAATAAAACTTTGTCAAGGCCTCGTGCCAAGACACTAGTTTGTCTCATGAGACCTGCCGATGCATTGAGGAGCTATAGCGGGATCCACCCATCACTTATTAAGTATAATGCATTCCTCATATGAATAGGTTTAAATATATCATAAACCATAACATAATTGTATCACATAAAACATGCATAAAGGAAAGATATCATTTCCACATTTCAATCACAAGATATCAATACAACACATTGATATAATAAAAACATTATCAAAACCATTTTCAATACCAAAATAAAATAAAATTAAAACTTGGTATTTATTTTTCTTTTAAAAAAAGTTATGGCTTGTGGAGGAAGTTGAAACTCAAATAATGGTCACGGCGGAGGAGAAGTCGTTGTCGCCACATACTTACAACAAGAAAAACATTCCTTTTTGTCATTTAGTAAAACTCATCGTAAAAAAATATTCCTTTTCAATAAACATAAAAGTCAAATGGGATTATACACCGTATAGAAGAAATTTTTGTATAAAACAAAATATGCCTCAATGAATGGAGATTGAGATGAAGTCCATTACAAAGATCAGTATTTTAAAATAAAATAAATATATTATGTGTATTAACTATAATCACACATAAATAAAGTACAAATAAAATATAGGACATAATAATATCATGAAATAATTTGAAAGTAGGAGATTAACCCAAAGAATGGAAATTGGGTTAAGAAGTTCCCTCACCTCGTGTCCGACTTGACTCGATCGTTCTTTAATCTCTTGAATAATAAACTAGAGTTAATTTGTACTTTCTTAAGAACCTTTTTCATGTTCATTATTATTTTTATATCACTTATTACCATGTTATGACCATTATTTAATTATTTAAGTTAATAACGGTCGTTTTGTCGATCTTTGGTACTTGAGTCAAAAATAAACTTCTTATAATTACAAGTTGTTCATGTGGTGAAATATCCATTATATACAGAATTATATTAATGATTTAAATATCATATATATCATATATATCCAGTATATACATTCATTTATAATATTACATAACATTTATAGGTAATAACTGAAATGCACCGTGCATGGAGACAGTAAGTCGTACGTACGCATGAATGCTACTTTCATTTCTATTTCGTATTTAATGGAATGAAATTATAATTATATAAAGGTATATTATAATTATAATATAATATCATGTATAATATTATTTACTAAATCCTTTATACATCCCACACATGGCATTAACGATTCAAATCACTTTGAGGGGGCGGTAGTCCGCACTTCCTAAAATGAAATTATCGCGTTTACCCATAATGGAAGTCATAAAGGTATGCCATAAATGATAAATAAGGAAACATAAGGAAACCAAAAACATAATATACATCATATATAGAAATAGTGTTATCTTAATGGCCATCATTAGAGGTGTTAAAAGAATATTGAACAATCATCATTTCGTGAGGCATTATTTCGCCACCCACAGAAACAGTATGGTCTTTAACCATTAGACGAAGGTGTGTGTGAGTGTAAATAAAATACATCTCATAACAAAATCCTAGTATATTTAAGATACTGGTGTTGTTACAAAATAAAGGAATAAAAAGAGTTTAAGGGGTTGGAGAAGAAAAATAATACCAAATAACATAAGAGAATACATTACCTTAAAATCGGGTAACTCCTTTTTGATTTGAGCCAAAAGCTTCCTTGGAAAGAAATCTGCCCAAAGTGAGGCTTCTAGGTGTAATATAGGGAAGTTGTTAGAGTATTTGGTCAGAGGTTGGCCGAGCCAAATATCTTTGATGGTGTGAATAAGGTGGTAGTGGTGGGGGCCTTTTATAATAAGAGAGGAGGGACACTCTTGGAAAGTTATAAAAGGTTACTTTATTATAAAATGCTTTTCGGATTTAAAAGGTCCCAAAATTATAGATTTCGAGGATAAGGTGATAAGAGTTCGAAATCCACCCATCCAATACGTTTTTTACATGTGTAGGTCTTAGAGTTTAAATTATATTTTCATCTTATTTAAATCGTTAAATAATGTAGTAATCGTTGCATCATCATGGTGCCATAAATAATTTAATTTATTTAATGTCTAAAAATTATAAACAAAATATCATGATATATGAAATATTTTTAGATTTATAATGAATATTTATAGTCAAATATATGACTTTTATAACCCCATTTAAAAATTGTTTTAGTAAAACAACTCATGTTTGTGACATTTTTATTTTAATATTAAATAAAAAGTTTTTATGTCATTTTCCTACCAAAGTAGCTCTATTGGGTCCCCAAGTTGACCCATGGATTGTATTGGTCTGACATGACTCATCTAATAAGGGAAAAAAAATTTAATGGTATTTTCATATTTTTATAATATCATTTTTACCTTAAATTTCTCAAATTACTTTTAATCGCGATTAATTAAACTTAAAAGTTACTATTCACCAAAAAATTATTTTAATCCCATTGAATCACATTTTAATTCATAATTAAAACCATGTATGTCGGATTTTTTAAATTCAATTCATAGAAGTGGTAAAGTTTCATTTAAACGAAAAATCAGTTTTTTAACTACCACTTAGTGGTTTCACTATTCATAAAAAATTGAAGTTTTTCAGAACAATGCCAAAATTTCACCCTAAGATATAATTGATATTTTGAATTAAAAAATTATGTCTATTTTAAAAAATTCCAAACATATAAGTTGAATTAATTAATTTTATAATTAATTTCTGTTGTCACAACAAATAACGTGTTTTTAAGAAACAATATATATCAAAAGATTGACAATTGTTTATGTCCAATTTCAAAGTGAAATTAATTATAATAACCAACATTGGATAAAATGCTAAAAAATATTCTAATTATAGTTTAAAACCACTCAATAGTATAATTTATCACTATAAATTATTTTGATTAAAAAAGTTATTTTTTTAGTATTTTTCACTATTCATAAAAATTGGAAGTTCTCAGAAAATTACAAAAACTTCAACTTAGGATAATTTCGATATTCCGAATAAAAAAATGAAGTCAATTTTGAAATATAAAATTTATATAATTTCAAAAGGTGGGTATTACTATTCATAACGGCTACTTAGAATGGTTGTGATGTGTGTTAGAACCTGATGTTTCTTACAACACACGCTACTGTATTATTCAAAAAGAAGCATACCGTGGAAGCTTGGGGTGTTACATTGCACAGGGAGATGGTAAGGGAAGTGGAAGCTTCTAAATTTGTGGAACATATAGGTTTGATAAATATATATCATTATTTTTTTATGTAAAATTGGGGACTATGGATTAAGAAGGAGATATGATGATTCATCATGTGATGATTCACCTATCAGTTTGTAAAGGATGAGTGTTAATAGACAGTTGTACCACTATATCATTTTTCCATTATAGAATAAAAATGGGATGATTTTATCATAGACATCATGATAGTGCTACATATGAAACCTCTAAAAATCTCTACAGTTTGGGTTATGATGGGTCAACTAATGATGGTATGCCACTTCTTGCATATCGGGGAGACCTTCACTGTCGATAATATTTGTAATCTCTATATACACAAGATATTATGATTTCATGATGTTCCAAAGATAATCATTTCTAACCTAGAACCACATTTCACATCGCAATTCTAGAATATAATTTAGAAGATGTTGGGATCACGGGTTCACCAGTGCATAACCTACCATTATTATATTGATGAATAATCTCAATGGATGAATTAGATTCTGAAGGACATGTTATGAGAATGTGTTTTGGATTAGTTTTTTATTAGTAGAAACATATGGAACTTATTTCATATTATTTTAAAAAAATATTCCTTTTATCAATCCAAATGGATCATTTTGAGTCCTTATTCAAAAGCACTTTCCATTTTCCATTGTGCTGGTTAGAGGTAGGTGAGTTAGTGTCATTGGATATAGTCACATATAAGAGACATTTGAGCATGTGTAGTTTATTACGAAGGGATTTTAATCTACAAAAAGTATAAATAAATCATATTATGACCATAAAATATGTTTTATGGAGTTTTATATTGGTCAGTAGGTTTTTCATCAGGGGTTACCTTTAGTTGGGAAATGCCTTATCTTGAAGCAGGAAAAAATTACACCTGGGTTCATTGGTCCATCTGAGATAGTAAAGAGATTTGGACATCTATCTTACTGATAGGCTCTTTTACATAAATACCATTCCATGCACGATGTTTTCCACATGTAAAAACCATAGAGATATCACCCATACCCTTCTCATGTAATATATATATTCATGATTTTGAGCATGATGTTGATGTATCCTTTATGTAACGGCCAATTTATATCATGGACCATAGTTGTAAGAATCTATAAGGGATGGCCATGAATATATTGAGAGTGAAATGGAAATATGTTTGAATATAATAGGTGACATAGGAGAGTTATTCGGTTATATGGGCATAGTTCCCTTACTTGTTCATTGATACCTCATAGTGTGTCTTGGGATAATTGCTATGGGATGAGGTGTTATAAGGTGGGGAGGTTGTAATATCCCATCCTCATCCAGGTATGTTAATATTTTAGTCTTCATATGAACAACTATATATATTTATATAAACCATTTAAAACATGTTAATTGATTCTTTATTCCCAATAAAATAATTTTTTGGAATTTGATAACCAAGAGAGGTGATGTTAATAGAGGGATAGAGGTAGCTTGAGGTTTGGAGAAACCACAGAGCTACCATCTAGATGGTGTAGTTTACCAGAAAAATTATGAGACCCACCAGCATTTCAGTTGGATTTTAGAATAATTGGTTTTCGTTAAGAGAACCCCTAGCTAGGAAATATGATCTTCATTAGTGGAGGCATATTGCATGACATAATTGGATAGGAGGTTATGCCAACTGGATTTTTGGTGACATTAGGTTGGGATGTGTATGTGAGGGATGGAGCATCGTTTTACATTCTGAAACCCCATTTAACCATTTTGATCGCCTTTTATAGCTTTATATGGTATTTAATATCTTTCAAGGTTCTAAAAATATTTTTTACTTCAATAATTATTGTATTTGATCTCCTGAGTTGTTCATCGATCTGGATGAATTGAATCAGTATGTTCTTATATGAATTGTTGAATTATTCATCTATTTTCTTGGATATCCTAATTTCATCCATAAAGTAATGTGTCAGACAATATCAATAGGGGATCATTGTATTCCATAAATATCTAGAACCTGGGCTTTGTTTTCTTCCTCTCCATTTCAAGAGTTAGGTGGTCTAAAACAACTCTATATCCTATACCTTTTTATCTAGTGTTTTCAATATATGTGATCTTGCTGGAATGCTTCATGTTGGACCTAAAATAACTTCCAACTCACTGAATTGATGAAATAATACTCTTAGACCTCCCCCGGAACCCATCGGGTCAATGTTATTTGATATTGGTACTTGAGGTCAAACAGGAGGCATGCCAACCTTTCACCCTAGAATGAAACATAGATTAAATGAACCTAGATCCCTTTATTGAATTGAGAATTTTTTTAGGAATGGATTAATTATAGATTTTTATTAATAGGTGAATTGGGTAAATATATTTTTAATGTATCACATGGATTGAATGTTGTTAGAAGGAATGTAAGTGTCTTTGTTATGATAACCAGATGGATAATGGTTATAATAGAATGAAAATTGAATTAGGCTTAATTGATATGTGTTTTGAATATTGTTACAAAAATTATAATAAATGGTAACATGGAACAATTTAGTAAATGGTTGAATACTATTAAAATTATAATGATAATTGGTAACTTGGATTAATAAAATAAATGTTGATAATTTTTAATTTTGATGAATTTCAAAATATGGAATATATAAACAGGTTTGGAATGTTTTTTGTGGGTATTATAAACAGATGGAATGTAATATTTTATTGTTATATATTATTGATTATGAATGATTATTAAGGATTGTGTCCATTATTATAAAATTCCCAATGTCTAGATTCATGGTAACAAACATTCCAAGGGCTAGATGTATGGTTACAAACATACCAAGTGATAGATGCATTGGAATGTACTACATGAGGTCTAGATACACAAGTACGGACACACGAGGGATAGAGTCATAGTTACATGAGTCTGGAGGAATATATGTATGTCCACATTTAATGAATGATAGAGATATTAATGGTTAGAACTGGATATCATTTCCAGTTATTTGTAGTACGATTCCAGGAAAGTGACATTTGACATCAAGTTTTTCAAGTTTTGAGGTCCACAGTTGTCAAAACAGACCTTTCGTTTTGGTGGATTATTTGATGTGTTGAATTTATTTTTGAATAAATTTCATAATTATCATTTATTTTCACAAACTATGTTTTCATTCCAGACTGTCTAGACCCCAGGGGTGTTATCCCACTGGGTTTTACCCGCACATTGTTCAGGAGTGAATTGGTTTCTGAGAAGACTTCATGGATGTAGGTATGGAAAACTGAAAGAGTACCTATTAGTTATTGGTTTCTTTATAGGATCAAATTGGATCATAGATAATGGAACGAGCATGAGGTTTGAGATAAGTTTATTTTAGATTATTTATTATGTTTTTTGTATTTAGTAGTTTAGTTTTGTGAATTAATCACATCATTTAGTTGAAATTATCTATAGTATATATTGGTTTATTATTATATATTCGAATTTTATTGGTTTTTACATTTATTCTACTCGTATATTATGTTTTTCTATTTATCACATTTTCACTATTACTGAAAATTTATAAAAAATGGTATAGTATCAACTCTACATTCTTGAAACCCTCATTATTTTTTGGAAGCCTCTAGCATATGAGGATATATACTTGAGGTCATATAACAACCCAACATGGTGACATTCATGATGAATAGACCATGGATGTTGCAATTGTAATGTTTTTTCTAAGAAAATATTGACACTGGAAATGATGTGTAAGTAAAATAAAAAATATCTTCCAAAATCATTGACACCATAGAAAAAAGTTGATGGATATCTCTTGAAAAATATCTTGACATCTCCTGAGGGGTTATTTATATTTCATCCCACCAATTTAGGATACCTCTTGTAAATACCATAGTATCTCTAGATGGGTTCTTTATAGTGGCTCTAGAAATTTATTTAAAGGATATGTTCAACAAACCCTCAAATGGTACTTTGAAAACTTCTGTCTTCATGTATTGCAGCATGTCAACCATGATCTTTACGTCCTTAGGTCATGATATTCTTCAAAATTGGGATCACATTCCTTGACCACTTATTATTTTAATGATGTAATAATATCATTAGAAATGATTGTTGTAGTAACCCTGATTTATGTTATGTAACCCTTACTTGATTATTTTTAAGCTTACAAATATTAAGGGTGATGGATGGGAGAGTTGGGAGAACTGTGGAAGTGGCTCTGGGTCAAAATGGAAGTCTCACGGGCGGCACACAGTTTTCCTAATTGTGCGGCCAAACCCTGTGCAATGGTCCTCTTGAAGAAGAAGCTCCAGCACAGTTGGAGCATGTTTAGGGAGACCATGTGAGGAATTCATGTGAGTATCTTCCTAGGTAGTAGATAATGCAAGGTTATCCCATGGTTTGTCTACCGTGTGAACTAACCGTGCAGATGGTTTATGTGAGATCCAAAAAAGTGGATCTCACACGTTTTTGTGTATAATTTTATCATTTGTTCACCTATGTGGACATAAATCAGTATTTCTCTTTATTGATGGTAGTAGAACCTCTACAAAACTTTTTTTGAGTCAATATGAAGGCTTTCCAAGTTGAATCGAAGCCAGATTCATGAGGTATATGATCATTCTTCTTCATTCATGGTCAGTTTCATAAATATACTTAGATATACTTCTCCTCTTCTATTAATTTCATAGATCAATGCCGGTTATGGGTATATGTGTGTGTGAGGATGCCAAATATGATGAGGCATGATCTTCATCTTTCTAGGAGAAGTGATCTAAGGCGGGTTCTTGGAGAATCAACCTGGTTTTCTTATCCGTTCTTCGTTAGTTTGGGGTTTTCCAATAACCTTCATGGTAGGAGGCTTCCTTCTCAACTCCACTTAGTAGAACCGATTGGCATGCTTTCAAATTGAATGTGTGGAATTGTATTGATTGTGATTTGGATCTTGAAAACTTGTTGAAAACCTTCTTGAGCGATGGTTGTGAAATCTGGAATATAATTGATTTTGAATGGGTGCTTTTGTTCTTGTTTTTAGAATGTTGATTTTAAAAAGGCTATTTTTTTGGATTTTTAGAACATAAATGAGATTATATGTTTTTAATAAAAGGAAAAGTTTTATTGAATTAAAATTTTGTTTTAAATTGGTTGTTCTTTGGTTTTCAATAAATTTTTAGTCTTATTTAAATGATTTATTGTGAAATAGAAGTACATGGATTATATGGTGTATGTGGGAGTTCATGCCAAACGGTCACTAAATGATGGACGAGTACCATTGGGGTAAAAGGGACGTGACCCTAGATCAGGGGCGTCTATCATTGGGACACAAGGTAGTTGGAAGAGAGACCGCTCATGGGTTTAGAATTGTCAAACGAAGCATGCTTGTGTGAGTGTATTGTTAACTATGAAATGTGTATGCCAAATGACATGAAGATTTGGTTTCAATTTTGATTAGTTATATTTCATGAAAAAAATTCTTGAAATTGGTTTTATATAGTTTTTTTAACTTGGTTTTAAATGAGTTTCGGAACTTGTTTATATTTGGTAATAAACTATTTTGGTAAATCGTTTTATATAAACGGTTTTATATAAATGTGGCTATCTAATATATCCTAGTGGTTTAAGTTGGGATGTCACTGGGGAAAACCTACCGAGTTTTATAGTCACCCTTTCTTTAGCACATCGGTGTATTTTTTGATGTTATCTTTTGGGACATGGGAAAAGGTAATGTGCCCCATGTTTTTCGCACTACCTCATGATATTTGGGTTGTTCAATGATTTTGGATCTTGGAGCTTGTGGAGAATGGTGTCTTGTGGCCTTTTGAGAGTCTTGAGTTGTTTATTTGTTGTTTAATTTGATATTGTTTTGGTCTTCTTCTATTTCAAACTTTGATATGGTTTTGAGATACATGATGTTCTTAAGTGGTCTTTCTTTTGGTCATGAATCATTTAATAAATGGTATGGTTATGGTTTGTTGGGTTATTGGGTTTATTTACTAATGGGTAAATCATCACCCACTTGGTTTTGAAATACTTCGGCATTTATTTCCTACATTTGGCGTCTTGGGGATGTCTCTTAAGTCCAAGTAATGAATCGTTGTGCTCTCAATCCATTGAGAATGAACGGGTCATTACAAATGGTATCAGTCTGGTCCTTCCTTTGTTGTACAAATTTCATCAGCTTGTTCGGCCCTAACCTAACAAGTATTTATCGGTGTTCTTGGTCTTGGAGTTGAAATTCATTCTTTTCTACTACTAGGATTGGAATCATATAAATTAGTAAGATTGTTGAAACTTGATAAGTATATCATAAAAGGAAGTATCTAACCCTTTTATGATGTACTTCATGTTACCAGGGTGTTGGGTACATTAGTGTTTTTGGGAAAATTATAGAATGTTGGAATCTCATTTTCATGGGTTTATCCAATGAGATGGGAATGACATTCATGGTCGAGGAATGACTTTCAACTAGTATTCAATATTAAATTTGGAGTAGTGATTTCTGATTTTGTACAAGGTATTAATTTCTGAAGAATGCAGAAATTGTTTTCCAATGAAATATTTTGAAATGAGGATATTTGATGTATTTTGAAAATGCTTTGGTTTTCAAAATCATGAATGAAGTTTCAAAAATGGTTATAATAGAAAAGTTTCTTTTGGAAAACAATGTTGTGATAGTTTATGTGATATAAATTGAAATGGTAATCCATCAGTTTCTAGAGAGTGAGATTGACAGAGTTTGTTGTTTGTTTAGAAAATGGCACTCGATAGGTGAAACCAACACGAAGAAGCGGTGGAAAAGATCGTTTCACCTGAACCATGGGTGAACCATGATCTGGTTTAGAGTATTTCCCATTCTTTTCAAGCTATGGATATAGGGAACACGAATAATGATCCATAGAATTTGGATCATACCATCATGATCATGAATCAGAACCCACCTAACAATTAGGGTGATGATGAACCTGATAAGGCAGAGGTGTGGCTCAATAGGATGAATCACATCTTTGAGTTCATCGACACATCAGTAGTCTTAAAGGTAAAGCTGACAATGTATATGCTCAAGGATCTTGCACGCTAGTGGTGGGACTTAGCAGTGCAGTCTGAATTGAATAAAGGCCTACATGAGAGGATTTTAGGGAATTGTTCAACAAAAAATTATATCCTCACATGTTCATGATCCAAAAAACAACGGACTTCTTCAGCCTGAAACAAGAGAGTCTCTCAATCATATAGAATTCATCCAAATTCCTGAATTTAGTTCATTTTACACCAGAGGTTGCCGATAGTGCATCTTTGAAGGCTAGAATCTTCAAATCGAGGCTAAAGTGGGAGATTCAATCAAATATTCTAGTTCTCTATACTACTGATTATACAGAGATAGTTAACAAACTAACTGTGACTGAACAATATATCTCAGTATCTATGGGAGGAGGGATGATGATACCTAAATGGAATGGTGGGAACTCAACCGCTGGGAGCAAGAGGAAAAGGGACACATATTTCAAATATGGAAGTGGAAATTAGATAGCTGGATTAGTGAACCTTCCTCCACGACCCCAGAGCAAACCATACTATTTTCAATGTGGGTCACATGGCCTCATAAAGTGTGAGTTTACATCACAACATAGAGAATTTAATTATTACAACATGATGGGGAATCTTCACTGCTATTGTCATAATTCTCTATGTTCAGGTGCTTGAGACACTTCTCAGGCATCACAAACATCTTATTCTTCGACAGAGCAAGGACGACATAATCACTCTCGTCAGCATAACAAAGCTATCCACGGTGATCCTCAAAATACAATGTCTCCTCAACCAGAGAAATATCATCACGACCCCAAGGAGAACAATGCAATGATTAAGAAATTGTACAAAGTTGAGCAGATGATTGTCGATGATCATGTTGGACCATCTACGGTGAGAGGTACGATTATTTGGAATTTTACACTTGTGTGAGTTCTCTTCAATACTGGTCCATTACATTCTTTCATTGCTTCCCATGTTATTGATTTTTATGTTTAAAGTTGTAAATGATGTCTTCTATTTTAAAACTCCAAACTCCTCTCGGTAAAAGAGATCGTCAGACCTTTGTTTGTAGAACATGTGCTATAACTGTTGATGGATCTGAGAAAAAATGGGACTTATCAATTTTGGAAATGGATGCCTATAATGCAATCCTAGGTATGGAATGTTTGACAATGTTTAAGGCTCACATTGAAAGTTATAGGAGAATTGTTATTTTAATGACAGAGGACGACATAAAACATATCTTCGGAGGATAGAGGTTGGTAAAGAAAGGAGAAAATATATTTTTAGAACCAATGGTTGGAATGATATCTTACGAGTAAGAGGTTTTGACATTGGCATCAATAGAAGAGATCAAGGAAAATAATTTTCCAACATTTTTATATCAATTTATAGATGTACTTCCTGAGAACATCTCATGGTTACGAATTATAAGGGAATTGTAGGTTATGATTGATCTCTTTATGGGGACCAAACCTATTTCTATTCTCTCTTATAGGATGGCACCAATTGAGTTACAGGAGTTGAAAGTGCAGTTTGAGGAATTGTAAAGAAATGGTTTTATTCGACCAAGTACGTCTCTATGGGTAGCATCTGTTTTTTTTGTGAAGAAGGAAGATTTAACTCTTTGGATGTGTTTTGATTATCATAAACATAACCAAGTTATTATAAAGAAAAAATATCCACTGCCAAAAATTGATGATATATTCAATAAATTAAGAGGATATCATTGGTTCTCCAAGATTTACTTGCAATCATGATATCACCAATTGCAAGTTCTGAAGGTAGATATTCCAAATACATATTTCAGAAGCAGATATAGACACTATGAATATGTATTCATGCCTTTTGGTCTAACGAATGAACCAATAATATTTATGTCTTTGATGAATCAAATGATTCAGTCAAACATAGATTCTTTTTTGGTGGTGATTTTGGACGACATCTTGGTGCATTAAAAGAAAAATATTACCCTGAGAAACACCAGAAAAAGTGTTAAATATATTGTGAGATCACCATTTTTATACCAAATTATGAATTGGTGGTTTTTGGATATAGGATGAATGTTTCATTGGCAATGTCATTTCTAAGAAAGGTGTTTCTATTGATCCTGAATAGATATAAGATGTTATCTCATGGGAACCACCAAAGAATGTTTTTGAGATACAAAATTTTCTTAGTCTAGACAATTACTAATGACATTTCGTGTGTGATTTATCACAACTATATTGACCAATGAAAATTCAAAAAAAATAAGAATGCTTGATTCCAATAGACAGAGGAATTCCAGAAGTCCTTTGAATAGTTAAATGTTTGGCTTACGTCGACACCTATCGTCATTTTTCTATAATCAGGAAAGGGGTATGTCATGTACTGTGATGCTTCAGGATCAGTGTTAGGATTTATTCCCATGCAAGGAGACCATGTGGTTGCTTATGGTTCAAGGAAATTAATGGTTTATGAGAATAATTATCCAGCACATGATTTGAAGTATGCTTTAGTAATCTATGATTTGAAAACATGGAGACACTATATATTTGGTGATAAATTCACAATGTTCACAAATCACAAAATCTTGAAACACATTTTTTCACATTGATATTTGAATCTAAGGAAACAGAGATGGATTGAATATCTCTAGATGTTTGACTTTGGCTTGCTATATACACCGGGAAAATAGATTTCCATGGAGGATTATTTGAGTAGAAAGTCACATGCTCAGTTGGAGAAAGAGGCTTCAGATAAATGGTAGTTGATGTTGTTCATAGTTGACATGCATGTGGGATGTGAAGACCTAGGTGATGTTGCAGTTTTCTTTTCAAATATTCTTGTTAATAATTTGGTAAATATGGTCAAATAGGAACAATAATATGATTTAGAATGTTGGGGTATGAGTTAAAAAATAAATGTTGGGGAGACCATTGTGGGAGGGAAATTTGATGGGAGTTTCAGTTTGTGCTTTTGAAATCAGATGGTTGTACCAATGTCTTGTCAGGAACAACTCTTTCATGCTTACCACCATTCTATATGGGATGTACATCTTGGTATAAAGAAGATGTATAAGGAACTAATGGTGTAGTTTTGGTGGAGCATCATGAAATGCATGGTGTCCAAGTTCATGTAGCAATGTATAACTTGATAGAAGGATAAAGAAGAGAATCAGAGACCTGAAGCTATGTTGCAGTATTTACCTATCCCATTGTGGAAATGGGAGCAAATAGGGATGGATTTTTTTTTCAGGTCTTCCATGAATGGTCTGGAAACATGATGCTATATGGGTGACAGTGAATCATCTTACCAAGTCTGCCCATTTTGTCCCTAATCATGAAACTCATATAGTTGAGGGTTTGTAAAAAATATATATCCAAGAAGTGGTAATGAGGCATGCCATACTAGTTTCTATAGTATCATATAGAGATCCAAGGTTCACGTCTTTTTTTTGGAAATCCTTGCAAAAATCCCTTGGAACTCAATTGACTATGAGCACGGCTTATCATCCATCGACATACGACCTATCTTATAGGAGGATAAAGAAATTGGAAGACATGTTGTGGGATTTTGTAATGAATTTTGTGGCTCATGGGCGGAAAATATACCCTTAGTGGAGTTTTCATATAATAACAACTATCAGAACTCGATATATATGGCTCCCTTTGAAGCATTGTATGAGTGTCCTTATCGTTCTCCACTATGTTAGGTTCAAATAGGTGAAACATCTCTAGATGGGATGATCCTAGTCCAAGAACTAATAGAGAATATCTTGTTAATTATAAAGATGATAGTTACATCTTAGAATCGTTAGAAATATTATACGGATCATCGATGAAGGCAGTCGTCGTTTTCCGTGAGTGATCATTTTTTCTTGAGGATCTCTCCAAAACGTGGAAATCATCATTTCGAGAAGTAGTTAATGTTATCTCCTACATACATTATACATTTAGTGATACTGTAATGGATTGGAGAGGTAGAATATTTTTTGGCATTACCATCATGGTGCATTTTGGTGCATAATCTGTTCCTTGTATCTTAGTTGGAAATGTATCAGCCTGATCCTGACCATGTGATCAAATGGGATCACGTTGATCTAGAGTTAGATGATTCTTTGATACATATCTCGGTATGTATTGTGGATAGGAATGATAATTTATTGTAAGAAAAAATCATCGGTCTAGTGTGGGTTTTATTTCAACATGGTCAGATTTAAGAAGAGACATGAGAATTTGAGAAGGAGAAGAAAGAGCAATGGTCGGAACTCTTTCCAATGAGTGTTGGTTTTCTACTTTCTGAGGAAGGAATGTCCAATGGTGGGGGGGGATTTACTACCCTTAGTTTCTGGTATGCAACCCTTAATTGATTATTTTTGTGGCTATAATTTTTAAGGGTAATGTATGGGAGAGTTTGGAGAGCTTTGGAAGTGGTTTTGGGGAAAAATTGAAGTCGTATAGGTGGCGCACAGTTTGCCTAACCGTGCGGCAAAACATTGCACAATGGTCCTATTGAGGAAATAGCACCAGCCCAGCTGAAGCATGGTTAGGGAGACCATGTGACTATGTTGTGCGACTGTCTTCCTTAGATGTAGATAATGCACAGTTAGCCCAGATTTTGTCTAACCGTGCAAACTAACTAGGCAGATGGTTTAAGTGAGATCCTAAAAAAGTAGATCTCAAACGTTTTTGCCACTAAGTGGCTCGTTTTTTCTCCTAATCGTCCATAGCTCATGATTTCTCATCCTTGAAAGTAGTATATCCTCTCCCAAACGTTTTCGAGTCAATCCATGGGGTTTCCTTGGTGAATCAAAGCCATATTCTCGAGGAATGTGATTGTTCTACTTTGTTCGTGATAAGTTTCTTAGATCTATTTTTATATACTAATCATCCTCTCCTGAATTCTTATATATACCCCTATTAGGGGTATATATAGGTGCATTAATTCCAAATATGATGGATATTTTTCTAGATCTTTTTAGAAGAATATATCAAAGGTGGGTTCTTAGAGAATTAACCCGGTTTTCTTGTGCGTTCTTCATTCATTGGGTTTTTGTCAAAACCTTCTAGGTAGGAGGCTTCTTTCTCTAATATACTTAGTAGAACTAATTAAAATTCTTTCAAATTAAATTTTTGGTTTTAATTGATTGTGATTTGGTTGTTGAACACTTATTGAAAACCATATAGAGTGATGGTTGTGAAATCTAGAAAATTAGGGATTCTGAATGAGTGATTTGGTTCTTGGTTTTAAAATTTGGATTTTAAATAGGGTATTTTTCCTGAATTTTGGCACATAAATGGTATTATATTCATTCAATAAAAGGAAATGTTTTATGGAAATTAATTGTTGTTTGAAATTGGTTGTGATTTAGTATTCAATAAAAGTTCATTTTTATTAAAATGGTTTATTGTGGAAATGGAAGCACATGGAATAAATGGTGTTGGTGTGAGTTCATGCTTTATAGGCCCTTAATAAAGGACTAGAACCATTTGAGTACAAGGTATGTGACCCTGAATCGGGGGTGTGTGTCATTGGGACATAAGGTAATTGGAAGAGAGATCGGTCATTAGTATGGAACTATCAAACAAATCATGCAGGTGTGAGTGTGTTGTGAACTATGGAATGGGTATGCCAAATGATATTAAGAATTGGTTTACGCTTTGATTGGTTATTTTTATTGAAATAATTCTTGCTAGAAATTTAGTTTGTATAGTTTTTTAACATTGTTGTAAATGGTTTTTGGAACTTGTTTATTGTTGGTTATAAACTATTTTGGTAAATCGTTTTATATAAACTGTTTTATATAAATGTGGATAAATTTTATATCATATTATCATCAGTAGGAAAGTCATTGAGGAAATCCTACTGAGTTTTATAGTCACCCTTTCTTTGGAACTTTTGTTATTTTGCAGATTCTATCTTTCAGGATATGGGAAAAGGTAATGTTTCCCATGTTTTTAGAACTGGCTAGTGATATTTGGGCAGTTCGGTGATTGTGGAGCTTAAAGCTTGTGGACCATGGAGTCTTGTGGACTCTTGAGATTATTGAGTTGTTTATATGTTGTTTACTTTGATACTGGTTTGGTTGTCTGCTGTTTCACTCTTTGATATGGTTTTGAGACACATGATGTTGTATAGTTGTCTTTATTTTGTTCATGTATCATTTAGTAAATGGTTTGCTTATGGTTTTTTGGGTTTTTTGTTTATTTCGTAAAGTTAATATCGTCACCCAAGTTTTTTTGAACCATTCGGCATTTATTTATAGGGTTTGGAATCATGGGGATGTCCCTTAAGTCCAATTAATGTCTCATTGTTATCTCAAGACAATGAGGATGAGCGGGTCATTACAATTGGGATCATTCTTCTCACCTCTTAACAAGACTTAAAACAGTATCAATATTGTGTTGACCTTCTTCTCAAAACACCCTTATTATATTTCTTATTCCAGGAATATGTTTTCATCTCTACTAGATTATGTTGATTTCATTCCTTCGATACATAGAAAATTTTCTATAGCATTACAATCATGTCTCTTTCTCTATCTTTACTAATCGTCCTGATCTTCCTTTTTATTCATTGATTATCTTGAATACTATTTTCTATATTTTTAATATGGAATAGTCCATGATATCTAAATGTTTGATGCTCTAAAATTTTAAACTAATCAACAATCTCTCAAGATTTTATGTCATTTAAATCCAATTCAAAACACTATTTTTCTAGAAAAGTATCAATATTATTCTTCATTAAATCTTATATTAAATCCAAAATATCCTTTAATTTTCTCCATAGTGGAATACATGCTCTCATGAATATTTATTTATAGAGTGTAATTTTCTTTGCAGTTCAAATTCCAATCACAATAAAAAATTATTTTCAGTCGATATCCATTTCGCAACATAGTTTGAATCATAATCAATTAGGATCACTGGGTGTTTTACTTTGGTTGAAGAAAAATGTTCACATTATCTTGCTTAACTTCAAGAAATATCTTTCAAAACATAATAATCCTATCATTTTACTAGCTATTTAAACTAACCTAAGATATAAAATATCATTCGTTTCACATCCTTCATTACTAATTATCTTATATACTATTTAAGATAATTTATTTTTCCATATCTTCAATGAATTTTCAATGAGTATATTATGCATTTTAGTAATATTTCATGAATCTCTCCAAATATCTTACATACATATGTAAATTTTTTTACCATGGTCTCATTTCTTCTTTACGAGAGAAAATATTATTTATTAATTAAAATATTTTTAAAACATAAATAAAATATTATGTATTTGTAGAATAAATAATTTATCAATACATCCTCATATATTATGGTTAATTCATCACTTATTTGGAAAAAAGAATATGATATATAACATTCTGAATAAGTTATGTATCATAGTGCCTCTATGGACTTTACAAAATTACTTCTTCTCTATAATAAATTATGTATCTATTACCTTTTCCATATTCATACTTCTCTAAGAGCATGATATCTTATCTAATATATTAAATATATTACACATCTTATGAGGGTTTTCCCCCTTTTCATTTCCCCAACTATTCTCTATAAAAGAAACATATGTATATAGGAAAATCCAAATAATTTTCCAAAATTCATATTCTATGAAAGATATTATGTATCGTATACTAGTAATTTGTTTTGATAACCTATAACACATACTTTTCATACTCATCTCTATACAACTCATATTTCTTAAATCTTTATCCAAGTGATATAATTCCTTAAATAAAATATTCTTCATACTCAATGATCCAATAATTAATTAGTAGACTATAATAATAAAATTTCTAATAATCGTAGAATCTATATAATATTTCAAATTTAACCATCTATTCAAAGAAAGATCATTTTTTAAACAATTATATCTAGTTTCAATCGACATCATCAAGTGGAATGTTGTAGACACTGTTTCCAATAATCCATATACTTTTTTAAATATTTCCTTTGAATATCAGCCTAAAAAGATCAAATTTATTGGGTTGGAACCTGGAATCTATTTTCAAAACAATTTTATGAAATAATAATCTTTTTATTTCCATTTCTATATGAGTAACATCTCAAATTATTTCCATTGAGCTCATCAATATCCAAATATCATCATACACTCATGTTATTATTCAATATCCTCATTCATTTAATCTTCCACATCCCCCAACATAAAATATATTTAATTTATTCTTCATTTTTATATTGAAAATAATATAACCAAGGCATCTATTTAGCATACTCTAGTTTTCCTCTTTAATGTATAGAGTACACACACCATATAGTATAATTAGATGTATAGTCAAGACAAAATATTCTCTTAGTTAATTTAATTTATTTCCATATAGGTTAAAAAAAATTAATCCAAAAAATTATTTTTATGGTACTATCACCATGTTAGATAAATGGATTATGGAAAATAAAAAATATTATACTTTTTAATTTAATTTATTGGTTATCTATGTGAATACGCTTTAATATGAATATATATGTATAGGGTATTCAAACCATATAATATAATATGATATACAGTAATGCAAATAGATTTTATTTAATAATTAATGAAATATAATGTAAAGGTGATTTCTCTTGAATAGTATGATATATAATTATTGATTCACAATGTTTAAATAACCAACCATATCAAGTGATGAATATGGAATTTTAGTGGTGAGGTACATTAAATGAATATGGTAGTCAGTTTTTTTAGTAAATTGTTTAAATGATTTTTTAATGGTAGAAGAACAAAGGAATTAAGAAACAAATATCCAATAAATTAGGTTTATATAATCACACATATTCGATATCCATTTAGTACATTTAATTTCATGAAAGATAAGCTTATATGTTAGTATGTTATGATTAGATTTGTAAACTTGTTCCAAAATCATCATAAATCCACATGGGACCCAATAGATCCTCCTAAAGATATATATCTATCTTCCTTTGTCAAAAACATCTACAATCATAGCAACAATACTTCTATAGTACCAAAAATTCATGGCATATATGGGGATTTTTTATTAGAGGAGACTTTAGATTATTATACCTCTTGGAAACAATCTGGCATAATATTGACTTATGAAAATTGTATAATGTGGGTGAAAAAAGGTCTCAAATTAATAGGATATCATAATGAACATAGTAATAATGATATTTAAGAAACATTTGAATAATAAAATAAAAATTGAAATGGATAATGTAATTAATATGTAAATAGGATTAGCGTAACGAGAGAAACATGACCCCTACATAGGATGGGTATCAACTTAGGAAAATGGTATTAATGAATGTGAATGATTATTATATCATCTAAAATAAATAATATGTATGAAAATATAATAGATATAGAATCATGTTATCTTAATAAATTGAATTTCAAAAGGTATTTCAATAAAATAATAAAAACTAGAAATAATGATATAATAATTAAAAACCATCCACACATAAATATGCAACAAATTATAAAATGGGTTAAATGAGAGGTATTGATTAATTTATCATGAAAAACATATCTAATGGATGATAATATATTATAAATAATTTTTTTACCAAAATAAAAATAATTTCCAATGATTTTATTTCATAACAATTCAAAATAATAGGGAAATGAGGGGAATAAAAACTAATACCTTACTTGAACTACATAACTTAAAACTGAAACTTTAAAGAACTATTTTTTAGATTAAAGAGAATAATGTGTTAGAAATTAGTTGATATATATAACAAGAGATAAATTAGAACATTGTGAGGGATAAATAATAATATTGGGTGGGTATTGATATGCATGGCTAGTTAAATCCAATGGAATAAATTAATGATCATTTTATTTTAACATTATATCAATTTCTCCCCTGTGTCTATAGTTCCCCATAATTCCAATAATGATCTAATGCAATGTTTAGTTCCAATATAAGTTTAATTGATCTAAATTAATCTAGTTTTATCATGATTACATATATATGATGTCATATTTTTCATATACTTCTATATTATACCATTTTTTACCGTATGTTACTATTTATACCACTAATTTCCATATTATAACCCTTATTTATTTTTTATTTGTTGATTTCAAAAAAAAATACAATTTTTAAATTTAATATTTTACTTATGAGAAATGTAAATTTTAAAATAAATTATAATCAAAACATTCTCAGCGTAATATACGTTATTCAAAATAGTTACATTATAATTTCAACAACAAAAATATCTTTCTAACAAGTACCTTATCCAAAATTTACATGATTTTTATGACAATAATCATATAAATATAATGATTTCATTTCAAATGAAAATAGTTAATACTTTATAAAATATAACATCATAGTAACACACATTACATAACATTTTAAAAGAAATTTATTGTGAATCAAAACCTGCACATTCAATGTTGTACTGGTTTATAAATATAATAACGATCAGTTATTTATTAAATAAATGGTTATGTAAAATTATATTTCAATATAAAATAATTTTTTGGGAAAAAAGATTATTTAACTTATTAAATCATAAGGTTCACATAAAATGAAATATGATATAATAACAATATATAAAAAATTAATATGTTAATTTCTTTTATTACATTTAACAATTATCATATTTCAGGTAAATTATTTGATGGATTTCAAGATAAAATGTTTTCAGTTGATGTGGAGATTCTTTCCTAAGGAAAGTAGTTATTGGGAAGTTACCAGTGGCACATTTAGTATGCACATTAGTTGAGGGGACAGTGGTTCAGTCTCTTTTACACCCTTGGGGGCGGGGTAATTATTTCCTAATCTTTTATTCTCTTAATTATTTATGATATGTGTTTGAATCCATCCCAAGGCGAAGTGTATGAAAGTCTACCACCATTGTAATGATCGATTATCAACATGAATTAATGTAAATATCAGTATGGATTAGATTTTCTCTATATATCTATTATTAGATAGTTTATTATGATACATTTAAATCCATATATCAAGTATCTCTAGAGTTTATTACTATATAGGTAGGCAATTATCTTTGTGGAGTAGGGATATGGATTATAATAGGGGCTTCCCAATGCATCGCTATAGAGGTAATCTGAACTCATTTAGTTAAATGTCACTTAACTAAACAATTCATACCTTTTAAATTCATGTTATAAGGATCATTGTGGGGTATTTTAAGGATATGAAACCATGAACACTTCAAAGATGTTTAATTTCATGAAAAATTGATTACTAGGAAAAAGATTCCAGTTGATGTTTTGTGTAGTACATACACATAACAGAACAATATTGGTTCATATCAAAAGAAATATATCCATTTTTGAAAGGTTATATCATAGAGAATATGGATATTCAAGGGAGGATTATATGTATCATATGAAATATGGCCCGATGAGGAGTGGTATGGACCATTTGGAATATAGGCAGGTGAGGATGGGACTCATAAGGGGTAAAACCTTGACAAATGATAAGATTCATAAAGGATATTTACTAGAGAGGGTATAGTTTAGATATTGGTTTTCAATGAAAAATATGCTTCCTACACATCTATATTAAAAATATACAAAGATCATGAATTTTGTGTCTCATGGTTTAAAGATTCATGGTGGGATTATACCATATAGTCTAACATTAAGTAGAAAGGATGTTATCATGTTGTTTTTAATTGTGTCCCTAGTAATTTTCCATGCAGATTTACCTATGTCCCAAAATCAATATGTGTTCGTGGATCACATAGAATATGATATTATTTATCAATAATAATCACCATACATGTTTTTTCTTTAATTTAAGTGCATCTATAATGATATAGTGACACCACATATGGATTTTAGGGTGGAATCCCACCCAATGGTTATGAGAAACTATTGGTCATCATTTTTGAAGAAAATACCCACATTGAGATTATATTGCCTTCCTTTAGTGACTTAGTTGGGAAAACCACAAGATTTTCCCAATCATGGACATCCTTATACCCATATGATATAATTTCATCCAATGTCCCAATGGCCACGACATCCATATACTTGTAGAGAAGGAGGAGAAATACTAAAAATCCACATAAAAAATGAGAAACTAGAGAGTAATATGAGACTTTGGGTTATATCCACACAGTAGCTTCATAGAAATTCATTATTTGATATTTGATTAACATGTTTCAAAGGGAAGGAGTTCAAACAACCATCAGAAAAGTGGTGCACAAACTGATGATGAAAGGATGAGGAAACATCTAATGTTGATGTAAATTTATTCATCTTCAAGTCCTAGGAATATGATATATAGTATTACCTTATATTACATATATCATGGGGCCACTCCTCTTGGGAAATAATGGACATCATTTGGGAGAATCATGAACTTATTGGCATCCCTTCAAGAAGATATGCTTCTTCTTTACTTGGGAAATGTAAAGTAATCGTCAAACCTCAACCCTAAGACTATCCTTATCAATACCAATCATTATATCATATATTTGTTAATGTTAGGTTTCTCTATTGGTAAATATAGTCCCACCAAAAAGTTGGTTCAATATATGAAAACATGTGCTAACATCTATGGGGGTTTCAACCACTTCCCTGATGCTAAATGGAATGAATTATTTTAACCCTAATGATGTAATTCAATGATTCTACTTTAAGAATATTTTCATTAACATTCAACACTCGTTTAATAATCTACACCCATATTTTTTTATAGTCAACAAAGATGAAAAATATGACCATAAAATATCCCTGATATACTCTAGGTGGTAGTACAATATGTTATACCAAATAAAATACCATAAGGGAGGAGAGGATTTCTTCTCAGTAAATGGAAATAAAAGTGTCTAAGAAACTATACACATTTGGTATTTTCCCTCTTTCGATTAGATCTTCACAAAGATTAAAATTGAATACCCCACATCACCTAACCTATAATTATTGGGGAGATAATTTTTTTCCAATCATATTGGAAGATATGAGAGAGGTTATCCTCAGAATTCAAACTCTACCCTAAATATATAATCATATACTGAGGTCATAATTCATTAATTAAAATATCACTTCTCTAAAATGGGTCCATATCAGGAGGCCTCATAAGATACTAGTGGGTAATCTTAGGATGATGTATAAATCACTATTGAAAAGAAGCTTGGAACATAGAGGACGGGGAAAGATAATAGAAGACCTATTTTATGGTATATTTCCACTCCTCCTTGATCTATTTCAGGGTATTTATTATAGTTATATACATGCATTATTTCTCTTTACTTTATCTAATCTTCGCAGAAATGACATATGGTTTTCAAAATCCTAAATTCAACAACATTTTTTGAAGAGAACATTTCGAAGATGATATGATTCTCATAGTCTTAATAATCTCACCTATTCATGTAGAATGATAAAAAAACTCAAAAATTGGTAAGGGATGATCAAGTCTACATGCCTAAATTTTCACCACATTGGGATATCATTGTATGAAAAACTTGTGAAATGTTCATTATTAACGGGGGTCTGGAGCTAGTGATTAATCTAGAATTAATGGAATAGAGGGTTAAGAAATCATCTTTTTTGAAAGTCCCTCTCATGATATATTAAGAGGCTCCCACTATATTAGATGCTAATATAGCTCCCCCCCAGAGGTGACACCACCATTTGGAATGTCTAGTGGTATGATGGAAATATGTTCATATTCATACCACCTTGTACTGGAATTGATACCCTTTTATTGATTCATTTTTTCAATATTATTTATCATAATAGTATCATTGGGGGTGGTTTCAACAAAAGAGGCTTCCATCCTTATACTCTAACTTCTAGATCAACTGATAGATGGAGCTGTTCCATGACTTACATGCTCATTGGATGACGTATGAGTGATCCATATGAGTAATTTAGCTCGCAAATAAATTTCACCTTCTATGAAAAATATTAATTTAGAATCAGATTCCATCAATATAGAATTTTCCACTCGGATATATGTAACATAGAACATATGGAGGAGATTTTTGATAACTCATATTGAGGATATATAATTAAATCAATATAAGATCACTATAATGTTTTCTATGTTAGGGTATTATGTGTTTTACTAATGAATTATCCATAATTCCATTACAGACATTCTTCAAAAATATAACTGGGAGATAAATTCAATAAATATAATATCCATGTAGGAATAGTTCATCCATTCTGTATGACTTTGGAAAACATCACTCTAGAAGGTTTTTTAATATGAGTCAATAAAAACAACCTGGAATCAGTATATCATGGAGGGGATAGCCTTAATAGACCGACTTCACCAAGAGCTATCCTGAATCTTTTAAGTACATTCCCTGATCCAGATTACTATCAAGGGGAATAATATTTTTCGAAGATATGGGATATGAATATATATAAACTACTATAAATTAAAAATGATTATTGAATAATGGGGATATTGAGGTTGACATGTTATTTGAACTTCATCGAGTGGTCGCGGACCTAGAAGAAGAATTAATCCATCTTCAAGATTCTACGGAGTGTGCATTGTAATGATTTTATATCTCAAAATCATTTATGTTTATAATGAGAGAGACCTAAATATGTCATTTCTATAATACTCCTATTTTTTTTATCAATTTAGTACAATAAGTTTTTAAAATTATTGTCACTCTTTTGTCTCACCGCAATAACTGGTCAATAATAATTTATAAAACTGATGTGTGGTAATCATTGAGATAGTAAAATACATATAAAAATTTTATAAGAATAGATAATGTAAATTATGATCTCCAAATATTTGAGTCAATGAAGGTTTCCTACTAGATGTGTTCTCACGACTGGGTATAGTCAGGATTCATATAATGTTGAATGTAAAATTATCATATTTTAGAGTTAGCCAACTCAAATATGGATAATGATTTCCACCTGGATTTTTGTTCATAGAAGGAAATATACATGTTATATACAGTAGTGAATGTACCATTAACCTAATCTAGTGTTAATCCACATAGATATAAACTGTTCAATGACTCGTCTTAGTGATATACATGAAGGTGAATTTATTTTGAATTGAGCATCATAATTTTTCAAAGGTCTTAAGTACTATAACATTGTATATTCATGCATTTCAGATGGATTATATGAACTAATGTATAAGAGGAATAAAAAGATACTATAATTTTTTCCTAGTCCAATAGACCTAATGATTACAACTGAAAATTTCATGGGATCACATAATTTACCCTACAATATTTTTGTATCTCTCCATTGACCATGATATTTACCAAAGACTACGATTTGTGAGACATAGGAGGCTGGGACACAAATATATCCTAGGTTTCCCTTTATAAATTATTACCTAAAATATTTTTGACTTTTACTTTTTTAAAAGATGAATTTTTACTGAGTTATGAATGGTGAATTCCAATTGAGTGAACAATATAATTATTTTCCCAGTCCATCCTTTAGAGTAATTTGACACAATGCATAGTAAGTCTCTTTCCATGGTTAGTTAATTTTCATTCATTAAAGTAGAATGTATAAGGTGTTTTAGGTCAGGTTGATTTCAAAAAAACAAAGATACAAAATTAGGTATTCTATATAGAATCATGCGTAAAGACAACCCTAAAAAATAGATATCCCATTGTCCTAGATCCTCAAAATCTATAGGAATAGAGAATATAGGCTATTATCATACTGATTGGACTAATAGAGTTTATTTTTCTAGTCAAAAAATGTATTTTGAATGATAGATTTTCCTATTTAGTAAGGTAATGCTGAAAACTAAACGTGATTGAAGTAATAATACAAGTATAGACCATCTTAGAAATATGTACACACATTTTAAGGTCATGGTTCTTAGACCATCATGTTATGTAGTTTAAGGAAATTTCCCAAAGAACATTATAGTATTGTGTATATGATATAATATTATTTCATTGAGAATAGGTAATATACATGAATATGTAACATTAATGGAATTTAAGCCTACTAGAATATCTGGGTGGTGGAATGTGTAATTGACAACAAAAAAATTTAAATCGAAAGGTAAAGAAATGAGAAAAGATTTCCAACGACGATCACTAACCATATTCCAATGATGGGTTCCACTAATATGTAGATTGGGCATAAAAATATTATAGTACCTTGACATTGGGATAAATCCATGCATCTAGATGTTGGTACATAATGGGGGTGTGTACAAAAATCTATTTATGCATCCTAAGGATGTCATTAAATCCATTCGGCATGATCAAATTAGATATTTATATTCTACCAAACTACAATATCTATAAATTTGTAACAAAAATGTATAAAGTGGTCGATCCCATAAAGAGTAGGAAACATAATGATAAAACTCTTCACCAAATTTTTGGAAATCCCAATTTAGATTTATGTTATATTAAATTTCTAAATGGAAAAAATAAATAATTAAAAATCCTAAAAAAAGAAAAGAAAAGCTAGAAGAGTGGGAAACTGGCCTCCGTTGGATTTTTTTCTAAAACGATAACTCTACTTCACTTGTAAATAAATAATACATATTGGATACTGACTAAAAATTCTATTTTTATTTTATTTTAAAAATCGAGCCGAGTCATAAATGAGATTATCGAAATAAAAATTCAAAACCCGCTTTCAGAAGATCTACTTTTTGATTCAAAATCCAGAATTCAAAATCACCCAAAAACCATCATCGAATCACCACCAGTACGCCTCAGGACACGGATCCTCGAGTAGTGAACCTTCTGGAGTCACACCCCCGACATCGAACCACCTCATCGTCGCCATCGTCGGACAATGCCAGCGATAAAACTACCGGCCAACGCCACCGAAGATTCAAACATCGAAAAAAATGGAGCTTCAACCTTGCCATCGTCCATACACCATGTCAATGTCGTACCCATCTGAAGACCATCGTGCCATCGTCGTTCCCACCTGAAGAATGTCGTGCCATCGTCGACCGTATCACCACATTGAGGGAAAAAACAAATAATTAAGCAAACCAGAAACAGAAACACCACCATTGACGTTGATAAATCCAACACCGAACAAGCCCATCGTCGCCGAGGCCAAAAACCAGAAACCATCCCAACTCCGGTTGCGCCCATCGATGGCCTCCAACCCACATCCCAAAACATCTTAGTACCACTACTCCAGCTCTTCCTGGGAGAGGCGCAAAGGAACACGATGCCAGGGCAGGGATAAGAGAGGCCAAAAAACACCGAACGAAGCATTGAAGTGAAAAAACGGCAAAGACCCTTCGACCACCCACCCACAAACCCAAAACCCCATAGATTCCACTGCTCCAGATCCGAATTGGAGAGGAGCATAGGAACGAGAGGCTAGAGTGAGGTATGAGTGGCCAAAGGGTAGAAACATCAAGGAACCTACAACAATACCACCAATAATTCACCGTATAGCAGTCAATATTGAACAAAACCTTGAAATCGCTGACAAGATTAAGCGGATCGGCGTCAGTCGTCGTCCCATCGCAAGCGTGGAAACGGAGCACCGCCGTGGAGAAATGGAGACTGAAGCCCAACATCAGGGAAGACTGAGGAAGAAAAAGGGGAGGGGAAAATAGGAAAAGGGAGAAAAAGGGGAGGGGGTAGGCACCAGAGACTCCTCCCCCCTCCAAATCCCCGGAAAGAGAACCCTAGGGCGAGGGGAGAGGATGTCACTGCAGCTCAGAGGCTCCATCAGAATTACTCATTTCAATATTGGATACCAAATAAATCAGTTATATCAATAAAATAAATGATAAATCCCTATCAATCTAGATTAGAAAACTAATTCATAATGGATATATGAATTAAAATAAAATGATTCTTTAGGATGGTAATGAGAAAGAGGAAGTGTAATAAAATCCAATGGTTGTGAATTAATTACTATTATCATGTTGGGTTTCGTCTAATACCAAATGAAAGTGGTCCATTATTTAATAATAGGTATGAATATAACGATCCATAAGATGATACCAGTTAAATGAAATCATTTCATAATGGATGAAATAGATAGGAAAATTTGGTACACATCCATTTCTATTGATTCTGATATATCCTATAGATTTATCTGAGCATCATTGTGTGATCTCCAAAAATTAATAAACATACAACCATAAAAGAAGGAAGATAGGTAAGGGTTTAAAAATAAATAAAATAAGAGAAACTATATTTAAAATAATATAAATTAAACATTACCTTAAAGTAGAAGAATTGAAAATAGAAGAAAAATATATCTATGGGGGGGTCAGAACCCTAGTGGTAGCCTCCTAGTGGTTGATCCTCTACACCTAGAAGGAATAAGATCACTTAGCCAAAATAATTTTTTTTTAATTTCAATGGTAATCCATAGGGTTATCCAGGTCCAAAGCAGTGGTTAATTTCATGTTTGTGTAAAACACTTATCTCTTAGTCAAAATATATGTGATAACATTTTTATCTATTCATGTCCCAAATGTTCCATGGCATGAAACATGGTCACAGACTGAAAGTCATTGTATCTCCTATTTTTATGTTTCGATTAACTTCTTGATTTGTAATATCTTCATGTATTGTCTATTTTACATGTCTTGAACATAATACATGGCATGTATTCCAGTTTTCTAGGCACAAAAACTTCATTCCATCCTTTGTCTTCAATTTTCTGCCACCAAAACATCATATAGAAATATTACATTAGGAAAATTTATCTTTCCCAGAAAAAGAACAATTATTAATCTTCATCTAAAACACATATAAAAACAAAAGTAATTATAAATAAAAAATATAGATATCAAAATCACGCACACTGAAATCATTGCTAATCCTTATTATAAACATCAACATCATAACAACAAGGGTCAACCCATCAAAAAGAGAATTTTTAAAATTATGAAACTAATAAAAATAATTTATAAATGAAGATTATTTAAAGAAACAACATACCCAATATGGAATTCATAAATCATGCCTCATTTATAATGTTTAATTCAATATATTTCACTTATTCACATTCAAATTTCAACCTTCTTTAATACCCATTCCATTTATAGTTTATCTTACCATGAATGTTTTCTCTCCTAACTCAAGGTGGAAATTTAAGGGAATTATTCTCATACCTTTAGTACAAGATCCTAAACATAGGATTTAATTAACTATAGTTTCAATATCCCATAAAGACTAATATCAAAATTACTCATGGGGGCCTTGAATTTGGGATCAGATGTTTTTGAGGATGAGGTTAGGTGGGTATTTGTTATTAAAATCAAGGATAAAGGAAGGGGGAAAACTCTATTGTATATTACATGATATTCAAAAGAAAATATCAATGATATGCTACTCACCAAAATATAATGTCATTACACACCCCCAAATTAATAATTAATGGCTCATTAATGATGTAATCATAATGGACAATAACCTTATTTTATAATTTATATATTCTCTCCCCATTTTTTTATTTTTCAATGTTTCTCCCAAGATAAGTCTCAGGTACACCAAAAAACTACATTTTATTTTGAGGTCATCAGCCTGGAAGTTGTGATTTTGGACCTATGCACAAAAAACCCAAAATTATTTTCTTGAAAGTCATTATTAGAGGGATCCTCACCACCACCACCTAACCACATATTATAAAAACGATTATTCTGGTAATAATTATTTTTGATTCTTCCAATTAAAAACATATGTTTTTTAATCATTTATTTTTTCAATATTAAATATTCTCTCTAATAATAAGCAGGATAAACAATGAAATTAAATGAATTTAAATACTAAAATTCCCCCAAAAACCCATAGAAACAACATGTAGTCCCCAATATAGATACACCATCCCATATCCACCATGAATTACCCCTAAAAAACTCAATCATTTGAATTCCATAAACAATAAAATGTTTAGGGTAGGAAAAGAATATAATGACTTATAATGTGGCTCAATAATAATAGGAATATAAATGGATTCTATGGGAAAAGAAGGATAAATGTATAAGTGGGTTTCATGATAAATATTCTTGTCAATAAAATGCCTCAGACATTTCAAAATTAAATTTGATAAGTCATATCTTTTAAAATATACCAATTTAAGTTCTATTAGTTTCACATCCTCTAAGTAACACTAATGAAATATATATAGTAAAATAGGAAATATTTGGTATATAATACTCTCAATAATGTGAAATGAATATAAGTTAATCAGGTCTTAACTTGAACATCAACAATCAGTTTAATCAAAAAAAGTTTAAGGGAATCAAAATCTTGAAAATAAAACATATCAGTAACCATTTTAAGAAATTTTAAACTGATGTAACAGTGTGACTTTTAAAAATTCCATTTTATCATTTCAGTTATGGGACTAATATTTCAAATATTCAAACATGTCAAAATATTTTTCCTATGTGTTGATGTCTCTTATATAAATAAGTAAAAGAAAAAACATTAGAAAATTTTATCGATGAGTATAGTTAATTATGTTCATAAAAAAATTAAATTTTAAATTTTTATAAAATCTAGAGGTAGAAAAGAATAGAGATATAAAAATTAAAATACATAAAACAGTACTACCCTTTGATGCTTTTGAATGAGCCGCTCTAATTTTTTTAACCTAGGATTATGATGTGAACTGTGATCTCCTGACAAGAACTGAACTCATTATTTAAATTGAATTCAAAATGTTTATTGGTCATTTATGAAATGATTAATATGTTTCCCAATTCATGCATCCATGGGCCTTAAAAATAAAAGTGAACAATTAAAGTATTGGAACTTTTAAAATTTAAAATATTTTTCTTAAACTGTTAAATTGGTCGACAATAGAAAAAGTTATTAAACTAATCTAAAAATAAATAAATATATGTCCTATAAAAATAATTTTAAATTCCAGGTTTACTCCCAGAAGTTACAATTTTTTATGGTAGTTGAGCTCATCCATTACCTTTTTTTTGTATAAGGCCACAACCTTAAACATTAAATAATCTTGAGATAAGTCAATATTTTTATTTTAACTCACTTTGAAGATCTTTTCAGTTTTAGAGATTCAAAAATTAGGTCATAACTCTAAAATAACAACTTATATATTACATGTACACACTTCTACTCCCTATATATATTTTTCATAAAAACTCTTTAAAAAACATGGTATTGTTTCATGTTTTAACAACATAACATTTCATTGATCCTATCCTTGAATATATTCTTTTTTAAGTCCTCTGAAAAACATTTCAAAAGATGGTATGAGCATAAAAATCTCAGTAAGGGATACCAAATAAAGGAAATTTTTAGTATTGGGAAAACATGAAAACCATGAATACATTATCATAATGCAATACTTTTAACCATTATGAAGTAGTAAATAATCCTCATTGAATATAAGCTCATTGCGAACCCTTTTCATAACCAAAAGATTACCATAAACCCATAGAAAGCAACATATATCATATAATGGTAACTTGGGACATAAAAATACTTTAATTGAATAACTGTACGGTCGAGCTCCAAACATATCACTAAATGTAATAGCCATATGGCTGACATTCATCCCTATTGAATTAGAGCTTATAACGTAACCAACTATCCATGGTGTTTCATGGAACCACCCATATTTGATTTATCACGTAACCACCAATCATTGGTTTATCATTTAAGCACCCGTCGAATATCCAAGTACCATTATATAATTATAACACACAAAATATTACAATTATCAACATTTCAATCATAAAAATTCATTTGAAATCTCAAGAGATACTTTCAAGATATTGAAATACTAAATCCTATTTCAAAATCATTTACAATACCAAAACAACCAAAAAAGAATAAGGGATTTATTTTCCTTTTAAAAATAAATAGGTTTATAGAGGAAGCCAAATAATAAATAATAGTTACGACGATAGAGGAGTCGTTGTCGCCGCATACGTTAAACAAATTCCTTTTTGTCATTTAGTATAATACTTCATAGAAAAAAATCCCATTGAATGAAATTAAAATTCAAAGTGTTTATTATACACCATATAAAATAAGGAGGTGTATATTATCAAAATATGCCTCAATGAAAGGAGATTGAGATGATGTGCCATTAAATGATTCTATCTCATCATATACAATCGTTATGTAGTAAAATAATAAACATAGATTAATTTCTACTTTCTTGAGAACCTTTTTCATGTTTAATATTATTTTTATATCACTTATTACCTTGTAATAAAAATTCAGAATTATTTAAGTTCATATCAGATGTTTGGTTGATATTTTGTACTTGAGTTAAAAATGAACTTGTTTTGATGTAAATTTTCCATGTAGTAAAAAGTTTAAAATATCCGAAATATTTTTCATGGTTTAAATATAATATATTTCAATTATATATTTATTTATAATATCCATAATATTTGGAGATAAGAAATGAAATTCACTGTTTTTGGAGATAGTAGGCTGTACATACGATTGAATGCTACTTTCATTTTTTAGACATATTCAAAGAATAATTATCAAATAACATAAATGTATAATATAATTCCAATATTATATTAATTTCATGTATTTTTAATTTTTTTAGTAAACCAATCCTTTATACATTCCATTTATAGAGGGAATGAGTCACACCGCTTTGATGAGGCAGTAGTCTACACTTCCTAAAATGAAATTTTCATATTTACAAAACATGAAAAGAATAAAGGTTTGTTTAAATTAAATTAAAAAATAATAGAGAAAATATAAATATAATACATATTATATATAAATATAATAGAATCATAATGTCCACCATTAAAGGTGGTAGGAGAAAATTGAACAATCCTCATTTCGTGAAGCAGTAGTTCGTCATACGCAGAAATAGTATGTTCTATATCCATTAGATAGAGGTGTGTGTATGTGTTGGTAGAACCCTTATCATTAACACATAATTTAATATTGAGGATAATGGCGGTGTTATAAAATAATTTAATAAAAAGAGGTTATGGGGTTGGAAAAAGAAAAGAAATGAAAGTATCTTGGGAGAAGACGTTACCTCTAAATCGGGTAACTCCTTTTGATTTGATCCAAAATGCTTCCTTGAGTTTCCTTATTCCCAATGTAAGGATTATATAAGGAAAGGAGGGATTTTGGGAGTTTATTTTAGCATAATTTGTATGATACAAGGGGTTTAAGAGGTGTGAGTACGTGGGTAGAGGTGGTGGCCATTTATAAGAGGGAAGAGGGAAACTTTAGAAAAGTCTTGAAATATTATTTTATGATAAATTTATTTTTGAATTACAATTAACCCAAAAAGATATATTTCAAGAATAAGATAATTATGGGTCTCAATCCTCTAAAACAATAGGTTTCATACTAGTTTAGGGTAAAAATGTTACCTTATTTTTTGACATTAACCCTAAGTTATATAAATTAACTCTTACAATGCATTCTTATATTTTTTCACTATATGGTTAATATATTTACTATAAAATGTCAATATAACCTCAAGATTATCATTAATTACTTTATTACCATTATATAGGTAATATTTTTAAATATATGATTTTTGTGACTAATATATCATTTAATAAAATAGTATTTGTTTTAAAAACACATTTATATCAATTTTGACACTATTTAATAATTGAATTTTGGTAGTCATTACATCTAGTTTCATTAAAAAAACTAAATTAGTTAAAAAATAGAATTTCATAATACTAAAGAAAAATCTTGGATGGCATTAAAATGTCAAATTACATTAATTGTAGTATTTATAATATCATTTATTTGAATCTTTCATTAATATGTTAATCATTGAATCATCAGAGTGTCATAATTTAATTAATTTATTTTATTTCTAAAAATTATAAATAAAATACCATGATGTAGGAAATATTCTGATATTTTTAGTTATAATTTATATTCATATAGACCATTTATATAACTCCACCATAAAAATGTTTTAATAAAAAGATACATGTTTATGTAATATTTCTCTTTACATTAAATTAATAATTATAACATGTCATTATCACACCCATGTTTCTCCATGGGGGCCTAAAATAGACCCAAGAATGATAATGGTCATCCATATATCATATAATAGTATTATGACCAAATATTAAGGTATTTTTTTATTATAATATTATTGTCTACCCTTATTTATCAGATTTACCCTTTACCCATGGTAAATAAAAACAATTACTAAACTTACTATTCATAATGTCCAAAAAAATTAATCCATTTAAATAATTTAGACCTTATGATTCCAAATATGGATTCCAATTTTACAAATTTAAAACATTGAATTAGAATTTATTAATTGAAAGTTAGTTCCCATTATCAAAATAGGAGAATAGTTTTTTTAAAAGTAAAAACCATCAAAAGATTGACATTTCTTTATATCAAATTTCAATGTGAAATTACTTATAATTATTCAAAATATGTTAAATGATAAAAAATTAATCCAATTAAAATTTAAAACCAATTATTATTATTATCTAACTATATAAATAAATCATACAAAAAAACATTTTTGAATTAAAATGCAGTATTTTTCACAATTCATTAAAAAATAAATTTTATCCTAAAAATACAAAAATTAAAACAAAGTAATTTGTTATGTCCCTATTATTAAAAATAAGTTTTGTTTCTCAAATATAAATTATAAAATTGACAAAAACTTGAATTTAAAAGGGTTCTACATTAAAATGTAATAAAATGACCTTTTAAAAATATTAGAGCATTTTAGGCTTAAAATTGGATTCATTTTCATTTTAAGCCTCTAAAATGTATGGAAAAATGTAAAAACATTAAAAATATTTGTAATCATAATGTAGTTAGTTAAATTCACTCTATGAAATACAACAGCTAGGCTTTAACTACCATTTATAATAATAATAATATTGTATTATTTATCAGTATAACTCAAAGTTTTGTGCAACATAAGATCTCAGAGAATCCTGTTGTGGCGTATCAAGTATGATATCAGAAAAACTATCACCTTTAACATAAAATTAATATGTTATTTATACATTTTATTAGATATAAAAATGTATTATTTTATAAATACGTAGGATATTACATCCTTCCCCCCTTTTGGAAATTATGTCCCTAAAATTTTATATACTTAACAAAATATTGTGGGTATTTATCTCTCATAGAATTTTCACATTCCCATGTTACCTCTTCAATAATATGATTTTCCCAAAAAACCTTTAACTGATGAATCTTATTATTCCCCAATACTTTCTCTCTATGGTCAAGAATTTGTACTAGTCGTTCCTTATGAGAAATATTATCTTCCAACGAAACAACATCTAGAATAAAAACATGAGATGGATCTGGAATATAATTTCTCAACATTAAAACATGAAAAACATTATGTACATGGGATAAAATTGTTGGTAAATCCACATCATAGGCAACTGATCCATCTTTCTCTAGGATTTCATAGGGTCCAATAAACCACAGACTCAGCATTCCCTTTTAACCAAAATTAATTAATCTTTTCCATTTAGAAACTTTGAGAAAAAAATATCACCTACCTCAAAGGAGTGATCCTTAATCCAGTTATCTGCGAAACATTTATGTCTACACTGATCTATCCTCATGTGATTCTGAATAGACCAAAATTTTTCTACCATCTCTTTTCCCAATTTGTGTCCCATTAACTTCCTTTCACTTACATCATCTTGAAAAGATGGAGTTTAAAACTACATTCCATATAATTCTTCAAATTATTCAATATGTATTCTAGAATTAAAACTATTATTATATGAAAACTCAACTGAAGATATTTTTTGATACCAAATTCCCTTGTAATCGTTTTAAATATCACATAGCATATCCACCACGGCCTGAATTTTTTGTTGTGACTGCACATATGATTGAGGATGAAAAGATGTGCTAAAATTTAATTCTATTTATAATGACTTATTAAGGCCATTCCAAAATTTATAATTGAACCTGGGATCATGATTAGATAAAACAGAGAGGGTAAATCTTTTTAACTCTACTAACTATTTAATATAAAATCAAGAAATTTGATCTAGAGATTGATTATTACAAATATGATGAAAATGATAAGATTTAGACAATCGATCAATGATAAATCAGATTTCATTGTTACCTTAAAAAGTCTCTGGTAATCCCACTATAAAATCCCTAGATACATTTTTCCATTTCAACTCTAGGACTGGAAAAGGAAAAAAGAATACATTTCAGTAAATTCCACTCTACTTTAACATATTGACAAATAATAAATCTAAGTGTAAAGTCAATAATATCTCTTTTCATTCCATCCCACCAATAATACTCTTGAAGATATATTTACATTTTAGTATTACAATGATGAACTGAAAACGGAGAAATTTGATCTTCACATAAAAACTATTTCTTCAACTGAGAATCATAAGGCATACATAATAGCTTTAGAAAATTCAAAACATAGTCTTTATCATTGTTAATTTTAGGTAACTTACCATTATGAAATAGTTCTACCTTTTTATGCAACTCACTATATTCTTCCTATGAATTCTTAATTCAATCTGATAGATATGATTTCACTTCCACCTGAATGAAAACAATGGAATTACCTACACCAACATATTTTAATAAAAAATTAATCAAATCAATAATGAAAGGATTTTTTCCCAAATGTAGCATGGTTAATGTTCCATTACTCTTTCGACTCAAAGCATCATCCACTTTATTTTCCTTTCCTGTATGGTAATGAATTGTGCAATCATAATCCTTGATTAATTTTATCCATGTCCTCTATATCATGTTTAATTATTTTATATTTAATATATACTTCCATATTTTGTGATCAATATATATTTCTCAATTTACACCATACAAATGATTCCTCAAAATTTTTAATAAAAAAACAAAAACACCTAATTCTTAAATCATGTATATGGAAATTGAACTCATGAGGTTTCAAATGACAAGAAATCATAAGAAACTACCTAATCAATCTACATTAGTAAAGAACCAAGTCCTTTCGATGATGTATAACAGTAGATAATAAATTCACTATTTTTGATGCCAGAGCCAAAACTGGAGCATTTACCATTCTTCTTTTGAATTCCTAAAAACAATCATCAGATTATTTTTTCAATATGATAGTTACTCTCTTATGTGTTAACTAAGTTAGTGGGCGAGATAACTAAATTTTTTTTCCAACAATCCTTCGCTAATAACCCCCTAATCACTGAAAGCTATGAATCTCTGTGATATTGGTAGGTATTGGACACTATTAAAAAACTGTTTTTAGAATTGTCAACCATTATTGCATCTTTAGAAACAATATAAACAAGGAAAGAAATTTGTTACCACCAAAATTCACTCTTAATTAAAATTCAATATAGTTTCTTTTATTTTTATGTTTGAAAAACAATCCTTAATTGACTATCATGTTCATTCCATATTTTAGAATATACCAAAATATTATCTATAAACAGAACCCCAAAATGATCGAAAAACAGAGGAATGACTCTATTAAAAAATTTCATAAATACAGAAGGTGCATTAGATAACCCAAAATGAAAAAACAGAAACCCAAAATTCCTATATCTATTTCAGAAAGATAACATTAAAATTTCATCATCCTTCACCTTGAGCTAATGGTACCTGAACCTCAAATCAATCTTCAAAATATTTTAAGCTCCCTGGACCTGATCAAACAAATCATCGATACGAGAAAAATTTGTTTTCATAATAGTGATGTTATTCAAGGCTCTGTAATTAATACATTATGTCATAGAACCATATTTCCTTTTATCTAATAAAATTAGACTACCCCATGGTGATGTTCTATTTCAAATTAATCATTTATCATGTAAGTCTATCTACTATTTTTTCATTCCACCAATTCAAATTGAGCCATTTGATAAGGTGGTCTAGAAATAATATTTTCATCATACACTAAATCAATGGTAAATTCAACCTCCTGATTGGGTATAATACTAGGAAATTGATTAGAAAAAACATCTATGAATTCATTCACTACTGTAATTTCCCTGATCAAAACTATTTATTCCTTTTCAACAATATGAGCCAGATAATATTCAATACCATGCTGAATAAATCATTCATCTTCTTTGTATGTTATCATAGGAATGAAATCATTTAATAAAACATTCTTGGCTTTAAAATCTATTTTAGCATCACAAACTGAAAGCCAATACATACCCAAAATGATATGAAATTTCCATATGGAATGTTCAAAAAGAGTTTCACAAAATACTATCCCACTAATGATAATAGAGTGATTCCTATAAATGTTGGTGGCTTTAATACTTCCACCTGGAGTCTCTACCTAAAGTTCTGTATCACATCCATGAGGTTCTATTTCCAACTTACTTGAAAATCTATTGAAAATTAAATAATGTGAAGATACAAAGTCATATAGAGTGTTAACATATTATAAAAAAATTGTAACAAACGTGTTTCCACATAATTTAACGGTCCCTCAACAACCGTAGTAGTATAAAATGATTTTCCATGAACTTTTTCTTTAGATCATACTGGATTCCATTATGGGTAATAAACATTGGACACACATGGGAATAATGTTCTATCTCGTTTCAACTAAAAAATCTCACCGCTACTTTTTCATTTCCTTCCTGATAATCATCCTTATAGTTACAAACAATATGACTAGTCCTACCACATTAGAATCAATTCTAAAAATTTTTGAGGTATTATCAGGGATGTTTTTTCCATACTTCTCAAAAGATGGAAATTTGGTTTTTAACCTCCATGCTTATTAAATTAATTCATTCACATAGATTCAAATTTGATTGCTTCTTTTTTTCTAATAGAACACATGCTCATAAGAAAACTCTATTTCTACCTTATCATCACATAAGACATGTTTTTTTATAGTTTTTGAACTCTCAATAATTTAACGAAATTTGATATTTCTATTTCAATCCTGAGTAAAATCGATTTAACTTATTATCAATATCCTAGATAAAATTTTAGAGGTACATAGAAAAACCGATGAAATTTTATTTACATGCATCCACCTAATCGTCATCCTTTTTCCTCAATCCCAAAAATTTATTCTCCAACATAAGTCAAACAACCTTAGGAATGTATTTCTCAAGGAATATATTTTTAAATTCATCCTATCCCATGGCGTCAGTCTCTTCAATATGTTAGATATTTTTTATCATTGACCACCAGTGATCGACTTCACCTTAAAAATGATAAACAATGAGACAAACCTTATAATTATCTTAACACCCCATTACATTAAAAATATTTTCATGAGATTTAATCAACACTTCATTATGCACAGGGTCAGATTATCCTCGGAATGATGGGTGATGTTTCCTTATGAAATACACCACGATCGACATATTCCTCTATGGGACAGGCATGAACATCAGCACCACTTATCCCCTGAGTTAATAGATCCATCATAGTAACAAACTATTCTATTCTAATTCACACCATCTCAGGATGTGGGTTTGGAAGGTTATTTCCCTCTGTATGCCTTCACAACACATTTTCCCTGTTTCCTCTATGGAAAACCATTCTAACCAATCATGTATTAGACAAAGAAATGTGGTAATCTTAAAATGATATATCATTTCAATTTTTCCATAAAGTAAATATCTTTTATGGATATTCTATAAACAATATTAAAACTCTTAAATTTAACTAAACCAACCTATGATACCTACTATAAGGCCACATCATCAATCATTACTTAATCTTTAGATAAGTCAATAATTTGTCTTTAATTCAAATTGAGGATCTTATTTGGATTAGAGTATTATAGAAGTAGGTCCTAAATCATACATAAAAACTTAAATATTATATGTTGACACTTCAACTGACTATACATTTTTTCCAAAAAACAAAAACTTTTTAAAAAGAAACATTGTATCATTTCATGTTTTAACAACATACATTTCCCTTTATACCATCCTTGACACTATTCTTCTTTATGTCCAGTGAAAAAACATTTCAAAATGTGGGATGAGCATAAAAACTTCAGTATGGGATACACAAAGAAGGAAACTATTAGTCATTAGAAAATACAAAATCCATGACCAAATTATCAAAATGTAATACTTTTTACCTTTATGATGTAATAAATACTCTTCACTAAATGTAAGCTTGTTTTATACCCTTTTTATAACATAAAGATTATTAAAAACCCATAGAAACCCACATATATCATATAAAGGTTGTGTGGGGCGTAAAAATACTTAAATGGAATAACCATATGATCTACTACAACACATATCACTAAATTAAATAGCCATATGGCCGACTTCTATACCCAATTCATTATATGTTATAACATAACCACCTTTACATGGTTTATCATGAAACCACCCATCTATTTTTTATTGCATAACCACCCATCATTTTTTTCCATGTAACCACCCGTCAAATGTTCAAGTACCATTATATAATCATAAAACATAAAATATTGTAATTATCAACATTCCAATCATAAAATTTCATTTGTAACCACAAGAGATAATTTCAAGATATTGAAATTGTAAATCAAATTTCAAAACCATTAATACCAAAACTCCCAGATTGGTAATAAGGGATTTATTTTCCTTTTAATTACATTAAGAATTATAGAGGAATCCAAATATGAAATTACAGTTACGATGCGAGTGGAGTCATTGTCGCTGCTTACGATAAAAAAATTCTTTTTTGTCATTTAGTATAATACTTAGTAGGAAAAAGATTCCCTTTTAAATAAATTAAAAGTCAAACGGTTGATTAAACACTGTAATAAATAGGTATATATTATCAAAATATTATTCAATTAAAGGAGATTTATAGGAAGCCACTTACATTGAGTCCGAACCATCACGCAAAATCGTTATGTTCCTGGATAATAAACATAGGATAATTTATACTTCCTTGATATCCTTTTAAATTTTATTATTCCTTTTATATCATTTATTAACATGTTATAAAAATTTCAAAATTATTTATCTTCCTATCAGATAATTTTTCAATATTATTTACTTGAGTAAAAAATGACCCAGTTTTGATGTAAATTTTAAAATTAGGAAAAATTACATCATCTCCAGAATATTATTCATGATTTAAAGATCATATTCATATAATATATATTTATTTATAATATCCAAAATATTTGGAGATCAGAAATAAAATTCAACGTTGATGGAGAAAGTACGCCATATGTAAGCATGAACGCGACTTTCATTTTTTCTTCATATTTAATGAATAATAATCCAATGATATAAAGGAATATTATAAAACCATTATTATTTTAATTTAATTTATCTCTCATAGTTTTAATAAACCAGCCTTTATATGATCCATGTATAGAGAGAACAATTATAATCGTTTTTAGGGGGTGGTAGTGTACACCTCCTCAAACAAAATTATCGTATTTACACAACATGGAAAGAATAAAGGTATGTTCTAAATAAAAATTACAGAAGTCTAGATAAAAAAATATAATATATAAATTTAGTTCCATAATAATGGAACCAAATTAGATGAAGGTGTGTATAATTGTAAGATGAAACCATAGAATAAAAATATCCTACTGCATTTAGGTTTTAGGATAAAATTTAGGTTGTAGGATAAAATCGAACAATCATTGTTTCATGTGATATTAGTTCACCATACATAGAAATAGTATCTTCTATATCAATTAGATGAAGGTGTGTGCAAGTGTAGGTCAAAACCATAGAATACAAAAACCTAGTACACTTAGGATACTTTTGTTGTTATAAAATATTGGAATAATGATAGGTTAGGGGTGGAGATATAAATTAAATGAAATGAGTTTGAGAGATGAAGTTACCTCTAAATCAGTTAAATCCTTTAGATTTGAGCCAAAAGGATTCCATGTGTTGACTTATGAAAAAGGTAAGGATTCAAGGAGAAAAGTATATATTTTGGGATATTATTTGATCAGATGTTGGATGAGGCTCTGGGCTTTAGAGGTGTGAGTAAGTGGGTAGTGGTGGTGGCCTTTTATTTGAGGGAAGAGGGGCAATTTAAGAGAAGTGTTGAAATATTATATTATTATAAAATTATTTTAGAATTATAATATTTAAAAAGAGTTATATTTTGATGATAATATGAATATGGGTATAAATAATCTCAACTAAAAGGTTCTAGAAAATTTTAGGTCAAAAATTTCACTTTATCTTTTGGCTTTTCCCTTTAGTTAAATAAATTATCTCTTATCATGCCTCCTTGTATTTTTACACTGTATGGTTAATATGGTAACTATTATATTCCTAGAGAACTTAAAGTGGATAATTAATGAATTTTTTAACATTATTTAAGTCATTTGGATAAATATAATATTTTTAGGACTATTGTATCATTTAATAAAATAATATTTCTTCTAAAAAAACATTTATTTTAATTTTTGCACTATTTCGTAATTGATTTTTTTAAATACATAAAAACTTGATTCATTTGAAATAACTAAATCAACTAAAATATAATGTGTTATAATCAGCTATAAAATTATTTTTTGGCATCAAAATTTTTAAATTGCAATTATTTTAATATTAATGGTATAATATATTTGAATCGTTCATTAATAAAGTAATCACTACATCACAATTGGGTCATAAATAAATTAAAATTTTAATTATATAAAAATTATAAATAAAATACCATGTAATAGGAAATATTTTCATCTTTATAATGACTATTTTTATTCAATGATATATGATATAAAACCTTACATTAAAATTGTTTTAGTAAAAATATATATGTTTACGATATATTTCTCTTTAATTTAAATTAATTAGTATAACATGTCATACCCAAGTGGCTCACAGTGGTCCTAAAATCAACCAATGGATGATCATGGTCGGAAATATCTCATCCAATAGGATTATTACAAATGTTTGGGTAGTTTTATATTATTATAATATTATTTTTTACCATTTTTTACCTGATTTATCCTTTAACCATGGTAAATAACAATAATTATTTATGTTACTATTCATAATATCCAAAAATAAATGGGACATATTTACATAATTTTGAACTTATGATTGATAAAATGAAATCCATTTTTTCAAATTCCAAATATATAATTGGAAGAAATTAGATTAAAATTAATTCTCATTTCCAAAATGAGAATTTTTTTTTTAAAGTAAAGACCATCATAATATTGACATGTGTTTATATTAAATTTAAATTTAAAATTATATAAAATAATTAAACGTTTTTTAAATGATATGAAAATAATTAAATTACACTTTATAAACAATAAAAAAGATAATAATACAACATAAATAAATCACACAAAAAAGAAGTTTTGAATTAAAATGCAGTATTTTTCATTATTCATAAAAAATGAATTTTATCAAAAAATAAAAAAAAATTAATCCAAAGAAAATTTTTATGCCCCTATAATAAATAATAATTGTATTTTGTCAAGTAGAACATATAAAAGTTTGAAATACTGTATTTAAAAATGGTTCTCCATCAAAAGAGGGTAAAACGACCTTTTAAAAATATAAGAGTATTCTATGCTTAATATTAGATTCATTCTCATTTTAAGTATATAATATTTATTAGGTAAATGTAAATAAAAATGAAAAACGTTTTTAATTATATTTTTGTTAGTTTTAAATGGATATTCATTAACTACAATTTAAAATAATAATAATAATAACAATTTATTATTTTTCGGTATATCTCAAAGTTGTGTGAAACGTAAGATTTCAAAGAAAGTTGTTGATGCATGTCGAGTATGCTATCAAAAAACATTTCCCATTAAACATAAAAGTAATACCTTTTACATCCATATTATATGATATCAGAATTTATTATTCTATAAATACTTGGAATGTTAGAGTTATATAATTAGAACATGGGATAACGTTAACCATTTTGGATATAGCCACATCAGACTATGTAGTTTTTTTAAGACAGTTCTTCATTTTTCCTCTGTTAATTCTTTATTGATGGTTCTTATAGTGGGATGAAATTTGAGAAAATGTTTAATGAAAATTAATTTAAATATAAATCTGAAAAAATTTCATAGTTCAATTTATCTAACATAGCTTCTTCATTGTTTTAGTAGTCTATCATTTTTAGAATGAATACCCGAGTTGTTGCCACCTTTTTCCCACATTCTTCTTGAAATTATTTTTGTTTTGCACATTCTTCATCGACTTCCATTAGTGTATTTAGGTCTATTAATATCAAATAAATAACCCATTTATTATTACTTCTACATTTCATTCTACAAGTTGTACCTCTTCAATTGTCTTCTTATCTTTTTATGACTATAAAATCAGTAATTTCCTTAATATTTATTTCATCCACTTCTTACAGTCTCAATAGGTATTTTAACTGTTATTATTGGTCTATTTGAATTCATATAAGAGATTTTTGAGGTTATACCATTCCATAATAACATGGAAGTTCATCACTTTGAGTGATCTCCACATGCTCAAAAAATTCATCCTTCGTATATTTATTCTCCTTTTGTTCAGTTTCTTCGCCGACATATTAAACTTAGTTAACAAAAGCTTACTAATCTTTGTCATCAAAAAATTTTGTCCCTGTATTTGAATTTAATGATATATTATTCAAAATGGAATAAAAATTTCCAATAATTTGAGATATTTCCATTGTAAAATCTTTATGTTCTCTGAGTTGTGCATCATTTTCAACCATCTTATTATCTAATACTAGAATGTACTTTGTGAAAAATCTAGTAAGTCTAACTTCCATGTTATGCTCTTGAGATTGTTGGTAGTAATGGTATTATTTGATGCACTACTCTTGAGGGTTCTATATATATGGGTCTTCATGATCGTATTACACATCCCAATAGTCAAATTAGTAGACTTGATGGCCATGAGCTCCTCCATAGGCCATGTAACATGTTTATTTACAAGATTACAACCTATTGAATTTAGGTGTAGCTCCGGTGGAAGAATCTATTTTATATTTAATATAAAATAGAAATTATGTTGAATAATTTTTACTTTAAGTGAAATCTATATCGTAGAACGCATGAAACTACTGAGTTTAAAAAATTGAAAAAAAATCATGATTTAAAATAAGTAATAAAAAATGGGATAGGAAAATTATTTTACATAATAAATCATTCTTGAATAATTTGTTATGCTCTACCAATCCCTATGAAAGACACAAAGTCTTACCAAATAGGAAGTAAATGGTTGATCCCATAGAGAGGAGAAAATGAAAAGATTACAACTATCTACCAATGTTTGGGAAATCCTAATTTAAATTTAATTTCTTAAAAATAATTAAATGAATAAAATTAAATAATTAAAATGTAGACAGAATGAAAGGGGAATGTTGAAGATAGGGAAATCATCTTACATGGGTGGTTTTGCTTAAAAGAAATCCCAACTTCACTTGAAAAAAATAATACCATTTGGATACACAATCAGTCAATTTTATCCATATATGAAATGATAAATCAATATAAATCTATTCTGAAATTCAAAAATCTTTTTGACCAGATGAATTAAAATACCATGATTCTTTAGGATGAAATTGGAAAAATAAAAAAAATAGTCAACTCTAGTGGTTTTCAATTAATTCCCTTTATGATGTTGGGGTATGTGTTATATTAAACACACATCATCCATGATTTAATTAAAAAATATTAATATAATGAGTTGAAACACAATTAAAATTTAATAGAATCATTGTTCAAGTGAGGAAGGAAATATAATAAGTTGTTACACACCCATTTGAAATGATTCTGTTATCCCTAATGTTTTTAAAAAAAGCATCATTTGGCGATCTCCAATGATGAATAACTTAATAACATAGTATATAGAATAGTTTATAAGGGTTAATAAAGAATTAAAACTAGGGGAATTGGAATTCAAAAAATAAATATCCAATGTTACATTAAATTAAATGAAAGGGATGCAGAACAAAAATCTAAATATTGAGGGTTAGAGCCCTAGAGGAAGCCTCATAGTGGTGAAAACATATACACCTATAATAAATAAAATATCACAGATTGAATCCATCTTTTATAAACACATTGGTCAACCATAAGGTTTTTGGGTCAAAAGTGAGGTTTAATAGAAATTCTTAGTCAAAACCCTCTGTCCCCATGGAAAGTTATGTTAAAAAATCGGTATCTAGGTGCATTCTAAATATATAGTTGCATGAAACATGTTCACACCCAGAAAATCAAGAGACCTGGTGTTTTTCATTACTTCATTCCATTAAATTTATTCAACAATTGTATATTTTAAACATCATGAACATAATAAATGACATGAATCCATATTTTACATATCTATAAGCTTTGTTTCATCTCGTATATTCAATTTTGATCGTATGGAACATACCATGGGCATCTTATATCGTGGGAAGACATCTTATAATGAAATTTTTTTTTGTTACTCAACGGAAAATCCTAAAATAAAACAACAAAATATAGATACAAAATAGAGATATGAGGCATATTAGGGGAATGTATGCATAGTCGAAAAGAGGTGTACCTTGGATCTGAATATACTTATTACTAATAACAAAGAAATATTTTTTAAGATTCAGTTAGCTATGGAATAATGTAGGATAATATATAAAAAAATATTCCAGAAGGGTTTAAGTACATTGAATGTTATTCCACCACAAACGGAACACATGCTTTTTTTTCAAAAAAGGGAATAATAAGAAAATAATTTCGAACATGAATACTAGAATAAATTAAGAAACCTTTCTCTAAATAATAAAATGACAAGTGTCCCTAGTGTAAATATATTTAATTTTTTATAGTTTCATATTGTTTATCACAAAATAATTGTGGAAATTGTTTTATTACTCTAACATTTTCCCAAGACCTGAAAAGGAATTACTTATATAATAGATAGTTTACTTTTTATCAAGATTCCCATTATGAGTTTCTAAAATTACAAGACTTGTGAATCTGTTACATTTATAATTTCATGGTATTTTAAATTGGAAAATTATGGATAAAATTTAAGGTCATAATAATTATAATAACTATAGATGGCTACTAAGGTTGTAAATGCTTTACGAATAAAAACATAAGAAAGTATTTGTAGATGAGAAAATATAAACCTGGAATTAATGAAGGAAAAATGTTATTATTGACCATTTAATGGAGGTTCACATAGTTTATGATCATAGTTATTTTATCACCATGTTAATGGGAGTGATTGCACAGCCCATATAGGTCTCAATGTCAATGAGAATCCAAAATTTTCTGAATAAGGGACAATCATAGTGTAAATCATAACTAGAGGTATTTAGACTAAGAATATGTTTGGAATAAATATGATTTGGATTACTTCTAACCACATTTTATTAATGTGTTCCACTGAAATGTTATTATAGGTATACTAGGATTACAATACCTTTTACATAGGATTAATACATACCTTTGGTCGGTAGGCCATATTGGGGATGTGCATAGATATTCAGATTTGATGGAACTTATTCATAACCAAAAATGTGTCCCTTTGAGAATAAGACACTAATTATTTATATCCATTAAATACTTATAGAGATTTAATATGATTGGGGCACACATTTTGGTTTATATAGGAAAATATTTGAGAGGTTGTTCAAAAATTATATTCCTAAAATAAACATGACTGGGTTATTGAAGGAAAAGGAAAGGAATGAATATGAATGATGGCTATCAATGGGTTTGAAGTATAATTTTACATTCCACTACATATCCTAAAACAACCAGAATCAAGACACACATTGTTCTTAAAAATAAGACCTCTTGAATTGATGTAGATCAAATATAGTATAGGGGAATCTTTATATCATGCTATGGGTTTTTAAATATTATATTCCTTGTGTTTGTATCCATTTAATCATCTTGACATGAAACCAAAACATGAATATGGGGATCCCAAACACTAGGATTCATAGGAACCACAGGTTATTTCTAAACATAGTGTGGGTACTCATATTTCATTAACACTTTAATGGATTTGTATCTCATTTAGGGTGATCATATCACAATCATAATGACTAATCTATGTAGTTTAATGTATTACATGATGGATCATAAACAAAATATTTTACCCCTATTAACCATTGAAAAAAATGTTCTATAGTTTATGGTCCTATTATGATGAAATTTATAATAATGTTTAACTTTATATGATAAGGACACTAATGAACTCCGCATGGGTTGATATGAACGTATGTAATGGTAGTAACATTGGAAGTATTCATAGATGGTAATGGTATATGAATTTAAAGCATCACTATGTACTACATGGCCTGGTAATAAATACACCCATAGTTCTTAAAAAGGTCCCATTGTTGGGGCCATTGTAGAAAACCTCACATAAATGGAGCCCCCCAAATAGTAGGATGGATGGAGAATGAAGTTGATGAAGATTCAAGATTGATCCGAGGATGTAAGATCCAGAATTCACTACACATCCTATGAATACATGAATCAAGCCACACGTTGTTTTTTAAGATACCCCTATGCATATAAATTTCTTATATATGGTGGAATTATATTTTAACATACGTTCATGGGTAAAGAATCCCATTTCAGAGAGATCCTATTTAGAACCAAATAATACATTATATAGTGTGATATTATTGAATCCAAATATTCAGTAATGAAGGGAGGAAACATAACATGATTGATAAGTATTAGAACATTATGAAACAATTTCAGGATTCTTGGTAATTTTATATCCTACCATGGGATTATGAATAATGATATATGCACTAATGGGGATTCTACATGAATCTCTATCCCATTAATGGAAATTAGTTCATGCAGAGTACACTACTCTAGGAAGATTTAGGCCTTTTGGGATACACCACTTGTCATTCAATTTAATATCAGTTAATAATTATTAAGATGGTTAATATTTTATAGATGTATGACGAGGACCGATTTAAGTAGAATATATAAATATATAGATCATGAAAAAATGAGATGGATTGTTTCGGTACTAAATATATTAGGGTAAAAGATGACATGAATTATGTGGAAAAAACATCAACATTAAGTACTATATTTTTTTAATTTGTAGCTAGCCCTGAGATAGGGGATCCAAGAATCACAACATATCCGAAAAAAACATAATTAATCCACTTGTTGGTCTGGTAGACAGAACCTATGTGTATCAAGATCTTACACATGGGGGAATTTTATTTTTCATATACCATTGGATAAGAAGTCATGAAATGGGGATCATATTTATATAAGGCCAATACAGAAGGTAAAAAAGAATACATGGAATAGAATTCTCTAATAATATTATGATCTTGCTTCACAGACCAAATTTCATGAAGTTTTACATTACACAATATGGACATCAGTGCAATTCAATTTATAATCATACCTATTGAACATATATATTATCCCATTTAAAATGAAAGGGTTCTAGAGAATATTATGTGAACTAAATGTAATATAAATAATAAATCAGTCAATTATATTATTAATATTCATTATTATATATTATGGATGTATATTCACTGTTATAATTTTAAGAAAATTTTCAACTTAAAATGAAATTGTTTTATTCTTAAAAAAATATTTTCCATTAAATTTATTAGTTTATTTTAATGTTAAATTTATCAATATTTTAATTTTAATATGATAAATGAATACTATTTTTTATATAAACCTCTCTAATTTTAATTAGTGTTACTTTAGTATAAATAGTGGAAAATAATGATTATGAAAATGCCAAAACTTTTATAACATCATTATCATATAAGCATGAATTGGAATTATAAAAACCCCCTTTATGAAAAATTAGGTATCTAAGGAGGAAAATAACAAATTTAAAAATATTATTTTGAATTTGGAAACACATCATTTACTCTTTTGAACCTAAGTTATATTATATTCTAATAAAAAACTAATTTTTGTTATTTACATTCAATTGAGTTGTTATAGGGTACCATTCAACTTTTGATTTGCATAAATTTCTAATAAACATGATTTTTTAATTAAAAAACTTATTTTTTTTGGAAATTTTCATTATATATGGCTTTTTTAGTAAAATCGTTTTTATACTTAAAAATAATTTTTTCTTAAAATGGTTTTGTTATTGTATTTTTTGATGGTATAATAAAATTATTTTTTTAGAATTTATAAATTAAATTATTTTAGAAAATGTATTTAATATTTGGAATAATAATGATCTAATTTTGTAATGAGGATGATTTCATTTTCAGTCATAATGAATAGTAACCATGGTAAAGGTTTGTTACCACGGTAAAGGTCTGTAGGGTTAATAAGGGGGTTAAACAAAGGGATATGGCTTCAAATGTGGATTAATAATGTCTAACTATGACTGGATGGGTTTATTTTCACTATAAAATATCCTATATTCTAAATTAGAAAAAATTAGATCCTCTTTCCTTTATAAATACATTAACTATATTTTAAATTTCTTATTATTTAGAAGGGTGCCACCCATCTCTATTATAAAAGGGAACCTCTTATCCTCACTTATACAAACAATTTTATCTCTCTATATTGACCAATATCTAACCAAATAACTCTAAAAATCACTTACCCATTTCATAGATTTTGGTTCTCACCAAAAGATCAATTTCATATGGATTAATTTGTAAGAGAAAGAAAGATATGCTTGGAGGATGAATAATTTTCACCCAAGTTGTTCCATGTTTATTTATTATTACACCATATAAAAACAAAATTTAACCATACGAATATAATAATATAAGTTTATTTACTATTTTATGATGGTTTAATTTTCATGTAACACTTATTCTCTACCTTTATTCCATCTCCTAGGAAATGAAAACATTTCTCAGGAGTACCTTAAAGTTACAAACTCAATGAAGTGACATATTTTTTTATCTTACCACCTCTGATGGATAGATATAAAGATGTATTTAATGAATATATAGGATATTTATGACATCATTATGATTTTGTAATGTTAATATTAGATCTAAATTCTCTACCTCTCATCATTTGTGAAATTGAAACGTTGCTCAAGCATACATGAGTACTGAAGATTCATGAATGATACAATTTTTTTTTCATTACCATCTCACATGGATGTTCATAAGTAGATATAAATTAATAAATATGATATTTAAAATAGTATTACAATTTTTAATGATAATAATGTTTTTTAATTTAATATATTTTCATCATTCAGAAAAAATTAAAATGTTTCTCATGTGTACGTATGGACTACGACCTCCATTAAATAATGCATTTCATTTTTCATGAACACATTACAAGGTTGATTTTAAAATTATATTGAATTTATAAAAATGATAATTATAAAATTATTTTGATCATGGAGATTATGGAACCATATCCCCTAAGACCATGGTTAACGCACCAAATTAATTTTGGATATTATGAACAGAATGAACTCAAAATGTCCAACATATACCAAAATGATTTAGTATCTAAATAAAAATAGTAATAAATCAAATAATATAAACAATAATGAGTTACTGTACATAAAATATTTTATAAATTTTTTTGATAATGAATATCAATTTATTTTTATGGGAATTAATATATGTACTTCATAAGTTGGGACTCAGTGTAATAAATTTTTGTTTATAACATTATTTTGAATATTTTTAACTATTCTTATTACATATCAATGTTATTTTAGATATTTCAAAATGTACTTATTTATAATTAAAATATTTTTAATTTTCCTTCTTGAAAACTATTTAGATTATATATAATGTTTTAAAGGAATTTTTTTAATGATTACCATATTGGTTATTTTTTACCATCATTAAAAATGTGGAAAATATTTTTTTAACAATTACCACATAACTACATTGTCCCACTATCAATACTATTATTTGTTATCAAGATTCCTCTAAATGATAATATTAGAATTAAAAATGTTATGGGATTTATTTAGGTTATATGAAATTGATTATGATGATGTGTGGATCTGATATGACCCTATGATTCATTGGGTAGTGATATGTTCTCCATGAGGAGACATGTTGGATTTAAACAAAAAGGTTATTAAATTATAAGGGCGATTAAAATAGTGATTTTAGGCCTGATATAAAGATAGCATCCTACGGTACCTACACAATTTTATATGATTAAAAATGATTTTTATGCATATCATATTATTTAATAAGTTAATAAATAGAGAATATGATGTAATTAATGTGTAAAAAACTATGAAATATTATTCTATTAATAATAAACTCATATTTATTATTTTTTTTGTTATATTAAAAAATAGTCACATGTCGAAATGATATTAAAATTTTTAAACAACATTTGTCGATATTGATCACTAATACTAATAATAGTAAAGGTATATAAATACTAAATATTAGTAAAATAACTAATAGGAACTCCAAATAAATGAATTTCCCTATGAAAATTATTCCTACCATAATTACTATAAAAATAAATATATGTTCTTGGAAAACAATAGATATTATAAAAGATTGTGTAAGAGCATAAGTAAGTGAATGATTAAGTGATATTGATTATTTATTTATATAAGAATATGGTTATTTATCATTATGAAGGTTTCCCAATATGGTCAATGGGAATTATTACCACTGGTCAGTAAGATAGTTTGTAATTATTATTTGTTATGCTGATTTTTTTCCCAATTAGGTTAAATACCCTGGGGGAGTGAATGAACATATGACAATTTAAAATAACATCCCCTTCAGATCTTGTTTCACTGATAAACAAAACGATTTTCTCTATATCTTTCCCATTGCAATGTTTGAAAAGAATTTAAATCATTCTTGAGGCCCAAAAGTTTTACTTGGTTCACCTTTCGAAGCTACACCCAAGAAGAATACACCAATTATGTGCTGATGTACCAAATCCACTAAGGATCACTAAAAAATAATAAGGTTTATCATATATCACTTATATGACTAGTATGACATTCTTTATATAGTTTGGGGTCATCTTAGTGCATTCCCAAGGGTCACTCTCTTTTTCTCTTTCTATAGCTCTCTTCTGGTGGAATGTATCACAATATTATTCTTCATTTCCTCGCTGGTTTGGAAGGGATTCACCCAATGTTTATGGTCTTTTAGTTCCCATCATTTTCATGAATTCTGGAATCTTCAACTGTATGTAGATTCTCTATTGAATTCCCATATTAACCTATATATGAAATCCATTTTTTGTGTACAATTATTTTTCATAAATTACTTTTGTGAACTATTTTAGTCCCTATGTGAAGTACCTCAAGTCCTCTGCCAAATGCCCTGCATGGCATGGTGCAAGTTGTTCACGGACCACCTCTACTTCTATGAACCATCCTAGCTTCAGGGATAGATTCTTCTTCCACAGACTGCCTTTCCTATGTGGATGACTCTTCCTTTGCAGGATATATTTCCCTACAATCCCCTTCCATGAACAATCATTGTGGAATTTCTTATTCCTTGACTTGAGACCCTATGAACAACTTCGTCTTTGCAGAATTGCATCACCATGAACTCTATTTCATGAATTCCTTCCTCGTGAACTCTTTAAGACTTCGCCAAATTATTTCCAAATCAATGATGTTTTCAAATTAAAATGTTTCTCTCTAATTTTATGATTTTCAATCATTGTATAGTAAAATAGTTCCACAAAATATATTAATCTAATTTACCCAAAACATCGATGTGGTAAAGCCTTCACTGTGCAATGTGTTATGTGATAAACATAAAACCTTAATCATTTTCCACCGGTGATCTCTTCTATAAAGAAAACCCTTTCTGGATCCTCAAATAATTTCCTCCTTTCCACAAACAGCAAGCCTCCATCATAATATGAATCTCCCATGAACTGTATTCATTCTGTCAACTAATTTTGCAATGCAGTTTTTGCAGCGCACTTCACCATCCGCCTAGAGATTGTAAAAAGAAATCCTGCATTTTTCGATTTTTTTTTATTTCCGAAAACCTCCATTATGGTTTATAAACTATTCTTCGAAGTCCGCATAATGTTCACTCATTTTTAGAAATAGTTTCCTTTTGAAAAAAAACTCTTGATTTTGAGGCAAAAAAATTTGGAAAATACTAGAAAACTACACCACCTTAAAAATGATTTGGAAACATAAACTATACTCATTCATAGTCATCTGGGTTTTTATACAAACATAATCACCCCAAATAAGTATTGGAGTATTCCTTGAGGGATGTTTTCCAAACATAGACGTAATAAAGTGAACATGGGTAATTATTTTATGAAAAAACTAAATTTCATTTTTGGAAACTAATATGTTTATATTAAATATATAATATATTTTATGATAATTTTTTTAGTTTATAATAAAATTTACCTTCAAAAAATAATGTTATAAAAAAACAATTTTAAATGACAACATATACTATCAATGTCTTATTTGATTTTATATCAGTTACAAAGTTTACTCTGTCATAAAATACTGTTATATTTAAATAAATAATCATATTTGTTTTAATGTTTAAAATATAATATTTATAGAATTATATTGATAATATAAATTTCATTTTATCAATCAGAACATCAAAATTATCATTGGGAAAATTTAGGGAAATTACCTAAAAAATAATATTTGTTTTCGTAAAAAATGAAAAAACGTTTTTGAAGAAATTTCGTAACTCCAAAGATATTATCATGATTTTATCATGGAATAAAATTTATTAATAATTATAATTGATCAAAAAATATTAAGGGAATAAAAATAATACATAATTCATCACATTTATAAAAGCATTCTTAAGAATTTTGAATCATGATTTAATAATTTCTAAAAAAACTATTATTATGAGTAATAAATATATCATTTTATAATTAATTATTACCAATTTTATAAATTTAATTAACTAAAATTGAATAATTATATGGCATTAATATTTTAAAATAAATTAATAAGAATAATTTTATTTTTAGGAATACACAATTTACCCTGGTAATAAATGAGTTACCAATGTATATGTAAAATAATGTAAACAGATAAAATTAATAATCAAAATAAACAAGGCCACTAAAAATTAATGTTTGGGGAATTTAACATCCTTACAAAAATTCAATCAATAATTATAAAAAAATAAATGAAATTTATTCCATCCCAAAGTGGTTAACCATAATAAAAAACAATCATTATTTTATAACATAAAACCACCCCTCCTCAAGTATAAATACCCACTCATTCCCTCCACACAATTTGTATAAAAACCACTAAGAATGAATCATCACCCAATATCCCTCCAAATACTCTCTACAAGGTGGTTTTGTGGTTTTATGGATTCTCTCTTTATTTTTATGAAGCATCCTCCCAATGTAAGGGATCCCTTCCTATAAGTTTTTTTAAATAAAGAACTTATTTTGTATAAGGATTATTATTCTCAATTTATTGTATTGTTTTTATAAACACCCTCATTATATTATATGTTATATCTCTTAAATTAGATACTTTCTTTCCCTCCCATTAATCACATTTTCAATATCCCTTCTCTATACCCTTTATGATACAAAAAACGACCATTGATTTTCATGTGATGTTTTTATGTCATTAATACCCAACCCTGTTTTCAATCATTGGTATTAATTTCGATGGGTAATTTAACTATTTATCAGGTACATAATCCTTTTATCAGAACATTTTATAGTCATTATATAGAGTCAATATTGAAATATATTAACATTGCATCACTATTTCATAATAAATGAAACATTATAAAAATAGACACCCAATGAATGTATTACTCTAGTACCATTAAAAATAAGGAAACATGAACACTTGTACAAATGTGAGAAATATTATCTCCCTATAGGTTCTTTTTTACTAGAAACCTTCTTAGACACATCATACTTAATACATATCTTCATAACATGGGGAATGAAATATTAAAATGAGTGAGCATAGATGCTCCGTAAGGGTACATAAGGGAGATATGAAATCATAAACATGATCATATAGGGTATTAGAACATGATAAAAAATATTTATGTCCATACCCTACTTATAAAATATTATTTTCATGAATCCAGGAAGAAATCATGATATTTCAAAAGGCATGCATCATAACTAAATTAATAACATAATCCATGAATACATAACATAGGAGTAAAATATAGAGTTATGGAAAACAAAAAATTATATAATATTATTTTTATAGTATCCAAGACATCACTTACAAAACTATATTAGTAGTATAGGTTCACCCCATACCATCTTAGTAGTCATGGTTTAATCCTATGGCCATCTTTGTAGCATGAGTTCACTCCTCATATCATATTCATAGTCATGGTTTGCTGCTATGACCATCTTATTAGTCTAGGTTCACTCCCAATACCATCTTAGTCTATCTCATGAGACATACATATTTAACCAATGCATTGGAGGGATATATAGATCCCACACATCTCATAATTATATCATTCATATATGTGACAAAAAATAATAAACAAACGTATTATAACCCATGAAATGAAATGGGTATCATAAACATGTAATCATATCATAACATAGGAAAAAGGATATAAGTTTTATTATCATTTCATCAAAGGAATAACTCGTGAGAGAAAAACAAGTTTCATATACCTAAATCCCTAAAAACTTAAACCATTCAAATAAATAATTTGAATGGACACATTGAGTCATTCCTACATAAAGGTCTGATTAACACTGATGGTTGTTATCTTAGATTTTAAATAATATTGAAATATATTTGAAAAATAGTTAATAAGGAAAATCTTAAGAGTTCATTAAAAATTATTTTTTAAAATAATAGGACCTTTCGAAAACCAGTTTACTGGGAATAAAATTTATAAATAAATCTTGAAAACATTTTGACTACCATTTTACATGAAATATCATAAAATAAATTTGAAATTTTTTTTGAAAACCATTCTCCTTAAAAACAGATAAAATATCTTCAAAATGTTTTGAAAAACTCTTCATTTGAAAATACATGGAATGATGAATTTATATATTATTAGGTAAAAATTTTATTTTTTAAAATAGACCATATTTTTAATCATTCAGGGGAAGATTTAAGGGAAAGTACATCAGGATGGTGGATAAACCCAAACAAGCTGAATAGTCCTTTTCCACTATAAAAAGACTATAATTGTGACTCATCCCAAAAAAACAAGAAGATTCATTATTAAAAACCCTCTTGTTTAAAAAGGTAAACCATGGTTTAAAATTTATTTTTAATATCCTAGAATAATTATATAAATTTTTTAATCCTTTTATAAGACATGGCTATGAATGAACACAGATGTCTAACACAAGTGAGGGGTAAAGTAAAACTTTATTAAAAACATTCTTAACTATGTTATGTACCATAGAATAGAAAAATAGCATCAATACATGATTATATCATTAATAACCCAAGGATAACAAATTTCATGAGTGTTCTTGAGATATGTATCATAATATTTCATTAAATAAATAATAATCCTAAAAACATCGAAAAAAGCAATGAGATTATTTCAATAAACTCTTATAACTTGGTAACTTTGAACTATAATCACCATGTATAAAATGAATCCACATAGAGCATAAAATAAAATTAAAGGAAGGAGTGTAATTATATAAAATTTTATATGAACCATATACATCTCATATAAACATATATGTGCATAACATGACATGTATCTCGAAGAAGGATAATTGAGGGAGAAATTACCTTAGTGATTTGGTAAATTTTGAAACATAAATCCCATGATAGAATGGTGATAAAATGGTTATGTAAATAAAAATAGATTTAATTTTAATTTTAATATAATAAACTAATGTAAAGTATATTCATTACATAGAAAAATTTAGTGGTTAATAAGGCATGTATCTCATGAATCTAAAGAGTGAGATGAAATTCCCTTAACTTGTGTCTTGACCCTCATCATACTTATTCTAAACTCATCTATAATAAATATAAAATTTATATAAATATATAACATAATTATATAATTACCTATAATAACACATATATTTTTATCATGGATTCATGTTACCCATATTTTAATAATATTATGTCAATATTTTACTTCGGGTAATATCTTCTTCATTTTTTTCATGTGTCTAAATTTGTTATATCTTCGCTCCTTATACCATTATCATGATTTCCAATATGTATAAAATTTTTTAATTATAATTTCTATTAAAAATATGGGAATTATAATAATCTATATAATATATTTGTATGAAATGGAATACACTGTTCAAGGATATGGTAGGTTGTAAGTACAGTTGAACGCTATGTCTGTTTAATTTTAGTGTTGAAAGAATGAAATTAAAAGTCATATATGTATATATATCATTATTATAGTATCATTATTACATCATATATATCATGTATAATAATTGAAACTATCCTTAATACATTTCACATAGTGTTGAATGAATCACATTACTTTGAGGGGGTAGTAGTCTACATTTCCTCAAAAAAATAATCATATCCACGCAAAATGGAAAGTATAATGACATGTGTCTTAAAAGGATAACACTATCATAATGAAATAATAAATTTAATATATAACATATATAAATAATGTTTCCTTCATAATTTCCACTTTCAAATGTGGGAAAGGAAAAATTATCAATCATCGTTTAGTGAGGTAGTTGTCCACCATAGACAAAAATAGTATGCAATTAACGATATGAGGCCTTTTATAATGGAGGAGGAGTGGCTCTCTTTTATTATTTTGGAAAAGAAAAAACCTACCCTCATATTGTTATTTATATTTAATCCAATAATGTTCCAATATGGAGATAAGGGAGTATTAGGTTGAACTATTTCTTAAAATTGTCTTTTGGACAAGTGTATAGGTCGTTTTGGGCCATAAGGTTATGATTTAGTCCCGTTTAAATCTCCATTTTCCTTAATCCTTGTAATGAATTTTAATTACATTCACTATTTTTAGGCCAAAAAATTTGTTGACCTTTTTAGGAATTAATAATTTTTTTTATTCCAAATTTGGAGTCCATTTTTCCAAATTTCAATCAGGGAAGTGGTAGAAATTAACTTAAATTTAATCCCGTAGCTGGATTGACAAAGCATGTTTTTAAAGTAAAAATGATCAATGATTTACTATGTTTTTATATCCAATTTCAATGTTAAATTGATGACAATGAAATAAATTGAATTAATTGAAAACAATATTATATAATTAATCATTTAAACCAATTTAAAATTTAATTTATCCTTATGAATAAATTAGATAATAAAATATTTTTGAACTAAACTGCAAAATTTTTAACTATTCATTTAAAAAAAAACTGTACAGAAATATACCACAACATCACAATAAAATAATTTGTATTATTATCGTTCAGTAATGAAGTTCCTTTTTACATATAATATTTATAATAGTTCATAAATTTTGATTTTAGAAAGGTTTTCCATTAAGAGACTATAAAATTGGCTTATTAAAAATATTGGGTTTTATGAGTTAAATTGTTTTATTCTTCTTTTATTCTTTTAGAATCAATTAGATGAATATAAAAAATATTTACATGGATATATAAGATATATATAATCATAGAATTACTTAATAATCATAATTTGTTTCATTTATTATGATTAAAACAACTTTGTGAGCATAATAATAGTTTTTTTGTACAAATACTCCATGTATTATCAATTGGTCATTATATTAAATTATAAAAAATTGTAACTAATTAATTCATGTTAACTTTTGTGAAAGAAAATATATTTACATAAGTAATTTGATAATATTCATAAATGTAAATTTAATGGCAAGGTTATATATTATAATATTTTTTAATAATATATTATATTTTGGTATCACTCGATCTTACATGATACAAAAGCCATGGAGGAAAGTCATTGTTTCATGTAACGCATGCTAACATCAATGTTTTGTGCATAGAATGCTAAAATGTTTTTTTCATTTAGTGGATGATTAACTAGGTGTTTTATATGATGTAAACCAAAAATGTGATTTAATATAAAATAAACTATTTTTCTTGTTGCATGATTTGAAAAATATTTAAAAGATTAAAAAAATTTGAAAAAAAATTCACAAAATATTGGGATGTAACATTATAACCCCCTAAAAATTAATATCTACCTCAAAATGCATTTTGGTTTTCAAAGGTTTAATACTTGATAGTTTTATTCACAGAAACCCACATCCTAAAATGAATACTTACACATCCCTTTAAAATGGAAAGTTGTAACCCTAATAGCTACGCAAAATAACTCATAACGAGATTCCCATATAAGAGAACATAGGTGGGAAGTGAAAAATTGGACATGGACGGGAAATATTACTATCATGTTATAATGTAGTGTGATAGAAACAAGGTCAAGAAAAAGTTAAAAATCACAAATCTATAAATCATCAATGGCCTAATGGACCTTCAAATTCATGAGAAAAAATTGTACTATGACATGATTTTGGGTTTTGAGATCCTTTTCCCTAAAGTAGAGTAATTTTAATGAAAACAAATACTTTCATGATTTCATGATAACATCACCCTATTTTTTCAATCGATAAACTTCAAATCATTCTCTAAAAATTTAGTAGAATGTTTCATTCTTGAAGTAATAACGGATCATGCGACCCATGATATTCCATCCCATCAGTTATCATCAACATAAAGTAGTTTTAACAAGCTATCCAATATGCCTAAATACTCACATAAAGAGATAATACTTTAATTTTACTAACATAAACTGTTGTTTAACTTAATCTTTTCATAAATGGTTTACCTTATAACCCTTCTTAATGATGAAAATAAAAAACATTAAAAATAATCCTTGAAATAATCTTAACATTGATCCCCATATATCACAATGTACCTCTTGGTTGTCATATTCCTACATCTGAATACCCTCATCATATATTCTCCTGAAACATGGTAATAACCTGAATTACCATAAAAACTTTTGTAAAACTTTCATGCTTCCTTATTCCAAAAGTTATTGGGTATATTACTTAAATTAAAAAAATTGTAAACTTGATAGAATAAAGAGATTATTTGAAAGTCCATAATTAGTTACAAGGTAGTCAGTACTATCAAATTTACTTACTCATATCCATTATATATTCATCCAAATGACATTATCTTAAAATAAGGAATATATTAACCGTTATCTTCCCTTAGGGAAATGTTTTTCATGTCCAATGGAATCAGTTTACCTAATCGTGTAAATCATTAGTGAAAAACAAAAACTGGAAAATCCTTACATATTTCACCATTCATACTACATAATTTTTTATATCCAAATATATAGAAACTTTGATTATTCCACTTAATCCATAATTCATTAGAAGGATTCCCTATCTTATTATGTAACACCTATTTCCTTTAAAATTTCTTATATAGTCTCATCATCATTATAAATATAACTATTGCTCAAACAACCTTTATGATTCACTTCAGAGTCATTTCCCTTAGGACATAAATTTACATAATAAATATTTATTCCACAATAAAAGCATCTAATCTTTGATGATATATAAGAGAGGAAAATATTCCCATACATTTGGTTATCCAAATACTTCATTTTTCCATTTCATTTAATTTATTTGTGTCCATATTTTCTAGAGTCAAATCACATTCTTATTCCTATAATACATTCAGTCAGGTGATTCATTCCAAATTATTTGACAAAATGGAAACTGAATCTTCTTTACTCCATCGTCTCTACTACCTGAACTCTAAATGAACTCCTTCCTTTTATTCTTTAGAGAGTCTAAGAGATAGTTAATGTATATATTGTTCATCATTTCCCCTAAAAATTTATTTGGAATGATTACCACATCATTAACTCAAGTGGTCATTCCATTTGGCCTCTCATCAGCTGATTTTTTATAACATTTAATGTTAATAAAGTTCCATTCAATTAACTCCATTGAATAAAAAAAGAACTGGGTGAGACACACACATCATAGAAGAAAAACACCTAATCATAAAAATTACTTATAGGATTTTGAAATCATTAAAACATATAACATAATTAATGAAAAATTATATTTATTCTAGTTTATGCATATTAATATTTTATTCAAATCGTTCATAATGGTTTTTTAAGAGTTTGTGAATTTCTAAAGAATATCCCTTGAGAGTGTTAGACCAGGTGTGCAACATGGACTATTGTCATGTACCAGATTACCCCAAGATAGGGCCATAACATCTTGTCGGAATTCTTACTACTAGGTAAATTTTTTCAAGAGATATATACACTTATAGTATAAAAAAATGGATTTATTTTTTGGAAAACAATCACTTTATCTTTTACCAAAATTCATAGGAATTATCCAATGATTTTCACTGTCCTTATAATTATCTTTAGACAAGTCCTTAGAATTGTAAAAAAAAAATTCAACCCAGTTTCAAAACATTAAATAATCTTTTTCTCTGATACCGATTATAACAATTGTGTCTTGAAATAAATTAACATTACATCATATTTTTGGAATACTTAAAACATGATTCAAATGGATTCCCAAAGACCGTATTAGTCTAGTACCTATAGAGACATGGAAACATAAAAACTCATACAATTGTGAGATAAATTATCTCATAATAGGTTCTTATTTTCTAGAAACCTTTTTAAAAAATTCATACAAAATATATATATTCATAACCTTGGGAAGGAAAACTAAAAAGTGGTCAGATTAGATTCTTAGTAAGGGTACATAATGGAGACATGTAACAATATAAATGTGTATATGGGGTTTGAGAACATGATCAAAATATTTGAAGATCATACAATGCATATCAAAGATAATAAACATTAATCATGTCACGAAACAAGATAGTTCAAAATGCTTGAACTAGAAGGATATAAATAACATAAGACATGGAATCTTAACATAAAAAAAACATGGAATTTTGGAAAACACATAAGTATATAATATGATTTCTATAGTAGACAAGGCATCACTGAAAATATGATAAAAGTATTATGGGTTCAACTCCAAAACTATCTTGGTAGTCATGGATCACTCCCATGTCCATCTTAGTAGAATGAGTTCACTCCTCATACCATCTTTGTAGTCATGGTTCACTCCCATGTCCATCTTAGTAGTCAACTTTCCCTCCCAATACCAACTTTCATGATCTCATGAGATATAAATCTTTACCCAATGCATTGAATATAGATATTGGTACCACCCATCTCATAATGAAATAATATGTACATGTTCCACAAAATCATAAACAATCACATCACAACCCATAAAATGAAAATTTTATCATATACTTTTAATCATATCATAACCTATAGAAAAAGATACATGTTTCATAATCATTTCATCAAAAGAATAACTCGTGAATGAAAAATGAGTTTCATAAACATAACACCATCAAAACATAAACCATTCAGAGAAATAATATGAATGGACACATTGAATCATTAACCCAATATGGAATAAGTATACTTAGTGTATGTTATCTTCAATGTGAAATATTTTTTAAATATCTCTCAAAAACATTTATTTAGGAATATATAATTTCTTCTTGGATAAAGTATTTTTAAAAACCTAAAACCTTTTGAAAGCAATTTTATTTTGAATAAAAATTATAAATAAATCATGAAATTGTTTGGACAATAAATCTACTTGAAAACATATAAAGAAGATTGATAATATTTTAAAAACCATTCTCCTAGAAAACTTATAAAATAGCTTCAAAATGTTTTGAAAACCTTTTTCGTTGAAAATTTATTGAAGTAATGAATTTATAAAATATTAGGAAAACATATTAATTTTTAAAATAAAATAACATCTTAATAATGTAAAGTAAGTTTCTAGGTAATCATCAGTCATGATGTTAGATAGATCCAAAAAAGTTTAACATTAATTTTATACCATAAAAGTTTAGAATGTTTCTTCGACCGGAAAACAACAAAAATTTGAGTTATTAAAAACCCTTTAAATTTAAAAAGGAAAAACATGGGTAAAAATTTCCTTTAAAGATCATATGATAATAATTGAATATTTTTTGATACCTTTTAGAAAACATGGTTGTGAATTCTTGTAGATTTCCGACCGAAGAGAGAGGTAAAGTAAGACATTATTAAAAACACTTTCTTAACTTTATTATGTAAAAAATAGGTGAAAAAGGGTACCAATACATGAATATATAATGAATAAATATAGGAGAATAAAATTCATGAGTGTTCTGGAGATATTTATCATAATATTTCATCAAATAAATCATAATCATAAACAATCTCAAAAAGCGATGAGAATTTAGTAATACATGCTTAAAACAAGGTATCATTGAACAATACACTACATATAAAAAAATTAATTTACATGAAGCCTAAAATATCATTAAAAAAATTATAATTAAGATATAACATGTCAAATTTTGTATATTCATATCATATAAAAATATTGGCGAACAACATGGAATGTGTCTCGTAGATGGAAAATTGATACATATATTACATTAGAGATTTGGTAACTTTTGAAACTTAAACCCCATTATAGAAAATAATTAAATTGTTAGGTATATACCAATATATTTATGTATTATATGAATATAATTCATTAATGGTATGTATATACACCACAAAAAATAAGTGAGCGGTGAATAAGGAATTTATCTCATGAATATAATGGGTGAGATGAAATTACATAACCTTATGTCTTGACTATCGTCTTACTCATTCAAACCACTTGTATAATAATAAAAAATTATTATAAATCTATAAAAACTATATTAGTACATATAATAACATATATGGTTCGATTATGTAATTATATTACCTGCATGTTTACAATTCCATGTTAAAGTTTTAATTTGAGTAATATATTCTTGGTTTCTTGCATGTGTCTTAATTTATTATATCTTTAGTCCTTATAATTATATCATAATTTAAAGAATGTAAAAATATATTTAAATATAATTTTTATTCAGTATTTATTTATTATAATAATCAATTGAAATGGTTGTTTGAAATTAAATGCACAGTTCATGGAGATGTTAGTCCATATGTACACATGGACGATGTTTTCGTTTAAATGTCTATTTAAAGAGAGAATGTAAAAGTCATATATATATATATATATATGTATATATAGTTATTAAAATATATTTACTGTATTTTATATATCATATATATTCACTAAACCAATCCATAATACATTCCATGTAGTTTATGATTGTATCACATCTCTTTGAGGGGGTCGTATTCCACACATCATCCAACACAATTATCATATAAAACAAGATTGAATGTATAAATATAATGATTTTAAAGGATTATAAAAGCTTAAATAAAAAATAAATATAATATATTACATATATATATATATATATATATATATATATATTTACCATCATAATTTCTACCTTGAGATGTGGTGATGGAAATATGGACAATCATATTGTAGTAGGCGGTAGTCTTCCATACACATAAATAATATGTATGTTACCCATTAGATGGAAGTGTGTGTAAGATTAGGTCTAACTAGTATAAAAAATTCCTATTATATTTAATATAATGGTTTTTATGCATTAATCAGATAATAATGATTTCTGACCAATTAATGCTTTAAGGAGGAAGTGAGGGGTGTTAGGGAGCTATGTCAGAATATTTTTTATAAATGTAAGATTCAATATAAGTTTCTTGAAGTGGGAGGATAGGAGAACTTTTATAATGGAGGATGAGTGAAACTCTTGTAATATTTTGGAAAAGGGAAACCCCAACAACATTTTTTGAACATGGTACTAATAAAAGTTAAAATGTATATAACAAAGGGGATATAATCAAAATAGGGTCATCAAATGTATTTTTAAAAATTTTATATGTCATATTGGGATTTAAGGATATGGTTTAGTACCTTATTAAATTAAATTTAACCATAATCATTGTAATTAATTTAAATTTCTGTAACTAATATTTTTTATAAAAAAATTGATATTATTATACCTTATAAATTATTATTATTAAAAATTTGAAATCCATTTTAAAATTTCCAATCACATAAGTGGAATAAATTAATTTATATTTAATCATAGAGTCGGGTCGATAATGTGGGGTTTTAAAGACAAAATTATCAAATGTCTGTTATGTTTTTATATCCAATTTCAATGTAAACATGGTTATAATGACCTAAAATGGATTAATTTATAAAAAATTTATCTAATTATAAATTTAATCCAAATTAAAAATTAATTTATTCCTTTAAATCAATTTGATGAAAAACCTGTTTTACAAAAATATAGTACTTTTCACTGTTCATTAAAAAAATAAAGTTAAAAAGAAAAATTCCAAAAATTCAACCTAACCTAATTATTATTATATTTAAAATTTAATGTTTATTTTTTACATATAAGATTTATAAAATTTCTAAAATTTCAATTTAAATTACGGTTTCCATTAAAATGCGGTAAAATTGACCTAATAAAAATATTGGGTTTTAGAAGTTAAATTGGTTTTATTGTTACCTTATGCTTATAAAATATATTGGATGAATATAAAATATATTTAGTTTTATATATAAAATATATATTATATTAAAATTACTCAAAAATTTTAAATAATATAATTTATTTCGATTAAAAAAACATTGGGATAATAATATATGTTTTTGATAAAAATAATCACCTTATATTGAATTAGTTCTTATATTCAATTTTAAATAATTTTTAACAAATTAATTAATTTTAAATTTTTTTGATAACCAAATATTTAAATAATTTATTTTATAATACTCATAAAATGAAAATTAAGGATAGTTTATATATTAGAATATTTTTTAATATTATATTTCTATCCAATAACACTCAGTCTTACATGTTATGGAAGCCATTATAAAAATTATGTGTTGCATGTAACACAAGACAACCTCGATTATTTGTATAGATAAATCTCAAAATTATGTGTACATGTAGTTCATTATAATCATGGTATTGTGTATAATGAAATCAAAACATTTTTATTTTATATAAAATAAACTATTTTAACTATTGTGTGAAACGAAAAATATCAAAAAGAATAAATTAATATGAAAACAATAATTAACAAAATCTCGGGTTGTTACATTATAACCCTCATAAAATTAATTTTCACTTTCAATTTTATTAGGTTATAAAATGTTTTATACTTGAATGTTTTATTCATAGAAACTAAAATCGTAAAAATGAATACTAAAATATCCCTTAAAAAGGGAAATATGGATCCAGAACGGTTAACCAAAGTAAATCATAATGAGATTCCCACATAAGAGAACATAGGTGGGAAATGAAAACATTGAAAAGGAAAAGAAATATTACAATGAGGTTCTGATAGAGAGTGATAAAGAACAAATTCAGGACAAATTTAACAATCATATAGCCATAAATCTTCGATGACCTATGGGACCTTCTGATTCAGCATAAACGAAGGTACATGAAAAAAAATTAGATTCAAGATCCCTTTACATAATGTTGGAGAATTTTCATCTAAATATTTACTTCCATGATTTCAATAAAATATCACCTTTTTTCATTGATCCACTAGATCACTTTATTTAAAAGGGAAGGATACTTTTTCATTACAGAAGTATTAACAGATCATGAGACCAATGATATGACATCCCATATGTTATCATCGAATGAAGTATTTTGAAAAAGATATCAAATATGAATAAATCATCATATGGACAGAAACCACAGTAATAATACTGAATTTATCTAGAGTTTAAACTAACCATTCCATAAATGAATAACCTTATAACCCTTCTGAATGATGAAAAATCAAAACATTATAAATAATGTCTTGAAATGATATTTATATAAATCATCCATATATAGAAATCTATCTGTTGGTTTTCACATTCCAATATGTTAATACCCTCATCATATTTTCTATTCACACATGGTAATAACATGAATTACCATTAATAAATTTGGAAATATTAATTCTACCTTATTCCAATGGTTACATGGTATATTCTGTAAGTCCAATAAAAATTGAAAACTTAATAGCATGAAGCACTTGTTAATAATTCTTTAATTAGTTCCAAGGTAATCAGTACTATCCAATTTACTTATTCATATCAAAAAAGTGTCTATCCAAACAAAATTATCCTAAAATAAGGAAAATATCAAGGGTTATTATCTAATAGACAAAATATTTTCTATTCTAATGGAATCATTTAACATAATATTGTAAATCCATAGAAAAAAACACAAACTGAACAAACCTTTCATATTTCACCATTCATACTAAATATTTATTTAATCAAAATACATAGAAAACTTTATTGGACCACTTCATCCATAAGACATAAGAAGGCTACATCATTCTATTATTTAATATATATTTCCGTTCACATTTCCTCTATAGTCTCATCATCATCGGAAATATAACTATTACTCATACCACCTTGATGATTCTCTTCAAAATATTTCCAATTTGGACCTAAATTTTTATAATGACCATTCATGTTGTACTTAAAACATTTAACCATTGATGATGTATTAGGAAGGCCAATATTTCCATCCATTTGGTTAGCCAAACCCTTCATTTTCCTTTCCAGATACTAGCTTTGTGTTCTTATTTTCCATAGTCAAACTCATTCTGGTTCATCTAAGCCATTCAGTCGAGTGAATATTTTCACATTCAAGACACAAATGAAAGAAAATATTATATCCTCCATAGTCAATTTTACATGATCTCTCAAAAACTCCTTAATTTTATTATTTGGTGGGTCCAAGAGTTTTTGAAGGTACACATTGTTGATTTTGTTCCTTGAAAAATAATTAGGCACAATCAAAACATTCTTCTCTCTAGTGGTAATCCCATTTCACTTATTATCATCATATTTTCCACTACATTCAATGTTAATCCAATTTATTCTTATTCCCTTCATTGGAAAAAAATATGAAAGCACTGGGTGAGAAACACATATCATTGAAGAAAACCTCTTAATCATGAAAAATTACTTATAGGATGTCTAAATCATGTCACCTACCTTTCAATAGATGACACCATAGGTTTTTCCTAGGTTATTCATATTCATCTTCTATTCAAATAATTCCAAAAATATCTTGGAGTTACACTCATGGGATTGAAATGATATTTTCTTATAATTTTAATCAATTTGGCACACATAATGATTGACTTTTAAAGGGTACACCCAGATAGTGCACCAATGAATTCGGTAAAGAAGTAATCTATAGAGTTGAAAATTTCATGATACCTTGGAATCATTCCTTGTTAATGATTTATGAAGACTTATTCAAAATCATCGGTAATGTGTTTTACTATATCTTACTAATGCTCTTTTGTGATATTTTTAGTAATGTATTTTGTGTATGTTATAACCACATTTTCATGTCATTCACCATGTTATTATGTTCTTGTACTTATGTTATTACCCATTATCTTTTTCATAGTTTCTTATGTGATTCTTTTTTTCACCTATGAGGTCCTCTGACATTTTATATCCCTTTCTATAAATTATGATCACCCCTTTAATTTGATAAATATCCCAAGAAAATCCAATATTGTTAGATGGTATAGGATGAGATATTAATGGTTCCATTCAAGGGAGTTGATTTTTTTATGTTTTAATTTACATACAACGTATTTCTTATACTACCTATCGAGTTTCCAAGGCACCATACCTAAAAAGGCCATTAATAGTTATTTATGTATTATTTTTTCAAGGAATTATTGTTTAAATCATGTAATAAAAGGTGGTTATCCATATTTAATTTCAATGTAATGTTTATTTATTTATAGAAATTAATACTGGAAAAAATTATTAAGAACACTAAGGATATGTCTAAATATCAGAAAAATTAATTAAATTATATTGTTGTATAAAAGAAATGGTTTTTACACAATTAAATATTTGTTTGGATACTACATGTTGATGTTGATCTAAAAAATATGTAATTAGGGGAAATAATCCTAGAAAGGACGGAGTTAGTACTAACTCAATAATCACTTAGTGTATGAAAAATTGGCCTTATAAAAACATATTTTTAAACAATGAGGAAATTTTATTTAGGTAACATATTATTTTTACGAATCAACAAGAAAGATATATAAAAACTATAGGTTTTTATTTAAATAAATATATAAATGTATATGATATTAAAATACATAAGTTATCAAACATTTTCCATTAAATTATCAATTGTAATTTATTATTATTATAAGTATCTTCCTTCCATATTTTAGTTTTTATTTTTAGATAATTCTTGTCAATAGAAGGGAATGTGTGAAAAAAACAACAAAAAGTGATGTAATGAAGAAATTCCTAATATTATGGAAGAAATAATAGAAAATTTCATGATAATTTTATCCCATGTTATGAATAATAATACGTACCATTTAATCTAGAAATTCAACTAGGAGAGAACAACTATCTATTTAGTCCTTCATATATCAATGAACAGTAGACTTTTATTTAACCTCTTATCATTTTATTGTGGCAGAGTAAATTAATAGTATTTAAAAACATATTTTATATACTACACTATTTTTAGAATGATATGGTCACATGGGATGTATAATATTTAGTTGGAGAAGCCAGTCAATGTTGAAAGTTGATAAAAACACCAATTCTAAGGAATAAAATTATTATATTTACTAGGAATAGTTCATAAATATTTGTTTCTTTATGAATTTTCCTTTCACCTTATGAAAAATGTTGGAAAGATAATTATTTATGTTTAAGAAACAAGTAGGAAAATATGTGGGATGTATTTTGAATAAATTTACAAGGATTTCATTTTATGCTTCAAGCATTAGTATTGATTCTGATTGAAATATCGATCAATTATTTAGATGGATGAAACCTCAACTATGGAAGGCCTCTAAAGTTCAATAATACAAGTGATTTGAGGAAATAGTATGATTTGAACTTAATATGGAGATTGAATTTGGAGATGCAATTTGGTCTCACAAAAAATATATGAAAACGAGATGATGGAGAAAACCCATGGAAATAATCTTATCCCTATCAAGGAGGGGAAATATTTCAACTTCCCTTGTACGACAACATTGAGAAAAGGATCTCATGGAATTTCCTTTTATTAAGTGGGATGTGCTATAAATATAGAATGTATAGACACATTGCAAGAAACTATCATGAAATGAAAATAATCACCCATTAATTTAGATGAGAATTTAAATATACTGAAAAAACCTTATTTAGTGCATTACATCAAGTGTAGAGAGCATGATAACATCTTTAACCAGTGCCTATAGATGACAGTGGTAGAGGGAAACTATGTAAAATGTATATTTGATGATTTGAGGTTCGAAACAAATTTAGGGATAAAATTTATGTGGGGTGGGGGGAGAATGTAATGGCCAAAAACATATTCTTCTATTAATTAATGAACTCTTATCTTTTAAAAAATATTATTATATTTTATAACAATGACACATAGAAAGGATATTAAATTTTATACACATCATGTGATGATATTGATTATGGAAACTATTAATATTAATGGGATGTAAACTAAAAAATAGAATAATAAATATTAGGTACTCCACATTCATGAATTTCCCAATGATGACAATTCATTCCATTACAACTATAAAAATAAAGTGAAGTATGAGGAAAACAATAGACATTATTAAAGGATATGTAAGAATATTTTCAAATTACATATTGAATGATAAAGTGAGAGCGATGGGGTATTTATAGGAAAAGATCATCATTTGATATTATGATGGTAGGCTAATATGGCTGATGGGAATTATGGTCATTGTTTAATAAGACAGGTGGTCCTTATTATAGGTTATGTTGACAAATTAATGTGATTGTTGAGATTTATTTAATGATATAATCAAAACTGTATATGTTTTTGTAACAAAATATATTTAAATTCCCTCAATAAAATATTTTATGATAATATTTTATTTTTCTTGAATACAATTATCTTCATTAAATAGATTATAAATCATAATTTTTCAATGATAATATAAATTAACAATGTTTTAAGTAATTTTATAATTTTCTTAATATTTAGAACGTCATAAATTTTTTTGGCATTCTTTAAATAAATATTTTCAAATAGAATTTAAAAATATTCATATTTATTGAATTATATTGATAATATAAGTATAATATTTGGTATTAAAACATTCAAATTATCTTATAGTAAAATTATGATTGTTTTCAAAAAAATATGATTTTTTTTGTTAAAAAGTGAAAATATGTTTTTTTATAAAATACCATAACTCATTTGATATAATAACTATATGATCATGAATTTAAATTTTTCAATCAATTTAATTGGTAAAAATTTATATAATAAATAAACATAATATATAATGTGTTACATCCAGAAACACAAGCTTAACTTTTTAAAGCCAAATATTTTTCTCTTAAAACCCATTTGTATGAGTTATATATGTATCAATTTGGAATTAATTTTTATTAATTTTATAGCTTTAATAAAGTAATTTTTGTTTAATATTTTTAATTATAATGTCTAAATTAGTTAGTAATTTAAAATTCATGTTTTTAACAAAAACGTTAACATGGTTAAAAAATAGTTACCATAGTATAGGTAAAATGATGTAAAAGGATAAAATAAAAAGGCAATGACATAAGAATAATAAAAATTAAAACTTTAAATGGTTGTTTGAGGTATTTAACATCCTTAAAAACCTTTTAACAGTAATTATAAACCATATTTTTTGAAATTAATTCCACCCAATAGTGTTTAACCTTAATTTCAAAAGAATCATTATTGTTTCTGTTAAAACCATCGCTAATCAAGTATAAATACCCACTCATTACATCCTCACTCTCCACAGATAATCTATTAACCATTAATACTTTCCTAATATCCATCCTAAGAGTATCCCCATGTTTTTTATAAGGCTCTATGTTGATTCTATTTAAATTTATGAAGTAGCCTCCCATGGTAAAGAATCTCTTCCTACATTTTTTAAAAGCAACTACCTATTTTGTGTAGGTATTTGTTTTCTCAATTTATTATATTTAAATGATTTTATAAACATGCCCATTATTGTATATAATATTTATCATTAATGTGAGACTCCATTTCCCTTTCATTAAATATATTTTACGATCCCTGTTGTATATCATTATTTTTCTATAATCAAAGCTTTATTTTCCATGGGTATATATCAAGATGCATCATTGAAATATTCATTAGGGAAATATATGTATGAAACAAAGAATCCATACTCACTATTTATAAAAGATCTGTAATTATTATTATTTATTTATGTGGATCACATGATGTTAGACATATCATGGATGATCCCTGATAGCACTCCAATGTATTGGGTAAAGAAGGAATCTATAGAGAGGACATGTTCATGATATCATGGTTTCATGCCTTGATAATGTTTTACCAAAATATTAGTTTAAATACTTGGTAATATTTTTATGACATTATAGTTGTGATATTGTGTGATATTTTTATAAATTTGCCATCCTTTTGTTGTAAACATGTTTCCATGTCATACCCCATGTTATTATTCTCATATACATAGGTTTTGACTCATGCTATAATATTCATTTTCTAATTTAATGATTCATTTTTCCCCCAATTATATCCAATTTAAATTTTTATCCTTTATTAGATTAATGCTCACACCTTTTATTTGATAAATATCATAAAGAAATACTTTGTACTGTGATGATCTAGGATGGATTAATCAAGAAGCCTTTCCAGAGAGTTGAAAATATGTAGAGGTTTTCATTTTTTTATGATGTATTTCTTGAAATATGTAACTAGTTACCATGTTAACAAACCAAAAAATTTACATTATAGTTATTCATATAGTAACTGTTCCAGGAATTATGGAAAACATTATGTAATAAAATGTGGCTATCCATTGTTAGTGTTAAATGAAGGATTTTTTATATTCTGTAATTATGACTAGAAAATATTATTAAGAATAATAGAAATAATTAAATATATATAAAAACATTTTGAAATTTTGTTTCTGTAAAAATATAGTGGTTTTTAATAAATGAAATCTTTGGATAGATAATATATGTTAATATGGCTATGGGATAGTTTTAGATAGGGGTATTAACAATAGAAAGATAATATTAGACACTAAATAAATCATCACCTAGTGTGTGACCAATATGCCTTTATGTGCACCTTGTTTTAAACTCAGATGTATATTCTTGGGAAATCATATAATTTTTATGAACGAACATGATTTTATTTATAAAACGTGTAACTATTTTGTTAAATGAATAGATAAACATACATGATTCATAAAACCCTATGTTAGTAAAATATAAGGATTATACTCTCATTTGTAATTTGTTATTATTAAACATATCTAAATTTTTACTTTAGATTTTAGTTTTTGAGTATTTATGGAAATATAATATCCTGTGTGAATAATGTAAGCATTGAGAAATTCAACTATAACATTCCTAATATGTTGGAAGATGGTGTATAAAATTTAATGATGAAATTATTTCATGTTACAATAATAATATGAACCACCAAAAGAATCCATCATAAACTATGTGAGAACAACAAGCCAATTAATCCTTCATTTCATAATGTCCTCCATCCTTTTTTGGTCACTTTTACCATTTGGTTATGAAACAATGGATTAACTCTAATGAAAAAATATTTTCTAAACTACGTTATTCCAAGAAAGATATGTTCACTTTGGATATGTAGATTTTTGATTGGGAATCCAATCAATGGTGAACATTGATTAAAAAAATTACATTTACAAATATTTAATTGAATCTATGAATTTGGAAGACATAAAAAATATATTTTTTAATTAGTATTTTCCTCACACCATATGAAAAAAGATGGAATGGGAATTCTGTGATTTAAAACTAATGGAAGTTGATTCTATGGTAAGTTGTGAGATGAACTTCCCAAGGCTTGCAAATTGGGATTTAATATTTATTATCATTTATTTGGGGAAGGTATATTAATTACTTCGTGGGGTGATACCAAATTAATGAAAATATTTGGAAACCTGAGACATTAGAATCTATGAGAACATTTCATGATGTTCCCCGATTATAGATATAGAATTTTGGGACTAAAATTGGTCTCATAGAATTAATGATAATAATATAAATTTATAATAAAACCTTTTTAAGAATAATAACCATGAAAAGGAGGGAAAGAAACTATAACTTCCCTTGTGTAATAACTGTTCACCATGGGAACTATCTTCAAGGAAGTGTCAACTGCTCAAAATTTAGAACATTTTGAATACATTTCATGAAAAAATAATGGAAAATAAAAGAATAAACTCCTTAATATTAATAATATTGTAAATATAGTGTAACCACATCATTCAATGAATTTATTCACGAGCGAAGAATCAAGTTAGTTTTCTAACTAGTCCCAAAATCTAAAGGTGATATAGGTAAACTGATTCCAATGTATGATGAATGATTTGAGGTTCAAAACAAATTTCAGGGATAAAATTTCTTTCATGGGGGGTGATATTTAACGACTTAGAAAATATTATTCTATTTATAAAATAATTCTCAATTTTTAGAAACTATTTTAATACATTTTTTAATATTCACATATAGAAAGGATATTACATTACATACACATCATTTGTTGATAATAATTAATACAAATTTGAATAGCAAAGGTATATAAAAACCTAAAATTGTTTAATCACTAAGAGGTTCTATATATATGTGAATTCACCGTGAATATTATTCTAAACATAATAACTAAAAAATAAAGGGAATCATTAGGAAAATAATATGAATTATCAATGGATGTATTTGAAACTTTCTTAGGGAAGTTGTGAATGATGATGTAATAATGATAGTGTATTTAGAGATAATATGATTGTTTGAAATTATGAAACTTGTTTAATTGGATATTTAGTAATTAATGTTGGTTGGGGGGATGGAATGAAGTAACTATTAGGAATATGCATCAGATGGACCAGTTCTCCCCTGGTTGCGCTCCCTCGAGCGCAATCTGCTTTCCCCATAGGGTTTCCTCGCGATGGCACGACTTCTTCGGGCCCATCTCATTCCCCATTTGTCTCAAACTTTTTCCCCCTTGGGTTCATCCGCATGGCTTTTTCCTGCCCGTCTCTTTCTATGTTTCCTTTTATCTGTCCTATAGTATCGTCTCTCCTTGAATCCGGGTTTTCGTTCCATTATGGTTCATTCATCATTCATGGTGTTTCTGTCGAAGGAGTTCTCTGTGGAAGCCTCAGGCCTCTACTAGATGCTCTGATCTCGTGTTCCACCGCGCCTCTCCAGGTCAGATCTGGAGCGATGGTTCATCTTGGTTTTGGGGTTTTTGGTTCGGCAGTCGACGGTTCTCAGGAGTGCTCCTTTGTCGGCTTGTTCTCTTATTTGGATCTGGATTAAGTCTTGCTAGGATGTTGTCGTTCGGAGCCCTTACATGTTCAAATCCCTTCCTTGAATTAAAGTACCTCGACTCCTCTCCTAGTTGGATCTAGAGCGGTGGATTTTCAGAGGTTTTGGGATGTTATTTTTGATGGCCGACGGTGCCCCTCACGCAACCTGCTCGGTGTTTCTTCTTCTATGATATTCAGGTTTCTGCATCGTCACTGGTTTGTTTTGGTTAGCTTGTTTTGTACTGGTGTTCGGGTGTTCTGGGGGAGGATGATCGACTGTCTCCAACGTTCTGGTGTGGCATTTGGACGGTGTAGAAGATGGATGGTGTTCTGGTTTTAGACGGTGGTGATGCTCTCTGGTGACGGGTGTAGTGTTAGCGACAATGATGTTGATAGGATGGCATGATGACGGAGGGATTGAATTTTGGTAGGGATGGCGACGGTGTGATGATGCCTACTGTGTTTTTTTAATGGCGGTGTTAGCGAGTTTTCCGGCGGTGCACGATTTGTGGGATTTGGTTCCTGCGGTGGTGCCATTACACTTTTGAATTTTTAATTCAGACATGGATTTTGAATTTTTACTTTGTGTAATGTGATTCCCAATTTCCCCTAAAAGTTGGTTTTATGGAAATAAAAAAAATTATTTGGCCAAGTAACAGTTGGGAGTTATTTTATGATATATCAATAATTGTTTTTTTAAAAACATCAAATTTTCCTAAATTCCATTAAAAATATGTTTTCTGATAGATTCCTACGTTTTAAATAAAAAATTTCATAAGGAAATATCTTTTAAAACACATTTTTTAGATGATAATATAAACTAAAAAATTTCTAATGAATTTTATAATGATTAGAAAGCATATAGATCCATAAAAAAAGTTATCTTTCTATTAATAGAGGATTTTATTTATTTTTGAAATTAAAATATTTATGAAATTATCTTGAGAAAATAAATATACTTTTTGTAATGTTTTCATCAAAATTATATGATGTTAAATTTATGGTAATTTTCTAAAAAAATATATTTTTTGGATAAAAAGTGAAAATATAGTGTTTTAAGAAATATCAAAACTCCAATGATATAATCTTGATATAATCAAGACATGAAACTTATTAATAATTCTTCTTGATAAAAATTTATTTTATTAATAAACATAATACATTATGCATGATGTTTAGACACATGATCTTAGTAGTTCATGAAAATGAAATTTTCTTTTATAAAAAAACTACTTTTACGGGTGATACACATATCATTCTAAAATTAATTTTTTTCAATTTTATAAATTTAATCAAGTTAAATTTAATAAATATTTGAAATTATAAGTTCCAAATTAGTTAATAATTTTAATTTCATTTGTATGAAGAATTATTTTCCATGGTAAAAAATTATTCTCTGCAGTATAAGTAATATAATATAAAAGGTTAAAATTAAAAGGTATTGTCATACGAAAAAAATGAAACTTGTAATGGTGTTTTTAGTTATATCATGTACTTAAAAAAATTTCAACATTAATTTTCAATCATATTTTTTGAAATTAGTGCAACTAAATAGTGTAAATCCTTAATAACAAAATAACTAATATTTTATCCCTTAAAACCACTACTCTTAATGTATTAATTCCCACTCATTCTATCTTAACTCCCAAAAAACTGTTTTGAGCATGAATCATTTCTCAATATCCCAACCAATAGTCTATACAAGGTGGTTCTAATGTTCTATGTATTATATCTCTATCTTTTTAAAGCATCCTATTTAGGTAACAGATCTCTTCCTACACTATTTTAAATCTAGTACTTCTTTTGTATAATGATTTTTATTCTCAATTTGATATATTTTAAATTTTTTTATAAACACCCACATTGTTTTATATATAACTCTTCATTAATGTTATAATTCATTTCAACCACCTTAAAAATTATTCAATATCCCTTTGGTATACTTGTTATGCTACCCAAAATAACCCTTAATTTCACATGAAAAATTTCCAAGTCATGAATACCCAAAACTATTTTCATTCATGGGAAATCATTTAGATGTATCATTGAAATATTTGTTAGTTACATACATGTATGAAACCCAAATTCCATACTGATTAGTGACAATTTGTATGTACTTATTTTTTCTGATCGATGTAGCACACATAATGTTAGATATATGAAGGGTATGACTTGGTAGTGATCCAACGTGTTGGGTAAAGAAGTAATCTATAAAGATGATATGCTCATGATACTTTAGAAACATTCATTTTGTTATGTTTTTTGATACCTTTGTCAAAATCATTTGGAAATTGTTTTTTGAAACCATAGTGATGAAATATGGTAATATTTTTATGGATATCTCATGTTTATGTTATAGACACATTTCCATTTCATTCCCCATGTTATTAAGTTCATGTACTTAGATTATGCCTCATGTTCTTATATAAATGTTTTTATGTGTCACAAACCAAGTCGGGTGTCTATCCAAACCGGTACACAACCCAGTTCATATTAAGGCTTGATGGGCATTGCTTATCCCCACAGGCTAGCACAAGTGCCTGTGTATCATAAATAAAGGTTTGGTAAATATTTACCCAAGTTTAGAAACAGAAAAAAAAAACAATAACAAATAAAACATAATATTAAAAATTCCCACAAAATAGTCTTAACATAAATTCAGAATTTAATTACATAGTTTGAAACCAATCCCAAGATAGCCACAACTAAAAAGGAGCATAAATTCCTACTCAATAACCACCACTCAGTAAATGGAAATTTCCCTTAAGCCATCTCCACAACACTACATCAAGGACGGAGCTATCGACATGAACCACCATCTCCAAGGACCTCTCCCTTACTTGTGTCATTCATTACCAAGTCTACATGCACCCAAAGGTTTAAATAGTGGGTGAGCCTAAGACTAATAGGATTCCATAGAAAATGATTCCATTTGATAAAATTTATAAGACCAATAGCTTTCAAGTTTTCAAAAATAGAAAATTCTAGTTACAATTATAATAGATTCAACTTTAAATGAAAACATTTATCAATAAGGAAACATTATGTAATTGAAAATTTTATATAAAAAACACATTTTGTTGAAATTTCTACCCAAAACATTGTATTTTGTTGGTAAGTACAACATAAATAATGAGAACTATTCTAGTGAAATAACCCTAGGTACGATCTAATAGTGGGTATCTAGTTACATCTTATCTCTATGTAATAGTAACCAAAAACCACAAAAAAATTTGTTCACATGCATGATCCAATGGGGGTGACACCCCAATGGCCTAGTGGTATCCAGCCAACCATCATTATTTAGTTATTGTTATTCTTGTGAAACTTTTTAAGGTAAATTGGGATAAGGACACTTTCTAATCACTAGCACACGAGTCCTATTCCATCCACCTAGATAACCAATATTTCCTATTTTTACTCAATCATGTTCCACATGATCTAAAATATAATCATCACATAAAATTTTTCTCTCTTAATCATAAACACTCCAAAAAGTGCTCAATATTGTTCCACACCCTCAATGTAATTTAATAAACACTTTAAAAATTTTATAAAACAATTTCAAGAGGGAACACAACGGTTTGAACGCAAAATCAATTAAATAATCATTTTTTAAGGAAAACTTTCCAACCTAACCATGCCAAACCATAATTTTATTCCCTAATACCATTGAATAATTTTTTTTATAAATAATAAAATAACCCCAAATGAAATAACACAGAATACACATTTAAAACACCCAATTTAATGTCAAAATGAAACTTTAAAATTAAACTCCCAATCAATGAAACCAAAAATGGTTTCCTAACCCCAGATAATGGATGGGAAACATGATAAATAGGTTAGTCAAGAAAAATAAATTCATTAAAGATTTTTTACACATGGAACCACCTACTTTGAATATCAAAAACCCCTAATCGTTGTGAGAAACATCAACCGCACTATAACCACTCCACAAGTCAGTGAAAATGATCCCCAAGCATGAATATTGAACCATGAATTAAAATATTAAAACCTAGGGATGAAACCCTAGCTACTGTATGTTTAGAACCTCTAGAAGGATGGAAGAAACCCTTAGAAGAATGAAGGAACAAGGAAAGAATTCACTCACTAAGATGTTTTCACACTAAAAACCCCTTTAAAAAATGGGTTCCAAGGGAGATTGAGGGAGCATAAGATGCATTATATAGCTGATAGGATTTAATGGATAAATAAAGGGGAACATTAGGTTTATTTATGAAAGTTCAAAATGGTAAAATAGCAAAATTTTAAGACCCCGAAATTGTGCACTATCTGTCCACATGGTTTATTAAACCGTGTGACCAAACCGCGAGGCCTGTTCTCGCCATCCAAAAATCCTTATTTTCTTCCAAAATTCAAGGGGGAAACTAGGGGAAATATATTCCATTAATAATAGTGAAAAATACCTAAAAAAGGACATATATGTGGCAATTCTTCCCACCATGAAAACTTTCCACCATGGAAAGTAAACCTGAATCTTGATCAGAAAACAAATATTGGGTACTCTTGATCAACCCATGACTTCCAGTCCCATGTCTCTTGTACATCATTCCCATGCCTCCAAAGGACCCAAACCAATGGAATAAAATTTCCCTAAATAACCTTATCTTCGAATTCCACTATTCAAACAGGTCGCTCAAACACAAATAAATCAGTCTTTAACTCCAACTCTTCCCAATTCAACACATGGGATGGATCCAGATTTTACTTCTCCAATGGAAATACATTGAATATTTTGTGAATTGATATCAATTGAGAAAGAGAAATATAACATGTATTCCACCTTTGCAATACCCTCAGTGATATCAAAATTTCTAAAATGCCTTATCATTAACTTTCCCAACATTCAAAATTGAAGACCACCCAAATGAGGTGCCACCATTAAGAATAATTGATCACCCACAGAGAACTCAATATCTAGATGCCACAGATCAGCATAATAATAGTGGATAATCTTATATATCAATAATCATTGTCTGATAAACCTGAATTGTTGAGATGTCTCTTTCAGAAGGCTCATCCCCAATAGCGAGGTCTCACCTACCTCATCCTAACACAAGGGACTGACAATGCCGAAAATTGAGTGGCTCAAAAGTATCCATTATAATAGTGTATTGATAACTATTAGAATAAGAAAATTATACCGATTCCAAATGGCTACCCAATGATCTTCCAAAATCAAAAACACAACCACGAAAAATGTCCTCTATAATATGATTTTCCCCCACCATTTGACTATCTGTTTGAGGATGGATTTCTATTCTCATCATAAGATGGGTCCCCAAATACTTATGCAGGACTTTCCAAAACTAAGAGTTAAAACATGGTTCTATAACTGAGGAAACTACTGATAGAAGACCATGAAGACTTACCACCTCCTTAATGTACAATTGGTCCAACTCTTCCACTTTTATTATATCTCTGATCAGAATGAAGTGAGATGATTTGGTAAGATGATCAATCACTACCCAAATAGATTTCTTACCCTAAGGTGTACAAGATAAGAAAAAATGAAATACATAATGATCTATTCCCACATACAAGTTGGAATTTTTAATGGCTGAAGAAAAATAGAGGGCATTTGATGATTTGATTTTACCTGATGAATTGTATATCAACTTAATACAATGTCAGATATGTATCATATCATACCGGGAAACCAGAACTTCCGAAAATCATCATAATACATTTTAAAATCTCAAGGAATAATGACCCACTAATATTGGTGGATATCTAGTATCACCAACTTCGTTAGAATTAGTGTTACCACTAAACGGACCTTGAAGCACAAGATTCTCATTGGAGTCAAAGACCAATCAGAATACATCTCCCCACAGTAAACACACTGCATCAACCAATGACATATCTCATCACTTGGATGATCCCCCTGAATAAAATCTAAAAGAGAGGTATTCAATTGAATGCTCACCAAGAAGACACCTCCACTGTGCTCCTTGGTCTCTAAGTACATCTGAGCAAAGAGCCCCATTAGATTCCACTCGCCACTAGAATTCCTCAATGCTTGCACTCGTAATTTTCTTTTCAAGGATTCATCCACTATGTTAACCTTTCATAGTGTATATACAATATCAAATTCAAAATCCTAACAATAATCGATCTAACTGTGCTGCCTCATATTATGAGCTTTCTGTGGGAAGATGTAGGCTTGACTCTTATGATCAGATTAGACTAAAAACTTATCCCCCAAAGAGGTAGTGACCCCTTGTATTCAAATCATACATGAACAATGCTAACTCTAAGTTGTTTGTTGGGTAATTATTTTATATGTTTGAAGTTAAAAATATCCACATTCCACCACATGATCATCCTACATAAGCACACATATGATACCCATACCTCAAGAATCACAATACACCACATAGCACATTTGATATTCCAGAAAGATCAACAATGGGGCGGTAGTCAACTACCGCTTTAGATGCTATAAGGATTCCTGAAATCCTAGGATATATTAAAACATCATCCATTTTTGAGTGAGTGCAGTCATGGGTAATGAAATCAAAGAGAAATTCTATTCAAACCACCCATAGTAACCTACCAGGCTGAGGAAACTATAGATCTTGAAAAAATTCTTCACCTAAAACATGAAATAGCTGTAGTGTTCTTTTCATGGTCCACCAAAACCCCATGTTCTATGATGACATGACCAAGAAAATTCTACTCCCTGATCCATAATGTGCACTCAGACAAAATTTCATAAAGATGATGACCACACAATGTTCCCAACTCTATCCACAAATGATGCTCATGCTCTTCCTTGAATCCAAAGTAAACGAGGATGTCATCCATGAATACCACAATTAAAGTGTCGATATATTGTTGGAAAACCCTTTTCATGAGAAGAATAAAGACCAATGAAGATTTGGTCAATCAAAAAGGCATGAACAAATACTCAATGTGGTCATACCTACTTCAGAAGACTTCATCTTGACAACTTCCTCTCTCACCCTTACTTGGTGGTTAGCTGAATGAAAGTCTATCTTGGAAAAAAAAATATTAACCCCTGTAATAGACCAAATAAATTATCTATTTGGGGAAATGATATTTTTTCCTTATGGTTACATTATTTAGCTTCTGGTAGTCAATTCACAACCAAAGGGACCTATCTTCCTTCTTTGAAAAAAGAACCAAAGTGAACAAAGGATAGATGATCAGGTGAATGAATCATTCATATTTTAAATCATCCATAATTATATTTAATTACCTCAACTCATTGGAGGCCATATGTTATGAGGGATGAGATATCAATTGTGTTCCTGGAACTAAATCAATCGAGAAATCCATGTCCTGATAAAGGGTAAAGCCTGAAATTCATAAGGAAATACCTTCAAGAACTCATCCAATATATGAGGCAATCTACCATCAAGAGCACACACATCATCCTCTATCATGATTGATGATAACTGGTAGATAATGTTTCCCAATTGTAGGAGTAGAGGTCCAAAATGACCCACCAAAGGATCTCCTTCCCCATCAAAAACTCGAGGACTCCAATCAAGTTCCCTGAAACTCACCCTCTCCCTATAGAAATCAATATTCTCTTGAATGTGCACTAGCCAATCTATGTAAAGGATTACATAATAAAGTATTGTATCCAAAACCATGAGGACCCATTCCATCTCAACTGTTAATATAGAAAGAGTACATGATAGGCAACTGAGACCTTGGTCCTTCTATTTTCCCAACTACGTCACCAACTCCATCGTAAAAGGCATCAAATCGGTTGGAAATTAAATAGATTCAAAATAATGGAAGAGAAAAAGAAACAGATGAAATAGTATAAAATAGAACATATACTATAGAATAGGAAATCAAAATGGTAACTCGAACTATCAAAGGTCATGTATCTGCTCCCGCTGGTGCCTGATCCACACCATGAATATGCGTAGTCTCTACCTGAGAATGGCTGCTCGCCTATGGATCAGACCTAAACTAGCTATGCCCAAATTGTAATGCCCCAAACCTAGAACCCCAGAGCTGGTGCAGTATTTAAATACATTGGAATGTTTACAAATAATCAAGTCTCGATGGATCGGTCAGTTTAGTAGTCTTGGAAAATAGATTACATACGTGAACGTTACATTACACATTCAAACATAAAACACAAAATAAATAATTCATTGAGAACTCCATTATTCCCCAACCTTAACCCTACATATCATACATAATACAATTCTTGGAATACTGGGAAAAAAACTTAATAAAGGGGTGGCCTCAGATGCCTAGTAAGGGTAAATAATTTAGCAGAAGCTACAAAATTTTAAGGCAAGATGTGGAATAAAATCAATAACCTTTTAAACATAAACACTAACATAATATAGAGAAAATAAATCAAACATTACCATATAAATATGCACATGGATATTTTACTAGTTGAATAATCACATGTAGTAATTAATTCCATATTGAGGGAATGCCTAACGCCAGACATCATTACCCCATAGTCAAGGCCTCGTGCTAAGACGATAAATAAATTTTTTGTCAAGACCTTGTGCCAAGACACTAGTTTTTCTCATGATACCTACCGAAGCATCGAGGGCCTATAGAGGGCCCTAACCTTCATATAAAAAGTCTACTTCATTCCTCATATGAAAATGTTGATGCATAACATGAACTTTCATATTAAAACTAGCATAAAAAATGTCAATATTCTAACCATAAACCATGAACTGTATAAAAATAGCAAATAAAAAGTGAAACATATAATAATAAATTCAATAAAATATGGAATATTTTATTATAATAAATCAAGATCAATCAAGAATGACATCTATTAAAGGATGTTGACATAGTAGAAAATTACTAGTAAAACTCTTTGAGAGAAATAACCCTTTTTGTGAATAATTTAAAAGTCACTCGTTTATAAAGGAAGTCATTTAAAAAATATTTTTGAGTCAAAGTGTCCCATACCAATTTTAACCCTTTTAAAGGAATTAACATCTAAAAAAAATCATGTCCATATAAATAAATCCTTAGAATCATTTTAAAACATGGACATTAATTAAAAATATTTAGAAAAATAAATAAACAAAACATTTAAAATGATGATCTTGATAAATATTCCCTTCCAAAAAACCTTTAAATATTCATTTTAATTTTTTTATGAAATGTGTACATTGATGATAAAAATTTCCTAGAAAATACTTACACATAAACAATCTAGGATAATGATGAGATTGAGGTATTAACCATTACCCAACACTTTGTTTTGATCGAGGGTACGTTTAATCTATTTTATAATGACAATTGTATGCTATTAAACTATACTAGAAACATATTCATGTTTATTACATCATAAATGATTCATTTATGACTTTATACTACCCATATAATAATGATTTCATTGTTAAATTAACATTTCGAGTAATAATTGCTTTCTTTATCGTGCATGTTTTAACTTATTATTTTTTATCATATCATTTAGATCAAGATTTAAATACTTCCAGAATATAAAACTTGATTTATATATAATATATATTTAGAATATAAATATGTGTAATAGATACATATATGAAATGGAAAACAGTGTTTTTGGAGATGGTAGGCCGTACATAGGCATAAACGCTGTTTCCATTTTCATATCGTATAGAACAGAACTATGTGAATAAGATATATGTATATATATTCAGTAGTATTATTATATTATATATTACATACTTATTAATAATATATATTTTTATAATCATTGTTGAATGCGTAATGTGGAAATGAATCTCATCACGTCATGGAGACAATAAGCCATACGTACACACGAGCGACAATATAATTTCTTTAATAATTAAAAGGTGTAGAATTGGATTTTATATTATTTTTACAGAGATATTATCATGTTATTTTCATTATTTAGGTAATTATTACTCATCATTATATCCATACAAATAACATAGTGTTGAATAACAAATTAAACCACGGTGGGGAGACGGTAAACCGTACGTACACACATATGGTGACATTATCATTCATAGGATGGATAGAATGATAAGTATGGTTGTACCATATTAATAATAAAATCACAGTATGTAGGAGGTATTGGAGTTACTATTTTGGTATGGAAATAACAGAGAAAAATAAAGTGGAAGAAGAAGATAACTTTGAAAGTGATGGTGAAATTATTTCCTCTTCTTCTAGTACTACCTTTTGATTTGAAAAAAAGGGCTCCATAGGTTGGATTTATGATCAAGTAAAGGAATCTAGGTTGAATTGAGTATAGTTGGGAGGATATTTGGGTAGGTTTGGCCGAGCCAAATGTCTTTGGATGTGTGACAATTAGAGAAGGGGAAGTGCACTTTTATAAGAGGGGTGGGGCACCTTAGGAGAATCATGAAATATTATTTTAATATACAATAATATTCTATTTATAATTGCTCCAAATGAATTTATTTCGAGACATAGGTGGTTATGAGTCGAAATCCTTTCAACCAATTGGTTTTATAAAAGTATATGTTACCATATTAACCCTATATTTTATATTTAACTCTTAGTTAAATAGTTTATCATTTATCACTACTCCTTGTATTTTTATATTATAGGGTTAATAAACTTACTATCAAATGCCAAGCGAACCCCAAGTGGCTGATTGATGAAATATCTATTATTATATAAGTCATTTTTTTGAAACGTATATTTTTGGGACTATTATATAATTAAATAATATAGAATGTTTTTTAAAAACTCATTTATGTCAATTTTGACACTATTTAGTATTTGATTTTTGTTAAAGTCACAACAACATTATCACTTCAAAAAAAATTATTTAATCAACCCTAACATGTCATATTAACCTAGAAAATTAGTTTAATGAATCAATACTTTCAAATTATATTTATTTTGATATTTATAATATCATTTTTTATTCCCTTATTATTATGGTATTTATTTCATCATAATTGTTTCATAAATACATTTAATTATTTAATATCTAAAAATTAAGAATAAAATACCATGATGTTAGAAATCGTTTAATATTTCTAATGAATATTCATAGCCGAATTTATCTTATGTATAACACTATATTAAAAATGGATTAGTTTTTAAACATTAAATTTTACACTTTTAACTCTTATTTAAATAAAATAACAATAAATCTCCTAATCCAAACCATGTGGAACAAAAGGATCATATTTTATTCCTAAGGGTATTTTCAGTCGAAATACACTTATCTAATAGAATTAAGACATGTTTTAGTGTAATTATAATATCATATTTACCTTTAATTACCCTATTTACTTTTAACAAGGGTAAATAAAAGTCAAAAGTTACTATTTACCAAGAATTATTTTCATCCTATTGAACCACATTTTACATACTAATGTCAACCATGTCTCTTGGATTTTTGAAATTCAATTCACAGAAGCGGTAAAATTAGGTTTTATGTAAATTGAAAAATGTGCCTAGAAGGTGGCTAAAAGACGTTAAAAAGTTCAATAAAATTTTATACATCTAATTTTATTATAAAATGACTCTAATAAATTACATTGAACTTATATAGGTATTATATATATTTTTTTATTTAAAATAAATTTAAATAAAATAAATAATTATTTGAATAAAAGTCGATTATAAAAAATAACTTAGTGTTTTTCGTTATTAATCTAAAATTGATGGTTTTTAGAAAAATACCAAAACTTCACCCTAATATAATTTTGATATTTAGAATTAAAAAATGAATTATATTTTACCAAATTCAAAACATTGAAATTTCATTAATTAATTTAAAATTAATTCCCATTTTCAAAACCAAAATGCGGGTTTTTAAAAAAAGTAAAAACTAACAGAAGATTGGCATGTGTTTATGTCCAATATAAATGTGAAATTACTTATAATGACCTATATTGTATTAAAAGATAAAACTATAATCTATTTATTCTTTAAAACCATTCAAATTTATAATATAACACTATAAATTATTTTGATTAAGAATATTGGTTTCAATTAAAATTTAGTATTTTTCACTATTCATGAAAAATATTAAAGTTATCAGAAAAACACAAAAAAAATCATCCAAAATAAATTTTTATGTCCTAATTCTAAATAAGACGTTTATTTTTTCAATTGAATATATAAAAGTGTCAAATATTTGTATTTAAAAAGGTTCACCGTAAAAATGCGGTAAAATTGCATTTTTTTGAAAAAATTCTTTTTTATCTGAAGAAATGAATTTGTTCTTATGTTATTCCTAAGAAAAGAATAATATGGATTCTAAAATTATAAAGAGTATATATAATTCCATATTTAGTTAATACTATTTATAACCACTTTTTGAACAGCTAGTTTGGTTAGTTTTTGTGTACTCGAACTCGGTGTTGGGTGTAGCGCAAGTTATTGAATTACATGGAAGAGATAACATACTATGAAATAATTAGGTTTTACATTCAACACTACTTCAATAAATTGCGTCCTCTCAGTTTGAAATTGATCATTGAAAATAAAAGGATAAAAATAGAAAAATACCTTTGTGGAAAACCCACATCGGAAATTGGTTTAATAAACTGTAGTTATAAGAAGAGGGAAAGGGAAATGAAAAAGTCACCACAAAATTATGATCTCAGTTAAGAGAACATTGGTAGAAATTATAGACACATAATTGGAGTAAAAACGTAAATAATTATAGGGAGTTAATGAGTTCATCAATCATAAAAAATTTTAAAATTGAGGGCCTCAAATCCATCAATCTATGATGATTTAAAATATTATCATTTCAACAAAACATAAGGTATTTAGATAACACATGTTTGGTTTTGAGATCCCTTTCCTAATGTTTAAGAATTAATTTATTCATAGAATAAGAGGAAAACAAAATATACTTGACAAGTAGAGTTTCATCCTTCAACTAATTCCTACAACAAACACATTTTTCACTACAAAAGATAATAGAATTAAAAATTATTCTATTTATCCTAATCGTATAGGGTTCCAAAAATAATCATTTTATAAATCATTTGTAAGACTATTTAAAAAACTACATTATACAAACCAGGACATCACGTAGGCTTGAGGTATGTGATGAACCCTCGTCCCGCTTCGATTGTGGGTTTATGTCTCGCAGCCTTGCCGGATGTGACAGGTTATCGCCTGAACTTCGGGTTGTCCTTTTTATAAAAATCCAAAAATAATCTTAAGAAATGCTTTAATCTTAACAATAGTATCCAATGTAAAAATTAATCCATTCCGAAATTTGGACTTATCCAACATACTTTTGTCCAAACTCACAGTACAAAATTTATAAGGAAGGTAAACTATACGAAGATCTTCTTTTCCACTTAATAACATGTGAATACTTTCATCGTGTATTTCATTGAAATGCAGTAACACCCGGAATTAACATTAAATGTTATTGATTACATTCATTTTCTTATATTCCTTATAGAACACTGGATATACTCCTTATATCCAAAAATATTATAATCTCCAACAATAATAGAATAAAAAAACAATTAATTTGTTTCAATGTATTTAAGAATATTAAATATAATTTATCCAAATCAATCGTATCTTATTCCAAAATCAATACCTTAGTATCAGTACCATATTAAGGTTTATGTTTCCTTCAACCATGTATTTTTTTAAAAGTTTAACTTTCTATTGAGTCACTTTTCCTAGAACCATATTATCTCAACTCCTCAATGAAATTGTACTACAGTAGAATCTTTATATACTCCATAATTATTATAACCAGTACATCATTGATACAACACTCAAATGACATAATTATTTGATATTGACATAATAACACTATTCATTCATCTTCATCATCAACAGTATCATAACCTGATTATTATCCAACAACATCATTTGTGGTATACTCTAATGATTGAGACATTGATTCGCGTAGTGTCCCAACTCCTTGAAGATGAAGCACTGTACAATTGAAACCTTTTTCGTACCCTTGAAATCAAGTACATTGTTTCCTTTTTCTCCACACTTATAACAAACTCCAATTCCTTTAAAGCATTTAATAAGGTGATTCATTCCACAGTTATAACATATGGGAAAATCCTTCTTTCCTCTCTTCCCATTATCCATCTTTATCCCTACCATCCTTTTCTTCTCTTACTTACTTTCAAAGCCATAGGAATCGAAGAATTATTTACTTATCTTATTAACACATTATACTATTTCTTAATAAGATGAGAATACATGGGAGACTATTTACCTTCTAAATGTTGGCTTAATACCATGAAGGATATGATCGTTCTTACTCTTTGGATCAAGCGTATTGTTGGCGTTCTCATTCCTTCTACTAGGTTCCATTTCTATACAATGGCATAGACTAGGTAAGTTTATTAATGGCAATGCATAATTCCAATCCTGTAAAATACGTAACATAAATTGAAAATATTATGTATATAATCTATAATCATAAAAAATACTTTCATTGAGGAAATATTTACTCTGAAATCCATCATAATGGCTTGTAAAGAAAATTGAATTATCCTAAGCATATCCCCTAGGAGTGTCGTAACCAAGAGTGCCGTAAGGCCTGTTGTCGTGTACTAGGATACCCCGGGTAATATCCCGAAACTCTTTGTCAGAGATTTCACTCCTAGGAACATCTGTTCCAGAGACTCCTCTACCTGCTCATATCTAGACAGGGATGTATTTCTTGGAAAATACACAAAATCTCTACATTACCAAAATTCAAGGATGATTTTCTATACTAATACTCAAATTCTATCTTAGGGTAATGTTCTATAATTAGAGTTTTCATAAATCTAGTTTCCAAGGTTTGTACTAAACTTCCCCTGATACCAACTGTAAATCCCCGACCCCAGAAGCATGGAGCCAGTGCAGTATTTTAATATAATGGAATGATTACAACGAATTGTGTCCCGAACGACCAATCAGTTTAGTAGTTTTGGAAAATACATTACATACATGAATGTTATATTACACATTCAAATATAAAACAAAACCTAAATAATACTTTGAGAAAGAAATTATTCTCCTATATTAACCCTTCATATCAAACATAATACACTTCTTCGAATCCTTGGAAAACAAAACATAAAAAATGAGTATGTTTAGATGCTCAGTAAGGGTAAATAATTTAGCAGAAGCTATAAACATTTTAGGTAAGATGTGTAATAAAAACAAAAACATTTTATACATAAACATGAATTTAATATGGAGAAAATAAATAAACTATTACTATATAAACATTCACAATGATATTATGCTAGTCGAATAATCAAATGTAATATTTAATTTCATAATGAGGGAATACGTAACACCGAACATCATTAACACATAGTCAAGGACTCATGCCAAGACTACAAATAATCTTTTCGTCAAGGCCTTATTCCAAGACACTAGTTTTTCTCATGAGACCTACCGATGCATCGAGGGGATATAGCAGGCCCCACCCATCACTTACTAAGTCCACTGGATTCCTCATATAAAAATGTTGAAACATAACATAAACATTCATATTAAAATAGCATACAAAATGTCAATACTTTAACCATAAACAATGAATGGTATAAAAATAGTACATCCACAGTCAAACATATAACATCTCATTTAATACAATATGTTAGATTTTATTATAATAAATCAACCTCAATCAAGAATAATATCTAGTAAAGTATGTTGACATAGTTGAAAATTATAAGTAAAACTCTTTGAGAGAAATATCACTTTTTTTTTGTGAAATAATTTAAAATTCACACATTTCTAAAGGAAGTCATTTAAAAGATATTTTTTAGTAAAAGAATCCCATACCACATTGAAACATTTTAAAGGAATTGACATTTTAAAACGATCATGTGCATATAAATAAATCCCTAAAATCATTTTAAATCATTGTCATTAATTAAAATGATTTAGGAAAATAAAACATCAAAACATTTAAAATGATGATCTTGATAAAAATTCCTTTCCAAATAACCATAAAATATTCATTTTAATAACATTTTTATGTAACACGGACATAGATAATAAAAATATTCCAGTAAATACTTACACATACACAGTCTCGAATAATAATGAGATTGAGGAATTAACCCTTACATTGCAATTTCCTTTGGTCAAGGGTTCATTTAACCTCCATTATAATGACCATACTATGTTATTAAATTATACTAGAACCATATTCATATTTATTATATCACAACTTAAATATTTATGACTTTATACTACCCATTTAATAATGATTTCCATGTTAAATTAACATTTCGGGTAATAATAGCTTTTTTATTGTACATATTTTAACTTGTTATTCTTGATCGTAGAATTTAGATCATGATTTAAATACATCCAAAATATAAAACATGATTTATATATAATATCTAATTAGACTATAAATATGTATAATAGATAGATATATTAAATGGAAATCACCGTTTATGGAGACAGTAGGCCGTACGAACGCATAAACGTTGTTTCCGTTTTCATATCATATTGAATGGAACTATGTAAATAAGATATATGTAAAAAACTAAATATATATATATATATATATTCATCAGAATTATTATTTCATATATTACATAATTATTAATAATATATAATTTTATAATCATCGTTGAACGGTGAATGTGGAAATGAATTTTAGCGTGTCGTGGAGACGGTAAGTCGTACATACACATGAGCAGTGATATCATTTCATTAATGATTAAAAGGTGTGTAATTGGATAGTATACTAATTTTACAAATATATTATAATTTTATTTTAATTATTTTTATATATATTACTCATTATTATATCCATTCAAATAACATTGTGTGGAATAACAAATTACACCACAATATGGAGACGGTAAGGCGTACGTACACACACACGGTGAAATTATCATTCACAGGATTGATTGAATAAAGAATATGATTTTACCATATTTATAATAACATAAAAATATGTAGAAGGTAATGGAGATATTATTTTGGTATCTAAATAACAAAGAAATAAAAAGTGAAAGAAGAAGATAACTTTGAAAGAGGTGATGAAATTATTACCTCTTCTTCAGGTGCTTCCTTTTGATTTGAACAAAAGGTATCCTTAGGTTGGATTTATGATCAAGGGAAGGCCTCTAGGATGAATTGAGGATAGTTGGGAGAATTTTTGGGCTGGGGTTGGGCAAGAAAAATGGCTTTGGAGGTGTAAATTTGAGAGAAGGGGAATTTCCATTTTATAGGAGTGGTGAGGGCACCTTAGAAAAAACATGAAATATTATTTTATTATACAATAATTTTCGGTTTCTAATAGCTTAAAATGAATTTATTTCTAGACTTATGTGGTTGTGAGTCTAAATCATCTCAAAAAAACTAGTTTTAGTCAATTTAGGTTACCATATTAACCTTATCATTTAGATTTTACTATTAGTTAAATAGTTTAATATTTACCATGTCTCTTTGTAATTTTATATTATATGGTCAATAAACATACTATAAAATAAAAATAGTACCCCAAGTGGTTAATTAATGACATATAAATTATTAAAAAATTCATTTTTCCGAACCTTATATATTTAGGACTATTATATAATTTAATAATATAGTATTTGTTTGAACAACTCATTTTTTTCAATTTTTGAAAATATTTAGTATTTGATTTTTGATAAAGTAATAAGAACTTTATAAAATTAAAACAATACTTATTTATTCATCCCTAACATGTCATATTAACCTAAAAAATTAGTGTAATTCATAAAAACGTTCAAATTACATTTATTTTAATATTTAAAATATCTTTTATTTGATTATTTTATTAATAAAGTAATTACCGCATCATCATTGTGCCATAAATAAATATACTTATTTAATGTCTAAATTTTCTGAATAAAATATAATTATGTATGAAATATTTTAATATTTATAATTAATTTTTATATTCAAATTTATATAATGTATAACCCAATATGAAAAATGGTTTTGTTATTAAACTTTGAATTTTACAATTTTAACTCTTCTTTGAATAAAATAATAATAAATGACCTAATCAAATCCAATTGGATCAGAAGGATCATATTTTATTCTTAAAGGTTGTTTTTGGTCGAAATAAATGTATCTAATAGAATTGGGACATGGGTTAGGGTAATTATAATATCATTTTTACTGTTAATTATCGTATTTAGTTTTAATCGAGTTAAATAAATGTCAAAAGTTACTATTCACCAAAAAATATTTTCTTCCTATTGAACCAAATTTTATTTACTGATGTAAACCATGTGTCTCAGTTTTTTGAAATGAAATTTATAAATTCGGTAAAATTATGTTTTATGAAAATTTGCAAATGTGCTTAAAAGGTGGGTAAATGAAGTTAAAAAAGTCAATAAAATTTTAAACATATACTTTTATTATAATATTTCTCCAATGAATTATATTGAACTTATATAAGTATTATATATCTATTTTTAATTAAAATAAATTGAAATAAAATAAATATTTATTTAAATAAAAGTTGGTTTTAAACAATAACACATTGTTTTTCACTATTCATCAAAAATTGAATGTTTTCAGAAAAATACCAAAAAATTCATTCTAAGTTAATTTTGATATTCCTAATTAAAAAATAAAGTCTATTTTAACAAATTAAAAACATTTAAATTTCATTAATTACATTAAAATTAATTCCTTTTGTAAAAACTAAAAGGCGGGGGTTTTTTTAAAATAAGAACTATCAAAAGATTGACATGTGTTTATGTCCAATTTAAATGTAAAATTACTTATAATGAAATAATTTGTATTAAATGATAATAATATAACATAATTATACTTCAAAACTATTCAACTTTATAATCTAACAAGATAAATTATTTTGATTAAAAAAGTTGTTTTCAATTATAATTTAGTATTTTTCCCTATTCATCAAAATATTAATGTTATGAGAAAAACACAAAAAAAATATCCAAATTAAATTTTTATTTTCTTCTTATAAAGTAGAAGTTTATTTTTTCGAATTGAATATATAAATGTGTCGGATATTGGTTTTTAAAAAGGTTCACCATGAAAAGGCGGTAAAATTGCATTTTTTGAAAAAATACATATTTTATCTAAAAAATGAATTTGTTCTTATATGATGTATAAGGAACTCATAGTATGTATTATAAAATTATATGGAGAATATAAAATTCAAAATTCAGTTAATACTTTTCATAACCGCTTTTTGAACGACTAGTTTGGTAAATTGTGGCGTTCTCGAACTCAGTGTTGCGTGTTGCACAAGTTATTAAATTATTTTGAATATATAACGTACTATGAAATCATGGGGTGTTACACAGATGATGATCTGACTCTACCCCCACATCCATAAAGCTAAGCTCCCACTATCCTAGATGTATCAGACTAAACTGACACTCCTCTATAAGCTACAGATCCAACCCCACTCTAGAGGGGTTGAAACACCTTTGAAAATTGATGCAATTGATTAATAACTACAAACTGATAACAATTGATTAGAGTACATGTACATGAAGGTTGGGATTGTTTTGTCCTCTCACACTGGTGGAACCCACCATACATTGCATCAGAAGCCATGGATGAAAACTTTCTGGGAAGATAACCTGAACAACCCCCTCCCTTCTTCCCCTACTCTTCTCGCTTTGTTTTCTTCTCAGATGAACTACCACTTCCCATCATTGATAATGTCCCAGAGAAAAAATACCTCCCCATTCAAACAATCTCTACCATACAATCTCAATCAAAAACCTCAGCCTAGGTATTCATATTAAAAGTGAAGAACTAAGAATAGTTCTCTGACCGCAATCCCTCTTTAAATCTTGGGACCTTCATTAGTACATTAAAGACTATATCGAGGGAATATCGAACAAGATCAAAATATCCTTTAGAATATTCCATCACGAATGGTCTCCATGAATAAGAGCTATAAACTCTTGAGATATAGCATAATCCAAGACTTTAGGATAATACCGATCATTGAAGATAGACTTGAAGTCCTTCTAGCTCATCATTACTTGCTTCCGAGTTTGAAGCACTGATTCTAGCCACCAGAAATTGGGACCTTCTATCAAAAAGGAGGAAAATTTCACCCTGATCAACTCAGGTGTGTTAATGAACTCTAACATGAATTTCATCTTCTCAATATACTCCATTGGTTGATAAGGCTCTATGCTACCTTTAGAAGTGTGAGGATTGTTCTTCCGAATCTCCTGGGATTTGTCCTTCATAGGACTTGGTTCATCTTCTCTAACTAGAGTAGGTGTAGGAAACACTTCCTAGTCTTGTTATTTGATAGCATGTACTGTAGCTTTTACAAACCTTTGATCATGCTGTGAGGGAGAACTCTATCCGACTTCCTCCCAAGGGTGCATATGAGCTTTATGGGGAGGCATGTTGCTATGAGAAGGTAACAGTCACAAGAGAAAACATTAGTACAATAGTTATGAAAATTATAGAAATAAAATCCAAATTAAATAATTAAAACACATCAAAAATTTTAAATAAACCACTACTTCAGCCCTAACCAATGTCCACGTGTAGTCTGCAGCCTACACGTCCCACCTAGAAGAGAAGTCAAACAAAAAACTCAACATCCCATGGTGACTAGAGGACTATCATAAGGGGTGTGGGCCAAGCACCCTACTCATATCTAGATCTCGGAACCTTGATAGTCTTAGATCTTTTATAACTAGACTCATCACAAATAATATGACCTAAACAGTTGAACCATTACTTGATACAATTGTTTCACTAAAAAAGAAAGGTCTTCATCCAAATTGTCACCCAACCCAGTCCATAGAATTCCCCGAAGTGAGTTCCCTATCCCCAAGGGATGGAGCATCTTCCAGAGTATCATAAATAATGGTTTGGGAATGAATTACCGACGTTTAGAAACATAAAACAACCATCAATAATAAATAAATTGAATCTGAAAAATTACACCAAAAAAAGTCTTAAAAAAATTCAGGATGGAATTAAATAGATTTAAACTGATACCAAGAGGGAAAGAACTAAAAAGGAGAATCAATAACTACTCAAAAACCACCACATGTCAAGGGTACATGGCCCACAATCCATCTCGACAACACAACACCAAAGAAGGAAGCTACCATCATTAATAACAATCTATAAGGTCCTGGACCTTAGTTGTGTCAAACATTACCAAGAATACATACACCCAACGGTGTAAATATGACCTGAGTCAAATAACAATTGGATTCCACCAAATAATATTACATTTGAATAAAATTTTAATACAAAAATCATGAAATTTTTCATAAACAAGAAATGCTAGTAACACTTCCAAGAGATGAAACTTTAAATGAAAACATTTTTCACGAGCGAAACTTTAATGAATGGACAATTTTAAATAAAAGAGACATTATAATGAAATTTCCTTCCAAATACACCATATTCTCTATGTATGTAACACATAAACAATTATCAATAGCCATGGTAATTACCCCTAGGTACTAACTAATAGTGGGGACCTCGGTACATCATATCTCAGTGTAAAAGTAACCAAAAAACCACAAAAAACTCCATTCTAATGAAAAATCAACTGGGAGGGGACACCCAAACTGCCTCATAGTCTTAAAACATTCTTTATTATTTAGTTCATATTGTCATCGTCAATCTTTCGATGTGAAACCAGGACAAGGCCACTTTCGGATCACTAGCATACTAGTTGTAGTCCACCGAACTAGACACCAGGGCTTCCCTCTTTGTGCTCAATCCAATTCCACATGTTCTAAAATTTCATTTTCACATAAAAAAAATTTATAAATCATACACACACCAAAAAGTACAAAAAACTTTTCTACACCCCCAATGTAATTTTATCAACCCTGTCAAAATTTTATAAAATAATTTCATGAGGTAAAACAAGGGTTTTCATGAAAAATCCATTAATAAATTCTTATTTAAGGCCACACTCCCAACCACACCATGCCAAAACATAATTGGAAAACCTATAATAATTGAATAAATTTTCTTCATAAATCATAAAATAACCCCAAACGATACACCATGGAGTAGACATGAAAAACACACAATTTCAAGTCAAAATGCAGCATTAAAATTAAACACCAAATCAATGCTACGGAAATGGTTTTTTCACCTCACAGAATGGTTGGGAAACATGATGAATATGTTATTCATAAATATAAATTCATCAAATAATGTTTAAACATGTATCCACATTCCTTGAATATCAAAATCACCAAATCCTTGGGTGAAACACCAAACGTACCACAACTGCACCCCAAGTGAGTGAAAAAGAATCCTGAATAGTAATATTGAACCATGACACCCCATATTAAACCAAAGGTATAAAACCCTAGATACTAGAAATTTAGAACCTCAAGAAAGAGGGAAGAAACCCTAAGGATACGGAAGCTAAAATGACGGAATTAACTTACATGATGAATATTAAAGATTCCCTTTAAAATAAACCTTCAAAAATTGGTTCCATGGGATTTTAAGGGATCTTGAAAGCCTTCTATGGATTATAGGGTAAGATGGGGGTTGAAATGGGTGCATTATGATTATTTTTAGAATGGAAAATTTTCAAAATTCGTTTCTAATATTAGGATAGTGTGCACGATTTTTTCCAACGTTTTAGTAAACCATGGAGTAGGTTCTGGCCACCAGAAAACCCTCATTTACTTCAAAAATTCAAGGGGGAATCTAGGGGGAATGGTAGACCAAGAACAGAAGAAAAAAATACAAGAAAAGAAGAATATGTATGTCACATTATGTAATGATTAATGTTTAACAAATTATGTTCTTTAATATTTTATATCCTTTAATGGGATTTATTCTCAACACATTCATTTATTAAATATCCCCATGAAATCCAATGTAATGATATGATCTACAATGGCATAGTAAAGGACAATTTTTAGGATTGTTTATGTTTTTTTGTTTTTATTCATGTAAAATTTAGGTATTCTACTATGTATCTATTTTAGAATATAAGAAAACTGAAATGTTCTTTCAGAATTAATTATGTATAATTTTTAAAGGCTTTACGTTTAAAATCTTGTTAGTAAATAAGTGTCACCGTAGAAATTTTCTAACCTATTTAGATAAGTTTTTTTCTTCCAATGAAATGTTTTCAGATATTTCATGAAACCATCATGATTATTATTTTTTTCTTTATTCATGGTTTTGAAATTATTTATTAAAAAATACTGGCAACAATATTTCTTCTATGTATAACTAAATTATTACTTGAGATCAAATTTAAAAATATAAAAATATAAATAGTATTATTGGTCATAGAGATTTTAAAAAGGAATAACATGTATAATTTTATTTTTATATTCATTACTAATTTTTTTCATCTAACAATTTGAAATGCTTTTTGTAGGGCCTACATTTTTGTAGTATGTTCAAAATATGTGATTATTTATTTGAGTGGACAGTAATAAAGAGCAGCTTTAGTGGATTGATAAGAAGGACTGCATATTGGTTAGAGGCTTCATCATGGTGAAGATTAAAAGGAGGAATATATTAAATATTTGGAATATTTGGTGCATCATTATGAATTCATCTTAAAGGATGATTCTATAACTCAGGTAAATTCTCTTCCTTATAAATTGTTTATTGATATTTATTGCAATCAACTCAAACTTTTCATTAACATGTATTTAGTTTAATTTGGTGTTAGAACTGGTTAGATGTGAGGGTTCTCATTTATCTCATAGAAGGGATTGATAATAAATAGTTATATTGGATTATATTGGTGACACAACTTCAATGAAGAAAATGTGACATGAGTGAACCAAAAGTGTAAACATAAGAACCTGTTTTTTGAAAAAAATGTACATTATGTGAAAATATATTCTTTTTTTTGTAATGATTCTGAAAATTGTTTAAAAATATAATCCTAAATATCATATAAATGTAAAGAAGTTAAAATATTGTTTAAATTTTGTAGATATGGGTTGATTGTATTTTTGGGAGTAACATTTAGAATCAGAGAAAATTATTAGATGTTTTTAATGGTTTGAATGATGTTTGAAGTAATTATGAACATATTAAAATTTATGGTTATATTATTAGAAGACAAATTTGGATGATATAAATTTTTCTTAATTTAATCCATGTATTTATAAAAGGGTTTTCCACTGGGTAAATAGGGTGAATAAATTAAAAAATGAAATAAGAGAATGATATCCTTTTGAATCAACAATCCAAAATAGTTGGAATTTTAAAAAAAGGGTTTTTAGCTATGTGAAGAAAGTTAATGTATAATTTTAATTGTGTTACCTATTCCATAGAGAATCCACATTATCCATTGAATAAAATGTGTAGAGTAGAGAATTTAAAGAAATATTATACTATGGGTTTTAGTGGATATCTATACTAAGTGGTATCTAAAGGATGGATAAATATTATTTATAATATATTAAATGTTTTGGAATGTTATGAACACTAGTAAGTAGAAATTTTTATTTATCATTTTTATGGTCAATCTGACCAAAATTGGTTACAATTTAAGAATAAAAAAAGATAAAGGTGGTATTTATTCCATGTAGTGGAAATGATATTTTACTTGATCCATAATTTGAAAATGTTTTTTTTGACTAGGAATCGAAAATAAATTTTTGAAATTAAAAAAAATTGTAAATTACCTAACCCAAATATTGTAATGTCAGGGGTTACTCTATAAAATTAGTTCTAGATGTAAATGATAACATCTCAAAGGATTTAATAGTTTATTAGACTTGGTAAACTATAAAAATACTTGAAATTTCCATTATATTTTAAAAACCAAAAACATAGAAATTATTTTTTTGAGAGAACCATTATTCCCCTTATTATATTTCTTCATATTAAAAAAACACACTTCCTCCTATCCTAAAAAAAATAAAAAATATGAAATAGGTGAGTTAAGATTTTTTTTAAAGGTTGGGTCTGAAGCCTCATATTTGTTATTAAATCAAAGAAAAGACCTCTTTTAACCGGGTAGAGGGAAACCTATTACATAGCCTGAAGGCCCCATGAGATTGTAGCCCATTACATAGCCCGTAGAACCAAATTTTTGACCCAATTCACACTCCGTGAATAGTAATCTTCCTGCTACAGTACCACACTGTACCGCCGCCTCTACAGTGCCATGCCACTACTACAGTACCCGCTGATGAATAGTGCCTCCTCTTGAATAGTGCCGCTACAGTACTACTACAGTAACCTCCATCCAATGGGTTTTAATCCCCCATTTTTCATGTAGTGGTATTCATATAATTAATTATATCATAAATAAATTACCATAATCGATATAGAAAGGTAAATAACTGAAACACTAGAAATTTTAAAAAAAATAACTTGGGAATAATATGATTGTAATAAAGGATGATCATATAAATACATATCAATAATCACATGAGATTTTAACATATCCATGAATATTATAACTAATCTAATAGTCACATGGATATCAATAACCTATCTCACAATGAGGTAATTCATAATTTCAGACATCAAAAATATACTTCCAAGACATTTAAAAATATAGTTTAAAATTATGGTTAGAAGACCATTTAATTTTTCCAACAGATTTATCTCAAGAGTCGTACTAATACATCAAGGGGCTATGTAATTCCATGACCCATAAATCACATAATAATCCCAATTAATTTATATATTAAAGTGGATATAAATAATCTTCATAAATATTCATATCGAAAAACTAAAATATGAAATGGTAATACTTACCGAAATCAATAATCATAAACCATCCAGAGTAATATGGTGAATGTTAAAAAAATGGCACATCGTCGATATAAATTGTCATAAACCATCTGAAAATTAATAATATGGTTTCATTAAAACATATTAATAGTGTAATAAAATTAGGGGAATGGTTATTGTCATTGATAATATAAAATTCCATGAAAAGATCTTAAAAATTTTTAATGAGGAAAATAACCTTTTAGCATTGAAAATAAAATTTTGAAAATAATTATTCACCAAAAAATTAGAAAATAATTTTCATTATATATAACCATGTAAAAGTGTAAAATAATCGTTAAAACTTTGTGCTTTCATGATGTTGGTAAATTCTGTACATCCTATATAATTAAAAAATATATTCTTTTCACATTGCTGAAAAAAGGTAAAATTTATATCATTTGGAAAATGAAAGGAATATTACATTAATTTTTTTTAAATTAATAAGTGGGTAATTTTCTTTTAAAAAATCATTTGGATAATTTTAGAAAAATTAACAATTTTTATTATAAAACATGCTTTTGAATGAAAAAGGATTTGTGTATGAAGAGAAAAATGTAGAAAACGTTTCTCTCAAACATTTTCTCAATTATTCTATGTACCAAAGAGAAAAAACATTTTACTATTAATTTAAAATTTAATTAATAACCATAGTATAAGTAAATATATTTATTTTCATATATAAATACAAAATAATTCCCCCAAGGGAAACATAAACATAAATAATCCCAAATAATGATGAGATTGTGAAATAAACCCTTGATACATTTTTAACATTCGAATCATGTTATAAATAAAGAAATAAATTCAAATGAAAACTTAAATATCATTAAAAATAAGATATTAATGATATATCATATCAAAATTTGATTATATACATTGCACAAAGGAATATGTTGGCAATTTAACATAAGTCATACGAAAATAAAAGTCAGATGAGAAACCTATACACCGGGTTTGATGTTCTTCATATATGTTCAAAACCATTATAAAATAAATTTAGTTTTATTATAAATCTATTATAAATATATACCAATATATATCATACCATATATGATTTACTTATAGGCTTATATCACTTGTTTATTAACAATTATTTCTTAACATCACTATTTTGGTTTATAACTGCATCGTTTTTCAGGTATGTTTTGGTTTGGTAATTTATGTCCCATTACATGGATCTTGGTTACTTAATATTAATAATATTAAAAATTATATAAATTTAATATATATTTATTATATTTATATTCATATTAATCTATATAATTTAGAGATAGAAAATGGCTTACACCATTCATTGAGATGGTAGGCCTTGCATACACATGAATGTAGTTTCCTTTTTTATAGATAAATGCAATTAAAGGAATGTAAATAATAAATCAACATTAATAGATTCATTATGATTTATTATATATCAATTATATTAATTAATTTTATACATAGTACCTTTCCTGTAAAACATTAGTGAAAAATGAGTCACACCGCTTCCTCAGGGGGTAGTCCGCCGTATTCACGAGGGATGTTATCGTATATCCCAGGGAATAGAAAGTAATATGGTATATGGGATATCATAATAAATGAGGTATAAGTATGTTAAAATATATATTTTTTATTTATTTAATAAATACTTATTATAATTCATTTAATTTAGAAATGGAAAAAAATCACATCATAATGGTTTGCAAGGCCATAATCTGCCAAACACATAGGCGACATTATTTGTTGAAATGCATTGGAAGATAAGAAGGTAGATGTGATATTATAATTATATAAGTATAGTAATTTCATAAATATAATATAAATATATCATTATAAATATATCACTATATAATATAAATTAATCCAATTAAAAAATAATAATCCATTTTCCAGATTAAATTTGTATAATTATATTAATATTATTTATAATTAAATCCAGATATGAATCATAAAAACTGTTTTTTAATAAAAAAACATTCAGAACATTATAATGTTTGTATGTTAGAATTTAATATGAAATTTATTACAATTTAATAAATTAGTAAAAATTAAATATAATATAAATAATCTTAATTTAATACAAATTAAAATAATATTTAACTTTGTAAATATTTTTAACAGAAAGGTAGTATTCAACAAAAAACAATAATTTTACGATTCTTTAAAAAACTATACACTACAAAAAAGTATAAATAATTCACCAAAATATAATATTGATATTCAGAATAAAAAAATTAAAATTATTTTTTAAAAAATAATATCTGATATTTGAAAATTTTAATTGTAAATTATGTACGCAAAGAGCGGATAAACCACCTTTTAGAAATACGAATTTTAAGAATTTATTTTTTAAATTTTTTTTCTTATTATACATTTAATAAATAGATAAAAATTGAATTTATTATATACATGTTTAGACCATATGATTTTTATAATTTATGTAGTCCAATTCGTACCCCCAATTATAGAGATGAGTTATAATTTTCATCCATAAATAATAATATTATAATAGAGTAGCACATTTAATTTAAACCCAATGTTGCGTGCGTCGAAGTCTACAAAAGATATAGAAATTATTTTAAAATAAATATATTGTAAAGTCATTGGGTGTTATATTTTCTTCTAATATGAGTGTTTTATTCTATTTATTGTATCAAACATGATGTTTGACTTGTAAAATCTCTTGGTGTTACATTATACCACCATAAATAAATTGGATCATCGCAATTTAATCTAATCTCAGTAACCAAGGTCTTATCATTGGAGGATATCTTTTTTGGAAACCCAAATCATAAAAAGGGTAAATAAAACATCCAATTTATTAGAGGTATAGAGGGGTAAAATGTTTATTTGAGATAATAAATTTCTTCTATTCGATGTAGAAAAATATTAGTGGGAAGTGAAGATACAAACATAAAAGAGAAGTGTAAATATTTATCAAGAGTGAAATAAATGATTGATCAAAATAAAGTGAACAATCAAGAAAATTTAACAAAAAATGTCAGAAATCTCCAAAGAGAAAAAAACCACTTGATTCATCAAAAACTTGGATAACATTTTTGTTCCAAGATATTTTTCCTAGTGTCGAGGAATTCCATTACCATTTAGAATGATATTATCAGAAAATATAAATACATGTTATATTTATATTTAATATACTCAATTTAATTCTTTTGTTATACTTTGATCAATTATATACTTAGTTCTTACTCCAAGAAATGAATATCCAAAATTAAATTTTATATCTGAAGCACTAAAATTAACACATAATGGATCATAAATAGAATGAAAAGTCATTCCTCATATCTCAAAATATATTCTAAGACAAAAATGGTTATCATGATTAATGTAATAATAAATTTATTTTTAAAACCTCAATAATAACACCAATGTTTAACTTTTTTAATTTCATAAATAGTTAAGCACATGAGTCTTCAAAAATATGTATGTCCCAATTCAGTGCCCAAAATATTTAGAAGGAATGCCAATAAATTATGGAAATCATCTTAAAATTACATTCCCCAAATAACATAATGTATCTCTTAATGTCGCATACCAAATTTGTAAATACCATGACCACATTAAAACCATAATAAAAATATGAATGACTCAAAAAATATATTTTCTCATTATTCCATAAATGAAATATCAAATTATCGAATATATTCTCTAATTCCCAAAATATAGTAATCACTGGTGAAGATAAAAAAACAATAACATCACTCACCAATTTTAAGGTCACTAGTACTATCTCATAAGAATATAATAATCATTATTATTTAAATATCTGTTATATATTTAGGGGAATCCTCACTCAATCTTGTGACTTCTAAAAAAACGAACTTTACACTGTATCAATTTTATTGGTTATCAGTACCATTCAACATATGTCTTCAAATACCAATATAAAAACTTCTACCATACAATAATTTAATGTTTTATTTTTCTAATAATGATAATATCATCAATAAAATATCGTTAAAACATAATTATTGAATCAAAACACAAAAAAACTATAAATATTGCACTTTTTCCATAATAATAACCTAATATTGAACATGATCTCTTAGATTCTTATGGGGTATCCTACCTTGATGAATGGTACATTTATTTTCATAGTTTTCTATCTTATTACAGTTATATTATTAAACATTTTAAACTTTTTTATTTCCCATAAAATTATGATCATTATATCTTTTTCTCTCCAAACATACAACATATAAAAATTCCCTTAAAAAATGTACCATGTTGTTTCTTTCCATAATTATCACATAGAGAAAATTGTTTTTAAAGATGACTTGATAACCTCGTCAAGTTACCTTCATACTTAGAAACTTTTTCATCTTCCATTCATCTTATAATCCTGAATTTTTTTCCAATATACACCCATTTTTCACAATAAAAAGAGTTTTTTCAAAAAATTATGTTAAATTCCATCAAATCCATATTTTATATTTCTTATTCATCCATAATTTTTTGAATCAATGAAAACCATTGAACCACATATCTTATGTGATGATAAAAATCCATGAAAACATTCTACCATTCAATGTTTCCCAATGTGAGAAATATATTCTATAGGGAACTAATCCATTTATTATCTACATATGTTTTTTGTTCTCAATAAATGATGGAAATTTATTATGAATAAAGTGGTATAAAATTATTTCATGGAATAGTGGAAGAGATAGATGCCCCACAAGGAAATATTATTTCTAATAACCTAAGTCAAATTCCAAAATATAATTATAATTTTATGAGTTCCAGTTGTAGCTCCATCTTTAGCTCCATTATCTTTTGTATGAGGGAAATCCGCAAATATGGTAAGTGAATTGATACATTTTTTTCTCCTTCGACTAGGTTCTATTCCTAAAAAAATAAAATACACTATATTATTTCATAACATTATGAAACATAACATATAATGCCAAAATTAGTGAAACACATAACATAAGATTATCAATTATGCATGGATAAACACATAATTATTAACATGATTTTGTTGTAAATGTTTCCAAATCATAATAATATTTTAAAATTTTTCAAAATGTATTTTTATGAAAATGTGATAATCTAAGAATATCCCCTTGGAGTGTCGAAAAAGGTGGAAAATCAGTCCCATTTTCATATACCAAGTAACGGACGAGTTATTCCCACCAAGACTTTTTAGAGTTATTATCCATAAATACATCTATTTTGGAACCATGTCGACTTATATTATCCAAAGAGGGATTAAATTTTAATAAAACCACATAATCTCTAGCTTACAAAAAAATTTGCATGTTATCATATAGTTATACATATCCCTAATGAAATTCATAGGGTTATATTCCTTAATATATGTTTTCAAAAATATATTTCCCATTTTTTTCTTTTAAATTTGATTAGATTCTAACTATAAATACTATGACTATAATATCATGAAATTAGTGGTTACTTTAATAAATTAGTGTTAGGTACAATAGATCACATCCCAAATGATCAAATAGAGTTTTATTCATGGTAAACTATATCCATTCATACAATTTCAATTAAATTTTAATATTAGTAAAATAAAAAAATTGTTTTATTTTAGAATAATACTATTTACCTTATCATATCATTATATATCAATAAAAAAACAATTCGTGGAGTAATTGGGAAAATAACATATAAGGGGTGAGATTAGAGGCTCAGTAAGAGTATATGTACAACAAAATAAATACTAAATAAATATTAATAATCAGCATGTAAGTGTAAAAAAATAAAATAAAAATTCCATTTTAAGAAATAAAGTAAGAATAATATTGAAAAAACAAATGATGATCAAATAAATCCATACAAATAACCATAGAGGTTTTAAACATTTCCATGGATATAATAACTAATGGAATAATCAAATGGACATCAATAACAGACAACGTAATGAGGGAATGTATAATTATGAACCTCATAAAAAAACTATCAAGACCTATGATAAGATATTTTAAAAATATGTGTTAAAATCCATTTAATTTAGAAAACTGATTTATATCATGAGAAATGTTGATTCATCGAGGGGAAATTAAATTTGAGGGAACACTGATCAGTTAATAAGTCAAAGTAATACCTTATATGAAAGGGGTGAAATAAAATCAACAAAAAATTCTTATTGAAAAATAATCATAGAAAATGTTAATACTTACACTAATCAATAATAATAAACCATCAAGAGTAATATAGTGAATGGTAAAAAAAATAGGACTTCCCAAGTCTAAATAATCATAAAAAATATAAATAAATAATAAGGTTTGTTTCATCACAAAATATTCTAAGTAGATCATAAGTATAATTTTTGTTGTTGTTGATGAATTCAAATTCCATAAAAATATATTAAAAAACATTTATTAGAAAATAACTTTTTCACATTGAAAATCACATTTTTGAACTAAAGGAAATTTTTTTTTAAATTATTTTATTTTAAAACAACCTTTATGTTTTGTAAAATAGTCATAAAAATATTTAGTGTTCATGATGGTGTGATATTCCTTACATACTATAAAAGATAAAAATATTCATGTCACACTATTGTAAAAAGGGTAAAAATTATATCATTCGAAAATATAAAAATGATTCAATTAAAATATATATTTTTTAAAAAATATGAGTATGAATTTTTTGATAAATCATTATGATAATGTTTAATTTTTAATCTTATTGAGAAGGCATGTGTTATGAAGAGAAATGATTTTTGACTGAAGATAGAAATGAAGTCATCTTTTCTTAAAAACATTTTTATAATAATATTAAGTAAAATATAGAGGAAAAGGTAATTTTACTTGAAAATTTAATTAATAACCAGAGTATAACAAAATATATATTTTTTAAATACTTAAATAAAAAATAATCCCCCCCCCCTTTAAGGGTGACTTAATCATAAACAATCATGAATTTGGATGTTATTGTGAAATAAACCCTTACTGCATTGGTAACATTTGAATCATATGACCAATGAAATAGATAACATCAAGTGAATTTTTAAATACTATGAATACAAATAATGTAATGAAATAATTTATAAAAATGTGTAGTATGTACTCTATAAAAAATAAATATGTGGTGAATATGAAATATGTCTGATGGAAGTAAAACTGGGATGGGAAACCCTTACCTTAGGTTCAACATCCTTCATATGTGTTTGAACATTTTGTATAATAATTAGTGGTTTATTATAAATATATTAAATGATAATAATCATATATCTCATACCAAATATTATTGACATATAGTATTTTATCAATAGTTTATTAATAATTATTTGTAAAAATCACGGTTTTGGGTGATAATTGCCTTATTTTTATTGTATTTTTTGATTCGGTAATTCTATTCCTTTTAAATTTAACATTGTAACATAATCTCAAAAAACATAAAATTTATGTAAATATACTATATATTCTTTATATATGTATTTATACTAATATATAAAATGATATATATTGAAAATCAATTACACCATTAATAGAGATGGTAGGTCATACATTCGGATAAACGTTGTTTCCATTTTTACCAGTGAATAGAAATGAAGTAAGGTAAATAAAATATAACCTTCATTAATTTAATTATGATTTATTATATACCACATATATTCATTAAATTTATCCTTATTTACTTCTATGAAAATCATTAGTGAAAATGAGTGACATCGCTTTATTAGGAAGTAGTTCACCGTACACACGAGCATCATTATTATATCCCACATAAAATGGAACGTAAGAAGGTACATGTCATATAATTACTAAATATGTATATTAATGTTATAAATATCATAAATATTACTTTAATGTATCCTTATTACCATCCAATTAAAATTAAAATGGGAAAACAATGTCACATTGAGGTGGTAGTCCACCATACACATGAACGACGTTATTGTTTTACAATGGGATGGAAGGTAAGAAGGTATATGTAATATTATAATTATATATGTATATTAATTTAATAGATATAATTTAAATATTTTTAAATAAATCATTATATATGAAACTTTTAGAGGCCTTGGAGAAAATTAAATTACATCAGTTCGCAAGGAAGTAGTCTTCCATACACACGATCGACAAATTCATTTCCCAATTGATGCAAGAAGAAAACAATATTGATCATGAAAATGAATGAATTTTTTTTAATTATATGAAATATAATATAGTTATTTTATAATCATGTTTTATTAATATTTTATGTAGTTTTATGAAGAAGAAAAAGAAAATGCTCGTTTGATAATGTTACCTCTTCTTCAGACAACTTCTATAGGGGTTCACCAGAAGCCTTCTGAGGTTGCCTTTATTATATTACCAATGCCTCTAAGATATTTATATGTATTTAAGGATGAAATTTTGTTGATGACTGTATGTACCATAGGTATCTAAGAATATGAAGGGTAAAGGAGAGGGGTGGCCTTTTATAAGGTGGGGATATGAACCACCTAGAATATTATAGAGGAAAAAGTGACACCAAAATATTTTTGAGGTTAAAATCTAAAATTATGTGTTATTATAGAACCATGTAATTGATAAGTTCAAAATAATTTCATAAAATATGATTTATAAAATCATTGGTTCATTTTTATCCCTTATGATTTGTTTAACCCTTTGTAAACCCGTTTTAACCATAATCGTGGTAAATATGTTTTCCAAATTTTCTATTAATTGTAGAAAAAAATTAAGTTGAGAAAATTATATAATATAAATTATTATTATTTAAAATATGGAAACAATTTTTAAAAATTAAATTCACAGAAGTAAAATAATTCAATTTAAAATTAAACCCACAGACACATCAAAAAACTATTTTTTCCAACAAAACACTTTCAAATGATTAGAACGTTTTTATATAATTATTATATATATAATTGATTCAAATAACCAATAATCATTAAATTTAAATATAATTGAGCAAATTTTACATTAAAAAACAAAATATTATTTATCCTTATAGATAATTAAAATGAAAATGTGGCTTTCAATAAAAATAAATATTTTTCACTATTTATCAAAAAAATTATTCTTTTTAGAAAATTATCAAATATTAACCCAAAGATAATTTTAAATTTTAGAATTAAAAAATGAATACTTTTTTTTCAAAATAAATTTTAAAATTTGAAAAATAAATAAATTTAAATTATATGCACAATGTGTTGGTAGACCATCATCCAAAAAATATAATTTTTTTAAAACAATTATTTTTTTCTTTAAAATGCATTTTATTTTTTCTCTAATAAATAGATGAATATTGTTTTTATAAATGTGTGAAACATATAATTTTTAGATTTTATTTTTTCATATTAGAACCCAAAAACATAATGTGTATTCTATAATTGGAATGATTAAATAATTATATTTTAACATAGTGTCACATTTTTTTAAACTCGGTGTTGCGTGCATTAGAATATATCAAAGAGATTGAATTTATTTTAAATAAATGTATTTTAATGTATTGGGGTGTCACATTATATATTAATCATGGGGTTGTGTTTCATGTAAACATTCGAATACGATGTTTCAATTTTAAAATATCATGGACTTACAGAAAAAGAGGACAAAATAGTTACCACATATGAATGAAAGATTTCTAGATTAGTCTCCTATACACCATGTTTTATTCTTTACCATGATAGTAAAATTGATAGATTTTTTGTGTGGATAAAAACTAATTTTTGAAGGGACTTGGTCACTTATAAATTTTGTTGTCATGAGAACATTCTCTAATGTGATAAAACGTTTAATATAAAGTTTATTTTTATATCAAAAATAATAAGTGTTCTCGGTGGAAAACATGGGCAATAATCTATCAATAAAATTTTAAGGTATGAAAAATTAAACTTTCATTCTTCGATAATTGTAAAAAAATCATTATGTGGAATGTATAATGAAGTTTATAAAGTGTAAAAATTTGTAAAGATGAGGCATCTGACTCATGACTATAAAGAAAAGAGAAATAGTAATGGTCTGAGCCATAATGATTAGTTAACAGTAAGATGTTTAAATTTAAATTAGATAGTACATTATGCTAATGTGTATTTTAATAAAATATTAAAGGATGAAAATTATTATGTATGTAAGTAGAAGGGTGTCAAAAATAAAAGTTTTATCACATATATTAATGTATGAAAATAAATCACAGTGTTTAAAGGAACATTACTTTTTTATTCATGTCGTTGTAATGTCTTTTTTGATTTGGGGACTATGTATTCATTTATTTTTTTCAAACTCACTAGTAAATTAAAAATATCAGGTTAAATATTAGAGAAAAACCATTTCATAAAAACTAATGGTGTAAGTATTAAGGAATCATAGATTCATGGGAACATTCAGATTATCTTATATGGAATGTGTTTTCCAAAAAATATATTATTTTCATATTCATATTAGAGTTTGATTTTATTTTTTTTTAAGTATTAGATTTCAATTTATCATGTTAAGATAGATTTTATCGTTAAAAATTAATATTCAATTCATAAATTGAACTTCAAATTCAATGTAATAATGAATTCATACTAATGAAAACATATCAAGAAGTATAGAAATTAATAAAAAAATGGGTGGAAAATATTATCTAGCACATGTCATTAAAAAGAAGATAATTATTCAGATTAGTGATGTGTCTATTGTAAAATAATTTTCATATGTCTTTCCTAGTGATTTTCCAATTTTTATTCCTTATTATAATATTTAATTAACAATTAACAAAGTTAATGATTCTAATACTATTTGAAAAACACCTCTGGGAATAGATTGAGTGGATATATTTAAGATGGAAAAAAAATTACAAGAATTGCCTGAAAACATTTACATCACTCCTATAATTATATCTTGGGTTACTCTTATTTTTTATATTAAAAGATGTATGGTTCTTTGAGTCTTTTAATTGATTTTAGTGAAACAAATAACCTTAACATTAATAAAAAGTATTTGATGGCTCATATCCATGACCTATTTGATCAAATTCAAGGTGAACATAATTTTGGAATTATTGGCCATATATCTAGTTACCATTATCTGAAAAATAATTAAAAATACTTTGGTGGACATATTTTTATACTAGATATGGATATTATGAGTTCTGGGTTATTCTTTTTGTGTTTAAAAATTCACCATATGTACATGTGGATCATATCAATAGATTTTTCAATGTTTTTTTAAAAACGTTGTGGTTGTATTTATTAATTATATTATAGTAATTTAAAAAATATTTGAGTATAATGAGAAAAATTTTGAGATTGTTATTGAAAAACTATAATTTTTTTATAAATAAATATTTTTGCTATAATATATATTATTTATTTGATAAATTGTTTCCAAATATTGAATAACATATCATCCTGTTAAAATCCAAGTAGTGGAAAAGTTTATTATAATTGTGAATTTCATCAAGATTTGGTGTTTTCTTGGATTAACATGTTACAACTGATGTCTTGTTGAAAACAATGATATGTTTCCTAGATTACTAACCAAGTAAACTCGATAGGTAGTTAAATTCATTTTAAAAAAAATAACGTGATAGATTTTTTTGAATTTAAAATCATATTGTTTAATGGTCCATTATTTGGAATTTCATCTAGAAGTGGTTAGTTTTTTTATTTATAGCAATGATTCATTGAATAGACTTGGTTTTTTATGATACAAAATGATAAGGTAATTGCATATATTTAATTCCAATTGAAAATTGAAGAGAAAATTTATCCAATACCTTATCATGAAATTAAAATAGTATATTTTGATTTTAATATTTAGAGGAATATTATACATAAAAAGAAATTTTAAATCTATATATAGAATATAAATGTTGGAAAACTATATTTACCCAAAACTCTTTGAATATTATGTAGATAATATTGTTGCAACTAATAAATGATTATGATTTCATTATTTACTATTATCCCGGAAATTCTGACAAGGTAGTTGATGCTTTGAGTTGAAACGATAATGCACCATTAAACACACCATATAAGGAAAATGATCCTATAGTTAATAAAATAATGAATATAGGATTAGAATTTTAATCTCTGAATATCATTTATATTTTATCTCAGGTATAAATACAATAAACTATGTCCTAAATAATTAATATCTATCATAAATAAAAACACAGTTTAAAATATATATATATATATATATATATATATATATATATTATGAACGATATGGTCTCTGAGTTTACCTTCGATAAAGACAGTGTTATAATATTTTTAAATAATTTGTGTACACTAATGGATTCATTATTTATAATGAAATTATAAGTTAGACTCACAAATCTCATCTTTCCATTCATCTTGGTAGTACTCGGATGTATTAATACAATTAGAAATACTATTAGAGGGAATAAATGAAGATATATAATGATGTTTTTACAATTAAATGTTCATATATTCAGTATGATGAAACTAAAAAAAATATCTGGAAGGGTAGGTTTCAATATTTAACCGTTCCTAAATAAAAATGAGAGAATATATCCTTGTATTTATTGATAGTACTACCTAATACTTATCAAGGTAACAATAATATTTGTGTTATTTTTTATTTTTTGACTAAATCTATTAATTTTTTTCATATTTTAAGTACTATAATTTTGTATCATATTATTAGAATTTATTTTAAGAGTATAGTTAGGTTATATGGTGTCCAAATATCTATTTTATTTTATAATTATAAAAATATTACATCAAATACTTGGAATGGACTTTATAAGTCATTGGGCATTGAGTTATGTTACAGTTTCACTTTTCACCAAAAATCTGATGGACACCCAGAGTGAAAATTTCATAATTTGGATGATATGCTTAGAGATTTGTCATTTTATTATAAGGAATATTAAGAGTAACAAATATCATTATTATAATTTTTTATAATAATATATTTAATTATAGTATACAAGTGGTACTATTTGAGGAATTATATAAAATGTTTTGTCAAACTATAGAGTGTTGGGAATAGTTTTTTGATAGATTTATTTTGGAACAGAATTTGTAGAAGATATGTTTGAGAATTTAATGATAATTCAATTCCAAATATGGTAAAATTAAAGTAGATAAAAGTGCTCTGCAGGTAAAAATAAAAAATAACACTTATTTGATGTAGAAGACCATGTGTTTCATAAAATTTATCAATAAAAAGGTCTTATAAATTTCATAAGGAAAGGAAACTTATGGAAATGATTTATTGGTCTAAAAATATTATATAAAAAATAGGATCATTTTCTTACTGAGTATCCTTGACACAAAATTTATTTTTGGTAAATAGTATATTTTTTTAATTAAATTATTACCTGGAGAATATCATGTTTTGAACCATAAAGTATTAAAATTATCTTAGGTTAATTTTTTGGGATTTTTCTGAAATGATTCATTTTTAGTGAACAATGAGAAATATTGATTTTAAAAATACCATAACTTTATTGGAATCATTATGATATAAGAATTTATTTAAAATATATAAAACCATTTTCTTGACAAAATATAAATTTATGGTATTAATAAATTATTTAGAAGTATTATGTAGGATTTGGAAATACATTCTTGACATTCTAGGACATACGTTATATTTTAATCTAATAAAATACCATTTTTGGTTATTTGCATTAATTTGAGTTTTCACGAGGTGTTATTTGGTTTTTTTCAGGAAATAAATGTCTAATAACCTTCATTAATTTAATAATTAACCAAAAAATTCCTTTTATATAAAAAAAATAATATATTTTAGTGAAAATGGGTTTTCTACTAAAATGGAATATTTATAAAAGAGGGTTTTTTTAAATTTTATGAACATATTTTCAAATTATTTTTAATCAATTTTAAAAAATTAATTTTAGAAAATTTATTAAGAATTTATAATCATAATTTTCAAATATGGTAAGGAGGTCAATTTCACTTTATTGATAATGAATAGTAACTATAGTAAAACATTGTCACCATGGTAAAGGTTAAAAGGTATAATTAGAGGTTAAACCAAGAGGCAAGATATAAAATTGTTCTAAAATATATTTAAAATTATTTAGTGAGTGTATTTGGATATTAAATTAACATATCCAATAAATTTGACTAATTTTGAGCCACATTCCATGAGAAATTCATTTATCATATTTTAGAGTTCTCAATATTTACAAGGGTGACACTCCTCTCACTTATAAAATGACACATCCTCTCCTCACTTCACCATACACATTGATTAATCTACATAGAACAAGATAAACCACAATCCCTCCCCAAATATCCTCCATATTTCATATAGGTCACAATATCACAAAAATACCAATCTTAAAAGGATTAAAGTGTACACCAAAGGATGATATCCAAGGAGAAGGTATAATTCTTAACCACATTCTTACACACCTATTAATTCTTCCGCCTCTATACAATATTTTATTACCATTGAAATATAATTAAATTAGTATATATTCTATAATTAAATGTTATTTAATTAATGTGACAACTTTTTTCTACCTATTTTCCATTTAATGGGAATTAAAAACATCCCTTATGACTACATATCGACTACCATCTTCATGAAGCGATGTATTTTATTTTTTATCACCTCCACTCATGGATGGATATAAATATGTATTTAATTAATATATGTTCTATTTATTACATAATTATAATTTTTTTAATGTTAATATACTATATTCTTTGTAACCCTCCCATCAATTTGAAATAAGAAGTGTCACTCATGCGTACATGTATACTACCCTCTTCATGAATGCCACAGTTCATTTTCTATTACCATGCCACATGGATCACCATATAGATATATTTAATGAAAAAATGATATTTATAATAATATTATGATTCAATAATGGTAAAATATTATAACTTTACTTCCATTTCATCCATTAGAAAAATAAAAGCATCTGTCATGTTCACGTGCAGACTACCACCTCAATGTAAGGATTCATTGATTTTTCATGAATACGTTAAATAAATTTTTTAACATTGTGTTTAATTAATAAACATGATAATTATATCATGTTTTTTATTCATGTTTATAATGTGACCATGAACCTTTTTACCATAGTCAATGCACCAAATCTATTTTTGAGAGTAAAATCAAATTTCCTCAAAACAACTGATGTAAAATTAACATTTTTAGTAGATAAATTTAAAATTATCATAAAAAATATTTAATAATATGTTAATAATATTTTAAATTTTTCTTAATAAAATAGATTAGTAATATAAATTTATTGTTTAGAAAATTAAGATATGCACGTTGCGAGACAAGATTCAAGGTAATAGTTTTTTTGTTTATACATTTTTTTGAATTCTTTAAACACATTATATTCCCTATATGTGTTATTTTAAATGTTTCAAGAATGATTAAATTTATTCATCAAATAATTTAAAAGGTTATTTTCAACTACCCTTATTTTTCTTAAATGGGTATAAAAAAATATTTAAATTATATTGCATGAGTTGTGTTTTTTACATTATTTACAAAAGTATAAAGAATTGTCTTTAATGTTTTCCTCATGAATACATTTTTCCACCATCATAGTCATTATTAATATTTATGAATCTTATAGATGTTAATATGGTTTTTGAAGTAACAAATTGTTCCTATTATGTTGGTTTTTTATTTTATTTTTTATTTTTTTCAGGAGAAAATGACTTTTCTTCCCATTTTTATGACATAACTAATTGTGATTTTACATATGGTTTAAAATTGAAATTCATATGTTATTTATGGTGAAAAGGATATATTTTTTGTGTTTCATTCATGTTATTTCCCTTAGAAATTTTATATGATGATGGATGGGTCTGATATATCCCTATAATACCTTGGGTAGTGATATGTTCCTAAAGAGGATACATAATGAAGTTTATTATGGAGGATATTAAATTATGAGGATGATTGTTCCTGTTACAAGAAGATAATTTCCCAAATTACCAATATAATTTTATGTTCATGAAAATTATTTTTTATAGGAATATTCTGATTTCATAATGAAATAAAATAAACTTAAGATTTTTCAATGTTTATGTCCTTTTTAGATAAAAGGAAAATTTTGGAGGGAATTTTTCCATGTCTTTTAAGAAATCCTCATGATTATACTTCTTTCATATATAATATCTTATGAAACGTTTTATAAAAGAACATCATGTAGTAAACTTGATTTTATGTGAAGTAAATATTTTTAGCAAAAAGTTTATTACATAAATGGTAATCATTTTTATGGGTTATCATGATTTTGAAATTAACTAATGATGTTCTTTTCCATTCTATAAACCTTACTAAGAATTTATTTTATAATCCCATTATTTGAAATATATTTAACTAGTATTAAAAATGTTATATATTTTTATAATGTTCAATGGTAACACATATTGAACAATGAAAAAGTGTCATGAATAAAATAAGTGTGTAAATATAAGAACTTATTTTTTTTAAAAAAAATGCACACTATGTTGAAATGTACACTTTATTAAGTAATGGTTTTTCAACTAATCAAAAACACAAAATATAAAATAACATAGAAATGTATGAATGTGGAACCCTTGTAATATAACACGTAGTTATGGGTTGGTTATGATATCAGTTGTTATATCGTATGCATATGGGAATGGTAAGACCCAAGAACCTGGATTGAAATAGTGGAAATATTATCATTTTTGAGGTTCATGTATAAAGAACCATGTGATGGGTTGGGGGTCCCTTTTTTAGATATTGATCACATGTTAGAGAGGTAAGTTTCATGAAATTGAATGATTTATGTATTTTAAGGCCATGGAGATTGGAATACAATAAGGCATTTTGTGTCAATCTCTCTCATGTGTAAAAATTAGATAATCTTCTTTTAGTACCTAGTAAAAGAGTGAGGGTTTAGAAACAAATTTGAAATTAGGGGTATTTGAGTTTTGGATTGGGAACATTTTAAGAGACGTTCATCACTACATATCAAAAAATATCTTGGATCCTTCCTCACATAGTTCTGGTAATATAATTTACATTCTAGTGTAGATTAATATGTTGAAAACCCCAAATGAATTAAAATACCATATAATGAGTGATATATTAGAAAAAATCTCAGTTAAGGCAATAAAAATATATCCATGAATTTCTATATTTCCCAAGGTATAAGAATCAAGAAACACGTGGTTATTTGATTAAAATTTCTGTTTAATAATCGGGTTCATGTACTAGGGAAAAAAGAGGTAAAAAAATGGAAACTATTATTATAAAAGTAGAGATCAATTCCAATATGAATTATTAAGGGTCCCACAAATAGGTACAATAAGTATAATAATGGAATCTATAAGTGGGAATAAGATAAAATATCCTAGTGTTACAATATATTCTTAGATAATAGAAATGAAACCACACCTAGTTTTTTTATGGAGAATTAATTTTATCATAGTAAAAACCTGGTAAAAATTGGATGATATCATGCATTGATAATTTCTACACATATTTGAGTCTTATGTATTGATGATGGGTCTAATAAATATATTATCCTAATCAAATTTAAGAGTATTGTAAGGTAAACTATATGTTATATAGTTTAATATCATATGATATGGATTAAGAATCCATGTGGTTTTGGGACATATGATATTGATATATAAGGGTATAATATTACTAGGTATGGATACTTCTTGACTGTGATTATTATAGGAAATGTCCATGTGTAACTCGATTTTTCATGTATTTGTACAACATGACATGGCTGTAATGAATTTTGTATAAAACTCATTAAGGATTAAATAAGACAAACTGAGGGATTCCATCAGTTATAAGGAGATGGGAAAATCATCATGAATGGATAGATTGTCTTAAACAATGTATATATACTTTAAATGTAATATTTCTAGAAAAATACCCTACACATCCTATCATAATGGGATTCTTTAGTCTGAGATTTTAAATATTTAGGTTACCATACTAACCAATCATTACTATGAACATAATAGGAGTCATTTTTATGGTTCTTGGGTTGGGTTGAGTCTGTCTTACTATAATTTTCCATTAACTAGAAAAATGTTGGGGGGGGTCAATCCTTTAGTATAATGGGGATCTGAGAGAATCATGGATGTCTTGGGATTAGATCGATGATAATTTAATATCATTGGAGAGACTATCTATAGGTTTCTTTGGTGTATATGTCTTTAGATGAAACAGTTATTAAATTTATGAATCTATTTCAACCTCATATTCGGTGACACCCACACCCTCAATGACATGTCCATTTATTATGTATGGGGAGTTCAGTTTCACATATATATTATTCAACAATGAAGGTTTTAATCAAATGGATAACAAAGATGAAACCATATAGTGAAATTTCATCTGAGGAAGGATTTATTTGGAGGGGTGGTGATGTTTGTGTGATTTCATAGGATGGTTCCCATAATCCCAATTATGGATGTAAGAATTATGATATAGTCAAAATTTGATTAAATATTGGTAAATACTACTCATGATTATTATTATTTTTTGTGATGATTTCACTAAATCATATAATACTAATATGATGAATGTTCTATAAATTACATTTCTAGGGGAGTTGGGGTCATAAGCAACGGGTTTAGATACACCAAAAGTATGAGGTACACCAATTTGATCTATTTACTAATCATGAATTAATTAAATTTATATGTATTTTTTACATAGGATTTTCTATCATTATACTTATTTTTTTACGAAGTGATAGAAAAAATGGTCACCTGTGTCAAGGATTTCCCCAATATAACCTGCCATAAAAAAAACATATTTTTTAGTTTGTCCTTGAAAATAAAGAAAAATTTGATTTTTTGACACACTATCGAATAAAATGAGTGGAAATTTGGGTTTCAATGTTTATTGAATTGATCAGGCTTCCTGACCATCAGTAACTACAGAAGGTTCTTTTTCAAGGCCAGGAAAATGCATCCTAGAACCTCCTCTCTTCAAAATGAGTAGTTTTTATCCCTCCAATACTCAAATAAAAGTTGTATCTTCCCCCTCTCCCACTCCAATCAAGGGTTCAATTATTTTTTATGTCATTAAAGGGGATAAACGACAAGATATTGTATAAGATGATGTTCTTGAACTAATTTTAGTGCCAGTTTTTTAATAACTATTATGGTCTCCACTTTTCCTTGATTCTACCCATATTATGACAATGTTAGTCACGAAATGGACTGCTAAATTCATATGGAATCTTTCAAATTATGGGTGAATAATGATAATTCCAAAAATGAACTGGGTTATTTTAGTATAATCATCAGAATTTAATGTCAATATATATATTTTTATACATATATCTAACAAATTATCTTCAGAGAGATTTATATTCAAGGATTAAATTAGTTCTTTAAATATGGAAATAATGTCTATAGGCCTCTTATTTTAGTGATCTATACAATATTATAGATCATAAATCAATGTATTCATTCATGTTTAGGTGAACTCGGAGAGAGAAAATATTTTTAAACCATCCCAATTAAAAATAGACCCTAGTGAATGGATTTTATACCATATGAATTTGGGTCCATCCAGTGTATGGATGAAACAACGAATATTCTCCACTTCTTTATACTCAAATTTTCCTATAATTGGACTATATAGTGACATAAAGTGTTCTAAGTGGTTCTCTACTTCTCCAATGCAATTAAATTTTTTGAAATTATTCACAAAATAGGGTGGTGGAAGAGTATCATCCCCAAAATTGGGGTTTAACATTCTGTTATGTTGTACTAGTGCATGCTTCCCATCAATAGTGACTATTTAAGCATAAATATGCACAATGGATCCAAGGAGATTCAAAAGTATATGTCACGTTTGTTGAATCTATAGTGGGAGATGATGGAAGATATTAATATGGTTTATATACTTGTTTTGGGTATCAATATCATGTTTCATTCAATATAGGGTAGCTTTAAAGAAACTATATCTACATTCCCATTGGGGGAAATTATGGATGTTATTCAACCATCATGTTTAGATAAAATGAGGGTCTGGGCCACATTTTTTAATTTGTATATTCTCTTCTATAACTATTTGGACATTTCTTCAATTTTTAACTAGAGGAGATACAATATATTATTACTGGGAACTATACTGAAAAATAATTTTTCATATGTGTGGTTAAACATTGAGCCACATAAATTATTCCATACAAGCATCATATTAGTTGAACAATTCATTTACTTAAAGAGATTAAAATTTTATGAGTGGTTAGTGGGAAATGGGTATAACCAATCATTTTATATTCAGTTCCACAAAAATTAATTGACTAGGTGGTAGACAAATATTTACTAGAGCATCCATATTTGGAGGCTAATAAAAATTCATTATAACAACCCAAACATTTAGCAATGGAAATTCCATTCTTATAAATATTACATATAGTATAAACTAAATAAAACTAATTTTAGAACATAAAAAAACTTTGTAAATGCGGAATGAATGAAATAAGAGGTATTTATAGATGTTATGGTACCATTACAGATGGAATAATAAATAGATCTTTAGTATAGTACGATGACCATTAGGAAGAATAAATCTACCAACTGAATAGTAACCTCATATATGAAAGTATAAATACATTTTATGCATCTAATAAATGATAATATGACATAATTATATCATAGTATAAGTAAATAAATATTTTAAAAATTATTAATTCATGGTATGCATTTTTATAACAAAAAATTGTTCATTTAAAATTTTACAATTAAAGTAATTATGTAAAATAAAATTCAATTTCATAAAATATATTCTTAATGTTACATTTTTTTGGCTTTTGATTATAATACAATTTAATTGGACCTTAATTAATTTTCTACGGTGTTATAAAATTATTTATAATTTCAAAAACTATATATTGTAAATTAATGGTGATTTTAATTAAAAAAAGCTTTTATATTATTTAGTAAATTATATTCATAAAATGGAGTTAATTTTTTAATTCTATGGGTAAGAAAATGGTTCGGGTTATTTTTTTGTATTTTACTAATATACTTGATGTTTTTTTGAATAGTGAAATATATTAATTTAATGTTTATATACATTATAAGTTAAAAACACTATTACTCAATTCATCAGTGATGTAAGAACAATAATATTAAACTAACCTTAATTATTTTATTATATTTTGTGATAATTCCCAAACTATTCATAGCATTTATCCGTAATAATGAACTAATGAATAAAATAATGATAAAATATTCCTTTATCCCCTATGAATACCACCTCTCACCACGTATTATCCTTAGACATTCTAAGCTTTCTTCCTTGTACAAATTCGGCCAAATCATCTTCTCAATCCCCCCCCCCATGTCTAGGATCCCTTATTCTCATAAAAATACCAAACCCTATTACTTAAGGAGGTTCTTATGGAAGCGAAATTCATGAGTCAACATCCTCTTCTTTTCCTTTTATTTTCTATTCAGTTTTATTATTTTCATATCCACTATTCACCTTAGCCTATCCCAAAGGCATGATAACTATGGTATATTTTATATAATTTAATTTTATTATTTTAATGGAATAATTCACCTTCATTAATCATCCCTTTTCATTTTTTCTCTAAAAAACAAAATACCATGCGTGGTGTTTCATTTGACCACCACTGTGGATGATGCATTTTCATTTTTTACTACCGCCTTCAAGAATGGTCATAAAACCATAATCATAGTTGAATAATATTTTTTATGCATAATCTATGTAATATAATGTTTTTTAAGAAATATATAAATATGATGTAAAATAAAATCATATAAGTTCATAATTGTCTTAAAACGTCCAAAACGAATTAAATCATTTTGATTAACATTAAATATAATAAATTATCTTATTACAATATAAATTAATTATATATAATATAATTTTATATTTTTAATGTTAATTGATAACATATATTTTTAATTCTTGATAATTATCCTCATTTTACACAATCGTCCACACATGTATAAAAGTGAACCGATCATGAAAACCATGAAAACGAACACTCTCAAATAATGATATTAAAAACTATAACTCATCAAAAAGCCTATAAAATGAATTTAATAACACAATAATAAATAAAATTCATTTATATAATGTTCTGGATTTTTTAATTAAGCAATTTAAATTTATTATCCATGATTTTAAAGTGGAGAAATCATTTTTACATATGGTAGGTGGATTCTCGAACCGAAATCTCTTTGTTTGGGGTTTTCCTCTTTAACTCCATTTTTAGTATATATGTTCATTTAATTTACCTTAAATATTATTTATTTTTACTTACCTTTTATTTTATAGGATATACATATGTCTAACCTGGATTCATAACACAAAAAATAATTTTTCTAAAACAACACTTCTTTCCAAAAAAACATATTTTACTTCGTACAGAATTGTTTCCTCATCCCTCATAATTGACACTTCTCTTACCAGGTACTATATTCCCTCTTTATGTTAGGAACCCAAATGTTGATTCAAGAATTAATGGTTTATAAAAATAAACCCATTCTTATCCATGGTGTATACTTATTGTACGTCATGAATTTTTACATGGAAAAATGACAAAAATCCACATTTATTGGGAACGATGAAAGTGCCAAAGGGATTCTTGAATTGGATCATTCTAATGGGGGTGAACAATTTTTAATTGATTCTAGGGGTGGTTACTCATACTTCATAAATTTTACTGATGATTTTAGTAGATATGTATATATCTACTTAATGTGGTATAACTCAGATTCTTTTTACTAGTTCAAGGAATTCAATATTGAAGTTGAGAACCATCTTGGTAAGAAGATTAAGAAACTCTACTCAAACCATTGTGGATAATATCTTAATCCTGGCATCATTGATTAATTATGGGAGTTTGGTATCCTATCCAAACTCATTTCTCCTCACACACCCGATTAAAATCATGTAACTGAAAGGAGGAACTGCAACTCGCTGGACATGGCGAGATCAATGACGAGTCATGCATTTATTCCATTATACCTTTGGGGATATTCATTAAAAGAAAAGTAAAAAAATATACCAAGTACCAACTAAATCGATAAATTCTATTCCATACGATCTTTGGAGTGGATGAAAAACCTTGTTATTGAATTTACATGTGTGGGGAAGAAAAGCATTTTTTAAAGCCTCTCCAGGTAAAAAAACTCACACCTAAGGAACAAAGTGTACCTTTATAGGATACCCTTAGGAAACAAGGGGTTATTACCTATACGACCCCTAATATAAAATTTTTATAGTGGAGAGACACACAATAATCACTAATAGAGTGCACATATCCAAATGTTATAGTGGGAGTGAGATAGACTTCGATGAAGTAGAGGATCAAGGTATACAAGAGTTGGTATATGAGCAGAATCCACAAAGCCCCATAGAAGAATGATCTATTTTAGGGACAAAATTACTGTATAAGAGTTTAAGATAATTTTGAGAACAATTAATGTATGGTTTTATAGTTACTATGGATGTGTACTAATTATTAGTTGATAATAATGATCCTCTAACCTACAAGGAAGCCGTAAGTGGCATATACATTTCCAAGTGAAAAAAAGCCATGAATTCTGAAATGGATTCCATGTTCAAAAACAATGTCTAGATTCTAGAACATCCTCTAGTATATGTAAAGAATGTTGGTTGAAAATGGGTAATCTAGAAGAAATTGGACATAGAAGGAATAGTCAGTACCTATAAAACAAGACTAGTTTCAAAATTGTTTAAATAGTTCTAAGGAATTGACTACGACAAAGCCTTTTCACCAGTGGCAGTTTTTAAATCCATCAGAATTCTACTAGCCATTTCCACTTACTATGACGATGATATTTGAAAATGGATTTCAAAATATCATTCCTTAATGAGAACCTTCAGGAAGATTTTTACAGGACACTACCTAAAGGGATAGTGACTCCAAATGATTCCAATAAGATATGAATGTTTCAAAAATCCATATACAGATTAAATCAATCATCCAAGTCAAGGAACATTCATTTTGATGAATCCATTTTAAAATTTTGTTTTATAAAGAATGAATGTGTGCTTTATGTCTATAAATGGGTTACTGGGAGTGCAGTAATTTTCTGAATAGTATATTATGATGATATATTTCATTTTGGAAACAAAATATCAGCCTTACACTCTGTTATTTCATGGTTGAATAAATGCTTCTCATTGAAGGACATGGGTGTGGCATCATATATTCTTGGAATAAAGATCCATCATGATAGATCCAGGATTTTGCTGGACCTATGTAAAAGTATATACATTGACAAAATATTGATGATATTAAGAATGTAACAATATAAGAGGGCATTGTTTCCAGTGTCACGTCGAATTCATTATTCCAAGAAAATGTTTCCTCAAGCACATGAAGAATTAAAGAGAATTTCAAGGATTCTATACACATAAATAATTTGTTCAGTCATGTATAATATTTTATGTTCTAGTATAGATGTCACCTATGCATTGTGTGTGGTTGGAAGATATCAAGGTTATCCATGTGACCTCTATTGGATGGAATTCATGACTATCCTTAAGTATTTAAGGTGTACTATGGATATGTTCTTAGTTTATAGAGGATATGAGGAAGTAGTCATTATAGGATATACATATGCTAGTTTCAAAACTGATCAATATGACACAAAGTTGTTAACGTGATACATCTTCACATTTAATGGAGGTGCAGTGAGCTAGAAGAGATCAAAGAAAGGTGTGGTCGCATATTCTTCTACAATGTTTGAGTATATTGTTTATAATGAGGATGATAAAGATAGAGTTTGTATGTGGATATTAATTAGAGAGTTGGAGGTGGTTCCTTGCAGTAAATATCCCATCACACTCTATGTTGATAATACCATAGCGGTGGCTCTCTCATAAGAGCGAAGGTCTCATCAGCGGATGAAACACATACTACATATGAAACATATCTTGAGGTATTTTTCATAGGGATTTGATGTTGTAGTGAGAAGTATTTCCACAAAATACAATGTAGTGGACCCCTTGATTAAAGTCTTAACTCGGTAGAAACATGATAATCATGTGAGATCTAGCGAATTGAAAGTCATAGGATGTTGTCTCTAGTCCATGCAGGAGTTTTCTGGAGATCTTTTCCTAGAACCAACTGTTTATACATTGATTATATGAATATTTAATGTATTCAAATATTAAACATCATATTACATATTGTTCATTATTATTAATGACTGGGATGTAGTAATGTCATATAGTATTTATTGCATTAATAAGCTTATAGAATATCCCATCTATGAAGAGATCCTTGATGTGATATGAAAATATTATTAAATATTTTACTATGGTTTGATGAAAAACTATGATGGGACACATAGTAGATAAACCATCAGGTGTGAGTACTCATAAGAGAATGTGACTTTTTCTCATGAAGTTCCCACTTGGTAATATCTATGATGAGAGATTATGAGAACATACCCAATAGTAAAAATTCTGCATGTTTTGGTGTCATCAGATATTCATATCTTTGAGTGTGTGTAATAGTTCATAGAATAAAATATTATCATTAAAATGTGTCACTGTTTAAGAAAATTGATTTACTGATGAAAATCGTCACACCATATGTTGGCGGGATGTAGGGTACATTGGGTGCATCATGAAGGACATTCTATTAATGGATAAGTCATGGAATTATTTTTTCCCTTCCATTTATGGAAGTGGATATATCATCCCGTTGATAGAAATTTAAATGTCACCCTAGATTCCATGTTCATTGTGTAACAAGGAGTTTATTTTTGGTAGTAAAATAATGAACTATCAAGTATATAGGTTGATGAAACTATTATGAATCCTTATTAAAGAGATATTGTGATAAAGGGATTATATTACATGGTGAGTATTCAAATGTGGAAGTCGTCATTGTGACTTTTTGTTCACTTTATTGGGTTCCTTGACCAGTTCCTATATAGTAATCTTGGACTTTAGGCAAGGCCACCTAATTCCAATGAGAAATAATCCTAGAGTGTCACAAATTTTGTGTTTCAGGTGGTCTTTATTAAGTTATATTATAATTTATATAATGGAATAAATAATATTCTCCAGACTGAGGAATAATTTTATTCAAGTTAAAATGATCACATAAATTAAGTAAATATTTTTTCGATAAATTGTAAATAAAATATATTTATTTATCTTATTGAAAATTTAATAAATATTTATTTACTAGTTTGTAAATAAAAATATTTATTTAAGAGAATAAATTATTTTATTTGGGTGTTCAGTAAATAATAGATGAGTTTAAACAAACCAAGACCATGTTTATTGATAAATTAATTTTTTACAAGTTAGTAAATAAGGTTTATCTAGTTTGAACAAGAAATAATAATAATATGGTTATAATTATGTGGCATTATATTTCATTTATGGTTCCATATTTCACATGTTCTCCCACCATAAATAATGGTTGTGTTATTGTTATCATGTGACAGGGTTTTCTATAATAGTTTTAATTTCATTTAATTGATGATTCATAGTAATGTATTGTAACTGAAACACCATGTTGATTAATATAGGTAGGTATGTCTATTATCAAAAACCATGGTGAATTGAGAATTGTTGATAAAAATATTTTCTCTATAGACTTCCCTCATCTCTCCCTCTTAAGAACAAGAGATGTTATTCTTGTTCATTGAATGAGTGATCAATAATGATCAACACAAGACATCTACTTATCTATGCAAGAAACAAGAGAACGAGTGGAAATTTTCAAAGTCCATTGGAGTATGTGTGGATCACCCCCAGTGGGATTATACATTATATCATCACAATCATAATGAAGACAATCAACAAGGATCATTCCATACAATCAATGATCATCAATGATGATTATACTAGAGACCCAAATATTTAATTTCTTAAGAAATTAATAAATTAATTATATACATGATTTACAAGATCCCATTTCTTGGATCCGACGCTTTTCTTCTATTTGTATAAATATTTTATTTCAATCCATGGATACTGGCATTCATCTTGGTATTCATCCTATATTGGTTATATATTAGAGAAAATGAAAAGTTAGACCCCACCCAATGTTGTGATTCCACAGTGCCTTGATCCATCATGTGGTATCAGAGGGAGATTCATCATATTTTATAATTATTTAAATAAATTGTTGATGAATTACGCTTTAATATATTTTTTTGTTAGTCCAGGTATAATCATTATTATAATCTGAATTTGGAGATACATTCTTCCTCTTTTAATTTCTCATATATCCAACAGAAATGAATAATTTTTTTATTAAAATTAAATTGAGGTTCTCATCAGGAGGCACCTATAACTAGATTCAGGTAACATGACAGTACATACCGTGTAATTGAAGTTACATGTAGTGTAATATTTCATACATGAGATGTAATCATGATTACACACCATGTAGTTATGTTCAATGCATTGGGAGTAATTTGGAAATTACTCTATCCGTGTGTATTAATGACACACAGTGTAGTTAATTCTTACACTGTGTGTTGACCAGGAAAGACTGGTGCATGACCAGCCAGATTACACACTGTGTGGCCCATTGGACATGATGTGTAGTCCCTTAAGGTCGTGGTCTAAAACATGTATCCTATACATGGATAAGCCAACTGGTAACCATGTAACCTGGACACAACACAAAATGTAAACAACTAGACATGTCGTGTACTCATAGATTTCTAAATTATGCCTCACACACCGAGTCCCTAGGCATGTACTTTGGATAAGATGGTGAAGGCGGTACATGTCATGTAGTTGGAACATCACACAGTGTACTTTACCAAATTACATCAAATTAAATCTTTAATGTTTGTGTAATGTTCTGAATAACATATCATGTGTATTCATATAGGTGTTAATTGTGTTACATCCAAGGTTATAGATGAGAATCTTATGGAAATTCAAAAAAGTATTAAGATAAAAGGAATGATAAAATAAAGAAAATAATTAATCATTTCGAGCGTGATTTATCATAATAAGAACAATTAAATAATTGGATTCTAGTTTTATTAAATGCATAATTTGTTGCAAGTATATGGATGTTAATGAGTTATACAAGATATTTGTATGTGACTAGTTTCTTTTTTAATTTATTTGAAATTAAATTATTATCATGCGTGCCATATATCTTCATTAATATGTAGGGACTGTCGGGCCGTGGTTTCTTTTATATAAACCCCTTTTTACTCCTCACCTGAGTGTGAGTTAAAAAAAATATGTAATGGATGGAGCTCCCAAGATAATTGAGGTGGTTCATGTAAGGAGTTGAGGTGAAACCCATCTAAAGAGAAACAAATGTGGGAAGGTGGAAAGCTGTAGAAACAAACTATAAATCGTTCATGCGTTTTCTCCCCTAGGAAAGTGGTTAGTTTATAAACCGCTAGATAAACTAACCATTAGAAGAGATCTTGATCATTCCCTTTATTTTATATCTGTCAGTTGCATATTTTTCCATTATGGATGTATTTTTGGGACTATGTAATTAATGAATTAAAATTCATCAACGATGGAACTAAAATAAACCAGGATTATGGTTAAATATTGTAAAGACATGGTTATTAACTTTAGTAAGTTCCACTTAATAATTACAAGCATGTGATACAGATAATAATTCAATTTACCCCTAACAGATAAAAATACCTCAATAAGATATTAAGTCAGACAAATCCTTCTGTTACATGATTAATGTCAAGACTCAATAAATCAAATTGTTTGACCAACCCTTTTTGGGACACATAATTTTATATAGAAAAATGTATTGAATGTTTCAGGTTGGCTTAGCCATTTTACATCAAGAGGAATACCCTTGTTAGACATGGTATAAATTTGGAGTTAAGTGTGGAGAAATCCAAATAAGGATTTTATGATTGGGAAGTCCACTATAACACCCCAATATTTCATAGTATATTATTTCTTCAATGTAATGCAATAACCTGCACTACACGCAACACTGAGTTCAAGCGCACCACGACTTACCAAACTAGAGGTTCAAAAGTAGTTATGAATAGTATTAACTGAATTTTGAAATTCATATAATCCTTAAAATTTTAGAATCCATATTATGAGTTTTATAGACATAATGTAAGAACAATTTCATTTCTTCTAGATAAAATAATTATTTTTCAAAAAATGCAATTTTACCGCCTTTTAATGGCGAACACATTTTAAATCCAATATTTGAAAATTCATATATTAAAATTTTCAAAATAAATTTCTTCTTTATAATTGGGACATAATAATTTATTTGGAATAAATTTTTTGTGTTTTTCTGATAACTTTCCTATTTGGGTGAATAGTGAAAAATACTATATTTTAACTGAAAACAACTTCTTTAATCAAAATATTTTATAGTGTTGAATTATAAATTTTAATGGTTTTGAAGTATAATTAGGATTTATTGTACCATTTAATCCAATTATGGTTAATGTAAGTAATTTCACTTGGAAATTGGACATAAACTAGTGTCAATCTTTTGATAGTTATTATTTCTTAAAAATATTCTTTTTGGTTTTGAAAATGGAAATTAATTTTAAATTAATAAATGAAACATATATGTTTTGAATTTGGTAAAATATATTTAATATTTGAATTCATAGTATCAAAATTATCTTAGGGTGGAATTTTGGTATTTTTCTGAAAACATTCAATTTTTGATTAATAGTGTAAACACTGAGTTATTGGTTAAAACCGTTTTTTTATTTAAATAATTATTTATTTTATTTAAATTTATTTTATGTCCAAATAGATACATAATACATCTATATGTTCAATTTAATTCATTGGAGTCAATTTATATTAATTTTAGATAAATTAAAATTTTATTGAACTTTTACCGTCTTTTACCCACCTCCTAGGAGCATTTGCAAATTTACAAAAACATAATTTTACCGCTAATCTGAGTTGAATTTCAAAAATCGAAGAGACACAGATGATATCAGTAAGTAAAATTTGGTTTAATAAGATGAAAATAATTTTCAGTGAATAGTAACTTTTTACTTTATTTACCACGGTTAAAAGTAAATAGGGTAATTAAGGGCAAAAATGATGTTATTATTATCCTACCGAATGTCCAAATTCTATTGGATAACTATAATTCAAACAAAAACAACTTTAGGAATAAAATATGATTCTTTAGGTCCACTTGGATAAGATTAGGGAATTTATTATTATTTAATACAAATAAGAGTAAAAGAGTTAAAATCAAAGTTTAATAAATAAAAAATTTTTAATATAGGGTTATACATAAGATAAATTCGAATAGAAATATTAATTAGAAAGATAAAATTATTTCCTACATAATGGTATTTTATTTATAATTTTTAGACATTATATAATTAAATTTATATATGACACAATGATGATGAAGTAATTACCTAATTAATGAAATATTAAAATAATTGATGTTATAAATATCCAAATAAATTTAATTTTAGACTTTTTATGAATTAAACAAATTTTCCTGGTTAATATCACATGTTAGGGTTGGTTATATGAATTGTTTTTAAGTAATAATTCTGTTATGAATTTAGCAAAAACAAAATACCAAATGGTGTCAAAATTGACATAAAAGAGTTTTTAAAACAAATATTATATTATTAATTGATATTCTAATCCTAAAAATCAATGGTTCTGAAAAAAGAATTATATAATGATAGTTGTATCATTAATGAACCACTTGGGGTTCTATTAGATTTGTATAGTATGTTTATTAACCATATAATGTAAAAATACAAAAAGATATGGTAAATGTCAAACTATTTATCTAAGAGTTAAATCTAAAAGATAAAGATAATATAGTGACCCAAACCTGTCTAAACCCTATTGGCTGAGTGGTTTTCAACCCATACCCACATTATCCATTAAATAATTCATTTTTGAGCCATTATTAACCTAAAATGAGTTTATTATAAAATAATATTTCTAGTTTTTCCAAAGGTTCCCCTCACCCCTCTTATAAAAGGGCACTCCCCTTCTCTCTAATTCACACCTCCCAAGCCATTTAGATCGTCCAAAACCTACCCCAATACCCTATAAACTGTCCTACCTTTATCATAGAGGCCTTCCTTTAGTCATAAATCTAACCTAAGGATCCCTTTTGATCAAATCAAAAGGAAGAACTCGAAGAAGAGGTAAATATTTCATCACCTCTTTCAAGTTCCATTTTTCTTCCACATCCTATTTCTTTATTCTTTCCATTATAAAATAATAACTCCTGTATCTTCTATATAATGTCATTTTATTATAAAAATTGAAAAACCATATTCATTCTTCTATCCATCCTTTGAATTACATGTCACCATATGTGTGTACGTACGACTAACCGTCTCCACGTCGTGTTGTAATTGGTATTCAATACATTATTATTTCGATGGGTATAATAATGATGTGTAATTTATGTAAATAATAAATATAACATGATTATTATTATGTATATATTATATAACATCCAATTATATATTATTTTAATATCAAAATAATGATATTGTCACTCGTACGTATGTACGGATTACCATCTCCACGAACGCAAAGAGATTCAATCCCCATCGTATCCATTCAAGACTAATTATCATTTGATGTTTAAAAATAATGTTTAAAGACTTGATATAATTCTGGATATGAATATGATACATCCCATACATAACAAATATGACCCACATAACAAACAATATAATGGAAAATGAATCTGTTAACACCCAAAACGACTATAATACTAAAAAATTATTAACAAAGCAATGTTAAAAATCATATACGATATCATAATAATGTATATTATTCATGTATAATTTAATAACAATTATTTCACCATTATAAAGGAGGTTAACCTACCCTCGACCAAGAATAAGTGCAAGGTATGGGGTTTCTTATCTCACTTTTAATTCCGTGAGATTTCCATTGTTCACTACTTATTTATTACATGTGGTGTATTGCGTACTGCCATTTGATATTTATTATCATGATTCTCTTTATATTCATGATATTATATAATTAATTTGGTGGTTACTGACTATTTTTCCTATGACTGCATTGATGACAACGAGGTAAGGGTTAACTTCAAAATCTCTTTATTTTCTGAGGTTGTTTTTAAGTAAGTATCTACGAGACATCATTATCATCCACATCCATGTTTCATAAAAATGTATTTCAAAACATTTTTAATATTTACTAGACAATGGGGTAAAGTCATTTATACCCTTATTTGAACTTATATGCTCTGAAAGGAATTATTCGTTGTTTTTCAAACAAGGTACTTTATTAACTTTCCGACAAAATTAAGGTAAGAATGTTTTTTTAACATATATAGCGGGTTCGACTATTTTCTGCCGTTATAACATTATAGAAACTTCCCTAAAAATCTTATAAGAATGTTTTAAAAATAAAAGTTTTATTAAATGACTTAAAAATGGAAAGATATATTTCTCTAAAAAAGGTTTTGATTTCATCTATTCCAACATCCTTTAATGGATTTTAAGCTTATTTGAAGTTGATTTATTATACCAAACATCCATATTTTATTGAAGGTTTTGTGATATGTTGGACTATGGATGTGTTATTTTTACACCATTCATGGTTTATAGATAAAGTATTGACATTTCGTATGCTAGGATTAATATTAATGTTTATGTTATGTTTAAACATTTTCATATGAGGAATGCATTGGACATAGTAAGTGACGTGTGGAGCCCGCTATAGCTCTTCGATGCATCTGTAGGTCTCATGAGACAAACTAGTGTCTTGGAATAAGGCCTTGACAAAATCTTATTTGTTCTCTTGGCACAAGGCCTTGAATATGTGGTTATGAATCTCTGGCATTATGCATTCCATCATTATAAAAGTGTATATTGGTATTGCATGTGATTATTATACTAGTAGAATATCCATGTGAGTTAGTAAGTGGAATTATTTTGATTTATATTTTCCATATTATGATGAAGTTTATATTGAAAAGGATATTGTTATAGTTTTGTACTTTGCCTTAAATGTTTATGTTTATTTGTGAAAGCTTCCGCTATGTTATTATCTTTACTGAGCATCTGAGCTCACCCCCTTCTATGTTTTATTTTTCCTAGGATGCAATGAAGTATATTATGACTGACTTGGAGGGAGAGTCTATGGGATCTCAGTGTTTTATATGGAAACAATTTTGTTGTAGTTTTCCATTTTTTGATGTAATGTAAAACATATGAATGTATCTAGTACTTCCAATGATGCTAAACTAATCGGTCTTTCAAGACATGATATTTTTTGATCATTCCAATGATACGTAATAATGCACCGAATCTGGGCTTCTGGGGTCGGGGGGTTATAGTTGGTATCAGAGGAAGTTTAGTACAAGCCTTAGAAACTAGATTTAGATAAACTCTGATTAGAGCACATAGCCGTAAGATAGAATTTGAGGACTATTATAGATTATCTTCCTCGAATTTTGGAATTGTAGATATTTTGTGAGTATTCCATGCAATACATCCTTGTTTGGATACGAGTAGGTAGAGGCAGATCTGGCACAGATGTATCTAGCTGTAAAACCCGAAAACACCGATTTAAACTTGACTCAAACGGGAACTGGTGCAAGACAATGGGCCTTGCAGCACTCTTAGTTACCACACTCTTGGGGGATATGATTAGGATAAATATCGATTTCTTTCAAAATCATTGTGAATGATTTACCATTATATACCTCCTCAAAGAAAATATTCTTATGATTATGGATTATATGCATAAACTGTTCAATTTACATTAGGTATTTTACATGTTTGTAATTATTCATTGCAATTCATAAACTGACCTAGTGTATGCCATTGTATTGAAATGGAGCCCAGTAAAAGGAATGTGAAATCCAACAACACATATGATCCAAAGAGTAAGACAAATCATATCTTTCACGGTATTAAGCCAAAATTTAGAAGGGAAATAGTATCCCATGTATTCTCAAGATATGAATAACTAGTATCATGTGTTAATAAGATAAGTAAAGAATTCTATGAGTATTATGGTTTTTAAGGGAAGCATGAGAAGAAAAGGATGGAAGAGAGATCGATGGATAAAAGGAAGAGGGAATTGAAGGATTTTCCTATATGTGATAACTATGGAAAGAATCACCTTGGTAAATTCTTTAAGGGAATGGGAGTTTGTTATAAGTGTGGAAAAAAGAACACCAAGTATGTGATTACTAGGGAAAGAAAAAAGTTTAAATGTAGAATTCATCATCTGCAATGATTTGGGACACTATATGAATCAATGTCCAAATCATCAGAGTATACCCCAAATGCTACTATTGGATAATAATAAAGTTATCATACTACCAAAGATGAAGAGAAATGATTAGATTTCTTACGTTGTTATGAAAATATTGTTTCACTTGAGTATTTTATTAATGATGTAGATTTTATAAGAATAATAGAGTATATAAGGATTATACTGCAATACTATTTCATTAAGGACATAAGATTGTGTGGAACCAAAAAAAGTGACTCAATAATAGGTTTACTTTTTGGATAATATATGGTTGAGAGAAATATAAATCATAATATCGTTTTGATATTGAGGTAGTTATTTTGGAATAATATATGATTGATTTGGATAAATTATATTGGATATTTTGGACTACCTTGAAACTGATTAATGATTTTTATATTCCATCATTGTTGGAGTTTACAACATTTTGGATAGAAGGAGTATATCCAGTATTCTATAAGAAATAAGGGAGCAAGACTGTAATCAATAAGGTTTTATGGTAATCCAGGATGTTGTAGTGTTTTAAGAGAATACATGATGAAGGTCTTCACATGTTATTACGTGAAAAAATGAACTGCATTGTGTTTACCTTCCTTATAAATTTTGGACTGTGAGTTTGGAAAAATGTATTTTGGATAAGTCTAGTTTGAGATTATTTTTGGATTTCTATAAAAAAGACAACTCGGAGGTCGAGCGGTAACCCGTCATGTCCGGTAGGGCCCTGAGACTTGAACCCGCAATCGAAGGACGAAAAGGGTGTATCACCTACCACTGGACCATGTGATGTCCTGTATTGAATAATGTAATTTTTATAAAACATCTACTAGATGAATTATAAATTCATTTTTTTGAACCCTATACTAATAGGATTAATAGAATATTTTTTTAAGTTCTATAATCTTTTAGAGTGAAAGATGAGTTTGTGGTAGATATTTGTTAAAGGATGGAACTCTACTTGTCAAGTATATATTTTTTTCTTCCCTTATTCTATGAATAAATTAATTCTAAAACTTTATTTAACGGATATTAAAACTAAAAATGAGTTGTCCTAATACCTTATGTTTTGCCGAAATGATGATATTGTAAATCATCGTAGATTGATGGATTTTAGGTCCTCAATTCTACAATTGTTTGTGACTGATGACCTCAATCACTCCCTATAAATATTTACGTTTTCCTCCAATTATGTGTCTTCAATTTCAACCAATGTTCTTCTAATCTAGATCACAATTTTGTGATTAATTTTTCATTCCCCTTTTCAACTTATTAAGACTAAATTTTATTAACCCAATTTCTGATATGGGTTTTCGCACAAAGGTATTTTCTATTCTCAACCTTTTATTTTCGAAGAACAATTTCAAATTGATAGGACATTATTTATTGAAGGATAGAATAATGTAACACCCCAAGATTTCATAGTTCATTATTTCTTCAAAATAACGCAACAACTTGCACTACACGCAACACTGAGTTCAAGGGCACCACGACTTACCAAACTAGCAGTTCAAAAGTGGTTATGAATAGTATGAACTTAATTTTGAACTTCATATAATCCTTATAATTTTAGAATCCATATTATGAGTTTCTTAGACATGATGTAAGAACGCATTCATTTTTTAGATAAAATAATTATTTTTCAAAAAAATGCAATTTTACCGCCTTTTAATGGAGAACCATTTTCAAATCAAATATTTGAAACTTTTATATATTAAATTTGACAAAATAAGCTTCTTCTTTAGAATAGAGATATAATAATTTAGTTTCAATAAATTTTTGGTGTTTTTCTGATAACTTTCTTATTTGGGTGAATAGTGAAAAATACTATATTTTAACTGAAAACAACTTTTCTTAATAAAAATAATTTATAGTCTTGAATTATAAATTTTAACGGTTTATCAGTAAAATTAGATTATAATTCTACAATTTAATCCAATGATGGTTATTTTAATTAATTTCACATTGAAATTGGACCTAAACAAGTGTCAATCTTTTGATAGTTATTATTTCTTAAAAATACTCTTAATGGTTTTGACAACAGGAATTAATTTTAAACTGATAAATGCAAGTTAAATGTTTTTAATTTGGTAAAATAGACTTAATTTTTGAATTCATAATATTAAAATTAGATTAGGATGAAATTTTGGTATTTTTCTGAAAACTTTCAATTTTTGAGGAATAGTGAAATACACTAAGTTATTTGTTAAAACCGAATTTTTATTTAAATAATTATTTACATTTTTAAAATATATTTTATGTCCAAATAGATACATAATACCTATATATTTTCAATTTAATTCATTGGAGTCAGTTTATAATAATTTTAGATATATAAAAATTTTACTGAACTTTTACGGTCTTTTACCCACCTCCTAGGAGCATTTGCAAATTTACATAAAACGTCATTTTACCACTTCTGTGAGTTGAATATAAAAAATCCAAGAGACACGGTTTATATCAGTAAGTAAAATGTTTTTCAATATGATCATAATAAATTTTTGTGAATAGTAACTTTTTACATTTATTTATCACAGTTAAAAGTAAGTAGGGTAATTAAAGGTAAAAATGATATTATTATTACACTAACACATGTCCAAATTATATTGGTTAAGTGTTATTCGAGAAAAAACAACCTTAGGAATAAAATATGATCCTTTAGGTCCACTTGGATTAGATTAGGACATTCCTCATTATTTTATTCAAAGAAGAGTTAAATGAGTTAAAATCAAAGTTTAATAACTAATTTTTTTTAATATAGGGTTATACATAAGATAAATTAGACTATAAATATTAATTAGAAATATAAAATTATTTCCTACATATTGGTTTTTTATTGATAATTTTTAGAAATTAAATAATTAAATTTATTTATGACACAATGATGATGCAATAATTACCTAATTAATGAAATATTAAAATAATTGATATTATAAATATCCAAATAAATGTAATTTGATACTTTTTATGAATTAAGATATTTTTCATGGTTAATATGACATGTTGGGGTTGTCTAGATGCATTTGTTTTGTTGTAATAATGTCAAGACCCGTCCTCGGGGCCCGTGCCATGACTACCCCAAGCCCTCCTTCCATAGGCCAGGGGCTGGCGACTAGCACCAAAGGCGTAAATACCGATAACTGGGAAGGCATTGCCTTTATAAAAGTAAAAAAAACACCACAGAGTACAAGCGAAAGTAAAACACTAAGTAAAAAGAGAAAGTGCTGAAAAGTAATTGGGCTAGAATACAAACCCAACTAAAAGTACAACGACTACTGAACGAAAGTACAACAAAAAAAGACAAACAACTGGAAGAAAGGAAGAAGCTCCAGGGTCGTCCTCCTCGGATCCTACCTGAAGGGTAGGTACAGATGGCGTAGCTCCTAGATCGTCCACCACGGATCCTACCTGAAGGGTAGGTACAGATAGCTTCCACAACGCTCTCGCCTTTCAACCTCCTCCGAGTGTCGTCTCGCCGTGAAGTCCACATTCGGGTACTGACTTGTCGTGTAGTCCACCTCCGGGTACCGTCCAGTCCTCGAACACTCAGCCTCTGTCAGCACTGCCCGTCGTCTGCAACCAACACAACGAGGTGTGGGCATAACCCGTGCAGGTGTGAGTATAACGATACTCAGTAGGGACCCCGAGACCGTCAAGGTCTCACTAAAACCAACAAGGTTAACCAAAACAATATCTCAACAGATAACCTCTACTTAGGTATATGCACATGCATATACCTAAGTTATCAAGTAACCCAACTCAATCATGAGGAAAACACCAAGATCATGAAATCAACGGATAACCACAACCTAGGTATATGCCCATACATATACCTAAGTTATCAAGTGACCAATCTCAATCATGAGGTAAACAAAAAGTCTCAGCTCAAACTAGGATTTTCATTATAGAAAATTTAACTGCTGAAGAGCTCTGTCTCTGGAGTGTACAGTGGTCCAGTCACGACTCCGAGGTACTGCTCACTAACCTAAGACTGCTGAGGTACTCCTCCTGTCGTGTACCGCGGGCCTGCCACCTCACATAGTAGTGCTTCCCGCCGGGGTCTGCCACCCAAACATAGTAGTTCTCCCCCCTCATAGCCTACAGAGGTACTCCTCCTGTCGAGTACCGCGGGTCTGCCACCGAAACACAGTAGTGCTCCCCACTGTGGGTCTGCCACCCAAACACAGTAGAGCTCCCCACTGGGCTATACAAGTCTCTCTGACTCGAATCGGACAAGCAGTCTTCAGGTCCCAGCCAGCTACACGGTCTCCGTACTCCGTACGCTCTTCTCTAGGAGGGTCCACTCCACGAGCTACTGGTCGATACTCCAAGTATCTCAAAGTACCACGAAGAAGTATCTCAAAGGACCGCCTCGTCATAGGGGTCTCAACGCAATAGATGGCACGTCAATCAGACGCCCGTTCTGTGAGTTACTAGAATTTTCATCCCAGGGGCACGGTTGGTTTCGTGAGCGAACCAATCCCAGCCGTATCTCAACTGTACCCCGAACTCTCATAGGTTATACTCATAGGGGCCGTTTCTCAACGAGATCATCAATGCCGCTGACGGTTCGTCAAACGGACGTCCTGTCTGAAAGATATCAGCTTTTCCATTCTAGGGGCTCGGTTGGATTTCAGGTGCAATCCAACCCGGCCACTATCCAACTGTATCCAAATATCTAGCGAATTATGCCAAAAGATCCGTCTCATCAAGAGGAATTCAACGAAACAGACGGCGCGTCAATCAGACGCCCGGTCTGTGAGTTATTGGCTTTTTCGTTCCAGGGGCCCGGTTGGTTTCGTGAGCGAACCAACCAGACTGCACTCTGACGGCATCCAAACCTCGAGCGGAGTAAGCCAAAAGATCTTTCTCACTTATAGGAATCCATCAAAGTTTACGGCACGTCAATCAGACGTTTGGTGCTAAAGATATAAGTGTTTCCGCTCCGAGGGTCCGGTTGGTTTTGTGTACGAACCAACCCGGCCAAACACAAAGTTCTCCTAAACCTTGAGTGTAATATACCGTAACGACCGTCTCGTTCCAAGGATCATTACACAACTGACGGTGTGCCGATCGGAGGTCAGTAGCCCAAGATATGGGCATTTGACCGAAAGTGGTCCGAAAACGGGGGTTCTGGGCCCGGGCCGACCCGAACCGGGTCGACCCGACCCGGCTGGACCAGGTCCGGCCTGGCCCAGCCTGCTCGGTCCGGCCAGACCGGCCAGCGCAGCTCGGTGTGGCCGAGCCGAAGTCGTGGAGCGGGGGGGGGGGGGGGGGGGGGGGCGGTGCGCGGCCGCCCTCGCCGATAATTGGGGCCGGCGGCGAACCGCCGCCGCCCATCTTCCAGCGGTGCGCTCAGGCGCCGCCGCTTCCTGGAGGCCGGACGGCTCTAGCTGCCGCCTCTGGTCGCCGTCGGCACCGCGCCGGCGACCCGTGCCTCCAGGTGTTTCCGCGGGCCACCAGAGTTGCTCGGGTGGTCCGTTTTCAAAACCGTCTGAGCCGGTGTTCATATCGTGTCTCGAACATTACTGCGCAAGCTTCAAAATTACATTGCAGCCCCGTTTTGTCGTCCCCATCAATCCGCACGTCTATTAACAAAACGTTCCATCTTCGTGGCTCTCCGGCGCGGCGCGTTGACGCCGCGACCCTTCGTCATGGCCCGACTCCGTCCGCGGATGTCTTCAGGTTTCCTCGACGCGGCGTGACAGCGTCGCGTCCTTGTTCTTCTTTTCACGGCGCGGTGCGACGGCGCTGCACATTTCCTTGTCGCATGATTCCACGTGGTGCAACAGCACGACGCCTTCTCATACCAAACCACAAGGGAACCAACATGAAAAAAGGAGGAGGGTCGGTCGCGTTTGTGTGGTCCGGCCCCCTCGCGTTATTCGATAACTATTGGTTTTAAACCACGAAGATCGTCAAGTTGGTATTCACGAACAAAATAAATAAATAAAATTAAAACCCCTATCTTTGTTTCATGATCGGAGCTTGTTCGGAGGTTCGTCGAAGAGAAAACGTAGAGGTATAACCGTCGCAGAAAGAGGCAACTTGGAAGGAGGAAGTCGTGTCGTGGGAATGGCATCGCGGAGTCGGTCTTCGAGGACTCGGCGTTCTTTGACGGAGTTCGATACGTTCTTCGCGTTCCTCGTGTTCTTCGTCGAAGAGGATGAAGAACTCTAGCTTTCCTTAGCTTTTCTTCTCCAAAGGCTCTCAAGCAACTAAGAAACTAACCCATAAATAAATTAAGCCTCACTTAATTTATTAACACCACAAAACCTTTGAAATTCAAGAGTTTTAATTAACTCACCTCATTAAATTACACAAGTTGTCAAATTAAATGAAGGGGAGTTAATGGGTAGTTGAAGAGTTGAAGAATATGAAGGGGTGGGGTTCGTGTGGGCCCCACCTCCTTCATAACCTACAAAGGAAAGTTGGGTAGCTACCCAACTTCCTCCCAAAGGATAAAAATAGTTAGAGTAAAATAAAAATTGTTGTTAAATTTTTTTTTAACTTCCACAATTTTTATCAACTTCTCTCGTGTAAACGCAACTCTAGAATAGGAGTTCCTAAGCAATTACCGGCACTACGGTTCCATCGGTGCGCTCAGAATTTGATTCCAAGCACCGGTTCAAAAGATATAAATTTCCGCTCGTTTGTTCACTGAACGTACCCGAGCTAATCTTCGGAAATTGATTTCGGGTACACCGGACCTCGGATTCAGGCGCCGTCAGAAATTGCGTTCTTGTAAAATTCCAAAGAAATTTATGAAAAAAATTTCCTTGAAATTTCCGGGTCTTTACAATACTCCCACCTCAGGGATTTACATCCCCGTAAAGCTTCAACACAAACTAGGGTCACAAAAGCGGTACAGAGCAGGCATCTAAGCCTTCCGCTCCCATGTGCTTACCTAGAGGTTTCCATGTTGCCTATGAAAACACACAAGTGGAATCGACCATCCTCGTAGAATCTTCTCCTGTCGATCCTCGATCCCCACTGGAACCTCCGTGCATGATGCCCTATTATCGACGTCCAACTCCCTGAGGTCAGTGATGTGTGAAGGATCAAGCACGTATCTCCTCATTTGAGATACTTGGAAAAACGCCGTGCACCTGGTGCAACTAAGGTGGATGGGTCAAGCGGTAAACCTCCTCGCCTACCCTACTGAGGACCTGAAAAGGTCTGCTGAACCTCGGAGATAACATGCCGCCTAGGCCACACCTCCGTAAACCTCATTGAGGTGAGAACTGTAGGGAAACGTGGTCTCCATCCTCGAACTCCAGTGGTCTCGGCCTCCTGGATGACCTGGATCTTCTCTGTCGTGGCTTGGACCATCTCCGGTCCCACAAGAGCTGCAAAGATTCCTTCTTTGCCGATAAGAGAAATATGATCTCAGCCCCTGGATGAACCACTTTCTTTGCCTAATACAATCAATCCTGACATGGATGATACTAATATATACCAAGGATGACGTCGTAAGGCCTCGACGCTACTACCAAGAGATCCAACCATTACCCTCGACTCCAAGGGTTGAGTGACACTGTCGGCTTCAGTGTGTGGTAACTGGGTCTCTTCCAGTAGGTATCTCACACGTGAGGGTCATGTCAACAGTTTAATCCAGAACCTCTTAGTAACAACACAAGAGATGAAAATATTGATAACATCACAAAGGTAATTGTCTTTACTATACTGCATCTCATGGTACAAAGACACAAATATAACAAAAACATCAAGGAACTAGATATACACCACTAGTTCCGCTCCTGTACCCTCGCTTCTGGAGCTCCGTAGTCAAAAGATTCTGCTGCCTGATGTTGAGCTCTCCCATGTCCTCATATCCCCTGCGGTCGGGGTGGACCTCCTAGTGGTGGTGGTGGCAACATCCCGAAGCGTCGTCCACCTCCAGCTGCAGGACCAGCTCCCCTTCCATGGCCGCCTTCTCCTTGCGGTCCGCCCTGATCGAACCACTTTCTCTACCTCGGAGGTTCTTCATTTAACTGCTGGTCATCTGCATGGCGGGTCGGACAGTCACGTGCCATGTGACCAACTCTGCCGGCGGAGTAACACTGCATGGAAGGTCTGGCTCTGTCACTTCCCTTGGTTCCTCGCACTACCGACCCTAAGTCACGCGATCGACCACCTGTAGGTCTGGTCCTCTTGGACCTCTGCGTCAACTGTCTACTGCCTACTGTAGAAGATTCTGGCACATGCCAGCTAGTGGTGGGTTCTTCTGCTAGAGACTGCTCAGCAAGGAAACTCTCCACTAAAATGGCTCTCTCTGACACCCCTGTCTGTGTCGGAATGCTGAGTGGAACCACAGAAGCTCTAATCTCTCGCCTGATCCCCTGCTCGAAGGTTTGGGCCCTGAAGAACAGGTCTCGTACCATATCTGTGGAGTAGCGTGAGAGGTCTGTGAACCTCGCTGAATACTTCTCCACTATCATGCTGCCCTGACGCAGCTGAAGTATCTCCTGTATATGCACCGCTCGAATGGTGGCTGGTAGAAACTCTGCCCGGAACAGGCTCTCGAAGTCTTCCCAAAGAAGAGTCGCCTCGTCATGCATCTGGAGCATCAGGCTCCACCATCTGTCGGCTGCTTCCTGAAGAAGGCTAGCAGCAAGGATCACCATGAAGTCTGGTGGCGTCCCCACTAGCCTGAAAACTCTAACCACAGCCTCCAGCCAATCCTCAGCTGCCTGCGGGTCCATCCCTCCCTGGAACCTGGGTGGTCTCTGGCACTGGAACTCGGGCAGTGCACTCAAGCGATGTGCACCCTCTACTGCTGGGGCTGGTGGCATCGGTGGCCCAACGGGTAGTAGTACCACTGGTGCCTCCACTGGTGCCTCAACTGTGATAGGGCCCTGTACTGAGTCCACGTCGCTCGGGGGGCTGTCAGTACGTTCCACTCTCGGGGCTCTAGCTGGTCGTCCACGGGGAGGCGCCCTGAAAGAAACAATGTGACACAGTCAAAGAATTTATACCTGGTGAGATGACCTGGTTTGAGCTGATATTTAAATAAAACTTCTGGAAACACACACACAATCAGTGTTTTCATGGACAAAGTCGGAAATCAGTTGTCAGGGTCCTGGTGTATGGATACGTCGGCCACCCGCACCAACACTGGACTCCCAGAACAGAAAACCACACTCGGTACTCTTAACACTATTGCTTCACAGAAAAAAAATATCAGAGTTATAAGTTCTGCGGTAGAACCGACTCCTTTGATACCAATTTGTCACGACCCTTCCTCGGGGCCCATGCCGTGACTACCCCAAGCCCGCCTTCCATAGGCCAGGGGCTGGGGACTAGCACCAAAGGCGTAAATCCCGATAACTGGGAAGGAATTTCCTTTATAAAAGTAAACAAAACACCACAGAGTACAAGAGGAAGTAAAACACTAAGTACAAAGAGAAAGCGCGGAAAAGTAAGTGGGCCAGAATACAAACCCAACTGAAAGTACAACTACTACTGAACAAAAGTACAACAGAAAAATAAAACAGCTGGAAGAAAGGAAGCAGCTCCTGGGTCGTCCTCCTCGGATCCTACCTGAAGGGTAGGTACAAATGGCGCAGCTCCTAGATCATCCACCACGGATCCTACCATAAGGGTTGGTACAGATAGCTTCCACAACGCTCTCACCTGTCAACCTCCTCTGAGTGTCGTCTCCCCGTGAAGTCCACCTCCGCGTACTAACTCGTCGTGTAGTCCACCTCCGGGTACAATCGAGTCCTCGAACACTTGGCCTCCGTCAGCACTTCCCGTCGTCTGCACCCAATACAACGAGGTGCGGGCATAGCCTGTGCAGGGGTGAGTATAACGATACTCAGTAGGGACCCCGAGACCCTCAAGGTCTCACTAAAAACAACAAGGTTAACCAAAAAGAATATCTCAACAGATAACCTCTACTTAGGTATATGCACATGCATATACCTAAGTTATCAAGTAACCCAACTCAATCATGAGAAAAACATCAAGATCATGAAATCAACGGATAACCACTACCCAGGTATATGCCCATACATATACCTAAGTTATCAAGTGACCCATTTCAATCATGAGGTAAACAAAAAGTCTCAGCTCAAACTAGGATTTTCATTATCGAAACAGTAACTGCTGAAGAGCTCCGTCTCTGGAGTGTACAATGGTCCTGTCACGACTCCGAGGTACTGCTCACTAACCTAAGACTGCTGAGGTACTCCTCCTGTCGAGTACCGTGGGCCTGCCACCTCACATAGTAGTGCTTCCCGCCGGGGTCTGCCACCAAAACACAGTAGTGCTCCCCCCTCATAGCCTACAGAGGTACTCCTCCTGTCGAGTACCGTGGGTCTGCCACCCAAACATAGTAGTGCTCCCCGCTGTGGGTATTCCACCCAAACACAGTAGTGCTCCCCACTGGGCTATACAAGTCTCTCCGACTCGAATCAGACAAGCAGTCTTGAGGTCCCAGCCAGCTACACGGTCTCCGTACTCCGTACGCTCGTCTCTGGGAGGGTCCGCTCCATGAGCTACTGGTCGATACTCCATGTATCTAAAAGTCCCATGAAGAGGTATCTCAAAGGACCGCCTCATCATGGGGGTCTCAACGCAACAGACAGCGCGTCAATCGGACGCCCGGTCTGTGAGTTACTATCCTTTTCATCCCAGGGGCCCGGTTGGTTTCGTGAGCGAACCAATCCCGGCCGTATCTCAACTTTACCCCGAACTCTCATAGTGTATACTCATAGGGACCTTTTCTCAATGAGATCATCAATGTCGCTGACGGTTCATCAAACGGATGTCCTGTCTGAAAGATATCAGCTTTTCCGTTCGAGGGGCTCGGTTGGATTTCGGGTGCAATCCAACCCGGCCACTATCCAACTGTATCCATATCTCGAGCGAAGTATTCCAAAAGTTCCGTCTCATCAAGAGGAATTCAACGAAACAGACGGCGCGTCAATCGGACGTCCGGTCTGTGAGTTATTGTATTTTTCGTTCCAGGGGCCCGGTTGGTTTCGTGAGTGAACCAACCCGACCGCACTCCGACGACATCCAAACCTCGAGCAGAGTAATACAAAAGATCCGTCCCACTTAGAGGGAATCCATAAAAGTGGATGACACGTCAATCGGACGTCCGATGCTAAAGAGATAAGCATTTCCGCTCCGAGGGCCCGGTTGGTTTCATGTACGGACCAACCCGGCCGAACCCAAAGTTCTTAGAAACCTTGAGTGTAATATACTGGAACGACCATATCATTCCAAGGATCACTACTCAACTGACGGTGCGCCGATCGGAGGTCCATAGCCCAAGATATGGGCATTTGACCGAAAGTGGTCCGAAAACGGGGTGTCTGGGCCCGGGCCGACCCGGTCCGGCCCGGCCCGGCCGGCCGCTGCTCGGCGTGGACGAGCCGAATTCGCGGAGCGGGGGGCGGTGCACAACTGCCCTCGCCGCTAATTAGGGCCGGCGGTGAACCGCTGCCACACATCTTCCGGCGGCGCACTCGGGCACCGCCGCCTCCTGGCGGCCGGACGGCTCCGACCGCCGCCTCCGGTCGCCGGCGGCGCCGCGCCGGCGACCCGCGCCTTCTGGTGTTTCCGCGGGCCACCGGAGTTGCTCCGGTGGTCCATTTTCAAAACCGTCTGAGCTGATGTTCATCTCGGGTCTCGACCTTTATCGCGCAAGCTTCAAAATTACATTGCGGCCCCGTTTTGTCGTCGCCCATCAATCCGCACGTCTATTAACAAAACGCGCCGTCTTTGTGGCTCTCCGGCGAGGTGCGTTGCCGTCGTGCCCCTTCGCTGTGGCCCGACTCCGTCTGCGGAAGTCTTCGGGTTTCTCCGACACGGCGCGATGGTGTCGCGTCCTTGTTCTTTTTTTCACAGCGCGGCGCGACGGCGCCTCGCATTTCCTTGTCGCTTGATTCCGCGTGGTGCAACGACACCACGCCTTCTCGTACCAAACCACAAAGGAACCAACATGAAAAAATGGAGGAGGGTCGGCTGTGTTTGTGTGGTCCGGCCCCCTCACTTTATTTGATAACTATTGGTTTTAAACCACGAAGATCGTCATGTTGGTATTCACGAACAAAATAAATAAATAAAATTAAAACCCCTACCTTGGTTTCAATAGAAGAGTTTGTTCGGAGGTTTGTCGAAGAGAAAACGTCGCGGTATATCCGTCGCGGAAAGAGGTGACTTGGAAGGAGGAAGTCGCGTCGCGGGAACAGCGTCACGGAGTCGGTCTTCGAGGACTCGACGTTCTTCGACGGAGTTCGATACGTTCTTTGCGTTCCTCGCGTTCTTCGTCGAAGTGGATGAAGAACTCTAGATTTCCTTAGCTTTTATTCTCCAAAGGCTCTCAAGCAACTAAGAAACTAACCCATAAATAAATTAAGCCCCACTTAATTTATTAACACCACAAAAACTTTTAAATTCAAGAGTTTGAATTAACTCACCTCATTAAATTACCCAAGTTGTCAAATTAAATGAAGGGGAGTTAATGGGGAGTTGAAGAGTTGAAGAATATGAAGGGGTTGGGTTCGTGTGGTCCCCACCTCCTTCATAACCTACAAAGGGAAGTTGGGTAGCTACCCAACTTCCTCCCAAAGTATAAAAACACTTAGAGTAAAATAAAAATTGTTGTTAAATTTTTATTTTTAACTTCCACAATTTTTATCAACTTCTCTCGTGTAAACGAAACTCCGGAACAGGAGTTCTTGAGAAATTATCGATGCTACAGTTCCATCGGTGCTCTCAGAATTTGATTCCGAGCACCGGTTCAAAAGTTAGAAATTCCTGCTCGTTCGTTCACTGAACGTTCCCGAGCTAAACTTCGGAAATTGATTCCGGGTACACCGGACCTCGGATTCAGGCGCCGTCAGAAACTGTGTTCTTGTAAAATTCCAAAGAAATTTAAGAAAAAAACATCCTTGAAATTTCCGGGTCTTTACAAATAATGTTGTTATGAATTTAGAAAAAATAAAATACCAAATAGTGTCAAAATTTTCATAAAAGAGTTTTTAAAACAAATATTATATTATTAATTGATATTCTATTCCTAAAGATCTAAGGTTCTTCAAAAGACATATATAATGATAGTTTTATCATTAGTGAACAACTTTGGGTTCTATTTGTAACACCCCAAGCTTCCACGGTACGTTTCCCTTTGAATAATGCAATGGCGTGCATTGTACGCAACTTTGAGATTCTAACACACCACAACCAATCAAACTAGTCGTTATGAACAGTAATACCGACTTTTTGAAATTTTATAAATTTTATCTTTCGAAATGGACTTAATTTTTGGATTCGTAATATCAAAATTAGCTTAGGTTGAAATTTTGGTACTTTTCGGATAACTTTCATATTTTGATGAATAGTGAAAATTACTAAATTTTAATTAAAAACAACTTTTTTAATCGAAATAATTAATAGTGATAAATTATTATTTTGAGTGGTTTTAAAGTATATTTAGAATATATTTTTACCATTTAATACAATGTTGGTCATTGGATGTAATTTCACATTTAAACCAGACATAAACAAGTGTCAATCTTTTGATATTTATTATCTCTTAAAAACATGGTATTTATTTTGATGACGGGAATTAATTTTTAAATTAATTAATGCAACTGATTTGTTTTGAATTTTGTAAAATAGACATCATTTTTGAATTCATAATATCAAATATACCTTAGGCCTAATTTTTTGTATTTTTCTGGAAACATTCATTTTTTAATGAATTGTGAAACCACTAAGTGGTAGTTAAAAAACTGAATTTTTCATAAAACATAATTTTACCGCTTCTGTGAGTGGAATTTAGAAAATACAAGAGACACGGTTAATATCAAGGAGTAAAATGTGGTTCAATGAGCTGAAAATAATTTTTGGTGAATAGTAACTTTATACTTTTATTTACCACGGTTAAAAGTAAATAGGGTAATTAAGGGTAAAAATGATATTAATATTACCATAAAACAAGTCCTAATTCTATTGGAAAAGTCTATCTCGACCAAAAACAACCTTAGGAGTAAAATATTATCATTTAGTTCTACTTGTATTAGATTAGGAAATTTATTATTATTTAATTCAAAGAAGAGTTAAAAGAGTTAAAATCAACGTTTACTTACTAAAACATTTTTCATATAGATTTATACATAAGATAAATTAGATTTTAAATATTCATTAGAAAGATAAAAATATTTCCTACATAATTATATTTTATTTATAATTTTTAGACATTAAATAATTTAATTTATTTATGACACAATGTTGATGCAGTAATTACCTAATTAATTAAATATTAAAACAATTGATATTATAAATATTAAAATAAATGTAATTTGAGACGTTTTATGAATTACACTAATTTTCAAGGTTAATATGACATATTAGGATTGATTATATAAATTCTGTTTGAAGTAATAATGCAGTTATTAATTTATCAAAAACAAAATACCCAATAGTGTCAAAATTGACAAAAAAGAGTTTTTAAAACAAATATTATATTATTAATTTATATTCAATTTCTAAAAATATAGTGTTCGGCCAATAGACTGATATCATGATATTTGTATCATTAATGGACCACTTGGGGGTCACTTGGATGTATATAGTAAGTTTATTAACCATATAATATAAAAATACAAAGACACATTGTAAAAGAGAAACTAATTAACTAAGAGTTAATACGTAAAGATAAGGTTAATATAATGACCCAAACCTGTCTAACTTCTATTGGTTGATTGGTTTCCGAACCATACCCACATTAACATTTAAATAATCCACTTTTTATCCATTATAAACTTAATATGAATTTATTATAAAATAATATTTTTAGGTTTTCTAAAGGTGCCACTCACCCCTCTTATAAAAGGGCACTCCCCCTTCTCAATAATTAACACATTAAAAGCCTTTTGGTTCGGCCAAAATCTACCCAAATACTCTCTAAACTTCCCTCACTACAAACTAGAGGCCTTAGTTTGATCATATATCCAACATAAGGAGCCCTTTTGATCAAATCAAATGGAAGAACCTGAAGATGAGGTAATGTTTTCACCACCCTCTTTCAAGTTCCTTTCTTCTTCAACTTCTTCTTTATTTGTTATTTCTATTCTAAAATAATAACTCCAGTATATTCTATATAATGTGATGTTATTATAAATATGGTAAAACCATATTCAGTATTCTATCCATCCTTTGAATGGCATGTCACCATACGTGCATACGTACGGCTTACCGTCTCCACGTCGTGGTGTAATTGTCATTCAATAAATTATTATTTGGATGGGTATAATAATGATGTGTAATTAATTTAAATAAAAAAATATAACATGATATTTATTCTTTCTATATGATATACCATCCAATTATATATAATTTTAACATCAAAAGAATGATATTGTCGCTCGTGCATACGTACAGACTACCGTCTCCACGAACGCGATAAGATTCATTCTCCATCGTATCCATTCAAGTATAATTCCCATTTTATGATTAAAAATAATGTTTAACGACTTGATATAATTCTGGATATGAATATGATACAATCTATCCATAACAAACATGGCTTCTGTAACAAAATATATAAAGGAAAACGAGTAAGTTAACACCCGCAATGATGATAATACTAAGATATTATTAACAAATCAATGTTAAAAGATCATATATGATATCATATTAATGTAAATTATTCTTGTATAATTCAATAACAATTATTTCACCATTATACAGGAGGTTAACCTACCGTCGACCAAGGAAAAAGTACAAAGTAAGGGGTTTTTTTATCTCACTTTTAATTCCGTGAGAATTCCATTGTTCACCACTTATTTACAACATATGGTGTGTGTACTTCCCATGTTTGTATTCATTGTGTAATATACTTTAATTCATGTATATTTACATCATCATTGTATGATCCTTATTTCATGGGTTTATGTTTTTTATGTTACCGAATCAATAAGGGAATTTGAAATTTCAATTTCCACTCATTCGGCTTTACACATACTTCATTGATTATTTTACTCAAAGATTATGTGTGGAATCACTATTCATTTTATTATGTCATAATTTCCACTCCCATTTATATGGATATACTTTTTATACACATAATCACTCCATTTATAAATTCTAAAGTCATCGGTATGAACTTGATAAGAGTAATTTTTACTCAATCTCGATTTGTTGAGATAAACATCCAATTCAATGGTGTTGTTTTGACAAGAATATGTGTGAATGTCCTTTGATTATTTTAAACTGAATATCCAATAATATTTAGTGCATTTATATTTTTCACACATAATTATGTCATTTATTTATCTTTAACCTATGGATACTCCCTTTATGAGAGATTTCATCTCAATTTACATTCCATTGAGACTTCTTTGTTGTTATACACCAAATCACTTTTATGTGGTGTATATAATATACTTTGACATAGTATATCATGAATCCCTTTATTCTCATGATATTACAATGTTTTCATTACCTCAATTATTTGTATTCGAGTGTCTCTCTTTTGGTTAGAAACTCTAACTAAAAGAGCATTTTTAAATGTTTTAAAGACTTATTCTTCTAAATCTTGCTCATTAATGTCCATATTTTAAAAATGATTTTAAGGATTTATTTATATGGACATTAAAGTTTTAAAATTAAAACTCATTTTAAAAGTTTCAATGTGGTATGGGACACTTTTATTCAAAAATCTATTTTTAAATGGCTTTTGACAAATAGTGTGACTTTTAAATGTTTTCAAGAAAAGGGGGATATTTCTCTCAAATAGTTTTGATGGTTATTTTCATCTATGTAAATATCATTCTTTATTATTCGTTGAGGTTAATATGATACAATACAATCTTCCATATTGTATAGAATGGGTTATGTTTGACTGTGGATGTGCTATTTTTATACCATTCATGGTTTGTGGTTAATGTATTGGCATTTCGTATGCTAGTTTTAATATGAATGTTTATGTTATGTTTAAACCTGTTCATATGAGTAATGCATTGGATTTAGTAAGTGATGGGTGGAGCTTTCTATAGCTCTTTGATGCATCGGTAGGTCTCATGAGACAAACTAGTGTCTTGGCACAAGGCCTTGACAAAATATTATTTGTAGTCTTGGCAGGAGGCATTGGCTATGTGGTTATGATAGTCTGGCATTATGCATTCTGTCATTATGAAAGTGGTTATTAATATTTTCATGTGATTATTTGACTAGTAGAATATCCATCTGAATAAGTAAATGAAATTATTTCATTTTATCTTTGGTATATTATGCTGAAGTTCAAGTTTAAAAGGCTTTTGTTTTAGTTATACATTGCCTTAAATGTTTATCTTTATTTATGAATGTTTCCGTTATATTGTTATCCTTACTGAGCATCTGAGCTCACCCATTTCAATGTTTTATTTTTCCCAGGACCTGAAGAAGTATTTTATGAATGAACTGCAGGGATATTATGAGGGGATATGAAGATAATATGTTGTTGTAGTTTTTTTACTTATTGATGTAATGTAAAGTTTATGAATATATCTAGTGTTTCCAAGGCTACTAAACTAATCGGTCTTTCGAGAATTGATCTTTCTTGTGATCATGCCAATGTTATGTAACAATGCACCAACTCTGGTTATATAGGGTCAGGGCTTTACAGTTGGTATCATAGGAAGTTTAGTACAATCCTTGGAAGCTAGATTTAAATAAAATCTGATTATAGCACGTAGACCTAAGATGAACTTTGAGGATTAGTACAGAAGAACTTCCTAGAATTTTGGTATTGTAGAGATTTTTTGAGTTTTCTGAGAAATACATCCTTATCTGGATACGACCAGGTAGATATGGCTCTGGAACAGATGTACCTAGGGGTAAAACCCAAAAACACCGCTTTGAGATAGACTCGAACGGTAACTGGTGCACGACAACGGGCCTTACTGCACTCTTGGTTACGACACTCCCGGGGGATATGCTTAGGATAATTTACATTTTCTTTACAAACCAATTTGAAGTATTATATATATAAGATGAGAGTAAATGACCTTGGTTAATCCTAATGTGTTTCAAATTGATAATATGGTTACATGTTAATCTCTAAATGATTTTATGACTACTGTTACTCACACAATGCTTTCTAGTTTTAGTAAATGGCTAGATTCCAAGGAAGTCATAGTGACTTTGAGAATGATTTACAAGGTGGGAACGGTGGTGTAAATGAGTAACAAAATGGAATTTTGATAGGCCTGAAAGATATTGTCTTTATGAAAAATCAATTTTCCAAAAATATTATCAAAAATATATATATTAACCAATTCCCAGACTCAATAAAGAAGAGAAAGGTGATGAATGATAAGAGCTCCAGCAGTGGAGACCATGGAGAAAGGAATCCTCAATTTCAATCATGCAGGAAATGTGGAAGGAGACGCCCAAGAAAGTGTCTCAATGGGACATAGAAATGCTTTACGTGTGGGAAGGAAGGACATAAAGTGAATAATTGCCGAAGGAAAATGAAGAGTACTATGGAAGAAGATAAAAATGGTCCCAAGAATCCATTTACGATCATTTTCCATTAATGTAGGGGACCTGGCTATTACCCGAGTGAATGCCCTCTTCTTTAGGACATTTTCGTGGTCAAACAAGAATCTATGTCAAAATAAATGGTTGGAGAAATGTTTAAAAAGTATTAGTGCTCCTTGTTGATGGGTTTAATTTGGAATAATTTTCTCTTTTATTTGTAACCCTACAGTTTTCCATGTGAGAAAGATATTTGAGGAATAATTATCTTTTCTCTTGTGGATATAGTTATGAATAACCATTTGGTTTTATATAATCAATGGGTTTGAGGAAATTATAAGTTATTACAATTTGGGATGAAAATGCAAGGTATGAGATAACAATTGTGGTTAAATTATGTTATGGTTATTTTGAGGAATTTATCTCATTTTGGTAATGTTATAAAATATATTTTTTGAAAAATGACAACACGCAGACCGTGTGACAACCCATCGCATCGGACAAAGCTATGGGAATCGAACCCACAACCAAAGTGTGATTAGGATTTATCACCTACCACTGGACTACGTGAAGTCCCTGGTTAGCGTGACTATTATTTTTAGTTAAATGTTTTTATTGATCAATAATAATTTTATTTGGGATCTTATGTCTTATCAAATGAATACCCTTAGTATAGGAAAATGATTTGGTGATTAAGTGATAAATGTTATTTTGGAAGTTGTTCACTATTTTGTGAACACTATCTGCCCAAGTAAAATAGAATATTATGGGATTTCATTTGAGGAGTAATGGAGGATATTTTTCTACGTTTTTATTGTGAATTTATAGTGATTTGGGTTATTTATGGAAATGATTAGGTTAATTAATTTTAAGTATGTGACCTTAAGATTAATTAGTTTCATTTAGAGATACAATTTAACTTGGAAGACTACATTCTTATAAGTTTTAGGTTTCAATATTAGTTTGGATTATATTGAAGGATTTTAAGGACAATTGATTATTGAATGGTATTTATTTAACTTTGGGGTATTGATGGTTTAATTCTAGAAAATAAGATTAGTGTTTTTTTCTCTAATGGAATATCCATTTGGGGGATCATAAAATATTATACTAACCATTTTGGTTTTGATTAATCTATAAAGATAAGGTAAATATATTGTTTATCCTGCGTGGATCAGGTATTTTTATAGATGTTTATTCTATATCTCCCATTGTGACCAAGTCTTCTTGAATACTCATTGTTAAAAAAAATGAGTTAGTGGTAAAAATTTATTAAAGAATGAAACTATAATTTAAATGTAATGATATATCTTTATGTTCTTAGTCAATATAATAAATAAATTCTTAATCCTTATGTAATGTTACTTAAATTAAGAAATGTTGTCCGTTTACTTTTCCTACTCGGAGACTAATGACCATTTGTCCCAACACAAGTTTCTGATTTTCTTATTGTTAACTTTCTCCTGGTCATGTTTTCTATCCCTCTCCATCATAACTTAACACTTAGTTTATCATCCATATCAATGTTTTCCTACATGGAATCCTAGTATGGGTTATCTTGGGTGACCTTTATACCTCTCTTCATTTCTTTTAAAGTGATAGTTTTATTGACTCTTTTTCTGATGTGAGTCTTTCCATTATATTCTCAAGCCCAATTTTAAAAAATTGCGAGGACGCAATTTATTGAAGGAGGGGAGAATGTAACACCCCAAGCTTCAACGGTACGTTTCCCTTTGAATAATGCAATGGCATGCATTGTACGCAACTTCGCGATTCTAACACACCACAACCAATCAAACTATCCATTATGAACAGTAATACCTACTTTTTGAAATTTTATAAATTTTATGTTTCGAAATGGACTTAATTTTTGGATTCGTAATATCTAAATTATCTTAGAGTGAAATTTTGGTACTTTTCGGATAACTTTCATATTTTGATGAATAGTGAAAATTACGAAATTTTAATTAAAAAAATATTTTTTTAATCGAAATAATTAATAGTGATAAATTATTAATTTGAGTGGTTTTAAATTATATTTAGAATATATTTTTACCATTTAATACAAAATTCTTTTCATTGGATGTAATTTCACATTTAAACCAGACATAAACAAGTGTCAATCTTTTGATAGTTATTATCTCTTAAAAACATGCTATTTGTTTTGAATTTGGTAAAATAGAAATCATTTTTTAATTCATAATATCAAATATATCTTAGGCGTAATTTTTGGTATTTTTCTGGAAACTTTCATTTTTTGATGAATAGTGAAACCACTAAGTGGTAGTTAAAACACTGATTTTTTCATAAAAAAATAATTTTACCACTTCTGTGAGTGGAATTTAGAAAATACGAGAGACACGGTTAATATCTAGGAGTAAAATGTGGTTCAATGAGATGAAAATAATTTTTGGTGAATAGTAACTTTCTACTTTTATTTACCACGATTAAAAGTAAATAGGGTAATTAAGGGTAAAAATGATATTAATATTACCATAACACATGACCTAATTCTATTGGACAAGTGTATCTCGACCAAAAACAACCTTAGGAGTAAAATATTATCATTTAGGTCCACTTGTATTAGATTAGGACATTTATTATTATTTCTTTCAAAGAAGAGTTAAAAGAGTTAAAATCAAAGTTTACTTACTAAAACATTTTTAATATAGGGTTATAAACAAGATAAATTTGATTTTAAATATTCATTAGAAAGATAAAAATATTTACTACATAATGGTAATTTATTTATAATTTTTAGTCATTAAATAATTTAATTTATTTATGACACAATGGTGATGCAGTAATTACCTAATTAATGAAATATTAAACTAATTGATATTATAAATATCAAAATAAATGTAATTTTAGACTTTTTATGAATTCCACTAATTTTATAGGTTAATATGACATATTATGATTGATTATATAAATTTTTTTCTAAGTAATAATTCTTTTATGAATTTATCAAAAACTAAATACCCAATAGTGTCAAAATTGACATAAAAGAGTTTTTAAAACAAATATTATATTATTAATTTATATTAAATTTTTCAAAATCTAAGTATCATTCTAGAGACTTATATCATGATAGTTGTATCATTAATGGACCACTTGGGGGTCACTTAGATTTATATAGTATGTTTATAAACCATATAATATAAAAATACAAAGAGACATTGTAAAAGTGAAACTAATTAACTAAGAGTTAATACTTAAAGATATGGTTAATATAATGACCCAAACCTGTCTAAATTCTATTTTTTGAGTGGTTTTATACCCATACCCACATTAACCTTTAAATAATCCACTTTTTATCCATTAGAAATCGAATATGAATTTATTATAAAATAATATTTTTAGCTTTTCCAAAGTTTCCCCTCACCCCTCTTATAAAAGGGAACTTCCCCTTATCACCAATTTACATATTCAAAGCCTTTTGGTTCAGCCAAACCTGGCCCAAATAAAATTATAACATCCCTCACTACAACCTATACGCCTTATTTTGATTAGAAAGCCTACCTATGGAGCCCTTTTGATCAAATCAAAAGGAAGAACCCGAAGAAGAGGTAATGTTTTCACCACCCTCTTTCAAGTTCCTTTCTTCTTCAACTTTTTCTTTCTTTTTCATTTCTATTCTAAAATAATAACCCCAATATATTCTATATACTGTGATGTTATTATAAATATGGTACAACTATATTCAGTATTCTATCCATCCTTTGAATGACATGTCACCATACGTGCGTACGTACGACTTACTGTCTCCACGTTGTGGTGTTATTGTCATTCAATAAATTATTATTTGGATGGGTATAATAATGATGTGTAATTAATGTAAATAATAAATATAAAATGAAAATTATTCTGTATATATGATATACCATCCAATTATATATTATTTTAACATCAAAAGAATGATATTGTCGCTCGTGCGTACGTACAGACTACCGTCTCCACGAAGGCAATGACATTCATTCTCCATCGTATCCATTCAAGAATAATTCTCATTTTATGATTACAACTAATGTTTAAGGACTTCATATAATTCTTGATATGAATAATATACAACCTATCCATAACAAACACGACTTACGTAACAAATAATATAAATGAAAACGAGTAAGTTAACACCTGAAATGATGATAAAACTAAGATATTACTAACAAATCAATGTTAAAAGATCATATACGATATCATATTAATGTAAATGATTCTTTTATAATTCAATAACAATTATTTAACCATTATACAGGAGGTTAACCTACCGTCGACCAAGGAAAAATTACAAAGTAATGGGTTTCTTATCTCACTTTTAATTCCGTGAGAATTCCATTATTCACCACTTATTTAGTACATATGGTGTGTGTACTACCCATGTTTATATTCATTGTGTATTATAATTTAATTCATGTATATTTACATCATCATTGTATGATCCTTATTTCATGGGTTTATGTTTTGTTTGTTAACAAGTCAATAAGGGAATTTGTAATTTCAATTTCCACTCATTCGGCTTTACGCATACTTCATTGATTATTTTACTCAAAGATTATGTGTGGAATCACTATTCATTTGATTATGTCATAATTTCCACTCCCCATTATATGGATATACTTTTTATGCACATAATCACTCTATTGATAAATTCTCAAGTCATCGGTATGAACTTTCTAAGAGTAATTTTTACTCAATCTCGATTTGTTGAGATAAACATCCAATTCAGTGGTGTTGTTTTTACAAGAATATGTGTGAATGTCCCTTGATTGTTTTACACTGAATATCCAATCATATTTAGTGTATTTATATTTTTCACACATAATAATGTTGTTGATTTATCCTTAACCTAAAGATACGCCTTTTATAAGATATTTCATCTCAATTTACATTCCATTGAGACTTCTTTGTTGTTATACACCAAATCACTTTTATGTGGTGTATATAACGTACTATGAAATAGTATATCACGAATCCCTTTATTCTCATGATATTACAATGTTCTAATTACCTCAATTATTTTTATTCAAGTTGCTCTCTTTTGGTTAGAAACTCTAACTAAAATATCATTTTTAAATGTTTTAAAGACTTATTCTTCTAAATCTTGCTCATTAATGTCCATGTTTTAAAAACGGTTTTAAGGATTTATTTATATTGAAATTAAAGTTTTAAAATTAAAACTCCTTTTAAACGTTTCACAGTGGTATGGGACACTTTGATTCAAAAATATATTTTTAAATGGCTTTTGACAAATAGTGTGACTTTTAAATGTTTTCAAGAAAAGGGGGATATTTCTCTCAAATAGTTTTGATAGTTATTTTCATCTATGTCAATATCATTCTTTATTATCGATTGAGGTTAATATGATACAATAAAATCTTATATATTGTATTGAATGGGTTATGTTTGACTGTGGATGTGCTATTTTTATACCATTCATGGTTTGTGGTTAAAGTATTGACATTTTGTATTCTAGTTTTAATACGAATGTTTATGTTATGTTTAAACCTAGTCATATGAGGAATGCATTGGACTTAGTAAGTGATGGGTGGAGCCCACTATAGCTCCTCGATGCATCGGTAGGTCTCATGAGACAAACTAGTGTCTTGGTACAAGGCCTTGAAAAAATATTATTTGTAGTCTTGGCACGAGGCCTCGGCTACGTGGTTATGATAGTCTAGCATTATGCATTCCGTCATTATGAAAGTGGTTATTAATATTTTCATGTGATTATTAAACTAGTAGAATATCCATGTGAATAATTAAATGGAATTATTTCAGTTTATCCTTGGAATATTATGATGAAGTTCATGTTTAAAAGGCTTTTGTTTTAGTTATACATTGCCTTAAATTTTTATGTTTATTTATGAAAGTTTCCTCTATATTGTTATCCTTACTGAGCATCTGAGCTCAACCCTTTCAATGTTTTATTTTTCCCAGGATGTGAAGAAGTATTTTATGAATGAACTATAGGGATAGTATGTGGGGATATGAAGACAATATTTTGTTGTAGTTTTTTACTTATTGATGTAATGTAAACTTTATGAATATATCTAGTGTTTCCAAGGCTACTAAACTAATCTGTCTTTCGAGACTTGATCCTTCTTGTGATCATGCAAATGTTATGTAATAATGCACCAACTCTAGGTATCTAGGGTAGGGTAATTACACTAATGGAAGTATATAATATTTTTATTAACCATATAATATAAAAATACAAAGATACACGGTAAATGTCAAACTATTTAACTAAGAGTTAAATCGAAGAGATAAAGTTAATACAGTGACCCAAACCTGTCTAAAACTTATTGGTTGAGTCTTTTTCTACCCATACCCACCTAAGTCTTTTAATAATTCTTTTTTGAGCCATTAAAATCCGAAAATGAATTTATTATAAAATAATATTTCTAGATTTTCCAAAGGTTCCCCTCACCCCTCTTATAAAAGGACACTCCCCCTTCCCTCTAATTCATAGCTCCAAAGCCATTTGGCTTGTCTAAAACCTACCCAAATACCTTTTCAACTGTCCTAACCTCATACTAGTGTCCTTCCATTAGTCATAATTCCAAACAATGGTTCACTTTTGATCAAATCAAGAGGAAGAACACGAAGAAGAGGTAAATATTTCACCACCTCTTTCAAGTTCATTTCTTCTTCCACTTCCTCTTTATTTTTTGTTTATATTCTAAAATAATAACTTCATTATCTTCTATATACAGTGATGTTATTATAAATATGGTACAACCATATTCATTATTCTATCCATCCTTTGAATTACATGTCACCATACGTGTGTACGTATGACATACCGTCTCCACGTCGTTTTGTAATTGTAATTCAATACATTATTATTTGGATGGGTATAATAATGATTTGTAATTGACGTAAATAATAAATATAACATGATAATGATTCTGTATATATGATATACCATCCAATTATATATTATTTTAAAATAAAAATAATGATATTGTTGCTCGTGTGTACGTACGGATTATCATCTCCACGAACGTGATGAGATTCATTCCCCATCGTATCCATTAAAGACTAATTTTCATTTGATTATTAAAAATAATGTTTAATGACTTGATATAAATCTGGAAATAAATATGATACATCCCATTCATAACAAATATGACTCACATAACAAAGAATATAAAGGAAAATGTATCCGTTAACACCCGAAATGACTATAATACTAAAATATTATTAACAAAGGAATATTAAAAGATCATATATTATATCATATTAATGTATAAGATTCTTGTATAATTTAATAACAATTATTTAACCATTATACAGGAGGTTAACCTACCCTCAACCAAGGAAAAGTACAAGGTAAGGTTTCTTATCTCACTTTTAATTCCATGAGATTTCCATTGTACACCACTTATTTATTGCATGTGGGGTATTTTGTACTACCATTTGATATATATTATCTTGATTCTCTTTATATTGATGATATTCCATAATTCATTTTTTGATTATTGACTAATGTTCCTACGACTCAATTTATTACAATGAGGTAAGGGTTAATTTCACAATCTCTTTATTATCCGAGGTTGTTTTTAAGTAAGTATATACTGAGACCTCTTTATCACCCACATCCATGTTTCATAAAAATGTATTTCAATTTTTTTTTTGACTTTTTACTAGACAATGGGGTAAAGTCATCTATACCATTATTTGATCTTATATGTTTTGAAAGGAATATTTGTGTCATTTTCCAAACGAGGTACTTTATGACCATTTCGACAAAATTAAGGTAAGAATGTTTTTTTAACATATACAGCGGGTGCAGCTATTTTCCACCATTATAACATCGTCGAAGCTTCCCTTACAAGCATATAAGAATATTTTAGAAATAAATGTTTTCTTAAATTATTTCAAAATTGTAAGAGATATTTATCTAAAAAAGGTTTTGATTTCATCTATTTCAACATCCATTGATAGATTTGTAGCTTATTTGAATTTGATTTATTATACAAAACTTCCATATGGTATTGAAGGTTTTGTGATATGTTTGACTTTGGATGTGTTATTTTTACACCATTCATGGTTTATGTATAAAGTATTGAAATTTCGTATGCTAGTATTAATACAAATGTTTATGTTATGTTTAAAATTTTTCATATGAGGAATGAATTGGACTTAGTAAGTGACTGGTGGAGCCCGCTATATCCCCTCGATGCATCTGTAGGTCTCATGATACAATCTAGTGTCGTGGCACAAGGCCTTGACAAAATATTATTTGTAGTCTTCTCATAAGGCCTTGACTATGTGGTTATGAAAGTCTGGCATTATTCATTCCATCATTATGAAAGTGGCTATAGATATTCCATGTGATTATTTGACTAGTATAATTTCTATCTATGTAAATGGAAATTTTTTGATTTATATTTTCCATATTATGATGATTTTTATGTTGAAAAGGATTTTGTTTTAGCTTTATAAATTTACTTAAATGTTTATGATATTTATGAATGCTTCCGCTATATTGTTATCCTTATTGAGCATATGAGCTCACCCCTTTCTATGTATTTTTTTTCTAGGATGCAAAGAAGTATATTATGACTGAACTGCATGGATAGTCGATGGGATCTCAGTGTTTTCTATGGAAATAATGTTGTTATAGTTTTCCGTTTTATGATGTAATGTAAACCTTATGAATGTATCTAGTACTTCCAAGGCTACGAAACTAATCGGTCTTTCAAGACTTTATCTTTTGTGATCATGCCAATGATATGTAATAATGCACCGACTCTGGGCTTCTGGGGTCAGGGTGTTACATCCACCCATCAGACCAAGGAGATTCAAGAACAAAGTTAGAAAATAATTGCCTACCTAAATGCATCAAATATCTTTCCCAACCCTTGTTTAGGTTATGTGAAGTGGAATATAGATCCTTGACACTAGAATGTCCTAGAAATAGGAATTCTGAGTTCAATGGTGATGGACGTTGGGAATTGACAAAATAGCAGGAGAATTAATAAAATTAATTTATTATTTATCATAAAATGTAATCAAGAAATTTCAAATTTTCTCCCCTTTTAATTGTAGATTAAAAATGAAAACCTCTTCAACCATACTATCTATGCGATCAATACTGGATAAAAAAACATCATCAACAGTAGAAACTTTTAGAAATGGTTTAGATTCTATCGGTTCATTCTATGCCATGAACAAAATTCTTATATATGAGAGTCCCCATTACCTAATCCTCTAGACCAATAGGCAAGTGATGAAGAGTTTCTAGTCTATGAGAAATATATGAATGATGTGGTTGATTTTCAATGTTTGATTTTATTATCAATGTCTAGTAAACTCACTACCACTCAAAAAAATATATATTAACTATGGAATGATTAAGAACATTTGTGTTCACTACCATGAGAGAGAAAGAAATGAATAATTTGAGATCTCCAAGGGACTTGTTTAGAGTAATCATAGAGAGGGTTCCCCAGCAGGTTGTCACATAGTCAATCTAATTGGCTACATTGAGCACATGGAGGTTCTAGGGTTTAAACTTCCTGAAGATTTGGGTACTAATCTCATTATCATATCACTCCCTCAAAGATTCTCCAATTTGTTTTTTTGCGAATTTCAATCTAACAATCATTGATAATTTTCTACCAGATATTTTTATCCTCTTACACTATGTGGAAAAATAAATGAAGCGTAAAATCCTTATATACATTTGATGAATAAGTGTAAAGGGTGTGAAAATAGATTTAATTTCAATTCATCTTCACACGCTTCCAAGAAAAAGAAGATCAAGGTGGATATAATAGAATATGAAGCTATTTTTTTCTCATGTGGAAAGAAGGGCCACGCGAAAAAAAACTGCACCCAACTAAAGAATCAAGGAGAAGCTTCACGTGTATTTGTTATCGAGTGTAATTTATCTATTTATACCAATTGGGCATTTTAAAGAGATGATGGCTATCAAATATATATCCAAATACATGAACCTTGTATATTAAAGATAATTAACTGAGGGAAGATAGATCTATGAGTAGCCAATGGAGCTAGACATTCTATTGTAGCTTTCGGGGACTACCACCTCAAGTTTCCAACTGAGACGATAATAGTATTAAATGGTTTTATGACGTTCCTTATATAACAAAAATCATCATTTTAGTATCCATATTAGATACATATATATTTATTTTCTTGTTTTTAAATGAATCTTTCTTATTTATAATGATATAATTTGTTTTGGTCTGGGACATTTATATAATGGAAATTCTCTGTGGAATATACCAACCATGTAATGGAAGTCAAAAATGAAACTACTTCACAAGAAACATTACACACCCAACTTTGGAATCAATGGATAGGTCATGTAAATGAGAAAAACATGACAATGTTATATCAACAGGGATATTTAGATTATTTAAATCTAAAACCACTTGGTGTATGACATATATGTTTACAAGGAAAAATGACAAAAACCTCATTTACTAAAAAAATTTAAAGGGTAAAGAGAATCTTGATTTGGTTTATACCGATGTGTTTGAACCATTTCTAGATGAATCAATGGGTGGTACTCATACGTTATAAAGTTTACTGATGTTTTAGTAGACATGGATATATCAACTTAATGAGATATAATCCATATGCTTTTGATAATTTCAATGAATACAAGAATGATATTGAGAACTAGCTTGGTATAATGATTAAAAAAATCCACTCAGATCGAGGTGGATAATATCTTAATCAAGACTTCATTGATTACTGTCGGTATTTGGGGATACTTTCCAAACTCACTCCCCCTTACACACCCCACTGGAATGTTGTATGAAAAATAAGGAACTGCACCTTGATGGACATGGTGAGATCAATGATGAGTCTTGGAATTCATCCGTTATCCTTTGGAGATATGCATTAAAAACAATGCCATGCATATTAAACCATGTACCATATATATCGATAAATGGTATTCCATAAGAGATTTGGAGTGGAAGAGAATCCATCTTATCGAATTTAAATGTTAGGGAAAGAGAAGTGTTTGTTAAAGCCACTTCAAGTAACAAAATTGCACCCTGAGGCACACAATATATCTTTATAGATACCCCAAAGAAACAAGGGGATATTACCTATATGACCCCATAGAAAAAAACCATATAGTGGAATTAAACACCATATTCCTTGAGAGAGATAACATCACCAAAATAAATATTGGGAGTGACATATACTTCGATGAAGTTTAGGTTCAAGGTATACAAGAGTTTCTACATGAGCTGATTCCCCAAGTCCCCATGTAAGAAAGATCTCTTCCAGAGACATAAGTACTAAGTAGGAGTACAAGATAGGTTAGAGAACAAGAAAAATTTTATTTCTCATTACAAAGGTTGGTGACTTATTATTAGTTGATAATAATGATCCTATAAGCAAAAAGGACGTAGTATGTGGCATAGAAGTTGGAAAGTGGGAAGGAACCATTATTACTAAAATGGAGTCCATGTACCAAAACCAACCCTAGATTTTGGTAGATCCTATTGTAGATGTAAATCTTGTTGTTGGAAAATGTGTATTCAAGAAGAAACTAGACTTGGAATAATAAGTCAGTACCTCTAAGAAAGTACTAGTTTCAGTAGTGTTTAAATAGAGTCAACTAATTGACTATGCTGAAACTTTTTCACAAGATTCATTGATGAAATCCATCAGAATTCTACTATCAATTTCCTATTACCATGACTATGAGATTTTTCAAATGGATGTCAAAACTGCCTTCTTTGAAAGGAACCTTCCAGAAGATGTCTACATGACAGAACCTGAAGGATTTGTGACACCAAATGATCCCATTAAGATATGCATATTGAAAAAAACTATTTATGGATTAAATCAAGCATCAAGGTAATAATAAATTAGTTTTTATAAATCCATAATGGAATTTGGTTTTATAAAGAATGAATCCAAGCCTTGCTTCTACAAATGGTTTAGTGGGAGTGCAATCATTTTCCTAATATTATATGGTGATGACATATTACTAATTAGGAACAAATTACCAGTCTTACCATCTATTATGGCATGGTAGAATAAATTCTTGTCCATGAAAGAATTGGGTATGATAGCATATATTCTTGGGATCAAGATCCATCACAATATATCCAAGCGATTGATAGACCTATGTCAAAGTACATACATTGACAAGATAGTGATGAGATTCAGTATAGAAAAATCCATGAGGGTATTTTTTATACTCTCACAAGGCATTAGTCTCTCCAATACAATGTGTCCTCAAATGAATAAGGAAAGAATGATAATGGAAAGGAATCAATACACATCTTTTATTGGGTCAGTCTTGTATGTTATGATATGTACTAGGATAGATGTCGCCTATACCTTGATTTAATAGGGAAGATATCATGATATTGAAGGTGACCTCCATTGGATGGATGTGGAGAGAATCCTTAACTATCAAAGGCGTGTTAAGGATATGTTGCTGGTTTATGGGGGAAATGTATTACTAGTCATCATAGGATATATAGATGCTAGTTTCCATACTGACCTAGATGACATGAAGTCAGAAATGGGATACATCTTAACTTTTAAAGGAGATTCTAGGAGATGGAAGAGATCAAAGCAAGGTGTGGTCGCGGATTCTACAATAGAGTTCGAGTATATGACAGATTCTGAGGAAGCTAAAGATGCATTTTGGATATGGACCTTCATCCAAGAGCTGGATTTGGTTCCTAGAAGTAAAGATTCCATCACACTCTATTGTGATAAAACTGTAGTTGTGTCTCTCAAAAAAGATCCAAGATCACAATATCAGATGAAGCACATACTATGAAAGTATCATCACTTGAAGGATTTTTCTCAGAGAGGTGAAGTTGCAGTGAGTATTATTTCCACAGAAGACAATGAGGCATACCCCTTGACTAAATCCTTGACTCAATAAAGACATGATCATCATGTGAGGTCTAGTGGGATGAAATTCATAGGTAGATTTCATTAGTCCAAGTGAGAGTTTATTGGAGTTGGCTTCCTAGAACCAAGAATTTATACTTTGATTATGTGAATTTTTAATTAATTTAAATATTAAACATATTATTACATATTTTTCATTATTCTGCATGACTTTGATGTTATAATGTCTTATAGTATTTTTGCATTAGTAAAATCATACCAGTTCACTGCTATGATGAGAACCTAGAAGTGATATGAAAATATAATTAAATATAGTTCTGTGGTTGGATGACATACTATAATGAGACACACAGTATACAGATCTTTAGGTGCAAGTACTTGTAAGAGGAATAGACTTATTCTCATGAATTTAGCACTTACTAATCTGTACTATCAAAGATTATGAGAACAGACCCGCTTGTATAAATTATAAATGTTTTTGTGTCATCAGATATTTCTTTCCATGAGCATATGTATTGTTCCTTAGACTGTAATATTATCATTAATACGTTCCATGGCTCACACAAATTGATTTAATGATGAAAACATTCATGCCATATTTTGGCCAGAGGTAGGGTACATTTGGTGCATCACGAATGAAATCCTACTAATGGATATGTCGAGGAAGGATTTTCCCATCCTTTTATGGAAGTTGATATCTTGGCCCATTGATTAATATAGAATTGTCGTACTGAAATCCATGGACATGGTGTAATGGAGAGTTTATTTTTGGTAGTCAAAGAATGTTGTTTCAAGCACATATGATGAGAACACTATCATGAGACCTTCTTGACGAGATATGGTGATAAAGGTATTATATTACATAGTGAGAATTCAGATGTGGATGTTTTTGTTGTGATTTTAAGTTCTTTATATTGGGTTCCATGACCCATTGCTAGTCATTAATCTTTTACTATAGGAATGTTTTCTTAATTCCAATGATAATGAATCCTAGAGGGTTACACATTATGTGTTTCTAGTTGTCTTGATTATATTATATTTTAATTTAATTTACGGAATAAATATTATTCTCAAGACTGAGGAATAATTTTATTCAAGATAAAATGGTCGCATAAATTAAAATAAATATTTATTCCTTGGAATGTTAATAATATATATATATTTATTGTATTGAACATTTTATAAATATTTATTGACTAGTTTGTAAATAAAAATATTTATTTAATATAATATAATCATTCATAGGGGTATTTAATAAATAGAATTGGACTTAGAATATACCAAGAACATTTCTACAGAGAAATTAATTATTTATATATTGGTAAATAATTATTATCCAGTTGGTGCAAGAAATAATAATAATACTGTTTTTATAATGTGGAACAAGATTTCTGTTATGGTTCCATTTTGTGAAAGTTATCACACCAAAAATAATTCTTCTATTCTTCTTTTTATGTGGCATGGGTTTTCTATAATAGTTGTAATTTCTTTTATTGATGATTCGTAATTAAATATTGTAACAGAAACCCCATCTTCATTAATAGGAATGTATGTCTACTATGCCAAACCCTGGTGAATTGATAATTATTGAGTAAATAATATTCTCTCTCAACTACACTCATATCTGCCTCTCAAGAATGAGAGAGGTTTTTTAAGATAGAAATATGAGTGATTATGAATGATCAATGCAATTCATTCACTTCACCATGATAGAACCCGAACAATGAGTGGCGTTTTTTGAGACCATTGGAGCACATTCGATCACCGCTAGAGAGATTCTACGTTAGATCCTCGTGAGTGCAACAAAGAAAATCTAGAAGGGTAATTCCAGATGATCAAAAATCATCAACAAAGAATGTACCAGAGAACCAGGTATTTAATTTGTATATAAATTAATAAGTTAATTATAAATATGATTTTAATGATCCTTATTCTCAGATCCATCACTTTTCTTCTCTAATTATAAATATTTTATTTTAATCTATGGATACAGGAATTCATCGTCGTATTGATCCTTGTTTTGTCATTGATCATGACAATATAAAAATAGGGCCTCACTACACGTCGTGCATTCGTTACACCTAGATCCTTCATGGTGCACCTGGAATTACATAGAAGATGTAAATGTGATGATGTGATGGGTATGACCAGAATTATATGGCACTCCAAGGCATTGTGTAATGTGATGTATATCAGGAGATAAACTTACAAATGTGTGGATATGATAGTATATCTATTCAAAACTATGTGTTGTATCTAATTATTATGACATAACATCTCATTTTTATGAATTTCCAAATTCCATGTTGTTACCTAATGTTCCCCCATGATTATGACGACATTCCTTTTCTTATGTTATGATAATAATGATTATCCTCACCCATGTTTAATGCTTCCTATGCACCCTATTAAGGGTATTTTAGCTCCCCCCATCATTTGATGTATATCCTCAGGCGAATGCATGTACTAAGGAGAAAATGAGGGACAATAAGAAGCTATATACGAAGGAATTAAAAAAATAGTTATGTTTTATTATGTAAACATTATGTATGATCAAAAATATCCCAAGATACTAAACCTTATTATACTTTTCTAATATTTAAATTTTTTATCTTTAAAATGATGTAGTAATCATGTATGAAATGTAGGGTCACTATAGTGGGTATTAGAGAATGATTTCGTTAATTTGGGAATTAGGATTAGAGAACATTAGTGAAATATATTAGTCTGAGACTAATTATATGTGGGAACCGTAGAATCAATTTTTAAGAAAAATCTAAACATAGGGGTCCCATAAGATATTCTTTTAGAGTCAATTTCACAAAGGAATAAACTATTAAATAATTAATTTTTGTCATATGTTTTGTTGAATCCTTTTATATTTTAGATAATGGTTGGAACCAAGAGAAAACATTATGAACCCCCATATGAGGGAGAGTGTATCGATTTCACAAATGACACCCCCAATGCTTTGGGTGGTGGAGTTCTAGATTTCATGATGATGCTTACCCAACTGTACCAGGCTATAAACAAGAACCTGAATAACATATAATGTCTACCATCACCTAAGAGGAAGAAAACTTTCATTGAGTATTTTATGCAACAAGGACTATCAAATTTTTGTGGATCTTTTGATCCACTAGTGGCGGAACATTGTTTCAAATTGATGGAGAAGATATTTTTTGGTACTCCACTATTCTAAGAAGGATAAGGTGAATACAGTCATTTATCATCTAGATATAGAGGATAATAAATTGTGGGAATTAAATAAAAACACTACATCTAATGAAAAAATTAAAGAGACAGAGTGGGATTAATTTAAGATAATATTTCTTCACAAGTATATCCCTTGATATTTTCATTCTGATGTGGAGAGATAATTCATAGATCCGAAGAAAAAGTAAGGTGAATATGTCACAGCCTACAAAGAAAATTTCCTAGGGCCTGAAAGTTATGTGTCATGTTATTATAAAAAATTATAGAAAATTGATAGATTCATTAGTGGTTTAAAAGAACACATTGAAAAGTCTCTATAAATTTGAGGCTTTGGGAGTTACGAAGAACATCTTTGATATGATCCTAAAGAGGAGATTGGGTGTGGAGAATGGAATCATGGATATGGTGATAAGAAACAAATGACTGATTTTCATGATAGGGGATGTAATGGGAAAGGATGAAAGAAAAATTGACCACTCACACGTCAAACATTTCAGATGAAGCATCGTGGGAACTACAACAAAGGGATGGGGAAATACATTAAGTGTGGGAGAGAAGTCCACTAATCTCATGAAAGTTAAAAATACCCAAAAAAGAAGGAAAATATAATGTAGGAAAGGGGATAAAAACCTCTGGTTCAATGCTTCAATTTTAGGGACCAATGGAACTATGAAAGACAATAAACTAAACCTCAAATCTTCAAGGGTAATCAACATCATCGACCACAAATAAAATAGGATAGGGAAGGCTTATTCAATCACTTCTAATGAGGTGGTTCCGAATAATGATGTGGTGATAGGTACATTGGTTATTCATTCATGAGTACATAATGTACTATTTTATTCTAGTTTTACGCATTAATTAATATCTTTCATGTTTAGTTGAACAATTCAAACACCACCTCAAAATATGGAGGTTGAGTTATCTACTGGAATAGAAAATGGGGAATTATTTTATCCAAAATTATTAAACTCCTCTAGAATTTATTTTTATGGACTAAAAATTCCATAAAATAATGTCCTTCAACCTATTTTATAGATTTATGCTATATTGGGCATGGATTCACTACTAGATAAATTGGCTTCTACGCCTAGGGAAACGGGCGACCGCCAATGGCGGCCGCTAATGCGGAAAAAAATTAGCAGGATTATTCCCGCCCTCGCCACTATCTTCCCCGAAAACCACTGCTGCAACTGGCCTATTGTCGCTCCCGCCGTTGCCAGCCACCATCTGGAACCCCCATCGCCACCTCACATGGCCTCACATCACTTCTACCACACCCTCCGCTGAACCCGACGCCCCCAATGTTCAACCACCTACCGTGATCCCTGCAATATCGCACCTACCCCTCCCTCCGGCCGCCGAAGATCCACCATGGCCAATGACAATAGCTTCGAAGGTCTTCCTGACTGTAGAGCCAGTCCCCCCACGTCCGTCTGACACCATATTCCATGTCCAGGGAACATGATACATGGTATATTTTATATAAGCTTTCGAGACCGCCATTGGAGGTCGATGTTGGTCTTTACCGATGGAGAAACTGAGACTGCCAAAAGCGGTCGCTAAAGACCTATAGTGACCACTTTTGGCGGCCGCTAAAAGTCTTTATTGTAGTAGTGATTATATATATTTATTCAAATCCTACATCATTTTTCGGGAATGGGAGATCACTCATCACATATTGAGATATCCTCCAATTTTGTAAAAGTGTGAGGAGGAGGATGTATCTCCTTCAGAATAATCATCAAAATTTTGGTTATTATTTCCTTATGATAAAACAAATATTGATCAAATGATTGAGAAAAAGGAATGAATCATGATCGAAGAAATGCCCATTTTGAGGGACTACAATTATTTGTTCCATAAATAAATTATTGATCTTTCTCTTGACTGGGAGAATGAGTTCTCAATTGAACTTATTCCAGGATCATTTCATATATCAAAGAAACATTATATAATCACCACCATTGATTTGGAGGATCTTAAGAATTATTTACAAGAGAATTTGGAAAAGGGTTTATATTCTTATGTGCTTCATAATAGGGTGTTAAACTCTTATTTTTCAATAATAAGGATGAATCAATGAACATATTCATTGATTATTGTGAGCTCACTAAAATCCCAATAAATAACACGAATCATTTTCAATGAATAGAAGTCTCGTTTGATCATATATTTGAGGGAAATCTTTTATCCTATGTGGACCATTGGTCTGGATATAACTACTTAATGACAATGAAGGAAGATATTCTTAAGTCTTCCTTTTAAATGAGGTATGGACACTATGAGTTCATAGTGATTCCTTTAAGACTCACTATTGCACCAATAATATTCATGGAATTTATTAATATATCTATAGAGATTACCTCAAAAAATAGTTTGTAGAATTTATTGATGATATTGTTATATACTCCAAGAGCAAGGAGGTGAATGAGGAGACATTGAATACTATTCTAAATCTATTATGAAGGGAGAAACATTATTCAATGTATAGTAATTGTGAGTTATATATGGAGGAAATATCATTCTTGGAGAATGTTTTCACCAGAAAATGAATATATATAGAAACATCCATGATAAAGTAAATCGATGAGTCTCCCAAGAAAACATCTATAATAAAGATTTGTAGTTTCCATGGTCTACCTAGGTATTACTAACGATTTTTGAAGAACATATCATGATTTTCAAACCCACTAACCCAGCTGAATCAGATGAGAGTAATGTTTCTCTTGCCCAGTGAATGTGAATACCTCTTCAATGTGACGAAAAGAGGATTATCACTGCCCTGGTACTGACATTAAAAAAAATTGGGGAACTTTTTTTGTATACATTAATGATTCCAATATGTTTTTGGGCTTCATGCTGATAAAAAATGATAATGTGGTAGCCTCTGCCTTAATGAAGTTGAAAATTCAGGATGAAAATTATCCCACACATGGTCTGGAGTAGGATTCTATGATATATAGGTTGAAAATATGGATGAATTATCTCTATTTGGAAAAATGGGAAATTTATACTGATCATAAGTGCCTCAATTCTATATTCACATAAAATGATCTTAATATGCACCCATGAAGAAAGGTATATATCATCATGGATTAAAACTACTCAATCCACTACCATCCTATAAAAGTGAATAATGTGGTATATAATCTAAGTAGAAATGATCCTATAACATTATCAATGATTATAATTTATAAAGATCTAATATACTAGGATTTGGAATGAGATGTATATGTGTATCATTAATTAAGAAACATCATCAATCCATTCTCATAAAATATCTCAACCATCCCTCACAGATACAACTAATTATTCTCAAAGAAATGAAGTGATAATTTAGAAGAAAGTAGAATATATCAAAATATAGAAATCCTTAGAGCTCAAAATTGAAAAAGAAGGATTCCTGATATATGGGTCAGAATTATGTGTACCATCTAATCCATAGACAAAGAAGGATATTTTCAATGATGAATAATGCTCAACCTTCTCTATTTACCCAGAGAGCATACATATGAAATGAGATTTATGAGGGAACTATTGGTGGGATAATATGAGTGAGGATTTTTCTAAACATATGTCAAAGTTTCTGGTATGCTTTCAATTGATGGATGAAAGACAAAAGTCTAATGGTTTTAAGGAACCATTACCCATACAAACATGGAAATGGGAGAATTTACTTTGGAATTTGTCACTAGAATTTTGAAGACATCCAGAGGAGTCTACACTATATTGGTTGTTGTGGATCATCTTAAAAATAAAGACCACTTTATCACAATTCAAGAAGAGTTATCACTGGATGAAATTGCACATATATATATTAGATAAGTGGTAAGGATTCATGGTGTACCAATATCGACGTAATCAGATAAATATTCTAGACTCATCAAAAATTTATGTAAAAGTATCCAACATGATCTAAACACTGAGATTAACTTCAATATGTATTATCATATTCAAAAGAATGTCCAACTAGATTGGACTGTTCATACACTACATGACATGTTGAGGTAATGTTCTATGTATTTCATAAGATAATGGGACCAACATCTAGATCTGGATGATTTCTCTTAAAATAATAAAATCCACTCGAGCACCCAAATGGATCGATATTAATCCCTATATGGGAAATGATTTAGAACACTAATATACTGCGACGAAGTCAGTGAACATAAGCTTCTAGGACCTAAAATGGTTGATGAAATGGGGTCAATGGTGCAGAACATTTAGAATCACATCGAGGAAGCTCAATGTTGATAGAAGAGATATGCAGAAAATTATCAATTGGAAAACATAACAATGGACTATGTCACCCAACTTCCAAAGGCATTAATAGGAAACAATGCTATATAGGTTATTGTGGATAGTGTTACAAAGAAGACTCCCTTTATTAAAATTTGAGACGACTTATCACTGGATAAACATGAAGAAATATGTATCAAATAAGTTATAAGGATGCATGGTGTACCACAATCAATTATATTTGATCGACATTTAATATTAACCTAGCTATTTTGGAAAACTCTCTGAAAATTTCTAAACACTATGCAGAACATCTGTAAGGCTTATCAACCACAAAGTAATGGACAATCTAAAAGGAAAATTAATACACAAGAAAAAATTTGAGATCATGTTCTACGGACTTCAATGGAATATGGTACAAACATCTTCTTATTGATGAGTTTTCTTACAATAAAAATTTCTACTCAGGCATCCAAATGGATCCATATGAATCACATTTTGGGAAAATATTCTGAATAATAGAGAGTTGAGATAAAGTCAGTGAATGAAGTCATCAAGGAACTACAATGGTATAAGAAATAGTAGAAAAGTTGAATACCATTCAGTAGGAAATCGAGGATTCCCAATGTCGATAGAAGATATATGAAGACAATCATAATCGAGGCCCAGAGTTTAAGGCTGGTGATGTGGAATTCCTCCACATATCGCCATGGAAGAGGATCATGACATTGGGGAAGAAATAAAAGTTGATTCATAGGTACATAAACCCATTTGAGAACCTTAATCTTGTTGGAGTTATAGCCTATCGAATGGAGATTCCACCTACCAAGTCTCTAGTATATGACATATTCCATATATCTCTGTTGGGTAAGCACATACCAGATCCATCACATGTATTGAATATAGGTGTGCTACAACAGGAAAATGATCTCAATTACGATGAGTATCTAGTAAATATCTTGGAATGTAGAGATAAAGTTCTTAACAACAAGACTACTTACCTGGTCAAAATTTTACGGCATAACCATATGTATTAAGTGGAAACATGGTAACCAGAAGAATTAATAAAGGATAAGTACCCAATCCTATTTTTATATTAGAATATAAAATGAAATTTCAAGGGTGAAATTTCATAAGGGGGGAAGAATGTAACAACCCAAATTTTATCAATGGAAATTCACTTCTTATAATTATGGCGTATAGTATAAAATGCATAAAATCACTTTTAAAACACAATACAAACTTCATAACTAATGAATGAATGAATTATATGGAAATCCTAGAAGTTAATGAACCTTTCCCAATGAAATATTAAATCAACCATAGGAAATGTAATGTGATCATTAGGAATAGTAATATAGTCAATAGTATAGTAACCCCATATTTGAATGTATAATTAATATTTAGGCATCTTATGAATGATAATATGATATTATTATATCATTTTATATGTAAATAAATATTTTAAAAATTATTAATTATGTGTTGGTATTTTTATAAAACGTCAATGTATATATATTATCTCATAATTAATATAATTATTTTAAATAAAATTTATTTTCATAAAATATATTAATAAATTGACATTTTGTTGTGTTATAATTATAAGATAATTTATTAAACATATTCTATGTGGCATACATGATGATATAAATGTTATGATTTTAGAGGTGCACTCAGAATTATATAGAGCATGTAAATGTTATGATGTGATTTTTATTCCCAAACTTATACAGTTCACCAACGCATTGGCTAATGTGATTTATCTCATGAGATAAGGTGAAATATTTTGTGAACATGGTGTTATATTCATTCACTACTATGTGTGGTATTTGACCACTATGACATGATGTTTCATTTTTATGCATTTCCATATTCCATTCCTTTATCTAATGTTTCCCCACGTGATTATGAATTTTATCCTTTTATTATGCTATGATAATGGTGATTATTCTCACACATATTTCATGTCTCTTATTCATCCTAAATTGGGCTTTTAGATCACACATTTTTTATGTATAGCCTTAGGTGAAGAGTTTTTCTATGGAAAACTTGAGGGCCACAAAGAGGATAGAGAAGAAGGAAATAGGTAAATTATTATGTTTTATTATATAAAATTTATTATTTATATCCTCAGGTGAATACTTGTACTATGTATAACCAATTATGTTTTTTATCATTAAAATGATATAATAATCATGTAAGATAAGTAGGTTTGATATATTATCGGTATGCATACCTTCTTCATCAGTGTAGACCACATATTTGTTGTATATCTCTTTAACATGTGCTTTAATGTATGTTTAATTCATGGGGTTATTTTGTTCATTGTCTCTAATTATTTTTGTTGATTCATGACATGACACATAACACATTTAATTACCTTACTCAGAATATTGAAGGGATTTATTGACACTCAGAATCTATGTTGAGTTCTATATAATGATATTATGTATCATTTTACTTCATGTTTGGTTCTTTTGGATTACGTATATATAAGGATGTGGATACCAATCTTGATGAATGAAGTCACTTAGAATGTCATGACCCATCCCCCAGGTCCCGTGTCGCGACTACCCCAAGACCACCTTCCATAGGCCAGGGGCTAGAGACTAGCACCAAATATGATTATCTTAAAAGGGAAGGTATTTTCCTTTAAACATGTACCCGTGCACACATCACAAATTGTAGAAAGGTAAAAACTATGTAAACCAAAAATTTCACAAGATGGATACTATGAGTACAATATAAACTGAATGTAAATTGTCTAGAATACAATCCCAAAAAAGGACAACTACAAAGAAAAAGGAGAAAAAGATTAATGAGATTCCATCCTATGAAATCCCCACAAGATGGGTAAGTCTAGAGTAGGTGCCGGAAGCCATAGAAGTATGCCGCACCTACCAGATCTCACTGGGCTGAGCCTGGTCCTAGGCCATCAAGTCCTCATTCATGGAGTCAGTCATCTTCACAAGAAACACCATGTGTTGGTGAAGAATATGTATGGACGAGTAACATAACACTAATAGGGGACCCTAATCCACAAAGGAAAGACCAAAAATCATAACCACAAAGAAAAACAGCTCACATAAGGTATATAAAAATGTATTGGAAGTAGATTTATCAGTTGTAAAGCTGAACATTTGTAATGCAGAGGGATTCATCATCTAGGACCACTCATCACCTACGCCAGTGACATCACTGAGACCCGCTCCTCTTTGTGTCCAACTAGATCACTCAGATACGTTCGCCTATGGGAAAGATGAATCATATAGACACGTTTTTCTCCAGGACAACTGGATTACATAGAACTACTCATCCCTGGGCTATCTATATAAATTAGAACCACTTGTCTTTGAGCTAACAAGACCAAATAGTCCTGCTCATTTGTGGGACAACTGGATCACTAAGTCTAACTCATCCTTGGGACAGCTGGATCACTAAGACCCACTCGTGTGTTGGATAACTAGATCAATAAAACCTTCTTGACTATAGAATAACTAGACCACTAAGACCTGATATTGAATTGGCCACCTGGACCACTAAGACATGATCGTCTTATATTTGGTGTCAAAAACCAACCATAGGATTCCTGCTCGTAGTGCACTTGATTCTAGGATAATCTACACCTATATCATTGGTCCTGAATCCACTACCATGAAATACCATTTAGAGTATTCCCAAAGGACCCTCTCATCACACCTGTCCCAACGCCGTACAAAACTCATCAATTAGACACTCTGTCTGAATGATATTGGTGTTTTAGTAAATAGGGGCTGGTTGTGTCCAGACCTGGTCCGACCTGGTCAAATCGACACAACCAAAATGGCACGCGGGTCCCGCATGACCTTACCCATTTTGTCCAACCCGACCCAACCTGGTGGGGTCTGGTCTAGCCAGGCCCATTGGGCCTTGCAGGACCCAGCCCCGGTTCGGCCATGGGTCAAATCGGTCAGGTCGCCTAGCGACATCGTTTCATTTTCCTGACCCACAACTAGAGGGTCAGGCCTGCAACTAGATGGCCTATTCATTCCCAGCATAGGATTTGCAGTGGCCTGGTTTTTCCCATCAGCCTTCCCTACATCGATGGGCTGGAACTTCTCCAGCCCGGCCCACTCAGAGGCCCGGTTCATGCCACCGGCCCATCCCAAATGGGAGGCCACTCCTCCCCCTTCTTGAATTTTCACTGGGCTTACAGTTCGTACTGCATGTGGCCAGAATAATCCAGCCACCCGCTTTCCACATGTTGTGGCCCACTAACACGGGCCGTTCATCCAATGTAGTGCCACCCGCTAGTTTCAGTCCGCCCACACTGACTGATCCTTATGCAGGTCTAGCTCACCACTTTGGTCTGCGGACCGTGACCTTGCACCACGCAACACCACCGACGTGGAAGGGTGTCCCTGTTTTCCTACTAGCGGTTCCATTTTCCTCCTCAGCCGAGGTGTTTTGGCCTAGTTCCATCGCCACGGATGGATGTTTTTGCATCCAATAGCTACCATGACCTCACATCATGGCCTCTCACCGGTGTCCCGACCCTCCTGGTTTCATCCCTTCTTCCTGACTCCTCATTTTCAAATGCATCTCCACCGTTGATCCATAAAGAATGGGAAGGATAAAGGAAGAGTAGATGGGAAGGAATATCCCAGATAAACACCCAAAGAATAATCTATGCCGAGACCCAAAGTTGAATTACATGGAAATTACATTACTTTTGTGGAATACTTAATACATGACACAAATAGACACCCAAAGATCATATTAGTTTGGTGTCTTTGGAAACATGGAACATAATATTCTAATCACGGTGAATTATTTTTGATATCTCCCATAATGATCTTCCCATTTTTGTTTTACTACATAAAACCATTATTTATATATTGAGGAAAAGAAAAAATAAAAAGGGTGCGCTCAAATATTTAGTAAGGATAAGCATGGAGAAAATAAAACAAACCATATACATTTGAATATATACTCATGAACATAAATTTTAAACATCAATATCGTGAGTCATGAAATAAATCATGGAAGTACATAAGGCATAACTTATTTAGGAACATTAACCATGATAGAATAGCATTGTCATAAAACATGTAATTGTGGAAAACTAATAATAACATAATATTATTTCTATAGTATCCATGGTATTTCTTCCAAGCCAATCATAGTGGATGAATTCCATTACTAAACTTGGTTTACTTTCCATTCCAGCCCTGTATTACTAAACTGGATGTACTTTTCATTCCAGCCATGTTTATCTCATGAGTTATAAATCTTTAACCAATGCATTAAAGGGAGATATAGGTCCCACCCATCTCAAAATGAAATCATTTCTACATGTTCCACAAAAACATATATCATTTAGCATATCATAACCCATGAACTAAAATGGGATTCTTAAACATCATTCCATGATAACATAATCCATATAAAATAAATGAACATAAAAAAAATAATTCCATTAAAATCATAACAAAATAAAATAAATTATATGGATATAAACATAACCCTATGTCATCTTAGATTAAATATCATTTTGATAAAAACACTTGAACTTAATTCCTGAGGAAAATATCATTTCTTCTTTAAAAACATCTTCATTTCACAAAATGATGTGAAAATTTAAAAGAAAAGAATTTAGTTGAAAATAAACATGTTATATTATAGAGGAAGTTTTTTAGAAATAATTAGATAAGAAGACGTAAAAATACTTTCATTCTGTATAATTTAAAAAAATATTCTCCTCACACTTTTACAGGAAAAGTACAAAAGTACCACGTGTGGTAAATAAAAGAAAGATTCATTCCATACTACATAGTAAAAGTAAACAATGTGTAAAAATGACTTTAAAATACATAGAATAATATTAAATATTTTATGAAAACATTTTTATAAAACATGGACATGGATGATAAATATATCCCCAGAAAATACTTACATATAAACAATCTCTGATAAAAATGAGATTGCAAAATTTTCCCTTTCCTTAGGTCTAATTTCTTCCGTATCTATTAGAAATTCTAGTATAGTGGGTTTAAACATATTATTGACATGTAACAGAACCATAATAATATTCATGGTATCATATATGATTCAATTATGACATTATATTAACCGTTAATTTGTTAATTCCATGTTAAAGCAACGTTTTGGTTAATAATCATTTCATTTATTGTGCGTGTTTGGACTTTTTGTTATTCATATGATTAATTAGATCATGATTTAATTACATCTACAATGTAAAAAATGATTTATATTTATCTTATATATTATGTATATAAATATATATATATATATATAATAGATAAATGAAATGGAATACATCATTCATGGAGACGGTAGGTCGTACGTTTGTATAAACGCTGTTTTCATTTCATTATTGAATTGGATGGAAGTAATAAATGATATATATATATATACAAATAAATCCAGTAGTATTATCATGTAATTTATTTCATTATTTCTTATTATATATATTTTATAATCATTCTTGAATGGTTTCCATGGAAAATTAATCGCATCGCATCGTGGAGATGGTAAGCCGTACATACGCACGAGCGATGATATCATTCCCATAATTGTTTAATAGTATTTAATTGGATGGTGTATAATATCTAAGAATTAGTATCATGTTAAAATAATCCTATAGAGTTATTATTTCCACCATTATACCCATCTAATTATGGTGGTGGTGAAAACAGATTACACCACGACGTGGAGACGGTAATCCGTACGTACGCACGTACAATGATTTCATTATTCATAGGATGGATAGAAGGTGAAATATGGTTGTTTCATATTTATAATAACATATCAGTATATGAGTGATATTGATGTTATTAATTTATAATTAAACAACTAAATAAGAGGAAGTAGGTTAAGAAATAAATTTAAAATAATTGGTAGAAGAGATTACCTCTTCCTCAACGTGCCTCCTTTAAATTTTCTCTTAGGGAACTAGAGTTGGTCTTTTGACAAGACCATAACCTAAATAATGTGACTACGGAAGTTTTAAAGGGAATTGGGAAGGTGTTGGACGATATTTAAGGATCTAAATAGAGTGAAGAGTAGAGGGAGGATGCACCCTTTTATAAAAGAGGAGAGGGGCACTTTATGAAAGATCCAAAATATTAATTTATTATAAATACACTTTCTATTTAAAAAGGCCCAAAACATATTTATTTATCATATAAGATGATTTTGGTCAAAGAAACATCATCCAATAATTTTTCGACTAGTTTGAAATATTTGTTTGACAATATCTTTTTGGTTTTACCCTTTTTTTACCCTTTTTTAATCTTACAATGATATCACGTTATTTACACATTTTTCATTAATGTAATTACCATATCATGTAAAAATACCCCCAAAAAGTTATTTATGAAATATTTGACTTATATTAAATATTTTTCTGAATCTCATATTTTTATGAATTTATTACCATTTAATAAACTATTTTACGTTTTAAGTTATGAGTTATGTCAATTTTGGATACTATTCACACTTGACTTTTTTAAAACAAAAATCATAAAAATCATATTATATCGATCCAAAGCCATTAAATCATCCCTAACATGTCAATGTCATCAAAAATATTCTTGGATGACATCAAAATGTTCAAATTAAATTTATTTTAAAACTTATAAACTAATTTATTTGAATCTTTTGTTAATGAGGTAATCACTACATCATAATTATGTTATAAATAAATATATTTATCTAATGTATAAAATTTATAAATAAAATACCATGATGTAGGAAATCTTTTTGTCTTAATAAATACTATTTTTAAACATATATATTAGTTAGAAAACCCTCTATTATAATCAATTTAGTAAAAGATATATGTTTAGGTTTTAAATATCTTTACATTAAATTAATTCTTATAAATTTTCATTTTCACATCCAAGTGAATCCATGGGGTCCCAAAATCCTCCCAAGGATGCCCACAGTCTAAAATATCTCATCTAATAGGATTTTGACATGTGTTAAGGTAATTTAATATTATTATAATAATATTTCATTACCCATATTTACATGTTTTACCCATTAACCATGGTAAATATAATAATTACTGCAGTTACTATTTATAATTTATGAAAAGGACCTATTTACACAATTAGATCCTTATAATTCTAATATGGTATATATTTTTCCAAATTAAATACACAGATGTTGCAGTAATTAATTTAAAATTAATCCTGTTGTAAAAAATAGGTTTTTGTTTAAAACAATGGAAATGATTGAAATGTTTTTACATATGGATTCAATTTAAACTTAATTACAATGACATAAATTGTCATAAAATATAAAAATGTACTGTATTTATATTTTAATATCATTAAATAATATATTTAAACCATATAAAATGTTTTGATGAATTTTTTTTTTCAATTAAAATTAACGTATTTACACTATTCATCAAAATATAAAAGTTATCAGAAAAATGTCAAAAATTTATTAAAAGTAAATTTTTATGTCCCTATTACAAATAATAGGTTTATATTGTCATATAAAACTTATAAAACTATCAAAAAATATATTTAAAATGGGTGGTCCATCAAAAGGCCATAAAACTGCATTTTCTGTAAAAATACTAATTTTTTCTGAAACAATCATTCTGATCTCATACCATGTTCTATAAAATGTATAAGATGAATGGTAATGTTATAAAATTAAAAAAAATTATAATATTACTAAATTCTAGTTTATATCCCATTAAATAATAATATTTTAATAATATATCATTGTTTATTGAAACTCGGTATTGCGACAACGCAAGCTGTCGAGGAACGTTACTCTTGCGTGAAACCCAATCCAAGTTAGTTATCCATGTAGTTCATGATTATTTTGGTGTTTTGTATAAAATAATGAAAACATAGTTAATTTATACTCTGAAAAACATCTATACTTAGTGTTGCATGAAAAAAAATCTATCAAATGAACATGAAATTGAGAGCAACACAAGACAAGTATATTGTTGCATATACGGCAAGCTAATACGGTGTTTCAAATAGTTCATGCTAATCTTGGTGTATAATACAACAAAATTAGTCAATTAAATTAAAAAAATAATATTTCTCATAAAATCTCAGGGTGTTACATTCTATACTCCTTAAAATGAATTTCACCCTCGAAATTTTCCAGGATTATTAATGGTTTTCCACTTGAAAGATTCTTTCATGGAAACCCACATCATAAAAACGGATACTAAGTAATCATTTTAAAAAGGAATTTTAGAAATGTATCGGTTACCCACATTAACTCATCATTGGATTTCCACATAGGAGAACATGAGTTGGAAGTGAAAACATTGATATGGAAGAGAAATCTAACAATCATGTTTTGATGGATTGTGATAGAGAATAAGGTTTGGAGTAATTTAAATACTAGAAAGAAATAAATCTGTGATTATTTACGGGACCATATAATTCATTGAATAAGATGGTGCTAGGATATCATTTTTGGTTTTTAATATCATTTCCCTAATGTTGATGAATATTTACACCAGGGGAAATCCATCCTTTATTTCAATGTAATATCACCATTGGTCATTCCCTGAACCATTTACACTTCATCTATTATTTAAATAAATGATTTTTAACTTTTCATTCTTTAATTATTATATGATCATATGATATAATGATAGGTCGTTCTATATGTCTCAACAAAAATGGTAGAATATATTATTAAATATGCATAAGTCTACCTATATTGAGATAATACGTCAATATAACAAACTACAACCTGAATATAATTTATACAATCCATAAATAGATAACATTACAATCCTTCCAAAAACTAAAAATATAAAAAATTATAAGGAGGTTAACTAAATTGACTTAAAATTTCTCTCCCATGTCTCATTTGGAAGTTCTTGGTTGTCACATTCAAAACATCTATATACCTTAATCATGTATTCTCTTGAAATATGATAATAACATAAATTACCATAGAACCTTTGTGACAACATGCATTCAATCAAAATCAACTCCTTCCACACACCAAATATACCAAAAAAATCTATATACTCAAACTATGATATCACCTTCTCCCTTTTATCATTCATGAGCTCATTAAAACTATCAAACATATTATTTTCTCCTTATACCTTCATTATACGCATATCACATGCTTTTCAAAAACATTTAAATCACTTTTCATGGTTACTGGTACCATATAATTATGGGAAACCATAATATACCTATACATAGATATTAAAATATTCCATAATACTACAAATGAAATTCCACAACACTATTTTTAAATCCCATTACATGAACACTAAATCATTCCACTACTTCATTTTCAAACTAAACATCACTAATAGTGATCACATGTGACTTCCCTTTTCATATTGACTTAAGAGGATGTTGATGTAGATCATAATTAACCCTTGGATTATGGAGTTGGTTAGTATAATGCCCCATTTCCTTTCACTTATATCATTGATGTATTAGTGGTGAATTCTCTATATTATTTTCCCAATTCAAATCACTAGAAACCTTTTTCACATAACTTTGGTACTCAACTGCTCGATGACCTTCTTTTCCACACTTGAAAAATTTTGAAGTCCCTTTAAGACAACTCCACTACGCTTATTTCTACACTTTGATCATAAATAAACATTTATTATCTTTTCAAAATTGTTTTGAGATTTTCCCTTGAACTTCATCTTTCATTTCTTATCAAAACCATGAGACAGATATATAACACCAACTTCCTGATCTACCTTGATAGAAAAATGAAAAATATCTTCATATATACTAAAGTATTCTGTAGCTAATTCCCTTCGAACACTTGGTTTTAAGCCACTAATGAATCGATCAACTTTACATCCAGGATATATGATAAAGATTGAATAATACCATGTAATTATTCTAAAATTCACCTCGTATGTACTAATAGATTCATTATACTTTTCATTATACTCAATGATTTGATAAATTTTCAAAGAATTGGAGGGATTTAATTATTTGAGAATAAGTTCTTGAACTCATCCCATTCCATGGATTCAATTTCATCTTACTACCTTGTATATTTAATTAGAGTCCACCACTATTCTGTTTCACCTTCTAAACAATAGACAACCAAAATTACCTTTTCATGTTCTGAACAATGAAGGATGGAAAATTTATTTTCAATGGTACTGATCCATTATTCAGCAATAATTGGATTATAAGACCCACTAAAACAAGGTGTACGTTGCCTCATGAGGGAATCAATAGAATGTTGTTCCCTTCTCTGCTCATTTGGGAGTCCAAAATGATTCATAGATTGTGTAAGAATAGAAATAAGATTTTTCATTCCATCTCCCATAACATTTAGTTTTTTAAGAGGACAATCATTTCATTTCCCAGTTCATTAATCATTAACACGGTTCCTTTGGGTTCTATCCATTGTATAAAACACAAAAAGAGTACTGTGAGTGGAAAATATTATACTTGGAAAACAATATATTTAAGGGGTTATACCTTAAATATATAAAAACTTAGGTTTTATTCTATGTTATTCATGATTGTTACCATAATTTTAGTATTGTAGCCTATACTTATACATAACCTCATGGACATCCCAAAGAATACCTTATAAATATCTATAGGGACATCATTAATTTTTTCACATCCTTGTTTTCAAAAGTTAACTAAACATTTTCTTTGATACCGACTGTATAGAACCAAGCATGATGTATATGGAAATTACATTACTTTTGCAGCATACTTCATAAAAGACACAAACAGGCACCCAAAGATCATATTATTTTATTCTCTATAGAAACATGGAACATAATATTCTAATCATGGTGAAAGATCTTCAACATCTCCCATAGAGATCTTTCCCTTTTTGTTTTCATACATAAAAACATTATTTATATCATGGGGAATAGAAAAAATAACATGGATGAGATAAAATTATCAGTAAGGTTAAACAAGGATTAAATAAAACAAACCATATACATTTGAATGCAAAAACATAACATAATGTTTAAACATCAAAATATTGAGTCATTAAATAAATATTGGCAGTACGTAACATATATCATAAAAGAACATTAACCATTATAGAATGTCATTGTAATAAAACATGTAATTTTGGAAAACTAATTAAAACATAATACAATTTCCATAGTAGCCAAGGCATTTATGCCAAGACCCTCATAGTGGACGAAATCCATCATTGAATCCAGTTTACCTGCCATTCCATCCATGTATTACTGAACTGAATTTACTTTCCATTACATTCATGTATATATCACGAGATATAAATATTTAACCAATGCATTGGAGGGAGATATATTTCCCACCCTTCTCATAATAAAATCATTCTTACATGTTCCACAAAAACATAAATCATTTATCATAGCATAACACATGAAATAAAATGGGATTCTTAAACATCATTCCATAAAAACAACATCAATATAAGATAAATGGACTTCATAAAAATTATTCCATCATATACATAATCAAATAAATGAAATAATTATGATATAATCATAACCCAAAGTTATCTTTGATGTAAAATAATTTTCACAGAACACTTGAACTTAATTATTGAGGAAAATATCTTTTCTTCTTTAAAAACGTTTTCTTTTTTGAAAATGTCATGAATTTTAACAGAAATGAATTTAGTTGAAAATAAATTTGAAATAATTAAGCGGAATATTCCTATAAATAATGCATTAAGAAGACGTAAAAATCTGTTCATGCTGTATAAAATAAAAAACTACAGTGTCCTCATACTTTTACTGGAAAAGTAAAAAATTACCTCGTATGATAAACAAAAGAAAGATACCTTCCATACCATGTAGTAAAAGTAAAAAATGGTTAAAAATTAATTAAACATATATAGAGGAATATTAAACATTTTATGTAAACAGTTTTATAAAACATGGGCATGGATGATAAATATATCCCTAGAAAATACTTATGTATAAACAATATCAGATAAAAATGAGATTGCAAAATTATCCCTTACCTTAGGTCCGATTTCATCCTTATGTGTCCAAAACTCCTGAATAATGTGTTTAAACATATTATTAACTTGTAAAATAAGTATAATAATATTTACAAAATCATATATGATTCACTTATGACTTTATATTACATATTTATGTTTCAATTCCTTGTTAAAGTAACATTTAGGGTAATAATCGTTTCATTTATCATAAGTGTTTGGACTTTTTATTCTTCATATGATTAATTAGATCATGATTTAGATACTTCTAGAATGAAAAATATTATATATATATATATATATATCTTATATATTATTTATATAAATAAAAAATAATAGATAAATTATATGGAAAACACTATTCATGGAGACGGTAGGTCGTACTTACGCATGAGTGATGTTTTCCTTTCCTTATTGAATTCGATGGATATAAGTAAACTACATATATATATATATATATAAATTGGAAGTATTATCTCATATATTTCATGATTATTTATTATATATAATTTATAATCATTCTTGAATTCTAACATGGGGAATGAATCTCATCGCATCATGGAGAGGGTAAGACATATATACGCCCGAACGATGATATCATTCCCATAATTTTTTAATGGTATTGAATTGGATGGTGTATAATATCTCAGAATTAGAATCATGTAATAATAATCATATATAGTTATTATTTCCACCATTATAATCATCCATGTAAGGTCATGGTGAAAAACAGATTACACCAGGGCATGGAGACGGTAATCCATGTGTTCGCACACGCGGTGATTTAATTTTTCATTGGATGGATAGAAGGTGAAATAGGGTTATTTCATATTTATAATAACATATATTTATATGAGTGATACTGATGTTGTAACTTTATAAAAACAAAACTAATGAAGAATTAGTATAATAAGAAATAAATTTGGAAGAATATGTAAAAAATATTAACTCTTTGTCAATGTTCCTCTTTTAAATTTCCTCTTAGGGAATTAGATATGGTATTATGAGAAGACCAGGACCAGTAGAATGTAACTAGTGTAGTTTATAATATAAATTTTTATGGGTTTTTTGATGTTGAAGTCTTGAAATGGAGTGAAAAGGAGAGGGAGGAGGGTCCCTTTTATAAGAGAGGAGAGGAGCACTTTTAAGAATATTCAGAAATATTAACTTATTATAAATTCAATTTATATTTAATATGGTCCAAAATCTATTTAATTCTAAGATATTATGATCTTGGTTAGAATAACCATCATACAATAACTTTTTGACATGTTTTTAACGTTTTTGTATCCTTATCTTTTTGGATTTACCCTTATTTTTCCCTTTTTTTAATCTTACCATGATATCATGTTATTTACACAATATGGGTTACTATAATTACCATATCATGTAAAAAGACCCAAAATGTTATTTATGAAATATTTGGAATTATATTAACCATTTTTCCGATTCCCAGTTTTGGATTAATTTAAAATCATTTAATAAAGTATTTTATGTTTTAAGTTATGAATTATTTCAATTTTGGATACTATTCATAATTGATTTTAAAAAAATTCATAACAACCTTATTACTTCGAACCAAAGGCATTAAATTATCCTTAATATTTCAATGACATCCAAAACATTATTGTAGGACATTAAAATGTTCAAATTAAATTTATTTTAATATTTATAAAGTCATTTATTTGAATCATTCATCAATGATGTAATCACTACATCATAATTATGTCATAAATAAATATATTTATATAATTTATAAAAATTATAAATAAAATTCCATGATGTAGGATATAAATTTATATTTCTAATTTATATTTATATACATAGAGATCCTTTATATAACCCTCTATTAAAATCAACTTATTGACAGATATATGTTTAGGTTTTCATTATCATTTCGTTAAATTAATTCTTATAAATTGTCATTTTCACATCCAAGTGAATCCATGGGGTCCCAAAATCTACCCAAGGATTAAAATGGAGAGACATATCTCATCTAATAGTATTAGAAAATGTGTTATGGTAATTTAATATTATTATAATATTATTTTTTAATCTTATTTATGAGATTTACCGTTTAACCATGGTAAATAAAATAATTACTGAAGTCACTATTCATAATGTCCAAAAATTAAAAATACCCATTTAAAAAATCTCACCCTTTTAATTTCAAATATGGAAACCATTTTACCAAATTCAAAATAAATAATTTTCAGTAATTAATTTAAAATAAATTCTATTGTCGAAAAAATTGGATTTTTTATAAAACATTACAAAATATTGAAATGTTTTTACATTTGAAATCGATGTAAAATTAATGAAAATGACTTAAATTGGAATAAACTATAAAAATATATTTTATTTATACTTTAAAACCATTCAATAATATATTTTAACCATATAGATTCTTTCAATGGAAAAAATATGATTTCAATTAAAAATTAGCGGATTTTCACTATTAATCAAAATATGAATGTTATCATAAAAATATCAAAAATTAATAAAAAATAATTTTTTTCCCGCTTCAAAAGAAAAAGGTTATCTAGTCAAATATGACTTACAAAAGATTCAAAAAATAGATTTCAAATGGCTGCTTTATCAAAATGTTGTAAAAATACATTTTTTTTAAAAAAAATTCTTCTTTTATCTAAACAATTTATTTTTTTCTCATACAGTGTTCTATAAAATGTGTAAAATGAATGATAATGTTATAAAACTCAAACTAAAATTAATACTATTTTTAACAGCTAGTTTATATCCCATTAAATAATAATATTTTAATAATATATCATTGTTTAATGAAACAAGGTATTGCGTACACCGCAAGCTATCAAGGAAGGTCACAGTTGGGTATAATGCAAGCTAAGTGAGTGTACATGTAGTAAAAGAATCCTTTTGTGTTGTGTATAACATAATCAAAACAAAGTTCATTTATACATTGAATAAAATATATACTCAGTGTTTTGTGGAATTAATTCTTTCAAAAATAACATGAAATTGTGTGCAACACAAGCCAATTATATTGTTGCGTATACTAAAAGATAATATAGTGTTACATATATTGCAATCTAATATTTGTGTAGCATAAAACACAAGACATAAATGAAATTAAAAAGTTTTTATCTCATAAAATCTCGGGGTGTTAGAATCTGGGTCTTTGTTTCTATTGACCGAGATGCGTTCTTGTTAGCAAGATCACAAAGAAACATAAATATGGTGGATAGATAACTATGATAAGTATCCCCTTCCCCCCACATCATTAACCACCCAGCATAAAATATTGATTCGCTGGTTAACATGTTTTTGAGTTAACTATCATTCATTGTTTGAATAAAAGAATGGGGAAAAGAAATAATTCACTTAAAAATAAATCCCCTACCTAGGATAGAATAATTTGTCTAGGATTAATGCGACCGTGCACCTATGTTTTTCATTATTAATCAGAAACCCACCTTCTCTAGAAATTCATAGAAGGGTGGTAGAAGGTTCATTTTTTGTTTTCGTCACCACCAACCAAATGCTCAGATAAATTCTAGGATTATGCCAACAATATTATAGTGCCTATTAGGATGTTGATTGACGAAAGTGAATTAGTGTTTCGATTACATTGTGTTGCAATGTCATTACACAGACTCATTAATGAGGTTCATTAATGAGATTCATCATCTCCTCATCACTTCAATAGAGAGATAACGTTCCACTGCTCAATGATGAAGAAAAAAAATTAAATTCCTTTTTATGTTATATTATTTTTCTTCCAAAAATTCCAATAATTAACTTTCACCCTCGACCCACACCGGTCAAGGTTACGTTCTACCTAAGGAAGACATTCAATCACAAGTTCAACGGTAATCTCATATTTCAAATATGAGTTATTATTTAGGAGTTATAAGGATTTTAAAATAAAATAATTGTTACATAATTAATATATTTATGGACCAAAACTACTTTCCAATGTTGGCCCACACTGGCCAAAATTATTCCCTTTCTAGGAAACTCCTGATGCTATGAGTTCAATGGTGCCATTAGATTTTTGACATGGGCATCGATTTAAATATTAGAAAACACTCTTCACATGTTTATTTAATGAAACATAAAAATAGTTCAAAAAATGTTTCGGACACTACGGGCCTCATAATTACATGTCGTCTTAGAGCCTGGTCTCAAAATATGCCAATACAATTTTCAGAGAAAAATCATGCTATTATAGGGTATTTCATTACTCCCCCTATAAGGCTTTACATCCTTATAAACCAAAAAACAAGATAATAAAACAAATTAGGGTAATGAGCACAAATATGAGCCTCTTGATCCCATGTTTTCTCTTTGATGTTCCCATTCTACCAATGAACACAAACCAAAGGTATTAACTGTCCACAAAGGATCATCTCGTGTCGATCCTCTATCTTCATTGGGTACTCCATGAGTTTCACTTCATCATCAATTTACAGATATTCATGGTCAATGACGTGAGAAGGGTCATGAATATATCTCCACAACTGGGATACATGGAAGAAATCATGCACCCTATCTAACTGCAGTAGTAAAGCCAAGCGGTATGCCACCTCACCCACTCTATAGAGTATTAGGAAAGGTCTGATGAACCTCATAATTGAATTCCCTCCCTGAACAAATATTTGCATACCTCGTCGAGGAGTGAATCATTGGAATACATGGCCCCCTCCTAGAACTTCAAGGGTCTTCATCACCTATCAGCATTGGACTTATGTCAACTCAGTGCACTCTACATATACTCTTGGAAGACCTCTAAATTTTAAGCGGTAGCCTATACTATCTCTAGACCCATGAGTGAGGATTCCCCTGGGTCTGTCCAGCATAACGTTGACCTACATGGTTATCAATAAAATTCCTCAAATGGTGTCATATCAATGGTAGAGTGGTAGTTGTTGTTGTACACAAACTCTACTAGTGGTAGGTGGTCCTCCCAACAATGAACAAAATCAAGGATGCAAGAACGAAGAATGTCCTCCATGGTTTTTATGGTCTGCTCCATTTGGCCATCTATTTGTGGGTGAACGGATATGCTCAAGTGCAGATGATCCCCAAAATCCTCCTAAAATACCTTGCACAACTAGGATGTAATGCATGCCTCAAGATCTGAGACTATCGTAGTTGGGACTCCATGGAGTCAATCTATTTCTTACATGTAGAGGTGTCCCATGTTTTCTACTAAACCCCTCTCCTTAATGGGTAGGATGTGGGATGACTTGGTGTGTCAGTCTACGATCACCCAGATGGTATTGTTCCCCCTGGACGTATATGGTAATCCCTTTATGAAGTCCCTCGATGTCTCATACCACTTCAACTCAGGTACCTTGAGGGTTTGTGTTATACCAGATGGAACCGGGTGCTCAACCTTCACCTACTGACAAGCGAGGCATCTTGTGACAAACTCCACAACTGTCTTCTTCATTCCTAACCACAAGTACTGACATTAGAGGACCTAGTACATCTTTTCCACACTTGTATGTACCTTCAAAGGGGATGTATGGAACTCTATCAACACCTCCTACTACAATTCCATTGGTACTATTTTGTGTCCTCTTAAAACAATGACATGTTACCCACATATTTAAAATCCATCAGGAGCATGTCCTAAGGACATCTGGGCACTTGTATAATTGCAACTGCATCTTCATGTTGTGACTTCTTGACTTGTTGTAAGAGTCGAGGGGAAGCAACCATAGACTGAAGATAAGCTGCCTCATCCTTATACACAATGGATATTTCAAGTGAGGCCAACTACTCTAAGGTCTAGTCTAGTAGCTGCGGACTCCATCTCATACTGAGAGAATCTTCCACCATATTCCCCTTCCCATGAGTATATAATATCTTGAATTTATAGTCCTAAAGGATCTATAGGAAATGTCACAATATCAAATTTATATCCTTTTAAGAAAAGATATACATGATACTCTTGTTGTCAGAGTAGAAAATTTATTGATTTCCCATAATGTAGTGTCGCCACATCTTTTGTGTGAAGACTACCGCTGCCAACTCAAGCTCATTAGTCCCATAGTTCGTCTCATGCAATTTTAACTATTGTGAGCCATAAACAATCCATGCATTCCCCTACATCAAGACAAAACAAAGCTTGATTCCTGATGCATCATCGTACACCAAGTAGTTGGTTCCCTCTGCCTGCAGCCTCAAGATAGGAGCACTCTTCAAGCTCTGCCTCAGTTAATGGAAGCTATACTGGCATCCTTCTATGTACATGAATTGTTTTCACTTCTTCTTCAATTCTGTCATGGGTTCTTCTAGTTTAGATATGTCAATTACAATCCTCTAATAGTACCCAATGAACCAGTGGAAACTATGCACCTTGGTAATGCTATTTGGTGGTTCCCAAACAAGCACCACCTCGATCTTAGTTGGATCCACTAAAACACCAGCATCTGAGAAGACATGTCCTGGGAATTGGACCTTTCGTATCCAGAACATACACTTTGTGAGATTACCGTAAATATGGTTCTCTCTGAGTGTGTCCAAAACCATCCTTTGGTGTATCTCATGCTCCTCCTATAATGCTGAATCCACTACGATTTCATCAATTAAGACCAATACAAACTTATCTAGGCATAGCTAAAAGATCCTATTCATGAGTCCCATGGAAACACATGGAGAATTCTCCAGGACAAATGACATCACTATGTACTCGTAGTGGACATAGTGACATATAATGTAGTCTGTGAGATGTCCTCATGTCACACTCAAAGCTGTCGATATCAAGATATAAGTTCTGTCTCTGAGACCCATCATTCTACCTTAATCTAATCAACGTTGGTGTCAATAAAGGTTAGAAAATACATGTTATTCATGGTTACCTGGTTCAGGTACCAGAAGTCCACACATAGCCTCAAACTTTCATCTTCCTTATTGGAGAACAAAACTGGGGTTTCCCATGGTGAAACACTTGGCCTTACAAACCCATTCCTCTACAGGTCCTCCAAATGTACCCTAAGCTCCCTGAGTTCTACGAGATGCATCTGATAAGTAGGTTAACATATCTGGGCCATCTCAGGGTACATATCAATTCAGAATTCTACCTCTCTAAGTGGAGGTAGTCCTGGAACTTCTTCTAGAAAGATGTCATCATACTCGTCCACCACTATAAGAAACTATGGACTCGCCTCTTCCACTACACTGAGGGTCATGCTCTTTAACAAATGAGTGATCTGATGAACCCTCCGATGTTCATGTCGATCCCACACTACAAGGTCTCCCTTATTAAAAGTGATGGAAAACTAGGTCCCATCCTCATGGACACACCACACTCTGCGCCTAAAATAGTCAATATGGGAATGAACTAGGGATAGCCAATCCATTCCTAGGATGACTTTGTAAGGCCTCGACGCCACTCCTAGCAGATCCTAGATGAAGATATAACATCCTATACTATGTTCAAACCACTAGAACTAGTGTCCAGTCTCTGAATCCCCTTTAGTATGAGTCTCTAACCGAAAGGATAGAGCCAACAACTCAATCGAAATCTCCGAGATGCTAACAAGATATATAGAAAGAAAAGAGTGAGTCACACATTTATTATTAATAACTGAATCCAAGGTGGAGAATACATATATCATACCTCTAATCATATATTGAAAACTATTGTGTAAGGGATCCATTGACTGAATATGGACTTTCCCCAATCCACTAGCTCTAGGAGCTTGTGGTGGACCACCTGGGGGTGGTTGTGGTAGTACCCCAATCCTTCATCCATTACATACCACTCTACCCACTCCCCTACTGCATCTGCTACCCTATATACTACCTCGCTCGAACATCTTCCCCTACCTTGGAATCCATTCAGCCATTTGCTGATCGTTAGTGTGGCGAGTCGGGTAGTAATGATCCATGTGTCCTTGCCCGCTGCTTGAGTAGAATGCCTAGCTCCTCTGCTGACTCCCGCTGCCCCAGTGGCCTCGTACCATGGACCAAAACGTCATGGGGTCATCCTCCGGATTATTTGGCCCTCTTGGTCCTATGTTTCATCTATTAGATTCCCTCTAGAGATGAATTGACCATATGTTTCTTGATGGGGGCTCCCACGATCAGTGCCTTCACTTCTTGGAATCTCTCCACTAGTAGAGCTTGCTCCAACACTCCATCCTGCGAAAGGATGCTAAGGGAAATCATCGATGCCCTGATCTCTCGTCGAAGTCCCTCCTCAAAGGTCTAAGCCAGGAAGAAAGGGTGTGGAACCATATCCGTAGAGTAACAAGAGGGGTCTGTGAACCTGGAGAAGAACTCAGCCACTGTTAGGCTTCCCTACTATATGTGAATCATCTTCTATATGTGCACTGAGCACAAATTTGCGAGGAAGAAATCATCCCTAGAAATCCGCTCGAAATTAGACCCATTGAGGGTCTCCTCCTCATGAGTCTAGATGGTCAAACTCCACCATCTCCCTACCAAATCTTGTATAAGTCTTTCCGGTATAACCACAATCTAGTTAAGTGGCGTCATCACTAAATAGGAGACTCATGTCACTACCTAGACCCAATCCTTAGAGACTTGAAGATCTATCTCCCCTATAAACCCTGGAGCCCTCTGTCGCTGGAACTCATGTAATACACTGAGCCTAAGTGTGTCCTCTACCAGTAGCACAGGTAGTTACTACTAACTAATAGGCAGTGGTATCACTATGACATCACCCTAAGGATCCATCATGGGCAATGATCCTAGTACAGAAGCCTCATCACACTATGGATCGTCCTCATGGTTAGGCATTGGAATCCGGGCAGGCAGTATATGGGGAGGCATCCTGAAAAAGAATCAAGATGAATCAAACATAATAGACTATACCTGGTTAGCTGATTGTGACTCAAAAAGGTCTTGAAAAGAACACTCAAAGGCGCATGCAGCTAGTGTTTTATTATTGTGAGTTGAAAAGTAGAATTCGGGGTCCTGGTGTATGAATACGTCGGTTTCTGCACAAACACTAGACTCCCTTTCCATAAAGAAAAACCCTAAACACATAACAATGTTTCCCATCAAAATTTATAAACACTTAATCCTTCTGGAAGAACAAACCCTTCTATGATGCCACTTTGTCATGACTCGTCTCTCATGGCCCATGTCGTGACTACCCCAAGCCCACCTTCAATGGGCTAGGGGATGTCGACAAGAACCATATTGGAATATCCAAAAAATGGGAATTCATTTTCCTTTAAACCTGTGCACACACAAACTTCACAAACTGCAGAAAAGTAAACACTATGTAAACCACAACAGTCACAAGACATATAATTTAAGTACAATAAAAAATGAAAGTAAATTGTCTCGAATTAAAACCCAAAAAAATACAACTAAAAAAATAAAGTAAAAGAACGCTGATAAGTTGTCTGCTGAAAACCCCACCTGATGGGTAAGTGTAGAGAAGCTTCCAGAAGCCATAAAAGTATGCCCTGCCTGCATGATCATACTGGGAGCTGCCTAGCCCTAGGCCACCGAGTGATTTGTCAAGGCATCAGTCATCTTCACAAGACATGTCATATTTGGGAGACGCTCTTACAGGGGTGAGTATCACAATACTCAACATGTACCCCAATCCTCAAACAGAACACTAAAAAGCATAACCACAAATAAAAAATTCTAACACAAGGTATAACTCAATGTATATTAAGTAGAATTATCAGTCATAATGATAAAAATTTGCACTGATGAGGGATTCATCATCCAGGATCACTCATCACCTGGGCCAGCAGGATCACTAAGACCCAATCATCCGAGGGGCCAGTTGGATTACATAGAATCAATCTTCTCTAGGTCAACTGGGTCACTTAGACCAGCTTATCTCTGGTCCCGGTGGATCACTATGACCTGCTCATCTCTGCTATAGTTGGATCAAATAGACCCACTCAGTCAATGCCAGTTGGATCAATTATTACCCCTCATCTATACGCCAGTAGGATCATTAATAACCACTTGTCTCTTGGAAATCTAGATCACATAGACTCACGCTCATCGTTGGGCCAGCTAAATCACTAATTCCCGCTCATTATATCCTTCACATCACTTCCAGCCGTTGGATTCTTGCTCGTTGAGAAAATGATTCTAGGATAATATGATCCTTAATCCATCAGTTGTGTCTTAACTACCACAAATCTCCCTTAGAGTATTCCCAAAGGACCTTCTCTTTGCTAAGGTCCCAACAACGCAGACAGCAGGTCAATTGGATGCCCGATCGGAAAGATATTGGTGTTTTAGTAAATATTGGCCGATAGTGTTTGGGCCCGATCCGACCAAGTTGGACCGACCTGACCAACTCGGCCCGGGGGTCCCGCGTGACCCATCCCATTTCGGCCAACCCGACCTGACCCGGTGGGGTCTGGGCCAGCCCGGTCCAGCCGAGCCGCCGGGCCAGGCTCATTGGGGCTGCTGGACCCGACCCAGATCGGATGTGGGTCCTCCCCAGTGGGCCGCCTAGTGACCTGGTTTCATTGGTCCCAACCATCAATTTGAAGGCTCGTTCATTCCCATATTGGATCTCCTAGCGGCTCAATATTTCCAATCATCCCAGCCTGCATTGGTGGGCTGACTCTTCTGCAACCCAGAAGCCCAGCGGCTCGGTGCACACCACCGGCCCGACCAAGATAGCAGGCTAGTCCTCCACCTACTGGGAAGCCCACTATGTGTCCCATTGAGGATACACATGGCTAGTAGAAGTCATCCACCCCCTTTATTCATTCCACAACCCACTGATGCGGACTTCTCCGACAATGCAGCGCTTGAGCGGCACCACCCTCCAGTACCGGTCCACTCCCACAGTCCAGTCCCTCTAAATGACCTGATGCTCTGTCAGAGGTTCTGCTCACCGTCATCATATATGGACAACAACCTTTCTTCATGTGGCGCCTCCGATGTAGTTGGGTGGCTGCGTCCGCCTACTGCCGTCCTCCGTGTCAATGGCTCCTATTGCTGTCGCGGCTGGGGTGACGCGGCCTGGTGCCACCACCATGGGTGGGTAATGCGGACCACCAGGCCGTGAACCTTCCACCTGGTACCATGTTTTCTGATGTGCCACCACTATTTCTCAATGAAGAATATGAAGGACAAAGGAAGAAGGGAGGATAAGAAGTCACACATAGAAACACCCAAAGAACGATCTGGGTCTTTGTCCGTTTTGGCCCAGATGCGTTCTTATTTACAGGATCTTAGAGAACCATAAATAAGGTGGAAGGATCACTACAATAAATATCCTACTTTTACCCACATCATTAACCACCTTGCATGAATGATTGATTCGTGGGTTAACTTTTTTGTGAGTTAACCTCTATTCGTCTTTTGAAAAAAAAGAATAGAGAAAAGAAAGAATTCAACTAAAATAAAAACCCATACCTTGGATTGAATTTATGGTCAAGGAAGAACAAGATCTGATGCATCTGTTATTTATCGTTGATCAACATTCCACCATCTCTTTTGATAATTCGAAGGATGGAAGAAGGTGAGTTTTTCATTCGTCGTCGCCACACCCCAAATACTTAGAGCAATTATAGTATTTTGCCAAAAATCCTACATTGCTTATTAGGATATTAATTGATGAACGTGAATCATCGTTTCAGTTACACAATGTTGCAGCGTCATTACTCAGACTCATTAATTAGGATCATTAATGATATTCATCATTTCCTCATCGATGCACCACAACACTAACGTTCCACTACTTAACACCAAGGAATAAAAATTAAAACAACTTTTTATGTTATTTTATTTTTCTTCCAAAATGTAAGAAAATTAACATTCACCCTTGACCAACATTGGTCGAGGTTAAGCTCTTATTAAAGGTAACACAACCTCATGAGCTCAAATTTACTCTCAGATTTTCATTCCGAGTTACCGTTTGAGAGTTATAAATATTTTAAAATAAATTAATTCATACTTAATTATTTCATTTACGGCCAAAAACTAATTTCCACTATTGGCCAGCGTTTCCCAATGTTAGGCCCTATTCTAGGAGAATCTTGATGCTCTGAGTTCAACGGTGTCCTCATATTTTTTATCCGGGTACTGATTTCAAGGAAGATAAACCCACTTGCACGTTTATTTAGTGAACCTTAAAAAAAATTTAGATATACTTTCCTTCCACTTCGGCCTCAGAATTACATGTCATCTCAGAGCCTGGTCTCAAAATAATCCCATTAAATTTTTATAAATAAATTCATGTAATTCTGGGGTATTATAGATAAAGTCAGCAGTGAAATTCCCTTATCACCACCTTAATAAATGAGATGATAGAACATTTGGGGGGGGGGTGAGGGAAGTTTTTGTTAAGTCCCCCACAATCTATAAAAGTTTAATTTTCCTGATGGAGGTGGAATAGGTAATATAAATGCCTCTAACCCAATGGGATATATGTTAGTTTGGTTTTCACCCTAATATATTAGAGATACTTGCAATTTTATTATGCTAGAGGTGATGTTGGTGTTGTAAATGTCTCAATCCTTACTATATAGGGTTACTCTTATATTACTATTGAATAAGTGACTACATTGTTCTTATTGTTTTTATAAGCCTTTACATATCAGTGAGTTGTACACAAAAACATTTTAGGGAAGGAAATGATTTCTATTTATGGGTAACCTTATGGTTATAAGCTTTTTTTTCTAAAATGGGACTTCTAAACAACCATATTGGATTCTTGATACATGGTTTTGTCAATAGATCTATCCTTATCAATAATTACATTTACAGGGTATGGAGTGGTGGGATTTCATTAGATAAAAAGACTCTAATATGTGTCCCTAAGTATTATTATTTAATTATGGTGATGATGTTACATGTTGTGTTTCCTGATAAGCTTTGATAACCAATAAGATAGGTTCAGTGTAGAGCCTCATGATCTCCTCAACCCATGATGTGTACTTTAAGTGGGTAATCAATGATTATCTTGAGGATTTCCTCTATACCATTGAAAAAATCTAGTTGGAGGGTATAACACTAGTTTATTTCCATAGCATTTATTTCCACTGAGAAGGAAGAGAAATCAACCAAGCAGCATAGCTATCTCATCACCTTGATGTGGTTACAATATTCCTCATAAAGTTTTTATTTTTTTCATCAGATATAGAATATTAAATGAATTGTTTCATTGTAAATATGGCATGCATTGCTCTGGAAGTAAGTTTATAATGTCAAACCATGAGGTGACAAAGGGTCAGAACATGACCATCATGTTTCCTTTGGTATCTTTTACAATATGATCATACCATTCACTTAATCCTTAGAGTGATAGATTCCTCAATTTTTTCCAAAAATTTTGGTCATCTTCCCACTACCTTATGAAGGTGATTAGGGTCCCATAGAACTTCTTGGATTATTTCTGAGTTTATGTGATCTAGAGGAGGTATTGATCACAACGAACCAATATTATATACATTGTAAAAAATATATTATAAGATATAACGTGAGTTACAAACTAAATGTAATTTAAAATAACCCCAAAATACTATTATAAAAAAATTGATAAAAAATAATAAACACTAATATGGTATAAAATTTAATTTTATTTCAATTAAAATATAAAAAAATAACATTATTTAATATTAAAAAAATTATATTTTCAATAAAATTTACTTTCAATATATTATTTACTTAATTAATTACAAAAAAATTAGAACAAAAATATGATAAAATTTTATTTAATTTTTTAAACCATCGTATCAAAATATTATTAGTTTATTTTTTAGTTTTTTCTAAAATGATAGAGTTTTGGTTAGTATAGTTTTTATGTCTTATATTATTTTTATGATTTTATCATTATTTTATCATATAACATAAATATATAAAACATTTAGTAAGAAAATATTTTTGAAATAAGAAAATTATTCATTTTAAAATATTATTTTATTTTATAAAACCAATTTCTATCATTTTTATAACTAAATTAAAATGTTACTTTAATAAAAATAGTTTTTGGTATTTTATTCAAATTAAATGTCTTGATGGGGAAATTTGATTTTGGCATTATTTTGCAGATAAATAAAATTAATTTTTTTTAAATAAATTATTTTCAAAAAAATTAGTATCTATAATAAATTTTTATTTCATATAAATTTTAAATATTATGATTTTTTTAGAAAAAATGTGTTTACTTAATATGTGCATTTATTTTAAAATTAACATTTAAAATTATTAAAAAATTATTTGATAAAATGGCTTCAAAATTTTAAATTAAATATCTCAAATTTGTAAAATGGTCTAATCTTATTTATTATTATTATTAATTATGAAGGTTATAAATTAATTACCAAGGTAAAAGTAAATTATGGTAAATGTTAACAAGTTAAAAGACAAATCACTAAAAAAATTAATGGTTGTCTAAAAAATGATTTTTAAAGGGTTTTTTGAACAAAAATAAATTTAAAATTATATTTTTTTCCATTATGTGGCCATTTTACCTTGAATAGTAACATTATATTACTGAAAATTTAATAGATACTTCAAATATTTCCCATCACATCACTTATAAAAAGGTATTGAATATAATAAATCCAGACTGACCTATCCTTTGTAATATTATTTAAAATATGTAAATTTTATAATAATAAAATCCTATCCCACATCCATATTCTTCTATTACTTTTAATGTTTCCAAAAGGCCTTTATTTCTAAGGAGTTTTCCAAGATAAAACTCATGCTTCCAACATAAGAGTAATTTCTCGTTGTTTTTTATTTTAATATAAACTATTATAAATTGTCTATATCCATATTAATATAAGGAAATAAATATCCCTAGTATGCATACATTTTATTATATAAAATTTGAAGAAATCTATCAATTCTATCAGCTATGGAAACAAAATAACATTGATTGTGAATATGTGCAAACTATCACCTCAACTAAGTGATGTTGTGCATTTTATTTCAAAACATATAATTCCTAGTAACAAAGATGGATTTTATAAATTATAATGTTTTTATATAAAATTTCCAATGATAATTTTTCATATACTATATTTCTATCCATTCATTTTAAAATGAGATTGTTAATTATGGATATGCAGAGACTACATCTGGCATTGAAGGATGCATCTTTGTTTTCAATACCACCATCAGATATGGTTTTAATTTATATTTGGTGATTATTTAATATATATATATATATATATATGTGATATATTTAATTAATATGGTAGATTATTTATGACAATAAAATGATCATTATATGATAATCAATCGATATCAGTAAATAATTCAAAACTCATTCATCACTATTTCCATCTTTATGAAACATTAATGAAACCCCATATAATGTAATTATAACACTATATTTATCTATAAAAGATAACTTATAATAAATTTAATGGTTTCTAAAGGATTATATTTTGGATAAAAATGAGATCAACATTTGTTTCATGAGAATTGTTCAAAATGTTTTAGATTATTAACACATGATCCAGAAAAACAGATTATAACAATCTAATACTTGTAGTTAATTTTTGATAATGAATGTTATATAATTAAATTCATATGAATAAGGTTTTAAAATTAGAAATTAATATGTTTATCATTATTATATAGGTTGTTAATAAACGTTTTTGGAAATCAAGGGTAAATGTTAGCGACTTGCCAACTCAAACTTCATCCATTAAGCTTTACACATTCTTCCTAATTTAAATTCTACCATGTTAACAAAAGTTTAAATTTTATAATATTTTCTTTTGATAAAAAATCCATTATTTTGACTTTACAGTATGTTTGGTTATTTTTGTTGTTGATAATGATTGTTTAAAATGTTATTTATTGAGTTCTTGTGAGATTCATGATAAATTATACTAAAAAACATTAAGACAGATGTACATATTCTCCTGAAGTGGTACCAAAAATAATATGTACACGTTGTCACAATTTCGTAGTGTTTGAAAAAAATGGAATAAAAAAATGGATCAATACTCATGTATTTTTTAAAATATATTTCCAGAGCTTCCTCATTAAAAGTTGAATATGAACGGAGTTCGTGAAATTATGTTGTTTCATGAATGTTTGGTGTCGAAATGTTTTGGAGATGCATGAATGAATGTTTTATTAAATATGGATGAGTTGAGGAGGATGGATTATTATTTATTCAATTATTTTATGTTTCACAAATGTAAAATTTTCTAGAAGTATCATGCTTATTGGTAGATTCCAGAATAAGAATGAATAGTTTCACAAAAAGGTGGGGTAGAACATGGAAGTTTTTCAAAGTGGAGGAAACAATTGTAAATAGGAGGATACCCCATCATTTGAAGATAAGATTAATCAACATAAAAATGGCCTTGAATTCTCCATGGAGATTCATGAATGATTTACTTGCGTGAAGGATTCAAAAGAATATTCATTTCACAAAGGAGGGATGCTTCACAAAAGAAAATGTTTCATGAATCATGTTGAGTTTCATGAAATATTTTAAAGTTTCTGGAAATTGTTTCAATTTTTTGAAAGCAAATAATTGTAGACGGTTTGAATGGTTTTGAGAATATTTGGTTAGTTTCAAAAGAGTTGAGTAAGGGGTTTTCCTGAATGTGAATATTATGAAAACCATAAGGGATTTTCAACTAATTATATAGTAATGTTTTAATCATCAAGTGGGTGAATTTGGAACATAATAATACAAAAAATTAGGTTAAAAAATATTGACTCATGTTAATAAAAGTAGCATATTCTTATGGTGTAGTGAGAACACTTCGTTTGAGTGTGATATGAGCCTTAAATATTTGTTAGGTCGTACACTAAGAGGTATATTGAGTTCACTTAGAACATTGTAAAAAAATTCTATTTAATGGATTTAGTACATAGTAAAATTTCATTTATATTGTCCATAGAGATATTCCAATTCCAGTGAATGATGTAAAATTGTTTCCTATTTTTTATTCTTTCATTTCTACTCAAACATTTCTATGAGAAATGGAAGGAATAATGTTTTATTCAATGAAGAAACAAGTTTCGTCAGGGATTTTGTTTTTAATTTTTCATAACCTAATTCAACCCCCACTCAAGGAATTTATCCCACCTGGGATAACAATTGGTATCATAGGGAATAGTTATATTAAAACATTCTCAGTTAGTTAAAGAAACATAAGTTGTTAATCGCAAATTTATTTTGATCGTCGATTGAAAAAAAAGTTTAGTTGTGGAAGAATTAAATGCAACACTACTTATGATCCTTGAGCATGGGTGTCTTTACAACTATGATGCTTGGTAGTTTTACCATTTTATATAATGGAGCTTTATCAGAATCAGACTGAAGGTAGTTGAATGATAACACTACAACAATCAATGCATTAGGGGGAGCATTATCCAATGCATTATATACAAATGTGATGTCATGTAAGTCATCAAATCCCATGTTTTAAATGTTTCTAAATATATTTGAGGTAAATTACAATGTGATAGAAGATAAATTAAAGGTTATATAGAAAAAAGTTTAGTATTTGATGATTTACCCAAATGATTCAATATAAGCATTTTTGGATTGGGTGAATGTTGTTTTGGAAGACATGCATGGTCTTGAGGAAACTCTTGAAGATGTAGATATCCTTCAGCACATCATGGGATGAATTTCACATTAGTTAAATATGAATGTATTTATACTAGGATATAATGATTTAATGGAGCTGAAATTTCATATATGGCATCATAATATTTTATTATAAAAGATTATAAATAAATATATGTATTCTATTGAAAAAAGAAAGACCAAAGAGGTGGAATGGAAGGCCATAAATGAGATAACTATTTAATACCATAATAAGAATAATTTATGGTTGAGCTGATGACATAAATTTCCTCAAATATAAAAATAGGAAATCGAATGTTCAAATGTAAACTTCTACTTGTATTATTTCGATGTGAAATGATTGGACATCTGGGTGAAGGGTTCCCCAAGAAGGTTCAAGATGATGATTAAAATGTATTAGACGTTTCTATGGAAAATTATTCTTTCTATTTTAATGGAAAGAAATATATTAAGAGAAATTTGAAAAAAATAGTATTCTGCAATGAAAAATAATAGGTGAGAATTATAAGAGGTTGAAAACATGAAAAACTACAAGTGTCTGAGAGAAAGTGTTACGGTGGAAGTTATTAGAAACTCTACAAAAATAGAAGAAAGTAACTATGATGAAAGATATATTGAAGTAAAGTTTGATATACATGATTAATTAGAATATACTCTTAAGGATATAAATGTTTAGAGAGACAAAACGAAGAAATTAAAAAAGAGTGGTTCATTATGCCAAGCCCTATATTCAGTAGAATGATGAAGGGATGTCTGAGATGATGGAATAAATTTAAATGATTATTTCTTCCATGAATAAGAACTTAGAAAATTTCATTGATTAAAAAATCAAAGATGATGAATAAAAAAGTGTGATCAGTGGTTTTAATAGCATTGAAAAAAGATCAAAGTGAAAAAATTGACGGACATAAAGCGTATGTTCTTGAATTATGAAGAAAATATGAATATCAAGAAAACATATCTACTCCTTGTTTTAAATTAAGAAATATTGTCACATAGGATATAAAACATTATGGAAGTATAGTATATATGTCCATAAAAATATATTAGACAGTTATATAAAAATGAAAAGTCTAGTATGGGGCTTGATCAAAAATATATTTATATAATTACTGATGATAGAACACAAGGTCTCAATCTGATGTTAAAGATCTATTTTAGTATGCATTAGAATCCTATGATTCGCTTATCCCATGTTATGTCAAGTGGTTCACCAAATATGTAGATGAACACACCTTATATTATATGCTATTAATAAGGGAATATAGGATATTCATAAAATTTATGTTCCATAGACAAAAGGAACCGAAGGTGAAAATGAAAAAAAATGTGGCAAGATAGATGTCAATATTCAATGAATGATTTAATGGTCACTATTTCTGGTGTGGATGATTCAGACACAGGGCCATATATTTATCATAAAAAATTTAGAATAATTTTCTCAAATAGATCAAAAGTGGTCATAAGTAGTAACTCAATGAATTATCATATTAGATGAAAATTACAAATAGATTTTTATCTTTTTAAGATAATGTTGTTCTATCCTAGAATGAGTAATATCAAGAATATCATTCCAGAACATGTAAAAAGTTGACGATGTGGATAAAAAATAAAAGAGATGAGTATGTAGTGGTTGTAGATATTTCTCTTAGAGTATTATATTATTTTGGAGTATGGATCCTTGATAGTGGATGTACATCACATAAGAAGGGAAATAAGGATCTTGTCCTAGGAAACAAATATGACAAGTAAGGAGTTGTTAAATTTGGATTTAATGAAAGAATTATGATTATTGGCTTTAGGAAAGCCAAGTTGATTGGAAACTATATGAGACTTGTCAATGTATGGGTTTTAGAATGTCTAATTCTGAAATTTCTTACGGTTAGTCAATTATGTAACTCAAGGCAAGCTATAAGTTTTACCAATAATTTTTGTATCATCAATTGAAATTATGGTACAATTATTTTAAAAGGAAATAACATGAATGGGAATATATACAATGTGAGTGGTAAAGAATATATTTGATGCCTATCTAGATATAAATAAAAGAGTTTGTGTTATAAACAAATTTTCCATCAATGAAAACCATACTTGTACGGTTCAGTAAAATGTGATATAGCTCAAGATCTACTAGGTCTATCACATGATCGTAATCATAGGTGGGATAAATTTCAAAAATGGAATATTATCAAAAATATGTACAAGGTAAAAGGAAAAATGTCAACTAGAGTGATCGAGTTAGTTCATGAAGACGTGTGTGGACCTATGTCACCATGATACATTTTCAAGAAGTGGTATTATGTTATTTTAAATGATGATTTCATCATAATTTCATAGATATTTTTCATTTACCACATTTCTTATGTGTTTAGTTGCATAAAACAATATTAGAGGGAATCTTGATGGATACTTGGATAAAATATTCTGTAATATTGAAATAATAATAGCATGAATTTCATAAACAACCAATTGTATGTATGTGTTTTATTATCAATAACTAGAAACTCATGAAATTTATATCTCATGGACATGTGGGAATAATCCTTGGTATTAAATAAAACAAAATAATATAAATTATTTAACAAGAGGTTGGGAGAATTAGTTGTTGTAAATGATTTCACTGTAGTACCGAATAAAGAACATGTTCAACAACATCTTTAGTAGTACCATAATACGAAAGATGAAGAGTTAAGACACTCAAAGCGATTAGAAGTGGAATACACTAATTTAGAAGATTATTATGATTATTATTAAAAGGAATTAAAATGTGTATCTCCACAGAAGCATAAAATTTGATCTGAAATTGACATGAAAGACATCATTGGTGATCAGGTGGTACCCATTAATGTATTGGTAATGAAGTATACATAGATAAAATATTTTATATCTCATGTAGAGCCTATTTTTTTATGATGTAACTGGAGATGAAAACTCAGTTTAGGCTATGAATGAAGAGATTGGGTAAATTGAGATGAATAAGACGTGGGATATTGTTTCAAGAATATAATATAAGAATATGATTAGGGAAAAATGGGACTTCCAGAATAGACTAAATAAATATGGATTGGTAATTCAATACAAAACATGACTACTATACAAGGGATGCTACCTGATCGAGGTAATTGAGGTAGATGAAAAATTTTCACATGTTTCATGGATTGAGAATCTTTACATATTCATATCCATAATAATGAAAAAGAATAATTTTTTTCATATGGAAATCAACTCTAAATTTATGAATGGGGTGATACAAGAATAATTTTATATGTAACATCAATATGGTATTCTATTTCATGAAGATGGGATCATAGTTTTTTAATTGACCAACGTGCAATACAGGTTGATGAAAACACTAGGAGCGTGGTATTCAAGACTTGATTAGTATTGTATGAAGCTCATCATGGTGGAGTTGATAAAATTACCTATTTAAATAATGATAATAATAAATGGAAGATGGTGTTTTTTATATCGATGACATAATATTTGTTGAATTAGATAAAACATAGTTAAAAAATTTATTATAATTCATGAAAAGTGAGTTTGAAAATTCAGTACTACTGAACTAATCATTTTTCATTGGTATACAGGTGACATAAGAAAGGAATGAAAATTTTATTTCTCAATAAAAATATGAAAAGAAGGTAATGAGTATATTTTTAATGGATAAATCCAAGGAGATTATGACTATAGTGGCTACCCATATAAACTATCACGAGATGATGAAGGAAAAGTTTTTAATGTCATAGAATATAGGGAAATCATTGGAAATACAATGTATTTAATTGTGTCACAACTTGATATTTTTTTTCCACATTCCATGTAGTTTGATATCCAGGAAATTCCAAATAATGAAAATTACTGGAAAAAAAATTAATTCCTCAGTATATCAAGGTCACAATGGATTTCACATTTTTGTATTATGAAAAATATTATCTTGAGTTATTAGAGTATACAAATGAATATTGGACCGACATAACATATGGTAGAAAATCAATGTCAGGTGGTGAATTATATATTGGAGTAATGATTATTTCTTGTATACTCGTAAAAAGGGTTTAATTTCATTGAGTACCACAGAATCTAAACATATGGTGTCTAATCATGCTTTTATATAGTTATTCTAGATGAAGAAACAACATGATGATATGGGGATTGAAGTGAATTCACGAATCAAAATCCATTGTGATAACCCAATTTCATTAAATCATAATAAAAATCCCTTTCATAATTCATATAAAAACCATATTGAAAATATATATAATTTTATCAAGGATATGGTGGATCATAGGATTGTAAAGTTAGATTATGTTCCTACCAAACTATAGGATGTAGATATTTTGATGAATGCCTTAACAAAATATGTGATTACATGTCATCTACTAGATCTCAATGTTCGGTTGACAACCCACAATTGAATAAGTATAGAAATGGTATCCACTATCCTGGAGGTATAGTGTGGTCTCTATATGTTACTATATGTGTTCTTTACAATGTTACAACCAAAAAGGAGTGACCTTTTGGATCATTAATAAAGCCGGAAAAATATATAGATCATGATATTGAGAGAAATTGATAATGGGAGCAGTGAAGTTAGTGAAGTTTTAATGATGAAAAATATAAAGATGATCGAACAGAGGTCATATATCCTAACACATGGGGCTAGTGATGAAAATATATGTCTCTTTTGGGAATGAAGTGACTCATTTATGAAATTTACATACTAATTTTCTTCTGATACAAAGAATGGATCGAGTGGACATAGAGTGTTTGTTGAGTAAATCATTGATCACTATATAGAATTTAAAGAAAACGTTTATGTGTTGATATAGAATAATATTTAATGTGGTATCAAAGTATGAAGAGTTGTTAATAATTCAAAGGGGTAGATTTTTGTGTAAAACTCCCTCCATGAAGCTTTGTTATTTTTTGCGGATTTTTTGGGTTTGTTGAAAAATCCAGTTGAAAAGGTCTATTTTGATGTTATAGGATGATTTTGACCAATTATTTTTATAAAAAATCAAGAAATATATGTGGATGCATTATAATTTTTATATAAAATTAAATTAATATGGTGGATCAATTTCTATGTGTCCTTGAAATTTTTGGGGTCCACAATATGGAAGACATATTTTGTTTTTATAAGGATATTGTTGTTTTTATGGTTTAGAGATTCAAGAAGGAATGTTTTAAAAAAGGTTTCTAAATGGTAATTGAATGACAGTAATATAGTAAATGATGATAAGGTTCAAGAATTAAATATTTCCTAGAAGTTTCAAGAATAAATAGAGTTTTTTTAACATGAATGAAGAGTTTCATGAAATTATAGTGGAAAAAATAGAGGTTTTATGATGGGTAATAAAAATATATAAATAGGTATCTTCCGCCATAATTTTAATTGAAAAAGACTTAATAAAAATCCAAAGGCTCTAAATTCATGATGTAATTTCATGAAATTTTTTTTCCATGAAGGATTCAGAAGAATAATGTAATGGAATGAAGTTTCATGAAAGAAATACGTTCATGAACAGTTTTGAGTTTCATAAAGGCATATAATGTTTCAAAGAAGTTTTTTGCGTTGTTTTTAAAGGAAATGTATTTCAAGGTTTGGAAGGTTTCATTAATCGTTGTATATTTTCATGAATGTTGAGACTGGAATTTAATGAAGTGATTCTTATATGAATCCGAAGGGATTACATAGTAATTATTCTGTAAAGGGGGATTCATAAAGTGGGTGAAGGTGAAATGTAATAATGCACACAATGAGTTTTAGAACATATTTATTCAAGTGATCCAAAGATGAATATTTTCAAGGATAATTGATCACACATCAGTTGAGGGAGTAGTGAGCTTTCACATTGTGTTTGTTTTTGTAATCCAGGAGAGACATTGAGTCCAATCCAAGCTATGTAATAGTAGTTTTCTATAGTGGATTTGAAAAATAGCTAAATTTCCAATGAATTCTCTTAGGACGTATCCCATTGACGGTGAAACACATAAAATTTATTTGTCTCAAGAATGATTTAATTGTTTGACATACGTTTCTATGAGAAAGGGGGAGAACTGTGTTTTGTTTAATGACAAAACATGATTCAAAGTAGAAGTTTTCTAAAACTGTTATTCCATGATTCACCCACCTATCAGGGCATTTATCCTAGTTGTGATATCATGTTCTCATTTTTATTTTTCTGGAAAAAATGTTTTCTGATCCAAATAAATTTCAATATATAGTTATCTTTTCAATTATTTATTATTTAAAAACACAAGGATTTTTTTTTTTTGAAGTGACTCGTAACTATGGATTTTATGATGATGAATAAAAAATGTAATGGTTCTAAGTGAAAAAAATTAGTACGAATTTTCAAATCATATTTTTGTTGTAATTCTTTATTAATATGAGATTTACATTACAAAAAAAATCACAACCAATCTAATTAATTAAAGATATAATTGATATGATTTCCAGAAAAAAAGAGGATGATCATAACATGTAATTATAATCAGACCTAAAATTACCAGAATGTGTAATTATTTATTTTGTGATGATCTAATTGAACCGATCTCATTATCATCATTATATTTTAGGAACCAGTCATAAAATTCCTCTAGAGGTGATTCAAACAAGAACCAAAATCTCTAAAGTTCTCTCTAGAATCACGGGGTTCCAAAAGAGTGGATCCCAATTGCTAGCATAATTCGAGGTTGAACCCAACATAATTCTCATAGAAGATGAATAATTTTAGGATTTCTCTTAATGACTTATGATATGTGGAAGAGATAACACAATCTATATCTACAGAAATATTTATAGTGTTTGAGGGGTTTTTTCTCTATACGTTTCACACAACCATGCTCACATAGAAATGTTTTGAGTATCCTATTTTCACATAATCCCCCATATCAATTCAAAACATCTTAGTGAACCAAACTTCATAATAATATTAAAATTATTATTCACATTAAATGTACATTGCCAAATCATAAATAAATGTCATTTTTTAAATTTCTAATCAGATAAAAAAACCCAACAATCTTTTCCTTCTCAAAATTTAATAATCCTTAAATAATGGCTTCTTAATTAATAAATAAATATATATTCATTATGAATCGATAAATATAATAGATATTATATTTTTTAATAGTTAGAAATAAATATTTAACATTATTTGTAAACTCACTTTTTCTTTTGAATTAATTTTGATTAAATATTTGTGATCAACCAAAAATGAAAAAATATTAAACCCTAAAAAATTATAATATTTATTATTACATGTTAAATTCATCATAGAAATTAATTTGGATATTGGATAGAGTTTGTGTGTGACCCTATGTGACCCTTTCATATGTGGAATTAGGTAGAACCACCAAATTTACAAGGATTGCATCTAGAAGCACTCCAATGAAATCATAGAGAAATTTATTAATGTTATAACAACATAAAACCTCTTACAGATTCCCATTGTGTAATGTAATCCATTTATCATAATATATCCAATCAAAAAAGGTTTCACACCGGTATCATCAACCTATGTGCTCGATGTCTCGTTATTTTAATTTTTAGAAATTTTCATTCTTATAGCTCACTACGACCCTATATTTATCAAGTTAGTTCCATTCCCATAAAATTCCACGAGATATAACATTTTCAATGAAAAAATGGATAAATCCTTCCCCAAATTATCCATTAATTCAATATCACTGATGACATACCTAATGTATCCTAGTTATCCTTGAGAATATGTCATTATGGTTTTCATGATTCTATAAATGGAAATGGATTGTGTTATTCATTAATGATAAAATAAAAGATTATGTATCAATACACATGTGAATATATAGAAATACCAAATGAAACATGAATATGTCAATTTTCCATGGGTAGGTATAATTATCATAATTTCCTACACTAGAAATTAGCAAGCTAACACAACATGAGAGGGTTCCTAAAAGTCCTACCAGTTTTCAAAAATGATAAAATGTGTCTTTTTAGAATAATAAAATGATATCTTCAAACTATAAAATATATATATTCAACAATACATTCATGGATCCTCCAGGTTCTCTTTATAGCGATGAAATTATAATTACTTTATGTGTTATAGATATTATAAGGACATTATAACCTACTATGTCATATAGAGGAATAATTATGTTGTGATAAGAAACATTATTAATATTCACGACAATGAGTACTTGTAATTTTCAAGTTCTTAGATGTTGGTTTTAGGGTAAAAAATTCCAATGAATCACAATTTCACAAGATTAAACTATTAACAACAATTAGTTCATTGGATGTCACATGTTACGCTTTCCTAGAATGAGATAAAAACTTCATCATGGGGTCTAATAAATTTTCCCATAAAGATATTATTCTAACTATATTTTCACCTCATTTGGAAAAAACCCATCTATAGATAAAAATTCGGAATTATATGCTATGTCCCATGATGTGAGATTGACTCTTCGGAAGGATCCAAAAACGCAATGTCAATAGAGTAAATTATGATAGGGTATTGACTAATAAAAACCACATCAAAATCTTTAATAAATTTAACAAATAAAATCCTCTTCTATTGATATATAAAAATCTCAAATATACAAGGAATCCATTGTACAATCCAAAACAACCATATGACTTGTAGTCTTTTAGCACGTTGTTCTTTTGTTGAGATTGATGAATTATTTTGACTATGATCTCAGATCATTCTGATCTATCCAAAAGCTGTAATATGTATTACCCCTAAGGACTAGATCTTCTTATACTCAATATAACAGTAACAAACTCTTAGTTTTCCTAATATACTTGATGATAATATATAAAAAATATTGTTATGTTCACCAGGATCAACTTGATATCTTCATACCATGTTCAAACCATTGGAGACATCGATCCTTGTATATAACATGACATACATGATAGATCCTATCACCGAATAGTATTATATTTTACGAAGTATCTCTCCTTATAGTTGTGTTTTATAAAACATATTTTTTAAATCTTCATACCATGTGACACTGTAACCAATACCCATGTATATTGATCCACACTAAAAATCATTTGTATCTGGTCCATTCTTGATCATTCACTTATTCTAAGAAAACTTTGTGACTTGTCAAACAAGATATTGATTCATAGAATGTAAGTTACCTCAGCTATTTCCTTTCTAGATAACCACTTCCTCAACCATGTAATAAACTCTTGCAATGATGGTATATCATCTTAAATAAGTAAATTTCATCAAAATATACTTTTATGAAAATGATTGTTCTTATACTAAGACTCTTGTAAATACATGGCTCATATTCATTCTTGATGAAGAAAAATTATGTTATAGTTTCATCGAACCGGACATTCCATAATATAGATTATTGGTTTAATTCCCAAGTGGACCTCTATAACTTTTCTACCAATTTGGAATCACCCAAAGTCATAAGCCCTTATTGTTGTGTCATATACACATCGACCAAAAGGCTCTTATTAAGGAATGAAGTTTTGAAATAAATATGTCAAATATCATAGACATGGAAAGCTACTATATCATGTAGAATTCTAATCGATTTAAACACGGAAACTGGAGAAAACATTCATAATTTCCAATTCCATCGCACTATTTAAACCCTTTTTCCACTAGTCATGGTTTTTTGGTATTTATATTACTATATATATATATATATATATCTTTTTATCCAAAATAACCTTTTACACCCAATGGGGTTTAAATCGACTGATGAATTAATCAGAACCCAGACATTGTTCTGATACATGGAATCCATATCATAATTCATGGTTTCATACCATATTTTAGCTTCTGATATATCTACAACCTCTTTATAGGAGATTGGTTAATTATAGTCAATTAACAATGAGTCTCATCCATTAATGACTAAATAAATATATCTTTTTGGTTCTATTACCTCTCAGGTTCTCCTATGAAGTACTTGTATGTTTGGAACTATATACTCCATATTTAATATTAGATTATGTTCCTATACCATCTCATGTATATCATGAGCTTCTACTTTTGAGAATATGGCATTTCACCCACTATCTTTATTTTGGATGTGTTCCCTTACAATGAATAAAACAATACTAGAAACTATAACCTATTAACCTAAGGGATAATTTATGAACTATCCCCTTGTTTTTTGGGATTATGCAATAAATATATAGTTAGTTCACTTGGGTTTCGGTTTATTTCTTATCCTAGCCTTATTAAAAAATTATCACCCCTATAATTGAATTTGTGACAATTTCTGTTTATTTCCACTATATAACTGAAAGGGAATTCAATTGCTTTCATTAATTAACACTAAATTTAGTATTTATACAATTATATTCATTACATATCCTAAAAGGGATAATTCAAGGATTTCATAACTCATCATATACTCTATGTTGTTAAAAAATGTTTCATTTTTATTTTCACCAACACCATTTTATTAGGGAGTATAAAGAGTATTTATTTTATAAAAAAGAATATACTCTCATAAAAACATGAAACACACACTCCTATGACATTCACCACCTCAATCTGATCTATTTTTATTTATCTTCTGACTAAGAAATTTTCTGAATTCATTATTAATATCCTTAAAATTATGAAAAATATTTATACTTATACCTCAACTAGTAGACATAATCATACCATCACAAGTCACTAATAAAAGGAATTTTTTTATTAAAATCCACATCATTCATATACTAGAAATGTTTTAAACACATCCTTATGTACCAATTATAGAATCTCTAAGACCCTTTAAGATAGAAAACCAAATTGTGGATTTTCGTTTTTCCATGTAAACAAGAATGAAATATTTAAATTCATTAATGGTCAAAATAGTTTATGATACCATCTTGATAGATATTTTTTAAACTCAACTGGTGTACATGATGAAGAAGGTGATTCCACAACATGGTGAGAAATGAGCCACATGAATTTGAGTTATTTTCAATCTATTTCTAATAATTTAATACATAAATAGTGTTATTAAACTATTCCATACCATAAATTATTATATATTTATAAAAATAGTAACTCATATTTACAAATATAAAAATAAATCCATCCATTTCTAAACAAGATGTAGAGATGATGTGTCTAGTAACAATTGAAACATATTTCAATTCATTAAAAATGAAAACAATTATTGTTGGTAATGTGGGTTGTTAGTATATAATGGTTAGATAATATACCGTAACCTCATTTGAAGCTCAAAGATCCACCACTCCTCTATAGAAATTATGAATGATACCTGGTTTCAATATTTGGATACCAAAGTTATCACAAAATGATATATATTATACATAAATTATAGATATAGAAATATTACACTCGATAATGAATGCACTTGAATATTACCCTTTATTGTTTAAATGGGTGTTGTTCCTCTTCTAGTGGAATTCCCTTATACATGAAAATAGAACACATTCTACTCCTTTTCTTTCAACTAGATATTCTATTTCTTGAAATGACTATAATCTATATCCTAATACATGGAATGAGTCTTCATACCCATTACCTTGTTCTTACTTTACTTATTTACCTAAGTAAACACAAGTTATTCACCCCATGTGTTTATCAACTTATAAAATTTGAGTAAAAGTTTCTAAAATAGGATTTTCACCATTTCAAATATTATTACTCCCAACGATAATAGAGAAGGTTTTATGTATTGAAGATAAATTGGAATATATTTTAAACTCATTAGGGACCCTAAACCTAAATATGTATAATAATTCTATATTGAATATAATATCGACTACATGAGGTCTATATATTGATGAATCTACATGAATTCACATGAACATTGCATCAAATATCACATATCTCTCATGTATCATTATCACCTAATAAAGATCATGAAGGAAAGAAATGATTACTTATTCATCTATATCCTTATATTTCTTTAGAATATCACTTTAGAAAGAGGTTAAATTGAAACACAAGACATATATTGTGTTATCCAAATGTTTCTGGTAATGATATATTTCTTCCTCACTAGCCTCTTTTTCAAGCAACATCGGAAGTGGGGTTTCTGGGACATATAATTTCTATTAATGGAATACAATAATGTGTTAGTGTTTATAACATTCATGGAACTTCACATGAATATTTGGGATATCCTTTTAATTTAAGTATTATAGTGATATGATTTAAATCCCATGGTTCACCATTCCTATAAATATTATGATCATATTTTTAGAACATCATTAATTGCCAAAATAGATTAATAAATTTAAATATTAATAAATATTATTTAATATCCCACTATTTTTTGAAAACCATATATCAAATTCCATTTGTTTTTGAATATCCTATTGCATAAAAAATATGGTGGGAATAACCCATATTCCCCTTATGATTATCCATATATGGTCCTGAAATGTTATTTGAACTCTTTTGGGTAGCTTTAACTTGAAAGAATAGTAACATGCAGTTCATTGATTTGTTGAGTAGACTCCCTAATCTTAAAATACTAGGTATTTATTACTTCAATACTTTACTCCTTGTTACACCATGTCCTACTTATTTATTCAACCATTTATGTGAACCATGTGTTGCAAATCAAAAATTTCAAACTAAAAGTTCCCTAATAATTTAAATCACTCTAAAATGGGATAATTAATCACTTAGAACAACAGGTTAAACTCTAAATTATGTAATGAGCGACTATACCAACTTAATATTTTAGTTGTAATATTTTTATTCTTATGTGTAAAAATATAGTATTATCTTATCACATTCCATGATAATATTAAATATTGTTTACTGAAGTGATTAACCATGTTTGAAAACTATTTATGCACAATATGGTTTTATTTAATCCCATATGGAATTATTTTTAATTCATTTATTCTGTTACCAAATATCATCTAAATAAATAAATAATCAACCATGAAAAAATAAAAATAAAATATAAGTGGCATGATCATGTGAATCAATAATAGTTTTTCTAGTGGATGACAAACTAATACTTGACCCAATGGGAAATCATGTTTAACCATATCGTGGATTCTGGTGAAGCATTCCACCTCAGATCTTCTGTATCACCTCAAATTGATTTACCTCAGTTCCGAGAATCATAATGGACCTACTATATAAGGGTATTCATCCTTCTATAAGTTTGTACACACAAAAAAGTGAGGGTATCTTATTGATTAGATAAAGGGTTTATATAAAATAAATTGTGTGCATGTAGTCCCTTACACAATAAGGAATAGGGGATGTATCACATGCCATCATATTAATTTAAGGGTAACAATAAATAAAAAGGACACTAACCAAATACATAGGTATGTATTAGGTCATGAACATCCATACAACTTGCATCAAACATACATTTTTATTCAATCTATAAATTAATTTAATTATTTATTTAATTATGACAAAATTCCATGTATTAAATCAATAAAATTGATTTATATTAATACCATCTAATCATCCTTATAATTTATTTATTCATAATTTTAACCAAATTATTTTTTATTTAAAATTAATGTTGGATACAACTATACTTGGAGGAAACAACATGTACTCATCCAAAATAACCAACATGATTTTTGTACCTCTGCATTCCTTTGGAATACAATAGACATATTGTGATAGATAAGTACATGTCATGAAATTTCAAACAAATGACACATGAAACACATAGGAATGAAAATGTGTGTGATTCCCTCGATCTGCATGGAGTGAATTATTAGATAACATACAATAGAACATGTAGTTTTAGAAATTAATTTGGAAACTAATTTAATATATACTTGTAGATGCCGTAAAAGTCCGTTGTTCCCAAACGAAGCTCCGGATGTGGAAAGCGAAGTGATATTTGGAGTCAGAGGCACGTTCCGGAGGGCCCGGAGGACTTGCGCGAAATTTCAGAGGCCCGTGCACAAAGTTGAGTCGCGGCGCGCAATCCTCCCAGGATGCGCGCAATGCGCTGGGCCGGCGCGCTATTTTGCGCGCCAGTGGCCTGCGCGGCTCCCTTGCGCGCCGGGTCCTGATTCCGCGCCCGCGAAGGGAATTCCGCGCCCGAGACCGGATTCCGCGCCTGGGGTTGCCTATAAATATAAGGCGACCCCCGACGTTTTGAAGGCTGCCAGAATCCGAAGCGTCGCTCGTTCGCGCAATCCAACCCCTTCCGCGCGCAATGCCGATCTTCAGGTAACCTCCTTTCTTTCGCGCAATAGAGCCTTGGGGTTCGCCTTCGCGCGCAATCCCCTTGGCTCCTTTCCTTTGAATAATCCTTAACCCGAAGGCCTTTGCACGCAAAAGAAGTCTCTTGCGCGCAATTGCCCTCGGGTGCGCGCAATCCAGCCCGATTGCGCGCACCCCCCATTTTCAAAGTGGCCATTCGTTAGAGAATGATCTGTTGCCCCCGCGTGCTACCCGAAGCCCGGTGCGTGCAATCTCAATCATCCGCGCGCAAAGGGCTGGCCCGATTGCACGCCAGCCCGCCATTTTGCGTGCCGACCTGCTGTTTTGCGCGCAAAGCTCCTCTTTTGCGCGCAATCCGCCAGGGTCGCCCCCCTTGACCCCCTGAGGGTACCCGCCTGCGTGGCGCCCGATGATCTTCATCCTGGGTGCCCGCACCGTGCGTTGTCTTTTTGTTCGGCCCTCCAGGCTTGCGCGAAGTGACACGGACCCATCGGCGGCAACCAACGTCCAGCATGACGTTAAACTGCACATCTGTCCAGCATGACGTTAAACTGCACATTCGTCCCGCATGACGTTAAACTGCATTCGTCCAACACGACATTAAACTGTGCATCGTCCAACACGACGTTAAACTGTATATCATCCAACACGACGTTAAACTGTACCACGTCCGCGCTGTAAGACGTTAAACTGCCAAGCACCTTCGTCCTCAACACACGACGTTAAACTGTACTTCGTCCGGCAAGACGTTAAACCGTCCGCTTCGTCCTCAACACACGACGTTAAACTGTACTTCGTCTGGCAAGACGCTAAACCGTCCGCATCACCCGATCCCGTGCCTCGCACGCAGGGTCCCCCCCCGGTTTGGATGTGGCCCCCACCCGCTCGTCTCTGCAGGGATGTCGGGATTGCCCCTCTCTAGGGACGATTTAATGGGAGCGGCTTTTCCCTACGGGGGTAGGGTATTACAAACCCCTAGTTTCTTGTGGGGGGCTGCACATGTGTATCTCCATTGCGCTCCCCCACTGCCGAAGCCAGTAGAGGGTGTGACTGGGATCGAGGTGTCTCCTACTTTCGGTCCAAGTCCCTTCCAACTGAGTTTTGCCGCATCCGGGCTGCCTCAAGTGCGTAAGTCCTGACAGAATGAACTACGTGGACTTTGATCCCTGTCTTCTAAACAGGGTACGTAGGAAGCCTCCCTGAGGTTCAAGCCCACCACCTGGTCGTCCCGGTTGTATTCACGTCGGTTCGCCCATCAGTGGACCCCTCCAGGGTTCACGCTTGCATCGATTCACCTATGAATCCGCCCCTGTGGGAGACTGCCCGTGTGTGTCTCCACTGTGCCTCCCCACAGCCCCTTTTTCCATTTCTCCTTTTGTCGTCCAGCATGACGTGAAACTGTGATCCACCCGGCCGTTCCATCTCCCCCTATGCGAGGTGGTTCGGTTCAATCCTCCGCCCGGCGGCCTCGACCCCTTTGTGAGTCGGCTTGCCGACGTCCAGCATGACGTTATACTGTATACCCGAACTATGTCGACTTTGATCCGTGCTAACGCGCGGTACGTAGGAAGCCCCTACGGGGTCCAAGCTCTTCACTCCATCATCCATCCTGATCCTTACCCGGGCCGCCACATCCCGGTGGTGTCATGACACTTCACTCCACTCCATATCACTTGGGAAGCCGCCCATGTGTTGGCCCCAGCGTCGGAGGTTCCCCGCAAGGGGTTCTGTCATCTGATCCACTCTTCGTGTTGATTAGTCTGATGCCGTCCCCGCTGGACGTTAAACTCGCGGCGTACCCCGTGTTAAACATGGGAAGCTGAGGAAAAACTCAGGGGACACAGTTCCCCGCACCCAGTGCGGGATGCCTCAGGCCATCATGCCTTCGAGAAGCCCTATTAGGGACGGAAGACAGACGTGCAGAGCCGCAGTGTTACGACACACCCCCAGCACCCAGAGCCACCCGGCCTCCTCACCGCAGGTTGCTGCCCCGACCAGACTCCTTGGAGCGTCCGGGCGGAAGCAGCGTAATTAACCGGTGTCCATGAAGATATGGCGCCGGGAACGAGATTCACGAGTATGTCTTAAATCTATGAGGGAGACCCGGATTAGGCGACGAGTTCTGAGGAGACGTCCAAGGAAGGAGGAGCCGACATCCCATCATCCCGGTTTCGATCAAGGAGCAGACGCCCCTGAATAAGGGACGGATGCCGCCCGCCTTTGGAAAGCGGGACTGCGGGACCACAAGCCGCGCGCCCATCCCCTCGGGTTGACGGGTGCACGCGCGAACGCGTCCTGGAGGAACAGCGTAACCCGACGCACATCCGCACCGAAACAGAAAAATGGTGAACCCGACGTGAATCTCTTCTCCTCGATACGAGGACGAATGGAAGCTGGTCTCCAACCGCGGATCCCAGAAGTATAATAACTGGATGGCCCGCAAGACGACCATTCGCACCCATGGAATCATCTGTGCGCGCTTGAATCAGCCTGAGCCCCCAGAATCTGCGGGTGCTGCTTCGGCATCATCGTCCCAGCCTGCCTCTTCCAAGAGGAGCAAACGGCGGCAGCGCAAGAAGGAAGAGCGCGCCCCGCAGGTTCCGCCACTATCCCGCACTCTCAGCGATTTCATGCCCCCGGAGATGGGGGTCCCTCCTCGGATCCGCCCGGTGATGGATGATTCGTCCGATGACGGTATTGGGTACGCTTCGGTTAACACCGTCGAGCTGGTAAATCCCTTTTCGGTTCCCGACGTTGAAGAACACCAGGTGGACCTCCCTAGTTTCCCCGGTCGTCGCCACCGTCGGAAGAACCGCAGCAGCAGGAGTCGCCGGGGCACAGCCGTTGGTACCTCCAGCCAGGCCGTGCACGCCACTTAGACTAGGCAGCAGGCTCAAAACCGAGCACAACGTGCGCCGCCCCCCCATTCGGGGATGACGGATTCGCCTCCGCCGCTGTTTGTGGTGTGGGACCAGGCAGAACCGCCTCAGCCGCGTCACGACCAGCTCCGCCCTGCCACGGGTCCATCCCGGCCTCCTGACCCCAGTACGGTGACCATTTCCCGGACTGCAGCCAGTGAACAGCGAGATGCGCCAAGTACCAGTCGGCCGCCGATCCAACCGGCAAGGCCCGTCATGCTTCCAACCGCAGAGCAACCTCCTGCAACCAGGGGCTCGCGCTTGGCCAATAAGTATGATGTCATGAAGCACTTGGCCGACATCCCAGCAAGGCTCTCCATCCTTGAGGCTCTGCGCATGTCATCTGAGATGCGCGAGGCACTCGCTGAAGCCCTGAAAATCCCCCTCCAGTTTGAGACAGAGGTTGCGGCTGCAGAGGCCTTTCACGCCGAAACGATCGAGGACGCCGAATGTCAGGCAGTTATCTCGTTCTCCGGTAAGGATGAAGACCCTCCTATACAGGGACATATTCGTCCGCTGTATGTCACTAGCCAGTTCAATGGCCTTGAAGTCCGGCGCTGTCTTGTCGACACGGGGTCCGGGATTAACCTGATTCCAACTCGGACGCTCCGGAGATTGGGGTTGTCTGAGGATGACTTGATTCCCTCCGACCTCAGGATCCAGGGGTACGACCGCACCGAGCAAACCCCGGTCGGCAAGATACGTTTGAAGACCCAGTTCGGTGACTTGGTTGCCAACACCGAATTCATGGTAGTCTCTCAGGACACTGCGTATAACGCATTGATGGGCAGGCCATGGCTCCACCTTCACGCGGCGGTTCCCTCGTCATACCACCAATGCCTCAAATACTCCCTTAATGGTCGAGTAGGCGTGCTTCAAGGAGATGTCTCTCCTTTTGCCTCGTGTGAAGCCCGCTATCTAGACATGGACTATTACAAGAGCAAGGATAAGCAGATCCTGGCAGGTGAGGTTGAGCCTGTCGCTGTTGCAAGTGATCCCTGGGCAAGTCTGGATGACGCTTACGTCCTCCCGATTCACCGATTGGACGTCGCCATGGTCTCGACGGCCCGCGAGTCTCCTGATGAGATGACCGCGACCGCCCGCGCCAGCACCAGTGGCCCAGCAGGATCTGGTAGCCCCAATGCAGTTTCCAACGCAGTCTCTCCCGTGGACGATCCCTCCCCGAGTGGAGAGGACGTGGAAGATGCACCCCCAGCCTTTGAGGAGGGCGTCCCCGCCACGGTCGATGAGTTAATACAGGTGAACCTTGGAACCGAGGCCGATCCAAGACCCACATTGGTCAGTGCCTCCATGCCCTCTGAGGAGCAGCAGCAGTACGTGGACTTTCTCAGGCAGCACCGTGATGTGTTCGCTTGGGGCTATGACGAGATGTCGGGGCTAGATCCTCAGGTAGCCATCCACCGCCTTGGTCTCCCGGCGAACCATCGCGGGTTCAAGCAGCCTCCCAGGAAGATGCACCCGTCCCACGGTGCCATGGTTGAGGCCGAAGTTGACAAGCTTATCAAAGCCAACTTCGTGAGGGAAGTTCAGTACCCCAAATGGCTGGCCAACATTGTGCCGGTCAGGAAGAAGAATGGGCAGATCAGAGTCTGCATCGGCTTCCGCGATCTCAACCGCCACTGTCCAAAGGATGATTTTCCCCTTCCAGTGACAGAGCTGTTGATTGACGCCACGGCAGGGTTCCAAGCCCTCTCCTTCATGGATGGATACTACGGATAGAACCAAATTCGGATGGCCCCTGAGGATGAGGAGTTCACTGCCTTCAGGGCCCCCCAAGGTACCTTTTGCTACCGGGTCATGCCCTTCGGCCTGAAGAATGCAGGTGCCACCTATCAACGGGCGATGCACCGCATATTCAAGCCAATCCTCGGCACACTGGTGGAATGCTACGTCGACGACTTGGTTGTCAAATCGCGCCAGCGTCAGGACTATCTCAAAGATCTTGAGAAAGTGTTCGGCTTCCTCCGGTCTCGCTGCCTGAAGATGAACCCGTTGAAGTGTGCCTTTGGGGTCACCTCCGGAAAGTTCCTTGGATTTGTGGTAAGATACCGGGGTATTGATATCGACCCAGAGAAAATCAGGGCGATTAGCCAGATGCCTCCCCCAGGTACCATCCGGTAACTGCAAGGGTTCCAAGGCCACTTAGCCTATATACGCCGATTCATCGCGAATCTGGCCGGAAAGTGTAAGCCCTTTTCTCGGCTCATGAAGAAAGGTGCCACCTATGTATGGGATAAAGAGTGTCAGACCGCTTTCGAGGAAATCAAGCAGTACCTGCTTCAACCTCCGGTTCTGATGCCGCCTGTATCCGGGAAGCCGCTGGTCCTCTATGTGACCGCCCTGGAACGGTCCCTGGGTGCCCTTCTCGCCCAGAAGAACAACGAGGGAACGGAGAATAGCCTCTATTACCTCAGTCGCATGCTCCTCGATGCGGAAGTTAGGTATTCCCCCATCGAGAAGAGCTGCCTGGCGCTCGTATTTGCCGTACAGAAATTACGGCACTACTTGCAGCACCATGAGGTACAGTTGGTTTCTCGGGTAGACCCGTTGAAATATATCCTGAGCCGGCCTATGTTGACTGGCCGTCTAGCACGGTGGGCTGTGATTCTCCAGCAGTTCGACATCAGGTATGTGTCTCAGAAGGCCATCAAAGGGCAAGCATTGGCAGACTTTCTGGCAGCTCACCCGACCTCCGCGGATCAGCCGCTGGATCTAGGCTTTCCTGATGAGACCATTCTCTCGGTTGATCGAGCCGATCCATGCTGGCAGATGCACTTTGACGGTGCCTCCCGGAGCCCCACCGGTAGAAGACTCGATAATCCTAAGCTCAACAGAGTGGGATTGGGCATCGTCTTCATTACCCCGGAGCGAGCCGTGCTGCCATACTCTTTCCTGTTGTCAGAGGGCTGTACCAACAATGAGGCGGAATACCATGCCCTCATCACCGGCCTCGAGTTGGCTCTCGAGATCGACGTGCCCCGTCTGTGCGTGAAAGGGGACTCCGAGCTGGTCGTTAAGTAGATCAATGGCGACTATGTTGTCAGGAAGCCGGAACTCGTGCCATTGTTGGAGTGCACCCTCCTTCTGATGGCCCGGTTCCCTTCTCGGCCAGAAATTTTCCATATTCCCCGGTCACAGAACGGTCGATCAGATGCTTTGGCCAGCCTTGCTGCGTCACTTGTGGAGCCTGAACAGGACAACCTGATCGTCCGCGTGACGCGCCGCAGGCTCATCGCTCCCGTTATCCCGGAAGAAGATCGCGGACCGTTGGTAAGTAATCTCACCACGGTTTCCCTTATGCCCGGAGCCCCGAGTACCCTAGATATGACAGTCGGATCAGCCCCTGATTGGAGGACGCCTTTGGTTGAGTACCTCCAACATGGCATTCTTCCATCGGATCGGGCCGAGCGCGAGCGAGTTCGACGCCGCGCATCGCAGTTTGTCCTCCAGAGCAGCCCCGGCCTAGAGCAGACCCTCTACAAACGCGGATTTGATGGTGTTCTCCTCCGTTCCCTTCAGGGAGTTGAGATCCCACGAGTCATGCAAGAGGTTCATGCCGGTTCATGCGGTGCCCACCAGACTGGGCCGAAGCTGTCCCACCAGATTCGGAGGTTGGGATACTTCTGGCCCTCCATGATCCATGACTGCATCGAGTATGCCAGGAGGTGCCATGCGTGCCAGGTTCATGCGAACTTTGTGCATCGGCCGCCGGAGCCTCTCCATACCACTAGGTATTCCTGGCCCTTTGCAGTCTGGGGTCTGAACGTTGTGGGACCCTACCCGCCAACGACAGCTCGCCAGTGCCGGTTCATTCTGACCGCCACGGACTTCTTCTCCAAATGGGAAGAGGCGATTCCGCTCAGAGAGGTCAAATCCTGTTCGATCGCTGACTTCGTGACCTCCAACATCATCTATCGATTTGGAGTGCCTCACGCTATCCTCACGGATAACGGAACCAATTTCCGAGCAGCCGAGTTGAAGAAGTTGTACGCCAAGTATAACATTCTCTCAAACCATACATCTCGCTATCATGCGCAGGCGAATGGACAGATCGAGGCGTTTAACAAAACCCTCTCTAACATTCTGCAAAAGATGGTTGGTCAGAACAAGAAGAGTCGGCCGGACAAGCTCCCCAACGCCCTCTGGGATTATCGGACGACGACTCGCAATTCCACCCAGATGACCCCTTATTCCCTGGTGTATGGAGCTGAGGCTGTCCTGCCCATCGAGATCCAGTTACCGTCCTTGCGCACTGCGGTCTACGACCAGAAAGCGCTAGACAGAGTTGCTGAAGCCCGTCTAGTCGAGTTGGAAGCACTGGATGAGAATAGAATTCGCGCTTTGCACAACATGGAGAGGCATCAAAGTAGAATGGTTCGAGCTTTCAATAAGAAGGTTCGCCTCCGCTCCTTCCTGTAGGGTGATCTAGTGCTAGCCCTAAGAGCACCGATGATCCCCGGCCGGAAGCCGCCCAAGTTGGACCCCAAGTGGGAGGGACCTTTTGTCATCCACAAGGTCTATCCCAATGGCGCGTACTCCTTGGCGACTATGGATGGTGAGCGTGTCACTCCTCCAAACAACGCTAGGTTCCTCAAGCAGTACTTTGTCTGAGTGTGCCCACGTCCTGCACGACGTTAAACTGCATTCGTCCAGGCTACAAGACGTTAAACTGTTCAGCATTCGTCCGCGCTGCAAGACGTTAAACTGCCAAGTGCCTCGTCCTGCATGACGCTAAACAGCGCCACGTCCAAGCTGCATGACGCTAAACTGCCCAGCGTATCGTCCTGCATGACGTTAAACTGCCCCTCAAGAACTACGTGCGGCTTGATTCCCATCCTTATGGGATACGTAGGACCGTCTGGACATTCATGTTTCAGGCCCAGCCCCATCCTTTGGGAATTTCCATCCCATCTCGGGCCCTTGGCCCAGTTGCCTCCGGGTGTGCGGCGTATGGTGTGAACGCGGGGCTATGCCCTCATTCATGTCGGTTTGCTCGCCACGCTGTACGCCCCCCACGTTTGGGGATTCCTTCTGCTCCCCCCTTCTTTCCTCGTCCTGCATGACGTTAAACTGCCTCTCAAGAACTACGTATGGCTTGATTCCCATCCTTATGGGATACGTAGGACCGCCTGGACATACATGTTTCAGGCCCAGCCCCATTTCCCGGGAATCTCTATCCCGCGTCGGGCCTCTGGCCCAAGTTCCCCTCCTTTTTGTGCGAGGCGTATCGCGTGAGCGGGGGATTATGTCCTCATTCGCGTTGGTCTACTGGCCGCGCCGTACGCCTCCCCCCGTGTGTGGGACCACCTCACACCTCTCATCGTCCTGCATGACGTTAAACTGCCTCTCAAGAACTACGTATGGCTTGATTCCCATCCTTATGGGATACGTAGGACCGCCTGGACGCTTGTGTTTCAGGTCCAGCCCCGTCTCTTGGTTGATCACGGGGATCTGCCCTCTTTTGGTTGCTCTCAGGGTGAGTCCTCCGACCCTTTCCGGTGATCTGTTAACATGATTTGGGTACTTCGGTCTATGACTCGTAGTGTCAGATTCAATCCCGACAAGTCCTGTGTTGCTTGTCAGGCCTCGCGCTTCCTCTTGTTCGAGCCTTCACTCAAAGGGATCCTCGTTAGCGGTTTGGGTACGATGCCTCAGTGCTCTCTTACCGCTCCGGGTCGATTTACCGGCGGGTCTTGGGCCGCAAATCTATATGAATCCTGCGATTGAGCGGTTAATGCTCGTTTTCTTGCCCCGTCTTAGGCTGACGCGATCGGATGTTGTGTTGCGAATATGGTCAGCAACGTCCTTGATCGCCATGTCGGCTCTTTCAGGCTCTGAACATTGGTTGCGCAGTCCTCATCACACTCCGCCTTTGTGCATTGTAGTGGAATCTCGACACTCTCTTCATACTGACCTTCAGTACACCTCTACACGTTAGGCAGACCAACCAGGGTAATGATGTCGTTCGAGGCTCCCATGATCTGAGCACCAAGGATATATGCAGATATCCTCCCTAAGGGCCATGCGTAGCTGGACCCTCGTCCCCATAAGGAGGAAGGAGTCTCCCGAACAATCGCGTTCTGGGCCTAGTATATCTGGAGGCTAGCATCTCTGCCCCTCGGGTGATGGACATACGCAGGCCCTGATCCCAAGACTCTTCTCTTGGAATCGTGCGTGACCGCAGGGCTGGGTATGTTCCCACCTCCGCCGTGTCCGCCGTACCGCAATAAGCGGGTTCCTCCATGGTCCGAACCACACGACCTAAAACTGTGTTGTCTGGTCCTACCACACGACCGTAAACTGTGATCGTCTTGGCCGCCCGACGAGAAACGGCACTGCATCGTGATGTTCTCCTCAGGGGACACTCATGTTGGGCACTGGTTAATAACCACGCCATTCATCAATGCCTTCAGTGGCTTGATTATTGTGACGACGCCAGAGATTTCTCAATCACAGGCATGTCGCCGCACAAAGAAAAACCATTCATCTTTAAGGACAAACAAGAAATATCAAATGCCGCTCCTTCTATGTGCGAGGGTCAGACCCGCACTCTTCCCCGCGCTGGTGCCTGATTGTGTTGCGCCGCGCTTCAAGAACTACGTGTGGCTTGATTCCCATCCTTATGGGATACGTAGGAACGCCCGGATGTTTGAAACTTCGGGTCCAACCCCCCACCTCTTAGAGATTCCCCCTTCTCTGGGGAATCCGCCGCCATCAGGACACCCTCAAGGCATGTTCCCCGACCCCTTGCAGTGGTCTACCGGTGTCAAGAGTACTCTGGTTTATTGCCAGGAGGGTCAGGATCCGCTTGGTCAGGTTTCCTCCACTTTTCAGGCTTCGTGCTCCCTTTCATTCGGACCCATCGTCTACGCCCTGGGTGGAGCCCCCGTGAACGGTTCGGACACAATGCCTCAGTGCTCTCCCACCGACTCGGGCTGGTGCCCCCAATGGCCTCGGGCAGCAAATCGATATGAATCCTGCGATTGAGCGGTCGATGCTCGTTTGCTGCCTCATTTCATCAACGGTTAGTGCGATATTGATGCTGCTTTTCCGCCACGGTCGGCAGTACTCCCATATCGTTACTCCGGTGCCCCCAATCCTTGAGTGAATGGCCGCATGATTCACATTTTCCACCTCCCATTCTGACCAGGAGAAACCTCGACACTCTTGACACTATCCCTCAGTGCATCTTCGCATATCCAGGGGATAGGACCACGATTTGGCGTACTTTGAGGTCCTTATGGTCCGAGCTCTAAGACCTTAAACTAAGATCTCTCCTTATGGTCCGAGATCTAAGACCTTAAACTAAGATCTCTCCATATGGTCCGAGCTCTAAGACCTTAAACTAAGATCTCTCCTTATGGTCCGAGCTCTAAGACCTTAAACTAAGATCTCTCCTTATGGTCCGAGCTCTAATACCTTAAACTAAGATCTCTCCTTATGGTCCGAGCTCTAAGACCTTAAACTAAGATCTACCCCTATGGTCCGAGCTCTACGACCCTAAACTAAGATCTCCCCTAAATGGGATTCTACGTCCTGCATGACGTTAAACTGCACTCTCAGAACTACGTGTGGCTTGATCTCCAGCCTGATGGAGTACGTAGGAACGCCCGGGCATCTCAACTCGGGTCCAGCCTCAGGGATCGTTAAGTCCCGCCCCTCCTCGTCGCCGGCCGTCTGGCCTGGCTTCTGGTAGAGTGGTGCAGTTGTGATATTCTCCCCGATTCAGCTCGGGATGCCCCATTGCAATGGTGGGAAGCGACGGTTTCCTCGTCAAAGAGGTGCTGTCTGAGAATTGGGGTGACTCACGGCCAGATTAGTGCATCCGCCTAATACGCTTTCCCCACGGTGGCGCAATTTTGAGAGCATTGGATTCCGTCCGAACAAATCGTCACTTCGCCCCACGCTTCGCATGCCCTGTTGATCTGGATTTCCACCCTTGTGTATGAAGGAACCCCCAAAGCGGTATTCATGATGACATGTGGTCCGCCTCCTGCAATATGAATGATGACCTTCGGTCCGTCTATTGCAGTTGTTATGGTCGATCCACTGTCCGCCTACCGTCTTGGGCATTTCCTGGAAGGCCGACCGTTGTGGATGTCTGGATTCGGGACACGCGATTCACCCTTTCTCATTTCCCTATGTTCGGATAAAATCTCAACGCCCCTAGCGTTGTCCCGCTCGTGTGTTGGAACAAGTTGGGGGGATGATACATTGATTAGGTATGAGGTCTCCTTTCCTAGGAATGACCTCCCTCTTTTCTCCAGAAATCCAGGCCCAATTATGGATGCATGATGCTTGGTTAACACTCCCGCAAGACAACGAATTGTGGTTGAGCATGTTAAGCCAAAAGATGAAGATAAATATATTGATTCATACAAATGGATCAAAGTAGCGGAAGCAAATGTTTTGGGAATGGAAAAACAAAGCCCTTAGGGATTAGCGTGCTGAATGAGTCTTTCTAATGCCGCTACCCTTTGGCTGGTGGCCTCCAGAGCTACTTCTCGCTATCTGCGTGCCCTCTCTTCGTCGGCGGTCGCAGCACGCAGTTCGTCGATTCTGGCCTGTGCACGCTCCCGCTCGACCTGAATTGTGACCATCTGTTGGCCCGCCTCCGTCAGCTGTACCTGGGCGTCAACCAGCTGGGCTGCTAGTTGCTCCACAAGCTCGGTACACGTTGCGACGAAGGCCTCCTTCTCTACCGTCTACCCTTCGAGGCGCCGGACTTCCTGCTCTGCCGCGAGGAGCGCCCGCGTGCTCTCCGACATGTCCCGAATTTGTGTGACGTCGGCACGCCGGCAGCTCTCGCGCATCTTTTCGGCCATGAAATCACGGACCGTCAGATGGAGGCGTTGAGCATCAGCTCCCCCGGCACACAGGAAGCGCAGCCAGGTTTGAAGTGATCCCTTGCGCCCCAGCCACTCCGACGGGTCTCGCTTGAGGAAGCGCTGGATGCACTTCCACCCCCTACGGCGCGTTATCCGGCTCTCCTCGACCGCCTCCGCGTCTGAGTCGTCCATCTCCTCGGGGTCGGCAGGCCGGTAGGCAGGGAAGGCAGCCAGCAGGTCTGCTGCAGGGTCCGCCCCTGGGAGGTCCTCAAGAGGGATAGGTTCCCCAACATCTGGGTGACCTTCTTCTCTCTCCCCAGCGGCGCTGACACCCTCGTCAGCCCCGACCTCTCTCCGATGTCAGCACCGCCGGCGTCCGCGGCCCCCTGATCAGCAGTTGGTGGGGCCGTCTCGGTTTGGGAAGTCTGTTCTGGAGCAGGCGGCATGTCCACCACTGGTCCACTCGTAGATGGCCCGGGTTCGGCAACCCGACGAGCCTCCAGTGTTGAGATCACTGCGCGGGTCATGCCATGGTTAGTCACGGATCGTCAATGGCAAGCACCAGCAGTAAAGCAAGGAGACTTACGGGAGTTCAGAGCGTCATCTTCCGCTATCCCGGCCGCCGCAGAAACAGTTGCAGCAGGGGGCCCTTCCACGCTTGTCAATTCGATAATGGGTGCCTGGCCCCCGCCTTGTCCTGCTGGCGCCCCTCCTACTCCCGCTGAGGACGCCTGACCAACATCTGTGCGCTCCTGAGAAAGATGGAGAAATGGGTTAGAAGCTGCATAAGAGAATGGATGAAGCAGATTGAGTAGGGATAGAAGCGGACCTCGAGGAGCTCAGTGACATCAACATTGTCAGAGCCGGCCACCTCGCCGCTCTCCCGCGGACTCCCCTGATGGGATCTTCCCTCGGAGCCTTCATCCTCCCCCATCTCCTCCTCTTCCTCGGAGTCGTTGCTACTGTCGTCTTCTTCCGGCGGCATCTGTTCTGGAGCGGGCTCTAGACCGAGCATCACCTTCACCAGAAGGGATGGCTCCGCACGCTGACCACGTTGGCGCGCGTAATCGTCCATGGCCGTCAGATACGCATACTGCCGGTTGAAGTCCACCCTGTCGGCAATATGGAGGCGCCCGACCTCTGGCAGATGGATTCCTTCTCTGAGAATCTTTCGCCAGATGGCGTCGGTCCCCAGTGACTACCGCAGGGTCATCCAGGCCGACCACAGCGCCAGGAAGACTGCATCGTGGGAGGGTTCGAGCAGACGTCTCACCTGCTTCCCGGGCCGCTCGTCGACCACCGCACGTGCCCCCTCTCTGGGCGCTGAGGTCGTGGCGGCAGCTCGCGATGTGCCCGCCGCCGAAGTCCCTGCCCGCGCCGGCTCCGCTGCTTGGCGCGCCTCCGTTCTCCCCCGTGTGGCGGCGCCTCGCCTCCTTCCTTGACGCCCGGTCTCTGCACGGGTAACCTCGAGCCGCCGAACTGGCTTCCGTAGAAGCCCCTCGGGGTACGCGATGGCCCAGTGTTCTGCGTACTCGGTTGCCAAGCCTGCGTCAACCCCGGTAGGAGGGAGAGTGATGACGTCGCCAGAGCCGAAAGCGGCAAACATCAGCCACATCTGGCGAAGGACGCAAGGGTTCGTCTCCTCCCGGACAGCAGTGAATACCCTCTTCGGCATCCGCTGAAGGCACCCGAACTGCCTGGCGAACCGGGTTGGCACGTAAGGCTCGCAGATCACCTTCCCGTCGATCCGAGCCACGAGCACCCCGACCCGCATGTTCAGGAAGTATTCATGCTGCTCCAGCGGACCCTGCCCATTGTCGATCATCTGGCCGACGGGAGTGGGGAACGGACTGAAGTTGAAATTGGCATGATTGCCAATCCGAATCCTCACGCCCTCCTCACTTAGGGTCATCGGAGCGACCCCCGCGATGTTCAGCAGGGAGGGTCGCAGGCCGTTGCCTGGAGGAATGATGGCATTCGGAAACGTGTACCCACCGAGGTGAGCAGCCACCCAGCCGTGGAAGAACTGAAAGGGCCCACAGATCCTTCGTGGCGACCCCCCTCGTGAGATTCATCCCAGGATGGCATACAGCCTCGCCAGCACTGGGACCCCGAGGTTGTATCTTTTGTTGGCGGCCATAGCGCCCGCCATCGCCAGTGTCGCCGGGCGAACGCCCATTCTTGCGTCCCGCACTGGCAGGAGCCACCCACTCAGAAAGGCGGCCAGGAACGCCGCGTACCGGACATTTGGGTCCCGGGCCTCGATGACGCGGTACCCCCATGAGCGGTAGTCGCCCGTCTCCAGGACCCGCCAGTACGACCTGTTCCGGCTCCTCTGAGCTGCGTTCGGGCACCGCTTCCCCCTGCCTGGTATCTTGACCGCTGGGTCATGCTCCAAGAACTGGCCGAACCACTCCTTGTAGGCTATGTCCTTCTGGAAGTCCTTGACCCCGAGCCGCTCTGTAGCCAGGTCCAGCAGATGCCACGTCAGGATGGGAGTCCGTGACCTGTCACCCCAGGTGTTCCTCGGAGGCAGGAACTCATCATACTGGTAGCCCTCCAGCGGGACACCTCCGATGCAGTGGATGTCCCAGAGACCGATGCCGACCTCCCCATGGTGAAGATGGAAGGTGTTGGTATCCGGAGACCAGCGGGTGAACAGCTCCGGCCCGAGCTCGGACTGCTGGTAGAAGTGGAACTGCGACGTCCACACCGCCTCAAATAGGTCGATGTACCGCAGCTCCTCTGCGAAGTGATCGCAAGTGTGACGTACCCAGAACGCCCAGGCCCACTCGCTGGTGAAATTGCCCCCAGACCGCAAGTCCCAGTCCTTCAGCCAGCCCTTGGTGTCGTCAGTGACACTCTGGCGATATGTGCTCGAGTAGAGGGCTGGAGAATTCTCCGCAGTAGGCTCACCCCCGTCAATGGTTCGCGTCCTCGGGTTCAGGACATAGACGTCCAAGTGCCTGGTCTCCCTGGCAGGATGCCCATTGTTGGTGATGTTATAGCGGGGAAGCTCGTCCTCCCGAGTCACCCAGGTCCGTGGCGCATCAACCTCGAACCCTGGCACCGGAACCTCATCCAGGATGCCGAAGTTCCAGAGCGGCAGGTTGTCCGACAGTGGATATGTCTTCTGAGCCGGCGTCAGCAAGTCGAACAGGGATTGATTGTTGGAAACAATCTCCTTGGCTCCGTAAACCTCCTCGTTCGCCGCCATCTCTGCTCTGCGAATGGCGGCATCCCCCTCATTTCCTTGATGCGCGGCCATCTCAGAAGTTTTGGGAGTCGTGCGGGTTAAGGGATGAAGCGTGCGGGATCGGACGAGGCTGGTAGAGAAGTTTGAAGGTTGGCGCGAAATCCAAGTGGACGGCGTGCAATTGGGAAGAATGTCGCGCAAAGTTCCAGGTTTTCGCGCAAAGACAGGCGAATTCCAGATGGTTTTGCGCGCCGATCGGGAGAATTTCGCGACCGGAAAAGGCGATTTCACGCACGGGAGCATTGAAGCTTATCGCGCGGAAGGCCTGTGTACAGAACGCGGAACCCCGGACCCCTATTTATAGACGAGGCCGGGATTCCGCACCGCGCGGAACGCTCGATTGCGCGACCGCGGCGGCGAATTGCGCGCCCGGCGCCCCTTTTTGCGCGCCTAAGTCCCGCGCAGCCCAGGACTTCGGCATTCCGGCGTCTCCCTCGGAACCCGATCGTTGCGACCTCTCGCCGATCAGATTCCGAGGGGGGGCTTTTGTAGACGCCGGAAAAGTCCGTTGTTCCCAAAAGAAGCTCCGGATGCGGAAAGCGAAGTGATATTTGGAGTCAGTGGCACGTTCCAGAGGTCCCGGAGGACTTGCGCGAAATTTCAGAGGCCCGCGCGCAAAGTTGAGTCGCGGCGCGCAATCCTCCCGGGATGCGCGCAATGCGCTGGGCCGGCGCGCTATTTTGCGCGCCCGTGGCCTGTGCGGCTCCCTTGCGCGCCGGGTCCTGATTCCGCACCCGCGAAGGGAATTCCGCGCCCGAGACCGGATTCCGCGCCCGGGGTTGCCTATAAATATAAGGAGACCCCCGACTTTTTGAAGGTTTCCAGAATCCGAAGCGTCGCTCGTTCGCGCAATCCAACCCCTTCCGCACGCAATGCCGATCTTCAGGTAACCTCCTTTCTTTCGCGCAATACAGCCTTGGGGTTCGCCTTCGCGCGCAATCCCCTTGGCTCATTTCCTTTGAATAATCCTTAACCCGAAGGCCTTTGCGCGCAAAAGAAGTCTCTTGCGCGCAATTGCCCCCGGGTGCGCGCAATCCAGCCCGATTGCGCGCACCCCCCATTTTCAAAGTGGCCATTCGTTAGAGAATGAGCCGTTGCCCCCGCGTGCTACCCGAAACCCGGTGCGCGCAATCTTAATCATCCGCGCGCAAAGGGCTGGCCCGATTGCGCGCCAGCCCGCCATTTTGCGCGCCGACCTGCTGTTTTGCGCGCAAAGCTCCTCTTTTGCGCGCAATCCGCCAGGGTCGCCCCCCTTGACCCCCTGAGGGTACCCGCCTGCGTGGCGCCCGATGATCTTCATCCTGGGTTCCCGCACCGTGCGTTGTCTTTCCGTGCGGCCCTCCTGGCTTGCGCGAAGTGACACGGACCCATCGGCGGCAACCAACGTCCATCATGACGTTCAACTGCACATCTGTCCAGCATGACGTTAAACTGCACATTCGTCCCGCATGACGTTAAACTGCATTCGTCCAACACGACGTTAAACTGTGCATCTTCCAACACGACGTTAAACTGTATATCGTCCAACACGACGTTAAACTATCCCACGTCCGCGCAGTAAGACGTTAAACTGCCAAGCACCTTCGTCCTCAACACACGACGTTAAACTGTACTTTGTCCGGCAAGACGTTAAACCGTCCGCTTCGTCCTCAACACACGATGTTAAACTGTACTTCGTCCGGCAAGACGTTAAACCGTCCGCTTCGTCCTCAACACACGACGTTAAACTGTACTTCATCTGGCAAGACGCTAAACCGTCCGCATCACCCGATCCCGTGCCTCGCACGCAGGGTCCCCCCCCGGTTTGGATGTGGCCCCCACCCGCTCGTCTCTGCAGGGATGTCGGGATTGCCCCTCTCTAGGGACGATTTAATGGGAGCGGCTTTTCCCTACGGGGGTAGGGTATTACAAACCCCTAGTTTCTTGTGGGGGGCTGCACATGTGTATCTCCATTGCGCTCCCCCACTGCCGAAGCCAGTAGAGGGTGTGGCTGGGATCGAGGTGTCTCCTACTTTCGGTCCAAGTCCCTTCCAACTGAGTTTTGCCGCATCCGGGCTGCCTCAAGTGCGTAAGTCCTGACAGAATGAACTACGTGGACTTTGATCCCTGTCTTCTAAACAGGGTACGTAGGAAGCCTCCCTGAGGTTCAAGCCCACCACCTGGTCATCCCGGTCGTATTCACGTCGGTTCGTCCATCAGTGGACCCCTCTAGGGTTCACGCTTGCGTCGATTCACCTATGAATCCGCCCCTGTGGGAGACTGCCCGTGTGTATCTCCACTGTGCCTCCCCACAGCCCCTTTTTCCATTTCTCCTTTTGTCGTCCAGCATGACGTGAAACTGTGATCCACCCGGCCGTTCCATCTCCCCCTGTGCGAGGTGGTTCGGTTCAATCCTCCACCCGGCGGCCTCGACCCCTTCGTGAGTCGGCTTGCCGACGTCCAGCATGACGTTAAACTGTATACCCGAACTACGTCGACTTTGATCCGTGCTAACGCGCGGTACGTAGGAAGCCCCTACGGGGTCCAAGCTATTCACTCCATCATCCATCCTGATCCTTACCCGGGCCGCCACATCCCGGTGGGGTCATGCCACTTCACTCCACTCCATATCACTTGGGAAGCTGCCCATGTGTTGGCCCCAGCGTCGGAGGTTCCCCGAAAGGGGTTCTGTCATCTGATGCACTCTTCGTGTTGATCAGTCCGATGCCGTCCCCGCTGGACGTTAAACTCGTGGCGTACCCCGTGTTAAACATGGGAAGCTGAGGAAAACCTCAGGGGACACAGTTCCCCGCACCCAGTGCGGGATGCCTCAGGCCATCATGCCTTCAAGAAGCCCTATTCGGGACGGAAGACAGACGTGCAGAGCCGCAGTGTTACGACACGCCCCCAGCACCCAGAGCCACCCGGCCTCCTCACCGCAGGTTGCTGCCCCGACCAGACTCCTTGGAGCGTCCGGGCGGAAGCAGCGTAATTAACCGGTGTCCATGAAGATATGGCACCGGGAACGAGATTCACGAGCATGTCTTAAATCTATGAGGGAGACCCGGATTAGGCGACGAGTTCCGAGGAGACGTCCAAGGAAGGAGGAGTCGACATCCCATCATCCCGGTTTCGATCAAGGAGCAGACGCCCCTGAATAAGGGACGGATGCCGCCCGCCTTTGGAAAGCGGGACTGCGGGACCACAAGCCGCGCGCCCATCCCCTCGGGTTGACGGGTGCACGCGCGAACGCGTCCTGGCGGAACAGCATAACCCGACGCACATCCGCACCGAAACAGAAAAATTGCGCGCAATCCGCCAGGGTCGCCCCCCTTGACCCCCTGAGGGTACCCGCCTGCGTGGCGCCCGATGATCTTCATCCTGGGTGCCCGCACCGTGCGTTGTCTTTCCGTGAGGCCCTCCAGGCTTGCGCGAAGTGACACGGACCCATCAGCGGCAACCAACGTCCAGCATGACGTTAAACTGCACATCTGTCCAGCATGACGTTAAACTGCACATTCGTCCCGCATGACGTTAAACTGCATTCGTCCAACACGACGTTAAACTGTGCATCGTCCAACACGACGTTAAACTGTATATCGTCCAACACGACGTTAAACTGTACCACGTCCGCGCTGTAAGACGTTAAACTGCCAAGCACCTTCGTCCTCAACACACGACATTAAACTGTACTTCATGCGGCAAGACGTTAAACCATCCGCTTCGTCCTCAACACACGACGTTAAACTGTACTTCGTCCGGCAAGACGTTAAACCGTCCGCTTCGTCCTCAACACACGACGTTAAACTGTACTTTATCTGGCAAGACGCTAAACCTTCCGCATCACCCGATCCCGTGCCTCGCACGCAGGGTCCCCCCCGGTTTGGATGTGGCCCCCACCCGCTCGTCTCTGCAGGGATGTCGGGATTGCCCCTCTCTAGGGACGATTTAATGGGAGCGGATTTTCCCTACGGGGGTAGGGTATTACAAACCCCTAGTTTCTTGTGGGGGGATGCACATGTGTATCTCCATTGCGCTCCCCCACTGCTGAAGCCAGTAGAGGGTGTGACTGGGATCGAGGTGTCTCCTACTTTCGGTCCAAGTCTCTTCCAACTGAGTTTTTCTGCATCCGGGCTGCCTCAAGTGCGTAAGTCCTGACAGAATGAACTACGTGGACTTTGATCCCTGTCTTCTAAACAGGGTACGTAGGAAGCCTCCCTGAGGTTCAAGCCCACCACCTGGTCGTCCCGGTCGTATTCACGTCGGTTCGTCCATCAGTGGACCCCTCCAGGGTTCACGCTTGCGTCGATTCACCTATGAATCCGCCCCTGTGGGAGACTGCCCGTGTGTATCTCCACTGTGCCTCCCCACAGCCCCTTTTTCCATTTCTCCTTTTTTCGTCCAGCATGATGTGAAAGTGTGATCCACCCGGCCGTTCCATCTCCCCCTGTGCGAGGTGGTTCGGTTCAATCCTCCGCCCGGCAGCCTTGACCCCTTCGTGAGTCGGCTTGCCGACGTCCAGCATGACGTTAAACTGTATACCCGAACTACGTCGACTTTGATCCGTGCTAACGCGCGGTACGTAGGAAGCCCCTACGGGGTCCAAGCTCTTCACTCCATCATCCATCCTGATCCTTACCCGGGCCGCCACATCCCGGTGGGGTCATGCCACTTCACTCCACTCCATATCACTTGGGAAGCCGCCCATGTGTTGGCCCCAGCGTCGGAGGTTCCCCGCAAGGGGTTCTGTCATCTGATCCACTCTTCGTGTTGATCAGTCCGATGCCGTCCCCGCTGGACGTTAAACTCGCGGCGTACCCCGTGTGAAACATGGGAAGCTGAGGAAAACCTCAGGGGACACAGTTCCCCGCACCCAGTGCGGGATGCTTTAGGCCATCATGGCTTCGAGAAGCCCTATTAGGGACGGAAGACAGACGTGCAGAGCCGCAGTGTTACGACACGCCCCCAGCACCCAGAGCCACCCGACCTCCTCACCGCAGGTTGCTGCCCCGACCAGACTCCTTGGAGCGTCCGGGCGGAAGCAGCGTAATTAACCGGTGTCCATGAAGATATGGCGCCAGGAACAAGATTCACGAGCATGTCTTAAATCTATGAGGGAGACCCGGATTAGGCGACGAGTTCCGAGGAGACGTCCAAGGAAGGAGGAGCCGACATCCCATCATCCCGGTTTCGATCAAGGAGCAGACGCCCCTGAATAAGGGACGGATGCCGCCCGCCTTTGGAAAGCGGGACTGCGGGACCACAAGCCGCGCGCCCATCCCCTCGGGTTGACGAGTGCACGCGCGAACGCGTCCTGGCGGAACAGCGTAACCCGACGCACATCCGCACCGAAACAATACTCAAAAACCATATTACATGTAGTGCAATTTCAATTCAATGAAACATTGAACACATGTGAATAAGTTGAATTATATAATCTATTTGTATCTCAAAATCAAATTAATAACATTTTTTTAAAGGAGTAAATGACATATTTTAGGTTAAATAAAATGTTCCCTTCTCTTACCATGACATTGAAATATACAAATGGAAGACTGTGTTTCCCTACCAAAATGTGTGTGAGTTTCACAATGTGTAATTTTTCTACACTATGTGGGTCCTCAAAGATACATGGTTTTTAAATACTAGTGTTTTGTAGAAGATGGACAAGACAACTGGACTCATGTGATCTACCCTATAAGAAGATGATGAATAAACATTATGTACATGGGTTACACAATGTACAATTCTTCAAACTATATGGATTAAAGTCCAAATATTCATAGATATTGTTTTATCTGATATGACATGATACCATCAACATGATTTTATGAGAATCTGAGATCCGAAATTGATACATACTTACTCGATAAGCAGATGCGTATACATTATGGTGTCTTGTGATATCTTATCGGAAGTATTTGAATTTCTAGATAGTGTTTTCATATGTTTCTTCATTTTAATTTAACCCTTTTATAGGTTATGTGAGTAGGAATGAATAAAGGGAATTGAAAATCATTTTTATATCCAAGAAATCATATATTTGAAGGAAACAGAAATGAAATTGAGTATTAGTAAATCGATGATTAATAAATAATTATAAACTAATCACATAAAAACATCGATACAACATAAAGGTTCCAAGTGTAGGATAAAAACCTATTGGGAACAACCAACTTTCCATTTTTCATAATAATTGAATAATATGATAGGTAAACAATGAAAGTGTCATAACCAATGGAATTAATTCAAGTTTTATTGAAATTAATGATAGAAATATATGAGGGTGACCAATAGATGTTTTTTATAAATAATTTATAATTAGATATAGAATTACATAAAATTTTAACATATACATCATTTGTGATCTGATTGACTTGATATCATCATACACTTCACTGTACTGTAGGATAAAAGTGCATAATACCTCCATCAATGATGTAAATATGAACCATAATCTCGAATTGATGTCGTAGAATCATTGGGTGTGAGTACATTTTATGAAAATCTATTATGTCATTCGCATTTGTGAAGTATAATTATCTTCAAGGAAAAATAATTCTCCCTGTTCTTTCAATGGATTGAGAGAGGATGAGGGAGATCACACTATTGATCTCTTGAAATCTCTCTACAGATTGAGAGAGCTTATATTAATCTATTCTATATGACTCATCTCACATAAGAATGTGATATCACTATATATATATATACTAAGTATTTTTTAGAGTTTCCTTTTTTATATAATCCCCTTACCAATATCAGTGACAAAATGTCTTAATAATAATATAATTACTAGTAACATATCCTATGAATTAAAAATGAATAAATAAGATTCATCTATATAATTTCAATGAGCACGATTAATCTCAGTTCTTGTATCCTCCTTGGCATTTACCAAACATTGAGTAATGACTATATATTTAACAATAATATATATGCTTATTATTAATAAATAAATATAATAAATATTAAATCTATTAATCCATTCAAATAAATATTTATTTTTATTTAAACCACTTATTTTTTGAACAACTTGTTATTAAATATTTGAGATCAACCAAACCTGAATAAATTTCCTACCCAAAAAATAGGAGAAATATTTATTATTATATGTTATATTCATCGTAGGATTTTATTGAGATTTTTGACACACTTAATGTGTGATCCTTTAGGCCCCTTTACTAGTGTCATTTGGTAGAACCACCTAATGCCTAAGGATAACATCTAAATAAATGTTTAAGCACTGATAGAGGAAGAAGTTAATGTTGTAATGAAAAAAAACCTCCTAAAATCACTCACTATGTGATATAACCCCATTATCAATATATCTACAATCATGTATTCCATATGCTGGTATCATCAACCTATGTGGTCAATGTCCCTTTATTTAACTTTCTGGAAATGAACATTCCCATAGAATTCCATGGACATAGATGTTTCTAGCCAGTTTCATTCCTATCAAAGGGTTAGAGCAATTAACTTCTATTAACATATAAATGAGATAAATCATTTCTCAAATTATCCATTAATGCAATATTTCTCATGACACACCCAACATATCCAACATTTATGTGAAAAAATAGCATCATTTATTCATAAATATTCCAAATTACATTAAATATATTATTCATTATTGATAATCATAAATTTTATGGATCAATACATATGTACATATATAAGAACATATTAGGAATGAAGAGGATCTGGATTTCCCACCGCTGGGACTCATTCTAATATTCTCATTATCTAGAAATTACCAAAGGTGTATACCATTATAGGGCACCTCAAAGTCATATGAGCCACCACCACTGATAACATATATCATTTGTCTCTAATAGAAAGATATTATCTAGCTAAAAAACATGTATACTCAATAATATTATCATGGTAGCTTTGAGTTCTCATCATAGAGTGAAATTATACAACCATTCAGTGTGTTAGATATTCTGAGGAATTTATCATATAATATTTTATATAGATAACAATCGTAATGTGACAAGAAACATTATTAATATTTAATACAATGAATTCATGTAATTATTAGTTACATAAATGTTGGTTATAGGGAACCAACTATCAAAAAATATTATAAAAAATCTCTCTTTTTCTTCATAGTAATCAAATATTTTAATTTAATTTATTTAAATAAAAGTACACAAAAAATAAAGGACCACATTGAACATAAAAAAATAAATAATCAAGGTGGTATGAAGTAGTGATGACTGAGGGAGTCTGCTCAAACAAGGTTGACTCCCTCTAGATGAAAGGATCAAAGATTAGACAAACTTGAAATCCATACACCATGGGTGGACTTGGAAGCAATAAAGACCCCCAGAATGTTCCCTTTATTTCATATATGGAAAACATCCAGGATATTATTCAAACACCCCTTTCACCTCCAAATGATGCAAAAATAGTCCATGCGATGGATATGAAACCACACATAATATTATACACTACATGTTAATCGGTTTCAATAGCCGGAAGGTAGAAATTATTTTGAATGCATGGTAATAATTCAGTGGTCTTTGGGAATGTCTCTAGGTAAAGAGAATCACCTATTCCAAGGGATGCACAAAAACAAAGGGCCACTGAGCCCCTTGTATCCCAGATCACCCCATATCCTCTAAGAATTTCCACGTTGCGTGAGACATCTGTATTCATTTTGTGGCTCGTGTGACGGGGAACACAACATAACCATTATCCCTACATGGAATTGTAAACATGGTAGGATAATATAGTCCTAGTAAGGAGAGTACTGATGGAGGGAGTGTCCTGGCATTAATTGCATAAGCGAATCAAATCGGAAACCACGTACCTGGTATTAAAGATGAGTCCCACTAGGGATACTAAGATACCCTTGTGATGAACCCCATTATGTTCCTTCCAAATACCACCAAACCCAGATGCCATTATGATCAATCTCTCAAATATCTCTCTTCCATAACATCTCTCCCCCCAAAACCAATACTTGAGAAACTTAGTGCATGAGTCTGTCTGGGTGATTCTACCCAGGAAGCCTTCAGAATCCCTCCATTCCATGTTTTAATAATCAAATACAATTAAAATGTGATCCATATGTTTAGTATGTGAAACCCTACAAAAAGAAATTTAGAGGCTAAATTCACTGCCAAACTTTTTATATTATCATATGTATGATGTTCCTTACTCTATATTCTCCATATCATAAAATTGACCAGTTTAGTAATTTCTCTGTGCCATATAACTTCTCCCCATACATTATGATGAAGGTCCACTAAAATCACTCTATATAGTCATTATATGAGAATAAAACCAATGGTGAACACATAAAAATACTGTTTTTTTGGAACAAAACTGACTATAATGTTTTCATAGATTGTCTATTTTCCACATCCAGGATGGTGTGGATAAAACATAGAAAATCATTGCATTTCCAAAAGGTGATGTTTGGGACAGGGCAGTATGGGAATCCAAGCCTATCCCCTGAAAATTATTTCATTGGGTTATGGATTAAAATTTAATGATTTCCATTTGGATCTTCGATGAGATCTATTCTAATTTCATGGGTTATTTATGAAGAAAAATGTAAATGATTTTTAAGTGGAATGCATATGATTTAATGAATTGTGGTTGTGATCCTATACCACCCTCTAATTCCTTGGTCATGATTGTATATCTCATGAGATATTTATTCTTGAGTACATTTTTATTACTTGTAATCATGGAAACTGATGGTGTATCTCATGCACGAAATGTTTACATATGTTAATGTTAATGCCACAGTTAAGGGATGTTATTCATTATGAATGTAGGCTCTCAATATTAAATTTTTATACTGAATTATTCTTATAAATGTTTTAACTATTCTTTTTATATGTGGTTATTTTTTATTTATGTTCTCATTCCATGTACCATTAAACTAACTTATGATTTATGGTTATCACTAAATAGGTTGTGATATTTATCTTAATATTTTATCTATACTTATTCATTTTAACTCATCCTTAATGAATGTTTTAATTCACAACTTACTAATATTTTGATATCAACCATTTATTATATTTTTTTCCAAAGGTTATGTGGATGATTCTAATAACGATATGTCTAGAGGATGTTATACCATGGTTCCTTTAAGGAGAAATGAACATGAGTTGGGTAAAATATTTTTATTATATAGATAGTCTCCAATGATACTAATCTTATTAGTCCACGGGATATTATTATTTGTGGAATATAATTTTTCAAATCATTTAATGAATGTAAAATAAAGGCACGTTTATTTTTTCTTTCTATCGTTATTATAATTTCTTTGGTTAAGTTATTTATGGAGATTATTTTTTCAGAATATTAAAAAAACCATAGAGAATAGTATAATGGTTATTCCTAAGTATAAGACAACATATTAATCCATTTATAATATTTTTTTTGGGTTTTATATAAAATAAACCCCTTTCTAGAAACTGAAAAGAGGATAGAAGATCTAGAACAAATATATATAGTGGTAATAACCCTTATGATAGTGAAATGGTTATTAACTCAACCATGACATTGTGAATGAAAAATATTCTTAGTATCACACCTGAATTGACACTCTCATAGGATATTATTTGGGTGATATTATACACTTTACAAACCATTTTAAATGAATGATTTTTGTTAACTTAAGGGATTGGGTTTAAAATTATGTGAAAACCCAACCTGAGGTTTAACAAAAATTAAATTTGATTAATTATAATAATTATAGACTAACAGGATATTGTTAAATAACAAGTTGTTTTATTTTTTTGTTGCATTCAAAATTTTTTTACCCATATGATGTTAATTGTTTTTAGGAATCAGGTTGATGATGGGTGTGAGTGATAATATAATGTATTCTCCCAAGAACAACCCAATGTAATGGGAGATAATGTAAAATAACTCACTGTATTGATCACTCAACTATCTCAGGATATAAATAATAATATTAACCATGTTGAGATCTTTAACCCACTAACAATGGATCCACTTGGTATTGGGACTTTCATATAGTATAATACACTATATTTCTATGAATCTTTTAATCCACATATCACGGAGAAATAGATCAATATAATGGAAATGATATTTTATATTATATACTACTTATAATATGAGACTTTTTTCTATACATATTCCATTTGTAAGGTGAGGCTAACCAATGGTAGGATCTTATAAAGAATTAAATGAATAAAGTGGATGTATACTAAATGGTATGGAAATAATTTTAAAAAGTGATATTTATAAAGTATTTCCAATTAACTCTTATCATAAATATGGAGAATGAATTCATAGAATTTAAACATAAGATGGATGATTCCATTAAAACCTAGAAATAAAATATCACAAGGCTCAAAAGATATGTATTTGGTTTTTTCTTTGACTGAGAAAGTAATATTTACTGTTTCTCAAATGGATTAAAACATAATATTTTAATGGATTTGGCCATAAGAGATATTGGTTGATATATAGAATTTTTTTGATGTGTGTAAAATGTTGTGATGGAATAGGGGCTTTATTTGTACTCCATGTATGAAAACAAAGAAGGTTGAATACTAGGGGAAACCTGAGGGTAATTAAAATGGGGAAATGAAATTTTTATCCTCCACATGAAAAAAGTATATCGACCTCACATTTTCATATATGTCTATTAAATATTTTATAAGATAAACAATATAAAAGCATTAATAAATAGGATAAAAGGTCTAGTGTATTGGGAATATTTTGAACATAAATAACTTATTTATAATAAAACATATACATTTATTTAATATCATATTCCTTATCATTCATAATCTCTCATTCTTCATAGTCCATTTAGTCTCTTGAGGATATACATCAAAGAAATAGGTGAGATAAATACCATTATTTGGATAAGGACATGAATAAATAAAATAAGGGTCATAATAATTATCTTTATCATAAAATAATCATATGATCATCATAATAATCATAATTGGAAACATTAGTCAAATTCATGGAATGTGGAAATGCATAAAAATGAAACACTATGTATTTGTAGTCAAATACCACACATAGTTTTGAACAAAGCTAGAATCAGGTTTACACATAACATATGGGAATAATCATAAAATCATCATTTCCAAAAATTATATAATTATGTTCATACATATTTCACATTATATCATGACATACATCACATTACACAATGAATTGGAGGGATATATAATTCTGGGTCCACCTGTCACATCATTAAATTTACATAATCTTACATGCCACATGGAATGTATATCAAAAAATCAGATGAAGTAACCCATGTAAAGGAATGAGTTTTGTAAGTATTTCAGTAATCATAATTTCATGAGTAAACATGGTGTTCAAAAATTGAAAAGGAAAATAACATATTTTTTTATAACAATCATCATTTTTGGGTGAATAATAAATAACTCAAGAGGAGTCAAAAGTGTTTTAGAAAGAAGTGTTAGTTTGGAAAATACTTGAATCTATCATAGAAAATATTGGAAATATGTATATCCCCAAAAATAAAAGTGTTGGAAAATTAAATTGTATTTATAGAATATTAAAATTACATCTACACTGAAATTTATCATTAAAAAAGGATAAACCATTGAATGTGTGTTGAGTTTGAGAATCCCCTTACCTTATGTTTTAATGCATTCTGAACATGCACATAATATTCTGAATAATAAAATCAGATTCATTAATAAATAAATCCATAACCTTGAATACTTTTATTTAATTTATTATAAATTTATTTAGTTTATTTATGGCCATTTTGATGAGTTATGTAGTTCAATTTCATCATTCTGGGTGTGTTTGATTCATGGTTTATGGTTGGTTCCCTTGATTATAAAGATGATTGTTCTTCTCAATTGGAAGAGAAACTCTATAAGTTTTATGAAATTATATTATTATACTTTAAAAATTTTAAATACTTCCATGTATCTGTTTTTTTGGTATGCGGATGATTCATTAGATAAAAATTTAATGAAAATGTTTTATTTATTTTAGCGATTTTTATGACCATCATGATCTAATGTTGTTTTATTTAATATTATATTTATATATTGGTTCCAGATCATGGAAAATGTTTTTGATAAATATTAAAATCTGATTTCACCAAATTAATGGTTTTATGACTATCCCTTATGGAGGTAATGGAAAATAAAAACTTTCCATTCATGAATTTAGTGAATCTACATATCAAAGAATATGTTTTCATTTTTTTAATTAAATGTTAATTGAGAATATTTTATGCAGGATATTACATTAAAAAAATAAAATTATCATATATATATATGATAATTTAGTTATATGTAAGTTTTTATAAGATAGTTTTGTTTATAAAAAAAATAAAAGTAATTAATAGAGAAAGAAATAGGATTCTACAACTTGAATATCGTCTTTTAGAGAACCTCTTTAAGGAACAAGGGATTGGTATTTTGTTAAGACACAATGATCTTGGATGCGGGGAAGAGGTTTGAATGTTAATTTAGGAAGAATACAAACAAGCTACACGTCTTTGGAGGTGTGAGGAGAAGAGGTGGAAAGGGGTGATATTTATAGGGAGAGGGTGTTATTTTTTATTATTATATTCATCACTTTATTATTTTTGATCAAGAATATCAATAGTGATTATTCTGACTATTAAATATGGAAAATGGTAAAAGATATTTTGAATCAATTGGTTCTTAAATTAGCTATAAATTATCCTGGACTCAAAAGTTCATGTATTTGGATTATATAGTAAATTACTGTATTTCACTATTAACCAAAAAATCAACTATTTTTAAAAAACCCCAAAGATTAACCCTAATTTTTTAATTTTTATAATTAATAATTGGACTCAATTTATGAAAATAATTTTCAAAATGTGAAAAATTTAGTTTTTAAATAATATCTTCATTTATTCATCAAATATCGATTTCGATATTATCATCAATTTTACGACCCTCTGAGAAATTTATTATGATCTCATAAAATTACTGTATGATTGTAGGGTCCAGAAAAAAATCCGCAATGGATATTATACCCAAATCCCCCAAAGAATTGCGGAAAATAATGGACAAAACAAAAAATCAAAGAAGGGACACAAACATGACCAGTATGCGGACCGGTCCCATTAAAACGCAACGTGGCTAGGCCTCGTGAGGAATCCCCTCCGCGAACCATCATCATTCTCAAAATGGAGGCGGAGATCCTCCGCGGTCGTGAGGAAGGATGGGTGCCAATCCGGTTCACCGTCATGAGCCGCCCCAACTGCGGACTGTGTCGAACGGTTCAAGCCGCACCCGCTGTTGTTCGCAGAATAGAGGCGGAACCCTCCGCGTCCGCGGAGCACTCCCTGTGTTCGATTCACGGAGGGGGGGGGGGGAGCGTTCAATACCCACCGCGAATCGTAGATTGAACAAGTCGGCTGTAACCTGGGTATTTGGTTATGGGCCTCCGCAAAAGGTGTCGTGTAGTGATAGATACATCCCCTTCCCCACTCTATAAAAGGAGACCAATGGGGAAAGAAAAAGTGGTCGGAGAATTGGAATTGGATTCGGAGTGATTGAATATTCGGAAGGAGATCGGTTGAAGGAAGGATTTGGATTTCGCAAACAGTGAAATTCCCATCCGCGAACCACAGCTGGTATACGAATTAACATGGAATTGGAAAACCCATAATAACTTGGTGAACCGTGAATCAAAAATAACTAAAACAAGGAAAATCGCGAACCATACCCCCTTCCATGGATGAATTCCCCGTAGACCAGGGAGTTTATGCCTTTTTTCCCATCTGTCGCACCACGTAGCACTCTCATACGCGGGCGAAGCCCCAACCAACGAGCCTCCGACCGGCGCCATCCTTGGACATCGCTGCTCGCCTAGAAACCTCCGCGAACCACCCTGGTTCGCGGATCAAACCCGAAGCCGTGAACCACCCTAGTTCGCGGGACTCCAATTAGTCTGCGGACCACCCGGGTTCGCGGACGGCTTCTCCTGCTGTGTGGAACTTCCCCACGCGAACGGCGCCACCACCCATACCTCTCAGTGGCTTGCCAAATACTTTTGTGTTCTCATTTCCAGAGCCAGATAAAATCATTCTGATCCAGCCAAGTCCTCCGCAACTCCCTCATTATCCTATTCATTGGCCCCGAGCCAAGGCCTCCACCAGAGCCACCAGATTCACACGGTGTAACTTTCAGGTGCATCAGCGTGCCATTTTGAGTTTACATAACCATGGTAAGTAAAGGTGAAGGGGTTTCCTTGACCCTTGAGTAGATTCCTGAAGCATTCCTGGATTCACATTCCCACGGTAATGTGGAGTCTGAGCTCGGGAATCCTCTTTCTTCTGATCCACTTGTTGAGGGTTCCTCGGAGATGGTAAAATAGCCATCAGAAGGAATCCCTCATGCACTGTAAAAGAGGAGATGGGCCCAGGAGCACCCCCTTTCCCTCTCCCACTGAGAATTTTTGGCACGTGCGTCCACTTAAGAGTAACACCCGACCTCCTGGGCCTCCTCAGAGTGTAATCCACAATCAATCACCACGGGCGTCCACCTAGGAGTATGCCCCGACTTAATGGGCTGCTCCACGCATAATCCCCACTCTACTTCTCACGGACGCACCTTTTGTGACGTGATCCTCTGGTCCCTGCTTCCTCTTGTTTCTCACACCAAGCATGACTCACGTGGGCTTAGAGTAAGCATCGACCATGCATCCCCTTATGGGTCTCCTTAGAGTGTAAACCCCAATCCATGATTTTGGGCTGCCTTAAAGCGTGAGTCCCAACCAATGTGAACTACGTGGACGTTGATCCTTGCCTCCTAGGCAGGGTACGTAGGAAGATTCCAGGAGGTTCAAGCCCACCACCCATCAAACCACCTGGTCCATATTCACATTGGCTCTCCGACACCAATGAGAACTATGTGAACTTTGATCCCTATCTCCTAGACAGGGTATGTAGGATGCCTTCAAGAGGTTCAAGCCCATCAATCGGTCGATCCGACTATTCTTCATGATGGTTCACTGCGCCACTCCTAGTGCCGCCTTAAGCAAGTTCCGACTCTTCGAGGTCATTAATCCAACGAGGGATGGTAAACCTCGGGCATAAATGATTCCAAACCCCTGCATCCAGTTGACTATTTCCCACTAGGGTTGAATCCGTGGATACTATGTTTGGGTATAAACCTAAGATTCATGAACATATGAATACATCATATATCTTTAAGAGAGTCCCAGAATAGGCAATAATTTCCCACCAAAAAGTGTGTGATGAGCCTAAATTCCCATACTCTCGACCAATGTGAGTTATTAAGTGTCGCTGGCCAGACCATCCGGAGAATTCATGCCTTTGGAAAGCAGGTCCGTCCATCATCGGATACAGAGCCATTGGGCGTTTAGAGTCTCGAAGGCCAAAACCAACGAAACAAAAAATGGTGAACCCGACGTGAATATTTAACCAAACATGAAAAGTTTAACCTAATCCCATCATATTCCCCCTCGTGCTCTAAAGGAGGGCCAAGAAAGGTCATTAATTACACATGGGATTATGAGATGCTGCTTTGACAGGTTTGTAGCTTGTATTTGCTAAAATGTTTTGCAGGTACTACCTTCAGAACATCCTTAGATCCAATGGCATCGCAAAGGAACTAACAAGTTCGCGTTTCTAACAACGCAAGGATGAGACTTCCTCAAAAATGGAGGACCCCGTCACCCACCCATCATCTTCAATGCTGGGTTTCAGACGCGCTGATCTGAGAGTACCACATGAATGGTACTCTCCCAATGATGGAGGTGGCCGTGCACACCCTACAATCCGTCAAGATTCACCGGTCGCCTGCCCAGCAGTGACCACAAAGGTGTATCCAGATAGCCCCTGTCACTGTCTTGAACTGTTTCGGGAGTCTATCCCCGGAACGGGACAATGTGTACCTCCCTTATCTTAGGGAGGTAGATGAGGTCGACATTGAGGACATCATCACTGTCAAATGAGGGTTCCACTCAATGGACCCCATCGGAAGATGTCATCGTGGTCGTGTCATGACCCAACATCCTCACGTCGAGGAGGATGTCTCCCCGAGGAATTAGGCCCACACTCCCTAAGCTCCGGCCCCTTGGACCGCCCGACGAGGGTGGAAGACGTACAATGAGGGACCGGTCATCACACTGGTACCTGAGGAGGAGCTCCGCTACCCAGCCACAGAGGCGTACCACGAATAGGCACCTAGACCTATTCGATCCTCCCAAGCCCACCATCCAGACATGGCGGCATCACACGAGCCAGTGCGCATCCCCGCCGAGCTCCATCAAGCTTGTCGCTCACGCATGACGACACTTACTCGGCAGGCACCTCTCCCTGCCCAGGGTCGTGAATCCCACCAACCTGATGTGGTGGTGACCCAGCGCCTATGGGACCAGCTCCAAGAACTTTATTCTGACGCCCGACATCTTGACATGGCGACAATCAACAAAGCCTGCAACCCAGATGTAGTGGCAGTTCATAGGCGGGCACGTCTCCCCACCAACAATGGCCACCGACTCGATACGGTGGGAAACCAATATATGCAGGGCCAGCTCCCTGCGGATGCAAGTAAATTCCGCCACCCTAATGTGGTGGAAAGCCGAGAGAGAAACCGGCGTATCCCGGTATAGGAGAAGATTCGTTCACCTGCCCCGACACAGGAGAATTGTCAGTACCCACTGACAATTTGAGGACCAAAGTAAGATATTCCTACTCCGATACCGGAATGGGCCTTCATACCCGTTCCATCTAAAGATGTCTATCTACATATACTAGTAATGATGGAGGAGTAGGTATCGATCCCATATCATATCTTGCAAACATTCCAGAATGTAATTGCATCAGTAGAAACAAAAAGGAATCAGGCCCGTGAGCCCATCTCCCCAATTGAGGCGACTCATCTAAGAGACAAGATTGCCGCCTCGGAGCGGATCTGTATCCCAGCTTCTACCCAGGAGGGTCACCGGATATATTCTTGCGACTCAAGGGCAACCAGATCAAGATGCTTCACTCGTTCCAACTGGGGTACACCCGTCCATCATGGTGGATGCTCCAGAGCAGACATATATCCCTACTAAAAGTCAGAATGTTCATCGGCGTATCCCGGCAGCATCACGGGACCCAATTAGACAGCGACCCAAAGGAGGTGAAGGCCGTTGTCTGCAACAGACGTTCCCCACTGTCCACAAAAGGGAGCCCTAAACGTGCCGAAGGTAGCCGAAAAATAAAGAGAGGGTTCATGACTCTGCTCTGCTGGAAGCTGGGGTTCCCAACGCCTCTAAGGACACATCAAAAGCTCAGAACCCTACCCACCCATTAACATATTATGGGAGCGGCAGTAGCAGTTGCGAAGGTCCTCCCCGCAATGGCGATAACAAGATCTCTGAAGGTCCTCCTCAGAGCACCCGTGGGGGCCTCCCCTGTGGGCATATAACGATCGGTCACGAGAGTTTCTCTCTTGATGAGTGTCACGGAAAACATCCACGTGACCAGAATACTGAGTAGCAAGAAGGTCCTCCGCTTTCTACGGTCTACCCTGAATGTCCTCCCCGGGGTATACACTGCAATCACTCTCCATACAGTAGCACCACAAATTGTGACGGTAGTCCTCTCTATCATAGTCGCAACTAAGGAGGCCCTCCCCGTAGTGACGTCTCATCACAGCAAGAAGGCCCTCCACTTTTCGTGGCCTTCCCTGAGGGTCCTCCCCATGGGTTATGCTGCAACGGAACTCCGCGTAGTCGGGCCTTAAATCATGGTGGTAGTCCTCGCCACCAGGATAACGGAGTTCCTCCCCATAGAGACGTCAAGAAATGAAAAGGCCCTCCCTAGATTTTGGTACATTCTGGAGGCCCTCCCCGGGATGTATCCCACAGATATTATCCTTGGGGTAGTAGTAATGGTATTCCTCGCCATTGCCACAATTGTGTTGGTATTCTCACCACCACGGCTGCCATTGTGATGGTCCTCCCCGCAATGGCCCCAAGCAACAAGAAGGTCCTCCCCTTTTTCGCGGTGTGTCCTCATGTCCTCCCTAGGATGCGCGTCGAATGTCAAGCCATGATGGTCAACCTCACCATGATGGAAATTGTTGTGAAGGTCCTCCCTGTAATGACGCTACGCAGCCAGAAGGTCCTCCCTTTGCTGTGACACGCCTTGGAGGTCCTCCCCAGGGTGTGCACTTGAAAAGTCCTCTATGTAGTGAAGAATCAAGCAGTAATGGTAGTCCTCACCATTAAGGCCGCCATTGCGGAGGTCCTCCCCGCGATGACATATAATTTCGACAGGAAGGCCCTCCCCCTGCTAAATCAAGCCCGGAAATGCACTCATATGTCGAGGCACTCAGAAGGATGGGATCAAGAATGTCATATTCCTAGCTTGTCGCTAGCGACACCCTTCTTTGATTAGGAGCCATTCTAGGGATGCATTCATCTTCTGAACCACCTTGGAATCACCAACAAGACAATTCAATACTTACCAGTCCCACTGCCTACGACTACAGTGAGCGCCTTAGTTGGGCTTACTAAGAAGAGGTATCACAGGCGGAGGAGTATGCCAATATGGTGAAACTGAGGAAACGACTTGCCAGGAATGATATACCAGTTATGTTTTGGCCCACGGCTACCTCTCAGTATGACATACCCAAGGATTTGTTGGAAGAATGCATGCACAGCATCCGCCATAATATATGGACGACCCTCTGCCGGCTGAAAACGAGCTTCCTTCCCTATGACGGGTATGTAGACCATGTCAAGACGATAGGGGAACTCTTACGTCACATCGACCTGGAGGCCCTTTCCTCGACGCGACAACAATGCCCCGAGAGTCGCAAAGGGAATAGGGAGGAAGCTTGCCTCTGTGCACTACACGAGCTGCGCCGACTCATCGGTGATGCTCCAACAGGTGTCCATATCAGGGGATGGGGGGAACACAGAGCTCTTCATTTCACTCTTCTCCCTGCCCAGAAAAACCCATTCGGCATGGGTTCATGGAATGTCATCACATAGAGATGATAATCGAGTGGTCCCCCTGTTTAGGAAAGGCAACACACCCAAGAGAGTTGGGCCTTGAGTAATTCCTAGAAGCTTCAGGCCCAACGAGAACAATCCTTTCAAAAACTCAGGAATCAATCCACAGAGAGCATACAACATACCTCTCGCCTAATAGAGGCCAATTAGCAATCTTTGACTTCCTCCCGAGAAGGGACTGGTCCATAGGTGAATTCCGCACCGAATCTGGTTCACCCCAGGATGGGGGCACGCGAGATCAGGCAGGTCGCAATAACAGCCACTGCTGCCATCCAGTGTCAACTCCAGCCTATAGGGATGGGGGGAATTTGTAACAACAAATTCCCGTTTAAGACCAATAAAACCAGGAAGAGACTCGATGTCCAAGGATCCGGGCCAACCATAGCTCTCAGGGTTGGGGGAATTATTACCCCCTCAACAACAATCTACCCCACAAGAATCTATATCTTCTCGTCTAGGGAGGACAGTTAGAAGAGGGGGTTCCTGCCCTATCCCATCATTTGAATCATCATCCCCTTTGAGAGGAAGGCGCACCATAAGGTCGCATCAATGAACTCTTGGCGTCACCCTTCGTCAAGAAGTCCGAAGGCAATCCCAGGTCATGAAAGGGAAAGCCAGTCGAAGACACGGGAGATCCTACTCCTATTTGGAATATGACGTCCCCTCCACCCCACAATATGCATTCATCAATTCCATAGAGGCTAACCCTGCCGTTGAAACCAGGGAAAATGAAAATCTGGACAGATCGGGAGATGACAATTCCACTCATGCTGTGACTCACAATGAACCCCTAGGTGTGCACACCCATAACCAGAGGGACTCCATAAATATGGATGTACCTTAATCTAACCTACCTCCGCTTACCATGCGAGATTACAACAAGGATAAGAATAAAGGAACAGTTACCCTTAACATGTCCCCTTCTCTCGATAAAAATGAGCCACTCACACTCGAAGATAGGTTCGTTCAACATGAAGAATAGATGAAAGAATTGAGGCGGCTTAACGCCAAACTGCTCCATTGGATCCGCCTTCTTGAAATTGTGTTCCAAAAAGAGCCACGGCATGCACTCCCAGCAAGTGCACCTCAAAGGCTAAGGCTTGCCCCGGCAAACGAAGCCCGATCAGGGCTCCTGCCCAATGAGGCTCTTAGTTCGTCCAGCTACCTAAATGTGGATGATGAATACCAGGATTTCCCTTCACTTAGGAGGAAACCGGAGCAAGTACGCCTGAAACCTCCGGGGGTACCCCGAACGGAATATGAACCCTTAGTACCGGCCAATCCGGATACTCAGGTAATGCCTCAGGCTATGCCTGCCCAGGACCGGGCCCAACAGGATGTAAACCAGGGACTCACCAACACCATCGAGGCAGTAACAGCTCGATTGGAAGCGATGGAAGGACGACACGCTCCGATAAAGCCGGAACGGAAACCCTACCCAGATTGGGTGACCAACACACCACCCCCAACCAATTTTGGGAGCCCTGTATTCCCCATCTTCAATGGATCAGGCAATCCAGAGTAGCATTTGATGCACTACGTATCCTATTGAGACCCTATGATGGGGACTCTGGAACAACAAGAAGTAGTGAAACTCAGATTCTTCATACATACCTTGCAAGGATCCTCCTTCTTCTAGTACACGAGTCTGTCGGCCCAGTCGATAAAGAGCTGGGAGGACATCAGGAAGTTGTTCATGTTCCACTTCAGCCTAACGTTGAATAAGACAATGGTCAACGATCTCATGAACATCATGTAGAGGGAGAATGAGAGGGTCTTAGATTTCATTGCCAGATGGAAAGGTCTGACCTATTCTCTGAACAGACCAATGCCTCAAGATGAGATGCTAGCCATATGCATCGATAATCTTAGATATGAGCTTCAAACACCGCTCATACTGGTGATGTGTACCACTAGCTTCTGCTATCTCTCGGCCACTTCCCAAAGAATTGAGGACTCCCTACAGCAGACTAATTCAAAGTCCCGAATAGCCTCACAGGCTCTGGTAAAAAGAGATCCTACAGCCGAAGCATCCATTGTGATACTCAAACTGGCCCCTGTGCCCGCTCCACCACTCAGGACTCCAATAAATCATCAAGGGCCCCCTGCATATCAGCGGCCACCCCAGCCTAAAGAGGACAATCAAAGAGGACCGAAGCGGAACCGGTTTGAGGAATGAAGACAAAAAGTATACTCGTTCCGAGATGATCAAGTCTATGGATACTTCTTTGCTACCATGAACTACAACTTGCTCTGCATCACGGAGCCAAGGAAACCTGAAGAAGTAGGCCGTGATGATATTCCATATTACTACCCCTACAATCGGATGTTGGGGCACAGTATCCGCGAATGATTCGTCTTCAAAGACCTCCTGTAGAGGATGGTAGATTCTGGAGAAGTTGAGATGAGACAAACCCTAACACTTGTGTCATGTTTCTCTACCACTGACTCCGAAAAAGAGGAGGGATGGCAGAAAGTTGCTAGCAAACAAGGTCAGAAATTTGACAACTAGACGACTCGATAGACTATCAACCGAGCCCAGGGCATACTCCAAGCTCAAATACAGCAGCCGGTGTTGCCACCAACAGCCCCTGAAGCCATAGAGTCGACAACATCAGCCTCAAAACCCTCCACGATCTGGTCATCCGGGCGTAATCTAAGGAGGTGGAAACAATCACAAGAGGAGCAGTCCACGACGGGGCCAATGTTAGTCTCGTCCATGGTAGACTTTATGCCCTCGAACTTGGCGCCACGGGCACCGACCCACAAAATGAAACCATCAGAGACAACCGACCAGGTTGACCTGTCAGAGGATGAACAACCAATTTTTTTTCTATCAATGTCATCCATCTCATGGAATCATTCCCTAAAAAAACGGCATGGTTACGAACCCGAGTTCCCTACACGAGGAGCTAGGAGGAGGAACTGCATAAGAAGAGGATACCTGGGGAGGCGCAGCCACGACCGAAACCAACCCTACAGTTGGACCCCGGCCCAAACCGTCAATATTTCAGAAACCTGTGGGAGAGCCCTTCAACGGACTCAGAAGGAGAGGGAATGCCCCTACACATCCACAAGCATCCATCTCTGGCCTTGATGTTCTATGATACCTACCAGAGGAGGAGCAAGTTTCTGGTCACCTAGTGCGCACAAATGGACTGGCCGGGCCAAGTCCTCAAAACGCGGGAACACCATCAACATCCGTCCCCACGGCTGGTCCCTCCTCTTCATATGCTCTAACTCACAAAGCACCCGCAAAAACTCTCCCGCCAACGGAGAAGCGTCGACCGCTGGAGCAAAAATACGACATCCTTAAGCAGCTGACGTAAGTACCAGCCATGTTGTCAATCCTGGATGCCCTGGGTTTGTTAGCCGACCATAGGGAGGTTCTTATCGAAGCTTGGATTAGCCCCAAGTAATTTCAAGCTGAGGTATCAGCCACCAAGGTTTACCGGACGAAGACTGGCCCAGCTGAATGCAATACGATGATTTCCATCACTGATCAGGATGGAGATTCCATAATGCAAAGACACATCAGACCGCTATATGTGTCTGGCACGCTGAATGGTATTGAGATCTGGAAAGTCTTTATAGACAATGGCTCTGGAGTTAACCTCCTTCCCCTACGGACACTCTGTAAGTTGGTCCACAATGAGGATGGTCTAATTCCCTCAAACACAACTCTGTTGTGTTACGACAAGAGTGAGTAGAATCCAATGGGGCAGATTAAGATGAAGACCTATTTTGGTGACATGGTAACCTACATGGAATTATTAGTGGTCCAGCAGAGCACAACATTCAATGCCCTTCTAGGAAGGCCATGGCTCCATAAGTACATCGCTATTCCATAATCCTATAACCAGTGTATCAAGTACTGCATCAATAGACAAAGTGTGACATTTCACGTCGATAAGGCCACTTTCGAGCTCTCCGAGTCACATTACATTGATGTTGGGTTCTACGAGCAAAAGAAAAAGATGCCTTTGGTCGATGGTGTCGACTGGATCCCCGCTCCAAATGGTGTGGAAATGGTTCCTAACGACCTCCTCAAGCGGCTTGGCAGAGATTATGTCCTGCCCATCAACCACGAGGAAGGTATGAGTTCATTTCCAGACATGCACTCGGATGTCCTCGTGACTTTAGCCATAACGGCTGAGTGTGACCATGAGGGAACGTCCACTGACCCTCAATCGGTGGGCGAAAGCTCGAGCAAGGATTCCCACGACCCCTCGCCTCCAGACTTTCAAGAACTCGTGACAGGAGGTCTCTCCTCGTCAGACCAATAAGATGAGGATTTGGGAGAAGAAGAGGGGGAAGATCTCATGGATGCACCTCCCACATTTGAGGAAGGTATTTCCACCACTGTGGACGAACTTAGGGAAATAAACCTGGGTACCGAGGAAGACCCGAGGCCCACTCTCATTAGTGCAGCCATTTCTCCCGAGTAACACGAATTATATAGCACTTTCCTATAGCAACATTAGGATGTCTTCACCTGGAATTACACAAAAATTCCAGGACTCGATCCCGAGGTAGCGACGCATCACCTGGGTCTTCCAGAAGACCACCGGGGCTATAAACAGGCCGCTAGAAGGACACACTCCTCACATGCTTCCAAGATAGATGTAACATCCCAAGTAAGTAATGAATAATAGATATTTTTATCTATGTCTATTAATGAATTAGATAGTTTTTTAGAGGCTTAAAATGAAAATAAATCCAATCTTAAGCATGGAATACACTAATATTTTTAAAAGATTGTTTTACTGCCTTTTAATGGAAAACCATTTTTAAATATATCTTTTGATAATTTTATAAGCTATGTTTGTCAAAATAATCTTATTGTTTATGATTGGGACGTCAAAATTTACTTTGTGTGAATTTTTGGTATTTTTCCGATAACGTTCATTTTTTATGAATAGTGAAAAATGTTGTATTTTAATTCAAAACCACTTTTTAATATAATTTATTTATATGATTATATTATATTTTGAATTTTTTTTAAAGTGAAATTAGAATATATTTTTACCATTTAATCCTATTGTGGTCATTGGAATCAATTTCACTTTGAAATTGGACTTAAACTAGTGTCATTCTTTTGATACTTATTATTTCATAAAAACACGTTATTTGTCAGGAAATCGGGAATTAATTATTAAATTAATTAATGTAACTTATATTATTTGAATTTTTTCAAATAGACATCATTTTTGAATTCAGAATATTAGATATTTCTTAGGGTGAAGTTTTGGTATTTTTCTGAAAAAACATCAATTTTTGATGAATAGTGAAACTACTAAGTGGTACTTATAAAAACTGATTTTTCGTTTAAATGAAATTTTACCACCTATGTGTTTTGAATTTAAAAAATCCGACATAAATGGTTGTCATTAAGAATTAAAATGTGGTAAAATGGGATTAAAATAATTTTTTTGTTAATATTAACTTTTACGTTTTTAATCGCGATTAGAGGTAATTAGTGTAGTTTAAGGTAAAAATAATGTTTTAATAATATGAAATGACCTAGAAACATGTCCTACCCTTATTGGATGTGTCATGGCTGACCAAGAAAATCCATGGGTAAACTTGGGGACCCCATGGAGCCACTTTGGAAGGAAAATGACATTAATATCTTTTAATTTAATGTTAAAGTAAAAATATCACAATCATGAGATATTTTATTAAAACAAGTTTTACATGAGGTTATACAAGTCAGACTTTTGACTATAAATAGTCATTGTAAAGATAAATATATTTCCTACATCATAGTATTTTTTTTATAATTTTTAGACATTAAATAAATTAAATTATTTATGACATCATGGTGATGCATCGATTACCTCATTATTTAATGATTTAAATAAAATGAAAAAAATAATGTAAACTCTAAGACCTACACTTGTAAAAAACCTATTGGTTGGGTATATTTCGAACCCTTATCACCTTATAGTATAATTAAATCAATGTGGTACCTTTTAAATCCGAAACACATTTTAAAATAAAGTAACATTTCTTTACTTTCCAAGAGTGCGCCTCCTCTCCTCTTATAAAAGGCCCCCACCTCTACCTCCTTACCCACACTTCCAAAGCCTTTGGCTCGGCCAAACCCTTCCAATTTTGTCTCTCCATATCCCTCTATAACTCTTAGAAGCCTCACTATGGGGAGAAGTCTTCACAAGGAAGCCTTTGAGCTCAAACCAAAGGGAGTTACATGATTTTAAGGTAATGTCTTCACTTGAGTCCTTTTGTTTTATTTTGCTTCTCCAACCCCATAAAATCTTTTTTTTTCATTTCATTTGTAACAAATCCAGTATCTTCAATATACTATGATGCGTTTATAAGAAGGATTCGAGCTACACTTACACACACCTACATCTAATGGTTAAAGAACATACTATTTCTATGGATGGCAAATTTCTGCCTCACGAAACGATGATTGTTCAACACTCATATAACACCTTCAAAGGTGGCCATTAGGATGTCACTATATTTATATATGATATAAAATATGTTTATGTTTTACTTAAGATTCTTTATTTTTCATTTGTGGCATACATTTATGGTTTCCATTATGGGTAAACGCGATATCTTCATTTTAGGAAGTGCGGACTACCGCCCCATCAAAGTGATTTGATTCGTTAATGACATATGTGGGAAGTATAAAGGATGTAATTAATGATTTTATATATGATATTATACTGCAATTATAATATACCATTATATCATTATTATTCCATTTCATAAAATATGAAATAGAAATGAAAGTAGCGTCCATGCGTACGTACGGCTTACCGTCTCCATGAACGGTGCATTTCATTTCTTACCTCTAAATGTTATGTAATATTATAAATGAATGTATATACTGGACATATATGATATAAATGATATCTTCAACATGAGTATAACTCTAGATATAATGGATACATTAACAACTTGTAATTATAAAGAGTTTATTTTTGACTCAAGTACCAATGATCGTTAAAACGACTGTTAATAAGATAAATAATAACATATTGTTCATGACATGGTAATAAGTGATATAAAAGGAATAATGAATTTGAAAAATGTTTCTAAGAAATTAGAAATTAACTCAATTTTATTATTCAGGAGGATAAAGAACGATCGTGTCAAGTGGGACCCGAGGTATGGGACTTCATCTCAATCTCCTTTCATTGAGGCATATTTTGTTTTATACATAACCTTCTTTTATGCGGTGTATAAAACACTTTGAATTTTACATTTATTCAAAAGTAATATTTTTTATATGAAGCATTTACTAAACGACAAAAGGGAATTTTTTTTTTCGTACGTATGCGGTGACAACGACTTCTCCGCCGCCATGACCATTATTTGAGTTTCGGCTTCCTCTACAAGCCATACCATTTTTTTAAAAGAAAAATGAATACCCTGTTTTACTTTTCTTTTATTTTGGTATTGAAAATGGTTTTCATAATGTTTTTTATTGATATCTTGTGATTGAAATGTGGAAATGTTATGTTTCCTTTCTGTATGTTTTATGTGATATGATTATGTTATGGTTCTTGGGCATTATTATGAAGATGGGTGGTTCCGTGATAAAATAAGGTCGGGTGAGCCCGATATAGCTATATAATGCATTGGGTAACGCGAAGGAGTGAACCGTTATGGTTTCTCCAAAGAGATTTAGGGAATATACTATGATGGGTATTCCAAACGTAACCAAGAGGGCTACTCCCAACGTAAGAATGTTATGAATGCCTCAAGTTACCTTTATGTCTTATGATTTCTATGATTTATTCATGATTTGATGAGGTATGTTAAAGTGCGTATGTTTTATTGGTAAAGTATGATTTCATTATTACTTATATATGTACCCATGATTCCTTTTCATATTTTTATATCCCTTACTAAGCTTTTTATGCTCATCCCATGTTTTTGAAATGTTTTTCACAGGTCAAGAGAAAGGTACATGATATGATGATAGTGTCAAGGAAGTTTCAAGAAAGAATCCATGTTTTATTTTAAATATGTTTCCATTGATGGGAAAAATGAATACTATCTTTTATGTAACCACTTTGTTTAAATGTGGAATGTAATGCATGTTTTATTATCTAATTCTCTAAAACTATAAACCTGAAATGATCCTCAAGGTGTAATATTGTAATAACTCAAGATTAAGTAATGTTTAATGCTGGGGCCTTATAGTTGGTATCAAAGGTTGGTTTAGATAACTTTAGGAGTTAGAATTCTATTAAATGATTATCCAAAAATTTTTTATGGTCAAATTGGAATGATATAGAATATGAAGATTACCATGTTGTTTCATCTAAGACATGTTTGTTCAGAATGGTTTTCCATAGAGGAAACAGGGAAGTAGTGATAGGAAGGCATACAGAAGGAAATAACCTTCTGAATCAGCATCATGAGATAGTAGGAATAGGAACTGAACAGTTTGTCGCAGTAATGACGCAGTTGACTCATGCGATAAATGGTGGTGGTATCCATGCACGATATCAGCCAGATCAACCACAGAGAAACATGTCAGTGGTGGAACATTTCATGAGGCAACATCCCCCATCATTCATAGGATCATCTGACCCTGTGCTAGCTGAAGGGTGGATTAAAGCACTAGAGAATATTTTCGATGTCATGGGGTGTTCAGATAATCAAAAGGTTAGTCTTGCTATTTACCGTTTGGAGGGTGAGGCAGATCAGTGGTGGTCGATGGTTAAAAATGTCAGGGATGCTGATGAGATTAATGCTCTCGACTGGGATGAATTTAAAGGTATGTTTCTTGAGAAGTATTTTCCTAATTCTGTTCGACTTAGGATGGAAAAGCAATTCATGGAATTCAGGCAAGAGGAAGACTCAGTGGTTGCATATGAAGAAAGGTTCACTCGATTGGCAAGTTATGCTCCCAATTTTATCCGAGACCTTGATAGTAAAATCAATCATTTTTACTCAGGATTAAAGCCAAAATATCGAAGGGAATTAGCTTCTTGTGAGTTCAAAAGTTATGAAAAGCTTGTTCGATGTGCTGAGAAGGTGGAAATGGAGTTTTCTGATGATCAAGTGTTCTATAACAACCACCAGAAGAAGAGAATGAGGTGGCAGGAGAAAGGAAAGAATTCTTCAAAAAGGTCTGACGGTAAGAAAACTAAGTTTCCAGTTTGTGATAAATGTGGTAAAAGGCATGCTGGGGAATGTCTTCTAAATTCTGGAATGTGTTACCGATGTGGTAAGATGGGACATAAGGCTCGTGATAGCACTAAAAAAGATCAAGGTGATGGTATGTCCAAATTTGATTTATAGTTAGTGAAATGTTTTAAGTGCATTGAGATGGGTCACTATGCAAATGAGTGCCCGACAAAGAGCTTGAGTGATGGGAAGCATTTAGACTACAAGCAGAAAGGGGTGGTGAAATCCTTTTCAACTAATTCATCAGATGTCGGGCCATCAAATGAAGTTGTAACAGGTACTTTGTTTATTTTTTCCGATTATGCCAGTGTGTTGTTTGATTCGAGGTCTATACATACTTTCATCTCTGAAAACTTTTCTATAAAATGGGAATACCAACTCAAGAAATGACTCCTGAACATTTTGTAAAAACACCTGGGGGGAATGTTGAGGCAAAAAGAATTTAAAAGAATCTTCCTATCCTTATCTGTGGAAAGAACCTACTTGAAAACCTTATTGTTTTACCTCTAGAAGAGTTTGATGTTATCCTAGGTATGGATTGGATCTCTATTTACCATGCTAAGATTGACTGTAGAGCTAAAGAAGTTTCTTTTCAGAAAGACTTTCAGTTTGTGTACAAGAATGAACCCTAACTATTGATAACTTATCAAGAGGCTGAGAAACTTGTAAAAGATGGAAATGAATGTTACCTTGCACACATCGTTGAAAACAATGGAACTGTTTAGATTAATGATATGCCAGTGGTAAATGAGTATCCTGATATTTTTCTTGATGAGTTGCCTGGAATAATACCAGATCGGGAAGTTGATTTTACTGTTGACATAATTCCTGATGCTAAGCCAATTTCAAAACCCCCTTATTGAATGGATCAAATTGAACTTTTAGAGTTGAAGGAGCAATTGCAAGATTTATTAGAGAAAGGATTCATTCGACCAAGAACATCACCATGGGGTGCTCCTATTTTATTTGTTAAAAAGAAAGATGGTTCAATGAGACTTTTCATTGATTATAGAGCCTTGAATAACATCACTGTTAAGAACAAATATCCTTTGCCTCATATAAATGATTTGTTTGATCAGCTCCAGGGAACTCAATATTTTTCAAAGATTTACCTGAGATCGGGGTACCATCAGCTGAAGGTAAAGGAAGCAGACGTTCCGAAGACTGCGTTTCGTACAAGATATGGCCATTACAAATTTGTAGTAATGCCTTTTGGGCTAACCAATGAACCTACTGTATTCATGGACTTAACGAATAGAAATTTACATGAGTTCTTGGATAAGTTTGTTGTGGTTTTCATTGATGATATTTTGGTGTTTTCTAAAAGTAAAGAGGAGCATGAAAGGCATTTAAGGGTTATTTATCAAACCTTGAAAGAAAAGAAATTGTACGGGAAATTCAGAAAGTGTGAGTTTTAGTTGCAAGAAATTTCTTTCCTTGGTCATATTGTCTCCAAAGATGGGATAACTGTTGATCATGCAAAAAAAAAGTTGTTGAGGAGTGGACAAGACCCAAAAATGTAACATAGATTCATAGTTTTCTTGGTTTGGCAGGCTATTACCGAAGGTTTTTTAGAAATTTTTCACGGTTGTCTAGTCCAATGACTAAGCTAACTCGGAAGGGTGTTAAGTTTATCTGGACAAAAGAATGTGATGATTGTTTTCAGGAATTGAAAATAATATTGGTGAATGCTCCAGTTTTAGCACTACCTTCCAGGAATGGGGAGTTTGTTATCTACAGTGATGCTTCATTAAAAGGACTTGGTTGCGTCCTAATACAGAATGATCAGGTAATTGCTTATGCTTCACGACAGTTGAAAACTCATGAGGTAAATTATCCTACACATGATTTGGAATTAGCTGCTGTTGTTTTCACTTTAAAAATTTGGAGGCATAATTTGTATGGAGTAAAGTGTGAAATATATACCGATCACAAACGTTTAAAGTATATATTAAATCAGAATGAATTTAACATGAGACAGAGGAGATGGCTAGAATTAATCAAGGATTATAATTGTACAATTCATTACCATCTGGGAAAAGCAAATAAAGTGGTTGATGCTTTGAGTTGAAAAAGTAATGCCTCATTAACAATGTTGCATTTGGAACGTGATCCTTTGGTTAAGGATTTTATGAACTTTGGAATAGAAGTTTTTGGTGAAGGATGTTCTTCTGTTTTGTTTCAGGTCTCAGTGAAATATTCTCTATCAGACAGAATCAAGCAAGCACAGAAGCAAGACAGTGAGTTGTAGAAAAAGGTAGATCTGGTTCAAAAGTGTAAGTTTCCTGAATTCATCATTGATAATGATTGTGTTTTGATATTTGGGAAGAGATTGTGTGTGCCTTGTGATTCACAGTTGAAGATAGATTTGTTATGTGAAGATCATAGTTCTTTGTTTTCAGTTCATCCTGGCTGTACTAAGATGTATAGAGATCTGTGGGAGTATTACTGGTCAGATGGAATGAAAAGAGATATTGCTGACTTTACTGTGAAGTGTTTGACATGTCAATAGGTTAAAGAAGAGTGGCAGTTACCGAAAGGGATGCTTCAGCCTTTACCAGTGCCAAAGTGATATGGGAGAATATATCCATGGACTTTGTTGTGGGATTACTGAAGACATCTCAAGGTAATAATTCAATCTGGGTTATTATTGATCGGTTGACTAAATCTGCTCCTTCAGAAGTCATTCGATACTGAATTAAATTTTAGTACATCTTTTCATCCTCAATCAGATGGGTAGTCAGAACGAACAATTCAGACTTTGGAAGATATGCTACGTGCTTGTTCGATAGATTATCAGGGAAGTTGGGACCAACATCTTTCTTTGGTTGAGTTTTCATATAATAACAGTTTTCATTCCAGTATACAGATGACACCATTTGAGGCGTTATATGGGAAGCGGTGTTGAACTCCAGCTTTTTGGGATGAAGTGGGTGAAAGGAAGCTGATGGGACCAGAATTGGTAGAAGAGATGGCAGAAAAAGTTCAGATGATACAGAAACACATGAGAACAGCTCCGTGCAGGCAGAAGAGTTATGCGGACAATAGGAGGAAAGATCTCTCTTTTGAGGTAGGTGATCATGTTTTTCTCAAAGTATCACCATGGAAAAGTGTGATGCGATTTGGTAAGAAAGGGAAGCTGAGTCCAAGGTTCATTGGACCATATGAAATTCTGGAGAGAGTTCGATCAGTTGCATACCAAGTGTCATTACCTCCGAGTTTATCATAGGTACACAATGTTTTTCATGTTTCGATGTTGAGAAAGTATATGCCAGATCCATCTCATGTTTTGAGTCCAGAGGTAGTTCAGTTGGAAGAGAACCTATCTTATGAGGAACAAACGGTCCAGATTTTTGACCATAGGGAGAAAGTGTTACGAAATAAGGTGATTCATCAGGTAAAGGTTTTGTGAAAAAACCACATGATTGAAGATGCAACATGGGAATTTGAAAATGCTATGAGGGATAAATACCCCCAGTTATTTTGATAAGTGAATAAATTGTAGGGACGAAATTTTCTAAAGGGGGGAAGGATGTAAATCCCAAGAAAGTAATGAATAATAGATATTTTTATCTATGTCTATTAATGAATTAGATGGTGTTTTAGAGGCTTAAAATGAAAATAAATCCAATCTTAAGCATGGAATACACTAATATTTTTAAAAGATTGTTTTACTGCCTTTTAATGGAAAACAATTTTTAAATCTATCTTTTGAAAATTTTATAAGCTATGTTTGTCAAAATAAACTTATTCTTTGTGATTGGGACATCAAAATTTACTTTGTGTGAATTTTTTGGTATTTTTCCGATAAAGGTCATTTTTTAATGAATAGTAAAAAATGTTGTATTTTAATTCATAACCACTTTTTAATCTAATTTATTTATATGATTAGATTATCCTTTGAATTTGTTTTATAGTGAAATTAGAATACATTTTTACCATTTAATCCAATGGTGGTCATTGTAATCAATTTCACTTTTAAATTGGACTTAAACTAGTGTCAATCTTTTGATACTTATTGTTTCACAAAAACAGGCTATTTGTCATGTCAACGGGAATTAATTATTAAATTAATTAATGTAACATGTATTATTTGAATTTTGTAAAATAGACATCATTTTTGAATTCAGAATATCAGATATAGCTTAGGGTGAAGTTTTGGTATTTTCCTGAAAAACATCAATTTTTGATGAATAGTGAAACCACTAAGTGGTACTTATAAAAACTGATTTTTCGTTTAAATGAAATTTTACCACCTCTGTGTTTTTAATTTCAAAAATCCGACATACATGGTTGTCATTAAGAAGTAAAATGTGGTTCAATGGGATTATAATAATTTTTTGGTGAATAGTAACTTTTACGTTTTTAATTGCGATTAGAGGTAATTAGTGTAGTTTAGGGTAAAAATAATGTTTTAATAATATGAAATGACCTAGAAACATGTACTACCCTTATTGGATATGTCATGGCTGAAAAATACAATCCCTGGGTCAACTTGGGGACCCCATGGAGCCACTTTTGAAGGAAAATGACATTAATATCTTTTAATTTAATGTTAAAGTAAAAATGTCACAAACATGAGTTATTTTACTAAAAAAAAATTACATGGGGTTATACAAGTTATTTTTTGACTATAAATAGTCATTGGAAAGATAATAATATTTCCTACATCATATTTTTTTTTAATTTTTAGACATTATATAAATTAAATTATTTATGACATCATGATGATGCATCGATTACCTCATTATTTAACGATTTAAATAAAATGAAAAGATAATGTAAACTCTAAGACCTACACTTGTAAAAAATCTATTTGTTGGGTATATTTCGAACCCTTACCACCTTATCCTCTAATTATATCAATGTGGGACGTTTTAAATCCGAAACGCATTTTAAAATAAAGTAACATTTCTTTACATTCCAAGAGTGCCTCTCCTCTCCTCTTATAAAAGGCCCCCAACTCTACCTCCTTACCCACACTTCCAAAGCCTCTGGCTCAGCCAAAACCTTCCCATTTTGTCTCTCCACATCCCTCTATAACTCTTAGAAGCCTCACTTTTAGCATAAGTCTTCCCAAGGAAGCCTTTGAGCTCAAACCAAAGGGAGTTACCCGATTTTATGTTAATGTCTTCACTTGAGTCCTTTTATTTTTATTTTTGCTTCTCCAACCCCCTAAACTCTTTTTATTCATTTCTTTTGTAACAACTCCAGTATATTCAATATACTAGGATGTTTTTATAAGAAGGATTCGAGATACAATTACACACACCTACATCAAATGGTTAAAGAACATACTGTTTCCGTGGATGGTGAATTTCTGCCTCACGAAACGAAGATTGTTCAACACTCATATAACACCTTCCAAGGTGGCCATTAGGATGTCACTATATTTATATATGATATATAATATGTTTATGTTTTACTTAAGATTCTGTATTTTTTATTTATGGGATACCTTTATGATTTCCATTATGGGTAAACGCGATATCTTCATTTTAGGAAGTGCAGACTACCGCCCCCTCAAAGTGATTTGATTCGTTAATTCCATATGTGGGACGTATAAAGGATGTAATTAATGATTTTATATATGATATTATACTGGAATTATAATATAAAATTATATCATTATGATTCCATTTCATAAAATACGAAATAGAAATGAAAGTAGCGTTCATGCGTACGTACGGCTTACTGTCTCCATGAACGGTGCATTTCATTTCTTACCTATAAACGTTATGTAATATTATAAATGCATGTATATACTAGATATATATGATATATATGATATCTAAATCACGATTATAACTCTGGATATAATGGATACGTGAACAACTTGTAATTATAAAGAGTTTATTTTTGACTCAAGTACCAATGATCGTTAAAACGACCGTTAATAACTTAAATAATTACATAGTGTTCATGACATGGTAATAAGTGATATAAAAGGAATAATGAACTTTAAAAAGGTTCTTAAGAAAGTAGAAATTTACTCAAGTTTATTATTCAGGAGGTTAAAGAACGATTGATTCAAGTGGGACCCGTGGTATGGGATTTCGTCTCAATCTTCTTTCATTGAGGCATATTTTGTTTTATACACAACCTTCTTTTATACGGTGTATAAACCCCTTTTACTTTTACATTTATTCAAAAGAAATATTTTTTATACGAAGTTTTTACTAAATGACAAAAGGGAATGTTTTAGTCGTACGTATGCGGCGACAACGACTTCTCCGCCGTCGTGACCATTATTTGAGTTTCGGCTTCCTCTACAAGCCATACCGTTTTTTTAAAGAAAAATAAATAACCTGTTTTACTTTTCTTTTATTTTGGTATTGAAATTGGTTTTCATAATGTTTTTTATTTATATCTTGTGATTTAAATGTGGAAATGTTATGCTTCCTTTATGTATGTTTTATGTGATACGATTATGTTATGGTTCATGGGCATTATTATGAAGATGGGTGGTTCCGTGATAAACTATGGGCGGGTGAGCTCGATATAGCTCTCCAATGCATTGGGTAACGTGATAGAGTGAAACGTTAAGGTTTCTCTGAAGAGATTTAAGGAATATACTGTGATGGGTATTCCAAACGTAACCAAGAGGGTCACTCCCTACATAAGAATGTTATGAATTCCTCAGGTTACCTTTATGTCTTATGATTTCTATGATTTATTCATTATTTGATGAGGTATGTTAATGTGCTTATGTTTTATGGGTAAAGTATGATTTCATTATTATGTATATATGTACCAATGTTTCCTTTCCATATTTTTATATCCCTTACTGTGCTTTTTATGCTCATCGCAAGTTTTTGAAATGTTTTTCACAGGTCCTAGGAAAGGTACATTATATGATGATAGTCTCAAGGAAGTGTCAAGAAAGAATCCATGTTTTATTTTAAATATGTTTCCATTGATGGAAAAAATGAATACTATCTTTTATGTAACCACTTTGTTTAAATGTGGAATGTAATGCATGTTTTATGATCTAATTTTCTAAAACTCTAAACCTGAAAAGATCCTCAAGGGGTAATCTTGTAATAACTCAAGATTAAGTAATGTTTAGGGATGTGGCCTTATAATAGAGGCTGAAGTCGATAATCTCATTAAAGAAAGCTTCATTCGATAGGTATTGTACCCGATTTGGTTGGCTAATATCGTCCCTGTCAAGAAAAAGAATGGACAAATCTGCGTCTGCATTGACTTCAGAGACCTTAATCAGTATTGTCTGAAAAACGACTTCCTGGTTCCAATCACCGAGTTGTTAATCGATGCAACGACCAGGTATGAGGCTCGGTCCTTCATGGATGGCTATTCCGGCTATAACCAAATCAGGTTGGCCCAAGAAGACGAATAAGCCACTACTTTCAGGGACCCTCAAGGGGTATTCTGCTACAGGGTTATTCCCTTTGGTCTCAAGAACGCTTGCGCCACATGTCAACGGGTGATGCATCGGATCTTTAAGCCGTTTCTGGGGAAATTCGTTGAAAGTTACGTGGATGACCTGGTGGTAAAATCCAAACAATTCTCGGATCACCTGTCAGACCTTAAGACCATCTTTAACAAACTCCGACATCATTGCTTGAAGATGAACCCGTTGAAATGCGCCTTCAGGGTTACCTCAAGGAAATTACTTAGCTTTTTTGTACGCCATTGCAGCATCGAAGTCAACCCTGAAAAGACAAAGGTTATCCTAAGCCTACCAACTCCCTACAACCTCACTGAGTTGAGAGCATTACAAGGGAACTTGGCCTATATTAGGCGGTTTATAGTCAGCCTGGCAGGAAAGTATTTTCCCTTCACCATGTTAATGAAGAAGGGTGTCACATACCAATGGATATATGACTTCCAAGAGGCATTTGACAGCTTTAAGAGATACCTCTTTATCCCGTCGGTGCTCATTCCACCGGTTGAATGAAGAACGCTCATCCTATACGTGACGGCCCTAGGGCGGTCACTCGGAGCCTTCCATGCGCAGAAGAATGACGCTGGCAGTGGAAAAAGTCTATACTACCTCAGTCAAACCATGATTGACGCTGAGACTCGATACACGAACATTGAGAAGAGATTCTTGGCCTTGGTCTTCGCAGTTCAAAAGCTCCGACATTATTTGCAGCACCATGAAGTCCATTTGATCTCGCTGAGTAATCCGCTCAAGTACATCCTCAGTCGCCCGATGTTAACCGGACGCCTATCCTGGTGGGCGATCATCCTACAACAGTTCGACATCCGGTTCATGCCTCAAAAATCCATCAAGTGCCAGGAATTAGCAGACTTTCTGGCAGAGCACCCTTCGATAGGGACCACTGTTCCGGACATCGAGCTACCTGATAAGGACGTCTTCACGGTTCAAGAGGAGATCCCAACATAAGAAATGTACTTCGACGACGCGTCCCGAACCCCAACCAGGAAGAGGATGGAAGACCCCAAATTTAACAAGGTGGGTTTGGGAATAATACTCATGTCCCCAGAGAAGGTAGTCTTACCGTATTCCTTTCTCCTATCCGAAGGATGTATGAACAATGAAGCGGAATATCAAGCCCTCATTGCAGGCCTGGAGCTCACACTCTAGGAAAAAGTACAACACCCTAAGGAAAAAGGTGACTTGGAGCTGGTTGTCAAGCAGTTCACTGGTGAATATGCTATCAAAAAGGAGGATCTGATTCCCCTGTTTGACCATGTACGAGAGTTCATGGTGGAATTCTCTACAGAACTAACATTGAAATATATTCCCCGGTCCCAGAATGCTCAGGCTAATGCATTAGCGAACGCGACCATAGCCCTAGCCGACCCAAACCGGGATGAAACGGTCATCATCATTGCTCACCGTCGAATGGTATTTCCATTTGTTCAATCTAAGACTGAAGAAATCCATGAGGTCAGTCCTGTCCCCGAGCCATATGCTCCTGCCACTGGCTGAATGACCGCCATCGCGAACTACCTTCAACGGGGAGATATTCCATCAGACAGGGATGAACGAGAGAAAATAAGGATAAGGGCAATCAATTTTGTCCTATATGGCGGCATGAGTCAGCAAGAGGTCCTCTACGAATACTGCCTCAATGGAGTGCTCCTCAGATGCATTGACGAAGAAGAAACCACTGCCATCATGACTGAAGTACATGCAGGAGCGTGTGGAGCACATCAAACAGGGACCAAGCTTTCCCATCAGGTTCGATGGTTTGGGTACTACTAGCCCACAGTGGCACGAGACTGTGAGCGTTTTACTATGAAATGCCACTCATTCCAGATTCATGCCAACTTCATACACCAACCCCGGGAGTTACTTCATCAAACTAAGTACTCCTGGCCGTTTTCCATCTCGGGGATGGACGTCATGGGACCATACCCTCCCGCCATGGCCAAACAGCTGAAGTATATCCTCACGGAAACCGACTTCTTTTCCTAAAGGGAAGAAGCCATACCCCTAAATGAATTCGAGGAAAAAATATTGCTAGCTTCGTGAAGAACAATATCATCACCATATTTGGTGTCCCTCATACCATACTGATGGACAACGACACCAATTTATGCTATGCTGAATTGGAAAAGCTATACCATGAGTATGGTATCAAGGCTAACCACTCATCCCGTTACCATGTAGTGGAAAACGGATAGATATAAGCTTTCAATAGGACCATTTGCAACATCATCCAGAAAATGGTGGACAAAGACAAGAAGTCATGGCCAGATAAACTCCTCCATGCATTGTGGGCTTATCGAACCACAATCTGAACCGCTACTCAGTACCCCGTACTCATTGGTGTACGGCACATAGGTGGTCCTGCTCATTGAACTCCAACTTCCCTCACTCCATGTTTCCATATCTGATCAATAATCCGATGATGATCAGTCAGAAAAGTGGCTAGGTGAATTGGAACAGCTAGACGAGAGGCGGCTGCACACTCTGCACCACCTGGAAGTGTACCAGAACCGGATCGCACGAGACTTCAACAAAAAGGTTCACCTCCGGTCTTTCTTGGAAGGAGAATTAGTGTTGGTCCTCCGGACCCCAATGATACTTGGAAAGAAGCCTCCAAAGCTGGAGCCCAAGTGGGAGGGACCATATGTTGTACACAAGGTCTACTCCAACGGAGCATATGCCCTGATCTCCATGGACATGCAATTCACCACAGCTCCTACCAATGCGAGATTCATGAAGAAGTATTTCTCATAGAGACTAAGAAGTATTTCTTCCTTACCGCACAACGATAAAATGCACAGATGAAGATAAAAAATAAGATGTATCCCTCGTCCGAGCTGTATGACGTTAAACTGCCAAGCACCCAATGGTCCAAACTCTATGACCTTAAACTAAGAGTATTTCGTCCTCACTGTATGACGTTGAATTGCACGGAAAAGATGATTTAAAAATGACCTCTTCCCGTCTGTACGGACCAGACCTGCACGGGGTATATCATCTTTCAGAGAACTACGTGAGGCATTATTCCTGCCCTCACAGGATACGTAGTGACGCCAGAATTCCACACCCTGGCCTAGCCACCTAAAAATGAAAAACAAAAATTCCCATTCCCCTGTGTATGGACCAGACTGGCACAGGGTGTATTCACATCCTCACCACATGACATTAAACTGTATGGAGCCCATGTTTACCACATGACCTTAAACTGCATGGAGATTGTCCTCACCACACGACGTTAAACTGCGCAGACCCCCCTTTTTTCCTTTCACATCGGGTCCCCTACGTTCTTACCACATGACGTTAAACTGTATGCACCACGTCCTCACCGCATGATGTTAAACTGCATGGAGTCTGTCCTTACCGCAAGATGCTAAACTGCACGGATAATCAGAGTCAAGAATGCTCCCTTCCCCCTATGTACGGACCAGACCTAGACGAGGTGTATTCATCGTCCGAGCTGCATGACGTTAAACTGCCAAGAACCCAACGGCCCAAACTCTATGACCTTAAACTAAGAGTCTTTCGTCCTCACTGCATGATGTTAGACTGCACGGACAAGATGATTTAAAAATTCCATCTTCCCCTGTGTACGGACCAGACCTGCACGGGGTGTATCAACTTTCAGAGAACACATGAGGCTTGATTCCTTCCCTCGCAGGATACATAGTGATGCCAGAATTCCACACCCTGGCCCATCCACCTCAAAAAATAAAAAAACGTCCATTCCCTCGTGTACGGACCAGACATGCATGGGGTGTATTCATGTCCCCACCGCATGACATTAAACTGCATGGAGTCCGTATTTACCACACGATGCTAAACTGCACGGATAATAAGAGTCAAGAATGCTCCCTTCCCCCCGTGTACGGGGCAGACCTACACACGGTGTATTCATTTTCCAAAATGCATGAAATTAAACTACCAAGAACCCAACGTTCCAAACTCTATGACCTTAAACTAGGAGTATCACTTCCTCACCGCATGACGTTAAACTGCACGGAATCTAGTAATACCCCTCGTCCTAACCACATGATGTTAAACTGTATGGACCCCGTCCTCACCGCATGACGTTAAACTACACGGATTTCAGAGAACTACGTACAACTTGATTCTTTCCCTCGCAGGATATGTAGTGACACCAAGACCCCCAGTCCTGGCCCAGCCCCCTGAATAACAAAAATTAAAAAAATTCCCCTTTCCCCCGTGTATGGACCTGACCTGCACGAGGTGTACTTCTTCCAGATAACTACGTACGGATTGATTCTAGCCCTCGCAGGATACGTAGCGATGCCGGGATCACCTATCCTGGCCTAGACCCCTGAAGAAAAGATAAAAAGGGCCCTTTCCCCTCGTGTGTGAACCAGACCAGCACGGGGTTTACTTCTCGTCCTTACCGCACGTTGTAAAACTGTATGGATAGAAAAAAATGCTCCATTTTCTCCATGTATGGGCTGGACCTGAATGGGGTGTATGTCGGCGTCCTTAATGCACGAAGTTTAACTGCACATACAATAATGTTAAAAATTCCCCTTCCCCTACGTACGGACCAGACCTACACGGGGTGTATAATTCATCCTTACCGCATGACTTTAAACTGCAAGGACATCGTCCTCACCGCATAACGTTAAACTGCATGGAATTTGTCCTCACCGCATGACGTTAAACTGTATGGTCTTCATCGCGACCCACCCAAGACACATGACGATACGAGATGGAGATACTCCTTGCACATTTGGATACATCCTTTCCATACATCAGACTCCATGACCCAGATAATTATGGATCTTCATAACCACTCATGGCCATCGGAAGTGGAAAGTCATCGACCTGTGGACACATTTGCATGACTATGTGTACCATGCCCTCAGCGGATCTCAGTAATGATAGCCCCTATCTCATCCACTAAAGGAAATATTTTCATAGGCGACACTCTTCCTAGCTACATATGCTTACCGGCCTCAGATCCCCCATACCATACCTCATGATCTAGAAGTTTATGGAAAAGTGGTTTACAAGTTCATTCCCCTTTTCACATCCAGGTGTTGCCAGGGTATCCCTATCTGGCTACCCTATGTGTCTGTCAGTGGTTCACATAGCGACCTACATCAACAAACATCAAGCCAGGACTAGGCTACTTTGACACAATGGACAATTGAAGTGAAGTTGTTTCTTGTATACCTGGACACCATTATCCCCACATGCCGGACTCTGCACTGTGAGAAATCACGGATTTTCATAATCATTCATGGCCATCGGATGTGGAAATTTATCGACCTAGGTACACCTTTGTACGACTATGCATACCATGCCATCAGCGGCTCTGCATTATGATATCCCCTGGCTCGTCCATCAAAGGCAAGATTTCCTCCAGCGGTACTCTTCCTAGCAATGTACGCCTACCGGCCTCAGAGCCCCCACACCACACATCTTGATCTTGGAAAACTCAAAGTTGCAGTTTACAACCTTCACCCCCACCTTCTTCCAAGTATATCAGAACATGTTGACTCAGTTATCCTTCGAGTGACTACAGCAATAGTCACCCAATGGTCTGAGCTCTATGACCGATAAACTAGAGGTGCTTCATCCCCGCCGAATGATGTTAAACATCATGGAATGAAGAAACACCCCCGCGCACAAAAAAAGGAAAAAAGAAAAGATCAGCGTAGGGGGATCTTTGAAACTCAACAAGCAACGAGGGACAGATATCCCCGGCATGTCCAGATATTCTACTGCCAAATGATAGACTTCGTGTCCCAGATAATTACGGATCCTCATAATCATTCATGGCCATCAGAAGTGGAAAGTTATCTACCCGTGGACACCTTTTCACAAATGTGCATACCATGCCCTCAGTGGCTCTGCATATTGATATCCCCTGGCCCGTCTACCAATGGAAATATTTCCACAGGCAATGCTCTTCCTAGCTCTGTACGCTTACCGGCCTTAGAGCCCCCATATCACCTCTCCTAATCCAAGAAGCCCTGGAACCATGATTTACACCAATCACCCCCCCACACGTCTGAGGAATGTTGAGATATTCAAGCCCAGTTATATTCTGATGAAGACCAGCCTTTACAACTATGTCCTCATCACATGAAGTTAAACTGCAAAGGATATCTTGGCCGCTTGGAAAGAAACTGCAAAGGCCAAGCATTAACCATCTTGGGAAATGCCTCCAACCGCAAGCGTTTTCACTGGCTCAAAAAAAATGCCCCCCGTCCTAGCTGCATGATATTTAACTACACAGTAACCTTTAAATATGGCTCTCGTCCTTGCCGCATGATTCTAAACTGCACATAACATGTCCCAACCAAATGACGATAAACTACACGGTCATACTCATCATGAGTTCAATGATAAAAAGAGGCTTTTCTCCGTCCTTCAGTGCACGGGTCAGACCTGCATGAACCACTGCCTCACACAAGCGTGAGAAAGAATTAATTCACCCGTTATCAGGACGTTTAGTCTAGATATTTCCACCGTATTCAGGCACCCTCTCATTATAATCCATACTCTGTACTCAGAAAAATCCGAACTCTCATAATCCACCACTGGTGGTCCAAAATCTCAACATCCCTGATGTTTCTCGGCTATCAGAAGTGGATAGTCTTTCACTTAAGGACACATTTGTATGACTATGCATACCATGCCCTCAGTGGCTCTTCATATTGATCGCCCCTGGCCCGTCTACCAATATCAAGATTTCCTTAGGCAATGCTTCTCTCTTTACACCTCTTGGCCCCTGAGCCCCCATTTCTATCCTGGGATTCAGAAACCCTCTAAGCTATAGTTTACCAACCTCTTCCACAATCCTACCTGAATGCAGCGGAATGTCTTTGATGATATTACCAAGAACCATGAGAAGTCATTCCATTTTAGATGATGTCCCAGCTATATGAATTTAAACTATGCCGAGCCACAACCGTCCTTTGCGCTAGATAAATGCGTAGGACGAGAACCTTGCTTCCATGCTCCTGATTGGTACAGATGTTCTCAAAACCTTTCAAACATCACATACCCTTTCTGAGCCTCCCCTGGTGTTTTTCACTTTTTTTCCAAACCACCCATCATTGTTTCCATGAGCTGGACTTCCATGAAGTCCCCTGGCCATCAGAAATGGACATGTCTTTGAATTAAGGGCACCTTTGTATGACTATGTATACCATTCCCGCAGTGGCTCTGCATATTGATCGACCCTGGCTCATCTACCAATGGCATGTTTTCCATAGGCAACAATCTTCCAACCTCTGTACGTTGAGACGGCTCCCATGCCTTGAGACATGCCCTCCATGCCTCCCCCCACATGTGTCGGAAGAATATTGTGACATCTTTTAATCAGTTGAGCTTCATTGGGACCCTCGTCACACCATATTTTGTCAAAGCTGTTCGACCTAAAACATAAGTAATGATAGTCTTGTCAGTGGGACATTAAACCGCTCACAAAATCAAGAGGCACCAAGTTTGTTAGGATGAAAACCCGAAAAGGGCGACCTAAGAAAAATCTGGGTTATACCCGCTGGGTCCACACCAAATGGGCCCCGGAAAAATCAGAGAATTAAAAAGAAAAGACAAAAAGTTTGTGGGGGTTTTCTAAAAAACCCTAGAAAAAGTCAAATTGTGCTCGCTGAGTCCCTTGGGTCAGGAAAAATTTAGAGCATTTTCCAATCACTCATTGATTTTCAGGACCACTCTACATCAGAATGGCCTCCTCTTCGTACCGATCGGACCCCATTCTGATGTGGGGCATTTTTAGGGTCCTGAAAAAATCCGCAAAGGACATTCCAACCAAATCCACAAAAGAATAGGAGAAAATAATGGACGAGACAAAAAATCAAAGAAAGGACACAAACAAGACCGGTCTGCAGACCGGTCCCATGAAACCGCAATGTGGCCAGGCCCCACGAGGCACCCCCCTCTACGAACCGTCGTCGTTCGTGAAATGGAGGCGGAGATCCTTCGCGGTCGCGAGGAAGGATGGGCTCCAATCCGATTAAACATCCTGAGCTTCCCCAACCATGGACCACGTCTACCGTTTCAAGACGCACCCGCTGTCATTCGCAGAATGGAGGCGGAACCCTCCGCGGCCGCGGAGCACTCCCTGAGTTTGATTCACGGAGGGGGGGGGGATGTTTTCAATACCCACCGTGAATTGTGGATTGACCAAGTTGGCTGTAAACTGGGTATTTGGTTATGGGAATCTGCAAAAGGTGTCATGTAGCCACAGATACATCCCTTTCCCCAATCTATAAAAGGAGACCAAGGGGGAAAGAAATAGAGATCGGAGAATTGGAATTGGATTCGGGGGGATTGGAGATTCGGAAGGAGATCGGTTGAAGGAAGGCTTTGGATTTCTCAAAAAGAGAAATTCCCATCCGTGAACCACAGCAGTTATACAATTAAACATGGAATTGGAAAACTCATAATAACTTGGTGAACTGCGAACCTAAAATAACAAACACAAGGAAAACTGCGAACCATACCCCCCTCCACTGTTGAATTCCCCACGGACCAGAGAGTTTATGACTCATTTCCCATCTGTCGCATCATGTAGCACTCTCCTACGTGGTCGAAGCCCCGATCGACGATCCTCCAACCGGTGTTGCCCTTGGCCACCGCTACCCGCGTGGAACCCTCCGCGAACCACCCTGGTTCGCGGATCGAACCTGAAGCCGCAAACCACCCCGGTTCGCGGGATGCCAATCAGTCGATAGAACACCCTGGTTTGTAGACGGATTCTCCAGCCACGTGGCACATCCACATGCGAAGGGTGCCACAACCCATACCTTTCGGTGGCTCGCCAAATACATCGGTGTTCTCATTTCCCGAGCCAGGTAAAATCCTTTCGATCCAGCCAAGTCCTCTGCGACTCCCTCATTGGCCTATTCATTGTCCACGAGCCGAGGCCTCCAACAGAGCCACCATATTTGCATGGTGTAACTTTCACGTGCATCAGCATGCCATTTTGAGTTCACATACCCATGGTAAGTAGAGGCGAAGGGTTTTCCCCGACCCTTGAGCAGATTCCTGAAGAATTACTAGGTTCACATTCCCACGGTAATGTGGAGTCTGAGCTCGAGAATCCCCTTTCTGCCCCTCCACTTGTTGAGGGTTCCTCAGAGATGGTAAAATATCCATCAGAAGGAAGCCCTCATGCACTGTAAGAGAGGAGATGGACACAGGAGCACCCCCTTTACCTCTCTTGCTAAGCTTTTTTGCCATGGGTGTCCACCTAGGAGTACGCCCCGACCTCCTGGGCCTCCTCAGAGTGTAATCCCCAATCCATCACCACGGGCATCCACCTAGGAGTAAGCCCTGACTTAATGGGCTGCTCCACACGTAATCCCCACTCCACTTCTCAAGGACACACCTTGCGCGACGCGATCCTATGGTCCCTGTTGCCTCTTGTTTCTCACACCGAGCATTACTCATGTCGGCTTAGAGTAAGAATTGACCATGTCATCCCCTTATGGGCCTTGATAGAGTGTAAGACCCAATCCATCATTCTGGGCTGCCTCAAAGCGTGAGTCCCAACCAATGCGAACTACGTGGACTTTGATCCTTGCCTCCTAGGCAGGGTACATAGGAAACCTCCATGAGGTTCAAGTCCATCACCCATCGGACCACCCGGTCCGTCTTCACGTCGGCTCCACGAAACCAATGAGAACTATGTGAACATTAATCCCTGTCTCCTAGACATGATATGAAGGAAGACTCCCAGAGGATCAAGCCCAACAACTGGTCGATCCGACTATTCTTCACGACGGTTCACCGTGCCACTCCTAGTACCACCTCAAGCATGTTCCGACTCTTCGGGGTCATTAATCCAATGAGGTATGGTAAAACTCGGGCATAAATGATTCCAAACCCCTATGTCCAGTTGACCATTTCCCACCAGGGTTGAATCCGTGGATACTATGTTTGGGTATAAAGCAATGATTCGAGAACATATGAATACATCTTAAATCTATAATAGAGTCCCGAAACATGCAATAATATCCCCCCAAAAAGGGTGTGATGAGCCCGAATTCCCATCCTCTCGACCAATGTGAGTTCTTAAGTGTCGCTGGCCAGACCATCCGGCGAATTCCTGCCTTTGGAAAGAAGGTTCGTCCATCATCGGATACGGAGCCGTTGGGAGTTTCGAGGCCCGAAGGCCAAAACCAACAAAACAATGATTAAAATACAACAAAATATTGATGTATGAATCTATTATATGAGAATGAATTTTCTTTTAACTCATTATATTGATTATAAAATTTCAAATAAACAATTATGTTTCACAAAAATACCAACACCTAATTTTTCATTTTAAAACTATTCTTTAGTTATACCATGATATAATTATATAATATTATCTCTTTTACGATACCCAAATTTTATTTATACATATATATGTGAGTTCACTATACTAATGACCAGATTACTATTCCTAATTGAAATATTAGTATTCCTATAACCTAATTAATATTCCAATGCTATAGGTTCTTCCATTTTTTTAAATGCCACTTATTTTATTTTTAATTTATTAGAATCAAGTTTTAATCAGGATCTTTTTGTTAGGTATGTGTTTTATGACATAATTATAAAATGGGAAATTCCATTGATAAATATTGGGTTTCATCATTTAACCCCCATTGTCAAATTTAATTTTCTAAATTTATTTTAACAAACTAAAGTGAAAATATGTGAGGGTATTTCTACTTCATTGATTCATCAAGATCGCATGTCTCTTATTCATACATATGGTTCCTCCATTACACATTTACTAGGCGAGTCATCATGTTGTATATGAATTCGACTTTAAGGTATAAGATATTTACTGGTCTCTCCTCATAATAGATGTTGTTCTCTAGTTGTACCACCACCTGATTTAGTACATTTGTGATGTAATTCCCCAAAAATCTAATGTTGGAACATTGTATTCGATAACGTGAATTACCCATAACAACAAGCAAGTAAGGGAATATAATATCCCAATAATTTATTATAAATTTTATATTTTAAATAAAGTGAATATATTTTATATCTTTCAATGCACACAACACTAGGTTATCATAATTTTTATGCAACAATGATTTTCTTCAATGGTTTTCATTACACATAAGACCGAGTTTTACCGAACAACAATATATTAATTATTACTATTTCATATAATAATGTATAACCCAGTCATTAACTTAGTGATTATATAAATGATTATCAAACTTAGGAAAAGAAATGGTATAAGTAAATATCAAATGAATTCACCAGTTACTAATTAATTAGAAATGAATATAAGAACTATTTTAATATATGGGGAATGTTTCTATAGGTAACTATTTTTGTGCTCGCAATGTTGTTTTATATTAATAAATTAAATTAATTACAATTATTGAGTAATATTAATGTATTATAAATAAATATATATATATATATTATATTAAATCAGGTATATTGATACTCATCCAATATATTTGATAATCATGAGATAAAACAAAACCAAATATTTCCTATAAAACATATATTTTTATAAAAGAAATTTTACCACCTTTTAATAGAGAACCTATTTAAAATGTATTTTTTGGAAATTATATAATTATTATATATTAAAATAAACTTAATATTTTAAACTGGATCATAAATTTTAGTTTAGCATTAATTTTTGGTATTTATCTATAATGTTTCATTTTATAATGATTGTGAAAAACACATAAATTTAATACGAAATTGCATTTTCGCCGGATTCATTTATAAGGTTATATTATATTTATAATTGTTTTAAAAGAATAATTATATAAATATTACATTATGTAATAAAATTTATTTCATTATAATCAATTTTATATGGAAATCAGATATAAAAACATAGAAAACTTTTGAACATTTTTACTTTAAAAACATGCATTGTCGTCCCATTTGCGAGATCAAGTTTAAAATTAATTTTTTCCACTAATGTTATCTAAAAATTTAAAAAAAAATTAAATATTTGGAATAAAAATAAATTATTATGTCTAATACGGTCATCTTAGTTTTTGAAAAAATTATATTATTGAATGAAATTAAAATTATATACAACGATAAGGTGAAATTAAGCATAACAAGTGACTAAACATTAAACCTAAGAGCCCAAATGACCTAGAAACTTTTCCAAAATCAAATTTATAGTCATATGGAGACCCTATACACCCATGTATTTAATTTTGATAATTAATTTAGCCAGATAACCAGGGAAAATCATGGGTGTAATTCCCTTTCCAAAAATTTAATAGAGTTCCCCTCCTCCTCCACAATAAAAAGGCACTCACCCATCCCACATCCTCAAAACTCTCTTGACGCTATAGAAATACCGTTATATACCCCAAGAGATTGTAAAAATCTCTCCCCTCATACAATAATTCAACCTCTTGGACTAAATTAATCAAATTAAGCCCTTTGTTGAGAACAAAAAGAAGTTACCCAAAGAAGAGATAACATCTTTCCTCAAGATATTCAATTTAATTTCCAATATATACCCCCTAAAATATTCTTATTCATTGAATATATGTTGAAAAGGGGTCCAAAATATATTTATATGGCTTTAATTTAAGGTTTATAGTGAAACTTACACAAACGTTCATTAATGGGAAACGAGCTTACCATTTATGTGTACGGTGAACTATAGCCTCACGAAACTATGATTGTTCATCTTTCTTTAACTACCCATCATGGTGATCATTATAATATACACACTATTTTTATATTAAATATATTGTTTTTATAAATTCTTTGTTATTCTGTAATTTTTATATAGAACATAGATTTTTTCTTCCGGTTTTGTGTAAATATGATAACATTGTCTGTGGAAGTGTAGACTTATGTCTCCTAAAAGCGATGTGATTCGATCCCAAGATACATGGAATTTATAAAAGATGTATTTAATTAGAAATATGTGACATAAAAAACATATATATGATAGTCAATACATTATTAACTTTCTTGAAATACAATTCATATCATTTTCATTATTACCCTTTTACACACATTAAAAGTGATAACATCGTTCATGGACGGGTGGACTACCTCTTCCTGGAAATGATGTGATTCCATTTAAAACACATGATTTTTATATTTAAGTGTACATGATTACAAAATATGTTATTTAAGATATAATTATCACTATTTCATTGTTATTTTTACTAACCTTCTTTCTAAAATGATCATTGGAAAATGGGAGCGTTACATATGCGTATGTACGAACAACCCTTTCCATGACTATAACATTGGTTCATTTTTGATAACCATATTTAATGGTTGGTTTCAAAATTATAATTTATGTAAAATTATTATAATTATATCATGATTATTATTATTTATATGTTATATAATGACCCCTTTGACTATAGTTGACCAACCAATGTTGGTTTTGAAAAAGAAACTCAATTTGATCAAAACACCCAATGTAAACATAATTGATTAATTAGTTGTATAAAACATGGTAATCATGAAAAAAATCACGATAAACATAAAAAATGTTATAAATCAAAAAAATAAATAACAGAAGTATATTATTCTAGAATATAAAGACACACAAGACATGTCATACTCAAGGTAATGGATATTTATATTACTTTTTAAATTAGTGAAACAAATATCATATTAACCACGTTCTTATTTTTTGTGGTGTATATCTTTCTTGTTTTGATATATTATATCATTAATATTATTATCTTAACTGTATTTAAAACATTTATTTAATTCTATACCTTTATGAGTCTTATGTTTCAAAATGTTTCAAAGTGCTATGGGACACCTTGTAATGTTTAACAATTATTTTCCCCATGAATAATTTTAATGATCATTAATTTCCATTCTTGGAAATTACATGATCATATTTCAATAAACTCTATAATTTTATTCTTCTATGTATAGTAGTGAACTTTTTAAAGTATTATTACCGTTTTCCTACACTTTGGTACTCAAAATGTTTTATAAAATGTTTTTATGAAAAATCAACTTCATTAACTCTTTAGTCGAAGGACCTATATTCTTCTAAAACCCATATTTTCAAAAAAAATTTAATTTGTTTAATTCTTTAAAAAGTTATTTATTAAATAAATTTTTACCCTTTTTGTAATTTAACTATGTTATCAAAGGAAAATTCTTGTCACTTTCTAAACAAGGAAAATTTTAAACTATATTTACTACACCAAAAGAATGTTATTTCTACCTCATATAGTATGTACAGATTTACCCACCATCTTTTCTCTAATGCATCATTTTCAGGTTTTAATTGAAGATATTTAAAGAAAATATTTTTCAAAGTTAATTTCAATGAAATGTATTTTAAAAAGGTTTAAAAATAATAATTTCCTCAAGAATTTATTTAAATTATTTTTATAGTATATCTATTTATGGAAAAACCCCCTTTATTTTTAATCTAATTGTGATAAGATGAATTAATAAAATACATATTCCTCTTATGGGTGGTTTGTGATTGATTTTTCCAAGTTTATCATCAAAATTAACTTCATTGACTCATTTTAGTTCCCTTGAAATATTTATTTTCCTATAGTCATTTGACGTTGACTTCCCCCTAAATATTCATATCATTTTAAATGGATATAATTATTCCCTGAACAATATACCATTTTTTGTATGGTGTTTAATATGAATGATATTCTATTATTTGGGGAAATATTGATAAATCTGTAAACTTTATTCAATATAGATATTTTATAATGTATATTTTTTATTATGTAAATTGATTACTCAATTTTATGAATTCCTTAGACATACGGTGACAGGTGGGGTCCAAACATTACATATCCCATTGATGTATCAACATTTTCTCATGAGACAAAAATAAGTTTTTTAAATTTAATGGGTTTCTACGTATAGTTTTAAAAAATCTAGAGGATGGATATTGATAGTCGATGTTTTCACATACTCGAGACATGATGTCCAATAATTAAGCATTACCTTAATTTTGATTTAGTATTTCTTATTGTTGATATTTTCACAATGAAAAAGTCTATGGACGCATTTCATTTCATATTTAATGATTAAATGGAATGTGGTTCAGTTTCTTTCCTTGTAAAATTAATTTTGCTATACTTATATAATTTAATATATTGTGTTTCAATTTATTACCATGAAATTTTTGATGCACTTGATTCTCAGTTTGTTGATTTTATGGTCCCTGTGTTCAGTTAGTTACCATGAAATAATTATTATTATCATTGAGTCATTGTTATATCCAGTATAGAGAATTTTATCTCACCCTAATTTTGTTTACATTCCCCAGTAATCCATGATGCATACTATGAATGATATGAAGGGACATACTGTATTGAATAAAGTTAACCTCGAAATAAAAAATTTATGTTGTAATTAGTGTATTCATTTGTAATAAAAGAATCATGTATATATCTAGTTTACCAATAATAAAAAAACTCATTGGTCCATTGTTATTTTATTCCTTTTAATCATTCTTCTGTAATGGTAGCATGAATAAATCTCTAGTATTTCTAGGGTCGAGTCGCTATAGTCTCTATCAAAGGATGTTTTGTAGTAACCTTTAGAACTAGATCAAAGAAAATGTAGATTTGAGAACATAACCCTATGGTATAATTTGAGGATAAGTATAGAATAATACCCTATAATTTTGGTAATGTATAGATTATGTGTGTGTTCATTGAAATATTTCCCTCTCTGTATACTACAACTGGATGTGGTTCTAGAACATATGTACCTAAGAGTAACAACTCGTACATGGTGTGTCATGCCTGACCTGACGTGACTTGGTTTATAAAAATGGGCCTTACTATGCACATGTTTTGACTCTCATAGGGGATATTTTAGGAAAATTCACATTTTATATAAAAACCACAATAAAGTGTTGTACATCTCGTTCCCCTCGTTGTTTGATTTTCATGATCACAATCACCTTCTTGTTTATCTAATTGTGTTTTAAGTGTTTGTGCTGTTAGGCAAAAGGTTGCCAAGGACTTAGGCCAAGAAGAAGCCAAAAGTGGACTGAAATTCAGTCCACCGGCCAACCGGTGGCTTCACCACCGGCCAGCCGGTGGACTCTGGGCAGAAGAGCCACTCACTGCCATCTCACCGGCCAACCGGTGGCCTCAGCACCGGCCAGCCGGTGGCACCCAGCCCAAATAGTGTTTGCTACTGTCTTGCCACCGGCCAGCCGGTGGCTCCTCCACCGGTCAGCCGGTAGAGCCTGGATCAATATGCTTCTCCTCTGCCAAGGCACCGGCCAGCCGGTGGAGCTGTACCGGCCAGCCGGTAGACCAGTCAAACTAGCCGTTGGGTTTGACCAGTCAACCATCTTTTGGCCTCCAACGGCTCCGAGGACTTCTCCAACGGCTCCGAAGGCCCCCAATGGGTTCCATGCCTATAAATAAAGGCCAAGGAAGCCCCGGAACCTAACCGGATCATATACCAAGCGCCCGGACACATTGTTGCACATTTGGCGAACCTCCGGCGCTCCACCTTCAAGGATCCTCAAGTGCTCCAATCCAATTCCCAATCCAAGGAGCACCTCAAGAAGCTTGGGAGAGCACGCTACATCAACTCCATCATCTATTGGCACCCAAGTCTTCCCAATTACGGTTTTTCTTGTTTATTTATTTTGAGCTTAAAATTGGGTTTGTGTCTACAAACCCCAAACCCTTTTCTCATCCTCCCTTTCTTTTGGGTTTCACACCACCATTAAGGTGTGAAGAGGTTTTCTCAAGCCTTTCCTTTTAAAAGGCTTGTGTCACCGGTGATCTAGCCTTCACCCGTTAAAAAGGCTAGTGGGTTCTTGCTAAACCATTAAAAGCAAGTGGGTTCTTGCTTAACCAATAAAAGCAAGCTGTAATAGGTCCTAGTGCTACCTCAAAGCCTAGTGGGTTTCTTGCTAAAACCATTGAAAAGCAAGTGGTAGGAATCTCTCAACGGTTGAGTTGGGAGCGGAGACGTAGGCCGGGTTTTGGCCGAACTCCGTTATCAATTTTGTGTGTCTTGCCTCTTTATTTCCGCTGCATTTATACTTTGATTTTTAATTTGTTAATCATTTTTTAAAAGGCAATTCACCCCCCTCTTGCCATCCTTCCCGTTTTTCTCCGCACCAACATTTGGTATCAAAGGGAAATTTGAGTAATACCCTAACCCGGTTTCAAATTTAAGATCCATTAAGATGGCATCAACCTCTTTCGCCCCCGAGGGCCTCTCATTGGGTCAGGCTCCATTTTTTGATGGGACCGACTATAATTATTGGAAAACCCGCATGACTACCTTTCTTAAAAGCATAAGCTATCCTATTTTTAAAATTGTCATGCATGGTTATTCTCTCTCTTGTAAAGATGAATCTCAATGGACCCCCGTAGACATTGAAAATTTCGAGCTTCATGGCAAAGCCATGAATGCTCTTCATTGCGGGTTAGATAGAAATGTTTTTGATCATATTTCTTCTTGCACATCTTCACATGATATTTGGAAATGTTTAGAGCTAACCCATGAAGGTACTAGCATGGCTCAAAAGCAAGAACCCGCTCAAAAGCAAGAACCCGAGGCAAAATCCGTACCCGCTTGCCCACTTCACAAGAAAAGGGCCATGAAGAAGAAGAAGAAGGCTTTAAAGAAAACTTGGAGTGATAGCTCCTCCTTCTCTTCTTTCTCCTCGAGCGACAATGGTAATAATTGCCTAATGGCAAAACATGAGGTATCTTCCTCCTCTTCCTCCTCTTCCTCCTCTAGTTCTTCTAATTCATTTAATCATCTATCTTATGAAGAACTCTCACATGTTAGAGATCAATTAGAAAAAGGTTTTCATGAGCTTTCTTCAAAATTTGTTGCTTTAAAAAAGTCTTTCAAAAAACTCTCCTCCGAAAAAGAACAACTTCTCAAAGAGAAGGAGGAGATGTCTCTTAAAATCCAAAATTTTCCAAATGTTGATTCCATGGAATCAACCATCAAAGACCTAAGGGAGACCCTAGCAAAGTTCACCCAAGGGGAACAAAATTTGAACAATTTGCTTGGTTCCCAACGTATATCTAGAACCAACCAAGGGCTAGGATATACTAATATATCTTCCTCCTCCCATGCTCCAACTGTTTTTGTAAGGGGGAGCTCTAGTTATAAATTTTGTAACTATTGTAAAAAACCCGGGCACCTTATTTATGAATGTAATTGTAAAAACGCCCGGTACGGTCAACCCAAGTCTATTTTCTTTTCCGATGAGTTTTATAGGAGAAGACCTGCTATGAGACAAGTATGGATTGAAAAATCCCTTCTAGCGAGTCTCTCCGGGCCTAAAATCATCTCTTTTCAAAATCCTTCTCCCCGGTGACTTTTTGTTTTTATTTAGGGGGAGTTAGGATCTTTTAAGTTTTTTTGTGTATTCAAAATTTTTCCTTTCAATTTCAACACTTGGTTTCAAAACTCTCAATTTCAAAAATTTTCATTTGGTTTCAAAATTCAAATTTCAATTGGTTTTTGATTCAAAACTTTCAATTCAAACTGTTATTCAAATTCTCATTTCATTTCAAAAATTTCAATTGATTTTCAAATCCCATCTCTTGTTTTTCAAAATTTCCCTCAATCAAGTTTTATGCCCCATTCTATTTTGATAATCACAAAGGGGGAGAAATTTCTTGATTGATTGGGGGAGAATCCTTTTCATCATGCTTAGCATTTCCTTTCAATTTCAGTTTTTTACTTTAATTGTTTTGGTGATTGTGATCATCAAAATAGGGGGAGATTGTTGTACATCTCGTTCCCCTCGTTGTTTGATTTTCATGATCACAATCACCTTCTTGTTTATCTAATTGTGTTTTAAGTGTTTGTGCTGTTAGGCAAAAGGTTGCCAAGGACTTAGGCCAAGAAGAAGCCAAAAGTGGACTGAAATTCATTCCACCGGCCAACCGGTGGCTTCACCACCGGCCAGCCGGTGGACTCTGGGCAGAAGATCCACTCACTGCCATCTCACCGGCCAACCGGTGGCCTCAGCACCGGCCAGCCGGTGGCACCCAGCCCAAATAGTGTTTGCTACTGTCTTGCCACCGGCCAGCCGGTGGCTCCTCCACCGGTCAGCCGGTAGAGCCTGGATCAATATGCTTCTCCTCTACCAAGGCACCGGCCAGCCGGTGGAGCTGTACCGGCCAGCCGGTAGACCAGTCAAACTAGCCGTTGGGTTTGACCAGTCAACCATCTTTTGGCCTCCAACGGCTCCGAGGACTTCTCCAACAGCTCCGAAGGCCCCCAATGGGTTCCATGCCTATAAATAAAGGCCATGGAATCCCCAGAACCTAACCGGATCATATACCAAGTGCCCGGACACATTGTTGCACATTTGGCGAACCTCCGGCGCTCCACCTTCAAGGATCCTCAAGTGCTCCAATCCAATTCCCAATCCAAGGAGCACCTCAAGAAGCTTGGGAGAGCACGCTACATCAACTCCATCATCTATTGGCACCCAAGTCTTCCCAATTACGGTTTTTCTTGTTTATTTATTTTGAGCTTAAAATTGGGTTTGTGTCTACAAACCACAAACCCTTTTCTCATCCTCCCTTTCTTTTGGGTTTCACACCACCATTAAGGTGTGAAGAGGTTTTCTCAAGCCTTTCCTTTTAAAAGGCTTGTGTCACCGGTGAGCTATCCTTCACCCGTTAAAAAGGCTAGTGGGTTCTTGCTAAACCATTAAAAGCAAGTGGGTTCTTGCTTAACCAATAAAAGCAAGCTGTAATAGGTCCTAGTGCTACCTCAAAGCCTAGTGGGTTTCTTGCTAAAACCATTGAAAAGAAAGCGGTAGGAATCTCTCAACGGTTGAGTTGGGAGCGGAGACGTAGGCCGGGTTTTGGCCGAACTCCGTTATCAATTTTGTGTGTCTTGCCTCTTTATTTCCACTGCATTTATACTTTGATTTTTAATTTGTTAATCATTTTTTAAAAGGCAATTCACCCCCCCTCTTGCCATCCTTCCCGCATTTTTTCCGACCCAACATAAAGGACTTTGAAAATGAATAAACTAGGATATTCTTAAGGTCTATTAGATTGATGATAATGTGTTCTATTTTTGATGTCTGATGCATGATTTTATGTTTCTCTATGACTACTATTACTCACAGAAGGCTTTCTAGTGTTATTATATGGATAGAACTCAAAGAAGACATGTTAACATTGGACATGAAGGAAAAGGTTGTGATAATGAGAAATAAATTGAGGTTTTTATTGGAGTGGAATATATCATGTTTATGCCTAATCATGTTTACTGAAATATGATTAACAACATATACCTAAACAAAATCCCAATCTCACCAAATAAGAGAAGGATGGCAATCAATAAGCACTCAAGTGGTGGATACTAGAGAGACAAGAGGTATCTAATTCCATTATGAATGAAATTTCGAAGGAGTCACGTAGAAAGGTGTCTCAATGGAATAGAGAAGTGTATTACATTTGGGAAAGTAGGACATAATGAAAATAATTTTTGATAAAAATTAAGAATTAAATAGAATAAAATTAAACTCATCCTAAAGAATAATTTATAGTTTTTCTCCATAAATTTGGGGAACCTAGACATTACTGAGGTCAATTACCTCTTCTAGAAGAGAAACCAAAGACCTAATAAGGATCAATGTGCAAATAAGTTAATGAAGTATTAATGTATTTGGGTCATACTAAAAACATAAGTTAAAATGATATTTAACAATTAACAAGATTTCAAGGATATCCATTATATTTTTTTATTGAAATTATATTAATATGGTTTTATAAATGAAAGAAATATATAATACGAGAACATTAAACAATTATGATAAGGCCACAGGTCTTGAACCCAATACAGAATAACGATAAGGGTTTCATGGAAACCATCAACCTACACAATGTCTGAGTTAATTTTACAATGTTTTTAGTTAAATAATTTGATGAATAATTTTAAATGATGAACTAGTAGTGAATATTTTTAAGTATAGAGATTAATGACTTTACCATTTGGATTTTGAGAATAGTTAGATACAAATGTAAATACTCTTCTCTCTTTTATTTTCATTACAATGCATTAAATGACTATTTTAGTGCTTTATAGATAAAAGTTGATTTTTGGATACCCATTTCTAGAAGTGATGGATTAATTAGAATTTTATCAAAGAAAAAAATATGGAACTGTTCATATGAAATTAAAAAGTTTCATGTATTTAATCTTCCCTATATTATTAGGTATTATATGAATTTCTCATGATGAGGAAAAGGATCTTATAAAATGATTCCCTAATACTTTAATTTTTTGACTGATAGTCTTCTAAATCATTATAGATTTGTGGATTTGGGGACCTAAGCATTCTGTTGACCATTCACTAGTTTGTGAATGATAACCTGAACCAATCCCTACAAATACATACGATTTTCCTCCAAGAATATATATCTACTCTCCACTATTGTTATTCTACCTAGATAGCTAATTATATTTTATTCCATGTTACTTTTCTACTTCCCATTCTATCTTTTATAGAAAATTTGTTATGAACCATTCTTAGGATGTGGGATTACAAACAAATTAAATATCAAACTATCTATCAGCATGGTATAGATTAAATTTATATGACACAATTTATCTAATTTGAGGAGTATGTATGATCCTAAAAATCTAATGTAGGAACATATTATTCGATGTCATGTATGGCACCCTACACCACTCACATATGGGAATATAATTTCCCATTAATTTATAAAATATTTTATATTTTATATAAATTAAATATAATTTATATCATGAAATTAGCATGACACCATGTTAGAGTACGTTGAATGAAACATCGAGTTTCTTCAATGGATTTTGAAACATGTAAGACCATGTTATACCGAAAAAAAATATATTATTAAAATATTATTATTTAATACAATAAGATATAAAATAGCTATTAAATTAGTTGTTATGAATATTATTATCAATCTTATGAAAATAAATTGTTTACCAAAATTTTTAATTAATTCATTAGTTTCTAATTAATTACATATTAATATAATATCTAATTAAATATAAAGGGAATATATTTTTTTATAGGAAACAATTTTTATGATCACAAAGCTATTTTATCCTAATAAATTAAATTAATTGAAATTTTATTTTTATATTAATGTAATATATATATATATATTATTCAATAAAATATATATTATAGTCATTTGATTATAAAAAACCCAATGTTTTGACTAAAAACCTATATTTTTATAAATCCACGTTTACCATGTTTTAATTCAGAACTTATTTCAAATACAATTTTTGGAACTTTTATAAAAAATATATGTTAAAATAAAATTAAAATTTGAAATAGGAACATAAAAATTAGATTAAGTTTAATATTTTCGTATCCTTTAGTGAATTTACATTTTTCTAATGAACAGTGAAAATACTGAATTTTAATTCAAAACTGATTTTTTTTCCAAAACACTAATAATTATAAATTATATTTTCATCTGTTTTAAAGAATAATTATAGAAATTTAATATCCTTTAATATAATTTTGGTGATTGGAATCAATTTAAATTTGAAATCTGGTAAAAAAAAGTTGTGAACATTAGATGATTTTTTACTTTAAAACCTGCATTAATGCCCTATCTGTTTGGGTAATTATATATTAAATTTTGAAAATTATATTATTAGAAATTGGATAAAGGATTATTTATTTGGAATAAAAATAATTTATAATCTATACTAAATTCAACTTAGTTTTTGAACAATAATATTAGTGAATGTAATTAAAATTAATTACAATGGTGAAGGTGAAATTAAGCTTAAGAAGGGACTAGACATTAATGTTAATGGCCGAAATGACCTACAAAATTTTCCAAAATTAATTTTATGTCCCTATTAACACCATTTAATCCCTTGTAATTAATTATTTACATTATTGTACCCACATTACAAGGATTAAACGTTTGTGAAATTCCCTTTCCAAAACATTAACAAGAGTTTCATTCCACCTCCACTATTTAAAAGTAACTCACCCCTCCCACTTCATCAAACCTATCAATAAAATTTGAATCAATAGTTATCTACACATATAACTCTTAAAAATACCTACCCTCATCTTATAATATCTATTATTGGAATAAATTTATCCAAGGAATCACTTTTGTGAAAACCCAAAGAAGTTACCCCAAGAAGAGGTAACATCTTTCGTCATGCTCTTTAGTGTTATTTCTTTTATCAACCCCAAAAATATTCTTATTACATGATTATATGACAAAAGAAGTGTCCAAAATATACTTTTATGGTTCTAAATTATTTTTTTACCTCTACATAAATGTAGTTACATCTAATGTGTAATAAACATAATATTTATTTTTACAGTGCACTACCACCTCCCGAAATGAAGATTATTCATTATTCCTTTTCAACCACTCATGGTGGGAACTATGATATAAATTATGTTTTTATAATATATATATGATATGTTTAATGTATTTTTTGTTATTTTTTTTATACATAACATAATTTTATTATTTCCATTTTTTGTAAATACGATAACATCCTTTATGGAAGTGTGGACTACCGCCTCCAAAAAGAGATTTGATTTGATCACACAATACATGGAATTTATAAAGGTTGGTTTTAATTTATTATATTCTATATAAAAAAATTATATTTTATTAATTATATAGTTTTCTTCCATTAAATATAATACATATCGTTTTCCTTATTCCCCTTTCACATAAATAAAATGTGATAATGTCATTTTGGGACTTGTGAACTACCGCCTCCTCGACACAATTTGTTGTATATAAATCACATAAATAATATATAAAAATATATATGATAAAATAATATGTTATATATGGAATAATTATAACTTTAAAAAGATTAATTTTACTTAACTCTTTTCAATAATGATCATTGAAAAAGGGGAATATTACTCATGCGTTTGTATGACATACCATCTCAATGATTGTAGTGTTTGTTCATTTTTTATAACCATATTTAATGATTGGTTTTAAAAAGAATACTTTATGTATAAATTTAATAATTATTTCATTTTTATTATTCTTATGATGTTATATAATGTTCCCTTTTACCATAGTTGACCTACCAAAGTAGTTTTTGACACATAAAACAAAATTTTCTAGAACACCCAATGTAGACATAATTGTTTAAGTAGTTGTATACAACATGGTAATAATTTAAGTAAAGGTTATGATAAAAAATATAATGGTTATAAATAAAGTAAATATTTAACATATATTTATTATTAAGGAATATAAAGACACGCGAGACAGGTTAGGCTCAACGTAAAGTATTTTTATCTCACTTTTTACATCTGTGAGATAAATGTCATATTCAACACAAAATTATTTCTTCTGCTATACCTACTACCCATTTTTATATGTTATAACATTAATCCATCAATAATAATTTTATTTAAAATTTCATTTAATTTTATTCCTTTAGGAGATGTATGATTTAAAATGTTTCGAATTGGTTTTGGGACACTTTGGAATGTTTTATGATATTTTTCATCAAGAATAATTTTAATGGTATCTAATTTCAATTCATGTAAATTTTATGAAAATTATTAAATAAACCATTAAATTTTTCTATCATCTGGTTTTTAATTACCTTTATCAAGTATTAGTACCATTTTCCACTCTTTGGTTCTCTAAATGTTTTAGAAAATGCTTTTATGAAAAACTGACTTCCTTCTCTATTTAATCGGTGAAACTGTTTTCTTATAAAAACCCACTTTTTTCAATGTTTTTTGAAAAAAATGTATTTATCATTTATAAAATTATTTATTAATAAAACCCTTCTTCTTGGCATCTAAAAGACCCAGGATCAAATCCGGGCAAGGGTTAATTTCTGGGCACTATAGCAGGGTACTGCAGCAGCGGCGACACTATAGTGGTGGAGGCACTATAGCAGGTACAATAGTGGTGGTGGTACTGTAGCAGGTAATGTTGCAATGTGGATACTATAGCAGTACTATTCAATTAGGGGTCCTTCGTGCAAAAAAATTGCCTTTCTAGCCTTGTATTTAGGCAACCTGGCCTTGGGCCTTAGGGATATGTTATGGGTCTCCATCTACCCAGTCTAAAGAGGTATTTGCTTTAATAATAAATTCAGGATTCATCCCCATCATTTTTAAGAAAAAGGAATATTCTTTTTTATTTCTGAAAAGGAATTTTTTTCTATCCTTTTTACAGTGCGAAAGAAATGTTCTTTTTACCTCTTATATCATGTATGGATTTAACCGAAATGAATTATTTGAATATTAATTTTAATTTTAAAAGGTTACTTTTTAAGGATTTCTTTTCAAATGTGATTATCAAAGAAATGGTTTTTAGAAATCTTTTCAAAAGTAAATGATATTTTACTCAAGGGTTTTTTTAATGATTTGTTTATTGTAATTTAATTCATCAATGAAAAAAACCCTTTACTTTTACTCCACATGAGATATGTTTTATTGATACCATCCTTATTCTGACTCTGGATGGTTTATGATTGATTTTTCCCAAGATAGTATTGATATTAACTAATTTGATTCATTTTAGAACCCTTGAAATATTCAGTTTCCTATGATCATTTGATATTGAATTTCACCTAAATATCAATATCATTTTTCATGGAGATGACTTTTTCCTGAACCATATAAAAATTTTAAGATAGTGTTTACTTTTAATTTAATTTAATTAATTCGGTAAATATTGATAAATTTGTATCCTTTATTAAATATAGATATTTTATAAAGCATATTATTTCATAATTAAATCGATTAATCGATTTAAGGAATTATTTGGAGGTATAGTGATGGTTGAGGCTCAAACATTATATTGTTCCTCGATGCATGGACAAGTTATCAAGAGTTAAATGAGATTAAAAAATTCAGTGGGTTTTACCTATAGTTTTAAACTTCTTGGAGGATGGAACTTGACAGTATAATTCTTCATGTTCATGTGACATGATGTTCAATAATTAGGAATTTCCTTCATTATGATTCAATATTCTTTATCCATTAGATTTTAATTTTGAAAATGTATATTTATGCATTTAATTCTCATTTTATTGATTTAATGAAATGTGCTTCAGTCTCATACCTTTCCATAATGTTTTTTAATTATCTCATTAATTAAATGGAATGTGATTCTAGTTATTAACTTAACAAAATTTAAATTAACATCCTTCTCAATATATAGATTTCACAGTTTGTGTATTTATATATTTACTATAAAATAATTATTAATCTCATTTATTCCTTATTTCTTCTACTATTCATTACAATTACTGATAAATTGATATCACTAATTTTTTTCCCTTTCCACAAGGATCTATGAATCGAACTATGAATGATATGTAGGGATATACTAGATGGAATAAAATTATCCTCAAAAAAATTATATTGTAATAAGTTTATTAATTCTTAATACAAAACTCATGTATATATCTATTTTAACCAGACTATTAATCTATTTGGTTCTTTAGTATTTTATTTATTGTAATCAAGTCAATGTAGTGGTAACACGACACCAGCTCTGATCATTCTAGGTTTGGGTCACTACATGAGGGCTTAGGCATGTACTTTCTTAAGCGTGATACATGAAACACATCATAAACATGAGACATATTTGGTGTAAGAGTAATCTGATAGGTTGTAACATGATTAAGGATCTCAAAGGGGCCAATGTACCATGGGATAATCTTCATATTTTTTCCGAACTACATAACTCACTTCCATAGTGATATTTGAAGGCAAACTCTGTCTCAAAAATCAGCCTCTAATTTTCTTCAATGGTTTTTATCATATAACCTTTACTAAAGATGACCATCTTTTATATTTTTTTGGATGACTTAAAACTTGTCAGTTATATCTTGCACAAAATTCGTTCCTCATAGCCTTTGTTTTCCAACTTCATCCCAACAGGTTTGAGTTCTACATCACATCCCATTCAAGGATTCACATGGTTCCATTTTAATACGCTAGTTGATGGTTATGTTATATGAGATCTTAAATAATGGGATATGTTAATCCATTATACCTTTCAATTATATTTAGTAGTTTATTAACATTTCTTCGAGTGTTTGAATAGAACTTTCATTTTGGAAATCCATTTGGGGGTGATAGGCCTTGCAGAAAATAAATTATGTACTAAACAAATGTTGAATAATTCTACAAACTTTATATGTGAACCATAGATCACTATCATATACAATCAATATTAGAACCCCATAAAGCCTCAATAACTCCTTTACATATATATTGGCATGTTTTTTAAGCGAGAATGTTTCTCAAATAGTAATGAAGTTGGAATTCAGGGTTAGTAGATCCACTAGAAAACATATCATATTGTTTCATTTTGATGATTTCATGAGACTAGTAGGAATGTACACAGTTACATTCTCCCAATTCCACATGGCTATAGAAAATGGTTTCATGATCCCTTTAGACTTCTATCACTCTATCATAACTTTTAGGCATAATTTACATCTTGATATATAATCCATAATTTCATTCATTACGCCATCCCACCAGATGTGATCTTGATGATCACAGTATGTCTTGGTAAATATGTGATGGATAGACAATGATAATATATATTCATTACAAATTATTACCATATTTATCTAAATTGGAAAAGGAACACATGGCCTAATTCCAAACTGAATCAAACCACCATCATCAATGTGTAAATCTTGTAGCTTCCATTCCAATACCACATTCATATTCTTTTGTGTCTCCAAATCATCCCTTTATTTTTTTCTCATATTCTCTTTGATATACTTTTGATAAATGATTTGGGAAAGGTAGGATTTATTCCCCAATATTATGGTTTCAAAATCCACCAATTTCATATCCAATAATATAGAGTCTTTCACAATTCACATGGTGGATAATGTTCCATGATTTGTTTAACTATGAGCTTCACCTACCTTGTTCACCTTTCTCGAAAGGTAATAAATATATTAGCCATAGTCCATTATTATATATAACCATAATGTCCAGTTGTTTAAATATATAATTTTGAATCTTGTGAGTGGTATATATTTGAGACCTCTCATAATAGATTTAGTGCCATTAGATATTCAATGAATAAATCACAGTCATTATCTCCAGGTCATGTTCCGGGTAGTTATGGTCATGGATCTTCAACTTCTATGAGCCATATGCTATCATTTTATCATTCATCGGGAGTACACAACTGAATCCTTTATTTGAGGAATCACTATATACCACAACACTTTCTCCACTTTTCAGTGGAGTGAGTATAGTTTTATTGATTATCCACCTCTTGTTATCCTTGAATTATTCCTCACACTTTTCCATCAAAAATAATTTACCCCTTTACATTTTAACTCAATTATTAGGCTAGAAAATATTAATAAATCTTTCATAGAATGTCGTTAGTACACTACTAATCCAATAAAAATATGGAATTGTTAGATTCTGGTGTGTCTATGACATTCCTCAATTGACATTGTTTTTAAAGTTTCCACATAAATTCCCTTAGTTGTGATTATGTTCCCCAAGAATGTCAAATGTCACATACAAAGTCCCACAAGATGAACTTGACAAACATTTTATCCGTCCATAATGTCACAAACAGATTACTCAAATTTTATTTATGTTCCTCTTTTGTCTTGGAGTAGATAAAACTTTTTACTATAAAAACACCACAAACTTTTCAAGTTAGTTTCTAATGACTCAATTCATGAAATCCATGAATATTTTAGGGGAATTAGTAAGTCCAAATGGAATCAATTGGAAATAATAAATCCCATACCTGGTAAGAATAATAGTCTCCCTGAATATATCCATTCCTTAACATTAGTTGATGATATCCAGAACAAAGATCTACCTCTAAAAAGTTCAACAATCCAAATAATTGATTGAAAAATTCAACAATCATTAGATGCTGATTTATGATATATATTGTGATCTTAAAGAGTTCATTTTAATAAAAAATAGCCCTGTTGATCTATCCTATTTCATTATAAATATATCTATGGAACCCCAATGTAATGAACTAGGGAATATGAACACTTTTCCCAAGTTCTCTTACATCTCCTTTAACTCCTCTAGTTTGGTCAAGGTCATCCTCTATAGGAATATTTTGATAGGAGTGGCTTTGGGTAGGAGTTCTATTGAAAACTACACATCACGATATAAGGGAAATTTGTTTAGCTCCTATGAAAATAAATATGTGTATTCAGAAACAATGGGAATTTTTTCCAGGTTGATTCCTTCCATTAAATCTAAAATATGTGAGAGATATGCTTCTTCATAGGGAATCAACACCCATAAAATTGATTCATCATCCAAATAAGATTTGTGTTCTTCCTTGTATGTGTATAGGATTATAGGATCATTTAGAATATAAAATGATAATTTCATTTCATGATAGTTGGTATATTATTTATATATCAAGAAAAAATCCATGTACATAATAGCATTGAATTGCACCAAGGGATGTATTATGAGATTCTCTAGAATAATATTCCCAAATACGACAAGAGGAGAAGATTCCAACACATGGGCTTCAATAATCACCCACTTTGTGTTTTTATGGTTATATATTATTAAATGTATCGATGGTTTAATTCAATAGTTCTAAAAAACATATAAGATATAATGGAATTCGTAGAACCATAACCATGTAAGACTTTTTTCCATTATTGAGTGAATATTAAGCGTCCCTTGAATGATTTCATTTTATTTCTATACATCCAAAGTAGTGATGGAATAACATTTCCCCTTATCCTTTTTCATTGGTGTCTATTTAAGAGGATTACTTTCAAATACTTGTGGTTTAGCATAACTAATTTTATAGATCCCTTTCTCTATATATTTGAGGCATTTAACTATGGATTATTCTCTCCTTCCCTCCATCACAGTATCAATCTTCTTCAGGTCTCTTTGAATAATTATCACAGTCCTTTGAGGTAGTTCCCATGATGCTTCTTCCCACATTTTGGACACATGGGTTGTTGGATCTTCTTTCCCTTTTTAACCCACTAGTTTGAAACTATATTCTTCTCTTATTATATCCAAAACCACGAGACCATTATATGAACTGTATATCTACATTGAGTGAAAATATATCCACTTATTGATAAATACCAATGTATTAGATAGGTAGAGACTTTATAAGGTGTGGTTTTAAAACAATAAATTATCTTTGTATTTTTTTATCAATGGTTCTATCAAAACATGAGGCATATCATGAAGGCCCTGTGAATTTTATTCATTACCCATGACTTATTAAAGTTACCTATTATTCACCTTTATAAATAATATCTCCATGTTTAATGATGATTTTGAGGGAAATACTTGTTAGGAAATATTTCTTTAATGTCTCCCCACTCCATCTCTTCTATTTCATCCTATGACATGGTGTTATTTTAATTTCCTCCATTGATAAAATTCTTCGTATAAATGAAAAATTTCTAGAGTCAAATTCTCTTTCTGATAATATTGGAGCATGAAAGATATGTTATCCATTGAGTTTAACTAGTATTTCGCAACAAATGTATAAGAAGATCCACTAAATGTTTGTTGTCATTGAAACATAAAGGACTCAATTCCCAGTTTCTAATTCTCGAGTGAAGGAGGAAATTTCACATGTTTCATGTTATTGTTCATAGACTAAGACTACTCTGTAAGAATTTCTAGGATGTTTTGAACTACAAATCCAATGGAATTTAGGTTGTTGTTTGGGAAACCATTTCATTTCCCTTCACATGTGTTGTCAGTTTACATTATCTTGGTTCCCACTATTTTATAAAATAAAAAACATTTAAAAACATAATTCAACAAATCGTGAATAAATAATTTATTATTTTGTGAAATTATCTTAAAAAGAATATCTTATGGGGACCATAGGTTTAAAATTTTTATAAAACAAATCTTCTTGGTTGTTTATATAGACCTATGCATATCCTAATAAGTTTCACTGACATTCTCTTATCCTAATTTTTAAATTTACTAAATCATGTTATAATGAAACTATACTGACCCCAATTATTCTTATATTTATATTACATATTTCTAAATATATACAACATAAAAGTATTAAAACCATGGTTTAAATAAAGTGTGTATTGGGAAAACATGAATCACACATCACTTATGCACAACAAAGCATAAAATTTTTTTTATTCTTCTTCTTTATCCTTCTAAATCTCATATCATTCTTATTACATGTAGTCGGATGAGGATATACATTAAATAAAGTGGTGATATAAAATCCAATTAAATGGATAAGGACCTAAATAGGTATAAAAAATGGTTGAGCATAATCATCATAATCGTCATAACATAAGCATATGATAACAATAAGCATAATAAGTGTAAATATTAGATAAATAAATATGATGTGACAATATATAAAAATGAAACATCATATCATAGTAGTCAATTACAACACATATATTTGAAAAAAACTAGAATTATGTTCATCAATAACATATGTACGTAATTGTAATATCATTATTTTGAAAAAATATAGAATAATGTTCACACATAATTCACATTATCTTAGGAGAAAAATCACATTACCTAATGTATTAAAGGCATATTGAATTTTTGGCCATCACATCACATAATAACATTTAAATAATCATGTGTGCCACATAAAATATATATCAATCAAAGTGATGAAGTGACCCATGAAAACAAATGGGATTTAAAAGTTATTTCTTCAATAACGATTTAATGAATAAAATTGGCATTATAATATGTAAAATGGTATATATAATATTTTGTATAAGAATAATCATTTTTTAATGAAGAATAAATATCTTAGTATGGTTCAAAATGAGCTCCAGAAAGAAGAGTTACTTTGGAAAAAAATTTTGTTTTTCATAACATATGATTTGAACTATATATATATATATGAAAATTAAATAAAATATTAGAGAAATTATATTTTATAAATATTAAATGAATATCCAGGCAGGAGTTTTAACAAGAAACTAATATCTTAAAAAAACGATGTAGGGATCGCGAATCCCATTACCTTTTTCCAGAATGTTCTCCAGTTATACTTAATATTATAAATAATAAAATAGGTTTTATTAATTACTAAATACAATACCAATTATAAATTTATTTTATTTATTAAAATTTTGTTTATATCATTAGGTCTATCTCAATGAGTTATAGAGTTTAATTTTTCAATCCGGGTGTGTATGTTTCGTGGATTATGTTTGGTTCCCTTTAGTATTAATATTGTATTTCTTTTAAAATGGAATATAAAATCCTTAAGTGGAATGAAATTTTACTAATATAATTCTATAATTTTAATTGTTCCAATATTTGTTTGGAATGTGGATGATTCATTAGGTAAAAATTAATGAAAATGATTAGTTTGTTTTTGAGTTTTTTTATCAACTATCCCAAAGTAATATTATTTAATTTTATATTATGTGTATATATTGGTTATAAAACATTAAATAAGTTATTTAATTTATATTAAAATTTTATTTTACAATAATAATGTCATTATGAAAATACTTTAAGGTTGTAATGGAAAAAAACACATCATCCTCGAATTCGGTGAAATGACATATCATAGATAATGTTTTCATTTTTATAATAAAAGGAGAAGAGAAGATATTTTATGATGTATATTAAATATAAAAAATAAAATTCCATTTTATATATGATACTAGTGATATCATTGAACAATGGATAAGTTATTTTAGTATATTATAAGAAAATAAAATAAATTAAAAGAGAAAGAAGGTGGATTTTACCTCTTGAATATCATCTCCTTGAGAACGTTCATAAGGAACTTGGTTTTGGTCATTGGTGGATTCAAAAAGATATTAAAAATGGGGTAGATTATTCGTAAGGGAATTGGGAAGAATTTAGATAATTTACAAGGCATTGGAGGTGTGAGGAGAATTGGTGGGGAGTGGTGATATTTATAGGGGGAAATTTTGATTATTATATTCATTATTTTATTATTTTGGATCAAGACTATGGATAAAAATGATTAATATGAATAAAGAAAGTAAATGGATTATTAGATTTAGAAGAATTTGGTTCTTACATAATATATAAATAAGAAATGGCTCGAAAATTCTTGAATTTAGAATATACAATAAATTAACATATTTCACTATTCAACAAAAATTGAATTATTTTACGGAAAATCCAAAAAATCAACCCAAACTATTTTTCGACGTCTATATTTCAGAACTAGAAAACATTTTATGAAAGTATCTAAATGTGATAATTTTTATTTAAATAAAATAGTCATTTATTTAAAAAAACCTATTTCAATATTATAATCAATTTTATGACCTCTGGAAAATTTAATTAAGGTCTAATAAAATAAAATTATAATTATAGTACAACAAAATATTTTCACATATAAGATACCAAAATGTTATTTATACATTAATAGGATAGGTTACTATTCTAACTTCTAAATTACCTTTCATAATTTTTATATTACTTTTCCAATGGTTAGGTTACCTTTCAAGCGGTACAGGTTCCTAATTTTCTATAAATACCACTTAATAATCCTTTATTTATGAGAATAATGTTTTTTTGGTTCTCCATTCTATGTATGTGTTTTATCAAAGAATTATAATAAAGTAAATTCCATATATAGTTTTTTTAAATAATTTTATTTCATTTCTGTATAGTGCTACAAGCAAGACTCGCTCTGCTTCTGTAACACATAACACTGTGTTTCTACGAAACATAATATTGTTATAAATTTTTTTTAAACAATAAAATCCTATAATAACCCTTATAATAGTGGGTATGAAAAAAATTAAATAAATTATGAAAATATTGGTTATATATGTATATATAAATAATTTATGGAAACTAATTAATTAAAAAAGAAAATAAAAACCCTTTTGAGAATAAAAGGAAATCCTCTTTCTAAAACACTATTTAGCTATGTACAAGTTTTTTTACTAATAAATAATAAATCGCTATTTTTTTATTATATTAATTATATATATATATATATAAATATTATATTAAATATAATGTTTAACAGTCATCCTATGTGTCTTCTATACATAATTTAAAAATAAATACTGTTTTATGGACAAAATATGTATTTTTTAAAATATTGTTTTTTTACTTTTGAATTAGTACTTTTTATAAATAAATTTTTGAAAATAATAAAAATTATATTTAAAAAAATAAAGTTATTTTTTAAAAGAGGAATATAAAAAATTTCCTTGTTTTATTTATTTTTATTTTCTGATAAGTTTCATGTTTTTATGAAAATGTAAAATACTAGATTGTAATTGAAAACAATGTTTTCATCTAAATAATTGAATGTGTTAAATTATATTTTTTATTGGTTTTGATAAATTTTAAATAATTTAATCCAATTTATTTCATTTGAATAAATATGATGTTGATGATGGATATATAATTATTTGAATATTTTGAATGTTTTCACTTTAATAACTCCTTTTCGGATTCCATCAACAACATTAATTTTTAAAACATTTTATCCTATTAAGTATCTTGGATTATAAAAAATGGATTATCTAATTGGAATCATAAGGTATAGATTTATTAAACATTCCTCATTTTTTGGACAATATGAATAGTACAATTAATAATTTTTATTACCATAGTTATGGGAAAATCATGTAATTAAGGGTGACAATAAAATTATGAACACTATAATTTTACCCAAAACCTATCCTAATTAAATTATATGAGTTATTATATACCAAAATTATCATTATAATGATTGTATGACCTTATAAATACACCTGGATGTCTTTACACTCTTTATAGTATTTTATTTCATTAAAAATTCAACGATGTCATACTTATGTTTCAATGGTTATAACAATTTTAATATAGTATTATTTAAGAATCTATATTAGACTATAAATAGTATTTTGAAATATATTATTTTTATTTATGTAATAATTTTTTATTTCTAAATTTTTCTAAATAAATAATTATCATAAATAAGAACACAATGATGATGGACTAATTATTCAATAAATGAAACAATAAATTATATGATATAATAAATATTAAAAGATAAATAATAATAATTAATTATTATGGTAGAAGAATTTTATATATTATTATGATTAATTAGGGTTTTATAAAATGATTATTTTTTAATATATCTTAATTTATTTATTTTCTTAAAGTCAAAGTAATTAATTGTGTTACAATTGAAATTAATAATATTTTATTAAAATAATATTTTATTAAATTATTTATAATTCCTAAAAATAATAAATAAGAAAAAATGCGATGATATATGGTCAAAAGTATCACAAACCAGTACATTTATGGTCCAGTTTTTTCTTTATAAGTAAGAATAACATACATTTTTATTGAAAATGTTGTTACCAAATTTAAAATTAAAATAACATAAATAGGGGTTAATAAAAAAATGTAAGGTTTATAATAACATAAATAATTGATGATAATCTATTTATTGATGATATTTTAAGATTCTTTTCCTTATATTTTAATACATGGTATTTTTTAGGATTTTTTATTGAGTATTAATTTTGTATAAATTTAACTTTTGAGAAAATTCAGAATGTTACCCTCCTCTCTCTTATAAAATGGACCATCATCTTATATTGTCTTCACACATAAAAAACAACTTTTAAGGAAATTATATTTAATTTTTCTTACCATATTCCATAACTTAATGCTATAATCAATCATGTTTTAATAAATCCAGCCAAAGAAGTCATTTGAAAAAAATTAAAAGAAGATACCCGAAGAATAGGCACCATTAATCAGTGTAGGTTTTTCATAGTATTTCTTCCTTATAAAACATAAATTATTATAATTTCATGATTATATAATTACCTTTTCTCTTATATATACAAATATTTATTTATTTTATTTGTATGACCTACTACTTCACACACTTCCATCAAATGGGATATGAAATCATCGTTTGCGTGTACAACGGACAACCACCTCGCAAAACGATGTTGTTAGTTCTTCCATTTAAACCATTAATGGTTTTTAATAATGATGTATTTATATATTTTATATGATATATATTATGTATAATATTTTATTATTCTATAATTTTATATCACACATACCTAAATTCATCCATTTTTTTTTGAGAATACGATAACGACGTTCGTGTGTATGACAGACTACCTCTTCACAAAGTGATGTGATTCATTCATGATTTATATTAAATATATTAAGTATGGTTTTATTAAAAAAAAGTGATATATATGAAATAATAATTATTCTCTAATTATAAATTATAATATACTATTATTTCTTTTAATCTAACATGAATATTGAAATAGCGTCCATGTGTACGTACAACGAACTGTCACTATGAACAATGTATTTTATATTATACCTTTATGAAGCACCACAAATATATATATAATGAATATATATGATATTTATATCATTTGTGTTATTTAATATATGATGAAATTACTATCTAAGTAATAGGAAAAAAATAACAATTCAAAACATATAAGAAAAACAATAGAGATTTTTTAAAAAAACATAACATTAACATGGAATTATTAATAAAAGATAATTATAAGGTAATTAGTAAATCATATATGGTATTATATATATGAATATGATTCTTTGGTAGATTTGAAATAAACAATTATTTTTTATACATGAGGTTTTAATTTGTACTAAAAATTTTATACTTATGGTAAGGGTTTTTTTACATCACTTTTAAACATCTGGGACACATGACTGATGCACTAGTTCTTTATTTTGGGTGGTTTATTTATTACGCATGAATATATTTTCAGAGTCTTATCATAAATATCAGGGTATTAATATATCTACATAATTTTCCCTCATTCTATATGGAATATTATTTAACTGATTATAAAGTGGTAAGCATCAATTTTATAGTGTCATTATTATTTGAGAATATTATGTTTAAGTCTCCAATCAGGAACATTTTTATCTCATGTCCATGTTTTGTAAAAATGTTTTAATTTTTTTTCAAATCTCCAATGAATATTTACATTTATTTTTAACTATTATTGAATTTTTACAAAATAGTCACAAATGAATCTTTTTTTATTTTTCTAAACAAGTTACTTTGTGAAATTTATGGAAACAATACATCGTGAATTTTTTTATTATAAAACAGGAGATTATTTTACCAACATCACGAATCTTTAATGATTTAAAACATATTTTACAAGCATCAATGTATATTTTAAAAGAAACGTTTTCCTCTATAATTGTGCGGCTCTTTAAAAAATTATTTTATAAAGGAAGAGATATTTTCCTAATAAAGTATTTCATGTGATCCTTGAAAAAAATATTTTTCAATATAAGATTACTGATAATGGTGCTAATTATGTTTTATTAGGGATATGATCCAAGGATACCATTCTTGCTTTTTCTATAAATTGTTTATGTTTATGATGGAATGATAATTAAGAAACATATTTTTTTTTCATGAGTTATGTAATGGTGACTTGTTTGTGAAACTCATATCTCTACATGTGCTATGATGTGATTAATAATTTATTGTCCCATGGAACACAAATGTATAGTTTTAATTAATTGATATGTGTATCCTATATCTCCCTTCAATGGATTGGGTAATGATAAATCTTATATGAATGCAGAGGGTACATGGGAGTTCATACTGATCCTACAACAAGAGAGTACATGGGAGGTCATCCTAATCTCATAACAAGAGGGTACAGAGGAGGTCATCCTAAGCCCTAAACTAGAAGGTAAATTCGTGGTCATCCCAAGCCTGAAGTATGTACATGAGGGAATTTTGAAAACCTAACTTGATATGAACATCTTGGTATGTATCATTGATATAAGATATTTTAAGCTAATTAATATTCCAAAAATTCCATGTCTTATTCCATTGTAATACTATCATGGATCAAGAGATTTATTATCTTATGCTTCATGTCTTATGAACTGCCAGTATTTAATTACATTATTCAACATTATGATCTTTGATTTTTTGGGTATTCTTGTTAAATCAAAGTCTCCTATTTTCACACCCTTATGCTCATATTATGCTTAAATATCTCCCTTTTTTAGCCATACAGATCATCTTATCTCTCCCTTTCAGGATTTTCCATTACCTAGGTTATAAAGAATTTTATATATATAGGAGTGAATAATTGAAATATCTTTATGGAATATATTGAATATATTTCAACAAATTAGAAGAACATGTTCCATGTTTACGAAGGAACTAAACTAGTATAGTCATCAAGAATGTGTTTTTCCTAGTGTAATGAATATTTATCTAAATATATATAATGTCCATATTTGGGAATCATGGGTCATTATAGTTTTTATCAGAGAAAAGTTCAGACATTCTTTAAAAATGGGGCGAAAAACCCTTATTAATATTCTACAGGATATGTCTATGTATTTGCAAAAAACATAGAGTGTTGATAATTATCACAAATAATCATGGATTAAACCTATAGTGTCATAGATTAATTTTTTTATTAAAATTCCCTTCATTATGTGGTATTACAATAATGATTAGAGTTTGTAAGACTATTATTTATAGTTTCAGTCAATGGATGTAACCCAAAGGAACCGTGTTGTTGATAAATATGATAGGAAATGTAATGATTATCCTCATGATAATCCATGTGTTATGGTAGTAGGAATGGAAAATCATATTACTATGTAAAAACAACATTCTCAAGCTCTTAAACGTGTTAACATTCAAAATGAAAAAAGGATGCAACAATGTTGTTTTGAGTCCTTCATAAGGCAAAACCCAATTTATTTTAGTGGTTCCAATGATTAACAAGTTATCATGAAATGGATCGATACCAATGAAAAGATATTTTATGTTCTTTAGTGTTCAGAGATTACAAAATACATTTTTTCATCTTTTGGAAGGTGAAGATGATCAATAGTGGACTCCTATTAAGAACACAAGGGAATAAGAAGACATTGAATCTATGGAATGTAAAGAGTTTAATGAAATATTTTTCTTTAATTACTTGTATAATATTCTATAAACAAAGATGTATGATGAATTGCTAAAGTCCAAGAAAAATGGTGAAGAATATTTTGATAAATATGATGGTAATTTTAAAATAATTTCAATGAATGATTATTGGTTAATCATCAGTAATGAATAAAAAATAAATCGATTTTTTGTTGTCATAAATCCAATTCTGTAAAAGGATTTGGCTATAAGAGACATTAGTTACTGTAAAGAAGTTGTTCGTTGAGCGCTGTTGGAAGAAATGGAAATTGTACATTCCCAAAATTCCTCTACATTCGATAATAGAAAGATGGTCATGTCGAATGAAAACATATATGGTGGAAAGAAATTTTAACTATATTTATTCCATAAATGTGGGAACAAACACATAGTTAAATTCCTAAAAGCGACAAGAGGATGTTATATGTGTGTAAAAGAAGGAAAAAAAGTGGATAAATGCAGAAATGATAGGAAAAAGGTATCTAATGATGTGAATAATGATTAATCTCCGCAAAATACACCTCCCACACATTAGTGTTTCAATTTCAAGGAGTTTGGGAAGTATGCTAACAAGTTTCCAATCAAAACACTAATGAGGATGATAAGACACAAAATCATATGACGAAAATGGACAATGGGAAAGATTATTCTATCATAGTAGATGAATTGATCCATGATAATTATTTATTACTTATCATCCACTCCTTAGTTGTTAATTTAAAGTTTTATTTTTTATAAATTCACTCTATGAATATCTTATTGTTCATCTGTTAGTGAAATTTAATGTTATTATCTACTTAGATAATTGAATAATGAAATAAAATATTCCATTAGTACAAGGATGAACCCAATATTCCATTGTGAATGTTTTTTATATGAAAAAAGATTATATATGTAATAAATTATCATATGTGTATTCAATATGGTTTTACGATAATTGAACTTATTTACAAATTTTAACAGAATACGTGATGAAGGTATTCACATGTTCAGTCTATATAAATCAAGAGATACATTATGATATTTTTAAAGATTAATGATAATTTTATATTGATAAATATAGTAACCTTGTTTTATAAAATTTTATTGTTTAAATGGTAATATGGTTAACCATTTATGAAATGTTTTATGTCGATCTTTGTTTGAGGTATTAAAGATTAATGTTTTCCTTAAACATATGAATATTAATGCATATTAGATAGCCAGGGTTAACCAATATGTTATAATGATAACTAGAAATATAAGTAATGGATTTTAATCATATTATGGATATTATGATCCAATAGTTCTACAAGTATTACAATTTCAACTTCATTCCTTGGAGTAATAAATGAAACAGATATTGGTCAAGGAACAATAAAAGATTCATATTATACTTATGATATGAAATCACGTAATTATTTCATCTAAATTGATTTTTAAATATAATTTTATCCTATTATAATTTCTTATTATGATATCAAAGACCTTTTTAGACATATATGGACCATGGTTTTGTGGTTTTAAACCTTATAATGATCATATTATCTATCAATCACTATCATAAATTAATAATTTTTTTCTCTTATATGTCTATGTTTTAAATATCATCATATAATCTCTTATGTGGAAACATATGGATGTCTTAATTTTGGTAATATATATGTTTCCAGCATTGACTTTTTTAAATGGTGTTTTATTATTCTTTTTTATGATGTGGTTTTCTATGAATGATTATTTCCTATATTAAAACTTTTTATTACCCTAATGAATTTAGAAGGTGAATTTAATTTTATGGGGGTTAAAATGTAACAATAGGTGTTTGTTTAAAATATTTTATTTTAAAATAATTCTATTTATATGATGTATTTCATTACACAAAACATCATATTAACTTGCATTACATGCAACACTGAGTTTATACGATACACTATTTTAATATTGTAAAAATTTAAACAAGAAAACTATAAGCTAACTATTATAATATAGGTTATGAAAATGATTATATGAATTAGAAAAATATGTTTAGCACATGTATATATAATTAAATATTTTGTGACTGATTAAAAAAAATTAAAATATAAAACCCTTTATAAATTAAATGGATGTTTATTTTTTTAAAAAAAATTGTTCAATAAAGCACAAATTTTTTTTATAACAATAAGTTAAAAAATTAATATTTTTAATTTTTTTAATTAAATATATATGTAATATATTAAATATAATGTTTAAAATTTACACTATTTTTTTATAGACATGGTTTAAAAATAAATCCAATTTTACTAATAAGAGATGTGTTTTTCTAAAAAGGCAGTTTTCCCTCTTTTGATGGAACACTTATTTTAAATATATTTTATGAAACATTTACAAATTATATTTAAAATTAAATTAAATTATTTTTTTCAATTATAATATAAATATTTACATTGGATGATTTTTTTTATTTTTCTCATAAGTTTCATTGTTATGATGAAAATGGAAAAATACTAAATTTTAATTGAAAATAGTTTTTTTCTAAAAATTTATAGAGTTAAATTATATTATTAATCATTTTAATTTATAATTAGATAAATTTTATATCAGTTAATCTAATTTAGTTCATTTGAAATAGTTTCACATTCAATTTGGATATACAAACTTTTCAAATGTTTGAACATTTGAATTTTAATAACCCATTTTCTAATTTCTTCAATGGGTATAATGTTAAATTAATTTAGAAAATTATGCATTTTGAATTTTTAAAAATGGTTTCCATATTTTGAATCATAAGATCAAAATTAATCAAAAATCCCCATTTTAGTTTTGTACAATATTAATAGTAAACATAATAGTTTTTATTACTACGATTAATGGAAAATAGGGTAATTAATGGTAAGAATAATATTGTAAATGTCATCAAATTACTCTAACACTTATATTATTATCATTGGTTGAGTTATTGTCAACCAAAATCATACATGGGATGATTTTATGCCCTATTGGATCCATTTTTCTATCTTTAATCCCATTATAGTGTCATCTTTTAATAAAAAGTCCCAGATGAGATACATATGTTTTAATGATTATAAATTTTTTAATATAGTGCCATTTAGAAGATATCTTCAACCATATAGAGTTATTTTAAAGATAAAATCTCTATCTACATAATTAAAGTTTCTTTATAAATTTCAGTGAAGAAATAATTATCATTAATAATTATATAATGAAGTTCTCATAATTATTTAATTGATGAAATAATCAATTAAATGATATTTTGAATATTAAAAGAAAATAATTTTAATTAATTAAGGAGATACCAAAATTCTTTAAAGATTTTGATATAGTAGGGTTGTATAAAATGATTTTATTTGAATATATCATGTTGTCTTGAGTTTCTTAAAGTCAATGTAATGAATAGCATCAAAATTGAAACTTATGATATTTAATGAAAATAATATTTTCTTAAATTATTTAGAAAATGTAAAAATATTAAATAAGGACAAGGGGAATGAAATATGGTTAAAAATATCATAAATTTTCCATTTATAGTCTAAATAACACATTATACATAAGAATCACATCCTTTTTATTTTGAAAAGGTTGTTACCGTGGTTAAAATTAATATATGTTAAATAAGGGTTAATCAAAATGATAAGGTTTATGTAACACCCCAAGATTTCATAGTGTGTTATTTCTTCAAAATAATTCAATAACTTGCACTACAGGCAACAACGAGTTCAAGCGCACCATGACTTACCAAACAAACCGTTAAAAAGAGGTTATGAATAGTATTACTAAATTTTAAACTTTATATAATCCTTATAATTTTAAAATCCATATTATGAGTTTCTTAGACATAATGTAAGAACAAATTCGTTTTCAGTATTGAACTTTTACCAACTTTTAATAGTGAACCCTTTTTAAATACAATATTTTAAACTTTTTGACTAAATGGGGACATCAAAAATTTAAAATGAAACATCCCAAGATTCGACGGTACGCTTTCCTTTGAATGATACAGTAGCGTGTGTTGTACGCAACTTCGAGTTCTAACACACACCACAACCAATCAAACTAGCCGTTATGAATAGTAATACCTACTTTTTGAAATTAGATATATTTTATATTTCAAAATGGACTTCATTTTTGGATTCGGAGTATCAAATTTATCCTAAGGTGAAATTTCGGTACTTTTTGGATAACTTTCATATTTTGATGAATAGTGAAAATTACTAAATTTTAATTAAAAACAACTTTTTTAATCAAAATAATTAATAGTGATAAATTATGAATTTGAGTGGTTTTAAAGTATAATTAGAATATATTTTTACCATTTTATCCAATGGTGTTCATTAGAATTAATTTCACTTTGAAATTGGACCTAAACAATTGTCAATCTTTTGATATATACTGTTTCTTAAAAACACGCTATTTGTTGTGACAGCGGGAATTAATTATAAAATAAATTAATGCAACTTTTATGTTTGGAATTTTGTAAAATAGACATCATTTTTGAATTAGGAATATCAATTATAGCTTAGGGTGAAAGTTTGGCATTGTTCTGAAAAACTTCAATTTTTGATGAATAGTGAAACTACTAAGTGGTAGTTAAAAAACTGAATTTTTCATAAAACTTAATTTTACCGCTTCTGTTATTGGAATTTAGAAAATCCGAGAGACACGGTTAATATCAAGAAGTAAAATGTGGTTCAATGAGATGAAAATAATTTTTGTTGAATAGTAACTTTTTTACTTTTATTTACCACGGTTAAAAGTAAATAGGGTAATTAAGGGTAAAAATTATAATAATATTACCATAAAATATGTCCTAATTCTATTGGACAAGTGTATCTCGACCAGAAACAATCTTAGGTATAAAATATTATCATTTAGGTCCACTTGGATTAGATTAGGACATTTATTATTATTTAATTCAAAGAAGAGTTAAAAAAGTTAAAATCAATGTTAATTTACAAAAACAATTTTTACATAAGGTTATATATGTTGGATTTTCGATTATAAATATTAATTAGAAAGATAAAACGATTTCCAACATGATGATATTTTATTTTCAATTTTTATAGATTAAATAATTTAATTTATTTATGACACAATGATGATGCAGTAATTACCATAATAGTGAAAAATTAGAATAATTGATATTATAAATATGCAAATAAATATAATTTGAGACTTTTAATGAATTAAACTAATTTTATAGGGTAATATGACATGTTAGGAATTATTTAATTAACCTTTTTCAAAGTAATCATTCTGTTATGAGTTTCACAAAAATCAACTATTGAATAGTGTCAAATTTGACATAAAAGAGTTTTTACAACAAATATTATATTTTTAATTGATATTAAATTCTTAAAAATCTAAGGTTCAGCCAAGAGACTTATATCATGATAGGTGTATCATTAATGGACCACTAGGGGGTCTCTTGGATGTATATGGTAAATTTATTAACCATATAATATAAAAATACAAAGTGACATGGTAAATATCAAACTAATTAACTTAGAGTTAATACTTAAAGATAAGGTTAATATAAGTACCCAAAGCTGTATAAATTATATTTGACGAGTTTTTTTCGACCTATCCCCACCTTACCCTTTGAATAATCAACTTTGGAGCCATTGGAAACCGAATATTAATTTATTATAAATTAATATTTCTAGATTTTCTAAAGGTTCCCCTCACCCCTCTTATAAAAGAGCACTCCTCTTCTCATTTCTTCACACCTTCAAAGCATTTTGGATCAGCCAAACTCTGCCCAAATACTCTCCCAACTTCCATCACTACAACCTAAAGGCCTTATTTTGATCAGAAAGCCAACCTAAGGAGCCCTTTTGATCAAATCAAAAGGAAGAACCCGAAGAAGAGGTAATGATTTCACCACCCTTTTCCAAGTTCCTTTCTTCTTCCACTTCTTCTTCCGTTGTTTTTACCATTCTAAAATAATAACTCCAGTATCATATATATACTGTGATGTTATTATAATTATGGTAAAACCATATTCAGTATTCTGTCCACCCTTTTGAATAACATGTCACCATACATGCGTACGTACGACTTACCGTCTCCACGTCATGGTGTAATTGTTATTCAATATATTATTATTTGGATGGGTATAATAATGATGTGTAGCTCATTTAAATAATAAATATAACATGTTAATTATTCTGTATATATGATATACCATCCATTTATATATTATTTTAATATCAACAGATTGATATTGTCACTCGTGCGTACGTACGAACTACCGTCTCCACGAACGCGATGAGATTCATTCTCCATCGTATCCATTCAAGTATAATTATAATTTGATAATTTAAAAATGATGTTTAAGGACTTGATATAATTCTGTATATGAATAATATACAACCCATCCATTACAAACATGGCTTACGTAACAAAACATATAAAAGAAAACAAGTAAGTTAACACCCGAAACAACGATAATACTAAGATATTATTATCAAATAAATATTAAAAGATCATATATGATATCATATTAATGTATATGATTCTTGTATAATTTAATAACAATTATTTCACCATTATAAAATAGGTTAATGTACCCCAACCAAGGAAAAGTACAAGGTAAGGGTTATTTCACAATCTCTTCATTATCCTAGGTTGTTTATACATAATAATCTAATGGGATCTCCTTATCATCCACATCCATGTTTTTTAAAAATGTATTTCAAAACATTTTTATTATTTAAAAGAATATGGGTTAAAGTCATTTATACCCTTTTTTGACTTGTAATAATAGTTTTATAAAGGAATCTTTCCATCGTTTTCCAAACAAGGTGCTTTTTAACCTTTTCGACAGAATTAATGTAAGAATGTTTTTTAACTTATACGGAGGGTGCAGTTATTTTCTGCCGTTATTACACCTTTGAAGCTTCCTTCACATGCTTATAAAGATATTTTCAAAATAATGGGTTTCTCTATAATTTTGTGACTTTAAAATGATTTCAAAAAAGAGATATTTCTCTCAAATAGGTTTGATTTCATCTATGTCAATATCCTTTGATAAATTTTACACTTGTTTGAAGTTGATTTATTATGATACAAATCTTCCATATTGTATTTAAGGTTTTGTAATATGATTGACTATGGATGAGTTATCTTTATTCCATTAATGGTTTATGATTAATGTTTTGTCATTTCTTATTATAGTTTTAATACGAATGTTTTTATTATATTTCATCCTCCTTTTAAGATGAACGTGTTGGACTAGTATGTTCTGGGTTGGGGATAGGTAAAAGTAAGCCATCCGGGTTGGTGTCCGGTTATTAGAGGCACTCCGGGTTGGTGTCCGGTTATTAGAGGCACTCCGGGTTGCTGTCCGGTTATTAGAGGCACTCCGGGATGGAGTCCGGTTACAGAGGCTCTTCGGGTTGGGTTCCGGTTACCGTTATCCCTTAGGTCTTGGCACAAGGCCTCGACACAGAAATTAAAGTTCGGCATCATGCATTCCATCATTATGAAAGTGGTTATTGATATTTCATGTGATTATTCGATTAGTAGAATATCCATTTGAATAAGTAAATTGAATTATTTCATTTTACTTTTGTCATACTATGTTGAAGTTTAAGTTTAAAAGGCTTTTGTTTTAGTTATACATTGTCTTTAATGTTTATTCTTATTTATGAAAGTTTCTGCTATATTGTTATCCTTACTGGGCATTTGAGCTCACCCCTTTTCTATGTTTTATTTTTCCCAGGATGTGAAGAAGTAAGTTATGAATGACCTTCAGGGATAGTATGTGGGGATATGAGTGGAATATGGAGACTATGTTGTTGTAGTAGTTTTTCACTTTATGATGTGATTAAACCATTATGAATATATCTAGTGTTTACAAGGATACTAAACCAATCGGTCTTTCGAGATTTGATCTTTATTTTGATCATACCAATGTTATGTAATAATGCACCGACTCTGGGTAACTGGGGCCGGGGCGTTATAGTTGGTATCAGAGTAAGTTTAGTACAAACCTTTGAAGCTAGGTTTAGATAAACTCTGATTAAAGCACGTAGACCTAAGATGAACTTTGAGGCTTAGTATAGAAGAACTTCCTAGAATTTTGGTATTGTATAGATTTTGTGAGTTTTCCGAGAAATACATCCCTGTCCGGATACGAGCAGGTAGAGGCGGCTCTAGCACATATGTACCTAGGGGTAAAACCCAAAAACACCGCTTTGAGCTAGACTCGAACGGGAACTGGTGCACGACAACGGGCCTTGCTGCACTCTTGGTTACGACACTCTCGGGGGATATGCTTAGGATAATTCTCATTTTCTTTACAAACCATTACTAAGGGTTTATGAGTATATACTTCCTCAAAGGAGTCATTTTTATGATTATGGATTATATCCATAAACTATTTAATTTATGATATGTGTTTTACAAGTTTGGGATTAGGTGTTGTTATTCATATACTAATCTAGCGTATGCCATTTTTTAGAAATGGCGCCCAGTAGAAGGAATGATAATTCCAGCAATGCACATAATCCAAATAAAAAGAAGGATCATATCTTTCATGGTCTTAAGCCAGAATTTATAAGAGAAATAGTCTCCCATGTATTATCATCATATGAAGAAATAATATCATGTGTTGATAAGATAAGTAAAGATTTTACTGAGTCCTATGGCTTTGAAGGGAAGCAAGAGAAGAAAAGGATAGAAGAGAAAAATATGGATAAAGGGAAGAGGGAAAAAGAAGAATTTTCCCATATGTGATAACTGTGGGAAGACACACCCTAGAACTTGTCTGAAAGGAATGAGAGTTTGTTATAAGTGTGGAGGAAAAGGGCACAAAGTACGTGACTACAAGGGTAAGAAAATGGTTTCAAATGTACAATGCTTCATTTGAAAATAGTTTGGACACTACACGAACCTATGTCCCAGTCATCAAACCATGCCGCCAAGGATGCTATTGGATAATAATCAAGTTATGATACTACCATAGATGAAGAGGAATGATTAGAGTTCTTATGTTGATTATGTCAATTGAGTGTTGTATCAACAATGTACTTGTTATAATAATTATGGAGTATATAAGGATTGTACTAAAGTACTATTTCATTAAGGACTTGAGATTGTGTGGAACAATGAAAACTGACTCAATAGCAGGATAAATTTTTGGAAAATATATGGTTGAGAGAATGATAAACCATAATATAGTTCTGATACTGAGGTAGTGATTTTGGAATAATACATGATTTATTTGGATACATTATATTGGATATTCTTGACTACCTTGAAATTGATTAATGATTTGTATATTCCATCATTGTTGGGGTATAAAACATTTTTGGATTGATGAAGTATATCCAGCATTCTATATGGAATAAGGGAGCATGAATGTAATCAATAAGGAATATGGTAATTCAGGATGTTTTAGTGTATTAAAAGAATACATGATGAAGGTATTCATATGCTATTACGGAGTAAAAAGGATCTACATTATGTTTACCTTCCTTATAAATTTTGGACTGTGAGTTTGGACAGATGTATTTTGGATAGTTCTAGTTTGGATTATTTTGGATTTCCATAAAAGGACAACCCGGAGGTCGGGCGGCAACCCGTCACGTCCAGCAAGGCCGCGAGACTTGAACCCGCAACCGATGGGCGAAAAGGGTGTATCACCTACCACTGGCCCACGAGATGTCGTGGATTAAATAATGTAGTTTTTTTTAAAAGATCTGGTAGATGAATTATAAATTCGTTTATTTTGGAACCCTGTATGAATAGTATAAATAGAATTTTTTTTACGTTCTAGAGTGAAAGATGAGTTTGTGGTAGAAATTTATTAATGGAAAAATCTCTAATTATAAAGTAATTATATCTCCTTATGATCTTAGCCAATCTCATAAATAAATTCCTTAACATTAAGAAAAGGAACTTAGAACAAAAATGTTGTCCTAGATGGTTCCTTAAATCATCACTAATTTATGGCTTTGGGATTGTTGGCCTTTTCATAGCCATGTTCACTACCACTCTCCATCAGATAATTGATGGTTATATTTCTCTTAAATATCCATATTTTCCTACATGGAACCCAAGTATGTGTTATTTTCGGTAATCTTCATACTTTCCACTCTTTATTTTAAATAGAGGCCTCATTAATTCATTTTTTGATGTGGTATTTCAACTAAGATATTTTGAAACGTCAAAAATGTGTTATCCTAATACCTTATGTTTTGTTAAATCGATGGCATTTTAAATCATCATAGATTGATGAATTTAAGGACCTCAATTTTAAACTTGTTTGTGATTGATGACCTCAATCACTACCTATAAATATTTACGTTTTTCCTCCAATTATATGTCTCTAATTGCCACCAATGTTCTCCTAATCGAGATCATAATTTGGTGGTGACCCTTTCATTTCTCTTTTCCTCATTTTTTCGCTAAATTTTAGTAACCCAATTTACGATGTGTGTTTTCCCACAAAGATATTTTTTATTTTCAACCTTTTATTTTCGAAGAACAATTTCAAATTGCGAGGATGCAATTTATTGAAGGAGGGGAGAATGTAACACCCCAAGATTTCATAGTGTGTTACTTCTACAAAATAATTCAATAACTTGAACTACATGCAACACCGAGTTCAAGCGCACCATGACTTACCAAACAAGTCGTTCGAAAGAGGTTATGAATAGTATTAACTAAAATTTAAACTTTATATAATCCTTATAATTTTAGAATCCATATTATGAGTTTCTTAGACATAATGTAAGAACAAATTCATTTTCAGTATTGCACTTTTACCAACTTTTAATAGTGAACCCTTTTTAAATACAATATTTTAAACTTTTTGACTAAATGGGGATATCAAAAATTTAAAATGAAACATCCCAAGCTTCCACGGTATGCTTTCCTTTGAATGATGTAGTAGCGTGTGTTGTACGCAACTTTGAGTTCTAACACACACCACAACCAATCAAACTAGCCGTTATGAATAGTAATACCTACTTTTTGAAATTATATATATTTTATATTTCAAAATGGGCTTCATTTTTCTATTCGGATTATCGAATTTATCCTCAGGTGAAATTTCGGTACTTTTCGGATAACATTTATATTTTGATTAATAGTGAAAATTACTAAATTTTAATTAATTTTTTTTAATCATAATAATTAATAGTGATAAATTATGAATTTGAGTGGTTTTAAAGTATAATTAGAATATATTTTTACAATTTTATCTAATGGTGTTCATTATAATTGATTTCACTTTGAAATTGGACCTAAACAATTGTCAATCTTTTGATATATATTGTTTCTTAAAAACACGCTATTTGTTGTGACAGCGGGAATTAATTATAAAATTAATTAATGCAACTTATATGTTTGTAATTTTGTAAAATAGAAATCATTTTTGAATTCGGAATATCAATTAAATCTTAGGGTGAAATTTTGGCATTGTTCTGAAAAACTTCAATTTTTGATGAATAGTGAAACTACTAAGTGGTAGTTAAAAAACTGAATTTTTCATAAAAATTAATTTTACAGCTTCTGTGCTTGGAATTTCGAAAATCCGAGAGACACAGTTAATATCAAGAAGTAAAATGTGGTTCAATGAGATGAAAATAAATTTTTTGAATAGTAACTTTTTACTTTTATTTACCACGGTTAAAAGTAAATAGGGTAATTAAGGGTAAATATTATATTAATATTACACTAACATATGTCCTAATTCTATTGGACAAGTGTATCTCGACCAAAAACAACCTTAGGAATAAAATATTATCATTTAGGTCCACTTGGATTAGATTAGGACATTAATTATTATTTAATTCAAAGAAGAGTTAAAAAAGTTAAAATCAAAGTTAATTAAAAAAACATTTTTTACATAGGGTTATATATGTTGGATTTTAAACTATAAATATTAATTAGAAAGATAAAAATATTTCCTACATTATGATAATTTATTTTCAATTTTTAGAGATTAAATAATTTAATTTATTTATGACACAATGATGATGCAGTAATTACCATAATAGTGAAAAATTAAAATAATTGATATTATAAATTTCCAAATAAATATAATTTGAGACTTTTAATGAATTACACTAATTTTATAGGGTAATATGACATATTAGTATTGATTTAATTAACCTTTTTTGAAGTAATCATTCTGTTATGAGTTTCACAAAAATCAACTATTGAATAGTGTTAAAATTGACATAAAAGAGTTTTTTAAAAAAATATTATATTATTAATTGATATTAAATTCCTAAAAATCCGAGGTTCTGCCAAGAGACTTATATCATGATAGGTGTATCATTAATGGACCACTTGGGGGTCTATTGGATGTATATGGTATGTTTATTAACCATATAATATAAAAATACAAAGTGACATGGTAAATGTCAAACTAATTAACATAGAGTTAATAATTAAAGATAAGGTTAATATAAGTATGCAAACCTATATAAATTCTATTGGTTGAGTTGTGTTCGACCTATCCCCACCTTAAATTTTGAATAATCAACTTTGGAGCCATTGGAAACCGAATAGTAATTTATTATAAATTAATATTTCTAGCTTTTCCAAAGGTGCCCCTCACCCCTCTTATAAAAGGGAACTCCTCCTTCTCATTTCTTCACACCTTCAAATCCTTTTGGGTCGGCCAAACTCTGCCAAAATACTCTCCCAACTTCCCTCACTTCAACCTAGAGGCCTTAGTTGGATCAGAAATCCATCCTAAGGATCCCTTTTGATCAAATCAAAAGGAAGAACCCGAAGAAGAGGTAATGATTTCACCGCCCTTTTCCAAGTTCCTTTCTTCTTCCACTTCTTCTTCCATTGTTTTTACCATTATAAAATAATAACTCCAGTATCATATATATAATGTGATTTTATTATAAATATGGTACAACCATATTCAGTATTCTATCCACCCTTTTGAATAACATGTCACTATACGTGCGTACGTACGGCTTACCGTCTCCACGTCGTGGTGTAATTGTTATTCAATATATTACTATTTGGATGGGTATAATAATTATGTGTAACTCATGTAAATAATAAATATTACATGATAATTATTCTGTATATAAGATATAAAATCCATTTATATATTATTTTAATATCAAAAGAATGATATTGTCGCTCGTGCGTATGTACGGAGTACCGTCTCCACGAACGCGATGAGATTCATTCTCCATCGTATCCATTCAAGTATAATTATCATTTAATAATTTAAAAATGATGTTTAAGGACTTTATATCATTATTGATATGAATAATATACAACCCATCCATTACAAACATGTCTTACATAACAAAACATATAAAAGAAAACAAGTAAGTTAACACCCGAAACAACGATAATACTAAGATATTATTATAAAATCAATGTTAAAAGATCATATATAATATCATATTAATGTATATGATTCTTGTATAATTTAATAACAATTATTTCACCATTATACAGGAGGTTAACGTACCCCCACCAAGGAAAAGTACAAGGTAAGGGTTATTTCACAATCTCTTCATTATCCGAGGTTGTTTATTCATAATAATCTAATGGGATCTCTTTATCATCCACATCCATGTTTTTTAAAAATGTATTTCAAAACATTTTTAATATTTAAAATAATATGTGTTAAAGTCATTTATACCCTTGTTTGAATTTTTATAAGAGTTTTATAAAGGAATCTTTCCATCGTTTTCCAAAGAAGGTTCTTTTTAACCTTTTCGACAGAATTAAGGTAAGAATGTTTTTTAACTTATACGGAGGGTGCGGTTATTTTCTACTGTTGTTAAACCTATGAAGCTTCCTTCACATGCTTATAAATATATTTTCAAAATAAAGATTTTTCTCTATAATTATGTGACTTTAAAATGATTTCAAAAAAGAGAAATTTCTCTCAAATAGTTTTGATTTCATCTATTTCAACATCCTTTGATAAATTTTACACTTGTTTGAAGTTGATTTATTATGATACAAATATTCCATATTGTATTTAAGTTTTTGTAATATGTTTGACTATGGATGAGTTATATTTATGCCATTAATGGTTTATGATTAATGTTTTGTCATTTCTTATGCTTGTTTTAATACGAATGTTTGTATTATATTTCATCCTATTTTTAAGATGAATGTGTTGGACTAGTATGTTCCGGGTTGGGGACCGGTAAATGTAAGCCCTCCAGGTTGGTGTCTAGTTATTAGAGGCACTCTGGGTTGGTTTCCGGTTATTAGAGGCACTCTGGGTTGGTGTTTGGTTATTAGAGGAACTCCGGGTTGGTGTCCGGTTATTAGAGGCACTCCGGGATGGAGTCCGGTTACAGAGGCTCTCCGGGTTGGGTTCCGGTTACAGTTATCCCTTAGGTCTTGGCACGAGGCCTCGACAGAGAAATTAAAGTTCGGCATCATGCATTCCATCATTATGAAAGTGGTTATTGATATTTCATGGGATTATTCGATTAGTATAATATCCATGTGAATAAGTAAATGGCATTATTTCATTTTACTTTTTCCATACTATGTTGAAGTTCAAGTTTAAAAGGCTTTTGTTTTAGTTATACATTGCCTTTAATGTTTATTCTTATTTATGAAAGTTTCCGCTATATATTTATCCTTACTGGGCATTTGAGCTCACCCCTTTTCTATGTTTTATTTTTCCCAGGATGTGAAGAAGTAAGTTATGAATGACCTGCAGGGATAGTATGTGGGGATATGAGTGTGGAATATGGAGACTATGTTGTTGTAGTAGTTTCTCACTTTATGATGTAATGTAAAACTTTATGAATATATCTAGTGTTTCCAAGGCTACTAAACCAATCGGTCTTTCTAGATTTGATCTTTTTTGTGATCATGACAATGTTATGTAATAATGCACCGACTCTAGGTAATTGGGGTCGGGGCGTTACAGTTTAAAATGTAACACCTTGAGATTTTTTGAAATATATATTTTGAATTAATTTAATATTTTTAAAATTATTTTTTTTCACAAAACACTGAATATTAGTTCTATCATATGAAATAATGATGTTATTATTGATTTATATGCAACACCAAGTCGAGGATTCACTACACACGATACTTAGATTAGCTTTCAGTATATGAAACAATAGGTTTAGATTTTATTACACCCAATGTTGAGTCCTTTTGATATCCAACATTACATGTAAGGCTGAGTTTTACTGAACAACTACATATTATTAACATATTCCTATTTATTATAATAAGAAACTACATAGCTATTAAATTAGCAGTTAATAATAATATTAACTAACTTTATTAAAATATATGGTTTATATTTTGAATTAATTGGTTATCAATTAATTAGAAAAGAAAATATATACCAAATGAATATAAGGGAAATATTTGTACATTTATGCTCCAAATGCCATTTTGTATTAACAAATTAAAATGATAACAATTAGTGAATGATATTAATGAAATATATATGTTATATATTCCACTAAATTTATTTATATTCATCTAATAGATTTTATTAGCATAAGATATGAACAAAACCAATTTTATACATAAAAACCTATATATTTCTAAAAGGTTTTTTTACCACATTGATTGTTGAACCCATTATTATTATAAATTTTAAATCATTTAGTATTTTTATAGGAAAAAATAAACTTCTTCTTAATGTTTTGGATATCAAAACTTATACTTGTTGAACTTTAGGTATTTTTATGATTTCATGTTTTGATAAATAATGAAAAATATTGATTTTTTAATTGAAAACATTGTTTTTATCTAAATAAATTATATTTTTTAATTATATTATTTATTTCATAATGTATAATTATGATATGTTTTTATAATTTTATATAATTTAGGTAATTTGAATAAATTTGACATTGAATTTGTATATAAAAAATTTCTATGTTGTGGAAATTTTCATTATAATTGTTTTTCTCGTTCCTTCAATGGGAATAATTTTAAATAAATTTTAGAAAATTATGTTTTTTAATCATAAATAACTTATTTCATATTTTTAATCCTAAGGCTAATATTTATAAAATCGTACCTTTTTTTGGACAATAGAAATATAATCTTATGTAATTTTTATTACCACGGTTATGTGTAAATCATGTAATTATGGGTAAAAAATACAATAATTATTAGAAAACAACCCTAAAATTTCAGAAAATGATACCGAATGACCTTAATAAAACCCTTAACATATAATGATGAAATATAATAATATAATGGAAAATTTTACATTACAATGACTTGAATATTATTAAACTCAAAGGGAGTGACAAAATGTCCCTCTCTTAATTTTAATATGTATAATATTATTAATATGGGGTTAAATAGAAAAAATGATTGACTATATATATATTATTATGGAATATAATATTATTATCTAAATCATAGTATTTTATTATTTATTTCTTAGTGAATAGACAATTATCATAAATAATTACAAAATTATGATCCAATAATTACATAATTAATAAAATAATCAATTAAAGGTTATTATAAATATTTAAATAAAAATATTTGCATTAATTATGGTGATACTGAAATTTTAAATGTTAATATAAAATATTGGGGGTGTGGTAAAAGAATTTATTTGATGTTATCTTGTTGTATGGATATTATTAAAGTCAATGTAATGAATCGTTTCAAAATTGACAGTAATGATATTTTATAAAAACAGTATTTTATTAAATTAGGTAAAAACATTAGAAATACTAAATGAGGAAAAATAGAGAACATTATGTTCATAAATATCGTAAATTGACCATCTATGGTCAAACTGACAGTTTTTATATAAAAATTACATCCCCATAATATTAAAAAAATTGTTTACAAAGTTAAAATTAAAATAGTTTTACATAGTGTTAATAAAAAATATACGGTTTAAATTTACATAAAAAATGTCATAAATTTATTATTTTATGATATTAATACATTATTTCTTATTATATGTGAATATATGACCTTTTTGATGTTTTTTATTGAGTTTTTATTTATCATAAGTTAAAATTTTTGAGAGTTTCAAAAATACCTCTCCCATCTCGTATAAAAGGGAACCTATCTTTCTCTTTTATCCACACCTCTAATGCAATTTTTTTCAGCCAAAATCATTCAAAACGACCTCCAAAATTCCTTATATTCATCATTGAATCAATACATTTTTTATAATTACAACCAAAGAAGTCATCTGTTACAAATAAAAAAGAGATACCCAATGAAGAGGTAACATTCATCAATGAATGTTTTTATTTTATTTCTTCTTTGAACACCCTGATTTTTTTATTTCAGGTTTATATAATAAAATATGTATTATTATTGTACTATTATGTTGTTTTATTAAGGTTTATACCTACACTTTCACAAACTTCCATATAATGGGTAATGAACTTACCATTCGTTTGTATGATAGACTACCTCCTTACAAAACGATGATTGTTCGTTATTTAAATTACCACCTCTCTTGGTGGGAATTATGATGGGCACACATTGTTATATGATATATATATATATATATATATTATTTTTATAAAATAAGTATACTTCTTCAATGACAATATCATATCTATCTTTTTAATGTCTAATATTTTGCGAAATAATAACGTCACTCGCGTGTACATATAACATACCATGCCACGATACGATGCAATTTATTTTTCATCTATATATCACACTGATTGTAATAAAGAAAAATTTTATGAATATATATTATATATTTAAATTAATAATCATTCTTTAATTATATATATATATATTCATTTCTTAATCTACCAAGAAAATAAGAACGATGTTCATGCGTACGTGCGACATAAAGTATCCATGAATGATATATTTTATTTCCTACCATTGTATTTATTGAATCAATACAAATAAATATATCTATTTCAAAGATTAAATTATGGAGATTATTAAATTAGGATCGATGTATTAGTATAAAGGTTAACAATTCAAAAAACAAGCGAAAAACAAAGAGGATAATACTTGAAGCAAAAGATTAACTTATGATTATTAACAAATGGGTAATATATATTCATAATCAAATAAAATAAGTTATTATAAATTTGAATATGGTTACCTAATTGATTTATAATTATATTATATTTTTTATAAAATAATATTTGTATGAGTATGTTGAGATTCTAGAAATATGGTAAGGGATTTATGTCTTAAATTAATTTTTGTGGGACACATGCCTTATACACTACATGTTTCTTCAACGTGTTATATATATTTCCCATGAATGTATTTTATGAGTATTACTGACAATATTATGGTATTTTAATTTTCATATAATTTCTTTTATTTCATGGGGCATACAATTCTTCTAATTATAATGTTATGAGTATTTATTTCACTATCTCATCACTGTTTGTGATTGTTTTGTTTTAAGTATATGTTCGGGAAAATTTGTATTCCATGTCAATGTTTTCAAAAACTATTTTAAGAAATGTTTTTAAAATTATCCTATTTATTTTTAATGTCATTTGTACTTATTTTTACGTTTTACTTCAATGTTTGAATGAAAGTTCTTCTTATTTTTCAAATGAGGTATTTTGTGGACTTTTCGGAAATAGTATGAAATTAATATTTTTTTCTTTCTTATACGGCATGAATAGAATTTTATTCCATCATAAATCCTTCATGAATTTATGTTTAATTTATTTTATCCAAGGGTTATATTCAAAGAAAATATTTTCTTTTAAATGTTTACATTATTTTATGAAAATAAATTGTTTTCAAACGTGAAAGGATATTTTCCTCAAGAATTGTTTTACAGTGATCTGTCAAAATTATTTTCCATATAATATAAAATTATTTTATGTTACTTATGTTTTACTAGTCATATGAATCTATTATATCATCTTATGCATTCTGAGAATGGTTTATGTTTATAATGTAATGATATTTAGAAAATACATTTCTTTTCCATTGGTTATGTTATGATTGAATGATTTTTATGAAACTCATTTCATTCCATATATTATGAAATGATGAATGAATTCTGTTCTTGTGGTACAAATATTTATTTTTTTCATTATGTGATTTTTGGGACCTATATATCCCTCCAATTCACACAGTAAAGATGGATAACACATATGATATATATGTTATGCATGAACCTGATTTCATGTTCATAATTCTATGTGTGGACATAGTTTTAATGTCCATTATTTTATGTGTAGCCCAATTTTTAAAGACCAAATGTTTATTTAAGTTCCTGATTTTAGGTTCTTAATTTAATGATTGAACTTTTTACTATTTATACATGTTCACAATGTCCCATATTTATGTGTATTCCACAATTTCATGTCTTATGTCAGTGTAATTATCCCATGGATTATGTTATTTGATTTTCATATGATTCATTACTTACAAAAATATAACATTTATTCCACGATTCACGTTAATGATCTTTTGTCTGTATTTTATGATCTTCAAATGTTATTATCACACTATCATACAATTATTCTCATTAATATTATTATATGTATTCCTTTTTTATGATTACTATGAATCTAAGATTAATTATTTCTTTTGTTTCCATTCCAAATGTTATCATGAAAGGTTTTATGTAGGATTACTAAAAGAAATTATATTTTAGGAAAGATTAAATATATTCCACAATATTATATGTTATTATTCTATTTTTCCAAAGGTACTAAACTAATATAGTATTTGGTCATTTGATTGTATACTGTATAGAATGATCCACAAAAAGGATGTAATATCCATGTATGAAACTCATTGATTGTTATAGTTTCTATCAGAATACTGGTTTAGTCAACACATGTAAACTAGGATAGAAAAAAAATTAGTGAGATCCCTAGATACGTTTCTACAAACATTTCTAGGGAATTTCAAAGGAGAAGCCTAAGGTGTCGTAGAATTAAAATTAACTATCACATTTTAGGTATATCATAAGAAAATTTTCTTAATTATGTGTTTTTATACCATGATAAGTGTTTATCACCCTATGATTTCTGGTGTTAGCAAATCATGGAAACAAAATTCATGAGGTTAAAATTTACAGTTTCAGATGTGGAAATTGTGTGAATTGTGTAGATCGATCTCCTAAGTGGAAATAAAAAAAAGTGAATTATGAAGGCGGTATAAGTATTGGTTATGATTCTTAGGATATAGAAACTGAAAATTAATTGTTAAATGTTTGTGATGTTCTAATATTAATTTATATATTAAACATAATAATAATTCTTATATTATAGTTGATGAACCTTAAGACAAGATTCATATTTTATATTATAAGAAATATTATGATTATGAATCCTGATGACTTTTTTAATAATGGAGTAGGATGATTGATGTGTAAATGTTTTGGAATTAAAAGAGCATGATATATATATCTATTTTCATTATATGTTTTTTCATCAATGATTGAAAAAGAAATTTTTAATGGTTCTGATGACTAAGAAATCTATTTAATAGTATTTTTAAATTAATCAAAAACAATATTTTAACGGAAATATAACCCTTCATATGTTCCTAATTTTGAGATAATGATTATTGGATACTGATATGTTAGATATGAATATGTAAATTATACAGTACCAATCACCATGGAATGTATTAATTATTATTTTTTCAAACAATTTTTTACTCTATCACGGATGGAGTTTAAAACATATTTGAACATAATTAAATATATACAAACATAGCTGGATTAAGAAAGAGGGCATGTTTTCAATAAGGATTTAGTGAAATTATTTTATTTTTTTTGAAATTTCATATTTCTAAAGGGTTACAATGTTAATCATTTATTAAATGGTCTATATTAAACATCAAAGGAGGTACTAGATAATAAAGTATTATCTCTATATATGGTGATTTATCTATATTAGATCACTTATTCTAACCTTTTTGTTTTTATAAAGATATATGTAATGACTTATCCTTCTATTTACAGATATCATGATCTGTTAATGTTTCAGGAATGAAAAATTCACCTTCATTTCATGAAATAAGAGAAAAATTGGAAATCGATCAATGAAAAAAATGGGTGAGATTATAATTAAAACAAGAAAGAATATATTCACATTATTCTACTTTTGTAAAAGTGCGTTGTAATAATATTCTATCCCGTTATCTTCATTTTTAATGATATCAATTTCCTTTTTCAAGCCCTTTTGGGTTATAGATTTGTGATTATTCACTTTCTACTAACCATATTCTCTATCACTCTCTATTAGAACATGATAGTTAGATTTATATTCCATGTCCATGTCTTCACTTCCAACAAATGTTATTCAATGTGCAGACGTAGTCATCATTAACATTGGGTAATAGTTATGTTTCCAACAATCAATTTTTAAAATGATTTTTTAATATTCATTTTTATGATCTGGGTTTATATGGAAGTAACATTCATGTATTAAACCATTGATATAATATATGAATTTCAAGGGTGGAAGTAATTTTAAGGGGGTTGAATGTAACACCATGAGATTTTTTAAATATGTCTTTCGAATTAGTTAAATACTTTCGTTATTTTTTCATTTCACTCAACTCTGAATATATCTTCAGGTATATGAAAGAACCAAGTTATTATTGATTTATAAATAAAACAAAGTTGGGGTTTCTCTAAATGAAAAAATTATATTATCTTTCAGTACATGTAACACTATGTTAATCATGTGTTACACACAATGTTGAGTTCTTTTGATAGATTGTGTTACACACAAGATCAAGTTTTACCGGAAAACAATATATTATTGACATATTATTATTTTATATAACAAGATGTATCCTAGATATTAAATAAGTGGTTATTAATATTACTATCTAAATTTATTAAAATATATGGTTTATAATATGAATTCTTTGGTTCTTAATTAATTAGAAAAAAATGTATACCATTTATATATAACAGAAATATTTTTATTTTTATGCTCCAAAATCCATTTTGTATTAATAAAATAAATCAATCTAAATTTGTGAATTATATTAATTAAATATATATGTTCAATATTCAATAATTTTTTATATTCATCCAATATATTTTATTGGAACAATAAAAGAAAAAACCAAATTTTATGCATAAAACGCTATATTTTTCTAATTTTTTAATTTACGGCCTTTTAATGATAAACAAAATTTAAATATAATTTTTTTAAACTATGAGGATTTTTATTTTAGTAAATAAAATTATTTTTTTAAACTAGGAAATCTATTTTTACATTGGTTGAACTTTTGTTAATTTTCTAACAGGTTCCATGTTTTGATAAATAATGAAAATACTATGTTTTTAATTGAAAAGAACATTTTGATCTAAATAAATTATTATGTTAAATTATATATTTTTTTATTTTTTTAAGTATTATTATCTTATTTTATATCATTTAATCCAAATTGGGACATTATAATCCATGTTTCATTGAATTTTGGTATAAAACATTTCAATCTTTTCGATATTTTCACTATAAAAAATAATTTTTCCATTTCTTCTACAGGATTAATATAAAATAAATATTAGAAAATAATTACTTTAGAAATATTAAAAATGGATTCAATATTTGGAATCATAATTTCTGAATTTAGTAAATAGGTCAATTTTATTTTTGGATAATATGAATAATATCATTAGTAATTTGTATTACCACTATCGAGGTTAAATAAGGTAATTACGGGTAAAATAATATTATAAATATTAGAAAAATACCCTAACACAAAGAAATAATGATAAAAATTAAATAATATAATTTAAAATATTCCAGGGTAATGAATTAAATATTATTAAACCAAATGGGAGTGACCAAATATCACACTATTACATTTAATATGTATAATATTTTATAGTTAAGGCTAAATAAAATATATAAAAAACTATATATATTATCATGGAACCTAAAATTATTATTTGTGTCATAGTATTTTATTTTTCATTTTTAGTGTAGAATAATTATCAAAAATAATTTCAAAATGATGTTACAGTAATTAGAGAATTAATGAAACCATCAATTATATGATAATATTAATATTAAAAGAAATACAAAATGACTTCATTAAGGTGTTATAAATGTTTTATAGGTTAATATAACATATTATTGTGGTCTTACATGAATTTGTGTATGTTATATTTATATATGGATCTTATAATAGTGTACGTAATGAATAGTTTCACAATCGACACTACTGATATTTAATGAAAAAATATTTTATTAAAATAGATAAAAAATCATATAAATTCAAAATGAGGAAAAATAATATAATTTATGGTCAAAAGTATCATAAATTTACCATTTATGGTCCAATTGACACTTTTTAGGTAAAAATTATTACTTCTTATTATTAATTTTTTTTACCATAGTAAAAATTGAAATATAATAACTAAGGGTTAATAAAAAAAGGAAAATGATTAAAAAAACATCAAAACCCATTTAAAATTTATTGGTTGAAGATATTAAAACATTATTAGATATTAGATTCTATTATATTTACTTTTAGATACATTTTTATGGAATTTTTATTTATTATAAATTAAAGTGTTTAGAGTTTTCAAAATTTTCCCTCCCCTCTCTTTTAAAAGAGATCCACTCCTTCTCTTTTATTGACACCTTTAAATCCCCTTTTCTTGGTAGAAATATTACAAAATATCCACCCAACTTCCTTACCGTCATCCTATATTCCTTCCTTGTGGAATAAATCCCACAACTAAAGTTATTTCGTGGAAATCAAAAAGAGATACCCAAAGAAGATGTAACGTTCATGAAGATAGTTTTTTAATTTCTTGCTTGAACCCCATAAATTATATTTATTCCATGATTATATAATAGTATAAGTGTCATAAATATACTAATAGGTTTTTCTATCAGTGGTTGTTGGACCCTCTAGGATATAATGGTTTTGAAAGTCCCAAATAATTCCAATATACATTTTCTATTATCTCTAAGTAAATCAATTATTCTACACTATACAATATATTTCAATGAGTCAATAAACAATATTTATGGTTCAATATGTTTGAAATTTTAAATTTACATTTATTTTTGGATGTCAATTAATCTAGTAGTGCTCTATGTAAGACAGACACTCCATAAGTTTCTCAGAGTCCCTGGCACCATTAGTTCAAATCAACTCACCGATGAATGTAAAACGGATGGATGAAACACTGATGATCAACTCACCGATGTAAGAAACACCGATGATTGACTCACCACTGGATGACACACCGATAATCGACTCATCGATGGACAAAACACCGATGATCGACTCACTGATAGACGAGACACTGATGATCGAGTCACCGATGGATGACACACTGATGATCGACTCACTGATGGACATCACACAGATGATCGACTCAGTAATGGAAGACACAATGATGATCGACTCACCGATAGATGACACACTTATGATCGACTCACCGATGCTGACAGACCGATAGAACAAACGACTCACCAATCCACTGAGCCACTAATACCAAGGGAAATAACTCATCGATACTCGGATTCACTGATGCAGACAGACCGATGATGACAGACTGATGCATATGAGTCACTGATTCTTATGACTCACTAATAGTCATAAATAATGTTTCTAATTTATTAATTATAATTTATTTCTAACGATCATATTTAGAAAAAGTAATGTTTCTGACATTATTTAATGTTGTCTATAGTACTATCCGTAGAGAGTATGATGTACATGCACATGGAGAGATCTTCATGCCTACTGAACCTTGATGTATAAAAGGATTACAAGCTAAACCGTGTAAAGGTGTGACATAGAACATGCCAAGGTGAAAAATAGTTAAAACATAATAACTCAAAAACCTATGTTAAACATTACAAGAACACAAGGATAGATTACTCAAGGAGTTAAATCAAATAAGAAAAAACATGATGAAATTCGATGAAAATCCTAACATTGAAGAGTTGAACTTTTCACACAAGGAAGCTAGAGTACAAAGGCAATGATACTCTGTTCTGAAGCCATATTCTAGAAGAGGACTCGAATATCATTTTCTCTACTTCAAACTAGTCTACAGATTCAATACATAACTCAGAGATTTTTCAAAAATCTATTCTTCATTTATAACTCTGTTGTGGTCTTATTTTTACTTTTTCGAGTAGTGTGTAAATCTATTTGTTTCACACATAGTGTCTCCTATGTATAACTAAAGGATACTCAATATACTAGCGACCACTCAATTTTTACTCTTGTATCCCATGTAGAATAGTGTAAGAGATCAAGTGTTATCTGTTTGTTGCTTTTCCCACGAATTACTGCAGTATTGGTCATGTGTGACCTGGATAGCCTTGTGTGCTGTTATGAACCCCGATCCATGGTGTGGATCAATTTTTTTTATTAATATAAACTTCTTCGTGGAAGGTGATCACAAAGTAGAGACAAATAAGTCTCTACTTTGAGTGTAACACCCCGAACCTAGTTACCCAGACTTGGGGCATTATAACAAAACATTGTCATGACCACAAAAAATCAAGTCCCGAAAGACCGATTAGTTTAGTAGACTTGGAAACACTAGATACATTCATAAGTCTTACCTTACATGATAAAATGGAAAACTAAAACAACATAGTCTCCAAAGTCCACACTCATATCCCCTCAGACTATCCCTGTAGGTCAGTCATAAAATATTTTTCCACATCTTGGGAAAAAATAAAACATGAAAGGGGTGAGCTCAGATGCTCAGTAAGGAAAACAATACAGCAGAAATATTAATAAATAAGCATAATCATTTATAGAAATTTATAACTAAAATAAAATCCTTTTAAACATGAAATTCAGCATAACATGGAAAAAATATTATGAAATAATTCCATTACTTATTCACATGGATATTCTTCTAGTTGAATAATCACATTCAATATCAATAACCACTTTCATAATGATGGAATGCATAATGCCAGACTATCATAACCACATACTGAAGGCCTTGTACCAAGACTACAGATAATATTTTTCAAGGCCTTGTGCCTAGACACTATTTTGTCTAATTAGACCTACCTATTCATCAATGAGCTATAGCGGGATCCACCCGTCACTTACTAAGTCCAATGCATTCCTCATATGAACAGGTTTAAACATAACATAAACATTCGTATTAAAACTAGCATATGAAATGTCAATACTTTCTCCATAAACAATGAATGGTATAAAAATAACACATCCATATTCAAACATATCACAAAACCTTCAATACAATGTGGATGTTTTGTATCATAATAAATCAACTTCAAATAAGCTTAAAATCCATCAAAGGATGTTGACATAGATGAAATCAAAACTATTTGAGAGAAATATCTCGGTTTTGAAATCATTTAAAAGTCACATAATTATAAAAGAAAACATTTACATTGAAAATATTTAAATAATCTTGTAAGGGAAGCATAGATGATTTTATAACGGCAGAAAATAGCTGCACCCGCCGTATAAGTAAAAAAAAGACATTCTTACCTTAATTTGGTCGAAAAGGTTAAAAAAGACCTTTTTGGAAAACGATGGAAGATTCCTTTACAAAAATATTATAAAAATTCAAACAAGGTTATAATTGACTTTAAATCATAGTCTATAAAATAGTAATAATGTATTGAAATACATTTTTAAGAAAGATGGATGTGGATGAGAAAGAGGTCCGAGTAGATAATTACATATAAACAACCTCGGATAATGAAGAGATTGTGAAATTAACCTTTACCTTGTACTTTTCCTTGGTCTAGGGTAGGTTATCCTCCTTTATAATGGTTAAATAATTGTTATTACATTATAAAATAATCATATACATTAATATGATATCATATATTATCTTTTAACATCGCTTTGTTAATAATATATTTGTATTATCGTTGTCTCGGGTGTTAACGAATTCATTTTCCTTTATATTATATGTTACGTGACTCATATTTGTTATGGATGGAATGTATCTTATTCATATACAGAATTATATCAAGTCTTTAAACATTATATGTAATCATCAAATGAAAATTAGTCTTTAATGGATACGATGGGGAATGTATCTCATCGTGTTTGTGGAGATGGTAATCCGTACGTACGGACGAGCGACAATATCATTCTTTTTATATTAAAATAATATATAATTGGATGATACATAATATATTCAGAATAATTATCATGTTATATTTATTATTTACATCAATTACACATCATTATTATACCCATCAAAATAATAATATATTGAATAACAATTACACCACGATGTGGAGACGGTAAGCCATATGTACGCACGTATGGTGACATGTCATTCAAAGGATGGATAGAATAATTAATTTGGTTGTACCATATTTATAATAACATCACAGTATATATAATAATATGGAGTTATTGTTTTATAAGGGAAACAACAATGATAAAGGAAGTGGAAGAATAAAGGAACTTGAAAGAGGTGATGAAATATTTACCTATTCATCAGGTTCTTCTTTTTGATTGGATCAAAAGGGTTCCTTAGGTTGACTTTCTGACTAAAGGAAGGCCTCTAAGATGAATGGAGGATAGTGTAGAGGGTATTTGGGTAGATTTTTTCCGAGCCAAAAGGCTCTTAAAGTGTGAATTTGATTGAAAAGGGAGTGGCCTTTTACAAGACGGGTGAGGGGCACCTTAGGAAAGGCTAGAAATATTTTCTTATAATAAAATAATTTTCGGTTTCTAATGGCTCCAATGTAGATTATTTAAAGTATAATGTTAATATGGGTCGTAAAACACCTCACCAATAGGTTTTAGATAGGTTTGGGTCACTAAATTAACATTATCGTTTAGATTTAACTCTTAGTTAAATAAATTGACATTTACCATGTCTCTTTGTATTTTTATATTATAAGGCTAATAAACTAACTCTATACTTCCAACAGATCCCCAAGTGGTTCTTTAATGATACACCTATCATTATATATGTCATTTGGATGAACCTTAGAATTTTAGGAATATAATATCAATTAATAATATAATATTTGTTTTAAAAACTCTGTTATGTCAATTTTGACACTATTTGATATTTTCTTTTTGTTAAATTCATAATAGAATTATTACTTCAAAAAAATTTCATCTAACTAACCCTAATATGTAATATTAACCTATAATATTTTTTTATTCAAAAAAAGTCTCAAATTACATTTATTTGGATATTTATAATATCAATGATTTTAATATTTTATTAATACGATAATTATTGCATCATCCTTGTGTCATAAATAAATTTACTTATATAAGGTCTATCAATGATAAATAAAATAACCTCATTTAGGAAATACTTTTACATTTCTAATGATTATATATAATCGAATTTATCTTATGTATAACCTTATATTAAATATGTTTTAGTAATTAAACTTTGAGTATAACATTTTTAACTCTTCTTTAAATAAAAAAATAATAAGTGTCCTAATCTAATCCAAGTGGAGCAAAGAGGTTCATATTTTATTCATAAGGTTGTTTTTGGTCAAATTATACTTATACAAAAGAATTAGGACATGTGTTAGGGTAATAATAAAATCATTTTTACCCTTAATTACCCTATTTACTTTTAACCGTGGTAAATAAAAGTAAAAAGTTACAATTAAACAAAAATTATTTTTATCGCATTGAACCAAATTTTACTCCTTGATATTAACCGTGTCTCTTGGTTTTTTGAAATTTCAATAACATAAATAGTAAAATTATGTTTTATGCAAATTTAAAAATTCTCCTAGGAGGTGGGTAAAAGACGATGAAAAGTTTCCATAATATTCTATATATCTAATATTATTACAAAATGACTCCAATGAATTACATTGAAAATATATTGGTATTATGTACCTATTCTGACCTAAAATAAATTTAAATAAAATAAATAAATATGTAAATAAAAAGTCAATTTTAAACAATAACTCGGTGATTTTCACTTTTCATCAAAAAATGAAAGTTTTTAGAAAAATAACAAAAATTCACCCTAAGCTAATTTTGATATTACAAATTCAAAAATAAAGTCTATTTTACCAAATTAAAAACACAGAAGTTGAATTTATTAATTTAAAATTAATTCCTGTTGTCGAAACCAAAAGGCTTATTTTTATGAAATAATAACTATCAAAAGTATGACATTTGTTTATATCCAATTTCAAAGTGATATTACATACAATGAAAATCATTAGATTAAATGGTAAAAATATAATCTAATTATATTTATAAAACATTAAAATGTTTAATTCAACACTATAAATTATTTTGATTAAAACAGTTGTTTTCAGTTAAAATATAGTATTTTCACTATTCACCCACATATGAATGTTATCATAAAAACACAAAAAATTTATTGAAACTAAATTCCTATGTCCCGATTCTAAATAAGAAGTTTATTTTTTCAAAATGGATATATAAAAGTTTCAGATATTGGATTTAAAAAAATGTTCTCCATTAAAAGGAGGTAAAATTGCATTTATGAAAAATACTTCTTTTGTCTAAAAAAATGAATTTGTTCTTACATTATGTCTAAGAAACTCATAATATGGAATATAAAATTATAAGGATTGTATAAAGTTCAAAATTTAGTTAATACTATTCATAACCGCTTTTGAACGACTAGTTTGGTAAGTCGTGTTGTGCTTGAATTAAGTATCGCATGTAGTGCAAGTTATTGAATTACTTTGAAGAAATAAAGTACTACGAAATCTTGGGGTGTTACATTCTTCCATCCTTCAATAAATTTTTTCCTCACAATTTGAAATGTTTCATAAAAAAAAGATAAAATAGAAAATACATTTGTGGGAAAACCCACATCAGAAATTGGGATAATAAAATGTAGTTTTAAAAAGAGACAAAGGAGAATGAAAAAGTCACCACCAAATTATGATCTTGATTAGGAGAAAATTGGTGGCAATTAAAGACACATAATTGGAGTAAAAACGTAAATATTTATAGGGAGTGATTGAGGTCATCAATCACAAAACAAATTGTAGAATTGAGGGCCTCAAATCCATCAATATAGGATGATTTAAAATATCACCATTTCATCAAAACATAAGGTATTAGGATAACACATTTTTAGTTTTAAGATCCTTTACCCAATGTTAAATAATTAATTTCTTCATAGAATAAGAAAAGAAAAAACAAATTCTTGAAAAGTAGAGTTCCATCCTTTAACTAATTTATTCCACAAACTCATATTCCACTCAAAAATATAATATAACCTAAAAAATATATTCTATTTATTTTATTCTTATAGGGTTCCAAAAGAATGAATTTTTAATTCATCTATTAGACCTTTAAAAAAACTACATCATTCAATCCAGGGCATCATGTGAGCCAGTGGTAGGTGATACACCCTTGTCGCTGTTTGGTTGAGGGTTCAAGTCTCGCGGACTTTCCGGACGCGACGGGTTGCCACCCGACCACCCGGTTGTCCTTTAATGGAAATCCAAAAATAATCTCAAACTAGACTTATCCATAATACGTTTTTCCAAACTCACATTCCAAAATTTAAAAGGAAGGTAAAATAAATGAAGATCCTTTTTTCCAAGTAATAACACGTGAACTCCTTCACCATGGATTCTTTTAAAACACCGCAATATCCTGAATAACCATAAAACCTTCTTGATTAAATTCAAGATACATTATTCTTTATAGAATACTAGATATAATTCGTCAATCCAAAAAAAATGTTGTAAAATCAAATAATGATGGAATATACTAATCAATAATCAGTTTCAAGGTAGTAAATAATATCCAATATAATTTATCCAAATCAAACATGTATTATTCCAAAATCACTGCCTCAGTATCAGAACCATATTATGGTTTATCTTTCTCTCAACCATATATTTTCCCAAAATTTAACTACTACTGAGTCAATTTTCATGGTACCACATAATCTCAAGTCCTTAATGAAATAGTACTGCAGTACAATCCTTATATACTTCATAATTATTATAACCAGTACATTGTTGATACAATAATCAAATGACCTAATTCTTTAACAACAACATAAGAAATCTAATCATTTCTCCTCATCTGTGGTAGTATCATAACTTGATTATTATCCAATAGAATCATTTGGGGCATACTCTGATGATTTGGACATTTGTTCACATAGTGTCCCAACTCCTTGTAGATGAAGCATTGTACATTTGAAACATTTTTCTTACCCTTGCAGTCTCGTACTTGGTGTCCTTTTTCTCCTCACATATAAAAAACTTCCATTCCCTTCAAGACATTTCCTGGGTTTTTCTTCCCACATTTATCACATATGGGAAAATTATTCTTTTCCCTCTTTCCTCTATCCATCTTTCTCTCTTCCATCCTTTTCGTCTCTTGATTCCCTTCAAACCCATATGACTTAGAGAATTATTTACTTATCTAATTATCATATGATACTATTTATTCATATGTTAGGAATACATGGGAGACTATTTTCCTTCTAAATGTTGGCTTAATACTATGCATGATATGATCCTTCTTACTCTTTGGATCATACGTATTGCTGGAGTTCACATTCCTTCTAATGGGCACAATTTCTATAAAATTCCATACACTAGATTATTTTATGAATCAAAATACATAAATCCAAACTTGTAAAACACTTAACATAATTTGAAAAGTTTATGGATATAATCCATAATCATAAAAAGAGGTTTTCTTTGAGGAAGTATGTACTCAAAAACCCTTCATAATGGTTTGTAATGAAAATTAGAATTATCTTAAGCATATCCTAAGGGAGTGTCGAAACCGAGAGTGCAGCAAGGCCCGTTGTTGTGAACCAGTTCCCATTCGAGTCTAGCTCAAAGCGGTGTTTTCAAGTTTTACCCCTAGGTACATCTGTTCCAGAGCCGCCTCTACCTGCTCGTATCCAGACAAGGATGTATTGCTTGTATAACTCACAAAATATCTACAATACCGTAATTCTAGAAAGTTATTATATACTAATCCTCAAATTATATCTTAGGGCTATGTACTCTAATCAGATATTATCCAAATATAGCTTGCAAGGTTTGTACTAAACTTTCTCGAATACCAACTATAACACCCCGACCCAAGTTACATAGAGTATGTGCATTATAACATAACATTGGCATGATCACAAAATATCATGTCTCGAATGAAAGATTAGTTTAGTAGCCTTGGAAACACTAGATACATTCATAAGTCTTACATTACATGATAAAAAGGAAAACTACAACAATATAGTCACCATAGTCCACACTCATATCCCCTCAGACTATCCCTGTAGGTCAGTCATAAAATACTTATTCACATTTAGAGAAAATAAAACTTATGAAGGGGTGAGCTCACATGCTCAGTAAGGATAACAATATAGTGGAAATATTCATAAATAAGAATAAACATTTAAGGCAATGTTTAACTAAAACAAAAGCCATTTAATCTTGAACATCAACATAACATGGAAAAAATAAAATGAAATAATTCCATTTACTTATTCAAATGGATATTCTACTAGTCGAATAACCACATGCAATATCAAGAACAACTTTCATAATGATGGAATGCATAATGTCAAACTATCATAACCACATAGTCAAGGCCTTGCGCCTAGAGTAAAAATAATATTTTCTTAAGGCCTTGTCCCAAGACACTATTTTATCTCATGAGACCTACCAATGCATCGAGGAGCTATAGTGGGCTCCACCCATCACTTACTCAGTCCAATTCATTCCCCATATGAAGAGGTTTAAAAATAACATAAACATTCATATTAAAACATGCATACGAAATGTCAATACTTTCTCCATAAAGCAAGAATTGTTTAAAAATATCACATCCATAGTAAAACATATCACAAAACCTTCAATACAATATGAAAGTTTTCTATCATAATAAACCAAATTCAAATAAGCTTAAAATCCATCAAAGGATGTTGCCATAGATGAAATAAAAACTATTTGAGAGAAATATATCTTTTTTGATATCATTTAAAAGTTTCATAATTATAAAAGAAAACATGTAATTTGAAAATAATCCTATAATATTGTCAGGGATGCTTTGAAGATTCTATAATGGTGGAAAATAGCCGCACCTACCGTATTAATTAAAAAAAGAAATTCATACCATAATTTTGTCGAAAAGGTTAAAAAGGACCTTGTTTGGAAAAAAAAGGAAAGATTCCTTTATAAACATATTATAAAAAGTCAAAAAAGGGTATAATTGACTTTAACCTATAGTTTATAAAATATTAACATTGTTTTTTAATACATTTTAAAGAAACATAGTTGTGGATGATTAAGAGGTCCGAGTAGATAATACATATAAACAACCTCAGATAATGAAGAGATTGTGAAATTAACCCTTAACTTGTACTTTTCCGTGGTCATGGGTAGGTTAACCTCCTTTATAATGGTGAAATAATTGTTATTAAATTATACAAGAATCATATACATTACTATGATATCATATATGATCTTTTAACATCGCTTTGTTAATAATATCATTGTATTATCATTGTTTCAAGTGTTAACAGATTCATTTTCATTTATATGTTTCATTATGTGAGTCATATTTGTTATGGATGGGATGTATATTATTCATATCAAGAATTATATCAAGTCTTTAAACATTATTTTTATTCATCAAATGAACATTAATCTTGAAAGGATACGATGGGAAATGAACCTCATCGCGTTTGTGGAAACAGTAATCTGTACGTACGCACTAGCAACAATATCATTATTTTGATATTAAAATAATATATAATTGGATGGTATATCATATATACAGAATAATTATCATTTTATATTTATTATTTACATCAATTAAGAATCATTATTATACCCATACTAATAATAATGTATTGAATAATAATTACACCACGACGCGGAGACGACAAGCCGTACGTATGCACGTATGGTGAAATGTCATTGAAAGGATGGATAGAATAATGGATTTGGATGTACCATATTTATAATAACATCATATTATATATAATATAATGGATTTATTATTTTAGAATGGAAACAACAAAGAGAAAGGATGTGGAAGAATAAAGGAACATGAAAGAGGTGATGAAATATTTACCTCTTCTCCATGTTCTTCCTTTTTATTTGATCAAAAGGGATTTTTAGGAAGTATGTATGACTAAAGGAAGGCCTCTAGGATAAAAGGAGGATAGTTTAGAGGGTATTTGGGGAGATTTTGGCCGATCCAAAAGGCTTTGAAGGTGTGAATTTGAGGGAATGGCGAGTGCCCTTTTATAAGAGGGGTGAGGGGCACCTTAGGAAAAGGTAGAAGTATTATTTTATAATAAACTCATATTTGGTTTATAATGGCTATAAAGTGGATTATTTAAATGATAAGGTGGGGATGGGTCTAAAACCACTCAACTAAAAGTTTTTAGACAGGTTTGGGTCACTAAATTAACTTTATCTTTTAGATTAAACTCTTAGTTAAATAGTTTGATATTTATCATGTGTCTTTGTATTTTTATATTATATGGTTAATAAACATACTATATACATCCAATAGAACCCCAAGTGGTTAAATATTGATACAAATATAATTATATATTTCTTTTTGCCAACCCTTAAATTTTTATGAATAGAATATTAATTAATAATATCATATTTGTTTTAAAAACGCTTTTATGTCAATTTCGACACTGTTTGGTATTTTGTTTCTGTTAAATTCATAAAAGCATTATTAATTCAAAAAAAATTTATCTAAACAACCCTAATATGTCATATTAAGATATAATATTCGTGTAATTCATAAAACGTCTCAATTACATTTATTTAGATATTTTTAATATCAATTATTTTTATATTTCATTAATACATAAATTACTACATCATCAATGTGTCATAGATAAATTTATTTATATAATGTATAAAAATAATAAATAAAATACCATTATGTGGGGAGTAGTTTCATCATTCTAATTAAAATTTATAGTCGAATTTATCTTATGTATAACCCTATATTAAAAATGTTTTAATTATTAAACATTGATTTTATCTTTTTTAACTCTTCCTTAAATAAAATAATAATAATTGTCCTAATCTAATCCAAGTTGACCAAAGAGGATCAAATTTTATTCCTAAGGTTTTTTTTCATCTAATTATACTTATATTATACAATTACAACATGTTTTAGGGTAATAATAATAATATTTTTACCCTTAATTACCCTATTTACTTTTAACTGCGGTAAATAAAAGTAAAAAGTTACTATTCACCAAAAATTATTTTTATCTTATTGAACCACATTTTTCTTCTTGATATTAAACCTGTTTCTCATATTTTTGATATTCAACTCACAGAAGCGGTAAAATTATGTTTTATGAGAATTTTCAAATTCTTATAGGAGGTGGGTAAAAGACGGTGAAAAGTTTCAATAAAATTTTATTTATCTAATATTATTAAAAAATGACTCCAATGATTTACATTGAACATATATAGGTATTATGTATCTATTCAGACCTAAAATAAATTTAAATAAAATAAATAATTATTTAAATAAAAAGTCGATTTTAAACAATATCTCCGTGTTTTTACTATTCATCAAAATTTTAATGTTTTCACAAAAAATAAAAAAAAAATCACCCTAATATAATTTTTATATTAAGAATTCAAAAATTAAGTCCATTTTACCAAATTCAAAACATAGAATTTTCATTTATTAATTTAAAATTAATTCCCATTGTCAAAACCAAAATGCATATTTTAAGGAAATCGTAACTATCAAAAGATTGACAATTGTTTACGTCCAATTTCAAAGTGAAATTACTTATAATGACAATTATTGTATTAAATGGTAATAATATAATATAATTATACTTCTAAACCATTAAAATTTATAATTAAACAGTATAAATTAATTTTATTAAAAAAGTTATTTTCAGTTAAAATATAGTATTTGTCACTATTAAACAAAATATGAAAGTTATCAGAAAAACACCAAATATTTATTAAAACTAAAATATTATGTTCTGATTCTAAAGAAGATGTTTATTTTTGCAAATTGAATATATAAAAATTTAAAATTTTGGATTAAAAAAAGGTTCTCCATTAAAAGGCGGTAAAATTCCATTTTTTGAAAAATACTTCTTTTATTTGAAAAAAAAGAATTTGTTCTTACATGATGTCTAAGAAACTCATAATATGGTTTCTAAAATTATAAGGATTACATAAAGTTCAAAATTTAGTTAATACTATTCATAACCGCTTTTGAACGACTAGTTTGGTACGTCGTGGTATGCTTGAACTCAGTGTTGTGTGTAGGGATAGTTATTGAATTACTTTGAAAAAATAATGTATTATGAAATCATGGGGTGTTACATTGAGACTGAACCTCTTATTTTTAACCACCGTGTATTTTCCTTTTAGTTTAATCTGATCTATGTTAATTTTATTTCAAATAAAACTAAATTGAACATTGATAGTTAGTTTTGAAAGTGTTTATATCTACATTTAATTTGTATATTTGTCTTGAAATTTTGATTAAACATAAGATTGGTATATCTGAGAACTAATAAATATTATGAGAAATTAATTGAACATTCTAAACATTTATAAATACACTCCTAACTGACATTGAATTTATTTTAATTGGTGGATATTTCTTTTAATAACCAATTCAAATAGAAATTTTTATAGATACTCAATTCAACCCCCTCTTGAGTAATTTACATCGACCAACATTTTGTATCAAAGGAAACATAAAAATTATTGTCAGTTTTCAAATCATTTCAACTTTAATTTTAGTTGTTTTTTGGAAGATCCTAAAATTCCAATTATTTATAAATTTTTATCTATTTTAAATTCATTTACAATTTATTTCATTGATAATATATTAGAAGGGGTTACTACCAATATACCACCTTTCATTAATGGAACAAACTGTGCTTGGTGGAATCATAAAATGAAAATAAGTCTAGAAAGCATGGGATTTGATATCTGGACTTCTATTGAAAGTAAATATGCTATTTCTAAAACTGATAGAAACACTTGGGATGAACATACAAATACTTCCTATAAAAATAATTGTAAAGAAATGAATGGTATGTACTGTACAGTTGGAGATGAAGAGTTTAATCATATTTCATATTGTAATATTTCTCCTGATATTTGGGACACTCTTCTAGTTTCACATGAGGGAACATCTAATGTTAATGAAATGAGAATAAATGCTTGTACTATTAAATATGAAAACTATATAATGAATCCTGATGAATCTATTTCTGATATGTATATCAGGTTTAATGAAATTTTTAATACCATGATTTCCTTAGGGAAAGAAGTTATATCCAAGAGAAAATTATGAGGATTCAGCGATTCATACCAGAAATAAATTGAGGGGTATCTGTATCTATTAGGGAATCGTGCGACATTGATAAAATGCCAGTGAAGAAATAGATTGTAAAATTAATGTTGTATGAATAGGAATTAAAGGTAAATTTAGAAGATGATGAACCAAAATAGAAGCATTTAACTTTCAAGACTACAACCTCAAAAACTAAAGAAAAAGAAAAGATCAATCCACTATTGAAATCATTAGTTGTGAAGAATCCGTTTCATAGAGTGTTGAAGAAATGGCCCAACTAGCTAGAATATTCAAGAAAGTTTATAAGAAAAAAATTGTTTTTCAGAAATCCAAATTACAAAGGAAAGTATTATAACAAGGGAAATTAGAAGAAGGATCATAATAAAAATGATAAACAATAAGAGGTAATTTTATATGAATGTAAAAGGAAAGGATAGGTGAATGCTAACTATGCAAATATGAAATACAAGAAGAAGTATGAAAATAAGGATAAAATGTATAAAAATGAAATTAAAGACACCTAGAGTGCCTCTGAGGATAACTCTAGTTAATATCCTTCTTCTCATAATTAGAAGGATTATATGGCTAATATGTATTTTATGTCAAACACAATTGATGTAACCTTAGACTCTCCTACACCTAATTATTATTATTCTGAAAATGAAAGTGAGTCTAAGAATATGAAAAATAATGAATTATTTGAATATTACAACATTCTAGAAGCATCATGCAATGAGTTAAAATATAATTATAAATATTTGAAGATACAATATGCTCTTACTGTGACTGTTAAATCTGAACTTACAACAGAAAAAGAGAAAAATACTCAACTACTCAAGGAAAACAATAAGTTAGAAATGTCTAAGGGGAAATTAAAGAAAAACTTAGAAATGTATACAAATGGAAAAAATACCCTTACAAAAAATCATGGTAAGAAATATATCCTAAGTATACTTCTAGGACAGGATATCAACCAGGTCAACTGAATTTCTCCAAATCATATTTTGTAACCAAATCAGGAAAATTTTCATCATTCTTCAAAAACCAGAATTTTTTTGCAAGTTACAGTATCAAGAATTCTATTACTATGTCCAGTTATTCTGGATCAAACATAGTTTATTTTTCAAAGACTCTATTTTCTGCATATAGGAAACCCATAAGACAATTATGGGTTCCTAAAGCTTATATTACTAATGTATGTGGACCCAGAAAAATATGGGTACCAAAATTGTTTCTTCAATGAACTGTTTTTTAAGTAAACATCCTAAAGATCTCCTATAGAAATATGTGGTACATGGACATCAGATGTTCAAGAAATATGACAAGGAACTATTCATACTTTAAAAGTATTATCATTATTGATAGAGGACATGTCATATTTGGTGAAAATGGTAAAGGAAAAATCATCAGCCTATGTCAGATTGGTAACCCTAAGTCTATTTCAATTTCCAATGTACTTAATGTTGATGGATTAAAGTATAAAAAGTTCATCATATCTCAATTTTATGATTATGAATTTAATGTAAAATTAAAAAATTTATTCATTAATTGTTTTTTATTCTAAGAGTAACTTAGTATTTACTACTCTTAGAAATGATAATGCTATAAATCTAGACACACTAACCCCAGAGAATTTTTCTTTTCTAAATGACATTCGCAAAGAGTCTTGTCTTTGGAAAAGAAGACTAGGAAATTGCAACTTACAATCTCTTAATTTGTTAACTAGAAATTTTTTAGTTTAAGACCTACCCAAATTAGAGTTTCCAAACCAAAAGGTGTGAAATCCTATTAAAAAGGAAAGCAACATAAAATCTTCTTTAAAACAAAGAAAGAAGTAACTACTTATCAACCTCTTGAGTTGGTCCACTTGGAGTTTTTGGACCACCTAGAGTGTTGACTCACGATGGGAATCAATATGTTTATGTTCTTGAAGATGATTTCTCTAGGTATACCTGGACCTTTTTCTTAGCTCACAAGAGTGAAGCTTGTTCTCACTTTACCATGAATGTTAAGACTGTAGAAAATCATTGTGGACATAATATTAAACCATTAATCCATGATCAAGGTCGTGAGTTTGAGAATAAATATTTTTAATCTTTTTTCATCCCAAATGGTAATAATCATTACTTCTCTACGGCTACGACACCTCAACAAAATGGTGTGGTAGAAAGAAGAAATATAACCCTATATGAAATTGCTCAAAATATGGTTAATGAATATAAACTACTGATTTATTTCTGGGATGAAGCTATTAATACAAATTATTACATAATAAATAGAGTCTTAATCAGAACCGTCCTTAAGAAAACACTTTATGAGTTGTGAAATAATAGGAAATCCAAAGTAAGTTATTTTAAAGTGTTTGGATGTAAATATTATATTCTGAACACTAAAGAAAATTTAGATATTTCCCCCAAAAGTGATGAAGGGTTATTTATTGGATATTATACATCATGAAAATCCTATAGAATAAATAATAAGAAAACCAAATGTGTGGAAAAATATGTACATGTCAAGTTTGATGAAACAAATCCACATGAGACTAATACCTCACAAGAAAATATTGAATATTATATGTCCAATATGGACATTAATAGTTAAACCTCAAATCATAATATGAAGGAATCTGTTAAAATTCCAAGTTCTGTAAATTCTCCAGATCTTAGCCATAATAAACAAGATCAAAATGAAGATCCTCAAATAACTAGCCGTTCCTTCACTATATTAACTAGGACCCTTAATAGTCATCCCTTAGAAGCTATTGTATGATATTTAGATATAGGGACACAAATTAGAGCTTCCTTGAGAAACCAGGTTGAACATCAATCATTCTTGTCACAACAAGAACCTAAAAATGTCAATGATGCAATCAAAGAAGAATTTTGGGTAATATTCATGCACGAAGAACTTTAATTGTTTGAAAGAAGTAATGTTTTGAAACTTGTAGATAGACCAAAGGATAAATTGACCATAGGAACCAAAAAGATATTTAAAAATAATGTGGATGAAGCTGGAAATGTAGTTAGAAACAAAGCTATGTTGGTTGCAGATGGATATAATCAAGAAGATGGAATTGATTATGAAGAACCCTTTATGCCAGTAGCTAGCCCTGAAGCCATTAGAATAGTATTTGCCTATGCATCACACTTGGAGTTTAATATTTACCAAATGGATGTCAATATTGAATTCATAAATGGTTATATAATTGAGGTTGTTATTGTTGAACAACCCCCAGGTTTTACAAATCCACATTTTCAAAATCATATGTTCAAATTATCTAAATCTTTATACAGTTTGACACAACTCCAAGATCTTGGTATGAAAGGTTATGTAATTTTAATATTTCTAAATGATTTACAAAAGGACTTGTATATTATAGTTTTTTATAAAAAGAATTCCAAAAGGTGTTTTAATAGCTCAATTATATATAGATGATATTGTCGTTGGATCTTCTAACAACTCCTTATGTAATGATTTTTCAAAAATAATCTAAAGTGGGTTTTAAATGAGTTTGATGGGTGAATTTAAATATTGTCTTGGATTTTAAATATATCAAAATAAATAAGGTACTATTTTAAAACAAAATAAATACACTAAATTTCTTTTTAAAAGATATGGAATTGATAGCATTAAGAGTAGGTAAACCCCTATGAGTTCTATATATAAGATAGATCTTGATGAAAATGGAAAATTTGTTGATCAAACAACGTACAGAGTAATGATTGGTAGTTTGTTGTACTTAACCACTAGTATGCCAGATATTATGCTTAGTGTGTGCATGTGTGAAAGATTTCAATAAAACCCAATCATGTCACATTTAAATGTTGTTAAACGAGTTTTCAAATACCTTATGTATACATCTAATTTAGGAATTTTTTATCCAAAATTACAACCTTTTGATTTAGTTAGTTATTCAGATGCTTACTTTGGTGAATGCAAGTTAGATAGAATGATTACCTCTGGAACATGTCTCTTTTTGGGAATGCCCCTAATATCGTGGTATAGTAAAAAGAAAAATTTTGTTGCATTATTAACTGCTGAAGTAGAGTAAATTACATCTGTTAGTTGATATGCACAAAATTTGTGGATGAAACACACCTTATTATTCTATGGATTTCAGCTCATATATATCCCCATAAACAATGAAAACACAAGTGCTATCAAAATTTCTAAAAATTTAATTTCTCATTCTAGAACAAAACATATTGATGTAAGACATCAGTTTTTGAGAGATCATTATAAAAAAGTTATATAACTCTTGAGTTCATTGGGACTGAGAATCAACTTTTTGACATATTCAATAAACCCTTAAACTACGAGAGAATGATGAAGTAGGAATGATAAATCTCTAACGTTCGGTCAAACCTCTATTTAATTTTAAAATATCTGTTTATTAGTGAAATTGATCTTTGAAACCGATAAGGTGAAACAGATCATTGAAATCGATCAATGAAACTGATTTGTGAAACCAATCTGTTAAACCGATCAGTGAAACTGATCAGTGAAACTGATCTTTGAAATCAATCAGTGAAACCGATCTATGAAACCGATATGTGAAATCGATCTACGAAATTGATCTATGAAACTGGTCTGTGAAACCGATCACATAAAACCAATTGGGTTAAAATAATCCTATGAAACAGTCGCCTTCATGTACCCTTTGGTATTTATGTCTATTTAAAATAAAATGATACAGTTTGTGCTATTTTTTCTAATTTTATATTTTTTTCTTTACGATTTACAATCCTTAAATGATATATTAAATTCAATCCACCTTGACCTTTCACCTTCCTCTCTTCCTTTGAAACTTCTTCTCATTGACAATATAATTCTCTACCCACGTCCTTTCCACTCCCCTCAAATATGATTCCTCGCTATGGAAAATTCAGATCAGGATCTGAAAGATCCGAGTTAATCTCCATTATCTAATTTTCATATGGGTGAGTCCAGTGGTACTATAATGATAGGTTTGGGAAGCCGAGTTGTTACAGCTGAGAAAGAAGTATTTTCATAATGGATTTTGTCAAGCAAGTCTCTCTTTGTAAGGGTGCTAGAATCAAAATGATGGCTAATCTTGTTCTCAAACAATGAATGAACATTTTATCCCCATCTAGTGCATGAGTTTTATCAAAACTTCAAGATATCCCTGGATGTAACAAAAGAAGTGAAAATGAAGTATATTTTAAAGGGAAAATAGAAAAAAAAATCATCTAAGGAATGAGGTGAATACCTGTAAATGCCTCATGAAAGTGTCTATGCTGATTATTAGGGTAATATTCCTACTTCCTCTAATTTGTTTTCATATGAAGATGCTCCAAAGAAGGTAACTGGAAGTGAATAATTGAAGAGATCTACTACCAATGAATTATATGGGGAGGAAAAATTACATTTTATGATTTTTCAACATTAAATCTATACAAGGAAGGGAGATTTCTCTATTTTGAAGTATCAGGATGTATTTATTATTTACCTATTAAAAAATGAGATAAAGGTGAATATATGTATATACATAATGGTTTATAATAGTGATATGATACAACCCTCCATGAAAGCAAAATGTTATTACTATTTTAGGCTGATCTTTGCAATGATGATGAAGTTGGTCTATATAGAAGATGGAGATGAAATGATTAGTGCCTACATTGGTTTCTGCCTTGAGAAATAGATTTGAAAGATAATGATGATTTTATGGAACCCGTGGAATAAATGATGTGTTGTAGATGAGGATGAGGAGATCAATTCGATTTACAATCCTACCAGACCAAAGGATCATGTTGACCAGGGCCTAAAACCAGGAGAGGTAGCTTTATATTCAGATGAGGAAGTTGGGGATGAGTTTCCAAGAGAAGATGGATCTCCAATTGATGACAGGAGTGATCCTGGTATTTCTGAAAGCCCAAAATAAATTTCTTATGGGCCTGATAGTCCATCCTTGAATTTACTTGTAGGGGAACCTTTGTTAGGTTATGAGGAAGAGGAAGTAACAGAGGTCACTCATGTATAAGGATGTGAATGTTAGTCAGATGAGGAGTCTGATGATGATGATGATGATGATGATGATGAGGATGACAAAGAAGAGAGAGATGATGATCATGTTAGTAATTCTTTGAAAGTGGGTCATCAAGTGATTGAAAGATCTTATGAGGAATCTGTAGATGGAGCTATGGATGGTGCTGATCCAATTGAACATGAGGATGTTAATAATAGAGATGCTAGTAATGAGGAGAGACCTCACCATCCTGATGTTGTAAATCAAGATATCATTCAGGAGATGAATGAAATTATCTCTGGTGGACATAAGGAAGAGTATGAGGATCAGGTTCCTCAGATGGAGGAAGTTCCTGGAGAAGTAGAAGATTCTTGAGTACATGAAAAACCTCAAGTTCAGTTGGAACTTATGCCCAAAAATTTTATTTTGGATAGAGGTCAGGATAAAGGAGTAGATGAAGATGAAATTGTACCTATTCCATAAGTAAGATGGTCAGGATTGACATTGTTGATTCAAGATACTGGACCTATACTCATGAGTGGAATAGATATCTAGGATACATTCTATTTGGTTTGGAATATAACTCTGATGAGGAGATAACATCACCTCCTCCCACTCCTCATGCTCAAGCTGAAGCAGAACCTATTGCACATGCTTTAATAGTTTCACCTCCTACAGTTGAGCCAACAGCTTAGCTAGTGCCTAGTTACTATGTTAGTAAGGATGATTTAGACAAATTCAAAAAATTGTATTTGTGAGTCAGTGAGAACCACAGTTGGATCCAAAGGTGAATCCTCTACTTCAATGAGTATTTCGGATGCTGATGCTCCAAAAAATTACATGGACGATGATCTAGGAAATTCAAACTAGTCACATTACCATAGCAAAAAACATCATTAAACATAACACTTTGTTGAGAGAATAAGTAAGGAAGATGAGAAATGAATTAAATTCCCTAATCACTGATTTCAAGACATCTTTTAGTGGTGTGGTTGATGTCATTAGGAACTTATTGACACATCTACTGAGTGTAGATTTGATGAAATTAAAAGAGAATATTGACAAAATGATCACTGGTCCATCCAATTCTAGAGGTGGGAGAGGTTCTATTACATATTTTTAATCTCTCAAGAATAAGATAATAGAAGAAATCAAAAATATTCAGAGGGATTCAGACAAAGAAACTCTTTCAAAGGTACATAGAAATACAGAACTTGTTTACAATATTGTAAGGCAGTGAAAAATTGAACCCTCTTCTGCTCAAAAAGAGATTAGAGAGAATGCAGATAAGTATTTTACCATGATCTATACCAATTATGATATCATAAATAGCTTCAAGTTTTTATCCAATAATCATAGAATTCCCCAAGTAACATAATCCTTCAAGAAACAAGTGGATCAATTGGAGGAGCTTACCACTCTAATGAATAAATTCCTGGAAAATATTGATGATTTCTAGAAGGCCATGCAATATGGTGGTGAAATCATTAATGATTTCATCATTCTCCTCAAGACGTATCTACATGTTCAAGCTTAATCAATTTTGGTTCGTCATGTTTCTTCCATTGGCACTACCTCTCAGCCTCTAGCTTAGATGGGTATCTCTCAGGCAATTTCCTAGATTCAACCAGTCATTACCACGCAACCTCAGTGTCATGTGTTGTTAAAAATAAGACTAATCATTGCCGAAAATGTCCCTAAAAGTGTTTTCTTGACTGGTGTTTTCATCAGACCACCTCTTCCCACATCCAAACCAACACCTTCTAATCCTACTCTTGATCCTTCGGATAAAGTCAAAGTACCTCAGAATTTAAATGCTTTGTGGTGAATTGTGTATTTGATAGGGATTTGTCTCTTTATTTTACTGATTTTACTATTTTTTCCTTAATGTAAATCCTTTTTTACATTAATTATTTTTCTCATTATCTTTATGATATTTCTATTTCTTCTTTCGCATTCTCTTAACCTTGTTTTTCTAATCCCAAAAGGGAGAGAAAGGAATAGGCATACATTATTAATTTAATGGGGAGAAACTCTAGAATTGGCCACATGGGAATATTCCCCATGTCATGTATTCAAAATAATATATATATACATATATTTACCTGATCCAATAATTTACGGGGCGCTCTATTTTAAAAACATAAACAAGGGAATGTTTTAGTTATATTGAATAATCACGTTCAGTGAGGTATGATGATTAAAGTAATTATTAATCCATAACATCACATGTAGGCCATAATTTGTGATTATAAAAAAGGGGGATATTTTTGAACCCTCTAGTATATAGTGTTTTTCATAATAAACATTAATGTTAACAAAAAGATTCTATTATCTCGATGTAAATCAATTATTTCATATTGTACAATATATTTAAATAAGTTAATATACTATATTTATGCTTCAATATGATTACAAGTGTTTATTTACATGTATTTTTGGATTTCACTTACTATAGTAGTGCTCTGTGGAAGACAGACAGTTTATATGATTCCCAGAGTCCCTTTCACTGTTTTTACAAATCGACTCACCGATGGACGACACACCGATGACCGACTCACCTATGGATGAAACAATGATGATCGAATCATCGATGGACGACACACCAATGATCGACTCATCAATGTAGGGAACAACAATGATCAACTCACTGATGGATGACACACTGATGATCAACATATCGATGGACAACACACTGATGATTGACTCAACACTGGATTTCACACTATTGATCAACTCACCGTGGCCGATTGACTAATAGCACAAACGACTCACAGATACATTGAGTCACTAATACCAATGGAAAAACTAACTGATGCTTAGAGTCACCGATTCTGACAAACCGATGATGATATACCAACTCATATGAGTCACCGATACTTATGACTCACTGATAGTCATAAATACTATTTCAAATATATGAATTAAAATTTGTTTCTAACGGTCATATTTAGGCAAAGTAATGCTTCTGGTATTTTTTAATGTTGTCTATAGGACTATCCGTAGATAGTATAAGTTACATGAACATGGGGGGATCTTCATACCTAATGGACCTTGAAGTATAAAAGGATTACAATCTAAATCGTGAAAAGTTGTGTGATAGAACATGAAAATGTGAAAAAAGTGAAAACATAATAACTCAAAAAGATATGTTCAAAATTCAAAGAACTCAAGGATAGAGTACTGAACAAGTTCAATCATACAAGAAAAAAAGTGAAGAATTTTTCTTAACATCTAATCATCGAAGATTTGAACTTCTCACATATGGATGCTAGAGAAAAGATGCTTCGAATCTCTGTTCTGAATCCATCTTCTAAAAGAGGACTTGAATATCATTTTCTCTACTTCAATCCAGTTAAGATCTTCAATGCATTATACACAGATATTTCAAAACTATATTCTTTGTTTATAACTCTTTTTTGGTCTTGTGTTTACTTTTTGGATCAGTGTGTGCATCTGTTTGTTTCCCACACACTATATCTTGTGCATCATGGGAGGATACAAAATATCCTCATACTCACTCTCTTTTTACTCTTGTATCCAACGTAGAATAGTGGAAGAGTCCAGGTGTGATCTTTTTGTTTCTTTTCCCATGAATAACTGTGGTAGAGGTCAAGTGTGACCTAGACAACCTTGTGTGCTGTTGTGAACCCCAATCCAGGGTGGGGATCAAAAAATATTAATTAATTTAAACTTGTAAGAACCCAGTTTTTGTTGTGAAATACTTTGGAATATTCTTGATGATATTCTAGAGCAGCGCATTCATACGACATACGATTCCGAGCCCCGGAGTGGCCGGAATTATAATTTCAGTGCGTTCACACTAGAAATGCCAAATAAATTTGATAACTCCTAAAAGGTGCTTTAGATCAGAGATCCGAGTGTATGGATGGGTCCGGAATGGGGTGTTTACCCTATGAACGACATAAAACTTGTCAGCGCGAGATGTTTGGACCCCTCGGCCGCTTCTGGAACGTTAAACGGATTAAATAAATTTATTTAATTCGTTTAATGTTGAAACACAAGTATCTCTCAAACGGTGGCTCAGATTGGGAAACTGAGGGCACCGTTGAGTTCTGAGCATTCCATTTACCCTAAAATGGGTGTAAGTTTTGCGGGCGCGGCCCATCTGTGAAAAATGGTCCCAGGGGATTTCCCGTAATTTAGCGGCTTCAGACGTTAAATTATATAACATTTGAATGGGGTCTCGGTTTAAACTTCCAAGACCTAAATTGTGCTCGGGAGGTGGTGTTTACCCTAGGGGAGGCTTAACCTCGACCCTATTGAGGGTTCGGTTTCGGACCGACGGGCGGGTGGTTAAGCGTTTTCTATTTAAACGCTTAACTCATCCCCTTCCTACCCTCTTCTCCCCTGGTTCCAGAAGCTCCCCACAGTGAAGGATGAATCTCCCCTCCATCATCTCCTCCTCTCCAGCAAGGTCCGGCTCCGACGGATTGCGGCGAAGCTTTGGGTGAAGCCCATCGAGGTAGGATGTGTCGTTTGCATTTTCCTTTCACCGAACCTACTTCGAGGTCAAATATTTGTATCGAAACTCTGTCGGATTTTCAAGAAACTCCCAGGAATTCGTAGTAGAGTTTATTACCATTCTAACGCATCTTTTGGATTCGAATTTCGAGTTCCGGGGCCTCCTCAATCATCCGCTGAAGTTCGCGGGTTTTCGGTTTCCGGCGGGTTCGAGCGGCGGCGCGACTTGGTGGAGGCGGCGGCGCACGGGTGGCTCTAGTGGTCGATGGCGTGGGTGATTAGTGGAGGAGGAAGCTAGGGGCGATGGCAGCAGCCACGGGCGAGGCGGCGGGAGGCACCGTCGGCGCTGGCAGGCGCGACGACGAGGCGGGGTCGTGGCGCGCGACCCCCATGCGGAGGCAATGACCCTCGTCGCGCGGTGACCGGCTTCAACCGGTCGGCCACGCGGTGGACCGAGTCCACCGTCGGCCTGCGCGGACGAGCCGTGGGCCTGGATCTGTGATCCGGGCCGGCCGGCGTGGGCCCACCCAGGCCGGGCAGACCGGCCGGACCAGGCCGGTCCCGCCCAATGGGCTTTGCCCCTTAGTATTCCGACACCCGTAGCTTTCGCTACGGGTGTCTGTTTTGCGCACTGTCAGTGGAGTCGTGGACCTTGAGTCGAGGGGAACATTTTTAGATGGTTTTGTGAATTTTTAATTCCTGAAACGAGTGACCCTAGAGGTGCGACGCGTGTTTAAGTGGGCGAGCATTTTTTCCTGAGATTCTTGTTTCAGACGACGCGGACGCATCCGACGTCCGTTTTGAATGCCGTTAGTGGCATTGCGACCCTGGCACTGAGGCAGAGGATTCCAGGGTGGTTTCATGAATTGAGACTGAATTTAAGGTGTGGGACCCATGGCCCGTTCTTTTGAGCTGCGTGTAGCGTTTCACGACTCTTTCATCGGACGTCCCCTCGAGGCATGCGAGCAGTCGTTTCTGGATGTTTTTCCGAGGGGATTGCAAAAGTGCAATCTGCCTGCCCTAATTCGGCACGCTGGTGCAGGCCCCGTGAGGGTTGTTTCAGGAGTTGACAGTGATTTCCAGCTTTATCACCTGGTTTCTTTTTTGGACATGTGTTTAGCCCATCTCTTGTGCTTTTTCGAGAGGATCGCAACGGTGCGATCCGTTGGCAGTGCCTCGGGACCGGGGTGCAGATCCCGCGTGGTACCGCTTGTGCGCGGGGAGCTAGAATGTATCTTTTTCTCCGTATATCCACTGCACTCATGTGAGTAGTTCTTTTGACGTGTTTTCCCAATGGGATCACATTGTTGCAATGCGCCCGACTGTTTTCGGGGTCGAGGCTTGGGATCACGGGACACCGTTTGGGCGTGAGGCGGTGTTGTCGACTTTTATAACAGATATCTGTTGGAGGTGAGTAAGTAGTCGATATCGCATGTTTTTTCACAAGGATTACAATGGTGTGTTCCGTTTGGCTATGCGGAGCCTCTTGCATGATCTTATTAAATGTGGAGCATGGAAGGTGCTCTAGTGGTGGTTCGTCCTACCTTGTTTGTAGCGGACCCTTGGCGTGTGATCGCGCACTCTTGGGAGAGTGATGTAAATGGTTAACGAGGTGTGTTTGGCCATTCTTGGGCCTTTTAGGTGGAGTTGTTATGTCACACCTTCATGTTGATGCTGGGTGCCGTGTGCACGATAGCCTTTGGGCTGGAACGAGGTATACTCTGGGAGTATACGAGAGAGCTTGGAGGTACGTGTGGTTGTTTGTACCTGAGAATGTTTGTGCGCTTGGTTGGGGCTGACATGGGGCCACACTTTGTGTGGGCCCCACGTGCATTCCATGTTCTGCTTTACGTACTCTTGACCTCTTACGACGTAGAGGGTCCCTCTACGCTCGTTTGTTTGACTAGCAGGGTGGAGTTTTTCCATGGATTTGTGCTTGTTTGTTTGGCCAGCAGGGTGGAGTTTCCCCTGGCCTGCTGCTATTTTGTCTAACCAGCAGGGTTGAGTGGTCTCCCCCTAGTCATGTTCTCGATGGTTTAACTGGATGAGATGGCTTGGTTCCTCTGTTTCTTCTACTGTGAGGGGTTTCAGTACCGTTCCCTTTCGCCGGTCTGTGGCACCGTCTGTGGCTACAGGTGTCCGTGCAGCGTGGGTGTTTCCCCCACTCTCTAGGATGAGATGTCTCAGTCTGCTTCGACAGGGACTCAGTGGATTGGAGCGAGATCGCCTTGTGAGGCCTAGAGAGTTTCTCCTGTTTCCCCGTGTTCCCTGGTAGAGTTCTTGTCGATTCGGTGTGACCAACACATTACGCGGGCACCAATCCTCTACCAAGGAGGTTGCTCCAGTAGGGCTGAGGTTGTTCCTGCAGGGCTGAGGTTGTTCTAGCAGGGTTGAGGTTGTTCTAGAAGGGATGAGGTTGTTCCAGCAGGGCTGAGGTTGTTCCAGTAGGGCTGAGGTTGTTTCCAGCAGGGCTGAGGTTGTATCGAGCAGGGCTCGTCAGTGGGTTACCATCTAGCAGGGATGGGATGAGCAGTTTTGGGCTTACCTCTAGCTGGGCTGGGCAGTGGTCCCCGATGCCGGGCTTACCTCCAGTGGGGCTGTGCAGTGGTCCCCAATGCTGGGCTTACCTCCAGCTGGGCTGGGCAGTGGTCTCCAATGCCGGGCTTACCTCTAGCTAGGCTGGGAGGTGGTCCCTGATGCTGGGCTTACCTCCAGCTGGGATGGGCAGTGGTCCCCGATGTCGGGTTACCTCCAGCTGGGCTGGGAAGTGGTCCCATCGCCGACTTTATCCGGGTCTCCTTCCAGTGGACTACCATGTTACGGGACTGGGCAGTGTGGTACCCGTCGACTTTTCGGGTCTCCCTATAGTGGGAACCCGTTGACTTCCAGGGATCCTCCAGTAGGGATGGGTAGGGGGTCTCCTATCGACTTTGAGCAGACCTCTCGACTGCGGGGTAGTGACATGGTGTGGTTTGACGTTCCCCCAGAACTCTCAAGTACGAGGAGTTTTTCCCCCCACCGAGACGCGTCCTTGTGACACGACCTAAAACCGTGTGGGCGTGTCAGTCCCGTCCAAAGCGGATAGTGTCGAGGTGTGGTGATTGAGCCCTTGGCTTGTAGTTTGGGGTACACGTGCGGGATACTGGGCATCAATGGTGTTACTTCTAGGGCAGTTGGCTACTCTTTTCTAAGGCTGATCTACGGGATGGAGATCCCCTTACGATCTTGTTTGGTCTTCTTGATTCGAGCATATGGACTTGTATATACCTTGTTCTGGTACCCACTTCTTGGGTTTGTTTACTCTCCCTCCTGGAGAGGCGAAGATGCATGGGGTATGCCACGTGATTTCCATGTCTAGATTCTCGTGGTTGGATGAGTATACTCTATTACTATAGGTAGCGAAGACTCGACGAGAAGTTCATCTTCTCACCGTTTCTAGCTCCTTGTGTTTGGACGAGTCTTCCTTCTTTCCTCTTATTGGCTTGAGCTGGACTCTTTATTGTACTCCTTACTTACCTCTCTATTGTGCTCCTTTACTTTTCCCTGTTCTCTCTACTGCTCACCCTTATGTACCTCCTTTGTTGCTCCCTCGAGCCTTCGGGGTATCCTACTGAGTATTTCTATACTCACCCCTGCATGGGCTTGGTCCGCACATGGTGTGCCTTTACAGACGAAAGACAGGTTGGTCATGAAATCAGTGGATCATAGGAGTTCAGGAGCTTGGACCACATGCGGTGGTCGTAGCCGGGTTCTAGGTCGGAGACCCGTCAGCTGTTTGTTTTGTCTACCTGTTTCCGGGTTGTGGCACTTTTCTGGTTGGGCACGTGTTTTTCCCCTTTTTCTTTTTTATCACATTACTTGAACTCTTTAGAGGTCGATCCACATTTGAGGTATTTATATAGTAGTTGTACTTTTTTACTCTGCTTGTTCTTCCTTTTACTCTGCACTTTTTCATTGAGTGTGCTACGTGTGTGTGTACAGGTACTTAGGCGAAGGCCTCCCCGAGTTGTTGTGCCTCCGGGGCTGGTCGCCAGCCCCTGGCCTATAAAGGTGGGCCTTAGGGTAGTTGCAGCTCTAGCCCGGGTAGGGTCGGGTCATGACAAAACTGCTTAGTGGCATTTGATCACCATCTATAGAGGACTAAGTCTCATCTTGGGACTGAACCTCTTATTTTTATTTCCAATGTATTTTCCTTTTAGTTTAATCTAATATGTGATTATTTTATTTAAAATTAAAATAAATTGATCTTTCATAGTTTGTTTAGCAAGTATTTATATCTATTTTGAATCAATAGATTAGTTTCAAAAGTTTGGTTAATCTTTATATTGGTAGATATTAGAAAAAATCAATCTTATGAGAAATTAATTGAACATTCCAAACATTTATATATTAACTCTAAAATGACTTTGATTACATTTTAATTAGGGGATATTTCTTTTAAGAACCAATTCTAACAGAATTATTTATAGATACTCAATAAACCCCCCTCTTGTGTTATCTACTCCGACCAACAATGGATATTCTTACACTTTTACACAATTCCATCTAATGGGTAACAAATAAACTGTCCGTGTGTACGGCGGACTACCGCATCACAAAATAATGATTGTTCATTTTTTCCTTCACCAAAATTCATGGTAGGAATTATGATGGGAAATTGTTTAGGATATATATAATATTTATGATATAATTATAGTTCTATAATTAAAAAATGTAACTAAACTTCTCCCATATAATATTATGGGAAATGATAACATCGCTCCTGTGTAATTATGGATTCTCGTCTCCATGATGAAATTTGATTTTGTTTCAGATATATATTTCATAAGGATTCCAATAAAGACTAACTTTATGAATATAATATATATATATATAATGTAATAATTATTCTATAATAATAATATATTATTATTTTATTTATTTTAATATGACAGGAAAATGAAAATAGTATTCATGTTTACGTACGACCCACCATCTATATGGACGATGTATTTTATTTTATACCATTATATTTTAGGAATCACCATTGATAATTTTATTGTTATTTTGATATATATATATATATATTATTTACTCATTATCTATATAAGATTACAATGGATAAATATTTAAAACACACGTGAAAAACAAAGTAGATATTACATGAAGTGTTATATTAACATAGAATTGTTAATAAATTGGTAATATATATTCATAAGAAAATAATATATAATATTAGATATAAGAATATGGATTTATAAAATATTTATAATTAAATTATATTTATTATATAGGATGCTGATATGAGTATGATGAGAGTGAAGACATAAGGTAATGGATTTATGTCTCACTTTAATTTATGTGGGAGACATGCCTTATACACTACATGATTCATCCAGTTGGTGTATACAGTTCTAATGATTATCTTTTATATGTCTTATCAAGAATATTATGGAATTTTCATTTCCATAAAATTTTAGTTCTTTCATGGACCATATGACTCTATATAGTTTAATGGGATAGGAATTTATTTACCAATCTCATCAACAATTGGCATTGTTTCATTTTAAGTCTTAATTAGAAGATATTTATAATCCATGTACATGTTTTGAAAAATTGTTTTAAACAATGTGTTTAATATTCTTTTATGGGTTTTTAATTTCATTTTTACCCATTTTTTACTTTTTACTACACGGTTTGGAAGGAATTTTTAATCATTTTCTAAATGAGTACTTTCTAGCCTTTCCGGAAAAAGTATAAAAGGAATAATTTATTAACATATATAGCGGGATTGAAATTTCCCACCATCATCAATCAGTAATTAATTAAATTTTCATTTAATGTATCCCATTAATATATTCAAATAAAATATTTTCTTTTAAAATTTCACATCATTTTAAGAAAATAAATCATTTTAATGTTGATAGGATATTTTCGTCAAGAATTTTGTACCAGTGATCTCTCAAATTTATTTTCTGTAAAAGATAACATTATTTTATGTTAGTTATGTTTTAATAGGGTTATGATTCAATTGTATCCTTATTACTATTTATTATAATGTTTTATGTTTATGATGGAATGATATTTATAAAACCCATTTTTTTTCCTCAGGTTATGTTATGATTGAATGATTTTTATGGAACCCATTTAATTAAATGGATTTTGATAGGATGAATGAATTATGTTATTGTGGAACAGATATGTATGTTTTTCATTATGTGAAGGGTGGGTCCTATATATCCATCCAATTCATTGGGAAAAGATGGATAACTCTTGATTTATATATGTTCTGCATGAACCTGATTTCATATTCACAATTCTACAAATAGACCAAGTTTTTATGTCATTGATTTTATGTGTGTACCTGGTATTCATGTCCATATTTTTTTGAAACAAACTTATTTAATGACATTAATTTAATGGTTTAACATGTTACTATTTGTACATTCTAACAATGTTACTTGTTTAGGTGTATGCCATAATTTTATCTCTTATTTCAATATATTTATCTCATGGATTATGTTACATGATTTTTATTATTCATGTCTTACGAACATCCATGTTTCCAAATGAACCTACCTAATATTTTATTTGGGCATTTGATTGTATAATTTATGAAATGTTCCACAAAAATGATTTAATATATATACATGAAATGCTTTGGCAGTTATATAAAATAAAACCAAAACTTGTATAAAATATAATTGACGATTATATTAAAACGATAACTTATCTTATCTATAAACTCATGGACTTTTTGAAATATTTTTATTGAGAGATATGTTTTTATAAAATATTCATTTGAGTAATTTTAAAACTAACCATCAACACTCATATAAAAAGGCACATATTATTATCTATTCTACACACTTACATATTTGGTTTTTCTGAAATCTATCCAAATATCCTCTAAAATTCCATCACTTAATCCTACAATCCTTACTTTGGGTAGAAATCCATCCACGGAAGTCCTTTGGTTAAAATCCAAAGGAGATACCTAAAGAATAAGTAACATTCATCAAAAAACATTTTTGATTCATTTCATTGTTAAAACCCTTAATGAAATTTCATTTCATATTTATATAATAAAAACAATATATCAAATACACTATGTTTTTTAAGGTTATAATAATGATCGAAAACTTCAAAAATGTTTGTCAAATTGGATACACAGTTATCTTTTGTGTGTATGTAGGACTATCTTCTCATGAACCAATGGTGTTAGTTCTTCCATTACAACCATTAAAGGTTAGAAATAATGATGTATTTATAGTTTATATATCATATATATTATGTTTATGATTCTTTTTATTCTATAATTTTGGTATGAAAAATACCTATACGCTTTCAAATTTGTGGGAATTTGATAACTTTGTTCATGTGTACGACAAACTATTACCTTAAAAAGTAATGAAATTTATTCACTCTTTACATGGAATGTGTTAAGGTTGATTTTTATAAACATATGTGATATATATTAAATAATAATTTTAATATAATTATAATATATTAGATAATATTCTTTATTTTAATCTAAAATTAAAATGTAAACAACATTTATGCATACGTACGACCTACAATCTCAATTAACGGTGTATTTTATTTTATCCTTTTTTTGAAACAACATAAATTGATTTATATTTAATATATATGATTTTTATATCATGTTTATAATTATATAGATAATAAAATTTTTGATCTATGTAATTGGAACAAAAAATTAAAAGTCAATTCATGTACAAAAAACAAACTGATTATTACCTGAAACATAACATTAAAACGAAATTTTCAATAAATGAGTATTTTAAAGTAATAAGTAAATTATAAATTGTATTATATATATTAATTTTGTTTGGTGGTAGGTATATAATAAACTTATAATTATTATACAGGAGATTTTAATATTCATGGTTGGTGTCAAGATGTTATGTAAGGGATTTTGTCTCACTTTTATTTCTGTGTGACACATGACTTATACACTACCTATTTCTCTTTCTAGTGTAATTACAAACCATAAATGTATTTTATCAGTATAGTCCTCAAGAATATGGTATTTAAATACCCATATATGTTTATTTCTTTCATGGGGGGAAACATTCGACTTACTATAAAGGTTTAAGATTTTATTTCACAATCTCATTATTATTCGAGATTGTTTATGATTAAATATCATTTGAGGAATATTTATCTTCCAAGGAAATATTTCCTATTAATTTTTTAAAAAATTGGTTTACTAATATCATATGAATATTTGAATTCATTTTTAACCATGTTTTTTAAACTAGTTTCAATGAATAATGTTTTTCATTTTCTAAATAAGGAACCTAGTGAAATTTTTAACAAAAACAAAGAATGAATGGTTTTTAAAATTATAATACATGAGTGGATTTTCACACCATAATGATTCGTTAATTCTTTGAAGAATCCCTTACCATCATAAAATTTTATTTCAAAATAATTTTTTTCCATTATAATTGTGTGCCTCTTTTAAAAATGATTTCAAAAGAGAAAAGTTATTTTCCTCTATAATTATTTCATGGTATCTTTAAAAAAATAATTTCACTATCTAAGATGAAATATATTGGAGTCAATTATATATTATTTTTGTGGATATGACCCAAGGATACCCTAAATATTCATTCTATAAATAGTTTCGATTTTTGATGGAATAAAATTTATTAATCAGGTCTCTTTTCACTGAGTTATGTTATAATGAGTTGTTTATGAAACTAATTTCAATAAATTGGTTCATATGTGATGAATGATTTATGTTCATACATCCCACATATTTATAGTTTTAACTATGTCATGGGTGTGATATATTTCTCCAAAAAATTAATTTGGTAATGATAAATGTTATATGAGATAAAATAGTACATGGGTGTTTATCCTAAACCTGGAAAAAGAGGGTTCATGGGAGGTCATTATAAGAACACAACAAGGGGGTACACATGAGGTCATCATAAGCCCAAATATATGGCCCCAACCTTAAACATTTAATAATCATTAGATAAGTCAATAATTTTACATTAATTAACATAGAGGATCAATTCAGACTTAGAGATTTATAGAAATAGGTCATTAATCATACATAAAAACATATATATTACTAGTAAACACTTCTACTCACTATCCATTTTTTCATCAAACAAAAAATCTTAAAAAATAAAAACCGTATCATTTTATTTTTTAATAGCATAAATTTTCCATGATCCCATACTTGACTATAAACTTCTTTAAGTCCCATGAAAAACATTTCAAAACATGGGATGATCATAAAAATCTCAGTAAGAGATATACAAAGAAGAAAACTATTATTATTCGGAAAACATGGAAACCATGAATACTTTATCATAAAGTATTTATTTTCACCTTTATGAATTAGTAAATAATCTTTAATAATTAAAAACTCATTACTTGACCTTTTTGTATGAAACATATTACCATAAACCCATAGAATGAAATATATATCATATAATGGTAACTTGGGATGTAAACATACTTAAATGGTATAATCATTCGACTGACATCCACACATAACACTAAATGAAATAGCCTTACAGCCAACATCCATATGAAATGAATTGGAGGTTATAATGTAAACACATATCCATGTTTTATCATGGAACCTCCCATCTTTGGATTCCTATATAATCACCTTTCACTGGATTATCACGTAACCACCTGTCAAATGTCCAAGTACCATTATATAATCGTAACACATAAAAGATTTCAATTATCAACATTTCAATAAAAAAAATTCATTCTCAATAACAAGTGATCATTTCAAGATATTGAAATAGTAAATACGCTTTCAAAACCATTTTCAATACCAAAACACCAAAAATGGGAATAAGGGAATACTTTCATTTTAAAAACATTAATGCTTATATAGGAATCCAAATATCAAATAACGATTATGGAGGCAGTGGAGTCATTGTCAACACATATGTTAAAAACATTAATTTTTTTGTTTAGTAAAATGATTCGTAGAAAAAAAGATTCTGTATTAATGAAATTAAAATTAAAAGGGTTGATTATATACCGTATAAATGAAAGAGGTGTATATTATAAAAATTTTTGTCAATGAAAGGGGATTGAGATGAAGTCTCTTACCTGGAGTCTGAATCTTCACATACAATCATTAGGTTATTGAATAAGAAACCTAGGTTAATTTATACTTTCATAAGAAACCTTTTTAATTTTATTATTCCTTTTATATAATTTTTACCATGTAATAATAACTAAAAAGTTATTAATGTTCATATCAAATGTTTTTTTTATATTCAGTACTAGAGTTGAAAATGAAATTATTTTTATGTAAATTGTCTATGTAATAAAAAGTCCATAATCTCTAGAATATTATTTATGATTTAAATATCATAGATATCTAGTATATATGAATTCAATATATCCATAATATTTTGAGATAATAATTTAAATGAACAGTTCATAGAGTGGTAGGTCGTAAGTTCGCATTAACTTTTCTTCCATTTTTTCGTCATATTAGAAGAATAATAATCAAATGATATAAATGTATATTATGATTACAATATTATATTAATGTAATGTATATCTCATAGTTTTAATAAAACCATTCTTTATATGTTATTTGTGTAGACTAAACGAACCACATCACTTTTATGGGGAAGTTGTCTACTCTTTCTCAAACGAAATTATTCTATTTACACTATACAGAAAGCATAAAGTTATGTTCAAAATAAAAATTAAAGAATAATATAGAAAATATTGCTATAATATATATCATATATTAATATAGTTCTATCATAATTTCCACCAAGAGAGGTGGTATGAGAAAATTGAACAATTGACATTTCATGAAGAAGTAATTCATCGTACATAGAAACAATATGTTCTATATTCAGTAGATGTGGGTGTGTGTAAGTGTAGGTCAAAATCAAACCATAAAAACATTATATTATAATGATTATATTGGTTTCATTATAAAATATTGCAATAAAGAGAGGTTAGGGGGTTGTGGAATGAAAATAAATGAAAGGAGTATGAGAGAAGACGATACCTCTAAATTTGGTAACTCATTTTTATTTGAGACAAATGGCTTCCTTGATTTTCCATCATCCCAAGGTAATTATTATATGAGGAATGGACGGAATATTTATATTATTTGAAAAAAAAATTGACAATACAAGGGGATTTATATGTGTGAGTAAGTGGGCATATGTGGTGGCTTTTTGTAAGAGGGAGGAGGTGAACTTTAGGAATGTCTAGAAATATTATTTTATTATTAATTTTTTTTGTAATTATAATTGTTAAAATGTGATATATTTTAAATATAAGATGAGTATGGGTATAAATCCTTTAAACCAATTGGTTTTATACATGTATAGGTCACATATTTAACCTTATCTTCTGTCTTTAACCCTTAGTTAAATAAATTAACTATTACCAAGTCTTCTTGTATTTTTTTCACTATATGGTTAATATGATCACTATAAAATGACTAGAGAACCTACAGTGTAATATTAATGATATTTTTAACATTATTTAATTATTTTTGTTGAATAGTTTTATGACTATTTAATCATATAATAACATATTATGTTTTTTAACTCATTTATGTCAAATTTGACACGATTTTGTAATTAATTTTTGTTGAAGTCATAAAAACCAAATTCATTTGAACAATCTAAAATAAATAAAATATGAAATTTATTAATAATCCAAAAAATTCTAATATGGCATAAAAATGATAAATTACATTTATTTTAATTTTTATAATATCATTTATTCGAATAATTCATTAATAACTTAACCAATACATCGTCATTGTATCATAAATATATTTATTTATTTAACGTATAGAAATTATAAACCAAATACCATGATATATAAAATATATTTATATTTATAATGACTATATGTAGTCAGAGATATCAGTTATATAACTCCACCTTAACATCGTTTTAGTAAAAAAAATATGTTTATGTCATATTTCTCTTATTTTAAATTAATTATTATAACATGCCATTATCACACAAATGTGGCTCCATGGGGTCCTAAAATCGACCCAAGGATTATCATGGTCATCCGTATCACATCCAATAGGATAAGAAAACATGTTATAGTAGTTTTATATTATTTTATTATAATTTTTTACCCTTATTTAGCTGATTTTCCTTTTAACCGTGGTAAATAAAAATAGTTACTGACGTTACTATTAATAATGTCCAAAAATAAAAGGGATATATTAACATAATTTGGAACTTTTGATTCCAAATATATAGTCAATTTCACAAAATTCAAAACACATAACCAGAAGAAATTAATTTAAAATGAATTCCCATGGTCAAAATGGGAAAATAGTTTTTAAAAAAGCAAAAACCATCAAAATATTGACATGTGTTTATATAAAATTTAAATGTGACATTAAATCCAAAATAAGAAGTTTATTTTGTCAAATATAACATATAAAAGTGACAAAAAGTAGATTTAAAAAGGTTTCTCCCTTAAAAGGCACTAAAATGACCTTTTTAAAATATTAGAGTATTTTATACTTAAAATTTAATTAATTCTCATTTTAAGCATAAAACATTTAGTATATAAACGAAAAAACCATTAAAATTTCTTTTAATCATATTTCTGTTATTTCTATTCCTTATCACTAACACAATGGCTAAGCATTAACTAGATCTTAAAATAATAATGAAATTCTTTTATTATTTTTTTATATAATTCAAAGTTGTGTGCAACATAAGATTTTGGAGGAACCAGTTATTGCAGGTTGAGCATGCTATCAGACATAGTGTCCTATTTAATGTAAAATTAATTTCTTATTCATAAATATCTTTAGATATGAAAAATTATTATTATATAAATACATGGGATGTTACATCCACCCCCTTTGGGAAATTATGTTCCTGCAATTTTATTAACTTTTCAAATAAGTTGGTTTATTTCTCTCTTTAATTATTATTAGATTTCCACATTACCAATTCAATCATATTGGTTTTCTAGAAATCCTTTACCCCATGAATCACATTATTCTGCAACACATTCTATCTGTTGTCAAGAATCTCTACTGGCTATTCTTCATAAGAAATAATCTCTTCCAATTGAACTACCTCTTGGTCCAAAACAGGAGATAGATCTAGAATATAATTTCTCAATATTGAAACCTGAAAATAAATTTGTACTTGGGATGAACATGGAGGAAAATCCACCTTATAGGAAACTGATCCAACATTCCCCTAGATTTTATAGGGTCCAATGAACTAAAGACTCAAATTTCCCTTCTTACCAAATTAATCAATCTTTTCCATGAAGAAACATTGAGAAAGACACAATCACCTACCTCAAAAGAATGATTTTTCCTAATGTTATCTTCACAATTCTATTGTCTAATATGATCTGTTCTATTGTTCATTTGAATCAGCATAACCTTTTCTATCATATATTCTATCAAATCCAATCCCTTAAACTTCATTTCACCTACTTCATCCCAAAAATAAAGATTTAGACACCACTTTTCATATAATGCTTCAAATCGTTCCATCTATATACTGGAATGAAAATTGATATTATAAGAAAACTCATCCCAAGAAATATGTTCATCCCAAAATCCATGTTAACATATTGAACAAAGACATATCATACCCCTAATGGTTTGAAATATTCACTCTTACTAGCCATATGATTGAGGATTAAATGATGTATTAAAATTAAATTCAGTTCGCAATGACATCTGAAGGCCTGTCCAAAATTTAGAAGTGATCTTGGGATCACGATGAGATAAAATGGAGAGGTGAAATCAATTTAACCTTACTATCTATTTAATATAAAATTGAGAAACTTTATCTAGAGACAAAGTATCTCAAATAATAATAAAATGAGCATAATTAGTCAACCGATCATCAATAACCCATATTTCATTATTACCTCAATAAGTCTATGGTAATCCCACTACGAAATCGATAGGAACATTTTACCATTTCTGGTCTGGCACTGGAAAAGGATAAAGCATCCATTTTGGTAACTTCCATGTTGCTTTATCTTTTTGAAAAATTAAACATCTCAGGGTAAAGTTAGAAATATATAATTTCATTCCCTCCCACCTATAATACTCTCAAAAATCTCTATATATCATATTACTGCTAGGATGAACTGAAAACAGAGAACCATGTGCTTCACAAACAAATCGTTCTTCAATTTTCAATTATAAGGTATAAATAATATCTTCCCAAAACTCAAAAATGTACTTATCAATGTTAAATTTAGGTAACATACCCTTCTAAACAAGGTCTACCTTTTTTTGCAACTCGTTGTCTTCTTTCTGAGATTTCTGAATTCTGTATTATAGAGATGATATCACAGCCACCTTAAAACAGAGTATTTTCATGCAACAAAAAATTCCCATAAAAAATCATTAAATCAACAACCAATGGATCTTGATCCAAATATAGCATGGTTAATATTTCATCATTATTTCGACTCAAAACAACAATATTTTTATTTTCCTTTCATAGATGGTAATGAATTGTATAATCATCATCAATGATTATCTCTAGCCATCTCCTCTGTCTCAGGGTTAATTATTACTGAGTGAATATATAATATAAACTTTTGTGATCAGTATATATTTCAAACATTACTCTATAAAAATGATGCATCAGAATTTATAATGCTAAAACAATAGCAGCTAATTCTTAATCCTATTTAGGGTAATTTAACTCATGAGGTTTTAACTGAAGTGAATTATAAGAAATTACTAGATCATTTTATATTTTGACATAACCAATTCCATTCAATTATGAAAAACTATAGATAACGAATTCACATTTCTTAGAAGGTAGGGCCAAAACGAGAGCATTTAATAATCTTCTATTCAATTCCTGAAAATAAAAATGACAATCATTTGTCAAAATTATCTTAACTTCCTTACTCGGTCTCTTATTTATTGGGCATGATAACCAATAAAAGTTTTCAAAAAACCTTCTATAATAGCCCTCTAATCCATGAAAAATATGAATCTCTGTTATATTGGTAGTTATTGGCCACACTTCCACAATATTTTTAGAAGGGTCAACAACAATGCCATATTTTGAAATAGTATAACCAAGGAAAGAAATTTGTTTAAGAAAAACTCTCTCATGATAATCATTTAATATATTTTATTTTATTTTAATGTTTTAAAAAAAATATTTAATCTACTTTCATGTTCCTCCAGGAATTTAGAATAACCAAAATATCATCTATAAACACAACCAAAAGTTAATTCAAAAACTGATTAAAGAATCTATTAATGAGATTAATATATACATAATGTGTATTAGATAACCCAAAGGGAATAAATACAATCTTCTAATGACCATATCTCATTTGAAAAGCTGTCTTTGGAATGTCATCCTCCCTCACCTTGACTTGATGGTACCCGAACCGTAAATCAACCTTTGAATAATTTGTATCTCCCTGAAGCAGATCGAAAAAATCATCAATATGAGGCAACATATACATTTTCTTAATAGTGATGTTATTCAAGGCTCTTTAATCAATACAAAGTCTCATAGAACAATCATTTTTTCACAAATAATTCTAGGGCCCCAAATGGTGAAGTGCTAGGTCGAATGAAATTTTTTTCAAGTAATTCACGCAACTATTTTTTAATTCCCATAGTATTACTTGATCTATTCAATTATGGGGGTTTATAAAAAACATTTTCTTCAGGAACTAAATATATTTTAAATTCAACTTTACGATTGGGTACAACACCTGGAAATTCATCAGAAAAAATATTCGTGAATTCATTCACTACTAGAATGTCACTAATAAAAACTATTTCATTATTTTAAACAACAAGATCCAGATACCATTCACTTCCATAATTAATCAATATTTCATATTATTGGTATGTTATCAATGTAATTAAATAATTTAATATAAAGTTCTTGGATTTACAATATATTTTATCATGATAAACTGAAATCCAATCCATACCCAAAATTATATCAAATTAAACTATGTGAGGTTCAACATGATTTTATAGAATTGGTATCCCACTAATGATAATTTTAAGATTCTTATAAATCGTGGTTTCGTTAATAGTTCCACCAAGAGACTTTACCAAAAGTTATATATCACATTTAGAAGGTTCTATTTCTAATTTACATGAAAATATCTCATAAATGAATGAATGTGACGATCCAGAGTCAAATAGAGTATTTTAATATTACTAAATAAACCCATAACACATTTTTCACCACATCATTTGATGGTCCCAAATCATCTATATTATTAGAAATTTAAATTTTCCATTTCCTTCTTTTTCAATCTTGTTGGTTTCTACCTCGGGTAATAAACTTTGGACACACATTGACATGATTTCAATTCTCATTGCAACTTCAACATATTACCACTAGGGTTTCATTGCTTTCCTGATCATATTCCTTATAGTTATGAGAAATATGACCAGACTTACCACATTGGAATCACCTCATAGACTTTGAGAGGCCTTCTCCCTGATTCTTTTGACCACACTTCTCACAAGTTGGAAATTTGGTTTTCTTACCTTCAGGATTAATTGATGAATTACTTCTCATTAAATACTAATAAGATCACTTATTAATTTCTCTCATGGAACACATGCTAATCATAATACTCTATTTCAACCTTTTCAAGACATCAGACAGGTTTTTAATAGCTTCTGACCCCATAATAGTCAAATAACCTTCGATATTTTGGATTCAACCCCGAGTAAAACCAATTTATCTTACTATCAATATCCCAAATAAAATTTAGGATGTACCTTGACAAACGAATGAAATTTTATTCGTTTGGAGAAACATAATATTCATCATTTTGTCTCAATTATGAAAGTTTATTTTCCTTCCTCTATCAAAAGACTTAGTAAAATATTTCTCAAGGAAGATATTCTTAAATCCGTCTAATTCGATGATGTCAATCTCTTCACTTCCTCTGATATTTTTAATCATTAACCACCACTGATCAGCTTCAACTTCAAAACAATAAACATAATGACTAACCATTTGATTGTTTGAACACCCCCATTACATCAAAAATATTTTTGTAATCATTTATCCAACCATCAGCATGAATAGGGTGAGATGACCCCTTGAATGATGGGTGACATTGCCTTTTGAAATTCTCCATGATCAATATATTACTATGTGGTTGGGATTTTTGATCTCATGTATGGACACCACCACCATTTATCTCCTGAGTAAACTGATCCATCAATGCAACAAATAGCTCATTTCCTATTTTTACCATCATAGAATGTTTATTTGTAAGGTTATTCCCCTCTTTATGTCTTCCCAACACAGCTACCCTGTTTCCTCTGCAAAAAAACATTCTAAACAAACATTTCATAGATGAACCAATGTTTTAATATTAAAATTCTATATCATTTCAATTTTAATATAATGAAAACATATTTTATGGATATTCTATTCACAACATTCTAACTCTAAATGTTATCTAAACTGACCTCTAATACCAACTATAAGGCCCCATCTTTAAACAATACGCAATCTTTGGCTAGTGCAATAATTTGAACCAAAATCACATCAAGGATCCTTTATGGTTTAGATATTTATAGAATTATTTCATAAATCATACATAACAACATTTATATTACATGTACACACTGCTACTCACTATACATTTTTTTTTCATAAAATAGAAACTCATTAAAAAGAAACATGATATCATTCCATATTTTAACAACATAAATTTTCCTTGATATTATCAATGAATATATTCTTCTTTATGTCCTGTGAATAAATTTAAAAACTTGGGATGAGCATGAAAATCATTGTAACAGATACACAATGAATGAATATATTAGTATTGCCAAAATAAGAAAACCATGAATATTTTCTGATAAATTAATACTTTTCACCTTTATGAAGTTGTAAATAATCTTCACTGAATATAAACTCATTTCATTCCCTTTTGTATAAAAAAGAATACCATAAACACATATAAAGAACATATATAATATAATGGTTTCTTGGGATGTAAACATATGTAAATGGAATAACCATACGGCCGACTTCCAGACATATCACTAAATGGAAAAACCATATGGACGACTTCCATACCCAATGAGTTGGTGGTTATAATGTGACCACCAATCCTTGGTTTATCACAGAACCTCCTATATTTGGCTTTTCATGTAACCACCCATCATTGGTTTATCACATAACGACCTGTAAAATATCCAAGTACCATTAAATAATCATAACATATAAAAGATTGAAATTATCAACATTTTACTCATAAAATTTCAACTGTAATCACAATAGATAATTTCATGATATTGAAATAGTAAATACATATTAAAAACCATTTTCAATACCAAAGAACCCAAAAATTGAATAGGGTATTTGATTTTCTTTTAATAATAGTATGGCTTATAGAGGAATCCAAATATCAAATAATGGTTACGATGGTGGTTGAGTTGTTGTCGTCGCATACGTTAAAAAAATTCATTTTTTCGTTTAGTAGAATTATTAATAGAAACAAAATATTCCCTTTGAATGAAATTAAAATTCATTGGTTTGATTAAAATCTATATAAAATAAGGATGTGTATATTATCAAAATATGATTCAATGAAAGTATATTGAGACAAAGTCCATTACTTTGATTCTGAATAGTCACATACAATCATTATGTTCTGGAATAAAAAATTAAGTTAATTTATAAGTTTTTGGAGAAACATTTTCAGAGTTTATTATTAATTTTATATCACTAATTACCATGTTACAATAACTATATAATTATATAAGTTCATATCATAAATTTTCTTGATATTCAATACTTCAGTCGAAAATGAACATTTTTGATGTAAATTGTCTATGTAGTAAAAATTATATCATTTCCAGAATAATATTAATGATTGAAATATCATATATATCCATCATATGTCTTAATAATATCCATAATATTTGATGATATTAAATGAAATTCACCGTTCATGGAGATGATAGGCCATACGTACGCTTGAGCGATACTTTCATTTATTTATCATATTAAAAGAATAATAATAAAATGTAATAAATGTATATTATAATACTAGTGTTATATTAATGTCATGTATATCTATTTTTTTAATAAAACCAGGAATTATACTTTCCATTTATAGAGGTAATTAGTCACATCTCTTTGAGAGGGTGGTATTCCACACTTCCTCAAAGGAAATTAACATATGTACACAACATGGAAAATATAAAGGTTTGTTCTAAAAAAATCACATAAGATAAGAGTAAATATATATATATATAATATAATATAGAAATATATTTCCACCATAATGGAAATCATGAGAGGTGGTAGGAGAAAATTGAACAATCATCATTTCGTGAGGTAGTAGTTTGTCATATACAGAAATAGTATGTTCTGTATCCATTAGATGAAGGTGTGTGTAAATGTAGGTATAACCCTAAGAATAAAAATATCATAGTATATTGAGGATAAATTTTTGTTATAAAATAATAAAATAATGAGAGGTTATAGGGTTGGAGAAAGAAAATAAATGAATGGATCTTGAGAGAAGACGTTACCTTTAAATCAGGTAACTCTTTTTTATTTGAACCAAAAGGATTCATTGAGAGTCTCTAATCCCATGGTAAGGCTATTAGGTGTAAGGGAGGGATATTTTAAGATTAGTTTATAACATTTTGGATGAGCCTAGGGGCTTTAGAGGTGTGAGTAAGTAGTTAAAGGTGGTGGCCTTTTGTAATAGGGAGGAGGGGAACTTTAGGAATGTCTTGAAATGATATTTTATTATAAATTGAATTTAGAATTCAAACAGTTCGAAAAGAGATATATTTCTTGGTTAAAATTGATATGGGTATAAATCCTCTCAACCAATAGGTTTTAGACATGTTCTAGTAACAAATTGAACCTTATCTATTGTCATTAACCATTAGTTAAATAAATTAACTCTTACAATGTCTTCTTGTATTTTTACGCTATATGGTTAATACAGTGAAAAAATAATTTCTAGAGAACCTAAAGTAGATATTTAATGAAATTTTTAACTTTATATAAGTATGTTGGTTTTTTTTATTTTTATGACTATTATATCATTTAATAAAATAAATTTTTATTTAAAAATTCATTTATGTCTATTTTGACACTATTTAGTAATTGAATATTTTTTAAGTCATAACAACTTGATTCATTCGAATAAAATACATTAACTAAAACATAACATGTCATAATAATCTAGAAAACTTTATTATGGCCTCAAAATGTTAAAATTACATTTATTTTAACAATTATTATATCATTTACATGAATCATTCATTAATTGGGTAATCACTACATCATCATTGTGTCATAAATAGTTTTATTTATTCAATGTATAAAAATTAAAAGTAAAATACCATGATTTTGGAAATATTTTTATATTTCTAATTAATATTTATATTTAAAGATATCAGTTATATAATTCTGCCTTAAAATTGTTATAGTAAAAAGATACATGTTTATGTTATATTTCTCTTTACTAAGAATTAATTATTATAACGTGTCATTATCACACCCATGACTCTTCATGGGGTCCTAAAATAGACCCATAGATTATCAAGATCGTACATATATCAAAAAATAGGATTAGGACACATGATAAGGTAGTTTTATGTTATTATAATATTATTTTATACCCTTATTTAAATTATATACCCTTTACCCATGGTAAATAAATTTTTATTCTGAAGTTCCCATTTATATTTTCAAAAACTAAAAGGGGAATATTAAGATAATTTGGAACATTTGATAAAAGATATGGATTCAATTATTCCAGATTCCCAACAAAAAATCGGATGAAATTAACTTAATATTAATTCATGTTGTCAAAACTAAAAAACTTGTTTTTTAAAAGAAAAAAACCATTAAATGAGTGACATGTGTTTATATCAAATTTCAGTTTGAAATTGCTTCCAATGATTAAAATTGGATTAAATTATAATAACGTAATCCAAATATAATTTAAAACTAATTATAAATTTAATCAAAATATATAAATAAATCTGATGAAAAAGTACTTTCGAATTACAATGTAGTATTTTTCACTATTCATTAAACCTTAATTTCTTCATAAAAATACTAAAATTAAACAAAATTAGATTTTGATGTCCCTATTCTAAATAGGATGTTTATTTTTTAAAATTGAAAATATAAATGTGAAAAAATTAGATTTATATAGGGTTCTCCATCAAAAGGTAGTAAAACAACATTTTCAAAAAATTTAGAGTATCGTATCCTCAAAATTGGATTCATTCTCATGTTAAGACTATAATATTTATTGGATAAATGTAAAAAAGATTAAAAAAATTTGTAATCATATTTTATTTAGTTCTATTAATTCTTTCTAATTCATCATCTAAGCATTAACTACCATTTAAAATAATAATAATAATATTGTATTATTTATCGGTATAACTCAATGTTGTGTACAACGTAAGATTTCAAAGAAAATTCTTATTTCATGTTGAGTATGCTATCAAAAAAAGTGTCTCCATTACCATTAAATTTATATATTTTCATAAATATTATTAGATATGAGAATTTATTTTTCTATAATTACATTGGATGTTACCCCGAAACCATAATTTACAAAAGTGGTCATCCAAATCCTGGAGTTAGTCCATGAATGATTATCCCAAGACTAAAATACATTTAATGTATTAGTTGAAATCATTGATAAAAAATATTTTATTCTTTTTTGTTTTCCATAAATTCCATGTCTTATTCCACTATTATACTATCATGGATCATGTTATTGGATTATATTATAATTCTTGTAATATGAACTACCAATCATTAATTCCAGGATTCAAGATTATGATATTTGATATGCAGGGCATCCTAGTAAAATGCTATTCACCTATTTTATTTTCCTTATTATCATTTTATTCTTATGAATCTTCCATTTTTACCCATAATAAGCATCTAAGATCACCCTTTATTATATTTCCATTACCCATGTTATAATGGAATATTTTAATTAGGTTTACCAAAGGGGAATATATTTATGGGAGATTTTTAAGATCTCTCAGGAAATTATAATAATTTGTTCCATGTTTCAAAAGAAACTAAGCTATTATGATCCTCAACAAGTGTTCAAAAATATAATGAATTTTCATCTCTAGAGATTTAATATTCGGGTTTAAAAAATATTAGGTCATTACAAGTTATGTAATACATGAGACCAAAACTGTTGATGTTAGGATATGATGATTATTAAAAAAAATAAGAATAAGGTAATAGATAATTATCTACCCACACTTCAATAGATCAAGTGTAGGGAGTTCCTACAGTTTGTTAATTAATGCTCCAACCCTCTATCAAATTTTGAAAATAGGCCAAAACAACCTCTCAAATAGATGACACAAGGAATTTAATTTGGATCACTACCAATATGATAGATCATTAAAACAATGTTTTGTGATGCAGACAAACTCTTTATTATACACCCATAAGTACCTTATTTTATTCTATTTCATCACATTACTTCATATCACATATGTTTATAAAGACTGGGGAATCACCACCTCAGGTTTTGAACAATGAACACTTTGGGAAATTACTTAGTTTCATAATGATCGGGCCTAAGATATATAAATTTTCATCAACTTATATTTTGGGGAGGACACTTCATGCATATCTAGTAATTATTACCTTTGTTGAATTTGATATAATTTTGAAAACAAATTGGAAGTCCCTACATAGATCCCAAATAACATTTTGAGTGATGGAGATCTCATTTAATATTCCAGGTAATCGTATTCTCATGTATTATCTTGAGGATGGTCCATCCATTGAAAAAAATTATTTAATACAATTTCTAATACCTAGAAATTTGGGATTTTCTACTTGAAATGATTAGGGAGTAAGTCTGTATTGATGGAATATACATTGTATGAGAGTATAGTAATGTATTCATAGATGAAATGCTTATTCCTCCCTCTTGTAATGAGGTTCTTTCTTAATTAATCTTATTATAAAATATATGCTTATATCATTGAGTCTATATAGAATAGATCTCATTGAATTTGAGGAATTAAAGAAGTAACTTATAAACAATCGGGGAAAGGGTTTTATCAACACCAACACTTCATAATGGGGATCACCAATCCACTTTTTTATGAATTATGTCGTATTAATGCGACATTTCATTGAATACCTTGATATTAAGAAGATCATAATTAAGAATGAATTTCAGTTACTAAAAATTTATGATATGTTCAATCAACATATTGGAGCATAGTACTTCTTGATGATTGAAATTCAATTTATATTTCATCAGTAGAGGGATAAAAGGTATGATATTATAAAGATATACATTCTATATAAGTATGGAATCAATTAGTTTTTAGTGATTCCATTTAAATTTAGTAATTCCCCCACCATCGTCATGGATCTAAAAAATAATGTATTTAGAGACTACTTGGATTATTTTTTTGGTGTGTTTATAGAAAGTATTATTTTATACATAATGAAAAATTAATTCCATGAAGATCATTTCAATATTATGTTATTGACCTTATAAAAATTGAAGTTTTATGAAGAATATATCAAAAGTGAATTCTAGATACAAAATTAGTCATTCTTTGGTAATGTAATCACTAGAATGTATATATCTATAGATCCTCCATAAACCGACTTTATTTAACAATGATCCAGATCAACCATAGTAATCAGGATACATATATTTAATTTTTTAGTTGGATATTAGCTACAATTTATAATAAATTCAACATGAATATGAAATACAAAAAACAAGTTAACATAGATTGGAGTAAAGTTTGTTTTGATAGATTAGTGTAGGGAATGATTTAAGGAATTGAAGTAGATATTGGTCACAAAACTTGTATTTATAATACCATATAGAGGGAATGTTTTTAAATATAAATTAATACCTCTAATAATGTATTGGTATGTGTCACCATGTAAAATTAATAGGTAATTACTTATTCCACATACTAATCAAAACCCCCAATATAAATATTACCATATGAATTGCTTTATCTAGTAGTTGTGATATTTTTCATTAAATGATTGGTGGTATTAGCTCTATAGTGAGAAGTAAGATATTTAAACTGAAAATAAGAGTTTGAAATATATATTCCCAAAGAAGTATTTAAATATATTTTTAATAAGTTGGTTCAAACTGGTCAAAGACAATGAATGCATTGGAAATTACTACTAGGGGAAAGAAAATAAGGATTATGAATCTTTATGTATGAATAATCATGATACATTATATATGAATATGATTAAAAGAGACCAAATATTCATTTATTTTCAAAGGAATAATCTTTTATTCAGAAGGTAAAGTGAGATTATATATTTCTGAAGTTGGTGCTGAACTATCCCTTAATGTGAAGACCAACGGGTCTCAAAATGATGATATTAAACCATAGAAATAGTTAGTGAATATTCATGAGTGTATCCTTGACAACGATGATTTTATAATATTTAGAACATATATATGTTTCCTATAAAAAATGAAATTTAAGAAATACTTTTTGGATGATGTTTATAGATCATCCATCTCTATTCATCTAGGATGAAAAAAGAATTATATTTATTTAAGTAAAAACTTATGTTGTAATTATATGATGATATAAATTCCAAAAATAAATTTATGGAAGTATGGTATGGTAGAAAGTTATGGAGGAATAGAAAAACTGAATGGGTTTGCTACAACCATTAACCACGCCAATTCGAAAATGGGAACTCCCTAAAAGATATGAAGGTCATAATTTAAATTTCTTCTATAGTCGACCACTTTATGAAGCCAGTGCATTTTTTCCCATCAAAGAAGATTTAATCCTTAAGCAATTCACCCATATATATATAAGGCTACATGGAGTACCACTATTGATCATATCATATAATGATTTATGGTTTATATTGGGATATTAGAGATTTATTTTGAAATATTTGGATATATATATGAGTTTTAATAAACCTTACCATCATCTAACATATGGTCAATTTTAGGGGACCGTTCATAATATTGAAGATTTATTGAGATCTTGTAAGATGAATTTTTAAGGATATTGGAAACAACAAACCACCTAGGTAGATATATTGTATAATAATATTTTTCATTTTAACAATTAAATTACACTGTATGCGGCTACATATGGGATGATATGTTGGACTCCAACATGTTGGGATAATGTTGTAGATAGGAAGATGATAGGTCCAGACCCTGCCGAAGAAATGAAGGAGAAGGTTCAAAAAATTATTTGATAAATGAAATAAAAATAAAGTAAATGGAAGAGCTATGTAGATAACGATAAAAAATATATTTAGATAGATTTTGGAGATAAAATGTTCCTTATGACTTCCCATTGGAAGCATGTTATAGGATTTGGGGAGAAAAAGAAGGTAAACCCTAGGTATATTTGTCCCCATTAGACCCTTAATCATTTAATGGGTTTAAATTATCTCTTTGAACTTCTTTAGACCTCCATAATTTAGATTTTGTGTTCCATATATCTCTTTTGAGAATATAAAATCCCAACCCACCAAATTTCATTATGTCATTAGTTGTGATATTGGACTATGATCTGTCATATAAGGAATAACATTTGTAGATTCTAGATCACAGAGACAAGATGATTTGAAATAAGACAACTAATCTGGTCAAATCCCTTTGGAGGAATCAAAATATTGAGGAAGCTACATGGGAGCTTGAGGATGTCATGGGGGAAAAGTATCCTAAATTTTTTTCTTCAACGTAATTAAATTTCGAGGAAGATATTCTTTCAAATGGGGTAGAATATAATGATATGAAATTATAGACCCTATATAATAGATGTTTTGTTTGATAAAATTTTTTATACACTACAAATAATGTAAAATAACCATATCATATTATAAGACAATAGATGTTTTGTTTGGTAAACCATTTCATGTTGTTGCCTTTAAAAGATAAATTATATATACTTCCTAAGGTTGAAAATGGGTATTTTTAATAAAATTTGTTTTATTTGTATTTTGTTTTATAAAACTAAAATTAAAAGTATTATAATATAAATTTGATAAAATATCCTTTTTTAATTCCTCATATAAAAATATAGTTATTAATAATTTTTGATATTTTTATAAAATATTTATATTTAATCGAATAATACATTTTTAAAAAAAAATTAATGTTTATGATTTCATCATTATGTAAGTGTATCATAGAATTAAAAAAACAAGTAATAAAATATTTACTTAAGAAATAAAATTATGAATTTTTACATATTCATGGAGCTTATACATCCAATGTCCAATATTTGTAGAACTAAATTAAAATGTTACATTAATAAAAAAATATCTATTTTATTTTAATTAAGTGTTTTAATGGTTAAATTTATTTTTTGGATTTATTTGAATTCAACCTACCATTCATATTTTTTATAAACCAATTTTGTCATAAAAATTATTATATATAATAATAATATCTTATATATAAAGGTTTAAACATAAAAATGTACATTTTTTAAAATCTGTTTTTACATGTTATGTGCGTTTATTTCAAAATTAATAAATTTAACCCTTAAAAAATTTATTATTAAATTTATTTGAGTATTTTAAATAATAGGATACTAATTATCTAAAATCTATAATAATTATTTTTTTTATTAAAATTAACAACTAATATTAAAAATTAATTACCAAGGTAATGGTAAATTATATTAATTGTTAAATTGTTCAAATAAAAAAAGATAAAACATTCAATTTTGTATTGATTAATTTTTTGTTGAGGTTATTTTTTAACCACACTAACTTTACCCTCAAAGTTTTCAATTTTTTGGCCACAGTCATTAAATTATTAAAAATTTAATTCTTTCTTTCAAAACTAATATTCTCTTATCTTATAAATAAGTAACAATTCCAATACTTCAATACTCTCTTATCCTTTGAAATTATTGTTGAAACACTTAAAATATTATCCAACATGAATCCAATACCATCTAAAAATTCAAATTTTCACCACTATGTTCTTAAGGTCTACATTTCCAATGTGTTTTCTAAGAGAAAAATCTAGCTTACAATAATAGAATTACCCTTCTCTTAGACTTTAATTTTACTATAATTATTAATAATTCATCTATAAAAATATTAATATAAAGAAACAATTATCATTATTATTCTTAAATTTAATTAAACAAACTGTAAAAAAATTATTTAGGTATTTCCATCCACTATAAAAACAAAATAACATCGACCGTGCGTACACATAGACTATAGTCTCCATGAATAAATGTTTTTCATTTTTCATCACTACATCTAATTTATGGATAAAGGGATAGATTTTGTGATTTATAATGGTATTAATTTCACATTTAATACTCATAAATTATAATTTTTTCACATAATTTATTTTAGTCTATTAGACATGAGATCATTAATCATGAATATGTATGGACCACCACCTCTATGCAATAATGTAGTTCATTTTTCACTACCATCTTCATGTACAGTCATAGTTTTTATTTGATGGATATTTATGATATATATTGAATATATACCATGAATATAGTTATTTATTGATACAATAAATAATTTAATATAATTACTATGTAATTCATCGATATCAGTAAATAACTCGAAACCAGTTCATCAACATTTTAGGCTTCATGAAATATGAATAAAAATACCATGTAATGGATTATAAAATTAAATGTTTTAATAACAATAAATAAAAATAAATTTCATAGTTTTTAAATGTTGTTATTTAGGAGAACAAGGAATATTGACACTGATTTTATCAACCGAGTTCAATACTGTCATGATTATTACCACCGAAGTTTAAGAAAATATTATACAAATCTTACACACAAAGTGAATTGTTATTAATAAAGAGTGTAAATGGAAATTTATATGAATAATGCTATTATATAGGAAATTATGATGTTAATATTCTTAAAATACAAGGTTGTATTACTTCTGTAGAAATCAAGGATAATGGTAATGTACTTGGAAAATCAAACATATTCTTCTGAGTTATATTACTTCTTATTAGTTTCATCTCCCCTACTATAACATCATATTTCATTTTAAATTATATTATCCTTTCATTTTTTGGGAGAAAGATTTTATATTCCAAATCCTTTTATAGGAAATTTTTTATTTTTAAATAAATTTCTAAAAAAATAAAAAATACTTTGAAAAGAGACTTGTAAATTTGACTTTTAAAAAGATGAATAAAAGAATATTTTTAAAAATTATTTTCTTGATTTCATATTCAATTCATTAAAATGATATATCTCTCATGGAGTTATGTTTCATTCTTAACCAAATAATTTATTTATTTATAATATTTTTTTGGGTGACTGAATATATGGTATCAAATAATTTAATACATGATTATTTTTATACGATATGAATGTTTTATGAAAACCATTTTATTTACATGGGTTATTTGTGAAAATTAAATAATCTAAATTTGGTTTTTTATGAAACCAATTATATTACCATGGTCGATTAATGAATATTATATGATTTTACCTTATATGTTTTATGAATCCCATTTTATTTTCAAGGGTTATTTATGCTGTGAAAAGTTATCAAACATTATGTATCACACATAAAAATGGATGAATTATATGTGGGTCCTATATGACCCTCAAATGTATTTGTTAAGAGTTTCTAAATCACTAAATAGGTATTCATGGGATCATTTTATTTACTCATAATGATGTGAATTGATGGTGTGGCTCATGATAGTAATGTATCCATATTCGAATGTTTATACCATAGTTAAGGGGTGATACTCATTATGTTCGTATGATCTCTTTATTCATGGTTTATATTTAACTATTCAAAGTTGTATTATATATGTTTTGTTTCTATGATTAGTTTTTGTGGTTTTACGTTATTATTGTAGGTACCTTGAATATCACTTATGTTTTATAGTTATCACTTATTTGGTTATGATATTTTTCTTATCCGATTCTTTTTACTTATTCTTATGAACACATCACTAAAAAATAGTTTACAAACCCTTTACTAAGTTTTTTATCTAATCCATTTATTATGTTTTCATTACAAAGGTTATGATAATGGGTCTTATTGTTGATATATATATATATAATATTTTAGTGTATTGAATCGTTAAGGAGAATTGGTCATTGGTTTTGTAAAATGTGGTCATTATATATCAATCCACCAAATAACCAATCAGTCATTGTGATATTATTTTTTATAAATATAACTTTTTATATCATGAAAATGATGTAAAATAAAAAAATCTATAGCCTATTTAAATATACATATGATGATAATCACCCTAGAATTCTCCTTGATTAGGTTGATGTGTCATTTTTTCAGTTATCAGAAACATGGTGTATTCTCCCTTGAAATATCGAGTGTCACTTAATATGAGGGAAATCTAGGAGTTGTGTAAATAGAGGTATGACCTTCATATTGATATAGGATTCTATTTTTGGAAAATCCTTAACAACATCTTCCATGGATAAGAGCTCTATGGTTTCTAAATACACTTCTACAGGGGGGTCCTTTAGGCTTACCATCTATTTACAGGTTTTCATGGGGAGTTCCATCTTACAAGTTGATATTCGTACTTCATGGTGTACCTTCATAACATGTAACATTTGGAGGGCTTCTGTGTCTATTACTCTGAGGAGGACCCCTATAGTTTCTAATGTTTTTACTATATAAATAACCATTACTTCCGCAGCTACCTTCCCCTATTTATGAGTAATAAAAAAGTTACAGAAGCATAATAAAAATGTATTGATAATCCTCTATAATTTCAATTTTGATAGTGGTGAGAATATATGACCACTATTGGGCTATATGATCATATTGTCTCTTCATGGCTAGGAGGTCAAGATTTGAAAATCGATGGGTATTGGAGTTCCACAATTTTGGAAATAGAATTAATGTGTAGGAACTTTCCCAGGTGACCCCATGCCTATCATTAATATATTCTTACCACTCTCATGGGTTATTTTTGGAATATTTCCATGTTAATAGAATGTCTATGAAATCATGGGGATAAGAGCTCATTATTGGACTTCAATCACTGTCAGAATAAACTAATATACCAGTTGGTTGAATAAAATAAAATTACTCTTCTACCAAGTGTGTTTTATAGTGATTTTATTTGGGGATTCATGCATGTCGACACGAATATGTTCTTAACCAGACGATGTTTCAAGAATACGTGGTTCATCTCCATTTTTGAGAGTAGAAATATAAGAATTATCCTATTTGATTATTGAAATTTTTAAATTTGGTCCTCTAATGAGATAAGTATCAAGGACTTTCACTTGAGTTACCACAAGAATATACTGATGAAATATTAAGGTAATATAAGGGATATAATCTAACCCTAAAGTGACTTGTGGGACATATTAAAAATACCTAATTAAAAAATATAATATGAACTTAATAATTATTTTCGTTCTTCCCCATGATACACCAATAAACCTACAAAATTATAGTGGGAATATATAACCTCTACTATATAGAGATAGGGATATGATGAATGTCTAGTTTAATATTGGTTAAAGTTTGAATATTTCCCTACGACCAATAACAAATATAATATAATGAAATTCATCATCTATTGCTTCTGGAATATTCTCAATTCAATATAAGATCTTGGTAGACATATAATATTTAATTTATATTGTTACCAATATATGATAATGGTAATTAAAGTATTATCCTTCAATTTAATATATCCCCACTCCAATCCCATATTTGTAACAAGGATATACTAATTGGATTCATATATTGGATCATTGATCGGAGGTTTATCCCTATATTTTTTTAAATATGATGAAATTACCGTTTTAATAATGCAATGATTTATGAGGGAGAGCATAAATTGATGTTAGATCTTTGGTTTTCATCAAGGTACAATGATAGAACATTGTAGTGGAAATTGTAATATGGGATTTTTACTTCCACCACTGGTCTTCTATCCTCAAAGAGACATTCTATTTGGGTCTCTATTATCAGTGACAGTAATCAATTATTTATTTATGGATTTATCAATGGGTTATTAGGGGGTGGATTCCATGTGGTTTTGGAAGCATTAATGGATAAAAGTATGGTCCCTTTTGAATGGATCCATAATAGTAGAAGGGATATTGAAGATATTATTCTCCAGCTCCTTCAGGAATACGATATGAACATATTTACAATATAGTAAAAGACACCAAAAGAAGCTTGAAATGTATTTAAGAGCTATGTTCTACTTCGCACCCCATTATCGATTAGGAGATTTATAGGGATTCACCTCTTATAGTATTTTGTGGTCTACATAAAACATTATTATGTGATCATTGATATGGTATTCATTGAACATCTAATTTGAAATTCTCTATCAAAGATATGGATATGGTGGTAGTGTTCTTGAATTCAACAATTTTAGTGAATGTTTGGTAGATAGAGAATACACAGTGTGCCTCACCTATTTAGAAATAGCCTTATGTGAACCACCATAACCACTGGTCCACAAAATAATTTTAAGATTCATAGATTATGATCTAGATGATGTCATTTTTTTATATTAAAGAGAGGTCTCACAATGGTTTCTGAAAGTCATGAAGATATAAAAAAAATTAACGTATTATCTCATTTAATATAATTTTCATTAAACAACATTAATAGGTAAAAGATTGATTTTTGGATCAACCTTTTGATTCCGATGAAAAACATGATGTTTATCCAGCCTCAATGCATTGATTCAATATATGACTACATTCTAAAGAAATGTAGTCACTAGTATGTTACTAGTGACACCATAGAATGCATATTGGATTAGTAAATGATATTTTTACCTCATCTGTATCCTTTTTATGGGGAATTATTTTTTACATTGATCCTCTCTGATAGAATTATGGTATGTTTTTTAATCCTTCTCATGCACTAATGCAGGACTGGTTACCACTCGGAAAATGAATGATCAAAGAAATGTATTGATTTTGAAATATGTTTAAATCAGAGCTTCCAAATCATTATAATATCAGTTAGTTTGTTATTATATATGTAATTCTATACATTTGGGTTCTCTAAATTTTATATTTATATAGGGATGTGGTAGGAATTATGGAGTTAGGATCAGGCCCACGACATGGGATTCCTATGTATCCCAATTAAGGGATTCCAAACCCATATAGTTCAATGTCACATAATGAGTCACATTGTACCTGTAACGGATTGTGTCATAAACTATTGCACTAAATTTTAAGGTAATTTAATTAAGGAATCTTATAGATATCATATTGTATTGAAAAGTGGAAAACTGTTATCAAGATGCATATTGATGGCTAGTGTGGGACATATGTATGAGAAACCCTTTATGATTATTCAAACATGTAATATATCCCATTTTTTAAGGTTATATCCCATGGAATACATCAATTTGTGGGAGGATAATATGGTTTCTGGGGAATATGGATCGATTAGGATTAGTTTGGCTCACAAGGAATATCACATCGTTTAGAAGGCTCTAACCATCAATATAAAACCAACAAGGAAATGTTTCAGAGGGTATAAAGACCTATAAGGATGTGTTTATCATGTTGGGTAGGAACTTTTGAGTGGATTCCTATATATTATAATTAAAATAAATAAATAACTAGGTAGTTTTAAATTCACAGTTTAATATCCTATTATTGGAGTATACCATAGAGTCTAATTTCATGAATTAAGGATGTTATTGTGATTTTTTTTCATCCTATGATGTCGAAATTTTCATGAATGTTTACATCATGCAACAAGGAATGTTTTTTCATGATACAGGTGAAAAAAATGATTTAGTGAGGATTGTACATAGAAAACCATTTCTAGTTCACAATGTTTGTTGGAAACAAATCAAGAGAGGATGTTCTAGACTCATAGTGAATATGGACCTTTTAGAAGGATAAATTGTAGGGAATATAACCGTCGAAAAAAGTGATTTAGGGTAAACATATGGGATACCCAAGTCCTATCATGAGGATAGTATAGATATCTTTCATATTTATCGGTATAATATCCATTGATACCTGTCCCAATTGACATAGGTGATGGTAGGATTTATGGGATTATACCTAATAGGAAGTGTATTAAAGTACTTTAATGATAACACATAATTAGTGTCCCATGAAATCATTTTTTTCTTACTTATTTATGGTCAAATATAATGAATATTTAATACATGGGGAATATATTCCCATATAGAGGGAATTATGGCATAGACATGGGTTTCCCTGATAAGGATATACTAATCCCATTTATTCATCCTAATTATGGAATAATCGGTTAGAATATGGATTGGTATCATACCTCTAAAGGAGGCCTATTAATTCAGGCATATTTTTTAGGAATAGGTTTTCCAATGAAATGGTTTGTTAATTGAGATGAGTATCCTAAACTAGGGATTGTAACACCAGTATCCTCACGATATGGACCCTTATTATCAAAGGAGTACATAATGGTGATTAACCTGAAGGTCCTATCAGTTTGAGATAAACACCCATATGATTCATTTTTTTATGTAATACATGATTAATGGGTTGAAAGAATGTTTTTAGAGCATGATCCTATAATTTTGGAGGCTACGGAGGAGGCCTATTAGAGTAACAATTTATAGTGGCCTTGCATAGGATCATGAGTTTATAGAAGGCCATTGACAAATATTGTTATCCAATTTTTGAAAAATAGTGAACATGATACCAAAAAGGTTATTTTTTTGTGTTTTCATAATATACTATGAAAATGTTTCATCATTAGTGATATTTTGATGCATATTTTTCCTAATGGACAACTAGGATGAATGGGATTTCTTAGTGTAGAACAAGGGAATAGTTTCCCCCTAATGAGTGACTGAGGTGAACATGTCCCCATGGTAAGAAGCTAGAGTAATTTTTTCTACTAGGTATTTTTTGGAATAATTAATCAGCCCAATATAAGATTAGGGTGTACTGTTACCCTAAAATAATTCTTAGAGTGAACAGGATGCCCAAATTAAGGGATAATGATAAGTTTTACTCTAGTGGGAGCCTATAAATAATTAGGTGATGTCGTAGAGGTCACATGATATTTGGTAACCCTAGAATGATCCTTGAAAAAATTGTCACCATAATGAGAGTTTAGGAATAATGGGGAACCCTATTGTGTGTATAAATAATTGTGTCTCTCTATTGCTGGATTGAATGAAGTGCCACCCAGGTATCGTGCTATAGTTTAGTGGTATGCATGGTGAAAATGAAGGGTAAATATGGATCTTATGTTTTTCAGTAGGTAAACATAGTTCTCTAGTGAGAATACCTGATAATGGGTTCTCCCTAGTGGAGAGGCCTCCAAAAACGACTTGAGAGAGTTTTGGCCATGTGAAATGTATAGAAAGGGGTCCTTTGACCTAATATCACAGAACTATAGAAACAGTGGTCTCCCATGAATATATTTAAATGTGCTAAAACATTAAATGACACTATTACCATTTTTCTAGTTAATTTTATTTTGTTTTAATATTATTTATGCCACCTAAATTATGAATGAAGGCTAGGGTCCAAAAAGACTCATTCTCTCAGAGTTTTGCTCTTTATGTGTCTAGTTTTTCTCTAAGTGGTGTTCAAGGGAATCTATCTTTTGGAAAACTATAGAACATGGGGTCATTAACGTTAGGTGATAACTTTGTTTTATAGGTCACTAGGCCATGAAATCCATGAATTAAATTCTATCTAATGATAATCATCGAGGTGCACGGTTGGGGTGTGAAGATCAAAAACATGGGTTGGGATAAGACCAACAGAAAATAAAATGCATCTAAGGACTCAAGCGCATGATAATCTTTTCTTGAATTTTAGTTTGTTTGACTCCCATTGAAAAAGGGAGAACCAACATATACCAATATTACCAGAAAAGTTCGGTATCTGATCAATGTCAGTCCAAAAATATTTATTAAAACAAATAGATCAAACATTATATGGAGTTTTATATTTATGACTGTGAATAACCCCTTATATATCAGCCTCCACCATTGGTGATTAGTAATATGGTTCACTGATGGACCAAATTTCATCTAACTAGATAATTTCTTTATTTGGCAAGGCATCGACCACCTATTTGGCGTCCACATATTTATTTTAGATAACAATGATAAAATACTAGATTTATTCCAAAAATTTGACCTAGTATGGTATAATATTCGAAGGAACATCCCATGTTACTCTATTTAATTTTCTTACAAACATTTTTAATTTTAATCGTTCCATAATTGATTCAAATTATATTGGATAACATTATTAATATCATGCACTATATCCCAAAAATCAACTTTATAAGTAGTTCCAACACCAATGTATCAATTGAAAAAACCATTCACAAATCCACAATGGGTGAATACTACTCCCCCACATGACAAGGGTTAAAGAATAAAATTTTCAACCCAATAAATTTTGACATTAATCCATGTAATATTGTGAGGGATACATCTAATTTATTTGAGCACAAGTAGTTTCATAGGCTAGCCCATTGCACCCAAATTTATGAGAATATTAAGATTTCTAATGTTGTTGTTCAAGGATCCTATTTTCACAATTAAATGTATATTTATTTCCCTATGTATCGTAATTATTTTACCCTGCACTGAGTTTGGAGTGTAATCAAAGTAAAAATTATTCCTAGAATGCCAAATCACATCCTTAATAGATGTAACATCAGACATAAGAATATTTTAAACATTTTCACATATCCACTGGTCAGATTGGCTGTGTGTTTTTTATCTTTCCATTAATTTGATATATACCTATTTAATTTAATAGTTCAATTTTCTAAAATTTTGTTTTTATATTTATACATTTTGTGGTTATATAAACATAAATTGAATTTGTTTTTATATTTTATTATATTCATCTCAATATTTCTTATCTAAATGTGTGGGAATAAATATAACATTCATTCATAGTAAGAATATACCATATCATTATGGTTGATTTCAGAGGCCTTGACATTAAAAGTATGATTATTAATATCATTATCTTAATGATTCAACATAAGGGAAATATTACTGGAATGCGATTATTCCATTTGAGTAATTTGATTCATCAATTCCACTTAAAAGGTAGATATATTTGGGTAGTTAAATTGGTTTCATAATTTTATTATGATTTGAAAAGTATTTTGAGATTTCTTAGTGATGGAATTAAATTTTTAATTAAAATGAAGTTTATATTCAATGGATGGGGGTGAAAAGATTTTATAATGGTCAAAAAATATAATATTAGTTACTCTTCCATATAATATATTAAACTAAAGTAGTTAATTATTTTTTGAGGATCTCACACTTTCCATAACATGATTATTTTGTGGCTTGTTTTGAAATTGATATTTTTGACCCACATAATCCCCCTAAATGATATTTTTTGTTATTTATTATCAATTTATTTAACTTTTTTAAATTCAAATAATTTTTTAAAACATTATATTAATTTATTTTGGCATCAAATATTCCTATTTAATATTATGCTGTGTTTTATTTTTTATTAATAATAAATGATTCTTTTATGAGTTGAGAAATAGAATCTTGGAATAAAGTTTAGGTACACCCCTGAAAGATCATAAATTTGGGGAGAGAATCATATTTCATGATTGTAGAGATATGATCATAATCGTTTAATGAAAATAGATGATAGTGGGTAAAATCACTATCAACTAGTGTATATTGAATGAGATTGTATAGAATATGAATGTAAATGAAAGTGAAGAATATTTCGATGGCTAATCTTTGTGATTTTCAACAATGGATACTAAGTCTTGATTTTATTTGAGTCATAGGTAATGTCTAGAAGAACACATAGGTAAAGGCCAGTTGAATGCATTGATAGTTATCATCATTAAAAATGTAATAGTAATAATGAAAATAGAAAGGTGACATAGAGTTGTTAGAATAATCTATGGTGTTTATGGGTGATGGAATGGAATTAAGACATATATATTAATCTTCTAAAAATAATCTAATGATTCTTTAGTTAGTTGAGGAAGGCATCTGAACGCCTTCAGTTTTTTCTATAATATGATTCAGAAATTGATATAATAGATTCCAAAATTGAGAAAAGCATGGATGAAGAATGATTGTGTGGGAGAATATTAACACTAAAATTACTTTAAATGTCTCAATTTATTATGTATTAGTATAAAAATATCTATTTGTTAGAGTTTGGAATATGATTTAAATCCAGAAAAGGTTGGAAGGTGATATTAAGAACAAGTTTGAGAGCTGTCATCCAGTGTTCTAGATTGAGATAAAACAGATCATTAATAATTTGAAGATTAAATTTGAAACAGTTTTAGTTAATGGAAGAATATATTGAAAATCTGAAAGAATAATTCAAAATATATGTTATATTGGACCTAGAATATTAAAACCTACTAAATATTAGTGACAAAACTTTCAATCTATGATAGATTAAACTTAAACATCCAAAGGAATTCATGGATAAGATGGTGCTCATTTATGAGTGAATATAAGAGATTAATGTTTATGTAAGTGTACTCCAAAAATTATGTATTGTTTTATGATTTGATAATATATAGTTATTTAAAAAATATGAATTGAAATGTTTAAAATGATTTTATGATATGTATATTATGAAAGAGATAAACATAAAGGATGTTTTAGAACCAATAACGATTTATACTGACATTGGAAGATGAAGTATCTTTAAAAATAGGGGATTGTGAAAAAGTTATATTATTGAATTATTAGAAAAGGATGAAGTTTAATGTTACAAATATTTATAAAAGGAATATTTTGGAACAAAGGAATATGAGTAAGAAATATTTATCTAGAGGATGAGTCTGGAAAATGATTCTCCTTAGTAAGGAAGAATTATGAATTTAGAATATGGAAGATGAAGAAATAAAGGGTGATAATTGAATTCAAATAGGGTTGATATGAGTTATAGAGAAGTGAAAATAATATAAAGAAGAACAAAAAAGAATAATTCAGTGATTAATGATAAAGTGTTGATTATTATAAGTAGAACCATAAGATAAATGTGTAAGATATAAACTATTGAAAATTAGTAATATAACTATGATGTTATAGATCCGTTCATCAATTCATAAATATCATGAAGTTAAATCCATTATTTAATCCATTTTTTGTACGATCAATGGTGAAATTTGACTATGAATTTATCATATTTAATAAAGAATGTAAATTAATAAGATTCTACAATTGAGAAAGTTTGAATTTGTAGATAAGGAGCCAGTGCTCAGAGACTATGTTATCTTATTTATCAATGATACATTATTTAACACTACCTATAAATATTGTATATTTTATAAGGTAATTAAATATATTATATATTGAGATTAGTTCTTAAGAAGTGATTATGAGATTATGATTTTCATGTTTTGAAGATCTATAGGTTCATAGAATTTTGATTTTAGAAAATTGAGTCCAAAATTATTGTGAAATTTTTATTCTAAAATATCACATTATAAAGGATAAGTGTTAATATAAAAGTTAAAAAAGTTGGGAAGAATCCAAAAATTTTGATTTTTTATTCCAATGAGTAAGGATACTCTTTTGAGATAATGAGCATTACATAAGACCATTAAGGAACTTCTAGAAGAATAATTTTTTAAATTCAAAAAGGAAGAGTGTCCATGAAATATATATTAGGTATATATTTTGAATGCCTTTTGGGATGAAGGAATACATTTTTAGTTTCTAGAAATTAGGGCTACAAAAATTGTTATAAATACAAATGATTTATATACTGTGTATGTTCAAAATGATTGGATTCTTTATGAAAAGGGTCATGATTTAATTATGAAATTTCAAAAGGATCATAATTAATATCAACTATTTATTATTGAATAATACTAATTATAAAGATATATATCTTAGTTTTGTTTATGGGACCATTGAAAACAGTTAGGATCTTATATACAAATCCATTTAAGAGACTATAATCTTCTGGGATCCAGTATAATATAATGAGATAGAAATTTAAATATCATGAGATAGTGTTAGGATTAGTATCATACTATCCTACTTGGGTTGAGGATAATATATTCTTACACCACTTGTAATCAATTTGTGATATTAATTGAAAATACATGCCTCTTACCCATCAAAAAAACATCAAGAAATTAGTCACCAACATTTGGGTCAAACCATGTAAAAAATATATATTTTCTCTCTCCTTATTTTAATAATATACATATGTAATTGTGTGATTACTATAAATAAGTAGGTCCATTCATCTTACTATGTGTAAAGATTCAAATATAAAATGGGATAAAATTTTAACTGAATAGATTTTGGTGAAATATGTTCGTGCTGATTCACCCCCTCTTAGTGTAGTTACATAATCTACTGTATATTTAAATTGGTCTAAGAGAATCAAGTTATTTCTATGATTAGATCTATAGTTTTAACCTAGTTATTTTAAAATATTATACATGAAGTACATATTTTTATAAGTGAGTATACTCATGTTGATAATATAATCATTATTACTATTAACAGTGACATGATTGTTTATTCCAAAACCATTAGAAATAGGATGAATAAAGAATGTCCAAATTTTAAAAATTTCTCACAAGAAGAAAAATAAAAAATACCATCCAATAGTAATTAATGTTAATCAAAATGGTATATTCTATATTCTATATTTTTAATTTTATCATCATAAATACTCTTGTTCTTTTTGGGAAGAACATGAGTTAATTTTTTCTCATAGTGACTTCAACTCTTAAAATTAATGTTTATATTATATATTTTGGTTATTTAACTTATCACATATATTCTTGAATTTAATTTTGGGTTGTATGATGGTAAAACATAGCTAGAGTAAAAAGTTGATGATAAGGGGATGCATTTTATAAATAGTTCCAATGATAAAAATATTTATAACCCCTTGGTGATCTCAATTAACAATCCTATTAATTTTTAAACAATCATTTTCACTAGGGGAAAAAATATTTCCTAAAAAAATTTCATGAGAAAAAATATATTAATATTGACCCTAAGAAGAAGGTTCATGTATTGGATGAAACTTACAAATCCATCAATGTCTTAAAGGATACTCAATTAGAGATCAAGTAAAAAATAATTGATATTGATAGTTTATTAAATGATTGGAGTAATATTCCTGAAAAATGATTTAATTTAATGAGGAAATAATGGGATGGAAAAATAACAATTGTTAAGGATGAGAAAAACCCCATCAACATGATGTGTCCCATGTTTTATGTTAAATAAATTAATTTATAATATGTTCAATTTAATTTTTTCCAAGAACCTAAGAAAATATACTCCTTAAGGGAAATTTATAATATTTGTCTTATTTCGAAAAAGATACATTTTTGTAGTAATAATTGATTTTATTTATCTTTATAGTAATATAATATATGTTTAAAGAAAGAAGATCCCTTAGTTATGGAAATTCTATTTTCATTAATATTGTTTATTCAATAAGTGCATATTACAATTCAAATACCAAAATAATGTGGGGGGTAATTTTTTTAGAAACCAACCATTACATCAAGGGTGAATGAAAACATGTTTGAGGAAATTTATTACCCAAATGGTTCAAAAGAGAAATAAATTTTTACTCAAAAACATCAAAGAGCCAAAATTTGTTACAAATGAAAAAAGAATGATATCATGCCTAATATTGGTTCTCTTAAATGATTGGATACAATACCATTGATAATTTGTATCAAATTTAAATTATTGAAATAAACATAATAACTATATTACAATGGAGCAATGTTAATGTGATGAATAATCCAACAAAGATCATGAAATATTCACAAACCAAAATACATTAATATACTTCTAACAAAGTAAAATATATTAAGAATATTTGTGCATATTATATGATTAATGTTCACTGTTATGATGGATTAAGGTTCATACCTACCAACTGTGATTTATGTTTGTTAAAATGGCCACTAAAGTTAAAAAAAATCATTTGAATATGGATCATTAGATCACCATGTGATATAAAAAAAGAAAATGTTAAAAAAAGTATGACCAGGAAAAATTTAAATTAATATTATACAACAAAGAATAAATTATTCTATTATTGATGAAAATAACACATCAGGGATCATAGAAATAGTGAAATTAATATGCATGGTGGATCAAGAAAAATGAATCAACAAATAATAAAGTAAATACAAGAAGTGAAAAAAATTACTCTTTTAGAAGACATTTAATAAGAAAATATTAAGAAGATTAAAAGAAATAATAACTTAAATATATTTTTGAAATTATTGGAAGAATCAAATAATATAGGAATATTTAAATGGATAAAATGATTATATATCCATCAATGTTGGAAGGGGAAATGAATATGAATGAAGAATATGAAATTACAATTTTCAATTTAGCTGCTGTGAAATAGGAAGTTCCACATTTGTAGAATGTTAAAAATGTAAGTGAATGAAAATTATGTGGTCCAATGATATTAGTGACTGTAAAACTAAAGGGAAATGATTGAAGAGTTTCTATGGAGTTATTATTGAAAAGAAAAGAGTTGTTGGTTTAAGAAATATTCCTCAACCTTATTTCTCTCTATAAAGTTAGTTGGAGCATCTAATTTACTCCCATATTTATTTTTTATTTTTTTTACATAATAGGTAATTACGGTTTATATATGTATTAAAAGAAAATTTTTTATAATAACATAACCATACAACATGTTATGAAATATAGCATGGAGTAGTATAAAATGTATAATTAGTTTCCTTTTTTCAACACTTTAGTTAGAATCAACCCTAAAAAATGATATGGATAAAGCCTATATGGGGGAGTAGGGTTGAGAATTATTACAGACATATTCACCTATAAAAATATATAAATGAAACAAATTTATGGAGAAATATAATTTTGAGGTTTTAGAATATCAATTTTCACATCATTATGTTAATATAATCAATTCTAATTTTAGGGGAATAAGATGGTGAGATTATTGAGATTATAAGAAACATATAGGGGGAGAAACCAGACTATACATGAATGTTTTTATTCTATTTTTTAGTTTAGTGTAGGTTATAAGTTGAACTACCTGTGTAATAGGATTATTGATTTGGCATCATACTATAGGTTTTCAATAGATAAATTTGATATCTAAATTAATCTCCCATGTTTTATATAGAAAGTTCACTCATGTATACATTGGGTTTATATGTTTATGAATCACATCTTATCTGGAGTGAGATAATATCCTTATGAATGTATCATTTTATTTATTATTAATATAGTGTATATAAAGAAGAAAATGGAAGAAGACATATTTAAATGCATTTTCATTATTATCATTGATATCAAATATAAAGAAGAATATTAAAGTTCCTAATTGAATGTGGGTTTTTTGTTGAATTATTTTCATTAATAAATTAGTTAAATGTGAGTTGAGAAAGATGATATTGGATGATTATTGAAGTAATCCCTTCAAAAAATTTAATAACGTGAGATACAAATATGTTATTATTTTGGAGGGGATCATATCATCGATGGATTAAAATGTTTAACGATAGTTAAAACAATTTATATAAAGTTATCTTGAATGAGTCATTGAAGATGATAAATGTATGTGGAAAGTGATAAATATTTAAAAGCCTCATACTTGTTTTTATTAATCTAAGAGATTATGTGTAGAGGTTAGTCTAAAACTAGTTAAAATTAGAATAAGTATTTAGTGGTCAGAGTAGGAAATTAAGAGTTTACCAAATTCTAAAAGTAAGAGTACTGAAGAAAAGGATGAGGTCATATAGAGTTTTTGAAATACTATAAGGTGTTTTATTTTTTTTTGGAATGGCCTCAGATACAACAGAATTCATTCAATGAAAATTATCAAAATAGAAATTAGTTCATAATAAAATGAGTCTTAAAGATTTGATTTTTTCTGGAATGTGATTTCAATGTTTATATTCCAGATTTGAAATGAAATAAAGATTGGAAGAATAATAATTATTCAATAAAATCATGATACTAAAGTGTGTTTTAAAATTTGAATGATCATCTGTTGGTAACTCAATTCTCATTGGATATATATTTGAAGATTTTTTAAAGAAAACAATTCAATAAGCTAATTTCTAAAAGTGTTCAGATATGATACTAGAAAAATTTCAAGACAAAAATTTAAAGGTGAATTAATAATTCATGATATTAACCTTAATCATGCTAGAGTTATTAGAGACTAAATTATAAATGTGAAATAATAACTAAAATCATTACATGCGATAAGATTCAAATGATTCATAGTTTTGGAATAGTAGTGATGGATGTTTCTAGACATGCCATATTAGATTGATAATTTAAAAATCTATGAAATAATTACTGGGTGATCATTTTTGAGTAAAAAATGTTTAATGTTTACAAAAGCATATTCTAAGCCTTACATATGTTTTTTCGATTTCAGGAGTTGGAGAGGTTTATATACAGTGAATTCGAAATGGGACAAAACCTGATAATACAATACTAATTCATAAAAATAAAAACAAAATTGTAGTTTTAGATCCAATTATGATTCATTATGATTCCAAAAATATGGCATATCATAGAAAATATAGGATACTGAAAAACGTTTTGTGGAAGAGTTATTATAAAAGGTTATATTTGAATATTTTAAAACACAATGAAAATACTAATGGAGAACAAAGTGAGATGATTCTATAAGATTAATATAGATGATTAGTGAGTAAGTAGATTTACTTGAGTTAAAAATGAGCCCTAATGGAAAATATATATTATCAATCTAAAAAGGATAATGGATGAATTTATGGGGTGAAGAGATTAATAATGGGGAAGTGTATATGATCATATGTGAAAAGGGGCCTAATTAAACTATTAATTCTAATGTGTGTAAGATTTGAGGAAGAGGAATAAGGAAAATATGTAAATTGAAATCTACTAAAAAAATGTATCTATGATTATTTTGAGATATTATTAAATTTCTAAAAACCATTAAGTTGTTGTATTAATTTATGGAATGTGTTATAGTTGATTTGATTAAGTCTAGCTAGGATATTTTTTGATGTACTTAATGAGGTTGATTGAGAGGATTACTGAAGTGAGAAGGTCATAATTTGATGGTTTAGAGCTCATGATCAGATACCACATTAGTATATTTCTCAAATATGTAATATGTGAAACTATCAAAAAAATTAGAGAGATCAAAAGTGAATTGAATTTATGATACCTTGAGAGAAGAGATAAGGAAGAGACCACGATCATCTGACCAACATGTTTTAACGACCCATTGGGTATAAGGATGGAGATTCTAAAAAATAGAGATCAAAAGTAGTGAGAATATGTGATTCCATAATATGATAGTTTTGAGGAGAATTGTGAATATGGAAGTTCATATTGATGAGATGAATTTATAATTTATGAATTTGAAAGTTAGTGATCATGGTTATTGTTGTGAAATAACTATCTAAACACAGATACATTGATGAAATTTTAGAAGGATAAAAAATTTTAAATTTCAATAGGAAGAGATAATTCAATATAATGAAAAGGAATACATTTTAATTTTGTTTAAGGATTCAATAAAGAAATGGTGAGATTCATGAACTTGAGTATCTAGGAAAAGAAAAAAATGTATTCTATATATGTTTGAGATATTAGTATACTTGATGAAGGGGAATATGCATTGAATTGGAATCTTTATAAGGAATAAGAGGATGATCAACCATATGTTTATGATGTAACCTATAAATAAAGAGTTTTTTATAAATCCAATTTTTGGTACCATTGTAAATTAGTGGGAGAAAGTATAATGTCCTCATTAGTAAAAATATTATTACTGAATTATAGTACTAATTTATGAATTACACATTTATAACAAAGTGAGGGATGATAAATTTTCACACAAATTGCAATCATTGACGATATTATCAGGGAATCTATGCCTCAAACTTGATTGAGACATAATAAGGATATTTTCATCCACATTAGGGTCCAACCTTTTAAAAATATTATGTGTTGCGATCTATTTATGTTAATTCATATTATATGTTATTTTGGGATGTTAATTAATAATAAAATACATTTATCTTAATAGGTGAAGTGGTTTGAATAAAAAATGGAAAAAGTTAAAAATGGAACATTTTATGGAAAATAGTTTACATTGATTCAACATGACTCTCAGTGTAATTTCATGATTCATTAAATACTTATTTGGTTTTTGTAATTTTCAATAGTTATATAGATGTTTGATCTCAAATTACATAAAAATATTTAGGAAACTCCTAATGAAATAGATTTCATAAAATTTTAAAAATGAATTTTAAATATCATTTTATGACCATTGTTTCTCATTGAGAATTGATGCGACTATCATAAGATAACTCAAGAAAACTAATTTTATTTATTAAACCTCTAAAAAGAGGTAATATTTTCTTATAATATTCTATTGTGTCATGTGATTACTATTTTTTTCATTCTTTGGTTAGAGGGTGTTTATTTTAAGAAATTTATTTAAATGATTTGGTGTGCAGATATAGTGATTCTATTCATATATTGATGAATGTTTATTGTTGGATCCCTTTGGTATTGTAATTATATAATTTTTTGAATCTTATGTGAATATAAGGAGTAATATTTTATCACTCCATGATGCTTAATTAAATAATATTTAGTATGTTTTATTTGGGGACTCATTGTATCTAATACCTTATTTTAATTGCATATAGAAAATACAATAGAGTCATGACTCATTGATTGATAATTCATGCTACATTTTATATAATGATCCATAATTCAAAAATATATATTTTTAAAAATTTACATATAATAACTATTAAAATTTATATAAAACAAACACCCAAAACAAAAATATCCCATGAAATTTAATATTAGGTAAAAAATAAAAAATATATTAAGAAAGACATAAATTTAATTTAAATTATAATACTAGTTATCGAATTCTCCCACATACTCATATCATTATAAATGAATACCAATAGATATACATCCAAAGTGAGGGTGAGATAAAAACTCTGTAAGGGGATTATAAATTATGATACATATAGAACATAATCTATAGTGATATTAAAAGATCATCGGTAACAAGATGATATCTGAACATCTAAAAACATAAGACAAAACATATTAAATTAACATAGAAAACTGGAAACAATATTTTAAAACTTTTAATAATAAGAATATATTAAGGATTATAAGTACGAGATTAGAAAATAGTATTCCTTTATTAACAATCATGCACAATACATACAATCACATGAGATATAACCGTTACCTAATAAATTGGAGGAAGTATTATTCTTGGATTACTGATCACATCATTTCAGATGCATGTGTATATGTGCCACATGATTGTAAATTAATGTCCAGTGATGATAGTGAAACATTTATTAATAACCTAATTTTCCATTGGAGATGGGTCAGATATCGACATCATTTTTATCACACAAAAAAAGTATTCCATGCACTTTTCCACATAATCAATGATAATATCCAAGTATAGATGAGACATTACTAGTTTGAAGAGAATGTTATCACTATTCTCATGGGAAATTAAAGTATTATCTCTATGTAGCACATGATTTATAACACACAAAGGAATGAATATTACTAAAAACATTATCCAGTCTTGTTACATGGTGTTGAGAAACTCTCACTAGGATGGAGAAATGTATTTCACCTCCTGTTGATGAAAAAGGGTGTCAGAACCATAGTATATATTTTTTAAGAACTTTTAGGAACCTTTTATACATTATAAATACATTATATTGGGAAAACCTACATCTAAGGATGGTTTTCATTTCGTAGAACTTGATTTAACTTGTCTTGGAGCTCAAATAGACTCCTTAATCAATATTTATGGTCATTTGAAGTTGGAAAGAATTTTTTCATGTTAAACTAATTTCAAATATAATATTTACATGTGTTTAAATGAGTCCTTAATGATCTAGCATTTCATGAATTCTACAAATTCATTATCTATTACATTCAACAAATTTCCACTGTTGTCTCATTCAAGAAAATCGCTTATAGGAACACCCAATCGAAACCCGATTATGATCCTTTTTCCTTTTATGAAGTGCATTAGAACAATCATGTCACATGTAGATGAATCCTTTATGAAGAACCATATCATAATCCCTTGAGGTCAACACATAAACCTCCATGGATTACATTTTGAAAAAATTATGAATTATGAAACTAGGTTTTAGAATTATTCACCACGGTTATTCAATGTCCACCCTGGAGTTGTGATATGCACTTTCATATTACAAAGGATCATATATTAAGGTCACATTCCCCAGTCTTCCTTATAGATTTCAACCTATGTGTGACTTTTCAATGGTCTTCTTCCTGAGTGTTTCTCCACTGATATCTCTTACCTCCATGTGAATTTTCATTGCTATCCTATCATAGAATGATTTCTACTAGGTCTCCAAACTAAGAAGAAATATTTACTGGTTTTATAGATTTCTGTAACATTTCCTAGGTCTCCTATTTGAGAAAAACATCACCTAGGTATCCCCATTATCGAGATAGTTCAACTACATACCCTCATTTTGGAGAGCCATCATCTAAGCTCGTACAATTGGGATAGAATTTTTCTAGGAAACTATACTAGGGGGAACCACTTCATAGGACTTTTACATGGGTTCTAGTTCACCTTAATATCATAAGTAGGGCACCCATTTTCGTAAGTACCCTACCAGGGTTCCAATTCTACCATCCCCCTATTTGGGTTCTTGAACATACCTTGTTAGTATATACCATCAGAGATTCACCACATGCCCTTAATTGGTATCAATGAGGACTTTGATCTCCCACATATGGCTTCAGACCATAGTTTACACCACCATCCCCTATGAAAAATAAAGATTCATATAATAAACTTTTTCGTGTGGGTCAAACATGAATTTATTCACATTAATTATTTCCCCATTGGAGTTCATATAGTCTTCTAATGATTCTCATATACGTTAATTTAAGATTCTATTCCTGGTTTCCCAAAATGCCCCTTGTCGACAAACTCTTATTTGAACCTAATAACATCTTAAACTAGCTCACCTTCAAAAAAGAATCATTTATAGACATCATACAATGTGCATGCCATGACCTTTATAGTATTCATTCCTTATCTAGTTAACAATAGATAGCGTCTAGATAATCATATATATGCCTCCTAATAGGTTAAATATGAAACAATTACAGACTTACTTAATCATCTAGTTACTAACAAGAATATGAAAAACAATTATATTTGGGCCTCCAACTAGGTGTAAGCCTCATCCTTTCTAGTGTTACATCAACATCAACATACCACTCGATAGGGGTATAAAACCATATTTGGGCCTCTTAATAGTTGTAATCAATAACTTTTACTGTCATCCTTTCTCATCTATTTACTGAAGATTAGTGGTAGATAATCATATATAGGTATCTTATTAGGTGTAATCCCCAATCATACCACCTCATTATTTGTTTCCAAAAAAACATAACAAACTATAAAGGTAAACTCGTGAATATGTTCTACAACAACCATTTCTAGAAACTTTTCACTATATAGTCCTAACTGAGTTAATTAGGACTTCATAGGTTAGTCCTTACCGCATGATGTTGATTGTTGTGGTTTGTTCCTTCAATGTGGTCATAAATTGAGAACACACTATTGAAAAAAAGGCATTTAGCGGCGGTTTGGTTTTCCAAAAAAGGCATTTAGCGGCAGTTTACTTTATTTACATTATTTATCCATGCATGCACATCCCATGAACTTGCCCATGCACATGCCATGCACATGCCCATGCAATATAAAGAAATACTGCGTTTGGTGAGATTTGAACCCACAACCTCTTGCATATTTTCCAAAGACTTTACCACTCCAGTAAGCTCGTCATGTTGTTAGTAAACCGAATTTAATATACTTATATATATTTATTGAAAAAACAAAAAATACATAAATAATATATATAAACTCAATAATAATAAATAATAAATAATAAATAATAAATAATAAATAATAATTAATAATTAATTAATAATAAATAATATTTAATTAATAATAAATAATAAACAATAAATAATAAAAAATAAATAATAAACAATAAATAATAATACATAAATAACAATAAATAATAATAATAAATAAATAATAATAAATAATAAACAATAAATAATAAATACTCAATAATCAATAATCAATAATAAATAATAAATAATAAATAATAAATAATAAATAATAAATAATAAATAATAAATAATAAATAATAAATAATAAATAATAAATAATAAATAATAATAAATAATAATAAACAAATAATAAAGAATAAAGAATAAAGAATAATGAATAAATAATATTAAATAATAATAAATAATAAATAATAAATAAGAATAAATAATAAATAATAAATAATAATAAATAATAAATAATAATAAACAATAAATAATAATAAACAATAAATATTAATAAATAAATAAGAAATAAGAAATAATAAATAAGAAATAATAAATAATAAATAATAAATAATAAAAAATAAATAATAAATAATAAAAAATAAAAAACAAAAGATGAAAAATACATTATAAATTATAAATTACAAATTATAAATTATAAATTATAAATAATAAATAATAAATAATAAATAATAAATACTAAATAATAAACAATAAACAATAAATAATAAACAATAAATAATAATTAATAAATAATAATTAATATATAATATATAATATATAATATATAATATATAATAATAAATAATAATAAATAAATAATAAATAATAAATACGAAGTAAAAAAATATTTAATAATAAATATTAAATTATACATAACACATAATAAATAAAATATTATTATTAATAAATAATAAATAATAAATAATAAATAATAAATAATAAATAATAAATAATAAATAATAAATAATAAATAATAAATAATAAATTAGCAGTAACAAATATTATTATTATTATTAATAATTTATTATTAGTAATAATAAATAATTATTAATATATAATAAATAATAAATAAATATAAATATAAATAATAGATAATAAATAAATATAAATAATAAATAATAAATAAATATATTTATTAAATAATAAATAATAAATATTAAATAATAAATAACTAGAAACAAATATTATTAATAATAATATTTTATTATTAGTAATAATAAATAATAAATAATAAATAATAAATAATAAATAAATATAAATAATAAATAAATATAGATAATAAATAAATATAAATAATAAATAATAAATAAATATAAATAATAAATAATAAATAAATATAAATAATAAATATAAATAAATATAAATAATAAATAATAAATAATAAATAACCAATAACAGATAATAGATAATAAATAAATTAAAGTATATTATAAATAATAAATAATAAATATTAAATAACAAAGGAAACACATGAAAAAGCATGAAAAGATATGATAAGGGATGAAAAATCATGAAAACGCATGAAAATGGATGGAGAAACATATGAAAAATGAGGCATTAGAAAGAATGAGAATGCATAAAAACTCATGAAAACACTGGAAAACCCCTTAATAATTCAACATAATAATCATAATAACCCACAAAAAACCATTGATAAAGATAAAAAGTCATCAAAACCCAAATAAACAGAAATAAATGGAGCAACTGTTAAAACCCATCAAAAGGGTCATAAAGTGACAAAAACATTGGCCTCACATTAACGGAGATAACTTATGATCTGAGAGATCCTTTCAGATCCGCGACCTTTCAAATCAAATATCCTGAAATGATCTTCGACCTGATAGGTGAAAGAGTCTGAATGGACAGGCGGATCGGAAGTTACGACCATTTAAAAAAAAGCTGACGGGGAACGGGTGCTAGAAACGAGGTATCGAAAAACATAACAAACCCGATACCCACTAAAATGGCCATATCTTATGATCCAGGAGTGAATGTGAGCATCGCGACCATTGAAACTGAAGCTCATAGAACGAGCTATTATCTGGAAGGTGGAGGAGTGTGAACTGACACGCGGATTGAACGTTAGGTCCGTTTGAAGACAAGTTTGACAGGACACCGGGGACAGAAATGGGGTTTTGGAGGCCTTCAAAGGTGTTTTTTCGGTCGAAAAACATGGCCAAATATTTCTTTAATTGATGTAATGCGTAGCTCTCTTTGCTGGCTTCTATTTGATATGTGGTAGAGCCCAAATGGACACCTGGAGCGAATGTTATGGGCTTTTGAAGTTAGAGAACTTTTTTCAACTTTCTTATAACTCTTATATCATCCGCACCTTAGAGTGTCTCACAATTTTGATTATACGTGCCTTTAGATCTCTTCATGAGCTTTGATTTGACTGGATGTGGTGCTCCAACAGACGCCTAGATCAAAAGTTATGGTCGTTTTAGTGATTTCGGGGTTTCTCATGTTTTATGAATTTTCCCTTTCATTTCGAAGCGGTTTTACCCAAACCGCCGCTATTTCGCAGCGGATATTTAAAAACCGCCGCAAATCCTTGAAAAATTTTAAATAAAATTAATAAAAAATTTAAAAAATATATAAAAAAATTTAAGGCATTTCACGGCGGTTTAAAAACCGCCGCGAAATGGTGGCCCGAAACACGTTTAGCAGCGGTTTTTAAAACTACCACGAAATAACCACCGCTAAATGGGTGTTTTCCTATAGTGACATCCAAAATACATAATATTTTTTTCAATTGTAGTGATATGTATGAATCCCCTTTCATAGGGCTGATCCCAACAACATAGCACTTACCACCTCCTTGCATTATAATAGGCTATATATTTCCCATCTGTATAGATTTAAACTATATCGTCACTAACTAATAGAATAATCATGGAGAAACTATAATATATACCAATTTTAATATTAACATATGGGTTTTATTGATAAATTTCATGGTTGGACCCAGTACCACACTATAATATATGAAGATTTCATAGACAAATTTTATTATTATAAGAGTGCCTAGAGTTAGAAACAATTCTATCCTAAATGGCGAGATGTGGCAAACCTCCCATCGTCTTGAACAATATTCATATTAAATGATCACTAGTAATGTCTAATTAAATTCCATCCTTTCAAAAGTAATTCATCACTAAATCAAAAATATAAGGAGTAGAATTAATATAGATTTTCGGTCAAAAATGGAACGGTGAGGTTGATGTAAAATATTTACCCATGAATGAGATATATTTACCATACTTTGTTACTATGATAATATATTAAAAGGTTTTTTTATTTTGATCTTCTTCATGATCATTTGTAATAGCTCCAATATAAATGGAACTACATAAATAAAAAATTTAATTCAATGATCATTATACAAGATTATAGTAACCACCGAACATCTTAATCATCTATGTATAAACAGTTGATGTACATAACATATACCTCAACTGGTGTGGAGACCATTTCTCTAGGAACCCAACATATGTTATCTCTAAACCATAGCCTTAAGCATAAGTTATTTTATGATCTAGTCATGGAATACCAACATTACTACTACATCTTTAATTTAGAAGTTTCTCATGAGAGTCTTACATAAATGAATCCTAACAGACCTTCCAACTAATGACAAGTTATAGGGAGGTAGGTGGCCCCTATTTACACATCAAACTTCATTAGGTTCTTATAACCAATGCATATCAAAACATACATAAATTATATTAGAAAGGTGGAGGAGATATCCCACCAGGTTTTTAATATCTCCCAATAGATGAGTATGTGAGATCCTATCCACAGTGGTTGTATTCGTTGATGTGAGACCCAAATTCAATAATAACATGCAGAGGATGTTGTTCCAAGACCATTATTTTGGACTAGTTATTCTCAATGGAGATACAAATATGGGAATCCAAGCACTAAAAATCAATAGTAGGCCAATGTCTCATATATTACAATCACCTCTTAGACCAATCAGCCTATCCCTATAGTTCCATATGGATAATCAGAAATCATATTAGTATAAGCCTGCAGAATTTATCATAGATATCCTTGTCGATTGCAACATCATATACAAAAGGACTTGTAAAATTTATAACACCCATATTCATTTCTAACATATTAAATCAGATAGGAAAATACCCAGATCATGGAATATAACTACAAAAATAAGTTAATGATTCCATTCATACACATTAAATCAATTAATTTCATCGATATTCACTCAGCTAATAATGAAAACCATGATAATGTCCATGAAGAAATATGTGTGACCACATTTATTACTAACACACCACCTAATAATTGTGATGTTTTCTTAGTAGAAGATTAAATTTCCTATTTTAAGACTCAAAATGAGGATCTTTAGTATATAAAAACTGTGTTTCTAAATGGAAACACACCCTTTATGTATAATCATTTGGTTAAAGTGACCATGTCTACTTCAACTTTCCATCTTCAATAAGATTACATTTCTTAACTAATAAAGCAATAATAGATTTATCCAATCTCTTTGGGATCACATCAATTGTCCAATAAAATTGTATAACAAATTTATTATCAAGTGTTCCCACCGCTAGGGATACATTTGAAGCTAGTTAAACAATATCTCCAAAGGCTAACTCAGTTGGTGGTATCTAAAAAATTAATAGACACTCCCAATTCATAGATAGATCATTTTAAAGGTTGACATGAAGAGGTAAAATAAGAGGAAAATACATATCCATAGTGGGTGAATTTAAATCCTCATTTCCCCATCTTTAGGGATATCTACTTCTCGATATTTTATTAAATGAAAGATACATAATAAAATCTTGTTAATTTTTCATTCTGATGGAGCCAAATGTCTGAAACCCTATAATATAAAGTGTATTCCAAGGTCTAATGCTTCATACATAAATAATGTGGTCCTATGTTTTTTGGGTACAATAACTTTAATGATGTGTATATTTTAAGATAGAAATATCTCTGTGCATAATTCCTTTACTAATTTATCTCCACATTGAGGTAAACAATATCACTGATAACTTATATTATATAGGAAACTAGAACACCCTGAGAGGGGATGGGTTAATCTAGGTATGAAATGATTCTTTCAAAGAGTCAAATGTTGTCCCCATGTTACTATGATATTTTTAATCCATTTTTTATCGAACCATAAAATTATTAAACATCCATATGTAGAAATAGAATCAAAACATATTATTTTTACTTTGTCTATCCCGAAGGTAAATTCCATGTAGCATACACTGATAGTGTGTTTGTTTTACCTGGATCCAACTAGATTCACTAGATATTTTGGATTGAAAAAGATAATACATGGTCACTCCCTTCCAGGCACACTGCCTTTATAAGAGTTTTTGGGATAGAACACTTTTACCTCAGATCACTTCCATAAACTCACCCTTTCTGACTACCTTGGGTAAGGTCTTAATCAATATATAAACATGAAGGTCACTTTAATAAATTAGGAACCTGAGTCTTTGATAATGATTACTATGTAACTCCACTTGCACTATATTGCTAAATTGATGAACTTGAATTCACCGTTCAGTCAAAAAAAATGTTCAAAATCATCTCTTAGTGTATTTATCTTTTAAGAAACTTCCTCCTTCCTGAAACCCCATTTTTGAATGTTATTTCACCTTTCAAAAAGTCACAAAACATAATGATGCTCATTTCCTTCCTAAAACATCAGTCTATAATAGAAGTCCAAACTATCACCAAACTCTTGGCCTACATGAAAATCCCTTTTCTAAAATTCCATTACATAATTTAGTTGTTAAAAATTATATTCATGAAACATTTGTTAATTAAATTTCTAGATTCGGGAAAGAATTAATTTCTCTAAAGAAATTTCTAAAATAAAAGAAAGTCACCTTTTTCCTACACTCTCTAAATCCATAATATGGTGGGAAACTACTTATTTATAAACATTTTCTCCTCCATGAATCATTCAAGTTCACCATATCCTTTTAATGATCCTCTTCATTCATGTTCACGAATATCCTTTTATTTGTGAATATTTAGTGATAATTACCATTTTTTAAGCTTCTCATTATTTCATAACATACCATCATTCCTTTGTGCCTAATCCATTTTTCAAAAAACCAAATTAACAAAACATAAAACCTTTGTGATGCTAAATTACTTCCCAAACATCTGTATCATACAAAACTCCATAAATCTACAAATCCATGTTGTTTCAATATTTTAATGCATTAGAGTTAGAATCCATATTTTACAAAGATCCTCCTTTCCTATAGATTTTGATATCTAAATATTTGAAACCCACTACGAAAAGATGCCACCATCAAAACTAAATCCAAATGAACGATAAAACCACATGGCCTGAAAACTACCTGATCAGCCTCATGTGGTTTTAGAAAAAACACAAAATGAAGTCCATTTCTAGTTGTAAAATACCTTGGTTTGATCAATATCAACCTTTGGGTGTGTGGAAAATTGGTAGATAAATTCAAATAAAACAGTAGCGTAATGATACAGATCATAATGAAACAACTCATCTGTAACACTATGTATACATGAATGAAGACCATTGTTGAGAAAAATAGTGGAAAAGAGAATTTTGTGCATCAAGAGACCACCCACCAATCCTAAAAACCGATAATTCACTTAATTTCATTCACTCCCTTTAGGAATAAACCCAATGAAACTATATTTTCACATTATTATAAAAAACGATCCTCCCCAAGGATCATATATACCTCATATACTAACATAAAATCCCCAAATAGATAACAATTGATAAAAAACAGAAATAAGTGACAAATAAAAACCTCTTCATGCGATGATACAAGGATAAACAACTAAGTTCAACCGATGATTCTTGAACATCGATGCTACCAAAGGCTTAGTCAGAATTTCATCTACATGATTAATAATACAATTATGCTCCATTTTAATCACTATTTGCTAAAAACTTTCACTAATGTTGTGTTATCTGATCTTAATATGTTTGTTATGAGAGTGTTTAACCAAATTTCTTGTGATCTCTATTGCACACTTTTGGTTTTTTAATATCACCACATGTTGTCTCACTTCGTCACCAATATTAGTATATTCTTTTTTCAGCCACAGCTGAAGAGTATATTCATTTTTTCATATATATACATTGATTTATCCATACTAAGAGAATTTCATTATTGTTTCTTTTTTTACTAGCCAATACATTTGTTTCCAATAATTAATGAACCTCCTCCTATGGACTTTAGATCCCATTCATTTATAGCCGAGTCAACATCAGAAAGTGACAATAACTCATTATATATTCCTATTAAAATGTATAAGACAGAGAGGAGAGTATCTTGAATACAGTTCATGACTCTTTTAAATATTGATAAATGATCTTCCTTCTGATTACTTTAGAGATTATTCCAATGATCCATTATTTCCTCCAAAATATATAATATATACCACATAAAAAATCAAAATAAATTAATCTCCTTGACAATTATTCACATAGAGATTATGATTAGCAACTTATATATTAAATTTTAGATTCTTTAGATAAAATTCCATTGAAAATACCATGATCGTGGTGTTTAATTTAGACCATAAATTTCCTCATTTAATATATATAAATATGTTTCATCATATCTAATTAGAAACCCCATTGGTTGTTCAATGTAGTCTTCTTCTTCAAGAACACCATTTAAGAATTTTATTTTGATATCCATAGGATAATCATTGCACCGAATTTGAATCTCCAAGGACAAGAAGAGCCGAATAGACTCTAGTCAAGAAATTGTAGAAACAATTTCTTCAAAATAAATTACTTTTATCTATACATAGCCTTTACACAGAAAACATTCATTTTTTCTGAACACATTTCCTTGGTTATCAATTTTTTTTGAAATTCAACTTTGTTCCAATAATATCATGATTTTATTTTCATTTATCAAAATCCCATGATGTTTTATTCTATTATAGTTCTTCATTTGGGGACTTATACAATGATTTAAGGTTATAGAGTTTATAAGAGAGAATAAGGTGCTTTATTCCTCATTCTTCTAATCTATATTGCTGTAGTCCAATACACAATAATTCTATATTGATCCAATCTATTATTTAATTTATACATTAAGATTCTATTTGATTTTATTCAGTAATTGTTTCCTCTTATGATTCAACTTATAAATCATAATCATTTCGAGATCCTAAAATGTTGGGACATCCTTCAACGATTAATGTTTTTGAATCTATCCTTTTTTCACTTTAATCTACATCATCAATCATATAATGGTATAATATACTCATGTTATTCTATGTTTAATAATAAATGATCATAACAAAATTACTCACCATAATATTTCTAAGAGGATTATTGTATCATTTTTTTGTCTTTACTATTATTTTTTTTAGAATGAGAATCCCATATTATGCAACATCACAATACTTACCTCGATTTCCTTCTTGGTTTCAGATGAAAATATTACCTCCAAAAATAAAAAAAATAAATTATTTAGGCCTTACTTATACACTATATCACTTATGCTGTCATTTTTTCTCTAATACATAGTGCTATTTGATATTGAACGTACACCACTAATTGGATATGTTTTTTCTATTAATGGCATGAATGAAGTCACTCAGTTAGAATTATTTTTTTTCATATTATTCACCAAATTATTTCTTTTTTCATCAACACATTTTTTGAGGTGTTCTCTTTAATGATCCAAAAATTCCATATAATGTTGTTAATTATATAGAATTGTTACTAGACTCTGAAAATTGATGGCATCTGATTCTGATGCCCAGAGAGCCCGGAACAGAATTTTGATCTTTTTTAAGGTACATTTAGTAAACATGTGAGATGGTTCTTCTATCTTTTGAAGTGATGATGAGATTTAAAACCAATGGCACCGTTTAATTCACAACACCGAGATTCGCTTAGCCAAAGCATAACTTCGACCAGAAAGGGTTTGACGAAGAAAATAATTTTTGGACTTTTGAAAAAAATAACTATATGTTATTTTATTCTTTTCTTCCACCATTGAGCTACAGTTGGAATAACTGTAGAGTGAAGACATTCATTAAATTAATTAAAATTCATGACTCGTTTATTTGGCTGTGTAACCGCAATACTCGCGCGAATAATTGGTTCAATAATTATAGTTTATTAATGAACCACATTAATGATCGCAACACGGAGTGTTTTTTATATTTAATTAATCTGTTGGTGAATGGATTAAAGATCATGAGGAAACCACTAAATAAGCATTGAAGACTTTCATCTTCAATGGAGAACGGTGAACGAACAACAATTATTGGAGGAATCGATCCGGGGATCAACGAGCGACGACGAACGTCGAACGACAATGAACGTGGAATTCCATCCTTCGTCCGCAATGGATTCCACTGAATCTAGGTAGGGGGTTTATTCGTTTTATATTTAAATGATTCCCCTTTCATGTTATTGAAAATAAAATGAATGGTGATCAATTGACCAGTGGGTTGATCCCTGAATCAGTCATTCATGTGAGAGGTTGTTGTTGTGTCTTGATTTAGGGTTTTCTTTATCCTATATGATGATTGTTATCACCCCCCTTGATAAAATGATAACACAGAGGGTGTGGGCCGGTCCAAACAAGTCCCAGACCCTTCTCCGCTCTTGGATATTGAGCGTTCTTCAAGGGAAAATAATCAACGTTGAGGCAAGGTGATTCTGTGGGATTTTTAGTGAACGAGGCAACCTGGGTGGCTCGTATGCATATATGGGAAGGAAAATGGACCACCAAAACATATCTGGTGGCCCGTAGAACCAACTTCCAGTGCGGCGGTGCCTTCAGGTGCTGTAAAAGAATGGGCTACAGCCGAACATCCATGGTGGGTAGCAACTCGGTGTTGGTGCGCCACATCGGAGAGGAGTAGCCCGCTCGGCTCGCACAACGGCTAGCTCCAGCCAGCCGTTTCAGGAGGTGGGGAGCACCTCGCTGGCACCGCCAGCTAGGTGAACTGGACGCACTATGTTCGGTCTAGAAAAACTGGCCTGCATCCACGTGGGTCATACCTACTAGTTGGGCCAGGTCTTCCAGCCGGGCCAGAACCCTACCGGAGCCGGACCCAACCGACTTCGTTTCACAAAAAACATGAGTAACTCACAAAATGGGCATCCGATTGGTTTATTGTCTATGGTGTGATGACCCTTCCCATGAGGCAGTCCTTTCGAGATACTCCACTGAGTTTTGGTGGATATTGAAGTACTTCCAAGATGGATTGTACTCAAATCTAACTAGTCTCAATTTACCTTTTGTCCTATATCTTATAGACTATGTGTTTGATTGACACGTCGTCTGTCGCGTTGGAAGCCTTACGACATGGATATCCTTTGGGTTATATATTCATCAGACTTTGTGGTCATTGAGGTATGACCGATAGTATGAGGATAAGAACCTCCATAACTCAAGCGCACCAAGTGAGGAAATTCCGTGGCTGGCTGTCAAGTGAGGATTAACCCTCCATGAATCGTCATCAGAGAGACCCTCCATGGATCGGCAGTAGTGTGGCCCTCTATGGATTAAAATTTGAGAGAACCACTATGTATTGTCATGAGAGCACCCCTCCATAGATCGACAATAGTATGACCCCTTGTGGATCTGTTGTAGTGTGACCCTCTATATATTGGCAGTAGTGTGACCCATTGGGGGTCTGTAGTATAGAGACCTTTCGTTGATAAACTACATAACCTCTCAAAATAATAAAATGATCTAGCACAAGACTAATCACATTTAAATTAGTTCTCTATGTTGTATACTTAGTGTGATCTTCCTTTTACATTATACATTGCAATTGAGATCGTGCTTTTGGGTTTTTACTTTGTGCAATTGTGGGAGACCTTCAGGAGTCTTGGGGTACCTATTGGGTATTGTTATACTAACCCCTGCATAGGATTCACATGCACCTTGTTGTGTCTTGTGTAGACAAAGAACAACTTGACTGAGACTTGGGGAGCCAGAACTAGACAGTGCCCGGAAGTGATTGATAGATGTGGTGAGCGGTAGTGATGGAAAATTATGAGTTTTACCTACCCTTATGGTAGGATCCATGGTGGATAACCTCTGGATCACGTTTTTCCTTTTTTATATACTTTATTTTTTAGTTGGGTCTGTATACATGCCCTTCTTTCATTTTAGTTCACACTTTTACTATCAACAATTCTACTTTGTGGTTTTCTTTTGTTGTGTACCTAGTTTGTGTATCTACAGGTTTAAAGGAAATGTCTTAACTTTTTTGGATATTCCGTTCCATTACTAGTCACCAACCCATGGCCTATAGAAGGTGGGATTAGGGTAGTCACGACATGGGCCCTGGGGGACGGGTTGTGAGAGGGAGGTCAGTTATACTATAAGATCTATGAGTCTGTGTTTTCAATGGATTAATAGTGTTAGGTGTATTGAGTTTGGATTACAGTCCTGAGAGTCCAGTGTTGCTGCGGAGACTGACATATCCATACATAAGGATCCTGAAATCTGATTTTTAGCTCGGTACAAAAAAACATTGTTTGCGTGTGTCTTGATAATATTGTTTTTTCTCTTGATCTCTTTTGAGTCTGCTCACCAGGTAAAACTTATTGAACTTCACACATATATTTCTTTACAGAATGCCTCCATGTAGAAATCCATCCAGGATTCCAGTGAGAGATCATGATGATGGCCCACTGAAAGATGAGTCGTCGGTGTAGGGACCTCTTACAACGATAGCACCTTCAGTTGGTGTAACAACATCACCACCACCCATAGGGAAACAGTTTCTACCATCACCACCAGCAGAACATGTACTCCAATTGAGCACGTTTCACGAGATCCAGATAGAGATTCCTCTAATGTTTTGAGGCGAGACAGATCCACAAGTAGTTGAGGACTGGATGGAGGCTTCGGCACGAGTTTTCTACTTGGTCTATAAACCATAAGAGAATATAGTGATCCTATATGCTAGTCTCTTTCATAGAACAATAGGGAGGTGGTGGATCCTGATGATCTAGAAACATGATGAGATGAATTTTTCTTGGTTGGACATTGAGATCCTCTTTAGGGAGGATTTGTAACCAGTGACTCTATGCTATGTGCATATTCAGAAGCTACTACACATACAGTAGGGTAGCCTAATAGTGGCCCAACACTCTGTGAAGTTCACCGACCTCTCTCACTACTCCACTGACATGGAATGAGGAAATTTCTTCTGTTACAATACCATTGAGCCGGGTTTACTATAGGATATCAGAGTTTCGATGATATCGCTAAACATCCTGATGCAGGCTGAAGTTCTAGAGAGAGAACTATTTGTAGAGAGTTTACTAGCTAAGCTGGCACTGACAGTGAGAGCCACCACTGGATGAAATACATTTGAGTCAACTGTAGTAGGTAGTAGGTAGATGACGTAGAGGCCCAAACATGCATGAAATTCTGAAGGATTACCCTAGGATGTAGGGTCACAGGTGCATAGGTCACAAGGTAGAGGATGTCAGCAGAAGAGCTGACTCTGCTACTCGTGTGGTTGGCAGGGTCACATGGCTCATGACTGCCTGAACCACCATACTGATGATCAATAGACAGTCAAGGGACTGCCAAGATACTGATATAGGTTCAACTGAGGAGGTCCGTAAGGTGGAATATGTGGAAGATGAGAAGGTCATGTATTAGGCGGTGGGTGACAGTTTGAGGTAATACCGCCGGCACCACCATGTGGTCCACCCCAACCCCATAGAGCAGGTGGAACAAGGAGAGACCCTCTTAAGGAGGTAGAGGCCTAAGACCACAATACTCTAGAGATGATTTGAGGTAAGATTTGTGTCTGCTGCAACCTATTTTCAGTTCTGTTATACAATGGTGAAAACCACTCTTTCATTACCACAACTCTCATTTGGAGCTCGAAGATTCTGGTGGAGCCGTTAGCTCAATCCTTACAATTAGAGACTTTTAAAAGAGAATATTCATTGATTACATACTAGAAGAGGTATTCAGAGCTTACTCTAGAAGGTGAGCGCTTCAACTGGGATCTCCTAGTAATAGCATCGAGACCTTACGATGTTATGTTAGGTATGGACTGGTTATCTATAGACCATCCATAGATCGACTGTTTTAGGCGCGTAGTGTGGTGTGTCCGTGAGGATGGGGAAAATGTTTCCTTCACCAGTGAAGTGGTAACAATTTCAGAACAAGATGAAATTTCATAGAGGATGGTGCAGCCGATCACTCATCAGTTCACTAGCCTCACCATCGATATAGTGGATGAGAGGAGTTCGAGATATCCTGTTGTGGTGGATCAGTATAGATGTCTTTCTTGAGGATGTTCCGGGATGACCTCTTTGCAGAGACATAAACTTCTACATCAACCTATACCCCATGAAGACACTTATATATATTCCATCATATAGGATGGCTCTCATGGAACTTCGTGATTTGATAGTGAATTTGGAGGACTTGTAGAGGAAGGGGTTCCTATGACCAATTGTCTCTCCATGGGTAGCCACGATTTTGTACGCCATGAAGGAAAATGGGTGTTTGAGGCTTTGCATGGACTATTGGCGCCTGAACTAGGTTTCTATGAAGAATAAGAATCCTCTACCAAGGATTAATGATCTCTTCGGCCAGCTAAGGGGAGCATGCTAGTTTTTCAAGATAGACCTCAAATCAGGCTATCATCAGCTCAGGGTATGAGATGAGAACGTACCGAATACATCCTTCAGATGCCGGTATAGCCATTATAAGTTCATGGTGATGTCTTTCCGTGTTACCAATGCTCCATTAGTGTTCATGGGACTCATGAACCTGAACATCTAGCCTTACCTCATGGTGGTTTTCATTGAAAACATCTTGGTGTACTCTACGTCAGAGGTGGAGCACACCACACATTTGTAGATAGTCCTTGATACACTCTGAGATCACCATCGTAATGGAAATCTCTCGAAGTTCCAGATCAAGATAGAGGAAGTCCACTTACTAGGACATGTAATCTCACAGTGTGGAGTTGTAGTGGATCATGAAAAATTAGAGGTAGTGCTTGCTTGGGAGTAACACAGAAGTGTAATCAAGGTGAATAATTTCATGGGATTGATTGGGTAATATCAGATATTTTTACCCGATGTTTCCAGAGATGCAATACCCTTTAAATATTTGAAAAATTAGGGGAAACCATTCGTATGGGCCTCATGAGTATAGTAGTGTTTCTAAGAGCTGTGGTAGATACTGACGAGTGCCCCAATATTGAGGCTACTCGAAGAGGGAGTTTGGTATGTAGTCTACTGCGACACATTAGGGACCATACTGGGATTTGTCCTGATGCAGGAGTGAGTAGTGATCGTCTACGGCTCACAACAGATGAGGTAACATGAGCCGAACTATGCGACCCCTAATATGGAGTTAACAGCAGTGGTTTTGCGTTGAATATTTTGCAGCACTAGTTGATGAGTGAACCTTTTATTGTCAACGTTGACCACAAGAGTCCCAAGTATATATTTTCTCAGAAGGACCTGAACCTGAGACATCGGTGACTGCTAGAGTTCATCCAAGAATATCAATTTGAGATAGTCTACACTCCTAGGAAGGGAAATTTAGTAGCGTACATACATAGAAGAAGGTCGGGTCTACATCTTCTATGCAATGAAACAAAATTCTAGTCACGTTGCAGATATCCTTTGTGCATAGTGATGGAGTAGCCTACCTTTAGACTATGACTGTCACTCCCTCACTCCTTCAGCGAGCTCAGGAGGCACAGCTTGGGGACGTTGATGCGAGGCCCGATGTGCTCATATATTACAAGGACAGGATCCTGATGAATTTTTGATAGGTGGGGAGAAAATCTTAAATTTTAGAGGATGTACTAGGGTACAAGTGATGTTTCAGGAGGAGTTATTGAGATATTTACAGTCATCCCCTTTGGCGGTACAACCTGGAGTGGTGAAGATGTACCAGGTACTCCGACATTAGTACTAGTGGTCGACGATTAACAAAGAAATGTAAGATTCCATTTCATAATGTCACTCTTGAAAGCAAGTGAAGGTCGATCATCAAGGTCCATTAGACTTATAAAAACCATTAAAGGTTCCAGAATGTTAGTGGGATGATATCTCCATGGACTTCGTGACAAGGTTACCCTGCACGACTTGGGGCCACGACTCTATTTGGGCGATCGTTGAATGACTATGTCATCCCTTTTTCTACAAATCCAAGAGTTGGGATCATTAAAGTGAATGAGATGCCTTTACGTGCAGGAGATAGTATGGATTCATGGGATACCACCGACGATCATTCTAGGTAGTAATGCTCATTTTACATCCCAGCTAGGAATGGGATTACATGAGTTGTTCGGGACTCAGATACCCTTGAGCTCCTCTATTCACCCTCATATAGATGGTCAGATGGAGCAGACCATACAGACAATTGAGGACATGCTTTGTTCTTGCGTCCTTGATTTTAGTCATAGTGGGGAGGACTACCTGCCACTGGTGGTGTTCGAATATAGCAACAGTTATCAGTCCACCATAGATATGGTAGTGTTTTAGGCCTTGTACAAGCGACAGTGAAGATCAACTTAATGCTGGATAGACCTAGGGGAGTCAGCACTTATGGGTCCAGAGTTGGTACGGGCTACCAATGCGAAGGTGCATATCATCTAGGAATATATGAAGACATAAAAAACCGAGCATAAGTCTTATGTCGATAGGAGACAAAGACCCTTGGAGTTAGAGGATGGAGACCATGTCTTCCAAGAGGTCTCACCCCGACAAGGATTGTAGAGTTTTTGATGGAGCCACAAACTATCTCTAAGGTTCATCAGACATTTACAAACTATCAGTAGGGTTGGAAAGGGGGTGTACCTCTTAGATCTTCCCCCACAGATGCATCGAGTGCACGACATTTTCCACATGCCACAACTGAGGAGATATGTGCATGATCCATTGCACATCCCTGACTAGGGAAAGCAGAAAACTGATGATGGGGAGACTTTTATATTGTTCCCGGTGGAGATAGAGAATCAATAGGAGTAAGTATTTCTTGGATGGTCGATCCCTCTAGTGTGAGTTCAGTGGTATCATGAGATCCTCTAGGAGAGCACATGGTATTGGGAGAATCAGATTAATGCTCAGTACCCCCATTTAATTTCTTAGATTTTGTTATGGATTTTGGGGATACAGATCCCTATGGTTGGGAGAATGTAATGACCCGTAAATTTGATATACTATTTTTAATTATATGGAATTATTATGAGACTGCCAAAATCTATATCACATTATTTCGAGGACCGGAGTGCCCAAAATGGACTTTTGAACCATTTTAAGGTACGCGCAGTAATCATGCGATCAGGATTTTATATCTTTTGAATCAATGATCAATTTGAAAATCATAGGGTACCACTGAATTCGTAGTGCATAGATTCTCTTAGGCAAAGCATAACTTCAACCGACAAGGGTCAGATGAAATAGATAATTTTGGGACTTTTGAAAAAAAATAATAAAATAATAAAATAATTATAAGTTATTTAATTCTTTTCTTCCACTATTGAGCATTAGTTGGGAGAAATGTAGTGTAATGATGATCATTAAATGAATAAAAATTAATGACTAATTTCTTAGGTTTTGTAATTGAAACCCTCATGTGAATAATTGGTTAATTGATTACAGTTCATTAATGAAGCACATTAATGAATGCAATGTGGAGTGGTTAAATTTTATTTAATCAGTCATTTAGTGAACAGATTGGTAGACATGGATAAACCTATAAAGGAGCGTTGAAGACTTTCCTATTCAACATAGAATGGTGACTGGACGACGATCGTTGGAGGAATCAGTCCGAGGATCGACAAGCGGTGATGAACATTGAACCACAACAAACAAGGAATTCCGTCCTTCGTCTGCAATAGATTCAACAGAATCCAGGTAGGTGTTTTAATTGTTTTATGTGTGAAATGATTACTCTTTCCCATTCATGGAAGTACAACGATCATGGATCAACTGACTAGTGGGTTGATCCACGATTCTTTAATTCTTCCGAGAGTTTGATGCTAGGTCTTAATTTGGGGGTTTTATATATCCTATATGATGATTGTTATCAATAGCTTGATTAAATGCTAATGTAGAGGGTGCGGGATAAACCAAGCATTGCCTGGACCCTCCGCCGATCTTGGATATTGAGCGTTCTTTGTGGGAGATCGAGCAATGTGGTGGAAAGGCAATTCCATGGGATTCTAAATGAAGGTAGCGACCCGGGAAGCCCTTAATCATAGACAAGAAGGAAAATGGATCACCGGAGAATCTTTGGTGGCTCGTCAAAGCAGTCGTTGTCCGGGCCGCACCCCTATCGTTCTCGCTTCACTGAAACATGATTAAATCACAAACAATCCATCCAATTGACGCACCGTCTCTTGCGTGAGGACCTTTTCAATGAGTAAGTCCTTTTGAAATACTCCAATTGACTTTTGGAATAATTTAGAGTATGGATGAGATGGATCAGACTAGAATCCAACCGGGCCCTATTTACCTTTTTCACTATATTTTACAGACTGGGCGTTCGATTGACATGTCATTTTCCGCATTGGAACCTTTACAACAAGGAGGTCCTTTCGATAAATTATTCGTGGGAATCCATGGAAGTTGAGGTAAAACTGATAGAATTAAGAGAAGAACGTCCAGAACTCATGTACACCAAATGAAGATATCCATCGGCTGGATGTCATGTGGAGAGAGACCCTCTATGGGTCAGCATGAGAGTGAACCTCCCTGGATCAGAAGTAGTGAATCCTTCCTTGGATAATCAATAGAGCAAACCTATGTGGATCGACATGAGAGTGACCCTCCTTGGATCAGCAGCAGTGCGACCCTTTGTGGATCGAAAGTAGTGTGACCCTATGTGGATCGACAGTAGAGAAAACACTTTTGGATCAGCACTATAGAGACCATTCATGGATCAACAACAGAACCTCTCAAAAAAATAAAATGATCTATCTCAATACTAATAATCTGTATTCATGTTTTATAAGTTATATACCTAGTGTGAATTGTCTTTTACTTTATGCTTTGGGATCGAGATCGTGCTTTGTAGTTTTTTCTTTGTGCAATTCTGGGAGACCATCAGGGGTCTTGGGGTCCCTACTAGGTATTGTTGTACTCACCCGTGCATAGGCTTCTCATGCAACTTGTTGTGTCTTGTGCCAATGAAAAACATCTTGAATGAGACTTGTGGAGCCAGGACTAGATAGTGTTCAGAGATTATTAATATATGTAGTGAGCGACAATGGCGGAAAACGACAAGCTATACCTACCCTTTAGGTAGGACCCCTGTTGGAAGACCTTTGAAGAAAATTTTTACCTATATTCTGTACTTGATTTTCAGTTGGGTTTGTATGATGACCCTATATTTTACATTCATTTCACACTTTTACTCTCTGCAGTTCTACATTCTGATTTTCTTTTATTGTGTACCTATCCTATGTGTGTATGGGTTTAAAAGAAATGTCTTTCATTTTGGGATATGCTTTTCCAGTGCTAATCACTGACCACTGGCCTATAGAAGGTGGTCATGGGGTTGTCATGGCCTGGGACCCGAGGGATGGGTCGCGACATTCACATAGAAGACACCTCATACTTGTTCATATTTATTTCTATATAATTTTAAAATTCAATGTATGTGTTTTATTTTCTCAGTTTTTAGATCATAATATCATTATTATGTGGCCAGTTTCACTCTCAACTCTTCAAATATATATCTTAATGAAGTCAATTAATTCACATTTGTTAATTATAAACATCATACAAGAATTTATACTATAATAATAAATAAAATGGTAGATTTAAATCTCTCTATATGTTCCATCCACATTTATTGGACCACACACATATGTATGGACAATATCAAGAATATTCGATCCATTTTGTTCCTCAGCAGATAAAAATTTTGAATCATATTTTCTCATATGCATGCATCATAAGTCATTCCTTGATCATTCTTAAGACTGGGAATGTCAACCAGAAACTGTAGCTTGGATATTTTTTCCATGCTTTGTTGATTAATGTGACCTAACCTCTGATTCCATAAGTTTGTTTCCTCTTCAATTTTTAAGAAACATGAGTGTCTTTACTATAAACCTCGTATACATTACCATTTGTTCGATATCCTTTCGTTATAGAATAGAATTTCTTCCCATTGATCATCCACCAATTCTTATTATATTTCACTACTAGTCCTCAGTTATAGAGTTGTATCACACTAAAGAGACAGTTTCACTCACCGTCTATGTAGAGAACATTTATTTTCATTAGCTCCTCATTTTTTAATTTTGAAATTCTATTATATTTTTTATTTAAGGAACCATCATTTTAGAAAATAACTATTCCATCCAACCTTTTCCTAAAATATTTCAACCATTTTTCATTTTGTTTCATTTGGGATAAGAATAAAACGACAATAATCTTGGTGAAAAAAATTCTTTATAGATTTTTTAGTGATTTCTTCCTTTTGTACTTTCTCAATTTTCTTCTTTTCCTACAATGAGATACATAGCGAATTTGATGAAAATATGACATATCTAATAAATTTTCATCATGCATGATTTAATCATAATCATATTATTATTGTAGAGGAGAATACCTATTTTCAAAGGTAATTCATCTTTTTTTGATCGGTATTGCATTTTCTCCAATATATTTAGTTATTTTCTCACCTTTCCCCTATATATAATGTATATATTTAAGAAAATAATTAGAATAATAAAAATACAATCCATATAAATTAGGTATTCTATATAAGGAATAATATAGTCTCATTCTTCTTTGTCGAATAATATTTTCTTCCCCAACCTTAAATATCCTTACACCACCATAGTAATACTTGGTATGTCCTAAAAAGCTGCAAAATTTACATTTGATAAGAGTAAATACCATATCATATCCATTAAGCCACATGTACACATCATTTGTATAAGGATTTGATCGAAAATACACTCTAAATAATTGAGAGTTATTTTCATATCTCTTCTCAATTTACATCGAATTGGTCTCTGTAAGGACTTCAGGTGACATTGTTATATGTCCAACTTTCTACTTTGATTTTCATTATGTTATCCAATTTATAACCATTTGGGTTTCTATATCACACCCAATTCCACTTTTCACATAAATTTATATCTTTGACTAATCATGGATTTAATTACTCCTTCAAAACCACGTTTAACTCTTTCCAAACATTCTGAAACGTAAAACCATCTAAAATGTAATTTATTATTAATTTCCCTGGATTTATATTCATTTTATAGTTTACTCATTATTGAAATTACTACTTCTTCAATGCTATGGAATATCTTATCCTTTTCCCCGAGTCTTGATGTAATGTCATTGTTGTATTTTTCAATATCTTCAATCCAATGTTTAAAACCCACATCCTCTATTGACATTTCATGTTTTTTAGATATTCTTCTACATATCCTTGAATTTTATCATTATATGCTTCATTTTGATCCATATATTGTTATTTCTATTTGAAAAAATATCCCATCAGGTTTTTCTCACATTTAATGTCAAGCTCATTTAGAGAACCCTCAAGTTACACCTTGAGATCTACAACACCGTTTAACTAGTTTTCATTATATATAATATGTTTTACCATTCATACTAGAGCCATCATGGAATCATTAATATTTGACTTAAAAAATTGTTCAATATCCTACAAAATTTCATTATTTTATTATTTTACATTGCTGAAAAAGCACTTTCTATGTAATTTATTTATTGATATTAAGTCAACCTTTTGTTGGAACATCCTATACGACCTATTTATGATTTCATATTAACATTCTAGATCATCAAATATCCTTGAGAACCGAGTGTTAATGTTACCTACTTTACCACACTAAGAAAAATCCAAAGGAAGCCTAACTTTAATTCATCCTTTTCATCTCTTGTTTTTTTAAAAAAATAGAAACAAGTTCATCATCCTCATCATCTCCATCATCACTAACTATTTAAAATGTCATATTTATCATGTATTTTAATTATATTTTCTAGATTATCAAAAATTTTATATATTCTATTTTGACTCTCATTTCATAAGCAACTAGAAATCTAAAAAATCATTAAGAAAATCGTATAAAATTATCTTTCATCGGGGGATGACACTTTTGGATTGTACTGATATGAGGTTCTTATTAGTATTCTATGCAAAATGTCAATATCATTAATTTATTTTCCATGTCAATGAATATCTCCAAAAAATTCAGTAATGTAAATAAATAATATATCATCATTTTCGTCTAGATGCATTTTCAGATCATGAATTGACTATGAAGAATATGACGTTCTTCCAACTTCACTTTCTTATCACCTTTGTATATATTTTCTTTTTTATCCCATATGGACTTGGCTACACAGAAACTCATCACTTACAAATAGATTTTATTAGACTATCCAGAAGTAAGAGAATCTTGAGATTTGGAATCTACATCAAACATTTTCTGGCATGTTTCACTCATAGATATTAATTCCACATCACCAAACTAAATCTGCTGAACTATGAAATATAGAATCTGTAAGCCTATAGAAAATAAATGTGATATCATTATATTCATACAATTATTTATGTTGTTTCCATAAAAAAGATTAATGACCAAAAAATTCCCCAAATTATCCAAGAATAAAATAATATATAACTGATTGAAAACATATAACCAAGATTTAGTAGCACTTATAGGACCCCAGAACACTCTGAGATGTGGAAGGGGTTCACTAGGGTATAAAAATTATCATTCAATGAAAAAATATTTTCTCCACATTTGAAACCCTTGTTAAACCTATCTAATGGAAACATACAAATATTAAACTCTGATGTTAAGAATTAGAAACACAACCCAGTGGTTTAATTGGTTCACCACTAAGGGATAATCGAATTATCACACACTAATAGTGTTTCGATCATATCTAAATACACTAATATTTATTTGAAATTATGGATTACAAAACATCAGACAAGGTAACAATATTCCATTAACACTGCCTTTATAAGAATTTTATGGATAACACACATTCTCCCTTAGGTTAATTCTATCACCCCCATGATCACTGGCTTGGTTAAAGTCCATATATATCTATGGAATTGATGTTCACATCTATAAATTCAGAACACTGGACTTTTCCCCTGATTATCATGAGACTCTCCATGAACCAATGTCCTGTGTTGATGCACTTGAATTCAATATTCACTAATACTAGATGATCAAAAGAAACTTTTCACATAATTAACATTATGAAAACTCCCCCCAACTTCATAAAACCACATTTTTGTTTCAATGATCAATTAAATTTCACAAAGTTACACACTTTCCCTAAACTCCCTGCATTCACAAAACACCGGGATTTCATAGAACTCAGAACATTCATGAAACTATCAGCCTTCACAAACCTATAATTTATAATATGGATTTGTGTCAATTAGTTCATAGACATTCCTTTCTCAATTATATTCATCATGAAGAGTTTATATTTCATGAAATAATTATCTTCTCATAATACAACCTCAAAATTCGAGTGATTAACAATTTTTCAAAACCCTACCTATATTTCATTTAATGAGAGTCATCGATTTAAAGAAATTATCTATGCCACAAATATTTCAAGATCACCATCACCTGTTGACTAACATGTTCATTCATGTTTCCAAAGATCCTTTTTATCATGATTGTGTATAGAAAGTTTCCATTTGAGAAGCTATTCATTATCATATAAAAACTCTTTATTCTCATACACTCTTCCATTTTCCATGAAACCTATATCACAAAACATAAAGAATTCATGAAACCAAATTCCTTATCAATGATATATATCATCATTAAAATATAACCATAACATATCTTAAAAACTCCTTAATCATCCCAGAGTGGGTTGAAATCATACAAAAGATGCAATCTATTTCCATCTCTTGAAAATGATTATTCGAAAAAATTTCAATAATAATGAGAATGATAGTCAATGATTTAATTAAAATATGGAGTGGATAAAGCCTAATTTTTAAAAACACAAATACCAATATATAAATTACTGGATATCTTTGTCAAAAACCCATGTGATGGGCTTTAAAATACCCTCCTACCTGTGAAATATCATAGTGGATTCTGAGAGTTTTTTATTATAGAAAAGTTTATAGACTATTATATGTATTGAATCGAGGAGAGAACTCATCAAGAACAACATTAATATATAAAGAACATATGTAATGAATAAATGGATACTATCACCCTCAATACAATAAATTTTGGGTGACATAACCTTGAAATAAGGAAGTATGAAATCTATTCCTTCCATAATGCTCAGGTTTTGGGGAAATTCATTTTTCTATAGGGAGAAAAATAATCACATTTATTGTAATTATGAATCCAAATGAAGGTGGGTAGGATGATCAGCTTAATTATTTACCATACGATCACATGTTGGGCCACGTAATCCAAAAATGATTCATCATGAAGGATCTATGAAAAAATATGGTTGATGATGGTCATGTTTCGTTGGATAATCAAAGGTAACATTCTCTTTATGTGTCAACTAGTATCCTCAATGAATAAGCGTAATAATTAAAAAAGTACAATTATTGGGATATAAAAGCTTCTAATGAATGGGTGATCATGTAATTAATTAGTCAAACACTTATTTTCATAATGGAATGACTGAATCACCTAGTCCTGAAATAAAATATTTCTAAAAATCTAACTTCATTATCTTATACCTATTAATATGTAAATATATTACACAATCAGAATAAGTGAGAATTATAGGAAGGGGGTCCCAAAGGATTTCATTATTATTTTACACTAATATGATCATCCTACACCCAATAATAGGACTATGGGAATAACCCTAACAAACATGATCTTTTTTTGAGGATGAGAACTTGATCAATTTTATTCATATTATATGACTACTAAACTAGTGCATTGAGAATGATTACTTCCTTACAATAGGCTCCTTTATTTCTATAAACATGGTATCATCCATGCCTGAATAATTTTCACTTGATTATGTTGAGTGTACTATTGTTAGAGAAAATCACACACATATACAATATTATATATCCCAATTGATTCTTACATCCTCTACCCATAGAAATAGAGAAGTAAAGATTGTATAAAACCCATCTATCACCGATAAATGAATCATCAACTCTATTATTTAAAAATAAGAAAATTTTTATAGAGAATGAACCCAATGTTAGTGAAATTTATGATCATTTGGGCACAAATTTGGAATCACATCATCAGACTATCATATTTTAATTGGAAAAGGAAATAGTGTCTTCAAGTCATCTTCATGTCATCTCCCCAAATCCTAAATGGCCATATGTTTTGAATAATTAATTTCATAGTTTTATTGAGAAAATGAAAATATCTAGAATGTAATTATAAGGATATATTAATGATGTTTCTTTTTCTATAGGTTAATTAAAAAAATTATCATAAAGGTTTCTATTGTAGTAATGTACCCCATCCTAGAGTTCTAGGTAAAAATTCAAATTTTCATCCCCATAGTCAGGTGAATTTGAGAAATTATTAAAACTACATGATCACCACATAGTTCCCATGAAAATTGGAGGTCTTTGGTCTATATTTAATATCATAAATGTTCTATTCCTCAAATTAGTTAATATATACCCCTAAATTGACCGTGGATGAGGCCTCACTGCCAATATCTCAAATTTAAATATATACTAATTATGATCAAGGAATATGTATCAAAATATTGAAGCATTGTTGTTATTTATTTCTCTATGATAAAATAATCATGTTATTTTCTATAATGTTTGATATATTTTTTTGAGTACATCATAATTTTTTTGGTGGATAATTTGATGGTGCTACTTTAGATCATGATGTTAAAAGAGGAATATTTGAGAGAACATCAAAATTAATTACCCTAAAACTGATTACATGGGAATATAATCAAGATATGGTTCATTTTTTGACGGCTGAAAATAATAATAATATAGATGATATGATAATGGGGTTAGTGACACCCAACTATTTGGTTCATTCCTGAAAACAATCTATGATGGATGCAATGACCATGTGAAATTGTAAGGGTATCCCGTGACATGGAAAAAAGGATAATATGGTCTATTAAATTAGTCCCGAGGATGTGGATGTATATGTCACCAATTCATTCAAGAAAAAATTATTGATCTTTCTTAGATAAGGAGTCTTGTATTAGAACTTATGAAATATCATCCCAGTTATTAATACAATCAAAAACATTTTTAGTATATTTTTGAATGATTATTTTAATATAAATATTATCTCGAGAGTCTTAATTGAGTTATAGAATACAAAGAGGTATGAAATTAAAAATTGTATCATATTTCTCTAAATATTTCAGGTATAAGAAAATTACCTTGGACTTAGATTGTTTTTGAATTCTATATGTTTAAATATAGAAATTTTAAAATTATTATTTTGAAGAAAATTTTGTTCTAGTTGATGCTAATTCTATTGAATATATTTTTACACACCAAATATGTTATTTTTGTTTTATGAAATGGATAAATATGGTTATTAATATGATTTAATATTTTCATAAATAAAGAAGGAGTTATTACTACTATAAATGCTTCATCATGTCGTAATCACTGATTCACCACTCTTATGAAAAAAAAGTGTCTGGGAACAATGTTCAAAAAGAAAAATAAGATTCAGGTAAAAAATAGAATGTTAAAAACATTTAAAAGAAGTAATCCATTGGAATTTTAATTTCATATTTAAATTTAGTGATTCCTTTTTCTTAATTTTTATCCATGAAATATGTTTTCGTATTCATAAAATAAGTTGTTAGTGTAAAATAATAAAGGGACCACGCTCTATCGATTTATCAAGAATATTTTACAGAGAAATAAGTTGAATAAGGTGATGTGAAGATCACATCGAGAGAAGAAACAAGCGATTGTACCAGTTGAAGAAGAAAAATCAAGAATTCATACTCCGAAAACATGAATGAAACTCTAGTTTAGTTGAAAACTTAAATATCTTTGAAAACCAAAATCATTTATCATTACAATAATGATAAAAGAACTCAAACATAGTTGTGTTACTAATTGTAGCATGATTGTAGTGATATTAACTACTATTTATACCGATATTTTGATAGTATTGTGTCATATAGTCATTTTTAAATATGAATCATGTCAAAGACTATAATTTCATTTTGAAAGGTGACTATTGTAAATATTAAGTTCCCATCAAGTGTATTTTTTGGGAAAGAATCTAAAATAAATTTAACAGGTGTAAAGGATTATTTCAATGAGGAATCATAAAAAAAATTATCTCACTAATTCCCTACCCCTCTCAGTGATTTCCAATTTTATATTGATGACATTTTACAAATAGTATAAAATCCAAGTTATCCACATTTATAGCATATTTTTTGGATTTTATATAATTTATGATTATTCACATTTGAATATATTTCCAATAAATATTCTATATAGATAATGGAAGAAAATAATTCGGTTAACAACAATGATATTTCCACATTCTATTGGATGAATATTCATATTTTATTGGAAAAAATATTACTTTTATCATTTTATAACATTTATGATGTCTTATAAGTTTCATCTGATTGTGTTTTCCTCATGTGTATGGTAATTCTATAAAAAATCAAATAAATGTTTTGGAGAATTATGAATGTGTTGGTAACGATATATTCACTTCTCTTCTTGAGGGTGAACTTATTATAGTAACATGAATTATAGTAGAAAAAAGAAATATGTTTTAATCTTCTAATCATCAATGAAGAAATACAAATGTTAAGAGTGTAAAGGTATATATTAGGAGGTTAAATCAACAATACATCATGATAAATGATGCTGAAACTGTAGATAGTTTCTTTATAAGGGTACAAGAGATTGTGTACATAATTAGAGGTATTATTAAGAATATTTGATATTCTATAGTGGGAGAAACAATCATGCTCAGTTAACTCAACAATTTTGATGTAAAATTATAATTTTATAAAGAAATATATAGAACCTCTTTGTCTTTCTAACATACATTGTTTTCTATTTTCCTATTAGATGAATTAATATAATGTTTTGGAGAATATTTCTATGGTATAAAATGAAACAAATTTTAAATAATTTGAGCAATATTAGTCTACGAAAGAAGTTTTGTTGAAGATGAATATGGAATGTCATATTAAATTATAGATTATGATATCATGTTTGATATAATTTGGTTTCTTTTATCCATAAATTAGTGAATAATAAATGTTATGTTCTTGGGAAATATTGTAATTCAATGTTTTTAGTTTGGAGAAATTGTACATGTTGGTAAAAATTATAAAATATTAAATGAAGACTGACATATTTATAGAGAAGAAGATAGATCTAGAATATGCTTCTATAATAATAATAAAAAATACAATGGAATGGGTATGAATATTTCAAAATAAAAAAAAGATAATATTATTTTATAGTAATTAGGAAAGTGATGTTATGGAGATGAATAAAAATTATACACATCCTATGATGAATAAAATGAAAAAATTATTATTTCTAAGGTGAGTATTGAAAATATCCCCAGTGATGAAGGTACTAGTTTTTGAAGTGATGAAGATAGGACTAATATATAATTTATACGAAAAAGACAAATCAAAGAGTAACCCTTCAAGCATATCTATTTTTTGAAAATGAGATATAAAAAATTAAAAAAGTGAATCAATCATCTAACAGCAACGGTTATGTCAACGTTGAATAAAAATAAAACTTTTAAACAAAAGTTTTGATATAAAGAGAATTTTTTATAATGTGGAGACCTAAAATATCAATATAAATGTAATAAAAAAGGATAATGAGAATAATATTGATCACATATAAAAAAAGTAGTAAAATATGATGAATAATTGAATAATTCCATATCAAATTTCAATGAGTGTATTCAATATTTTGTGGATGATTAAAGTGGAAATTGATATGTGAAGATAAGTTAAAAACTATTGTAGTTAGAGAAAGTATCAATAGAAATATTATTTAATTTTATAAGAAGAAAAAGAAGGTGACAAACATTATTTATTTAGAAAAAAAATAAAGTGAATCAAAGAACATTATACATTAAAGGGCCACTATCATAAAATTAAATAATTCTACAAATAGTGACATTAAAAAGGGTAAAATAAAGATTAATAGGAATTATAATATAAGGGTATTCCATTATAATTTTTTTCTAAAGTAAGATCCAATATTGGTGAATCAAATAATGATTAAATTTATATGTCAATACCAGGACAAAAATATATGTATAGAAGAATGTAAACATTATATAGATAATATTAAAACTATAGATGAATATATAACTTTTAAATAATACATTGGTTCAATTATAAATACTCTTATGAGACTAGGAATTTTTGAATGAAAATATTCTGGGTAATTCATCCATCATATAGGGAGACAATCAGAAATACAATTAAATTCTTAACATAAATCTCAGAATAGTTTTTACGTTCTTAACAAAGTATGTTAAATACGTGACCAACATGGTCTCCATGAAAATGAATGTCTCACATTTATAAGATCCTATAGAAGTATTTGTTAAAATACCCAACATCTTCATTACGATAATAGAAGTGGGAAATAGAAATAATTAGATGTGTAAATAGATCTAAAGGAATCAAAATGGGATAATCCATTTTTTGAGTGGACACACCTATTTTGTTAAAATATATTTAAAATGAATAAATAATTTTGAAAAGTTCCTATAAATATTATTTAATTTTGAGAATGTTATCCCAATGAAAATATAATGTGTTGGGCCAGCCATGATTGGGAATGATCAACTAAAATAAATGAACACATTATTTATCAAAGTATTAAATCAAAATGTTTTTTTTGTTTTCGTAATGTGATGAAGCAAATGAATTTTTATTTAAAAAGTATGTAATTTTTATTAATATCTTCAAATACGGTCTCATTTTTATAGTATTTTACAGAAAAAAGGAAATATATTTCAAGTGGGTAATTATATAAATTTATGTTACTTAATAATGAAAGAAAAAACTAATTGTGATATTAAGGATTGGACATCCGGTTTGAAAGAACATTCTTAAATTCCCTCAAGGTGAAAATTTTCATGATATTAATATATTGAAAAGGGGGAGGAAATCGATGTTCTTAAAATGTCAAAATGGAAATATTTTTTATTTTACAGAGAATAATATAGGGTTCCAATCAAATCCTTGATTTCAGCTTATCCATTCTGAAATATTTGGGGCAATGACGAAGCAATCTGAAAATGGTGATAATTATTTTATTTCAATTATTTTTTTAATTTATTAATATGACATGTATTATGTTTATTAGTAAATCACTAGAGGCTTTAATAAGGTTATGTAATTTCAGAAGAAGTATATAAAAGGATAGTGGTTTCCCTTTAAAGAAGATACTAATAGATAATCGTGGTGGATATTCAGGTGAATGATTTGATAAATACGTTGAGAAATATGGTATTCACTCAATAATCTGTGTACTATATACACCAAACCAAAATGGTATTTTTGAATTAAATAATATATGCTTAAAGAGATAGATCAATCAATATTGATAGAGTATGGAATATATTTGTAATTATGGAGACATCCCATTGAGAAACAATTCATTTTCACAAGTGTTTCATATTCATGTCAAATTTAGATAAGTCCCCATATGGTACTTTTACCAACCAAGAGAAGCAAGAATATCAACTGAATTACAAGGTACGCAATACTTTATTATGCTCTATGACCAGGAATATATATAGTCAGATATCTTCATGTGAAGCAGCCAACTGTATTTGGAAGAAATTAGAAGTCACTCATTTTGGTACATCCAAAGTTATAGAAACAAGGAGAGCAATGCTTCGAGCAGAGTATCATGGATTTGTTTTTCCTTATGGAGAGCCAGTATGTAAAGTGCAACAAAGGTTTATGACAATTGTCAATAGCTTACAATCTATGGGAGAAAAAGGTCTTGATGATGAAGCTCTTGTTGATAAGATTATAGATATTATGCCAAATGAATGGGAGTAAAAAAGAACAGCTATTGATGAAAATAGAAAAGTTTCCCAGATTACTCTTGATGAACTCTTTGGAACTCTTCTACAGCACGAGACAAGAATGAAGAGAGATGCTGATTTCAATAAGAAGAAGAATGGGAATGGAAGTGTAGCTTTTGCATCTAAAGCCAAAACACCTGAAAGGGTTACAAGGTCTAAATCCAAGAAAGTTGTTGTATCTGATTCAAGTGAGTGTAATCTTTCGGATAATGAGTTAGCTAATCTTGCTCGGAGGATGAACAAGATTGTGGGAAAGAAAGACTTTCAATATAGATTCAAAAAGAAAGACAGGAAAGATAGGAAAGATTCAGAGGTAACTTGTTATGAATGCAAGAAAGCAGGACATATAAGGCCTGATTGTCCTTTACTGAAGAGGAAAGATAGAAAAGAGAAACACTCTGAAAGAAACAAGAAAAGGTTTTATAAGACAAAGAAGGTCTTGAAAGCAAATGATACATGGAGTGCAAGTGGTAGTGATTCCTCAGATGATTCTTCAGAATATGAGACGTCAGGACAAAGGAATATTGGACTTCTAGCCAGAATACCAATTGAAGATCATTGTCTCATGGCTAAGGTACATAATGCTGAAGCTGTTACAAATGTCTCTTTAAATGCAAATTATGTTGATAATAGATATTATGAATCTTCAAATGATGAACCCTCATCATCAGAAGATGATACTTTACCTTCTTTTGAAGAAGTTTCTAGATTTTCTAAGTTACTTGAAAATGAAAATTCTAAACTCAAAAAGAGATTTGAAAAAGCAAATTCTAGAATTTCTATTCTGACTAAAGAGGTATCAGATCTCTCTAAAGATCTTGATGAGAAAACTGCTGATTTTGAAAATATTTTAAAAACCCTTGAGAAAGTTAAATCTGAAAAGGATAAACTTTCTAAGGATCTTGAAACTGCTATTTCAAAGAAAGATATATTAGAGTCTAACTCTAGTTCAAATTCAAATGTTTTAGAAAACAAGAATTTGGTTTTAAAACTAAAGTCAGAGATTTTATCCTTGAAAAAGTGTTTGTCAAACTTTACTCATGGAAAAGAAAACTTTGATAGGATGTATTCTCAAATTAGACCGTTGAGAAATCGTTCTGGTCTTGGTTATACTTATTCCAAACCTGTTTTTAGTAATAACTATTTTGTTCCTCAAAAAACCATTTTCTGTTCCAAGTGTCAATGTGGTGGACATTGGAGAAGAGATTGTTCTCTTAACAAAACTCAATCCTTAGGATTTCATAAAGCTCATTTTGCAAAACAAATGTGGATTCCTAAAATTCTTTTATCTAACCCTTCTGGATCCAAACAAGTTTGGATTCCGAAAATCTAATTGTTTCTTTTTCAGGAAAATCAGAAGTGTATCAATAAGAACATTTGGTACATGGATAGTGGTTGTTCTCGACATATGACTGGAAACAAAGATTTCTTTGAAAAGGTTATCAAAACAAAAGGTGGAAAGGTTACCTTCGGAGATAATGCTCAAGGAAAGATTGTTGGTATAGGTAATATCGTTTTTCTTGGAAAAGTTCTTATTTCAAATGTTTTATTTGTAAAAGGTCTTAGGCACAATCTCATCAGCATAAGTCAATTATGTGATGAAGGTTACCTTGTGAATTTTAGAAATGATAAGTGTCTAGTTCACAATTCCAAGGATGAATTCATTCTATCTGCCCATAGGCAAGAGAATGTTTACACTATTAACCTAGAAGACCTTAGGAACCAAAACTTACCTTGCTTAAGTGTAATAGAAGACCAATCGTGGCTATGGCATAGGAGACTAGGACACTGTAATTTGAGAAACCTAAGAAAACTCTCAAAGAAAGGACTTGTAAAAGGGCTACCGGATCTTAGATATGATTCTTCAAAAGTCTGTGATCCTTGTCAATATGGCAAGCAACATAAAACTAGCTTTAAACCAATTAATGAAGTTTCAACTTCTAATGCATTACAGCTTGTGCATATGGATTTGTTTGGTCCTTCACAATCTGGAAGCATTGGAGGCAAATACTATGTATTTGTTTTAGTTGATGACTTTACTAGATTTACATGGGTCTATTTTCTCACAAAGAAATCTGAAGCCTTTTTATATTTCAAAACTTTTAGAGCCCAAGTTAAAAATGAGAAAAACCTACCATTGATAACTATTCATAGTGATCATGGTGGTGAATTTCAAAATTCATATTTTGAAACTTTTTGTAGTAAGAAAGGTATTACTCACAATTTCTCAGCACCAAGAACTCCTCAGCAAAATGGGGTTGTTGAAAGAAGAAATCGTATTCTTCAGGAAATGACTCGAACCATGTTGAGTGAATACTCAATTGCTAAGCACTTTTGGGCTGAAGCTGTTAGTACTGCCTGTTATACTATAAATCGTGTTTTAACTAGACCATTTCTTAATAAAACTCCTTATGAGTTATGGACTGGCCGAAAACCTAAAGTTTCTTACTTCAAAGTTTTTTGATGCAAAGTGTTCATTCTGAACACAAAAGATAATTTACACAAATTTGCACCAAAATCTGATGAAGGAATCTTTCTAGGCTATTCCACAACCTCCAAGGCTTATAGAGTTTTCAATAAAAACACTTGTACTGTTGAAGAAACAGTACATGTAAAATTTGATGAAACTAACCCTTTTGTTTTCAACCAACCCAATCCTACATCCTCGGATGTGTTTTCCAAAAATGTTTATCAACCTATATTAGAAGAACATTCTGATAAGGAAAATGTTCAAGAAAGTGTTCCTGAAACATTTACCACAGAAGATTTTCTACCATATGTTGATGAACAGGTTTTACAAAACCCAAATCAATTGTTTCTTAGGAATCATCCCAGTGATAACATCATTGGTGATATAAATCAACCTGTAAGGACCAGAAATTCCTTAAGAAATGAAATAGAACATCTTGCTTTTCTTTCCCAATTTGAACCTAAAAGTCCAAGTGAGGCCTTAGGTGATGATGATTGGATCAAAGCAATGCAGGATGAACTAAATGAATTTGAAAGGAATCAAGTCTGGACTCTAGTTGAAAGACCTAAAGAAACAACTGTAATTGGTGTAAAATGGGTTTTCAGAAACAAGTGTGATGAAAATGGAATCATTGTAAGGAATAAAGAAAGACTTGTTGCTAAAGGCTATAATCAACAAGAAGGAATAGACTATGAGGAAACATATGCTCCTGTAGCTAGACTTGAATCTATTCGTATTCTATTAGCCTTCGCAGCATATTTCAATTTCAAACTATTTCAAATGGACGTCAAATGTGCTTTTTTAAATGGTTTTGTTCAAGAAGAAGTTTTTGTCGAACAACCTCCTGGTTTTCAAGATCCAAAACATCCTGATCATGTTTTTAAACTTACCAAGGCTCTATATGGTCTTAAACAAGCTCCTAGAGCATGGTATGATAGACTTACAGGATTTCTTTTACAAAACAATTATAGAAAAGGTACAGCTGATCCAACTCTTTTTATCAAAATGGAAAACAAAAATGTTTTGGTTGTCCAAATCTATGTTGATGACATCATATTTGGATCAACTCAGAAATCTTTAACCGATTCTTTTGCAAATTTAATGAAATCTGAGTTTGAGATGAGTATGATGGGTGAGTTAACATTCTTTCTAGGTTTTCAAATTTCTCAAAAACCAGAAGGAACTTATATATCTCAACATAAGTATATTAAAGACTTACTCAAAAAGTATGGATTTGACAAAACTAAAAGTATTAGCACCCCAATTGGTACCTCAAATACTCTTGATCTTGATGAAACTGGGAAACCAGTAGATCAAACAATTTTTAGAGGTATGATAGGGAGTTTGCTATACTTGACAGCTAGTCGACCCGACTTGATGTTTTCTGTATGCTTATGTGCAAGATATAAATCTAATCCAAAAGAGTCTCACTTAAAAGCCGTAAAGAGAATCTTTCGGTATTTAAAAGACACTATGGATTTAGGACTTTTTTACTCTTCTGGAAATGAATTTGTTTTAAAAAGTTTTTCAGATGCTGACTTTGGTGGTTGTAGAATGGATAGAAAAAGTACATCTGGAACATGTCATTTCTTAGGAGATTCTTTGGTTTCTTGGTCCTGCAAGAAACAACACTAGGTAGCACTCTCCACTGCTGAAGATGAATATGTAGCAGCTGGAAGTTGCTGTGCTCAAGTATTGTGGATGCAGCACACACTCACTGACTATGGTTTGAGTTTCTCCAAAACTCAAATTCTTTGTGATAATACAAGTGCCATAGCTCTTAGTAAAAACCCAGCACATCACTCTCGTGCAAAACACATAGATGTTAGGCATCACTTTCTTAGGGATCACACACAAAAAGGAGATATTGTTTTACAATTCATCGGAACGCAAGAACAACTTGCTGACATTTTTACAAAACCTTTACCTTCCGATAGATTTGAATTTATAAAACAGAAGCTAGGAATGATTACATTAAAATAATCATTCATATCTACTTCTTGTTTTAAATCTCTCCTTATAGTAAGAAACTCCTCGTAGAAAGGGGGAGGACATTTCTTTATGTCTTTATGTTTCTGATCTTTAAATATTTACTCTATTTATATATGTTTTTTTTCTGTTTATCGTATTGACCATTTCATTTTTTCTGATTATGGTATTGAAATTCTTTTCCATCGTATCATTCAATAAATTTTGAATCGACCGATGATGGTATTGAAATTCTTTTCCATCGTACCATTCAAATTTTTTTTGAATCGACCGATGATGGTATTGAAATTATTTTCCATCGTACCATTCAAATTTTTTTTTAATCGACCGATGATAGTATTGAAATTCTTTTCCATCGTAATGTCACCAAAACCAGCAATCACCTTACGATCTTCGACAGGTATTCTTTTTCATTTTTTTTATTTTTTTATTTTTATTTCTAACTGTTGATCTGCTTTTCTTTAATCCTGACCGTAGAAGATCAACAGTCATCTTTTTATTACCTATAAATACCCCCCTCCCCTCCCCAAACCCACATCGTTTGTCCAGGAATTGAGGCGAAGCTCTGCTCAACCGGCTATAATCAATCGTACGATCTTCTCAATCGGCATCATCTTTATGTCTCAATCTTCTGCCAACACTCCCGCTGAAATGTCTTCAAAGACCTTTACAGAGAAAGACTTTCACAGAGAAAGGTTAGTATCCCGAGAATTCTTTGATACGTACGATTCTACAATCAAGAGGATTATTTTGTTTCAAGGATGGGAACATCTCTGTGTGGAAAAGCCTGATACTCAAGATCCAGTTCTGTTTGATGAAGTTTGTCAATTCTACAAAACCGTTTCTTTTGACAAGGATATGAATATTAACTTCGCTGTGTACGATAGAAAGTTATCTATGTCTGTGAAACAAGCGGCGCATTTTCTAAATGTTTCTATAGAAGGTGATGCATTCTGTCCATCTCACAAACTTCCAGAGGAAGTTGGTACTTTCAATAGAGAAAATGCTGAAAAGTCTTTGTTTGTTGTTAATGAGGGAAAGAGGAAAGTTTATCATCTTTCACCGGACAATAGGTTTGTCACTCTATGGATGAAAGGTTTCCTTGTTCTAAGGAAAGGGGATAGAGAAACCCTTAAAGTTTCTGATGTCTTTATGCTTGACTACCTTGTGAATATGAGGAAGGTAAATCTCATGGGATATATTTTTGAAACAATCAAGAATGTCAAGAAAGGAGGGATTAAATCCCAGATAATAATGTATCCAGCCATCCTCACGAAATTCATTCTTGAGAGTATGAAGTTCTGTAATATTCCTTTGAAAGGAGAACCTATGGATTTGTGGCCGTCTTTAATAAATAAGAGTACGATGAAAAAGCTGAATGTTTGTTTTGATTCAAATTCAAAACTTTTTGTCAGAGATGTAGAAGCTGAATTGCCTGAAAATCAATCGGCACCTATGCCAGCCAAGGACAATCAATCGGCCGGTGTTACTAGAAAGTCTGATCCGCAGACTAGTTCAAAGCCGAAGAAGAAGCCGAGGTACAGTAAAGAAGTTGTTGCAAAGTGGAGAAAGGACAAGGAACAGAGAAAAGAGGGTGATCCGAAATTTGGACTTGACCCTGCTGAGGCCTTTGCAGAAAGGATAAGGGTAGAAGAAACCCTTCAAGCTGAAAAGAAAAAGAAGACTCTGTTGAAAAGAAAGGCTCAGGACTTTGATATTTCTAAAGTCTTGAAAGCTGTTGAAGATGCCAGTGCTCAACTAACTGTGGAAGTACATCAAGAGCCCATCGTACAGAGTCTGCCTGAGAAAGAGAAAGGGAAACAAGTGATGGAAGAAGTGGAAGAAGAAGAAGGAGATTTTCTTTTAGAATATCTTCAAAGTTCAAAGAAAAGTAAAGAGGAATCGCTTCAAAAGCTGAGCGAAGGAGTTCAACAAACTCCTCATGCCGATCAGGAAAGATCACCGGACAGGATGTCATCTAAAGAAAAGGAAGATGCTCAATCTTCTCAGTCTGATAAAGTTGTTGTCATCAATGATAAAGTAGAAGAAGAAAGAAAGCAGAAAGTAAAAGCAAAAGGGAAACAGCCTGTTGTTGAATCAAGCAGATCGTATCAACTAGCATCGTACGATGATGATACCGATTCAGAGCATACAATCTCTCTCAAGAAGAGTGATTACATTGTTCATGTTTTGAGGAGAATGGAGAAAACTATTCCTTATTTCCCGAGGCTGGAAGGAAAGATTGATTTTATTACTGAAAATCAGAGAAAGAAGTTTGGATCTGTGAAAGAATTGAGGAAGAAAGTTTTATCTGTAGAAGCCGATTTAAAAGTTCTTTCAGAAAGCTCAGTTGTTCATAGGAAGGCATGTAATAAGATGACTAAGTGGTCATACAAAACAGAGAGCTCAATCAATGACCATGAAGTTTCTATTGAAGATATAAGAAGGTTATCAAATGATCTTGCAATTGCTTTCAACAAGCTTGATAAAGAAACGGTTGAAAGGCTAAATCTTTTATCTTCTCAAAGAGCCGATGTTCCTTCAGTGAAAGATTTGCAAGAGAGGATGAATGCTTTCCAATCTGAATTCTCGAAGGTTTCATCTTTCAAAGATGAAATGGTTTTACTGAAGAAACAAAATTCTGAGTTATCCAAGGATAACAAGACTCTGCAAAACAGAATTGATACTCTTGAAGAGGTAATCAGAGTCCAGGAGGAAACCATCAGAAATCAAGATCAGATTTTTGCGGATCAACAGGAGCTTCTCAAAACTCAAGGTGAATCAATTTCTGAAGACAAGAAGGAGATCAAGAAGATGAAAGCCGTGCTTCATGAGCTGATAAAGAAGGAGAAGGAAAGAGAGAAATGATTGTTGTATTTGTTTCTTTTGAAACTTGTTTGTTTTGTAATAACTCTTATAATTCTCTCTTTTATCCATTCTCTTGTTTTACTTCACTAACTCTTTCAGACAATTCGAAATTACTCCTTTCTTTTTGTAAATCACAAAGGGGGAGAATATTTACAAAGCAAAGATTGTTTTACAAAGGGGGAGAATGCAATACAATGCTCTTAAGGAAAATCTATGAATACAATCCTTAGGAAAGTCAATACCTAAGGGGGAGTTAGTTGTATTCTATTTCTTATTCAGAAGAGTTTTTAATAACTCAGGGGGAGATAAGTATTTCTTTTTTCATTTACTTTGTGTGTTTGTGCTTTCCAAAAAGGGGGAGATTGTTAAGTCAAAAGTCTTCTTTTGGCTTTTACATCATGTTTTGGAAATCACAAATATATTCTGTCATGTTTTGGAAATCTCAAATGTATTATATCATATGTTTGAAAATAACAAATTGTCTTTTATCATGTTTATCGTATCGTACGATGTTGATCGTACCGACCAAAACGTATCGTACTGACTCTGTCAAACGTATCGTTCTGACTCTGTCAAATGTATCGTACTGACTCTGTCAAACGTATCGTACTGACTCTGTCGATCGTATCGTACTGACTGCTATTCAGATGATCATTATTTGTTTTGGTACTTTGTCTAAAAACTCTCTCTGCATATGAATCATAATCATGTTTTACATTTCTATATATCTCTTGTCCTAACAAAACGATGTCGTTGAGTTAGTTATATACTAATCAAAACGATGTCGTGCTTTCTGTTTCAATATGACCGTTGGAGGCAATATGACCGTTGGAACCCGAGGCCTATAAATAGGAGGTCATTTGAAGCTGAGAAAATACTGATGAACGAAGAGACTCTGTGAACTACGAAGATTCTAGAGAGAGACACTGTGACTTCTCTCATCAGCCTTGTGCGTCCGATCATCGTATCGAGGGCTTTCAAGTAATTGAAAGACAGAGGTGCCGATTACCTGCAAAATCGAGGGCTGCCGGGGATAGGCAGACTGACGAGCCGATCATCGTATCGAGGGCTGCCGGGGATAGGCAGACAGACGAGCCGATCATCGTATCGAGGGCTGCCGGGGATAGGCAGACAGACGTGCCGATCATAGTATCGAGGGCTCACCAAGGTGTTGGTGAGACAGACCTTTTATCCTAGGTGAAAGGATAACCCTTCTCTTTGGGTTAAAAGAATTGTATTACTTTTACATTTCCGCTGTTGTTTGTATTAGAAAGGGATTGTATTGTTTCCTTTCTTCTTTACATATTCAATTGTAATTGTTTCAATTACAATCATTCTATTACATATTGTATTGATTGGTTCTATACGCTTTAAGGTAGAATCATTCATATTTGTATTACTCTGATTATTGTGTTCACCTTGAATACAATTGTTTTACTTTACAATAGTATTACAATACATCTTACCTTTTACATTCAATACAATTGTGGGTGTTTGTATTTGTATTAGTTTAAGATCATTTAAACTAATCTCTTTGTTAAGGTTTTTAAACCTATAATTCACCCCCCCTCTTGTATTGTTCCATCTAATAGACTTTTATATCAACTATTCGATCCAACATGTATATGATATTATATTTTCTAAAAAAATGTGTTTTGACAAATTTAATTAAAATATTAAGATGTTATGTGAAATTTCTATGCCTGTTGAGAGGATATAGTTTTTGGGTCTACTAATTTCTTAATAGGAAGATGATATTTTTAATCCTCAAGAGAATTATGCTTCTCAGATTATAAATTATTTTTTCTAATGGGGATTGGAATCTAGACTATAAAAAAATTGAAAGGGGAAAGAATATTTCTATAGATATATAATTATTGACAGTGGATCCAATTAATTCTAGAAGCATATTGGGAGTTTTTTACTTGATAACTTGAAGGTTTAATATTAATTATGGTGTTAGACTTTTTTCTCGGTATTAATTTTAAAAAAGTTACCCAAAATATGCATATAAAATGGTTTCCATGGTATATAAAAGGAAAAATTTATTTCCCATTGAAATATGAAAAAAATAAAAAAAATAATCCATTTGGATTTTAAAATAATGATTTGGATGAAATTTTGAAGATATGAGGAAAACATCAAGTAGTGTTTTATTCCAAGTAACAAAGAGTGTATTTTAGAACACTACAAAACAAATATATGTGGATATAAGTACTATTTATTTAGAGTATAAAGCATCTAATTAAATCACAAGTCAGAATATATGGATGTTAAATCAATTAGAAGACCACAGTATTGATGCGAAATTATAAAAACTCATGGGATATGATAATCAATTTTCTATTAATCTATTAAGAAATTTGTTTTCTCAGTCATGGTCATAGAACATTGATATAATGTATCAACTCATTAAAGAGAATTATGAAAAGAATTACCTGGTGCTTGAATTATTCCTATAATACAGTAACAAGTTGATATACTAACTAATACAAAGCCAAAGCTAGAATTTAAATGTAATAGGTTTATAATTGGTTTTTCACCTCATCTCATTCAATAATAAGTTATGGTGATTCAGTCCTTTATCTCATCTTGTGGTTCAAATTAGTCTTTTATTTGGGGATGAAAAAGAAAACGTAACATAAATCTTTTTATTCCTTTTTTGTATTTACAATAATGTAGTGAACTAGTTTTAAAGTGAATAAATTGATATGTGATTTTCAAATAGGGTAGATATATCTTGTTTATGGGAGATATTTAAATATAAAGAGTTATTAAAAAGTTTAATAGATAAGGGATAAGATGTGGGTGTTCAAGTGAATGTGAAAAATGTTCTAACCATTTTTAAATGTTCAAGAAGGAATTTTTATGTTATAGATTTCATGGATATATTTTTCTAGAACATGAGAGATTTGATGTGATGATAATCGATCGATTGAAGAACCAAAAATACCAATACTTAATAATTTAATGGAATTTTGTTTGAGATTTTGAATTATTTATTGAAGTATAAGTGATTCATTCTCAAATTATTTTTAAGTAGAATCAATTTTTCCAGGAGTGTCAATATGTTTTAGTTGGAAAAGGTAGAATAGAAATCACTATTTTTGTAAGGTCAACTATATATTATTATAAAATATTTTCTTTTAGCACAAATATTTTAAACATGTGGGATTATAATTATTGGATGTTTATTTTTTTCTAATTAAATTAATTTTTTATGTTATTTACGTTCCTTGGTTTCCAAAAAAAATAAAGGGTTGTATTTTTGAACTCAAGAGTTCTTTGGAAGAATAATAATAGTTATGGAGATTTTAGAGAAAACAATATCCAATATAATATATAAATTATATATAGAATAATTGTTTTGATAATTTTTAGGGGGATATGCTTTATTATGTTTGATTTAGTTGTCAATTCATGAAATCCTATTAAAAATAACTTGACATAATAATCATCACAATTTTATGTGATTGGAATTTTGTTGTTTGAAATTGGTTAAAATAATTTAAAAATATAAATTGAATAATTGTGGAATGAAAATGGAAATTTACTATCAAAAGACTATGTTTTTTGTTTTACTTATCCCATAAGACTTTGGTTTTCATGTCAGACTTTGATGGATGTGTATGGATTTTCTTGTATGACTTTAGATATATGACTTTGATCCAGTTTATTTCTTTATAATTGATGCATGAAAGAATTTGATTCTATGTGTGGATTTATAAGTAACACATGTGAGACATTATATAGATTAAATATGAAATTAATGCTGTCTGATACTTCTAATGTATGAAATTAATGGTGATTCTTGTGAATTTGTACATAAAGATTTGTTTATAATTCAGAAGATTAAAAATTATAATTTATATAAAATTTATTTTAAAAAGTATTATATTCCATATGATGTAAAATATATTCAATACTTTCATTATCATCACAAAATGAAATGTTATATTCTTGAAAATAGAGATCACGGTTCTCACAATAAATAAAGAGTATCTATGATTATATAAGGATTTATTACTATGGTTATTATATCATCACATTACAATCAGTGTCGAGTAAATCATGCAACATACTAGTAACCTAGAATAATGGTCAATAAGAAAATGAATAATTCAGAATAAGAAGAATAACTGGATAGAAAATAGTTTAAAGAATTTATTCATTTTAATTACAATGTTAAAAATCAAATTCAATTTGAATGTTATGTAGATGTTTATGTGTGACATACTTATTGTTGTGCATGAAAAATGATAGGTGAGTAAATAATTGATAATACTACTCACTATATATTTATTGAGAATATGTTTCTGAGAAAGAATAATAATAAGAATATTTTCAGATCACAGAGAGATAATAAGAAACCTATAATAGTAAAAAAAATCGTCATTTTTATTGAAAAACCCAATAATTGATGATATAAAAAGTGTCATAATCACTAAAAAATGATAACACTTTTTGTAACAAGAGTTCAAGTATATTACAATACTATTGTACCCACATTTTGATACTTGTAGGTAATATGGTCTCTATGAAATCAAGATCATTCCATGTATTAACATTTTATATTTAATTTTAGAATGTGGTAAATCTATTATTCACATTTTCTATACATGTGTGTGTATTTGGAAGTGAACTAACATTAATTTAGGAAGAAGTGATAATTATTTTCTATAGTAAAAATTAAAATAATTAAAATAATTTATTTACCCCTCATTTTAATTTCCATTGATTGTTGGATTACCATTTCAAGAGAGACCAGATTGATTACCACATGACTATAAACCACAACGAAAATGACATTTTAATTAGACCATAAATTGTATGATGTTCACTGCTTGTTCTAAGACCCTAAACTATAATACATGTGGTATTTAATTTATGAACATAAAATATATGGTATTTGGACCATCATGTATGATCATAAACTATGTTTGGTTTTTATTCATAGATGAACTATAAATGAATGTCCTCTTTAATAGTTTATATAACTAATGACCAATATTCTACAATTACATCTTTACTCCTCAATCCATTTATTATAATGTTTATGGAATCCTCTTCATCAATTAGGTTCTATTCATGTTTCCTATATAACCATTATAAAATATGATCTTGTGGTCAACAATAATTCAAAAACCATTTAGACAACCCATATTAAAAATTACTTCATTATTTTTATACCCATGTCACCATCCTTGAAAACCAGATTCGAGATACTCCTTTTTTACCTTAATAATATAATTTGGAAATAGGATTCTTAAGTGATATGAATAGACCAATCTCAAAATAATGAATATAGAATTGACCATTGATAAACTTTGTAAACCCTATTGGTTGTTTTAGTTTTGGAGGAAAGGCCCCTCTTATCCCCATGTAATATCCCTAGATGGTACGACACTATTTTTTATTTTCATAAAACGTGTGTAAGAATCACTGCATCTAGGTAGTTTCCATTGGATTTATTCATGGAACTGGAAACATCCAACAATTATTTATCAAAAAGGGACATGTTTTCCAAGGGCATGCATTCATTATGTTTGAGAATTATGATACTTACAAACATTCATTGGTTGATAGGATGGGAGGTTGGACACATCACACCATTTTGGGGGAATAATTTTATACTATTGGACTCTCATTACAAATTTATGATATTTTCCTGAATCCTTATTTATTCACTAAGTATAACATAGTTTTCCCTTGTAAATTTCAATCACTTATTAACATGTGTTAAATTTATAATCATCTATATGTAATCTAGGTTCTTCTTTATTGGAGATATACATATGTATTCAAGGTTCTCCATCAATGGTAACCTCTCATATAATATTTAGATATTGTTTTAATCATCATTATGATGATACTAGTTTTTATGCCACTCAGTGGGGCACTATGGAGTTTATTTTCATCCATGGAGATGAAGATTAGTTTTGGTATTGGAATTATACCCATAAAATGGGCTACCTACGTATCCTTTTAAATGGAATTATAACCCATGTAGTTTTATGTTGCTTAATGTGACACATCATACTTATTATGGTCATGTGATAAGAACCTAACTGTATCTTTTAATGTCATGTGGTAAGGACATCTATGCGAAAGGTGATTAGTCAAGGATTAGTGTGGGACTTATGTCTATGTAGCCCAAGGAACATGGAATGAATATGGGTTTCCAAGTAATATTATACCATCTTGGGAATATGGCCCAAGGAGAACATGTTGATTTGAAGTGTTGGGTTTGAACCTCAAGGAGGCTTCCTACGATTCTATTTATATGGGATTAAAAGCCCACATTGTTTGATGTATCTCATAAGATAGTGTAATCCTTTGAGATAAATGAGTTTGGTCTTACATCATGGAAATTATTCCTTGGTGTTTTGAGGGGTTTAATTTTGGGTTAAATCCTAAGTAGGATGACCAAATAAAGATTATTAGGGTTGGATTCTTGAAGAGGATATCCAGTGGGCTCAAGACCTAAGAAGGCTTCCTACGTATCCCAATTATGATGGGAATTAGAGTTTTCGTAGTTCATTAACCATGGGTGTTTGTGAAAATTTTATAATCATCATGAATCTATAATCCCATGTGAGTCATTTATTTGTTATAAACAAGATGATGCGAAAGATTCAACAAACACACCAACACTTTTCCTCCTCCACTAGGGGAATAGAACATGCCCTCGGTGGCCATAGTGGAAAAGTGATAGGTGACTGAGGAAGAGGGTAGAGTGAATTTCCTTCCCTCTATTAACTTTACATTAGAAAATGGTCCAATGTAAGGAAGGAGTAAAGGTGAATGAAGTAGAGAAGAGAAAGACTACACCCTTCTACTTCCATGGTTAGGGGCGTACACCATAATGCTGCCCAGAAATTGATCTAGCTAAGGGAGGGAGACTTTTAATTTGTTTAAACGTAAATGTATGGCTGAACCATACCTTCGTTAACAAATACAAGAAGTTATAGGTTTTAGAGATGAGAAGGGGAAGTCCGAACATGAACCCTAATCTTATAATATGGGAACTTCTCAACATAGTCCCTATGAGAGTGGTCCATGTGACTGTGGATATACAAACCCATAGACACCCCATTAATCCTAACACCATTGTGAAAAAATGTGGGATAAATATGAATAAGGATATAGAATCCCCAATTAGAGGCACACTGATGTGACTTTCTCAACGGTTTGATAAGTCAGGAGGTTTTGGTGGAATTTACAACTTAATATATATCAGGAAAGGGAGCCAATGAAGAATAATACTTTTCATGAATGACTTGGAAGAAGGCTTGATGTATTGTAGACTGAATAGAATACGTTAATCAAAAGAGGGAACCCAAGTAAGTACAATTGTGTAAATATGGGCGCACAAGTAGGCTTGGGGGACTTGATGTTCCTATATGTTACAAACAACCAAGATGTTAAAACGTGGGTGAGACCTAGCTCAAGCCTTCAGGAGTATTCACAAGCATTCCAAGAAGTTGGGCACTCAACTTCCAGTGTGAGGAATATGTGGCATTTAAGTGTTTCGAATTTAGGGAGGTTGGGTGCTTTATTACCACAACTGTTATGGATTTCAAACACAAAAATGGAATAATTACAATGATCCTCAATCAAATCCTCTTCTCTACATGTTAAATATGTACCTTGAATATTGAAGAAAACATGGGTGAATCCCTAGGGAGACCAAAGGATCATTTATGATTCAGGGAAATTTTTCCATACATACGAAGGCCCCAAGGGTGTATTTATAGGAAAAAATATGACCATGTGCAAAAAGAGTTTGGACGCAAACGAGGATTGTGCGCCAAATTGGGGCGTGCATGTACCTTGTACTCGGACGGTGATTTAGCAAGACTAAAGTGATCCAATGTTCAAGCCTTTGGAAATATTTATCTTCTTCATGTGTTTTCTCTACTTTTTTCTATGGTATTTCCCTTTGACATTTTTTAGACTCTGTGGCGGAAATGAGTGTCAACAACCCCCACCCCCCCAAGAATTGGATACTGAATGAAAAAAGGATCCTATACCGAGGTAATGTGATGAATAAGAAAAAAGAGTGTATTTTGGTGCGCAAGTTGCAATGCGCAAGGTAAATTGGCCCGCAAGTGGTAGTGCCAAATATTCCAGCGTGCAAGGTAACTCACATATCATATATATATATATATATATGTGCTTCACTCCCATGAAAATTCTCTCGAATTTCAGAAATATAGATCTCGTCACACAAGTCCTTTTCACTCTAACACTCCTATTTAGTCATACATCTTCTGTATGTTTATTATTTGCATGCTAGAACTGGGGTGCCACACTTGCACACCAGTTTCAAACTTGTGCACCAAGTTCAGAATTGTGGGCATTAATACCTTTGTTTATTTTTCTCATTTCCATTGTCAAAACATAAAAATTAACATTCTTTAAATATGATTTATGATCCCTTTTGAATGTTCAATGGCTCCCAAAAAAATCAGAACCACAGATGAATTGGCTAGTAAGAGAATTTATGACATGATTAAGGTTCTCAGTCGTGACTACTTAGACATCTGTGATACTACACTCCCAGACTTGGAAAACTATATTAAGAAATATCACTTCAATTTTCCTCAGAGAACATATTTTACTTTCTATAGTTATGGACATATGTAGGATGTCAATTTTCGAAACAAAAAAAACAATATCCCACTTTCTTGGTTTAAATATTATAACAATTTCTCATTTTACGATGATTCTGTTTCGAGCTCATATGTTTATGTTGGGACATCCGAGAAGGCTCATATCATGCATCACTTCCCGTGAGCTCTAGATTTTAAAGAACACACACCCATGCTGCAGCCACACTATTATTCATCCATATTTCGAGATTTTCATATGGATCAATCCAATGGCTAGAAGAAAAGTTGGGATTTCTACCCATGAGGAGGTGTAAAACCTGAATGGATGTTGGCATATTGGGAGCACAAGACGTGTTCAGAATTTATATATTACTTAAATGGCATTGGTATTTTTTAGGCTCTATTGGTTGGGAAAACCTATGTGTATAGGAATTACAATATTGTGGTGGGGTTACTAAGCTAATGGAGTCCAGAAAATAACCCCTCCATTTGACACATGGAGAAGTAGGAATTAGTTTGTGGGATGTCAACAAGATCTCTAGAGCTCTAATCCTTAAAGATATGTATGATGAGTTTATTCTCCACATAGTGAGATGGAATGACATAGATAAGACACCAACCATTGTTCATGAGTTGATGAATATATTTTATAAACTCAAGAATACGACCACCATGAAGTCCCACAAAAGAAGGGATATTCATGCAGAGCAATGGATGAAAATATTCCTAGTAAACAATAAGGAAAAAGGTCCCACTTGAACTCGTCGAACTAGCTCTCCAAAGGCAGAGAAGATAGGTATGCCCGAAACTTTTTGGCAAACATTAGAGAAAGGAGAGTTTGGAAGGTGGGGGTATAAAATCATTCCCAAATTCCTGAAAAGTCATGTCTTTCATGTTTCTTTTCCATGTGTCTCAACATGTATCTATTACCGGTTTATGATTCCAATGGTGGCGTAAGGCTATGAAATTTTTTCATCACTACTAAGCTACCCAAGAAGAGGATGGCAGGGTTAGCTACCCCTATTTTAGAAATTACTCATACGAACATACTGTATATTTTCCTATGTAACACACTTTTAGAATATCAGGACTATTCCAGGTGTTATGAGGGTAGATCACCAATCATTTCAGAACCTATGTTGTGCAAAGTGGGGTACATGTCTTTGGATGTTCTTTCCAACCATCAATTCAGGTTTTTTTCTGGTATTTAACCTCTATCTCAGAACTCATATGATATCAAAGCCTGGTTGAGAAAGTATAATAAATATCATCTTTTTCCATTATTAGAATATACATACGGGGTGATTTGTTGATGATGGGATTACCAACTTAAAGCTAAGGGCATATATGTTATCGTTCAGAGATGACGTATTAGCAACCAAAATTGATAGAGAAATCATATGCGAGGTCTATTCACCATATAGATTCACAAACAAATTCAAATTTCTAAAACTAATTATTGTATCCCCTCACAGGCACATCATATTAGAGCAACATATGATGGTTTCCTGCCAACTATGGTTACTGTCATCTATGGAGAAGACTAGGGAGCTATTTAATTTTCCTATCATTGATGCAATGAGCAGATTGACTGTCTGGTATGATTAAATCTGGGTCACTTCTTACCCTGTATGGTTATTAAACCATGTTGTATCTTGATTGGGGATAAAGATAGGTAATAGTAATGGATCCTTTAATTTGGAAGGTAATTATTCTTCACTAGGGGCCAACTCATTGGTGTTAGAGGGTGGGGGTGATGAGGATCTAAATTCACTAATGTGACCTCATGCATGATATAATCCACCTATCAGTGTTAATAGATCCACCCCATTAATCCCTACTAAGGATGTACCGAGGTGGTATAGTCGACATCATTATGAGGAATAATGAGTCCCATTTTTTCATCCCCCATCTGTGACTGCATGAATTAGGAACAAACATAAATCCAAAACTAGAGGATCCTCTTCACAACCCACTGGCATGTACCTTGAATATATAAAACCAAAGGCTGTCAAAACATGTAAAATATTGCATTGTGATGTTGAAACCACGTGGATAGATTTATGTGAAAGTTTTCGTGTTCTAGGAATAGGGTATCTATGGGCTGCTTTAGATATTATATATAAGAAAAATCCTGATTAGGTGAGAACATAGATTCCATATCTAGAAATTCTCATAAATGCAACTGACGGATCAATTCCAACCATGAAGTAGGTGAATGAAACAATAGATCTTGGTAGAACTAAAGGGATTGATCTTTCATTATATGAAGATGGTGTTATTTTTTTGATCCTGAAGATGTATGTTTTGTTTTTCTCACATTATTTTCTTATTTACAATTTTAATTTAGTCAAAGCATTTAAACTTAGGGGTAATATTATCTTAATATGTAGCTGGCTAAAGGAAAATTTTCTGAAGTTGTATCACCATGATATTTCCCTGGTGGAACTAATCTTGGGGCTGCTATATCACCTCGTGAATTGGGAGAAATATCTCCAAGACTACAGGACATGGAGGATGAGATAAAAAGGTTATTGTAGTCTCCAATAACTATTTTTGGAGATGATGATGCTAGTCATCCTAAGAAGGTGAAGAAACTAAAGTATATAAGAAAGAATATCGTGGTTAAATATTTTCTCTGTAGTGGTATGCCTTCTTGATAACATGAATTTTATCCTTATTAATGAAAAAGTGTTTAATGTTCTCGGAATTGAACGAGATTCTTCTATTTTATTTCTAAAAGAAAATACTGATAAACTTCAAGGAACTGTGGATGATGCTTCTGAAATGGCACAAATTCCTATTAACCCAATGGTTCCTGAAGAGGCATTGAGGCCAAAGGAAGCAAAGTCTGTTCCTAGAACTACTCTTGTTCCTTCTATCAGAAGGTAGGAGACCTCTGGTAAATCAATAGCTCTTTATAAGACACTGATTGTAACAACAACTATATTATATCTTGTGATAATTTAGGTTCATCACATGCACCATAACATACTGTAAAAACTAGTGTTGACCCAAAATGTTTTGCTGAAGAAGCTGTTCGAGGTCAAAGGATGTTGGAGGAAGGCTGCGACGCAAACATGCCATGTGCTCCCATGGGTGAGACTAATGTGGGATCTGGGATATCATTGGATTCTATAATGAACATTGTCATTTCTTTTGAAGAAGTATTAGAACATGTTAATATACCAAATTCTTTAGAATATTTTAATGTTCCTTGTATAGTACCCAATGGACGTGAGATTTCATTGTTCATCCTATTAATCATCATATGAATAAATTTCTAACCATGATTGGTTGAAATATGCAGCTCTATCTGAAGAAACTACTGTTGCGATGATACCTGAAAGATGAATTGACATTAATGTCAATCCTACCTTTTTGAAGACATTGGATTAGGTGAATATTGAGACAGAAAATATTCTCAGGATTCATTCATAGGATCCTAATCCAATTAAAGATATCATTCCCTATCGAGAGACATTAACCAAAACCATTTAAACTTATAAAATTTGGGAGGAGTGTTCTCATGTTGTCGACCTACTGTTAGGTAAGAGATACTGATATTGTGATTTCTCTCACTCTTGTAATACATTAAAACAAAAAACAACAATAATTTAATTCATTATACAGGGCTATTAACATCAACGGCTAGATCTGGAGGGGATGCCTCTGCATCATCTCAAATAGTATTAGGAGTTGAAGCAACCACTGTCAAGGAAAGTGTAGAACAATGCACTTATCTAAGTGCATTAATCCCAGAATATGTCCCTCCTTATGATAGTGATTCTTACTCTGACCCAAAACTATAAAAGGCCCTTTGTCTTGCTTGTCACAAGGAATTGGAAAACATATGAAAGATAATATCCATAATTCCCCTTGAAGAACTTCCTTCATGAATTCCATGAATTTCATATCTGTTCATTATGTTGGGATTTGGTGGGTTTTAGTATCAAAAAATTCATACCACAGTAAAAGAGATTATTTTAATGATAGAGCAAGAGAATATGTTTCAACAATATTTGATAAAATCTAAATTTTTGATCAACATTAATGAATTCCAAGTGGTGCTAACCCAAGATGAAGCCAACTGTACTACAATGTTGTAAGTACTGAAGTATAAGATTAATGAAATGATAGTTTACTTGCTGCACCTTCAACATGAATTAGACATTATCATAGGAGAGCATGATCAACTTTATAACTCAATAGGATAAGTTCACAAGTATGGTGCGAAAGACATTGTAGATGCTAAGAAAGAACATCGCCATATTGAGTAGAATGCGGCTTTTTGGTTAAACAAAATTCAACATGCAGCTGATGGGGATCAAGATATCATTACAAAAATAAAGTGTTATATTGGAAACCTCTTGTGATTTATGATAGAGGAGAAAATCAATTTTTTGGATGCTCCTTTGTGATTTTATTTACTCACAAAAAAATCATTTAGTCTTTAATCTACTGTATTTCATTCTGGATAGCTTATTTTTACCTAAGTCAATGGTCCTAGTCAGCGTAGTTTTATTTTTACGAGGTTTATACAAGAAAACCCACAAACATTGAATCTTTTGATTTATTATTTCTCAATATTACACAAGTCATAAAAAATGTATGTTTAGTGAGCTAGGACTTGACTTTTGTCTAGAGTGGCATTTTTGGGTTTCCAATATGGTGAGTACCATGTCTCTTTTTGTAGGTAGTTAAGGTCATGCATGTTGTTCTCGAAAGGGATAGTGTGTATGGTTGAACAGATTTGAACATAAATTATGAAATTAGATCTCAAATAAGGATCATTGGCTAAGTATTTATCTAATATTTTTAAATATTTCTAAGGGGAATCATGGGTCATGAATTTTTTTGTTACCAAATATAAAACATGTATAAACATAAGTGGTGTCTCTTTCAAGAATGAAGATACAAATATTTTACAAACACATTATGCGGGTTGAGTTATGCAGGGTTGACTAGGGAATATGTTGCACAACCAAATAGTTGCATCCTTTGACTGATGTGCCTATAATGTAGGAAACTTTTATGCAAGGCCTCTAGGGGCACATACTGCATAGTCAAGAAAAATATCTCTCAAGAATTTAACATTTGAATATTTATAAACAAAAAAATAATATTACGATGACTCGAGACCACAATGGGTGGTTTTTCAAAATAAATTAATTTTAATAATAATGGTTTATCAATGAAAACATATGTCATGAATTGGAAAACCACATATACAAAACTTTTGTGAATGAGGAATGGTTAAAAATTTTCGGAAAAGGGGAATATATGGTATCATACAACATAGTTTTAAGTCATGCAGTGAGGACATTATACTATGAATTTTTTAGTCATGCAGTGAGGACATTGGATGGGTTTAATTTAAGGTCCTTAGCTTTTATCAAATTATTGAGACTCTCTCAATTTCTTGATATTTTTTTGGAAACATACTACATTGTTCAAGTATGGAAGATAAGAATTGTAAACTGTGATATAATAATTATTGAATACGATGAATGATATGGGAAAAAGGTATAATAGGCATTAGATGAAGTCTTTTCTATGAAAAATGTTACCGTTATTTGACAAACCACATATGGGGGATGAATTTTTCAATTCCAACTAGGGAAAATGTTTCATTGACATATAGTGTCATATTTTGACTAATATGCATGTTATGTAAACAAATTTTAGGAAAGGCCACTTAGGGGCATGTACTACATAGTCAAGCTAAAGATCACTCAAAAAATTTAAATTATATTGCTAAAATCCAAAGGAATTTTATAAATATTCATATTTTCTTAAGCATAGAGTTTGGCTTATTAAGAAAGGTAATTGAATATAGTGAGAATATTTCCAATCAAAATTTCCAAAGAATTGTAGGAATGTGATTTCTTGGAAGGTCTGACCCAAACATAGGATGTATAGTGTGTGTAGGTTTTTTAGGTCATACGACTAGGACCAAAAAATGGAAACACTATATGACATGTGGTCAAGTGATCCAAGGTTATTTCATATTACTTTGAACATATGGAGGGGGACATGAGTAAACCATAGTCTTGAAGACTTTCAGATTGAGTGATACGTAATGGAAAAAATATTCCTGAATGACAGGTTTAAAATTCATATTCTTGTATATTGTTATCAAATATTGAAGGTGACAAAAGACACTTTAACAAAGAATGAAATTAGCATTATTTGAAAAACCTTTTATTGGTGCTGTATTATATAGGGAAAACTAGGGAAAATATTGTATAATCAAATAGTGGTATATTTTGACTAATAGAAATATTATGTAGGAAAATTATGCAAATCCAACTAAAGGAACTTACTAAATAGTTCATAAAAAGAGTTCATAGATATTATAAACTCTATCACAAATCGTAAGAAAAATTATGAATATGTGAAAATATTCAATATTAAGAGTGTGAAATATGGAAGGGGTAATTCTCAATGCTAATATTAAATATTTGAATCAATATTGTCCATGAGTTTGTATTCCTTTACATATATCTGACTCAAATGTAAAATAAATACTTTCTATGTTTCCTTTCAATCAATATTATGTTGTTCAGTTTAGAATCATGCAGTGAGAACCTGAAGTGATTCTGACGTAAAAAGTGAATATTGTGGTTGGAAAAAGGAATTAAACCCAGGTGTCACTACATATCTCATATAAATGAACATCAAGCCAAACATAGTTCTTGAAAAATAATTTCTCACACCAATTGAGTTTTATGTGCGAGATGGGGGTTTAAACAAATTTTAGAAGAATGATTAAATTTAAGACACAAGATGGTGTGAAAATCAAACCATGTGTCTGAAAAGAGAACTATGCATAGATTTGGTTCATATACAAGAGAAGGAAAAGGAAAATGAAAATTTTCATTGTGGATGATCCCATGATAGGAGATATAGGAATCTCTATGTATCTCATATGGATTAGAATCCTGGTACACGTTGTTCTTGAAATGAGAGCCCTATGCAGATCATACTCAGACATAGGGAGGAACGAAACTCATGTTCCACTAAGGATTCGCAATGATGTCAATGATTCTTTATTATGGAATATCTTAACATAAAATAGAGAATACATTAACTTTAATATTTAATGTCATGTAACGAGGACAAATTATGTCATGTAGTTTAACTTTGTGCGACAAGGAAAAAATGCTACACATTGTATCATCGTGCAACATGGAAGCTTATGGTCATTATTCAGTTTAATTTCATGTGACTAGGACTCTATACTATACAGTTTAGAGTCATGAAGCAAGAACATTATGTGGAGTCACACAAAGTATTTCTTCAAGAATCTCACATTGGTAGGAGTTGTAACATGCTATCGATCCATTGATATTTGGGAATAAAATCAATTTGAGTAGAACTTATGTATGAAATAAGGTCCTTCAACTTTGGATCATGCTTTGGAGGATTCTTTATTGGTATCATTGGATTCTTAAGGACCAATACCAATTCTCCATGAAGAAGTGAACAGAGGTGAAATTTCTTGTTAAAGGATGACACTATTGTATTCTAGTATACTTCTAAATGATGGAAAGTATGAATTGTTTTTCATGTAATTGTTCAAACTCATCAAATCGTTTCCAAGACCTTTCATCTATAGACAAATGATCACAGATTGCAACTAGTAGAGATGGTAATTGAATTTCAATTAGAAAAACTACTTCGGTTCCATACACTGATGAATATAGAGTTTCCTGAGTGGCAGTACAGGTAGTAGTATGATAAGCCCATAAATCATGGAAATTTTTATCTAGCCACGATTTCTTATATTAACCTTCCATATTTTGAAGTATATTTGATAAGGTCTTATCGAAATCCTATATTTGTCCATTGGCTACTGCATGATAGTGAGATGAATGGTTGGATTTGATATTGTGCTTCTTATATAACGTTTTTCCCTCAAGAGATCAGAAATTGGTGTTGATGTCTATTAATATAGTATGAGGGACACCAAATCTGGTGTTGATGTTTGATTTGGGAAAAAATAATGATTTTATCTCTAACTTATTCGAGAGGTATTGCTTCATCCCATTTAGAGATGTAGTCAGTAGCAGTAGGAATATACTCAATCTGCTTAGTCGTAGGTATAGGACAAGGTCCTACTACATCCATTCCCCATGTGGTAGACAGCCAGGTGTATTTATCTGTATGTAAGAACGTATGGGGTTGATGAATGAAGTTCACATGCACTTGGACTGTATGAAATTTCTTGGTGAAATCTGTGGAATCATGTGTCATTGAAAGTTAGAAATATCTATGCCTTCAGATTTGATCAGACATCCTATGCCCAAACTGATGATCCTCACAAGCTCTTACACATGATTCATTCATGATAGCTTCAGTTTCTTCTCCATCAATACACCTAAAGATGATTCCGTAGAATCCATGTATGTAGAAGATTTTCTTTTTATTTGTACTATCATAATGTGAAAAATAGACCACTCATCATCATATCTGTTCTTTTTTTAGCTCTATCTGGGGGAAGTACTCTATTTTGAATGTACACCATGATGGGTTTCATCCATCCCGTGTTATGGATATATGGCTCAAAAATAGGGCTATATTCATTAATTTCCTCTATTATGGTTTGAATTAATATTGTGACCACACGATGATAGGATATACTAATGATTGTCTCATCCCGATTTAGATTTTCTAGGGATATGGCAACATTATACAGTGCATCAACATGGGAATTTTGTGATCGTAGTACATAAGTTAGTGTTGTATCTGAGATAAATTTATCCATTAACCCTCATACATAATCACACAAATAGATTTACTCTTATTTTTTTGATAGCATAATCCCAATAGATTTTTTAGATTACCAACTCGAAATCACTATTCACTTTCAGGTGGTTCACTTGTACCTGGAGCACTTATTTGAAGCCTATGAGGAGAGCTTGATAGTCTGCCTCGTTGTTGGTATAGACTTCAAACAACAAGAAAGAGTATGGTAATAATTAATTATCTGGAAAGATAAGTACATTTCCTAACCGAAATTTGTTGAGTTTAGGGTATTATATTATATTCCCTCTTGGACTTTTAGAAGAACCATAAGAGTACATTTCCCATGTTTGGGGATCATCTTTAATAGAGATAACCTTTTCATCAGAAGTATCAGCATTCAATGAGGTATCTTCCATAGATGGATGTTCAGCAAGAAAATCCTCCAATGGTTGGCCTTTTATTTTCTTATGAGGCACAAAATGGATATCAAACTGTTGCAGAAATAACCACCCACCATGCCAAAAACCATATAAAGAATGGATGACTATGGATTTATTTGAGCGGGTTATTGTGAGACCCCAATTGGAGCTCATGATTTTGAAAGTAGTTCCTAAATTTCTGAACTGTAATGATTAATGCCAGGAATCACTTATCGATACTTGAATATAGAGCATCTGTTTCAATATTAGTTTGAATAACATATTAAATGTTGTTTTCATTACTAGAATCGTTCTTTTGGGAAAGGAAGGTACCTAGTGGTCACTCTAAATCTGTCATATATAAAATAAGTGTTCTTCTTTCAACATGTGGCAATAATACTGATGGACTCAATAGATATTTTTTAGGATATCAAATTCCTCTTGGTAGTCTTTTGTCTATTGATTGTTGACTCCCTTCTTCATTAATCTGGTGAAGGTTTAACACATTCCTACAAAATTGGAAATAAAGCACCAAATAGAAGCCAAGTGTCATTGAAGTCCTCTTAATTCATTAAAATTTCAAGGTTTTGACATTGCTAGGATTAATTTTTTCTTCTCAGGATCAAATTTGATGTTACGATGGTGTAAAAAAAATATGAGATATTTTCCTGAGGTTACCACGAAAGTATATTTCAATGGGTTCATATTCAAATTGTGTTGCCGAAGGATATTGAATATGGTCTCCAGATCACCCAAGTTATTGTATTGTTTCCTATATTTAACAAACTTATCATCCACATAACATTAGACTAATTTTCCTAATAAGGGTTTGATGATATGGTGTGTCACATGATGATATGTTGCACCTGCATTTTTTAGAATAAACGGAACTTATTGATAAAATAACACACTTTTAGGGGATCTGAAGGCTATGGAATATTCATCTTCTCAGGCCATGTGGATTTGATTGTATCTATACTATCTATAAATGAAGGAAAGAGCTTTATATCTAGCTGTTTCATCAAATAAAAGATCTGTGATCAGAAGTATAAATTCGTTTTTAGGGAAATTCTAGTTAAGCTATTTGAAACCAATGAAAAATCTGATTTCTCCATTCTTATTTTTGATAGGGACAATTTTAGCCATCCACACAGGATATTGAACCTCCCTTAAAAAGTTATTCTTTATAAGATTATCGACAACAGCTTCAATTTTTGATGCATGAGTCGGTGTGTTCTTCTTACTGCTTGATTAAATCCTCGATTTACTTTTGGAAATCCCAAATGATGGGTGGAAATATTTGGATTATGTCCTGGAAATTTTTTTAGATCCATTAAAATATATCAAGATGTCATTTTAGAACTGAACTGTATAACTCTTACTCTATAGAAGTCATGGCCGCACTAATTAGAGTGGTGTTAGGATCTTCTTCTGTACCCAGATTTATTTCCTTGTGCTCCTCCACAGTGGTAGAGACTCCTTTCTCAAATGATAGAGGAACATCCATGAGATCTTCTTATTCTTATTTCTTATGTGTCACTTCTATTGTTTTTACTTGTATAGTAGGCGATGAATGAACAAATTCATAGCTAGAGGAGGAGTCCATATTTGTACATCCTGAAGAAGAAGAAACTATTTCTGAACATACTGATGATGATGTGTCTTCTTGGATCATTGAAGAGGGTATGATGGGTTGGGAATAAACACCCTTGTCTTTATATAGTATTGATACAACTTTTTCTAGTCTTATTGATTATGTTGAGTCTTGTTGAAGTTTAGTGGATGAAATAAAGAAATATCTATTTAATCATTCACGACTTCTTGGTGAATCAACAATTTCTCCCATGCTGTCCGGCTCAATTGCTGCAATTGACTTTATAGAAGTCCCCAGATGAGTTCTCAGATTTGGGTTTATCTATTCAATCTGATTGATATGAAACATATATTCTATACTCAAATGTTTGAAGGAGCTTGCTGGGATTGTTTCTAAGCCATTTAGAGCTTTGATTTTTGTTACCACCTTTTCCAAAAAACTTGCTCTCTTCGAGTGATAAAATCTTCCCTCAATGTATAGATAATTACACATTTTGAAGGGACCTTATCACCATAAAATGTTATAATTTGACCATTGAAATATTTCATGATAAATTAATTGTATGATGATGGTATGGATGCATATTTATTAGATAAGGGATACAAAGAATAATGTTAAAGGTGTGTCCTGAGAGACAACCATAAATTCTAAATTAGACACAAGATCCTTAAACATAGTTCTTAGTGTAATCTTGCATAATGGTTATTTATCATTATTATCATAACCATGAATCATTAATGTGGAAGGAGATAATTCATATTCAATTTGGCCCACTAGATGAAGTGTACGAATAGGAATGAGGTAGACACTTGAGACATTATCAATGAAGGACTGTCAGATATCTATGTCATCTACCTTGCAAGATTGATATAAGGGCTTTATATGTCCATTTTAAACATCATCTTTATCATTCTCCATAGAAGATATAACTCCATGATATTCTGTATGATTATTCTCTATACAGTAAACCTCAGCTGCAAAAACTTCGGTTTAAACTCTTGAGGACTTGACAATGCCTCCATAAGTGCTTCTCAAAGATCTTTGACGGATTAAAGGAAACCAAAATTGACAACACGGCTGGTAAATGTGATTGATATGTTAAAAAATCATACTTTTTGTCCAGAGTTACGTGTATCCTATCAGGGAGATGTAGTTTTGCAGGTGCCTTGGAAGATGATGCTTCTGATGTAGATGTACCCTATGTCGGAGCAGAAACTAGAAATACTCATGGATATGGTATATTAGACTGACTAAGTCTATCTATAAGCTGATAGAAAGATTTTGTAACCTCTAATCGGTCTTCCTAAATAATCATGTCAGGACTGATTCTTTCATGTGTGGGAGAACATCATTGTTCCTATTGATCCCGATGAAGGGCTCTCCCATGCATTTTTCCGCATATATGGTTTTAGAAGGGGCCGAGATAAACGAATGGCTTCTAGAATACCTATGTCTTACACTTTATCGTTGACCTTGGATTCTTCTTATAGTTCCCCAATTAGGTATAGAAAGATCAGGCTCATCATAACCAAAACCACAATCAGCATAGGGATTCGTTAAGTGGATAACTTTGACAGAACCAAAGATCAATTCTTCATTTGATGAAGGTTATTCTTGACAGGTCATTTCTAGTTTTTCCATTTATAGGGGCATTACCCATACTTGTCAAACAGTTGGCATAAAATCTACTAGAGCAAAGGAAAAATTTGGTCTTTACATGAGGTTTCCTTCTTCTAACTTCTCTTTTTCATTCTCATCAAGTTGGTTCTTTAAGGACTAACCTTTAGAGGACCAATCTATTGATGAAGGATGTTTTGGTGTGGAAAGAGTGGAGGAAGACATAATCAGTTGCTTCAACTATGTTCGTATAATGGCATGAGTTCAGTTGATCATTTTCCTGATCATTCAGTGGTCATATTTCTGCACATTTTTTCTTTTGACTTACTTCCATTCACCAACATTCTCTAGACCTGTAGCAATAACACATTCTATTTGGGCTGATTGACATTTCAATTACACTTTTCTTGAGTCTACCATTTTTTACAGGAGGGATTTGAAATCAAAACAATCCTGAATGGGATGCCACAACATCTGGAAAAATGGGAAATAATTTAGAAGATCATCATCTCCTTCTTTGTTTTGTTTCATCAGACTTGGAAATTGAACCACATTATTTTTCAAAGATGAGATGAAGTAATGGGGAAACTGTTCATTCTAAAAAGATGAAACTTTGTTCTTTAACTCCGAAAATAATTTCCACCTTCAATCTCTTTGAATATCTTGACCAGGTGGTTTTCACTTCTAACCCTCGGGAGGAGGATCTCATCAATATGATGAAGGTTTTGATGTGGAATTATGTACGGGTTCTTGGTTGAGTGTGACTGTAGAATCCTCTGCTCTCCCTATTCTCCATCCCAGAGCTGATGGAATTACATGAGTTTTATCTTTAGTTTCCATAATGGAATCCTCCACATATAGGGAAATTGAAGAAAAGTATCAAAATCCTATTATGTTTTTCATAGGGATCAATGGTTTGTGTAACTCATCACACAAATATTCCCCAGAAATTGGCAACAACTCTTATTGAAGGCGTTCCAGATTTGAATAATTTGTTAATCCTTTGAATCAAGAAATGAAATATGAAAATCATTCATTTTCATTTTTTTTGAAATTTATAAGGTAAAAAGATGTGGTCTTCGGTAGCATTGAGATGAATTGATGAAAAAATTTATGATAACGATATTCCCATCCATTAATTGGTCGAGATTGCAAAGTTGTATACCACACATAAAATTGTCCCTATAAGGACTTCACAAAGCACCAAAGTTTTATAGATTTGTATCGTTGAGGAGTTACCATCATGGGATGAAAAAAAGAAATTAAATGTGTTATGTGTTGTTTCGAATCTACCTAACCATTAATTATTGGGAATTTAGTATTCCCAAAATTTGGTGGGGGAGGGTTCAGATCCACCCATTCAGGGTAAACTCTCTATTCCAGCTGAACTAGTACACACCATTATACTATAACTTCCAAATAAGTTGTTAATGCCTCGATTATGTACATAAACATTAGGGGAATATACAGATCAGCTGGGACCTGTACTGGTATAATAGCTGATGGTTTAACAGGTTCAACGACTTGCTAAACCACTGGTGGTGGTGGTGCTAGTATTTTTCCTGGATAACCCTCGGGGATATACCTATAAGGATGTGTTTGATCCTCCCCTGAATGTGTACCCAATTGAGGGAATTCATTATCCGCATATATAGTTACCATGAATCCTCTTTACGGAGGATATTCTATAGGATGTGAAAGTTGAGGATCTTCCAGGAGAGCATGTCTAGAAGAAATGATACTTCTATGTAACAATGTATTGAGTCTTTTTAACTCTTTAATATATTTTTATTATAGTGAAAATATTTCTTCAAGTGAAATATATTGAACTTATCTAGGGGAAAAGTGAAACATGATCTATCTTTTACGTTACCCCTTGTTAGATGCCTTTTAGGGGAGTGGGAGTTGGTTATTTGAGTGAATACCTATATTATGGGTAAGCCTCTTATTTTAGGTGTGCACAACTCCTTCATTTTCTTTAGTGTGTACCGTATTATGGATAAGAACATAATCTTCTGATTCCCCTAAATTAGACTCATTTTATGGAGTATCTTATGCAATGGTGTTAATGAAATTTATTGATGCGTAATGGATTGATGATATTCTATCAATATATTGGTTAGATCATCTCTTTCTATACCTTCCATGAAACTCTTTCCTCCTATATGATGAATTTCTAGGAACATTTTAATGGATAGTAACCTGAAGGGAATACTTGTATAGTTCAGTTGTGTGTTCTCTTTGTGGCTTCTTCCCTAATCGGGAGAAAACTAACATCCATTGAGGAGGGGAATTTAGATGTGAAAAATCCCCCATCCCGAAAATTAGGGGGTATCCTTTTATCCTTCTTCAATCCTTTGAACATTGTTTATTTAATTCTAAGGTTGAATTAAACAAGCCCCCATCCTTGTAGGCTAGGGTGGCTCTTTAACTACTATAGCTGAGATTCGTGTAGATACTCTTCTAATTTTGTGAATTATGGTCCATACATTGGCTGGGTGCATTATCCTACAACCAATCAAATAACCAATTTCGAAAGACCTCTAGGATATTTTACACATTTTTTTGATTGGATGGATGATGTCCTCTATGTGGGAGGCCTGATTAAGATTCCCATATGCTTGATGAAAAAGTAGCTCAACAACATGCTTTCATTGGGACTGAATCTAAGGAGATCTATTGGAGTCATATTCTGTAGCATACAATTTAAGACATACAAAATCTATTGATTATAACCATCCATTGGAAATAACATTTAATGAAACAACATTTAACGAACATTACTGATTCAGGGGTGTAGTGAAATGCCATTCTCCGTGTGCACCCCATACTCTAATACGGACAACATATGGGGTATCAAAAATTAACTAGGACAACCACTTTAGTGCATCAAGGCATACACACAGAAGGGTTCTCTGTCGCTTCTCAAGACTTGGATGTCAGGAAATTGAGACAAATTCCAAGTGTATTTGTCATTGTAACCCTTTTATTACCATTACATGATTTTGATATTCATCATATAGTAATACTTAGGTTTTCAAATAACGAAGATTCATCAATTTGTTGAGGCGGACATCATGAATGCAATATTCCACCATCAATTCCAAATTGTAATATTAAGAGATTTACAAAGGCCAGAACATGATAGTTACTTATCCTTTACAGAATTGTTTTCTCATGTTTAACATATCTTCATCATCTTTCATTAGAGTATTCTCCACATGGACTGACCAAAGTCGATGATTCTCGATTGTTTTAATAAATACAATGGAATCAGTTGCTTTTTTCCTTCTACTTTATTAGAAGAAAAATGAACTAAAGTAGAATTAGAGAATGACCATTCCCCTAAGATGTTTTCTTATTGAGAATTTATTTCACCCATTAATGAAAAGGCATCAGACATGAGTGGGATTGTGTTGGAAAGTGACTCGAGATAAGAGGGCGTTCTCATTACTTAATTGCCAATTATAAAATTATATTGACAATAAAAAATATCACTCTAGAGAAAACGTTTGCAGAAAATTCAATCATGGGGGTTGGTTGCCACCATGGTGGATTATAGTAAGTGATATGTCCTCTTGCTCCTGGGTCTTCTGGCCACCCGGAGGGTTGCTGTAGATATCATTTGGAGATTGGATCTCTGGATTGACCTAATTTTTATGAAGAAATACTTAATGATGATGTTTATGATGGGGAACATCAAAATTACCACTACTAATCCCATAATTTGTTAATGAGAGTGTAGTATCTTGAGCAGCAACAAATAAATGTATGAGGGCTTCAAAAACTATAGCATTAAAAGGAGACAAATCACAACTTGACTCTTCATTTTCCAACTTTTTTGGAGAGACATTATATTGGATGCTCTCTTACACATAGTTGGGGACACTTTCTGGGAGAAGTGGTTATGATGGGAATTTTTATGTGCCTGCCTTGGATTGGTCATTATATCTGGCTTATTACCTCCAATTGTAAAGGTTGTATATTCGTGATCCTGTTTTCTGTATGATATGGGGGAGTATTCCCCATAACCATCCTAGACTGGAATGGAGGTACATATATACTCAAGGATGGCATGCCGATGTGTCATCCCAAGTGTGGGGAAAGATTTATGTATCTATTCCCTAGATACTAATGAAGTTGTTGTTATGATATTCTAGAAAACTTCCCTAATATGGGTAAGAATTTGTGTTTTCCCTTTCACCATTGATAAGATGTGTTTAATGAATTCAGCAGCCGGAACAGGAATAATAGTCTATTCCAAAACATTAATAGGTGTATGTGCCTAATATTATTCCCATTTTCATATCAATTGGTACTAAATGTACTCATGTATGGGGGCATAAAGTTGGGTTCACCCCAGATTTGTCGTTGGAACATTCCGACTAACTTCTCCAGGTGGTGCCAAAAGAGATTGTTAGGAGGATTGATGAATGCTGGAAAGTGTACGTGTCTGTTGGATTTTTTTTTCAATCATGGTTGACAAAATTAACTAAATTCTGGTAGACAAGATAGCTGGTAGAATTGGTGATTTAATAAGGTTCATGTTCATGTTTACCCATTTCCACCATATTTGATTTGCAAGATTCCTTAAATGATGTCAGACGAGCCGACTGACTGGATGATAATTTGCAAACATGTACATCTTCTGGGTAACTATTCTCCACTAGATTTACATGGTGGGATTGGTGGGTCGATTCCAAAGTTGTCTGCTGGGAAGCCGAATTAGGATAGATATATGTATGTTCCCACTCATTGTTTTACATCATTTTAGGATATGGAATTATCTGAAGGGGGTAAAGGTAATATCCTTCTTCATAGTGGTCAGGTGTTGTCCTCGGTTGTTTGTCTTTTGTGCTTGGGTTTGAGGGACATGGGCCAAACATTCATAGGCAACACCTTCATCATTTTGGGGGTTCACTACCACATGATTCGGCAAGCAGCGATTAATGGTTGTAGTCCTTTGGAAAGAGCCATGCATCATTGAACTGAGGCAATGAGTGAACTCTTGATCCACCTAACTAGGGCATGGGAGGTACTGGTTATTTTGTTCTAGGGATGTGGACCTGAAATTGATGAAGACAGCGGTTGGAACCGTCTGCTTCTTGACCATCGGTTGTCGCTGACCGGATGATCGAGGGATGTTATTAACATAGAGGACCTGTCAGGCAGCCTCTAAAGTTGGGATAGTACCGTTCAGATTGTATTACCTTACCAGTACATTGGATACCGAGTGTTGAAGATTCTGAGTAGGTGATGACGGCCTTCTAGTGGATGAGGATCCATGTTGAGTAGAGGAAGAGGCATTCACATGTGGAAACTTGAAGGAATCCATTTTGGGGTGAAGGGAGTTCCGAGAAAACATGAAAACAACAATAAAATCTATTAAAGAAAAATATTTTTGACTGATACACACATTATTGATTCCTCTGTTTGGAATTCTTTTACCAATTAATAGGGGTCTAGACAGGTGGGTAATTATTTTCACATTGTTAAAGATTCATCTTGGGTTCACCATTTTTGATTCATAGTTCCGTGGAATGTGTGTATGAATCACTACTTCTAGGCGGTACCCAACAGATTTATTCTTTGAACTGGAAACATCCAACATTTCTTTATCCAAAAGGGACCTTCATTCCAAAGGTATGTATTTGTTATGTTTGAACATTATGATACTTAAGAGCATGAATTGGTTGATAGGATGGGAGGTCAAACTCATCACACCCTTTTGAGGGTAATTATTGTCTACTCCAGGAATCTCTTTATAAATATAGGATATTTTCATAAATCCTGATTATTTCACCATGTATAAAATAGATTTTCCTTGGAATTTTCAATCACTTATAAACATGTGTGAAATTTGGAATCATCGGTATGTATTCAAAGTACTTCATTAATGAAGATACCCATATGTATTAGAGGATCTACATTAATGGTATCATCTCATATACTATTTAGATATTCTATTAATCATTGTTATGATGACAATGGGTTTTAAGAAACTCAGTGGGGCACTCTAGAATTTATTTTCATCCAGGGAGATGATGTTTTATTTTTATTTAGGGATCGTACTAATAAAATTGGCTACCTACATAACCATTTGAAAGGAATCAGTACCCTCATAGTTTGGTGCTACATAATGGGATCAATCATAACTTTTAAGGTTGTGTGATAAGGATCTAACCATACAGTTTAATGTCATGTGGTAAAGACATATATGATAAAGGTTCTTAGTTAAGGTTTGGTGTGGGATATTTTCTGAGTAGCCCAAGGAACATGGAAAAAATATAGGTTTCAATGTAAGATTAGACCATGTTGGGAATATGTCCAAAATAGAACAAGGTTGATTTTAAGTGTTGAGTTTTAATATCATGGAGGATTCCTACATATCTATTCAAATGGGAATTAAATCCCACTTATTTTGATGAATCTCAAAGTAGTGTGTAATTATTTGAGAGAAATGAGTTTGGGATTTATTAATAAAAAGGATTCCTTGGTGATTTGGGGGGGGGTTAATTTGGGGATAACTCCAAAGGTGGATGCCCAAATTAAGGGAATTAGGGTTGGATTCTTGAGGAGGATATCCAGTGAGCTCAGGCCCTAAGAAGGAATCCTACGTATCCCAATTTTAGGTGGAATTAGAGTTCTTGTAGTTCATTCACTGTGGGTGTTTGTGCAAATTTTGTAATCATCATGAATCTCGAATCCCACCTGAGTCATTCTCTGTGTGAGAAAAAAGAGGATGTGAAAGATTAAAAGAATGCACCCAAACTTTTCCCTCCTACACTAGTGGATGATGCCTCACCTATGACGGTGACGGTGGAAGAGGGCGAGGCAACTGGGGAAGAGGGTGTTCTGAAGAGCCTCCCCTCTATTCACTTTACATTAGACAAGGTTACAATGTATGGATAGTGTGAAGGTGAAGGATGTAGAGAGGAGAAATACTACAAACTTCTACTTCAGTGGTTAGGGGATTATACTAGGAAGGCATCACTTAAATTTATCCTGGTAGTGGAGGGATAATTATATTTTGTTCAAAAGGAAAAGTAGGTTTGGACTGTACCTTCCCTACCAAATACCCGAGCTTCCAGTTTTTAGAGATGAGAAGGGGAGGACAGAACTCGAACCCTAATCCTCCAAAATGCGAACCTCCCAACACTGTTCCTACGATAAAGGTCCGTGTCACTGTGGATATAAAAACCACAAAAACTCCATGAATCATAACCCCATCCAGAAACAAATATCGTAAACCTATGAATGTAGATATACAAACCCAAATAGGAGGAATGATAATGTTCCATTCCCAATGGTTTGATAAGTAAGGAGGTATTGGTGAAATTTCCAACATAATCTCTTTCAGACAAGGGATCCTATGATGAATATGTATTGCCTTGAATTAATTTAAAGAAGGCTTGATGGATTTTATACTAAGAAGAATATGTGAATCAAAGGAGGATTCCCAAGTAAGTAACTACACACATGTATGGGCGCACAAGTAAGCTTGGGTGACCTGATATTCACTTAAGTGATGAACAACATAGATGCTAATACATTGGAGAGACATGGATCAATACTTCAGTAGTATTCACAGGTATTACAATAAGTGGTTCTCTCATGTTTATGTGAGTGGAATAGGTGGAAAACAAGTGTTTCTGATGCAGGAAGGTCGATCTCTTTAGGTGCACAAGTGTTATGGATTTCAAAAACTAAAAAGACTTATGTCTAATGATCCTCCTTAAAATAATATTATCTAGATGTTAATGAACTACATTAAATGTTTTAGAAGACATGGGTGAAGCACTAGGGAGACCAGAGAAACAATTAAGCTTCATGGAAATTTTTCCATACTAATGAAGTCCACAAGGATCTATTTATAGGAAAAAATCGGACTTTGGGAGAAAAATATTTGGGTTCCCAATTGGATTGTTCTCAAAATTATGGCACAGAGGTACCTTTCACACCAACAGTGTTTGGGATAGACTAAGGAAAACCAATGTTAAAGACTTTGAAAATCATGGTTTTCATCACGCGTTTTATCGTCTTTTTTCAAAGGTATTTACCATTGTCAATTTTTCGACCCTGGAATGTAACAAAGTTTGCACATACACTAGTCCATCCATTTCCAATGGTCAACCTACTCCCATGACGAATGACAGTGTGACATTGGTTTCTCTAGAACACTAGGTTGTCCTAATCCCACCTATCATCACTTAAAAACTTTTTATTTAGTCATTTTATTACATGGTTTATATGATTTATAGTTCTTATTTACAAATGTTCTATAAATGTTTCTATGTTTTATTCCTCCAAGCAATAAATATTCTATTAAGAGGAACCTAAATGTATGAGAATAAATTTTATGACACTTTGTTCAAATATTTATTTTCTTAAATTATGATAATCATTGGCCCACCCTACATAACCTACGACTAATTTGTGATTATTTTCATTTGATAGATTGATTTATTATATATAAACTAGATCTACATGAGAACATCCAATATATAGTTATTTATATATATGATTATAATAATACAAAACATGCCCAATTTTCATGAGTCTCATCATTGTGTTTGGGACACTTCATTAATATTGGGACTCTTGATATCCATGGAATAAGATAATACACATCACCCTATCGTGGTGATGAATCCCAATCTATTTTACTTTTGTTCCCTTCATTGTTCCACAGAACATATATATGTCATCATAAGCTCCCCTAAACAAGAGCATTATTTTCCTAGAAGTAAAAATTCATTACTATATGTGTATTGATTCCTATTATTAATGGAATATAGTGTTTCTAGGATCACTTACCAACACCAAAAAAAATAACAATTAAATCCCTATTATTTTCTACTTTGTGAGGACCATTAATTTACAACAGTTTTTCCTTTATATGTATAAAACGAAAGAGAATCCATCTAATGTTTTTGACATTACCTAGATCTATTAAAATAACCTAAAATATAATCCTCACTACAAAACATTAAACTATACAAAATACCATCCACTCCGTATAAATCTAAAAGGGTTAGATTCTGTCTTAATCGTATGACCATAAATGTTATGATAATCAAGTCATTTTTTTATAACGATAAACCATCCAACATACGGTCTTCCCTAAATGACATTAAACTATTTATAGTAGCTCATACTATATGAAATATTTCTCTTATATGAGAGTGATATCCATGTGAGGGTGTATGTAATATAGATTATATCCACAATACATAACTAGGATGAATTTTTACATTTTAAGGAAACAAAAATCTCATATCATAGATATAATCTATTTAATCTCTTCTGGTTTAAATCCCAAACTAGATTAAAATTACCATTAACAATATTTGATATTGATCTATGAAGGGGTTATTTAATATAAAGCTATCTATAGCTTGATTCCCATTTATAGATGATGCATACTGATTCCTATATTTCCTATCCCAGGAAAAGATGACAATATCGATAAAACATTATGTTTTATTAAATGTATGCTAGATTTATGTAGAAGAACTTAAGGAAACCTACCAATGTGGATTCATCATTTACATAAAGTTATATCTACACCTTCTAATGGATAAAAAGGATAATTTTTTTAATATTGTATGATGTTAATCTTCATTCATGGTTTTTCTATAAAGTATTACCTTAAACATGAGTTACCTTATTATAGCATAAATTAAAAGACCTAAAACTAAAAATTAAAGATAAAATAACATGGTCTTTTTGAAAACCCATAAATGATGGTATGATAGAAAATTCATATCAATACACCCTAAGTTATTCACTATCATGGTGTAGGAAAACATTAGTTTCAAATTAAGAAGTCCTAAATCTAATGGTTCCCATTATATGACCATAGAAAAATAAAATATTTCTATATAAACCAACTGTTATTGGAAAACATTACAGTTGTTCTTATTTTACCATTTCACACTAGATTAATCTATTCCATGGGAAAATGTCATTTATGACAAAACCACAACTTCTAATTGATATGATCATCCAATTAAGTGACCATTTCATAAAAACAATTCATGTTATATCCCATCACATTGGTAATGTGTTCCACACACTATGGAATAACATTTAGGGTTCACATTCCCAAATTGAATATCATATTTAACATAACCAAACTTCTTATATTGTTTTTTTAAATCATCATGAATCAAATTCATTAATTTTTAAATAATCCTCAAATAATAACATATATTGTTTATTTATTTTCCACAGTAATTTCATATCAATTTTTAAATGGGATTGAGTATTAAAATTGATTATTCTTATAATTTTATTGAACAACCAATTTTCCTCTAATCCACTATATAAAACCTTGGGGATATATTAGTCACATTGGAAATTAACCATTAAACCAATGAACTATTCATAAAATGAGCATCACTGGAATCACTATTTCTAATGATCAAAATAGTTCTACCAATCTCTGTTTCCCAATGTTTCAATAATTAATATGTTTTTATTCACACATTTCATAACCCAACTATTCAGGTGGATTCTAATTCCATTTATGTTACAAATATATTCACTATAATCACTTAAAAATAAATATTGTGACATTATATTATTATGGATTTTCATATTTGGGTGTGAACCTAGTGTGTGGGACCAAATTCCATTAGTCGAGACATGCCTCTAGGAAATTCCAATGTCTTGGGATAAGTCTCTCCTTTCAAAAAACATTTTTCGAATATATTATCTACTTTATGTGAACATAAACTACAATATACCATAGTCCAAGTTACATGACTTTAAAATACATGGACTTATTAATTGAATTTTATGTACTAGAATTGGGATCTCAAATAACATCGTGTTTTTGTCACCCTTTCTATATCTACTATAACAATCCTTGGTCACGAATATACGACCTTATGATCCAGCCACTTCTTGGTCAAATTTGGGGGACCTATAAACAAAACATTAATGGTCCAATCATAATGACTATAATTTTTGTGAACCTTACCTAATACGTATGAATATTTATAGCATTGGTCACTCAGACAAATTAGGTTAACCTCACCCATGCTACTGGGTTGACTACAGAGGAATTTGATCGATGCTACCAGGTTAGCATCAGTTACATTCAGCTGACATTCGTGAACTGAAACTACCTATGGAAAGAGTCATAATAATTACTATTTTATTAACCCAAAAAGGGTGACATGGGAAGAAGTTGAGTCTCTTCTCAATAGGTAAACACCTCATACAACCTAGTGAGAAAATGGTCATTTTAGAAAAATGAAAAAGAAATAGAATAGAATTTATCATGTTGAAATTAAACAACGGGTGATGTAATAAAAAGAAATGTTTTCTCTACTAGGTCCCTTCATATTAAATGATGAGGTAAAATTTATGTAAAAATATAAGTATCTTCAGAGATCCTTGTTACTTTTATTTGGCCATAAAAACTACATTATGAACTATAGTCCAGGAACCTATGCAAATATTAGAGTAGAAAATATTCTCTTAATATATTTGGTAAGATAGACCAACCAAGTGTACACGGTCCTCATCACATATCACTAAATTTATGACTCAATGTTAAATATTATGAGACCTTAATTTATATAGAGTGAATTATTTTAGAAAATACGATTCACATAAATTTGAGTTATATCTATTTATGAGTTCGTAGTGTATGGTTCTATGAGTTTATGTAATGTATTCCCCCAAAAAATTGTACCTAAAAAACAACTATATATTCTCTTATGAATGATCATGATATTCATAGATCCCCCATATCTAATAAACATGTGCAGATTGATTCATATTTTAAAAGGATATTTAGTGACATTTTGATCTCATATCTAAAATCAAACTGTAAATTCAACATTCCATTAACCCTACCATCCTGGTATTTTGTCCCACTAGTTTAGTGTGGGTTTTTCTCCCTGTACTAATACTTGGATGTGAAAATACTTGATTTATTCTTTCATTATGGAACAACAATTAATGTCTTGACACAATTATTCCCATGGGTGATACCAAAATCCTGTAGTAAATTACTTCTCTTGGTGACCCAATGATCTTGAACCGAGACTCTCATGTTGTTTAATATGTTATCATCTGTGAGGCTTAACAAAAAGGTCGCCAGATTTTTATTAAGTTCATAATAGTTATCAATGTTAACATATTATTATATTATTTTCATTTTGAATGAATGTAATTCTAATATAGAAAGATTTTTGGCACTGAAAAATATGTTCCTGGTACTTTTCAATATAATCACTGACACAAACATCACTTAGATGAGAAAGGTAAAATCTAATGACAAAAGTATCTCCATATGTGATGAATAATAAAATTGAATCTGAATGTTTCATATAATTTCTCCCACACTAATGAATGTGGATTCCTATAACACATTTCTTAGTCTGGTGATGTGGTTGTGAAAAACTCTCTTTGATATAAGGTATAGTATTTCACCTATTGATGAATAATGTTGTCAAAATCACAAAAAAAAATATAAAGGATTTTATGGGATCCATTTTATATCAAAAATTAATTTTATATGTGAGATCAATTGGAATTGGTATAATGCATTTAACTGGATTAAATTTTACTAGTCACGGAGCCTAAATAGATAAAATGATCAATAGTAATGGCAGTTTGAAGTTAGAAGGAATTTTATAATATTAATGTTTCACACAAATGAGATAACCACATGCATGTGATATAGTCTCATGTGTTCCAATCTTGTGAGAAACCTAACTCTAAACTACCTTATACTTTTAGATATGTTTCCATATGGCCCCCTCACACAACTCTCTTGCCTAATCACACCTGTGTGCTCACCTTCCATGCCTTTGTCATGAAATAAAGAACAATAGAATAAATATATGATACCTTCATATTCCCCCAAGTATTTATATTATAATAGTCCCCCAATTCTCTAAATAACCCCCATATATCTAATTTTGATATACTTATCCTATAAGAAAGTTGGTATAATCTTTATTTGACCTAGTTTTTCTGGACCCCCTTTGTGGGGTACAATTCACCCTAGTCATTCAAAATATCATATTCTAGGGTTCCACTTAATAAAGTCATCATCAATGATTTCTACCTATGTGAAACTTGACCAAGATATCCTACCTATGTGTGATTCACCAAAGTCTCCATCCCACGTATGACTTCACCCAGGTCTCCAAGCTATGTGAAACATTTCCTTGACATGCTACCAAAGAACGACTTTTCCTATTATCCTACATATCATTATGTTTCCAATGTATCCCCCCAGAGTGACACTTATCTTAGGTACCCCCATTATGTAGAAAATTAACATAGTTTCCCCCATTAGGGAGATCCTTCACATAAGACTCATACATGATTTTCAGTTGGCCTTAATCTCATAAATATGGTTCCCATACATCCATGTCCCCTTTAGTGTTGAACAATTACCATATACCCTATCAAGGTGCCCAACTATACCATTCTATTCCATGATTTGGGGGTTTCGTCACTGCACCCTCGGTAGGTACTAGTGACGGGCTATGATCTCTATCCACTGGGGAAATCTTGTAGCTTATATAATTGAACCCCATGAAAATTTGAGAGTTACATTATTAAATTTCTGGGAATTGTTAAAGAATATTTTTGACACAATACCTATAACCCCCACCTGATGTTGACACATTTCTCATAGTTTTCTCATATAACATGAGCCATGATACTCATCTAATTATCTAAAAATTGATATAGTTGAGAAACTCCTCTCAGGATATAAAAATACCTCCACCTATCTCACATTTCACTATAAATCATATATGAGCCTCCTTATGGGTTTTAGAACTATCTATTCAATTGTACCTTCCTCTTATAGTTACCCATTTATCAGGGTAGAAATCATGTTTCTAACTCTTACTATTTGTATTCCCCAAACCAAAATATATTCATTCGTACAGTAGTTTACAATAGAAAAGGGGTAGAAAATAATATCAGGACTCATACCATGTTAAATATCCATCCTTTATACTCTTTCAACCTTATATATTGAGTAATAGGGATGTTTTATGAAAACTATTTGGGCCTCTGACTAGGTGTAAGTCCCATCTTTTCTATTTTTCTATCCTCAAAATTTTACAAATAATGTAGGGATAAAAAAATTATATACGAGCCTCTTCTAGTGGAAGGCCCCAACCATAACCACTAAAATTTAGTTAAAAATAAATAGGAAAATACAAAAAGGGATAATCACATATAATATTCATTTCTCAATCATTTTTAATTCATAGATTTTATTCCATTATGTTCATCCCACTACTCTAGAATGATTTTTGTGACATGTGTTTATATAGTTTAAAATGTCCCACTATAGGTCCATAATAAGTATGATTTTATATTAGAAACCATTAATTTCATGCTCTAGGTATTATTTTCAATGTATATCTATGATATAATAATTTTTTTAAATATAACTATATGAATATTGTAATTAATGATCCTTATTGATAACATATATCCATTATTTTGTTTATATTTAATTATAAATAACACAATTAGTACCATCCATCAATATGAAGAGAGTTGTTTAATAACAACAAATATATTGGTGGTGGTTAAACTGACCAAGAATGGTCTATTATTTAAACATTTATTAAATAAATTTAATCCTTTATTTTCCATTTAAATTCATGTTACACAAGGACTAAAAAATTTATTTTCTATCATAATATTTGTGTTATAATATTTAAATCAATGTAAAAGATTATAAGAAAAGGAATGAAATGAAATACTCCAAATAATAATCAATACATCCTTCTTAACATAACCCCATTGATATATTGATTGAGGGTTTAGGGGTAGTTATTGTTTAAGAAAAGTGATTCCAACAAAAATCTAGTAGGTATTAGAGATATATTTTGTTAAATATTTTTTCATATATGTTGTTTTCTTTGAATATAAATGATTTTTGATGTATGGTATTTAAAGGCAATGTTGGGGGTGTTTTTGAATAAAAAAATTTAAAATATTATTATTTCGGAAATATGAGATCATGAATATGTTTATGTAGTAAATGGGTTATTATTTTTTTTTAAAATATTAATTATAATATTATTTATACCATCATGAAACCGTGAAATCTATTTAAAAGTTTTTATTAAAAAAAATACTATATTGATACACTATCATAGTCTTCAAATACAAATTCCCCGATTTACTAAAACTATAATACAACACACATTAACTAATTAAAACACCATGATTAGAAAATTTCTAACCATTTAAAAAAATTCATAAATGCTTTAAATATTATATATATATATAATTTTAAAATATAATGTCTCCATCTATAAAGGTAGAAAATAATAGAAAAAATAATTAAATATGATTTATTTGAGTTAGATAAATTAAATGATTATAAAAAATATTCATTTATGAAATTTTGATAATTATTTAATACAATTATATAAATGATATTCATTTACTCATACAATTATTTCAATTGTTACTCATAATAATACCTTTACTATTATAATAAACAAATTATTGTTATAATGGACATATTTTCAATGCATACCACTACCATTAAATTATTTGTAAAAATTACTTCTATAATATATTTACCTCTTAAACCCTAAAATATTCATTCATATATTTTATCTCTTACACTTATATATATATATTTAATTTATAAAATATTTATTGATATTCCATAGGGCTGATTGACCACTAGGGGTGTGAATCGGTGCTTTGATTTTATGAATTCACTTATCTTATCATCTTGAACTTTTTAATGTTATCAATCAACACATTAAAAATGGATAACCTCACATTATGTGTAAATTTATTTTAAATGGGAGAAAAACACAATATGTAAAATTTCTAGCCATAATACTCCATTATTTGATTACTTATCCACAAAATCATATATTTTTTCACATTATTCAAAAGAAATATCAACAAAAGGCCAATCCAGTCCTATCAAACAAAATTTGAATTGTGTTCCAACTTACAAAATACACCTGGAGAAAAAAACCTAAAAAACAATTCAACAAAATAAGTAACATGAACTTTCTCTAGGTTCCCTCTACACCCCATGGTAATGGTCCACCTCTATGAGAAGATTGATAAGTTGGTCTGAACATGTAAATTTATTCAAGCATGTAAACCAAAACCTTCATAAGGTTAAGTACATATAAATTTCCAAATAATCCAATTATTCTTAAAAATGGGTCCTCTCCATCAATTGAATACTCTCACGGACATAACTCATTCTTATTCAATGACTCTCAACATCTAAATATTTATTATCTCTTTGATATAGTGATGTGTATCAGGATTTAAAAATAAAAACTCATACAAAATGGTACCCATTTATCACAATAATCATTCCACATCTTCATTATTCACCCCCTGAATATTTATATTCAACATAACATGAATATTATTTCCTTATTCCTAATATATAAAATCAAAAAATTAATTTTTAGTAGTAAATATTGTAATTTAAATATTAATTAATCATTCAAATTTAAAACCACTGAAGACTAAACACTATTTTCTTTATGTGATATTTAAATATATTGATCATCTTCCAACAAATTGTTTTCCATTTATTCATTTTAAATATCCATCTACAAATGCATGAACTCATGTAGATATTGTTGAATCATTGGATTGTGGTGTGGAACGCATATTCAAATCCCATATATTACTCATTTGGTAATTATTCAACATCATATTGGATTATAATGATCTAATTTATTATAATATTTAAATCATTTTATAAAATTAAATGATCATGGTCCCAATAAATATTCTCTCACATCATCAAATTCTAGATATTATATATATATATATATATATTAATTTCTTCGTATGATTTTGAAGTCTTATTATCTTATTAAATGTTTGAAATTGGATATCAAAGACATATGATGACATAAATTTTATGATCTTTATAAACATATTATGCTCAATAATAAATTAATATGATATTCTTAATGTCTAATTTTTTAGACTTATGATCTGGATTAAAGTCATGTGATGTGTACAAAATTAAAATGATGAAGATTTATTATCCAGCTACCAGTTGTATGATATATTAAATGAAAAATGATGAATTAATATAATCTAATGAATTCATACACTTATGTTATATGGAATAAACCTATTATAAGATGTAAGGTCTTATAAACATGGAATTATCAGATTTTCTAGATCTAGCTCGAAATTGAAATTTTCATCAGATGTATTTAGGAAATCTTCAATCCAACTCCATATACTATCCCAAGATCCCCTAAAACAAAAAACAATGTACCATGAAAATCACTTCATAATATTTGAATCATAATACACCATGGATGGATTCTCAATTACTTTATCTAATCTCTAACAAATTTTATTTCAACATCTTGAAAATTTCTGAATTACATCTTATACAAACTGTATATAACAAAAAATTGTTATCCAAAATAATTGTAGAAAACTATTTCAACGATATAAACACCTATAATATATATAAAAGAATATCAATATTTAAAATTTACAAATGTTTATTTATTATTTTTATTGAATCAATATAAAAATATTTAATCTATCCACATAATTACTCTAAGCTAAAACCTCCCAAATTATATAATTTTTTATAATAGTTTCCTTATCAAACATGACATCAGGTTTCCACTTTCCTTTTTTATTAGTATAGCAATTAATGAAAATTAATCTTCTAAATAACACAAATATACTTTACCAAGAACATTTTGAAATATTAAAAAAAAGATCCAACACTTGTGTATTTCAATATCCCCCTTTCCATTTTTTAATAACTTATGGAAAATCCCATGTCATTATGTGTACATATTGCAATAAATGAATAAAAATGGAATATATGGGAATCCTCATGTAAACCACCCTCTTCAAATATAAATGACATAATTTTCCTCTTGAGGGAGGTATGATAAAACATGAATTCCATAGAAACGATCTTTTATATTATCATTTTGGGGATTCTAATGAAATTTTTATAAATTATTGTTTAATCATGTAGACATCCAAACAACACCATCAAAACTGTTCATGATAAAGTCATAAAACTCCCCCATTCTCTCATATTTTCATCAACCTAAACTCTCCCCTTGCAATATACCTGAAATAGTGAGTAATTATAGTTTTTGGTTTGTTTGAAATAACTTAATATTCAGATTATATGGTTTTTCCCGTAATACATGTTATCTATTCTCATTGATTTTGACACCACTTGTTAAATTTTGAATTCTCCAGCTAATGTTTTCTCCCTCTCAGAGGATGAACTCAATCATTCCATTTCATTATTCCAGGAACATACCATAAATGATATATTCAATTCTCATTAGTATTATAGACAATAGTCCAGTCATTAAATTCCCTAAATGTTTTCACAAATAAACAACATAACATGGAAAAATGAGGGACTCCATTTTTCATCATAAGTAACACTCAGTAAGAGAGTTTTATCCTAACCTAGGATTCAATTTCCAGCGAAAGTCAACAATTACATTCCTTTAAAAACCCATAACATGTTTCCTTATTAAATTATTATTTTGAAATTCAACTACCTGTGGTAGAGTATTTATAACAAAATATTTCAACAAAACATGATTAGCTTCATCTTGTAAAATAGTTATCATAATATATTCTTAGACTGGTAAAATTTGCATACAATAATTTATTTTTTACCCAGTCTATTACCACATTTTATATAGTTTGCCTTCAAATTTTAGATCAAAAACTTGTAGAAATATTCTCAATAAAATTTATGAATTTCAGTGAAACCACATTATTTCATTTGAAACATAAACTAAAATTTTCAATCTCTATTTTCATATTTATAACCAACTAATCTAGAAAACATTTCAGGCACTCTTTCATAGAATTAATAACACTCTCAGGTTTCTCATAGAATTTCTTAGAATCTGAAATAAACATTTACTAAACAACATTCCCCTTTTTTAATTTCAATTACTTTCTATGTATATGGAAGATCCCAAAGTACCTTAGTCAAACATAATTCAATTTTGTGACTCTATTAACTACATCACCCAAAAACCTCTACTAAAACACCAATTCTTTTATTTGTAAATACTTTCTATAGGTATGGTTACAAATTTCAATCTTTGAGAGTCAATACTAATTCACTCAATGAATTTATACCTTGGTTCATGAATCTTCCCTAGAAATGAGATATTTTACTATAAAGAGTTGTATTTATTATCATACCTTCCCAAATAATATTAAAATCCTCTGAACATTGATATTCTATCTTTGAGATAAATCTATCTATATTTTTTGGGGATGTTTTCATTTAGATTTATATTTATTTTTTCAAGCAGAGAAGTCTCATTCTTGTCATATTCTACAACTGATTACAAGTATCACAAGTTCTATAAATTTTACCCTTTTTATAAATAGATTTATCATTATTTAAATCATGTACACTATAATAAATAATAGATTTATAATGGGATAGTTTAAGTATATATATTATTTTCCTATTGGGAATCCACTTTCAACTACCACTAAAAAACTATCCTTTGACATCAGTAGCCTCTAAGATGTTTTCCTTGATCTTCCCAAATGAATTATGTACCCACAAAAAATTATTGTGTCCCAACTATCATTCAATACCCTATTATTTCATATCCATTTCCTTTGAAATTTACATGAAGTATCTACTATCTTTCCAGACAATCAAACCCAAGTCTAAATAAAGCATAATTAAGTAATCTATCATAAACTAGATATTAAATTGGAGAGTATTAATAGTAATAAAAACATTACTAAATTTATTATAATGGTTTTAAATAAATATAATTTATTTTTTAATTCAAGATGAATATGTACTCAATTTTTAGTAAAGTAATTTATGCTTCAAAAGCATGTTTCTAAAAGAGAGGATTATACCATTTCATGCTAAGAAATTATAATTTATTTCATATATTTATAGAAATTATATACAAAGAAAATTTTATCAAATTTAAAATAAACATCTCAATATTATCTTAAGGTGAATCTTTAAGATTTTTTAAAAATGTTTTATTTTTCAATAAATAGCACAAAGTAACGATTTGGGTAATATCTGTTATTGGTTTTTAGGTAGAAGTACCATTATTTTTTTAATTGGGACGTAAATTAGTATAATAATACATTAATTAGAAATAATTTCACTAATTATATTAGAATCATCAGTTTACATTATTTTCCTATAAGTTCCTTTTTATGATTAAAAAACATTTCTCTAAAACCTATTTTATGCACGCAATAAATTTTTATATTAATAAATTAATTTATTCTCTATTTATTAATGGTTTTAATGAAATATATATGTTTTATATTCAATATTATATTTCAAATTTATTTTTATGGTTTTGACATATAAATGGAATGGATTTAAATTATGTTATATTCAAATAATGTATTTTTCTAAAAAGTGGTTTTGTTGCATTATATGCCCTTATTTAAAAATAAAATGTGATCCTTAGAGAAACAAAATATGGTAAAATAAATAAAATATATCTTATTTGATTAATAAATTTAATTTAATGGGTTAAAGTTAATGTTTGTTCATACATATTAATAAAAAAAATTAAATTTTGTTACAACTATTATTGTTAAAACAGAATTATCGAGGGGTGGGCATTATACCATGATATAAGGGTATAAATTCCACCCAAACCAATATAATAATTATTATTTTGAATATATTTCAGACTTATATTATCTTATATTTTAATCCCTTTATATTCATATCCACTTTATCATGAATGTGACCATATATCATTGAAATCTTTTATGAAATTTATTTGGTGTCTCTCCTATCACTTATAAAATGGAACCCATTTGCCTCCATTATTCAAAAAAATATGACCACTCTATACCAAAAAATAACTAATAAAAAACATCATATATTCCTCAAATTTATGCTAGATATTACATTCTTCTCCTATTAATAATCCTTCATAACCTAAGGTATAAGACAAAATAGGTATCTTAATGAAAATGTACAAAGATTAATAAATAATTTTCAGTTATATTTATTCTTATTCTTTATAAAAACCTAATTTATATTTCATAAAATAATGTATGAAACATTAAAAATAATAAGATATGTTATTATTAAAATAGAATATCCATTCCCTACATCTTATTTATCAAATTCAAGATGAAAGTGTTTATCGTGCATACGTGTGGACTACCGCCTCTACAAAGTGATACTATTCATTTTCTATAAACATATTTAATTGTTAGTTATTATGATATATTTAATTTAAATATATTATATTTATTATATAATTGTTATTCTATAAATTTTTATTTTTATTTTCCTTTCTTTCATTTCATCCATCAAAAAATGGAAACATCCCTTGTGCATACGTTCAGACTACCATCTCAATATAGTGATGTAATTTATTTTTTATCATTTTTTATAAATGATTATAAATATGTATATTACTAATATTTAATTTATTTATGTAATTATTGACATTATGGATATTAACTAAAATTAATCCAATTGAAAATACCATAAATGCCTATCCCAAACATACATGAAAACAAAGCAGTTAATACTGAAAATGATTATGATAATGAGATATTGTTAATAAACATATGATAATATAGTATTTATAAAACAATAATGGTATTATATTTATGAATATTTTTCTGTTATATGTGTATAATTAATTTAAATTTATTATATAAGAGTTTAGAGAGCTTATGAATGAAGACAGACTTTTGGAAGAGTGTTATGTTGCAATGTCATTTTATGGATATTGTTTATGAATAAATTTCCAGTGATTAAATTATTTGACATATCAGAACAAAATATTTTTATTTATTTTTTATTTTTTATTAATTTATTTATAATTTCATGTTTTCCATTCATTTTCTTCTATTTAAGTACTCACGAGACTAAAAGAATTTTTTTTAGGAAACCAAAATTTGTATTTCTCTACGGTGGAGAATCATTTTCATATATATCCTTATTTTAGTTAAAAAAATTCTAGATTATTTTTATATGTGCATAATATTATTATTAATATATAGTTATTTATGTTTTAATTTCTAAAAATATGTTTAAAATGAAACTAATTTTCATTTTACGAATGACATATTTTTGAATTTTTATTGGAAATGGGAAAAGAATTTTTATTTTAATATGCACCACAATAAATAATTTTCGTGCCATCATGAATAATCATTTTATTGAAAATTACAATGAAATATTCTTTAGATCTCCTAAAATAAAATTATTTTCATAAAATGTTTATAAAATTTTCTAGAGCTTTAATTAATTAATTTCATAATGAAATGAATATTTTTTTTATTAAATGTCCCGATGATATTTTAATGTTATTTTCATATAAAAGAATATCCATGGATGTTTCTAATGATTTAATAAGTATATTATCCATTTTTATCATATTAAATACATCACTCTATGAGTTTTTATTTTGATAATGAAATGTTTATGAAAATCATTTTGTTTTCATGGGATATGCTATGATGAAATGAGTAATGTTTTATGATCTTGGGGAACTCATATGTTTGTATTATGATGGTGTCATAGGTGAGCCTGATATAGAATATAAATATGGGTGAGACTGTTATATTCCAATAATGCATTAGGTAATGATAATAGAGTTGAGAAACATAGAAGATAGGATGTAGTTAATAATATCCTAAGAGATAATAACATAAACTAGAAAATATTTTCCCCTATGATAATATTAGAAATAATCATCTACGCATTTACATTATAAAAATTTGTCCACAATGTGAGTATAGGGAGTAAACCTTGACCAAGGAAGTGATATTCTATTATTATGTGCATTTCACTGTATTATGTATTATTCTTATGATATGTTATATATCATGATTGATTATTAATGATCCTACACACTTATAACATATGTATATTACTATAGAAAAGACTTATTATATGATTTATTATTTATAAAGATTGACTAATTGGTAGGATTGTTTTAAATTATGATGATGTTCTCATACAAATATTCGTATATTATGATCATTGATTAGTTTCTTTTATGTTTACCGTTTCTGAGCATCTGATATCACCCTATCTTATTTTATCTTTACTCAGGTTCCAAAGATGGGATTTAATTATAATATGTCTAAGAAGTGTTATAATTTTGTATAAACTATGGACAAATAATATATGTATTTTATTTGATATTTTTTATGTATCCGAGATTCCAGAGACACTAAACCTTTATGGTTCTAGAATAGATTTTATTAACATGAAAAGAATATTCTTCTAATAAGTTTCAATATTTATGTTTGTAAATTTGGGGTTGCTATATTTCATATCAAAACATGGTTTAGTACGTTTTGGAAACTATGATGAGAAACAATTAGTGATAGACCATAGGATTAGACTATGTATAAAATAACACCCACTGTTAAAGGAGTATGGTTTTCCTAAAAAATACAACTTTGTTTAGCTACTGGAATGTGGATGATTCCATGGAACACATTAACCTTGGTGTAACAAATCTTAATAGGGTATATTATGAATTAAGTAGACCGTCACTAGTGTATGATGCGTGTGAGTAAGTTTAACACCTATTTAGACAATCTGAAAGGATAATATTGGGTTAATTAACATTTTCAATAACATATAATATGATGGATTGGAATATATAATGACTATATATAATCTAGGTTAAATATAAGGTTTCATAGATTGGAATGGTGTCAATATTTGTATTTCCTATGAATGATTTGCATGATTATATTATTACTCACTCTATTTAACAATGTTTAAAAGTCATAATAATCATTTTGGGTTTAGTAATTTATAAAATATAGAAAAATAATGTTAAGGTAATGACAGGTAGAATAAAATATTAATTTAAAATATTTGAATATAGGAATATAATTTTTTTATCTTAAAAACTATAAAGGAACATTAATTCATATCCTCAGTGATTATATGTATATTTAGTAGTAACAACGCCTAATGGTAAAATGATTTCATCTCATGCTTTTGTTTATTTAATAATTGAGTTTTTTTGGGAATGTGTGTCCAACAAATGAAATTGTACTCCCTGTAGTTGAATTTGATGTGATTATGGGACTAGATTGGATCCCATAATAAATATCCCATATTAATTTTCAAGGACAAGAAGTCACATTTTTCCTTCTAACCCAAATGATGATTGACTATCAATGTGAGGATAAATAAAAACATACAATTCAACATACACAAATATCAAGGGTCTTGATACCTATTTAAAGGGGGTATTTATCCAATAGGGTTTTGTAAAAAATTTACCTTGAAGTTATTACTATTAAAGATACATTTGTTGATTTATTTTAGAAACAAATTTCAAGTCTTTTTCCAAACAATGAAGTTTAATTTTTTTAGAACACATTCATAGTTCTAGGGCTATTTCAATGAATCCATATAAAATAGATCCAATATATATTTATAAATTGAAGAAACAAATGTTTTAGATTCATAATAAGGAGTCAATTCATCAATTTGTGTCACCTTGGGGTGAATGTATTCATTTTTATAAGAAGAAATATTGATTAATGTGATTCTTAATTGATTAATGGGAACATAAGATGATAATAATCAAGAATAATTATCATATTCCTAATATGGATGATTTTCTCGATCAATTTTTTTTGGATCAATGTTTTTTAAAAATTTATCTTTGATATTGATACCATTAGTTAACTATTAAAGGTTAAGAAATACCCAAGACAACAATCTATTCTATGTGTGAGAAATATAAAATTGTAGTGATTCCATTTGGTCTTACTAATTCCCATGATATCTTTTATGATTTAATGAATATGTTCTTTATAGATTACCTTTATTAGTTTGTGGTAGTATGTGTAGATTATATTTTTATTAATTCCACGAGTAATAAAGATCTTTAGAATCACATGGGTATTGTATTTAAGAATATAATAAAGGAGTATTGGTATGAGAAAATTACAAATTATGAAATTTGGATAAATAATGTTTAATTTTTGATTTACTAGAATTAATATCTGCATTAATGGTTTGGAGTTGTTATATTTATAGATATATTAGTTGTATGTATGAAAATCATAAAATTTAAATATATATATTAATCAAGAATTACTTTAATATGTGAATCAAAGATTGTTGGAGTTGACTAAAAATTATTATTTCTTAATAACTTACCACCCTATGAAATCAAATGATGTGACTTGTGATTTTAGTTTAAATGACCATGGTAGATTATCAATGATGAGGATCATAAACTATTTAATATTTAGGTATCTTGAATGGATTGTACTTCAAAACATTATGTAATGTGATAGATATAATCTTTAAAAAATTATTATTCATCAATCAATCAATGTTAAGATTAAATAGTAAAAAGGGTGGACTTAGATCAATAAAATAAGGTAATAAATAGTCTTAAGTAAAAACTTGATTATTATGGAATGATAAAAGTTATGAACCAAGTATCTAACCCATGATTAGTAGACATGGAGGAAGATCTATTGGAAGAAACTCATTTCTAAAAATTTTCCATTCATCATGGAAATATGAATATGTAATGATAACTATAGGAGTATTTTTTGTATCACAACATGATGATAGATATTATAGAGTATGTATCTTGATTCATGTTATGTACGTATGTTTAGGATAAAAGATATAAGTCTAAGGGGTGATACATCCATTACCCATACTAAAATGGAAATGGTTAATCATCACAATCGATTTCATCATTAGACTCCACAAAATATATAAAGGGAATAACAATTTTGGCATTAAGGATGATAACATTATAAAGTAATCACACATCATTAAAATTATAGATTAATTCCATCTTGATCATATTTTCAAGATATAAATTACTTAAGTGGTATGGTTTCGTGACATAAATCAATATATTGTATCTGATTGAGATATGATGTTTTCCTTGTTATTTTGGAGAAGCTTATAATAAGAATTGGATATAGATTTTTGTCTCATCTAATCCTATCATTCTACGATAGATTTTTAGTCTGAAAGGTGAACTAAACCCATATAGTATACTTTGAGATCATGTTATCTATATTTAAATTGTGGTTGGGATCAATACGTTAATCCGTTCATGTTTTCATACAATATTTGTATCTAATCAAGCACTCAGATGGTTCCATGCGAACACCTCTATGGTAAGATGTATAGAATAAGAATATAATGGGTTGAAGATAGATAAATAAATCTATTTTTATTTTTTGTACCTGAGGAAATTACATAGAATGTTAGAACTAGACCTAATATAATCATGGAACATTAGAGTCGATAAAATAGTTATATCGAAAATCATTGGTGTGTTCTGGAATTTTATACTTTTTTGGAGGTATTCATGTGGATTATTCCATTAAATAATGTTATAATATTCAAAAATAACGGACAGATAAGCATTATTTATTTGTTCATTTCAATATTCTTGGTCGGATTTGGATATTTTCTGATCGATCGGATTAAACACATAACCTCTCTCAAGTTCATGATGTGTTCTATCTCATATAAAAAATTACATAATAAATCTTTCACATGTTCTAAACTATGAGGTTATAAAACTAAAACCTAACCATTCAAATGAATAACAAATAATATAAATCTCAGGTTTTATATATACTTTTTTATGGAACAAGACTACTCGTCTTGTTAATGTTCTTTTGAGGGCTTAAATATTTTAGGGCGATACATAGGAACATGAGGATCTGATGAAGTAGAGATATCCTCATTTGATTAAATTAGAGTGATTAAATTTCATCGAAAATGATAATTTCAAGGGGGTTATAATTTTTCAATCTATGATTTTATATGTATTTCCATTGAAATAAACTCTTAGTATTTGATATCCTTCCTTATACACTACCTTGAGTCATAATGAATTGGGGTAATGTAATATTTTAAAACATAGTAGTCATATTTGAATGAATGAATAGAAATATCCATATTATGAAAAATATTTATAAATATTTTAAATAATTCATATTTATTTATTAATTCATAACAAATACGTATTCAATTTTCAATAAATTCATTTTATGCTTCAAAACATTGTTTCCTTCAAACATGGTTTTATTTAATTTCATTATTGGTAGCTATAATTAATTTATACAAATTTTAGTAATTATTTTTAAATAAATTAATTTTCATTTTCATTTCATAATTTATAAAATATATTAGGGATAATTTCTTGGATTTTTTCAAAAAAGAATTATTTTTTCAGTGAATCATGAAACAATATCCATTTTGTAAAAGCAGTTATGTATTTTCTCGTAAAATTACCATAATATTTATAATTCTAAATTAAATTTTCATAAGACTCATTTAACATGAAATATTATAAATTTTTACATATAAATCAGAAGTATACTCAATTTTTATATAGGTTTAGTTTGTGGGCTTAAAAACACAATTTTATAAACAATGTTTTTATCCACTCAATGTTCTTTTAGTTAAATAAATTAAATTATTTTCTATTTATTAATGGTTTCAACAAATTTTATATGTTATATATTAAATAAAATATTATTAAACTAATTTTATGGTTTTGACATGGTATGGAATTGATGTAAATTATATTTTATTTTAAAAAACACATTTTTATAAAATAATTTTTTAGTAAATTGTCCCTCTAATTTCAAATTTAATTCTATCACTTATCAATATTTAATCTATTAAAAATTATTTGTAATTTTAATCCACCATAATTAATATAATTTAATGTTATCAACTTAATTTTTGTTCATAGTCAATAATAAAAATTTCTAATTTTTTGCATGGATTTTGGATAAAATGAGAATTCTTGGGCTATTAAACCCATATATTAGGGTTTTAATGCCACCCATGCCTATATATTATTATTTTTTGAGGATATTTTAATCATATATTGTCCTCAATTCAGATTCTTTTATATTTATTTCCACTTTCTCAATAATGTAAACATATATCGTTTAAACCATTTATGAAATTCCATGCGTGTCCCTCCCCTCACATATAAATGTACATCTATTATACTCCATTACGAAAAAAATTGGATCTATATAGATTGAAAATTAACTACTCAAAAAATAATATATTCTCTCCATTCATTCAATATATTGTATTCTTTTCCTAAGACTAATCCTGGAAGGCTGAAGGTGTGAGACAAAGAAGGTATCACAAATATGAGGTAAAATTCTTAACCAAGATCTTTCAATTATATTCATTATTATACATCCTATAAACCTATTTTATATAAATAATCATGGTGAATCTAGTGTCATAAATATTATGAGATTTTATTATGGTTGTGTTACAACAATTTTCTCCTCTTATCAACCAAAAAAGAGATGAATGTAATACTCATGTGTATGTGTAGACTCTCCATGCAGTGACACGATTGATTTTAAATAACTATATTTCATGTATAGTTATTATGAAAATTTTAATTTTTATATATTATATTTCAATGTTTTTAAAATTTATTTATCATTTAAATTTCATTCATACCATCCATCAAGAAATAGAAACATCACTCGTGTTTATTTATGGAATATCATCGAATATGTAGTGATGTAATTCATTTTTCAGCACCGCTTATTATGATTGTTTGTATATTAAAATAATGAATATATATTATATTAATATCAATATTAAAACTCTTGATATGAATAAAAAATTATTAAATTACAAGGAGGATAAATTCCAAATGAAAACTTATATGAAATATTAAGTAGTTAACACCTGAAATGATGATGACAATGAAAGATTGTAATCAATGAGTGATAAGATGTTGTAAGTAAACCAGGTAATTTAATATAGGTATTAATATTGTCTATTTATATATTTATAATAAATTTATATTTATTTTAAACCAATTCATTGCTACTATGATGTAAGAAAAACTTTAGTAAAGGTTTATAAGTCATAATCTCAATTTTACCAAGATTTCTTATGCATAAATTTATGATGATGAAATTATATGTTATATCATTCCAAATTATAGTTCCATTTCTAATAATATATATTTTTTATGAATATTACATGTTTTCATTTAATTTTCCACTCATTTAGTATTCATGACACATAAAAATATTTTTTAACTATTACATAGGAAAGGCCTAAATTCATTCTTTCCAATGCATTTTTTTCAAAAAATATTTTTAAATGAATATTTTTGTAATTTCTGAACAACGTTCTTTTGAATTTTTTCTGAAAATGTGAATGAAAATTTTGTTTTAACGTACACCATATGAATGGATACCCTTAATGCCATGAACACTATTTTATTTGGATCTTAATTTAATAGTTCCCATGGTTTATTTCATAATATATTTTTCTATACAATTTTGGAAATTTTTTAAATTTTAAAAATGTGATTTAAAAATTGAAATAGTATCTTCCTCACGAATTTTTCTAGTTATTCTTTAAATGAATTATTATCTATAGAAGAATATTTTGGTATTTCTTATGATTTTATGGGTATATGATCCAATATTACAATATTCATTATTTTTCATTATGGTTTGTGATTATGATGATTAAATGTTTTGGAAACCCATTTTCATTCCATGGGTTATACTCTGATGACAATATGAATGTTTTATGACCTTGTGGAACACATATTTTTGGAATATGATTATTTAAAAAGTGAAAATGATATAGATCATGTTGATAGGTGGGTTTATTATATCCCTCCAATGTGTTGGGTAATGTTGAACGATTTAAGAAATTCCTAAGATATTATAGAGTTAATAAAATACTAAGATATAATGGAGTTAACTGGATGGAGGGTACTCTTAGGAGAATGTTGGAAATGACAATGTAGGAATATCCATTATGGGGAAGTGTCTATAATGATAATATTATTTAGTGAATCATGGATATGGAAGTGATTTTTTAATATTATATGAATGGAAAAACATATGTCTTATGATTAAAATATGTTTTCATGGCTCGTGATTCATTATTTATGATTCCATACACTTAATAAATATTTTTATAGTTGTGGTAGATCCATTTTCCCACATTTATTCTTACAAAACAGAGACTGATTTGGTAGGATTATTTTATTTTATGATAATTTTCTCATACAATTATTCTATTATTATTCTCACTTATGATCATTTATTGATATATTTTAAGGTTACCCTTATAGATAATCTTACATATCCCTTTATTTTTATTACTTCCATTGTGTTATGAAGGGTGGGTTTTAGTATGATATTATAAGAGGTGTGATAGTTATAAATAAAATAAATAAAAATAATAAAAATAATTTATGTATCAGTTTTTATGTGTCCATGTTTATAAATACACAAAAACATTACAGTTCTGAAATTTATCATATTGAAATGTAATGAAGATTCGTCTAATAAGGTTTTATATTTTTGTATGTAATGTTTAGGTCTCTATATAGTTCCCCCAATTCCCCCATTTTATTTTTAATTATGATAAATTGAAAACTTACCTTTTTATCTAGTTTTGATTTGTTTTCATCGATCTATTTTGTATAATATGATTCCATATTTAGAAACTCACCCTTTTATTTAATAGAATGATTATTTAGTTTTATCATATTTCACATTTCAGTCATGATCAATGTAATCTTTCAAATGCATAATTCCAATAATTCTATTCAATTCCCATTTATGTTCTATCCTTTATTCTCCATAATCATAACTTATTAATGAATACAAACCATTACCAATAGGATAAATAAATGTAATACATCACATTATGAACTACTTAAGACATATTACTTCTTATGTTTCATTAAAATTATTTTCTTATAGATGGAATGTTTATTTTTTATATTACTTGTTTATACTTTAAATTTTTCTCATCATCTTCTTATGATCCATATTAATCATGCTTATGATTTGGGAAATAATTTTCAATATGAAAAATATCATTAAAATTATAGATCCTTTATAATTTATTCCCTTAGAATTTTTACTTTTCCTTCTTTAAACTATTTGAAAAGAAAATAACAGTTTTATTAAAATATAAACCATCATAAGAATATAAATTTACTCAATCAATAAATTATTATCTTAATTTTCTATTCATGTGGTGTTATAGAACACCTAGTTATATTTTTATTCTTAAAAGCTGGTGAATTGTTTTTCATAAGAAATGAGAATGTTGTAAAAGTCATCCGAAGAAAAATCCTCCTGATATTCCAAGCCTGGAATTATGGAATCAAATATATTTGGGAAACTTCTTATGAGCTCCTTTACTATGAGATAATAATTTATTTTCTCTCCAAACCCATAAGTACTACTCGGAAACTCATTCACTATTTTGAAGTGATCCTAAATAGTTTCATATTTGTTCATCCTTTTAGTATTATAATCAGATTAAAAATATGTGAGGTTTACCATCACTGAATTCAATATTAACTTTATAACATCACTTAAGAATATACAAAAATTTCATTTTATGCTTTATTATCCATTACATTAGAGTTAAATTTATCACAAAGAGACATCAAGAGATGATTTATTTTGTCTTCATTTTATTCAAAATTTCTATTTAATATGATATTCATACGTAATTTCTCAAGAATATATGTAAAACTAATATTTTCGGTATTACTTACCTCTCTTCCATGTCAAATAAGTTAGGGAATTGTCTTATTTCTGCAATTTTTTATTTATTTTAATGAAAAGTAATGAAAACTCTAATATTCATATAATTTTTATTTCTAATGTTTTGAAAATTAATTTTATACTTATAGGGACATAAACCTTTACTCTTACACTATGTGTGATCCCCAAGGGTAGATTGACCACCAAGAGGGGGGGAGGGGGGATTTTAACCCCACAATATTTTATAATGTGATTATTTTTTTAATAAATTTAGTCTTCTCAATAGCTTACTATTCAGAAAACAACAATCTTAAATGAAATCCAAAATAATATTTTCATTTTAGTGATAGTTATCACATATCAATTGGGTTAGTTGAAATAAATGAGATTAAATAAAATAGGAAAATACAGTATACACATTTTTATAAAATTAAATAATTTCTTGCTAATTAATTATAATTCACAATCAAAACCAATTGAACATAAATGATGTTTTTTATAAAAAAACATTTTATACCCATAATAGAATTTTATCATTATATATAGAATTATCCACTATTATTAAATAATTTTAAGGAAATTTTTATATTATATATTAAATAAATTTTTTTAAATTAATCTAATTTTGTATAAGATAAAGATAAGAATATGTCAAATTTACGGAAAAAGATATATTTTTAAAAAAGTTAAACTTTACACCTTTAATGGTAAACCTATTTTAATAAATAAATTGTTTCACATTGATAGGTTTTATTTTAAAACATAAAAATTATTTGAGAATATGGTATATAAAATATATATTAGGGTTTCTTTATTATTTTTCAAAGAAGTTTCATTTTGTGATAAATAGTGAAAAGAACTCCATCGACTCCATTTTTTAATTTTTTTTATAATACACATTATGGTTTTGTGGGAACCTCACATTAATATTATTCACCCATGTTTGAAATTTAAAATAGATAATAATTAAATCCAAATTTGAATGTTAAAATCCTTCCCTCGAACCGAATGCCAACCAAGTGCCTTGAGCCACCAAATATTGAGTGACAGGCCACCTCGAGACACACCCATGATAGACAAAAGCACTCATCACCACTGCCTAAGAAACCCATATGAAAACATCCCATTAAAGATTAAAATGACTATAAATGGATACAACTTCATCCACTCCATCAAGATATCATGATTCACCATCAAATAAAAATTTATAAAAAATACTAAATTTTAAATAAAAATGATTATTCATATATTTTATTATGATAGTTAAATTATTTTTTAAATGGATTTAAAGTGTAATTATTTATATTATAAATATATAAATTCAATTTGGTTCATTATAATAAATTTTACTTTGAAATTGGACATGAAAAATTTTGATCCCTTTAAATTTTCACTTTAAATAACATGTTTTCCTGTTGATTTTTTGGAATCAATTTTAAATATAAATTTTCAAATTCAATGAATTTAATTTCATAATATAGAATAAATATTTAGGATCATAATTTAAAAATTATTTTATATTTTAAATTTCATTTTTTTTCATAAAAAGTTTACCATGGGAAAAAATTATTTACAACGATATAGATAAAAATGAAACATGTGATGGTTATAAACGTAATGGTTCAAAAAAAAAAAAATTTAATAGTTTAATAGGTTATTTATAAAGCCTAACCATCCCCTATAATATTAATTCGAAACCCAATTACTTGAATTTAATTCCTCTTAAATGTTCTTTTCTTTAAATATAAAATAATCATTATTTTAATTACATACCCCCCTCAAGTATAAATTATACAACACGCCACACAATTTCTAATCATAAGCATTTAATATCATAACATATTTGAATAGAAAATCCCCCTCACTCTCCAGAATTCCTATTGCTTATGGTATCGTCAAATTACCAAATCTATGGTGCTTAATGGCCTCTCAATGAAGTGATATTTAAGAGGTAATTTTCTCAAAGAGCCTCTCTTTTTTTCTTTTTTTTATATAATTTTTTCACATAATTCACCCATAATGGAATAATAATTTCAGAAGTATTTAAATAGTTTAATTTAATGTTGATAATATAGTATCATATATATATATATATATCTTATATTACCTCTACTGATTCAACAATACGAAACTATTTTCCAAATTATATAGGTTAATCGCCTCTGTGAATACTGATTTATTTCCTTTTCCATTACAACTGTAATGAATGGTAAAAAAACTATTATTGTGGTAAAATAATATTACAATAATTCTATGATAACCAATTCTATGTTATGGACCTAATATATATAAACATGATGTTTAATAAAACAAAACGGGTTTTCTATGGTTGAAAAATTATCAAATTCAACATAGCATTTATATTGACATTTTTTCAAATGAATCATCCCTGTGTCTGAAATTATAATGATTAAAGGGATAATTTAAACATTTTCTAATTCTATTAATAAAATTTCATTAATATTTTTGTGTTTTATTACCATTATATGAAAAATCATTAATTATAAAAAAATGAAATGATCATGAAAATCGTTAAATGAACTCCCGATAAACAATGAAAATCATGAAATATTATTAATTAATGGGTAGTAAAATGTTATATAAATATAATATATGGTAACATAAATATTATTATAGTTTTATAATTAATTAATTACATTATTTAAACCATTATACAAGAGTTTTAAGTACACAAAACTAATGTGAAGCATGAGGTAAGTGTTTCTCATATCACTTTTTCTTTTTTGAGATATATGCATTATTCACCACATTATTATTTTATAAAAGTGTGTGTGTATATATATATATTTTGGAATGTAACATATCTTATAATTAGTGTCATTATTTTAATTATATTCATTATTTATTTGATAATTATTACTATTATTGGGAATATTATTCAACTAATTGCAAAGTGGTATGGGTTTGATTAACCCAATTTCAACTATTTGGTTTAATACTATAAGACTTGATTATGTTATTATAATATTATATGTGAAACGGAATTCTCATATCATGATATTTACTTATAGTTTATATATATATTTTTTCATTGAATACACATAATTAATTAATTTTAATAATTCTATCTTCAATGATATTTATAAGGTATTTTATTTTAAAGCATTACATTTTGATAATTTCACATAAAAATATCTTCTTCATCCATTCCCATGTTTTTAAAAAATACCCAGTTTTTGTTTTTACTATAAGGCTTCTGATTTTTACATTAAATTTTACCCAAGTTTTAATTTTTTTTAAAATATTTTGAAATATACATTTCATAATTTTCTAAATGAGGTTGTTTATGATTTTTTTTGAATGACATTTGGAATGTATTTTTTTTACCATAGACAATATGAGTGGCCATTCATGCTTTAATGACACCTCAAAGTCTCAAATCTTCCATTAAAATTATATTTTAATTGGAAATTATTTCTTTTATGATTGTATGGATTTTAAAATAATGTTTTCAAAAAAAGGTTATTTTACACAAAATATATTCCATGTGATCTCTCAAAATTATTTTCCATATAAGATAACATTATTTGATGTTACTTATGATTTACTGGGGATAAAATTCAAGGAAATTATTCTTGTTATATTTTTCGTTGTTATATGTTTTTTATGGATTGATATTTATGAAACCCATTTCCTTACCATGAGTTATTATATAATGAAAAGTTTATGAAACCTATTTATTTTCATGGGTTATGATAAGATGAATGATTTATGTTCTCATGACACATGTATTTATGGTTATCATTATTTGATGGTTTGGACCTATATCTCCCTCTAATTTATAGAGTAATGATATTATATTTCATGAGATATTGTTGACTGGAATGGGGATTTAACATAGCTTAGACAGGACTGGAGTGGGAAGTGAAACCTATTCAATAAAGAACTTTGTCTACAATGATAGACTTTGGAGTGAACCCTGACTACTATAATGGTTTGCATTGTGAACCCATTCCACATTGATAGTCTTTTCATGTGATATTTACTACTAATAAAATGATTTTCTATTATTATCTATTTGAAAAATTCGATGTTTTATTCAAAGTTATTCTTTTATGATTCATTTCTTATGAATTTTTATGATTTATTCTATGAAACAATATTATGATATTTTACATGTAGGGTATGTTTTCCAGATGTTGTGTTGATATTATTATACAATTATGTTGATGAAAGTTTTTATATCTCTCATTTTACCCTTACTGAGCAACTGATCTCATCCCTTCATTCTCTTTAGTTTCATAAGGATATGAATAAAGCTAGTAGGTTGGATATCACAAAAATATTCTAGTTAAAAAAGAATTAGTGTGAGACAATGTGGATGTTTTATGAACCAATTGTTTTTTCCATGATTCCAAATAAACGAATTATAAATGATTTTGGGGTTATTTTGTTTTAATATGAATATTCATCTACATTGTTGTAATATATTTGTATGGAAAGATAAGGTCATTGCAGTGAATATCAGAGTAAAGGGTTTGATATACATTGGATAATAATTTGGGAAAACCCTAGTAAGAACCCAAATTATATTTCTAGGTTACTATCCTATAGTTTTTATTGTAATCATGAATAACCCTAGAATAAACCTAATGTATTATGGATTAAAATTTTACCAGTATTTTCCTTAGATTATGTGGTTTTCCTAGTATGATTAGTGCTCTTAAAAGTGTTATTTTTTTATTTAGTCAATTGATAAAACAAAAATGAACTATTTTAATGATGAATGAAATGATTTACCTCCCGAGTAACCAAATGTTATGGGATATGGAATGATAAATATTATTACTATACTATCAAAAGCTATGAATAATACTGGATGTAAAAATGAAAAATGATAGGAACAAAATTATATCGAGTCCTTTAGGAGGAAACAACCACCATATTTTAGTGGGTTATTTGATCCAATAGTGGCTGATAAATGGATTGAAACAATTTAAAAAATATAATTTGTTCTTGAATTATAAATACATGAATGATTTTTCCAATCTATATATTGGCTTGAAGGTGAATTGGATCAATGATGTAATCTTATCAAGAATATGTGGAAAGAATATGAAATTTAATTTATGGAATTATAGGAGGTTGAGGGTATATTACTAAGAATGTACTTACCACATATGTTACATAAAAAGAGATGTAATTAGTTTCTTAAGATGAATAAATGGTATGAAAAATCAATCGGTACATATGAGAAAAATTTCACAATGCTAGCAAGGTATGCATGCAGATTAATTATTAGTCCAGAAAGAAGAATTAATCAATTTTGTAGTGTTTTGAGTCCAATTATTATAATGGAAGTATCTATAATATACATTATAACCTGTGAGAAAATTGTTCAATGTGCTGTCAAGGTTGAGATGGAAGTTGGAGTTACCTATCAATCAAATGGTTTACATAATAAAAGAAAAATGGAATTCATAGAAAATTATAGAAACCATAGAAAAAGATTATTTTTCCTTTACGATCAATGGGTTGGAAGAAGCATGAAGTAAATTATGTCAAGGGTACTATTAAATATTCTAAATTTGGGAAAGGAGTTCATTAGTAAACTCAGTACTGAAGTGATGGTAATAAGATATATAATGATTCTAACACAGAGAAAGACGTACAAAATGACCCCCACCCACAAAATTCAATGAATAAAGTGTATGGAAAATAGACATTATTATTATCAGTTCCCATATACATGGGATAATGATGATGATAAATGTTAGAAACCTCTTAAGTATAAATTCTAAGGAAAATCACAAGAATTAACAACATGCAATATGAAGTAAGACAATGAAATGGTGGAATCATTGTGTGTTTATTTGAAATCAAGAATTATTTTTTTGATGTAATTTTATGGTACTATAGGATAATGAAACATATAAGGATTGACCCACAGTAGTGTTTTCTAGAATATTTAAAAGGATATATTGAATAATTTTTATGGAATGAAAAATTGATTTACTTGTAAGGTGATATTTTTGGATTACACAAATTTTAGGGATTGAGAACCCGTAATATATGCATGATGCGGGGATAATAATGAACTAAAGTGATTTTATTATTTTGATTAAATAATTGGGATAGAATTATTTACCTTGTAAGTGATTTTTAATGTGATGAAAAGGTGGTTTATGGATTATTTTTTTAAATTTTGTTGATTTATTTTTCAAGGAAAGTGTTCATTTTTAAAATCATGAATATTTTCACTTAGTTATTATGGTAATTCAAGTTATTAACATGTTTCTAGAGATTAAGTGATAATTATCCTAACATGTTTGGTGCGTGAAACTTAAGAGCTACATCTGGTTTTTAAAGGATTAATGATAGGTTTATTTTTTAAATTCAGTGACTATATTTGGAGAATTTCTAGATTTCAATATTTTGGAAGACTAGTATGGGTTAACATTTATGAAATTCTTTATCTTAAAATTTGAAAAATGTTAATGTATTACATAATCATATGAATATTTATGCATTTTCGATAATATATGCTCAGCATTTTGTTGGTATTGTTGCGATAAATAGATACACAAGGAATGTCTTTTATTACCTTTATAGATATTATTATCTAGTAGTTTTACGTCAATTAAAACCTAAAATTAAAAACATTAACGGATATATGAAGATGAAATTGATCAATAAACCACTATCGAGTGAGATTGTATATATGAGGTTAAATCAAGCATTTATATTATCTCAAATTATATTGAAATAAAATTTTATCATATTATCATCTTTTATAATGATATTAATGAAACTTTTTGGACCCATTAGGTCTATGGTTATGTGGCCATTAACCTTTTAATGACCATTTATTCAATCATTATCCATTAGAACATTATAGTTCGAATTTTCAAACATGTCCATCTTTTTTACTTTCCATTAATTTTCTTATAATCGAAAACCTAGTTATTTTGTGATCTTATCCTTTAACATTACCTATTTTTAAGGGGATACTTCACTGAACCATTTTCCAATGTCGGTTTCCCACAATGTAAACTTCCAAACATTCGTATTTTATTTTTATTGTAGAATTGAAATTTTTTGGGTTGAATTTTCTTGAAATTATTGATTGTATCGGGATATTATCTTATCAATTTAAAGTTCTATAAAATATATCTCAAGGTCATTATGTGTTTCATGTATCTCACCTGAGTATGTAAATTCATTAAATTTTACATGTACTAAAATCATCGGTCATACCAGTTAATCAAGAACATTATTATAATTAATAACCATTTGATATATTGTACCACAGAGATAGTGTTATATGAAACAATATAACTATTGTAACACCCAAATCTTCCAAGGTACGTTTCACTTTGAATAATGCAATGGCGTGCATTGTATGCAACTTCAAGATTCCAACACACCACAACCAATCAAACTAGCCTTTATGAACATTAATACCTACTTATTGAAATTTTATAAATTTTATCTTTCGAAATGGACTTAATTTTTGGATTCGTAATATCCAAATTAGCTTAGGGTGAAATTTTTGTACTTTTCAGATAACTTTCATATTTTGATGAATAGTGAAAATTAATAAATTTTAATTAAAAACAACTTTGTTAATCGAAATAATTAATAGTGATAAATTATTAATTTTAGTTTTTTTAAAGTATATTGAGAATATATCTTTACCATTTAATAAAATTTTGGTTATTCGATGTAATTTCACATTTAAACCAGACATAAACAAGTGTCAATCTTCTGACAGTTATTATCTCTTAATAACACGCTATTTATTTTGACGATGGGAATTTATTTTTAAATTAATTAATGCAAATGATTTGTTTTGAATTTGGTAAAATATATATCATTTTTGAATTCATAATATAAAATATATCTTAGGCCTAATTTTTGGTATTTTTCTGGAAACTTTCATTTTTTGATGAATAGTGAAACCACTAAGTGGTAGTTAAAAAACTGAATTCTTCATAAAACTTAATTTTACCGCTTCTGTGAGTGGAATTTTGAAAATCCAAGAGACACGGTTAATATCAAGGAGTAAAATTTGGTTCAATGAGATGAAAATAATTTTTGGTGAATAGTAACTTTCGACTTTTATTTACCACGGTTAAAAGTAAATAGGGTAATTAAGGGTAAAAATGATATTAATATTACCATAACACATGTCCTAATTCTATTGGACATGTGTATCTCGACCAAAAACAACCTTATAAGTAAATTATTATCATTAGGTCCAATTGTATTAGATTAGAACATTTATTATTATTTAATTCAAATAAGAGTTAAAAGAGTTAAAATCAAAGTTTACATACAAAAACATTTTTCATATAGGGTTATACATAAGATAAATTCGATTTAAAATATTCATTATAAAGATAAAATTATTTCCTAGATAATGGTATTTTATTTATAATTTTTAGGCATTAAATAATTTATTTTATTTATGACACAATGGTGATGCAGTAATTACCTAATTAATGAAATATTAAAATAATTGATATCATAAATATCAAAATAAATGTAATTTGAGACTTTTGAAGAATTCCACTAAATTTCTAGGTTAATATGACATATTAGTATTGATTATATAATTTTTTTTGAAGTAATAATGCTGTTATTAATTTTTCAAAAACAAAATACCCAATAGTGTCAAATTGACATAAAAGATTTTTTAAAACAAATATTATATTATTAATTTATATTCAATTCCTAAATATCTACGATTCGGCCAAGAGACTTATATAATGATAGGTGTATCATTAATGGACCACTTGGGGTTCTCTTGGATGTATATAGTAAGTTTATTAACCATATAATATAAAAATACAATGAGACATTGTAAAAGTGAAACTAATTAACTAAGAGTTAATACTTAATGATAAGATTAATATAATGACCCAAACCTGTATAAATTCTATTGGTTGAGTGGTTTTCGACCCATCCCGACTTTAACCTCTAAATAATCCACTTTGGATCCATTAAAAACCGAATATGAATTTTTTATAAAATATTATGTTTAGCTTTTCCAAAGGTGCCCCTCACCCCTCTTATAAAAGGGCACTCCCCCTTCTCAATAATTCACTCATTCAAAGCCTTTTGGTTCGGACAAAACCTGACCAAATACTCTCTCAACTTCCCTCAATACAACCTAGATGACTTATTTTGATCAGAAAGCCATCCTAAGGATCCCTTTTGATCAAATCAAAAGGAAGAACCCGAAGAAGAGGTAATGTTTTCACCACCCTCATTCAAGTTCCTTTCTTATTCAACTTCTTATTTATTTGTTATTTATATTCTAAAATAATAACTCCAGTATATTATATATAATTTTATGTTATTATAAATATAGTACAACCATATTCAGTATTCTATCCATCATTGAATGGCATGTCACCATACGTGCGTACGTACGGCTTACCGTCTCCACGTCGTGGTGTAATTGTCATTCAATAAATTATTATTTGTATGGGTATAATAATGATGTGTAATTCATGTAAATAATAAATATAACATGATAATTATTTTGTATATATGATATACCATCCAATTATATATTATGTTAACATCAAAAGAATGATATTGTTGCTCGTGCGTACGTACGGACTACCGTCTCCACGAACGCGATGAGATTCATTGTCCATCGTATCCATTCAAGTATAATTCTAATTTGATGATTAATAATAATGTTTAAGGACTTGATATAATTCGGGATATGAATAATATATAACCTATACATAACAAACATGGCTTACGTAACAAAGAATATACAGGAAAACGAGTAAGTTAACACCCGAAATGACGATAATACTAAAATATTATTAACAAATCAATGTTAAAAGATCATATATGATATCATATTAATGTAAATGATTCATGTATAATTAAATACCAATTATTTCACCATTATACATGAGGTTAATATACCATCTACCAAGGAAAATGTACAAAGTAAGGGGTTTCTTATCTCACTTTTAATTCCGTGAGAATTCCATTATTCACCAATTATTTAGTACATATGGTGTGTGTACTTCCCATGTTTGTATTCATTGTGTAATATAATTTAATTCATCTATATTTACATCATCATTGTATGATCCTTTTCTCATGGGTGTATGTTTAGTATGTTACCAAATCAATAAGGGAATTTGAAATTTCAATTTCCAGTCATTCAACATTACACATACTTCATTGATTATTTTACTCCAAGATTATGTGTGGAATCACTATTCATTTGATTATGTCATAATTTACACTCCCCTTTCTGTAGATATACTTTTTATACACATAATCACTCCATTGATAAATTCTCAAGTCATCGGTATGAACTTGATAAGAGTAATTTTTACTCAATCTCGATTTGTTGAGATAAACATCCAATTCAATAGTGTTGTTTTTACAAGAATATGTGTGAATGTCCTTTGATTTTTTTACACTGAATATCCAATAATATTTAGTGTATTTATATTTGTCACACATAATTATTTCATTGATTTATCCTTAACCTAAGGATACGCCCTTTATGAGAGATTTCATCTCAATTTACATTCCATTGAGACTTCTTTGTTGTTATACACCAAATCACTTTTATATGGTGTATATAATGTACATTGACATAGTATATCATGAATCCCTTTATTCTCATGATATTATAATGTTTTGATTACCTCAATTATTTTTATTCAATTGTCTCTCTTTTGGTTAGAAACTCTAACTAAAATAGCATTTTTAAATGTTTTGAAGACTTATTGTTCTCAATCTTGCTCATTAATGTCCATGTTTCAAAAATGGTTTTAAGGATTTATTTATATGGACATTAAATTTATAAAATTAAAACTCCTTTTAAAAGTTTCAAAGTGGTATGGGACACTTGGATTCAAAAATCTATTTTTAAATGGCTTTGGACAAATAGTGTGACTTTTAAATGTTCTCAAGAAAAGGGGGGTATTTCTCCCAAATAGTTCTGATGTTTATTTTCATCTATGTCAATATCATTCTTTATTTTTGATTGAGGTTAATATGATACAATAAAATCTTCAATATTGTATCGAATGGGTTATGTTTGACCGTGGATGTGCTGTTTTTATACCATTAATTGTTTGTGGTTAAAGTATTGACATTTCGTATGCTAGTTTAAATACGCTTGTTTATGTTATGTTTAAACCTGTTCATATGAGGAATGAGTTGCACTTAGTAAGTGATAGGTGGAGCCCGCTATATCTCCTCTATGCATCGGTAGGTCTCATGATACAAACTAGTGTCTTGGCACAAGGCCTTGACAAAATTTTATTTGTAGTCTTTGCACGAGGCCTTGGCTATGTGGCTATGATAGTTTGGCATTATGCATTCCGTCATTATGAAAGTGGTTATTAATATTTTCCTGTGATTATTTGACTAGTAGAATATCCATGGGAATAAGTAAATGGCATTATTTCATTTTATCCTTGGCCTATTATGCTGAAGTTCAAGTTAAAAGGCTTTTGTTTTAGTTATACATTACCTTAAATTTTTATGTTTATTTATGAAGGATTCCACTATATTGTTATCCTTAATGAGAATCTGAGCCCACCCCTTTCAATGTTTTATATTTCCCAGGTTGTGAAGAAGTATTTTATAAATGACCTGTAGGGATAGGATGACAGGATATGAAGACAATATGTTGTTGTAGTTTTTTAATCATTGATGTAATGTAAACATTATGAATATATCTAGTACTTCCAAGGCTACTAAACTAATCATTCTTTCGATACTTGTTATTTCTTGTGATCATGCCAATGTTATGTAATAATGCACTGACTCTGGATATCTAGGTTCGGGGCATTACAGTTGGTATCAGAGGAAGTTTAGTACAAACCTTGGAAGCTAGATTTAGATAAACTCTGATTAGAGCACATAGACCTAAGATGAAATTTGAGGATTAGTATATAAGAACTTCCTAGAATTTTGGTATTGTAGAGATTTTGTGAGTTTTCTGAGAAATACATCCATGTCTGGATACGAGCAGGTAGAGGTGGCTCTGGCACAGATGTACCTAGGGGTAAAACCCAAAAACACCGCTTTGAGCTAGACTCGAATGGGAACTGGTGCACGGCAACGGGCCTTGCTGCAATCTTGGTTACGACACTCCCGGGGGATATGCTTTGGATAATTTACATTTTCTTTACAAACCAATTTAAATTATTATATATATATATATAAGATGAGAGTAAATGACCTTGGTTAATCCTAATGTGTTTAAAATTGATAATATGGTGACATGTTAATCTCTAAATGATTTTATGACTACTGTTACTCACACAATGCTTTCTAGTTTTAGTCAATGGCTGGATTCCAAGGAAGTCATAGTGACTTTGAGAATGATGTACAAGGTGGGAATGGTGCTGTAAATGAGCAACAAAATGGAATGTTGATAGGCGTAAAATATAACGTCTTTATGCCAAATAAATTTTCCAAAAATATGATCAACAATATATATATTAACCAATTCCCGGACTCAACAAAGAAGAGAAAGGTGATTAATGATAAGAGCTCCAGTAGTGGAGACCATAGAGAAAGGAATCATCAATTTACATCATGAAGGAAATATGGAAGGAGACACCCAGGAAAGTGTCTCAATGGGACAGAGAAATGCTTTATGTGTGGGAAGGAAGGACATAAAGTAAAGAATTGCCGAAGAAAAATGAAGAGTACTATGGAAGAAGATAAAAATGGTCCCAAGAATCCATTTACAGTCATTTTCCATAAATGTAGGGGACCTGGCCATTTCCCGAGTGAATGCCCTATTCTATAGGATATTTTCATGGTCAAACAAGAAGCTATGTAGAAATAAATGGTTGGAGAAATGTTTAAAAAGTAATAGTGCTCCTTATTGATGGGTTTACTTTGGAATAATTTCCTCTTGTATTTGTAACCCTGTAGTTTTCCATGTGAGAATGATATTTGAGAAATAATTATCTTTTCTCTTGTGGATATAGTTATGAATAACCATTTGGTTTTATATGATCAATGGATTTGTGGCAATTATAAGTTATTATAATTTGGGATGAAAATGAAAGGTATGAGTAACATTTGTGGTTAAATTATGTTATGGTTATTTTGAGGAATTTATCTCATTTTGGTAATGTTATAAAATATAGTTTTTGAAAAAGGACAACACGCAGACCGTGTGACAACCCGTCGCGTCGGAAAAAGCTGTGGGAATCGAACCCACAACCAAAGTGCGATTAGGATTTATTGCCTACCACTGGACTATGTGAAGTCCCAGTGTGACTATTATTTTTAGTTAAATGTTTTTATTGATCAATAATAATTTGATTTGGGATCTTATGTCTTATCAAAGGAATACCCTTAGTATAGGAAAATGATTTGGTGATTAAGTGATAAATGATATTTTTGAAGTTGTTCGCTTTGTTGTGAACAATATATGCCCAAGGAAAATAGAATATTATGGGATTTCATTTGAGGATTAATGGTGCATTTTTATCTATGTTTTTATTTTGGATTTATAGTGATTTGGGTTATTTAGGGAAATGATTTGGTTAATTACTTTTAAGTATGTGACCTTATGAGTAATTAATGTCATTTAGAGATAAAATTTAACGTGGAAGACTACATTCTTATATGTTCTGGGTTTCAATATTAGTTTGGATTATATTGAAGGATTTTAAGGACATTTGATTATTGAATGGTATTTATTTAACTTTGGGGTATTGATGGTTTAATTTTAGAAATTAAGATTAATGTTTTTTCTCTAATGGAATATCCATTTGGGGGATCATAAAATATTATAATAACCATTTTGGTTTTTATTAATCTCTAAAGAAAATTTAAATATATAGTTGATCCTACGTGGATCATGTATTTTTATAGAAGTTTATTCCATCTCTTCCATTGTGACAAAGTCTTCTTGAATACTCATTGTTCAAAAAAAATGAGTTAGTGGTAAAAATTTATTAAATAATGAAACTCTAATTAAAAAGTAAGTATATCTCTTTATGTTATTAGTCAATATCATAAATGAATTCCTCTTCCTTATGTAATGTAACTTAAAACAAAAAATGTTGTCTGTTTACTTTTCCTACTGGGAGACTAATGACTGTTTTTCCCAATACAAGTTTGTGATTTTCTTATTGTCAACTTTATCCTGATCGTGTTTTCTATCCCTCTCCATCAGAACTTAACACTTATTTTATCATACATATCCATGTTTTCCTACATGGAATCCTAGTATGGGTTATCTTGGGTGACCTTTATACCTCTCTTCCTTTCTTTTAAAGTGATAGTTTTATTGACTCTTTTTCCGATGTGGGACTTTCCATTATATTCTCAAGCCCAATTTTAAAAAATTTTGAGGACACAATTTATTAAAGTAGGGGAGAATGTAACACCCCAAGCTTCAATAGTACGTTTCCCTCTGAATAATGCAATGGCGTGCATGGTACGCAACTTCGAGATTCTAACACACCACAACCAATCAAACTAGCCGTTATGAACAGTAATACCTAATTTTTGAAATTTTATAAATTTTATCTTTTGAAATGGACTTAATTTTTGGATTCGTAATATTGAAATTAGCTTAGGGTGAAATTTTGGTACTTTTCGGATAACTTTCATATTTTGATGAATAGTGAAAATTACTAAATTTTTATTAAAAACAACTTTTTAATCGAAATAATTAATAGTGATAAATTATTAATTTGAGTGGTTTTAAAGTATATTTAGAATATATTTTTACCATTTAATACAATGTAGGTCATTGGATGTAATTTCACATTTTAACCAGACATAAACAAGTGTCAATCTTTTGATAGTTATGATCTCTTAAAAACACGCTATTTGTTTTGACGATGGGAATTAATTTTTAAATTAATTAATGCAACTGATTTGTTTTGAATTTGGTAAAATATACATCAATTTTTAATAAATAGTATCAAATATATCTTAGGCCTAATTTTTGGTATTTTTCTGGAAACCTTCATTTTTTGATGAATAGTGAAACCACTTAGTGGTAGTTAAAAAACTGAATTTTCCTAAAACTTAATTTTACCGCTTCTGTGAGTGGAATTTCGAAAATATGAGAGACACGGTTAATATCAAGGAGTAAAATTTGGTTTAATGAGATGAATGTATTTTTTGGTGAATAGTAACTTTCTACTTTTATTTACCACGGTTAAAAATAAATAGGGTAATTATGGGTAAAAATGATATTAATATTACCATAACACATATCCTAATTCTATTGGACAAGTTAATCTCGACAAAAGACAACATTATGAGTAAAATATTATCATTTAGGTCCACTTGTATTTGATTAGGACATTTATTATTATTTAATTCAATGAAGAGTTAAAAAAATTAAAATCAAAGTTTACTTACTAAAACATTTTTAATATAGGGTTATACATAAGATAAATTAGATTGTAAATATTAATAAGAAATATAAAATTCTTTCCTACATAATGGTATTTTATTTATAATTTTTAGACATTATATAATTTAATTTAGTTATGACACAATAGTGATGCAGTAATTACCTAATTAATGAAATATTAAAATAATTGATATTATAAATATCACAATAAATGTAATTTGAGAATTTTTATGAATTCCACTAATTGTCTAGGTTAATATGACATATTAGGAATGATTATATAAATTGGTTTCAAAGTAATAATGCTGTTATAAATTTATCAAAAACAAAATACCCAATAGTGTCAAAATTTACATAAAAGAGTTTTTAAAACAAATATTATATTATTAATTTATATTCAATTCCTAAAAATCTACGATTTGGCCAAACGACTTATACCATGATAGGTGTATCATTAATGTACCACTTGAGGGTCTCTTGGATGTATATAGTACGTTTATTATCCATATAATATAAAAATACAATGAGTCATTGTAAAAGTGAAACTAATTAACTAAGAGTTAATACTTAAATATAAGGGTAATATAATGACCCAAACCTGTTGAAATTCTATTGGTTGAGTGTTTTGCGACCCATTCCCACTTTAATCTTTAAATAATCCACTTTGGATCCATTAGAAACGGAATATTATTTTATTATAAAATAATATTTTTAGCTTTTCCAAAGGTTCCCCTCACCCCTCTTATAAAAGGGCACTCCCCCTTCTCACTAATTCACACATTAAAAGCCTTTTGGGCCGGCCAAACCCTGCCTAAATACTCTCTAAACTTCCCTCACTACATCCTAGAGACCTTATTTGGATCAAAATCCATCCTACGGAGCCCTTTTGATCAAATTAAAAGGAATAACCCGAAGAAAAGGTAGTGTTTTCACCACCCTCTCTCAAGTTCCTTTCTTCTTCAACTTCTTCTTTCTTTGTTATTTCTATTTGAAAATAATAACTCCAGTATATTCTATATACTGTGATGTTATTATAAATATGGTAAAACCATATTCAGTATTTTATCAATCCTTTGAATGGCATGTCACCATACGTGCGTACGTACGGCTTACCATCTCCACGTCGTGGTGTAATTGTCATTCAATAAATTATTATTTGGATGGGTATAATAATGATGTTTAATTCATGTAAATAATAAATATAACATGATAATTATTCATTAAATATGATATACCATCCAATTATATATTATGTTAACATCAAAAGAATGATATTGTCGCTCGTGCGTAGGTACGGACTACCGTCTTCACGAACGCGATGAGATTCATTCTCCATTGTATCCATTCAAGTATAATTCTCATTTTATGATTAAGAATAATGTTTAGGGACTTGATATAATTCTAGATATGAATAAGATACAACCTATCCATAACAAACATGGCTTACGTAACAAAGAATATAAAGGTAAACGAGTAAGTTAACACCCGAAATGACGACAATTCTAAGATATTATTAACAAATCAATGTTAAAAGATCATATATGATATAATATTAATGTAAATTATTCTTTTATAATTCAATAACAATTATTTCACCATTATACAGGAGGTTAACCTACCGTCGACCAAGGAAAAAATACAATGTAAGGGGTGTCTTATCTCACTTTTAATTCCGTGAGAATTCCATTGTTCCCCACTTATTTAGGGCATATGGTGTGTGTAATGCCCATGTTTGTATTCATTGTGTAATATACTTTAATTCATGAATATTTACATCATAATTTTATGATAATTCTTTCATGGGTTTATGTTTTGTATGTTACCAAATCAATATGGGAATTTGAAATTTCAATTTCCACTCATTTGACATTACGCATACTTCATTGATTATTTTACTCCAAGATTATAAGTGGAATCACTATTCATATTATTATGTCATAATTTCCACTCCCCTTTCTGTGGATATACTTTTTATACATATAATCAATCCATTTATAAATTCTCAAGTCATCGGTATGAACTTGATAAGAGTAATTTTTACTCAATCTCGATTTGTTGAGATAAACATCCAATTCAATGGTGTTGTTTTTAGAAGAATATGTGTGAATGTCCTTTTATTGTTTTACACTGAATATCCAATCATATTTAGTGTATTTATATTTTTCACACATAATTATGTCGTTGATTTATCCTTAACCTAAGGATACAACCTTTATGAGAGATTTCATCTCAATTTACATTCCATTGAGACTTCTTTGTTGTTATACACCAAATCACTTTTATGTGGTGTATATAATGTACTTTGAAATAGTATATCATGAATCCCTTTATTCTCATGATATTAAAATGTTTTGATTACCTCAATTATTTGTATTAAAGTGTCTCACTTTTGGTCAGAAACTATAACTAAAATAGTATTTTTAAATGTTTTAAAGACTTATTCTTCTAAATCTTACTCATTAATGTCCATGTTTTAAAAATGGTTTTAAGGATTTATTTATATGGACATTAAAGTTTTAAAATTCAAACTCCTTTTATATGTTTCAAAGTGGTATGTGACACTTTGATTCAAAAATCTATTTTTAAATGGATTTTGAAAAATAGTGTGACTTTTAAATGTTTTCAAGAAAAGGGGGATATTTCTCTCAAATAGTTTTGATGGTTATTTTCATCTATGTCAATATCATTCTTTATTATCGATTGAGGTTAATATGATACAATACAATCTTACATATTTTATAGAATGGGTTATGTTTGACTATGGATGTGCTATTTTTATACCATTCATGGATTGTGGTTAATGTATTGACATTTCGTATGCTAGTTTTAATACGAATGTTTATGTTCTGTTTAAACCTGTTCATATTAGGAATGCATTGGACTTAGTAAGTGATGGGTGGAGCCCGCTATAGCTCCTCGATGCATCGGTAGGTCTCATGAGACAAACTAGTGTCTTGGCACAAGGCCTTGACAATTTCTTAATTGTAGTCTTGGCACGAGGCCTTGGCTATGTGGTTATGATAGTCTGACATTATGCATTCTGTCATTATAAAAGTGGTTATTAATATTTTCATGTGATTATTCGACTAGTAGAATATCCATGTGAATAAATAAATGGAATTATTTCATTTTATCCTTGGCATATTATGTTGATGTGGATGTTTAAAAGGCTTTTGTTTTAGTTATACATTCCCTTAAATTTTTACGTTTATTTATGAAAGTTTCCTCTATATTGTTATCCATAATAAGCATCTGTCCTCACCCCTTTCATTGTTTTATTTTTCCCAGGATGTGAAGTGGTATTTTGTGAATGAACTATAAGGATAGTATGAGGGGATATGAAGACAATATGTTGTTGTAGTTTTTTACTTATTGATATAATGTAAACATTATGAATATATCTAGTGTTTCCAAGGCTAATAAACTAATCGGTCTTTCGAGACTTGATCTTTCTTGTGATCATGCCAATGTTATGTAATAATACACCGACTCTGGGTATCTGGGGTCGGGGTGTTACAACAATCCTTGTTAATGTTTTTTAAGAAATCACAAATTTGGGGAAGCTATATGGGAACGTAAGGAGTTGATGAGGCATGGGTATCATTTTCAATTATATCCATGTATTGAATGTCAAGGGTGAAATTTATTTTAAGGGGGGTAGAATTTATCACCACCATATATTTCACTACATATATTTTTTTGTATAAATTTAATCTTTTTGATAAATAACTTACGTTGCACAAAACATCGTGAATAAATGAACTTAAAAAAATATTATAATTTGAATAATGGTTATCATGTAGCCATTTGAACAGAGAGAATAAGTGATATTAACTGAAATTTTCAAATATAGATTCTACATTTTAATAAAAAAAATTAACCAGTTACTAATTAGTAATAATTTAATGAAAAAACCAATTGAACGTAAAAGACATTTTTTATATAAAAACAGATTTTATGACTATGAAGGAATTTTATATTTATAAATTAAATTAACCATTATTAGTGAAATATATTAATGAAATTTATATTTTATATATTCAATAAAATGTTTTCAAATTCATCCAACATATTTTATAATATTAAGATATAAATAATTCAAATTTTAAGCATAAATGTTATATTTTTTCAAAAGGTAATTTCCACACATTTTAATGGATCATCTATTTTGAAAATAAATTTTGAATCTTTTATAAGATTCATTTGAAAAAATATTATTCATTTCTTAAATTGGGATGTCAAGATTAGATTAGGGTCAACTTTTTGTATTTTTCAGAGAAGTTTAATTTTTTGACAAATAATGAAAAATACTAAATGTTAATTAAAACTTCATTTTTGAATAATTTATTTATATAATTAAATTATATTTTTAAATTTTTTTAAAGTATAATTAGTTCAATTACACAGGAATACGTCCAATTTAGGTCATTGGAATAAAAGTATCATTAAAATTGTATACAATAACATATATAAATTTTAAATATTTCACTTTTGAAATTTGTTACACCGTTACGACTGCGAGATTAAATTTTATATAAAAACATTCCAATTCATTGAATTTAATTTCATTAATTGTATTCAATATTCAGAATCATAAGGTAAAAATTAGGTTGTATGTTCAATTTCTTATTTAGGCATAATGATGTTACCAAGGTAAAAAAATTATTTACTCTGGTATAGATCAAAAATGAAACTTGTTAATGTTATGATAGTAACAAGTTAAAATTACAAAAACATCAACATTTAATGGTTGGTTGGGTAATTTATAGACAATAAAAATCCAATAATATATTAATTTTTACCCTAATTCATGAAAAATAATTACACCTAAATGTATTTGGTTCTGAATATAATATAAGAATTATTTTAATCACTTTATGACAACTCTCCCTAAGTCTAAATACCGTCAAATTTAAAATGACATTCCTTGATGATCCTAAAATATATATCTAAGCATATAATTCTCACTCTCACCGCATTCTAGAGATTATGGTTTCCCTAAAACACCAAATCCAAGGTCCTCAAGGGTCTCCCAAAAAGGTGATATTCAAGAGGTAGGTTTCACAAAACACATCTCTTTTTTTATTTTCTTCTTCAATTTAAATCTCACATACTTTACCCATAAAGTAAAAATAATTACTAAATCATGTAAAAATATTAATTTTATGAGGATAATGGAATATCTTATATCAAAATCTATTATTACCTCTTCTTAATCAATGATAAAAAACTATTTTCCATGTTATTCTGGTTAGTCACCTCGGTAAATAATGATTTTGTTCGTCTCACATTACAATATTCAAGGATGGTCATAAAACTATTATTCTGATTAAATAAGACTGTAATTAGAATATTATACAAAATTGGATCTTCTAAAACTTATATATATACCTAATTTTAAATTAAATAAATCTGGTTTTCTATGGTGGGAATAATTCCCAAATTAAAAAAATCAGTTATCATTAACATTTTATCAAATGCATCATCCTCATGAATGAAAGAGAGTACATCATTTACAAATTTCATAGGATAATTACTAAATAAACGAGTTTAATTCAAAATTTTAATGATGAAGTCAATCTGGTAGACTTGATGGATATACATGGAGTTCATGTTTACCCCTTTTTAGTCTACACTAATATTGGTTTCCTCCCCTAGAGTGTGCATATTTTATTAGAGATGACATGCTGGGTTAGAACGATATTATGCCACCCTGAGTCATTTGTACCCTCACTTATTCCCTATAGTTTATTTTTATTTCTATATTTCATATCATTTTCATTTATCATTTATATCTATGCACTCCCTATACAATTAAGAAAAAATAAAATTTGTTGTTGTGAAATGAACTCACCCAAAACAATGAAAATAATGAAAGATAACTGATGAATGGATAGTAATAATTTATAAAAATATATTATATTATATTATAAACATTAATATGGTTATTAAATTAATTAATAAAATTAATTAAATAATCACACTGCAGGTTTAATTACACCCAACTAAATTGAAGCGTGTGGTAAGGGTTTCCGGTGCCACTTTTTCTTTGGTGAGATATATGTTTTATTCACCTCTTAATTATTGTTTTATGGATATATATATATATATATATATATATATATAATTACCTCTTACATATCATGGCCCGAGTCTTATTATATTAATGATATTTATAGTTTAATTTTATAATTATTTATTTTATGACCCATATTATACGACTAATTACAAATTGGTAAGGGTTTTCTTAGCACAATTTCAATTATTTAGGTTAAAATTAAAAATATTTACTATTTCATTCAATTATTATGTGTGAAATGTATTATTAATATACATTGATGTATTTAAACCTTTTTATTTGTAAGTAAATTGAATAATCACAATAAATAAATTTATTAATAACCTCTTCAATGATATTTATAAGGGGTTATCTGTTAAAAAATTATCATTTTAAAATTTCCATTAAAATTAAAATTTTATTCGATGTCCATGTTTCCATATAAAATTCCAAAAAATGATTTTACTATTATCCTATTAATTTTTAAATTCATTTTTACTAATGATTTACTTTTTTAAAAACGTTTTGAAAAGTATATTTTATCATTTTCTAAACGAGGATATTTTTTACTTTTATGAAAATAATACAGTAGGAATAATATTTTAGCTTTTAGGGAATGAGAATCTATTCCCACTATCATGAATACATAATTCCTAAAATATTTATTTAAAATAATATTGTTTTTTTTAAATTTAAATGAACTCATTGATATTTTTGCCTCATTTAAAAAAAATCTAAATAGAAATGATAATTTCCTAAATGATTCTTCCAACTGATCTCTCAAACTTATTTTCAATATAAGATAACATTATTTGATGTTACTTATAAATACTAGGAACATTATTATCATAAATTATCATTTTTATTTTTATTTGTTATTTATGTTTATGATGTATTGATATTTATGTATGCCATTTATTTTCCACGGTTTATGCTAGGATAAAATGTTTATGAAACCTATTTCATTTCATGGGAGACGATATGATGAATGATTTATGTTCTTATGGAACTCATATTCATGGTTTACATTATGTTATGGGTTGGTATTATATCTCCCTACAATTAATTGGGTAATGATATTATATATTATGAGATAGACATGACTGAAATGGGATCTTGGGTCAGACACGACTGCAAAGGGAATTTTAACCAGTTTAGTAAATAACATTGCCCACCATGAGGGTCCTGGGAGTGATCCATTACTACCACGACTCTTATTTGAGTGAATCTATTACACTATTATAGTCTTGTAATAGTGTCATGAATACTAATGAGATGATTTTATATGCTTATGTGTTTACCACATTTCATGTTTTTTGTCATGTTTTTATTTTACGAATCAATTCATATGATTGTTTATTATTTGTTCTAAAACAAATGATTATAATATTTGATATATAGGGTATTATTTTAAAATGTTATATTCATATTCTTATGGAATTTTGTTTATGTTATGATTCATATCTCCCTTGGATAGGATTATTGAGCATATAAGATCATCGTTTTCTTATGTTTCTTTTTACTAGGTTATGATGAAAGCTAACAGATTAGATATGTTAAAAGGGTTTTAATTATGAGGAAATAAGGGAGAGATAAATTATATGAACCATTTTTATATTTTTATGTTCACAAAAATGGAAAACCCATACAATTATTGAATGGTTTTTTTGTTATAGGAATAATTATCCATTTAGACGTAATATCTATGTATGAAAATAGAGGTTTGTTATAAGGAGTGAATCCATGGTCTTCTTTATTGAATTACATTAGGTTAACCTCTTGATGTTGTAATTGTTTTTGATGCACTCAGAAAAAACTCATATCCATCACAACGTATAAAAGACACATAACTTGTTTAGTATACATGTGTTATATGAAAGACACAAGAAAAAAAATATTTATAATGATTGGCTGCAAGAGCCCACTCATTTCAAGGATTAGTCATCCCACTAATCTTGGATTTTTATATTTTCTTCAACAATTAACTACAAAAAAATAGTATACTATTATCAAAAAATAGTTCACTAATTTACATCTTCCACAATTTAAAGTAAGAAACAATAACTCCTCAAAAAAATAAACAACAAATAAATTCATCTAGATTCCTCTTGGTATTCTCTACACACCGTGAGGATTCTCATCCAATATGAGAAGATGGAATACCTAGTTTGGATGTATACAATTATTCAAGTCTATATACTAAGTAATTATTTAAGATATGAAGATCATACTTTATTAGCAATCGAATTATTCTTACAAATTTGGTTTTCTTAGCACAAGATATAATCTAAAATAAAAGACTCATTCTCTAATGACTCCCATCTTCAAAATCAGTTTTCTCTATTCTATACAAATATTTTCATTTAGATCTATGAAAACATGTCTATCATATTTATAGAATATTATCAAAACAAACATTACACATCATTATCATTAACTTCCTATATATATATATTCATCATATTACTGTTAATATTTTAATATTTTAAATATATAAAATCCATCATGACTTAGTTAGATGGAGAAAATATCTTTTATAAACAGTTTAACTCTTAACATTTAAATTCTATGAAAACATAGGATTAGTTAAATTATGAGATATTTAAATATCAGTGTATTATTATTTCAACTAAATTTATACCTTTAAATCCTGAAAAATATCAATACATAGCTTCATGGACTCATTAATAACACCTACAATCATTAGGTCATAGCCTGGAACTCATCTTCATAACCAAATTCTTCCTTGGTTGGTGTTTCTTATATTTTTTCATCAATTAAAATCATTTAGCTGTCCATAATATTTATATCCTTAAATCATTAAAAACAAGAATAATTTTAATAAATATCTTTATCAGTATTTGAAATATAAAAATCATAAGCATCATCAATTTTTTATATGATTTTGAAGTCACACAATATCAATCAAAGTGAGATAAATAAATGCTAATAAATGTACTGGTATAAGTAATATGATTCGTGGAAAATTTATATGATCAATAGAAAAGTAATATTCATTTCTCAATGTAGTGTAATAAAGTATTATAGTGTGACTCAAATTTATACAATATTCCAAAAAATTATATGTTCAAGTCATGTGATCTAGTTCAAATTGTGCAATCAGATCAAAGACTTAGGATGATATTATATGATCCAAATATTTCTTATGCTGAAGTTATATGAATGAGTCTTTTGATTAGTTGGAATTTTTTTATGATTAAGGACTCAAATATTTATTTCAACTCCATCTCATAATTTATAACTTCGTCAAATGACAATAGGACTTCCCCAAAACCAAATCCAAGCCATATTAGGATCCTAGAAACTAAATCCAATTAATCATTACACACACATCAGAATAATTAAATATATACATACAATGGATAGAAAATATATTTATTTACCTAAGATCATCCATTTAACATTTATAAATTTTTAAAATTCATGAATAATATATTATGGATGTTGTATATAATAGCTACCAGTTCTTAAAACATTTCGGGGATAGTGCTCCTCGATCCATCAATGTTTGTTAGATATAAATGTGAATTATCACACATAATCACTACATGTTTATTTATTATTTATCTTGAATATGTAAAACTGTCTTGAATCATTCCACAAAAAAACTCAATGATGCAGCCTCAAAAACCATCTTAGCTCGTGATCATGATTTCCTTATATAACCTTACATCCAATTCCATCCCACCCATGTCAGTCCTACAAGAATAAATCCATAACAATCCTACTAATATTATCACTATACTTTACAAAATATATTTAAACATATTGAAAATATATAATCCATCACTTTGGTACTTCACCTATATTAAATATGATATTATCGATTACTAGTACAATGTTTCTTAAAGACATGATATATTTGAGAGACAATGATTTATTTTCTTTTGAACATTTATATGGGTTATATACTAGTATTTACTATCCCACATTAAATTTATTAATCCTAAAGAAAATATTTTTCTTTTTTTATAATATTTTATTATAAAATGAAATAATTTTTTATTAATTACATGATTCAAGCCATTTGATTATACTATATTGATCTATCTTTATTTAAATGTTTCTTTTCCAGATCTATTTTTAGAAATCTATGGGTTTTTAGAATAAATGTGTCTTAATTTTAAATTTATTAAATCGTTAATTTATCGATGTTAAAATTGATCTTATTTGAATATTTTAATGAAATTTCATACTTTTGGGACTACATTGTTTGTCTGATTATTTTTTTTGAAATTATTATATTATTATGATAAAATATTTTGAACAATTTAAGAAAATTGTAATTTAATTTTTTTGGATAAGTTTTTAATGTAATTATTATTTTGGATGTAATATATTAATGGTTCTATAATAATTGGTTTAGTATTTATTTTTGAAACTAAAACAATTATTATGTTAATGTTTTGATTTTTTTATGATTAGTTCTATGTTTTAATTGGTTAAAATTTTCAAATTGATAGTATTTGGTTTCTATTTCAACATCAAAGGGTTCAATTGTTTTGATATTAACTATGTTGACCTCAATAGGTTATCAACCATACTCATAAGCTTTAGAGGCCATCTTATAAGGTTTTTATGCCTACTGATAATTTTTATTGGACAACCCATAAAACTCCCTTTCATTCTCATAATGTTATTGGGAATATAACAAATTTCATCAAACCATCATCTCATGGATAATGTGCCATAAAAGTTAGATACAAAGTGAGAATATATGCTCTCATCATTATATGGTACTCTATTTATAACTTTGGAAGGGGGATTATTAGGGTTTCTTACATCATTGTTCATATGGTATCATTTATAATGATAATGAACATCAATGGTGGTTACCCATATCTACAGGGTACCCTCCTGGTATGGTTCATTCTAAACCACAAGAAGACATTTTTGGGTTACCACCCTTTGAGACATCATGGGATATAGTACTATGGATTTATAAATTCATTTTACACCCATAGATTCTTATTTTAAACTAAATAAATAAGGCCTCCATTTTCAAAATATGATATTCCGGAAGGAAACTAAGAAGCATGAAAATGATTCTTGAATATTAAATCAATAACCCATGTGTTAAGACACATTCTATGGGGATGTTTAAATCAAGTGATTGATGAATGATGATAAATATAGAAATATTCCTTGTGGGTTCAGAATACATGAGAATATGAGTTATTGCCTATGAGGCATAGTACCAGAAATTAATTATTATTGATAAGATGCTTAATTTGGATGGGAAGAATCCACAGATAGAGGCAAAATAGAGAATCAGTCTAGGGGATCCAGTAAAAACAAACATTGTAGTATGAGGGATTATTTGAGGGAAGACAATCAAAACAAAAGGGGAGTTTTATTTTCTCCCATGATTTTATTGTTCTTTCAGATTATCTACAATAATTATTTTTTAATTGAAAAAAGTGAAATAAAACATGGTTCTCATATAAATATTTTGAGCAAAATTTTACTTTCTTGTTTATTCATTTTTACTAAATTTTCATCATTATTATGAGTTATATTCTTCACCGTTTTCTCTTTATTATACATTATTTTATTTTCTTTCAAAATCAATAGAAGTGGATCTTGAATGAACATAACCAAGATGTTATGGATAATATTTTTAAATCACAAAATAAAGAATATTTGTATCACAATAGTGAATCTATGTACCTTCAATTATTTTATTAGTGGTTTTAAGCTCTAAGGTTGAAAAACTGTAGAAATTCAAAAACTGCATGCTGACCACTTTGAATGAAGGTGTTTTCACAATATTATAGGATGATAAACCATAAATATTTTATTCTTTAAAAATGAAATAAATTATTTTAAATCTAAAAAATCAAAATATCCCCATTTTTATTAATATTATATTTACACTACATTTTTTTATATTCATTAAAATTCACCTAACTTAGATTTTATTTTTTCTATACCATCTCACATATTTAAATTATTATCCATTCTTTTCAAAATTTTGGCTATGTGTTTGGGTTTTTTTTCTTATTTTATAATTTATTTATGGGAACAGACACAGAATTCAACTTCCCTTCTACTTTGATCCTACTTATCATAGAATAGGGTTAGTCTGAAAAATAAATAAAAATATTTAGATGTTCAAACGAAAACTACCAAATATTGGTTCTATTTTGGTGGAGGGTATCATATAATTATCAAATATAATAAAATTGAAAAAAAAACAATAAAAATATATCAAAAACACAAACATTAAATATATTTTAAAAAAATTATCCTACAAAGAATGTAGATAAAACATTGACTAACTAGATCCAACAATTACAAAAATTCATAATCATATTTGAGATATATGGAATAGGAAAATAGAAATTGAAAAAATGATAAAATGAGTCCCTATATGGAATAAATAAAATATCAAAAAAAATATCATTCAATACAATATTTAATGCCCAAGTATAAGAGGCTATCCACTCCCACATGTTTTAGGTACCACATATTCTATTGGTCTGACATGAAACACTAAAAACTATGAGATTAAGAATTTCTACTTGTTAGTACTTCCCACCATCAATGAAATATACAATTAAGAAACTTTATCCTTCGTTATATACTTTTATAATTTAGTGTTATAACTTATACTGGAAATCATGGATGAAATTGACTAAAAAATGAGAGTTTCTCCGTTTTCTATTAAGGGATAATCTAGAAAATTATTTATAGCTTTAAATGAATACTTTTTTAGAAATTAGGAATAAGATTACCATTATTTTACCTAATAATTTTAACAGACATGATTATAAATAGTAAGTAGGAATCAAATTACTTGTTTCTATCAATATACTGGAGAGCTATAACATAAAGGATGTGGTAGGTCTAACGACCCAAATTGGTAGTTTTCTCATCACCATCGCCCCACCAATATTCTCAAGGATTAATTCAAGGAGGGTTTAACGAATTCAATAAAAACGTGGATAAAACATATTTTTGATGAAATTAATCATATAAAAAGATTAGAAGATATAAAAGATTAAAAAAAATTATTATTTAAATTCACAACATGAAAATTCATATAGAAGAAGAGTTAATATGTGGAGTACAACTATGGTTTAAGATGAAAAAACTCACATAGTTTTTAATTTAATGAACAAATTAAGTCCCTAGATAACCAAAATTTCATATAAGTTCAAATTAGGTGGGAAATCAAAATCTAAACCAAAAAATTGGTGAAAACTATGCCTACAGTTGAATGTTTGGGAACATTGAAAAAAATTACCCAAACTGTAACATATATGTCGAACTAAATGAGTAATTTATGTTTTTTCTGACATATTATGTAAGCCACCAATGACCCCTTTTTAGATCTTCACACCCATGGTTTTATAAAGCTTCTCAATATATAATGGATGGAATAAGGTATGATCAGAATGCTAACATCCCTTGGATTCCCACAAAAACCAATAAAAAAATTCAAAACCAAACTATTATTGGGATCACTAATTCTCATGTGTAACTATGTAGAAATATGAAACATAAATGGATTAAATTTATATAATAGAGGTTAAGATAGGAATTCATAAATTTTATAATGAGTCAATGATTCAAAACCATGGGCAACAAAAGGATCAATTTTCTATAGATTTTACATCACAAGGCAATGTAAAGCCTATAAATACATCTGAAATATTCCACAGGGAAAATAATAAGGTATAACGACCCATACTTTACATACATTGTTAATACTTCAAAATTTAAGCACACTTATTACAACATATGACAAAACCACAAAGGACCATATAGGTATAGTGTCTTTAGAAACTGGGAAACATAAACAACTGGTTCATAAATCTTCTACAGTGTCTCCCATTTATTTCATCATATCTAGGGTCCCTTTTAGCATATTCTACTTAATATCCATCTTCCTGACCTGGGGAAAAGAAAACATAAAAGGGTGAGCTCAAATGCTCAGTAAGGGAAAATAAAGGAAATAAAAATCATATCATATCTTTTTGAAAATCATAACCTGCAAAAGAGATCATAAAATCTTAACATGGAATAAATCATAGAAGTGAAAATGAGATCCCCATAATCATAACATGAAACTTGAAACTTTGTGGCATGCACACATAATCATGTAAAATCATTTCTTGTTAGTCATGACTCATTGCCAAGACTATCTTAGTGGACAAAGTCCCTTTCTGAACCGAGTCACCCTCGTTCCAGTCCTGTTACACTGAACCGGTATAACCTACCGTTCCAGCCATGTCTATCTCATGAGATATAAAACCTTTACCCAATGCATTGAAGGGAGATATAGGTCCCACCCATCTTATAATGAATCCTTTCTTATGTGTGCCACATAATCATAAACCATACATCATAGCGTAACCCATGTAATAAAAATGGGATTCTTAAACAACATGACATCTTAAAACAATTCATATAAGATAAAGTAATTCATAAAAATGTTTCCATCACAACATAATCAAATCCATGTAATAATAGGGATAAAAACAGAACCCTTTTATTATCTTAGATGAAAAATAATTTTGTTAAAATACTTGAACTCCATTCTTGAGGAAAATATCCTATCTACTTTAAAAACATATTTCCTTTAATAACATGTCTTATGACTTTAAAATAAAAGAAGTTGATTAAAAATAAACTTGAAAACTTGTAAAGGAATCTTCTTGGAAATAATGTTTTAAAAATCCATTAATGCCGTATAAGTTAAAAAAAATTCTTCGTACTTTTGTCGGAAAAGTCAAAAAGTGCCTCGTACGATAAAAGATTCCTTTCATAGATATTACTAAAAACTCACCGAAGGGTAAAAATGGATTTAAAAAATTGTAGGAGGATGGAAATAATATTACATATTGATGAAACATGGATGTGGATGATAAAATACACCCCAGTAAATACTTACGAATAAACAATCTTGGATAAAAATGAGATTGTGATATTTCCCTTACCTTAGGTCCGATTTGCTTTGTACGTGTCCGAAGCTCATGTATAATGGTTTAAATAATGTTATTGACTTATTAAATAATCATACATATTGATATGATATCATATATGGTCATATTCTTAGCTTCTTGTTAGTAATATTTCATTGTTACTTGTTACTCGGGTCTTTATTGCCTTTTGTTCTTATGCGTGTTTTGCCGAATACATTCTTATTATTCTTTTAAGGTTATAGATACCTTATATCCAGAATGGTGTTAGTGTAACATATATCATATTTATTCATTCAATTCATTTATATAATTACTATGTAATGATGATCATGTAGAACGAGTCGCATCACATCGTGGAGACGGTATTCCGTACGTACGCACGATTGATGATATCGTTCCTATGATCGTGGAACTTTATTGGAGTATATATATATATTATTTCAGTATCAATATTACGTTATAATAATCATAAATAGTTACTCATTACACCATTATACCCATCCTTGTAAAGTGATGGTGGAAAAATAGATTACACCACGGCGTGGAGGCGGTATTCCGTACGTACGCACGCGCGGTGATTTCATTTTTCCATGGGATGGATAGAAGGTGAATTAGGGTTGTTTCATATTTATAATAACATATCAGTATGTAAGTAATACTGATGTTATTACTTTATCATGAAACAACTAAAGATGAAGAAGTTGAAGAAGAAAGAAATTGAAAAGATTGGTAATGGATATTACCTCTTCTTTGGAACGCCTCTTTGAATCCTCCACTTAGGGAACTAAGATTGGTCTTTGAAGAAGACCAGGACCTCTAGAATTATTCTATGGAAGTGGAGAAGAGAAAATGGCAGGGGTTGGCCGAGCTTGAGTGCTCAAATTTGTGTGAGGAGGAGGGGGAGGAGGTGCCCTTTTATAAGGGAGGAGAGGGGCACCTTAGGAATATCTCAAAATATTATTTTATATTAAAGTCAAAATCGGTTTATAATGGTTCCAAAGGGTCTTATTTAGAAGCTAAAGTGGGTATGGGTCGAAATCCTATCAACAAATAGGATTTAGACAAGTTTAGGGTATTATTTTAACCTTATCAATTAGATTTAACTCTAAGTTAAATAATTTAACTTTTACCGTGTCTTTTTGTTTTCTTTCACTATATGGTTAACACACTTACTATAACATGCCAAACGAACCCCAAATTGTTTATTATTAATATATATATCCTTATCTAAGTCATTTGGCCGAACCTTATATTTTTAGGAATACAATAACAATTAATAATATAATATTTGATTTAAAAACTATTTTGTGTCAATTTTGACACTATTTGATATATGATTTTTCTGAAAGTCATAACAGAATTATATGTTCAAAACAAGTTGATTAAATCGACATTAATATATCATAGTAACCTATAAAATTAGTGGAATTCATAAAAAGTCTCAAATTACATTTATTTTGGGTTTTTATAACATCAATTATGTTAATATTTCATTAATAAGATAATTACTGCATCATCATTGTGTCATAAATAAATTAAATTATTTAATGTCTAAAAATTACAAATAAAATACCATTATGTAGGAAATCTTTTTAGATTTCTAATGAATATTTATAGTCGAATTTATCTTATGTATAACCCCATATTAAAAATGATTTACTTATTAAACTTTGATTTTAACTATTTTAACCCTTCTTTAAATAAATAAATAATAAATGTCCTAATCTAATCCAAGTGGGCCTAAATAGTCATATTTTTATTCCTAAGTTTGTTTTTGGTAGAATTACACTTGTCCAATAGAATTAGGACATGTGTTAGGGTAATATTAATATCATATTTACCCTTAGTTACCCTATTTACTATTAATCGCGGTAAAAAAAAGTAAAAAGTTACTATTCACCAAAAAAATATTTTTATCTCATTGAACCACATTTTACTTACTGATATCAACCGTGTATGTCGGATTTTTGAAATTCCATTCACAGAAGCGGTAAAATTAAGTTTTATGCAAAATTCATTTTTTAACCTACCACTTAGTGGTTTCACTATTCATCAAAAATTGAAAGTTTTCAGAAAAATACCAAAATTTCACCCTAGGCTAATTTCGATATTCTGAGTCCAAAAATGAAGTTCATTTTGAAAAATAAATTTTATAAAATTTCAAAAAAGTGGTTATTACTATTCATAACGGCTAGTTTTAATAGCATATTGTTGTTTAGTGAAACTCGGTATTGCGTACGACGCAAGCTATCAAGGAAGGTCACAATTGCGTGTAAAGAAAGCCAAGCAAGTGTTGTGTAGAAAAATATTCCATTGATGATTAATATAACATAAAAGTCTCGGGTGTTACATTCTACCCCCCTTAAAAAGAATTTCGCCCTCGAAATTCGTCACTTTGTAACAAACAGATGAGGATACTTCTCCCTCATCATATCCTCAAGCTCCCATGTAGCTTCTTCAAGTTGGTGGTTCCTCCATAAAACTTTCACCAATCGAGTGGTCTTGTTTCGTAGGACTTTTTCGCTACGATCCAGAATCTCTATCGGCTGTTCTTCATAAGAAAGATCTTGCTCCAGCGGTACAACTTCTGAGCTGAGTACATGTGAAGGATCTGGTATTTACTTTCTCAGGAGAGATACATGGAACACATCGTGAACTTGAGAGAGATTCGGTGGAAGCGCCAATCGGTAAGCTACCTTCCCAACACGATCTAGTATTTCGAAAGGACCGATATATCTAGGGCTCAACTTCCCCTTCTTTCCAAATCTCATAACCCTCTTCCAGGGAGATATTTGTAAGAACACTTTATCACCCACTTCAAACTCTAGGTCTTTTCTTCGGTTGTCGGCACAACTTTTCTGTCGACTCTGAGCTGCTCTTATGTGTTGTTGAATAGATCTGACCTTTTCTTCCATTTCATCAACGAGATCAGGTCCTAATAGCTTTCTTTCCCCAACTTCATCCCAGCAAGTTGGAGTCCTGCATTTCTTTCCATAGAGAGCTTCATAAGGAGCCATCTGAATACTGGAGTGAAAGCTATTATTATAAGAAAATTACACCAAAGGTAGGTGTTGATCCCAACCTCCTTTGAAATCCATAGAGCAAGCTCTCAACATATCTTCTAGGGTTTTAATTGTTCTCTCAGACTGACCGTCTGTCTAGGGATGATAAGCAGTGCTGAAACTCAACTCTGTATCCAGAGTATGCTGAAGACTTCGCCAGAACATCGAGGTAAATCTCGGATCTCGATAAGATATGATAGAAAGTGGTACTCCATACAATCTTACCACTTCCTTTACATATATCCTGGCAAGCTGATCTAGAGAGAAAACCTCTCTAATAGCAATGAAGTGTGCAGAATTTGTAAGACGATCAACTATGACCCAGATAGCATTATTGCCTTTGGATGTTTTAGGAAGTCCTGTGACAAAGTCCATAGTGATGTTTTCCCATTTCCATTCGGGTATGGGTAATGGTTGTAACATCCCCTTAGACTTCTGTCTCTCAGCTTTAACTTGTTGACAAACCAAGCATCGAGAGACATATTCACCAACATCTCTTTTCATGCCATCCCACCAGAAGTACTCTTTCTGGTCCCTATACATATTCGTGCTTCCAGGATGAATAGAGAATGATGAACTATGAGCCTCATCCAGCAGCTCCTTCTTTAATTCGGGGATGGGAGGAACACAAACCCGATTTCTGAACTTTATTATCCCATCACAATCAAGGTTGAATTCAGGAACATTTCTCACCTTCTTTTGTAACTCGACATCTTCTTTCTGTGCCTCTTTAATCTTCACATGTATATATGGTTGAACATTCATTTGAGATAGATAATATTTTTCCCCTTCCATTATAATTCCAAGATCCATCCTTTGTAAATCCATAAATATTGGATCTTTTGTGATCCTCATCATGGATAAACTAGCATGGTCTTGTCGACTTAATGCATCTACCACCTTGTTTTCTTTCCCAGGGTGGTAATGGATTGAGCAGTCATAATCCTTAATCAGCTCCAACCATCTTCTTTGGCGCATATTCAGCTCCTTTTGTGTGAAAATATACTTTAAACTTTTATGATCAGTATAAATATCACACCTTTCACCATAAAGGTATTGCCTCCAAATCTTTAATGCAAAGATTACTGCAGCCAACTCCAAATCATGTGTTGGGTAATTTTGCTCAAGGATTTTCAACTGTCGTGAGGCATAAGCTATCACCATATCATTTTGCATAAGAACACACCCCAATCCCTTCTTGGATGCATCACTGTAGATCACAAACCTTTCTCCACTACAAGGCAGTGTGAGCACAGGTGCACTGGATAACCTTCTTTTCAACTCCTTGAAATTCTCTTCACATTCCTCTTTCCAGACAAACTTAACTCCTTTCCGAGTCAACTTGGTGAGTGGATTAGATAATCGTGAAAAATCTTTTACAAAACGTCGATAATATCCAGCCAAACCAAGAAAACATTGAATCTCAGTTACTGTTGTTGGTCTCGACCATCTTTCGATAACCTCTGTTTTTGCTGGATCCATAGATATCCCCTCTTTTGAGATTATGTGACCCAAAAATGAAACTTTTTGAAGCCAAAATTCACACTTGGTAAATTTGGCATAAAGCTTCTCCTTTCTCAGGGTCTTCAATATAATTCTCAAGTGATCTTCATGCTCTTCCTTGCTCTTTGAATAGACAAGAATATCGTCTATAAAGACTACCACAAATTGATCAAGATAGTCTCTAAAGACTCTATTCATTAGGTCCATGAAGATAGCAGGGGCATTAGTAAGACCAAATGGCATCACTATAAATTCATAGTGTCCATACCTTGTACGGAATGCCATCTTTGGTATATCCTCCCTTTTGACCCTTAATTGATGATACCCTGAACGAAGATCAATCTTGGAAAAGTATTGAGGTCCGCGTAGTTGGTCAAATAAGTCATCAATGCGTGGGAGAGGATATTTGTTCTTGATAGTGATCTTGTTAAGTTCTCGATAATCAATGCAGAGTATCATTGATCCATCTTTCTTCTTAACAAATATAACAGGTGCTCCCCAAGGTGACGCACTAGGGCGTATGAATCCCTTATCAAGATTCTCTTGTAGTTGCTTCTTCAATTCCTGCAACTCAATTGGGGCCATTCTATAAGGTGTCTTTGAAATAGGCAAAGCACCCGGTACGAGTTCTATTGAAAACTCAACTTCACGATTTGGTGGAAGACCCGGTAATTCCTCTGGAAAGACATCATCAAACTCCCGTACAATGGGCATATTCTTAATCGTGAGTTTCTCACCAATCATTTGAGATAAATAACCTTCATTTAGTGGAATCAAGACCCATAAGATGGAAGGAATTTCCACTGGAAGGTTATGTTCATCCTTGCATTGATAGACGATCGTAGATTGATCTGGAATATGAAATGTGACTTCACTTCTTTGGAAATTGATATGAGCTCCATGTAGAGAAAGCCAATCCATGCCAAGAATCACATCAAATTCCACTAAAGGAAGGATCACAAGATTTGCAGGAAGCACTTTCCCACAAACTTCGATCGGAGAAGAATTATAAACTTTTGATGCGACTGTTGTGCCATTAGGTGTTGTCACAGCTAACTCAACATCTAGTTGTTGAGGTAATACAGTGATACCCTTAGAAAATTCGTTAGAAATAAAAGAGTGGGTGGATCCAGAATCAAATAAAACATTTTCTACTTTAGAGTGGATGGTAAGTGTACCTTTCACCACTTCGTTATCGTACTCCACATCACTGATAGAAATTGCATGTGACTTTCCTTTGTCGTTAGCCTTAAGATTTTGTTGACGTCGACCATCATCATCAACCCTTGGATTTGGGCATTGATTGGCATAATGCCCCATCTCCTTGCACTTGAAACATTGAAGTGTAGTAGGTTCATTATGAGTATTCCTTCCTTTGTTTGCGTCATTAGACATATTCTTCCCATTATCACGGCATTCAAATGGCCGATGACCTTCCTTTCAACATTTAAAACATTTACTTGTCCCTTTAAGACAACTCCCTCCATGTTTCTTTCCACACTTTGAGCATAAGGGAAAGCTCATCTTCTTTTCAGTGTGCTCTTTAGATTTTCCTTTGAATTCCATCTTCCTCTTCTTATCAAACCCATGTGACTGGTGGGTTACTCCAATCTCCATCTCGACTTTGAGAGCACATCGAACGATTTCCTCGTAGCTATTGAAGTCCCTTATGGCTAACGCCCTTCGAAGACTTGGTTTTAAGCCACTAAAGAATCGATCGATCTTACTCTCAGGTTGGATAATAATACCAGAAGCGTACCTTGCAATTCTTGTAAAATTTGCTTCATAGGTACCAACAGATTCATCATCCCTTTTCTTCAGTTCAAGAAACTCTTTCTCCATCTTTGTTCGGAGAATAAGAGGGAAGTACTTATTGAAAAATAAGTTCTTGAACTCGTCCCATTCCATAGACTCAATTTCATCCCTTTGCCTCGTATTCTTAATAAGATTCCACCATTGATCAGCATCTCCTTCCAAACGATACACTGCTAGGATGACTTTATCATGTTCAGAACATTGAAGAACTGAAAATATCTTTTCAGTAGTACTAATCCATTGTTCAGCAACTAATGGATCAGTAGACCCGCTGAAAGAAGGTGGACGCTACCTCATGAAGGATTCAACAGAATGTTGCTCCTTCCTTTGCTCGTTTGGAAGTCCTGCATGATTCATAGCTTGAGAAAGTTGTGTGAGCATGGCTACAAGATTTTGCATTCCAGCTCCCATATCGTTTGGTTGCTCATGGGGACAATCATTGCATTGCCCATCGCATTCCGCATTAACACGGTTCCTTCGGGTTCCAGCCATTGACTAAAACCAAGAAGAATAGTGTGAGCAACACTAATTATAATAGGAAAACCACATAATCAAGGATAAAATTTCACACTTAAGGTCTTATCCTAGGGTATTCATGGCCATTTCTAAAACACTAATATTGTGTTCTATGCTTAGACTTATCCTTAGGGTTCTTACTAAGGCTTTCACATCCTAGTTTCCAACGGTTGACTATACCTTTCCTATGATACCAACTATAACGACCCATACTTTACATACATTGTTAATACTTCAAAATTGAAGCACACTTATTACAACATATGACAAAACCACAAAGGACCGTATAGGTATAGTGTCTTTAGAAACTGGGAAACATAAACAACTGGTTCATAAATCTTCTACAGTGTCTCCCATTTATTTCATCATATCTAGGGTCCCTTTTAGCATATTCTACTTAATATCCATCTTCCTGACCTGGGGAAAAGAAAACATAAAAGGGTGAGCTCAAATGCTCAGCAAGGGAAAATAAAGGAACTAAAAATCATATCATATCTTTTTGAAAATCATAACCTGCAAAAGAGATCATAAAATCTTAACATGGAATAAATCATAGAAGTGAAAATGAGATCTCCATAATCATAACATGAAACTTGAAACTTTGTGGCATGCACACATAATCATGGAAAATCATTTCTTGTTAGTCATGACTCATTGCCAAGACTATCATAGTTGACAAAGTCCCTTTCTGAACCGAGTCACCCTCGTTCCAGTCCTGTTTCACTGAACCGGTATAACCTACCGTTCCAGCCATGTCTATCTCATGAGATATAAAACCTTTACCCAATTCATTGGAGGGAGATATAGGTCCCACCCATCTTATAATGAATCCTTTCTTATGTGTGCCACATAATCATAAACCATACATCATAGCGTAACCCATGTAATAAAAATGGGATTCTTAAACAACATGACATCTTAAAACAATTCATATAAGATAAAGGAATTCATAAAAATGTTTCCATCACAACATAATCAAATCCATGTAATAATAGGGATAAAAACAGAACCCTTTTCTTATCTTAGATGGAAAATAATTTTGATAAAATACTTGAACTCCATTCTTGAGGAAAATATCCTTTCTACTTTAAAAACATTTTTCCTTTCATAACATGTCATATGACATTATATAAAAGAAGTTGATTAAAAATAAACTTGAAAACTTGTAAAGGAAGCTTCTTGGAAATAATGTTTTAAAAATCCATTCATGTCGTATAAGTTAAAAAAAACATTCTTCGTACTTTTGTCGGAAAAGTCAAAAAGTACCTCGTACGACAAAAGATTCCTTTCATAGATATTACTAAAAACTCACCGAAGGGTAAAAATGGATTTATACAATTGTAGGTGGATGGAAATAATATTACATATTGATGAAACATGGATGTGGATGATAAAATACACCCTAGTAAATACTTACGAATAAACAATCTCGGATAAAAATGAGATTGTGATATTTCCCTTACCTTAGGTCCGATTTGCTTTGTACGTGTCCGAAGCTCCTGTATAATGGTTTAAATAATGTTATTGACTTATTCCAGAATCATACATATTGATATGATATCATATATGGTCATATTCTTAGCTTCTTGTTTGTAATATTTCATTGTTACTTGTTACTCGGGTCTTTATTGCCTTTTGTTCTTATGCGTGTTTTTCCGAATACATTCTTATTCTTCTTTTAAGGTTATAGATACCTTATATCCAGAATGGTATTAGTGTAACATATATCATATTTATTCATTCAATTCATTTATATAATTACTATGTAATGATGATCATATAGAACGAGTCGCATCACATCGTGGAGACGGTATTCCGTACGTATGCACGAGTGATGATATCGTTCCTATGATCGTGGAACTGTATTGGAGTATATATATATTATTTCAGTTTCAATATTACGTTATAATAATCATAAATAGTTACTCATTACACCATTATACCCATCCTTGTAAAGTGATGGTGGAAAAATAGATTACACCACGACGTGGAGACGGTATTCCGTACGTACGCACGCGCGGTGATTTCATTTTTCCGTGGGATGGATAGAAGGGGAATTAGGGTTGTTTCATATTTATAATAACATATCAGTATGTAAGTAATACTGATGTTATTACTTTATCATGAAACAACTAAAGAAAAAGAAGTTGAAGAAGAAAGAAATTGAAAAGATCGGTAATGGATATTACCTCTTCTTTGGAACGCCTCTTTGAATCCTCCACTTAGGGAACTAAGATTGGTCTTTGAAGAAGACCAGGACCTCTAGGATTATTCTAGGGAAGTGGAGAGGAGAAAATGGCAGGGTTTGGCCGAGCTTGAGTGCTCAAATTGGTGTGAGGAGGAGGGGGAGGAGGTGCCCTTTTATAAGGGAGGAGAGGGGCACCTTAGGAATATCTCAAAATATTATTTTATATTAAAGTCAAAATCGGTTTATAATGGTTCCAAAGGGGCTTATTTCGAAGCTAAAGTGGGTATGGGTCGAAATCCTATCAACCAATAGTATTTAGACAAGTTTAGGGTATTATTTTAACCTTATCAATTATATTTAACTCTAAGTTAAATAATTTAACGTTTACCGTGTCTTTTTGTTTTCTTTCACTATATGGTTAATACACTTACTATAACATGCCAAACGAACCCCAAATTGTTTATTACTAATATATATATACTTATCTAAGTCATTTGGCCGAACCTTAGATTTTTAGGAATAAAATAACAATTAATAATATAATATTTGATTTAAAAACTATTTTGTGTCAATTTTGACACTATTTGATATATGATTTTTGTGAAAGTCATAACAGAATTATATGTTCGAACCAAGTTGATTAAATAAACATTAATATATCATAGTAACCTAGAAAATTAGTGGAATTCATAAAAAGTCTCAAATTACATTTATTGTGGGTTTTTATAACATCAATTATGTCAATATTTCATTAATAAGATAATTACTGCATCATCATTGTGTCATAAATAAATTAACTTATTTAATGTCTAAAAATTACAAATAAAATACCATTATGTAGGAAATCCTTTTAGCTTTCAAATTAATATTTATAGGCGAATTTATCTAATGTATAACCCCATATTAAAAATGATTTACTTATTAAACTTTGATTTTAACTATTTTAACCCTTCTTTAAATAAATTAATAATAAATGTCCTAATCTAATCCATGTGGGCCTAAATGGTCATATTTTTATTCCTAAGTTTGTTTTTGGTCAAATTACACTTGTCCAATAGAATTAGGACATGTTTTAGGGCAATATTAATATCATATTTACCCTTAGTTACCCTATTTACTATTAACCGCGGTAAAAAAAAGTAAAAAGTTACTATTCACCAAAAAATTATTTTTATCTCATTGAACCACATTTTAATTACTAATATCAACCGTGTCTGTCGGATTTTTGAAATTCCATTCACAGAAGCGGTAAAATTAAGTTTTATGCAAAATTCAGTTTTTAACCGACCACTTAGTGGTTTCACTATTCATCAAAAATTGAAAGTTTTCAGAAAAATACCAAAATTTCACCCTAGGCTAATTTCGATATTCTGAGTCCAAAAATGAAGTCCATTTTGAAAAATAAAATTTATAAAATTTCAAAAAGTGGTTATTACTATTCATAACGGCTAGTTTTAATAGCATATTGTTGTTTAGTGAAACTCGGTATTGCGTACGACGCAAGCTATCGAGGAAGGTCGCGATTGCGTGTAAAGCAAGCCAAGCAAGTGTTGTGTAGAAAAATATTCCATTGACGATTCATATAACATAAAAGTATCGGGTGTTACATAAGGGCATCACCAGTAGGATGTGATTTAAAATATACAAGAAATTTATGAATAACCCTATGAAATACCAAACATGTATTGGGGAATAATATATAAAACAGAAACTAGGTATCACTAAGGATTAAAATATAGAAAAAAAACAGAAAGTGAATGAAATAGTGCATTCACTCCTGAATAAAAGAATGAAAAAGAGATCAAAATGATGATGAATACATGAAATTAAATGATAAAAGAATAACTTCAGAGAATACATCGTATTTTAATGAATTTTTTCACACAAATCGTTTCCCTATTGGATAACAAAAAAGGATTAAGAACCTAAACTAATTAGAATCCATGAGTTTTTCTAAAGAAAAATTAAAATCAACATCTTAGTTATCTAATATGTAATTTAAATACCATAATTCCTAAAGTAACATAAAAATAATGTTTCAAACAAGAAACCATCAATGGTATTTTCTTCATATATCCTCATAGAAGACCATAAAACCATTTTTCAGAATTAAAAACCTCATAAGATTAATGATCCACATATTTTTATTATCTCATGAAACATAAGATATTTCGTTCTTCTCACCTATCTTTATGATTCTAGTGATATCATAAATTTTATCACCGACTATAAGTCTATATTACTTAGATAAGAGTCCTGAATTGACCATAGTGGTCTTTAAATTAGAAGAATGATTTATAAGTCACCATATTTGGAGAGTGTATGAATTTCTAGTTTGAATAGGGAGACTATTTTTACTAGATATTTTATAGACATGGGATATGGAATGTGATAAAGTGGATCTTATAGTCTTTGAAAGGTCCTCATCATTTTCTGGAAGGGATGTGATTTAATTTATGAAAGGAAAACTGATATTAAATTTTGAGGAGAAAAAATTAGTATTTAATGTTTTTATGATGTTTAAAAAATTTAAAAATGAAAAACTATGCTCAATAGATGAGCTATAGGAATTTGAGGAACCTATTGATGTGGAAGAGGAACTTTTTTAAAATAGAATTCATTAGATAAACAGTACACCTACAAATATTGAAACTTGTATGATAGTCTATTCTTATATAGATAATGAACAATTTGTTAAGTACTGTGGAGAATGTTGCAAGCATTTATATGAGTTTTCAAAGGATAAACTTCTTTTTATTTACCGAGAAAGAGTGTGTATATAGATATAAACATTAGATAGTTGTGAGGGGTAGGTTCGGTCATGTTTTAACGTTCACTTAGATGTTAAATGGTAGATCTTGAACATCATAGATCTAAATAATACCATCTATCCATGAAGAACTACATTAATAGATTAAACCAATTCAATACCTCAAGAAATATTAATTTTTGCGAGATAATTCCTTAATTCCTATTATTATCTCATCTAATCTTGGTAAAGTTAAAATTAATGTTTGTTTTCCAATTTAAAAAATATCAAATATGCTCAAGTGAGTATTATTATTTTTAAATTAAAAAAATTAGACCATCATTTTCATTCATAGGATACCTATGGAGATTGATAAAAAAAGAGGAGTACATTTGCAAATGATACTTATCCCCAATATGAAGGAGGTTGTTTCGGATGATGATATCAAATTATTTGATATATGTTTTATCAATCCCATCTCAGACAGTCCTGGTATAATCCTTGATGAAGTTGTTTTTATGAAAGGGGTTATAAATGATATGACCTATGAAAAGAATAAAGAAATTTAGACATGGAATTTCTCTATGTTTATGGTTTATGACATCCCATGGTTTTATAGTAAGCTTATTTTTAAATAATTCAATTGTTTTCATTGTAAGAAATATTAAGTTTGAGGGCACCATGATTTATAAAACTAGCTATTTAAAAAGTGGTTATGAATAGTATTAAAAATTATGAAAATTATAAATTTTATTTTTCACAATAGACTTATTTTTTGAAATTTTGACACATAAATTATCTTAGGTTGAAATTTTTTTCTTTTTCTTAAAAGATTCAATTTTTGTTGAATAGTGGAAAATAAATCATTGTTGTTAAACCCCGAAATTTTCATTTAAATAATTAATTTATTGTAAATTTATTTTAAATTCCCAATATCCATATAATATATATATTAATCCAATATATTTCATTGGAATCATTTTATAATAGTACATGATATGAAAATTAAATGCACTTTTGAATGTCTCTTTTTCCAACCTTCTAGCCCCATTTACGAGGTTTTCATTGAATGTAATTTTACAACATCTTTGGATTATATTTTAAAAAATTAACAATTTTTTTAATCATTATGAAAAATGTGGTCTAATATGATCCTAATATTTTTGGTGAATAGTAATGTTTTCATTATATTTACCACTACTAAAGGTAAATAGGGTAATTAAAGATAAAAAAAATATAATAAAATAATATTACCATAGAATTTGTCTTAATTTTATAATATAATGTTTTTCGAAAAAAAATAAACATTAGGTTAAAAGTATGAACCTTTTTAAAACATTTGTGTTATATTATGACATTTATTATATTTTGATTAAAGAAGAGTTAAAAATGTCATATTAAAATTTTAATAACTATAAAATTTTTCATATTAGGTAATATAAGTGATATGGTTGACTATAAAAATTATTCATAAATATAAAATAATTATATATTTAATAGTAATTTAATTATAATTTCTAGAGATTAAATTATTTATATTAATTATTTCACAATAGAGAAATAGAAATCATATTATTAATAGGAATACAAAATAAATGATATTAAAAATATAAAAATAAAAATAAGATAAATTAATTAATGACATCCAATAATTTTATAGATACCAAATAAATGTTAGTGACGTGTTTTATGTATTGTTTTGAAATTATCATAATGTTTTGATATTTTTAAAAATGAAAATGATTAATAATATCAAAATTGACCTAAATGATACATTAAAATAAATATAATTTTATTAAATGTTATAAAATTATTAAAACTATAATGTTCATACAACTAAATAGTATAGGGTTAATTATGTCATTAATGATCTAATTGTGGTTCTTTTTTCATTTTATAGTAAATATATTAACCCTATAATATAAAATGAAACGTATACACAAAAAGAGTTAGACTGTTTGACTAAGGGTTAAATTGAACAGATAAGGTTACTTTTGTGACCTAAAAATTAATAGATATCATTGATTTTGAGGTTTCAGACCCATAATTATCTTATCATCTATACTACTCAATTTTAATCTATTTGAAATCAAAAATTAATTTATAATAAATTATGATTTTTAGAGTTTCCAAAAGTACCCCTCCCCTCTCTTATAAAACTGAACCCTTCCTTATCATTTAATAACACATCTAAAGACCTTTTTATGAGACAACACATACCCAATTGTTCCCCAACATTCATAAAATCATCATAGAGTATATAAATTGTTCCTTAATCTAACCAAATGAGTCTTTTTTTAAATCAAATGGACATACCTGAAGAAGACGTAATCATTTTTATTAACTCTATCGATGATCTGTTCTTATTCTACATCCAATTCCTCTGTTACATGCGTAATAAATTAATAACACAAGTATCATTTATATTCCAATATTTAATTATTATTATGTGATAACCATATTATTCCATTATCTATCCTACGAATATCAATATCACCATGGATGTGTGTATATGACTTACCGTCTCCAAAGCAGGGTGTAATTTTTTATTCAACAGTAATTTATTTGGATGTGTATAATGATGAGTATAATGGATATAAATAATGAATATAAAATTATAATAATTATGTTTATTTAATATAGCATCCAGTCACTTACCATTTAACCATAAAAGGTAATGATACCATCACTCGTGTGTACATACGACCTACCGTCTCCACAATGCTGTGAGATTCATTATCCAGGTTAACCACTAAAGAATCATTATTAAATTTATATGATGAGTATGAATTAAAATTTTTATCATAACAATATTATGGATTTTAATAAAATAAATCTTATTCATAACTAAAACTACTTTCACAAAAAAACAGGTGTGGGAAAATGAAGCAGTTGACACTCTAATTTATGGAAATACAAAAATAATATTAAAAACCTGATGTAATAGGATCATATATGATATCATAAATATGTATAGTTATGGAATAATTTAATGAAATAAATTAATAATTATATAGGAGGTTAACACACCTTCTAGTAAAGGAAAGTACACGGTAAGGGTTAATTTTACAATCTCATTATTATCCGTGGTTTTTTATACGTAAATATCTACTGGGTCATCTTTATAAACAATTTCCATGTTTCATAAAATGTATTTGAAAATATTATTGAAATTTTGTTAAAGAATTTTTTACCCTTGCATTTTTATATAAAACGTTTAGAAAGGAATCAATCTGTCATTTTCCAAAGGACGTACTTTATGACATTTTTCAGATATTTAGGAAAGAAGTTTTTTTAACTTATATGGCGTGAGTGGATATTTTTTGTCCTTATGACAGATTAACATTTTTAAGTTTACCATACAATATTAGAAGGTTGTTTTCATATTAAATTTTTTCTTTTATGATTTTGAAAATTTTAAATAATTTAAATGTATAAAGAGATATTTCTCTCAAAATGTTATAAAGAATTTATTAGATATTTTTCATCTATGTCAACATATTTTTTTCATTTAATTATTGATTGAGGTTGATTTATTATGATACAATATTCCATATTTAATTAAAGTTTTTATTATATTTTTTACTGTGGATATGCTATTTTTATGCCATTCATTGTTTATAGTTAAAATATTAAAACTTTGTATGGTAGTTTTAATATGAATGTTTATAATACATTTCACCCTTTACACTTGAGGAATGCATTGGTCATTATAGGTGATGGTAGGGGACCACTATATCCCCTAGATCATAGGTAGGTCTCCTGAGACAAACTAATATCTTGGAATGAGGTGTTGAGGGTATGGTTATTTATGGTCTTGGCATGAGGCCTTGAGGGTATGGTTATGATGTCTAACATTATGCATTTCCTCGTTATGAGATTTGTTATTGATATTTCATGTTATTATTCAACTAGTTGAATATCCATTTCAATTATAAAATTTATTTATTTGATATATTCTTGCAATATTATGCTGATGATTTTGTTTTAAAATATTGTATTTTAGTTTTATACCTTTCATTAAAAGTTTACTCCAATTTATGATATCTTCTACTATATTGTATACCCTTATTGAGCATTTAAAATGACTCATTTATTATGTTTCAATTTTTCCTAGGATTAAAATGGGTAAATTATGATTGACCTGTAGGGATATCCTAAGGGATATGAGAGTTTTCAAAGGGGATATTTTTTTTCATTTCCAGATGTAATTTAAAACTTATGTTTTTATCTACTATTTCCAATTCTATAAATATGATTGGACCTTCGGGATTTTATTTCACGTGATCATGCCAATGTAATTAAATAATATACTGACTCTAGGTAACTAGGGTCGGGGATTTATAGTTGGTATGAGTGAAATTTTATTACAAACCTTTGAAACTATATTTATAAATGATTTTAATTAGGGGACACAACCCTAATATAGACGTTGAGGATAAGTATATAAGAATGTACTAGAATTTCTATAATGAAGGGATCATTTGATTATTCCTAGAATGTACATCTCTATTTGGATAGTATAAGTAGAGGTGGTTATGGCACAAATGTACCTAGGAGTAACTACTCCAACAAAGTGTTCCGGGCTTAACTTTGGGTAACCAGACACATGATAATGAGCCTTACTACACACCTAGTTTCAAACTCCTAGGGGATATTCATAGGATAATTCACAATTTAATTATATACCATTATAAATTATTTACAAGTAAATATGTCTCTAAAGACACCATTTTTAGGATTATGGATTGGATATGAATATACGTTTAAATTTATGTTAAGTATTTTACTAGTTTAGAATTAGACATTATGATTCATAACCTAATGTAGTGTATTCCATTTTTAGAAATGGATCCTTTTAGAAGGAATTGAAACCATATCAATGTATGTAATCCATGTTGGTATTTCCCTCTAGTGTAAGATAATGATAATGGCGATGGTGATACAACTGGCGCTGAACATCTTATAACTATATTAGGAAAACTGACCTAGGTTATGAACCATAAACATACCCATATGAATCACCATGATCCACAACATGGAGGATCAATGTTAGATATCTTTCAGAGACAAAAAAATCCTACATTAAATGGGAATACAAATCCATTTTTAGCTGTTCAATGTATAAGTTACTTATATTTTTTTTCCTTTCATTTGGATGTAATAATAGGGGAAACGTTTTTATAGTAGACATTATTCAATAAAGAGATATAGATAAATGTTGTTTATTAACTCAAATCATAAAGGAGTATGCAGAGGCATAAAATATGTCATTTAGGGAATTTAAAGAACACTTCCAAGAAAAATACATTCCTCATGATATATAAGTAGATATAGAGAGTCAATTTATGAGTCTGAGGTATAAGGAGGATGAAAATGTTATAGATTATTAAGATATCTTCACATGGTTATCAATAGATTTTTTAGACTATATATGTATCCCATGAAGTAATATTGATCCATTATTTTATGGGTTAAAACCATTCCTCCAATGGGATTTGGTCTCAAAATCATTCGCATCGTACGAAGATATAGTCTAATTTGATATCAAGACAAAAAATGAATTCTCTATGTATAATGAATTTAAATTATATCATGAGAATAAGATGTTATTTTTAAACACTTGAAGAGGAATTTATGAGGAGGGAAAAGTTGAATTTTCACCATGCAGTAATTGTGGTAAGAAACACCCTAGTACTTTCCTAAAGGGGATGCTAGTTTCTTATAAGTGTGTAGAAAAAGGACTTCAAGATTGTAATTTAAATGATAAGAAAGAAGCTACCAATGTTCAATTCTATAATTGTAATGATATGAGTCATTATGTTAATGGTTTTCTTATGTTTCAAGGAAACTTGTCCCAAAAAATCCATGGGTGAAATGATAAGATTTTGTGATCGCATCTACTGAGGTTGAAGTTCATCAAGACATAGTGGAAGGTATATTAATGATTTAAAAAAATTATCCAAATCTTTATATGATTATGTTTCCTATAATTCCTTTATATCTTCTTAGTTTTCATTAAAAATTAAATATTTCTAATTCAAATTAACAAGTTATTTCTCAGCCCAAACCTGTATGGGAAGTCTCAATACAAAAAAGATGTGTTAGGAAGTTCCCATTATGGAACATAAATAGGCTTTAGCTATAGACTTTATCATCATACCTATGGTCTAATTTGATATAATCTACTCTTTGTATTGTATATCAAAATATTATGCCAAAATTTATTTTAGGAATAAGGAAGTTACAATTTGTGATGATGATGTAGAATCCATTATTTGTAGAAAAGAAACATCTACACCTAATTCTTATCAAAATCCACCACTAGTAACATTATAAAATTATACTCTTAGGGAGGAAGAGGAAAGAATATATAGGGATGAAGAAATAAAAATTCAAATTGATTATGTACATATTGTAAAGGAATAAATTGATGATTTTCCAAAATATTTCACCATACACCCATAATGTAAGAAGTTGAGTTTTGTATTGATTTAATACATGGTGCAAGACCAATATCAAAGAGTCTATATAGAATTTCTAGAGTGGAATTAGTATAGCTGAAGAAACAACAGCAGGATTTGAGTAAAACGTTTCTTATTCACCCATGTGTTTCTTCTGTAAGAGGTCTAGATAATTTTGTTAACAAGAAATAAGGATCAATGAGGCTATAAATTAATGATATAGAAATAAATGACATTAAAATAATGAACAAGTATCCTCTCCCTCGAATTGATGATTTGTTTGATTAACATAATGAAGGTTAATATTGTTCGTAGATTGACCTTTTTTTAGATATCATCATCTATGTTTAATAAAAGGAATATATTTTATAGGAAACTCTACGAACGAGGTATGGTCATTATGAATTTATTGAAATTCCATTTTGATTGACTAAGTCACCCTTTGTTTTCATGTATCTAATGAATAGAGTGTTCAATAAATATATTGATGAGTTTATCATAGTATTTATTTCTGATATCGTGGTATACTCCAAAAGCTATGAAAACCATGAGACCAACTTTTGGATTTTTTTTAAGACTCATAGAAGAAAAGAACTATACGGGATGTATAACAAGTGTGAATTTGGGATTTAGAAAATTTTTTATATGGACATATTGTCTCGAAGGATACAATCTATTTTGATCCAGTAAAGACAATGTCAATCCATGAATGTCTAGCACCGATGAGTCTAACTGTGTTATGATATTTTATTGGTTAGGAGGATACAATCAGTGTTTCATCCAGAATTTTTTCCAATTGGAAAACCCCTTATCCAAGATCACACATAAAGGGGTTAAATGTTTTTTGGAAAATTGAGTGTGAAGAATGTTTTAAAAAATTGAAGATAATATTAATCAATGATCATATCTTGATTTTACCATATGAAAAAGATGATTTTCTAATTTATAGTGATGCATCAAGGAAATGAATTTGTTGTGTCCTTATACAGAAGTATAGAGTTATTTCTTGTGAATCAAGGCTAATAAAAACCCTAAAAAACTACCAACTCGTGATCATGAATTAGAGTAAATAAAATTTTCTCTAAAGAAACGAAGATACTATTTCTACTATGAGAGATGTGAGATATATACTGGTCATAAGAGTTTGATAAACATTTACTCATAGAAATAACTCAACCTGAGACAAAGCATGTAACACCCCAAGCTTCCACGGTACGTTTACCTTTGAATAATGCAATGGCGTGCATTGTACGCAACTTCGAGATTCTAACACACCACAACCAATCAAACTAGCTGTTATGAACAGTAATACCTACTTTTTGAAATTTTATAAATTTTATATTTTGAAATGGACTTAATTTTTGGATTCTTACTATCGAAATTAACTTAGGGTGAAATTTTGGTACTTTTCAGATAACTGTCATATTTTGATTAATAGTGAAAATTACTAAATTTTAATTAAAAACAACTTTTTTAATCGAAATAATTAATAGTGATAAATAATTAATATGAGTGGTTCTAAAGTATATTTAGAATATATTTTTACCATTTAATACAATTTTGGTCATTGGATGTAATTTCACATTTAAACCAGACATAAACAAGTGTCAATCTTTTGATAGTTATTATCTCTTAAAAACATGCTATTTGTTTTGACGACATGAATTAATTTTTAAATTAATTAATGCAACTGATTTGTTTTGAATTTGGTAAAATAGACATCATTTTTGACTTCATAATATCAAATATAGCTTAGGCCTAATTTTTGGAATTCTTCTGGAAACATTCATTTTTTTATGAATAGTGAAACCACTAAGTGGTAGTTAAAAAACTAAATTTTTCATAAAACATAATTTTACCATTTCTTTGAGTGGAATTTCGAAAATCCGAGAGACACGGTTAATATCAAAGAGTAAAATGTGGTTCAATGAGATGAAAATAATTTTTTGTGAATAGTAACTTTCTACTTTTATTTACCACAGTTAAAAGTAAATAGGGTAATTAAGGGTAAAAATGATATTAATATTACCATAACGAATGTCCTAATTCTATTGGACAAGTGTATCTCGACCAAAAACCACCTTAGAAGTAAACTATTATCATTTAGGTCCACTTGTATTAGATTAGGACATTTATTATTATTTAATTTAAAGAAGAGTTAAAAGAGTTAAAATCAAAGTTTACATACTAAAACATTTTGAATATATGGTTATACATAAGATAAATTAGATTCTAAATATTCATTAGAAATATAAAAATATTTCCTACATAATGATATTTTATATATTATGTTTAGACATTAAATTAATTTATTTATTTATGACACAATGGTGATGCAGTAATTACCTAATTAACGAAATATTTAAATAATTGATATTATAAATATCAAAATAAATGTAATTTGAGACTTTTTATGAATGACACTAATTTTCTAGGTTAATATGACATATTTGGATTGATTATATAAATTGTGTTCTAAGTAATAATGCTGTTATGAATTTATCAAAAACTAAATACCCAATAGTGTCAAAATTGACATAAAAGAGTTTTTAAAACAAATATTATCTTATTAATTTATATTAAAATTTTAAAAATCTAAAGTACGGCCAAGAGGCTTATATCATGATAGGTGTATCATTAATGGGCTACTTGGGGGTCTCTTGGATGTATATAGTATGTTTATTAACCATATAATATAAAAATACAAAGAGTAATTGTAAAAGTGAAACTAATTAACTAAGAGTTAATATTAAAAGATAAGGTTAATATAATAACCCAACCTGTCTAAATTCTATTGGTTGAGTGGTTTTCGACCCATCCCCACTTTATTCTTTAAATAATCCACTTTGTATCCATTAGAAACCGAATATGAATTTCTTATAAAATAATATTTTTAGCTTCTCCAAAGGTGCCCCTCCCCCTTCTTATAAAAGGGCACTCCCCCTTCTCACTAATTCAAACATTCAAAGATTTTTGGTTTGGCCAAACCCTGCCCAAATACTCTCTGAACTTCTCTCACTACAACCTATATACCTTAGTTTGATTAGAAAGCCAAATTAAGGATCCCTTTTTATCAAATCAAAAGGAAGAACCCGAAGAAGAGGTAATGTTTTCACCACCCTCTTTAAAGATCCATTCTTCTTCAACTTCTTCTTTCTTTGTTATTTATATTCTAACATAATAACTCCAGTATATTCTATATACTGTGATGTTATTATAAATATGTTACCACCATATTCAGTATTCTATCCATCCTTTGAATGGCATGTCACCATACGTGCGTACGTACGGCTTACCGTCTCCACGTCGTGGTGTAATTCTCATTCAGTAAATTATTATTTGGATGGGTATAATAATGATGTGTAATTCCTGTAAATAATAAATATAACATGAAAATTATTCTGTCTATATGATATAGAATCCAATTATATATTATGTTAACATCAAAAGAATGATATTGTCGCTCGTGCGTACGTACGGACTACCGTCTCCACGAACGGGATGAGATTCATTCTCCATCGTATCCATTCAAGTATAATTCTCATTTTATGATTAAGAATAATTTTTAAGGACTTGATATAATTATGGATATTAATAATATACAACCTATCCATAACAAACACGGCTTACGTAACAATGAATATAAAGGAAAATGAGTAAGTTAACACCCGAAATGACGATAATACTAAGATATTATTAATAAATCAATGATAAAAGTTCATATATGATATCATATTAATATAACTGATTCTTGTATAATTAAATAACAATTATTTCACCATTATACAGGAGTTTAACCTACCATTGACTATGGAAAAAGTACAAAGTAAGGGGTTTCTTATCTCACTTTTAATTCCGTGAGAATTCCATTGTTCACCACTTATTTAGTACATATGGTGTGTGTACTGCCCATGTTTGTATTCATTGTGTAATATACTTTAATTAATGTATATTTACATCATCATTGTATGATCCTTCTTTCATGGGTGTATGTTTTTTATGTTACCAAATCAATAAGGGAATTTGAAATTTCAATTTCCACTCATTCGGCTTTACACATACTTCATTCATTATTTTTCTCCAAGAATATGTGTAGAATCACTATTTATTTGATTATGTCATAATTTCAACTCCCCTTTCTATGGATATTATTTTTATACACATAATCACTCCATAGATAAATTCTCATGTCATCGGTATGAACTTGATACGAGTAATTTTTACTGAATCTTGATTTGTTGAGATAAACATCCAATTCAATGGTGTTGTTTTTAAAAGAATATGTGTGAATGTACATTGATTGTTTTACACTGAATATCCAATCATATTTAGTGTATTTGTATTTTTCACACATAATTATGTCGTTGAATTATCCTTAACCTAAGGATACACCCTTTATGATAGATTTCATCTCAATTTACATTGCATTGAGACTTTTTTGTTGGTAAACACCAATTCACTTTTATGTGGTGTATATAATGTACTTTGACATAGTATATCATGAATCCCTTTATTCTCATGATATTATAAGGTTTTGATTACCCCAATTATTTGTATTCAAGTGTCTCCCTTTTGGTTAGAAACTCTAACTAAAATAGCATTATTAAATGTTTAAAAGACTTATTCTTCTAAATGTTGATCATTAATGTCCATGTTTTAAAAATGGTTTTAAGTATTTATTTATATAGACATTAATGTTTTAAAATTAAAAATCCTTTTAAATGTTTCAAAGTGGTATGGGACACTTTGATTCAAAAATCTATTTTTAAATGGCTTTTGACAAATAGTGTGACTTTTAAATGTTTTTAAGAAAAGGGGGATATTTCTCTCAAATAGTTTTGATGGTTATTTTCATCTATGTCAATATCATTATTTATTATCGATTAAGGTTAATATGATACAATAAAAGCTTCCATAATGTATCGAATGGGTTATGTTTCCCTGTGGATGTGCTATTTTTATACCATTCATGGTTTGTGGTTAAAGTATTGACATTTCGTATGCTAGTTGTAATACGAATGTTTATGTTATGTTTAAACCTGTACATATGAGGAACGCATTGGAATTATTAAGTGATGGGTGGAGCCCTCTATATCTCCTCGATGCATCTGTAGGTCTCATGAGACAAACTAGTGTCTTGGCACAAGTCCTTGAAAAAATCTTATTTGTAGTCTTGGAACGAGGCCTTGGATCTGTGGTTATGATAGTCTGCATTATGTATTCCGTCATTATGAAAGTGGTTATTAATATTTTCATGTGATTATTCAACTAGTATAATATCCATGTGAATAAGTAAATGGAATCATTTAATTTTATCCTTAGAATATTGTACTTAAGTTCAAGTTTAAAAGGCTTTTGTTTTAGTTATACATTTCCTTAAATTTTTTTGTTTATTTATGAAATTTTCATCTATATTGTTATCCTTAATGAGCATCTGATCTCACCCCTTTCAATGTTTTATTTTTCCCAGGATGTGAAGAAGTATATTATGGATGACCTGCAGGGGTAGTATGAGGGGATATGAAGAAAATATGTTGTTGTAGTTTTTTACTTATTGATGTAATGTAAACTTTATGAATATATCTAGTGTTTCCAAGGCTACGAAACTAATCGGTCTTTCAAGACCTGATCTTTCTTCTGATCATGCCAATGTTATGTAATAATGCACCGACTCTGGGTATCTAGGGTAGGGGCATTACAGTTGGTATCAGAGGATGTTTAGTACAATCCTTGTAATCTAGATTTTGACAAAATTTGATTAGATCACGTAGACCTAAGATGAACATTGAGGATTAGTATAGAAGAACTTCCTAGAATTTTGGTATTGTAGAGATTTTTGTGAGTTTTCTGAGCAATACATCCCTATCTGGATATGAGCAGGTAGAGCCGGCTCTAGAACATGTGTACCTAGGGGTAAAACCTGAAAACACTGCTTTGAGCTAGACTCGAACAGGAACTGGTGCACAACAACGGGGCTTGCTGCACTCTTGGTTACGACACTCCCGGGGGATATGCTTAGGATAATTTACATTTTCTTTACCAACCAATATGAAGTAGTATATATATAAGATGAGAGTAAATGACCATTATTAATCCTAATGTGTTTCAAATTGAGAATATGGTGACATGTTAATCTCTAAGTGATTTTATGACTTCTCTTACTCACACAATGCTTTCTGGTTTTAGTCAATGGCTGGATTCCATGGAAGTCATAGTGACTTTGAGAATGATGTACAAGGTGGGAACGGTGGTGGAAATGAGCAACAAAATGGAATGTTGATGGGCGTAAAAGATATTGTCTTTATGCCAAATCAATTTTCCAAAAATATGATCAACAATATATATATTAAGCAATTCCCTGGCTCAGCAAATAAGAGAAAGTTGATGAATGATAAGATCTCTAATAGTGGAGACCATGGAGAAAGGAATCCTCAATTTCCATCATGCATGAAATGTGGAAGGAGACACCCAAGAAAGTGTCTCAATGGGACAAAGAAATTCTTCACGTGCGAGAAGGAAGGACATAAAGTGAATAATTGCTGAAAAAAATGAAGAGTACTATGTAAGAAGATAAAAATCATCCCAATAATCCATTTACTGTCATTTGTCGTAAATGTAAGGGACCTGGCCATTACCCGAGTGAATTCTCTATTCTATAGGATATTTTCGTGGTCAAACAAGAAGCTATGTGGAAATAAATTTTTGGAGAAATGTCTAAAAAGTAATAGTGCTCCTTGTTGATGGGTTTACTTTGGAATAATTTTCTCTTGTATTTGTAACCATGCAGTTTTCCATGTGAGAATGATATTTGATAAATAATTATATTTTCTCTTGTGGATATAGTTATGAATATCCATTTGGTTTTATATGATCAATGGGTTTGAGGTAATTATAAGTTATTATAATTTGGGATGAAAATGCAAGGTATGAGATACCATTTGTGGTTAAATTATGTTATGCTTATTTTGAGGAATTTATCTCATTTTGTTAATGTTATAAAATATAGTTTTTGAAAAAGAACAACACGCAGAACGTGTGACAACCCGTCGCGTCGGACAAAGATGTGGGAATCGAACCCACAACCAAAGTGCGATTTGGATTTATCGCCTACCACTGGACTATGTGAAGTCCCCGGTTAGTGTGACTATTATTTTTAGTTAAATTTTTTTATTGATCAATAATAATTTGATTTGGGATCTTATGTCTTATCAAATGAATACCCTTCGTATAGGAAAATGATTTGGTGATTTAGTGATAAATGTTATTTTGGAAGTTGTTAGCTTTTTTGTGAACACTATATGCCCAACGAAAATAGAATATTATGGGATTTCATTTGAGGAGTAATGGTGGATTTTTATCTATGTTTGTATTGTGGATTTATAGTGATTTGGGTTATTTATGGAAATGATTAGGTTAATTACTTTTAAGTATGTGACCTTAAGAGAAATTAATGTCATTTAGAGATACAATTTAACGTGGAAGACTACATTATTATAAGTTTAGGGTTTCAATATTAGTTTGGATTATATTGAAGGATTTTAAGGACAATTGATTACTGAATGGTATTTATTTAACTTTGGGGTATTGATGGTTTAATTTTAGAAATTAAGATTAGTTATTTTTTCTTTAATGGAATATCCATTTGGGGGATCATCAAATATTATAATAACCATTTTTGTTTTGATTAATCTCTAAAGACAAGGTAAATATATAGTTTATCCTGCACGGATCATGTATTTTTATAGAAGTTTATTCTAGCTCTTCCATTGTGACCAAGTCTTCTTGAATACTCATTGTTCAAAAAAATGAGGTAGTGGTAAAAATTTATTAAAGAATGAGACTCTAATTAAAATGTATGTATATCTATTTATGTTATTAGTCAATATCATAAATTAATTCCTCATCCTTATGTAATGTAACTTAAAATAAAAAATGTTTTCTGTTTACTTTTCCTACTGGGAGACTAATGATCGTTTGTCCTAACACAAGTTTGTGATTTTCTTATAGTTAAGTTTATCTTGGTCATGTTTTATATCCCTCTCCATCAGACCTTAACACTTAGTTTATCATCTATATCTATGTTTTCCTACATGGAATCCTAGTATGGGTTATCTTGGGTGACCTTTATACCTCTCTTCCTTTCTTTTAAAGTGATAGTTTTATTGACTCTTTTTCCCATGTGGGACATTCCATTATATTCTCAAGCCCAATTTTAAAAAAGTGCGAGGACGCAATTTATTGAAGGATGGGAGAATGTAACACCCCAAGCTTCCATGGTACGTTTCCCTTTGAATAATGCAATGGCGTGCATTGTACACAACTTCGAGATTCTAACACACCACAACCAATCAAACTAGCCGTTATGAACATTAATACCTACTTTTTGAAATTTTATAAATTTTATCTTTCGAAGTGGACTTAATTTTTGGATTATTAATATCGAAATTAGCTTAGGATGAAATTTTGGTACTTTTCAGATAACTTTCATATTTTGATGAATAGTGAAAATTACTAAATTTTAATTAAAAACAACTTTTTTTAATAAAAATAATTAATAGTGATAAATTATTAATTTAAGTGGATTTAAAGTATATTTAGAATATATTTTTACCATGTAATAAAATTTTGGTCATTAGATGTAATTTAACATTTAAACCAGACATAAACAAGTGTTAATCTTTTGATAGTTATTATCTTTTAAAAACACGCTATTTGTTTTGAAGACAGGAATTAATTTTTAAATAAAATCATGAAACTGATTTGTTTTAAATTTGGTAAAATAGAAATTATTTTTGAATTAATAATATCAAATATATCTTAGGCCTAATTTTTGGTATTTTTCTGGAAACTTTCATTTTTTGATGAATAGTGAAACCACTAAGTGGTAGTTAAAAAACTGAATTTTTCATAAAACTTAATTTTACCATTTCTGTGAGTGTAATTTTGAAAATCCAAGAGACACGGTTAATATCAAAGAGTAAAATGTGGTTCAATGAGATGAAAATAATTTTTGATGAATAGTAACTTTCTACTTTTATTTATCACGGTTAAAATTAAATAGATTAATTAAGGGTACAAATGATATTAATATTACCATAACACATGTCCTAATTCTATTAGACAAGTGTATCTCGACCAAAAACAACCTTAGGAGTAAAATATTGTCATTTAGGTCCACTTGAATTAGATTATGACATTTATTATTATTCAATTCAAAGAAGAGTTAAAAGAGTTAAAATCAAAGGTTACTTACTAAAACATTTTTAATATAAGGTTATAAATAAGATAAATAAGATTTTAAATATTAATTATAAATCTAAAAAGATTTCCTACATAATGGTATTTTATTTATAATTTTTAGACATTAAATAATGTAATTTATTTATGACACAATGGTGATGTAGTAATTACCTAATTAATGATATATTAAAATAATTGATATTATAAATATCAAAATAAATATAATTTGAGACTTTTAATGAATTACACTAATTTTATAGGTTAATATTACATATTAGTATTGATTATATAAATTGTGTTCGAAGTAATAATGCTGTTATGAATTTATCAAAAACAAAATACCCAATAGTGTCATAATTGACATAAAAGAGTTTTTAAACCAAATATTATATTATTAATTTATATTAAATTCCTAAAAAATCTACGGTTCTGCCAAGAGACTTATATCATGATAGGTGTATTTTTAATGGACAACTTGGGGGTCTCTTGGATGCATATAGTTATTTTATTAACCATATAATATAAAAATTCAAAGAGACATTGTAAAAGTGAAACTAATTAACTAAGAGTCAATACTTAAAGATAAGGTTAATATAATAACCCAAACCTCTATAAATTCTATTGGTTGAGTGGTTTTTGACCCATCCCCACTTTAACCTTTAAATAATCCGCTTTGGATCCATTAGAAACCGAATATGAATTTATTATAAAATAATATTTTTAGATTTTTCCAAAGGTGCCCCTAACCCCTCTTATAAAAGGGCACTCACCATTATCACTAATTCACACATTAAAAGCCTTTTGGTTTGGAACAAACCTGCCAAAATACTCTCTCAACTTCCCTCAATACAACCTAGAGGCCTTAGTTTGATCATAAAGCCATCATAAGGAGCCCTTTTGATCAAATCAAAAGGAAGAACCCGAAGAAGAGGTAATGTTTTCACCACCCTCTTTCAAGTTCCTTTCTACTTCAACTTCTTCTTTCTTTGTTATTTATATTCTAAAATAATAACTCTAGTATATTATATATACTGTGATGTTATTATAAATATGGTACAACCATATTCAGTATTCTATCCGTCCTTTGAATGGAATGTCACCAAACGTGCGTACGTACGGCTTACCGTCTCCACGTCGTGGTGTAATTGTCATTCAATAAATTATTATTTGGATGGGTATAATAATGATGTGTAATTAATGTAAATAATTAATATAAAATTATAATTATTCTGTCTATATGATATAACATCCAATTATATATTATGCTAACATCAAATGAATGATATTGTCGCTCGTGCGTACGTACGGACTACCGTCTCCACGAACGCGATGAGATTCATTCTCCATCGTATCCATTCAAGTATAATTCTCATTTGATGATTACAAATAATGTTTAAGGACTTTATATAATTCTGGATATGAATAAGACACAACCTATCCATAACAAACATGGCTTAGGTAACAAAGATTATAAAGGAAAACGAGTAAGTTAACACCCGAAATGATGATAATACTAAGATATTATTAACAAATCAATGTTAAAAGATCATATATGATATCATATTAATGTAAATTATTCTTGTATAATTCTATAACATTTAGTTCACCATTATACAGGAGGTTAACCTACCGTTGACCAAGGAAAAAGTACAAAGTAAGGGGTTTCTTATCTCACTTTTAATTCCGTGAGCATTCCATTGTTCCCCACTTATTTAGTACATATGGTGTGTGTACTGCTCATGTTTGTATTCATTGTGTAATATACTTTAATTCATGTATATTTACATCATAATTGTATGATCCTTCCTTCATGGGTGTTTGTTTTGTATGTTACCAATCAATAAGGGAATTTGAAATTTCAATTTCCACTCATTCGACTTTACGCATACTTCATTGATTATTTTACTCCAAGATTATGTGTGGAATCACTATTCATTTGATTATGTAATAATTTCCACTCCCCTTTCTGTGGATATAATTTTTATACTCATAATCACTCCATTGATAAATTCTCAAGTCATCTGTATGAACTTGATAAGAGTAATTTTTACTCAATCTCGATTTGTTGAGATAAACATCCAATTCATTGGTGTTGTTTTTACTAGAATATGTGTGAATGTCCTTTGATTGTTTTACACTGAATATCCAATCATATTCAGTGTATTTATATTTGTCACACATAATTATGTCGTTGATTTATCCTTAACCGAAGGATACACCCTTTATGAGAGATTTCATCTCAATTTACATTCCATTGAGACTTCTTTTTTGTTATACACGAAATCACTTTTATGTGGTGTATATAATGTACTTTGACATAGTATATCATGAATCCATTTATTCTTATGATATTAAAATGTTTTGATTACCACAATTATTTGTATTCATGTGTCTCTCTTTTGGTTAGAAACTCTAAATAAAATATCATTTTTAAATGTTTTAAGGACTTATTCTTCTAAATCTTGTTCATTAATGTCCATGTTTTAAAAATGGTTTTAAGGATTTATTTATATGGACATTAAAGTTTTAAAATTAAAACACCTTTTAAATGTTTCAAAGTGTTATGGGACACTTTGATTCAAAAATCTATTTTTAAATGGCTTTTGACAAATAGTGTGACTTTTAAATGTTTTCAAGAAAATGGGGATATTTCTCTCAAATAGTTTTGATGGTTATTTTAATCTATGTCAATATAATTCTTTATTATCTATTGAGGGTAATATGATACAATACAATCTTCCATATTGTATCGAATGGGTTATGTTTGACTGTGGATGTGATATTTTTATTCCATTCATGGTTTGTTGTTAAAGTATTGACATTTCGTATGCTAGTTTTAATACGAATTTTTATGTTATGTTTAAACCTATTCATATGAGGAATCAATTGGACTTAGTAAGTGACAGGTGTAGCCCGCTATAGCTCCTCGATGCATCGGTAGATCTCATGAGACAAACTAGTGTCTTGGAACAAGGCCTTGACAAAATCTTATTTGTAGTCTTGGCACGAGGCCTTGGATATGTGGTTATGATAGTCTGAAATTATGCATTCCGTCATTATGAAATGGGTTATTAATATTTTCATGTGATTATTAGACTATTAAAATATCCATTTGAATAAGTAAATGGAATCATTTCATTTTATCCTTGGCATATTATGCTGAAGTTCAAGTTTAAAAGGCTTTTGTTTTAGTTATACATTACCTTAATTTTTTTTCTTTATTTATGAAAGTTTCCGCTATATTGTTATCATTACTGAGCATCTGAGCTCACCCCTTTCAATGTTTTATTTTTCCCAAGATGTGAAAAAGTATTTTATGAATGACCTGCAGGGATATTATGAGGGGATATGAAGACAATATGTTTTTGTAGTTTTTTACTTATTGATGTAATGTATACTTTATGGATATATCTAGTGTTTCCAACACTACTAAACTAATTGGTCTTTCGAGACATGATCATTCTTGTGATCATTCCTATGTTATGTAATAATGCACCGACTCTGGGTATCTAGGGTCGGGGCTTTACAAAGGAGATGGCTCGAGCTACTCAAGGAATATAATTTCAAAATACACCTACAAAAATGGGAATAAAATATGGGTCTAGATGATTTGATCTGAAAGGGCCATGGATTAAAAACTATGATGAGTGTTGAAAATGATCACCTATTTATAGATCTAGTAACAATGGATATGGGAAATATCATAGAAGGTGAAACATCACTACTTTTTCAAATAGTTGAAAAACAATATTTTTTTTGAAAAAACATGTTCTCAGCCTTATGATGAGGATTTTTGAAATAAAATTAAAGATGTAATTAATGAGATAGTGTTAAACTTCATCTATGAAGATGAGATTTTGAAATTTGGGAAGAGACCTTGTGTTCTTGTTATAAATGATATAAAAAAGGAATTATGGGATGATTCTCATAGCTCCAATTTCTATATACACCCTGGGGGAACATAGATGTATAGACATTTGAAGGAACATTTTGTGTTGGAAAACATGAAGAGGAATATTATTGATTATGTGTTCAAGATGTTTGGTTTGTAAATAGGTAAATCTTGTAAGAAAACATCCTAGAGGGGTCATGAAACCTTTTCTTATACCTATGTGGAAATGTGATGATATTATAATGAAATTTGTCATGGGGCTACCAATGAATGCGAGAATAAATGATGTGATGTGGGTTATTGTTGATCTTCATACCGAATCAGTAGATTTTTCATGCTATAAGAGAATATTTATGAATTGAACGTTTAGAATGAATATATATTAATGATTCTGTAAACATTATGGTGTACCACTATCAATTTTTTATGATCATGATCCATATTTTACATCACAATTCTAGAAAAGCCTTTAGAATGCCCTAGATAATGAGCTTTGTTTGAGCACTGCCCACCACCCTCAAAATGATAGACAATCAAATATTTTTATGGAACCATATGAAGCACTATATATAAAGAGATGTAATACACTGACTTATTGGGATGATGTCAGTGAAAGAAAAATCGTAGGCCCATAACATCTTGAGAAAATAATAGACTAGGTAAATACTATTCAATCCCATAAAAAAGAGGTCAAATAATGAAAAATAGATATGTTGATAATGGAAGTAATGATTTGGAATTTCTAATGAGAGATCATGTTTTCTTGAGAGTGTCTTTAGGGAAGGGTGTTATACGATTCAGTGAAAAGGGTAAATTAAATCCCAAATACATTATACATTTTGAAATTCATGAGAGAATTAGAGATATTTCTTACCATTTGGAAATCCCACCAGGTATATTTAAAGTTCATGATGTGTTCCAGGTATCACTATTAACGAAACACATTCTAGACCCAACACATGTACTCACCTATAATGAAATAGAATATGAATTAGATCTTTCTTCATTTGAAGTGCCTATCATTATTCATGACACTAGATAAAAAGTGTTTAGAAATTGGATGAATCAATAGCTAAATTCTCATTGTAAGAACCATAAAATGGAAGAGACGATGTGGGATCTAGAAGAACTTATAATTAAGTACCACGCGAATCTTTTTAAGAGGTAATATTCGTGATATTTCCAGGAAAATATTATTTGAAGGAGGGAAGAATGTAACACCACTTGCTTCCACAACACAGCTCCTTTAAAATTATTCAATATCTTGTTTTTCTCACAAAAATAACTTCTAGAACACAATGACATATCAAACAAGCTATTTAAAAAGCGGTTGTAAATAGTATTAATCTAATAAAAAAATTATTGATCTTTTGAACGTCTCTTTTACCTTCCTTATGGAAATATTTATGGGATTTTAATTAAAAATTATTTTACCACTTATGGAATTGAATTACAAAAAATGGATATAAATGATTTTAATAATTGTGATAAATGTGGTCTAATAGGTTCAAAATATTCTTTTTGAATAGTAACTTTTGGATTTTATTTTCCATGGTTAAAGTTAAATAAGCCAATTAAAGGTAAAAATAAGATTATAATAATATAATATTACCCTAACACTTGTCCCAATTTAATTAGACAAGTTTTGTTTTACCAAAATTAACCTTAGGTTGAAAATATTATCCTTTTTAAGCCACTTCTGTTATATTATGAAATTTATTTCATTTAAAGAAGTGTTTAAAATAGAATATTCAAATTTTAAAAACTGTACAATTTTTAATATGATGTTATATAAGTTATATGTTGAAATTAAATATCATTTATAAGTATAAAATATATATCTACTTCATAGTTATTTGTTAATTTTTTTTTGAGATTTAATATTGACCATTAATGATGACACAATAGTGAAACAAAAATTGTTTGGTCATTAGAAATACAAAATAAATTATATTAAAACTATATATTAAATATAATATGACTTAATTAATGAGATAAAGTAATTTAATATACATAATAGACATGTTATTTTCATATTGGAAGTATTGGACCGAATTTTTCATAATGGTTTTATATTTTAAAAAATGAATATATTGAATAGTATCCAAATTGACATAAATGATACATTAAAATAAATAATGTTTTATAAATTGTTATAAAATTAATAAAAAATATATTGTTTATCCAGATAACACTTATAGTGTTAAATATTTCATTATTCAACCAATTGGGGTTCTTTTATCATTTTATTGTAACTATTTTAGCTATACAGTATAAAAAGACAAGTAGACACGGTAAGAGTTAAACTGTTTAACTAAGGGTTAGACACAAAAGATAAGGTTACTCTTGTAACCTAAACTTGTCTAAAAATATTTTTTTTGAGGATATCAACCAATACACATCTGGTTCCTAACATAAATTACTTTTTTGTTACTTTAAACAAACAATAAAAATATAATCAATTAATAGTTTTTCATTTTCCATAAGTGCCCCTCCCCTATCTTATAAATGTGTACCCATCCTTCTCTTTTAACGACACCTCTAAAACCCTTTGGATCGGTCAATATCACCATACGTGTGTGCATTTGGCTTACCGTATCCACGTCGTGGTGTAATATTTTATTCAAGAATACATTATTTGGAGTGGTATAATGATGTTTTTAATGGATATATAAAAAATATAACATGATAATGATTCATTATAATTAATATTCCATCCATTTACTTACCATTTAACCATCAAAGAAGTGATGTTATTTCTTGTGAGTACGTACAACCTACCATATCTACGACACAGTGAGATTCACCCTCCATGTTAACCGTTAAAGAATGATTATACAATTTATGGTTTGATTAAAAATAAAAAATTTGGATCTTTATATCATTATAGACATGCATAAAATATATCTTATTCATAATAATTTTTAATTTCATTGAAAATAGCAAAGGGGAAACAAATTAGTTAGTAGACAAAATAATGGTTATAATGAAATAATATTAACAAATTGATATAACAGGATCATTTAAGATATCATAAATATTGGTGTGGTTATGGTATAATTTTAAAACATACATTGGTCAATATAAAGGAGGTGAACACATACTCAACTAAAGGAATGTACATGTAAAGGGTTAATTACTAAATATCAATATTGCCTAAGGTTTTATATACATAAGTCTCTACCAGGAGATCATTATCATTCATGTACATGTTTCTTAACGTGTATTTCAAAATATTATTTACATTTGTTTAATGAAATTATCACCTATGTTGTACTTTTTATATAAAGTTTATTTAACAGAATATTTCCATTATTTTACAAATGATCCACTTTATGACCTTTTCAACAAATTAAGGAAAGAATATATTTTAATGTTATATGACATGAGAAACTATTTTCCACTGTTATGAACATTTAACATTTTGAATCATCCCATTAAATATTACTATATTAGTTTCATAAGAAATTTTTTCTTTTATTATTTCTTTTATTTTAAATAATTTCAATGTAAAAAGGGATATTTCTCTCAAAGAGGTTTAATGAATTTATTAGATTATTTTTATCTAAACCAGCATCCTTTGTTGGATTTTATGCTAGATTATGGTTGATTTATTATGATATATTCTTTCATATAGTATTGAAGGCTTTATGATTATTTTGACTATTTATGTGAAATTTTATCACCAATCATGGTATATTGTTAAAGTATTAAAATTTAATATGCTAGTTTTAATATAAATTTTTAAGTTATGTTTCACCCTTTTTATATTATCATTTTATTGGAATTAATAAGTGACGGCCAGGGCCCAATATAGCCCCTAGATGTATCATTATGTCTCATTTTATAGACTAGTATATTGGAATGAGGCCTTAATGGTATAGTTATTTATGGACATGGAACGATGCCTTGACAGAATTTTTATGATGTCTGACAATATACATTTCCTCATTAAGAGATTAATTATTGATATATCATGTGATTATTTGACTAGTATAAAATCAATGTGAATATCTAAAAGAAATTACTTTATTTATTCATTCAATATTATGTAGAGGGTTGCGTTTAAAAGGATTTTATCTCAGTTTTATTCATTTTCATAAAATTTTAGGCTTACTTATGATAGCCTTCTCTGTATTATTATTCCTTATTGATCATTTGAGATCAGCCCTTTATTATGTTTCATTTATCCAGAGTATGTGAAGAAGTATATCATGACTGAACTGAATGGATAGTCTTGGTGATAAGGTAGTTTTCAAAGGGTATAATATGTTGTTTTTCATTTCATGATGAAATGTAAAACTTATTTTGTATCTAGTATTTCCATGACTATTATAAGTGATCTGTCCTTCAGAATTTGATTTCTTGTTATCAAGCCAATGTAATAAAATAATACACCAACACTAGGTAACTAGGTCCAGGGAATTAATGGGTATTTATTGACTATAGGAATATAAATTATACCAAAATAAAAGGATAAATATTCTTGTCCATTTTTAGATTAAATTCTTGATAGGTTGTTGGTAAAGCAATTATAATATTTTCTTGATGACTATTTTGGTTATAAATAGGTTCCTATATCCCCTAAAGATCAATAGAAGAACACATTCACATCCCCAATTAGAATATATTCCTATCATTGAGTTCCCTTTTTATTTATTAGAGTGTCAAACTATTTTCATGGATACATTATAGAAATAATATATGATACGATTTAAAGTCTAATACATGTGTTCATGGATGAATTTTAAATAGTTATAAGAACATTTGATATAAATTTAGAGAATGTGGAAGTATTTATGTAAATATGCTAATATTATTATTTGGAATTGAATAGGGAATAATTATAATTTAAGGTAATCAATGGGATAGTATTCAAACTAAAGGTTTCCAATAGGTAAATAAATTGGACAATGGTAAGATTTAGGTAATTCAAAAGTTACACCATCATAAAAATAGAAATAGTGTTAGAAATTTTTTGGGAGTGATATTTTATACCAAAGATTCATTAATGACTTTTAAAAGATAAAAATACCCACATTACCACTGTTGGTTAAGGATTCACCATTTGTTATTTTATAAGATGTGATTATATTAATTTAATTATCTTAGGTAAAAATTGGAATCTTCGACAACTATCACTTCCATTGATTGGAGTTATCCATTTGAGATTATGTTTTATTTGAGTAATATTTAATCAATGGATATTTTTGGGAAAAGTATTGAGATATGATTTTATGTGTTTTATTATTATTGTAACTTTTATTTGACCCTTAAAGGAATTACCAAACAACCAAGAAGGATCTATTTAATTTTGTATTTTTTCCTGATAAATTTATAAAATATATTATTGGGTATAAAGTTTTCTTTTACATTCACCATTCTACCCTAAAGTACTGTCATGTAATAAAGAAGAAAATTGAATTCGTAATATATGGATACATATCATGTAATTGTGTTAAACAGATATAAGGTACAAGAAAGGTGATGAATGTAGTCATTTACCACCTACATAAGTTGTCTAGTGCCCAAGTTAATGACCTATGGGAGATTAATATATTATTCTAGTATTTATAATTGCTCATGGTATCTACTAGACAAGATTCTTTGTATGCAATGTTTTGATCTTCATAGCTTCATGAGTAATCCACAAGGATCTAACACATAACCAAAGAAATAATTTATCACTAGGATGAACTATTTATTTTTGGATGATATTTTATGGTTCAAGACATTTGATGATCATATTACGATACAGTGTGTTCTTGAGCTGTTTATGTTACTTGTTCTATAAAGCTTTAAATCTTCTTCATGGGGTGGAAAGAACATTGAAGTAATGAATACAAACATGTTTATACAATATAGAAATATTTTCCAACACTCTTAAATATTATAGGTATTTAGTAGTTGGGTTTGGAAAGTGAATGATAAAGGGGAATAATTGAAGAAATAATGACAATACACAAAATACAATTAGTATGTTTATAATTTTACACTTGTGTTTAGATTTTATGGACCTTTTTCCATCTTATCATTGGAATTACTATATCATAGTTTCTGTTGATTACGTCTCCAAGTGGGGTTATAATGTGAAACCTCATAAAAATTGATCCATTCGTTCAATAGAATTCATAAATAAGAAAATGTTCAAATGTTGTTGAGTTCCCAAAGATTTCATCACTAAAAATAGTGACCAATTCGGGAATATTAAATTCAAAAATTAAAGTTAATATTATTTGGGTATGCATAAAATAATATACAATTATCATCATAAATATAGTTGTAAAACTAATCTCAAATAATGATATTAAAATGATTTTAGAGAAAACAAAGTTAGTTCTAGGAAGGTTTGACCCATGAAAATAGATGACTTTTGGTGATCCAATATAACTGCTTTCACAAATCACATAAAAATATCTCCATATAGTTTTCATTTTGGAAAATCTTGTCACCTACAAGTGGAAATTTCTACGTAATCGTTTTAGGTTTTGAATTCTTTAAATTTTTATTTCAAACCTATTGGATAATGTATATTTATAGATTTGAGTGGGTTGAATGATATTTTAAGAGAACTTATGAAGATAAGATAATTTTAAAAGAATGAACAAAAAATTTTCTTGATTTTATCTTAGAAAAAAGTAATTTTAATGTTGGTTATAGGGGTTTAATATTCATGAATAGATTAAATAATTTCATATAAAAGATAAAATATAATGTTTTGGAACATTAACTATATTTAGGGTGTAATTCAATGGACCTGTGGAAATAGTCGGAGAGAATATCATATATTTTATTGGTTTTTGGACATAGGGTAAAACACTATTTTGAGGGGTATCTAAAGGGATTGGATACAATCTATATACCTAAATATTGAACCTTAAAACACATATATATTTTTTGTATTTTTCATTTAAATTAATGTTATGTTTTATACATTGTGATACACACCACCTCAAACTATAATGAATCGTGATACTTTTATTCATAAAGAATGCTATATTAAACACTACCACCTTATGAGGTTGGAATATGAAACAACATGATGAAACAAATGTGGGGAAAAATAAGATATAGATATAAAGATAACACAGTCAAAAATTATTAATCCTTATATATTCCAAGGTATATTTATACCCCAACAACAACTATTTAAACATGAAAAATAATTAGAAATACAATAGACATAAATAGAGAAAATTAAATGCATAGATATAAGTGATGCATGTAAGAGTAAATATAAAAATGTAATATGAATCTTATATACATGTGGAAATTTTGATAATATAAATGGTATATATATCCTCTAGAAATATATATTTTGAGGAATATTTTAATTTTAATGGTTTTGAATGAATACATTATATTTTTAATGTAAAAGATATATTTTTCAATGAACTATATTTATGTGTGAAATGTAATTTCTTTTTAATATATAAAAATTTTCACTATTGATATATGATTATGATTAAATATGCATATTAAATATTTAGTTGAATGAATTATTATTCATTTAATTATGTTTATAAGGATATTAATAAGAATAAAATCAATTTATAATTCAAGAATTAATTTTCTTCAGAAAATGATTTTTATTAAATTTTGTTTCAAAATAATATATTTTATTTATTCCCATTTTATAAATATTATTTTAAACATTTTTTATAAATTTATTAAATTAGAATATTATTTATAATGTTAGGGTGAAACTTTAATTTTTTTATAATAATATTGATTTTTCAGTGAATAGTAAAAAATATTGATTTTATAAAAACATTTATTTATATTCAAGTATTTATAATGTCCCATTTTGTTATGAGTTGGAATAAAAAAGAAAATTTAGATAAAAAATAATCAAATTAATTTCATTGGAATTTGAATTAATCATAATTTTTATAAAAAAATATTCTTAAAATGAATTTTTTCTGGAAAACTATTCTTCATCGTGTTTTGCGGGTTTATTTTAAATTTAATTTATGAAACTTATAGAAATTGAATAAGATAAAATGGAATAAATATTTTCAATTATTATGTATCAATTTAGTAAATATTTAATCTTCATTTCTTTCTAATGAATTGTAACCATTGTTAATATTTGTCACTCGAGTGAAAGTAAATCGAGTAATTAAGGGTAAAAAAAATGCGCTAAGGATTTAACAATAATTCTAAACCCTACTATATTTGTATTTTATGATTTTAGATCTTCCATAATCGTCGAATATTCTATGATAAGGGCAATGGTGTCCAATTACCATTGATATTGAATTTGATAGAAGTTTAAGTAATGAATAAATACAACATATTACTCCCATTGTTTTAATATCTATTTTTTTCATAGTGATGAAAATGGATTATTTTTTTATCCATTTTTTATTTATAATTGTATTTTTTTCATGTTATTTTTTATAGAATAATTACCTCAAAATATTATGTATCAAAATCTTTGTTCTTGTTCAATTTGTAGTAGAATCAATTAAATTATTTTTAATATGTTAAAACTAAAAATATTTCGGTCAATTATAGGATTATAATATTTTTTTACATAAATAAAAAATATTAGTGATGTGTTAATATTTCATTTTATAATTACATTTCTATATTTTGGCCTTTAATGTTAATCCTATGAATATTTCCAAAATGGATTTAATGGTGTCATATATTAGATAATATGTTTATAAATGATTTAAAATTCATAAATATATTTTATTTTTTATTGTAAATGAGATATAACTTATAATATAAGGCATTTTCCAAATATGGGTCACATTTTTTTATTTTATTTTTTCATACCCCCGTAATAATAACACTCTTATAGTGCGGTAATTGTGAAATGGGATAACTTAGTGTTAAAAATTAGAGACAAGGGTTAAGAAAACCTAAAGTTATATAACTATTGTTTTAAGAGGGTATATTGAGTCATAAACATATTTTATTCAAAATATACAAATTTGGTTCCACCTAAAAATGAAAAATAATTTATATTGACTTAATACATTAAGTAATATCAATGTTTCCTCCCCTAACTTATAAAAGGGAACTTACTATACTTCCTTATCCAAAGAGTTTGGTCCACTTAGTTAGACTAAATAAATTTAGAAACTATACTAAACAAAAATATATTCAAATTATAGTATTTATTATTCTTAAAATACCATATCTAGGTTCCTCAAAGAGATATCCACAAGGATTTTTTTCAAAGTGGATTCAATCATCTTAACTAAGAATTTTCATTTTAATTATTCTTATACCTCTTTTAATTATTCCCTAACAATCCTAATAAAATCCTAACATCAAACATGTATTTAAATTATATTATGTACATTTCATAACATTATTCATCTCATTTTTTTCAATCAAATGAAAAATAAATTTATCACTTGTGTGTACATGAGGACCACAGTCTACATAAATGATGCATTATTTTCATCAATGCTTCACATTAATGTTTGTAATGATCGTTTTATTAAATATGTTTGTCATTTATGATATTGTAATAGTTATTTAATGTTGAAATATCATTTTATTTTCCTCTATTACATTCATCAAAAAATGGAAATATAACATTTCAGTATATAATGACTATTGTCTCAATAAAGTGGTGTGAGTTATATTTCATCACCGGTTTATTTGTATATTTAATAAAATTATATATAATGTTTCAGTTTGTTAATAATTTAGTTATTAATATTATCTATATATATTATATAACCATGATCAAAGTGAGAGGATTGGTATTGCAGAACCAAATCATGCATGAAAAATGAAGTAGTTATCACCTATAATAATGATTTTAATGAAGGACTATTAATAAAAAGTGTGATGAGATCATATGAGTATATCATATATGGTATTGTATGTATTAGTATGATTTTATAGTATTTTTGGAATAAATATATATTTATTATACATATTTGTTTGAATACGTATGAAGTAATATGATTCATGATTCTGGGGTTTCTCATCTCACTTTTACTTCTAGGGGACATATTCCATATTATCCTTATTTATTTTGATCTATATATATAATACACATAATGGTACTTTATGATGCTTTTCATGAAAATTATGGACATTTAAAAATCAATCTATATTTATATCTTCGATGAGGTTTTGATTTTAATATTAGTATCCCTGTAAGGGTTTATGTTGCGATCTTATCTTTATCGAGATTATTTACATTTCAATTTTAATGTATGATAATTCTACGATGTTAAACTCTTAAAACTAATATTTTATTATGATTTGATTTTATATTTTCTCTAAAAGTTATAGTCACATTAGTCTAATCTAAACTTAATAATATAAAAACAACAATTTCATGAATAACATCCCATACTTATGCATTTGGTCGGGAATCATTTATTCCATGTCCATAATATCATTAAGATGTTTTCAGGATTATTTTATTATTTTAATTTTTTTTATTAATTTCATTATTATACATGTTTTAATTTTTTTAAGATGTATTAGATGAATATTCGTGTTATTTTAGGAATGGTGTTCTTTTAAATAAATTTTTCAATATAATATTTTTGTAACATTTACAAGATGAAATAAATTCTCCACAATATTCAGTGGAAGCATCTTTGATAATTTATTTACTTGTTTCCAAGCATATTTTTAAAGAAAATAATTTTCTTAGTATTATGTGAAATTCTATTATCCAATGGAAAATAATACTTTCACTTATTTTCATTGAAAATTTATAGTGACATTTTAAAGGAATTTTTTGTCTATGTCATCACACATAATGTATTTTTAAGCTTCATTTGGGTTATGATATTGTTATACCTTCTACATTTTTAGGATTTATTATACTGATGCTTATTATTCTATGAAAACAAAGTCATTCCCATTTTTTAATTATGTCGTGAAGAGATTGTTATGAAACACATTTTCATTCCAACCAATTAATTATGATATGATCTGATCCTTATGAAACGTTTTTCTTTCCCAAATGTTAATTATTTTGTAATGAGAGTTCTATGTAATCTGTTTGATTTCTATAGTTTATGATATGTGGATGTTAGGAATGGTTTACGATATTGTGGAACACATATCTGTGGTTTTTATTATTTTACTGGTTTGTGCTTATAAATATCTAATACATTGATTATAAGTCCTTATATCTCTTGAGATAATTAACAAAAACTTGTTGATATTCTCATTACGCAATTAAAAATAGATAAATATTCATATTCAACTATTATATTTGAAATATGTTATGATTAATGATACACTATGGTAAAGAAAACACATGGTGATGCATGATCCCCTATGATATGATGGTATTAATAGTTATTATTCACATATGATATGATTTATACACCAATAATTGTTGTAAAATATTATTACATGTTAATATGATTATAATTTGAACTAATGGATCATGATTTATTTCCTGTCCATTATCTAGTCTTGTGACTTGCTAATGTTTTATCCCTGACTCATTATTGTAATATCTAAATTATTGGGTATGGTTTTTATTTCATCTTTCATGTTACCATACACTTCTTCCATAATATAGTTACATTTGATCATTGATTTATATCTCCCATGATTACCCATACTGATAAAATGAGATCACATTACTAATTTTCCATTTCACAAGGATATGATAAACAAATTTATGTATATTGTTCTTACAAAGTTATCTAGGCTTGAATAACTTAGTGATAGATGTTTTCAATATTTTATTTACCATTAGTTTATACCCCATAGAATCCAAAGATACAAAACCTTTATAGTTTAGGAACGGATCATAATGATATGTTACTAATAATATTTTCAATTTAGTGCCGAAATACTTTGGCTGTTAGGGTAGGTATCATTGTAGGGTTTAGTTAATTTCCGATACTAGGAAGATAAGGCATCTTTGAGGAATCTTACAGTAAATATAAGTAAATAAGATCATAATTTTATTATGGAAGATAAAATATGTTTTGGGTTATTTGCAATAAAATCATTGTGTAGATACTATAATGTGGATTCATCTATTACAAATATTATCATTAGGGTAATAACACTTAAATTGTTGGATTGGGTATTAACTCCACTATCACTACTTCACAATGAATGCGTCAAAAACTACAATCCTGGCTAGTCATTCCCTGGGGATATGCTTCTGTAAATTAAAATTTCACTTATTGTCCATTATGAGTTATTTGAATAAATGATGACCATGGGTGGTATAGGTTATTCCAAAGCTGTAATATAATGAAAATAAAGTGTAATGACTTGAAAATACTATAAAATATTTTCATGAATACATGATTTTTTACTATGATTATTATTGATACAAAAATGTTTTTTTTGTTTTTTTTCAATGATATCTAGGAGGAACAATGTTCATGTAGAACTCCACAGATGATGTAGTGATTGTACTCATGAGAACCAAAATTAAATACCTGATATAACACAGAATCTTGTTAGTATTCTTAACTACCTACCTTGATTTATGACTAATAATCCAAACCTATTTTAGTTTCATGACATGCCTAATATGATAAAAATGGAGTTTTATGAAAGTTAATGAGATAATGTATATAGAGGGAATAAGATAAATCTTACTAAACGTTTGGAATGCTGGAAGAAGCACCCATGTAAATGTCTCAATTTATTAGGAGATATTTAGTTTGTATAAATATTGGAAAAAATAATTACCAAGAAAAAAATAGTTCAATATTGGGGAATATATTAACTCAAAAGATATAATTTATAGTTCAATGTCTTATATTTTAAAATTTTCTAACTCAATTCCTTAGTATGAATAATAACTCACAGGCGAAATAATGGAATATTCCATATATATTTTTAAAGGGAATCACGACTACTAAGTAACACATATCCTCCACTCAAGAAATTGGTTGAAATGTTGATGTTTGTATGAACTTTTCTTATGAGAATCATCCAGTTAAAAATATAGTAGTGGTTGATGTGATTTCATGGATTGATTAAAACTCTCTATATAGATTTGATATAAATTTATAGAATCATTAAATCCCAATTAATATTATCGATCAACGTAAGATCATCTATCAGTGTAAGGATTTAGCTGAACATCTAAATAAAATATTTGATTATCTATTATGGCATTTTATTTAATTAATAAAGGGTTTTTTATATTTTAGAATCATATTTTATTTTATTATGAATTATATTTAAAAATGGTTTTTATTGTTTTTAGTATATAATATAAAGGCCTATATATCGTTGTTATGAGTCTTTTTGTGTAATTGATATTATTTAAATATAATTGATACATTGACCATGGAATAATATGACATCAATTTTTTTTAATATTTGGTTTCCAATTTTGGTAAAGAATATATTCAATAGTTTTAAGGTAAGATTTTTTGGGAATTATATAATTTGACCATTGGGCAATATTATTGAGATTTTAGAGATTTATAAATGATGGTTTTTTCATCTGAAAAATTGTATTCTACATACAATTTTTTTGGTTATTTTATAAATATCATAGGAACAATATTTCTACTCTTTATGGTTATTATTATCCATTAAAAGCTTATTTTAGTGCACTATTAATGCCAAATTAATCATGAAAAATCAAGTTTGTGAATATGATGTTAGATAGAAGTGGAAATTAATCATAGCACAAAAAATAAATGATATTGTTATTATGAAATCGAATGAAACCACTTAAGTATATTTTATCATGTTCTCTATCCAGGTAGTAAAAGAATACAACATTATAGAAAACGTATCTTGAAATTATTATTTTTTCTTTTACCTTCATTTCTGATTAATTGATTCTCTTTTTTATCCATCCATAATTGATGATTTTTTTCATAAACCTTCTCAACAACATGTTCTCTATCACTCTCTATTATTCTTTGGAAATTATATTTCTCCGATAAATCCATATTTTAACTTATTTGTAATGTTCTACATATATGGGAATGTGATTATGTGCAATTTCAACTAAATATAATGTTTAAAACTTCTTATTTTAAAATTATTTCATTGATTCGATTTTCCTATGTGGGTTTTCAAAAAAGCTATTTTAAAATAGTGAAGACTTGATTTCCAAAATTAATATAATTAGGGAGAAATTTATTTAGAAGGGAAAATGAAACACCCAAAAATTTTGATATGTATTTCTCTTTTAAATGATTTTTGTGTTTGATAGCTTACAATACACACAAAATAATTCAAAAATTATCCTTGACTATTTGTTTTAGTAATTGATACCATAAATAGTAATGTATTATGAGTTTTCGATATGAAAACATATAAAGAACAATACATTTGGGTTAAATTCAAAAATATATAAAATAATAAAATCAAAGAACAATTATCCTCAATATTCTCCATGAATATTGTGACACCAACTTAAACTATGGAAAGGGAAATAATTAGTAATTCAATATAAATATCGAGATATATGAAAAAGATTAAATTTTAGTGAATAATGTAATAATATATTTATTAATTTAATATGACCATTATTTATATATATACATTGGTTACATATCCATTATACATATAAAGAGATACTAGAAATCTATGAATTAGTAAAATTAAAATTCAATTAGTTTGAAATGAATATAAAATATTGTGAAATTTAAAGAGCTATCTTTCAATAAATACTTTTTACGTTAAAATATATATATTTATTAATATATCAAATCAATCAGTAGGGTTAAATTATTATAAGAAAGTATGAAGAGTATATATTAAATTTAATTAATTCTTATTAAATTAAATATGGTTATTAAGAATGAAATGATAATAAATATGTTTTTTTAAAGAATATATTTTCATGAAAAATGTTCTTCATTATATTTCATGGACATTTAGTAAAAATAATTTCTACCATCTTTATAACTTTTATTTCTAAAGGGTTGTAATTTTAGAAATTAGAATAAAAAAATATTATGGTGAATGTTTGTGATATTTCTTAAAATAAAGACTATTTTCAAAAATAGAGAATTCAAATTTTATAAGAAAATCATTTCCTTTTTAGCCTTTAAAAATTCAAATTTTTTATTTAGTTTTAAAATATTTAATTTTTTTAAACATAATATAATAAATGTTATTATAATTGAAATTGTTCCCAATTTTGGTATAAAAAAATTTATACTTTAAAATTTATTTTTAGAGAAAATAATTTTTCATTGCATTTGTACGGTTTATATTAAAAGTAATAACTGAAATTTATTTGGATTTAATTTGAAAATATTGTTTCATATTTTTACTTGATTATAAAAATTTGGTTAATATATAATTTTTTTGGAATAATAAATAGTAACCATTAGAAATATTTATAACATCAGTAAGGTTAAATGTGTTAATTAATGCTAAAAATTTTGAAAAGGCATTTAAAAAATATATAAAACATTAACTACTGTTATTAGATAAGTTTAGTTTTACCATCCTCATCCAATATTTTATTTATTGAAACTCAGTTAAATTTTTATTTTATAATGGAATTAATATAATTTTATGTGATGATTTAATACAAAATTCCACTCAATTTGTTTTAATATATGTAAAAGTTTCATAGAGAAAAAATTCATATTGTTTGGTTATAAACGGTTATATGAAATTTAAATGAATTTAACTTCACATGGTAATTTAGTTTCTGTTTTTATTGATGGAATAATGACCTCCAATGCTTATTCATCACCAAAACAAATATCATTGAAGTAGTTTAAAAACTAAAAACATGATTTTTATAAAATAAAGTAATACAATTTTAATAATATATTATTTTAAAATAATTTATTTGATAAATATAATATATTATTAATGGTTGAAAATTTATTGTTTTGAAATTCAAAAAAATATTATATTTAGAAAAGTTAAAGTGATATGGTCAAAAATATAAATCTTTTCAACTTATGGGTAACATTTATTTTTTGCAGCAATATTCTAAACCCCTAAAGATTGAAAAATATTTATATCATTGTAATAATACTTAAGGTTAATGGGGGGATTCAACTAAGATATAAGGGTTAAAAACTAAACTAATATTATGTAAATTTTATTGTATTAGTGGATTAATTCTCATAACCATATTGTATTTTAAAAATATCATCTTTATCCCCATTAACATAATAATTAATTCAATATATTAACTAATTCCAATGGTTCCCCACCCCTTAATTTGAAAAGGAAACCCTATATCCACCATTATTCAAATATTTTTTGAAACATAGATTAATAAACCTTCCAAAAACAATTTTTAACTTCATTAGATAAAATATAGATGTCTGAGAAATCTTATTAAACCATCCCTAGCATCCTTAAGGAGTGATAAAAAAGAGGTTCTTCAAAGAGGAGGCACTAATCATAACTGAGAGATTTAAAATTAATTATTCTTCGACATCCTTAAATTTTTTCATTACCATTAAAATATAATAACATATGTATCTAACATATAAATATACGTTATTAAGTTAATTTAATAACTTTTACAGTTCTCCTTTTTCAAACAAATGGAAAATTAATGTATCACATGTGGGTAATTGTGGACTTCATCCTCCATTAAGTGATGCATTTAAACTTTCCTCACGGCTTTACGTTATTGTTTAAAATTGTGGATTTTATGAATATATATGATATTAATGATATAATTATTGTATTATAATGGTTAATAATTATTTACTTTTATTTTTTCCCAAATTCATAAAAATAGAAGCTTCACTCATATATTCCAAAGAACTACCATACCTGTGAAGCGATGTAATTTATTTTTCTTCAAAAATTCATATTAAGAGTTATAAATTTGTATATAATGATTAAATATGATACTAATAAAAAATTTAACAACATTTTAATGATAAAACCATGATCAATGAATAAGATAAACCAAAAGATGCATGAAAAACAATGTATTTATCAACCAAAATAATGGATCTAATAAATTACTATTAATTATCAATGACATGATTTTATAATTAAATCATATATTTAATGATATTTATAATTATGGATCTATAATATATTTATAAAAAATAAATATTTATTATATATGAATTTTGAACAAGTACGAAACAAGATGAGTCTTGAGGTAAAGGTTTTTCATCTCACATTGATTTATTTGAGAAATTTTCAATATTCACAACTTGTTTCTTTTGTGTGGTGCATATATTAAACATAAAATAATTTCTTTAGGATTAAGATATAAGTTATTTGAATTTAAAAATAAATACGTGGTTCTATACTTTATGAGGTTTTGATTCATATATTAAAAAAGTGGAACTGGTTCATGTTAAAATCTTATCTTAATCAGTGCTATTGATATTTAAGTTTACATTATTGGTAATTTTATTATACAAATTTCATAATAACTCTTTATTTTTCTATACTATATTTATTTATGGGTTTATAAATTATAATATTTTTTTCCCAAATTGTTACTCAATACCGTCAAAATAGTGTTTTTAGGAAAAAAATAACTTATTTCACTTTTTCGTTAGGAATCTTTTCATCAATGTCAATATTTTGTTTAAAAAAATTTCATGAATTTTTTCACTATACAAACACTAATGATTGCATAAGTTTGTATCCTTGTATTAGTTTTTATGAATGGTTTTAATGTAATATTTTTTTATTTTTCAAAATGAGGTACTTTTTTCTAAAGGTATGAGTGAAATATTTTTTTAACATTAACTGCATGGATGTCGTTTCTCACCTTCCTAAACACTAAATTATTTTAACCTTCATTTATGTCGGTCATTTTTAATTTTCAAATGAAATTATTTTTTTAATGTTCTATATATTTTTAGTTTTCATGGAAAATAATATTTTCCCATGTTTTCAAAGAAATGATTGAATGTTCTTTTAATGGGTTTTTCATATATGTCATCATATTTCAAGGATTGTTCTGCTTTAATGGGTTTATGATCTTATGATACCATAAACATTATTTAGTTGAATTAGGAGGATGATGATTCTATGAAACCCATTTCTTTACCATGGTTTAATTATGTTATGATGGTATCTTTATGAAACTCATTTTCCTTTCCCTAAGATAATTATGTTATGTTCAAATCCTTATTAAATGTGTTTTAGTCTCATATGTTAATTATGGTATGATGAAATAATTATGAATTTTATTTAATTTTATATAGGTTTTGATATGTGGAAATAATGAATGGTTTATGATTTTGTGGAACACATATATATAATTTACATTATGTCATGGGAGAGTCCATTATATCTATTTAATGAATTGGGTAATCCCTTATATCCCATGAGATAATTAATGGAACAAAATTAATATTTTCAATGAACATTAAAAAAATTATGGGTTTCCTGATCCAAAATGACATGGAAAAAACTTGGTGACTCATGATCCACTGTGATGCGAGAAATAATCGGTGACTCATGGTCTACTTAGTTGTTTTAAATAGTTAATCTTGACATATGATATAGTTTATATGCCTATAATGGTATATTATTATAATGAATTATTGGTATGAATAATGTTTGGACTAATGGAAGAAGATTTATTTTATTATAATGGCCCAATTTAATGAAAATAATATATTTTATTCCATGATTTATGATTTTGATATATGAGTTATTGGGTATGATTTAATTTTAATAATTAAAAGGTCTCATAAAATTATCCCCATGATATTAATATATATGATAATTGATTGATATATCCCATGTTAATTCTTACCATGCCTCTGATCTCAACAATTATTTTCATTTTCCCCAGGATAAGAAGAAATTCATTATTTATGTTATGCTTACAAAGGTTTCTATGTGTGATGAACATAGTGTGAGATATATGAAAACTATAATGTACTAGTTTTATGTATATATATTTTTACAAATACCCCAATAATTTATAGTTATATCATGGATCATAATGATATGTAATGATTATTCATCTAATATGATGTAATATATATCAATGAAATTCTTGGATTTCTATATGATCCCTTTATAAGTCTAACTAAGGACTTAAAATATTTCTTTATTAGGAGTGAAATCATGGTCCTCTATGATGTTTCGATTTTTATGATCATTTAATAAATATAAATATTATCATATGGACTGTTTTATTTATTTATTGGAGATTTTAAGGAAGATAATCTTATTATTCAATCACAAGATGTGAAATATTTGTGATTTGTTTGGAATAAAATTCACCTATTTACCTATTTCATAATAGTCATACCACCATAGATACTTTTTATCACCCTCCTCCTAAAACCAAAATTTGTTTCATTTCATTTTATGTTTAAAATGTTTAATTATAATTTTAATCTATTAAACATTTTCCAGTATTTATAATTAAGAAAACATAGGAATTTTCAATGGAAAGATAAGGATATTTATTGTATGACCTTAAATGATCGAAACCATAAATTTGATTAATTTTCTATTTATTTGTACATGATTCTTCTCCTAAATTTAAATTAAACTAGAATTTATAATTTTTTTAAATTAAATTGATGATTTATTTGAATTTATTTCATTAATGATGAAATTATTGAGTAGTACCACTAATTATAGCATTTTTTAATGATTTTTTTTGAATTAGTTCCATTTAATTTTTTTTAAAAACCATTTTAAAAATCAGTTGTTTACATAGAATCTTAAAAAACCATTACTTTTGTAACTAAAATAAATTTATTTTCCAGATCAAAGCATTTTTAAAATTAACTAATTGCATATTTTTTATTTCTATGTGAAAAAATTATATTATTGAACTTTCATTATAACCCCTTAAATACCCTATTTTACTAATGAATCAAAAATTTAATTGAATATAAAGTATTTTAAATTTTATTTTAAATTTTCATTCAAAATTAAGGATAATGTAGATTTTTAAGTGTATGATATTGTGTGAGTGGGGGGAATGGATATCTATTTATTCTAAAATCTATTTCATGAAGTACATGTCAAATAACTCACTTAGTTTTGTTAAAAATTGAATTTTTAGAAATCGTTTTTATTTTTTAACAGTAGTAAATTTATCTCCAAATTTAAGACACCTTTTCTACTTTGATTTGTTGATCAATTCCATTAAATAATGGATTCATTCATGTATCAAAATTACAAATATCTCTTAAAAAATATTCGTTTCATTGAAATATTATGAGTATATTTTTCAATTTTAATTAATGTTGAATATCTTAACTATAGTTAAAATAGTAATCATTACAGTATAATGGTTTGAGAAGAAACACCTAAACTAGGCTGAGCATTTTTTATAATTGTTATTTTTTTGGATGGGATGATTTTTCTTCCTATAAATATTTAAACACACTCATACTTTTAGTTGTGTCTAATTTTGTTATGTTTTATACTATGCATATTTTTTACCTAGGTGAAAAAAGAGAAGTATGGAAGAATGGTAGAAGGAAATATTAAATTCTCTTAAGTACTTTCAATATTCTAAAATTCAACCACATTTGTAAACATGAATATAATATTTTGGATAAGCATATTTTTTATATATAACTCCCTCATTGTTATTTTAGAATGTTGATTTAGGGAATTTATTTAATCATCCGTTATTTTAAATATAATATCATTGAATTATATGATTATATACCATCTACTATATACGATTAATTGGTTAAAAAACTATAGGAAACATATTATTCGAGGGAGAATTTAATTTGGATTTACATTTTTGGAGTTAGTACCCTAGAACAATGTTCTTTTTACTTTATGAGAAATAGTATTCATGGTTTTGAATATTAATAAATTACATATCTCATCATGATTTTCTTCAGCGTGACATTGATTGTCATAATGTCATAACAATAGTTGATGCACTAAAAGGTCACAGAGGATCCCTAATATGATGAGAACTTAGAATTATGGTGACACTGTTCATGCATATATGTTCTATATCAAGATGATATCATTTGTGGGAAACAAATTATACAGGATATTAGGGGTGGAGACTCATATGACATTGATTCACCTTATCTATGTGTATTCCCTTGGTGATTTTCAAGAGGATATTATGAGAACAAGACCCGCCAGTAAGAAAATCATCATTTGTATATGTCATTAGATTTTCCTCTCTATGGATTTTTGTATTGGTCCTTAGATGCTATGATTATAATCATGGATTTTTATGAGTTGTGAACTTAGATATATTGATGATAACTGCGAAAAAAGATGTTCACAGTGTGGTAGGATATGTTGGGTGTGTCTCATGTAATACTACATTAATGAATAATGTAGTAAATGATTTATCCCATATGTTCTTTAATAGAAGATAATATATTAGTCCATTTGATGGAAATTAAATAGGGTAAATAAATCCATGGTCAGTGTGATCAATGGGAAAGTTTTATTTCTAGAATTTCAATGTAAGAGACATCGAGCATGCGTTTTGATGGAATAGCATGCGACCTGCTTAATTAGTGATGTAGTAATTAATGGATAATAGAAAATGGTAAGGATTCATATGAGGTTAAAACCCATTTCAGCATTATCTAATTTCCCTAGGGGTGCCTTGGTGTGTTTTTAGATAATAACCTTGGACCTTAGGCTACACCACCTTATTCCAATGAGAAATATTCCTATAGTGTCACAAACAAAGTGTATCCAGTATCTAAATGAAATAATATATTATTTAACAAGTTTAATTAATAATATTCCCAATAATGGTTTAATAATTACTCATTCATGTCTGATCGCATTTAATCCATCACTATTTATTTGAGAAAATATATTGTGGGCGTAATAACTAATAAATATTATGTATGATTGTCAGACAATGTTTAAGGGTATATTGAGAAATAATACTATTGGATATTATTTTATTAAATAATATTTATTTATAACTCTCATGTTATGTGCATGTAAATAATAAATAATATAGTTGTTGTTATTTGAAATGGGGGTTTTGCTAGGATTAATGAAATAATTAAGGGAACTTATGAAAATTATTTTATTATTACCCATGTAAAATATTTTCTTGGATATACTATTATCCTAATAGCCAAGGGCCATCTAAGAGACACCAATTCGATTATGCCCAGCATTTAGGAGAAAACCTATCAACCCTAGTGAGTAATTTATTCTCTAAGAATTCTCTTAAGAACAAGAGTGATCAACCTTCAATGGATCAAGGAGAATGATTAGGAGTTGGTTCTCAAGGTGATCGATGGTGGATGACACAACTGCAAGGATATTCCATGCTAGCACCCAGAGACTCCTTCATCAACATCTGCATATTTTTAGAGAAAGTGTATATCTTCACTAGAGGAATCATACACTTGGATTCTACAATGCAATGACAGCTCACCATGGATCAATGGGTGAAAACATCAACATTGAAATAATAAACTTGGAGGAAAATATTATTTAATTACATTATTTATAAACAACATGTGTTTATCTCCTCTCTCTTGGTTTCAGGTTATTAATGATTTCCTATTCTTTGATTCGGAATCATCGACCGTGGTTTTCATTGTATCTTGATATTAGAAGAAATATTGACAATGTAAAAAACGAATTTTCGGAACCATTACTCCCGCACTTTCACTGTGTCCATAACCTACATGTGGTATCATAGAGGGAACATCATTATTTATAATTATTTAATTGTTTTGATGATTTATGCATTTATAATTTTGGTTTTCAATTCTAGTTTTATCATTCATTACTTCTAAATTATGATATCTATATATTAATAAATCATTTCATATAAATACAATTGAAATAATTAATTATATGAATAAAATAAAATCAAGGAACTCATCCAGAGGTGCTGAGGATCCAGGTCATAAAATACAGGACTAAACACCATGTAATCAGAAATATAGGATATGTAGTCATGTTCAACAAATCAATATTGGATCGGTAATCAATTCGAGATGTTGAACTGATTTGGGCACTAATTACATCATTATTGCACCACATATTAACCAATATTTGTTGGAACATGGTCAGTCAGACTAAACACTGTGTGGCCTACTAGACACAACCTATTGTCCCTTCGACTAGGGGTCTATGACGTATATTCCACAAATGACCAACCCCACTAGTGACTATGTAACACCGAGTCAACAGGGTGTCAATCCCATGAGAAAAAATGTTTTATCATTGATTTATAAAAGTAATCCTCAAACGTCGTGTCTATAGTTGTGTAATTTTGATATACGGTAAAGCGTGTAGACGCTATGTAGATCAGATCTACACACCTTTTTAATTTTCTAGATTACACAGATTTAAAATTTATTTATTTTACTATGTATACCTTGAGACATTTACTTGCATGTGGTCATAATGATAAGACACTCCATGTGATACATTTTAATATACATAAATGTTTAAATGTTTAATTAATATCTATGTAATTTTCAATAAATTCATATCGTTTATGAGTTGTATTACAGTTATTATTCTACACGAATTAAAGCATGAAATGTTACCGAAAAAGTCATGTAATTAATGTAATCATCAGGGAAGTACATTTCATGAAAGTATGTGATTATTGGTGCTTACTATATGTCACAATGAATAATGTGTATACATTTATAATACATATTGGGTATATTTGGATGGGTATTCACCAGGTTACCACCATGGAACATGTTATGTACATAGTTAATTGTAAATGAATTTATTTTGTTTTTTTAAAATTATAAAGGATGTGAATCTCAGTAGAATTATTAAAATGATTAATATAAATGGATTGATTAATTAATGTTAATAATTAATCAACTCAATTGTGATTTATCTTTAATAAGAATTATTACGAATTAGTACTAGTTTTATTAAAGGTGTAATTTGTTTCATGCTAGTGGAAGATCATGATCTAGATGAGACCATTGTATATGACTGGTTTCATTTTAATTTATTATTAAATTAAATAGTTATCATGCATGCCATCTCACCTTGTTAACATGTAGAAGCTGCATTCCCATGGTTTCTTTTATGTAAACCCCCTTTACCCCTCATCTGTGTGTGAGTAAAATCATGTGTAATGGATGGATCCCCCAAGCAAGGGGAGGCGGTTCAAGTTTAGAGCCAGGGTGAATCTAATCCATGTAAGAAACAATGATGTGTTGGTGGAAATATATAAAGACAAACCTAATGGGTTAAAGGTGTTTATCCCATTGGTCAGCAGATAGTATATCAACTACTAGATAAACTAACCACTTAAATAAGGTCATGATCGTACACTTTATTTTATTTTTATCTATTTAATGGTTATTAATTTTGGACTTTTTTTGTGATCACATAATTAATGAATTAACAAGCACGATAGACAGAACTAAAATAAATTTACTTATGCGTAAATATTATCTAATGACATGGTCGATCACTAAACTAATACCACATAATATTAAAAATCATGATATAAAGATAATTATTTTAAATTAACATAAAAATGATAAAATCCACAAAGAAAATATTATATCTGTATAACTTACTATTAATTTGGTAAAAATTTAATTGTAGTTTAAAGTTCTTGACCATCCAATGTTGGTGTGTTTTCTATTATTGGGCAATTCTTACATGAGGTTTTGGGTTCACATGACCTGGTTCACATAAAGGGTTGACTACCAAAGCAGAAATTAGAATAACTAAGAGGCAAAGGTTGAAGAAATACAATTAACAGTTTTCAGGATTAGAGAGTCCACTCAATGGATCACTGAATAATTATTTGATGTAGTCATAATTTGGAATGCCATCCTGAAACCATTCAAGTTTCTTAACCAACCAAAATTGGGTAAATGAGAAGGGGAATATGGATCTGTTCCCCTTGAATGTTTTAGAATTTGAATATACTGAAGCCAATGGTGAGGGATATTGGGTATCGATAAAAAAGGACACTAAAAAATTAATATTTATTTATTTTTATAAATTTATTTGATAAAGTATTAAATTTATGCTTATCTTATTTGTATAAACAACATAAAAAATTTTGAAAAAATATCACTACTATCCATACACTAGAAGGAAACCATTTCCGCCGACATGAATTTCTACAGGTTGAAAAGGTGCCTATGGGTCATCCTTTTCAATGAATGGAAATTGTGTGCACTATAAGAAACTTTACAAGTTGCTCCTAGAAATGAGGTGAGTGATAACGAGATCTCTCTGTATGAAAAACATCTGAATGATGGTATAAGTGTTCAATTATTCATGCTACCATCCATGTCCAATGATATCTTGAAGCAGCATGATAAAATATATGGTTATAGCATGATATCTCATATTCAATATCCCTATCATGAAATGGAGTGAAAAGTGAGGCATGAGATCTCCAATTACTTATTCATTACTAATCTTGGAGATTCTACACATTGGATAAAATGAGCACCTAGAATTGTTAAGGATTAGTTTCTTAAATGAGGTACATACATATCTCATACTATCTACACTACCTAAGGTCATCTCTAGTTTTATTGTGAATAATAATAAGAAAAAAATTGAGAAGAGTCCCTCAGAAGTTTGGACTTTTATTCTCCAAGTAGATAATGACATAGGGAATCCAAAACATGTTTTCCTTATGTTGAATAGGAAGAAGAACGACCAAGAAATGTTTAACGCCCTGACCCCAGTTACCCAGAGTCGGTGGATTATTACATAACATTGGCATGATCACAGGAAAGATCAAATCTCAAAATACCGATTAGTTTAGTAGCCTTGGAAACACTAGATATATTCATAAAGTTTTACATTAAATCATAAAAATGAAAACTACTAAAACATAGTCTCCATAGTCCACACTCATATCCCCTCATACTATCCCTGCAGGTCATTCATAATTTACTTCTTCACATTCTGGGAAAAATAAAACATTGGAAAGGGGTCAGCTCAAATGCCCATTAAGGATAACAATATTGCAGAAACTTTCATAAATAAGAAAAAACATTTAAGGCAATGTATAACTAAAACAAAAGCCCTTTAAACTTGAACTTCAACACAGTATGGAAAAAATAAAATGAAATAATTCCATTTATTATTCACATGGATATTCTACTAATCGAATAATCACATGAAATATCAATAACCACATTCATAATGATGGAATGCATAATGCCAGAAAATCATAACCACATAGCCAAGGCATCGTGCCAAGACTACAAATAAGATTTTGCCAAGGCCTTGTGCCAAGACACTAGTTTGTCTCATGAGACCTACCGATGCATCGATGAGCTATATTGGGCTCCACCCGTCACATACTAAGTCCAATGAATTCCTCATATGAAAAGTTTGAAACATAACATAAACATTTGTATTAAAACTAGCATACGAAATGTCAATACTTTAACCACAAACCATGAATGGTATAAAAATTTCACATCCATATTCGAACATAACTCATTCGATACAATATGGAATATTTTATTGTATTAGATTAACCTCAATCGAGAATAATGAAGGATATTGAAATATATTAAAATAATCATCAAACTATTGAGAGAAATAAGCCCCCTTTTCTTTAAAATGTTTAAAAGTCACACTATTTTTAGAGAAGTCATTTAAAATAGATTTTTGAATCAATGTGTCCCATACCACTTTGAAACTTTTAAAAGGAATTTTGATTTCGAAACATTAATGTCCATATAAATAAATCGTTAAAACTATTTTTAAAACCTGGACATTAATGAGAAATATTTATAATAATAAATAGTTAAAACATTTAAAATGATATTTTAGTTAGAGTTCAAAAACCAAATAGAGACACTTGAATACAAATAATTAAGGTAAGAAAAACATTGTAATATTATGAGAATAATGGGATTCATGATATACTATATCAAAGTGTATTATATACACCATGTAAAAGTGATTTGGTGTATAACAACAAAGGAGTCTCAATGGAATGTAATTTGAGATGAAACTTCTTATAAAGACTGTATCCTTAGATTAAGGATAAATCAATTGTATAATTATGTGTGAAAAATATAAATACACTCATATTCAGTTTAAATCAATCATAGGACATTCACACATATTCTTGTAAAGACAACACCAATGAATTGGATATTTAACACAACAAATGGAGATTGAGTTGAAATTACTCTTATCAAGTTCATATAGATGACTTTAGAAGTTATAAATGGAGTGATTATGTGTATAAAAAGTATATCCACAGAAAGGTGAGTGGAAATTATGACATAAGAAAATGAATAGTGATTCTACACATAATCTTGGAGTAAAATAATCAATGAAGTATGCGTAAAGCCGAATGAGTGGAAATTGAAATATCAAATTCCCTTATCGATTTGGTAACATAAGAAACATACACCCATGAAATAAGGATCATACAATGATGATTTAGATATCCACAATTTAAAGTATTTTACACAATGAATACAATCATGGGCAGTACACACACCACATGCAATAAATAAGTGGTGAACAGTGGAAATCTCATGGAATTAAAAGTGAGATAAGAAACCCCTTATTTGTACTTTTCCTTGGTTGAGGTTAGTTTAACCTCTTGTATAATGGTGAAATAATTGTTATTAAATTATACAAGAATCATATACATTAATATGATATCATATATGATCTTTTAACATTGCTTTGTTAATAGTATCTTAGAATTATCGTCGTTTTGGGTGTTAACTTACTCGTTTTATTTTATATGTTTTGTTACATAAGACGTGTTTGTTATGGATAGGTTGTATCTTATTCATATCCAGAATGATATCAAGTCTGTAAACATTATTTTTAAATCATCAAATGATAATTATACTTGAATGGATACGATGGAGAATGAATCTCATCGCGTTCGTGGAGACGGTAGTCCGTACGTACGCACGAGAGATAATATCATTATTTTGATATTAAAATAATATATAATTGGATGTTATATCATATATAAAGAATAAATATCATGTTATATTTATTATTTACATGAATTAAAAATCATTATTATACCCATTCAAAAAATAATATATTGAATAACAATTACACCACGACGTGGAGACGGTAAGCCGTACGTACACACGTATGGTGACTTGTCATTCAAAGGATTGATAGAATATTGAATATGGTTGTACCATATTTATAATAATATTACAGTATATAAGAGATATTGTATTTATTATTTTAGAATGGGAATAACAAAGAAAGAAGAAGTTGAAGAATAAATGAATTTGAAAAGGGGTGGTGAAAACATTACCTCTTCTTCGGGTTCTTCATTTAGATTTGATCAAAAAGGATACTTAGGTTGGCTTTCTGATCAAAATAAGGCCTCCAAGTTGAATTGAAAGATGTTGAGAGAGTATTTGGGCAGGGTTTGGCCGAGAAAAAAGGCTTTGAATGTGTGAATTAGTGAGAAGGGGGAGTTCCCTTTTATAAGAGGGGTGAGGGGCACCTTTGGAAAAGCTAGAAATATTATTTTACAATAAATTCATATTCGGTTTCTAATGGCTCCAAAGTATAATATTTAAAGTTTAAGGTGGTTATGGGTCGAAAAACACTCAAAAAATAGAATTTAGATAGGTTTGGTTCATTATATTAACCTTATCTTTTAGTTTTAACTCTTAGTTAATTAGTTTGACACTTACCATGTCACTTTGTATTTTTTATATTATATAGTTAATAAACTTACAATAAACCTAAAAGAGACCCCCAAGTGGTCCATTAATGATACAAATATAATTATATAAGTCTCTTTTCCGATCCTTATATTTTTAGGAATTTAATATCAATTAATAATATAATATTTGTTTTAAAAACTCTTTTATGTCAATTTTGACACTATTCAATAATTGATTTTTGTAAAAATCCCAACATAAGGATTACTTCGAAAAAAGTTAATTAAATCAATCCTAACATGTCATATTAAAATAGAAAATTAGTTTAATTCATAAAAAGTCACAAATTATATTTATTGGGTATTTATAATATCAATTATTTTACATTTTCACTATTATGGTAATTACTGCATCATCATTGGGTCATAAATAAATTAAATTATTTAATGTATAAAAATTATAAATAAAATACCATTATGTAGGAAATATTTCTAGATTTAAAAATAATAATTACAATCAAATTTATATTATGTATAACCTTATATTAAAAATGTTTTAGTAAATAAACTTTGATTTTAACTCTTTAACTCTTCTTTGAATTAAATAAAAATAAATGTCCTAATCTAATCCAAGTGGACCTAAATGATAATATTTTATTCCTAAGGTTGTTTTTGGTCGCGATACACTTTTCCAATAGAATTATTACATATGTTAGGGTAATATTAATATAATTTTTACCCTTAATTACCCTATTTACTTTTAACCGTGGTAAATAAAAGTAAAAAGTTGCTATTCACCAAAAATTATTTTCATCTCATTGAACCACATTTTACTCCTTGATATTAGACGTGTCTCTCGGAATTTCTAAATTCCAGTCACAGAAGCGGTAAAGTTATGTCTTATGAAAAATTCAGCTTTTTAACTACCACTTAGTGGTTTCACTATTCATCAAAAATGCAAGTTTCCAGAAAAATACCAAAACATAGGCCTAAGCTATATTTGACATTATGAATTCACAAATGAAGCCTATTTTACCAAATTCAAATCATATCAGTTGCAATAATTAATTTAAAAATTAATTCCCATCGTCAAAGGAAATAGCGTGTTTTTAAGAGATAATAACTATCCAAAGATTGACACATGTTTATGTCTGGTTTAAATGTGAAAATACATCCAATGACCAAAATTGTATTAAATGGTAAAAATATATTCAAAATATACTTTAAAACCGCTAAAATTAATAATTTATCACTATTAATTATTTCGATTAAAAAAGTTGTTTTTAATTAAAATTTAGTAATTTTCACTATTCAACAAAATATTAATGTTATCCGAAAAGTACCAAAATTTCAGCCTAAGCTAATTTGGATATTACGAATCCAAAAATGAAGTCCATTTCAAATGATAAAATTTATAAAATTTCAAAAAATAGCTATTACTATTCATAACGGCTAGTTTGATTGGTTGTGGTGTGTTAGAATCTCGAAGTTGCGTACAATGCACATCATTGCATTATTCAAAGGGAAATGTACCGTGGATGCTTCGGGTGTTACATTCTCCCCTCCTTCAATAAATTGCATCCTCACAATTTTTTTAAAATTGGGCTTGATAATATAATGGAATTCCCACATCGGAAAAAGTGTCAATAAAACTATCACTTCAAAAGAAAGGAAGAGAGGTATAAAGGTCACCCAAGATAACCCATACTAGGATTCCATGTAGGAAAACATGGATATGGACGATAAAATAAGTTTTAAGTTCTGATGGAGAGGAATAGAAAACATGATCAGGAGAAAGTTATCAATAAGAAAATCACAAACTTGTGTTGTGACAAACGGTCATTAGCCTCCCAGTAGGAAAAGTAAACTGACAAATTTTTTTGTTTTAAGTTAAATTACATAAGATAGATGAATTCATTTATGATATTGACTTAGAACATAAAAAGATATGCTTACTTTTTAAGTAGAGTTTCATTCTTTAATAAATTTTTACCACAAACACATTTTTTTGAACAATGAGTATTCAAGAAGACTTGGTCACAATAGAAGATCTTGAATAAAATTCTATAGAAATACACGATCCACGTAGGATAAACTATTTATTTACCATGTCTTTAGCGATTAATCAAAACCAAAATGGTTAGTATAATATCTGATGATCCCCCAAATGGATATTCTATTAGAGAAAAAAACAGTAATCTTAATTTCTAAAATTAAACCATCAATAACACAAAGTTAAATAAATACCATTCAATAATCAATTTTCCTTAAAATACTTCAATATAATCAAAACTAATATTGAAACCCAAAACTTATAAGAATGTAGTCTTCCACGTTAATTTGCATCACCAAATGACATTAATTACTCTTAAAGTCACATACTTAAAAGTAATTAACCTAATCATTTCCATAAATAACACAAATCACTTTAAATCCACAATAAAACATAGATAAAAGTACACCATTACTCCTCAAATTAAATCCCATACTATTCTATTTTCCTTGGTCATATAGTGTTCACAACAAAGCGAACAACTTCCAAAATAACGTTTATCACTTAATCACCAAACCATTTTCCTATACTAAGGATACTCATTAGATAAGACATAAGATCCCAAATCAAATTATTATTGATCAATAAAATCATTTAACTAAAAACAATAGTCACACTAACCAAGTAATTCACGTAGTCCAGTGGTAGGAAATAAATCTCAATCGCACTTTGGTTGTGGGTTCGATTCCCACAGATTTTTTCGACGCGACGGGTTGTCACACGGTCTGCGTGTTGTCCTTTTTTAAAAAATATATTTCATAACATTACAAAAATGAGATAAATTCTTCAAAATAACCATAACATAATTTAACCACAAATCTTATCTCATACCTTTCATTTTCATCCCAAATTATAATAACTTATAATTGCCTCAAACCCAACGATCATATAAAACCAAATGGTTATTTATAACTATATCCACAAGAGAAAAGATAATTCTTCCTCAAATAGCATTCTCACACAGAAAACTGTAGGGTTAAATATACAAGAGAAAATTATTCCAAAGTAAACCCATCAACAAGGAGCACTAATATTTTTTAAACATTTATCCAACCATTTATTTCCACATAGATTCTTCATTGACCAAGAAAATTTCCTATGGAATAGGGCATTCACTCGGGTAATGGCTAGGTCCACTAAATTTACAGAAAATGACTGTAAATGGATTCTTGGGACCATTTTTATCTTCTTAAATTGTAATCTTCATTTTTCTTCGGCAATTCTTCACATTATGTCCTTCCTTCCCACACGTAAAGCATTTCTTTGTCCCATTGAGACACTTTCCTAGGTGTCTCCATCCACATTTCCTGCATGATGGAAATTGAGGATTCCTTTCTCCATGGTCTCCCCTGCTGTAGCTCTTATCTTTCATCACCTTTATCTTCTTTGTTGAGTCCGGGAATTGGTTAATATATATATTGTTGATCATATTTTTGTAAAATTGATTTGTCATAAAGACAATATCTTTTACACCTATCAACATTCCATTTTGTTTCTCATTGCCACCACAGTTCCAACCTTGTACATCATTCTCAAAGTCACTATGACTTCCTTGGAATCCAGCCATTGACTAAAACCAGAAATTATTATGTGAGTAACAGTAGTCATAAAATCATTTAGAGATTAACATGTCACCATATTCACAATTTGAAACACATTAGGATTAACCATGGTCATTTACTCTCATCTTATATATATAATACTTCAAATCAGTTTCTAAAGAAAATGTAAATTATCCTAAGCATATCCCCCAGGAGTGTTGTAACCAAGAGTGCAGCAAGGCCCGTTGTTGTGCACCAGTTCCCGTTCGAGTCTAGCTCAAAGAGGTGTTTTCAGGTTTTACCCCTATGTACATTTGTGCCAGAGCCGCCTCTACCTTCTCGTATCCAGACATGGATGTATTTCTCAGAAAAATCACAAAATATCGACAATACCAAATTTCTAGGAAGTTCATCTATACTAATCCTAAATGGTCATCTTAGTTCTACGTTCCTAATCAGAGTTTATCTAAATATAGCTTCCAAGGTTTGTACTAAAATTCCTATGATACCAACTGTAATGCCCTGACACCAGTTACCCAGAGTCGGTGCATTATTACGTAACATTGGAATGATCACAAGAAAGATAAAATCTCAAAAGACCGATTAGTTTAGTATCCTTGGAATTACTAGATATATTCATAAAGTTTTACATTACATCATAAAAATGAAAATTACAGCAACATAGTCTCCATAGTCCACACTCTTATCCCCTCATACTATCCCTGCAGGTCATTCATAATTTACTTCTTCACATCCTGGGAAAAATAAAACATAGAAAAGGGGTGCACTCAAATGCCCAGTAAGGATAAAAATATAGCGAAAACTTTCATAAATAAGAATAAACATTTAAGGCAATGTATAACTAAAACAAAAGACTTTTAAACTTGAACTTCAACATAGTATGGAAAAAATAAAATGAGATAAGGCCATTTACTTATTCACCTTGATATTCTACTAATCGAATAATCACATGCAATATCAATAACCACTTTCATAATGATGGAATGCATAATTCCAGACTATCATAACCACATAGCCAAGGCCTCGTGCCAAGACTACAAATAATATTTTTCCAAGGCCATGTACCAAGACACTAGTTTGTCTCATGAGACCTACCGATGCATCGGGGAGCTATATCGGGCTCCACCCGTCACTTACTAATTCCAATGAATTCCTCATATGAAAATTTTGAAACATAACATAAACATTCGTATTAAAACTAGCATACGAAATGTTAATACTTTAACCACAAACCATGAATGGTATAAAAATTGCACATCTATAGTGAAACATACCTCATTCGATACAATATGGAATAGTTTATTGTATCAGATTAACATCAATCGAGATTAATGAAGGATATTGACATAGATTAAAATAATAATCAAACTATTGAGAGAAATATCCCCCCTTTTCTTGAAAATGTTTAAAAGTCACACTATTAGTGAAGAATTCATTTAAAATAGATTTTTGAATCAAAGTGTCCCATACCACTTTCAGACTTTTAAAAGGAATTTTGATTTGAAAACTTTAATGACCATATAAATAAATCGTTAAAAATATTTTTAAAACATGGACATTAATGAGAAAGATTTAGAATAATAAATATTTATAACATTTAAAATGATATTTTAGTTAGAGTTCCTAAAAAAAGAGAGTCACTTGAACACAAATAATTAAGGTAATAAAAACTTTGTAATATCATGAGAATAAAGAGATTCATGATATACTATATCAAAGTGTATTATATACAGCATGTAAAAGTGATTTGGTGTATAACAACAAAGGAGTCTCAATGGAAAGTAATTTGAGATGAAAATTATTATAAAGACTGTATCCATAGCTTAAGGGTAAATCAATGGTATAATTATGTGTGAAAAATATAAATACACTCATATTCAGTGTAAATCAATCAAAGGACATTCACACATATTATTGTAAGGACAACACCAATGAATTGGATATTTAACACAACAAATGGAGATTGAGTTAAAATTACTCTTATCAAGTTCATATAGATGACTTGAGAAATTATAAATGGAGTGATTATGTGTATCAAAAGTATACCCACAAAAAGGGAGTGGAAATTATGACATAGGAAAATGAATAGTGATTCCACACATAATCTTGGAGTAAAATAATCAATGAAGTATGCGTAAAGCCAATTGAATGGAAATTGAAATATCAAATTCCCTTATCGATTTGGTAACATTTGAAACATACAACCATGAATGAAAGATCATACAATTATGGTGTAGATATGCACAAATTAAAGTATATTACACAATGAATACAATCATGGGCAGTATACACACCACATGCAATAAATAAGTGGTGAACAATGGAAATCTCACGGAATTAAAAGTGAGATAAGAAACCCATTACTTGTACTTTTACTTGTTTGAGGGTAGGTTAAACTCCTATATAATGTTGAAATAATTTTTATTAAATTATAAAATAATCATATACATTAATATGATATCATATATGATCTTTTAACATTGCTTTGTTAATAATATCTTAGAATTATCATCGTTTCGGGTGTCAACTTACTCATTTTCTTTTATATGTTTTGTTACATAAGCCATGTTTTTTATGGATAGGTTGTATCTTATTCATATCCATAATGATATCAAGTCCTTAAAAATTATTTTTTAATCATAAAATGATAATTATACTTGAATGGATATGATGGAGAATGAATCTCATTGCGTTCGTGGAGACGGTAGTCCGTACATACGCACGAGCGATAATATCATTCTTTTGAAGTTAAAATAATATATAATTGGATGGTATATAATATATAAAGAATAATTATCATGTTATATTTATTATTTACATGAATTAAAAATCATTATTATACCCATCCAAAGAATAATATATTGAATAACAATTACACCACAACGTGGAGACGGTAAGTCGTACGTACGCACGTATGGCGACATGTCATTCAAAGGATGGATAGAATACTGAATATGGTTGTACCATATTTATAATAATATTACATTATATAGGAGATACTGGATTCATTATTTTAGAATGGTAATAACAAAGAAAGAAGAATTTGAAGAAGAAATGAATTTGAAAAAGGGTGGTGAAAACATTACCTCTTCTTTGGGTTCTTCCTTTTGATTTGATAAAAAGGGCTCCATAGGTTGGCTTTCTGATCAAACTAAGGCCTCCAGGTTGAAGTGAAGGAAGTTGAGAGAGTATTTGGGAAGTTTTTGGCCGAGCCAAAAGGCTTTGAATGTATGCATTAGTGAGAAGGGGGAGTGCCCTTTTATAAGAGGGGAGAGGTGCACCTTTGGAAAAGCTAGAAATATTATTTTATAATAAATTCATATTCAATTTCTAATGGCTCAAAAGTGGATTATTTAATTTTTATGGTGGGGATGGGTCTAAAACCACACAATAAATATAATTTAGATAGGTTTGGGTCATTATATTAACCTTATCTTTTAGTTTTAACTCTTAGTTAATTAGTTTGACACTTACCATGTCACTTTGTATTTTTATATTATATAGTTCATAAAAATATAATATACCTCCAAGAGACCCCAAAGTTGTCCATTAATGATACACCTATCATGATATAAGTATATTTTCCAAACCGTTGATTTTTAGGAATTTTATATCAATTAATAATATAATATTTTTTTTAAAAACTCTTTTATGTCAATTTTGACACTATTCAATCATTGATTTTTGTAAAAATTACAAAAAAAAAGATTACTTCGGAAAAAGTTAATTAAATCAATCCTAACATGTCCTATTAACCTGGAAAAATATTTTAATTCATTAAAAGTCTCAAATTATAATTATTTGGGTATTTATAATATAAATTATTTTAATTATTCACTATAATGGTAATTACTGCATCATCATTGGTTCATAAATAAATTAAATTATTTAATGTCTAAAAATTACAAATAAAATAAAATTATGGTTGAAATCGTTTTATCTTTCTATGTAATATTTAAAATCGAGTTTATCTTATGTATAACCCTATATTAAAAATGTTTTAGTAAATAAACTTTGATTTTAACTCTTTTAACTCTTCATTGAATTAAATAATAATAAATGTCCTAATCTCATCCAAGTGGACCTAAATGATAATATTTTATTCCTATGTTTTCTTTTGGTCGAGATACACTTTTATAATAGAATTAGTACATGTGTTAGGGTAATATTAATATTATTTTTACCCTTAATTACCCTATTTACTTTTAACCGTGGTAAATAAAAGCAAAAGTTTACTATTCACCCAAAATTATATTCATCTCATTGAACCAAATTTTACTCCTTGATATTGATCATCTCTCTTGGATTTTCAAAATTCCACTCACAGAAGCGGTAAAATTCTGTTTTATGAAAAATTCTGTTTTTAACTACCACTTAGTGGTTTCACTATTCATCAATAAATGAATGTTTCCAGAAAAATACCAAATATTTAGCCTAAGATATATTTGATATTATGAATTAAAAAATTATGGCTATTTTACCAAATTCAAAACATATCAGTTGCAATAATTAATTTAAAAATTGATTCCCGTCGTCAAAACAAATAGTGTGTTTTTAAAAGATAATAACTATCAAAAGATTAACACTTGTTTATGTCTGGTTTAAATGTGAAATTACATCCAATGACCAACATTGTATTAAATGGTAAAAATATATTCTAAATATACTTTAAAACCAATCAATTTAATAATTTATCACAATTAATTATTTTGATTAAAAAATTTGTTTTTAATTAAAATGTAGTAATTTTCAGTAGTCATCAAAATATGAAAGTTATCCGAAAAGTACCAAAATTTAACCCTAATATAATTTTGATATTATGAATCCAAAAATGAATTCCATTTTGAAAGATAAAATTTATAAAATTTCAAAAAGTAGGTATTTCTATTCATAACAGCTAGTTTGAATGGTTTCGGTGTGTTAGAATCTTGAAGTTGCGTACAATGAACGCCATTGCATTCTTCAAAGGGAAACGTACCGTGGAAGCATGGGGTGTTACAAAAAGGGTCCTAAGACTTATAAATAGTCTAAATCCACCTCACATTGTCAGTTCATGGATATGAAGATCAAAATGAAGGGTATGGAAAAGGGGGAGAATGGTTTTCATATGGCATGTCAGGCTACTGGAAGAGGAACTACTCATAGAGGCAAGGGAATTCCATAGGTGCGTTTGTTGTTGAGTGAATTATCTCAATTTATACACATTGGCTATTAGCTAAAGCTTGGATTCTCACATAGGTAACCAAATTCATGAACTAAATAGATTAAAGAAACTTTCCAGGGGAGAGGTGGATCTAAAAGCTGCCAATGGTGCGAGGCTGGCTACTCTTTCTATTGGTGACTACCACCATTCATTTCCATTGTAAATTATTTTTTCTTTTCTATTATTATTATTATATAACTTCCATTAGAAAAAACATAATTTTTTCATCAATTATAGATATAGATAGGGACATTTTCAAATTCAGAAATAAAAACTGATTTTTTTTAAAAAAAATATGTTATTATATGAAACATGTAAATAATGGTCTATATGTATTAAATTATGGAAACCAAGTATTGATAATTGATAATAAATCAAGTTCAAATTACTCATATAATACCCTATTGTGGAATCACCGTCTCAAACATGTAAATGAGAATAACTTTCCAAAGATATGTCAAGATGGTTTTGTAGAATATTCTGAGCTAAACCCAATTGATAGATGCTACTCTTTTTTACAATGGAAAATGACCAAACTAACATTTTGCAGACATAGTGAAAGGGTGGTAGAGCTTCTAGGATTGGTTCACACTAATGTGTCATGAACATTTATTTTAGACACTATAGGTGAATATTAATACAACATGACATTTACTAATGGGTTGAGTAGATATTGATATATTTACTTAATGGGGGATAAGTCTGAATCTTCTTAGAATTCCAGGTAATTCAATAATGATGTAGAGAATCTGATTGATAAGATGAAAAAGAAGAATTGGTCTAATAGTTATGGAAAATATCTTAACCAATAGTTCATCAACCTTCCATATGAGTTGGGGATTATATATCAACTATATCCACCGTAAACACCACAATGTAATGGTGTTATTGAAAGAATGAATTGTACCTTGTTGGACAGGGTAAGGTTGATGAAGAGTCATGCAGATCTTCCATTATACTTTTGGGGATATGCAGTAAAAATTATGGTATACAAAATAAACAGAGTACCAGCTAAATTGGAAAATGGATTTCCAATCGAGCTATGGAGTGGAAAGAAACCCATTTTATCTCCTACACATGTATGGGGTTTCGAGAAAATTGATAATGATTTATTAAGAAAAAACTACCACCCCAAGGCACGAAGCTTATATTTATATGGAATCCCAAGGAAATAATGGGATATTACCTATAAAACCCCTTGTACAAGAAGGTGATTATCGCTAAAAAAGTCATATTTCTTGAGAGGGAGAATATTCTCAAAAAGGTTAGAAGGAGGAATATTGAATTTGATGAAGTTGATGCTCAAGATAAATAAGACCCGATATAAGAATAAGTTAGATAGTTCCCCATTTAAGAAGTTGTTCTTGAAACACAAGTACTGTGTAGGAGTGTTAGAGAGGTAATAGAACCATAGATATATGTTTTTCTAGTCACTAAGGATGGTGAGTCATTATTATTGGATAATGATGAACCTATATAATACAAAGAGCGAATAGAGATATCTGATGCTATAAGATGTCTAGAAGCTATGAATTTTGAGAACGAATCCATGTATCAGAATCAAGTTTGGGTTCTGGTTGATGTTCCATTTGATGTAATTATTTTTGGGTGTAAATGGGTATTCAAGAGAAAACTGGACATGGAAGGTAAAGTAAGTGCCTATAAATCAAGGCTAGTGGATCAATGTTTTATAAAATATCAATAAATTGACTAACATGAAACCTTTTCACTTGTTTCAATGTTTAAATCCTTTAGAATATTTATTTATATAGAATCATACCAGGACTATGGATTTGGAATATGGACATCAAAAATGCATTCATTGATGGGAACCTTCACGAATATTTCTATAGGACACGACCAAAAGGATATGCGACACCAGGTGATGCCAAAAGGATTTTCAAGTCCCAGAGAACCATTTTCAGATTGAAGAAAGAATCTAGGTAATGGAACATATGATTTGATGTATCCATAAAAGAATTAGATTTCATTAAAAATGAATGTGATCTTTGAGATTACGAAAGGACTAGTGGGAATTAGGTCGTTTTACTAGTAGTATATGTTGATGAAATATTAGTTTCTGGGAACATAATACCAATCATAAAATCTATTAAGGACTGGTTGAAACATTGGTTCTCCAAGAATAGATTTGGCGAAGTGGACTACATTATAGAGATCAAGATCTTTTGACATTGATCTACGATCCTTCCTGGACTAACCAAATATATAAATATTGACCAAATACTAAAGAGATTTTGTATCGAACAATCCAAGTGGGGATTGGTTCGAGTGTCACATGGTTTACATATTTCTATGAAAATGTACCCCCGGACATTACAGGAGAAAGATAGAATGAGTGAGATACCATTCACTTTGTAGATCAGATCTATCAATCATTCTATGTTATATACTAAAAATGATGTTTCTTATATATTGATCGTGGTAGGAAAATGTCAATTAAATCCAAGAGTATAATATTGGACTGGTGTTATGACTATCCTTAAGTAAATGAGTACAACATATGATTTTTTTGTAGTAATATCATGTCATGAAGTATATGATGATGCTGGTTTCTAGACAAATTAGAATGATCTAATGTTTCCAATATGATATTTTTTCTATCTCAACAGAGGAGATGTCAGTTTGAAGTTTTCAAAGAATCCAGTTGTAGATGATTCTACATTGGAGTCTGAGTAAGTTGAGGCTTATTATGCATCCAAGGAAACCATCTAGATTAAAAACTGTTTCAAGTATTTTGATGTGGTACCTATTATTAAAGAGCATATCACACATTACAGTGATAATTCTGTAGTGGTGGATCTTGTAAAAGAGCTGAGGTCACATCAACGTACAATGAACATAATATGAAAGTGTCACCTATTGAGGGATTTTTATCAGAGGGGTGATGTCTCAATGATCAAAGTACCCATGTAGGAGAATGCGGCAGGCCCCTTGAATAAAGGCTTATCCCAAAAGAAGCATGAATATCATGTGAGAGGTAGAAAACTAAAGGTTTTTAACAGTTGTCTCTAGTGAAAGTGGGAGTATGTTAGAGTTGGTTCCCTATAACCATCTTATTTTTACTTTATGATGACTTATATTAATGTTTTTGAAAATTAATAAATTAATTATCACATTATGAATTATCTTCTTATGTGACATTGAATGTGATAATTTCATAAGAGTGGTTGTCGCACTAAAAGGTCATAGAGGATTCCTTCTATGATGAGAACATTGAAATGCTCTGAAACTATTCAGTAATATACCTCAAATATATGGTTGATATCTTCATAGGGAAAAATCATATAGGATACCATGGGTAAAGACTCCTAGGTTTTTGAGACACCTTCTCATGGTATATTCCACTGGTAATGTCCATGAAAACATTATTAGAATGAGACCCGCCAAAAAAGAAATCTCTATTTATATATGTCATTCAATGTTCCTATTTGAGGGAGTGTGTATTGTTCCTTGGTTTTTAAGATTATTATTAATGAGTATTATGATTCATATACTTATATGTATTGATGAAATCTATGATGACATATGTTCATAGTGAGATATGAAGTATTGGGTTTGTCGTGAGTAATACGACATTAAGGAATATTGAGGAAAAGGATGTATCCCTTAATTTATTTAAAGTATTATAATATCACAGGCCTTGGGATGGGAATGATATAGCTTAAATAAATCCATGTCTCTAGTGATCAGCATTCATGTTCTATTTACATAAATTCATATAAAAGGATATTGAGCATTTGGGTTGATGGTAGTGGCATGAAACCTATTAGATTAGATATTTTATAATAAAGGGATTACATTACAAGGTAAGCATTTGTATGAGATGACATGTCATTTCTGAATTAAATTCATTCTCTATGGGTGTCCTAGTGTGTTGTTAGATTCCAACTTTGGAGTTTAGGTCGCTCTACCTAATTCTACTAAGAAAGAGTACTAGGGGATCACAAATTAAGTGTATCCAGTATCATAGTTAAATAATTTATTATTTAAAAAGTTGAATAAAACATATTCCCAATCATGATATAACAATTATTCATTTATTCCGGATCGCATTTATTATGAAACTAGTTATTTGAGATAATATATTGTGGGATTAATAATTAACATATATTAAGGAGGATTGGCATACCGCGTTTCAGTGTCCAGTGAGAAATAGTGACATTAATTATTATTTGATTAAATAACATTTAATTATAACTCGCAATTTTTGATCATTGATGGAAATAATAATTTTTTTTTATTATTTGAAATGGGTGTATCTTTGTTATTAATGAAATAATTAAAGGAACTTGTGCCGATTATTTTATTATTACCAAAGTGGAATAAATACACGAATATACTAATCTATAATAAACCAAGGGTAACTAAGTGAAGCATATTTGGTTGTAAACAAATTTTTGGAGAAAACATCTCAATCCCAAAGTGTTATTTATTCTCCAATAATGCTCTTAAGAACAAGATTTATCCTCATTCACTGAAATAAGAAGAACACTTTGGATGTGTTCCCCAAGGTGATCGAAGGTGGATAAAGCAAAATCAAGGTTATTCTATTCTAGCACTTGAATACTCATTCAGTGATGCCAATATATTTATGGAGGATCTGTGGATCAACGCTAGAGAAATCATACACAATGATTATAAAATACAATAGTAGATCACTGCATATTTGTGGCTGGATGTATCAATGAAGGATGAATAACCCCAGTGGTAAGTCTAATAAAATTAAATTAATCATAAAAAACACGTGCTGATATCAACTCTCTTGGTTCTGAGTTATTAACCCTTTCTTTATGGTTGATTTATTTTTTGGATCACAGTGTTCATCATTGCTTGATCTAAGATTAATCATCGATAATGGAAATTAGAAAGGTTGGGCACCATTCTTCATGTGATTCCATTGCACTCAGAACCTATATACAATAATATACATATCCAAAACTCTGGTGAAAAAATATATGTTTTTTTGTGTTAGTGTTTCATAAATGGATATATTTTTTGTTCTTATAATTTTTGAAATAGTAATTTTTTTCATTTATTATTTTAATGAAACTGTTTTTTGTACTAAACTAGTAGAATAACCCTTTTTTTGAATTTAACATATTTTTAAGAATAAATTATTTTTCCAATATTTTAATTAAAATGTCATTTTGAGAAAAACATTAATGAAATATTTAGTTTGGAAGTAATATGATAAATATTTTTTGTTTAAATTCTCAATATTAATTATTGGGAGTAATTTTAATTATTATGTTTATTTGTTTAATTTATTGAAATTTAGTTTTGTGTTTATAATCGGTATATTACTAAACAATTGTGTATTTTTTGGTTTCTGGATCAGAATTATAAGGCTTAGTAGATGTAAAATTTGCTGAGGTCACCTTGTGATGTTTAAATTCATACATGTAAGGCTTAGAGGCTAGATTATAAGGATCTGATGGCTACATGAAATTTTCATATGCTAGATCATAATGTCCCCATGACTATTCATAAGGTTACTAGGAACTAAATTCTGTTTAAAAACCCATATTTATAGGGTCCACGTTTCTGAAAAATCACTTTAAAGGGGTATTATAGTTTACACAACTTCCTTGGGAACCCTGTTCATTAAGTTGTAAAATGGGATCCATAATGTTCCCAACTAAATTCTTTATATGTTTCCCTTAATAATGTTCCCATAAATAAATGTAGTATACCCATATTCATATGGTACCCTCTTATAATGATTCATGATTCCCTACTGGGAAAATTAATTGGGATCCCACCCTTTTTAACATTTTGAGCTTCACTACTTTGTACTAATCAATGTCTTGTCAACCCTTGATGTATTATTTAGAACAAATGAAACAAGATATTAATCATGAAATGAAGATATGAAGTAGAAATTCACCAAATATTTTAATGGAATCATCAATTGAGAATAAATTAACTATGTCAGATATAGAATTATTAAAGGATGTTTAGCATGACTGATCAATAGAAAACCATAATTAGTCAATGATTTTACAAATTGTCACATGATATGAGACTAGGTTTTCATCACTATGAATAGTGAAAAATTATAATTTTCATATTTGTGGGGATTCATTTGAAGGGGGATATTTCTTAGACTAAGACAGACTAGAAAATAGAAATAGTGGATATAATAGGAATTAGTCGGAAAAAATTGGAAGCTTCCAGAGGGATTGAAATAAACTCGGTATAGTATTTTTGATTCAATAGATTATTTTTCTATTTTTCATATTTCAATGCTGTAATGAATTCCCTATTGTCAATTTTAAATGAAAACATGTTTTTTGGAAAATTATTTTTGGGGGAAATTAGATTATTTTTATTGTTCATTTATTCTATTTTTTATTTATTTTCTACAGGTGCTTCCCTTATTAATCTTATCCTTATAAGAAATTAACTGCTCTATATTCAAGATCAAAGAAAGTTAATACTGAGAGTAAATAATCATATTTTCATGGTCATATTTTCTTTAATTTCTTTTTCAAATAATTTTCATATAACTTTTGAGGAGATGGGGTCAATCAATTTATTTCTCAACCAAGTTATTTTTTGTATTTTAAAAACTACAAAAATTATTCAACATCTTTCCAACTACATCAATAGAAGTATTTTTTTAATTTCAGAAGAAGTTATACCATAATTGTTTTATCACATAAAATGAATAACATTCTATTCAATATAATGCAACAAAAATTTCCCCTAATACATTAATCATTTGTGATGTAACATTCACTTACTCATTCAAATTCATGTAAATTATGTTTTTATTTTTTTATCTCATCTCACATAATTGAACCATCATCCAATCCCTTCCCCAATACTGATATTTTTGGAATAGATTATTTTTTTATATTGATTTTTTTGTATCACAAAAAAATTAACCTTCCTTATGGGTTTGAACCTGATCACCATATATAAGGGATGATAAATAAAATAAAATAAATAATTTTACAAGTCCTAATAAAACATGTCATATTAATTTATCCACTAGTTTCTAAAAAAGTAATCCATTTATGATGACAAACATATAATATTATGCATAAAATTTTAGATTTAATAACATGATTTGTTACACCCACGCTTGAAAATTATATTTTTATCAAAATTTTAATTCGAATAATTATGAAAATATAGACGAGGATACCTTTGTTTCAACGCATCATCGGTTTTTCATGGTTCCTATTCATAGTTATGATCTCATAATAATACCTTAAAAATTACTTTTATTTTTTTGTATCACTTTATAAATATAATATATTATCTATAACTTCTTCTCATCATAAAATAGATATTTATCAATTATTACCACCTCTATATTTTATACATTTAATAGATCTGGTATATAATTTCACTAAAGATGTATATAGAAAACATTTTATACCTAAGGCATGTTTGGATGATGTAATAGATGATAGGTCATAAATCTAACATGATTAAGTAAATTTAATGGGTAAATGTACAATGGAATTATATTTACCTTATTTCTAAAAATAAAAAACATCTTCTTTTCAGTTATTTGAATTATACATTATCCAAATTAGTTGACTTTAATTCTCATTGATGATTATGAGTTTAACACATATTTCGAATATAGGATTCTTTAATAGGTTATTGAATTTCTTGTAATTTTACAATCATTTCATATAAAAATTCTTCCCTAATATTATATCTCCCTAATTTAACCCAACATGTTAAATTTTAAATTTATTCCCATATATATTTTTACATGTGTCCATTTGTATCGTTGAGTAAAAAAAATATTCATATAGTATTAGTCATCATGGAGATTACATTGACCTAAAACTTCATTATAGTTCATAGAGTAATATATAAGCATATATTATTAATTTTGGACAATGATTTTATATTTAACATCAATCTGAGGGTAGAACTAATGATTATTTTCAGGTTTAATACTTATTGGTGAATCCTAATACAAATTTAGGTGAACCTCATATATCTGTTATATACAATAAAACATTCTTCCTTTTATAACTTGAAAACTACATTAATATATCTAAAAGAGTTATGATCCAGTGAGAAATCTTCTAAAATGAAAAATAAGTGATATTTTGAGATTATCTAATCAAATATAACTCATATTTCATTTATTCCTTTTTAAATATTTGGATGGTCTATAAATTAATTTATAGTGTTATTTAAGAATTTATATATTTGTATATGTAATGGATTCATTATCCATATGTAACATTATTATTTATCATTGACTTGATAACATAATAATAACAATGATATATTTTATAAATAAAATACTTATTCATATTCCCCCTCTGGGATTTCTCCCATAGTTGTTTATAAATGTTTTTTATTCTTGAATGAAAATATTATAATTTGTTTCATGAATTTATCTAATGGGTATTTTTTATAATAGATTATATATGCACTAATCACTCATCAGTATCATTAAGGATATATTGGTATCATTCTTATGATGATCACATTCCATAATACTACCACATCATTAGAAAGTGATAGTTTCAATATTTAATTTAAAAAAATCCTTTCTAAATTTTTTTATAAGAATCCAAAAAAATCATTATATTCTTATTATAATATATAACATATATAAATATCCTATATATGGACAACTAGAAATTTATTTATTTAATATATAAATACTATATTCATCATATTCATAAAAGTTTCCCTCTTGGTATATGGTCATAGAAACTATATTAGGAATATATCAATATATGTTTAAATTATAGACATTTCTAAGAGGGTAATATTTTACATTGTATAAACTATTTGTGAAAAGAATGATTATTTTTTAGTTAATAAGTCACATAATTATGATGGGTTTTATAATGGTAATTCATAATTTTCCATGAATTTATATATTTGTGAAGTATGGATTGGGATATTGAATGATATTTCCCTATTTTGATAAATTATATTGGCTCTACATAATGATATTCTATCCATTCCCAATATAGAATCAAAATAAAAAAGAGTAAGTACCAATAGATTAATTGGAATAGTATTCAAAAACATGTTAATTAGTGGGAATTTATATACTATAGATGTTGTAATTATACCATTAGGTTTTTCTATAAAAAATATAACCCATGTGTTTTGATTTGTAAAATATATTTAGATAATTATCACTATATAAAAAAGTGTTGAACTCAAGTAAAATAAAACATTCACCATTATTAAGAGGATAATGGGAGTACCTAAAATAACATAACTATTTTTATATAATGATATGATTATTGAGGTGTAGTGTTATAATTTTCTCTTGTATTTTGAGTCAAAAAAAATCAATTATCCTAAGAAACTATTAGTTTCATGCATTTATATAAGATCCAGGTTTTCCATTGAAGTAAAAAACGGTGTTACTTCTATTAAAAATATGTTGTTTCTTTATATGTATTTTCTTAGGGGATTATAAGAGGTTTCTGGAGAATTTGGATGGGTTTTGGGACATAGATTTAATGTTTTGGAGATTCAGGATGTGGATCTTGGTTAGTCAATTATTTAGCCAACCATACACCATAACTGTGCAACCCAAAAAGGGAGGATAAATGTTAGTTCAACAATGATATGGGTTACTTTATACCAAGTAAGGTATATAATGTTTTTTAGTTTCTCCATGCATTGTTTTAACACTATTTGTCTACGTGTTACCCTAAAACACGTGATGTGTGGTGCGATGATATTTTTTGTGTGGACGCTTGGTTCATGGTTTTGAAACCCATGTGTCTAAATTATGGTTCCTATTAAAAAATATTCAAATTCATATATTACACCTACATGAATTTAAATATAAAATCATCATTTTTTTCTATACTTTTAAATATAGTTTTCCAATAGTGGTTATCCTTCCCATCACCAAGGTTGTGGTAGATCTACCCCATTAAAACTCTAATTCCATCATCATTCATAACGTTGGACCCTACATATTATGTATAGAACTCCTTTCAGTATTAAACCCATTTTCATTTCCTTCATTGGATTTATATCCCTATGATCTAATAAAACATATGTCAAATTATTCTCATTGGTTTTCCATTTTATCTCATTCTAGGCCAAATCTGATGCTAATACAAGATGTGGAGTCTTCCATGGGGCTAATGTAGGTGGTTTACTACATTCCCTAGAAATATCTATGTTTGTAACTTAAATAGTTTTCCAACATGATATTATTTTAGTGAGCTTCTCCTATAAATTAAAACTACATAAATTATTTCCCCATACCTTAACATAATGTTCCATGATACCAATAGACACCATTATATGTTTTGTACCATAACACGATCCACCAATCAGGGTGTCATGGTTTAAATTCAATTGACATCCATTCTTGATTGTAACCAACAAACCCCATTGGGTATGTTTGTTTTTTCACATGTGAAATGAATGTTCATATTGAATTATTTAAATTTTTAAATGAAAAATATACATCACTTGGTATTGTGATATATTATTTCTTTTTTACTTGAAATTGTATAGGCCATTGACACGCTATTAAAGGTGTGGCCTATCGAGATCAATCATTGGATTCATAACCTAGAATGTCGTGGGGGAACTCATAGAATGAAACTTGATTCATTGATATGAATTCAAAGTAGTGTAACCAAGTTGGATTCAATAAGTATTTAATATTCCAAATTCCATGGTTTGGCAATAATGATTTACCTACAAACAAAACAAATTTTAGAATTCTTGGGATAATCTCTCTGCATTTAACTTGATATCCACACAAAAATAATTATTTGGATTATCACATGGGATTACAATAAATTTTATCAAAATATTACATTGGAAATTCTCCCCATGCCCATTTGAGAAATCTTATGATATGAATTAAAAGGGTTCACCAGTAGATTTAACTGAATGGTAAATTGTCTAATCTTATTGTTGATCACTACGAGTGGGCTCAACTATCTGAAGCTAGGGATTACATGGTCCTTATATAAATCCATTTAAGTTATTAATCATGGATTCCCAATTTATAGTCTATAGGTACCTCGTGGAATTAAAAGGATATATTCTCAGATATATCAATCTTAGGCCGAAGTAGGTAGGTTCAGACGAGAATTCCATTTGGAGAATAGAAATGAAATGAATTATTTTCTTTTTATACATTGTATTATTCCCACACACTCATATATTTTATATTCATAGACTATATTTACATTAGAAACCATTGGTTTTGGCCTGTTTAGTTTTGATCACACCTTATTTGGGCTCCCCATGGTACCTAAAAATATTGCATGCATGCCAGCTATGATAAGTTTAAGCGCCCAAAATGGATGATTGCTTACATTTTTTGGATTAGATCTTGACCGAAGATGACTATGAAAGATCATGAGATTCTCATTGGGATAGTTTTTTTATTTGATACCTTTTTTTATCCTTGTAAAATGTGTATTTCACCTTTAAATAAAAAAACATTTTTGAATAAGATAATAAAACATAATTGTTGATACGCCAAATAAGAAATACTTTTTGAGTAAAAATTAAAATCATATATTGTGAATATTAATTAGAAACCAGTTTTTGGGGTAGTGTATATCTTATACTAATTCATGATCATAGCCTTCTTTCCTACTAGTTATCTCTTCTATATTGTATACTACATTAATGTGTGTTCTTGGAATTATTGGTATATGCCTCCACAAAGGCCTCAGGTTGAGCATAATGAAGGTGGTGATGAACATGCATCTGAGGCTCTGTCACCTAAACCATATATAGTTCCACATACAATAGCTCACATGGTACAACATACTAGTCCTGTAATGGGAATATATTCTCATCTCAAAGAGGATTTCCTATATATAGTATAGTGTGTGGAGGGAGCACCACAGATTGAGCCTACTATGTCTGAGTGGAATATAGACTTCCAATAGTAGTACCCACCAAATTTCATATGATAAGGTGGTCTCTAGGTTACTGAGTCATGGTTGTAGGTTATCTTTATGATTTTTTAGAATCTAGAGATACCACTGTAATGTAGGGTAAACCTCATAGAATAAATTCTTTATTGATTTCCCTGAAATTCTAGGGTATTTTTAGCCAGGATATATGCCTCAGTATAAGGCCCCAGCCTTAAACCTTACTTAATCTTGAGTTTTTACAAGATTACACATTGAGGATCTTTTCAGTTTTAGAGTTTTAGAGAATTAGATCATGAAACTTGCATTACATTCCACATTTAAACAAAGTGGTTACATAAAAGACAGTATTCATTCTTCCCATCAACGGAAACATATTTAAAATATAACACGGATTCTTTCTTGACACATCCTTGACACTATCATCACATCATGTACCTTTCCCTTGACCTGTGAAAAACATTTCAAAAACTTGGGATGAGCATAAAAAGCTCAGTAAGAGTTATAAAAATATGGAAAGGAAACACGAGTTCATATATACATTAGAATGAAATCACACTTTACCCATAAAACATAGGCATATCATATCATGAATAAATCATAGAAAACATAAGACATAAAGGTAACTTGAGGCATTCATAACATTCTTACGTAGGGAGTAACCCTCTTGGTTACGTTTGGAATACCCATCACAGTATATTCCCTAAATCTCTTCGTAGAAACCTTAACGTTTCACTCCTTCACGTTACCCAATGCATTGGAGAGCTATATTGGGCTCACCCGCCCTTAGTTTATCACGGAACCACCCGTTTTCATAACAATGCCCAAGAACCATAACATAAACATATCACATAAAACATGCATAAAGGAAACAAAACATTTCCACATTTCAATCACAATATAACATTATAGTATTTTGAAATAATGAATCCATACAAAAAGAAACCATTTCCAAAACCATTTAAAACATTTAATAAAGTGATTTTTGAATCAAAGTGTCCCATACCACCTTGAAGCTTAAAATTTTAAACCATTAATATCCATATAAATAAATCCTTAAAACCATTTTGAAAACATGGATATTAATAAGAACAAATAATTAAAACATTTAAAGCAATATTTTGGTTAAAGGGGTTTTACAAAAATTAGAGACACTTGAATACAATAATTGAGGAATAACATTTAGTCATAATTTTATAATATCATGAGAATAAATGGATTCATGATATAATACTCCAAAGGACAGTCTATACACCATATAAGAGTGAATTGGTGCATAAAAACAATGAACTCTCAATAGAAATGTCAAATGTGATGAAATCCCTTATAAAGAAGGTATCCTTAAATTAAGGACAAATCAATCTCAAAGATATGTGTGAAAAATATAAATACACCCAATATAAGTGGATATTAATTGTAAAACAATAAAAGGTCATTCCCACATATTCAATGGATGACATATTCAATGACTACACGCTGAACCCAAAGAAATAGAAATTGGGTTAAAAAGTTCCCTTGACAGCCCAACGGCATCACATCAAAAAGAGTTGATGAGAGATAAAAAGTGTATCTCATCACTTGGACATAAAATTTACATGAATAAGGATATATGAGAACATATCCCAACATAACAATATGTAAATTAAAAGACCCAACAAAAGAAGTCTTTTAAAAAAGAGGAGGGTGAAAGGTTCCCTTACCGACTTGGGTATCTTTCAAAACATACACCCCATGAAAGAAGGACAATAGATCATTGATGTAAATACTCATAAACGAAATTATATTTCACAAAGAGTAGAATAATGGGCAGTACATACAACACTCAATGGAATTTGTGGAAAATGTAGCATAAATCTCACAGGAATAAAAGTGAGATGAAAAATCCATTACGAAAACTCGGCAGCCTAACGGCGCCACATAAAACTTCCGAATATGGATTGATGAGATCAAATAGGGTATATCATCACATTGAAATAAAATGTACAGCAAGAGGAATATAAAAGAACATCCCCCAACATTACAAAGATGAGCTTAAAAGAAGTGACATAAAGGAGAGTACTTAAAAAGAAAGAGAAATGTTAGATCTCTTACGAAAGTTCGGCAGCCTAACGGCGCCACTCAAAACCTCCAAAATGGATTGATGAGAGAGAATAGGGTCTCTCATCACATGAACATAAAAATTACAGTAAGTGTAATATAAAACATCATCCCAATAACAAGAAAGATGAGCTTTAAAAGGAATGACATAAAAGTGTGTACTTAAAAAGAACGAGAGGTGTAGGATCCCTTACCTCGGGTCCGACTTGACTCGATCGTTCTTTAACGTCCTGAATAATAAACATGAGTTAATTTATACTTGCTTAAGAACCTTTTACAAGTTCATTATTCATTTTATATCATTTATTGACATGTTATAAACATTATGTAATCATTTAAGTTAATAATGTTTGATTTGTCGATATTTGGTTCTTAAGTCGAAAGTGGACTTCTTACAATTACATGTTGTTCATGTGGTCAAAGGTTCTTTATATCCAGAATGACATTACTGATTTGGGTATCATATATATCATATATATCCAGAATATACATGTATTTATAATATTACATAATCATTTAGAGGTAAGAAAATGAAATGCACCGTTCATGGAGACGGTAAGCCGTACGTACGCATGAACACTACTTTCATTTCTTTGTCATATTAATGGAATTAAAACTAAATGAGAGTTATTTATATTTTAATTACAGAATTATATTCATCATTTAGATGTATCATTCATCATATATATCCATTATATACATGTACTTATAATAGTACATTACATTTGCGGATAAGAAATGAAATGCACCGTTCATGGAGACGGTAAGCCGTGCGTACGCATGAATGCTACTTTCATTTCTATCTCATACATTAATGGAAAGAAATAATAATTATATAGAGGTATATAATAATTCCATTATAACATCATATATAATAACATTAAATCCATCCTTTATACATTCCACGTATGGCATTAACGAATCACATCACTTTGAGGGGGCGGTAGTCCGCACTTCCTAAAATGAATATATCGCTTATACCCATAATAGAAGCCATAAAATTAAGCCACAAATGAAAAATACAGAAGGTTAAGTAAAACATAAACATATTATATATCATATATAAAAATATTGACATCATAATGGCCACCTTTGAAGGTGTTAAATGAGTATTGAACAATCATCGTTTCGGGAGGCAGAATTTCGCCATCCACGGAAATCATATGTTCTTTAACCATTTGATGTAGTTGTGTGAGAGATTAGCTCGAATAAATTTTATAAAAACATCCTAGTATATTGAAGATACTGGTGTTGTTACAAAATAAGTAAATAAAAAGAGTTTAGGGGGTTGGAGAAGCAAAATAAAACAAATGAACAAGAGAGAATGAATTACCTTTAAAAGTGTAACTCCTTTTTATTTGAGCCTAAAGGATTCCTTTGAAAGGATTATTCCCAAAGGGAATCCTCTAGGATGAGGATAGGGATGTGGAGAGAGTAAATGGGCAGGGTTTGGCCGAGCCAAAGGCTTGAGGAGTGTGTGAAATGAGGTAGAGTTGGGGGCCTTTTATAAGAGGAGAGGAGGGGCACTTTTGGAATGTAAGAAATATTACTTTATTTGAAAATGTGTTTCGGTTTCAAAAGGTCCCACATTGATATAATTCGTGGATAAGGTGTTAAGGGTTCTAAATACACCCATCCAATAAGTTTTGGACATGTGTAGTTCATATATTTTACATTATCTTTCCATTTTATTTTAATCGTTAAATAATGATGTCATCACTGCATCATTATGATGTCATAAATAATTTAATTTATTTAATGTCTAAAAATTATAAAAAAATTACTATGATGTAGGAAATATTTTTATCTTTCCAATGATTATTTATAATCAAACATATGATCTGTAAACCCCCATGTAAAAGGTTTTTTCGTAAAACATATGATGTTTGTGTCATTTTTACTTTTACATTAAATAAAACGTTATTTATGTCATTTCCCAACCAAGGTGGCTCCATGGGGTCCCCAAGTTGACCCATGGCTTGTCTTGGTCGGCCATTACAGATCCAATGAGTTTATGACATGTGTCAAGTTCATTTCATATTATTAAAACATTATTTTTACCTTAAACTACACTAATTACCTCTAATCGCAATTAATGAAAAAAAGTTACTATTCACCAAAAAATTATTTTCATCCCATTGAACCACATTTTACATACTAATGACAACCATGTATGTAGGATTTTCAAAATTCAATACACATTAGTGGTAAACTTTCATTTAACTGAAAAATCAGTTTGCTTGATTACCACTTAGTGGTTTCACTATTTATCAAGAAATTGGAGTTTTTCAGAAAAATACCAAAACTTCACCCTAAGCTATATTTGATATTCCGAATTCAAAAATGAAGTCCGTTTTACAAAATTCAAAACATATAAGTCACATTAATTAATTTAATAATTAATTCCCGTTGTCATGACAAATAGCGTGTTTTTATGAAACAATAAGTATCAAAAGATTGACACTAGTTTAAGTCCGATTTCAAAGTGAAATTAATTCCAACGACCACTATTGAATTTAATGGTAAAAATATTTTCTAATTTCACTTTAAAACCAATTCAAATGATAATATAATCATATAAATAAATTAGATTAAAAGGAGGTTTTGAATTAAAATACAACATTTTACACTATTCATTAAAAAAAATGAACTTTATCGGAAAGATGCCAAAAATTTACACAAAGTAAATTTTGATGTCCCGATTCTTAAGAATAGTTATATTTGGTCCAATAGAATTTAAAAGATTTATCAAAACTATATTTAATGACGGTTCCCCGTCAAAAGGTGATAAGTGATCCCTTAGTGAAAATTAGGGTATAAATGCCTAAAATTGAATTCTTTCCGTATTTTAAGACTTTATCTTTTATTGGATAAATGTAAAAACATTTAAAAACATATATAATCACATTTTATTTATTTCTATCCATTCCCGCCAATACAACGGCTACATGTTAACTACCATTTAATATAATATTTTTTTATTATTAGAGTGCAATGTAAGATTCCCAAGAAACTCGTTGTTGTGTGTTGGGTACACCATCGAGCATAGCGTCCCCTTTAAAGTCATATTAATATTTTATTCAAAAATTTGGATAAATAAGAAAATGTCATATTCTTTATTTACCTGGGGTGTTACATCCTTCCCCCATTTTAGGAATTGCGTCCTCACAAATTTCAAAATTGAGCTTGGAATCATCCTTGAAATTCCCACATCGGAACAAGAGTCGGTAAAAAAATCACTTTAAAATAAAGAAAGATAAGTATAGAGGTCACCTGAGTTAACCCATACTAGGACTCCATGTAGGAAAACATGGACATGGAGGAGAAAACATAGGGTCATGTTCTGATGGAGAGTGATAGAAAACATGTTTAGGAGAAAGTTAACAATAAGAAAATCACAAACTTGTGATGGATGAAATGGTGTTGGGTTCCCCAGTAGGAAAAGTTAATAGACAACATTTTTGTTTTATGTTACTTAATATTGATGAATTTATTCATAAGGAAGCATAATCACTTATCATGTTGACTTTCAACTTTTACTAGATTCCTTAATCAAACTCATATTTTTTCCAAAAGACGAGTATTTAGGGAGACTTGTTCGCATTAAGAGTACTATAATAAACTTCTAGAGAATCACCTAATCCACAAAAGAGAACTATATGCATCCCATGTATTTAGACTTTAACCAAAACCAAAACCAAAAAGGCTAGTACAAGGTCAGATAATCCAAAAAAGTATAACCCTTTATAAAAAAAATATATTCTTAATCTCAAAACTTTGTCCAACAAAACCCAAAGTTCAACGAGGACCATTCGATAAAAAAATTTGTCCATAAAATCCTTCAAAGTAAACCAAACTAAGATTGAAACCCAAATATTTGAAGGTTTTAGTCACATAGTCTTCCAAGTTAAATCGTAACATTTATCTCCAAACAACATCAGTTGCTCTTAAAGTCTCGTATTGAAAAGTAATTAACCTAATGACATATCCTCCATGATAGGTTAATCATTTTCATAAATAACCCAAAATCAACTTACTCTTAATTCATAAAATCATATAACTAGAAAGAAATAGTCAAACTAACCAGGGACTTCACGTAGTCCAGTGGTAGGCGATAAATACCAGTCGCACTTTGGTTGTGGGTTCGATTCCCGCAGCTTTGTTCGACGCGAGGGGTAGTCACACGGTCTATGTGTTGTCCTTTTTCCAAAACTATATAATTCTAAAATCATTCCCCAAAAAGGGATAAAATCTTCAAAGATGATCATAACATATTTTAACCTCAAGTTTATCTCATGCCTTTCATTTTCCATCATAACATATAATTACCCATAATTACCTCAAAAGTAAGGATCATATAAACCCTAATGGTTACCTTAATAATTATTACCTGAATTTCCACATCGAGTTGGCCATCTCGTACATGATGCATTAGAGAACTCACCAAGGTTGAAGTGGTTGATCATGACTCCTTGATAGTTGGTTTAGAACAACCACGAGTTTCCTCATTGAATCCCCCATTTTATCTAGTATCTTAATCATAGAACCACCACAGTTTCCTTCAAACCTGTTGTCACTTTGGTGCCTGCTACATCCATCCATTTACTAAAACCAAAAAAGGTCAATGTGAGTATATCAACATAACCATCATGTACTAATGAGGAAGATAAACACTAAGATATACTTACTCATTCATTTTATCTAAAACTAGGACTCTTTCTGAAATCCTAACCATTATGGTAATGTCACGTAGAGAATACCCTAACCTCTAAAGTTATCTAAACCGACCTCTGATACCAACTATAAGGCCCCAGCCTTAAACCATACTTAATCTTGAGTTATTACAAGATTACACATTGAGTATCTTTTTAGGTTTAGAGTTTTAGAGAATTAGATCATGAAACTTTCATTACATTCCACATTTAAACAAAGTGGTTACATAAAAGACAGTATTCATTCTTCCCATCAACGAAAACATATTTAAAATAGAACACAGATTCTTTATTGACACATCCTTGACACTATCATCACATAATGTACCTTTCCCTTGACCTATGAAAAACATTTCAAAAACTTGGGATGAGCATAAAAAGCTCAGTAAGATTTATAAAAATATGGAAAGGAAACATGAGTTCATATATACATTATAATGAAATCACACTTTACCCATAAAACATAGGCATATCAAATCATGAATAAATCATAGAAAACATAAGACATAAAGGTAACTTGAGGCATTCATAACATTCTTACGTAGGGAGTAACCCTCTTGGTTACGTTTGGAATACCCATCACAGTATATTCCCTAAATCTCTTCGGAGAAACCATAACGTTTCACTCCTTCGCGTTACCCAATGCATTGGAGAGCTATATCGGGCTCACCCGCCCTTAGTTTATCACGGAACCACCCATTTTCATAACAATGCCCAAGAACCATAACATAAACGTATCACATAAAACATGCATAAAGGAAACAAAACATTTCCACATTTCAATCACAATATAACATTTTAGTATTTTGAAATAATGAATCCATACAAAAAGAAACCATTTCCAAAACCATTTAAAACATTTAATAAAGAAATTATTGAATCAAAGTGTCCCATACCACCTTGAAGCTTAAAATTTTAAACCATTAATATCCATATAAATAAATCCTTAAAACCATTTTGAAAACATGGATATTAATAAGAACAAATAATTAAAACATTTAAAGGGATATTGTGGTTAAAGGGGTTTTACCAAAATTAGAGACACTTGAATACAATAATTGAGGAATAACATTTAGTCAGAACTTTATAATATCATGAGAATAAATGGATTCATGATATAATACTCCAAAGGACATTCTATACACCATATAAGAGTGAATTGGTGCATAACAACAATGAACTCTCAATAGAAATGTCATATGTGATGAAATCCCTTATAAAGAAGGTATCCTTAAATTAAGGACAAATAAATCTCAAAAATATGTGTGACAAATATAAATAAACCCAATATAAGTGGATATTAATTGTAAAAAAATAAAAGGTCATTCACACATATTCAATGGATGACATATTCAATGACTACATGTTGAACCCAATGAAAGCGAAATTGGGTTAAAAAGTTCCCTTGACAGCCCAACAACATCACATCAAAAAGAGTTGATGAGAGATAAAAAGTGTATCTCATCACTTGGACATACAATTTACATCAATAAGGATATATGAGAACATATCCCAACATAACAATATGTAAATTAAAATACCCAACAAAAGAAGTCTTTTAAAAAAGAGGAGGGTGAAAGGTTCCCTTACCAACTTGGGTATCTTTCAAAACATACACCCCATGAAAGAAGGACAATAGATCATTGATGTAAATAATCATAAACGAAAGTATATTACACAAAGTGTAGAATAATGGGCATTACATACACCACTCAATGGAATTTGTGGCAAATGTAGCATAAATCTCACGGGAATAAAAGTGAGATGAAAAATCCCTTACGAAAACTCGGCAGCCTAACGGCGCCACATAAAACATCCGAATATGGATTGATGAGATCAAATAGGGTATCTCATCACATTGCAATAAAATGTACAGCAAGTGGAATATAAAATAACATCCCCCAACATTACAAAGACGAGCTTAAAAGAAGTGACATAAAGGAGAGTACTTAAAAAGAAAGAGAAATGTTAGATCTCTTACGAAAGTTCGGCAGCCTAACGGCACCACTCAAAACCTCCAAAATGGATTGATGAGAGAGAATAGGGTCTCTCAACACATGAACATAAAAATTACAGTAAGTGTAATATAAAAGATCATCCCAATAACAAGAAATATGATCTTCAAAAGGAATTACATAAAAGTGTGTACTTAAAAAGAAAGAGAGGAGTAGGATCCCTTACCTCGGGTCCGACTTGACTCGATCGTTCTTTAACGTCCTGAATAATAAACTTGAGTTAATTTATACTTGCTTAAGAACCTTTTACAAGTTCATTATTCCTTTTATATCAATTATTGACATGTTATAATCATTATGTAATCATTTAAGTTAATAATGTTTGTTTTGTCGATATTTGGTTCTTAAGTCGAAAGTGGACTTCTTACAATTACATGTTGTTCATGTGGTCAAAGGTTCTTTATATCCAGAATGACATTCCTGATTTGGATATCATATATATCATATATATCCAGCATATACATGTATTTATAATATTACATAATCATTTAGAGGTAAGAAAATGAAATGCACCGTTCATGGAGACGGTAAGTCGTACGTACGCATGAACGCTGCTTTCATTTCTTTGTCATATTAATGGAATTAAAAATAAATGAGAGTTATGTATATTTTAATTCCAGAATTATATTCATCATTTAGATATATCATTCATCATATATATCCATTATATACATGTACTTATAATAGTACATTACATTTGGGGATAAGAAATGAAATGCACCGTTCATGGAGACGGTAAGTCGTACGTACGCATGAACGCTACTTTCATTTCTATCTCATACTTTAATGGAAAGAAATAATAATTATATAGAGGTATATAATAATTCCAGTATAAAATCATATATAATAACATTAAATCCATCCTTTATACATTCCACATATGGCATTAACGAATCACATCACTTTGAGGGGGCGGTAGTCCGCACTTCCTAAAATGAAGATATCGCTTATACCCATAATAGAAGCCATAAAATTAAGCCACAAATGAAAAATACAGAAGATTAAGTAAAACATAAACATATTATATATCATATATAAAAATAGTGACATCATAATGGCCACCTTTGAAGGTGTTAAATGAGTATTGAACAATCATCGTTTCGGGAGGCAGAATTTCGCCATCCACGGAAACCGTATGTTCTTTAACCATTTGATGTAGTTGTGTGAGAGTTTAGCTAGAATAAATCTTATAACAACATCCTAGTATATTGAAGATACTGTTGTTGTTACAAAAGAAGTAAATAAAAAGAGATTAGGGGGTTGGAGAAGCAAAATAAAACAAATGAACAAGAGAGAATAAATTACCTTTAAAAGTGTAACTCCTTTTGATTTGAGCCTAAAGGTTTCCTTTGAAAGGATTATGTCCAAATGTAATACTCTAGGATGAGGATAGGGATGTGGAGAGAGTAAATGGGCAGGGTTTGGCCGAGCCAAAGGCTTGAGGAGTGTGTGAAATGAGGTAGAGTTGGGGGCCTTTTATAAGAGGAGAGGAGGGGCACTTTTGGAATGTAAGAAATATTACTTTATTTGAAAATGTGTTTCGGTTTCAAAATGTCCCAAATTGATATAATTAGTGGATAAGGTGTTAAGGGTTCGAACTAAACCCATCCAATAAGTTTTAGACATTTGTAGTTCATATATTTTACATTATCTTTCCATTTTATTTTAATCGTTAAATAATGATGTCATCGCTGCATCATTATGATGTCATAAATAATATAATTTATTTAATGTCTAAAAATTATAAAACAATTTCTATGATGTAGGAAATCTTTTTAGCTTTCCAATGACTATTTAAAATCAAAAATATGATTTTTAAACCCCCATGTAAAAAATTTGTTTCGTAAAACATATGATGTTTGTGTCATTTTTACTTTTACATTAAATAAAACGTTATTTATGTCATTTCCCAACCAAAGTGGCTCCATGGGGTCCCCAAGTTGACCCATGGCTTGTATTGGTCGGAAATTACAGATCACATGAGGTTAGGACATGTGTCAAGCTCATTTCATATTATTAAAACATTATTTTTACCTTAAATTACACTAATTACCTCTAATCGCGATTAATGAAAAAAAGTTACTATTCACCAAAAAATTATTTTCATCCCATTGAACCACATTTTACATACTAATGACAAACATGTATGTCGGATTTTCAAAATTCAATACACATTAGTGGTAAACTTTCATTTAACTGTAAAATCAGTTTGCTTGATTACCACTTAGTGGTTTCACTATTCATCAACAAATTGGAGTTTTTCAGAAAAATACCAAAACATCACCCTAAGATATATTTGATATTCCGAATTCAAAAATGAAGTCCGTTTTAAAAAATTCAAAACATATAAGTCACATTAATTAATTTAATAATTAATTCCCGTTGTCATGACAAATAGCGTGTTTTTATGAAACAATAAGTATCAAAAGATTGACACTAGTTTAAGTCCGATTTCAAAGTGAAATTAATTCCAACGACCACTATTGGATTTAATGGTAAAAATATTTTCTAATTTCACTTTAAAACCAATTCAAATGATAATCTAATCATATAAATAAATTAGATTAAAAAGAGGTTTTGAATTAAAATACAACATTTTACACTATTCATTAAAAAAATGAACTTTATCGGAAAGATGCCAAAAATTTACACAAAGTAAATTTTGATGTCCCGATTCTTAAGAATAGTTATATTTGGTCCAATATAATTTATAAGATTGATCAAAACTATATTTAATGACGGTTCCCCGTCAAAAGGTGATAAGTGATCCCTTAGTGAAAATTATGGTATAAATGCCTAAAATTGAATTCTTTCCGTATTTTAAGCCTTTATCTTTTATTGGATAAATGTAAAAACATTTAAAAACATATATAATCATATTTTATTTATTTCTATCCATTCCCTCCAATACAACGGCTACATGTTAACTACCGTTTAAAATAATATTATTTTATTATTAGAGTGCAACGTAAGATTCCCAAGAAACTCGTTGTTGTGTGTTGGGTACATCATCGAGCATAGCGTCCCCTTTAAAGTCATATTAATATTTTATTAAAAAATTTGGATAAATAAGAAAATTTCATATTCTTTATTTACCTGGGGTGTTACACTCAGGGTATGGTTTCCTGGGACAGACATAATACCTTATATTAATACATTTTACTCAAGACAATGTGAGATGACTAATCTTTTGAATTCATACATCTAGTTTTGGGTATGATGTTACTCATGGAATACCACTCTCGTTTCATAGATATCAAGTGATTTTCCCAAATTCGGGATAGTTATGTGTAATTGGGGTAGAGGTGTTTTGAGGATGGGCTTAGGTATTCCATATAGACTCAGGAAAATTTCTTCTAACTTACTACCACCTTTGTGATCCAAAGCCATCCCATTATAACTGACTAAATTCGTATGAAATATCAATGTACATGGCATTGTGTTTCAGATGATTCTCTTTCTGGATTCTCAAGAGGGTGGTGGTGGTTAGAGTGTATGAACTGATGGTTATGTGGTGATAATCAGTGTCAAAGGTAGGGTCACATGAAGCCCCAATATTTCATAGACCTAGTCGATCGATGATCCCATTAAAGAATGGGATATCTATTGATATTTTACAGGACCTTTCCCTAGGTTCCCCCTGAGAGAGTATCTGCACTAGTTTCAAGTTCTAGAGTGGTTACTATTGCTCCCCACTAGGTTGGATGATTGAGTACAATTTTATTATTTTGTCCAGGGTACTGGTCAAGGTTGAGGAATCCATATACATGATGTGTAGTTCCAGTAGAGAAGACCTCCACAAGAGATTCATGCTATAGGTCAGGGCCATGGTTCTGACCAGTTATATTCCATGATGCCTATACATGAGGATCATAGTGTCATGACATATATATAATGATATAAAATATTATTATAATCAATTATTGTATCAAATTATTTTGACTAATGTGATTCAAATTTGTCTACATCTATGTCTTAAATCAGATGTATTGGCCTTCTAATTGAATATTATTGTGGGGTGATGTCTCTTGAAACTGTATTGGGAAACTAGTCAGAGAGTGTTTACTGATGCAAGGAGTTTCTTATTGGGATAGGTAGATAACATATTTTCTATTACCCTTTCATCCCCAATATTACATGGATTGAAATAATTCTAGGGGTGGATTGGTCTGTTCCTTTTCAAGAACATATTGATTATTCTCATTAAAGGGTATATTTATCAACACCAGAGGTTCGTATATATATTCACCAGAGGGACTGCGATGTCTAGGAAAGTCAATATAGACCTATGAATCACAAACTATGTTGAGTTTCTTCCCAGATTTATAGCCTTTATCTTTATAATCAAATAATAGGGTGAATTTTCTTCCTTCTAGTGACGGAATGATTAAAATATGTCTTTCCTGTTGAATTTTCACAGAATCATAATGAGACAGTCATAGATTTCATTACTTCACTTATTCCAAGAGAAGAATAGGTATCTATTCCATAATATAATATATCTCCTACAAATATCTTTGAAATCAAAAAGCAGTTAGAATACATGGAATCCAAAGTGTTTATATGACCTACTAATTCTCCTTATATTTCCCTTGTACCTTTTAACAAGAAGTTGGATAGTACATTGAAGCTATGTGCGGTTACTAGTGGTTTAATCATATTATTGTTAAGAACTAGTACCCATCATTACATATAGATGATCTCTTTGACCAAATATAAAGAGCTAGTGTCTTCCCAAAAACTTTATCTGAGATCAATCTACCATGAAGTGAGATTTATACCCTTGGATATAAAACATATAGAATTTTAAAGTAGGTATGGATCTTACAAGTATTCATTTATTCCTTTGGAGATAACATATACACCTACTATTTTTATGGCCTTCATGAATCTGGGTTTTCACCTATACATATATGTTGTTGTGGTAGTTTTTTTGGATGAAATCATAGTCTACTATAAAACTAGATAAAATCATTATAAGATCCTTGAAATTGTGTTGAGTGCATTAAGATATAACCGAATATATGAGAATCGCAAAAAATTCCGCTTTTGGATGTAGAATACTCACTTCTTGGCACACATAATATTAGAGCTGTCAGATTTAAATATCCCAATAATGTGACAATTATTGCTTCATAGGTTCAGACCATGAAATGCATCAATATTCCAACATTTTCATGACTGAATGGTTCTTATTAGTGCACCATATAAAAATATTAATTCCATGAATGACCACATAAAATATTGACCAATACGGTGTAATCGTTACATGGTTTGAATCTTGTGAGAAGGACTTTCATGAGATTAAAGGAATGTTGAACTAAACATCAATCCAGATTTTACCTAATCCTAAAAAGGGATAAAATATTTATTTTTACACATCAAGGGTTAGGCTGGGAGTTATTTTGATAAATGTGAAATGAGTTGTGGCATATGTGACTCATCATTAAAGGCCTCATGAGCATAATTACATGTACCATGACATCGAGTTGTAAGATGTTTTTCATGATTTACATTGCTAGAAACATTACCTATTCAGGGAATGGTTTTTGGTATACAATAATAATAAGAGACTCAAATAAATATAATATTAGTGAAATTTGAACCTTAAAACATGGATATGGGTTGAATATGTGTATTATTTCCATATTGATATTGCCTACATGGAAGGGAAATGAAATGTAGTTTCATCCACTCTGATCTAATCGACTAAGTGTTAAACTATTTAGGAAGCTCTTAGTGGATTGAAGTTGATGGGTCTCATTTATACAATTCTTTTAGATGAACCCGAATTTTATGTTTATATTATACACCTTGATAAATCAATGAATACATACCTTTTGGATTGAGTGAATTGGAAGAATTTTTTTGATCCAGAAGGATTGGTCTTGAGGGATTTTGTTTTAGGTGTAAACCCACAACTTGGTTCATTTATCAATGGTTATGAGACTTTTTATATCAATGGGAATGTCTAAATTCCTATAGATATTTTAGAAGAAATGTTGTGAGAATATCATGATTCCATGTTGGTTGAAATCTTGGAGAGGAAGTGCTACCGGGACCATGTCTCATTCTGAAGACATCAAAGCTGGTGTAGTGGATTAGAAATGTTTGCACATGGCTCAGTCTGAGAAGAAATCCCATTTCTATCATCATCACTGACCTATAGGTTTTTAGTTGGGGGGGGGGTCTGGTAACTTGAGTGTTTCTCCAAGGTTGGGTCATTGATGGATTCAAAGGCAATGTAGTATGGCATCGAGGTTCATCAAGCCTTTCAATGTCATGGTGAGAGTTATGGGGCTCCAAAATTAGATTGATCTTCCTTAGTGGTAGAGGACTAAGAAAAATGTCTTCCATATTTATCAAATCCATCATTATTACTACTATATAAAAGATGAGACCTGGGATTGGGATTTTTGATTGGGATGCTTAGACGCTATAAATTTTATCATATTTGGATCTAACACACTCATAAGGTCAACACAGGGACAAATTATCTTAAGGAGGTGAGGTGGTAGGATAAATTATTTTCATTATTGTATATTTCCTTTATAAAACAATAAAACCACTCGTTTACCATATTTTTAGGTTCCCATGGGATATAATGAGGGTTTATGATAGTTCTATAGGTTTTCAAGGTTTAGATTGATGGAATTTGGAGAATCAGGTTGTGGAAAACTATTAGTGCCTAGGTTGGATAACTGTGTACTTCAACCATGTGACTTAGAAAATATATAATCATTGATAGTTTATCTTTGTGATGGGTTCCGATAAACCCTGAATTGTTTTTGATATATTGAAGTTTCACCATGCATTATTTGTATTTGGGGTTTCTTCTTTTACACAGAAACCATGTAATGAAAATTGGTCCTATATAGTAGGTGTGCATGGTTATGCATGGTTTGGCCAATAGTGTTGCTAAACCATTCCAACTATTAAATATCCATGAAATTACTATTTCTAACTCCTTTATTGTTAATATAAAAAATTTATTTATTCTCCTTATTTTCACACAGCCACCCCACCCTAGTTCTTTTCCTACACCTATAAAGGTTTTTGTGTATCTCTTTTATTCCACATATGATTCCATAAATTTTCTTCTTGATTGAACTCCCTAAGCAAGTATAAAATTATTTTTCTATCATTCATTAGGTTTATTCATCATCATTGGTTTTATCTTCATTAAAGATAATATAACCTATTTTTATGGAATTTGTTTCAAGTTTCAAGATTCTGTTATTCTTGAACAAATGCAACGCCAATACCATATGAGGATTCTTCCATGGGTATAAGGTATGTGTTATTTTATAATTACCTAAAATTACATATTTTTAAAAATTCTTTCATTATGAAACATACTCAAATTTACATTTTTTGATCCATAAATTTGTAACTCATTAAATTTGTTTCCCAAATATTGACTCAAATGTTATATGAGATACTTTGAACTAGTTGCAGGATTACGTCCTCATGACAAACCACTAATTATGGTTTAGTTGTTTAAAATATATTAACAAAAATTCTTAATTTTATCTAAAATAACCATTATGTATGTTTTAACACATTTAAAATGAATTACTAAACTAAATTATTTATATTTTTAAATATAACAGATAATTAATTTTGATTTATAATGTGTGTTTACTTTATTCTTGGAATCTAATATAACCCTTGAACACATATCTATAGGTTTAGCCTACCATGAGCAAGACTTGGATTCTAGACAAGGAATACATTGGGAGAACTTATAGTATTCCCACTAGTTCATTGATATGTAGTTAACAAAAAATTTATTTATTAAATGTAATATATTCGTTAATGCCTCAGTATAACACCAAACAGTCACCTACAAACTTCTAAAAGAATTGAATTCCTATGATTGGCTCTTCTATTCAACTGGATGTACATGGAAACAATCATCCTTGGATTATCTCATGGGATTCCAATCATTTCTATCCAACGACTTCCTTTAACATGCTCCTTGATCTTGGTTAGAAAACTATAAATAGTGTAATTCTAAGTGATTACCCCTAGGGTTACTCTAAAAACCAAATATACTAAAATCATATTTAATCACTATGAGTTTCCTATACTTAAAAAATTCATGGATTCCATAGGTATTACATGAATCGCTTATAGTTACTATAGTTATACCTCATAGCTATGTTCCTTGGATCTCGAGATGTGTTAGGAGGAAATATTATCGATGATATATAGATTATGTTGAAACAAGTAGGGATGGATGGGTATTACTTGTGGAGCTTCAACCCGATACTGATTATTTTATTGTATTTTATTGTATTATCCCTTTAAATAGTCACATTTTATATTCATATATTATATTTTTATTAGAAAAAATTGGTGGTTTTGTAATGAGTTTTACTCACACCCTTTTTTTAGAAACATTTTCTACCAAGAAATATTTCATGAATGCAGGTAAGGATAATGTGATTTTATTTGCTATGGATGCTTGATTACCCTTTTAGGACTGGATCATGAGAGCATATGACTGATCCATTTCTCAAGATTAACATGGTGATAATTTATTTTTATATTATGTTTATTTTTTTATCCTAGTACTATATGTGTTGTTGATTAATATCTTATACCACCATCATCTCATTTTTATGTGGGACTGTTTACTACATATGTATTTTATTTATTATATAGTTGGTTTGTTTCCACTACATTACTATTTTCATAGAGATATGGATCTATTGCATGCCACTCTAATGATGATGGAATATTCTACCCACTATAACAATATACACCATAACTACTATTATTTAACCTCTTTCTTATAGGTAGGTGTTCTCGAGACCTATTATCCCACCATAACAATTACATAATTATTAATCGGGTTTAGTATGTCACAATTGACCCATATAATCAATATATGAATTATAGGTGAAGAATTAGTACATGAATAGTGAAATAAGTAGAAATCCATTTCATTTAAATCATACTATATTGAATATTAATATCTCTTTCATAATATTGATCTTTGTTTCCAAATTTTATACACTTTGAACATTTCCTGGTTCTTTTTTATTGGTTCAATTGATTTTTTCCAACATTCCTTGATGATACCACTTTGTTTTTGAGTTATATTTGTTGTAAATGAAAAATGAAATATATAATTTTTTAATATTGTGTGGATGAGAGATACATATAAATTACATGATGAACTTAATAATTCTTTTGTGAAGCATGAATTTCTTATGAATGATGCTATAAGGTGATGAGGGTTAATATAATAACTTAAATCCTGAAAGAATCGCTTACTGTACTAGTTGTATGGAAAAAGAAATACGAAGGATTATTTTAGAAGTTTCTTGAATTAATATTCATATGGAAATGGATTATTTCATGGAAGTTATATAATTATACATAGGAAAAATTATTAATATTCCCCTTGAATTATACATATGGAATCTTTTGAATTAGTTGAGATAGTAATCTTAAGTATTTTTTATCGAGGGTTGTTTCATGAAATGTTATTAACTTTTAAAAGTGTTTTTGTTTAAAATGTTCTATATCAGGTCATTTCATTGGTATATTTGGTTCAATCATAAAATATTATTATAATTGTACTTCCATTTTATAATTTGGAATAGTTTGGAGTTGTAACTGTCCTTTATGATATGGATGAAAAAATATAGGGAACAACATGTTTTGCGAAGATTTATGAATTTGTCATCAATGTAATTAGATAAAAGTGTTTAAGGTTGATGAGACACTATCCTCACATCCATGAGAAGTATTAACATTTTTTAGAGGGATTATAACTCATCAAAATATGGCTGAGTGAGTTAGAGTGAAATATAGAATTTTTCAGATTCACGTAAGTTATTCCTATGAGTATGAAAATTCATACAGGCGATTGTGGGATATATATGAAATATACATATCAAAATGATCAATGTTTCTTATTTAAAATATTTATTTGAATTTTTGACAACATATCTATTTGTTATATATTAAATTTCACATTGGATCTTAGGATAATGTAAGAGAATGTTACTATGTGGAAATTCAATATTCACATGGTCAAATAATGTTTCATATAAAAAGGTCACAAATAATTGAATAGTGTGTCTTGTATATGATTTCTTATATAGGTGTATTTTTCATGAGTTGAGCCCCGAAAAATAGAAAAGTCCCTAAATGTAAGACATTTCTGGTTGATCATAAGACTCTTAGTGTTAATGTAATGATTCACTGTAATTATTTGACTAATCACATTTATTTTCAATGATATTATAAAAATTAAAAATTCCTAAGTATAGGACTTCAATAGTAAGTATTAAACACTAATTGGAACTTTGATGATTTTATTAAGTAAAAATAGAGAAATCATAATTTATATTTTGAAAAAATAAAAGAAGAAACAAATATGAAGATACATGTGTGATGTTATTCAAGGATCGAGAATCTTGGTAAAAGTAATGATCATCAATCAAGCTATGATAGAATGGAATGAAATATCTATGGTAGAGTCTGTTAGTGTTAAGATGATATCTCTATACTATAAAAGATAGATCCACATCACAACACATGAAATCATGAAATATTAGAGTTCCATGCCGCATACTATATGATCTGTGTATCCTTGATTATGTCTTAATAATAAGAGAAAAACTAGGAAGGTATTTTTAATGGGTAAGAAACCAATGATATTTTAATTTCATATTATGGAAACAAGATGACTCATTTTCTGAAAATTTATAAAAACATGAATAATGATTTTACTCGGAGATCCTAAAAATAAAGTATGATATTTAGGGGATTTCTCGTATAAAAAAATGCTATAGTATTTCATATATTCTAAATATATATATATATATATGTATGTGTGTGGTCATTTTAATGAAATAGGTTCCTAAAAAATGGAGTTCTTTATTGTGTGTAATTGAATGTATTTTTCATGTTTAAATAAGAACAAATATCTGATTTGGATTTATGCATGTTCAATAAATTATATTCATAAAATAAGAATAATATTCTCTTGTGAAATAAAATCCATTCACAATAAAAAAATAATAATGGAGAATATTTTTAGTGCCAACCTGACACCTTTATTAAATATAAATGCTTGAGGAAGATAGAGGTCATTAGTACTACTCAAAATAATATTCCAAGCCACAATTTTATAAGATCCATCCTACAACATCTTACCAATGAAATTTGGAGAACAAACTAGGATTGCATCAAAATACTCTAACTATGGAATACTATCAATATATTTAGCCTAGAAGGGACTCAATCTATCACATGCAGTCTTACTTCGAAGGATATACAATCCCATTCTCTTTGTACAATGTGAATACCAGACCTCTATTGTATTTTACCTAGCTAATTCAAAGACTACATGTTCAAGATCATACCCTTTCTGTACATTAATAAATAAAAATGATGATTTCATGAACATGGGATAACAACCACAATGCATTGGGGACATAGTCATTCGAATGGAGTAGATCGAAATTAATAAAACCTTATTGTTATTCATTGTTTTTTTCATGTTATATCTCTGCCTACAGACCAAAGAGGAGATAAAATTGAGTGATCCAGCCCCTGAATAAGTGAGTAAGAGATTAATGGATAATAGATTTATTATAATAACTGTCAAGCCACACTCATTCATCCCCTCTTAGTGTGGGAATATACCCTGATACCCTAAATATTATGTTTAAAGGTAGGTTATACATCTATTTGAATCATTTGTTTGGTTTTAATATCTTTTTATAAATGATATATAATGTATAGATTTTATGAATATTGTAATTTTATAATAAAAGAACACTAAAATAAATTTCTAACAAGACACTACATAAAAGGATGAAAAAGTATGAAAATAAGTTCAGAAATGTGTCATCCAATAAATAGGAGAACAAAAAGTCTCTAATAATTTAAATTAATTAATGAACTGTTATTGACAATATTTATTTTTATAATATTTCTCATTAAGAGAATAGTGTTATGAATTAATCCGTTGAGAATAGGATGTTATTTTATTCTTCTCCTGTATAAATCCTCACAAAGAGTAATAAATAATTAATTATAAATATCTAGGAGTCTAATTCACCACCACGAAAGTGGACAATAGTCTGGTCTCATGAAATTTATCATCTCTACATGAAGATGGGATGCCCAGTATAACTTTTCAAAATGGTCATACTAAAGTACACTATATCTGTGGGGATGATACCAATTTTCTAGATTTAATTGATGAATTAATTTTTTCTATAAAGGATACTCTATATAATTTCTCCAAGGAAATTTATTCAAATATATTTTCCATTCTTATAATTTTATTGGACTAGATTAATAACCATTAATATGTGAATGGAAGGGTAGATGAGATTTCGAATGAATGGATAAAAATCAGTTTAAATCTATAGAAATAGTTATGAGTCTTAAATGTCATATATGGGGATCTGGAAGAAATATTTTCCAATTTTGATATTGAATGGAGAACTAAAATTAATATGATATAAGAACTGAAGAATAATATTTATGAAAGAAACAAATAAGCTGAAGTGAAATGTTCTTTTAGATATGCTCAACTAGTGATTATATAGGGGGGATTGAATACGTATACCTCTTATTAAAATAAAATACATAAATTCATAAAGATCAAGTTAAGGAAATGAGAAAGTCTGGTGAAATCAAACTAAATTTATTATTGGGTGTGAAAATCATCCTCAAAATAAAATTCATGGATCTTTTTATAAAATTGAAAAAAGATAAATTATATCAAGACATATATTTAGAATAAGTTTAAAAGAAACTTAAATCCATAAAAACTAAAAAGGAAGCATATTAAATTGAAATATATATATCACATGGGAAAAATTATGATATCATCTTGTGATCATTTTATATAATCCTCAAAGATAAAGAGACCATAAACATTTAAAACTAATATTTGTGGGGAAAATATTTTTTTCAATGTGTAAAAACATTAACAAAAAATATGTACCAATTTGGATGAAGAAAATTGAAAAACATCATACTATCATGTCAATGAAAGACAATTTATGTTGAATGAGAAAATGTTCCTATAATGAAGAAAACAAACTAATTCCAAATCTAAAAAATACCAACCTACTAGAAATAAGATGTTAAAAAACATATAATTTAGAAAATCCATAGAATTTTTTATTATTTTTTAACATATTTTAGGAATAAAACAATGGATTATTATTATAAAGTTTCATCTAATGAATGAAAATGATATCCTCTAATGTGGTTAAGAAAAACAAAGAAGCAACAACATTAATAAGTTATATAGAAAAATTTATATACATGAATCATAACAGGAATAAATAAAAAACAATATGGTAATTATAATAGAGGTTGTCATAGAGAAGATACATTCATGTATAAACCATTAAAGAATTAAATACTATATAATTGAAAGAATAGAGGAAAGTCAACATTATGGGAAAAAAAGTAAACTGTTGATGTTCTCAAATAACTAAGAAGTCCAAGATGGATGTTGCACCAATATAGAAAATCAAGTTATTTTGTTGAAAAATAGGACATGTTAGAGTCTCTTGCAATCATGACTTGAATGTAAGGGTTAAATTAAAACAACATGAACATAATGAATGAATGGTGAAGGGTAGAAATGAATAGAATAACTTGGGGAGGAGAACATTAAAAATCCATGAAAAAATGGAAAAAATTGGTGAGAAAATTCTAACAGTTTTATTGGAAATCTGTCTAGTGAATTTCCAAAAAAAAATAAAAAAATTAGATTTCCATAGAATGGAAAATACATAAGAGAATTAATACATTAAATATAAATTATAAATCCATATTTAAAAGATTATTTTAATATATTAATACCTAATATTCCAAGACGAGACTTTTAGAAGGTGAAAAAAGGTTGTACACAATTTAAAAAAATAGTATAATATTTATTACAACACAAAAGGATGCCTTGAAGAATATAAAATCTACACTTGAAGATGCATGTGAGATGATGCATCATATATAAATTAGAACCACACATAAGGAGAAAGATAAATATACCCTGACACCCAATGAAAAAAACAATATAAAAATTTACTTTTAATGAATGAATATTCTATTCAAACATGTAGCTAAATAGAAAAGGTAAAACTATTTGAAAATAAATTCCCAGTCTAATTACTCACACCAATGAACAAGAAGGTTTATATTCTTCCCTAAATTATTATAATTTTTTTGTACTAACAATGTGATGAATTAAATGTGAATGTGATATCAAAAACATTAAATAATAGTAATTAATGTACCTATCTGGGCTAGAATTAAATTTATAATACCATAAATAATAAATGAAGCTGTGAATCATGCTTGATAAAGAAACTATAAATGTTTCCGTATTCTTTTTATCTATACAGTTTACAGTATAATGATTGATTGATTCTTAGATAAATATTGATTATGAGAATTTATCTCTTTAGGTGGAGTTTCTTGAGAATATTTTAGGATCATTCAATTTGTATAGATATAGATTTATTTGAATGTTCGTAACAAATATTCATTAAAAAGGTATGAATTTATTCTCTCTTAACTTTATTTATGAATTAATTCATTCCATCACTGAGAGGGAGTTTTTTTATTCTATAAAAATAAGTATATTAACCCTTATGTGACCACAAGTTGATTGAAATAAATACCTAATAGAAGGAGTTTAATATTTTTAATTTTTCTGTAAACAAAAGAAAGGAAATTCTAGTTAGAAATGATTGAGGAAATTTACAAAAAACCATGTCAACAAGTAGTGTCAGAATAAATATATTTTATCCAATCTTGAGAAATATAATTAAAAAATAAAATTTTATGTAACATATTTAGTTTATTATGGGAATCATTGTGGTCTAAATAAATCTCTCATATTTTCTCTACTCATCATGGACCAAGTAGAATTAGAGTGAAATGATTGATGAATATTTAATTAATTTAGAAGTGATTCCTCCCTAAATCATATGATTTTTCATTACTTTTAAAAAGTGGAAAATGGAAGATAATGGATAAAGGTAATGATGCAGAAAGAGGAGTGATGAAATTAGTTCACATATTGGCATGTTGTTTTCCAGCATTGGTATTAACAACAAATATAAAGAGGGAGACATATTAACCCATCTTGTGTTTGAGTTGTATTTTCTATTAATAAAGTATGACATATATATGAGTTCAATATGTGATGGCAGAGAACTACTTGGAAAGAAAGTGTTTAACCCAATATTGTTAAGAAGTGAAATATAGTTCCCAATCTAGATGCTACTTGGTGACAAGGATTAATTGAATACATTGATACTTATAAGTATATCTGTCATCATTGGTTTTATGGAAAATTATAAATGAAGGAGGGTGAATTAAGAATAGTTTTTCTTTGATATTTAAATGAACATTTGTTAGGTTATTGAACTGATATAAAAATATGTAAGGAAAAATGACTAAGATGCTTCTTGATATCAATATTTTTAATGTATTGTAGTGGTTGAGATAGAAATATTAAGAAAATAAAACTCATGGAAGTTGTTTAAAGATCTATTCACTTGGAAAATATAACATTGAATCTAAAATTTATATGACTTATTATTTCCCATGTATATTTGGTTGATGAATAAATGACGAGGAAAATGGTGTTTCCACTGTATTGTGGTGGAAATGGAAAGAGATCAAATTAAATTAATTATATGTATCAAACACTTGTAAAGAAAAGACTTTATTTATAATGATTGATTAAATCGTTATGAAAGGGATTAATGTGAACTATTTATGGTTGAAGGAACACTATCTATAACATCTGCGAGAATTTTTATGTTATGCACAAGGCTTGGTTGTCGGATGTATAAGGATTCAGTGAGTTTTATTTAAATATATACCTTTTTAGATTCATGAAAGGAAATCCTCTAACTATGAATATCCATGCATCCACATAATGAATGTATCCAAATGATCAATATACCTGATTTATTATGTTCATGGGAAATATGGACTATATATCCATTTATGTAATATACAGTAATTCACTTATGCATTTAGGTCAATGTAGTTGAATTTAACTTCAAATGAATATTTAATTATTCATGTATCTGAATGTAGATACATAATAATTTTTTATTATTAATTTAACTAAATTATACTATAAAACAAAATGTTAAATATATGCGAATGAAGAGTAACAAGTATGATTTATTGTGTATTTGAATTTATTAGGAGTGGAATCCTAAAAAATGATAGAGTAATTGAATATAATATATTTTCAACTAATAAAAATATACAAACCTTTTATGTGAAGCTTTTGTGTAAGGATTTTAATTACCATATTTTATTTAGAGGAGATATAAAATAATTTAAATTTATTATCATAATAGTATGATTATAAGGTTTCAACAAATGGATAATTTTTCATGCTCCTTTTGAGTTAAAAATAATGAATTTATAATTTATATTATGATGTAATAAAATAAGAAATAAATAATAAAATATAAATGAGATGCTTTTTGAGGACCATTCATCTTGATCAATCTCATGATATTGAATCTATCATAGACCAAAAGAAATGAACGATCCAAGAGGGAAAATGGGGCTAAGATGAGACATCATCACTATAGAATATGGTACCATATCATAGTCTGTGGATCATGATGAAGTATAGTTCCACATTTCATGTTATAGGAGACACATACCCATTATTATAAGGTCATATCAATCAATCAAAATGGATTATATTTTAAAATCGGAATAAAACTATAAAATTAAAATATCAAAAGAAGGAAACAAGAATATTATTTAGTCAGTGTTTCTAGAATAATTTAAATGATGCTTTTACTCAGATATCCTGAGAATTGAAGGATGATATTTCTTAGACATTTAATATGGGAATGATATAATGAAACTATTTCTATTATATATATATATATCAATATATAAATGTTTGTTTGTGAAGGTAATGAAATATATATGTAAAAAAGAGGAGTTCTCATCTATGTGTACCTGATAATATTTTTCAAGTCAAAAGATAAATAAATCTATGACCTTGTTATATCATTATGTTTTGAATTATATTAGTTGAAAATGTAGAATGTTTTCTAGTGTTACATAAGTCCTTGAACAATATATAATAAAAATAATAATTAAGAATATTTGGAGAGACACCCTACATATTTATTTCACTATAAATATATGATGAATAGAGAGTTTAGATGAGTTATTTCTGATCATATTCCTGGAGGATGTTCTAAGAGATACATCATAAAAAATCATAATATAGATGTATGAATAAAAATTGATTCATATATCTATCTTATATAAGATAGGAAGAATATTAATACACATAGTCCAGGAGGGACTCTATCCATCACATGCCATCTTTCTTAAAAGAAAATACATGCACATTCCCTTATATAAAGGGAAAATAATCCATCTATTTCATTGTACATAGTTGATGATAATATTATAGGTCCAAGGGAATAAAATTTCATGGTCTTATATTTATAAAAAGAACAAATTCATTCACATGTGATAATATTATAGTTGCACTGAGGACACAGTCATCTGAGAGAAAGTTAACATCCTCAATAAACACTAGCATTACCATATATAACTTTATTATTCTATATATGAATATAAAAAATAATAGATAATGATAGACATTTTTTCACTAAAATGGTGATGTGGTAATTAAGTGCTCATAGTGAAATTTTAATAAATTTCACACCACATTGATCTAACCACTCTCAGAATGGCCATATCTGAGGTGATCCTTGTAAATTTTCATATTTATGAAACAGATTCATCTTTCCACCAAAATCCTCCTCATTTGAACCAGGGAAATAAATATGAAAATTTTTTAATCCCACAAAAATATTTATGCATATCATTCAAAATTATTTATTAGAAGTTCTTTTTGAATGCTATATTTTATAACAATAAAATAGTTTTTGAGATTTCATTTCTTGGAGAATAATAAAGATAGAGGCTATCATTGATGGCCTTATAATGATTTTGATAATATCCAAATGAATCATTTTAAATTTACATTAGTTTAATTATTTTTTAAAATATTTAAAAATTAAGTGTATAAGGAAAATTCAAATAAAAATAATTTTCAAATTTATCTCATTATATTGACTCAATAATTTTCCAAGCATTTTGATTTAATAAACAAATTAGATTTCAGATTAAATTTCTTTTCAAAATAGTAGACACCCAATATGATATTTTATTTCATTAAATACTAGAGTAAAAAAATATTCTAAGGGGAATTGATCATTTTATTTTCCATTAATGGATCAATATATCCATGTAATATCCCTTATTTAGGTATATATTTTATTTCCAAATATTACATTTATTATTCATTACAATGAATTGAAACACCACAAAAAATAAATCATATAAGTTATTAATCAAAATAAAAACACTTTATTCAATCATTATGGATCATGAATGAAATAGTTTGTGATTCCATGTCTGTAATACCATGTAATATCATATACCCTGGATGATCACATCCCTTAAAAGTGTAAAAATTGAAATGGGAAAATAAATTGAAAATAATAATATCATTACAACTACAAAATCTCTTGGATCATCATCATCCTTGAAATTCAATATTAGTAAAACTAAACATACAATGAGAAATAACATCATTAAAGGATAAATTTTTTTGTAAAATCCAAATGAAAACTATAGAAATGAGTAGTTCACAATTTGAATGGAATTGATTTATAATATTCAATGATGGTAATATATCCATTATATGACTATTGTTAAATATTATATATTTTTTAGGTATAATATGAGTAAAAAATTTAATTATTTAAAATGAAATGTATGAATTAAATTAAAATAAATACTTATTAAATGTTAATAAAATAAAAATAGTCAATGCAATAATTCATTTTAAATAAAATTTATAATTTTACAATAAAATAAAAATAAACTAATTCATTTTGGAGACAACATTTTATTCCAAAAAACTCGTTTTATGAAATATTCATTTTAATTATGATAAAAACTTTTAAATTATGATTTTAATAAAAAGGTATTCTGAAAAATAATTTTTAGCAATTTAAATAAAAAAAATCATGAAATAATTATTAACTATCACGAATACTAATTTTATTACTCATGGCCAAGGAAATTGGACTTATTTTTAAAAATTTGATTTATTAAATATTATTTGTTTTTATATAAATAGTATACTTCCCAAATATAGAGAAACAAATTTAAATAAATATATGATATCTATATCTAAATTAATATAGATTGAATGATTATTAATCATTTAGAAATAAAAATAAAATCATTTAATTTAAAAAAAAAATTCTTAAATTTTTTTTGTATAAGGTTATTTTTATCTTAATAAACTTTATTTATCAATACCATAAAATTTTTTGTAATTATTTTTAATTGGTATTACATATAATAAATAAATTATCACTTTTAAATAGACTATTTATTGGTAAGGAATAATAATAAATTCCTATTAGAGATTAAAATATTTTTCCTAAAAATTATTTTTTAACTCACTATCCATTTTTATATAAAAATTAATTTTTATGATAATTATAAATTCGATATAATAAAATAAATTTAATATTTTTAATTAACCACCCAAAATTAAGTAGTATGTAAAATTTCATTTTTCATCATAAAACATTGTTATGAAGGAAATAAATTGAGTTACAAAGTTATGGTAAAATATGGTTAACGGGTTAAATTTATAGGTAATGTCATTTAGGATCACAATAATGTTTAACCAATTACTATATATTGTAATTCTAGACAACTTATTATCTTATCTAAATTATTTTTCCACATTGTATACACTTTCCATGACAAGTTACATTACATATTCTGTATAGAAAGAGTATTTTTTGGAATACCACACAATCTCAGCCGTAAGAGGACACCTCTTCCACCCACTTAATTGAAACCCGTTAATTTTTATTCCTAATAAATAAATACAGAAACCATAGTCCAAATAATACTCTCCCATGTTTGATATATTTTTGTCTCAATATAATGTTTTAATTCCTTCAACACCAAGAATGATTCTATGAGAAGATACATTTTTTATTGTAAGTAAGGTATTCATATCCTTCATATTCATTAATATTATTAGGATACCTCTTAAAAATTATAATTTATAAAATTTATAAAATTTTAAACATGGTCATTATACTTGGTTAATAATAATACTAAAACAAAATACCTTCACAATCATTCGCATCCATCAATTATAACATGTTATTATTTAAGTTAGTTTAACCACCTACACAGATGATACCGAAAAATATTATAATGTATAGTTATGAAAACATAATTTCATGTAAGATATGATTTTATGAATTAAATAATTTTATCGTTTGAGATTTTAATTGTAATATCAATACATAATTTTGTACTAGTAAAATACAAAATGTTTTCTGAAAAATTACTTAAATTTGTGTGTTGTAGATTTCATCTTAGAGAAACAATATCAAAACACCCAGGGAATGAACCTAGAAATTCAAAAATAATTATAGATATTATATTAAAATAAATTTAAAATTACAGATATAATGAACATTTTATAAAATAGTTATTATCAAAGCCACTATGATAAAAAAAATACAGTAAAAACTAGGAACAATATATCATAAATGTAAACTAAAAATAAGTAATAAATATATAATAAATTAATATAAAATAATAATATAAAAGATAATAAAAAAATATAGGTTTTAATTATATTATTAACCATTATTATTTTATTATACAATATTTTAGTGCATGTTGAAAAATCTGGAATCCATGATTAGGGTATCTATTAACTCAATTTCCTTTCATTTAGTTATAATCATTTTTCCAGAACCTTATTCTTATAAGTTAGTAAAATTATATCTTATGACTATATCTTATATCCTCTTAAATTTCCCTGGTTTTTTATTTGATTCTTTTAATACCATTTTTGATTGATTTGTATACCATATATAAGGCCCTAGCCTTAAACCTTACTTAATCTTGAGTTATTACACGATTACACATTGAGGATCTTTTCCGGTTTAGAGTTTTAGAGAACTAGATCATGAAACATGCATTACATTCCACATTTAAACAAAGTGGTTACATAAAAGACAAAATTCATTCTTCCCATCAATGGAAACATATTTAAAATAAAACACGGATTCTTTCTTGACACATCCTTGACACTATCATCACGTCATGTACCTTTCCCTTGACCTGTGAAAAATATTTCAAAAACTTAGGATGAGCATAAAAATCTCGGTAAGGGTTATAAAAATATGGAAAGGAAACATGAGTTCATATATACATAAGAATGAAATCATACTTTACCCATAAAACATAGGCACTTTAACATACCTCATCAAACCATGAATAAATCATAGAAATCATAAGACATAAAAGGTAACTTGAGGCATTCATAACATTATTACGTAGGGAGTATCCCTCTTGGTTACGTTTTGGAATACCCATCACAGTATATTCCCTAAATCTCTTTAGAGAAACCTTAACGTTTCTCTCCTTCGTGTTACCCAATGCATTGGAGAGCTATATCAGGCTCACCCGCCCTAAGTTTATCACGGAACCACCCGTTTTCATAACAATGCCCAAGAACCATAACATAAACGTATCACATAAAACATGCATAAAGGAAACATAAATTTCCACATTTCAATCACAATATAACATTTTTTTATATTGAAATAATGAATCCATTCAAAACAAAACAATTTCCAAAACCATTTAAAACATTTAATAAAGAGATTTTGGAATCAAAGTGTCCCATACCACCTTGAAGCTTTTAAAATTTTAAACCATTAATATCCATATAAATAAATCCTTAAAACCATTTTGAAAACATGGATATTAATAATAACAAATATTTAAAACATTTAAAGTGATATTTTGGTTAAAGGGGTTTTACCAAAATTAGAGACACTTGAATATAATAATTGAGGAATAACATTTAGTCAGAACAATATAATATCATGAGAATAAATGGATTCATGATATAATATTCCAAAGGACAGTATATACACCATATAAGAGTGAATTGGTGCATAACAACAAAGAATTATCAACAGAAATGTCAAATGTGATGAATTCCCTTATAAAAAAGGTATCCTTAAATTAAGGAGAATTCAATCTCAAAATTATGTGTGAAAAATATAACTACACCCAATATAAGTGGATATTAAGTGTAAAACAATAAAAGGTCATTCAAAAATATTTAAAAGTTGACATACTCAATAACTACATGTTGAACCCAAAGAAATTGAAATTGGGTTAAAAAGTTCCCTTGGTAAAATTCAACAGCCTAACAGCATCACTTCAAAATTCAGAAAATGAGTTGATGAGAGATAAAAAGGGCATCTCATCACTTGGAAATAAAATTTACATCAATAAGGATATAAAATAACATATCCCAACATAATAGTATGTGAATTAAAAGACATAACAAAAGAGGCCTTTTAAAAAGAGGTGGGTGAAAGGTTCCCTTACCGACTTGGGTTACCTTTGAAACGCACACCCCGTGAAATAAGGACAATACAACATTGATGTAAATACTCATAAATGAAAGGATATTACACAATGAGTAAAATAATTGGTAGTAAATACACCACTAAAAGGAAATTGTGGCAAATGTAGCATAAATCTCACGGGAATAAAAGTGAGATAAAAAATCCCTTACGAAAACTCGGCAGCCTAACGGTGCCACTTAAAAATTCCAAAAATGGATTGATGAGATCAAATAGGGTCTCTCATCATATTAAAATAAATTTTAAAGCAAGAGTAATATAAGAGAACATCCCCCATCATAACAAAGAGGAGATTAAAAGAAGTGACTTAAAGGAGAGTACTTAAAAAGGAAGAGAGAGGTTAGATCTCTTACGAAAATTCAGCAGCCAAACGACACCACTCAAAACTTCCAAAATGAATTGATGAGAGAGAATAAGGTCTCTCATCATATGAACATAAATATTACAGTAATAGTAATATAAAATAACATCCCAATAACAAGAAAGACTAGCTTTAAAAGGAATGACATAAAATAGTGTACTTAAAAAGAAAGAGAGGTGTAGGATCCCTTACCTCAAGTCCAACTTGTCGTGTTCGTTTCTTTATATTCCTGAATAATAAACTTTGGTAAATTAATAATTTCCTAAGTACCTCCTTTAGAGATTATTATTCAGTTAATATCACATATTATAATGTTATAATAATTTTTTAATAATGTTAGTTCATATCAGACGTTTTTGTCGATGTTTGGTACATGAGTCAAAAATGAACTTGTTTAAAAAAAAGATTGCTCATGTAGTTATAAGTAAATAATTTCCAGAATAGTATTAATGATTAAAATATCATATATATCCAGTAAATATTAATTTCATACTATTCCATATCATTTGGAGATAAAAAATGAAAAGCACCATTCATGGAGACGGTAGGCCGTACGTACGCATGAACGCTACTTTCATTTTTTGTCATATTAATGGAATTAAAACAAAATGAGATAGATATATATATATATTATAATTCAAGAATGATATCCATAATTTTGATTTAATATATTACATATATATCCATTATATATATGTACTTATATTATTACATAACATTTTGAGATAAGATATGAAATGTACCGTTCATGGAGACGGTAAGCCATACGTACACATGAACGCTACTTACATTTCTATTTCATATTTAATGTAATTAAAACATAATGATAAATAATAGTATTTTAATTCCAGTATGGTATCATATATAATATCATTAAATATATCCTTTATACGTTCCACATATGGTATTAATGAATCAAATCACTTTGAGGGGGCGGTAGTCCGCAGTTCCTTAAATAAAGATATCGCGTTTACCCATAATGGAAACCATAAAGGTATGCCCAAAATGAAAAATATCGAATCTTAAGTAAAACATAAACATATTAGATATCATATATAAATATAGTTTCATCTTAATTTCCACCTTTTAAGGTGTTAGAATAATGTTGAACAATCATCGTTTCGAGAGGCAGAAATTCGCCATCCACGGAAATAGTATGTTCTTTAACCATTAGATGTAGGTGTGTGAAAGTGTAGCTCGAATACTTATTATAACAACATCCTAGTATATTTAATATACTAGATTTGTTACAAAAATAAATGAATAAAAAGAGTTTAGGGGGTTGGAGAAGCAAAAAAAAAACAAAAGGACACAAGTGAAGACATTACCATAAAATCGGGTAACTCCCTTTGGTTTGAGCTCAAAGGCTTCCTTGGGAAGACTTCTGCCCAAAGTGAGGCTTCAAGGAGTAAGAGAGTGAAGTGGAGAGACAAAATGGGCAGGGTTTGGCCGACCCAAAGGCTTTGGGAGTGTTGGTAAGGAGGTAGAGGTGGGGGCCTTTTATAAGAGGAGAGGAGGGGCACTCTTGTAAAGTTACAAAATGTTACTTTATTTTCAAAAGAGTGTAGGATTTTAAAGGTCCCAAATTGATGTATTTTGAGTATAAGGTGATACGAGTTCGAAATACACTCATTCAATAGGTTTTGGACATGTGTAGGTCTTAGATATTACATTATCTTTCCATTTTATTTAAATCGTTAAATAATGAGGTCATCGCTGCGTCATCATGATGTCATAAATAATTTAATTTATTTAATATCTAAAAAATATAAAAAAAATATTATGATCTAGGAAATATTTTTAGATTTCCAATTACTATTTATAGTCAAAAATAGGAATTGTATAACACCATGTAAGAATTTTATTTGTAAAACATCTCATGTTTGTGTCATTTTTACTTTAACATTAAATAAAAAGATATTTATGTCATTTTCCAACCAAAGTGGCTCCATGGGGTCCCCAAGTTGACCCATGTATTTTCTTGGTCGGTCATGACACATCCAATGAGGTTAGGACATGTGTCTAGGTCATTTCATTTTATTAAAACATTATTCTTACCATAAACTACACTAATTACCTCTAATCGCGATTAAAACTTAATAAGTTACTATTCACCAAAAAATTATTTTTATCCCATTGAACCACATTTTACTTCTTAATGACAACCATGTATGTAGGATTTTTGAAATTCAAAACACAAAGATGGAAAATATTCATTTTAACGGAAAAATCAGTTTTTATAATTACCACTTAGTGGTTTCACTATTCATCAAAAAATTTAGTTTTTCAGAAAAATCCCAAAAATTCACCCTAAGATATATTTGATATTCCAAATTAAAAAATGAAGTCTATTTTAAAAAATTCAAAACATATAAGTCACATTAATTAATTTAATAATTAATTCCTGCTGTCAGATCAAATAGCGTGTTTTTATGAAACAGTAAGTATCAAAAGATTGACACTGGTTTAAGTCTGATTTCAAAGTGAAATTAATTCCAACGACCACTATTGGATTTAATGGTAAAAATATATTCTAATTTCACTTTAAAACCAATTCAAAAGATTATCTAATCATATAAATAAATTATATTAAAAAGAGGTTTTGAATTAAAATACATCATTTTACACTATTCATTAAAAAAATAAACTTTATCGTAAAGATACCAAAAATTTACACAAAGTAAATTTTGATGTCCCGATTCTTAAGAAGAGTTTTATTTGGTCCAATATAATGTATAATAGTGAACAAAACAATATTTTATGACGGTTCTCCATCAGAAGGCGATAAGTGGACCTTTAGTGAAAACTAGGGCATATACGCCTAAAATTAAATTCTTTCCGTATTTTAAGCCTTTATATTTTATTGGATAAATGTAAAAACATTTAAAAACATGTATAATAATATTTTAGTTATTTTTATCCATTCACACCAATACAACGGCTACATGTTAACTACCATTTCAAATAATATTATTTTATTATTAGATTGCAACGTAAGATTCCCAAGAAACTCATTGTTGCGTGTTGGGTACGCCATCGAGCATAGCGTCCCCTTTAAAGTCATATTAATATTTTATTCAAAAATATGGATAAATATGAAAATGTCATATTATTTATTTACTTGGGGTGTTACACCATAAAACATTGCATTGTAAGGGTTTTTTTCGCAATCTAACTTTTAATTTGAGACTATCTATAGCTAAATTTCTATTCGAAAACTATTACACAATGTTTCTATCTAAAACATAATCTATTTTTTATCCATCACTTATATATATTTTATTTTATTTTATTTCTTCTCTATAATTAAATATTTTCTCAATTATATTTTAATTGAATTTGACATTATTTATAAATGTTTAAAAGGAATATCTATTTTTTAATGTTTTCTACATGCTAAAATTTCCTATTATCTTATTCAATTTTATTTATAAATCTTTGTATCTATGATTGCAGGGATTTAAAAATAATTATATTATAATTATTTTATAAATTATTTCCTCCTAAAATAAATTTTATTTAACAACTAAGGGTTTTTTGATCTCAATTTCAATTCATTAAGATATGTTTCAATTTATTCACCTATTATTAATTATATTGTGAATATACTAATCCCAACGAAATGTTATCATAATTCTATTTTTTCAAGAAATATAATGTTCCATTTATACTTATCTATTTTCATTTCAATTTCATTTTTCATTAGAAATGTCTTAAGGATATTATTGATTCAATTCCCCATTTATTAGCTTAATTTTTTTATTTATTTCATTTTCATATAATATTTTAAAGAATAATATTAAAATAAATGTTTTAAAATAATTATCATAACCTTATTGAAAATTATTAATTGTTACTAACTCATAATTTCAATATTTTCAAAAGTTAATTTCTTTATAAGAACATTTTCGATTGTAATTATTATGTTTTCCACTCCATATTAAAAAAAGTTCTCATAATATTTTATGTTCATTACCACCCAATAAATTTTATTATGGTGTACTTCTTTTATATTCCATATTTTTTATTTCTATAAATTTAATTCTTGAATTAATTTATATTAATAAATTTGAAAATATCATGTAACTAATTTTATTTTGATGGATTTTTCAATATAAGAAATTTTATATAAATCATATGAAACATATATGTATGGTTAATTATTATGTGATTTATGGGTTCTATATAGCCATCCAATGAATTGAGTAATGTTTTTTATCCGATGAGATACCAATTAAATTTATTAACATAATTACATGTTCAAAATTCTATGCATAGAAAAAATTTCATTTTCAATGATCTATACATGGACCATATTTTAGTTATGTTTATAATTTTATGAGTGTACATGATTTCAAGTTCAGAACTCTACGGAAAGAACTGTTTTCATTTAGTTAAGTTCATAATTATTTTCTTAGTCTGCATTTGATATTCTAAACATTATGTGGAGACCTGATTATGGTTTTTACCAAATATTACAACTCCCCATTATTATGCCTATTCCATATTTCCCTATTATGATATATTCATATTTAATACTCTGTGGATCTTGATTATTGTCTCAAGTTCCCATATTTTTATTCCATAATATATGTATTCTTTTTCAATGATCTCTTTGAGATTATATGTCCATTAATAATGCCTTATAGATGAATCATATTATTTAATGTTATTTGTAATTATATATGTATTCTATTTTTATGGTTTATCACAAGCTTATGATCTATCCATTTTTAACTCATAGATATTTTTTTCTCTCACATTAAAATTTTATCTCAATCATTCCCTTGTTCCATATTTCCTTATATAATTTCATGCTATAATATATGAAGATATACATATTTCCAATGTAATTTTATGATTTATGTAGAAGAAATAATTTAGAATAATAAATTTAAATAGTTAATCTCTAAATAAAATAAACCATTTGGTTATGTAATTGTGTGTTTATTTGTGAAAAGGAATGTTTCAATTAATAAATTCATGAAAATAGATGATTATTATACATGTTTATTCTCAGTCAATATTAAAGAAATGTGTAGTAATTTTCGGGTTTAGATTATTGATATTAAGAGGGAAAAACTATTGTAATCCTAGGTTAAACTAAACATTTTACATGTTTATACAAATATATCACCATTTGACCAAAAAATAATAGGTTGAAATGGAAGTATCATATAAAAAATCACCATAGGAATGATATTTAATATATATATGATGGTGTAATTATATTTTATTGGATAATATCATGATTGTCAATAAAAATTTTGTTTCAGTATTTGGTTGGATTCAGGACCATTAAAATGAATCTATTAAAGGAATATCAATAGAAACTATTATGTCATATGGCTTTAGAAAATATATATTTTGATAAAATGTTTAAAATTTATGAAAATATTAATATAGACTGCTTGAAATTTTTATATAAATTATATCTTGATTAATTTCTATCTTATGGATGTCCTTTTATATTTCAATTAATGAGTGATAATTATAATTGGGGTAACATTTTATTGGGAGGATTTAAGCTTCCATTTTAAATTATTCTTTTTATTTTTCTGATTTACATGATTTATCAAAAATAAATCATCGATGAAATGAATCAAAATAACAACACTATATTCAATCATAATGGAGTAATACAAAAAAATAATGATACCAAGTATTCCATACCATAGAATATTTCATACAATTTATTTTTAAATACCTAAATGTGTGTAAATTAAAATGGGAGAAATAAGTAGAAAAGAACAATATCATAATAAATAGGAAATCCCATGAATATCAACAAACTTGAGAATCACTTTCTACGAAACTAAAATTACAATGATAACAAACAATATGAAAGGATAAAGACTAATGTAAATTTAAAATGAAAACTAGGGAAATGATATGTGCTATTTTTGAAGATATAATGGAATGATTTTTTATAATGTACTGGGGAAATATAGTTGTTATGTGGCCACTGTTTAATAAAATATGACAATTCAGTATAATATGAGAAAACATTTAACTGGTTTAAAATTATAGACTACAGATAATAAACTTAATGATTATTGACATATGAAAAATATTAGTTTTGATTATAAATAATTTATTTTAAATAAAATAAATAATTTTTTAATATAATTAAGAGGTACTAATGTAATTTTGAAACTTCAATTTTATTCTAATGAAACTGCTTTTATAAAATATATATATATTAATCTTATTTTATTTCAATAATTATCTTGATAAAATGCATTGAAAATAGTAATGTTTTGTATTGAAATAAAATAACTTTCATGTAATAAATAATTAAATATAATAATTTGTAATTTAATAATTTATGCACAATGAAATATAATTTATTTAAAATGAATTTGTATTATATTTTTATGTTTCCGGAAAAGTTAAATTTCACTAATTTTGGTAATTTATATAATGAACTGTATTGTTTATATATATATATATACAAAAAGAAATTAAAATATACGAATTGATTATTAATTATTCATAAATAATAACAAAAAATTTCAACTTTAAGAATCGATATTTTTTAAGAATTATTTTATTTGTGAAATATATTTCAAACCACAATATATTAAATAAATCATTATCAAATAATTATTTTTAAAATATTTAATTATTTTTCATATAAAAACATTAAAATATGAAAATATTATTGATTGGTAAATAATAATAATAAATTCATTTTATGATTAATAGTCCTTCTTAAAAATATGATTTTATGCTTTATGGAATCTTATATAGAAATTAATTTTTATCAAATTGAGAAACTAAATATTATATTTTTTCTTATTTTGAATCATCTTTTACAAATTGGGAAATTTGTTCAATTTAATATTTTGGGATGAAGATAATGTACCAAGGTAAATATTTTTCTTACAATAGAAAAGTTCAAATACAATAAAAACATTACATTAAGGGGTAAAATTGTTAAATAAAACAAATAATTTCTCTAAATGACTGGATGAAGGAATGATATACCTACCCAAAAGTATTCGCATTTTAATCCACTTTTCATACACATTCCATGGGAAATCATATTCATTATTTATTAAGTAATGAGTATTCGTGAAAAGGCCATAAAAGATCATCTATAAAATGACCCCACCTCTACCCACCTTATATCACACCTTTCAATAAATTTAACATTGAATACCTAAAAAACTTATTTCCCTAATAAGAGTCTCCATCATTGGGTAGCTTTCTTATCTCAATATATTTTATTATTCTTTAAAAGCTAGATTTTTTTCCATGAAAAGATAAAATTTATTCTTTAAAAATAATGACTTTTTATCCAAAATTTTCCGTCATCTTCATCTTTTTATTCATAATTATTATTATTAATTACATTATTAATATCCAAAATCTATCATTATAATTAGGAAATTTTTATATTATTATAAAGTACTTCACAATAATAGTCATCCATTTATTGTAACATGCACATGCTAGGTAAGTTTAACAACCTACATTGATTACGATATAAAATTTTGTCACATAATTTATAAAAAAATAATTATTAGTGATATATTATATTAAAATTGAAACAATATTTTAATTATGGTTTCCCAATGTATGTATTAATTTTCAACTCATTATCAATATAAAAATATATTTTCGTTATACATTAATTAAACTAGTGTATTACACATTTGATCTTGGAGAACCATTCCATGAATACCCATGGATTGAACCTAGAAAATGATGAATAATTATGGAACATATATTCCACTACCTTTAATATTATGGATATTATGAACTTATGATCATATAATGATAATCGAGGGCTCAATACTAAAATAGATAAAGTATTATTAAAACTATTAACAATATTTGATTAATAAAAACAAAAATAAGTAATAAAGTGTAAAAAATGAATATTAAATTTCAATATAAAAGAAATATTAATAAATAAGATTTATATAAAGTGGATCAATGAGTGTTAGTTTATTTTATATGAAGATAAATTGCACCCAACAAGAGATAATCCCAGTTAAAGGTTTTTGTTAACTTAATTTCATTATGTTGTGTTATAATCATTTTATTGAACATTATTCTTAAATGATGTATATATACATCATAATTTAAGATTATTTTTTAAATACTATTACGTTGTTTGAATTTTAATTCCCTTCTCTTAATCCTAGTTTTTTATTTATTTTGACACTATCAAATATGATATCATAAGGCTTTGTTTTACCCTCCCACATTTATATCATCGCTTTTCATGAATGAATTTCAATTTGGATAAAATTACATATCATTTATGTATAAAAAAATTTATTATCTCCTCTAAAATTTCATATTATATATTTCATGATTTTCCTTCAATATAATTAAATAATTTATTAAGATCATTTTCTATTAACATTAACTTTCCACACAAAAGTGTGAAATGAATCTCTATTTAATTGAATTCGTCATAATGAAATTTTTACTATGTATTTATTATTTTAATTTTGGAATATTCCTCTATAAATTCCAATTATTTTTTTAATATAATTTCTATTCTCATTTTTTATAAATTATTTCATTCGAAATATATTTTATAAAAAAGTAAGGGTATTTTTCACAATTTTTATTTATTGAGTCATTTTTCGTATTATGAAAATATTTCAATTTATATGGTTAATATGTTTTCAATTGGTATATTTTATCATAATAATATGTTTTTACAAATTTTGAGTTCTATTTAATTAAATCTCTTTTATTTGAAATTTATTTATTCTTTTCCAATGTTCGTAGGTTTTTGTATACTCATTTTCCATTTTTTGTGTCATAATATTTATTCTTTTACTAATTTCTTCTATATATGTTATAATTATATATTAATCTATCCCATATTTATTTTTAATTTATAAATAAATAAATTAAATTTTGATGTAAAAGTCATCTTATTTTATTGATTTTGTTCTTTATAAAAATAGAAAGTTGGAAAAAATAATTCTCATAAAATCTATTAGTTATATGTCTTACCTGTGAATGTTATTTCTTACAAATAATATTTTATTTTATTATTTTGAAATCCAATTATGCGTTATATTATATGAGATTCTTATTTTGATTTATATAATTTTATATTAAAATTTTATAACTCCTCCATAGTTTTGGGTCTTCTTTAAATTCCATATAATGTATAAAAATTTATTTCTATTCACATATATTTTAATCATCATTCCATATTATTTTAAATAACATATTTTATTTTAAATGATCCATTATTTATTAAATTTTTAAAATAATTTTTAAAATTTTGTTTTGGTCACATTCTCAAAAATCATTTTTAAAGTGACATTTAATATCAGAATTTAAAAAATTGATAAAAATGTATTATGAGAGCCCTATCTACAGTTTCATAACAATTTTTATTTCATCCAAAAAAATATTTTTATCATAGGGATTTTTGTGGAGGATAACCCTCTAAATTCTCTTATTGTAATATTCTTTGGGAGATTGAATTTTTGGTATTGACTGATATAATTATTGATGTCATTTTATATGAAACCATTTGAAAATTTTATATAATATATTAGATTTCATGGGTATTTCTAGATAATATATATGATTTAATCAATTTTTAATGCATATTTTAGGATTTCCTTTGAAAACCAATTTCTAGAAAAGTTGTTATCTTGTGAGAAGGATAATTTTTTTGCACCTAGATTCTAATGTTTTTGATATTTTATATCTATAAAGAGTGTTTTATGGTTCATATTGAATTACCCAAAAACAAAGGAACTAAATTATCCTTCCACCTTTGAGGTTTTGTTCAACAACAACAAAACTCCATGCAGTGGGTGTTTGGTAAAACGTTTTCTATTTTGGATGTTGTTGTGTGGATTAGTCACTTCAGTGGAAGGTGTAAGTGTATGCATATTATTTTGATGATAATGGATTTTTATTTATTATTTATTTAATCAAGGGTAAATAAGATTAATGATAAATAATATTGGTAGTCATCTTTATTCAATGAATAGACCTTGTAAAAGTCATAGGGTTATTCAAATAGGAGACTGGATGAACATCACCATAAAAGTGACCTTTTTCAACCTAGAGATGTGTATTAGAATTTATTTCAATAATTTATTTTAGTTATCTACATGGATACCCAATAATAGTGATTATAGACACATGTAACTTATACATAGTTGTTATAAAAAATATATGTTGATATTCCAACAGTATAAGACTAATGGGAAGCCATTTAATATCATTTTTATTAAATTTTCCTTTATTCCCTTGTTTTTATGTATGTGTGTATGTGTGGAATGTTTGAAGCATAAGTATGGTGGTTTTGGGGGAACCTGCTTCATAAATTATGCTATACTATACATGGTAGAGGAGTCTTGTGTCTCACTTTGCATTAAATCTAGTAGTTTATGGTCTATTATATCAAGCGTCATTATTTTTGTTATGTAAATATATGGTGGAATACTAGTATGGAAACCTCTGTCCCCAACAAGTGGTATTATAGATCTTGTTTGAGACTCAATCTACTCAAGACGTACTCAGGTATTGTTATTCCCTCCTTCTATAGTGCTATTTATAATTTTTTTAGGATTATATTATTAGTGTAAGGGAGGAAATAAAAATATGGTAATATCTAGGTTGATAAGTTTAAGTGAACATACTATGTATTCTAAAGGATTAAAATGGAATATTATCTCATCTAGAAGGACTTTTCTTTGTTAATAAGAACTAAACTATAAAATATATTTAAGGGTGAATGGGAAAATACATATTGGATTGAAAGTTTATAGATATATATGTATTTGTGGATTAATTTTTCCTCTTTCATATGTGAGAAGAAATCTACAGTTTGGCTAATATATTCCTTAACATTCCTGTTTAAAAAAGTGTTAATTAAAAAAAAATTTATGATGCATCAGCTATTAAACATGAGGTTATTAAGGGAAACCCCTAAATGGAAAATATTTAAGATTTATAAATTTTTCAAATATGGATTGATTTAAAAAAATTAAAGTTCATGAAATACGTTTTAGATTATCTTTAACTGTAATTAACACTAGAGAGTTATGAGGTGATGATAAATATTGTTAGTAATTTTGAATAAAATCTATCTTAGTGGTTGACAATGTTATGTAAAAAATATTCAGTGATGATGTAATTTTAAATGAAGTTCAATAACCTACAATAAAAACATTAAATTTCAATGGTAGAGAATAATAAATTATTCATAATAGAAGGTAAAATAATGAAGAATATGAGTACATAGATGAGAGTATATATAATCCTAAAAAACATGGTCTGTTTTAATATAACTATGGTGAAAAAATAGAATCCCAATAATAACATTATGGATTTTATGGTGAACCATAAGAGAAAATATTTTAGAAGTTCAAGTTATTATAATTTAGTTGAAGGGATTAGTAGATTAATATTGAGTGAAAACAATTTGGTGGAATAATGGATTGTTTATTTAGGTTAATCACTTCAATTCATATTAGGATATTATTCATGGTGAATTATGTACCATAAATTTTCAGAAATTTTTATTTTTTGGACGAGGGGGATCTTGAAGTTGTGAGTAAGAGAGCTGTTAATATTCAAGTGACTAAAAGTAGTTTTTATGATGTTGAAGGATGTTTCATTAATCCTTGTATTATGGTAAAATATAATTTTAATTTTAATGTTAGATAAATAATGTTTTCAAACAATATTTTTCATTATCCTATGAACCATTACCCATGGAACTATATTGGATATAGGATTAATAATGTGTAATAAGATTCAATAAATTCCAATCATAATCGGTAGCTATTGACATTACTATATAAAAAGAAAGTGCTGGAAAATAAATGGGTCAACTAGCTAAATGTATAATTACATAGAAGTAAAAGATACATAAATGGGATGGTTGAAAACATTTTCCAATATAAGGATGGATTATACTTCTAGGATGATTTATCTATAGTAGTCAAATACACTACTACTGAGATCATGCATTGTATTTTAGGTGTTTATGATTTTACATATAAGAAAATAATGTAAACATTATGTTTTTTGGTGATTTGGAGGTATAAATTTTCATTAATCACCAAACTATTTTTTGGATTATTATATAAGGACATGGTGTGTGAAAAAATATTCTCTATGACCTAAAATAAGAACCATGAAAATAAAATAGAAAATATATCTCATTAATAATTTAAAAGGTTTTCATATAGAGTAACTCAACCAACTGTTTTAATTAGATATTTTTTTTAGGATGAGTTAGCCATCATCCAGATCTAATATATTGATCTCATTCTATTTTTAAACATATATACAATATAAAATCAAGGGATGAGATGTTATATTTATAGATGTTTTGATATGGATAATCTTGTAACTACTATAAAAATTCATTGAATGTTGATTGAAAGAGACATGAAATATTCTAGTCCAGTTTTTCCTCAATGGGAATAATTATAAATGGTAATAGAGTGGATTGAAATTATAAGATGCAAGATAGTTTATGATCTTTTTATAGGGTCATCAAAATTTAAATTGGGAAAGAACCAAAATTGAATATTGAGGGGTGACAAAGGGATAAAGATACATTTTATTCCAAAATATAATGTTTTATTTTTAAGATAAAAAAATGTCACCATAATATTTTCTACTATGTAGGTGTCTTCAGTAGGTTCACATATAACCTACATAAAGAATAATAGGAAGACATAATATAGATCATCTTATATATCAATGCAACTAATGATACAACCCAATACATCAGTTTTTCAAAACAAAATATAATAGTATGTAGATGCAATATTTGGGGATGATTTTGATACTCAAATGAGTATAACTAGTCATGTGTTTACTGTTAGAGGGATGATGGTTAGCTTGATGTCCCAGCTACTACAAGTGGTTGCACTCTTTAATTTTTTTTAATAAATATTAATAACAAAATAATAAAATGAGGTTGTATGGTTGATGAAATTGTTGTTAGAAATTTAATACATAACATAATGTGGGATACTCTACTATTATAGTTAGAATGGAAATAATTTGTAGATAATAATAGTTTTTCATGCAAATAATGAACATATTAACCTAAAATAATGGTAGATTTGGATGCTATAATGGGACATAGAGTTGATTCTATTGAATATGAATGAGAATAAAAACTGGATAGATATGTTCCCTAAGGTATTGGTGTATGAAATACCAAGTAAAATCTATGCCTAAGTGGGGTTGGGGTGACCAAAAGGAGATTCGGAGCACTCAATTCAATGAATAGATAGTATATTTTGGGTTTTTCATAAGTATTGGGGGATTATAATATTCTTTGAAAAAAGTTATTCATGTGGGAGTTTTTGATGAGTTGCGAAGGTTGTTTTCATGTTTTGAAATATTTCATCAGAAGGAGATGCTACTGAATAACCTTTTTCCTTTAATTTATTATTCAGCAGAAATGATACTCTATGAAATAATAGGTTAGTTTAATGTTGGTAAATTATGATGGTGGTGTGCAAGGTGGTCAGTTCAATGGATGGTGTCTGTGTGAGAAGATTTGTTAGAGATTAATGGGTGTAACTATATTTTATAGGCAATTAAAATTCAATCTATGTAATGAAAACATATATTGATAGTCATATTAGTTAAATAGATTGACCATTGTGAATGTTGGAAGGATGTTATTTTGGGAGGCTAGTAAGATATCACTATAATGGTGAGTTGGTCCCACCTGGACACATGAATTGGATTTTATTATGATCATAGAGTTTAATAACATATTTTCAATGTTTTTCATAGTGATTGTAAACTCTTGAATATTATTTAGAATTCTTATAATCATATAATAATGATCTCTTATGGACATAGGAATTATTGTATATACCACCAAAAATCAATTGTTGTTTAGAATTTCTATTTTTCAATTGTTTTTATTCTTGTTTTTATGTGTATAAATATGAAGTTCTTAGTGCATCCATTGAGTTTCATTGACTTTCTATGTTCTAGTAAACTAAACTCGAGGGAAGAGGATAATGTTCCAATGTGAATAACATCTAATTATTGAAATTTTAGAGGATCCAAGACCCTATTTCCATTTGAAGTTAATTTCTAATGGTCTCATGGTTTCACATCCTCACATAATAAGAGGAAGAATGTGGAGTGACAAAAACCATGGTCAAGGATGATCAGATGATAGGAAAATGAATTTTATATTGAATAGAGAAATAGAATATACTGATGAGGGGTATAATAAGATTATAAAATAAGAATAAATGGATACATTGTAAAGTTATATGTCACCTTTAACCAATAATATTAGTGGAAATATAGTTTTTTAGAAAAAAAATAACAATAAGAGTCATATTATAGAAATTATTGGTATATTAAACTATTCATTAGGTGTAAAAGTTTAGGTAGTCTATATACTTGTCCAAAAAAATTATTTTCCATAAAAAAACTGGGTGGAACTCATCTCGTAGTGATCATGTAGATAATAATTCTAGAAATAGTATATGGATCCAACTATAATTAGTATGGTGGATCACATGTGAAAAATCGTCCAGATAATTGAGAAAATTGTAGTTATATTTCATAAATAAGAAAAATTGTTCTGTGCCCCCAAAAGATTAGGATTCTTATTGAACCAAATTAGACATTTTTTTATTTCTTTATGTTGTTTCCTTTCTATAATTTTATTATGATATATCCTTTCTATGTACACTTCAGAGGATACGAATTTTGGTGCAAGGATTTGTGTGCTAGGTCTTCTATGATGAGAACACTATAGAGTGGGAACATAGTCAATACTTTTATTCTACCAAAATATGTTCCAATTATAAATTTCAAGTATTTTTAATAAAAGATATTCATTTTAGAAAGTAGATTTTAGATTTTATTGGAGTGTTCTGAATAAGTGGACCATATTTAAGGTCTTTCAGATCATATTTCATTAGAAAAATAATTCCCTTTTTTTATAGTGGAAAATAAAAAATAATTTGTTGAAATATTTTTTATGAAACCCAAAAGATCGTGGGATATCAAAATTTCTATAAACATAAATTTTATGACATTATAGTCTATGTAGAGAAGATTAATTAAATGGGTTTTAGATTCTGCAACATGTAGATGAAGGTTTGTATACTATATGATGGTGTTTATATTCTATTGATGGTTACCATTCTAGAAGAGACTAAAAGGGGAGAATGAAAAATTATAGATAAGAAATAATATGGGGGTGATATGGATTTCAATATCCCAAAACATGAATTTTGACATCCTATATGTGAACACCACATAATAAATATAGGTTAACCTCACTATCATGTATGATAGGACCATGAAAATGAAATAATATTATCTTTCGATCATATCAATTAAATTAATATGATAATAAATTAGTCTCATTGATTGAAGGTGAACATCAGAGATCTAGAATTCATGATACTTCTTCTTTATTAACACCATAAGTTAATGTGATACGATGGTAATTTTATTGAGTAGACTGGGTGAAAAGAATAAAAAAGTATTTATTGATGTATGAGACATAATCTAAAATTAAGATCTTTTTCATAACATGATATTCGAGTCTTATGGAAATTATTATAGTGAGAATGAAGGTAGTGATCTATAACATGAATTTTTCTTTAGAAATCTTAATCAAGGGGTTGTGTTAACAAGATTAGAGAAGCGGTAGGTAGTCCCATATTCTAGAATAATGGGTTGAATGTTCACCAAAAAAAGGAATGAAATAAATGAATAATGATCTTAGAAAGATAAACTTATAGTTCAATATTAATGAAAATTGTGTCAAATGTTTTAAGTGGAATACTGCCCATGTAAACTTGTTCTCTTGGGTCTTGGGAGACAAAATATGAAACATCATTTTAATCAATATCCTATAGAGTAATTATGAGGTACTACGTTTTCAGAAGATTCTATAGTGTATAGAAGGAAATAATATCCAAATTGTTGGTATGGGAGACATTTCCATCTATACAATGAGTAAACGATTATTGAATTTTCAAAGTGTATGAGACATATTTGTATTAAAAAGAACCTATTTTCTATTAGAGAATTTCCGAAAAAACATTCTGTAAAATGTTTATAGATAATGCATGACGGATTTTTCATGACTGAAATGTTATAGAAAATTGAGTGATGGATGAAACTATATATAGTATTAGTAGAGAATGGTATACTTAATTGAAGGAAAGTATCGTATGTGACATTAGGGAATGACCATCTAGGTCAAGTTAGAGATAATTTAATTGAATTATTTAATATTAAAGAATGAAGAATAATGAAATCATGGTGTAGAGAACATTTCTTGAATTTTTTATATGCATGTAGTAGATGGTTTCCTTCCAAATGGAAGGTACGACAGTAAAGAACTAGATTTTATAGTTGGTGTATACAAACTTATAAGGGACATCACCATTTTCTTGTCAAAAATAATTACTCTAATATGTAACATTCATTTATGATGTATCATTACAAGTAATTGTGTTATTTATAATGAAAAAGTATTAGGTTTTTAGAATCATCATTCGATAGAGATCCATGATGGAGGAGTATAGAAGAAGAATTAAATAATTATGGTCTAATAATTGGGGGTTGTATTGTAATAGAGAGTTTTGTAGGTTCTTTTGGAAGGATGAAAAGTTTTTTATGAATACCATACCATGAGCTCTAGAATATAACAGAGTTCTGAGGTGAATGAACAAGATATTAATTGAAATGGTAAGGCGTATAAGAGTTCATTTCATTTTTCTCATGATGTTTTTGTTGTAATTAGTGAATTTTTTGGTATAATTAATCAACATAATTCATTCATCTATTCTAGATAAGAATATACAATAATTAAATTACTCCAAAAGGAAGGTATGATTCACCAATCTCAAATTATTCACTCCACTTTCCTACATCCAAGATGATTCAACAGAGGGGGAATACATAACACTAAGTCATTAGTGTGTTTCTTTGTGGGATATATTGATGAAGAGTTCGGTTTTCAGCAGAAGGAAAATAACCTTATAAAGGTGGATAGACGTAAAAAATATGATATTCCAAGAAGAGATACTATAGATGGATTCAAATGTATAAGATAATACTATTATTAATAACCAATCATGAGTGCATGGAGTTAAAGTTAATGAATTTACAAAATGTAGGGATGTAAAAGAGAATTATATAAGCATTTTAGTATTCAAAACACTAGAACTCATGGGGGATGTTTTGGAAGGTAAAATGTTTTTATGGTGTTTCCCAGGTAGAAAGCATCATGGATATTAAGATCTTTTTATGATCATGCAAATTATTAAGAAGATTAAACTCTGTAATTTTCAATGTAAAAAGGGTATAATCCATAATTGTAGATATGGAGACATATCATATAGGGGTTCTATTTAGAGAAGTATATAATTCATATACAACACTTCTAAAATACAATGGAGAGACTGAGATAACAAAATAAGAGATCTGCTTAAATGACCTAAATCAGTGGGAGTTATCTAATATGGAAGAAATAGATTCCCTCAATGTTTTTAGAACATTGTAGATAGAATAGAGACCTATTAGAAATAATTTTTATTCAAAACAAAAGGGTTTATCAAATATAGGTTGTGGTTGATGGTTGGTAAACATAAATATTTATTTTACTCTCAAAGGAGTAACATTAAATAGAAGGTGTGGATTTCATAGTGATCCTATAACAAATAATTAAATATATGGCTTTTCATGTGGTGTTGAGTATGGTTGAAATGGTTGGACGTCATCCAAAATAGTTCAACATAAATATAACATTAATACCTAGGGACTTAGTTAAATAACATTACATAGGGATACTGGTGGGTTTCATATAAAAGAAAAACTTAGATCTTATGTATAGGAATAAGTAGAGGCTTTATTTTTTGAAGAAATTACAAAATTATTATAATTATAATATCAACTTCATAATGATGGAGAAAATTGTCATTTCGAAAAATGATAACCATTCTTGTCCCCAAAATGTGTTCGATTATGGGAGTTTCATCATCTTACTTCCCTATATGGATGACATGATTATTTTCAGTAAAATTAAATAAAGATTCAGTATACTAAAAAATGGATTTTTGTGAATCTTTGAGTTGAAGGATCAAGTTCGTTTGGAAGAAATATTTGGGATGCGAATTGTGAGAGATTTATGTTTTTTTAAATTATACCCAAGCCCATCAAATTACATCTAGAACGTTTTGTATAGATTCATCATGCATTAGGTGATATCAGTGAACACACCAAAGACTCACAATTTTATTCAATTTATGAAAAAAGAACCATTTTTAGATGATGAGGTCGTATACATAGTAAAGATTCCAAATGAATAATTTATCAGATGATAGACGTGTTTCATAGTTTGTACTCATCAAGATATTACAAAATAAAGGGGTTTTTATAATATTGATTTCAAATAATGGGAATGAATAATGGGTGGCTATGTAGTGGATTCTATTATATATAAAATTTTCTTGAATAATGAAAAAATTATTCAAAATGGATGTGTTATTGGATTATTTTATAGACACTAACTATGGAAGAGATCAATACACCTATAAGAGCTCACCAAGATACAATAACTATTTCAGTGGCATTATATTTTTTTAGATATAGAAACCTCATCAAATTATTTCACTCTCAGTAATGGATGAATAATATTTTTCACTAATGGAACCTAAAAACGAGATGTTCTAGTTGAAGGGAATGATGAATGATCACTAAAGGAGGAAAATTTATTAGATTCTTGTCTTCAATTTGAAAAGTATAATCCACATATCCAAAATTCTAATGGTATAAGGGATTTATTATCTCTAAGGTATACTAAAAAATGTCTTAGTCTAAGATGTGTTGAGGTGATGAAACACATAATTTGGTAAGTGATTGGCCATTTTTAATGATGGATTAACCATTATACCTACAATGTATAATTAAAGAGATGAAAAATGTATGTAGTAGATAATAGTGGACTTAGATTTGAATCATAAAAATGATTCCCATGTGGGAGATTGTTTGTCATGGATATGAAAATAATTATCGAGCTAAGGTATGTTTCTATTGGATAAAGAAATTTCTAGAACCAATTTATGATCATTTCAATGATAGTGACACAGAGATAATTAAAATTGTATAGGGTGATTTTACACTAGGAAAATGGAATTTATGTAACTAAATATATAGAAAATGATGATCAGATTATATAGATAGATGATGTAATAAAATAGTATGGTTTTAAGGATAAGATAATATTTACTATTGACCATTGATTTGGGAGGCAACATGTTTTTTTATCTATGAAAAAAGTGAAATACTAATCTTTAGGAAATTATCATAGAATAAGTCAATTTTTCTAGTGGAGGAGTTATTGTGGTGGATTATTAATGGTAATTAGATATAATGAACTTCTTTCCAAGGATATTGGATGATTAAAAATATCATACACACTAATTAGATCCTACTATAAGTTTTAGAGTTGAACATGTGGGAATGGACATGTTAGGACTTGAGTAATTGTTATAATAATAAATTTACTTGAATAAAAGAGTTATAGTTACCCCCTTATGTATTAGAATGCAATTTTGAACTAAATAAAACATGTGTTTGTTCACGTGTCTTATTTGAATCTATTGTTTTTTTGGAAATGGTCTTATAATTTTTCATGTAGGATGTTATTCATTGTGGTATTATGATTTGGTTTTTATTCCTTAAAATATCTGAAATTCATAGTATGGGATTATTTCATGTACATTTCTTTCACCTTATTATGTTTTTTGGGATATCATATAGTGGGTTTCTCAAATAATAAAAGTGATATCAACATCGTTTTCTTGTTTCATCATTATATAATAGGTTAGATTGATATATCTATCCAATGAATTGGGTAATGTTTTATATCTTAAGAGAAAATCATGTTATGAATGTTTCGCGCGGAATCCGGGGATGACCTCCTGGACGGGAGATTCAAACGTTCCGATCGGTTTCTAACGGGTTTGTTCGTAGAACCGGAAATATCCAATGATTCCACATCCGTTTGGACCTACTTTCCAAAGGCAGGCGCTCATTAGCTTGTGGGCTAATGAGGCTTAGGAATTTGCATTGGTCGAGAGGATGGGAGGTCGGACTCATCACACCTTTTTGAGGGGAATTATTGTCTACTCCGGGACTCTCTTTATAGATTTAAGTTAAGTTCGTGAATCCTTATTACATTACCAAGTATAAAATGAGCTTTCCTTTAGTTTTAACAATCAATGATTAAATATGCAAGAAATTTAGAGAATCTTTTATATGTATTCGAGGTTCTTCATCAATATAGAATCATCTATATAGGTTTAGAGATTCTTGGTCAATGGTATCCTTCAAAACATTTATATAAAAGTCTCTTGGTCATTTTGATGACCAGGCTGGTTTTAAAGCCACTCAGTGGGGCACTTGAAGTTTATTGTCATTCAGAAGGACAGAGATTATTTCAATGTTGGGATCGAACCCATGAATGGGCTACCTACGTATCCTTTGTTTTGAAAAAGGAATCAGAATCCACGTAGTTCGAGGAATGGGATATGATGTTTTATGATTGATGGCTCAAAGATGAATGTCATAATTACTTTTACACTCTAAGCTCACGTGAGTCATACTCGGTGTGAGAAACAAGAGGTATTGGTAAAATTTAGACAATTGTGCCATAAAAGATGCAATCATAAGAATTTGTTTTGGGGCTTATGTATAGATGACTGCCCAGATAGGCGAAGGTTTAGGATTTACTTTTAGGAAGAAAAATCCATGAACAGGGTCCACAAAGTTATATGTGCTTCATGGAGATTTGAATACTCTAATCTTGGGGCTTACTCCTAAGGAGGATGCCCAAGTTAGGAGGGGACTTATGATTGGGTTTTATTCCTGAAAAGGAAACCCAAATCAAAGGAAATTTATGACTGGTTAAGAGAAATTTTAAGAGACTTGGGGCTTACTCCTGAAAAGGAAGCCCAAGGTTATGACTGAGTCTTATTCCTGAAAAGGAGACCCAGGTTAGGGGACTTGGGGCTTACTCCTGAAAAGGAAGCCCAAGGTTATGACTGAGTCTTATTCCTGAAAAGGAGACCCAGGTTAGGGGTTAAGGTTTGGGGCTTACTCCTGAGGAGGATGCCCAAGTTTGGGAACTTGATTGGGGATTATTCTTAAGAAAGATGCCCAAGATTTATGACTAGGACTTATTCCTGAGAAGGAAGCCTAGGTTAGGGGACTTGGGGCTTACTCCTGAAAAGGAAGCCCAAGGTTATGACTGAGTCTTATTCCTGAAAAGGAGACCCAGGTTAGGGATTAAGGTTTGGGGCTTACTCTTGAGGAGGATGCCCAAGTTTAAAGGACTTTGATTGGGGCTTATTCTTAAGGAAGATGCCCAAGTTTAAAGGTTTTATAACTGGGGATTATTCCTGAAAAGGAAACCCAGGTTAGGATTCTCTCATCTTAAAGTATGAGGTTGAATGAATGAACTCTCAATCTTTGGTGACATAAAGATGTTTTAAATCATTAGGTTTTGAGAGATATTTCACATAATTCCTTTCAGATAAGGATGTCAAATCAAGAAATCATGCCATAAATGGCTTTGAAGAGTATCTTGAAGACTGAATCTTGAATAGGAAGGGTGAAATGGCTTAAGAGGGGTGAAAAAGGGCAAGATGGGCACCCAAAAAGATAGGGGCGCGCAAGTATTGAAGGTCGCGCAAGTCCTGCGGCGGCGCGCAAGTATTGGTCGCGCAAGTATACTTGCGCGACATAAGGGATACTTGCGCGATTTTCAACCAGAGTTGAATTACTTGAGCGACTCTTTACTAAACCCTTTCCCATCCTCTTGAGGTTCTTCCAGAAGAGGGACGCGCAAGTTATATTGAAGGAATTAAGTCGGCGCGCAAGTGTTTGATAAGTTTCAACACTTAGACCTTCCTTCTTCCCTTTAGATCTTCCATTCTAGGTAAGAAATTACCTTAGAAGTGTTCTGGAAGCTTTGAGAAGAGACTTGGGCGTCGGGAGCTTTGATCCGAGTTTCTGGGAAGAGATCTCTACGAATGGGGGGCCCACAGGGTCTATTTATAGGCAAAAGAAGACCCCGGGCGGTTACTGGGCGGTTACCAGATATGTCGCGCAAGTCCCTTGCACGACCATGAGGGGTCGCGCAAGTGTTGAGGCGGCGCGCAAGTGTACTTGCGCGACCAAGAGGGAACTTGCGCGACCTATGGGCAATGTTATCCTTTTCCATCCCTTTGTCGATTTTTGATGTTTCTTCAAAGGATTAATCACTTTGAGCTCAGATATTCCCTTTTCCGAACTTTAGATTCCGTGACGAAAGGAGCGTCAACAATGAATGATCCCAATTTCATGGACCTGATTAAATTTTAAAAAGATATTCATGAACCTATTTATATTTATTCGTGTTAACAATTCTATTATTGTAACTAATTTTATTCTCAAAACTCAAAAATTTGACTTTATAATGTTTAGAAATGTTCAAAATTATATATATGGTCTATATTACATGATAGAAACAACATGCATTGACCTACATGTTGTTACCATTTTTTATAATGTTATGATTACCTATTATTATTCTTATGTCATAATAATATATTATGAAACATGCACATGTAGTGATATAAAAATCATGATTACTGGAATATATTCATGTATACGTAATTCTATGGTATATGTGTACATTCATGATGATACCATTGAATTTATATTCCATTTATTCATGCATTTTCTAAACACTTAGGGTTACATGTTCCTTTTAATCACACATTTTCCCATTTTCATGTTTTCTCACATTATTATCATTTAAACATTTAATTCATGTTGAAATTGTTTCCATTACAGAGCATTTGAGCTCCATCGTTATTTTTCCAATTTATATTGGGAATTAAATATAGTAATATGATAATAAATAAGTTTTTTTGGATTATATTATGGGTGATACTAAATAAAAAATGTTAATTAAGAAATTTATATTGATAATCTCCAAAGACCATAAAACATTGGTTTTTGGGATTTTAAATTTATGTTTGAGATGTAATTTTTAAGTTATGGAAAAAAATTAAAATATATTCTTGTCATTATTGGGTTGTCTTATCATAATAAATGAATATGGTTGATTTCATATAGAGTGATAAAAAATTTGTTTTATATTCTTTATATAATTTATGAAATCCACATGATTCAAGTTATTATTTATAACATAATTTATATGAGTTATAACTTAAAACAAAATATAACTCCCGCCAAACCAGGTTTCAATTATCATTTGTTAAATAATTACATAATCTATCACATCTATATGATCCACAATCCATCTCACTCTATAGTAACAGGATCGGTTCATTATGAAACAAAATTTAATCCTTGATGGATGATAGAAGCTACCAACTAGAAATCACGTTCAAATCTATGGGGAGACTGAAATATCATATTAGATTAGTACCCAAAAAAAATCAAACAATGATTAATAAAAAATAAAAAACATTAAATTAGAATTAACACTAATTCTAAAAATGAATAATACAACACATGATATAAAAAATAACTACATGTCATGACTTAGGAGTTTAACATACATCAAAAGATCCATCGTGGGATGATTATATACAAATCATCCAACAAGAAAATAATTTAAAACCCTAAATGCTCCTCAGTATTATCTTAATCCCACCTACCATCTCATACAAATCTATTCAGCTCAACCCATCAATATAGAGTCTCCACTAAACTTTTACCAGTGATTATGAGTATTTATTAGGTAGAAAACTATCTGGTCGACTATACCAATGTGTAATAAAAACTTATTTGGCCACCACTAATGGTTTCTCTAATATTACAGGTTACTATAGTGTATTCACAATTTGATATTCATAGAATAATAAATAAAATATATAAAAGTAATAATACAATCATCATAGATCCTTGGTTTCGAAGGCGACACCCAAGGCTTACCATACCTTCTTTAACTGGTGTTGTATTTCATTGAGCTTTTCATATAAACATGCCTAAGGATAAGATAAGAGTTAACCAATAGTTTAATTGTATACATTGAGGGGAATAGTTCCCACCTCAGAAATTCATATCTTATAAGAAGAATAGATTCCTCCATATAGTACAATAATATATGAATAAGGGGAACAAAAACCACCACTAAATGAAATATCATGCCATTATGGATAAATAATTACCCTCCATAAATGTATATCATATCATTATGGGAAATAATGCCCCTCTATGGAAGTATATATCATATCATCAGGGGAAAATAGTCTTTCTCCCATGAAACATATAATATATCATAATGGAGAATAACTCCTCCCCATGGAAACACATATCATATCATCAGGGGGAACGAGGACCCTCCCAATATACATATATTGTATTATCTATTGGAAATAATTCCCCTCAATGGCTACATATATCATAACTTCAAGGGAAACTGTACTCCTATTTGGAAACCGATATATATATATATATATATATATATATATATATACATATATCACAATAAAGGGTCTGGGTACCCACCTAACCTAATATACATTTCCATTATTAGACCCTCAATAATATATATTCTCCTATCATAGTGGTAATATTAGGATAAAATCATGGAATACCACGAGTACTAATTCTTATCATATCCATCAAAAACAATGCCAGTTACCATGGTCCCCTATATCAACTTTTCATATAGACATCGTACATGCATTATTTATATAATTTCCATCTATATTCTCAAAATAAATCTATAAGAGGGAAGAATTATGTATTTCAAATAGTTTTCCTAGTAGTAGGCCATAAGTTTCTTTTCATGGCCATGATCACATCACTGAATAATCACTAACATTGGTTATACAACACCAACATCACACATATGAGATTGTCGAATTCCCTTTTAACATCTAAATAAAGATAATTCATGACCCTCAAAAACAATATACACATATTTCCCTCCTGTGGTATCCCCACTCAGTCATATACCCATACTAGTGGAGGAAAATCACTGACCATATATTCTCGTAAACATACCAAGAGGTTTTAGGTTAACTCCAGATTTCACATAGCATACTCTTAGGACCACTATTCTCAATCCACAATTGTTCCCTACCGAGATGACTTAAGAAACCAATCCCAAGTCCCAATATCTAGAATTTAGTTCATCAATTCCTCTATAGTATCATTTTATCTCATGACACAAACTCATTTTTTGAAATTTAATGTTTGTCGACTAGATCATCATAGAAGCATTTATGGGGCCCTTGTGACCTAGGAAACTTCCATTTTCATAATGATATTTTAAATAGTGAAATTTTATTAAATTTTAAGTAAAATAGAATAAAATTGGGGATTCCATAGATAAAATGAAACATAACACAAATAATAAAATATTAGGGTATTTATAGGGACCACATTACTCTTATGATGTTATTCCCATTATAAACAGGGATCAACCACCATTACTAAAGCTCATTTATGCGAAAATTGTCAATATTAAGACAATAAAAGACCATAATTCCCTCAAAAGCAATCTCAAATGATAATGATATCATTGAAAATTTATTTGAAAAATAAAATAAATTTTAATTCAAAAATTAATTTTATGATATAGTCCATGAATCACTTACCCGATTATCTACCATGACTAATTTCATGATAAAATGACTGTCTACCACCCCACCCCTGACAACCATTCAGAACATTAGAAAAAAACACCCAACCATTCACTTAAATAATTCCTTAAATTCATTTCAACCAATTTGATGGAAAACGATAAATCAATCAATAAATTTATATACCTCAAAAAGTTCTCACAAAATCTAGTGTCGACATCTATATGAGATCCCCTCTAGAAGATCCATTAAAAACAACCGTTAAATTGTTAAAATTATACTATGTATTAGTGGAATCACATGAAGGACCCCCAGAAGTGTTTTAAGAATTTATATGTGAAGAAATATGGGGAGGAAGTTAATAAGAATCAAAGTGGAATATTAGATTCTCATAAACATAACTTCTAGATCAAACGACAATAGAATCCATTAATTATCGAAAAAGATGTCCTTATTTAATGAAGATATGTATGAGAGAACTTTCCTAGATTTATTCTGATTATTTGTTTCATAAAATAAAATAATATAATTTTAACACATCATTTAAAAAAAATTATAATTTACGAAAATATGGAAAAATTTGAAAAACTCAAAATTTGGAAAAAACTTGAATTTACAAAAAAATATATTACATTTAACATATTTATTGTAAAATATATAAATATTACGTTTCAACATATGTAATACATTCATTTTATTAATAATATATATAAATAATTCAAAAGTTTTTCCCTTTTGAAAAACCCATGCATAATTGTCTCACCCAATATGTTTATTTTTTCCTTAGGAAATTATTTTTAATATATTACTACATGCATAGTATATTTTATTTTCATAAATTTCTATGAATAAAACCCTCTTCTTAAAAATTATATTTTTATATTTGAACATACGGTTTTTACCTTGGAGGATAATCATTTACAGAACATTTTTTATTATGTTTATTTGTTTTCTATAACCCAAAACCATTGTTTAATATTCTATATTTTGAAAAAAGAATATCTATTAAAAAATCAATATAATAAATTTTATTCTAAGAATATGTGTTTCCCATGGTGGAAAATCCATTTATAATATTTCATCCACATATAAAATATTTTTTTCCCATGTAATGTTTTTAAATTATCCAACAAACCATATGTAGCACTCTATTCCATAAATAATTTTTTTCCGTTTGGGAAAAAATATTAGGGAATATATATTTCCATATAATGTTTTTCCAATTATTGCATAGTATTTTTATCTAATGATTATTATGTTTATTGTTTCCTTTGATATATGTAATGTTTTAGACATAGTATATTTTCATTTAGTGTGGTTTTCTACATAGATGATTTAACAAACATTTGTTAAAACTCAAAAAATATTCATCACTAAAATACACCTACATTCAATTTTATCATCTACGTAGCCTAACCAAACATAAAATATTATAGAACATAGAATTCTGGTAGCCCCTTACTTAGGTTAATTTTTGAAAATTTATTTCCAACCAATTTTCCCACTCATGAATCCTCTATTGGGTCTCATTACACATTGTCATCCAAAAATCCAACCAAAAAAACATCCTCGTATAATTTGAAAATTTCACTGAACCTTCTAAAACATTAACCCATGATATAAAGGAATATATAATCTCAATAATAAAATCAAATAACATATTTTAATCATTTAACAACTCTAAAAATCTAAATATGAATCCCAATTCTCACAACATCCCCGGACCTTGGAAGAAAGTTCAAATTCCTCCTAATATATCCAACATGTAATGGAATGGGTCATTTAAAAATCTCTAAACCAATGCTAATTTTTCCATAGATTCCTACATATGCACCCTTTATGAACCATCTTGGTTACCAAATCTTGATACACAATCCAAATCCTATGTCTTCAACCAGTTATGATCCTAAAGACACCACCTGCAAACTAGTTCTATTTTCAAATCCCCATTTTCCCATGCATTATGGTGTTAGTTATTTAAAAAAAACCTAAAAATGATTCACCAATTTCAAAAATTATAATTTATTCTAAACTTTCAAAAAAAACTCCATCATTTTATGTCATTGGCTACACTAGAATACAACGTACTAGACATTTTAACTACCTAGATACTTAAAATAAATATTTTTTCATTCTAGAATTTAATATATAAATTCATGGTAAATGTATAATGAAATAAGTTTTATTCATTCAAATTTAGGTATTAATACTAATAAAATAGAATCCTTACCACTGAAATTATTAATAAAATTTATGTATATTATACATGAAAATATTATATATTTATATAATCAAATAAATAAATAAATGTTTTGAAAACAGTAAATTTAGTGTTGGTATTTTTGTGAAACATAATTTTTTATTTACAATTTTATAAATAATATAATGTTTTAAAAATTAACTTCATAATATATATTTATAAATTAATATTTTGATGTATTTTAAATATAATAGAAAATTATGAGTCCTTAATTAATTTTTCAAAGTGTCAAAAAATCAGTTATATTATTAAAATCAGCATTTTTAAAATAATTAATAAATTTATTTAGATATTAAATTTACCAAATATTGAAAAATATTTTCAAAAAAATGAATTCAATTTTTGAATTCTACCCAAAAAATGGTCATGGTTAATATTTTGTATGGTTCTAAAATATTTGACATTTTGGTAAATAGTAAAATATGGTAATTTATATTATTTAGAATATACATGAATTTTTGAGTCATAGATGATGTATGGATGACGTAAGTACCATTATCTATAAATATACTTCTTTATTTACTATATTCCATTATGTAATGAAAACTATTTATTGTATGGAACAAAAATAATAAATTAATGAATAAAATAATCAAAAAAACCCTCTCATCCATTATAAATACCACAACTCACCACATCTTCTTATCACTCCACCAAATCCTTATATCATGTCTAACGTATTCCCCATTAACATAATAAGACTCTTATCCATGTACAAGACCTGATGGCCTCTCCTATATCCCAAAACTATGGGCCTTAAGGGGATTCGAAATTACAACACATCCAAAGGTAAATTTACTTTCATTTTTTTCAATTTATTTTCTTTTCTAATTTTATATTAAAATACCTTTATCTAATTAACATGATTAATCAAGTATCATAGATATACTATAATTTTATTTTTTTTATTGTGACATCGATCATCATACCTCTTCTCTTATCCTCTAATTCTAAAAAATGAAATCATCATATGGGATGTGTCGTTTGACCACATTCATGGACGATGAATTTTCATTTTCCATTAGCACCATAAATACTGGTCGTAATAAAATTATTATTGTTAAATCGTATTTTATTATTGATATAATAAGTTATTTAACATTATGGAACCATTATATAGACATGATATTAAATAAAATGATATAAGTTCATAATGATCGTAAATAACCTCCGAAATAAATTAAATCATTTTCATTAATGATTTATCTAATGAATCATATTCATTCATATATATATATATATATACATATATATATATTTATGGGAACAAATTCATACCTTTTATTTACACTTTTTGTGTTTTTCTTCGATTTGAAAGGAGATTCCATAATAAAGCAACCGTGGAAACTATGAAATAAATTCACCCGAAACAATGATAAAAATTATTATTACTAAACTAGTGGGAAGATGTTATAAAAGATTGTATAAGGTATTATAAATATGTATAAATTTCTATAATAAATTAATAACACTCTTTAAACCATTAAACATAAATTTTTAACACAATTTAGGGAATTAAATCCCGAGTTAAGTAAATTTACATTAAAAATACCCTTTAAACAAATCTATATTTACAAAATTCAAAAAGGAATGTTTTTATGATGAGTGTATTGATATCCAATTATTATGTTATGGTTACTGGGAATTTTTAGTCATGTTGGTAGGTTCCATTATATCCCTCCTTTTCATTGGTTATGTTTATATTGTATTTTGACCATAATGGTTATTTCAAGTGTAACTATGATGGCTACAACATTAGGTGTCTACAAGGGTAATATTTCCAAGTAGTTGTGAGGGTTAAAGATAATAAGTTTGACATTAGGGTTTCAATTATATGTATATATGGTAATAAAATTATTATCCAATTTACCTAAATGATTTATTTAAATTTTTTATGTTACATGGGTATCTTATGTTCTCACAACGTAAATATATGATTCATTATGGGTGAGAATAAAATCATTGTGTAATTTATTTCATATGTTCATAATTATTCATTGAGCAATGTTATCATTCATTATTTTATGACCTTTACCTAGTTTATTTTATTTTATTATGTTTTATAATTTCATTCAATCATTTTAAGGATTGGTAAATGAAAATAAGAAGTCATGATAAATGTTTTCAAGATTTTTAATGAAAATAATTCATGTTTTATTAAAAAATATTATTTTGGAATACATATATATATATTTTTATGTAGTATACTCTTTGAATCATTCTGGGATTCCATGTATGAATTATGACATAATTATATAAAAAACTAAATTGGTAAGATCTTTGGAAATGATATGAAATTGGTTTTAGTTTATTTAACATGAAAAACTAATTTTCATGGATGGGTTGTTATGGTTGGTATTAGAGAACAGCTTAAAAACCTTCATAGGAGAGGATGATGTTACTATAATACCATAAATTATTTTTACCTTATGTTTATATTAATATAATATCACATTAAAATATTACCATTCTTCTTTATCTATGATTTTTCTGTTCAGAATGGTTTTCTTGAGAAGAAATATTGAATATGATATAGGAAGGAATCTAAAGGATAATATCCTTCCAAATCAGCAACCTAGAATGGTGAAATTTAGAACTGAGTAGTTTTTTAATAATTGATCATTTGATGAAGGATATTAATGGTATTTGATTCCATACAAAATTTAACTAGATCTACCAAATTGTACATGAAGATAGTGGAACATTTGATGAGGCAGCACCCTCTTGTTTTCAGTGGACCTTCTGACACAGAGGTTAATAAAGGTTGGATTAAATCCCTTAAAATATATTTTATGTCATGGTGTGTTTATATAATAATATTTTTTTATTAAGTCTTTTGAAGATTAAGCTGACCAGTAGTGGTCAATGGGAAAAAATATCATATAAAGTTATGAGATTGATACCATTGGATAGGATGAATTTATGAATATTTCCAGGAATTGTTTTCCCTACTGTGGTTCGACTAAGGTTGGAAAATAAATTACTAGAATTGAATCAAAAAGTAGGATGATTCATTGTCAAGTGTGAACAAATCTGAAACTAATTGGAAAAGTTAAGAAGCAACTATTATTCAATAACCTGATAGTAAAATCAAAAAAGTTTACTCGGAATTGAAGCTTTGATATTGAAGGGAATTGGATTCCCATGAATTCAAAAATTATGAGAAAAATGTTTGATTTGCGGAGAGGGTATAAATGGAGTTTTCTAAGGAGCATTCCCATATCTAAAATAAGTGTTAGAAAAGGACTAGAGGGCATGGACTGGTTAAAAATCAACACAAAAAATACAAAGTTAAGAAAATCCAGTTTAAATTTTGTGGAAAGTGTGAAGAAATCAGCATGGTGAGTGGAATAAAAAATCCAGGAAGTGATTCTAATATGGAATATTTTGTAATATGTCCTAATAATTCAATGGAAAAATCATGGTGATTTAATGTTTAATTCCGATCATAAAACACTAATTTGTTTTAAATGTAGTGAGATGAGCCATTACACACATACCTGCCCAAAGAAGGATCTGAATTATTGTAAGCCTCCAAAATATATAAAGAAATTTGTACTGAAATATTTTGTGATAATTTATGTATAAATTAGTCCATCCAATTAAATTGTATTATTTACATTATTTAATCATTCTTTGTGAATGTCCAGTTTGATACAGTTTTGGGAAATTCTTTTATTTTTGAGATTTATTTGGTAAATTAGAAATCTCACCTCATGAAATGAAACCAGAGCTTATAGATTAAACACTTGGGGGGAAATAGTTAGGAAAATAATAATTATAATAATATTCATGTTGTTTTCAATGGAATAGAATTACCTTCAAAACATTTTTTCCCTTAGTATAGTTGGATGTTAATTTTTGTATGTATTTTCTTTTTGTTTACCATGATATGATTAATAGTAGAGCTAAATAATTTTTTTCCAGAAAGTGTTTCTATTTTTATACAAGATTAAATAGATACCATTGATAACATAATATGAAGATGATATACTATTAAAAGATATAAATGAATGTTATCTTTCACATATTGTTGAAACTAGGGGGAGTTTCCATATTAATGATCTTCCAGTTGTAAATGTATTCTTGAATTTTTTCCTTATAAGTTGCATGATGTTATAATTGATCAAGAAGTTGAATTTACCATTTAATTATTTCTAGATACTAATCCAATTTCTGAAACCCTTATCAAATGGAAGAAGTGGAAATCATAGAATTCAAAAATAAGTTAAATGAGTTTATTGATAATGGATTCACTCATCCCAGCACATCGTCATAAGGTTCTCATGTTGTTTTTGAAAAAAAATTTAACATTATTCAATGAGGATAATAATAGATTATATATCAATTAATAACAATACTATAAAATATATATATATATATATATATTAAAACTAATTATGAATTTTTTATTCATATCCATGGAGAATATATTTTTTCAATATTGAAATGAGATCTGGGTACAATAAACTGAGGGTGATAAAGGATGACATTCTAATTTTTTTTCTAATCCAGATAAGGGCATGATGATTTTTTTGTTATTACTTATGGTTTAAGATATTCCTATATTGTTTTATGGTTATTATGAATAGACTCCTCTATGAAAATCTATATAATTTTTTTTATTAATGATATTTTGGTTTATTCAAAATGTTATGGGGATCATGAAACACATCAATGGATTGTTCTGATAACCCCTACTGAAAATATGTTATATGGAAAATTTAGAAAATATGATTTTTAGTTGCAACATATATATTTTATTAATAAATAAGAATGTCATTGCAATTAATCCTTGAAAAACAAAACTGATTGATGAATAGTGAAGACCTAAAAATGTTACTTTGATTCGTTGGATCACCAGCTAATTACTAAAGGATTGTTAAAAACGTTTCATCGTAATCTATCCCCCTAACTAAGACAAAATGAAAATGGGATGAATTTATTTTAATAGAAGAATGTGACATCAATTTTCAAGAAATGAAAATGAGATTTTTTAATACACTAATTTTGACCATTCCTTCTAGAAATGGTGATTTTTCATCTACATTGATGCTTCATTGAAAGAACATGGTTGTGTTCTAATGTATAATGATTATGTAATATCTTTTTCTTTAATAAATCTAAAGCCTAATGAGTTAAATAATAGAACACATTATTTGGAATTATCCACTGTGGTTTTCACTTTAAAAATTTTTAGACATCATTTATATGAAGCAAAATGTGATGTATATACTGACCATAAAATAATGATTTATGTATTAACTCATATGGAATTCAACATGATGTATAGAATATGGCTTGAAATGATAAAATATTATGATTTCATTATTAACTACCATTCGAGAAATGAATACAATGTAGCAGATGTCTTGAGTTGAAAAAAATACTACATTAACCATTTTATATTTTGAACATGACCCCTTGGTTAATGCTTTAATAAATTTTGTCTTAGATGTTTTTCCTACAATAAATGTTTCATTTTTTATTCATGTGTTAGTGCATTCATCTTTTTCGAGTATAAGTAACAATGTAGAGAAGGAAGAATTGGAGTTTCAAAAGAGGAATAAAAGTTTTAAAAGGGTACATTTCTGTAATTTTAAATTGATAATATTTTTGTTTTATGATTTGGAAAGATATTATGTATTCCATGTGATTTAAAATTGAAGAAAGAGTTATTAAGTGAATATCTTAGTTGTCCATTTTTAGTTCATATTGGCAGAACTAAGATGACTAGGTATATTTGACATTATTACTGGTGGGATGGAATGATAAGAGATATTTATAATTTTACCATGAAATATTTCAGTTTTCAATTGGTTAAAGCATATAGACAAATAAAAAAGGTTATTCTTTAGCCTTTTCTAGTTCTAGAGTGGAAGTGGGAAAATATATCCAGGGAATTTGTTTTAAGATACCCAAAGAATTATAGAGGAAATAATGATATTTGGTTTATTTTTTATTGACTTACTAAATCAGCACATCTTCATCCTAATGGAGTTAATATGTATTTAGATCGACTTTCTCGGTTTTAATTCAAAGAGGTTGTAAGGTTACATGATGTTCCTATCTATGTTAAATTTTACCGTGGTATAAGGATCAATTATAACATATTAAAGGCCTTTTTATGTGGTTGAGAACTAAATTAAACTTCAGCACTTCTTTTCATAATAAATCTGATGGACAGGATGAACGAAGTATTTTAACATTATAGAACATGATTCATACACATTTAATATATTATCAAGGAAGTTGGATCAACATCTATTTTTAGTTGATTTTTCTTATAATACTAGTTTTTCTACTACTATACCAATGGATCCTTTTGAAGAATTGTTTGGAGAGTGGTATCGAACTACCCTTGTTTTGGATGAAGTCGGAGATCTAAAGTTGATGGGACAATAATTATTACGGGAAGTGGTAGAGAATGAAAAGATGATATGGATACATATAAAGATATATTAGAGCATGAATAAATTTATATAGATAACTGGACGAAGTATCTTTTATTTTATTTAGGTGATCATGTCTTTATCAATGTTTCTTGGTGAATAAGTGTGATGTGTTTTGGAAATAAGGGAAAGTTGAGTCCACTATTCATTTGACCGTATGAAATCCAGGACAAAGATGGATCAATTTCATAATAAGAGGCATTTCTTCTGAGTATGTCCCAGGTACGTAGTGTTTTTAATGTTTTGAGGTTATCAAATTAGATGCTATATTCATCTAATACATTTACTCCATAAGTAGTTTAGTTGGAATAGTACCATTCTTATAAAATTAAACCTATTTAAATACTACACTATAAATAGAAAGAATTGCAGAATAATGAAATTCCCCAATTTAAGGTTTTTTTGAGAAACCACTTGGTTGACAAAGAAATAAGTGAATATTAAATTCTAAGATGGAAAGGTCTCCTCACTTGTTTAATAAGTAAATAAAAATTATGGGGATGTTATTTATAAAAGTAGGGGGATAATTTAATAACATAAGAACTTATAAAAAAAAAATTCCACCCTAGAATTAAATATATAAATTCATTATTAATGTAAAATGGAAGAAGTTGTATTTATTGAAATTAATTAATCAATACTAATAGAATAGTAAAATCCCACATGAAATTATAATTAAAATTAATATTTCATATAAATAAATTTATTATATATTTATATCATGAAATAAGTAAATAAATGTTTTAAGAATGAAAAATTTAGTGTCAGTATTTTAATGGAAAATAAATGTTTAATTACAATTTTATAATTAATATAATTATTTTCAAAGAATATTTAATCTCATGTTATTTATTCATAGAGAGATATCATGGAACCACCTTAATACATTGGGAATGTTTATATTAGAATATTTTTTTAATGGTTATTCAACGTTTAAATGTGATGGTTACACCATAAGGTAGACGTGAGGGTTACATTGTAAGGTAGAGATGATGGTTAAAAATCATAACCTCTCCCTGGGGGTTAAAATACTATGCATGTTTGGTAATAAAATGATTCCCCAAGTTAACTAAATTTTATATTTATATTTTCTATGTTTCATAGAAGACTTATGATCTCACAATTTAATTATACAATTATTTACAGGTAAGAATTATATATTTTAGAAAATGATTTCATGTGTTTGTAAGTATTCTAGGTGTAATTGTTTCTTTCCATATTCTATTTCTACAACTGATATTTTTGTTCTCATCCTAAGAATTAAAATTTCTTTCACAAAATTTAAGGATACGAAATTGAAAAATAAGACTCTGAGATTAATGTTGTAATGGGTTTTCCTGAAAATATTTCATATTTTATTTTAAAATATTTTTATTTTAGAAGAAATGGATTCTATTTTAAGTAATATCCTCTTCTTAACATTGGTGGTTTTCATGTACTAATTATGTACTAATTATTTAGAAACATAAACTGATATGATCATTGGGAATGAATGGAAATTAATTATAGTATAATCAACTAGAAAATGTAAGGCATAAGGTCAGGTCACTATAGACATCACACATGAGTGTCACCCTACCAGTCCCACTACACAATACAATCTCACATTAAATACCATATCATGAACACATGGATCATCTCTACCAAGATCCTCATGATACTCTCTTTGTGTATATATGTTTCCCGATACCTATTCACCCTATCATTCTGTTACTCCAATATAATCTCATTCATATCACATAGAAATTCTCATGAATTTTGAGTCCATCATCAAAATAATAATAATAACGTAACATTATTATCCTTGATGGATACCTAAATCTAGGAATTTTACATTTTATATTAATAATTATAAAAATCACATAAAAGTGATATCTCAAAAACATTAAACACTCATTGGTTTGTGCCCATTTTCATTCCAGTCATGAGGTTTACCAAGAACTAGTCAAAAAATTTACATTATTTGATTATTAATTGTACCATCCCCCAAAAATAACATTCCTTATTACTGACCCTTGAGAAAAATATTTAAAATGTTAGAACACTAAAAAAGTGTGGCTCATTTTGAGGTTGTCTTATCCGGTCTGTGGAAACATCATTAAATAAACATGCCTAAACTAACAATAACAGGGTACATTAAAAACTTTCGGATGTCTCCTCTCACAATATAGTTGAATCTACTTTCCTCATCAAAACTATAATCTACTATCAATATAAGAATCTCATTTATTTCATATATTCTCGACCCACCTATGTGTTCTCACCAATATATGAGACAATGCTTAACATTATCCATATTCATACAAATCTTTTTAATCATGATCCCTTCTCAAATCTAGAAAATAGTTCCAAATATAATCCCCTATTGGGAGTTCAATGATAACGTGAAACCCCACACAACCACTCTCCAATTATATTTCAGTACTCCACTATTTACCAGGTCCCAAAGTATTTAAATAAAAGTTCCTCAAAAATACCAATAATATATTATTCACATGTTTCATCATACTAAAAAAATTAAATTATTCTACTAAAACATTAACATTAAATTTTGTGCCCAACCTACTATATATAAGGAACTCTTGTATTCTTTATCCATCCCACCAAGCCACATTGTAAGGACCCGACCCCAGTGGCCCAGACCTAGTGCCTTATTTTATTACATTGGCATATAAAGAAGGAATATGCATCCAGAATGACCAAGTAGTTTGGTAGATTTTTGAAATAATATATATATATAACTTTAACATTAAATCTTTGAATAACAAATAATTCTTAATTATTCCATTAGAAACATCCAAGCCTCAAATATTATGCCTGAAAGACACCAATAACATACTTCTTTATATACAAGAAAAATGAAACCTAAGAAATAGGTAAGCTCAGATGCTTAGTAAGAGTAAGAAATACAGCTTAAGAGAATATAAACATAAACATTGGGCATAATGAATAATTTAAAACACATGTCTTTAAAAATAATAAACATGAACACATAATGGAAGGAATATGAGATGTGAAAATAATGCCATTATAAAACATAATCATGGGTATTCTACTTTTCAAATAACCATATGATCTTCTAATTACTAGCGTAATAATGAGGTAAGTTCATGTGTAGGACATTAGGAAACACACTGGCATGGCCTCGGCCAAGACATCTAAAAATGATTAAGGACTTGGCCCAAAGATTATCTCAAAATTGGAAGGCCTTAGACAAGTCCATGTTTATTTGTCTCATTAGACCAACTAATGCATAGAGGGGCTATAGAGGGACTCAACCATAACATAATAATTCTAATTAAATCATCCTATAATAGATGATAAACATAAACAACATGTACATTCATTTTGAAACTAACATATACAATGTAAATAACTTTCCCCAAACAATAATATTAAACTCAAACCATTCAGTGTAAATTGGTGATTGGATTTAACATAGCACATCCACAATCAAAATAATAATAAACCATAAAATTAAATAATGTATATGGTATAATAAAATATTAATACCAATAATACATAAGAATCAACAAGAGTGTTTAAATAGGCGAAAATACTCTTATAAAATTATTGAGTAATTCTTGAGATAAATACTCTTTTATTTTAAAAAGAGGTATTATTTTGGAAAGGTCTTTGTGTTAAACAAGAACTAAAGTAAGAAATTATTTTAATAATAAAATGAGTTATTTTATAATTATAATGGTTGCTAAAAAATATTATAGAGTTCCCTTGAATATATCTATAATTTGAGAAATTTCTTTGAAGCAGGCTTATATTTCAGAAATAATTTTCAAAGTACCTTTTGAAATGTGTTACTACCCATAAAATGTAATGCCCTGAACCCAGTTATTGGAAACCTGAGTGAAATAAAACATAGAATGGGGTGATATCAGATGCTCAGTAAGGATAACAATACATCGGAAATTTTCATGAATAAGCATAAACATTTAAGGCAATGTATAACTAAAACAAAAGCATTTTAAACTTGAACTTCAGCATAATATGGAAGAAATATAATTAAATAATGTCATTTAATTATTCACATGTATATTTCTCTAATCTAATAATCACATGCAATATCAATAACCACATTCATAATGATGGAATGCATAATGCCAGGCTATCATAACCACATAGTCAAGGCCATGTGCCAAGACTACAAATAAGATTTTGTCAAGGCCTTGTTCCAAGACACTAGTTTGTCTCATGAGAGCTACCAATGCATCTAGAAGCTATAGTGGGCTCCACCCATCACTTACTAAGTCCAATGCATTCCTCATATGAAAAGGTTTAAACATAACATAAACATTCGTATTAAAACTGGCATATAAAATGTCAACACTTTACCCATAAACCATGATTGGTATAAAAATAACACATCCAAATTCAAACATATCACAAAACCTTCAATAAAATTTGAATTATTTGTATCATAATAAATCAACTGAAAATAATTTTAAAATCCATTAAAGGATTTTGATATAGATGAAAATGATTTGTAAAACTCTTTGAGAGAAAAATCCATTTTTCATGAAAACATTTAAAAGTCACACAATTTAGAAAGGATGACATTTAAAGACATTTCTGAATCAAAGTGTCCCATACCACTTTGAATCTTTTTAATGTAATTAACATTTTTAAACATTCATGTCCATTTAAATAAATCCCTAAAACTATTTTGAAAACATGGACATTAATGAGAATGGTTTACAAGAATAAATCTTTAAAACATTTAAAATGTTGTTTTAGTAAAAATTACCATTAAATAATTCCTTTTTAAAACTATTTTATGAAACATGGACATGGAAAATAAATATTTTCCAGTAGATACTTACGTAAAAACAACCTCGGATAAAAAAGAGATTGTGAAATTAACCCTTTCCCATTTGGTAACTTACGAAACATACACCCCATAAAAGATGTATGATACAATGAATATATAAATACACATTAATTAAATTAAATTCCACAAAGAATACAATTATGGTCATTACATACACCACAAAAAATGTAATAGTGGCAATATGATATGAATCTCACGAGAATAATGAGTGAGATGAAAACCCATTACCTTGAACTTTCTTTTAGTCGAGGGTACGTTTATCCACCTATATGAAGACCGTAGTATATTATTAAATTATAACAGAACCATGTTAATATTTATGATATCATACATTATTCATTTATGACTTTTTACTACCCATTTAATAATAATTTCTATGTTAAATTAACATTTTGGGTAATAATCTCTTTCATTGTCGTACGTGTTTTAACTTGTTACTCTTGATTATATCACTTGAATCATGATTTAAATACTTCCAAAATATCAAAAATGATTTATATATCATATATATTTAGAATATAATTATGTATAATAGATATATATGTGAAATGGGAAACATCATTTATGGAGACGGTAGTCCGTACGTACGCATAAATGTTGTTTCCGTTTTCATAACGTATTAAACGGAACTAAGTGAATAAAATATTTGTAAGTAAACACACAAACACACACAAACACACACACACAAACACACACACATATATATCACCAGTATCATTATTATTTCATATATTACAAACATATTAGTAATATATATTTTTATAATCGTCGATTAATGGTGAATGTGGAAATGAATCTCATCGCGTCGTGGAGACGGTAATCCATACGTACGCACGAGAGACAATATCATTTCCTTAAAGGTGTGGAATTGGATGGTATATTAATTTTACAGAGATATTACTATGTTATTTCCATTATCTATATACATATTACTCATCATTATATTGATCCAAATAACATAGTGTTAAATAACAAATTACACCATGGTGTGGAGACGGTAAGCCATACGCATGCACGCATGGTGACATTATCATTCATAAGATTGATAGAACAATGAATATAGTATTGCAATATTTATAATAACATCACAGTATATAGAAGATACTGGAGTTATTATTTCAGAATGGAAATAACAAATAAAGAAGAAGTGGAAGAAGAAAAAAACATGAAAGAGGGTGGTGAAAACATTACCTCATCTTCGGGTTCTTCCTTTTGATTTGATCAAAAGGGCATAATATGTTGGATTTATGATCAATCTAATGCCTCTAGGTTGAATTAAGGAAAGTTTAGAGAATATTTGGGTAGGGTTTGGCCGATCCAAAAGGCTCTGAAGTTGTGAATTAGAGAGAAGGGGAAGTGCCCTTTTATAAGAGGGGTGAGGGGAAGCTTAGGAAAAACTAGAAATATTATTTTATAATAAACTCATATTCGGTTTCTAATGGATACAAAGTGTATTATTTAACGGTTATGGTGGTGATAGGTCTAAAACACCTCAAAAATATGTTTTAGACAGGTTTGTATCACTATATTATCTTTATCTTTTTTATTTTACTCTTAGATAAATAGTTTTACATTTACCATGTCTCTTTGTATTTTTATATTATATAGTCAATAAACATACTATAAACTTCCAAGATCCCCCCAAGTGGTCCATTAATAATAAAAATATCATTATATAAGTCTTTTTTCCTAACCATAGATTTTTAGGAATAGAATATCAATTAATAATATAATATTTATTTTAAAAACACATTTATGTAAATTTTGACAACATTGAATAATTGATTTTTTAAAAGTTTTAACAAATTTATTAATTCAAACAAAATTCATTTATGAAATCCTAACATGTCATAGTAACCAATAAAATTCGTGTATGGCATCAAAATTTTCAAATTATATTTATTTTCACATTTATAATACTAATTATTGGATTCCTTCATTAATAAAGAAAATAATGTATCATTAATGTGTCATTAAAAAATTTAATTATTAAACTTATTAAAATTATAAATGAAATACCATTATGTAGGAAATATTTTTATCTGTATAATTCATATTTATAGTTGAAAATATAACATATATAACAATACGTAAAAACTATTTTTCTAAAAGATATATGTTTATGTCATTTTTGTGTTTACTTTAACTTAATTAATATAAAGTGTCATTATCACTTACAGGTGGCTCCAGGGGGTTCCAAAATCGACCCAGAGATTCCCATGGTCGGAAATTTATCACAAAATAGGTGTAGGACATGTTTTAGGGTAATTTAATATTATTATAATATTATTTTGTTACCCTTATTTACCGGATTTACCCTTTAACAATGGTATATAAAATATTTACCGAAGTAATTTTTCAAAATGTCTAAAAATAAGAGTTACCTACTTACACAATTTGGACATCCAAATTCCAATTAGGGAATCCATTTTTTCAAATTCAAAACACAGAAGTGTCAGAAATTAATTTAAAATTAATTCCCACTGTCATAACAAAAAACATGTTTTTAGTAAATAATAAATATCAAAAGATTGACACATGTTTATGTCCGGTTTAAATGTGAAATTATGTCCAATGAACAATATTTTATTAAATGGTAAAAATATATTCTAAATATACTTTAAAACCACTCAAATTACGAATTTATCCCTATTAATTATTTCGATTAAAAAAGTTATTTTTAATTAAAATTATTAATTTTCACTATTCGTTATAAATTGAAAGTTTTCAGAAAAATACCAAAATTTCACCCTAGGTTAATTTCAATATTCCGAATCCAAAAATGAAGTCCATTTTGAACGATAAAATTGATAAAATTTTAAAAATTGGGTATTACTATTCATCACGGCCAGTTCAATTGGTCACGGCGTGTTAGAATCTCAACGTTGTGTATAATGCAAGCTATTGCATTATTCAAAGGGAAATGTACCGTGGAATCATGGGGTGTTACATTATCCCCTCATTAAATAAATTTTATCCTCACAATTTTAAATGGTTCTTTGAAAATAAAAGGTTTAAAATAAAATATTCTTTTGTTGGAAAACCCATATCTGAAATAGGGTTAATAAAATTTAGTTTTAATAGGAGGGAAAGGGAGATGAGAAGTAACCACCAAATTATGATCTCAATTAAGAGAAAATTATTGGAAATTAGAGACTGATAATAAGAGTAAAGATGTAAATATTTATAGGGAGTGATTGAGGTCATCAATCACAAACACGTGTAAAATTGAAAGGCCTCAAAGTAATCAATCTATGATGATTTAAAATATCATCGTTTCAACAAAACATAAGGTATTAGGATAAAACATTTTTGGTTTTATGTTCCCTTCCTTAATGTTTAACGATTAATTTCTTCATAGAATAAGAGAAAAAAAAAGTACATGACAAGTAGAGTTACATCCTTTAACTAATATCTACCACAAACGCATCTTTCACTCTAAAAGATAATAGAAATTACAAATATTCTATTTATCCTAATCGTATAGGGTACCAAAAAAATGAATTTATTATTAATCTATCCTACCTTTTAAAAAAACGACATTATATAATCCAAGACATCACATAATTCAGTGGTAGGTGATGCACCCTTGTCACCCTTCGGTTGTGGGTTCTAGTCTCGCTACCTTTACGGATGCGATGGGTTGTCGCCCAACCTCCGAGTTCCCTTTTTATAAAAAAAAATATCTTTAGAAATGATTTAAACATTTTCAATATTATACAATGTAAAATATAATCCATTCTAACCTTTATACTTATCCAAACTAATTTTGTAAACTCTCAGTCAAAAATTTATATGGAAGGTAAACATAATGTGGATCCTTTTTACCCCGTAATAACATGTGAATGCCTTCATCATGTATTATTTTAAAACATTGAAACATCCTAAATTATCATAAAACCTTATTTATTACAATCATGATCCCTTATTTTTTATAGAATACTGGATATACATCATCCTTCCAAAAATTTTGTAAACTCCAACAATGATGGAATATACAAATCTTTAATCAGTTTCAAGGTAGTCATGAATATCTAATATAATTTACCGAAATCAACCATATCTTATTCTAAAATCTGTACCTCAATATTAGGACCATATTAAGTTTTATCTTTCCTTCAACCGTGTAATTTTCAAAAAATTTAACTCACTTTAGAGTCACTTTTCTTAGTACCATAAAATCTCAAATCCTCAATGAAATAGTACTATAGTAAAATCCTTATTTATTTTGAGTACATCATTGATACAACACTTCAATGAAATAATTCCAAAATAACAACATAAGAACAATAGTCATTACTCTTCATATGTGGTAGTATCATAACATGATTATTATCCAATAACATCATTTACGGCATAGTCTAATGACTGGGACATTGGTTCGTGTAGTGTCCAAACTCCTTGCTAATGAAGCATTGTACATTTGAAACTTTTTTCTTTCCCTTTCAATCACATAAATGGTGTACATTTTCTCCACACTTACTCCCACTCCTTTCAAGCATGTTCCTGGGTGTTTCTTCCCACAATTATCATATATAGGAAAATTCTTGTTTTCCCTCTTCCCATTATCCATCTTTCTCTCTTCCATCCTTTTCTTCTCTTGCTTCCCATCAAAGTCATAGGACTCAGAGAATTCTTTACTTATCTTATTAACACATGATAATATTTCTTCATATGTTGAGAAAACATGAGAGACTATTTACCTTTTAAATGTTGGCTTAATACCGTGGAAGATATGATCCTTCTTACTCTTTGTATCATATGTATTGTTGGAGTTCACATTCCTTCTACTGGGTTCCATTTCTATACAATGTCATACACTAGGTCAGTTTATGAATTGAAATGATTAATTACAAACTTGTAAAATACCTTATGTAAATTGAACAGTTTATGGATATTTTCAATAATCATAAAAATGTTTTCTTTGAGTAAGTATATACTAATAAGCCCTTCATAATGGTTTGTAAAATAAAATGAGAATTATCCTAAGAATATCCCTCGGGAGTGTCATAACCAGTAGTTCAAAAAGTCCCATTGTCGTACACCAGTTCTCGTTCAAGTCTAGTTCAAAGTTGTGTTTTCGGGTTTTACCCCTAGGTGCATCTGTGCCACAGCCGCCTCCAACTTCTTGTATCCAGAGAGGGATGTATATTCTTAGAAAACTCACAAAATCTATAAATTACCAAAATTATAGTAATTTCTTCTATACTAATCCTCAAATTCTATCATAGGTCTATGTTCTCTAATCAGAGTTTATCTAAATCTAGCTTCCAAGGTTATTGCTAAACATCCTATGATACCAACTGTAATGCCCCGACCCTAGTTACCAAGAGTCGGTGCATTATTTTAATACATTGGCATGATTACAAGGAATCAAGTCCCAATGGTCTGATCAGTTTAGCAGTCTTGGAAAATATAATACATACATGAATGTTACATTACACTTCATAACATACAAAACAACATAAATAATCCTTCACGAATGTCATTATTCCCTTAGCATAACCCTGCATATCAATCACAATTCACTTCTTGGAATCCTGGGAAAAATAAAACATAGAAAGGGGTGAGATCAGATACTCAGTAATGATAACAATATAGTGGAAACTTTCACGAATAAGCCTAAACATTTAAGGAAATGTATAACTAAAACAAAAGCCTTTTAAACTTTAACTTCAGAATAATATAGAAGAAATAAAATAAAATAATTCCATTTACTTATTCACATGGAAATTCTACTAATCGAATAATCACATGAAATATCAATAACCACTTTTATAATGATGGAATGCATAATTCCAGACTATCATAACCACATAGTCAAGGCCTTGTGCCAAGACTACAAATAAGATTTTTTCAAGGCCTTGTTCCAAGACACTAGTTTGTCTCATGAAACCTACCAATGAATCGAGGAGCTATATTGGGCTCCACCCATCACTTACTATGTCCAATGTATTCCTCTTATGAAAAGGTTTAAACATAACATAAACATTCGTATTAAAAGTAGCATACTAAATGTCAATACATTACCCATAAACCATGAATGGTATAAAAATAACACATCCACATTCAAACATATCACAAAACCTTCAATATAATATAGAAGATCTGTATCATAATAAATCAACATCAAACAAGTTTAAAATCCATTAAAGGATTTTGATATAGATGAAAATGATTTGTAAAACACTTTGAGAGAAAAATCCATTTTTCATGAAAACATTTAAAGGCCACACAATTTATAAAGGAAGAAATTTAAAGACATTTTGGAATCAAAGTGTCCCATTCCACTTTAAAACTTTTTAAAGTAATTAATTTTTTATAACATTCATGTCCATTTAAATAAATACTTAAAACCATTTTGAAAACATGGAAATTAATGAGAATAGTTTATAAGAATACATATTTAAAACATTTAAAATGATGTTTTAGTAAAAATTACCTTAAAAATAATCTCTTTTAAAACTATTTTATGAAACATGGACATTGATAAAAAATATTTCCCAGTAGATACTTACTTAAAAACTACCTCGGATAATAAAGATATTGTGAGATGAACCCATACCAATTTGGTAACTTACGAAAAAACAACCCAAGAAAGAGGTATATTACAATTAATATGTAAATACACATTAATTAAAGTGTATTACACAAATAATATAATTATGGGAAATACATACACCACACAAAAGGTAATAGTGGAAATATGGTATGAATCTCACGTGAATAAGGAGTGAGAGGAAAACCCCTTACCTTGCACTTTCCTTTAGTCGAGGGTATGTTTAACCTCTTGTATGAATAAAATAGTATGTTATTAAATTATAACATAACCATATTAATATTTATCATATCATACAATATTCATTTATGACTTTTTACTACCCATTTAATAGTAATTTCCTTGTTAAATTAACATTTTAGGTAATAATTACTTTTTTTATCGTACATGTTTTAGCTTGTTACTCTTGATTGTATCACTTAGATAATGATTTAAATACTTACATAATATAAAACATGATTTAAATATCATATATTTTTAGAATATAATTTTGTATAATAGATATATATGTGAAATGGAAAACACCGTTTTTGGAGACGGTAGTCCGTACGTACGCATAAACGTTGTTTCGGTTTTCATAACGTATTGAACGGAACTAAGTGAATAAAATATTTGTAATTACATATATATATATATATATTACCAGTAGAATTATTATTTCATATATTAAAAACATACTAGTAATATATATTTTTATAATTGTTGATTAATGGTGAATGCGGAAATTAATCTTATCGTGTTGTGGAGACGGTAATCTGTACGTACGCACGAGCGACAATATCATTTTTGTAAAGGTGTGGAATTGGATGGTATATTAATTTTACAGAGACATTATTATGTTATTTTTATTATCTATATACATATTACTCATCATTATATCCATCCAAATAATGTAGTGTTGAATAACAAATTACACCACGACGTGGAGACGGTAAGCCATACAGACGCACACATGGTGACATTATCATTCCTAAGATGGATAGAATAATGAATACAGTTGTGAAATATTGATAATAACATCATAATATATAGAAGATACTGGATTTCGTATTTTATAATGTAAATAACAAATAAAATATAAGTGTAAGAAGAAATGAACTTGAAAGAGGGTGGTGAAAACATTAACTCTTCTTCGGGTTCTTCCTTTTGATTTGATCAATAGGGATCCTTAGGTTGGCTTTACGATCAAACTAAGGCCTCTAGGTTGAAGTGAGGGAATTCGAGAGAATTTTTGGGCTGGGGTTGGCCAAGCCAAAAGGATTTTATGGTGTGAATTATAGGGAAGGGGAAGTGCCTTTTTATAAGAGGGGTGAGTGGTACCTTAGGAAAAGCTATAAATATTATTTTATGATAACTTCATATTCGGTTTCTAATGGATCCAAAGTGTATTATTTAACGTTTAATGTGAGGATAGGTATAAAACCACTCTACCAATAGGTTTTAGACAGTTCTGGGTCACTATATTAACTTTATCTTTTTGATTTAACTCTTAGATAAATAGGTTGACATTTACCATGTCTCTTTGTATTATAATATTATATAGTCAATAAACTTTCTATAAACATCCAAGAGACACCCAAGTGGTCCATTAATAATACACCTATCATTATATATTTCCTTTTTCCTATCCTTATATTTTTATGAATATAATATAAATTAATAACATAATATTTGTTTTCGAAACTCATTTATGTTAATTTTGACATAATTGAATAATTTATTTTTGTTAAAGTCTTAAAAACATTATTAATTCGAAAAAAAATCATTTAAGAAATCCTAACATGTCATATTAACCAATATAATTTTTTTATCGAATCAAAACTTTCAAATTTTCTTTATTTTAACATTTATAATACTAATTATTTGATTCTTTCATTAATAAAGAAAATACTACATCATTATTGTTTCATAAATAAATTTAATTATTAAATGTCTAAAAATTTAAAATAAAATATCATTATTTAGTAAATAGTCTTCTATTTCTATTTAATATTTATAGTCGAAAATATAACATATATAACCGTATGTAAAAATTGTTTTCCTAAAATATATGTGCTTATGTAATTATTGTATTTACTTAAACGTAATTAATATAAAGTAACATTATCACTTACAAGTGGCTCAATGGGATCCCTAAATCGACCTAAAGATTCCCATGGTTGGACATGTATCAAAAAATTGGGTTAGGACTCGTTTTAGGGTAATTTAATATTATTATAATATTATTTTGTTACCCTTATTTACCGGATTTACCCTTTAACCATGGTAAATAAAATATTTACCGAAGTAATTATTCAAAATGTATAAAAATTAGAGTTACCTATTTATACAATTTGGAAATCCTGATTCCCAATATGGAATCCATTTTTCCAAATTCAAAATACAAAAGTGGAAGAAATTAATTCAAAATTAATTCCCACTGTCAAAACAAAAATCTTCTTTTTAAAAAATAAAAACTATCAAAAGAGTGACATGGGTTTATGTCCGGTTTAAATATGAAATTATGTACAATGAACAAAATTGTATTAAATGGTATCAATATATTCTAAATATAATTTAAAACCACTCAAATTATTAATTTATCACTATTAATTATTTCGATTAAAAAAATTGTTTTTAATTAAAATTTAGTAATTTTCACTATTCGTCAAAAATTGAATGTTTTCAGAAAAATACCAGAATTTCACCCTAGGATAATTTCTATATTCCCAATCCAAAAATGAATTCAATTTTAAAAGATAAAATTGATAAAATTTTAAAAATTGGGTATTAATATTCATAATGTCTAGTTTGATTGGTCGCAGCGTGTTAGAATCTCTAAGTTTCGTACAATGCAAGCTGTTGCATTATTCAAAGGGAAACGTACTATAAAAGCTTGGGGTGTTACATAAAATATGGGAGGGTTGTTTTTTGGTAAAAATATATAAGACACTCACCAAAAATTTAAGTGGAGTACCAAATAATACATAAGAATTTCATTGAGGTAATTAGACAATAAAAGTAACTCGAATGAAAAAGGCAGTTCAGGTAGAAAAACCCTTACCTTAAGTCTGGATGTGTTCCAATCTTGAACATAGGGTCCCAGGATATGAAATTAGACATATTGAATTATTAAATCTGAATATTTTTGGCATTTATTTAGTTTATAATTATTTTATTATGTCTATTATGTCTTTATTGATTAGTTATAAGATTAAATTAGGTCGTTCATGTGTGTTTGTTCTCTTGATTTTCAAAATTAGTTCACTTGTTTTTATGTAATGAAGTTAATGTGGAATTGATGTAAATATCCAGAATTAAATTTAAATATTATTTATGAACATACATAGGTTTTATTGTTCATTTATATAATTTTTTTACATGGCATTCAGATGAATAATTGATGAAATATTAATGACAAACACATTGATTATTTTAGCTGTATTTTGATTACTTGGAATTAGTTTGGTCGTATGAAATAATAATATGGATGTATATTGGTTCATAAATAATAAATAGGTTATAATATATATATTATAGTATAGTTAAATCATATATATTGTATCATGACTAGTAAGGAAAGAAAATTGACAAATTAAACTTTGTTGTCCATGAAGTTCTTAAATTGGAACCTCACAGACGATGATTTCATTTATACAATAAAAGGAAGAGAGTAAGGATATTGATGATGGGTATTCAATTAACATGATTTAATTCCATTATATATATGATACTGGAGTTATCATGATCATTTGGACAATAGAGGTCAGGATAGGGAAACAAAACAAAGTATCTTGAAATTAAAATGAAAGAAATAAAATGTCAATTTACCTCTTGAATCTAACTCCTTGAGAATCTTTCTAAGTGAAGGGTATTGGACTTTTGGAAATACCAAGAGCTTCATGGACGTGGGGTTGATTATTTAAGGGTATTTGGGTAGAAATTGGAAGAGCTTTAAGTCTTAGAGTAGTGAATAGAAGAGGGATGGGGTTATAATGGAGGAGAGGAGTGAATTTTGAATATTTTATTCATTATTTTTTTATTTTCATTAATACAACAAATAGGGATGTTTAATGTGACCCATAATAGTAATAAGTGCATCTGAGTTCGAACCATGTGGCCTTACATAACTCATGATGTCAAAAATATTGTATTTAATTGATAATTTTTTTAAACAGTATTTACTGTATTTCAATTTTTATCAAACAAATAATGAATGTTAGAAAAATACGAAAGCATCACCCTAAACATTTTTCGATGTGTGGAATTCAAAAATGAACTCCATTTTAAAAAATAATATTCTAAATATTAAAAAATTAATTTTTAAATAAAAACATAGTTAATTCAAAAAATAATAATATTAAAGGTATATATAGTTTTATATCACATGGAGAATTTAATTAATATCTCATTATCTTATTACCTTATGAAAATAATATAAATAAATTATGTACTATTCATAAGGGTCATATTACTATTCATAATGGTATGTTACTATTCACCAAAAATCATGTGGGTTCAATCAGACTTCAAATGACTTACTGGTCACAACTCTAGATGACCATTTTTAAAAATCAGACCATAGTATAAGAAATGTTGTGTTTAAAGGAAAAATTATAAAATGTGTTTTTTTATAGGGACTCATCATTTCATGCATTAAATATTTATTTTCAAAACATTGGGGTGTTACATTCTCCACTCCTTTAAATAATTTCTCCCATAAAATTCACAGAATGTTACCTCACAAAAAGATTTTGGTATGTCTTCATCATGAGCTTCTCAGGTTCCCATGGTGCCTCTTAGATTTTATGATTCTTCGAAAGTATCTTCACTAGATAGGTCATCTGATTCCTCAACACTTATTCTTTAGTTTCCAGAATCTGGATAGTCTCTTAATAGTAATATAGGTTAAATTACAACTCTATACCTTCAGAAATGAGGTCATGCATTCGGTCTAGTATGTACTTTCTCGACAATGAGACATAGAACACATTGTGTACATTGGATAGGCTAGGAGGCATAGCCCAATGATATGAAACATCTCCAATTCTTTCCATAATTTCAAATGGTTTTATGTACATGGTTTTTAGATTCCATTTCTTCCAAAGTATTATATCACCCTTCCATGGATATTATTTCAACTCCCACCAAAAATTCTGGATCGTTCTTCGATTATCGGCATAACCCTTTTGGCTGCATTGATTTGATTTGGTATGACTCAGAATAGTCTTTACCTTCACTTTTTTCCTCCCCAATCTCTAGACCCACAAATATCATTCAACCAACTTCATCCAAACAAGTTGGTGTATGACATCTCTTTCTGTACAATGCTTCATATAGTGATATTTAAATACTTGAATATAAACAATTATTGTAGGAAAATCCACTGAAGCTAAGTATTGATCTCACAGATGTTGTAATTCATGGGAACATGATCTAAACAGGTCATCCAAGGTTTGGGTCATCCTCTTTGATTTCCAATCAGTTCGGTGGTGGTAAGCAATAGTCAATCAATGCTCGTTACCCAAATTGTTTTAATGACTTTTCTAGAAATGCGATGTAAATGTTGGGTCTTTATTAGAAAAAATTGAGAGAGGTTCTCCATGAAGTCTCACAAATTCGTTGATATAGAGTCTTACTAGGCACTCCGATGGAAAATCCTCCCTTATAGCGAGGATATGTGCTGATTTCGTAAGTTGGTCCACAATTACCCATATCAAATCATTCTTCTTTGGAGTTTTGTGTAATCCAGTGAAAAATCCATGGTGATATTATCCCATTTCATCGTAGGAATAGTTATAGGTTGCATGAATCCTTTTGGATGTTTCCTTTAAGCCTTCACTTATGGAAAGACTAAACATCTTGATACATAAACCGTAATTTCCCTTTTCATGTTGTCCCACCAGAAATGTTCCTTTAAATCTCTATACATTGTATTACTACCCAGATGTATAAATAATTTCAAAATGTGGAATAATTTAATAACTCTCTTTTTATCCTGTTATAGACGGAACACGAAACCTATTCCCAAATTTTAGGACACCATCATCACACACAAAGTCATCCATCATCTCGTCTTTCATAGAACTAATATTTTTTTGAAGGTTCTAGTCATTAGGATGAAGAGAATTAATTATTTATAACAAAGATGGTTTAGTAACCATTTGAAAAATTAATGATTTTCAACCTTCTTTGAAAATTCCCATTTCCATCCTTACTAGATCCAGGTACAAAGGAACCTTGTTAGTCCTCATTTTCTAGAGAACTCTAGAATCTATCCTGCTCAATGAATCAGTTACCTTGTTTTCCTTTCCCAGGTTATAGTCTATGGTACAATCACAATCCTTGAGTAGTTCGAGCCATCTCCTTTTCCACATGTGGAGTTTTTTCTAAGAGAATATATACTTAAAACTCTTTTGATCTGTATATATCTCACATTTTTCACCATATAGATAATGCCTCCAAATATTCAGAGATAATATTACTTCTTCTAACTGAAAGTCATTATTGGGATAGTTTTCTTCATTGATTTTCAAACTCCTTGATTCATTGGAAATAACTCTATCATTTTCCATAAGGACACAACAAATTCCTTTTTTTGATGTGTCTTTATAGATCACAAACCCATCACTCATTGATAGTAGGGTTAGGATCAGAAAATTCAGAAATATCCTCTTCAATTCATCTAAATAGTCCACACATTATTTTTTCCATAGGATCTTAACCCCTTTACGTGTATGCTTGGTTATTATTTTAACTAAATGGGAGATGTTTTAAATGAAACACAGATAATAACCTGCTAAACAAATAAAACTACATACCTCAGTTATGTTCTTAAGAGATTTCCATTCATGAAAAGAATTTTACTTTATAGGATCAATATATATTCCATATTTAGAGATAATGTGTCCCTGAAAGGAAACTGGTTGAAGCCAAAATTCAATATTTCTGAACATCCCATATAATTCATTTCTTATACGAGTCTTTATAGTTTTGAAGATGTTATTTTCAGGGTCTTCATGTCTTTTATAGTATACCATGATATCATAAATAAATACCACCACAAATCTATTATGATATTCTTTGAAAACTCTATTCATTAGATCCATGAAAACAGAGAGTGAATTAGTCAGTCCAAAAGGAATTACTGTAAACTTGTAATGCCCATACCTAGTCTGAAATGCAGTTTTTGGATTGTCTTAATTCCTCACAGGAATCTGATGATATCTAGATCAAAGATCAATCATCAAAAAATATTGGGCTCAATGAAGTTGATCAAATAAGTCATCAATGCGAGGTAGGGAGACATTTTCATTATTTTTATAGCATTAATCTCTCCATAGTTAGTAAACAACCTCATTGATCCATATTTATTCTTAATGAAAATAATTGGATCTCCCCATGGAGAAACACTATGTTAAATAAATCATCTATCAATTAATTCCTCTAGTTCTTTTTCAAGTTCCACCAATTCCACAATGGGAATTCAATAACAGGTCTTCTATATGGGAATTGAAAAAAAAAATTATGTTAATGGAAAACTCAATTTCCTTCTCTAGAGGATGAATAGGTAAGTCCTCTAGAATCAAATCAACATATTATTGCACAATCAGGGCATCCTCAATCTGAACAGTCTTCTCCTCACCCATTGTAATTGAATTCCCTTCTTATACAATATTTTAATTAAGTAGAGCTATTGGGGATGGTTCTAGATGAAAATAAGAGGGTTATGTTTTTTCCTAAGATACGGGATCCCACATCATCCTAAAAAATTAAAACCTCCATCATCATGCAATAAATTTTCACATCATGATTTGAAAGACAATCCGTAACAACGATTTTATAAAATTAAATCATGTGTATGACATTAAAATTAGTAGATAAATAAATTTTATATAGCATAATGGAGACTAACTAACAAAACATTGTTGCAATGATACTTCCCTTTTGAGTTTTTACTGATAACTCCATTATTTAATAAAATTTGAAATATCTAATCTTCTTGTTAAACTGGGAAGATAAGAAAGAATTCGGTGATATAGATTCAAATAGATCATTGGATAAGTTTGAGGAAGAAACTAAAGTACCTACCACCACATTACTAGGAACTTCAATATCAGCATTTGTGATCGCATAATCTTGTCCCTTAACCCTTCGAATTTTCTTTGGCATGTTTACTTTATGCTTTGGATATTAATTTTCATAGTGTCCCATCTCCCTAAAATTATAGAATTAAACATTAATAGCTTCTTTCTTCACCTTTAAATCACTATAACGATTTACTTTCTATCCACTTTTTTATCATACACCTTTCCCCTTTAAGAAGTCACCAGGGTGATTCCTTCCAAAATTATCACAGGGTGGAAATTCAACTCTTACCTTCTTCATGTTTCCTTATTTCCTTTCCCAGATTTTAAGAAGCCCTCTTCTTCTCTTTCTATCCCTTAATGTCATAAAAATTATAGATTTCCTTTTTCTATCTTGATAGCATATGAAACTATATCCTCATATGAAGACAAAATTTGGAATACCAGTTCCCATTGGAGGAATTGATTTAGGCCATCAAATAATCGATCAATTTTTCTCCTTGGATTACATATATAGTCCAAAACAGGTCATTCAAACCTTCAGATTATAGCTTCATACTTTGACACATTATCATCTTCCTTTTTACTCAAATTCCAAAAATTCTTTTTTATATTTGCTCACTATTCATGAGGAAAGTATTTCGGTAGGAATATTTCCTTAAAGTCCCTTTATTCCATCTATTCTATATCTTCCTCTAACTGTTTGTTTTGGATTAACATCCACAGATATGCAGATCTTGGTAGAAGATAAACTTCCATGACGACATTCTTTCTTTTGTAACATCCCAAAGAGAGGAATATCTTCTCTAGGGAACTTATACACTTCTCATCTACAAATGGATTTGTATTCCCATTTAATGATAGAGGTTGTTATCACATAAAGAGTTCTAGAAAAGTCCATCCATGTGGTTGATATGGATTCTTCATATAGGAATTGTTATTGTTCATAACTAGAGAAAGTTGTCCTAGTATAGTTATAAGTTGCTCCGCACTATTTGTAGCTCTTGATACAACATCATTGTCTTGAATCATAGGGAAATCCCTAAATGGGATACGTGTGTTAATGCAGTTTCATTCCTTCCACTAGGTGCCATATTTAGATAATAGAATATACTTGATTAGGTTATGAATCATAATGTATAATCTTATCTTAGAAAAATACATAGAATATTTTGAAACCCTATGAATACATGTCCCATAATCACAAACATGGTTAATTTGAGGGAAATTTACATTTATATCCTTCATAAAGGCCTGTAAAGAAATTGTGAATTATCCTCAGAATATCCCAAAGGAGATTCAAACCAGTTTTGCAGTAAGGCATGTTGTCATGTACCAGGATACCCCAGGTAAAGCATGAAAATCATTGTTAGAGTTTTCACTCATAGGTACATATCTTCCAGAACCACGTCCACTTGTAGTACCCAAAAAGAGATGTATTTTATAGGGAGATCCACATATTCTATTCCATAAAAAATACAAGGATGTTCAAATTTCCTTATCCTCAAAGACTATCTTATGGATTTTTTCCCTAATATATGTTTTCAAAATGAAGTTTCCATGTTTTCTACTAAACATACTCTAATACCAACTATAAGGATCCAACCCTAGTTTCCTAGAGTCGGTGCCTTATTTTATTACATTTTCATATAAACAAGGAATATGCATCTAGAAGGACCAAGTATTTCATTTGATTTTGGAAACAAGTTAAATATATAAGTTTAAAATTACAACTTGTAAGAAAAAAACAACACTAAATTAATCCATTAGAAATATTCATGCCTCCTAGATTATGCATGTAAGTCACTCATAACTTACTTCTTCATATCATGGGAAAATGAAACATAAGAAACTGGTGAGCTCAAATGATTAGTAATATTAAGAAATACAGTAGAATATTACATAAACATAAACATTAGGCATGTTGAATAATTGAAAAAAGCATGCCTTTACAAATAATAAACATGAACGCATTATGGAAGGAATATGAGCTGAGTAAATAATGACATAAAAAAACATAATCATAGGTATTCTGGTAGTAGAATAACCACTTGAAAATTCAATTACAATAATTATAAAGATGTAAGTTCGTATTCCATACATTCTAAATATTTTTATCAAGACCACATCCAATACGTCTAAAAATTATTAAGGCTCTGGCCAAAACCATATCTCAAAATGGGCAAGGCCTCAGCCAAGTAGATGACTATTTGTATCATTAGACCTACCGATTCATCAAGGGGCTATAGTAGGCCCCACCCATCACAAAATAATTCCAATTTGGGGTAGGGATAAACATAAAAAACATTTACATTCATATTTAAACTAACCTATGAAATGAAATTAACATTCCCTGAACATTAAGCTTAAACACTAATTATTCATAGTAAATTGGTGAATGGATTTAACATATAACATTGAAAATAAAAAATAATAAACCATCAAATTAAATAAGGTAGTTGATATCATGTGGAATGGATGTAAATATCCATAATTGAATTTATATAAATGTTTTTAAAATAAATTGGTGTTATTGGTAATTTATATCATTTAGTTACATGGAGTGTTGATGAATCATTATAAGAAATATTAATTACATACACTTAGATTATTTTATCGGTATTTTGATTATTAGATACTATTTTGGTCATATGATTTAATAATATATGTTTATACTGGTTCTGGAATATTAAATAAGTTATAATAAATATATTAGAGTCTGTTAAAACCATAAAAATGGTTTCATGACCAGTAATGAAGGATAAATTGAAGAACGAATCATTGTCATCCATGAAAGTTTTAAATTGGAAACTCAGAGAGGATGATTTAATTTCTAAAATATATGGGATAGAGTAAGAATAATTTTGATTGATCATCCATTCACATGAATAGAAGAGGGAGTGGGGGTATAATTGAGGAGAGGAGTGAATTTTGAATATTTTATTAATTATTTTATTATATCCCTTAAGACAACCAATACTATTGTTTCATGTGACCCCTAATAGTAATAAGTGCATGTGGGTTCAAACCAAGTGTCCTTAAATCACTCATTTTGTAATAAATATTGTATTTAATGGATAATATTTATATATGGTATTTTACCGTATTACATTATTCATAAAAAATTCCAGAATCGAAGAGAAATATCAAAAACTCACTATAACCATTTTTCAATGTGTAGAATTCAAATATGAACTCCTTTTTTCAAAAATAATTTTCTATATATTATTAGTTTAATTTTTAAATTAAATCATAGCTAATTCAAAAAATAAAATTTTAAAGGTATAATTATTTTTACAGCACATTAAAATTTAATTAAGATCTCATTATCTTATTAACTTAAGATAATAAAATAATATCATTATTTACGATACGTAAGGGTCATATTACAATTCATATTACTATTCATAAGGGTATGTCACTATTCAATAATAATCCTTTTAGTTCAATCAGACTCCAAATGACATACTGATTGCAACTCTAGATGGACGTTTTTTGAAATTGAAAACATATTAGAGGAAAGGTTGTGTTTAACTGATAGATTATAAAATGTGATGTTTTTTAAGGACTCATAAGTTCATGCATTAAATATTTATTTTCAAAACATTGTGGTGTTACACACTTATCCACTCAGTGTTTCAAAATACACAATAATCATCATACAAAATTTCATTTTTTTAGAAGAATAACACATCCCTCAAAAGAGATAACCATTTTAATATATACCTAACATCATGACCCCAAATTCATTCCATTATATCACTAATGAGATATCATCCCATAAAATAGTTATATCTTGTAAAATCAATTCCCAATGGTCAAATCCATAATTTACCAACTCCCCAGAGTAACCCCTACTATAAAATATATATTCCAAAACCTCACCATAAAAGACACATTCTCTTATTCCACAATTGTAACAATGTGTCTCACACATTGAAAATATATTTTAAATTGGATCACATTATTAATATGATTATCCACCTTGATAATGAAAACCCTACAATCTAAGTCTCTTTATGAGGAAAATAAGGATTCCAATATTCTATTTCAATATATTTGAATTTCATAGGGCCCCCCCTAAAAGTTCTGAATGGTCTAAACACACATGTCTCAAAATGGATTATCCACATACTCAAAAGGTATTAAATGATAATACTATTCATTTTCATCTTTTAACATGACCTCTCCATAAGTGTCATATAATATACCCAACTAAATATTCATACAACTTTTATTTCCCAGTATCAACCCATAAACACGTACCACATGCCATCAAGGTCATGGGTTCCTAACCAATAAACATAATCCCATTTCTACAACCATGTTAATGTGTAATCAATCGAACTAATACATAGGTTGACTAAAAATTTACTATCCTGTAACATTACAAGATAACAACCCTCTAAGAATCATCAAATCCCCAGAAATATGATATAATTCTATTTAAAACCACTTATAAGACCATTTTCGAACATGCCACCACACACACACATCCATCTCATCAATACTATGCTCACTGTCCTATTTAACCAACTAAATATTCCTATCATTCACTTCAGACCTATCATAACATAAGCACTGCCTATTTATCAAAATTCACGACACTTAAGGAATCCCTACTCCTAAAACACTAACGTAATAGTACCATCATAGTTAAAATTTCAAAAACATGCCAACTACCCTTGATTTCCATAAACAGAGGCAGCCACAAGCTTGTGTTTAACCCTCTCCCTAGTTACCCCCATACATCAGAAATCATTTATAGAAAAAAACAAAAAAAAACATTCTATTCAGTTATAATAATTATCACAAAAATACCTTTAGGAATATATGAATCCTCTGAGCCTCTCCCACCTAGTCCATAGGTCACATAAAAGAGAGAAACACCCAAATTTCATCACACATATTTCAATGAAACCTATATTCCAATAGACCCACTATATGGTTCTCATATTTATATATATCAGGAATATGACACTTAAGTAAACTACCTAGTCTAGGGTAATAATAGTAAATATAAATCTATAATCCAAAATACCCCATTAATGATCATAGTGAAATATAGATTCATATAACAACATATCCCTTTGAAAATTTATAGTGGGTGATCCAAATTCATCTAAATTATTTTGAATAACACTAGTAATTTATTTAAAGAAACAAAATTAATGATTTTTGACCCTTATAATTATGAAAAAATATTTTATTTCTAAAAATAAATAGTACCCATGTGGTTTTCTTAAAAATAATTCCACCAATAAGCAATGTGGAAAAACACAATATAGGTTGTTGTTGGAATGTTAGGTATCAAAAACGTTTTTGGTTTTTCTTTTCTCTTTTTTAAAACCCATATATCAAATAAATTAAATCTAGAATATTTTATGGAAACCAACATGTATGATATGATTAAAAACACATAGTTTCTTTCCCCCACACGTTAAGAGAATAAACCATAAATTAATATAAAAAATATCCCTTTTAGTAAGAATAATATCAAATCTATCCTCAAAAAATTGGAACACAAATCCAAATTCCCCAGTAACGTTAACATAAACTTATGTAGGAATTGGACATACACACAACATAGTTTTAATCCAAATTGTAACCAATGATATCTCTGATATACCATATCCCGCCTAGTATATGAAATAAAATCCTTCTCTGATAAAATATTGTAACTTCTTCAACATGGATCACTCAATAGAAACTGATTTGGTTGGTTGTGTTTACTCAAGTGCACCTCCCCGTATACAGAATGTTGTAGACTAGCTATTAGGGTCTCTAGTAACACTATAAGAGGCATATACCATTGTATTAGTCTATAAAATCACATAATTATCATACAATTTCTCATCAAACAATACAAATGAAAACATAAATATAAAAATCAGAGAAAAAATTAATTAATACATCACGTCCTATAGCTAATGAGCTAAATAAAATGATACATGAGTCAGGAAGACCTCAGACGATCTCCAGTGGAACAATAATATATAACTCAACCCAAATGAAAATAACTACAAACTTAACCCATCATTGAATCTCATTGTTAAGTGATATCCTAACATGGTCCAAGCTATTCAAAAAAACCAATAAATACTAGAAAATTCTTTAAATGTACACATGATCATGTGGTCTTCTCATGTTCCAAATTTCAATGTTCTCTCAATAAATATATGATAAAATATTAGTCGGGAATCATTAGTAGTTTCCTTAAATAACTAGTTAATTTCATGTATATATAATGTGACTTACTTATAATAATAAATAAATTTTAAAAGAACAATAAAATAATCACCTTTGATATTTAGGTTCTAAGGCAATACATGAGGTCAGTTAAAACTACTTCGAATAGTGTTATATGACTTTGATAATGTCACAAAAACTTGAAAAAGTTAGGATAAACTTCCAAAAAAATTCCATCATAGATCCATTGATGTTTGCGTTAAAGAACTAATTGTTAGTACATTAGATTTAATGTATATTCAAATAAGCGAAAATATGTGTAATATCGCATTACATATATTTTTTATTATTCAATGTTACTTTAATATAATTTTTTTAGAGTTTTCATTTCATTGAAAAGGACATAGTAGTTCCCTGCTATGATAAGATTATTAAAATTCTATGATGATATAATTAAATATTATTCATAGTTGTATATAATTATATGATTTAAAACATATTTTATAGACTCTTAAGTTAGTATAATCATGTGTGGATAACACAACATCTCATGAAGTTCACAATTGGTAATTTCCAATATGGGTGGATAAGAGAATAAAACCAAAAGTAAGAATTTTACATATTTGTGTGTCATTAGAAATTAATATATGCAAGTATGTGTAATGATCCTCACAATATAATAATTTCTTTTAAATTTCATTATTTTTAAAAATAGATTTATTTTTATAAACACTGATTATATATTTTCATAGTGAATTTGAGTACATTTGTTGCTATACAAATGAAATGTTTTTATGAATAATTGAAGGAATGGTTCATCAATTCTATATTTATAGTAGTTGATATATCACCCATTATTAAAAATCAATAAGTGACACTACATTATAAGGCTATGGTGTATTAATGAGATTATTTCAGATAACCAATGAAAAATCTATTATTCAGATAGGTTAATGACATGTGTTTTCAATCAGATTGATAATATGTCATGATAAAAGGTTTATATTACATAGTTAGCATTCACTTGTTTCTATTTTAAAATTTATATATCTTTCTTATCTATTGTTCCATTTAAAGATTGATAAATAATTACCCTAGACTTTATGAAACCCCACATAATTCCACTGAGGATGTGGCCTAGAGGGTCACGTAAAAAGTGTCTACATTGATCTCAGTTAAATATTATTTTTATCTAATAGTAGGAATAAATATTTTTATCCAGAAGAAGAGGGAAAATTTCTTATGGATTTATTTAATGATAAAAAAATATTAAATAAATATTAATTCATATAATAATAATTTATTCACTTTGTAATATAAAATTTATTTTTATCTTTTTATTCAAAAGATAATAAATAATTTTTTTTAAATATATAAATTATTTAGTTATTTTAATATTATGTAAATTTCTATTTTCTAGAATATGAATATAATATTTACTTATTAAATAAATATTATTTAGATAAATATTAACAATATATATTTCAATAAATTTTTAGGAGTACAGGAAGATCAAGTTCTGGTATAATGGTATATATTTATTTACCATGTTATAAAAATAATTTTTGTCACCGCACATGTTTGCGCACACCCTGAGACAAAAAAATAATAATATTACTATTGTATTCTTCATGGGTTTCATTATAGGATTAATATATTATTATGTGTATTTTTTATATTAATTAAATAATAATCCCCAACATTGTGACTATAAATATACTTATATATCATTTATGAAGAGATTAATCATTTTCCAAAGCATTAATCTCAAAATCATCCTACTCATCTCATCTGCTCAAGACCAAGAAGAAAAACAATGATTCATTCAACCCTAAAGGAATATTTAGTGTTCAAGGGATATAATGAAATAAATCATCTAGCTATACTAACACCTATTTTTTCATCGATTTTGTTTAGAAATATGAGGAGGATGTGTGTATTATCACTAGGGGGTCTAGTTTGGGTCCTTTAGATGTAATGAAAATACCCAAATCAAGTTTGAACAATAAACACCATAAAGAGAGAATGAACTCTATATCTAGGGCAATATTTCCTCTTTTATTTTAAATTCATCATAAATTAAAATAGAATGATCATCAATATAGATTTTAATAAAATTATTCTTAGAGTCTTCATAAAACATTTATTTCTCCGGACATCCACATCATTTACAATGTGGAATATCCATTAAATATGAAAATGTTAAGTTATTCATGTGCATTATAATATCTTATATTTCATCCAAAAAAATCATGTGGTATTAAATTTGTCAAATTGAATTTATAATTATTTTTATATTTTTGGTAGTTTTTGTGTTTTAACCAAAGTTTTCATTTAAAAATTTTTTTCTTTTAATATGATTGTTAAGATCAATTCTCCATTTCTTTGTTTCATTCTTATATCTCTTATATATTCTTAATAATTTATTAAAAACATCTAAATAAATTATTCATTGTTTATGGTGATTCTGAAAAATAATACATGCGTACATGTTTTGAAGCCCAAAGTTATGTGTCATGCGTCCCAGTACATTTCCCCACAAAACCCATAGTTTTTTGTAGCCATCATGTAATAATAAAATTTCACTGTATTAAATACACTTTTTGTATTGTCCAAAATAGGTTTTAACACATCATATCAGACTACAAACAATGTAACTATGTAAAATGGAATTTAGTCCACATGTTTTCATGAGAAAAAATTGTGGTCAAATACACATTAGTTATTATTTCCATAATATGGATGGATAGACATTCATGTAATAGGGAGGTTACATAATGTTTACTAGACATACTTGTCATTAACATTATAATTTTCCCTTTATAAAGAACCACATAGTCCCTTGTTGTGTATCACTGAAAAAAAATGATTATCATACATGAATTATAGTTTGATGTATAGTTCATGTTCCCAAAATCATTATGTGAAAAATTAAAATTCATTATCTACTCAATTATTCATGATCATTCTATGTTTCGTTTTTCATATACTGACATAACACATTATATAATATTAAATTCATAAATTTAATTACTTTTAATAAAAGAAACTAAATGTTAATCCTAGAATTTACTTACTACATAATCCATGTACATTAAATTGGTACATAATGTGTAATTTACAAATGTTATATATATTATTTATTGGTAGGAAACATCATGAAATTACATCACATGGTGTGCACATGATATTTAATGTGGTTGCGTGATATCTAATGCAGGAACTCACCATGTTTCTTCCATGTAAAAGGAGTGTAATTTCTTAAAAATATTTATAAATAAAATTAATTAATTTAATTTATTCAAAATCATAGGGGATACGTTTTTAGAGGATATATCAGATTATAATTAAGAAAAACTGAATCAATAAATATATATATGATAATTAATTAGATTAATTCTCACATGTACTGTATCACAAATTATGTAATAGAAATTAATTAAAACAATATATTTTTAATATATATTCATTAAAAATTGGATGATCATGGGATTATACTGACAAGTTCATCTATATAGTTTCTTTTAATTACATTATTGAATGATAATTTTAAAAAATTATTTTTAAATTAAATTTATGTACTATGAGACATACCTATATCATTATTTTGAATAGTATTCTATGTCTATTATGTTATTAATCTAAATATATAATGAAGTTCCATTAACATACATGTGAAGTAAAATAATAATAAGGATAGATCTCTCTAGTGTATGGAGTTCGTTCATTATCGAGTCAATGTGAAACTAAAACAAACAAATGCACAAGACAAAGGTGGAATGCTACAACTCATGACTAGCATGGATCACAGAGTTTACCCCTATGGTAAATGATTTCTTTATAGTCTTCTAAATAAACCAAATTTTTATTAAAACTGAATATCATGCTATGTTTTATTTAATTAATTTATCTCTGATGCATGATTTACATTATGCATGAAAGACTGTAATGACCTAAATATATCGATTAATATGAAAATTTGGAACTGAAATAAAAGGATTATGAAAAAATATTTTATCTCCACATTTTTAATCATTTATAAAGGATATTAATAATATTTATTGGACATATAAATCTTTAAAAAAAAGTTTATGTAAAATTAACTATATCCATCAAGTTAATATTAAGTCCTGAAAGATTAATTTATCTAAATTAAGATAGATCATAGTAAATGTGTTATTTAAGGTCATAGTTAAGGTAGATATTAACTATTGGGGAGTATTAATAAATATTATGGTCCAATATAACTAAATTTGTATTGAACATAGATTGGAATTTCTATTCAGAAAAAATTTATTGGAAAGTGTAAGCGTAATCTGATTTAGTATTTCAGGATTAGGGATTCCAATCAACGGATCACTGAGTTACAATCCGACGGATATAAATACTGCATACATAATAACCTTCTTATGGTTACCAAGGAAGTATAATATATAATAAGAATGGGAATAAGGATACATAAAACTATAATTTACACAAGATGGGATATTCAGATTTCAATGGTGATGACCTTTGAGACTTCAAAAAATTATGGGAGATATAATAAAATGAAATTTTTTTTGTTGCATAATTTATATTTATGTAATATATTAGTAATATGATTTTATTATTTTTTAAAATAATAAATTTTTTTTCCAACCTGTTTTACCTATGATAAATTCTATAGAAATTCATTATTTTTGCAATCAGTATAATCAATGAATGATTTAGATGCGTACAAGTTGTGTTGCTCCATTAACAAATGATTTAGTCAAAGAATACAAAATCCGCGATCTGTATACTAATGAGGTTATTGATGAGGTGTTTTATATTTATGAAAAATGATTAAACTATATTCTATATATTCACTGTATAATGCTTTCATACAAGCCTAGATAACTTATAAATCTGCATGAGAACATGGATTCGTATTGCATGATTTAAAATATCTATAATCATTATTAGGAGAAAGACAAACATGATTTTTTTAGATTTCCAAGGTAATATTCAAGATAAAAACAAGAAAATGAACACCAGTTGTGCTTGATATTGTAAGAAAATGTATACATTGATCATTTATTGGATCTTGGATTTATGATAACTAATGAATTTTACTCTGATATTATTATTATGACACCCTAAATGATTCTATAGTTTTTCAGTAAATTTTAATATGAAAAATATATAGATTTATCTCTTAGATATCATCCCTATGATTTTTAATGTTGATAAGTATACAATGTCTGAGATGTATTTTTTCTTTATGGTGAATAATAAGAAAGAACATGAAGTTTTCTCTAAGAATAACTCCAGGTCTAATGATTCTTCAAAATTCCCTTCCATTAATATTATGATCAAGTAGAAGGAATAGAAATTATATTCTATCAGTTTCAAATTTTTTAGGAACTTACATTGGGAAAAAAAGTACAAATAGGAAAAGAAGAAAGGGAATGGTTTAAGTGAATTTGTTATCGATTCAAATCTATCTGTTTCTATAAATTGGTTATTAGATAAAACATATGATGATCACATATGAATTGAAATGCTCAAATAAAGTATATTATAGTTGATTTAAAATAGTGATTTGGATCTATATGAATATAATATAGAATAAATTATTTTAGACTCTATTAAGGAATACCACCTCACTTTTCCAATGGAATGATTTTGGTTTTGAAATATTGTTGTTATGTTCCATGAGCTACAAAAATATTGTTGATATATCCAAAAATTGATAGAGATGTATTTTTTAATATTTGGAAATATTTTTTACTTACTTTAAAAAAAATATATCATTCATTTGAGTAATACATATTTGAATAAAATTATTTACTTATTGCATTACTAAAGCTGAGTAATGAAAACTGATAATGAAAATAGTTCACATGACTCATACTGAACCAAATAATTGAATCAATGATTTGGACGTTAAAAAATATATGTTCCGTCATATTACACCAAGATAGGTATTAGGATTATTTTGAACTAAACCTAGTTTGTTTATGTCATAAATTGTTTCAAATAAAGATGACCAAATCCCTATTTTGATGAAAATAATAAATGACCATAATGAGTTTTGAGTTTGTTCATATCGATGTGTGTAGGCCATTTTCCGTTGAAGTTAGGGGTGGTTATGCATACTTAATAACTATTACTATTGAATTTTGTAGATATTTATATTACTACATAATGAGTTATAACATATATTCTTTTTATATATTTATTAAATAAAATAATGAATTTTATAAAAATACTTCCAATAAGATTAACAATATATAAAAATATGGTGGTGGGGAATATATTACTTAAAACATCATTGATGGTTAATGGGAGTTTGGGATTTTATCTCAAATGTCTTCTTCTTATACGTCATAATGTGATGGTGTAAGTGAATGGATGAGATGAAACATTTTATATATGATCAGATCAATGATGAGTCATTCATGTCTTTCATTATCATTTTGGGAATACACGATGTATACAAAAAAATACATACTAAATAAAGTCCAAAATAAATTAAAAACCAATATCCCAAATGAGAATTTTTATAGAGAATATATTCATTATTACATGTACAAGTGTGGTATTAAAATGAATTGTTTAAGACGATTTCTGAAAAAATACTTACAATCCAAGGGACTATGGATATCTTTGTAGGAAATCCAAAAGAAATTAAATGATACTACATATTAAAAATTACAAATAAGAAATTGTTGGTAAAAAGGATTACATAATTTCATAAAATTAATTACATATCTAAAACATATAGTGAGAGAGAGATAGGATTTAATGTTTCATAGTTCAAGATACCCATTTATTTTTGCATTAACAGTTTCAACAAATCATCGGGGAGAAAGGAATTGTATAGATACATGTACTTAATAAGAGAAAAAAAGATGTTTGATAACATGAAATAGATGATATTATTATCATAGATCATGGTTATTCATTATTAGTAAATAATTATGATCTAATAACCAACAAAAAGGTGTAAGTGTCGAATATGTTGCAAAGTGGAAATAAGTATTAAATGATGAATTGGATTCCTTGTACAAAAATTCTATTTTAACTTTGATAGATCATCTAGTGCATAGAAATCTATTTATTTGAATGTGGGTATTCTAAAATAATATTTAAATGGATGGCCATGTTAGTACCTGTAAGGTATGTGTGGTTGAAAAACTTTTCAAACAGTGATGAGGAATAGATTATGATAAATCCTTTTCACTAATTTATATATTGTAATGCTTCATAACCCTACATTACATACTATTATACTATCACTATTAGATTTAAATGATGAAGGTTAAAAACGTTTTTATTAATGATAACCTTTCCAAATCTGTGTATATAAAAAACTTAAAGTGTTTTACACTCCATAAGATGATGACAAGAGATTTATTTTTTTAGATCCATTTTTTTAATTAAGGAAGGCATCCAGGCCATGGAACATTCAATTTGATGAATCCTTTAAAAATTATGTTTGATAAAGTATCATTCATATATGATATGTTTTGAATGAGTCTACATGTCACCTATACATTCACCATTGTATAATCTTTTCCTGCGAACCATGGTGTCGACTATTTGACGAAAGTCAATACTATCCATATTATTTGATTCATACTTTGGATATTTTTCTAGTATATGTGAGATGTGAGGAGCTAGTTATATGAGGATATGTAGATTCTTGTTTCCAAATATATCAAGATAATCTTAAAATATTTCTGGGATATATCTTTACCCTTAATGGACTAGATTTGTGCTGATGGATCTCAATGAAATGCAATTGATTCTAATTTTATTGTAGAGTCTGAGTAAATTATTGCTTCTGAGGTAGCTAAATAAGCACATTGGATATGAAACTTCATCAAAGCTATTGGCATGATATTGGGTATTGAAGAACATATGACACTATAATATGAAAATACTATGAAAACGGTATTTATAAAGGATTCCTGGTTTTATCGATAGATGGTTCCCATAATAAAAAAATAACATTTCTTGAGTGATTTTTCTTAGAGAGACTATGCCACATTGAGTAGAGTTTCCATGGAAGATAACATTATATACCTCTTCAATAAATCAAAAACGATGTAAAAACATGATCATCAAGTGATATCTATTTAACTAAATGTTTTATTAGTTGGATGTAGTTTATATGGGAGTTTATTAGAGTTGGTATTCTAAAACAAACTATTTGTACTTTAGATTTCTTGTATATTCAAAGAGGTGAATAGTAATAAAATATCTTATTATATATTGTCCATTACTGTGTAGGAAATTAATTTAATAATGTCTAAGAATATTTTTCCCATTTAAAAGGATATTATTATAGCCTTTTATGACTAGAATCCTAAAATGATGTAATGATATTATTAAATATTATCCTATTATTGGATAATATTCTTTGATGTGATATATATATAGTATGTTCGCTATCAGGTATGATTAATAAGTGGATGTTAATTTATCTCATGTTGTCTTCACTTGGTAAACCCAGAGATGAGAGATTTTGATAATAGAACCACCCGTATGAATTCCACATTTTTGTGTTTCAATGTATATTCTTATCAGTTACTATGTATAATTATCCTTAGACTTTAATATTAAAATTAATTCATTTCATGAATTTATCCATTATATGTATTGTTGTAAACATTAATGAAATATGTTCGCAATGAACTAAAGTATGTTCCTAGTTATCACATGATTATTCAAACTGTGTTTCAGTTGTGTATTTGGTGTCTAAAAATTATTGATCAATTTTTCATGGTTGGAACACTTTTTTTCTTACCATATGAACCATCCATGAAAATTTTCAAGTGTGATTCATATAATTCACATGGTTGTTGAACATATAAGACTAACTATGTTGAAACCGCATATTTCATAGAGAAATAAAAAAAATATAATTTTAATAATACTTATCCCTCAATAAAAAAAATTGGAATCTTTTCTTTTCTACACACCCTTGTAACATGATATCCAACCACAATGTGGTTCTTGCACTTAAAACTCCTCTATCACCAACTTTTTCTTTTTTCTTCTACCATGATTTCAAATAAACCAATCTAGATTAGATCTTATTCCCCTTACTTGCCTCATTAATATTCTTCATCTTTCCCCACTCATTTACATCTATATAACATGGAATGTATAGGAAATTACAATCCTTCATTTTATTTTTTCTCTCAATTCTTCAAGGATTATCTCATAGGGTTTGACGCTTCCATGTTGGTCCTCAATTTATAATTTTATAAGATTCTACAAAACAATTTAAAATTATAGATAGGAATTTCCATCTTATTATATTTGATAAATATTCCAATTGATACATGAGCCTCCAAAAATATTATTAGAATTTATCAATGTTTCTTGGATATATAGATTGAATCAAAAAGGGGGCCTTCCATGAATCTAGTCATAAAATTTATTTAGCTTCAATTTTTTCTTCCATGGTTTTTCCTTAAATACCAATGTGGGAACATCAATTAAGTTGAATATTATTAGTTGTTTTAAACTCTTTAATGATTTCTTGGTGACTTATCATGATGTTTTTTTGATTTTATGGTGTCAAGTGGGTTGATTTTATTTATTTGTGTAGTTTTATTAGTTAATTTATTTATGTTTTACGTTTCAATATTATTACCTGCATTATAAATGAATGTCATTGCATTTTTTATACACCTAAAACATGTTCGTTTATATATTAAAAAATATAAAAATTCACACCCAGGTGTGTGAATATGTATATTAAAATGAAAATTTATATATGTACTAATTTTTATACATGCATTAAAATAATTGAATGTACTATAAAATGTAATATATTTTAAATATTTATTTCCAAATAAAAATTTTAAATATAATTTCTAAAATGAGTTTTAGTTTAATTTTTAAATCTTGAATGAATATACTTCATAATAAGGACACAACCATAGTTGGAGACCCAGTTTATAATGCGTACATGGTTCCCAATGACTTGTGTTATGAATTTATATTTTAACTTAATTATTATGTGAATAGAAATAAGGGTTATTTTAATTAATGGTGTGGGGAGGCTAGATGATATATTGATATTGTGAAATTTATCTTGTTTTAGGATATAAATGGGTGTGATTTTTAATGATTCAAATGATAGCACACCTCCCTTGGAAAGAATCATGGGAATATCGGGGTACCGAGGGGTAATATAGGAAATGTATGCTAGGAAATAGTAAAACTTTCCAATCCATTGTTATATGATACAACAATAAATAAACGACATGATTACAAAGATACAATTACTACAAGAAGATTAGATTCATCATATCAAATTGATCAATGTTGTTAATTGTAATGTATAGTATGATTTTCAAGATAACATGATGATACTAGGATGACTTTGAACAATGTTACCTTATAGACATGTCCTAATTCTTATTCCTGATGTTCCTTTATATGGATATAGTTTTTGGGTTGAACTATCCAATATCATCTCTTTATTACATTAATATACTGTACCTTATTGATGAAAATTCACATTATTTTTTCTTCTGGGATTTTTTATTCATATTTTTTATTTTCAAGTTTACTAATACTTATACTGAAATTATACCATTAACATATGGTTCTCTTACATCTGTCGTGTTTACTAGTGTGTCAATTTTTTCGAGAAGATAAAGTTAATTAAATGATTTTGAATAGTTTCTTCTAACAATACTCAACATTTTATTTTAAATTAATTTATTAGAATGTATAATTTTTCAAATGTTTAATTTAAGAGATTTCATGGACTCTTGTGTGATTATCTACTAGGTTTTTATGCTCACATTGTACTCACACCACTCTATGTTTGAAGACTAAGTGTATTTTATAGGTTCAAATTTATGTATTGATTACTTGATGAGAGGGATCATATTGTTTTTTGAGTGTTCCCTTAGCTCACATGTCAAGAGGCCACATTATGTGAGATTTATATTTATTTTAAATGGATTTCATTAGTCATAAATTATTTTCAATAAAATATAAATAATTCATTTATGTTAATTTGCTGAAGAATTTATAAATATGTTGCGGATGGAATTTCAATTCATGAATCTAAGAATGGAAATAAATTTAACATTACATATATATATAATTTAATGAATAATAAAATAAATGAATTTCTCAAGTATTATCATATTATAAAACACCTTTGTATAATTTTATTTTACTTATGAATATTGGTGACAATTTATTTATATAAAAAACATGTTTTATATTTTTTGTAGATGATGTTTTTTTATCAAAACTCTAAAAGTTTACTTAAGATTTTTATGAACCTATGTAGATGGTGATGGTGAAGATGATAAGATAAAAGCATGTAAAACAATGTGATTGCATAGATTCAATCATAATAAAATGATCAGATGGAGTCCAGCTGACCATGGTAAATGGGAAAATGTTTCCAAGTTACATAAAGGATATGACTTGGCCTACATAATAGAACATTGATACTTAAACATACCCAACGTAAGGGTAGGGATACACTTAATTAAGGAAACACTATAGTTATAAATGTTTAATAAGGATAAAATGTAAACTGCATAAGGGTATGACCTCTAGTTACATTATCGTATAAGGTAAGACCCATGGATTATGTAAGGGTAACACACCTAATACACAAACAATGTATTTGTCACCCATATTTCCAAAATCCTATGTAAGGGTTACTTCAATGAGATAAATGAACAATTTTGATCATATTTCATGTGGAATAAAATATCGAACAGACTGTGTGTTGTGGTCTTCATTGATCAAACCTCACAATTCCTTATAGATTTAATTGAACTATGTCAATATTGGGTTAGCAAAAAAAGTGTATAAAATATATCAAAAATGATTATAGAATGAATTAGATATAAAATAAATATGTTGTGATGAACAAATTAAGAAAGTGTTGAAGATTTTTTAGATGAATAAATGGATTTATAATTCTATCATATGAACTTAGTGAGTCATTGCTCACACTCAATAAGAAAAAGGTTTTATAATGAACACAAATTGTTTCCATAACATAGTTTGAGAAGCCACATGAATTTAATATAGAGGTTACTCATGGATTCTAAGTTAATTCTTAATAAATATAATTTATGATGAATTTATCAGATAGATGTTTCAATTTTATGTTCATTATATTCATGTTTTCATGCAATATTGTCAAATAGTGCTTGTTGAGGATTCTGCAAATCTATTTTATTTAAATCTCTAAAACCATATTATGGATTATTGTTAACCTTAGAATTCAGAATTTAAAAAATATAGCAATATTTCAAATTTCAAATTTCAAATTTCAAAACCATAATCATATAGTGCCACATTCAAATTGGATAACAAGACCACCCAAACATGGTCTGAAAGATCCACTAAATTTATAGAGTTTAAAATTCATGATCTATGTGAATCTAAATCATTTTTACCATAGTACATCACATAAACCATGGATCTATCAATTTCAATCATTTCACTGTCATCCCCCAATTTAAGAAGAAACAAAGGCCTGTCTTCGAACTCCTTCCAGCAAATTTCTTAATGAAGCATCAAACCACGATCACCTTCACAATCAACACTATTCAAAAAAAATATTTCTTTGCGCATGATTGAAACAAAATAGACCCATAAATCGAAATTAGGTTTCTGAATATGTGCGTTAAAAAAATTCTCTGAGTGATGTCATAAAAAATGAATGTCTCACTAATAAAATAGGTTTTGTATTAAGAAGTAATTTGATAGACTTATATGAATCCACCAAAGAGAAGGAGTAGAACAGATCTCAATGTGTTCACCGAAGGGAAAAAACAATAAAAATTTTAGAATTCATCATACAATGAAAGAGACATATTAAATAATGATGGATAAACATTGAAATAAAAGAATGAGCAATATTCATCAGAACAAAGAATATATTTGGTGACAATTTTTTGAAGCATTTAATTATCAGGGATGTATCATGTAAAATATAATTGATAATTTTTTATAATTTTGAAAAGAATATTATATTATGTTTAATAAGATTAATGGTTTGACATGATGTTTTACTGGGTGGATGGTTCTAAGTATTTTATATTTTTTTGAAAATCTATGTAAAATTACGATGTTCAGTTAAACATACAAAGTTTTTTATTCTACCGAGGTTATTAAATTATAAAAAAGTTCCTTAATACCATGTTTCTATATGATAAGAATGTATATTAATTCAATAATATTTAATAATCCTAATAAAGAGACCAAAATAGTTGAAAAGGAATCAAATAAATTCTATTAATATTATGCTTTGAAATTAAAAGTTTCCTTGAGTAGGAAAGTTCATTTTATTTCCTACCCAAACATCTATAAGAACACCTATATAAAGGGTTTTAATAATATGATGAATGTGTATAACACTATTCACATTCGAAGGTGTATAATTTTTGAAGAATTGAAAATCTATAAGAATGATTCGACCATGAACCAATAGAAAATAACATATTTAGTCTGATATTTTGAGAAACGTGTACCAAATGGAGAAGGGGGGAAGTGTAAAAATCTAATGAAATGAAAAATACATAATCACCATATGATTAAAGGAAGAAGTTATAAAATAAAAATGTACGGGACTAACTGGAAGAAGAATAAAGGTTCATATAGATACCAGAAAGGTTTTATTATCCTTTGGAATATAAAAAACATGGTGGAGAAGAATTAATGGATATTAATGTATCATAAGAATAATAAGATGTTGGATAGAGTAGTATAACCTAAAGAATAGGTACATGATGATAAAGAATTTAATATCATCCAGATACCAGATGAATTTTCCTCATTAATTAGTTATTATAGAAATAAAAAGAGGAAGAGAAATTAGAGAAATTATCACCTGACACATATTTACAGGATGAACATTATCAGATAGACATATCTAATAGATAGATCATATCAATTATAAAATGAATAGGTTTCATAAGTATGAAAAACAAGAAGAATATTTTCTTTTTCACTGTTCTTTAAGTAAAAAATTGATAAAGAATGAATTTGTGCAAAAGAATTATAATGATACCCATCACAATTCACAATAGGTGAAAGAGTTTATTTGTGATATAATATATTTTAAAAATAATTTAGATACATAATTTAGGGTAATTATAAATAACCATTAATGTGATTCATGTTAGATCTTTTCATCACCAGTCTAGGGATGAAGGATTATTTTCTCATCCCCCTCCTAAAGTGTAGGAAGCACACTTTTGATAAGGATTGTATTAAATCCAAATATATATAATTTTTATATATTTATAGTGTTGAATTATTGTATACTTCATCATCTATAAAACATGGAATATAAAGTCATACTATGTTTTTATCCTTGTAAAATTATCATATTCCATCATATAATTTACTTCATATACATTCATATGATAAGGAAAAGATAATAGGTGAATCGAGATCCTAATATGTATAATATGTAATGGTATAAAAATTAAAACAGGAAAAAAAGTTCCCAACACCAATTTACACCTTCCCAGTGTTGACTATATATCCTAAAGTGGTCCTCCAAATTGGTATCAGAGCCATGTTTCAGCTATATTGTCTTTTCTATCGTTATGTTTTCATATTTTAATTATTTAAATTTTTTCATGTTTTAAAAATGATGTACCATTTTCGTAATATTTATTAATATATTTATATAATACTATTTGTACCAAGACCATGATGGAAGTGGGAAATACAGAGAAAATTATGATGAATAATTAATACCTATTTTAAAAGAATAGGTAATATTAATTTCTCAATTATATCTTCACAAATGAGACAAATCAAACATGGAGAGTGTAGAGAAGGTGGTTAATATTTCCACCAAGTATATGAACAACATTCCTACGTCACATGAATCAATAATGTTAAGTGACAATGTTTTATGTAAAAATTCTTGTATAACATGTTCTTAATGAGAAGAACATAGAATAAGTGGTGATAATGGTTAATATAAAACATCACTAGATATATACATTGAAAGATTAAGATATATTATGCATTGTGTTTCCTAATAAATATTCTATCCTTTTTGTGGATTCAATCAGTGTATTTAGGCATTGATCACTAATCTAGAAGGAGAATCTAGTAAAATGGAGAAGGCTTTACATGAAAAGTTTTATAATTTATAAATCATTCTAAATAGGTTAGAACCTTAAAACAAAAAAAATATGGAATGTAAAATGTGTCCTCTAGGATTTAAAACAAAATTTTAAAAGAATTATTAGTTAGATATAGATTAAATAATAATATAGAATAAAATATCATTTCCCTTTAAGAAATTTTTGAAAATATAATGGATGTCAATAATTTTCAATTAGAAGTGAAATCTTAGGAAATCAGGGTATATGACTCTTAGTTAAAATAAACATTAACAAGAATGAAGAGTAAGTTGAATGAATGAATATTATTTGTGAAGATAAGTTTATTATGATTTAAAATTATATAAACACCATCAATATGAAATTTCTCGAATTGGAAGATCAGTTGAACGATATTGTGAAGTCATGTGTTGTGAATTTATTGAAGAATGATAGAGTTTTTTCAGCATAGTTCTCATTGTAATATTATAAGAATAAAATTCATCTAAAATCTGATAAAAATAGCATATATTAATTCCCTGATATATCTTAAGAATTTATGTTAAAATAGGTACCATCTAAATGATCTATTAATAATGTTTCAAAATCTATTTACAAGAATACTTTAGGATGTAAAATAAAATCTATATAATTGTTGATGAATAAGGGAGATAAGATACCTACCACATTATCTATAATGGATTAGAAAATATAAAAATGTATATCCCTATAAATTTCCTGGAAAATTGAGAATAAAAACCAAGACAATCATATAGAATAAAAAATAAATTCAGGTTTTTTGGGTCAACATTAGTGTTGGAAAAAATTAATGAATTTTTCTTTCGATTATTGGAACAATATAGTAATTTCTAGTTCATAAATTAATCCCATGTCAAGGGGGGATAAATCTAGAGATGATTATTTAATATACATTTGTTAATAAAAAATCTCCTAAATGGGTTTAGAATGTTTAAAAATAATTATGATGTTGGAAAAGAAGGTAGACACACGAATCATTCAAGTTCATCTATACATGTCTCTAAATATGTTTAAAAAATAGGACCATGGATATTTCTGATGAAAATAGAAGTAAACTTTGGAATAAATTAGTGTAATATTATAAACAAAAAATATCCCAAAAATATTTCCTAAAATAAATGTGAGAAGTAAGTGGATTCCAAATCCACGAAGTTGAAGAAACATATGACACCCAAAATATCTAATAATTTAATAGAACTGTAAATAATACATGTGGGAAATACAAACATGATTCCAATATTACCAATGTTTTTTTAGTAATATGGATATAATAAATATAAATAATGAATAAAATAGAATAAGGGAATGAAAATTTCAGAGAAAAAGGAAAGAAAACATTCCATGTAATGATAAGAAGTTTTATGTGTGAGGTAAAACATGGTTAGACACACTCCAAAAAAATATTCTATAATAATTTCATTAAATTAATAGTTCTTTAATAAGGTGAATGCTTCACCCGGTGATACAAGGGATTCAAATTCTATTTAGAAGAGAATGCTCACTCACAATGGAATTGAAAAAGTCATAAGATCACCGTAGACCCAATCAGAACTATAGTTTAGATATTTAGGCCTTATGAGTGGAATAAATAAGGAAATATTGTTGGAAAAACTATATTATTCTTGTTGTTCATAGATAGAATCAGAGAAGATCTGCCTTATTCCTATAATTTGTGGTATTTCTTCTTAAACATTTGAGTTTGAATATAAAAAAAATATACCTTGGGGAAGAACTAGAGGATGAATGACTGGAAATTTTGGTTGGCCAATATATGGATGTTTTCATCATGTAGTATTTCCTATATTATTTCATTGAATATTTAATGAAATTATAATCCATGTTTAAGACGTTGAATGTTTCTATAAATATGTATAATATATTAACTTTTTTGGGTTTGTTCCAAAAATTATTAACTAAATAATATATTTGAATGGATTTAATCAATATAATGATCGTATGAAATGTCTACATGAGTCAGTGACATTTGGATAAAGGATAAGATGATATTAAAATCATACAAATCTAATTTTTATTGAATGTATTTGGATATTATGTCATTAGAAAATGTACATGTTTCTAAATATCTCATCCTTGGTTACTCAAACTAAATATTCTTATACAATGGGGGAGAAATTAAAATTATCGGTGGAAAAAAAGATGGAATTATGAAAGTCCTTAATGTCTTATTATCTTGATTATTAAAATTGAATGATTTTGATCTTTTTCTTGATGTGATATGAGTGTTTCAGGTTTTGCTATCTTATAAATTTTTAATAACAGAATTACCATCATCATCAATGAATAGAAGTGTAAAACCATTTGAGACATATTTATGTGTTATTAGTCCATGATATTTGTAACACCTCAAGCTTCCATGGTACGCTTCTCTCTGAATAATACAGTAGCGTGTGTTGTACGCAACTTCAAGTTCTAACACACCACAACCAATCAAACTAGCCGTTATGAATAGTAATACCTACGTTTTGAAATTTTATACATTTTATCTTTCAAAGTGGACTTACTTTTTGGATTTAGAATATTGAAATTATCTTAGGGTGAAATTTTGGTACTGTTCAGATAACATTCATATTTTGATGAATAGAGGAAATTACTAAATTTTAATTAAAAACAATATTTCTAATCAAAATAATTAATAGTGATAAATTATTAATTTGAGTGGTTTTAAAGTATATTTAGAATATATTTTCACCATTTAATACAATGTTGGTCATTGGATGTAATTTCACATTTAAACCAGACATAAACAAGTGTCAATCTTTTGATAGTTATTTTCTCTTAAAAAATACTATTTGTTTTGATGACAGGAATTAATTTTTAAATTAATTAATTCAACTGATATGTTTTTAATTTGGTGAAATAGACATAATTTTTGAATTCATAATATCAAATATAGATTAGGCCTAATTTTTGGTATTTTTCTGGAAACATTCTTTTTTTGATGAATAGTGAAACCACTAAGTGGTAGTTAAAAAACTGAATTTTTCCTAAAACATAATTTTACCGCTTCTGTTAGTGTAATTTAGAAAATACTAGAGACATTTTTAATATCAAGGATTAAAATGTGGTTCAATGAGATGAATATAATTTTTGGTGAATTGTAACTTTTTACTTTTATTTACCACGGTTAAAAGTAAATAGGGTAATTATGGGTAAAAATGATATTAATATTACCCTAACACATGTCCTAATTCTATTGTACAAGTGCATATCGACCGAAAACAACCTTAGGAATAAAATATTATCATTTAGGTCCACTTGTATTAGATTAGGACATTTATTATTATTTAATTCAAAAAAGAGTTAAAAGAGTTAAAATCAATGTTTATTTACTAAAACATTTTTAATATAGGGTTATACATAAGATAAATTCGATTGTAAATAATAATTAGAAATATAAAACTATTTTCTACATAATGGTATTTTATTTATAATTTTTAGACATTAAATAATTTAATTTATTTATTACACAATGGTCATGCAGTAATTACCTAATTAATGAAATATTAAACTAATTGATATTATAAAAATCAAAATAAATGCAATTTGGGACTTTTTATGAATTACACTAATTTTATTGGTTAATATTACATATTAGGATTGATTATATATAGTGTTTTTGAAGTAGTAATGCTGTTATAAATTTATCAAAAACAAAATACCCAATAGTGTCAAAATTGACATAAAGGAGTTTTTAAAACAAATATTATATTATTAATTTATATTAAATTCCAAAAAATCTAAGGTTTGTCCAAGAGACTTATATAATGATATTTTTATCATTAAAGGACCACTTGGGGGTCGATTGGATGTATATAGTAAGTTTATTAACCATAAATATAAAAATACAGAGAGACATTATAAAAGTGAAACTAACTAATTAAGAGTTAATACATAAAGATATGGTTAATATAATTACCCAAACCTATCTAAATTATATTGGTTCAGTGGTTTTAGACCCATACCCACCTTAACCTTTAAATAATCCACTTTTGAGCCATTAGAAACCGAATTAGAATTTATTATAAAATAATAGTTTTAGCTTTTCCAAAGGTGCCCCTCACCCCTCTTATAAAAGGGAACTCACCTTCTCACTAATTCACACATTAAAATCCTTTTGGATCGGAAAAAACCTACCAAAATACTCTATAAACTTCTCTCACTAAAACCTAGAGGCCTTAGTTTGATCAGAAATCCAGCCTAAGTATCCCTTTTGATCAAATCAAAAAGAAGAATCCGAAGAAGAGGTAATGTTTTCACCACCCTCTTTCAAGTTCCTTTCTTCTTAAACTTCTTCTTTCTTTGTTATTTCTATTATAAAATAATAACTCCAGTAACTTCTATATACTTTTATGTTATTATAAATATGGTTCAACCAAATTCAGTATTCTATCCATCCTTTGAATGGCATGTCACCATACGTGCGTACGTAGGGCTTACCGTCTCCACGTCATGGTGTAATTGTCATTCAATAAATTATTATTTGGATGGGTATAATAATGATGTGTAATTCATGTAAATAATAAATATAACATGATAATTATTCTGTCTATATGATATACCATCAAAATATATATTATTTTAACATCAAAAGAATGATATTGTCGCTCGTGCGTACGTACGGACTACGGTCTCCACGAACGCGATGAGATTCATTCCCCATCATATCCATTCAAGTATAATTCTCATTTTATGATTAAAAATAATTTTTACGGATTTGATATAATTATGTATATGAATAAGATACAACCTATCCATAACAAACACGGCTTACATAACAATGAATACAAAGGAAAACAAGTAAGTTAACAGCCGAAATGACGATAATACAAAGATATTATTAACAAATCAATGTTAAAAGATCATATATGATATCATATTAATGTAAATGATTCTTGTATAATTAAATAACAATTGTTTCACCATTATACAGGAGTTTAACCTACCTTCGACCAAGGAAAAAGTACAAAGTAAGGGGTTTCTTATCTCACTTTTAATTCCGAGAGAATTCCATTGTTCACCACTTATTTATTACATGTGGTGTGTGTACTGCCAATGTTTGTACTCATTGTGTAATATACTTTAATTAATGTATATTTACATCATCATTTTATGATCCTTCTTTCATGGGTGTATGTGTTTGTAAGTTACCAAATCAATAAGGGAATTTGAAATTTCAATTTCCACTCATTCAGCTTTACACATACTTCATTGATTATTTTACTCCAAGATTATGTGTAGAATCACTATTCATTTGATTATGTCATAATTTCCACTCCCCTTTCTATGGATATATTTTTTATACACATAATCACTCTATTGATAAATTCTAAAGTCATCGGTATGAACTTGATAAGATTAATTTTTACTCAATCTCGATTTGTTGAAATAAACATCCAATTCGTTGGTGTTGTTTTTACAAGAGTATGTGTGAATGTACTTTGATTGTTTTACATTGAATATCCAATCATATTTAGTGTATTTATATTTTTCTCACATAATTATGTCGTTGATTTATCCTTAACCTAAGGATACGGCCTTTATGAGAGATTTCATCTCAAGTTACATTCCACTGAGACTTCATTGTTGTTATACACCAAATCAATTTTATGTGGTGTATATAATGTACCTTGACATAGTATATCATGAATCTCATTATTCTCATGATATTACAATGTTTTTAATACCTCAATTATTTGTATTCAATTGTCTCTCTTTTGGTTAGAAACTCTAACTAAAATACCATTTTTAAATGTTTTAATGACTTATTCTTCTAAATCTTGCTCATTAATGTCCCTGTTTTAAAAATGGTTTTAAAGATTTATTTATATGGACATTAAATTTTTAAAATTAAAACTCCTTTTAAAAGTTTCAAAGTGGTATAGGACACATTGATTCCAAAATCTATTTTTAAATGGCTTCTTGAAAAATAGTGTGACTTTTAAATGATTTCAAGAAAAAGGGGTATATTTCTCTCAAATAGATTTGATGATTATTTTCATCTATGTCAGTATCCTTCATTATTCTCTATTGAGGTTAATATGATACAATACAATCTCCCATATTTTATCGAATGAGTTATGTTTGACTTTGGATGTGCTATTTTTATACCATTCACGGTTTTTAGATAAGTATTGACATTTCTTATGCCAGTTTTAATACGAATGTTTATGTTATGTTTCAAACTTTTAATATGAAGAATGCATTAGACTTAGTAAGTGACGGGTGGAGCCCGCTATAGCTCCTCGATGCATCGGTAGGTCTCATGAGACAAACTAGTGTCTTGGCACAAGGCCTTGGAAAAAATCTTATTTGTAGTCTTGGGAGGAGGCCTTGGCTATGTGGTTATGATAGTCTGGAATTATGCATTCCATCATTATGAAAGTGGTTATTGATATTGCATGTGATTATTCTATTAGTAGAATATCCTTGTGAATAAGTAAATGGAATTATTTCATTTTATTTCTTCCATATTATGTTGAAGTTCAAGTTTAAAAGGCTTTTGTTTTAGTTATTCATTGCCTTAAATTTTTATTCCTATTTATGAAAGTTTCCTCTATATTGTTATCCTTACTGGGAATTTGAGCTCACCCCTTTCGATGTTTTATTTTTCCAATGATGTGAAGAATTATTTTATGAATGACCTGTAGGGATAGTATGAGGGGATAAGTGTGTGAACTATGGAGACTATAATTTTGTAGTTTTTATTTTATGATGTAATGTAAACTTTATTAATGTATCTAGTTATTCTAAGGCTACTAAACTAATCGGTCTTTCGAGACTTTATATTTCTTGTGATCATGCTAATGTTATGTAATAATGCACCAACTCTGGGTAACTGGGGTCGGGGCGTTACATTTGGTATCAGAGGAAGTTTAGTACAAACCATGGAAGCTAGATTTACATGAACTCTGATTAGAGCACGTAGACCTAAGATGAACGTTGAGGATTAGTATAGAAGAACTTCCTAGAATTTTGGTATTTTAGAGATTTTTTGAGTTTTCTGAGCAATACATCTTTGTCTGGATACGAGCAGATAGAGGTGGTTCTGGCACAGATGTACCTATGGGTAAAACCCAAAAACACCGCTTTGAGCTAGACTCAAACAGGAACTGGTGCACGACAATGGGCCTTACTGCACTCTTGGTTACGACACTCCTGGGGGATATGCTTAGGGTAATTTACATTTTCTTTACAAAACGATTTGAAATATTATATATAAGTTGAGAGTAAATGACCATGGTTAATCCTAATGTGTTTCAAATTAAGAATATGGGGACATGATATTCTCTAAATTATTTTATGACTACTGTTACTCACACAATTCTTTCTAGTTTTAGTCAATGGCTAGATTCCAAGGAAGTCATAGTGACCTTGAGAATGATGTACATGGTGGGAACGGTGGTGGCAATGAGAAACAAAATGGAATGTCGATAGCCGTAAAAGATATCATCTTCATGCCAAATCAATTTTCCAAAAATATGATCAACAATATATATATTAACCAATTCCTGGACTCAACAAAGAAGAGAAATGTGATGAATGATCAGAGCTCCAGTAGTGGAGACCATGGAGAAAGGAATCCTCAATTTCCATCATACAGGAAATGTTGAAGGAGACACCCAGGAAATGTCTCAATGGGACCAAGAAATGCTTTACGTGCAGGAAGGAAGGAAATAAAGTGAAGAATTGCCGAAGAAAAATGAAGAGTACTATGGAAGAAGATAAAAATGGTCCCAAGAATCCATTCACAGTCATTTGCCGTAAATATAGGGGACTTGTCCATTACCCGAGTGAATGCCCTATTCTATAGGATATTTTCTTGGTCAAAGAAGAAGCTATGTAGAAATAAATGGATGGAGAAATGTTTAAAAAGTATTAGTGCTCCTTGTTGATGGGTTTACATTGGAATAATTTTCTCTTGTATTTTTAACCCTGTAGTTTTCCATGTGAGAATGATATTTGAGGAAGAATTATCTTTTCTCTTTTGGATATAGTTATAAATAACCATTTGGTTTTATATGATTGTTGGGTTTGAGGCAATTATAAGTTATTATAATTTGGGATGAAAATTCAAGGTATGAGATAAGATTTGTGGTTAAATTATGTTATGGTTATTCTGAGGAATTTATCTCATTTTGGTAATGTTATAAAATATAGGTTTTGAAAAAGGACAACACGCAGACCGTGTGACAAACCATCACGTCAGACAAAGCTGTGGGAATCGAACCCACAACCAAAGTGCGATTGGGATTTATCGCCTACCATTGGACTACGTGAAGTCCCTGGTTAGTGTGACTATTATTTTTAGTTAAATTATTTTATTGATCAATAATAATTTGATTTGGGATCTTATGTCTTATCAAATGAATACACTTAGTATAGGAAAATGATTTGTTGATTAAGTGATAAATGTTATTTTGGAAGTTGTTCGCTTTGTTGTGAACACTATATGCCCAAGGAAAATAGAATATTATGGGGGTTCATTTGAGGTGTAATGGTAGATTTTTATCTATGTTTTTATTTTGGATTTATAGTGATTTGGTTTTTTTATGGAAATGATTAGGTTAATTACATTTAAGTATGTAACTTTAAGAGTAATTAATGTCATTTGGAGATACAATTTAACTTGGAAGACTACATTATAAAAGTTTTGGGTATCAATACTAGTTTGGATTATATTGAAGGATTTTAAAGACAACTGATTGTTGAATAGTATTTATTTAACTTTGGGGTATTGAAGGTTTAATTTTAGAAATTAAGATTTTTTTTTTCTCTAATGGAATATCCATTTGGGGGATCATCAGATATTATACTAACCATTTTGGTTTTGGTTAATCTCTAAAGACAAGGTAAATATATAGTTTATCCTACATGCATCATGTATTTCTATAGAAGTTTACTCTAGCTCTTCCATTGTGACCAAGTCTTCTTGAATACTCATTGTTAAAAAAAAATGAGTTAGTGGTAAAAATTTATTAAAGAATGAAACTATACTTAAAAATTAAGTATATATCTTTATGTTCTTAGTCAATATCATAAATTAATTCCTCGTCCTTATGTAATGTAATTTAAAACAAAAAATGTTGTCCGTTTACTTTTCCTACTGGGAGACTAATGACTGTTTGTCCCAACACAAGTTTGTGATTTTATTATTGTTAACTTTTTTCTGATCATGTTTTCTATCCCTCTATATCAGAACTTAATACTTAGTTTATCATCCATATCCATGTGTTCCTACATGGAATCCTAGTATGGGTTATCTCGGGTGACCTTTGTACTTCTCTTTATTTCTTTTAAAGTGATAGTTTTATTGACTATTTTTCTGATGTGGGACTTTCCATTATATTCCCAAGCCCAATTTTAAAAAATTGAGAGGACGCAATTTATTGAAGTAGGGGAGAATGTAACACCACAGGCTTCGACGGTACGCTTATCTCTGAATAATACAATAGTGTGTGTTGTACGCAACTTCAAGTTCTAACACACCATAAGCAATAAAACTAGCTGTTATGAATAGTAATACCTGCTTTTTGAAATTTTATACATTTTATCTTTCAAAATTGACTTCATTTTCGGATTTGGAATATCGAAATTAGCCTAAGGTGAAATTTTGGTACTTTTCAGATAACTTTCATATTTTGATGAATAGTGAAAATTACTAAATTTTAATTAAAAACAACGTTTTTAATCGAAATAATTAATAGTGATAAATAATTAATGAGAGTGGTTTTAAAGTATATTTAGAATATATTTTTACCATTTAATAAAATTTTGGTCATTGGATGTAATTTCACATTTAAACCAGACATAAACAAGTGTCAATCTTTTGATAGTTATTATCTCTTAAAAAACGCTATTTGTTTTCAAGACGGGAATTGATTTTTAAATTAATTAATTCAACTAATATGTTTTTAATTTTGTAAAATATACATCATTTTTGAATTCATAATATCAAATATAGCTTAGGCCTAATTTTTGGTATTTTTCTGGAAACTTTCATTTTTTGATGAATAGTGAAACCACTAAGTGGTAGTTAAAAAACTGAATTTTTCATAAAACATAATTTTACCGCTTCTGTGAGTGGAATTTCAAAAATCCAAGTGACACGGTTAATATCAAGGAGTAAAATTTGGTTCAATGAGATGAAAATAATTTTTGGTGAATAGTAACTTTTTACTTTTATTTACCACGGTTAAAAGTAAATAGGGTAATTAAGGGTAAAAATGATATTAATATTACCCTAACACATGTCCTAATTCAATTGGACAAGTTTAAATCGACCAAAAACAACCTTAGGAATAAATTATTATCATTTAGGTCCACTTGGATTAGATTAGGACATTTATTATTATTTAATTCAAAGAAGAGTTAAAAGAGTTAAAATCAATGTTTATTTACTAAAACATTTTTAATATAGGGTTATACATAAGATAAATTCGATTGCAAATATTAATTAGAAATATAAAATGATATCCTACATAATGGTATTTTATTTATAATTTTTAGACATTAAATAATTTAATTTATTTATGACACAATGGTGACGCAGTAATTACCTAAATAATGAAATATTAAACTAATTGATATTATAAATATAAAAATAAATGTAATTTGAGACTTTTTATGAATTCCACTAATTTTATAAGTCAATATTACATATTAGGATTGATTATATAAATTGTTTTTGAAGTAATAATGTTGTTATGAATTTATCAAAAACCAAATACCCAATAGTGTCAAAATTGACATAAAGGTGTTTTTAAAACAAATATTATATTATAAATTTATATTCAATTCCTATAAATATAAGGTTCGGCCAAGAGACTTATATCATTATAGTTTTATCATTAATGGACCACTTGGTGGTCTTTTGGATGTATATATTATGTTTATTAATCATATAATATAAAAATACAAAGAGACATTGTAAAAGTGAAACTAATTAACTAAGAGTTAATACTTAAAGATAATGTTAATATAATGACCCATACCCACATTAACCTTTAAATAATCCACTTTTGAGCCATGAGAAACCGAATATGAATTTCTTATAAAATAATATTTTTAGCTTTTCCAAAGGTGCCGCTCACCCCTTTTATAAAAGGGAACTCCCCCTTCTCACTAATTCACACATTCAAAGCCTTTTGGCTCGGCCAAAACCTACTCAACTACTCTATCAACTTCCCTCACTACAACCTAGAGGCCTTAGTTTTATCATAAATCCAACCTAAGGAGCACTTTTGATCAAATCAAAAGGAAGAACCCGAAGAATAGGTAATGTTTTCACCACCCTCTTTCAAGTTCATTTCTTCTTCAACTTCTTCTTTATTTGTTATTTATATTATAAAATAATAACTCTAGTATCTTCTATATACACTGATGTTATTATAAATATGGTACAACCATATTCAGTATTCTATCCATCCTTTGAATGGCATGTCACCATACGTGCATACGTACGGCTTACCGTCTCCACGTCATGGTGTAATTATCATTCAAAAAATTATTAGTTGGATGGGTATAATAAAGATGTGTAATTTATGTAAATAATAAATATAACATGATAATTATTTTGTCTATATGATATACCATCAAATTATATATTATTTTATCATCAAAAAAATGATATTGTCGCTCGTGCATACGTACGGACTACCGTCTCCAAGAACGCGATGATATTCATTCCCCATCGTATCAATTCAAGTATAATTCTCATTTTATGATTAAAAATAATGTTTAAAGACTTGATATAATTATTTATATTAATAAGATACAACCTATCCATAACAAACACGGCTTACGTAACAATGAATATAACGGAAAACAAGTATGTTAACAGCCGAAATGACGATAATACTAAGATATTATTAACAAATCAATGTTAAAAGATCATATATTATATCATATTAATGTAAATGATTCTTGTATAATCCAATAACAATTATTTCACCATTATACAGGAGGTTAACCTACCGTCGAGCAAGGAAAATGTAAAAATTAAGGGGTTTCTTATCTCACTTTTAATTCCATGAGAATTCCATTGTTCACCACTTATTTATTACATGCGGTGTGTGTACTACCCATGTTCGTATTCATTGTGTAATATACATTAATTCATGTATATTTACATCATCATTTAATGATCTTTCTTTCATGGGTGTATGTGTTTGTAAGTTACCAAATCAATAAGGGAATTTGAAATTTCAATTTCCACTCATTCGGCTTTACGCATCCTTCATTGATTAATTTACTCCAACATTATGTGTAGAATCACTATTCATTTGATTATGTCATAATTTCCACTCCCATTTCTGTAGATATACTTTTTATACACAATAATCACTCTATTGATAAATTCTCAAGTCATCGGTGTGGACTTGATAAGAGTAATTTTTACTCAATCTCGATTTGTTGAGATAAACATCCAATTCATTGGTGTTGTTTTTTCAAGAATAGGTGTGAATATACATTGATTTTTTTACACTGAATATCCAATAATATTTAGTGTATTTATATTTTTCAAAAGTAATTATGTCGTTGATTTATCCTTAACCTAAGGATACGGCCTTTATGAGAGATTTCATCTCAAATTACATTCCATTGAGACTTCTTTGCTGTTATACACCAAATCACTTTTATGTGGTGTATATAATGTACCTTGACAGAGTATATCATGAATCCTTTTATTCTCATGATATTACAAAGTTTTTAATACCTAAATTATTTTTATTCAATTGTCTCTCTTTTGGTTAGAAACTCTAACTAAAATACCATTTTTAAATGTTTTAAAGACTTATTCTTCTAAATCATGCTCATTAATGTCCATGTTTTAAAAATGGTTTTAAAGATTTATTTATATGGACATTTAATTTTTAAAATTAAAACTCCTTTTAAAAGTTTCAAATTGGTATGGTACAATTTGATTCAAAAATCTATTTTTAAATGGATTCTTGACAAATAGTGTGACTTTTAAATGATTTCAAGAAAAAGGGGGATATTTCTCTCAAATAGATTTGATGATTATTTTCATCTATGTCAATATCCTTTGTTATTCTCTATTAAGGTTAATATGATAAATACAATCTCCAATATTGTATCGAATGAGTTATGTTTGACTGTGGATGTGCTATTTTTATACCATTCAAGGTTTGTGAATAAGTATTGACATTTCGTATGCCAGTTTTAATACGAATGTTTATGTTATGTTTCAAACTTTTCATATGAGGAATGCATTGGACTTAGTAAGTGATGGGTGGAGCCCGCTATAGCTCCTCGATGCATCGGTAGGTCTCATGAGACAAACTAGTGTCTTGGCACAAGGCCTTGGAAAAAATCTTTTTTGTTGTCTTGGCATGAGGCCTTGGCAATATGGTTATGATAGTCTGGCATTATGCATTCCATCATTACGAATGTGGTTATTGATATTGCATGTGATTATTCGATTAGTAGAATATCCATGTGAATAAGTAAATGGAATTATTTCATTTTATTTCTTCTATATTATGTGGAAGTTAAAGTTTAAAAGGCTTTTGTTTTAGTTATTCATTGCCTTAAATGTTTATTCCTATTTATGAAAGATTCCGCTATATTTTTATCCTTACTGGGCATTTGAGCTCACCCCTTTCTATGTTTTATTTTTCCAAGGATGTGAAGAATTATTTTATGAATGACCTGTAGGGATAGTATGAGGGGATAAGAGTGTGGACTATGGAGACTGTAATGTTCTAGTTTTCATTTTATGATGTAATGTAAACTTTATTAATGTATCTAGTTATTCCAAGGCTACTAAACTAATCGGTCATTCAAGACTTGATCTTTCTTGTGATCATGCCAATGTTATGTAATAATGCACCAACTCTAGATAACTTGGGTTAGGGCATTACAGTTGGTATCAGAGGAAGTTTAGTACAAACCTTGGAAGCCAGATTTACATAAACTCTGATTAGAGAACGTATACCTAAGATGAACTTTGAGGATTAGTATAGAGGAACTTCCTATAGTTTTGGTATTGTAGATTTTTTGTGAGTTTTCGAGAAATACATCCCTATCGGGATACGAGCAGGTAGAGGTGGCTCTGGCACAGATGTACCTATGGGTAAAACCCGAAAACACCGCTTTGAGCTAGACTCAAATGGGAACTAGTGCACAATAACGGGCCTTACTTCACTCTTGTTTATGACACTCCCGGGGGATATGCTTAGGATAATTTATATTTTCTTTACAAAACGATTTGAAATATTATATATAAGTTGAGAGTAAATGACCTTAGTTAATCCTAATGTGTTTCAAATTAAGAATATGGTGACATGATATTCTCTAAATTATTTTTCTGACTACTGTTACTCACACAATGCTTTCTAGGTTTAGTCAATGGATGGATTCTAAGGAAGTCATAGTGACTTTGAGAATGATGTACACGGTGGGAATGGTGGTGGAAATGAGAAAAAAAAATGGAATGTTGATAGGCGTAAAAGATATCGTCTTCATGCCAAATCAATTTTTTAAAAATATGATCAACAATATATATATTAACCAATTCCTGGACTCAAAAAAGAATAGAAAGGTGATGAATGATCAGAGCTCCAGTAGTGGAGACCATGGAGAATGGAATCCTCAATTTCCATCATGCAGGAAATGTGGAAGGAGACACCCAGGAAAGTGTCTCAATGGGACCAAGAAATTCTTTACGTGCGGGAAGGAAGGACATAATGTGATGAATTGCCGAAGAAAAATGAAGAGTACTATGGAAGAAGATAAAAATGGTCCCAAGAATCCATTCACAGCCATTTTCCGTAATTGTAGGGGACCTAGACATTACTCGAGTGAATGCCCTATTCTGTAGGATATTTTCTTGGTCAAAGAAGAAGCTATGTGGAAATAAATGTTTGGAGAAATGTTTAATAAGTATTAGTGCTCCTTTTTGATGGGTTTACTTTGGAATAATTTTCACTTGTATTTTTAACCCTGCAGTTTTCCATCTGAGAATGATATTTGAGGAAGAATTATCTTTTCTATTTTGGATATAGTTATAAATAACCATTTGTTTTTATATGATTGTTGGGTTTGAGGAAATTATAAGTTACTATAATTTGGGATGAAAATGCAAGGTATGAGATAAGATTTGTGGTTAAATTATTTTATGGTTATTTTTAAGAATTTATCTCATTTTGGTAATGTTATAAAATATAGTTTTTGAAAAAGGACAACCCGTAGACCATGTGACAACCCATCGCGTCGGACAAAGCTGTGGGAATCGAACCTAGAACCAAAGTGCGATTGAGATTTATCGCCTACCACTGGACTACGTGAAGTCCCTGGTTAGTGTGACTATTATTTTTAGTTAAATGATTTCATTGATCAAGAATAATTTTATTTTGGATCTTATGTCTTATCAAATGAATACCCTTAGTATAGGAAAATGATTTGGTGATTAAGTGATAAATTTTATTTTGGAAGTTGTTCACTTTGTTGTGAACACTATATGCCCAAGGAAAATTGAACAGTATGGGATTTCATTTGAGGATTAATGGTGTATTTTAGTCTATCTTTTTATTTTGGATTTATAGTGATTTGGGTTATTTATGGAAATGATTAGGTTAATTACTTTTAAATATGCTACTTTAAGAGTAATTAATGTCATTTGGAGATACAATTTAGCGTGGAAGACTATATTCTTATAAGTTTTGGGTTTTAATACTAGTTTGGATTATATTGAAGGATTTTAAGGACAATTGATTATTGAATGGTATTTATTTAACTTTGGGGTATTGATGGTTTAATTTTAGAAATTAAGATTAGTTTTTTTTCTCTAATGGAATATCCATTTGGGGGATCATCAGATATTATACTAACCATTTTGGTTTTGGTTAATCTCTAAAGAGAAGGTAAATATATAGTTTATCTTACATGGATCATTTATTTCTATAGAAGTCTATTCTAGCCCCTCCATTGTGACCAAGTCTTCTTGAATACTCATTGTTCAAAAAAAATGAGTTAGTGGTAAGCATTTATTAAAGAATTAAACTCTACTTAAAAAGTAAGTATATATCTTTATGTTCTTAGTCAATATAATAAATGAATTCCTCATCCTTATGTAATATAATTTAAAACAAAAAATGTTATCTGTTTACTTTTCCTACTAGGAGACTAATGACTGTTTGTCCCAACACAAGTTTGTGATTTTCTTATTGTTAACTTTCTCCTGATCATGTTTTCTATCCCTCTCCATCAGAACATAACACTTAATTTATCGTCCATATCCATGTTTTCCTACATGGAATCCTAGTGTGGGTTATCTCGGGTGACCTTTGTACTTCTCTTTATTTCTTTTAAAGTGATAGTTTCATTAACTCTTTTTCCGATGTTGGACTTTCCATTATATTCTGAAGCCCAATTTTAAAAAATTGAGAGGACGCAATTTATTGAAGGAGGGGAGAATGTAACACCCCAAGCTTCCACGGTATGCTTCTCTCTGAATAATACAGTAGCGTGTGTTGTACGCAACTCACTACTGGAAATTCGAGCTATAGCCACGGTTCTAAACTGTGGCTATAGGCCCTAAAACCGTGGCTAAGTTTGGCGTGGCTATAGGCCTAGACCTATAGCCATGGTTCCAAACCGTGGCTTTAACAGTATAGCCACAGTTTCAACCATGGATTTTACAGTATAGCCACGGTTTCAACCGTGGCTATAGGTATATAGCCACGGTTCAAACCGTGGCTGTTTACCTAATGCCACGGTTGAAACCGTGGCTATACTAAATGCCGAACAGACTTAATTTTCACAGTTTTAAACCGTGGCATTATGTCTATAGCCACGGTTAATAACCGTGGCAATAAACCAATAGTCACGGTCTAAACCGTGGCTATAGGGTGTCCAAATCCATAAAAAATACCCCCCAACCCCCTCGACATCCCCCTGGACACCCCCTCGACATCCCCTGGACACCCCCCTGGACACCCCCTACCACCCCCTGCCACCCCCCTGCCTGTCCCCCCCCCCCATGCCACCCCCTGCCAGTCCCCCCTTCCCCCTTCCACCCCCTACTAGTCCCCCCTGCCCCCTGCTAGTCCCCCCCTGCCACCACCCTACTTGTCCCCCTGCCATCCCCCCTACCCCCTGCTTGTCCCCCTGCCAGCCCCCCAGCCCTCTGCGAGTCCCCCCCCCCGCCAGCCCCCCTGCCCCCTGCCAGTCCCCCCTGCCAGCCCCCCTACCCAAGGATGTGTTCATGCTGAAACTGGTAAAGCACAATTCTGATGGATATATTCTATAAGTAGATCCTCAACTCGTACTCCCAACTTGATCACCTTATCAAAGAGGGTTCTCTACCACAACTATAATTAAGATGAAACATCCTATCAACATGGGGTACCAACAACCAACATACATGAATCAAGAAATAGAAAATAGAGAGTTCCCAACATTTGTTACACAACCAGAACATGTCTAGGAGCATCATTACAGACCTCATCCTATAGGTTACACATGACATATACATATAGGGCTTCCACATTTTACTCTACCTGCTGTTACACCTATTCATGCTCGTTCTCAGCTAGACATTCCTCAAGGACAACCCCTCCCCCTCTACTGGACAGCCCCTCCCCCTGCCCGGACACCCCTCCCCCCTGCTGGACACCCCTCCCCCCAGCTGGACAGCCCTCCCCCATGCTGGACACCCCTCCCCCTTGCTGGACAGCCCCTCCCCCTGCTGGACAGCCCCTCCCCCTGCCTAGACACCCCTCCACCCCCTGCTGGACACCCCCCCCCCTGCCTGGACACCCCTCCCCCTCCCCCCCTGCTGGACAACCCTCCCCCTGCTGGACAGCCCTCCCCCTACTGGATAGCCCTCCCCCCCGTGTTGGACAGCCCCTCCCCCCTTCTGGACAGCCCCTCCCCCTGCCTGGACACCCCTCCCCCTGCCACCCCCTTCTTGTCCCCTGCCTTTCCCCACTGCCCCATGCTAGTCACCCCTGCCACCCCCCCCCCATCCAGCCCCCCTACCCCTTCCCCCTGCTAGTCCCCCCCCCCCCTTCCACCCCCTACTTTCCCCCCTTCCCCTTGCCAGTCCCCCCCTGTGACCCCCTACCAGTCCCCCCTGCTACTCCCCCTGCCGGCCCCCCCCTGCCCCCTGCTAGCCCCCCTACAAGCCCCCTGCCCCTGCTAGTCCCCCTGCCCCCTGCTAGGCCCCCTGCCCCCTACTAGGCCCCCTGCATATTTACCCATACTGGACATTATACCCATGCTAGATATTGGACCCATACTCCCCCCACCCCTACCAGCCCCCTTGTACCCCTGCTGCACACAGGACTCCCCCTTGGAAACTAGTTCTTGGGATGCCCAAATCAAATTTACCCCTATTAAACACTGGACTCCCCCTGGATACTAGACCCCCCCTACATATTTACCCCTCCTAGACACTGGTCCCCTACTGGACACTGGCCCCATACTATAGGTTCTTAATAGTACCACCCCATAATATAGGTTCTTAGTATGACTTGGGAAACAGTTGAAACAAAGTTCAGAAGTAGCTATATATGAGTAATCTAGGAAAACATACATATAATCAGTCTGGAAAATAAAACAGAATAAACAATAAAATGTTTATGGAAATAAAATAAAACATATTTGAAATTGGAAAACATTACCAGAAAAACGTTTTATCAACTAAACAAACTGCTTGGTGAAATCATGGTCACACATGCTCATCCTCAGATAAAATATGCTTTCATTTCATGTAGTACTGCATTAAACAAAACATTGGAATTTTGATTTGAAATAGAGTTACCATATTTTATAGCACCGTGCTCACTATCTATAGGTGGTGAAATAGTTATACCTGGTGCCTTATCTGTGGGATGTTTTATGATATTTTCCAGATCTGGAAAGCACTGCATTTTCTCTATAGAGACATTCATAACCTGCATGGGCTTAGGTTCCTGGACAGCCCTCTTGCACCCCCTGGACAACCCCTTGAACACCCCCATCCACCCCCATGCCCCCCTTGTTCCCCCATGCCCCCCCTGCACCTCACTGGACAGCCCCCATGCCCCAACTGGACAGCCCCACTAGACAGCCCCACTGGACACCTCCTGCACCCCCTGGACAGCCCTCCCCCCTGCCAGACACCCCTCCCCTGCTTGGACAACCCCTCCCCCTGTTGGACACCCCTCCCCCTTCAGGACACCCCTGCCCCCTACCCCGTGCCCCCCTGCCCCCTGACCCTAGACACCCCAGTACAGACCCCCCCCCCCCCCAGACCATGGACACCCCAGGACAGACCCCCCCCCCCCAGAACCTGGACAGTCCCCCAGGCCATGGAAACCCCCTAGAACCTACCCCCCCCCCCAAACCCAGACCCCCAAGGACAGACTCCCCCCCCAGACCCTGGACACCCCAGGACAGACCCCCCCCCCCCCCCCGCCACTGGACCCCCTAGACACCCCAGGACAGACCCCCCCCCCCCCCCCCCACTGGACCCCCTAGAAAAAGGATGGATGTCATGGGATATTGCTAAAAGACCAAATCTGGCTGCTGAAATCAGCAGTAAGTAAGAAGAGGTAAATGAAGAAAAATGAATAAAATTTTCCCAATATACTTGGGGAATTTTATTCATCAGCAGGAATAAGAACAGAAAAACGGTAGGTGAGAGTTCCTTCCCCGGAGGTGGAGAATGATTTTTTTTCATAGGATCTATCTAATATTTAATGGAAGAAAGAGGGAGACGAAATTAAGTACCTCATTACAAGTGGAATCATTCAACAAATTCTCTTCCAATGGAATAAAATATTACAAAAAAATCTATAAACCTTATCTCTCCTCTTGTGGCTTCCAGGTGTCCAGGTGGTTAATAATTTGGTTGAGGTGAGGCTGTGGACTCATGGGGGCAAGCATGAAGGAAACTAAATTAGACTGGATTTTAAGTAGGCTTCTCTTGTTTTTCTGAAGTGGCAGGGCTGATTGGGTCTAAAATAAGTGAGTTGGAATAAGAATTTAGATGAGGGATTCAAATGTTAAGGGGTGTGGTTTAATTGGTTAGAATTGGGTGACGTTTGGAATGGTTTTAAAGTGGGATGCCTGGTGGAAAATGTGGGGTTGGTGGCTTAGAAGTTGAGAGGTGGGTAGGCCTGATTGGTGGTCAAGTTGTGGATGGGTTGCCTAGGTGGATTGAAAAATGGTGGGGGACTGGGAAGGAGTTCATAGTGGCTAAATTGAAGTGGGAGCTTAGAATTGTAGTAGGGATTCAGTTTGTATTTTGTAGTGAGAGTGGAAATGGCCATGGAATAGCTGGTTTGATTTTGGTGGGTTGGCCATGGGATTTTTATAGTGCATCGAAAAATAGTCACTAGCAGGGTTTGGTTTGGTGTGAAATTCAGTCAAACGGTCGTGGGAACCATCATGGAAGCAACTACCAAATACAGACCAGAGCTAGTCTCCTCTACAGTGAAGACCCATCATGGAAACTCTTCAAGAATACCAGGTCTCCAGTTGCATCTTTGTCCATAACAAACAAGCCCTGTTTTCATAGGCCCAAATAGACCTCCCTTTTCCAGCTTGTGGGGGAAATGTGGGAACTCCAGCATAAAATAGGCCCTCAGAATAGAACAGCCTCTTTGGAATTGCATCAAACAGATTGTGTGCAGCCTTTAAAACACAACTTGGAAGTGATCATCCTCCTCCAAGGAGTGCTACATGAGATGAGGGAATTGTGGAAGGAAGTTCATCTAAAATTGCCAAAAGCAGACATTGAATTTCCATCACAACAGGCTGATCCGGTTTAGACGACATGTACAGAGGATGAGGATGATCTGGTTCGGACAACATGTAAAGAGGATGAGGAAAAAGAAGAATTACGGAACAAATATTATGTGCTACATGTACTATAAAATATGCCAGACAATTCCAAACCAATGTTTTCAGTTGAATTGAGCCATTGTACCACCTGCTATGCACATTTTGTGGAAATATGGATGATAGGTAGTGCTGAGAGGAGATATAGTTTAGGAATGAGGCAATACGAAAAATTATAGAGCTAACCATTCAATGTTTCTCTAAGGGGGAGTAACCTCTGCAGGGTGTCATCCTGGAGCAAGGCCAAATCACGGCGTGACCGCGGCGTGACCGCCGCAGGGTGTCATCCTGGAGGAGTAACCGCCACAGGGTGTCATCCTGGAGCAGGGCCAAATCACGGCGTGCCACGGCATGACTGCGGCGTGACCGCCACAGGGTGTCGTCCTGGAGGAGTAACCGCCGCAAGGTGTCATCCTGAAGCAGGGGAAAATCACGGCGTGACCGTGACGTGACTGTTGCAGGGTGTCTTCCTAGAGGAGTAACCGCCACAGGGTGTCATCCTAGAGTAGGGCCAAATCACGGCGTGACCGCGGCGTGACCGCCGCAGGGTGTCGTCTTGGAGGAGTAACCGCCGCAGGGTGTCGTCCTGGAACAGGGCCAAATCACGGCGTGACCGCGGCGTGATAGCGGCGTGACCGCGGCGTGATAGCGGCGTGACCGCGGAGTGACCACCGCAGGGTGTCTTCCTAGAGTATTAACCGCCGCAGGGTGTCTTCCTGGAGCAGGTCCAATTCACGGTGTGACCGCGGCATGACCGCTGCGTGACCGCGGCTTGACAGCTGCATGACCGCGGCGTGACCGCCGCAGGGTGTCGTCCTGGAGGAGGGCCAAATCACGGCGTGACTACGGCGTGACTGCGGCATGACACCCCCTCCCCCCTGTTGGACACCACTCCCCCCCTGCCGGACACCCCTCCCCCCTACCGGATAGCCCGTGAAAGCCCACCCCCCTGCCTGACAGCCCGCCCCCTGCCGGACAGCCCGCCCCTGCCGGACAGCCCGCCCCCCCTGCTGGACAGCCCCGCCCCCTGCCTGGACACCCCTCCCCCTCTTGGACACCCCTCCCCCCTGCTGGACAACCCTCCCCACTGCTGGATATCCCTCCCCCTGCTGGACAGCCCTCCCCCTACTGGACAGCCCCCCCTAACGTGGGGCTTCATGTTACTGACTGTTGCCGTGTGGCTGGAGAGGAGATGGAGAGGAGGTGGTGAGGCGAGGCTAGAAGTCTTCTGCCTCGGCTGCGAAGGGTCCTGGGATGCACCTGCGTTAGGGGTCCTGGGGCTGGTTGCTGCTGGGTCAGGGTATGTAAAGGGTTGTGTCTAATAAACTACAAGGGGAAGTATGGTAACTTGTGTTAAATAGTTGTTAGCTGTCAGGGTTGTTAGGCAGTGTTAGGTGGTGGGTGGGGGTTATTAAATGGAGGGGATGCTGTTGTGGGGGATACGAATTGTTTAATATTTCTTTCAGCTATAGGAGCTGAATTGGATAAGGTCTACAAGGCTAGATGCAGCGAGTAGGTATAGAATCTTCTTCTAGAAATAGTGGAATCATTTTTTTATTATGTGTACTACAAGGAATTCAAGGTTGTTCAATAATAAAGAACTAATTTTTCACCTTAGCATGAAGGAGCTGATTATGGATTGAGTCTGACTCAGAAATTGCTTCCAAGACTTCGTAATCAAGAACATGGAATGTCCCATAGAGGTTTATTACTCATTGGATCAAATATCTCAAGAACATCACTCGACTCAATCTAGTTATTTCACCTGAAGAGGTGAATCTCACAAGCATTCTCAACTTTAGGAATCAAAGTGATAAATTGGGCATTGAAACCATGGGGATGCACCCCTGAGGTGAATAAAGAAGAGACCACCTTACAAACTTCCACCAGCCCCCTTCCCCCCCAGCCCCCAGCCCCCCCCCCCCACCAGCCGCCTGCCCCCCCAGCCCCCAGCCCCCCCAACCCCAGCCCCCAGCCCCCAGCCCCCTACCAGCCCCCTGCCACCCCCAGCCCACCTCCACCCCCCCCCCCCCGCAGCCCACCTGCACCAGCCCCCAACTACACCAGACCCCCCCCCCAGCCCCCTGCCCCCCACCAGCCCCCTGCCCCCACCAGCCCCCCCAGCCCCCTGCCACCCCATCCCCCAGCCCAACCCCAGCCCCCAACCCCAGCCCCCACCTGCACCACCCCCCCCCCCAGCCCCCTGCCACCCCCAGCCCACCAGCACCAGTCCCCCCCTAGCACCCTGCCCCCCAGCCCCTGCCCCCCATCAGCCCCCTTCCCAACCCCAGCCCCCAACCCTAGCCCCCAGCTGCACCAGCCCCCCACCCCACCCCCCCACCAGCCCCCAACCCCAGCCCCCTGTCGGACACCCCTCCCCCTGAATGGAAATATTTCAATAATAAGTAGAAATGAATTAAGTTTATAAAAATTAAACATAGATATACATGAGAGAAATAAGTAATAAAACCTTAATTAAAAATGTTGGATTCAGTAATTAAAAAAAGAAAAGTCCATAGTAAGATAAAGAGGCTCTGCTAGTCCCCCTGCCCCCTGCCAGTCCCCCCCTGCTCCCTGCCAGACACCCTACCAGTCCCATGCTAGTCCTCCTACTCCTGGACACCACCTGGACCCCCTAATAGAGTTAGATTCCCAAATGAAGGGTAAGTGGTAGATTTCTAATCTACACATGTATTTTCCATTCATTGATCCCACTATAAGGAACATAGATTACCTCTTGATTTAGGAGGCATTAACACATGATAATGTAGAGTTTACCTCTACTCCAATTGAAGCCCCTTCCACCATTATAGCCTCCACTACTACGATTCCAACTAATTCAATGGTACTATGATAATAATTGTGATAAACATTAAGATGTAATCTATTTTAGAGACTCTTATATATATTTCCCTCCCAAACAAGATACTTAGATCATCATTAAATAGGTCTTATTTCAATGCTTCCAGCCAACTTGAATTCATACACACAGATTTTTGGGGGATATCCACGACTAGTTCTTGTGTTAGAGGATCTAATATCATCATCTTCCTAACTAAAATCTCTAAGAATGATTGTACTTACATTGTTTCCAGGAGGAGACCTACGTTGTTCGTTTCTCAGTATTCTTCTACTCCTTCTAGTATCATCATAATCAGACATTTTGACCTGGAAATTTAAAAAAATATTCTCAAATAAATAGAAATAATGCAAAATGATAAATAATACAATTATATCATAAAACAATGAGATACATTTTCATGTTTGATATTTATATTGACAAAATATCAAGACTTTTCTATGTTCAAGATTTACTAGAGAAGTGGTTAAACATAAATTGGTGAAGCTATTAATAGTTTTATATTTGATAATGGTATAAAATATACTAGTTATTTTGATATCATGTATGAAAGTTAAAAAAACACATACAATATTGCGATAATATCAGGTAAATACTTACAAATGTGTCAACGCTATGTGGGGTCTGTGACAATTTCTGGTTCACAATCTGTTCTAACAATTGCATCATCTGTATCATCAAATGCAACATTCGAATAAATACCAACAGGTTTATCCACAACATCATTGTCATCCATGCCTTCGTAAAAAATATGTCTAGGAATAACATCAATAATAACACCAAATTGTGGTTGTAACGGGTCACTTACGTAAAACACCTGTTTATCTTGTGATGCAAGAATATAAGGTTCATCGGTATGAAGCTGGCGGTTCATATCAATCACTCTAAATCCACAGTTATCAATATGCATTCCGTGTCGTGTCATTGAATCAAACCACTTGCATTTCATCATTGCGACATGACCATGTGAATAGTAATCTAATAAAATGATTCTTTCAACAACACCGTAATATGATATATTTTCTGATCGAGGCTGCTTGTCTGATGCACTCGCATAACAATCTGTTGTGGCGCTTATCATGACACCGTCATGCTGTGTTGCCATTTTTTTCACAACTATTTATAACAAATTTATATACATTGACAACCATTGACTTACAATCACGCACCACATCGCTTGGACCAAGGGACAATGCTTTTATTTCATCTGATACTTCAATCATTGGTAGAGTTAAAACCTAAAAGATACCAACATAGAATATTAAACAGAGACATGTGATTATGTTATGAGAAGAAGAAAAAGAAATCTTTTACCTTTGACTTTAACCAGGCAACAAATTCTTTGTTGTGCAACAGTTCCTTCCTCTTAATAGATAGAGAGTGATGTTTCTTTTTTATAATTTCAAAATGTTCTCTACAGATATGAAAGCATTAAAATGTCACAAGATATAAAGAAATAACACAATGAAAAAAATACATATTCATTAGTTTACTTACTTAATATAATCATCAAGCACACCACAGTTGAATAATACTGTGTGATGTGCCATTTCCCACTCTTCCCTGCTTAAAGTACACAACAAGTACGATCCAGATATCCCCCCTGTTTGGTGCATTAAAGGAAATGCAGGCTCAATGGGATCATATTGCTCATCTTCAGTTCTCATTAGTCGATTAGACCTCGTAGTGATGTTATCTAGGTACGATGAACAGAAATCCATGCATTCTTGTGCTAAATAGCATTTCACAATAGAGCCTTCAGGATGATATTTATTTCTCACAAAATATTTCAATGTAAACATCATTCTTTCGGTAGGATACATCCACCGACTCGAAATAGGACCACCAAAGAGAACTTCCATCGGAAGATGCACAGTCAAATGTAACATAATTGTGAAAAACGATGGTGGGAAAATTTTCTCCAAGTCGCAAAGAAAAATCGGTGCATCTCTCTGCAATTTCTGAACAACAATTCTGCTCAATCTTTTGGAACAAAGATCTTGATAAAATTGACATAACTTAATCACCGCAACTCTAACATTATGTGAAAGTAAATGACGAATGGAAATGGGAATCAACTCATGTAACAAGACATGGTAATCATGGGTTTGAAGAGATTTGAGTTTCATATCTTGTGTATTCACCCTTTTCGAAATATTACTTGAATAACCATCCGGAACCTTCAAACATTCAAAGACTTGAAGAAATTGTTTTTTCTCCACATTTCTAATCAAATAACATGAAACATGGACTTTCAACATATTTTGACCAATTAACTCAGGATGAATCCTTGCTCTTATACCCCAATCAATCAAATCACGACGACACCGCCACTACAACACAAATAGGGTTTAGCGGCGGTTTTGTGGCGGCGGTTCACAAAACTGCTGCTAAACATTTTCTATGAAAGGGTTCGCGGCGGTTTTTAATAAACCGCCGCGAAACCCATTTTTTTTAAAAAAAAATCGCGACCCTTTCCCCCACCCCTATTGCGTTTACCCCACAAACCCTCACCCCTCTTCCCTGATCCCCCCCGGCCCCCGCTCCCCCCGCACCCTCCGGCGAACCCCGCACCCCCCTCGACCCCCGGCGACCCCCGCGCCCCTCGCGCCCTTCGGCGACCCCCACACCCCCCGCGGCCTCCGGCAACTCCCGCACCCTCCGACTCCCCCCGTGACCCCCTTCGATTTTGGTAAATTTTAGTTATTTCATGGTTTGGTAGTGTTGTGTGATATGGTTTCGATGGTTTCATAAATAATATGTGTTATCAATCAATCCATTGTGGTTTTCCCTCATTCTTTTTCTATTTGAAGAATATCTGCGTGTTTCCAATTTATGTTTTCGAAGGATCTTAGGTTCCTTATGTTTATAAGGTAGGGGTATCTATACAAGTGGTTCTAATTTAAAATTTCCTTATATTCATATTAATTCCTTTGGCTTGTTTCATGAAATTGATGGATTTAAATGGATTTTATGGAAAATATACATGTTTTTAAAGAGGTCTTTCTTTAAAAATGGTTTTTCTCACGAAAAGTGGTTGACTAAATTCTTTAAAGGGTGGATTTTTTTTAAAATGGGTTTTCAAGCTTGAAGTCGAAAGGATTTATTATTAAAATTGTTTTATTATATGTGATCATGGTTTCTAAAATGATTTTCAAAAACTTGGAACATTAGGTGTCCTTGGATGCAATGGAAATATACTTCTCACTCTTTTTTTATGTAATTCCACAAGAGGTTTTATGACACTTTTTTGTGTGTAATTCCATTAGAGGTTATATTAGTTGAATCCACCTTAATATTGGATTGGGGATTCTATTTTATGTCTACAACGTAAACCCATAGTTTGGATCCCAAATGGTGGGTTTTTTTATTGATGATTTGTTTATCACATGATGGTATTTTCATGGTTACTTTCTCACACAGTTATATTATAGTGTATCTATGGTTGGGTTTTTCTATGACTACCTGATTTCTTTTATTCTTAACATATTCCTAGATTTTTTGTATATGGTTTTTTTATGAAAATTGAAGGATTATTTTAAAAAATTGTTTTATTTTCTGAAAAATATATGTAAACTGAATTTATTTTAAAGATAGAGATATTGAATTTTTGATATTAGAACTTGTAATTTTCTCTTTTTGTTTAATATCTTTGTATAAATATGGTTTGGTGGTGATATATAGTCACATAGGGAGATGATAGTATTGTCTATTTTATCTTTATGGTTTGGCCTATTTAGATTGAATTTTTTATACTAATGGATTTTTATCTTTATTTTTTATTTTAATTTGGTTTCATAACATTATTTTCTAAAACAAGATACTACTTTCATGTCTCTTTATTACACATCTCCATGTATAATACCCTCTTTGGAGACTTGCCTAGTTTTCCCTAGTCGGTTCATTATAAATTGATATCAAAATGAATATTGAGCCTGGAATGTTACGACACTTCATAGATTTGGTTTAGTGTCATTGGTAGACTAGATTTAGTAGCACTAAAATTTAGTTAATATGTGTGGGATGGTGCCTAGACATCTCACCTCTATGTATGAATTCAAGTTACTATAGGTGGTTAGTTATTTTTGAAAATATTGTCACTTGGTCTTTGTGGTTGATTGAATAAACTAGATTTGGTGTCTATTTAAAAAAATTATTCCTTTCTTATGTTTTATATTTCATTAATAGAATTTATAAATTCATAAAATTATATTTATTTTAAATCATTAATATGGATTATGGAATTTGTTCTATGATTTAGGAATTTTCTCATGACTAAAGGGGTTTTCATCTTGTATTTGTTAGACAATTCATACTAGAAGAGGTCTTATGAATCTAAGTGATGGATTTGTGAGACGGGTTTAATAGGAGAATCCATTAGTGGTATCTTCTTTAGTGGAAGTTATAATATGCACTATTCATACTTTGGTTATGAAGGTATTAAAAACCCAAGAGGAGTAGTGGATCAAGACTCATAATTTACTAACAAGAATCCACCTATCTTTCATGGTGATAATGGAATCTAGAAATATTAGGACAGGATTGAGTAGATTGGTTGGAGATTTAAAATTCTAAAGATTCCCAAAGAATCTAAGGGGTGGGGGTCAACATATATTCTTGATGGATTGGGAAGGAAATGGTGAGACTCAGTTGTGCATGATATATTTCATGAGGATCTTACGTTGGAATCCTTCAAGAAAATATATAAACTATAGTTTTATCCTAAAATATTACATGTGGAAAATAACTGATACTTTCTAACATTATAAAAATGGAAATGTATTGTTATAGTGTATTCCACTAACTTTTCTAGGTTGGTTCATTTCAAAGTGGATATTATTACAAATGTTTACATAAAATCTCTAAGGTTTGAGATTGTGCCAAGTGTCTTCTAAGAAACCAGAGTGTGACATGGATTTATATTTATAGTGACACTTAATTTTGATATACTTGCACACTATTGTTTGTTTTATATTCGTGTACTAGATTATGCATTAGAAACCATTAGTGGTGGCCTACTTAATTTACCTCACACCATATTCAGTACATGGATTGGTACCCAGATAGTCTTCTTTTTCATAGGAAATATGACTTTGATATGGTTGGTTGTGTATGAAACCATTGAGAAACATCATTACTCTTGGAGGACATCTAAGATCAAGCCTAAACAATCACATAATGTCTCAAGTTTAAAATGCATTATGATCAGTTTCGATCACACATCAATGGGGTGTTGTTTAAGGCAACATAAATGTGTGATCGATAGTGTTATAAATACCGACTGGTATCCCATTTCTAGATATGGAAAATAAAATAAAACATTTAATTGAGATGACCAAGCATGTGAGTACATGAGATGCTCAGGAAAGTTGTAGTATTTTTTGTGAGGGTGTGGAAGTAATCTGAGTGGACCAATGTATCTCATTAATGTAGTGGGGATAGAAATTGTTTGAGGCAACATAAATGTGTGATTGACAGTGTTATGATAATTGTGTATCCCGATATTCTTACTGCTCCTCAATGAGGTGTTCACGTTGTCTCCTAAGGACCAGACCTGTTTGGTTTGTCTTTGCATGCTAAGTAAGTGGTAAATGTGATCAATGAATAATCTTTATTATATTATGCATACTTTATGATCAATTGGTCATCTTTATTATATTATGATTCTGCAATCTTACATTATCGTATATTTTGTGTAGGCACATTGTGATATTCATGGATAAAAGCTGGATCACATTTCCGAGGAACACACCTCAGTATGTTAAGGGTTTGAATGAGTTTTTAGATTTTGGGATTTCTAATCAATCCGTTTAAGGGCGAATAAGATGTCCATGTCCTAAATGTAAATTTAGAACATGGTTGAAGAGAGATGAATTTTATGAAAATTTAATACTGAAGTAATTCCCTGGTCAATATTTGTCTTGGAATTGGCATGGAGAATCGAACAATACAGAAAGATTGAGCACTGATGTTAATCCACAGAATGAGGTCCCAAGTTCGTCGAAAATGGAAAATGAAATGAACAACCTCATAAATGATGCATTCGGCACTGCAAGACACCACTATCAGCATCAAAACATATCAGAACAACCAGAAGAGGGTGCTATAAATTGCAACGTGACAAGTGATGTTTTTGAGACTGTAACACAAGTAGATCATGATTGGAACATATCATCGGATCCTCCTCTTGATTCTGTAGATCCAAATTTAATGGAAAACTTCACTGATAAAAATGCGTTTCATGATTTAGTTGATAATGGAAATCAAGATTTGTATAGTGGGTGTTTGAAATATTCAAAGCTTTCATTTCTGCTGAAGTTGTACCATATCAAATGTCTATGTGTAATTACAAATAAGGCAATGTCCATGATATTTGAATTGATTCGTGATGCATTTCCTGAAGCAAAAATCCCAGAATCTTTTTATGATATGAAAAAAGTTGTTAACATGCTTGGTCTAAATTATATAAAAATACATGCGTGTCCCAATGATTGTATGCTTTATTGGGGAGAGGATTCAAATAGACAGAATTGCAAGAAATGTTCTTCTTCTAGATGGTAGTCAAAGGGTGATGTTGGAAGTCTGACTGAACATAATTTCATGAAGAAGAAGAAAATGAACACACCTATAAAGGTTTTGCGTTACTTTCCTTTGAATCCGCGATTGCAAAGATTATTCATGTCATCAAAAACCGCCGAACACATGAAGTGGCATTCTGTAGATAATAACAATGATGGGTTAATGAGACATCCACGATATTACCAATCATGGAATACATTTGATTAATTTCATCCAGATTTCTCAGCTGATCCTAGGAATGTTCGATTGGGATTCGATGCCAATGGATTCAACCCATTTGGGACTTTGAGTAAAAGTTATAGAATTTGGCCAGTTGTTTTGATCCCTTACAATCTGCCTCCGTGGATGTGTATGAAACAGTCATCTTTTATCATTTCAATGATTATTCCTGGAAAAAAAATGCCTGGAAATGATATTGATGTATACTTGCAGCCTTCTATTGAAGAATTGCAGGAGTTATAGAGTAACGGTGTTGAGACAATTGATGTTTGTACTAAAACAATGTTCAAAATGCATGCTGCTTTACTATGGACCATTAGTGACTTCCCTGGGCTTGGGAATTTATCTGGTTGGAACACTTATACGGGTTTGGCTTGTCCAATTTGTAACTTTTATTTTGAGCCCAAACAGCTGCCTCACAGTAGAAAATGGTTCTTCTTATGACATCGAATATTTCTCGATGCATCTCATAGATTCTGGCTGAACAAATCAAAATTTAATGGTTTCATTGATCGTAGACCACCTCCAAAGTTGTTAACCGGTTCTGAAATATTGACACAGCTTGAAAATGTTGAAATAGAATTTGGGAAGGTTCATCATTTGAATGATAGCGGAAAATGGTTCCGAAGTGCATCGTCAAGTGAAATCAGAATGCAACAATGGAAGAAAAAAAGTATATTCTTTAAACTTTCGTATTGGAAATTTAATTTGTTGCGCCACAATTTTGATATGATGCATATTGAGAAGAATGTCTGTGATAATTTGATTTTCACATTACTTAATGAGCATGGAAAGTCGAAGGATCATCTTAATGCTCGAAAAGACTTACGAGTAATGAACATAAAACGCGATCTCTGGCCAGATGAGAATGAAAAGTATGCTTCGGCCATTTTCGCAATGAAAAATAGGGATAAATATACGTTCCTTCGAAATTTAAAGAATGTGAAGGTATCTTATGGGTATTCGAGTAACATCTCGAGGTGTGTTGACTTGAAGAATCGTAAGTTACATGGATTGAAAAGTCACAATTCGCATATTTTGTTACAGCAGTTACTACCATTGGCATTGCGTACATTATTACCTGAAAAAGTTACTGCTGTTGTACTCCAATTCTGCACATTTTTTAGGAAATTATGTGGGAAAGTTGTACATCCATTTCAGCTTGACAACCTCCAGGAGAGGTTTGTATTGACTCTTTGTGCAATGGAGATGATCTTTCCTCCATCTTTTTTTACTATCATGATGCATTTAACTGTGCATTTGGTTGAAGAAGCTAAATTAGGAGGCCTCGTTCCTTATCGATGGATGTATCCAATTGATAGGTATTTTATTTATATTTTTTCCAGTTAAGTAAACAATTTTTTACATTCAAATAAATTCATAATATTATTATTTTATTTCACAGATATCTTGGCCATTTGAAATCATACGTGAGAAATAAAGCTCAACCAGAAGGTTCTATTGCTGAAGGCTATTTGGCCAAGGAATGTCTTAACTTTTGTTCCAGGTATTTATATGATATTGAGACAAGATTTAATCGAGTTGGACGTGTTGAAGACACATCAACTCAATCTCAAATGCATTTGAAATCAAAAATATTTTCTGTTATTGGTTGATCAGTTGGGAGGACCTCAAATGTGATACTGACATAATTGGAATTATTACAGGCACATAGATATGTGCTATTGAATAGTGAAATTGCAGATCCATTTATTGAAGAGTTGAGGATACAAACAAAGAGATGAATGAGAGGTCGAACACGAAATGAGAAAGATATAACGAAAGATGTGAATAAAGAGCTTGTAGAATGGTTTGCACGATGTGTAAGTTCATAAATATTGAAATAAATAAGAATATTAGTTTGACACATACAATTTGTAAATCTATTAAATTATATTTCTTTTTTCAGATCATGGATACTGATACTCAAGAAGACTTGTCAAAAGATTTGAAGTTTCTTTCTAGAGGTCCTATAATGCAAGTTAGAATGTTCGACGCTTATAATGTGAATGGATTTAGATTTCGTACAGTTGATCGAGAAGTGGGTTTGAATACACAAAATAGTGGTATATTTACATTTTATGAAGTGGAATACTATGGAAAGCTGTATGATATTATTGAATTAAACTACCATGGACATTTTTCTGTTGTTTTATTCAAATGCAAATGGGTCGATATTATCAGAGGTGTTAAAAGAGATTCAATGCAATTTACTTCTGTGAACTTCTCTCGCTTGATGGATGTTGGTGATCGTGAAATTCATGATCCATATATCTTAGAATCACACTAAAAAATGGTATATTATGTGAATGATGTTTTGGATGAAGGGTGGAGTGTAGTTACTCATGTAATACAAAGAGATTTGCATGATATGGGTGATGAAGTGGAAGATTTGACATCTGAAGTTGAATGTCATCAACAACAGGAAACAGAATTCGTTTTTCCATCATGATATTGAAAATATTAGTCTTGCAAGGGTGAATGAAGTGGATGAAGCAATGGAGCAGGAAACCAACATTATTGAATAGGGAAATGATTGTATGTACAATTATTCATTCATGCAGCAACCACTTGTTTCATTTCTGCAGTCATTCATTATCATTGTTATATATATTTGGTTTGTTAGTACTGGGCATCTATTATCATTTTTAATTTTTTTTCTGCATAATTTTTTTGAAATATATATTCTGAACTTAATTTTATTTGATTAAATGACAGGAATGCCAAGGAGGAAGCGGTATACTATTTCTTCTAGTCCTGCGACGGATGCCGATCCATCTGGGTCACTCCCCACGACATCTGAGGCACCAGCTGCCTACACCCCCGCATCATCTCCCCCTGCACCATCTCTCACACCATCAGAGAGCCTCCGATTAGAAGCTGAGTCGTCGAATCCCCCTACAGGTGCCCCATCAGTTGGGTGGCGACAGACCCCTTCTAGTTCATCCCGGACACACTGGAGGGTCACAGTCATAGGTATAAATTTTAATTAAATAAATTTATTGCATTTTTTTATACTAATTCTTTTCTCATTGAATATGAAAAAAATAAAACCGTGGAGAAACACTTAAAAAGCTCAGATGTTTGGAAATTGAATGGTGAAAAGATAGTCGTCCCATTTGATTCTTATGGGGTCCCTACGGATGATGTCGCGGGGTTACTTGGCCAGATTATAGTTCAGTTGGCAGCGGAGCCCATTTCCCTTCCCATTTCATATGATGATTGGAGACATATACCTCCAAACTGGAAAAATGAAGTTTTCGATTCTCAAACAAAGGTAATTTTATTACATTATGGTTTAATTGAATGCCATGTTACTAATATGTTCAAAATGAATTTCTGTATACAGATGTTCTTCCACTTCACAGTTGCTGATGTGATAGCACGGAAGTGGACTTTGAAAAATCTCGGTAAAAAATGGAAATATTTCAAATGGAGATTGTGGTGTGATGTCAACTATACTTCGTTGAACTTGGAACAAATGTATGACAAGCTACCCAGTGGGGTACCGAAAGAGTAGTGGAAAGTTTTTGTTGACAGACATCATGATGAGAAGCGGATGGTATTGAAATATATATTATTATATTATCCTCATTTTACATTATTACATGTATTTTAAGAGGAGATGACATTGGATACATTACTATTAAATTCCATTTTATTTATTTCAAGATCTTTCAAGACAGAATGCATCAAACAGGGCGAAGCAAGTCATCCCTCACACGGCGGGCTCAAAAAGCTTTTCTACAAGCCGAATGTCATTTGTAATATTTTAAATAGTTTAAATATTTATAATAAAATATTATCTATTTAATATATTGAATTTTTGATTTATCTTTGCTTAATGCAGTCACAAAATTTAGGGCACGATGCCTCTCGGATTGAACTGTGGTTGGATGTTCACAGAAAATCAGATGGCTCTTTTGTTAATGATCCTACCAAAGAAGTTGGGGTATGAAGTCAAATTTTTAACTTATTATCAGTTTTTACTGTGTTAATATGTATTAATATTTTATTTATAGGTAAAAATTAATGAACTATGGGATTCCAGTCCTGGGCAGTCCTACTCAGTCTCCCAGGATGAACCGGTTTCTCAAGTCCTTGGGAAGGAGCATCCTGGTAGAGTGTGCGGGATGGGTTTGGGACCCGTACCATCTGAGGTCTTTAGTAGTCCATCAGGGATTCCAGCCGCATCTACTCCTGGTTATGGTTAGACCGTACCTGAAGATGCTCAGAGGGAGATTTCTTCTCTACGAGCCACAGTTCAAGACCAAGGGGCTCGGATATCCATTGTGCAGAAAGCGTTGACTGATTTATCTCAGCAAATGAGCAGATATGCCTCCAGTGGTAGTGCACCGAGTGGTGGTGAGCAGGTGAATCACAAAAAAAACACAATCATTTAGTTTGTAAAAATTTATTGGTTTTAAGTTTAATTATAAATAGGCAACAATATTTACTTTTCAATATAATGTCCTTATAGGTGGCAGCAGGAGATGGAGGTGGAGAGGGTGACGATGCATCATCGGACCATGAGTAGTATTGTTGATGTGTTGAAAAAATATGGGAAAGGTTGGTTTGCATATATAACATGTGTGGTGTATGGAACCTTTAAAAACCCATTGGTCTTGGAGGAGCTTCAGTGGCTAACCTTGAATGATCACAATAACCTCAGTTGGTAAACAGAATGATGTGTTTGTTTCATTGGTTAGATGATCTATGGTAATAGGCTCTTTAATGTTTCTATTGTAAATTCAGCATTGGGAATTTGACTCATTAGAGTGTTGCATGTCCAAACAGGGGGTGAGAGGCTGGTCATTTGACCAGTGACATGAAGCTCCATAGCTCTCAAAACCCTATCTCTCGTGCGTCTGTTTTGAAAGACAACTTTTCATGACCTCATCAGAAGAACCATACAAGAGACCTAATCATGTGATCATGTCACTTGACCTCTTTGTGTGATCACCTTGTCTAAATATCTCACTTAATAAATCCATGAACTAATCAATGGTAATTTATTAGAACTTTGATGCACACCCTTGTCTAAATATCTCACTTATTTCTGGACATGATATTCAAATTCATTATGTGTAATAATAAATGGCTGAGGATACCTGAAATTCATGGGAATTTTGAAATATAGGAATTCATGTCATGAATTGGATACACAATGTGAATTATCCGAGTTCAATATTTTAAATTAGGTTTTATTATATGTTTTCTCTAGTATTTAATACATAATACCCAAATATCATTCTGAGTGAACACTAGGTGTCTTGAGGAAAAAATATATCCCACTTCATCCTTTATTTGATTCATGGGATATGGGGGATTCTTCTTGGTGATCCATGGAGTGTCCTCCTATGTTTATATTTCTTTCATTATGTACCTATTTTGGAGATCCAATATAGAGGTGGTATTTTTCTTTGGTTTGTGAATGTGCATGAATTTCTACAACCCCTTGTTTAGGTGTAGTTTCATGCATGGTTTCCATGTCTGGTTGTGGTTTTTGAGTTTATTTTTCTTCATCCTACAGTGGAGAGTTAGAAGTGACTGCTTCCATGTGGTAGAGGATACCCATTCTCAATCTTCTATATTATATGTGTGGTATAATCAAGTTATTTCTCTCTTTCTAGTAAATATTAAGGGTTTTTTAATAATAAAATAATTTATGAAAAATATAAATTTATGATAATGGGTAATTTTCTCATTCCTTACTGCATTATTATATGTTTTTGAGATATCTATTAATGATTACATCCAATTCCAAATATAAGTACTATTGGGACCCTGTTTGTAATATAGTTGTAATGTTTTGAGGACACTTTCAATGTTGTAATGTAATTTATCCCTGAATAAAAATAAAAGGAATATATTTTTGGATAGTAATTGGTGTCCCATTGATGTATTTTTTTGTGTGGGGATAACCACGATTAGTAAAAATGATATGTGATAATTCCCACGAATATTCATTGAAGTCGTTATCTGTGATTTTGTGGATAATTCATCTTATTGTGTTTCACTATATGGGTTAGGAAGTTGTATGGTGATGTTATTGACCATATTGGTTGTGTAGTACAAGGGGATGTGATTCTTTGGTCGATTTTCATGTCTGTGATTTTGGTAGTAGTGAAATATGCTATGAAGAGGATGTGGTACATGGTTATGGGGTCATGGATGTGGTGTAGTGGTTGTAGAATAATGTTTTTGTAGAAGATTCGTTGATTTGGTATGTGGTGATAGAGTTTCATGATGGTTTTAAGGAGTATTTGATTTTGTGATATGGGTTGGGCAATGTGGTGTGGAAACAATGGTGGATTTGTGGTGTTGTGGTGACAGTTTTGTGAGTTGAATTAGTTGTAGCATGGAGTGGATATGTCAGTTTCTCGGTTATCCATGAGATGAACAATGTTGATAATGTAAATGATCTAGGTTAGTAAATAAAAATTATTTATTGGAAATAGATATGTTATAAATTAATCAAATGAAAATGTAAAGTGTTATGTGAATTGTAATGGATAAAAAATAAAGGTGGGGAAACATGTATGTGGAAAGTGTAATGTTGTGTTAATAGTGTTGTGATTGTCTTGGGTGATTCAAATAGTGATTTAATTGGTTGTGATTATTGATTTGTGTTATGGTGTGGTGATCTAATAAGCTCAAGTTTAGTTTATGTGGACACATAGGTTTGGTATTGTGGGATATCTATATACCATGGATGTTTCTATTATTTTATACACCAAGCATAATTTATATAAAATTACCACTACTCAAAGGTTTAGAGTTTTAGGTATTTTCACCAATAAATATGATGGTGGTGAAATTTAGGCAAGGGTTCACACACATCCTCTCACTTCATTCAGAATTAGTGACACATGTTGGTGTTGGAGAATTCATAGAAACGATGTCATGTCCATGGTGCCTTCCGGTGTGAATTGATCTATTAGACCCAATTTCTATGAGTGATAAGTTATGTGTTTCTATGTGATATATTGTGGGGTAATTGATGGTAGGAGGAGGGGACAATGATTATGTCCATCACATTCATGATACCTTAAGACTCTTGTTCTAGTTTGGATGCCATTTGACAGAATATGTGTCCGTGGGTGAGAAGAGATGTTAGGTGGTAGTGTATTTGTCTACAAGTATGATTTTTTGTGAGGAGATGGACTATGTGTCTACTGGTGGTATGTGATGTGATGTGATGGCCTATGTGACTGCTGTTGGGATGTTCTGTGATGTGATAACCCATTTGTATACAGGTACAATTTGAAGTGATGTGACGTGGTTTGTTGGGATGGGATGGGAGAATTGCTAATTAGATATAAGGTTGTGAGAGTGGAAAAGTAACATCTAATCTATAGTGGGGTTACATTAATTTTCTGTTGAACACAGTTCCGTATGATAATATTGGATGAATTATTTGATGAGTAATCCATGGTGTACAGAGGATTATTTAGATGAAATGTATGGGGTTATATGGTTTATTCTATTTTATGGACAACACATTAACACACCATTTTCACCTAAAATTGAAGACTTCATTAAGACCTAGATGATTATATCTTTTTTTTCTCGCACTACATATATATTATAGTTTTCAGGATACAAGAATAACTTTCGAGACTAAACTGGACATTACCAATTCAAATAGTATTCATGTTACTTAACTGGATTTCAATTATCATTTGGAACATTGAGATACCTTTATGGAATCAAATATTTTCAATTTTGTTCATCTGTAAACTATAAGTATAAATCCATGTGACCCCCAATCTCTTGTTTCATTTGATGTTATCATGTGTTTCATTCTAAATCCATAATTTTAGGCATTTTTTATGCTTTAGGTATTCTTATTTAATTGGATCAACTTTTTCATCAACATTAAATGAAAGGGTGTTTATGAATATTGCGTAGGTGGTGCATAAATTTTTTCATTATTATATATATGTTGTATGTGTTGTTTGGTTTGTTTTCCAGGGCAGTGGTGGAGTATAAACAGAAATAAATTTTTTTCCGGGTCATCATTTCGCGGCAGTTTTAACCGCCGCTAATGCTTTACCACTTATACATTTAGCTGCGTTTTAAACCACCGATAAATGTATTCGGAAGACTGTTTAGTGGTGGTTAAAACCGCCGCAAAATCACGTTGGAAATTGCGGTGGTTTTAACCGCTGCTATGAAGGCGACTGGCACGCCTGATTTTCGCGGCGATTATAGCCGCCGCTAATTAAATAGACCTTAAAACCGCCGCTAAATTTACCAAAAACCGCCGTGAAATGAGGTACTACGACGCTTTTGTTTGACCACTGCGAAATTCATAAAACTGCCACTAATAGATTGTCGATGCCAAGTTTAGCGGCGGTTTTTGTAAACCACCGCCAAACCATATAGCGGCGGTTTAAACCGTCGCTATAAGAAACAAAAACCGCCGGTAAGAGGCGGTTTTCCTGTAGTGTGAAAATTGTCTTTTGTTTTGCCTTTGACATTTAAAATAGTTGCAAGTAACATCTCACAAATGTTTGTCTCGATATGAATTACATCTAAACAATGACGTAATAAATTCGATGACCAATACGGCAAGTCAAAGAATATTCTTTTCATTCTCCAATTGCTGTTGGAATTCGAATAAGCATGCTTTTGATTTCTTATATTTGATTGTCTTTTGCCAAGAACATAATTCAAATCATCAAGTTATTTAACAATATTTTTCCCTGACATTCGTTGAGGTGTCGCATCTGTCTCAATGGCATTATCGAACTGTCTCTGATTTTTCCTATATGAATGATCCATTGGTAGAAAATGTCGATGCCCTATAAAGCTGAAAGTTCGTCGAAACTTTAATCATTGGAAACATGTATTTTTCATACAAATATGATAGGATAATTTCCCTTTAGTACTCCAACCAGACATCATTCTGTAGGCATGGAAATAATTTATCGTTCATAGTAAAGCTGCACAAAACTTAAAGTACTCCTTTCTGAATGCATCATACGCTTGTGCACCAACAATCCAAAGCTTATTTAACTCCTCTTTTAATGGCTTTAAGTATATATCAATATCATTTCCAGGATCACTGGGTCCAGATATCAATATACTCAGGATAGTGCACGGCTTCTTCATCCACATCCATGAAGGAATGTTATAAATGTGAATGAAAATAGGCCAAGTACTATGTGAAGTATGCATTTGAAAAAATGGGTTGAAACCATCACAGGATAATCACAATCTAACATTTCGTGGGTCGGCTGCAAAATCGGGATGTAACCTATCAAATTTCTTCCAATCCAACCCATCTGCAGGATGCACTATTTCATCGTTATCCTTATTTCTTTCATCTACATGCCATCTCATATTCTTTTCCATTTGTTCTGACATAAAATTTTTTTGAATCCTGGGAATTAAAGGGAAGTGCCACATCACTTTCTGTGGTATGCGAGATTGAGATCCGTCTTTATTAGTCTTCCACCTTGATATGCCACACTGTTTGCACTGACTGAAGTCTACATTCTCCTTCCAGAACAAACAACATTCTTTGAGACAAGAATGAATCTTACTAGATGAAAATCCAAACTTGTCAACCAATTTGATTCCATGTAATCATTTTCTAGAATACATGCATCATTAGGCAGTAAATCCTTAATAAATGTAAGGAGATAGTCGATCGCAGTATTACTAAATCCATACATTGTTTTCCCATGATATAATCGCACTAAAAACTCAAGTTTGCTCATTTTTCCACATGCTTGATATACTGGGGTATTTGAATCCTCCATCAACTTTCTAACACTCTCAACATCATCATCCTGATTAATTGATGAGAACTATGTTCAAGTATTCATTTCCTCTAGCACTGGTCTACATGAGGAGCTAGCTTCAGAAACAAAAGGAAACCAATCAGAAATCAAAATTTTCATACCAATCTTTTCCGCTGAATCGATGGCATTCAACACTTGAGATTTTTCTCCATTGTGATACCACACATGATAATTTTTTTGGAAACCACTTTTAGTGATATAGTAACTCACTTCCTCACGAGTTAACCAAGGTCTTCCAACACAATCAAAACACGGGCATCGAATCAACCCGCCATCTGAATAATTAGTGAATACAAAGTCCAAAAAATATTGTAACTCCTTCTGATATTCATCAGTGATCTGATCAATGTTGTACATCCAGTATCTATCCATCCTGAGGCAGATAAATATACATTAGATAAATAATATAGAAAATGACTTAACATTATATGTATTGTTTCAAAAGATATTAAGTATTCATTAATATTGACTTTTTATAACTCAACCACCATTATCTAAAGTATTGTTTTCCCCTTCCAATGAAAAATCTATTAACCAATGATATAACAGGGTTCTAGGCCCTATCTTTTATGGATGGATACTCCAGGTATAATCAGACATGGATGGACCCCAAGAATGTATAGTCTCCCATAATTATGGTTCCATAGGGGAATTTCTACTTTTAATTGATTCTCATGGGATAGAATAAGGCATAATCCACTTATCAACTGTCCATGCACCACATCTTCAAGCCAATTATCATGAAATTTTTGGAATGCTACTAGGATTATTTGGTGGAAAAATCCTACCATATTTGGAACATCTCAAGGATATTGAGAAATTTTTTATCTTCCTATATTTCATACACTTTAAGATAAAATCACTGAATTTCACATTCAGGGTTACCTCTATTAGGTTTCTCCACTTTACTACAAGATATATGGTCATCGAGATTGACCCAGAGATGATCAAGTCCATCAATCAGATTCCTTCCCCATTGAATCTCTAAGAGTTGTGGGGCCTCCAAGATCTATTCACCTATATAAACTAGTTTAATGTGAATCTAGTTGGATAGTGTAAGATCCTATAGTGTCCAATGAATAAAAAATATTATCAAATTGACCCTTAATAGAAACATCAATATCTATGTTTGAAACATCATGAATAAGAGAATCAACAAGAGGATCACCTTTTCAATTATCTTTCCAAACCATGGAAGAAGAATCCTAAGAGACATTCCATTTAGCATCAACATCAATAAGGGAAAATGCAGATATATAGGAAGACCAAATAGAGGAATACATTTAATTTATGTTTTCACTTCTGAGAATAATAATGAATTAAGACGATCAGAATGCAGTAGCTTCTGAGGGGTCAATTACTAGTTTCCAAACTAAATAAGCGTAAAAGGGTTTATTATAAAGACTGATATTTTCGATACCAAGGCCCCCCTATCAAATGATCTGCAACAGGTGTTCCAAGGAATAGTTACTAATCTTTTTTCCAAAATACTACCATTCTAAATAAGGATTTTCATGGCCACAGTAATAGACTTGATAAGAGAACAAGGTCATTGATAAACCATGTGGGAATAAAAAATTTATAAACAATAATAGATTTAACCAAACAGACATGACAAGCCATTAAAATGGATTTTCAGTTCCATGTTTCAAGCTAATTGTTGATCTTACTAATTATCACATGAAAATAATAATCCTTCGGTCATCCACAGAACATCAGAACACTAAGATATGGAAAGATGGAAAAACATTCCTAATAACCAAATCCGTGATGACTTTTGATTTAATAATTTTTGAGATATTTCTACCAATGTAGACAATGGACTTATTCCAACTATGTTTTTTCCTAGAAATATTCTCATATTATAGAAGATATTTCATGATATTCTCGATATTTATTTTATCCCATTTATTGAAGAGGATGATATAATCAGCATAATGTATTTGGGTAGAATTAAAATAACTATGACCAACACTAATAGCCTTCATATTTCCATTTTTATCCATGAGGTAAAACAATCGAAAATGATAATTTAATGAAATAACTAAAATAGTAACAAAAAGTGGATCACCTTGCCTAACTCTTCTAGAACAAGATAAGTATCCCTCTGGGGATCCATTTACAAGAAATGAGATATGACCAGATGTAAAATTAATCAAAATACAATTAATTAATGTGTCCTCAATAACAAACATGAGAATAATTTTAAATATAAATCCCCAATACAAGGTATGAAAAGCCTTTTTAATGTATAATTTATTAGCAACATTCCCCCCCCATGAATAGTGTTTTTTAAAGAGATCGAATCACTCTAAATCCATAACAATACAATCATCAATGGTAATTCCTTTAATGAATCAAAATTTATTAGAAGGAACAATTTTATTAGAGATGGTAGAATGTCTAATTGAAATGATATTTGTAATAACTTTTTTTAAAGTGTTGATAAGAGCATTAGGCCGGAATAAGTGTATCTCATTTGCATTTTCTGTCATTGGAATTTGGGAATGGAATTGAGAATTTAATCTATTAGGTTGAAGGTCCCAATTGAAAAAATTAAGAGAATGGTTGAAAACATCTTCACTAATGATCTCCCAATAATTTTGAAAAAAGAAATTTATAATTCCAACAGGACCCTGGGAGCTTTCCGGGCTAAAACTTAAAATTACATCATTGATTTATAGTTCCAAATTAATTGATAAAAGTTCTGTATTATCTTTATGAATTTCCAATTTGGGTATAATAACCCTCTATTGTGGGGGATGGTAGATGAGTCATTAATGTGATATTCATTATAAAAAATAATGTGCTCTAAAAAGTCATGTCTATTGTCCAGAATTTGATCTCCTATTTTAAGTAATGAAAGAGGCCTAAAAAGTTTCTGAACAATTTGAATATTATTAATGAAATTGGAATTTATAACACAATACTTATTTCAATTATCTATAGATGAATATTTTTTATTACATCTTAAATATTGGATAAATAGTTAAGATTAAGAGTCATCTAAGATTACAATGAAACAACACTAGAGAAATCATCATGGGTACAATGCTCCTGGAAGGACAGATGAGAGGCATCAAGATTGGATATGTCCATGTCAAGATTAATAAACATATCCTTACTCCAATGTTAATGATTTACCTTCTGAATATTTTGTTTAATAATACATGAAATGTTATTCTTCTTACCACCTACTGAACACCAAACTTCCCAAACAGCATTTTCACATTCTGGATGAATAACACAATTTTTATTGAATCCAAAGGGTAATGGAGACTTAATACCCTTTCCTGAGATAAAATTAAAAATAAGTTGATGATCATTGTAAAGATGAGATAATGATATACTTGAAATGGAATCCCAATAATGTAATGAAAAATCAATAACAAAATCCCTATTGATTTTACTGGCCATCATACATTTGGGGGTGCCCTTTATAACAAGTTATCTTTTCCCCAACATGATTCACTTCAATCAAATCATTTTGTATAATAAAACCATTGAATTCACTAAAATAAATTTACCAGTTCATAGGACATATTTTTTCTTCCGGATTGATAATCAAATTAAAGTCCCCAAGAATGATCCAAGGATCATTAATATTTTTTTTTGAGAGAACCAATGTCACCCCAAAGAGTTCATCGATCTAGATAACTATTACTAGCATAAATTAAAGAATAATCCAACTTGAATCCAAAATCAAAAAAAAAGAGAAACTAACATGTTGGTCGCCTGATCTGACCAAAAGGGGGTCAAAAAGAGAAGAATTAACCCACACCCAATGACTTTTGACATCGAAAAAACTGTTTTAAAAACCTAATAATGTCAAGCCAATATTTTTAAAATTAGAAAGTCAATTATAAAAAACTGTTTTGAGATCTTAAATCCCAATTATAATAGGTCAATAAAGACTAATACATAACTTATGATACCTAAATATGTCTCTATTATCTAGGACTTGGAAATTATAAAATAGGATTCTCATTTGTATTCTGATTTTGGGTGGATCACCCTCTAATTCTCACCCCCTCATTTTATTAGTAATTTCAGGTTGGTTCCCTATATTCATTATGGGTATATCAAGAGTTTGAATTTGACAAGTTATATCTAAAAGAGTGGAAATATTCTTGAGAAGGATCTAATTACTACTGATATGGATTTGAAAAAACAATTGTTAAATATAAAGATACTGGAAATGATAAAAAATGGAATGATAAAGATACCGACAATGAGGTCGTCTGGAGGAGGCCGTCGAGAGGAGGAGAGTTCGTCGAAGGAGGAGATTCCATCAGGAGCAGGGGAGTTGCGGTCGTCTAGAGGAGGGGAGTCCGTCGGGAGGAGGGGAGTCTGTCAGGGGAGGAGGGGAGTCCGTTGGGGGAGGATGGGAGTTCGTCGGGGTCGTCCCGAGAAGGGGAGTCTGTCAGGGGATGATGGTAGTCCATCGGCGTCGGGGGAGGTGCTGTCGTCCGGGGAGGGGGAGGCGCGGTCTTCCGGGGAGGGGAGTGCGTCGGGGGAGGGGAGTGAGTCAGGGAGGGTTCCGTAGGAGGAGCCCGAGATATTGGCCAAATCGCACATATAGCCACGGATGAATTTTCATCCGTTGGTATAACCATGCTATAGCCACGGACTTATAAAACTGTGGCTATAGGTCCGTGGCTATAGCTTCATTTTGTAGAATTGACTTCAAGTTTTAACACACCACAACCAATCAAACTAATCGTTATGAATAGTAATACCTACTTTTTGAAATTTTATACATTTTATCTTTCACAATGGACTTAATTTTTGGATTTGGGATATCTAAATTAGCCTATGGTGAAATTTTGGTACTTTTCGGATAACATTTATATTTTGATGAATATTGAAAATTACTAAATTTTAATTAAAAACAAATTTTTTAATCGAAATAATTAATAGTGATAAATTATTAATTTGAGTGCTTTTAAATTATATTTAGAATATATTTTTACCATTTAATACAATGTTGTTCATTGGATGTAATTTCACATTTAAACCAGACATAAACAAGTGTCAATCTTTTGATAGTTATTATCTCTTAAAAAATGCTATTTGTTTTGACGACGGGAATTAATTTTTAAATTACTTAATTCAATTGATATTTTTTGAATTTGGTAAAATAGACATCATTTTTGAATTAATAATTTAAAATATATCTGAGGCCTAATTTTTGCTACTTTTCTGGAAACATTCATTTTTTTGATGAATAGTGAAACCACTAAGTTGTAGTTAAAAAACTGAATTTTTCATAAAAATTAATTTTACCGCTTCTGTGAGTGGAATTTCGAAAATCCGAGACACAGTTAATATCAAGGAGTAAAATGTTGTTCAATGAGATGAAAATAATTTTTGGTGAATAGTAACTTTTTACTTTTATTTACCACGGTTAAATATAAATAGGGTAATTAAGGGTAAAAATGACATTAATATTACCCTAACACATGTCCTAATTCAATTGGAAAAATGTAACTCGACCAAAAACTACCTTAGGAATAAAATATTATCATTTAGGTCCACTTGGATTAGATTAGTACATTTATTATTATTTAATTTAAAGAAGAGTTAAAAGAGATAAAATCAAAGTTTATTTACTAAACAAATTTTAATATACAGTTATACAAAAGATAAATTTGATTTTAAATACTCATTAGGAAGTTAAAACTATATCCTACATAATGGTATTTTATTTATAATTATTAGACATTAAATAATTTAATTTATTTATGACATAATGGTGACGCAGTAATTACCTAATTAATGAAATATTAAAATAATTGATATTATAAATATCAAAATAAATGTAATTTGAGACTTTTTTTGAATTACACTAATTTTCTAGGTTAATATTACATATTAGGATTGAATATATAAATTTTTTCGAAGTAATAATGCTGTTATAAATTTTGGAAATAAAAAATACCGAATAGTGTCAAAATTGACATAAATGACTTTTTAAAAAAAATATTATATTATTAATTTATATTCAATTTTTAAAAATCTATGGTTCAGCCTAGAGACTTATATCATGATAGGTGTATCATTAATAGACCACTTGGGGGTCTCTTGGATGTATATATTATGTTTATTAATCATATAATATAAAAATACAAAGAGACATTGTAAAAGTGAAACTAATTAACTAAGAGTTAATACTTAAAGATAAGGTTAATATAATAACCCAAACCTATCTAAATTATATTGGTTGACTGGTTTTAGACCCATACCCACATTAAACTTTAAATAATCCACTTTGGATCCATTATAAACCGAATATTAATTTGTTATAAAATAATATTTTTAGCTTTTCCAAAGGTGCCCCTCACCCCTCTTATAAAAGGGAACTCCCCATTCTCACTAATTCACACATTCAAAGCCTTTTGGCTCGGCCAAACCATTCCCACATACTCTCTCAACATCCCTCACTATAACCTATAGGCCTTAGTTTGATCATAAAGCCAACCTAAGGAGCCCTTTTGATCAAATCAATAGGAAGAACCCGAAGAGGTAATGTTTTCACCACCCTCTTTCAAGTTCCATTCTTCTTCAACTTATTCTATCTTTGTTATTTATATTATAAAATAATAACTCCAGTATCTTCTATATACTGTGATGTTATTATAAATATGGTACAACCATATTCAGTATTCTATCCATCCATTGAATGGAATGTCACCATACGTGCGTACGTACGACTTACCGTCTCCACGTCATGGTGTAATTGTCATTCAATAAATTATTATTTGGATGGGTATAATAATGATGTATAATTCATGTAAATAATAAATATAACATGATAATTATTCTGTATATATCATATACCATCAAATTATATATTATTTTAACATCAAAAGAATGATATTGTCGCTCGTACGTACGTACAGACAACCGTCTCCACGAACGCGATGAGATTCATTCTCCATCGTATCCATTCAAGTATAATTCTCATTTCATGATTAAAAATAATGTTTAAGGACTTAATATAATTATTTATATGAATAATATACAACCTATCCTTAACAAACAAGACTTATGTAACGAATAGTATAAAGGAAAAGAAGTAAGTTAACAGCCGAAATGACGATAATACTAAGATATTATTAGAAAATCAATGTTTAAAGATCATATATGATATCATATTAATGTAAATGATTATTTTATAATTCAATAACAATTATTTCACCATTATACAGGAGGTTAACCTACCATCGACCAAGGAAAAAGTACAAAGTAAGGGGTTTCTTATCTCACTTTTAATTCTGTGAGAATTCCATTGTCCACCACTTATTTATTACATGTGGTATGTGTACTACCCATGTTTGTATTCATTGTGTAATATAATTTAATTTGTATATATTCACATCATCATTGTATGATCCTTATTTCCTGGGTGTATGTGTTTTTAAGTTACCAAATCAATATGGGAATTTGAAATTTCAATTTCTACTCATTCGTCATTACACATAATTCATTGATTATTTTACTCCAAGATTATGTGTAGAATAACTATTCATTTGATTATGTCATAATTTCCACTCCCCTTTCTGTGGATATACTTTTTATAAACATAATCACTCCATTGATAAATTCTCAATTCATCAGTATGAACTTGATAAGAGTAATTTTTAGTCAATCTCGATTTGTTGAGATAAACATCCAATTCATTGGTGTTGTTTTTTCAAGAATATGTGTGAATGTAATTTGATTGTTTTACACTGAATATCCAATCATATTTAGTGTATTTATATTTTTCACACATAATTATGTCGTTGATTTATCCTTAACCTAAGAATAAGGCCTTTATGAGAGATTTTTTCTCAATTTACATTCCATTGAGACTTCTTTATTGTTATACACCAAATCACTTTTATGTGGTGTATATAATGTACCTTGACATAGTATATCATCAATCCCTTTATTCTCATGATATTTAAAAGTTTTTATTACCTCAATTATTTGTATTAAAGTGTCTCTCTTTTGGTTAGAAACTCTAACTAAAATACCATTTTTAAATGTTTTAAAGAATTATTCTTCTAAATATTGCTCATTAATGTCCATGTTTTAAAAATGATTTTAAAGATTTATTTATATGGACATTATTGTTTTAAAATTAAAAATCCTTTTAAAAGTTTCAAATTGGTATGGGAAACTTTGATTCAAAAATCTATTTTTAAATGGCTTCTTGACAAATAGTGTGAATTTTAAATGATTTCAAGAAAAAGGGGGATATTTCTGTCAAATATTATTGATGATTATTTTCATCTATGTCAATATCCTTAATTATTATCTATTGAGGTTAATATGATATAACACAATCTCCCATATTGTATCGAATGAGTTATGTTTGACTATGGATGTGCTATTTTTATACCATTCATGGTTTGTGGATAAGCATTGACATTTAATATGCTAGTTTCAATATGAATGTTTATGTTATGTTTCAAACTTTTCATATGAGGAATGCATTGGACTTAGTAAGTGACGGGTGGAGCCCGCTATGGCTCCTCGTTGAATCGGTAGGTCTCATGAGAAAAACTAGTGTCGTGGCACAATGCCTTGGAAAAAATATTATTTGTAGTCTTGGCACGAGGCCTTGGCTATGTGGTTATGATAGTCTGGCATTATGCATTCCATCATTATGAAAGTTGTTATTGATATTGCATGTGATTATTCGATTAGTAGAATATCCATGTGAATAAGTAAATGGCATTATTTTATTTTATTTCTTCCGTATTATGTTGAAGTTCAAGTTTAAAAGGCTTTTGTTTTAGTTATATATTTCTTTAAATGTTTATTCCTATTTATGAAAGTTTCTGATATATTTTTATCCTTACTAGGCATTTGAGCTCACCCCTTTCTATGTTTTATTTTTCCCAGGATGTGAAGGGGTATTTTATGAATGACCTGCAGGGATAGTATGAGGGGATAAGAGTGTGGACTATGGAGACTATAATATTGTAGTCTTCATTTTATGATGTAATGTAAACTATATGAATGTATCTAGTTATTCCAACGCTACTAAACTAAACGGTCTTTCAAGACTCAATCTTTCTTATGATCATGCCAAGGTTATGTAATAATGCACCAACTCTTGGTAACTCAGGTCGGGGCGTTACAATATATCCGGATAATTTTTTTTGTAATATATCTTTTTTTTGAATAAAATCCTTTTATTTTCTATATAAATAATAGATCATGTAAATTTACTGTGAAATGATGGTTGTCACATTTCTTAAGAATGATCTGATATTTTTTCCAATGAAATGTATATCTCTTATCAATAGAGTGATAAAGTTAAATGTCAATAATTTTGAATAATAAATAGAGGAGGTAAATTTTTAAAAAGTAAATGGGTGATAAATAAAATAAATATTCACATATTTACCCATTCATTTGGTATGTAGATTGAATTAATTACCAATAAAGACAAATCAGAGACTGAAGATCCCACTTTGTGGGTGAGTAAATTTTTTCAATGGATTTCATTGGTTTGGTCATGATTATCAATTAAATAGATTTATTTAATTGATGTTAATATGTTGAATAAGTCATGAGTTAGATGCTTATAGATGTTTAGTTGGAGAATCCAAACTTGCTAGGAATGTTGAGATAGCTTGGATAATTGACTGATGAAGAGAAGAATTAATGTGATTGAGTCTTTTTATCTTATGAAAGTTATTTTAAGACATTCATATTACTTATCTTGATTGGATACACTTTTTTTATGTCTGCATCACATGAAATATTTATTAAATAAGTATATATTTCATCAACACATTGACAATTTCCTTCGGCAATTTCCATAAAATATGGGTGTATCTGAATGGATAGAGATAATGAAGAGGATTAGATAGAGGATTACAAATTGAGTTGAATGCATAGAGTTTATCATTCTATGATTATAGACTGGATACCACCAAACCAAGGTAAATTAATGATGGTTTCCATGTTATATAATGTTTACTCTACAACCTACGTAACAGTGCCTCAGTTCTTGAAATACACATGTGTGAGGGTATTAAAGCATTTTGATAAGGTAGATATATGGTTATAATGGTTAAGTAAAGGAAAAAGGAACCTATGTGATGGTATGATCTCTATAACCCATCTCACATAAGGGTAAAATCATGGATTACATAAGGGAATCACACCCAATAAACATATTATGTAAGGGACACCCTAATTTTGAAAATCCATTGTAAGTGTCACATCGATGAGATGAATAGAATAAATCAATCAAATGATTTGAGGAGTAAAATTTTAATTAATTACATTTATTGGGACATTTACAATTTTTGATTAGAAAAAACAATTGTCAATGTTGTTGTAGATGATAAAGGGATGTTTCTAGTTTATCATGCGAACTTGGTGAATAATCAGAAAGGCTCCACTAATAAAATATTTTAGAAAGATATGAAATATATTTCATAAAAATTTATCGGAACCATATAAGGATCATTATAGGGAGGAAACTTATGTTTTACATGTTTAGGCATCAAAAAAAGTTTTATTATATATTCTTCATGAAAAGTATTCTGTTTAATTTTAATCTGATTGATGTTCCCATAGAAGATGGTTGGATATATGATTCTATGGTTTCTAAATAGTTATATAAAAAAGAGGGCTCTATGAATTGTCATCCCAAATGAATGTTTTATAAAGATATTAGGAAGAGTACTACAAACATATAACAGAGTACTATGAATCCACTAATGAAAGTAGTATACCAAATCAATGAGGGACCATTAGATGGGGGAAAATAAAAAGAAAATAAGAACCCATTAGATAGAAGAAGTGCCCTGGAATAGAATACTAGATTAAAGTTCAATGGTAATATCAAGAAATATTTGTTAGGAAAAAGATATTTTTAGATGAAACTTTGGTCAAGAATGTCATCGGTCAAAGGACGTACCTTGAAATTTTGTTCTGAGCTTTCCTACAAAGTTGTAAAGGAAAAAAGGATAAAGTTTCACTGTATAGAAGGGATGTCAAAAAATATTAATTGTTGGATGGTTTATTAAAATTTACTATTTTTAATGTTTTCTAGAATGATAATATTGAGATGAATATACAACATATGTTAATCTACAATGGTTATTGGAGTTGGAATAAGTTCATTTACACCAATTGTAAGAAATTTTTATGAAAGTGGGAGCTTTCAATAAACTTCAAGTAGCCTTATAATTATTATAGAAGAGTTAATAAGCTCGAATTAAAATTATTTTTCCGAAAAGTATGTAAATTAAAAAAATTATTAAGAGGTAAAATTCATTTGAGTTAATGTTTTTTTGAATGATTAACAATATAATCGGTTATAATAGTATGAAATACTTTTGTAACAATTTCCACGTACTGGGGAGTGAAATTACAGATGAATTGAAAATATGTAAGAATTTACTAGGCACAATGTGTGATAAAAACTCTCTTTATGGTTGGTTTTTTAGATAAGTGTACTAGAAAGGGTTGTGGGTAATAGATAGAGATAAATATCTATAATATACTTTTTTCAAAATAAGAATAGATGAATTGATAAGGAGAATAGGTATTGGTTGACAAAGATGAAGGTGAATGGTTCATTTAAATACTAGACTGTCCTTTTATTATCATTTGGTATCAATTTTATATGTTTTAGATAAGGATAAAACATACATGTAAGAGACTAATAATAATATACCTAGAGTAGTAGAACTAGTTGATCAGGTAGTGTAGATTTGTCAATACATGATGTATCTTTATTATCTACTGCTGATAGGATGAATTAAAAGAGGATTTGAGAATATCAAAACATTCCTCATGGACATATTGAACAAGAAAATATTATCATAAAAACATATCAGACTAATAGATCACATGGATTATTGGATAAATATGTTTCAGATAATGGAAGAAGAATTGTATAAATTTTTTTCTCACCGTTTTGAAATAAAAAAAGTGAGGAATAAGGATGTTGAGTAAAAAGCTGCGCTGTGAAATTTGTTAGAACTATCAATAGTTGGAATAGATTCATGTTTCTATAAATTATTTTATGAAGAAGGAGGATATATTATACATTTGTTTTATTCAGAACTAATATTGTGATTAAAGATGGACTTGCTAACCAACATTATAGGGAATAAGGATTTTTTCATCCACCTAATTCAGTATTGAATTAAACTTTGGTTACATGTTTTTTTTTATTAAACACCACTATATTTGGTATGTGATTGTAGTATAGATTTAATGTATTGTTCATAATCATACATAGAATGGAATAACTAATATTTTTGAGTAGTTAACCATGTAAAAATATCATTTTTCATTATATAATTGGTATCATATAATTACATATAATAAGGAAAAGAAACAAAGATAATCTTGATCAAAAAAATCTAAGAGTTAATGGGATAAAAATTATAAATGATTAAAAATATCCCAACACTATTTTAACACCATATAGATGTTGAGTATATCATAAAGTGTCCCAATCAATATAAAGATATTTATTAGGTAATTCAGTGTTTTTCAATGCTTCTGTAGTTCTGGCCTAATTGAAAATTCAAGTTTTCCATTTATTTAATTGGTCATGCATTATATATGTAGAGATATGATGGTAGATCATTGGGGATATTTCTATGGTAGGAGTTGAATATGAGCCAAAGAACATTATTTTCATTATTTTGTTTATTTTATATATATATTGTTTCTTATTTTTCTAGAACATAACTATATAACATACATAATTGTCATGAACACTTTTGTACTACTCATTTATTTGATTTTGTAACAACCCAAACTCGAAAAACCTGGAACTGATAGTTATATTACAATATAGAAAATAAATTAAATAGTATCAATATGATCCAATAGGTTATTAAATACATAATACTGGATACATACCCACATTACATTGGAAAACAAAAGATAACATATGAACACATTGGGATGCCATTTTTATCCATTCTATCATATCCCCAAAAATTACATATACATATCCTATATTTTTCATGTCGATTTGAATATCAATAATCATGAGATCACACTTTTTAATGTTTAATATATAATAAAATATATCATAAAATAATCATTAAAGTAGTAAAATGGATGTAATAAATAAAAAAAATGAATCTATAATCAATTTAAATATGGGGAATTGCATATCCATGAAAATAAAAAATCATTGTTAATAATATTAATTGATCTCATACTAATGGAATTCATAATTCTGAATATCAAAAAATATTTTAAATCCCTCATTCCATGAAATTATACTAATTTGGGGAGAGTTATACACTAAACCCCAATCTCATTTTCCCATAAGATATGTCAATGCATCAAAGGGCCATATAATTCTTGGCCACACCCAATACCTAATTAATTCGGATGCACCAACCCTATTATTCCTCAAGACATTTCATACCATTCTCCAATAAACCTCTTGCTAAATGAAAACATGGATATCTGTACAATGGAGAATATGGAAAACAAATATTCAACCATTCAATGGAATAATATAGATGTCAAAAAGAACATCCATTACTCAAATAATATTCTTTGGGGGTACCATCAATGTAATAGGATGTTGCCTATTCAAATAAATATAATAGTTATCATATTTTCACTTATATAGTATATATATGGAAGATAATAATTGGGTTCATTAGTTTCCATTGATAGGAGACCATGGAAATGGTAGAAAAAATCCTTTATCATTATTCATAAAAAGTGTCTGAATATTAAAAATCATGTCCCTCATATGTGTCTATCCAAGTGTGTGGTTTTAGAGCAACCCATCATACATGATAATGTAGATTGAGTTAACACTAAAATAAACGTTTTCATGGGGATTACCCCTAGGTGAATGTGTTATATATACATATAAACTTTTCTAGTAGCCATATATAGACTTATTTTCTAAGAAACTGCAATGATATTAATTTTACCAAGACACTGGATGTATTTTTAACCATGGAAAACATTGAGTTTAATAAAAGTTTTGGGAACTCTTCAATAAAAATAATTTGAGGGAGGTATAGAGAAATATAATTTTAAATCCCATGTAATTTATTTGGAATATCGTAAAAATTCATCAATGGAAATTTATGCACCTCATTGAAGGAAATATGTGATGAATATTCCATGATTCTCAATGATTGAAAATTGATATGGAAAAAATCACTTATGTCTTGGGTAGAATATTAAACAAACCCTCTTGGTAATGGCCCGGACCTCTCCGGTCGATTACTTTGTAAAAACGTTTTTTTTGATGTGGTCAATGCGGAGAACATCAAAAATAATAATTATTATTAATAATAAATGGTGACGTGTTAATAAATTTTATTTGGGGTTTTGTTATAAGTGTTATACTAAATAATTATAATAATAATGTTGGTTTTTTATAGATCTGGTAATAATGATTTAATGAGAATTATGTTTTGAATTAATTGCAATGAGATTTGAGATATAAGGATAAATAAGAGATGTTATTATTTATGATAATTGTGTTTAAAAAAATAAAATAATAATAATAATGATAAAGATTTAAAATAGGTGTGTGTCATGTGGGTTTTGATGCGAGGTGATCTTGCATGTTTTTTTAGGGAGATTTAATCATTATTATTGAAAATAATTATGATAAAAATAATGGAACTAATGGTGTAAAATCATGGGAGGCACCACTTTGTTGGGGAGGAATGAGATTGGAGAGAGAATATTAACAATATATTAATAATGATATGAAATAAAAGGAGAGGCGCACCAATAAAATAAAGATTTGAGAGAGAAAAGGTTTAAATGAAATAAATATTTAATATTTAAACCAATAAAATAAATAATTTAAAGAGGAGTCAATCATGGGACGTGTTGAACATGGAGAAAAGAAAGTGGGAGGCGCCACTTGTGGAGTGAGTTAAAGATTTAAAATAAATTGGAGAGAGAGTGTGAGAATTAAAAGAGAAGTAATAAAAGAAAATAAAAAGAAATCAATGAAGGAGAAAAAGAGAAAGGCGCACCAAATTGGAGAGAGAGGGTTGGGTGGATTTAGGTATATTGAAATAAATCAATTAAAAATAATAATATAATAATCATGTAATGTTTTTGTAGGTAAAACACTTTTCCGACCATAACTTATTCGTGTGACCTCGGAATGACGAACCGTCAGCGGCAGTGTAATCCTATAATTAAGTCGGTCATTTTAAGACCAGTGATGGATACCTTTTTATGAGTTATGTCTCGGGACAAAGAAACACACATATTAATAAAATTAACGTTTTTTTTAAATGCGTGGAAACCGCGTGACGTGTTGTGTGTTAACCAATCAAAACATGTAACATATGTACGGTCACATCGTGTATTCATTAATGCACGCTGAATACGGATTTACCTATTCGTTGCCTATATAAGAACAAGGTCATGATTCATCTTCCATATCGATCTCTTCTTTGTCGCACGACGATGCTCTTGGACGATCGAGAAGTATTCCTCCTCTAACTTCTTTGTCCGAGCTCCGAATTACGATCCGTCAGCGGCCACAGGATCGTAGCAATGAGACGAAGCTTCTAAGATTGGACTTGTCACCTTTCCTTCCGGCATTCCTTCTCCAGCTTCCATCCTAGGAGGAATTTTTCAGGTTTGGCGATGGCGGAGGACACCGAAGGACGTCGTCGGATGCGACGTGATCGGGACCTTTTGAGGTAGTGGTTTACCTTCGTCTCTCTATTTGGTGCAACATGCGGGGTGGGATATTTTTCCTTTGTTCCATGGGATGCAGTTTAACTTTAAATAATGATAATAACCGGATAAAGAAGGGTTTGGGGTTTTGTGCTGTTTCTATTGCCTTCCAGTTTCTTTATCTTCTGATTGTGGTTTTGGATTGAAAGGCCTTTGCCTACTGAAAATCAAGGTTGTTGGTGGCCTTTGCGTGCGCAATTGATATCTGAATTGTTTGTGGTTGGTTTTGTTAAAACATGGAAAATGGATAAGCACGTAAAGACTGGCTGATTAAATGAGAATGAAAACCTTGTGTGATCACCCCGGTTGAACAAAATTGGAATAATGAGCATGTTGGTGGTTTGGTTGTTTTGTGGGAAATGTTTTGTAAATGATGGGGTTGAAATGGGAAGTGGTTGGTTGTGGAAAACGCCTTTATTTATGAAAAGTGTTTTGATATGAAAAGTGTTTTGAAGTAAAATGTGTTTTCAAATACCGAAATGTTTTGTGTGTGGAAAGGGTTTTATGTGTGGAACTTTGAAATAAATGAATGATGGAATGTTGTATGGTTGTGATAATATTTTGTAAATGAAATGGCATGTGGTTGCTTGCGTTTTACCTAACCTTGGTTGTGGATGGCAGGGATATGTTTGTGAAAGGTTTTGTCTTGATGATAGTTGCCCAGTAGTAATAATTTGTTAAACCATTGCATTAAACATGAAAACCTAAATGGGGTTGGGGGATTATTGTTTGGTTGTTGATGCATTCTTCGTGGTAGCAGTGTCGATGAACATGCTCAGTTTCTCTTTTTAAGAAGCCATAGGTTGGGCTGTGTGTTTGGTATATGTATATATATAATTGTATCTTTGTGTTTTGTCGCACCACACCCATGTCAATCACCTAGTGCTGAACACTCCCATTTTATGGGAGAGGGTGTTCCCCCTTTGTTACTAGCTCCTTCCTGCTCCTTCTTCCATAGGCTATGATGGCTTGAGGTGACCTTACACCCAAGACTCTTCGGGTAGGTCTCGGAGGCTGTGATGGCTTGAGGCGACCTTTATCCCAAGACTCTTCGGGCATGCGTACCGTTCCCAAGAACCTTCGGGATGAGGCTCAGGTGTCTGCGGGCGGGTTAGTGGTTGTGGCCCAGGTGTGTGCGGGCGAGATGTGTGGTTTTGAGGCCCAGGTGTGTGCGGGCGGGATGCGTGGTTTGGCCCAGGTGTGTGCGGGCGGGAAGAGTGTGGTAGCGTCAGGACGTTTGTCGTTAGGAAGAGAAGCATCTAATTAAGTGGGAAATGGTGCGGGGTACCCAATAATTTTGTTCTATATATATACTAAACTTGTTTGTGTTACTTGGTGAGTGTGACCAGTGAGACTGGGTGGATAGTTTTTTCCTTGTTAGTTTCTGGTTCTTCTGTTTTCTCACGGGACCTTAGGGTGTCTCCCCACTTGTGAATGAGAGCTTTAGGTTTCCCTACTGAGTATACTTGTATGCTCACCCTACGTATACTTTCAGGTTTCCAGGAGGACTACCAGGGCCGTGTGGGACCCTACTAGTCGGGCAGTTGGAGTTGTTGCAGTTGTTGTTCTCTTGTTTTCTTTGGCATTGTACTTTTGAGATTCCTTGTACTTGTACCTTGTTATAAAAATTGTTTAAACATGCATGTGGGCTTGGTTTGGGTTTATTTATATACACTTGTTCTTTTCCCTTTTTGTTGGTTGACTTGTCCTATTTCCCGATCCAAAATAATAAAAAGGGTAAGGCCTCCCATATTTGTGAAAACTCATACCCTTGGTGTTAGTCGCCAACCCGGTATCTACTGTAGGCGGGACTCGGGGGTCATTATCTCCCTTTCACCATTGCCAGCTCAGGAGGGGCATCTTTGGTGGGAGGGGTCGTGATAGAATGGTATCAGAGCCTGATGGTTGAGAGATAGGATGGAGTCTGGAGTTAGGCACAGTGAGGATTGCATGGGATGGTAGGCCAACAGTGTTCGTTAATCTTGGTGCGTGGCATAGGCCAGGGAAGACCGGCTAGGACACGGGATTTCAGGGCCCCCCCGTGATCCGATGCAAGGACTCTGAGCCTACTGAACGACCATGTGAGACTATATTGATTGCAGGGTAGAGACCCTAGGGAAGGTACATGCATCATCAGGTTTGTGTTTTACTTGATTTGGGTGTTCTGGGAAAGAAATTGAAATAAAATGATAATTAAAACTTTGAGTTTTTCCTTACTACTTGGGCTTAGGCGATCCTTGTTTACCGTACATCTATGGCACTTGGACGTTAACAGAAATGCAGAGGAGTGGGACGCGGACAATTTCACGCAACAGAAATGGCAACCCCAGCAAGGCGAAAGATCAAGAGAGATGTTTCATGTTTTACTTAAATGCTCTCGTTTATGTTTTGTTTAAATCCAGTAGCATCACACTCAATTGTTGAAACTCATTCTCGCCCATGCTTTGGGCCTGGACCTTGTTTTTCATGAATCCATAATGCTATGTTGTTTCCCACTTTTCTTTAAATGTACGTGAAGAGCCCTGAGAGGTATCTTGTGGAGTGGTTCTTCAGATCCTTTCCTTCTTCTGGGTCAGTTTTTAATTCTCGAGGACGAGAATGTTTTGAGATGTATCTAATGTAATGGCCCGGACCTCTCCGGTCGATTACTTTGTAAAAACGTTTTTTTTATGTGGTCAATGCGGCGAACATCAAAAATAATAATAATTATTAATAATAAATGGTGACGTGTTAATAAATTTTATTTGGGGTTTTGTTATAAGTGTTATACTAAATAATTATAATAATAATGTTGGTTTTTTTTGATAGATCTGGTAATAATGATTTAATAAGAATTATGTTTTGAATTAATTGCAATGAGATTTGAGATATAAGGATAAATAAGATATGTTATTATTTATGATAATTGTGTTTAAAAAATAAAATAATAATAATAATGATAAAGATTTAAAATAGGTGTGTGTCATGTGGGTTTTGATGGGAGGTGATCTTGCATGTTTTTTTAGGGAGATTTAATCATTATTATTGAAAATAATTATGATAAAAAGAATGGAACTAATGGTGTAAAATCAAGGGAGGCGCCACTTTGTTGGGGAGGAATGAGATTGGAGAGAGAATATTAACAATATATTAATAATGATATGAAATAAAAGGAGAGGCGCACCAATAAAATAATGATTTGAGAGAGAAAAGGTTTAAATGAAATAAAGATTTAATATTTAAACCAATAAAATAAATAATTTAAAGAGGATTCAATCATGGGACGTGTTGAACATGGAGAAAAGAAAGTGGGAGGCGCCACTTGTGGAGTGAGTTAAAGATTTGAAATAAATTGGAGAGAGAGTGTGAGAATTAAAAGAGAAGTAATAAAAGAAAAGAAAAAGAAATCAATGAAGGAGAAAAGGAGAAAGGCGCACCAAATTGGAGAGGGAGGGTTGGGTGGATTTAGGTATTTTGAAATAAATCAATTAAAAATAATAATATAATATTCATGTTAATGTTTTTGTAGGTAAAACACTTTTCCGACCATAACTTATTCGTGTGACCTCGGAATGACGAACCGTCAGCGGCAGTGTAATCCTGTAATTAAGACTGTCATTTTAAGACCAGTGATGGATACCTTTTTATGAGTTATGCCTCGGGCCAACGAAACACACATATTAATAAAATTAATGTTTTTTTTAAAAACGCGTGGAAACCGCGTGACGTGTTGTGTGTTAACCAATCAAAACATGTAACGTATGTACGGTCACATCGTGTATTTATTAATGCACGCTGAATACGGATTTACCTATTCGTTGCCTATATAAGAACGAGGTCATGTTTCATCTTCCATATTGATCACTTCTTTGTCGTACGACGACGCTCTTGGACGATCGAGAAGTATTCCTCCTCTAACATCTTTGTCCGAGCTCCGAATTACGATCCGTCAGCGGCCACAGGATCGTAGTGACGAGACGAAGCTTCTAAGCCCGGACTTTTCACCTTTCCTTCCGGCCTTCCTTCTCCAGCTTCCATCCTAGGAGGCATTTGTCGGGTTTGGTGAAGGCGGAGGACACTGAAGGACGTCGTCGGAAGCGGCGTGATCGGGACCTTTTGAGGTAGGGGTTTACCTTCGTCTCTCTATTTGGTGCAACATGCGGGGTGGGATATTTTTATTTTGTTCCATGGGATGCAGTCAAACTTTAAATAAAGATAATAACCGGATAAAGAATGATTTGGGGTTTTGTGCTGTTTCTATTGCCTTCCAGTTTCTTTATCTTCTGATTGTGATTTTGGATTGAAAGGCCTTTGCCTACTGAAAATCAAGGCCGTTGGTGGCCTTTGCGTGCGCAATTGATATCTGAATTGTTTATGGTTGGTTTTGTTAAAACATGGAAAATGGATAAGCACGTAAAGACTGGCTGATTAAATGAGAATGAAAACCTTGTGTGATCACCCCTGTTGAACAAAATTGGAATAATGAACATGTTGGTGGTTTGGTTGTTTTGTGGGAAATGTTTTGTAAATGATGGGGTTGAAATGGGAAGTGGTTGGTTGTGGAAAATGCCTTTATTTCTGAAAAGTGTTTTGATATGAAAAGTGTTTTTAAGTAAAAGGTGTTTTCAAATACGGAAATGTTTTGTGCGTGGGAAGGGTTTTATGTGTGGAACTTTGAAATAAATGAATGATGGAATGTTGTATGGTTGTGATAATCTTTTGTAAATGAAATGGCATGTGGTTGCTTGCGTTTTACCTAACCTTGGTTGTGGATGGTAGGGATATGTTTGTGAAAGGTTTTGTCTAGATGATAGTTGCCCAGTAGTAATAATTTGTTAAACCATTGCATGAAACATGAAAACCTAAATGGGGTTGGGGGATGATTGTTTGGTTGTTGATGCATCCTTCGTGGTAGCAGTGCCGAGGCACATGCTCAGTTTGTCTTTTTAAGAAGCCATAGGTTGGGATGTGTGTTTGGTATATGTATATATATAATTGTATCTTTGTGTTTTGTCGCACAACACCCATGTCAAGCACCTAGTGCCGAACACTCCCATTTTATGGGAGAGGTTGTTCCCCCTTAGTTACTAGCTCCTTCCTGCTCCTTCTTCTATAGGCTATGATGGCTTGAGGTGACCTTACACCCAAGACTCTTCGGGTAGTTCTCGGAGGCTGTGATGGCTTGAGGCGACCTTTAGCCGAAGACTCTTCGGGCATGCTTACTGTTCCCAAGAACCATCGGGATGAGGCCGAGGTGTCTGCGGGCGGGTTAGTGGTTGTGGACCAGGTGTGTGCGGGAGAGATGTGTGGTTGTGAGGCCCAGGTGTGTGCGGGCGGGATGCGTGGTTTGGCCCAGGTGTGTGCGGGCGGGAAGAGTGTGGTAGCGTCAGGACGTTTTCCGTTAGGAAGAGCAGCATCTAATTAAGTGGGAAATGGTGCGGGGTACCCAATACTTTTGTTCTATATATATACTAAACTTTTTTGTGTTACTTGGTGAGTGTGACCAGTGAGACTGGGTGGATAGTTTTTTCCTTGTTAGTTTCTGGTTCTTCTGTTTTCTCACGGGACCTTAGGGTGTCTCCCCACTTGTGAACGAGAGCTTTAGGTTTCCCTACTGAGTATACTTTTATGCTCACCCTACGTTTACTTTCAGGTTTCCAGGAGGACTACCAGGGCCGTGCGGGACCCTACTAGTCGGGCAGTTGGAGTTGTTGCAGTTGTTGTTCTCTTGTTTTCTTTGGCATTGTACTTTTGAGCTTCCTTGTGCTTGTACCTTGTTATAAAAATTGTTTAAACATGCATGTGGGCTTGGTTTGGGTTTATTTATATACACTTGTTCTTTTCCCTTTTTGGTGGTTGACTTGTCCTATTTCCCGATCCAAAATAATAAAAAGGGTAATGCCTCCCATATTTGTGAAAACTCATACCCTTGGTGCTAGTCGCCAACCCGGGATCTACTGGAGGCGGGACTCGGGGGTCATTATCTCCCTTTCACCATTGCCAGCTCAGGAGGGGCATCTTTGGTGGGAGGGGGTCGTGACACTCTTGGAAGATATTTCATACAATTTAACATCAAATACCATGAATAAAATTAGTTTAATTATAAAAAATCTTGAATAGGTAGTATATACAACAAAAAAGGTAATTAAGTATATGAAGGAAAACACTTATCAAATAGATGAATTTGAATAAGATAACCCATACCTTTTATTCTGACATCCACAAACATTTTTTGACCACCAATGTCACAAAAATTTAAATTTTATTCACATAATTGAGAACCTTACTTATATAAAATTTAATTTATATTATTTTAATATAGAAATTCTCTATATGAATTCCAATTAGTTTTTTTGTTTATTTTAACACATATAGTGTTTATATTTTGATCATTTATAGTATCTTATTTATAGTGGTGTTCATATTCATTATTATTATAACATTCATCATTTTCTTGTCAATAAATTTACTAATAGGAATTATTTATAAGAAATTAACTTTTTTCAAATTCCATTATTGAGTGTGAATGTGCTTATAAATGGGGATTGAATCGATAGAATGCATGACTCTGTTATTATTTTAAATAAAAGGGTGCTTAATTAAATATTTAATTAAATATTTATTTAATGTCTCCAAAACCAAAAAACACTTTAAATTCCATACATTAATGTTAGTAATGAAAATTTGTAATCTACCATTTAATGGAGGTGGTATTCCACTCGTACACATTGGTGATGATTTCATTTTCCTCAAAATAGAAGAATGGAGTAACATGATTTATTATAAAATACATAGAGACATATTATATATATAATAGTTAATTACAATGTTCCATAATTTTACTATCCATGTTATGTAGTGGAGGAAAATGAAACAAATTGATTCTTGGAGGCGATTGTTCACATGTACATATGAATTTCTTTTTTTATTAAAGGAATGCTAAAAGGTGGTTAATGATCACTAACATAAAATAATAACATTTTATATGTTAAAATCATAGATTTTACCTTATGGGGATTTTATAAGTATAATTTTGAAGGTAATATAAATAGGAAATATGTTATGTAAAAAGGATTACTCACATTAAGAACTTTGAGATTTCAATCATGGATTCCATGAAAATAAAGGGAATAAAATAAAATATTATGACTAAAAGAAATTTTATGAAATATTAGATTCACGCAGAATTATAAAGGAAATAGTTTAAGGAGGAAACATAATATTAATATTTAATTGAAGTGGTGGTTGAAGATATATTTTATATGATAAAATCAAGTACATTTTTTAAATACCCATAAATTTTAAATAATGGGATGTCACTCAAATAAAATGGATTAAAAATTGAGAAATAATGTACAGAGAAATATATAAGGTTGATTAAGTCTCTAAAATTTAAATAAAAATCAGTTTAAAAATGTTTTCAACTCAATAACATTAAATTTTTTACTCATATCATTTTTACTTCTACCATGGTAGCAAGGTTTTTCCATATTAACGTATCCTCTATGCCTAAAAATTAAATTATAATTTTAAGATATTTTGTACCTAATGATTTAAGGCCTGTTATCAATTTAATATGATTAATTTTCTAAATGTTATATATGTTAAATTTCAAATTTTATAGGTATTATGAATGAAACAGTTTTAGTGGAAAATGATAGTTAAGATTCAAAGTACCAAATATATTTTTATAAATTAAAAATAATATTTTAATATGGATAATGATACTTAAGAAACAAATGTTTGATAAAAATATAAGTGCCTTTTTTATTCTAACCTAATATAGATTCCATAAAATATGTATTTTATCAAAAATGGTATTGTCACTATTCATCAAAAAAACAATCTTTTTAGAAGAATCCAAAAATATGAAGTTAAGATAATATATTTATATATAATTTAAAAATGCGGTACATTTTTTGAAAATGAAAATTTAACATTAAGAAATTATGATTTTAAATATACTGATGAATAAAGTCTCTTTAGACTGCACATTATCTGGTAGTTCATGATATGGTGTTTACCTACTATAGTAGGGTATGAGTTATTAAATTATCAACCAATATATAACATTTCTCTCTAAATTAGGCTAAATATTAGATATTTAAATTATTTTAATATTCACTCAAAATATCTTCTTTAATCTCCAAGGTTTCTTCTTCTAGTTTTTGATTCCTCCAAATGACATTCACCAATCTAGTTGTCCAATTATGTGACATAGTCTATCTGGTATAATGGATCTATATATTATATTCATTACAATATAACATAGGTTGAAACTCTATTCCCAAAACTTTGAGTGCATTTATTATATCTATAATATATTTCCTTAGTAATGAATCATGGATGAAATTGTATACTTTAAATTTTTTGGTGGTAAATCATTTTTTTAAGCAATAACTCAAATTATTTCTTGTATTTCAAAATTCCAAATATATATTGGGATTAACTAACCATTTTTACCAAATATTACAACTCAATTAGATGGGAAAAAAATTCAACAATACATTATTCCCCACATTAAATTATACATTTTCTATCAATTCTCTAAATAATTTTTTTTCTTCTCTCGCATGCTTTGAAATTATCTTGAAGAGTTTCAAATTTTAAAATTGTATCATGTATTTTTTCTAGACCAACTAACATTATTTCTCAAACAACTTCCAAATATGTTATAAAAACACACCTAATCGAATTTAATGATTCATCTGGTTCCATCAGTTTGGTGATGATATCTAGTTCCTAAATTTACCTCATTATTATTATCCCTTTGGATAATCTTCCTTAATTTCAATGTTATCTGAGGGACATGTTCATATACATTTGGTATTGGTTCCATATGAATCATTAAAATTTATTTAATATGTAGTTAGTAAATTTTATCAAGCGGTAGATCTTCTGATATCACTAATAAATAATATGATGTAGCATGGTGATAAAAATTCCCCATATAAAAGACTTATTCCTAGAATTTTTCAAAATTCTAAGGATTATTTCCATTTTAATATTTTACAACATCCATTTTTGTATAATAAAAGGTTGTATGACTCCCTTAGGATGTCGTATTTCATCCACTAACTACTAGAATAATTGAAATCTAAAAACATATTAACAAATTTTCTACATGATTCCATCCCAACAAATATTTTATATCAAATACATTTAAATATCATTCCTACCGAGGTGTGTAGAAAAATTTGAGTTATGTGCTTCATCTAGAAATCCTCTCTTCAACTCTGGTACAGATTGAATACAAAATATTTTACCAAACATCAACACTCCATCTTAATAGATTATTTATATCAATTTAACATAATTTACTATATTAATTATCCATTATATGTCCACATAATCCAACTTTTAACCCTATATCATCTCTATTATGTATGTATTATAAATTTCATATAGAAGGAATGATGGGTCCCCTTTCTAAAAAGTATCCATATCTATCATTACAAGATCTATATATATAGGATCATTTTTAAGCATCATAATTTCTATAATTCCATGGCCCCTCTTACTGAATTCATTAGACACCTTCATTTATTTCTTTGGGTGGTAGTGCATCCTATAATCATAGTCCTTGAGTTGATTTTACCATCTTATTTCCCCCATGTTTAGATTATTATGATAGAAGATATGCATAAAAATATTATGTTACACACACACACACACACATATATATATAATAATTCACTATATACAAAGTTTTCCTAAATTTTTAAAGATAATATTTTTTTAGTGCATGTTATTGAGTTGGATAGTTCTATTCAAGGATTTGTAAACTACCTTGATTCATTAAGCAGCTAATGAATCATTTTATATAAGTTCAAATCCAACTAATATAATAGATGAATCACTGTATATTATAAATCCTTCCTTAAATGAGGGTAAATTTATTATTGGTTCATTAATAAATATAACCCCAACCCTTTAAAACCTTCTTCCAAATTCCGTGATCATGTTAATTTGACCACATTACATGTTATCATGATTAATGGGTTGGCCTAATAAGCCAAAAATTTCACAAACAGATGATAGAAACATGTTAAACACATGAATCCTCAAATATCAGTTATGATAATTGTTATTTTAATATCATTGTCTTTGGAGTATTAATAAAAATTACATTCATGGAGATAATATAAAAATAAATGGAATCATTATTGATCCAAAATTCATAGTTTCAATGTTTCCTAGGTATTTTTTAAGGGTCTACCAAATTATTTGTCGATAAATCTCATGATATCCATAGATCATAGAGTATATCGTGATAATAGAAATTAATATGACCATAATGTTATCAAAATATTCCATGAGAGCATTATACATAGTATATATAAAGACAAAAGGTCCATTATTCAATCTGTATGAAATTATAGTAAACTCATAATTTTGATACATTATTTGAAACAATGTTTTCAATAAATCATCGTTCTTCACCATTAACTCATGATAAAAATAGTGAAGATCGATCTGTGAAAATTATTGGGTATCGAGTAATTTATTAAATAACTTATCAATGTTTGGTGAATGATACTTAATATATATATTAATGGAATTGATCTGCTACTGATTTATGCACAATCTCATAGGACCATACATTACATTCATGAAGGGAAATAGGGTTCATGATGGTACAACACTGGGGAACGTTAATCCCTATCAGATTACTCTTGTAAAAATGTATTCAACTCCACCAACAATGCACGATCCAATATATATTTTTTATATATAATTCTTAAATTCAAAATGGGTTTAATGGGGATCTTAACAGCACACATGGGTGGATAATAATATAATCCCTCTAAAAAGACATCAATAATCTTTTATACCATGGATACATCCTTTTTTCATAGCATATCATTGTTTTCATTAAACCAAGCATGAGCTTCCTCTCTCTCTAGAATTAAATTAAATGGATATATAAAAGTAGGATCTACATATATTTTAGATGATGAATGGTCCCATCAAATTATAAGACATTCCACCTCACATTCGATAAATGTAATCCTGTTCTCTTAGAAATATATGTTTGAATTATAATTTGAATAAAAATCTATTATAAGGATAATATTAATTTCAACGATAGATATACTATCCATTTAATGAAATAAGGTACATCTATACATAATAATTGGAACTGATTTATATATCATATTTTCAATAATAATTGTATTAGGTTATTAATTTAAAACTCCCTTCCTGATGTATTACGAGATTATTTAGTATTATTCGAGAATTACATGATATTAAGTTGAAAAATATAATTCCTATAATTTTTTATATACTTTTACCAACAAATAATGATGTTTTTTCATAGTAATTGTGGTATCTAATTAGGTTCCTCTTAATATAGTCCACATGGTTCCAGTTAAACATTCTCTGATTCCAAATATAATAACTTATAGTCCAAAACCCCAAAGCTGACAGTTATATTAAATTATTGGTAGGTAAAACATGAGTTTTATAACATTTAAATTCCTCACTATCTTATAAGACTATATATATATATATATATATATATTGCAAGTGAAAACATAAGATATAACATTAATGTAGTAAAAGATCATTATTTATCCTTCCATAATATCACTACCCCATGGTTTCTTGGTGAATGTAAAATAAATACATGAGAGATCAAGTTTTCATCAAGTAGTGTCACATAGTGGAAACTAAGAAAACATAAAAATAGAAAAAGAGATATGGTTGGGATAAATAAATGACATGAATCCTTAATCAACTGAAACAACACGAATGATATTTCAGTGATAATAATTTAAAACCAATAATAAAAATAATAAATGACCTCATATTGATGGAATAAAATTGTTTGGACACGAATAACATTTTTCAAGGAATTGTATAAAGAAAATATATTGTAATTATGATATTGATACACCAAACCGATGATTATTTATCTCATTAGACATATAAATACATTGAGAGATTGTATAATTTTGGGCCCCACAAGTCACCTAATTAGGTTCAATGAATTCACCATGTGAGTTAAAAATATATTTCAGATCATTACCTAAGTAATCTATATCTAAATATCAACATGGGTATAAATATATTAATAAATTTAGGAAAAAAACATTTCACATTTAGTAAAATGATTTGGAGTCCTAAAAGAACATCAATGAAATATCATATATGATTTTGGATAGAGTACAATTTACCTGAATTTTCGATATAAAAAATATAATTGTTATGGGGGATTCAATGAGATCAGATATCCGTATATGATAATAATTGGCTTCAATATATTTCATTGGTAGAAGACCAAAACAATGTTTGGAAAAATCCTTCATCATTGTTCATAAGGAGCATGTGAACATTTCTAATCATATCCCGAGGCAGTGTATAGGAAGGTGTATAGTCATAGTCCCACTCATCGTTCTTTAGTGTGGTGATTGATTCAATGCTAAAAGAACAATTTTTGGGTGATTACTCTTAGTTATAACCATGAGACATCTGCATACACATTTTAGTATCCATACTATGATTTTTTTCACAGAAACTATAGACACATATATTTTTTCCAAATAATGTATGGTTTTCCCACCTTTTATATGATCCATTTTTACAATGGTTTTAAAAATTATTTACTGAAAATAATATGATAGATGTCAATAAATAAATATTCCAAACCCCTTAAATTTAATTAGGAATATGTTGAAATTATTTATATGTAAATTTTTGCATCAAACAAAAGGAAATGACAGTTAAGTATAGAATGAGTCCCAAAAATGAAAATTGAGATAACAAATCACTTATGGATTAGGAAGGAATTCAATCAAAAGAAATTGAAAGACATATATTTAAATTGATCTTAAGATAGGTTGACTAAAATTAAGTTAATGATATAACATCTCAAATATGAACTATATACACCGCTTATTGTAAATAAGGTGTATAACAAAACAATATGTCTCAAAGAGAAGAATTTATGATGAAAAAACCTCACCTCTGATCCTAAATTCCATGAATGTACATTATCCTTGAGTATATAAAACATAAATATATTAATCACTTAATTTATAACCTTCTTCATATAATTTTTACTTTACAATCTTTAAATATATTCACACTATAAAGGAAATCTAGTAATTGTTTAACTATTTCCCCTCACTAGGAGTTTATAATTTTATCATTTGTAAAATATTAATAATAGGGGGTCCATATAAATTCATCTATAAATAATCATTATATAGTAATTTAATTTAATTTTAGGTATTATTTATAATAATTTATGATGTTTAAAATTCCTTCCATGATTTTTATTAATTATCCTTGATGATGAAATCGATAACATGCATGTTTTCATAATTCATGAGGTTCGATGACTTTTTTCTTAATTAATGGATTAAATTTTAATTTTAAATTCCTATAATGAAAACAGGAATAATTATTTATAAATTTATATCATATTATACATGTATTTTGTATTCCACATTCAATAATGTTATAAATTTATTATATTGTACAAGTTGGTTGGTATATCGACCTAGAAATGATCATACCCGGATTTAATAAATAATAATAAGGTGGTATAGATGTTACATAATTATACCAAAAGAATTGTTTTTTTATTTAGTATTTATTAGTGAAATATTTTATAAACATTTTGAACTATATGAAAAAAATATGGATATGAAAAATTAAATATTATGAATTAAATTGGTTTTCTCATAGTATGTTTGTTCGGGATGAATAATTTTATAACTATTTTCTATTGTTTATAATGTTAATATGTTATTATATTTTCCATAAAATTTCATTATTACTAAAATATAAATAACATTTTTCCTTTAATTTTTTTTAATTCCATTAATTAAATTTAGAAAGGAATAATAAATTGAATGCACCATTTCTTGGAGGTGGTAGTCTACACCAACACATGGATGGTGATTTAGTTTTCCATATAATGAAAGAAAGGATTAACATGGTCCGAGATAGGATGAAAGGCCATCCAGAAAATTAGTGGAGTGCTCACAAAGTCACCCAAATGGCGTGCAGGTTTCCGCACCCTAGAGATTTGTTTTTACGTGCCACATAAAAAGTTATGCGTGACGGACTAAGGATTCAAATTTTTTTCACAGATGAAATTCCCCCCCTATGGCTCCCAATCATCTATAAATAGAAATCCACCACCACACTTCTATGCTGAAGAATTCGAACCGTCTCCCCTGCGCATAATACACCAATTCTGCACGCAAGAGAGGCCTTTCAGTTATCGAATATTCCACGATAGGTCTCCCATGGGTCTACCATCGCACAAATCCCTCAGGGGATGACCCTCACCCTGGTCATTTACTATTTGGAAAGTTGCGCAAAAGCCTGTTTACTTGTGCGCAATCCTCATCAAGTTGTGTGGAAAGCGTCCTCCAATTGCGTGCCCACCTATTTTATTCATGAAACTCAGAATTTTGTACGCACCAGTTCCCATTTGCACGTCTATTTCCCACAAGCCCCCTCTTTTGTGTGAAATCTTCACTCCTTGTGTTCACTATGTTCCATCCTTACCTTGAGGCACCATGTATGAGCCCCTCATATGTTCAACACCCTTGTCTTGTGGATACTTATTCGGTACGACCCTACAGGTTTGTACGATGTGATTTCAAGGTCCCTTGTATGGCACACCACATTGTATTTCTTATCCTTATGCTTCTGTGGATATGCACACTAATGGCTATTGATTCTTTGCATAACCAAACTATCTTGGTCCCCTCATTAGATCACTCTGGAAAACCCCCTCACCATGGTATTGATGGTGAATTACCTTCACCAAGGGTTAAAGTATGTCGGTTATGTAATCCTGGGGGGGGCAGAGTAAACCCTCATCATCCAAGCTACTTGACATTAAACTTTTAAGAACCATCTTCTTCAGAATATGACGTTAAACTTTGGCATCACCCTATACCTCATAGGTGGGTTTCCCCATCTTGTACATTATCTATTCCCACTCATCTCAACAAGAGTGAAATATTCTTCCCATAGAATGAGATCCTCTCTACTGGAGAGTCCTCTATCTGTGGGGAAGGAAAACTATCTTAGTGTAAGCCCGTTGCCTTTCCAGTAGGAGAAATCACCCCAGCTCCTCCTTTATTATTCGGTGCCAAATACTAGAGGTGAGATTGGAACATGGACCTTTGTTACACCATCCCTCTCCCTAAGAGATTTTTTTTCCACTGGGCCTCTTTCTGAGAGTATGTCCCAATCTCTATCTCCTTGAGCTTCTAACTATGCATAATCCCATGTTTCCTCTTTGGGAGACTAACCATGTTTAATCCCCATTCCACTTTCCATGGATGCACCTTCTGTGATGTGATCGTTAGGTCTTTGCGGCCTAATGCTTCTCACAAAAAGCATGACTCACATGGACTTAGAGTATTCATTGACCATTGATTCCTATCTATTCCTCCAAAGAGCGTAAGCCCCATCCACTACTGCCAAACTAGGTGGACTTTGTTCCATGCCAAGGGATGGTGTGTAGGAAGCCTTCCTTAGGTTCAATCCAAACACCAACTTGTACCAACACCTTCACGTAGGTTCACCTTCGTCCCACTTGATGTTAAACTTTACCCACTATTCTGAACTATGTAAACTTTGATCCTTTCAAAGGAAAGTTACATAGGAAGCCTTCATTAGGTTCAAGCCCCACACCCATTGTCCCCGACCACTTCACGTCATCCTATCTTCGTCCCGCATGATGTTAAACTGTATTCCCATTTTTGCACCACAAGATGTTAAATTGTACCCATTCAAACTACATGGACATTGATTTTGTCTCCAAGACAAGGTACATAGGAATCCTCTCAAAGGTCCAACCCCAGTTGATGGTAATCCATTGTATTCCCCAGTCGATGGTAATTTGTTTTGTTCCCCAATCAACGGTAAGCCATTGTGTTCTCCAATTGATGGTAAGCCATTGTGTTCCCTAATCGATGGTATGTTTTAGTACCCAATCTGGAGGTAAGCCATTGGAACCCCTTTCAACGATAAGCCGTTGTGTTTCCCAATCAACGATAATCCATTATACCCCAATCAGCGATAATACACCTGAACACTAGTCGATGGTATGTCTTTGTGTTTCCCAATCGATGATAATCTATTGTACCCCATTCACTGATAAGCCATTTTAGTCTGAAATCGATGGTAAGCTATTGTAGTCTCCTTCACTGGGACCCACATCTCTAGTATGCCTTCAAGTGTTAGAAAAAACCCAGGCTACTAACCATGCATAATCCCCGGTATATCATTGGGTTGTTGTCCTATGTGTACACCATGATTATATACTCACATACCGAACTACGTGGACATTTATTCAATTCCATAGGTATACGTAGGAAATCTCTTGAGGCTGAATCCCAACATCACTTTCACCCTCGCGTTGGCTCCATCTCACTCTCCAATCACTCATACAATTCCATATCCATCATGATTCTCACTCGGGCTGCCAAATCATAGTGACATCATGTAACCCACTTTCTCACTGCTCATAGCAGTAATCGGGTAACTAACCCCGCGTTAGCACCATCATCAGTGATCCCTCCAGGGATTTCACCCATCTGATCCACTCTCGTCAGTGTTCTGATAAGTATGATCCATATCTAAATTTTAATCACACGGCAGACCATGTGTTAAGCATGAGAAGAAGTGGAATACCTCATATATATACCTATGGCATAAAACTTTCCACATTCAATGTGGGATTCATTGGGATCCCGTGCCCTCAAGAAGCCCTATCATAAGGAAATGAAACCCAAATTCATAAGTTCTATAGCATCTAGACAAGCCATCGATGTCCAAAGTGACTTCTCCACCAACTTAAGGTTTCTTCCATGTCATGACCCCTTGGAATTTCCTTATAGAAGCATTGTAATTAACTGAAATCTTTGAAGACATGGATCTTGGAAGAGTTTCATGAACAACATCTTAAGTCTATGAGGGAGACACAGACTAGTAAATTATTTTCGAGGAGGAATCCACCGAAGGGGGAATAGACATCCTATCATCACTTTTCAATTAAAGAGAGAAAATATCATTGAATAAGAACAGGATTCCACCAGACATTGGAAAGAGGGAATGCGGGGCAACAGGCACGTGCCCTCCTCTGAAAGAGATGGATGTTCTCCCTAGAGAAAGAGTCATAAATAAAAATGGGGAACCCAATGTGAAGTTATTCTACTCAATAGGGAGATTAGTAGCATTTGAAAAATCAGTGGAATGATGTGTCACTGAATCCATGAATCCGTCTCTAGGTCCCGCCAAGAAAATAGTGGGCATGACCTGAAACTCACTAGAAATTGGGGCAGTTGAATGTTAGACATCTTGGTCTGCGACTTTGCCAGCATGGAACTTTCTTACCAACTATGTAAGACAGGATGGAACTAGGGAATTGGACATCACTTTCCTTCTACCAAGACTAATGGTTAAATCTTATTGATTTTCAGGACCCAAGCTGTCATGGTAGAAAACTAATCACTTCACACCCACTGATAAAAGGGCTGTGGAAAAGTCAATTCAAAAATCCCATGTGGCCTTATCTCCCACATGGAAGCATCCATGTCCACGACTATTGGGATCCCATTCCCCATATACCCTTTTGAAATAGTTTAGAGAATGGTGATAAATGACCATGTCCGACGATAGGAGGAATATTTGATTTTCCCAACTCAGGATATGGCCCGACACGACATAGAGGCTTCTACGCCTCATCACCACAACTTTCTCCAAGGGATGCGCAGGGATCCACTACTCCCCACTTGGACACATAACCGTTTCGGGAGCCTTTCCCCGGAATTCTTACATAACTCCCTCCCCTGCGCCAATGATGTGAGGGATGTCCAGGATAGCCCGAATGGAATTTTGTCCATGGAGATAGTGAGGAGGGCTCCCACTAGGCCTCATCAGCACTGCCACTCGGCCCCACCTATTGAGGAGAAAGTAATCTATGTGCCTCCCCCTCTGGCTCCAGTCGGTTAACCTGAGGCTAGCATCGGGCGTATGCTGAGGAGGACACCCGTCGAGGGGCGTCAACTTCATCGACTGCTGTGGCGCATACCACCACTGAGGTATATCATCTTCCCTATATTTATGCCGACCAGGGGCACTCGTATGCCCGAACTGGATTGAGGCCCCAACCACCCCATGGGAAGGATAGGTTAACTCTCTTGGTTGCTGACACAGGTAGATCCCACTGCGGGCCGACCCAAGGCAATGATACCTTGTATGAACGTCCTCCTAGTACCATCACCAATGAGATTGCAGACCCATCCCTCTCCTAACATTAGATTGTAGGTCCTCCCCATTCCACCTCCAATCTGAATGAGGGTCCTCCCCGCTGTAGTTACGCTCAGTACAAAATTCTCTTCTGCACCCATGATCTTATGTATGGAGTTATTCCTCCCTTGACATCCCTCAAATGTGAATAATCTACCCATATGTTCAACCGTCAGCATGGGGGTCTTTCCTATGTCTTTAAAGCAGCCAAAGATGTTCCTCCTCATCATACAAATCGGAGAACTAGACGTTTTCCTTGCTTCATAGGAACCCAACAAGGAGGTCTGACCTGTGTTCATCTCGATTAGTACGATGACCTCAACTCACACTGATATGGCTAAAGAAAATAAAAATGGATTCCCCAACAATGCCCCTACAAGCTCTAGCGGTGGTCCTACCCACTCTAGCATGTCCCACAGTGATGCCCTCCGCACGTCAACCAGTGGACACTGAGTTCCTCCACGTGTTCCCTTGAAAAAATGTCCTAGTGCTCCTCGCACCCTATCTTACCCACGAGGGAGTCCTCTCCCCCCATTATCAATTTTGCTGAAGGTCTACCTCGTGCCAAAAATCTACCCTATCCTGAAGAGCCATCTTGCAGCAGGAGGGCGGGTCAATGATGCCATTAGAAGAATACTGGGAAAATTCAGAAAACAAGTAAACATGACTACTTCTCAGATTCCAAGGCAGAATTCAAATCAGTGATGGAACCCTCACCTCAATCCTATGTTTGAAGGGCCATGGAAGTAATGTGATGTATCAGTCTCAAACTTCTACAATGTGAGCTCCACCAGATTCCTGCTTCCCTCCACAGATACAACAAGGATCATGAATATTTTTCCCATTCTCATGGTCTGGTCATGAAATCCTCCCAATCATCCAGAGAGGAATTCTATGCCTCAACTAGAGACCACATAGAGTTATTCTAGGGACCGATAGAGGATGAATGGCTTCCTGACCCACCATCAGTAACCACAGCCCCAACACCAGAAACTGCATTCACCATCCCATCCTGTAGAGATGTGGTAGCTCAGTCATCACATTCATTCTAGGACAGTATGAGTTGCGGTGGCTTGTTAGATCGTTCGTCATAATCTCCACCAGCAAGTCTACCATATCAGCAGTCTACTTCATTACTACTAATAGTTCCCCAGCCTCCCCCAGTTGATGTGTGAAGAAACCAAGGGCCAGATCTCGATTCTGAGCAGAGGATATTTTGGGACATCCTCACAGTGGATTATTTCCTAGAATGGTTTTGGCCAATTGCGGCTGAAAACTTCGGTGCACCCGAATCACTACTCAGGGGGAAGTAAAATTCTTTCACCAGACCCTCCGGGCAATGCACTTCCGTCTTCATTATCAATGAGTGATTTATCCCAAGACTCAGTCACACTTTGATGACATTGGCCAACAGTACCGTTTGGTTGACTTGGTTTCACTTCCCATGGCCCAGTGCCTTGAGTCACCAGGCCACCATTGGACTCTACAACAACGATGCATCTAGATATTCAATGTGCTGAGAATGGTTATCAAGGAGGCTTCCCGCATGTTCAAGTATGTGGTTGGGGGTAGTATACTGCAATCTACTTCAGTTCTGTATGACCCCAACCCAAATTGCCAGGTGATATTGAGGATATTCCACCAGGTAGAGTTGTGGTTAACATGGACAACCTACCATGGGAAGAGAATGAGCTATGAATCCTTGGAAATGACATACCCCCTAATGGATTATCACACCTAGTGGTTCCAGTGGAAGGGATCACTCTCTAGTAGATAAAATTTCTGGGTCTTCCTATACCTACTGATTCATTAGCCTTCAGTCAGAATCCCAATAAGGGTAAAGAGCACCTCAAAGCAATCAAACCCTCCGACCCATATGGCTGAGTGAAGAAGATGGAGGATGATCCTGAAAAAGCCATGTGGCGTCAATATCTCACAATGCATAAGAAGATGATCGATTACCACCTAGTTGAATGTGTCATGGAGCGGTGGCCGGACTATGGCGATCCTCGACTGGGGTAGCAGGGGCATGTACAACTTCCCCTGGAAAATTTCCTCCGGGTTACCTTGATAATCCGAACCATGCATACATGATTGAGGTTGGGACTTATGGAAAGATGGGGTGGTATGTGTCTCCAAATCCACCCGAGCCATGTGATAATCCCTAGTACCCATTTCTAGTTCCCCAACCGCTCTATAAGAAATCCCAAAAGTGGTTCCATGATCCGTTGGGCCTGATTTTTATGTTTAAGAACATTCCAACTTAGTGGTGGTCAGGGAACCTTGTCATGAAATGAATCACTACCCATATGACCCGAGGGTGGTGCTCATTGTTTTCCTCGAGGTGTTGGAAACTCGACAGCTGCAAATCTCACCTGATTGCAAGTTGTATCTTGAAGGGTGGATGATATGTCAGCACCTCCGGGATTCTAAAATCCCACCTTCTCCCCCTTTAACAGGATCAGTGATCCCCTTAAGCATATGGCCCACATCATCTCAAGTTCTGGACCCATGATGGGAACTCCAACGCAACAGGAGGCCACCAATCTACGGTGTTTTGTAAATACATTGGAAGGGCCTTAATTTATTTGGTACTACCAGCTACACATTGAGTCAGTTGCCAACTGGGAATATCTCCATACCAAATTTCTCTACTAGTTCAGCTTTACCACCTGAAATACAAGTATTGAAAACCTATTCAAGTGAAATCAGAGTCCTGACGAATGCGTCGTAGACTTCATCACCCGGTGGAAGGGCCTCACCTACTCCTTAGATATGTCATTGACTCAGGCACAAATTTTGACAATGTGTGTGGGGAATTTCAAGACTGAACTTTTCCCCTCTGTAATTACCCATAAATATCCTAGTGGATTCCTATAATTCGATGACAAGGCCCAATATCTAAAGGAAGCCTTGCACTCGGCCTTGCAGAAAAGTCTTTTTCCACCTGCAATTCCTGTGAGAAGGGCCTCTAAGGATGAGCCTGCCACCGTGGACCAAATAGAGGCCCCTAGACAATAGGAATAGTTACCACTGGAGCCACCTCCACAGCCTTGTATGGGTCCTCCACATTATGCATAGCCTCCGGCCCAACAACACCCACCTTAGAGTCGGAAGGTTCCCCCACGTAACGTGCCTTCACCACCCTGGAAAGATAACCTGGTTCCACCACCTCGACATGCACCTCTATCCCCTCATTAGGTACAGTCTCCTAGAGCCCCCTTCTTGAGCAGGAGAAACTATAAATAATCATCCAATAAAGATTAATTCCCTGTTTTTTTCCAAAAGAACCTTGTAGGAGAGGCTTATACGTTTTCCTGAATACAGGATGCGCGAAGCAGCGGATTTCACAGATCGCCCCAATTTCTACCTCGATCATTGAATCCTGGGAAACACCCTCAAATGGTGCTATGTGTTTAAATATTGGATTCCATACCAGTTTGATAACAATATAGTCAGGTCAGGTCCAGCCCCAACACCAGTGGCATGTGTATTCTGGAAGCCAGACGATAGTAGTGATAGCGAAGGTGACTGGAATTAGGTTTCTAACTACGGGTCCTATAAGTATGATTCTTGGACAGATATTTAGGGAGTTTTCTATGCCCATGGTATTTTTTTCCACATCTAAATCAACTTGCTCCTTCACAAGATGCTACATCACTCACAACTAGTGCCTCTGTGTCAACGGCTCATCCTTCCTCTTCCCAAAAGAGGAAGCATCAATGATGTAATGGAAAACAAATTCCCCCACTGATGTCATCATCATCCTGTACTATCAGCTACTTGATGCCCCCAAGGATATATATTCCCCCGAAAATCCATCCAGTAATGGTGGATTCTTAAGGTGACGAGAAAGGGTATGCGTCGGTTAACACTGTGGTGTTGGTAAACCCCTACATGATTTCTGATGATGAAGAACGCCAGAATGATCCTACCAACGTCCCATGTTGTTGCTAGCATCGACTTTGCGGTGTCTATATAGTTCATCAGAGTGCCTCGGTCAGTACATCCAGCCAGGCTGTGCATTCCACCGAAACCAGACAACTGGCCCAACACATATCTCTGCACACACAAACATCTCATTTGGTGTCATCAGGTCCGCCTTCACTCCCATTTGTGTTACTTGATCAGGTAGATCCACCTCGACCATGTCATGATCCGCCACGCTCTATTACGAACTTGTATCAGTCATATGGACCATACCCGGTAGTCGCTCCATGAGCATCAACTAGCGAGAAACGTGACATTCCCAGCACTAGTCAGCCACTAGTTCATCTGGATGGTCTAGTCATTCCACCTGCAGTAGAGCAACCTTCTGTAAGAAGAAGTTCAGAGTTGGCATGGAAGTATGATAACCTTAAGCATCTCTCCAGCATTCCTATGAGGCTCTCTATACATGAGGCCCTTTTTATGTCAGTGGATATATGTTAATCCCTCACTAAATCATTACGAAGCCCCCTCTAATTTGAGATGGTGGTACCAGCCGCATAAGCCTTCCACGTAGTGGAACTCGAGCGTGTTGAATGTCAAGTTGTTATCTCTTTCTATGGAGAAGATGGAGGCTCTCCCATATAAGGGCACATACTCCCATTGTACATCCATGTCCACTTCAATGGAATTAAGTTTCATCTCTATCTTGTAAATACAAGTTCTAAGATCAACCTAATCTCGACCCGAACACTTAAAAATGGGGCTATCCGATAATGACATGGGTACTACAGACCTGAAAATTCAAGGTTATGATAGAAGGAAACAGACACCAGTCCACAAGGTCCACCTGAAGACCCATTTTAGTGGCCTAGTTTCCAACACTGAATTCATGGATGTCTCCCAGGACACTGCCTACTATGCATAGATCGGTACGCCATGGTTTTTCCTACATGTGGCAATACTTCCATTATATCACCACTCCTTAAGTACTCCCTTAATGGTTTAGATGGAATACACCAAGGTGACTCATCTACCTTTTACTCTTTTGAATCCCACTACCAAGATGAAAACTATTACAAGAGTAGGGACAAGATGATTCAGGCTAACAAGGTTGAACACACTATGATGGCAACTGGCCCGTGGACAGACTTGGATAATTCCTACATTTTTTTCTATCCAACGATTATAGACTATGACGACAAATATTGTAAAATGAATAGTTGTTTTTGGAATGAAGGGGGAGAAGCTTCCCAAGTCTAATAAACACCGGAAGATCACATCATATTCCTATACAAACCAGGCTCTGATGATACCGGAGCCCCTACACCTATAAGGTGTCAGGATTTCTGCCCTATGGAAATGAAAATACTCCATAATTTCTTGTTTTGTAGGGCTGTGATAAACCGTCTTAAGCCGATGTGACACTATTTCATCAATATTATAAATTGAGGCCCCTTGGGACAAAGACTTAATGGGATCAGATCAATGGATTTCATCTATATGGATTCGAAAACACAGGAGTCCCCCGTTGCATTGCCTACTACCTCTCAAGCTGGGACCAGTCTTCCATTGGGATTAGTTGACTCAGAGGAAACACTTCTCGCTGAAGACCCCTCCATAAGTGATGAAGAGGATTTAGAGTATTTCTCTCCTTCTATCAAAGAGTGTGTATCCACCATAGTCTTTGAACTTGTACAGATGAACCTCGGTAGCGAGAGGGATCTAAAACCCACCTTGATCATTGTCTTTATGGCAGTTGAGGAGAAAAATATTACAAGGAATTTCTGAAGAAGAATTGGTATGTGTTTGGCCACAGTTATGATGAGATTCTTGGACTAGACCCTCAGCTCTCCGTCCACCACCTCGGATTTCCAGCAAATCACTACAGGTTCAAACAGACTCCAAAAAAGATGCACACTTCTCATGTTTCCATGGTCAAGTCCAAAGTTGATATGCTCATCAGAGTCAATTTGTTCAAGGAGGTCCATTACCCCATATGTATGGACAAGATTGTTCCCGCAAAAAATAAGAACAGACAGATCATAGTCTGCATCGACTTCTGAGATCTCAACCGTCACTGTCTGAAGGATAATTTCCCTACTCCTGTGATAGAACTATTGATTGATTCCACTGCTGGGTTCCAGGCCTTCTTCTTCAGGGATGGTTATTCTTGGTATAACTAGATCTGAATGGACCTCGAGGATGAGGAGTCCAGAGACTTCAGAGAACCACAAGGTATTTAATTCTAACATGTAATTCCCTTCGGTCTAAATAATACATGAGCCACCTATTAGAATGAAATGCACCATATATTTAAGGAGATCCGAGGAACATTGGTTGAATGATATGTGGATGATCTGGTGGTAAAATATCTCCACCATTAGGACCATATAAAATAACATAAGAAAGTGTTTCGCTTCTTCCATTCTCGCCATCTGAATAAGAACCCATTGATGTGTGACTTCCGGGTCACCTCTGGAATGTTTCTCGGCATCGTGGTAAGATACAAGGGCATAGAGATCATCCTGGAGAAAATCAAGGTCATCCGCTAGATGCCTCCCCTAAGACACATTCAAGAGCTTTGAGGCTTTCAGAGACACTTTTCCTAAATACTTCGATTCATCATAAATTTGGCTGGAAAATTCAAGGCCATTTCTCAGATCCCAGAGAGAGGAATGTTCTATCCGTGGGGTGAAGAATTTCATACTTCATTAGATGAAATCAATCCGTATCTACTCCAGCCTCCATTTCTAATGCCACACATTTCTAGAAATCCAATGGTCCTTTATGTGACGTCCTTGGAACAATCTATTAGAACCCATCTCGCCAAGAAGAACAATGAGGGAATAGAAAACAATATTTAATATCTCAGTCGCATGCTCCTCGATACGGAGACCAGATACTCCGCTATCGAGACGAGCTTCCTTGCACTGGTATTCTTAGTATAGAAATTTGGACATTACTTATAGCACCCTGAGGTACAACTAATTTCCCGTGTGGATCCACTGAAGTACATCCTAAACCGCCCCATGTTGGCAGGTCATCTAGCTCGGTGGGTATTGATTCTCCAGTAGTTCAGAATCATTTTTGTGCCTTATAAGGCTATTAAATAGATAGAATCCAAAGAAATCCTTTTTGCCCATCTTGCTCCCACAGACCAGTCTATGGACCTAGTTTTTCTTGATGAGAAAATTCTCTCAGTAGACCAAGTCGTTCCATGTTGGAAAAAAAACTTTGATGGTTCTTCCTGGATCCATACCATAAAAAAGTTCAATGAACCATGAATCAACAGAGTGGGAATGGGTATCATCTCAATTATCCTAGCACATGACATTCTCCCATATTCGTTCTTGTTAACAAAAGGTTGTACCGACCATGAGGTCTAGTACAATGCTCTAATAAATGGCCTCGAAATGGACATCGATATTGAAGTTCCACACTGTCATGTGAAAGGGGACTCTGAACAAGTCATCAAAAAGATCAACAGTTAATATGTCATCAAGAAGACAGATCTCATACTACTATTGGAATGTACCTGCTAGTTGGTAGCCTAGTTCCCGTCTCGCCCATAGGTTACCCATGTCCCTTTTTCGCATAACGGGCGTTCTGACGCCTTGGCCAGCCTAGCTACATCTTTTATAGTGCCTGATCAGGATTTTTTAATTATCCACGTGGCACACTGAAGAATCATCACCCCTATTATTCCAGATGAGGATGATAGCCTGTAGGTAAGCCACTTACTGCCGATGCCTCGACGTCAGAACCCTAAAGTCCCACTGATTTTGTACTGGAAGTAACACCCGATTAGAGGACCCCCTATTTTGAGTTCCTCCATCATGGTAATCTCCCCACAGATCAAGCTGTGCGCAAGCGAATCTGATTCTGCGCATTGAATTTTACCCTCCATAGTGGTTCTGGTCTAGAGTAGATCCTCTACAAGTGTGGGATTGATGGGGATCTCCTCTGTTGCATTCATGGATTAGAGATTTTTCAAGTCATCTAGGAGGTTAACGCCGGTTCCAGCGGGGCTTATTAGACCGGGCCAAAATTATCTCACCAGATCAAAATAATGGGGTATTTTTCTCCCTCCATGATCTATTACAACTTCAAGTTTTCCAAGAGGATTCATGCGTGTGAGATCCATTCAAACATTGTGCATCAGCTGTAGAAACCTCACAATAATACAAAGTACTCTTGGACCTTTGCGGTCTGGGAACTCGATGTCATTGGGCCATATCCACCAGGGAAATCTCTCCAATGTAGATTCATCATTATCACTACAGATTTCTTTGCCAAGTGGGAAGAGGCTATTCTACTCAAGGAGATAAAGGTCCATTCTATCATTGAATTTGTGATCTCCAACAACATCTATAGATTTGGAGTCCCTCATACCATCCTTACCGATAATGGAACCAACTTCTAGGTAGCCAAGATGAATATGTTGTATGCCACGTTCAATATCCAATCTAACAATACCTCCGGATATCATGCGCAACAAAATGGGCAGATTGAGGTGTTTGACAAAACCCTCTCTAACAACCTACAGAAGATGGTCGGATAATCTCCCCAATTATCTCTAGGCCTATTAGAAAACAACTCATAATCCCAAACATGTGACCCTATATTCCTTGGTGTATGGAACAGAGGTCATCTTTCCCATAGATATTAAAATTCCTTCATTACACAATGTTTTTTATGATCAGCAAGCACCATACAAGGTAGTTGAAATCTTCCTGGATGAATTGGAAGCGCTTTATGAGAACTGGATTCGTACCTTGAACAATCAAGAAAGGCATCAGAACAAGATCGGCAAAGATTTCAACAAGAAGTTTCACCTCCTATCTTTCTTACAAGGTGACATGGTGTTGTCCCAGAGAACACCGATGATACCTGTTTGGAAACCTCTCAAGATGGAGCCCAAATAGGAAGGACCTGGCATCATTCCTATGGGTTACCCCAATTGCATGTACTCCCTGGTTACCATGGATTGTGAGTGTATAACTCCTCCCACGAATTACAAATTCCTCTAGAAATACTTATCCTGAGCACCATGGTCCTTCATGACCTTAAACTATTTCATCCTGCATGACCTTAAACTGCTTTTCCATCCCACATGACAATGAACTACAAAACTGCCTAAGCTCTATGACCATATACTATTATTTGAATGGTCCCACATGACCTTAAACTGTACCATATTCTCCACATGATGCTAAAATGTGTTGTTCGTTCCAACTGAAAAATATAAAGATGCTAAACAGTCATCCTGTATGAAGTTAAACTGCGAGCGATAGATATATTATGGTCCGAGCTCTATGATCTTAAGCCAAGATATCCTTATATCCATTTCCTTGTAAGAAATTAAACTTCCATGACAAAAACTATGTATGGCTTGATTCCCATATTCATGGGATACATATGAATAGTTTAACATTGCATCTTGAGTACATCCCCAAACTCTTCTCTTTGAATATACCCCCTAGGTGTAGTTTCCTTTGAGTATCCAATATGGTGTAGTGTAGGCTTCTCTAGCCCCCCTCATGAATGGATTGTGATAATCACCTCGTGTTCCCCTCCTTGTTCTTTTATCCTCCCACGTCATCCCCTCATGACATTAAACTACATGGCCCTTTCTGAACTACATATAGCTCGATTCCCATCATCATGGGATACATAGGAACGCCCATACATTTCATATATTGCCCCTGACCCAAACATTAGGATCTCCCAATTGGGTCAAAACACAGGGTGTGGTGAAGCCGTTTTCCCTCATTCACTTCGAGTTCATCATGAACAATCCATGTATCCCTCTCCATGATGATCTCCGACTCTTTCCCCGTCCCACATGACGTTAAACTGCACAGGCACATTCATGATTCACACACACCATTTACTTGGGTCATCATCATCCTAATCATCCAAAAGGACTCCCTAACAGCATATATGTTTGGACTAAAGGATCTCTTACTATTTCAGTCCAATGGTCTCAAGGACCTCAAATGACAAATTGATACAATTCCTTCATTTCGAACATTGTCAGCGGTCGACACTCTTTTCTTTCTCTATTCCAGGTCAAAAGATATAGGTTCTATGTTTTGAACAAATTCAACAGTCATACTTCATAATTTCCCCCACCCCTGTATGTCTCAAGTATTGGGTGCAATGATTCATTTTTTTCATGTTATCCCTTAATACATCAGTTTGTCTCGGGCTGGAGTGTTAGTTCATATTTTTTACCCATATATTTTGGATAATGCCATGTCATATTCCTTGATTCCCACACCGAGAATTTCTTACATGGGCTTAAGAATTTTGGTAAGGTAATACCCACATAATGGGTCATGTGCCTATGGTCCGATCTCTATGACCTTAAACTAAAATCACCACCATCCTCATTACAAGATGTTGAGCTGTGAACTGGTGGGGGTTTCCTGTACCAGTTCCCTCGGCCTTCCTCGGCCCCCAGTTTAGTTTCTCACCTAGGATTATGTGGTGTGGTCTGGACTCTTTGTCCCCATTCATGTCAGGCTATTTTTTCCAGGTCACATACATCCCTTTGAGACACCCCTCTATGTTTGTCCTTACTGCAAGACATTAAAATACACAGGTCCCACCATTCTTCGTGTGTCACATCATTTGTGTTTCTGCCAACATTCACATCCAAAAGGACCCCGAACGGAACAAATGTTTGGCCTAAGGGCTATCTAACCATTTTGCACCAACGTTCTTGAGAATATCGAGAAAACAATTCATACAAGTATCGTGTTGCAAATATGGTCAATGGTTGATGCTCAATGGTTTCCCCATCCTTGGTCACTCAATACAGATATTGTGTTGTGAAAGTGGTTATCAGTTATCCTCGGTCATTATTTTCATTCTATGGTCTTCCACATTATAGGCACGTTGATTCATCCTTTCTACCCATCTTCTCATGCACATGACATGAGAATGGGCGTTTATGGTCTGAGACCTATGACCATAACCTAAGAGTACCATTTTCCTCATCACAAGACATTAATCTTAAAACTAGTAGGGAGTTCCTTTCTTAGATCCCTAAATCTTTTAGGCCCCCTAGACCAAGCTCTCACATGGGATAGTATAGTGTGGTATGAGATTCTATCCTCATGTACAGTGGGTTACTCATTGTATCGTACACATCCCTTGTTGAGATACATTTCCCATATCTACGTCTTTTCCGCATGACATTAAACTGCATAGAATCCTCCCGAACTATGTGTGGCTTGATTCTCATCCTCATGTGATAAGTAGGACATCCCGAACATTTAGCCTTCGGGTCTAGCCCCATTTACTAGGAACCCCATTACCTTCCTGTAATCATGTCTTGAGTTCTTTCAAGAGAGGGGCATGAATTGTTGTATAAGATTATGTCCTCAGTCACGTTGGTCATGTAAAACCCATGCCACATACCTCATTCCCCTGATATATGTTCATACCTTTGTTAAACACTTCCCTTTTCAAGTCAGCTACTCTTAATATTATCCCTTCGACCCTCTTTGGTAGTTCACCAATGTGCCCAAGAGTACTCTAGTTTTGAACCTAGAGTGTTGATTCCTACATGGACATGTTATAGCCCATCCTCAGGCTTCATTCCCCCATTTATTTGGGTTTCCATCATCTTTAACATCCAAAATGGACCTTAAATGGTACATATACTTAGCCCAAGGACTTCCCTATCATTTCGGGACAACATCCTCGAGGACCTCAAATGAAAAATTGATATATGTCTCACATTGCAAATATTGTTAGCGGTCGACACACAATTGTTGTTTCCATTTCAGGTCACACGATATGGATTTTTGTGATTTGAAAATGGTCAACAATTATCCTCTATTTTCACAACACCATAATCAAAACTTGAATATTAGTTTCATGATTTACATCCTTTTCTACTCCATCATGTTCAAGTGGAATTTTGACACTATTGGTGTTATCCCTCAGTGTGTGTTTTCACGTTATGATTACAAAGCCACAGTGAGGCGTCATCCAGGGCTCCACACTAATTTCCCCTTTTCATGGATTCTACATGTTTCAAAGATGTTCTCCACCCTTGTTTCCGACATCGAGCATAGCTCACTTGGGCTTAGGGATTTGGTCAATTTTTTGCACATGTTTAGTTGAGTCTCGTTTCTCCATGGTATGAGCTCTAAGACATTAAACTAAGATCTCTCTACATCCTCACTACAAGACATAAAACGACACAAAATTTCAAGAACTATGTACATCTTGATTACAACCATTATGGGATACGTAGGAATGCCTAGACATATTATCATCGGGTCCAACTAAGGTCCCCCAAATTACCTTTCCCATTTGGCCTTTTGGCCCCAACTTTCACATGATTGTGTGGTGTGGTGTGGGAACACAACATCATTCACATTGGATCAATAATATTCATACCACATACTCCGTTTCTAGGAGCTAGTCTTTTCGGCCTCTCATCCACTCAGTACTATGTATGGCTTGGTATACATTCTCACGGGATACGTTGAAACTCCTAGAAACCTCATCTTCGAATCCAACCCCATTTTATCATACCTTTTATAGCCCCTTGACCTAAGGTTTATTCCCTAGAATTGTGCTTGGTATGGTGTGGGATTATGTCCTTGTTCACGTCGGGTATGCTTTATCATGCAATGCGCACCCCCCTCCCCAAACCTTATTTCTTCCGTAGGTGTACAAGACAAATGACCTTAAACTATTATTCCTAGTGCCACATGAAATTAAATTGTAGAGTCATTATTTCATGCTAATAAAATTCATTAGTTTTTCCTATCATAAGAACCTAAACTATGAGATTATCGTACTAGATGCACTACAAAAAACGACACTGCATTGCGATATCCTCACTCGAGGGGACATTATTTTGGGTATTGGTCATCCACAATACCATTTTTCAATGCCTACAAATAGCACGATTCTGGTAGAGACACCAGGATTTTCCATCCTAGGTTTATCTCTTCACCAAAAAAACACATCCAACCTAAAGAGAAAACAAGATCTATGAAATTCCTCTTATTTTGGTGTGTGGGCCAGACCCGCATGATAGAATTGTCCCTGGAATTGGTACCCTACCATGCCATTCAACACCAACAAATTTCTTGATCCCATTCATAATGGGGTATGTAGGAACGCCTGGGGACTTTTCCTCAGGCCCACTCCAACGTTTATTTTCATTCCCTCAACCTAAAAGCTCTCTACAGAGGACATGTTGTGGTATGGACTCCTACTGTCATCATTCATGTTGTGTTTTGAAATCACTCCACCACATGTCTCCCTCCATCCATTCTATCAATGGTCTGAGCTCTATGACCTTTAATCTAAGATCCATCCTCCCTTGTCACTGGATACCAAAATTCATGACATTTTTTCAGAACTACGTATTGCTTGATTCCCATATTCATGAGATAAGTAGGAATGCCCATATATTCTTTCTACAGGTCCGGTCCTAGGAATCCTAAATCCTTCCTCCCTTTTCGACCCATTGGCTGGAACTCCTTTGGATTTATGTGGTGTGGTGAGTACCTCTTGAGCACTCATTTGCATCAGGTTTTGAAACAACTGCACCATGTGCCTCCCCTGTCTCCTCCCAACCTAGTTTGAGTTCTATGACCCTGAACTAAGATATCCATATGGGAACTACACATCTGGTTCGACTACTTCGCCACCCTGCTTGCACTTCGTTAAATTAGGTCTCCAATTAATGGTTCACTCTCTGACCCTTTGTTAGCATCGTGTGACCCCAGGTCCATTGTCTTTGGAAAGGTATTCGACTCCCTCTATCTGACATGTCTTATTGACGTACCAGATTACGTTTTGGGAAAGAGACAAAACTGTGTAATTTTCACATGGGAATCTCCTCATTTCATGTCCAAGATTCATTTTCCCATTATTTGTATCACATCATCTTGCATGTCTTATGGGGCCCCCTTTACAGCCTAGTCTCATGCCACATTGTCTCACCTACCATCTTGGGCCAATGCCCCTGAAGACTTCAGACATAAATTGCGACAGGTCTCACGTTTCATACATGGTCAGTGGTCAACTCTCATTTGTCTATCCCCATTTTAGGCTAACATGAAATAGATACTTTGTTTCGAACATGGTCATCAATTATCCTTTATCATCATGCCACCCTCAATTTGATCTAGATCTTAGGTTCCATGATTCATATCTTTCCACTCCCTTATGTTCACGTGGAATTCCAGTATATGTTTTTACACCTCTGCGCATCTATGTGCGTTAATCTGGAGGTTCAAAAATTGTGGGATGTCAATCACCTAGAATTACACCGCCCCTAATGCTTTCCTTCCGATACTAGTAAAATCTCCCCACTAATCCTTGTTTCCCACATTGACAATGACTCATGTGGGCTTAGTAGTTTTGGTGGGTATGTACTGGTGTAGCTATGCCATGTAAGCCTTTCGTCACACATGACGTTAAACTGTGATCCAGGAAGTACGTGAGGATTGATTCCCACCTTAATGGGGTACTTAGGAATTCCATACAACTTTGTCTTGGGCCCACCCTTTCTTTCACTTTTGGTCCTTCGACCTAAAAAACTTTTTTTTGAGGATACGTTGTGTGGTGAGAACACCTTGTGTCCTCATTCACGTTGGGTTAATAGCTACCACATCACGTGCTCCAATTTTGTGACCTCCCCTTAAACTCTCCATCCTACTGTATGATGTTAAACATTACAAGTCCATATGTCCTCGATGAATGATATTAAACTGCAGTTCTACCCTGATCAATTTAAAGATTCCCCATGACTATTATGGAATGCACCATCTTCCTCGCCAGAGAGGATTCTCCCTTCCAGCATTGGTCTCTGACCAAATAATGATTAATAACTACATTTGGGATGAATCAGATCTATATGGGGTGCATAGCGACATCTGGGCCTTTAACCTCGGGCCCAGTCCCAGGAACATTAACCCTTCTAGAACCTCAGCCCCGATCATGGTCCATCAAATATGACCTTAAAACTATGTGAACCATCCTCACCATGCGATGTTTAAGAAACTATGTGTTTATCATCCTTATTGGTATGATGAAAAACTAAATGTCATTCTAGGTCCTTACCAAAGAGTTTATGTTTAGAAGTAATTTTGATCTGTGATCAGACTGATGCCTCCACCTAAGTTGTTTTGACCGCAGTGGCGTAATTTCAACGGCATTGGACTCTATTTGAACCATTCATCACTCCACCCTCCAGGAATTGTGTGTCCTTTATTAGGACCCTCATCCAATTTCACTTCTAAAGGAACCCCCTAAAATTATAGACACATGGCCTATGGAACGCCTATTATCTTGGCCTAACGTTCTGGAAGACTAAAAGTTGAAATTTTTATGTCAGGCCCTGTGTTTCGAATGCATTCTACTGTCGGCTGTCATTTTTCATCTTCATTTTAGGATAACACAATAGGATACTGTGTTGTAAACATGGTCATTAGTTATCCTAATTTTCATGCCACCCCAATAGTGTTCCATATTTTGGGTATCGTGATTCAAATTTTCCATTCCCATATGTTCGGATTGATTCTAACTCTTATGGCGTTACTCTACTCATGCACCAGAGCCCATTGGAATGACTATAACATGACTACTCTGAGAACATCACTCTTTAATTAGGCCTTCCTCTTTCTTCTTGGAATCCTGAACTATTCATTTACACCCCGGATGCCTAAATATTTGTTGTCACTCCCATGATCATACGAAGTAACGATACAACCATCCCTTATTTCTCACATCGGGCATGACCCCCGAGATCTTAAGGATTGATTGCTAGTTACTCAATAGTTATAGTTGAGATGCAATAATAAAAAAAATAAAAAAGAAGATAATAATTCTATGCACACAGTTTAGGATAAGAAAACAAAGGACTAAATGTTTATAGCTTTGGCCAAAACATGACACTTATGGATTAGACCCATGGATTGATTGCTCCAGTGCTATCACCCTTTGGCTTGTAGCCTCAAGGACTGCTTCCTTCTCCTTGATTTCTTTATCCTCATTAGTAGCTATGGAGCAGAGCTTATTAGCACTGAACTACATTTTCTCCCGCTCAGCATGAAACCCATCCATTTGACAGTTTTCTAGTGCTCCTTGCTTTTGGGCTTTGGGAAACTGGTCCTTTAATTTCTCAATAGTCATGGATTGGTCTACAAAAAAATGGATTTCTAATTTTTCTATTCTTCACTAAGCTGAACTTCTCACTTAGACTCATGGTACATTGGTATGCTCATATATTTGCACCGAAATTGGTCAACAATGAGATGTTGGGTTCTCTCCTGCACCTTCTCGCCATGTAATCCTTGATCACTGTGTGCAGGTGATGAGAATCCACCCATCCAGCATAGAGAAGGAGAAACTAGTTTTTAAGTGATCCTATTTGGGGAACCCATTTGGCTATTGGATGCTTCTAGAAGCACACAATACACTTCCACCCCTTGTGAAACATCATATAGATTTCCTCAGCTACCTTAAGATCAGAATCATCCATCTCCTTAGGGCCTACAGGCCGATATGAAATGAATATATCTATAAGATCAGTGACAGGGTCTCCCTAGGACATTTCTCCCAAGGGGTTAGGCTCTTCAGCATGTGGGCGACCTTCCTCACTCAACTCAACTTCATCAATTTCTCCACTAACTCCTTCAAACCCCTCCCCGGTAGTAATATCACCGCTTCCCTCAACTCTTTTTTGACTAGGTTATGGGGTCGGCACGATTTGAGAAGCGGGTTATGGTTGTGTTGGGTCCAATATCCATCAGACTCTCTATAGATGATTTAGATTTAGTGGCCTGTTGAGCCTCCAATATCGTGTTTGTTGCACAAAAAATGATTGCTCAGATCAGTTATGCTCTCTCTGATGAAATATATGAGCGTCTGAGTAATGAAACATACCATAGCTCAACGCATCAGTCTCCAAAATTTCATTCGCTATAGGAAATTTCATTATGGGAGATCCTTCTGTGCTTTTATGATCGATAATGGGTGTCATCTCCCAACCTTGTTCTATCAGTGAATCCTCACACCACTCAGGTGGAGCTTCCTGACCAGTTCCAAATCTGAACAAGATGAGAAATTTGATTGGTGATTACGAACGATGAAAAGAGGAAATTCTAAGATAATAATTGCAGAATACCTTGACTAACTAACCTATTTACATGTCAGACCTCACAATCTCACCACTCTCTTAAGGACATCCTTGGTGGGTTATCCCCTGAGACCCTCCACCTCTGAGTTCCTACACAGCTCCTCTTGTTTCTTCTTCATCTTATTCTTATTATTCATCTTCTAACTCACTTCCATGTGTCTCATCATCATCATCATCATCTTCAGACGACATTATTTCATAATCATTCTCCTGATCGATAATTACCTTCACTAGGAGAGGTGGTTACTCACATCGACCTCGTTGGCATGCATATGCATTCATGGCCATTAAATAGCCATGATGATGATGGAGGTTCACCTTGTCATCAATTCGAATGATTCCAAATACCAGAAACTAGATTCCATCTCATAACATCTTTTTCTAAAGGTCTTATGTGCTCATTGACTTCCGTAGGGTCAACCTGGCTGACCAGAGAACAAGGACAGTTTCATCCTCCCAAGGCTGTAGAAGATACGTTATCTACTTCCTAGAAAGCTCCCTAGATGCACCATGAGTTTGTTCACGAGCCGCTATCCCACCAGACGATGAGGGCACAACCACACTGTGTGACGTTCTCACTACTGAAGTCTCGGCCTGTACTGATATAGCTGCCTAGCTTGTTCCCGACCTCACATCCCCAGTAGCCCCTTTTCTACTGTCTCACTGCCCAGGTTCCAAACTGGACACCATGAGCTATTGGACTCACTTCTGAAAGATCCCTTCAGTATATTCTGTGACCCATTGTTTATCATATTTTTTTGAGAGGCCAACGTCGACTCTAGTGGGGGGAAGGTAACAACCTCACCAAGGCCATAATTTGTAATCATCAGACACATTTGATGAACAAAAGAATAATTTTTTTCTCTCATACATTTGTATAAACCTTCTTAGTCATCTTCTAGAGGCATCTAAACTGTATGGAAGACCATGACGGCACATAGGGTTCGAAAAGAATCTTTCCATAAACCCGAGCCACAATTTCCCCACATCTAATGCGATAAAAGTATTTTCTTTAGTCTAGTGATATTTTCGTGTCATCTATCTTCCGGATAGATGAATTGGGGAACATACTAAAAGTAAAATAGGTTTGATTGCTGCTTCTGATCCTTATCCCCTTTTCATTGTGCGTCAGTGGAAGGACCCTGACAATGTTCAATAAGGAAGGTTGAAGGATATTAACATGTGGATGAATACTGTTTAGAAAGGTGTACCTGCTGTAGTGAGTCGCGATCTACCGTGAAGGATTTGGAAAGGGTCAAAGATCATAATCCGGGAAGTACCTATCAAAATATGCACCAGAGTGGTGCACAATAAGGCCAGCACAATCACCCCAAAGTTGAACCTCTTGTTGGATTCCATGATGCCATCCAACACCAATGTTACTGGGTGGACTCCCATCCTTGTTTCCCTTTCTGGGAGTAGCCACCCACTCAATAACGTTTCATGAAATCCAGCATACCGGATGTTCAGGTCTTGGATTTCATTCACACAAAATCCCCATTATTGATATTCCTCCACCTCTTGGATCCTCCAATAGGATCTGCTCTTACTCCTCTACGCCATGGTCGTACATCGCTTCCCTCGCCCCGACATCTTTACATCAGGGTCTTTCCATAGAAATAGTCTGAACCACATAGAATAGGTTGTTTCATTCAATATTTCCTTAATTGTCAGCCACTCCTTGACTAGTTCTAAAAGATTCCATGTCTGGATGGGAGACTGCGACCTGTCTCCCCATATATTTTCGGTGGGAAGAAAATTTGACGTACTAATTCTCTACCAAATGGATTACCCCTATCAATGAACTCCATAATAACTGATACCAACCTCCCCGTGATAGAGATGGAAGGTGTTGGTATTAGGAGACCCCCGACTAAACAGCTTCGGTCCAAGTAGTTACTGGCAAAAGAAATGGAACTGCGACATCCACACTGCCTTGAATAGCCTGATGTGTTTTAGTTCTACTCGAAACTGATCGCATGAATAGCATACTAAATAATCCCATGAGAAATCACTTGTGAAATTTCCTCTATACATTAGGTCCCAGTCCTGAAGCTAACCCTTGGACTCAAATGCTCTTTCTGAAGGTAACTACGTAATGAGGTGGGGAATCCTTAGCGATCGGCTTGTTTCCTAAGATGGTTCTCGTCCTTGGATTCATGACATAGGCATCCATCTGCTTGGTTTCTTTAACAGGATAGCCATTTTTCATGATGTTATATTGAGTAAGATAATCCTTGTGGGTCACCCTTGACCCTGGTGTATCGACTTAAAATCATGGCACTTGTACCATCCCTAAAATACCAAAGTCCCATATCGGTAGGTTGTCAGAAAGAACACAGTCCTTCTGGGCTTGGGTCAGCATATTGAAGAGATTTTGGTTTCCAGATACAACTTTCATTGCACCATAGAACTCAGGGTTCGCAACAATCTCATCCCTCCAATTGGCGTACATAGGTTCTCTCCCAGCATCACCCGGACCAGCAACCATCTCTTTGTTGGTAATTTTTGGAACAAAACCTGAAGCCCATGCGAAAAGAACAGTTTGGCATGCGAAATATCAGAATGAGGCATGAAACACCAAGGAAGCGGTGTGGAAAAATAATGTTTCATGAAATATTGTGACCAATGTCAGGGAATTCCACATAATGATGGTCACATTAAGCACAAAGTTAGAAGAGAGTTTACGTGCATGAGAGCACTAGAGATTATAAAGCGAGAAATTTGTACACACCATGGGACCGCCCGAGGGTTAATATATAAGCACGAATGGTGTTTTCTGCGAGCATAGAAATAACTATTGCATAGCACATACACCAATATTTGCGTGGCACCCCCATAATGGCTAGGCATCTAGGAATTTCCCTCGGAATCCGAACTCTTGACCCCCTCACAGATCCGATTCCGAGGAGGGGAATTTGTAGACGCTGGAATCTGTCGAAGGCCTCTGACCGATGTTTTGGGAAAACCGAAGCTAGATATTTCTCGAGTGAACTGTTTCAGAGAAGGATGAATGGACGTGCGGAAAATAGGAGGATTGTGTGTAATAGCGTCCCAATGAGGTGAAAGTTTTCACGACCTAGAGTATTTTTTTTGCGCACCGCATGGACTGTTCACCTCGAAAGACTGAGGCATCAGGTTTTTTGTGCAGACTGAATTCTGCGCGTGCCCCACGACTCCCCATATCCTATAAATAGAAAAACACCCCTCGCTTCTAGGCTGAAGAATTCGAACCATCTCCCCTATGAGTAATACACTTATTCCACGTGAAAAAGACGACTTTGAGGTACTATATTTTCTGCAACGGGTCTCCCAGGGGGTCTGACTTCTCACAAAACCCTCAGGGCTTGACCCAAGTCTAGGTCCTTTATTGTTTGTCCAATTGTGCTCATTTCCATTTACTTGCATGCAATCCTCAGGTAGTTTCATGAAAAACCTCCTCCAATTGTGTACCCACCACTTTTATTTGTGCAACCCCACTTTCGGCGCGCACCTGTTCCCATTTACGCGCCAATGGCATGCAAACCTCCTCTCTTTCCGGAAATCCTCATCCCTTTTGAGATCAATGTTCCATGCTTACCTTAAGGCACCATGTCTGAGCCCCTATTATGTGCAACACCCTTGTCTCATGCATACTTATCCCATAAAACCTCCAGGTTTAGATGAAGGGGTTTCAAGGTCCCTTGGGTGGTTCTCTACATTACGTTACTTAGCCTTATGCTTCTTTGCATAGACACGATAATTGTTACTTCTTTCTCACATATCCACAAAAATGTGGGCCCCTCAGTGGATCACTCCACAACACCCCCTCAACATGTCATTGTTGGTGCATTCCCTTCACCATGGGATAAAGCATGCTGGATATGTAAATCATAGGGGTATATAGTGAACCGTCCTCATCTGATCTGGAGAATGTTAAACTACCAAGAACCACTGTCCCCTGCACATGATGTTAAACTATGGCCTCACCCCATGCATCATAAGAGGGGTGCCCCATCTTCGACATTATCTACACCCACTAATTTCCATGGGAGTGATATCTTTATCACATGGAATGAGATCCTCTCTATTTGAGTGGCGCCTTTCTGCGGGGAAGGGAAACCATTTTGGTGTTATGCCCAAGCCATTCTTACAGGAGGCATAACACCTTTTCCTCCTTTCTTCTTCGGTGCCAAAGACCAGAGGAGAGATCAGTGCGTGGACATTCATTACCCCATCCCTCATCCCCAATGTATTGTCGCCACCAGGCTTCTATCCAAGAGTACGCCCCAATCTCCAAATCCCTGGATGCTAACCATGCATAGGTCCATGTTTACTCATTGGGACAATAACACGTGTAATCCCCATTTCACATCCCACCAATGCACGTTTCATGATGTGATCGTTAGTTCTCTGTGGCCTCTTTTTTCTCACATTGAGCATGACTCACGTGGTCTTAGAGTAAGCATTGAACATCACATCCTCTCAAAGAAACTTTAGAGTTTACGTCCCAACCACTACTCTTAAAATAAGTGGACTTTGATCCCTGCCAAGCTAAGGAATGTTGGAAGTCGCCCGGAGGGCCAAGACCTACACCTACTTGTCCCAACCCCTTCATGTCTGTTCACATTCGCATCACATGAAGTTAAACTATATCCTCTATTCTGAACTATGTGGACTTTGATCCATTACAACACAAGGTACGAAGCACGCCTCACTGAGGTTAAAGCCCCAAACCCATCGGTCTTTAACACTTCATGTTTGTTCATCCTCATCCCGCATGATGTTAAACTGTATGCCCCTTTTTCTCTAACAATACGTTAGACTTAACCCATTAGAACTACATGGGATTTGATCCTGGTATCCTAAACAAGGTACGTAGGAGCCCCCCTGAGTTCCAACACCAATCAATGGTAGTCCATTGTGTTCCCCAATCAACATAGAGATGTTTTTTCCATAATCTAAGGTAAGACATTGTGTTCCCCTATCGATGGTAAGCCATTGTACCCAATCCAGCAGAAAGCTGTTGGAACCCATTTAGCAGTAATCCATTCTATTTCCCAATCGATGGTATGTCATTGTACCATAATCAGAAATAATCCATTGTAACCCCAGTCAGCGGTAAGCCATTGTGTTTTCCAATTGACGGAATTTTGTAGTACCCAATTCAGTGTTAAGCCGTTGTAGTCTTTAATTGACAATATGCTATTGTTGTCCCCTAGGTTGGGACCTGAATCTCCGATCCTCCCACGAGTGTCAGACCATCCCCGGTATGCTAACCAAGCATAAGCCCTAGTATATCGTTGGGTCATTATCATATGTGTACACCCTGATTCTATACTCCCATCCCAAAATACGTGGACACTGATTCCCTACCACATTGATATGTTGGAAGACACTTTGAGGCTTAAACCCAACATCATCAACGCCCTCTCATCGGATCCATCTCAGTCTCCACCCAGTCTCCACAATCCATATCCATCCGGATTCTCAACCTGGCCGCCACATCCCAATGAGATAATGTCACCCACTTTCTCACTACTCCTTGTAGTAATTGGGTAACTAACCCCACATTAGCCCTAACATCAGTGATCCCTCCCAGGGTTTCACCCATCTAGTGTGCTCCCTTAAATGTTCTGATCAATCTGATCTACATCCTCTAGATGTTAAACTCATGGCATACCATGTGTTAAACATGAAAAGATGAGGGAAACAATAGAGGCATGCCTATGGCATAAAATTTACGACATTTGATGTGGGATTCCTTGGGATTATGCACCCTCAAGAAGCCCTATCTTAAGGGGATGAAACCCAGATGTGTCAGGGTTCTAGCATCCAGACACGCCAGTGATTTCCAACATGACTACAACCCGAGCGAAGGTTGCTTCCCTAATGTGACAACTTGGAATATCCTGACAGAAGCATCATAATTAACATGTTTTCATGAAGAAAAGGCACTGGGAATAGTTTCACGGATAACATCTTATATTTATAAGGAAGACTTAGACTAGGTAATGAGTTCTGAGGAGGAATCCATGGAAGAAGGAACCGACATCCCATCACTTCATTTTGAACAAGGAGGAAATGTCCCTGAATAAGCAACAGATGTTGCTTTCCTTTAGAAAGTGGGAATGCGGGGCAACAACCGTGCATCCTCCTTTGAAAGAGATGGATGTGTACCCCGAAGAAAGCATTGAAAACCTGCACATATGAACAAATTGTGATTTCATCATTTATATATAAAAGGGAAAAATAGTTAAAGATAATTACTTTAACATAAAACAATTAAATATATAAATACACTAATTTTACCACATATAGAACTTAATATTATAACAATTAATGGTATATTTTAAAGGAGAGATGTTTAATGAAAAGGATTATTCCTATTTCATACATTAAAATTTGTATGAGGATCCCTTAGTAATGGATATATTAGGTTAAAATATTATGGCCATAAGATCATGGAAAAAATATGATTAAAATTAAATAAAAAATGGTTGGGTTTTAGGATTAATATTAATTTTATTAGTTTTGTTTAAGGGGTTGTGAGATGCCCCTATTATAGGTGAAACTATTCGAAATTTTTGAACAAACATATAAATTTTTAATAATGGGAATTCACCCTAAAATAAAATGAAAAAATGTTATTAAATAATGTAGTGAGGAAGATATAATTTGGTTAAACCATCTACCACTCAATTAAAATCATTTTAATGATTTTTTGAACTTACTACCATTATATTTACAAATTTTACAATTTATCTGTTAGTGCAGTAATTAGTTTTTAATGTCGTAATTTATCTTGTATTTATAACAAAATGGACTTTTTTACATAAATTTCACCCAATGAATACACGTTTTATATAAATTTAAAAGTTTATAATTTTATAGTAATATAATTTAATATTAAAATAGATATTATATAATGTACTAAAATAATTATAGTGAAAATTTTGAATTATGTTTTAAAATAGAGAATATGGTATTGTAAATTTAACATAATATCTTAAAAATCAAGATGGTAATTATAAAAAATATATTTTTTCAATATTGGGGTCTTATTAGTTTTATAATATTCTTACATCCTATTAATTCCATAAAAACGGTTTTAAAAAAATGTTACTTTTTAATATTCACCAAAAAATCTATCACTTTGAAAAAATCAAAGATTGTATATTAAGATAATCTCTCTATTAATAATCAAAAATTTAATATTATTTTATTATTATAAAATTATAACATTACAAAATTAATCATTCAATAATACTCAAGAATAAAGGCTATTTAGAGTGTGAATTGGGTTACAGTTCTAGATATTGTGTTTACCTACTATAGTAGGATATTGATTATTAAAATATTTTGGTAAAAAATTGTCCACAACTATTTCATTTGATTTCATTGATTCTTTTCATCATCCTATGGGGGTCACTAATGTCCCTCAGGTATGTCATGGTGCAACTGAGGTTTCAAATAGAGGGATAACCTATGTTGGTTCCAAAAAAATTGTATTAGTGCATGGGGTATTAAGGTACAATGTGTTATTGAAGTGACATTTTTATTTATAAATTCAGGAATATGAGAGACAATATTAAATGGAACTCATAAGATATGTCATGGATTTGTTACGGATTACCACTACTCATGATGAATCTCGAGTTATTAGGGATGTCAAGATATGATTTTTGAATGTGTGCATTAGTAAAATACTTATTGATGGATTTTATTTTAGTTATTTTATTAAATTACTGTGGATTGTTTTTTTTTTTGAATTTTCATGACTGGGGTGAAAAATGAGTGGGATTAGAGCCACTGATAGCTCATAATGCCCAAAAAACAATGTGTAGCCTAGGTGAATGGTTTGAATAATCTCTTAGATATTCCTTATAGTTTTCATATAGATAATTAAACTAGGTTTCTAAACCATGGAATGCCACTAACCCCTATGGAATTTATACTCTTGGGATTAATTTAGATTATGTGTTTATTTTAGTAGCACTATGATCCGATTTGGTATTTTATGGAGTTGTCAAATGGAATTTGGTTTTCAATGAGAAAAATATAAATTAAAACGAATAATGAGGATTTTATTTAAAATGAATTGAAATGAATTTTATTTTTTAAAACTCATGAAGTATTTTTAAATATAATATTAACAATTTTACAGTGATTTCATTTTGAAATTGATTTCTTTTAAATTATTATAGAATTTTGAAACGGTTCTCTAATATGATTTTGAGATTTATATAATGGATATATTTTTTGGGGGAATAAATGTTGTTAATATAAGTACATATTAAATGTTTTAAAATATTTGACTATTTAAAAGTAGACTATGCTTCTATGAAAAGGGATATGTATGATATGACTTGATTTTGGTGGTTTTAAAAGAGTGGTTCATGTAATTATCTTATTTAGTAGGATTAAGTATTTATAGCAGTGAAATGATTTATAGTGGGGTATTTTGATTATATTTGGGTAAAATGAATTGTTTATATTTATTTTATATGTTATTTTGAGTATTCCCCTAGAAAGGTATCAATAGAATGATTTAAATACATCACTTGAAGAAATCCACGGTGTGAGATATTTTTTCGTTTGGTTAGGGTTCATTGAGGGAGTCCTTGAGGTTTTATAAGTGGATTATAAGGTAGATGAATCAATCGAGGTTGTTTATGATTTATAATTACCAATTAATTTATTATTGACTATCCCTGTAGGGTGTGGGTTGTTTTAGAAATTCTCATTCCTTAGTGTTTGGACATTCGGTTTTCATGAGGGAGTGTGGGACTTGTTTTGAGCATTTTATTCAGGTTAGTTAAAGATTTTCTCTTCTCCAATTCGATAATTAAGGAATCATCATAAGGATAGTGGGTAGAACCAATATGTGAAATATATTATAAGAAGTAATTTCATCATTGAATTATTTTATCTTATCGATTATATATATATTAACTATTTTGGGAGAGTTTAGATCATTATTTAAGAATAATATGGTCTGGCATCCACTATATTTGATATAACACTAATTCACTAGGATACCCAACATAAAATCAACCGATAAAAAATTTTAATGGTAATATTGTTGTATGTTTACTATAGAATTATTAGTTCATTATGAGATAATATAACTTTTTTTGTTCCCTCAGTTTAATAAAAATCGTTTTCTTCTAGAGTTTAGAAAGGTTTCATGTTTGATGAGTCTGAATTTAACCCCTTCCACTGATCAACAAGACCTACAAAGAATTTATTTGTAAATAAATTGCAACATTGGGGAATATTTCAAAACATCGACCAACATCATCTTAATAAAATAATTAATTAATTTATCTTTAATTTCTCTATTGATTTGAGATATTTTTAATTTTTTAATTCATTAATTTTTTAAAATTGTGGGAATCCATACTATTATCGTAAAATTTGTTTAAATGGATAACAACCATGACTTTGGGGTTGTTAAATTATAGATACATTTTTCATGTTTGGTGGATGGTTTCTTCAACCTTATGAACAAACTATGTGATGTGCCTTAAGATCCTAGTATGTATTTCATGGTTTGGAATAAATATGTGGAAGCCATGAATTTAATCCAAAATAAAAAATTGAAATTTAAAATATACTTGTCCCAAAATTTAATTTATTTTAGCTTATTTTGTTTTTCTCACTACATATTCATGTAACTCTAAACCCCATGGATGTTTATTGGCTCAGTCCTCCCATACCCTCCCTTAATTCCATCATGTCTCCTTAAATTTCCAATGACCTAATACATGTTAAGACTACTTAACAATCTTTTAGTAATAATAATTATTATTCATTCCCACTCATTTTACCCTCTATCCCTTGCTTCCATCATGAACTTCCAAACCATATGTGTGTTTTCCCTGTTATTTGTTACAGTTCTGTCTCATTGGGTATAATACTTCCTTGTTGGGAATTTATTTCATCATTTTTTATGATTCCTCAATAACTTCATACATTCAAGGTAAGAATTTCTATGTGATTCTGTTTCTTAAATATGAAAAATGATTATTTATAATCATTTATTTATTTTTACTATAAATTAAAAAAGTTAATTGGTTTTATGACGTGAATTATAATGTAACTTTTCGATAAATCTATATTTACAAATTATTTTTGGTTTGTTAGTGTTGCTAATGTGTTTTCGTTGAAGAAAAAGTCGGCCATTTAATAAAATTTATTGTTGTTGATTATTTTAAATGCTTTTAGGGGTCATAAGAGTTTTAAAATGAGGCTATTTTATGTGTCTAATGGGTCAATAGATGTGTTTTTTTGGGTAATTTACATTTGAAATTCGTTTCTTTTTTATGTTTCTCTCTTTTTCTATGTTTTATAAATTTCTCTTATTACATTTAATTTTTTTTACACATAAAAAAATGGATATATATATATATATATTTAAATATGTATATATAGTCACACATTAGTGTGTGAATATGTAAAATCATAAGAAAATGTCTAAACATAATCAGTTGTATACCTGTATAATGATAAAATTATGTAAAGAAAAAAAATTGATATTTAAAATTGCGATTTACATAAGAAATAAGTAAAGAAAATATCTATTATTATTTTCAAACCCCACTTAAAATTTTAAATGAATGGTCTTCCTAACATATGGAACACCCATGGTTATATCCCCAATTTATAATTCATATATAGTTCTAAATGTTTTGAGAAATTAAATTAAATTCAGTGTTATGGATGATGTAAATAAAAAGAGGGGATATTTAAAAGAAATGTCTAGGAAGGTGAGATGAGATATTAATTTTTCTAATGCATATTGTGTTGTGTTGTATATTCATGTTATTAACAGATTTTTTAAATGATACCTCACTTCCCTTTTCTAAAATCATGGGAAACATAGAGATCCTAGGTGGGTAGTCTAAGAAAAGCACAAATGGTAATTGGTGCCCCTAGTGTTTCGTCCATGATATGCACTTATCTAAAATTTATTATGACATGGATTGGGATACCACTATAAAATTAGCTATATCCCCTCAAACAGATCCTAAAAATAAACATTTTTGTACAGTAAGATCGATAACATATTATGAGGATCATATGATTCCCTTGATCATTTTTACCATAGAGACTCTTTATGGTTCTAATTCGTGATGTTTTTTTATGGTATTCATTTCAGGATTGAACTATCAAATTTCATATGTCCATTACTTTGATAGGGTGTCCATCTTTCAATCCCTATCATACATTTTTTTATTTTCAAGAGGTTTGATTCATATTTTTCTTTTTTCATTTATTATTATATCCTTTTACAGTATACAATTGTTTTATGGTTCACATCTATTTGGTTCTGTAATTAGAATCTATTTTTTAGAAACTCATACTAATGAAACTATTTTTAATCATATTCCATGAAAATAATATTATTTTAAAATTCTAATTTCAAACAAGAATTTGTAAGCTGTTTAATATATGTTAATGGATTAACTATGTCGTTTATACATACAGGTCCATTTACACTCACACCCTCCTCACACCACATGGTATTTGAATAAAATGTATATTTTTCTTGGTTATATTATGTTCCTATCACAGAGATTGTGTCATTGTAATATGGTTGGGAAGTAACCTTTAGTCACATGGGGAACATAGTTAGGTATGTCAGTGTTTATTCTTAGTGCATATGTAGTTCTAAATTAAAAAACATACATGGTTTTTATCTCATTAATTGGTGTTTTATTATATATGTGGTGACCAGTGATGGATATTCAGTGCTATTTCAGTTTTAAGAGTTAAATGCGAGATAATGGATATTATTTTATTATATTTTTTAAATTATAAATATATATATTGTTTCTTTTATACTGGTTCAAAAACCATTGAGGTATACAGTTGTCATGAACACAATCTAGTAGTCATTTAATTTATTTTTCAGGAATAATCTATCCTGATGATTGTATTTAATGACATGTCATTAGCCAAGAACATTCTAAGATTCACCTCATGTTTTTAGTTTATCATTTTAGGTGTTTTATGGACGGATTATATTAGTTGGTTCCTTAAAAATTTGTATTATAGATTGACCTTGTAATATATACTATATTCTTGAAGCATCCTCTTTAATTGGGATGTCTAGTAAAATTCGTGTATGGACCCGACCTCAGTTTCCCAAGCTGGTACCTTATTTAATTACATTGTCATATAAACAAGGAATACACATCCCTACGAATATAGTAGTTTAGTATAATTGGAAACAAGATACATACATAAGTTCAATATTACAACATTAAATGGAAAACAACATTGAAATACCTTCAACAATATTCATAACTCCTAGGTTATTTCATCATGTCATTCATAATAAAGATCTTTTGTCCTATGAAAATGAAACATAATAATGGAGTGATATCAAATTCTCAGTAAGGGTAAGAATATAGTAAAAATATCTTAAACATAAACCTTAGTCATGTTGAATAACAAAAAAACATATGCCTTTAACAAAACCTTTGAACACATTATGGAAGGAATACGAGCTAAATAAAAAATGAAATATTAAAATGTAATCATAGGTATTCTACTAGTTGAATAAGAACACGAACCATCAATATTAATTTCATAATTATCAAATTCATAATGCAATACATAATAAACATACCATCAAGGCCTCATGCCAAGACCGTAAATAATCATTTTCTCAATGCCTTGTGCGAAGATCGTAGATTGTCTCATGATAACAACTGATGCACCAAGGGGCTATAGAGATATCCACCAGAAACTTACTGTTTCCAATGAATTCCTAATATGAACAATGATACACATAAATAACATATAAATTCATATTAAAACTTATATATGAAATGTATATAACTTTCCTCGAACATTAATTATAAACACTAACTATTCAGTGTAAATCGGTGAATGGTTTTATGATAGGACATCTACATCCAAACTAATGATAAACCATTAAATAAAATATTGTATATGATACCATAAAATATTAATCCCAATAATATTGAATAATTAACAATATCATCGAAATAGATGAAGATATTATCAAAAAATATTCATGTAATTTTTGAGATAAATACTCTTTTACTTTGAAAAGAAAAGATTCTTTGAAAAATATTTGAATAAAACCAAAATTATAATAATATTTTATATTCATAATAATATGAGTGATTTTATAAATATAATGGTGTCAAAAAACTAATTATATAGTGCCATTGAAAATAGGTAATAATTTGAGAAATACCATTGGAAAGGGATTGTTTATCGGTGTGGATTTTTGAATGCTCATTTTAAAACTTATAACTCCCCATAAATGAAGGTATATTTCTGGTTTGAAGAAAAATATAGAACATTAAAATATAAATTATTAGGATTACATATGAATTAATAGTAATTTAATTGTGGTATGTTGATAATAAAAGTAACTCGAATGAAAATGGAGGTCGGGTAAAAAACCCTTACCTTAAGTATGAATGGGTTTGGCTCTTGAACTTATGGTCCTGAAATATTAAATTATAAATATTAATAACTTAATTAAGAACATATTATATAGGTATTTAATTTATCATAACTTTATTATGATCATTATGTCCTTATTGATAAGTTATAAGATTTAATTTCTTCATTCTGGAGGGTTGGATTCCTTGGTTTTCATTATTTGTATATTTGTATATGAGTATGGATGTGTATGTGGAAAGGATATAATTATCCATAATTGAGATTATATATTATTCATGGACATCCATAATTGTTAATGGTTATATATAATATTTGTTTACATGGTATGAGGATGAATCATTGGATGAAATATTAATGACAGTCACTTAGATTATTTGCGGGTATATAGATTTTATGAACTAGTTTTGTAATATAAATTAAAACAATATACATATACTGGTTACTAGGATATAATAAATATTTTATATTCTGATTCAACAATTAAAAGGGTTTCATGACCAGTAATGAAGGAAAAATTTAATTACAAAACGTTTTCGTCCACGAAGGTTTTAAATTGGAACATCACAGATGTTGATTTCATTAACAAAAGAGAGAGATAGAGAGAGAAAGATGATTGATAATGGTTATTAAATTAACATAGTATAATTCTTTAATAAATATTATTCTAGTGTTATAACAGTAAATTGAACAAATATGGTTAGGATAGAATAATAAAATAATACAAATTGAAGTGTAATTAAATGAAAAAGAAATATGTTTTACCTCTTGAAATAACCATCCTGAGAACCTCCTTTAGGGAAGGGGGTTTTGTCTTTTGGAAATACCAAGATATCATGGATGTGGAAAGTGTCTAGGGAAGGTTATTTGGGAATAAATTTGTTTATCTTTAAGGAATATGGGAATAAAGAGAAGAGGGAGTGTGCGGGGGGGGGGGGTTATTGGAGGAGAAGAGGGTTTTCCCATTATTTTACTCATTATTTTAGTATGTTTCCAAAGGCAACCAATAGTATTGAATCTTGTGACGGAAAATAGTAATAAGTGCATTTGAGTTTGAACCAATATTCATTTATATCATCTCTGACCCATGCATGATGCATAATTTCACTTATTTTACATATTTGGTAAATTATTGAATTTCACTATTCACAAAAAATTAAAGTATTTCAAGAATATCCCAAAAACTCACCCTCACAATATTTCAATGTGTATAATTAAAAAACGAAATCCATTTTTTGAAAATAATTTTATAAATATAATTAATTTAATTTTTAAATAAAATAATAATTTATTCAAAGATAACAATTTTAAAACAATAATTCATTTTATATCATATTGAAAATTAATGAAAATCATAGCCTTAAGACCATAAAATAATAATATGATTCACAATTAATATGGTTCATATTAATTTTCATAATACTATTCATAAGTGTATGTTACTATTCCATACAAAAAAATTCTTCTTATGAGACTCTAAATATGTTTCTAAACACAATTGTGTATGCTAGTTTTTCAAAATTCAAATCACAGAGGTGAAAAAATATGTTTACTACAAAGGATATAAAAAAGTGGTGTTTTGAAGAGACATAGTGTTTCAAGAATTAAATATTAAATTTATTTGATCAATCTTAGGTTGTAACATTATCCCATCCTTACAAAGATTTCATCCTTGAAATTACCAGAATGTTACCTCACAATAAGATTTGAGTAATTCTTCATTATAAGCTTCTGATACTCCCATGATGCCTTTTAGATATTTTGAATTTTCCAAAGTATCTTTACTAATTGAGTATTTCGATTCCTCAAATATTTTTCTTTAGTTTCCAGAATCCAAACAGGCTCTTCAAAGTAAAATTCGTCAGGTTCCAATTATACACCATTAGAAGTGAGGACATGTGTTCGGTCAAGCATGTACATTCTCTACAATGAGACATGGAACACATTGTGTACCATTGAAAGGAAATGTGGCATAGCCAAATGATATTTAATATATCTACTTCTCTCTAGAATTTCAAAAGGGCCTATCTACCAAGGGCTCATTTTACCATTCTTACCAAATCATATAATAGACTTCCATGAAGATACTTTTAAAAAATATATGATCTCCCACTAGAAATTCCAAATCCTTAATTTGATTATTAACATTCCTTTTTTGTTTGCTTCTAGCTGATTTGATATATCCATGAATAGTATTTACCTTTTCTGTTGTTTCCTCTAAAAACTCTGGTTGCACCGTATTCCTTTAACCAACTTCATCCCAACATGTTGGTGTATGCCATCTCTTCCCGTGCAATACCTCATATGGTTCCATTTGAATACTAGAATGGAAACTATTACTTTAGGAAAACTCCACCAAGGGTAAATACTAATCCCACATACCTTGAAAGTAAAGTCAGCGTGGTCTCAACATTTCTTATAAATATTGGATCATCCTTCCTGATCTCCTGTCAGTTTGAGGATGATAAGAAGTACTCAAACATGGATCATTATCCCAAGATTTTATTAAGACTTTCTAAAATTTCAATGCATTTCATAGATCATTATCTATAACAATTGAGATAGGTGCTACATAAAGACTAAAATATTAATTTAAATATAGTCTTGATAGGTGCTCTAGTGTCAAATCCTCTCTTATAGTGAAGATATGTGCATATTTTGTAAGTTGATCCACAATTACCCGTATTGCATCATTCCTTCTAAGATTTTGGGTAATCCAGTGAAAGAATCAATGGGGATGTCATACCATTTCAATGTAGGAATAGGTATAGGTTTCATGACTCCTCTAAGAAGTTTTTCTTTGGACTTCAATTTCTGAAAGACTAAACATCATGATACATATCAGTATTTTCCCTCTTCATGTTTTCCCACAAGAAATGTTCTTTTAAATCTCTACATATTTTAGTGCTACCACAGTGTATAGATAAATTTGAGTTATGAGCGTCATCCAATTACTCATTTTTTAGCTCGGGATGAGAGGGAACATATATCCTCTTCCCGAATTTCATATCACCATATTCCCACATGAAGTCATCCAACTTCCCATATTTAACATCATTAATTTTCATTGGAAGATTCTCATTATTAAAATGTGAATATTTAATTCCTTCCAACAAAGGCGATTGGGAATCCATTTGAAAAAGTAGTGATGGTTCACCTTATTTGATAATTTTCAAATCCATCCTCACTAGATACATGTACGAATTATCCTTGTCAATAATCATTTTGTTGAGAACTCCATGATCCTTCCTTCTCAATGCATCAGTTACCATGTTTTTCTTTCCTGGGTAGTGGTGTGTAAAAAAAACCATGAATTGTTAGATCCATCACCATTGACTCATGTTGAAGCCTTTCTATTAGTAGATATATTTTAGACTCTTATGATATGTTTATAGCTCACATTTTTTACCATAGAGATTATATCTCTATGTTTTTAGAAAAAAGATTACCAGTGCTAACTCAAGATCCTGAGTAGGATTGTTTTGTTCAGGAATCATTAACTAACATGATACATAGAAAATTGCTCTCTCATTCTGTATAAGGACACAACCATTTCTTTTCTTTGATAAATCACTATTGATCACAAACCCATCATTCCATGATGGTAGAGTTAGGATCCGATCATTTACTAATATCCTTTTCAATTCTTCGAAAAATTCCTCAAAATATTTTTTCCATACTAACTTAACCCCTTTCCATGTATGCTTGGTCATTGGGTTGGCTAATCAGGTTAAGTTCTAAAACAAATGCTGATAATAACCTATTAAACCAATAATACTATGTACCTTCGTTATGTTTGTTAGATTAGGCCATTCATGAACCACCTCTGTATCTACAGGGTCAACATATATTCCATTTGTAGAGATAATGTGGATAAGATAGGAAACTGATTGAATCCAAAATTCAAACATGCTAAACATCCCTTATAATTCCATTCTTCTAAGAGTCTTCAATATAGTGTGCAAGTGATTTTCATGATCTTTATATCTTCTAGATTATGACAAGATATCATCAATAAATACCACCACAAAGTCATTAAGATATTCCTTGAAATATCTATTCATTAGATCCATGAAAATAAAGGGTGCATTAGTCAGTCCAACTTGCATGACTGTGAACTCGAAATTCCCTTACCAAGTTGGAAATTTTATTTTCATGATGTCTTTCATCCTCACATGAAGTTTATGATATTCAAATTGATGTTCAATACTCAAAATAATCTCCATGAAGTTGATCAAATTAATCATTAATCTGAGGTAGGGGATACTTGTTCCTTATTGTTATATCATTGATCTCTCTATAGTCAATGCACAGCCTCAATGATCCATCATTATTCTTAATAAAAATAACATGGACTCTATATTGAGAAAAACTAGGGTGTATAAATCCTTTATCAATCAATTCCATTAGTTTTTTATTCTGTTACACTAATTCTATAGTGACCATTTATAAGGGGGATTTGATATAGGCATGGAATTAAAAAATAAGTAAATGGAAAACTAAATTTCCCACTATGGAGGATGTCTTTGTAAATTATCTAGAGAGACAGCAACATATTCTTTCACAGTAGGTACATCCTCTACTTGGACATTATTTTCCCACCGATAGTTAGTTCAATCCCTTCCTCCCCAATAATTGAATTTTTCATAGCTATTGGGGTTGGATCTAGATGAGAATGAGATAGTGATTTTTCTTCCCTAATGATAAGGGATTCCACATCATCCTCAAAAAATGTATCCGCCTTCTTTTTAAAATAAATCAACATCATGGTTCAAAATCCAATCAATACCAATGATTATATCAAATTCAATCATGGGAATGAAATTAAAATCAAAAGATAATATAAGGCCCTGGCCTTAAACCTTACTTAATATTGAATTAAATGAATAATTCACATTGAGGATCTTTTCAGGTTTAGAGTTTTAGAGAATTAGGACATAACTATAACATCTCAAAAGATTACAAAGTAGACACTTATACTATGTTTACATAGAATAAAAACTCTTAAAAAGAAACATGTCTAGCTCCATGTTTTATATAGCATGACTTTCCCTTGATCTCATCCTTGACCCTATTCCACATTAAGTCCTGTGAAAACATTTCAAAAATAACTTGGGGTGAGCATAAAAAGCTCAGTAAGGGATACACAAAGAATGAAAACTTTTAGTTTATCAAAACAAAAAGTAAACCATGTATACTTTATCAATGTAATACTTTTCACCTTTATGAAGTAGTAAAAATACTTCACTGAATGAAAGATCATTACTTACCCTTTTGTAACCAAAATATTACCACAAAACCCATATAAAGATCACATAAAATATAAAGGTAACTTGGGACATAAACATACATAAATGGAATAACCATACAGTCGACTTCAACACATATAATTTAATGGAATATCCATATGGCCAACTTCCATACCCAATGCATTGGAGGTTATAACGTAACCACCCGTCCTGGTATTCACGGCACCACCCATCATATGGTTTATCATGTAACCACCCGTCAAATGTCTATGTACCATTATAAAATCATAAGACATAAAACAAATATAATGGAACAAAAACATTTCCACACTTTGATCACAATATATCACTCAAATATATTAACATAAAAAAACCATTTTCAATACAAAAATACATAAAAGAGTATATGGTATTTATTTCATTTTAGAAACATCACGGCTTTTTCAGGAAGCCAAAGACCAAATAATACTCACGGCGGCGGAAAAGGTCATCGTCATCAGGTACGTTAAAAGAAACATTCCTTTTTGTCATTTTGTAAAACGCTTCATAGAAAAATATTCCTTTTGTATAAAATTAAAGTCAAAGGGGTTTATACACCGTATAAAGGAGAGTTGTGTAAAAAACAAAATATGCCTCAATGAAAGGAGATTGAGACGAAGTCCCTTACCTCCGGTCCGACTTGACTTGATTGTTCATTAACGTCCTGAATTATAAACTTGAGTTAATTTCTACTTGCTTGAGAACCTTTTTCAAGCTTACTATTCCTTTTATATCAATTAATTCCATGTTATAAGCATTATGTAATCATTGAAGTTAATAATGTTTGTTTTTTCTATATTGGTTCTTAAGTCAAAAGTGGACTTCTTACAATTACATGTTGTTCGTGTGGTCAAAGGTTCATTATATCCAGAATGATATTCCTGATTTGGATATCATATATATCATATATATCCAGAATATACATGTATTTATAATATTACATAATCATTTAGAGGTAAGAAATGAAATGCACCGTTCATGGAGACGGTAAGACGTACGTACGCATGAACGCTACTCTCGTTTCTATGTCATATGAATGGAATTAAAACTAAATGAGAGGTATGTATATTTTAATTCCATAATTATATTGATAAAGTTGATGTAACATACATCATATATATCAATTATATATATATGTACTTATAATAGTACATTACATTTGTGGATAAGAAATGAAATGCACCATTCATGGAGACGTTAAGCCGTACGTACGCATGAACGCTACATTCATTTCTATCTCATACTTTAATGGAGTTAAATCATAATGATATAAAGGTATATTATAATTCCATTATAATATCATATATAATATCATTAAATCCATCCTTTATATGTCCCACGTATGGCATTAACGAATCAAATCACTTTGAGGGGGCGGTAGTCCGCACTTCCTAAAATGAAGATATCAAGTATACCCATAATGGAAGCCATAAAGGTATGCCATAAATGAAAAATACAGAATATTAAGGAAACAATAAACATATTATATATCATATATTAATATAGTGTCATCTTAATGGCCACCTTTGAAGGTGTTATATGAGTGTTGAACAATCATCATTTCGTGAGGCAGAAATTCACCATCCATAGAAACAGTATATTCTTTAACCATTAGATGAAGGTGTGTAAGTGAAGCTATAATAATTATTATAACAACATCCTAATATATTGAGGATACTGGTGTTGTTACAGAAGAAATTAATAAAAAGAGTTTAGGGGGTTGGAGAAACAAAATAAAACAAAAGAACACAAGTGAAGACATTACCTTAAAATCGGTTAACTCTCTTAGATTTGAGCTCAAAGGCTTCCATGGGAAGACTTCTGCCCAATGTGATGATTCTAGGAGTAAGAGAGGGATGTGGAGAGACAAACTGGGCAGGTTTTGGCCGATACAAAGGATTTTGATGTGTGGGTAAGGTGGTAGAGGTGGGGGCCTTTTATAAGAGGAGAGGAGGGGCACTCTAGGAATCTAAAGAAAAGTTACTTTAATTTAAAAATGATTTTCGCATTTAAGAGGTCCAAAATTGATATAATTCGAGGATAATGTGATAAGGTTTCTAAATATACCCATCCAATAGGTTTTTGACAAGTTTAGGTCTTAGAGTTTACGTTATATTTTCATTTTATTTAAATCGTTAAATAATGAGGTAATCACTGCATCATCATGATGTAATAAATAATTTAATTTATTTAATGTCTAAAAATTATACAAAAACCACTATGATATAGGAAATCTTTTTATCTTTCTAATGAATATTTATAGTCAAACATATGACTTGCATAACCCCATTTAAAAATTGTTTTAGTAAAACAACTCATGTTTGTGACATTTTTATTTTAACTTTAATTAAAAAGATATTAATGTCATTTTCCTACCAAAGTGGCTCCATGGGGTCCCCAAGTTGATGCATGGATTTTCATGGTCGTCCATGAAAAATCCAATAAGGTTAGGACATGTTTCAAGTTCATTTCATATTATTAAAACATTATTCTTACCTTAAATTACACTAATTACCTCTAATCACGATTAAAAACTTAAAAGTTACTATTCACCAAAAAATTATTTTAATCCCACTGAACCACATTTTACTTCTTAATGACAACCATGTATGTCGGGTTTTGAAATTCAAAACACAGAAGTGGCAATGTTTCATTTAAACGAAAAATCAGTTTCTTTAACTACCACTTAGTGGTTTCACTATTCATCAAAAATTGAGGTTTTTCAGAAAAATACCAAAATGTCACCCTAAGCTATATTTGATATTCTGAATTAAAAAATGAAGTACATTTTACAAAATTCAAAAAATATAAGTTTCATTAATTAATTTGATAATTAATTCCCATTGTCAAAGCAAATAGCGTGTTTTTATGAAACAATAAGTATCAAAAGATTGACACTAGTTTAAGTCCGATTTCAAAGTGAAATTAATTCCAACGACCACTATTGGATTAAATGGTAAAAATATATTCTAACTGAACTTTAAAACTAATTAAAAAGATAATATAATCATATAAATAAATTATATTAAAAGGATGTTTTGAATTAAAATACAACATTTTTCACTGTTCATTAAAAAATGAACTTTATCGGAAAAATACCAAAAATTTACACAATGTAAATTTTGATATCCCGATTGTAAAAAATAGTTTTATTTGGTCTAGTAGAATGTATAAGAGTGATCAAAACTATATTTAATGACGGTTCTCCATCATAAGGCGATAAGTGAACCTTTAGTGAAAATTAGGATATAAATGCCTAAAATTGAATTCTTTTTGTATTTTAAGCCTTTATCTTTTATTGGATAAATGTAAAAACATTTAAAAACATGTATAATCATATTTTAGTTATTTCTATTCATTCCCGCCAATACAACGGCTACGTGTTAACTACCATTTAAAATAATATTATTTTATTACTAGTGTGCAATGTAAGATTTCAAAGAAACTCTTTGTTGCGTATCGGGTATGCTATCGAACATAGAAAACGTTTTAAAGAAAAAATAATATTTAATTTGTAAATATTAATAAATATGAAAAATTTTATTCATTATTTACCTGGGATGTTACATCCTTCCCCCCTTTTGGGAAATTTCGTCCTCGCAAACTTATTAACTTATCAAAATAAGTGGGGGTATTTATCCCTCATAGCATTTTCAGATTCCCACGTTGCCTCTTTATCCATATGGTTTTTCCACAAAACCTTTACCTGGTGAATTACCTTATTTTGCAACACTTTCTCTCTTCGGTCAGGAATCTTTACTGGTTGTTCTTCATAAGAGAGATTCTCTTCCAACTGAACTACCTCTGGGCTCAAAACATGAGATGGATCTGGCATATACTTTCTCAACATCGAAACGTGAAAAACATTGTGTACCTGAGATAAACTCGGAGGTAAAGCCACTCGGTAAGAAACGGATCCAACTTTCTCCAGAATTTCATATGGTCCAATGAACCTTGGACTGAGATTTCCTTTCTTAGGAAATCACATCCCACTTTTCCATGGAGAAACCTTGAGAAAAATATGATCACCTACCTAGAAAGATAGATCCTTCCTCCGGTTATCCGCATAACTTTTTTGTCTACTCTGAGTTGTTCTCATGTGTGTCTGAATCAACTAAACTTTTTCTACCATCTCTTCTACCAATTCTGGTCCCATCAGCTTCCTTTCAACCACTCTATCCCAAAAAGAAGTAGTTCGACACCGCTTCCCATATAATGCCTCAACCGGTGCCATCTGTATACTAGAATGAAAACTATTATTATATGAAAACTCAACCAAAGAAAGATTTTGGTCCCAACTTCCCTCATAATCCATAGAAGAAGCTCGTAGAATATCCTCCAAGGTCTGAATTATTCGTTCTGACTGCCCGTCTGATTGCGGATGAAAAGATGTACTAAAATTTAATTCAGTACCCAACGACTTTTGAAGGCCCTTCCAAAAGTTAGATGTAAACCTGGGATCATGATCAGATACAATAAAGAGGGGAACTCCATGGAACCTAACAATCTCTTTAATATGCAACCGAGCAAGTTGATCTAGTGACAAAGTATCTTGAATAGTAAGGAAATGAGTAGATTTAGTTAATCAAACAACAATAACCCAGATTGTGTTATTACCTCTAGGTGTCTTCGGCAATCCCACAACGAAGTCCATGGATATATTCTCCCATTTCCACTATGGAACTGGTAAAGGCTAAAGCATCCCTTTTGGTAACTGCCGCTCTTCTTTAACCTGCTGATAAGTCAAACACTTTACAGTAAAATCAGCAATATCCCTTTTCATTCCGTCCCACCAGAAATACTCCCGAAGATCTCTATACATCTTAGTACGTCCAGGATGAACTGAAAAAGGGGAACTATGAGCCTCACATAACAACTCATTCTTCAACTGTGAATCACCAGGCACACATAATCTCTTCCCAAACCTCAAAACACAATCATTATCAATGTTGAATTCAGGAAACTTATCCTTCTGAACCAGCTCTACCTTTTTCTGCAACTCAATGTATTCCCTTTGTGCTTGCTTAATTCTGACTGATAGGGATAATCTCACTGATACCTGAAACAAAACAGAATAACTTCCTGCACCAAAAACTTCTATGCCAGTGTTCATCAAATCAAAAACCAAAGGATCTCATTCCGAACGTAGCATGGTTAATGAAGCATTACTTTTTTCACTCAAAGCATCAGCCACTTTATTTGCTTTTCCTGGATGGTAATTAATTGTACAATAATAATTCTTGATTAATTATAGCCATCTCCTCTGTCTCATGTTTAACTCTTTCTGAGTGAATATATACTTTAAACTTTTGTGATAAGTATATATTTCACACTTTACTCCATAAAAATGATGCCTCCAAATTTTTAGAGCAAAAAAAAATAGCTAATTTCAAGTAATGTGTAGGGTAATTTACCTCATGAGTTTTCAACTAAAGTGAAGCATATACAATTACCTGATCATTCTGCATAAGGACACAACCAAGTCCTTTCAATGAAGCATCACTGTAGATAACAAACTCACCATCCCTGGAAGGAAGTTCCAAAACTGGAGCATTCACCAATCTTCTTTTCAACTCCTGAAAACAATCATCACATTATTTTGTCCAGATATACTTAACACCCTTCCGAGTTAGCTTACTCATTGGACTAGACAATCGTGAAAAAGTTTCAACAAAACTTCGGTAGTAACCTGCCAAACCATGGAAACTACAGATCTCAGTTAAATTTGTGGGTCTTGGCCATTCTTCAATAACTTTTGTTTTAGCAGGATCAATAGTTATGCTATCTTTTGAAACAATGTGAACAAGGAAAGAAATTTTTTGAAACCAAAATTCCCACATGCTAAATTTTCCATATAGTTTCTTTTCTTTTAAGGTTTGCAACATAACCCTTAAATGACTTTCATGATCCTCTTTAATTTTAGAAAACACCAAAATATCATCAATGAAAACATCCATAAACATATCCAAGAACTCATGGAAAATTCTATTCATACGGTCCATGAATACAGAAGGTGCATTCATTAACCCAAAAGGCATAACTACAAATTCATAATGTCCATATCTAGTATGGAACGCAGTCTTTGGAATGTCTGCTTATTTTACTTTCAACTGATGGTACCCCGACCTCAAGTCAATCTTCGAAAAATACTGAGCTCCCTGGAGCTGATCAAACAAATAATCGATATGAGTAAAAGGATACTTGTTCTTAATAGTAATATTATTTAAGGATCTATAATCAATGCAAAGTCTCATTGATCCATCTTTCTTTTTAACAAAAAATATAGGAGCACCCCATGGTGATGTGGTTGGTTGAATGAAACCTTTGTCTAATAACTCCTGCAATTTCTTCTTTAACTCTAAAAGTTCAACTTGAGCCATTCGATAAGGGGGTTTTGAAATTGGCTTAGAATCAGGAACTAAGTCAACAGTAAATTCAACTTCCCGATCATGAATAATACCAGGAAACTCATCAGGAAAAACTTCATGATACTCATTTACCACGGGCACATCATTAATCTGAACAGTTCCTTTATTTTCAACAATATGTGCAAGGTAAGATTCATTTCCATCTTTTACTAGTTTCTTAACATCCTGATATGTTATCAAAATCAAGGGTTCATTCCCGTACACAAACTGAAAATCTTTCTGAAAAGATACCATTTTAGCTCTGCAGTCAATCTTAGCATGATAAACAGAAAGCCAATCCATGACAAAAATAACATCAAACTCTACTAGAGGCAAAACAATAAGGTTTGTAGGTATATTCTTTCTACACACAAGGATAGGAAGGTTCTTATAATTTTGTTTTGTCTCAACGTTTCCTCCATGTGTTTTTACCATAAGATCAGGATTCATATCTTGAGATGGATTTTCCAATTTACTAGAAAACTTCTTAGAAATGAAAGAGTGTGTAGACCCTGAATCAAACAACACATTGGCATAATCTGAACAAACAAACAGTGTACCTGATACTACTTCATTCGATGGCCCAACATCTGCTGAAGTAGTTGCAAAGGATTTCACCACCCCTTTCTGCTTGTAGTTTGGATTCTTTCCCCAAGTTGAGTTCTTTGTTAGACACTCATTTTTATAATAACCCATTTCATTACACTTAAAACATCTTACCGTTGGATTTTCATTGCCTGCTTGATCATCTTCCTTACAGTTACGAGAAATATGACCAGACATACCACACCGAAATCACTTTCCAGACTTGGATAAACATTCTACAGGATGCATTTTACCACACTTCTCATAGGATGGATATTTGGTTTTCTTACCTCCTTGCTTCTCTGATGAATTCTTCCACTTTTCCTGCCAACTGGACCTCTTATTCTATTGTTTGTCAAAGAACACCTGATCATCGGCAAACTCTATTTCCACCTTCTCCACACATCGAACAAGATTTTCATGACTTTTGAACTCACGATAAGCTAATGCCCTTCGATACTTTGGCTTTACCCTGAGTAAAAATGGTTTATTTTACTATCAAGATCTCGTATGAAGTTTAGAGCATACCTTGCCAATCGAGTGAACATTGCTTCATAAGCAGCCACTGAATCATCCTCCTGCCTCAATTCTAGGAACTGTTTTCCCATCCTAAGACGAACCACCTTAGGAAAATATTTCTCTTTAAACATACCTTTAAATTCGTCCCAGTGAAGATCATCAATCTCATCACTATCCCGGATATTTTTCATCATCGACCACCACTGATCAGCTTCACCTTCAAAACAGTAAGCAGCAATACTAACCTTTTGATGTTCTGAACACCCCATGACATCAAAAATCTTCTCCAGTGCTTTAATCTACCCTTCACCTTGCACGGGGTCAGATGATCCTCTGGATGATGGGGGATGTTGCCTCATGAAATGTTCCACCAATGACATGTTCCTCTGTAGTTGATCTGGCTGATCTCTTGCATGGATACCACCACCATTTATAGCATGATTCAACTGTCCCATCACTGCAACAAACTATTCAGTTCCAATTTCGACCATCTCAGGTTGCTGATTTTGAAGGTTGTCTTCCTCCTGATGTCGTCCCAACATAGCTGCTTTGTTTCCTCTACGGAAAACCATTCTGAACACAGAAATATCATAGGCGAAGTAACATGGTAATCTTTGAATGCTATATCATTTCAATCATACCATAAATTAACTTATAATTTAACAATTTTCTAACTCCTAAAGTTGTATAAACCGACCTCTGATACCAACTATAAGGCCCCGACCTTAAACCTTACTTAATATTGAATTAAATGAATAATTCACATTGAGGATCTTTTCAGGTTTAGATTTTTAGAGAATTAGGACATAACTATTACATATCAAAAGATTAAAAAGTATACACTTCTACTATGTTTCCATAGAATAAAAACTCTTAAAAAGTAACATGTCTAGTTCCATGTTTTATGTAGCATGACTTTCCCTTGATCCCATCCTTGACCATGTTCCACATTAAGTCCAGTGAAAAACATTTCAAAAAAAAACTTGGGGTGAGCATAAAAATCTCAGTAAGGGATACACAAAGAATGAAAACTATTAGTTTATCAAAACAAAAAGTAAACCATGTATACTTTATCAATGTAATAATTTTCACCTTTATGAAGTAGTAAAAACTCTTCACCGAATAAAAGATCATTACTTACCCTTTTGTAACCAAAATATTACCATAATACCCATATAAAGATCACATAACATATAAATGTAACTTGGGACATAAACATACTTAAATGGAATAACCATACGGTTGACTTCCACACATATCACTTAATGGAATAGCCATACAGCCGACTTCCATACCCAATGCATTGGAGGTTATAACGTAACCACCAGTCCTAGTATTCACAGCACCACCCCTCATATTGTTTATCACGTAACCCCCCGTCAATTGTCCAAGTACCATTATAAAATCATAAGACATAAAACAAATATAATGGAAAGAAAACATTTCCACACTTTGATCACAATATATCACTCAAATATATTGACATAAAAAAACAATTTTCAATACCAAAATACATAAAATAGTATATGGTATTTATTTCATTTTAGAAACATCATGGCTTGTTGAGGAAGCCAAAGACCAAATAATACTCGCAGCGATGGAAAATGTCGTTGTCACCGCGTACGTTAAAAGAAACATTCCTTTTTTTCATTTAGTAAAATGCTTCGTAGAAAAATATTCCATAGGTATAAAAGTAAAGGTAAAAGGGGTTTATACACCGTATAAAGAAAAGTTGCGTATAAAACAAAATATGCCTCAATGAAAGGAGATTGAGACGAATTCCCTTACCTCGGGTCCGACTTGACTTGATCGTTCTTTAATGTCCTGAATAATAAACTTGAGTTAATTTCTACTTTCTTGAGAACCTTTTGCAAGATTAAAATTCTTTTTATATCAATTAATTCCATGTTATAAGCATTATATAATCATTTAAGTTAATAATGTTTGTTTTGTTGATATTTGGTTCTTAAGTCGAAAGTGGACTTCTTACAATTACATGTTGTTCGTGTGGTCAAAGGTTCATTATATCCAGAATGATATTACTGATTTGGATATCATATATATCATATATATCCAGCATATACATGTATTTATAATATTACATAATCATTTAGAGGTAAGAAATGAAATGCACCGTTCATGGAGACGGTAAGCCGTACGTACGCATGAACGCTACTTTCATATCTATGTCATATTAATAAAATTAAAACTAAATGAGAGGTATGTATATTTTAATTCCAGAATTATATTCATCACTTTTATGAAACATAAATCATATATATCCATTATATATATGTACTTATAATAGTACATTACGTTTGTGGATAAAAATGAAATGCACCGTTCATGGAGATGGTAAGCCGTACGTACGCATGAACGCTACATTAATTTCTATCTCATACTTTAATGGAGTGAAATCATAATTATATAAAGGTATATTATAATTACAGTATAATATCATATATAATATCACTAAATCCGTCCTTTATACGTCCCACGTATGGCATTAACGAATCAAATCACTTTGAGGGGGCGGTAGTCCGCCCTTCCTAAAATGAAGATATCGTGTATACCCATAATGGAAGCCATAAAGGTATGCCATAAATGGAAAATACAGAAACCTAAGTGAAAACAAATATTACATATCATATATAAATGTAGTGTCATCTTAATGGGAACCTTTGAAGGTGTTATATGAGTGTTGAACAATCATCGTTTCGTGACGCAGAAATTCGCAATCCATAGAAACAGTATTTTCATTAACCATTCCATGAAGGTGTGTGTAAGTGTAGCTCTAATAATTTTTATAACAACATCCTATTATATTTAGGATACTGGTGTTGTTACAAATGAAATGAATAAAAAGATTTTAGGGGGTTGGATAAGCAAAATAAAACAAAAGAACACAAGTGAATACATTACCTTAAAATTGGGTAACTCTCTTAGATTTGAGCTCAAAGGCTTTCTTGGGAAGACTTCTGCCCAAAGTGAGGATTCTAGGAGTAAGAGAGGGATGTGGAGAGACAAAATGGTCAGGGTCTGGCCGAGCCAAAGGCTTTGGAAGTGTGGGTAAGGTGGTAGAGGTGGAGGACTTTTATAAGAGGAGAGGAGGGGAACTCTTGGAAAGTAAACAAATGTTACTTTATTTGAAAATGATTTTCTGATTTAAAAGGTCCCATATTGATATAATTAGAGGTTAAGGTGATAAGGGTTCGTAATATACCGATTAAATAAGTTTTTGACAAGTGTAGGTCTTAGATTTTACATTATCTTTTCATTTTATTTAAATCGTTAAATAATGAGGTAATCGCTGCATCATCATGATGTCATACATAATTTAATTTATTTAATGTATAAAAATTATAAACAAACTAAAATGATGTAGGAAATCTTTATAGATATCTAATGTATATTTATATGCAAAAATCGGACTTCTATAACCCCATTTAAAAATTGTTTTAGTAAAACGACTCATGTTTGTGACATTTTTATTTTAACTTTAATTAAAATGATATTAATGTCATTTTCCTACCAAAGTGGCTCCATGGGGTCCCTAAGATGACCCATGGATTGTCTTTGTCGTCCATGACACATCACATAAGGGTAGGACATGTGTCAAGTTCATTTCATATAATTAAAATATTATTCATACCTTAAATCTCACTAATTACCTCTAATCGCTATTAAAAACATAAAAGTTACTATTCACCAAAAAATTATTTTAATCTCATTGAACCAAATTTTACTTATTAATGAAAACCATGTATGCTAGATTTTTGAAATTCAAAACACAGAAGTAGAAAAGTTTCATTTAAATGAAAAATCGGTTTCTTTAACTACCACTTAGTGGTTTCACTATTCATCAAAAATTGAAGTTTTTCAGAAAAATACCAAAACTTCACCCCAAGCTATATTTGATATTTCGAATTAAAAAATGAATTCCATTTTACAAAATTCAAAACATATAAGTTTCATTAATTAATTTAATAATTAATTCCCGCTGTCAGAGCAAATAGCGTGTTTTTATGAAACAATAAGTATCAAAAGATTGACACTAGTTTAAGTCTGATTTCAAAGTGAAATTAATTACAACGACCACTATTGGATTAAATGGTAAAAATATATTATAAATGGACTTTAGAATCAATTCAAAAGATAATCTAATCATATAAATGAATTATATTAAAAAGTGGTTTTGAATTAAAATACAACATTTTTCACTGTTCATTAAAAAAATGAACTTTATCAAAAAATACCAAAAATTTACACAAAGTAAATTTTGATGTCCCGATTCTAAAAAAGTGTTTTATTTGGTCTAGTAGAATGTATAAGAGTGACCAAAACTATATTTAATGATAGTTTTCCATCAAAAGACGATAAGTGAACCTTTAGTGAAAATTAGGGTATAAATGCCTAAAATTGAATTCTTTTCGTATTTTAAGCCTTTATCTTTTATTGGATAAATGTAAAAACATTTAAAAACATATATAATGATATTTTAGTTATTTAGATTCATTCTCGCCAATACAACGACTACGTGATAACTACCATTTAAAATAATATTATTTTATTACTAGTGTGCAACGTAAGATTTCAAAGAAACTCTTTATTGCGTATCGGGTACGCTATCGAACATAGAAACCCCTTTAAAGTAAAATTAATATTTAAATCGTAAATATTAATAAATATGAAAATTTTTTATTCATTATTTACCTGGGATATTATACATAAAGCACATTTATATGCCTTAAAGAGGACTGTGTGACACAACTTTTTGTAATGATAAATCCCTTAGGAGTTTCTACTAACAACTCCCTTATTAAATAAAATTAGAAATATATAAATTTCATGAATAACAGGTAGGATATGATAGAATTAAATGATCCAAAATCAAATAAATTATTGGTTAAGTTTGGGGAAATGATTAAAGTACCTTCTTCCACATCATTCCGAACTTCAACCTCCACAGTTGTGATTGCATAATTTTGGCCTTTCTCCCTTGTTCTTCTTTGGGGAATTTTTTCTTGATTCATAGGTCATTTATGTGCATAATGTCCCATCTCCCTACAATATTAGAATTGAACAATGGTAGCTTCTTTCTTCACATTACAAACTCAAGATAGGTGGCCTTTTTATATTCATTTATAACAGGCTCACATTCCTTTCAGGCTTGTTCCGGGGTGTTTCTTCATAAAATTACTTCAGGATGGAAGGAAAAATCCCCCCTTCTGCCCCATTTCATAATTTACTTTTCTATAGTTTTCGACATCACTATTATTCTATTGTTTTCCTTTACAGTCATTATACATAAAAATAAATTTTCTATCTTGATAAAACTTGAGACTACGTCTTCATATAATGAGAATATTTTGGAGACTAGTCCCCTTCAGAAGAATAGTTTTAACCCATCAATGAATTGATCAATTTTTCTCCTTGGATTATGTATGTACTCCAAAGAATTAATTTCCATCCTTGTGAAGTTGGAATCATACTTGGAAACATTTTCATCCTTCTTCTACCTCAGATTCAAGAATTTCCTCTGTCTATCCACTCGTTGTTCTCAGGGGAAATAGTTTTCTCGGGATATTTTCTTAAAATCCCTACATTCGATATCATTTATTTCTTCCTCCTTTATTATGTTTTGGATTAACAGCAACCATAGTTCCACATCTCCCAATAGAAAATAAACTACAATGACAACCTTATCTCTTTTGGTACATCCCAAAGAATAAAATATCTTCTCTAGGGAACATATCCATGTCTCAGCTACAAAAGGGTTTATAGTCCCATTGAATGATAGAGGTTGTTGTCTCATAATGAGATCTAACATAGCTCCCCAATATTTTGGATCCATAATCTCTATAAAGGAAAGTTTATAATTCATTACTAGAGTCAGTTGTACCATTAAAGTTATATGTTTCTCCACACCAGTCACATAACCAGATCCAACATCGTTATCTTGCATTGGAGGGAAATAAATACATGGGATACACATATTCATGTTGTTTCTATTCCTTCCACTATGATACATTTCTGAATATTGGAATACACTATATTAGGGAATGAATTGTAATGTATAATCACAATGTAGAAAAATACATTGCATACATTGAAATTATATACATATCTAATCTCATAATCATAGGAATAGTTTCATTGAGGGAAAATTTACATTTAAATCATTCATAATGGCTTGTAAAGAAAATGTAAATTAACTTAAGAATATACCCTAGTAGTGTCAAACCATGTGCACAGTATGACCCGTTGTCATGTACCAGGATACCCCAGGTCCAGCTTGAAAGTCTTTGTTTGTGTTTTCACTCCTACATACATATGTTCCAGAACCATATCCACTTGCAGTATCTAGACAAGGATATATTTAATGAAATATACATATAATATATTCCTGGACATAAATTCTAGGATTTTATTGTATTTTTATCCTCAAAAACTACCTCAAGGTTTTTTTCCCTAATCTACTTTCTCTAAATCAAGTTTCCATGTTTTATAATAAACATCCTTTGATACCAACTATAAGGAACCAAACCTAGTTTCTCGAAGATGGTGCCATATTTAATTAAATTGGCATATAAATAAGGAATATGAATCTGAAATCACTGAGTTTTTTTAGTAGCATTGGAATCAATATACATACATAATTTCAACATTAAAATTTGAAATGAAAAATAACATATAAATTCCATCGACTGCATCCATAACTCCAGGGTTATTTCAGCATTTTATTAAAATTAAAAAACTACACGTCCTTAAAAATGATACATTATAATGGGGTGATATCGGATGCTAAATAAGGGTAAGAAATAAAACAAAATATATCATAAACATAAACATTTTTCATGTTGATTAACTAGAAACATACGACATTACCAAAAAAACACGAACACATTATGGAAAGAAAAATAGATGAATAAATAATGCCTTAGTAAACCATAATCATGGGTATTTTACTAGTTGAATAAGAAAATGAACCATGAATACTATTTTCATAATGAGGGAATTAAAAATTAGGTACAACATAACCATACCATCAAGGCCTCGTGCAAATACCATAAATAATAATTTTTCAAGGCATTGTTCTAAGACCGCAGTTTTTCTCAAGAGACCTACTAATGCACCGAGAGGCTATAGAGGGCCCCACACTACACTTACAATGTCCAATTCATTCCTCATATAATTGGGTAAAAAATAAACAACATAAAAATTAATATTATAAATAATATATGAAGTGTAAATAACTTTCCCCGAACGGTAATCATAAACAATAACCATTAGAAGTTAATTGATGAATGGTTTTAAGATAGAACATCCAAATAAAAACTAATTATAATACATTAAATTAAATCTTGTAGATGATACAAGAAAATATTAATCCCAATAATACATAATAATAAAAAAGATTTATGAAATAGATTAAGATATTCTTATAAAATAGTTGAGTAATTATTGAGATAAATAATCGTTTACTTTGAAAATAATATTTTGTGAAAAATATTATTATAAAATCTAAAGTAAAGTAAGATAGTATTTTCATAGTAAAATGAGTTATTTTATAAAAATAATTTTTTCCAAAAACATATTATTTAGTTCTGTTTAAAATTGTTTATAATTTGAGGAGTTCAACTGAAATATAATTGTGTATCGGGAATTATTTTTGAAAGATCATTTAAAAACATAAATAAAGGTATAATTCATACTAGAAGACATATAAATAAAATTTACGTAGAAATTATGAAGATTAAATATGAATGATAAGAATTTAATTTAGGTATGTATATAATAAAATTAACTCGAAAGAAACATGGAGGTTTAGGAAGAAAACCCTTACCATAAGTATGAATGTGTTTCACTCCTGAACATAATGTCTTAGAATATGAAATTAGAAATATTAATAACTCAATTCATAACATATTGGATGTTTTTTTTATTTTCTCATAATATTATTAACTTCATTATGTTTTTATTGATAAGATATAATATTGAATTTCGTCATTCCGGAGTGTTCGTTTCCGTGGTTTTAATTATTGGTATATTTGTATTTGTGTATGGATGTTCATGTGGAAAGGATGTAATTATCCATAATTAAAAATATATATTATTTATGGACATATATAATTATTGATGGTTATAAATATAATTTTTTCATGGTATGAGGATGAATCATTGGATGAAATATTAATGACGACCATTAAGATTATTTAGCAGTATTTGGATTATTATGATCTAGTTTTGTCATATTAATATATATTATGTACATAAACTGGTTATATATCATTTAGTAGGTTACAATATATATATATTTTCAATCATAAAAGTGGATTCATGACCAGTAATGAAAGAGAAATGGAAGAATGAAACTTCATCATCGATGAAGGGTGTGAATTGGAACCTCACGAACAATGACATCATTTATAAAAGAGAGAGAGAGAGTAAGAATATTCACAATGGTTATTACCAAAAAAAATTATAATTCCACTATATTGATGATATATGAGTTATAAGGATCAATTGGAAATATTATATTATGAGATAATAAGAAAATAAGATAAATTGAAATGAAACTAAATAAAAAAGAAAGACGTTTTACCTCTTGAAAAACCCTCCTTGAGAACGTCCTTAATGGAAGGAGTTTGGTCTTTTGAAAAGGCCAAGAGAACCGGGACATGGGGAGTGACTAGGGAAGGTTATTTTGGAAGAACATTGAGTATCTCCAATTCTTAGATCAATGAAGAGAAGATGGAGTGGGGGGGGGGGGTTATACTGGAGGAGAGGAGGGTTCTCCTCTTATTTTACTCATTCTTTTATTATTTTTCCAATGAAAACCAATTGTGGGGATTATTGTGCCCACAAATAGTATTATGATAATGTGTTCTCTAACCAATAGTCTTTTACATCTTTAATGACTACATCTTGATGTATAAATTCACTTATTTGTCATATTTTGTAAATGAGCAAATGTCACTATTCACAAAAAAATGAACTATTTTAGAAAAATCCCAAAAATTCATCCTAACAATTTTATAGCATGTAGAATTCAAAAAGTCAGCACAATGTTTTGAAAATAATTTTCTATATATGATTAATTTAATTTTTAAATAAAATAACAATTTATTCAAAAAATAACAATTTTAAAATCATAATTCTTTTTATATCACATTGAAAAATTAATCATGATTATAATATTAAGAAAATAAAATAATAATATGATTTACTATTCATACGGTTTATATTAATATTCATATTACTATTCATAAGTGCATTTTAATATTCACCAAAAATTATTTTTATCTTATTAGACTCAAAATACTTTATTGAAAACAACTGTGTATGTCAGTTTTTTGAAATTCAAATCACAGAGGTGGGAAAATATGTTTAGTGATTAGGATATAAAAAAGTTTTGTTTCAGATACTTATTTTTTAATTCATTCAATATAATATTTATTTACTAATTTATGGTTCATTATATTGGTGATATAATTATGGGAGCTCATGTGGTTTTCCATGGGTCAATGCCAGATCACCACTTCTCAAGATGAAACTACAGTTTTCAAATAAGTCAGGATTTATGTTTCTAATTTTATCTTTAAATTGTTTATTCTGTATGAAAATTATTAGATTTGTGTTTTTTTAAAAATTCATGTGATTTTTTTCTTGATTTTTCAGGATTATAGTAAAAATTGAGTGGGACTGGAGGGACTGATATCTCATATGTCCTGAATTCCTTGTAGACACAACACACAATATTCCAATGAACTCTCAATGGTATGGGATTAGTTTTCACATGGTCCTTCAAACCGGGTGGTCAAATGATTCACAAACAGTAGCCCCTATGGGTTATTTATTCATGGATTATTTTGGATTTTGAATGGTTTTGAGTTTCATGTTGATGTGATTTACTTGGTTCAATAGAATTTAAAATTGAAATATGCTTTTCAATGGAAGAAGTATGGTTTGAATGAAATAAGGGTTATTTTTAAAAAATTATTCAAATACTTTTTTTAAACTATTATGTGATTTTGAAAATGACGGGTCATGTTTTAAAAAAAATCAGGTGGGCACAAGATGTTTTATAAAAATAAATATATAATTTTAAAATAAAATTTCTATAATAATTTCATATTTCTAGAAAGGGTCTTAAAATTGAATATAATAAAAAAAATATAAATAACTAGTAAATTTGTTCAAAATGGTATAATCTTTCCAAAGTGATAATTTTTTCCTAAAACTAGTTTATTGATTTTGGACATGACATTGGTGGGTTTGGGTTTACTGGGTTATAAAATGAAATTGTATTGGGGTTATTTTAATATTTTGTATTCTTATGATTTATGAAATAGTTCTTGGTTTAATGGTTAGAAATATATAATTATAATGGTTTTTGTACTATGTTATTTTGAGTATGGCCCTTGAAATGTTTCACATTAAGGATGAAATCCCATCCATATTATTGAACCCTATTATGAGTCTTTGTTTGGTGGCTTTCATAGTTATTTGAGATATTCCTTGGTGTTGGAGCTTGTGGAGTCTTAGTTGGGTGAAATAATTGATGTTTTTCATGATTAACTATTATGTATTCCAAACATTTTGACTATCCCTATGTGATATTACATGTTTCATAAATGCTAATGACTCGGTGTATGGTCATGATATTCACAGAAGGGAATTTTTATTTTGGGTGAGACTTTTAATTTGAGGGATTATACATTGGAAGAACCATGTAAGATTTTTAGGTTACTAGGATGAGTGGTTCAACTTTATATTATATGGGTTCACCAGGATTCAGTCTCCCACAATCCGATTTATGGTTACCCTCACATGACCAAGGCAAGACTGTGTAGTTTTGTTTTAGAATGGTTTCATTTGAACAATTTCCAATCATTATGACTGCTGTTCATTTTTCTCTTTATGAATTAGGTTGTGGGGATTTTGAGGAATCTCAAAGTAATTGATTTATGTTTTGTTCACGAATTATGTAATTGATAAATCATCATCTTGCTAATGAGGATCCACATATAGTGAAATATAATTTAATCCTTTATTTCATTATTGATTTCAAAGAAATTATCTTTCATTTAAATAGATTATATATATTGTGAGAGTTAATGTATCTATTTCATCATAATATGTCGAGGAGTCCATTATATTTAATCTGAAAAATAATGGTCTACATGACATGAGACACACACATTGTAAGAGTCCCATTATATATTATTCACATGTTACCAATGTGTTGCGGAATGAAATTAAATTTTTACTTAATGCTAATTTGAATACAAAGATAGAGTCTTTTTATAATGTTCTGGGGTGATTAGATGAGATATTTATGATAAAAAATATATCTTGTTTTATTTTATTTATGTACTTAATTGATGAATTTTAAAAAAACTACCTTAACACCCTTGGTTAGCATCATGGGAAACATGGGGTACCATGGAAAGTACTCTATGACCGTATGCCTAGAAAAGGGAATCTCTCCCCAGCCTATTTTCTAGATAACAATAATAAAAACCACAAGACGGAATAGATGTGGTTATAGATTAAATGTTGGTTTTTTATTCTATAATGTATCATAAATATAAAAAATAATGTGGTTAAATTAGTTTGATAGTATGATGATCCTTATATTAATATGACCTTGGTTTCCTTAGGGACATCACATGGTTCTTATTCATGATGATCCTTTGTTTTTAATTTTATATTCAAACTATAAATAATAATTCCTTCAAAAAAATTATATGGTTTGTCTCATTTATATTCATTTATAATATTAATACTTTTAGGTTGTTTGATTCATATTTTCTTTATTATTATTATTATATCCTTTTACATTATATCATTGACCTCTATTTCTTTTCATTTACGGTCACATCCAACTCACACCAGTAATTGTATCTAGACTGAGTGGATTCTTCCTGATAATATTTAGTTCATTCTTACTCATAGAGAGGGTGGGTATTATGGTTGGTCTGTTACATTGGGTCACATGCTAATCTTGATTTGGTATCAATTGTTTAGTTTTATCACATCAGTAGTTTTTTCAAAATCATATTAACATGTTTTCAGTTTCTTTAATTTGTGGTGAATAATATATGTATAGACCTATTGATGGATTATAGGGGACGTTTCTATTGTGGGAGTTTGAGGTTTGGTAAAGGACTTTATCTCATTGTTTTTATTTAATTATTTTTATATATATATTTTATTTTATAAGCTCACAGACCACCAATATACAAAGTGTTCATTCTGATTTTTCTACTACTCATTGAAATTATTTATTTTGAAGAATCATATATATTGTGATTTTATATGATTCCATTGAATCTTATAATCATCCCAGAGGGGATCATGGATTCCCCTAAAGTATTTGGATGGCTAGATCAAGTGTTTGATTGAGGGATTGACTAGCTAGGTTGATGAAACAATGTTTCTAGTCTGAGGTTGAATATTTATTTACCAAATTGTAAAAATAATGTTTATCATTGAAGGATATTTCTAATTTCATGAGATAATATAGTATTTTTATTAATTTAAATGGAATGGGGTTCATTAGGGGTTTATCATATTATTTAGGTCCCCTTTGAAATTAAATCAATAATAAAAACTATCCCTTGTTTTTTAAATAGGATGTTATTCCATTTGTGAAGATGTTAATCATTGTGAAAAACATTCCTCTCAAACTCTTCCTCCTTTATTCCTCTAATGATTAATATTATTAAGAGAGATTCCTTTAATCATGAATGAATTGGAATCGATCAAGGTAAACCATGATAAACAATCAATTTTCCTTATTAGATATCAATATTTCATCATAGTTGTTTAGAATTAAAATGAACATATGTGGATCACCACTAAAAGTAATTATCTATGGGACCTAATGAAAGAAATGATATATAGATCACCTCAAATGATCATCACCATTAATGAATAAGGAGATTAATATTGAGTTTTATTTATTAATAAACATTAAATTAACTATCAATAAACATGAAAATATCATCTCTATTGGTTCTGGAGAAAAATAATGAAATATTATTTTGGAAAGCATAATTTTTTATGACTTTCATGTCCTATACATTGCCAATAATCTGTTGAATATGACTAAATGAATAATATCCATAGGTCCGATAAGTGCTTATTATAAATATATAACCATCAATATCATCGGGGAAATATTTCCCACCCCAAAATAATATTCCATATCAGGAAAAATATTGTCTTCTTTATAATACCAATATATATTAATAGGGAAAATAAAACCTTCCTAGAAATCATAGATTATATCATTATGGGGAAATAATTACCCTTAGTTGAATCATATTACATAGAGGAAATCCAACAATAAATCATGAGCAACCTAATATTAAACCACCAAAAAGGATGATGAATCCCCTAGATGATTACATCCATAATAAGTTCAAGATTATAAATAACCCAATACAATATAAATTAAAATCATTAGAATAGAGGAAGAAAACTAAATTATCCCCAATTAACAACATAACATTCTAATGAAAAACATGCACAATTATATGTAATCAAGAATATGGATGTAGAAATATAAGTAACAATTTTGTATATGTGGATCAAATTTCCTTCGAATGTCCATGAGAGAACACTCCAATGAATTTTTTATATATAAGTAAAAAATATTACACATTTTGTGAGATTTCATCCCAGTAGATCATTATGGAAAATTATTAAGTTACAATTCATATTACCCATCGACTGGTGGTCCCACCCTATATATATATTAGGGTCTATCCTATCACTCTATTTTCTCTAACCTCATACATTTATGGGAATCCATCCATTATAATATGCTTTAATTGAAATATTTTATAAAACATTTATGTGATTCAATAATTATATTAATCTTTGGGAGACATAATTATTTTAGATACTCTCCACCACTTTATCAATATTTAACTGAACTCACTGCTTAAAAAGTAATTTCTCTTGACCATCCGTTTGATTGTGGATGTGTTTCCACCTATTTCGTCTTCAGATGAACTGAAACCTAAAAATCTAGTTAATGGAATTTTATTACATGATGAGGCTCTATAAGCCTAAATGTATCTATCATGAAAACTTCTTCAATAATTTTCAATGAGGACCCTCTAAAAATTATATATATTTTAACGTAACAACCTATATTTAATATAAATGTTTTTCCTCCATTATTATGTTTACCCTTATCCCACTGTGGCATAATACTCCATCAAACATTCCTATATTAAAAAACTTATACACATATTGGGTGTATGTTTCTTCCATGTAATCTTTTTTAACTCAAAAAATCCATCTTCATGTGACATGTCAATATAAATTTATGTCAATTAGATATGTTAATTCCTTGAATGACAATTCATGATTTCCAGCCACATGAAAATAACTCTTACTATAGGAGTAGAGGGGACCATAAACCTAATATTTTCCATGTTTTTATAGAAAAACCAAATACTAATCAAATCCCTTTTCTTCATCGATTACGATTGTATATTTATCTTCTGCTATAGTGAGTGTTTTAATTAAATATAACAAAGAAATCCAGCTGATTTTATTTTTTAAAAATATAAAAAAAAACCCATTTTACTTTTATGGGAATCAAATATCCCCCCAAAACTAAAATCAATATACCATTTCAATGTTTTATAAATCTCAAAACATAATGATTTATTTTCAATTGATTGTAGACATATGATAATCCATTTCAGATCTTCCTAGTGTACATTCCCAAGATTTAACATTTATCAAATAGTATATCCCTCTAAAAATGAAATTTCTGGGAGGGATCAAACAATTTCATATGTTATGATTTCAAAAATAGAATAAAATATAACATTATCTATATATCACAAATAATTTTCCACTCAAGTTTAATTCCCCATTGAAAAATTAAAGTGCTCAACTAGAGGAGTTGAAATAGTCCTTTTTTATCATTAAAACTCAATAGATTACCATTTATATGTATTATATTAAAGAAAAATTTAATCTCATTGTGATTGTATCTCATTGAATCCCCATTCCATGAATCCTCTTAACAACATTTATATTATTCATTTCTAATGATTGATAAAATTCCCACTTTTGTTCTTGGATCTATTGAATATACGGTCCTACCTGAAGAGTCTCATCAAAATAAAATAGAATAAATTTAAATAAACTATAATTCCATACATTTTAATAGAAACATTGATTTAGGTTTCCCCACCAAAAATTATTTTCTGCAATAAACTTCTGAATTTCTAATTCCATCGATATGATTATTTTCTCAATCAATATAGACTAAAATTAATCTTAGACATGATGTACTTATGTTTGAATTTGAGACCAGTTGGTTTCATAATGAAAATGCCTTATTCTTAGTCACTATAAGGAAACATGGTCTATAAATCCATTTTTTATTAACATTCATCATCTATAACAACCAAGAACTAGACCATCTGAATTTTATTATATGTGAAAACCATTGTAGATATCACAGATAATTCCACATTCCATTTATGATTAAATCATCTCACCACCCACCATGATTTTTATCTTTTAAATACTATATATTATTTTTTAAATATGAAAAATAATATATTCTATATTAATTTTATATATATGGAAAATTAATTATCATCCAATTCAAATTCAAGTATAATGAGTATGTTTCCATCTCTATAGAAAATTCCCACTTGCCTAAATAAACAAGTGATGTCAGTTTTTTGAGACTCTCATGTTCTCTTTTAACCATTTGAATTAAATAATGAACATGATGACTATATATTTTTATAGGTTTCATGTTTCTAGAACACATTCCCACTACAATATTTTATTTTACTCCCTTCGACGTGACATATTATAATGCATGAACAAGTAATGTATGATATTATGGAGTCCTCATCTGAACCTCCGACTCTTATAGGAATTTAGGTATATCTCTCATCAGTCTATATTATAGACATATTAATGTAACACCTAAACTCACAAAAACATTGATATTTTAGTGCACCCATCATGATCAACATGAATCTGAATTATTGATTCCTTTAACTCAACTTAATACTTATAAATGTTATGTTCTTTATCTAAACTCTCTCATTAAATATTAATTTTTTAGATATAATGATATTATAATGATTATCATACTAGATATGATAATTGAAATTCTCCCCATTCATACCCATGACGATGAAAACTGAGACATAACATTAAGAATATCCATCTTATTATTATTTATATGAACATGATAAACACATATGGAAATGTTCAGATGATAATTTTAAATTATTAATCAAATAAATGATTCTCTAGAATTTAATATCCTACTGGTGCTAATGGAAATATTTTAACTAATTACACAACATAGTTCACTTTTTCTACCATAATTTCATTAGGAATACCAGAATGAATCTTGATGTGTGTTTCATCTCATTTATTTTGTTTTCCATCCATTTAACCTCAAAATATTTTTTAGTATACTAGGAATAAGAATATCATGTCTAATATCATTCTTCTATAAATACTTCTTGGTGTTGTTTCTATTATATTCACCACTATTATCTAACCTAAACAATTTTATCCTTCTTACGACATCTATTAAAGCATAGTTTTCCACTAGTTGAATTACTAAATAATTCATAGTTTTTCATCAAGAAATAAATACACAATTTTCTTGTTATATCATCAATAAATTTGAATAATTATAAGGAAAAATTATGAGATCATATTAGGTGTGTACACCATACAGCTTTATGAACCATATTAATTTTCCTTTTATTTGGATTTAATCAGTTTATATTAAATCAAACCTTCTTTTGTTTTATAAATATATGTCTCTCAAATGATTCGATGTTGGTATGATTCAGATTTAGTACACTATTTTCTAGGATAACCTTCATGTTAGTCTAACCAAGATGAAAATTTATGTTGGGAAATAGATCTATACTTATTATAGTACTATTTGCAATAATCAGTCATCCAAATGAGTATAAATTTAGATAAATTTCTCTACATTTACCCCCTTTAAATAACAAATAATTATTGGGATACCTTCCATATGGAATTAATGTTTTTTATCATAACCCTCATCGGTAAGATATTTAACCAAAAGAAGACTCTTAAATAATCCTAGGATATATATAGCATATTTTAACTTAATCATGAAACCATTCGTCATCCGGATAACCACATCACACTTTTAAAAAAACCCTATGGAGCCATATCACCCATAAGGTGTACCTTGTTGAATATTCTAGATATATAATTCTTCTTCTATATCTACTCTAATGTGGAATGAAAATCTCTAGAATAAACTACCCATTATTCAATAATATTATGTACACACAAAATATGGTCACTATTTTCTATTGAATGTAATGAATTGGATCATATGGGAACTAATTTTTTTGGGTTCACTTTTGGATCCTTGAAATGTTTCATGAGATTCTCCATCATACCAAAATTCTAATAAAATCCTTTTGGACTAGTTGAATTTTTTCTAATCTTATGTCTATAGTTCTTGTATATCATTTTTATCATATTCTATTTGGATGAACATCCTCTACCTTCTATATTAAATTCATTTCTTGTAGGCAGCTGGACTTCCCTATACCTAAGTTCCTAATTCAAGATGAAATTCTTCATATTATAAAAAATAAGATTTTTTCCATTGAATTGCTTATTCTAGTGACTATAATCCCCCAACTCTCCCATAGTAATGAAGAAAGAAAAAATAAATTGAAATAATTTTTAAACTGAATTTCATTAACTCAAACAAAATATCGATAATTTTAAATTAGTCAATCTTATGCATGAAATTGATTCATTAATTTATCTTGGACAAATCAAATAAAAAAATTATAAATAAAACTGACAATTTTTACTACTAACTATATAAATGCAGAATATTGAATGTTTTATGTTGAACCCATGATATGGTTAAGAATTCCATGGAATTTAGTTGAATTAGAATTGAAACTATAAAGGTAATGGTGATGAATAAAAATATGACAACATATAAATTTATTTTTAAGTATAGGTGTGTGTGTCCCACCCTTTCTTGAATCAGTATAAAATTAACTGCACCGGTGTATCCTTGTGAACTCAGTATCACCTCTATGAATTTTAGAGGCAATTGACTATTAATAACTGTAATAGGGGTATCTTGGGGAGGCTCTACCCCAAACAGTAGATTAAATAATAGTAGTATAAATAACCAAATATCACACATTTCATAAATACAATTAGAAGTGGAAGCTATGAATAAGAAATACTATGAGAACTAAAATTATACACCCCAATGGAATGACCATGATTTGAAATATAAATAAAGATATATCACCCACTGTGATGATAAATTTAAAATTAAATTAATGTATAAATAAAATTCTTAAGTATATACTCCAACTCCCCAACATATCATTTATGGATATTTTTATCTCATCTAAGATGTCCAACCTAACCATCTTAATAATGATATTGGGCCTCATCCCTTCACCCATAATAAGTGATAGAAACTGAAGTACTCAAGTTAAATTTATACCCATGTAGGGAATGATTACATAACTCAGTAGGGACCATCAATGTAGTGTCACAATAAATGAAATATGCTCTGATATGTTCAATTGATATATTCATAAAAGAAAAATAGAAAAAACAACAGAACATAAATAAATTATCAAACATATCCAAAACATGCATTGGCCAGTGAATAAATGTATAGAATCATTTTGTGGGGACTGTTAAAATAATAAAATCACCACCACCCCAAGGGAATATATGAATATCTCTAGAGTATACCAACAACCATTATTGATTCTCATACTCTTGACCTTGATCAAAAATATATAATTTTGTGAGTTCTAGAGTGCCTCTATGACTGAGAATCACCTAGAGGGATTTTATTCCATTCTCATGGGACATAGTGTACATACATCCACGATTTAGTAGCAGACCATGGGTATTTACCAGGAATCCCTCATGTTTGATCCAAAAGGATGAACATTATGGTAGTATCTTGGAATTATAAATGTTTTGAAAATGTATCATTACTATGAGGGTGAGACACTATGAAATAATACATAAAAATGTGTGAATAATTACAAGGTGACCCATAAAATTGAATAGAACACACTCATATATTTCAATGACATTATACTAGGTATATAATATTTTGAAGCTCCTCAACTAATCTCTCTATAGTGCGTCCAACCAATCTCAAGGGGTTATACTTTTAATTGATAGAGGGGACTCAATAGTCCCCATCATGATTAACATCATACTTACATGGGTATACACACCTACATGCCACATCATAACACCATTTGAATCATGGGAGTCCCATGAATTCATATTGGTGTAACTATATACAAGGAATCCCTTACATTTTGTGCATTTATATAAAAACACTACCACATAAACACTAATGAAGGATCCTTAGTACCATGTCTAGGTATTAAATACCGTATCAACAATAATTCTATATGCTAGTGAGATAAAGTACCCACCACTAATATACTAGGAGACTAGATCCCAAACATACAAGGATTCCAGAGATTCATCCATCTCAACATATGATTTCCGAGTGTGAAATCACATTAGTACTAGGCCTAATTGATGATTCCAAATCATCCTATAAAAATTAAACACAATAAAACATAAATAAATAAATGATCTTAAGGATTGTCTAAATGCCCATGAATATCCTCATCATTATTGTATCAAAATGATATTTTAACACCCGTTTTCCTTTAAATAATATTTTAATATATGATTTTCCTTTAATTATGTAAACTTTTTTAATAGATTTCCCCACATGAAAGTATGAACTAAAATAAAATAATGATATGTTTGGGTGGTTAGAAACCTAGATCATGAATTAGGATGTCTAAAAAAGAGTAACTGGATAATGAAATATTTTAATTTAATTATTTTTAATTACAAATGTAATTTAAAAATATTTAAATATTTCATCATTTTGTTCGAGAAACTATCTTTTTTTTGTGAGTTAATTTTTATTAAATGAGATAAATTATTATAATTTTAATGGATTATCATAATGAAATATAATTTTAATGGAGTAAATCCACATTTATTAGTCTTTTATATATACCATGAATATAAACAATTAGTACTTTATAATGTAATTTCTATATAAAAAACATTTCTCATTGTATGGAATAATTTTATGTAAATATTTAATTATATATTTCTAGAACAGTAATTTTAATAATATAACAATTATTTTCTCATTTAGAATATAAAAATTATTTAGATATGAATTTTTGGGGTTTTTCTTGAATTATTCTTCTTGGTAAGTAGTGAAACATACTTATTGCCGTTAATAACATCATGTTTATGACATAATAACAGAAATTTTTGTGAAACCTTTTTACTATAAAAAATATAAAAAAATATAAATATAAATTAATAATTTTAATATACTAGGTTAAATTTATAAAATCATTGTATAATATTTTCGATAATTTAATAATATTTTTGGAATACTATTTTTCATCTATTTCATTAATGAAATTTACGCATTGGGAATTTAGGTTTTGTGATTTATTTTAAAGTCACATAATAATTATTGGAAAAATAATAATATATTTAAAATAAATATATTCTATAAAATTGATAATAGTTTTCATATACATAATCTTTATTATTAATTTTTTTTTTCTAAAAATGGGGTTATATGCATTAAATACACTGACATTAAAATTTATTTCCCTAAATATTAAAATAATCATAAATAAAATGGAGATAATATTTGATATAATAATGTTGATAAAATTTAAAAAGTATAAATTCCATTTTTATTCACAAAAAAGGTTGTACCATGGTTATCGTTAATTAACACGTTAATGGCGAAAATACAACATTTGAATTGTTTTTTCCACGAATTATACTTTTTATCTAATAAATTATATTAATAAATTCTAAATAAATACTATAATATTTTTATAAAATATATATATATATATTAACATGCATTTAGTATTTAATCAATACTAAATAATATTAAAGAACACATAACTATTAAATGTCATTTTCTAGAATAATGTTTTTTGTATTATATATATAAATATAATAGTTTAGTCTCTGATATTAATAAGTTTAATTATACTTAATGGATTTAAAATTTAAGTTATAAGCATAAAAGTATTTTAATAAGGGATTCCTTATACTTTTAAATTAAAAATAGATTGTTTTGTTAAGACCTAGTTACCTCGAAAAAAAAATGTAAAAACTTATGGTAAAAAATATAAAACATGTTGAAAACATTTGTGTAAATATGTGGATGATGGTTAATTAACCCAATATCACCCCACAATTCATTTTTATGAAATATTTACGTCCTTGACCATAACATAGTGTATTGATATCATGGTAGTGTAAAGGGTATTCCCAGAAGTTCTACATTTATTTCGTTATAAAATTAGTTCACTTCCACCCCTTCCTGGTTACTCTTCTCATTCAAACATACCAAGAAACAATAATAAAAAAATAACTCTACTATAATCAATTTTTTCATATATAATTCCATTATCTCTATAATTTATCTGAATTCCTTCACATCCAATGAAATATGTAGGTGAATTACATCTCCAAAGTAAGTACTACATTTTTCACAACATTGTGTCATTAATAATTCCATTAAAAATATTTTATATACATAAAAATATATTTAGAATAGTTTAATTATAACTAATATTTTATATTATTAATTTAATTACAATTATTTTCTCCTTTCCATCATCGATAAAAATTTAGATGTGTCATTAGTGCATTGTACGGACTACCACCAACAAAAAGAGACATCATCCATTATTGATCACTACAATTTAGTCCTGAAAAAAAATAATGTAATGATTGAATAAATATTTTATATATAATATTAATATTACAATTAAATTTAATATCATTATTTAAATTTTTTCTCTCTTAGTAATTGAGAAATAAAAGCATTAATCCTATGTATGTGCCAACTATTTCCAACACAAACAATGAGTTTTACTTTTTATCACCACCCATCAGGGTTGGAATTAAAATTATATTAAATATAAATTAAATTTGACAAGAAATAAATATTTTTTGATTTTATGAATATATTTTAAAAATCATTCAACCATGATCAATATACATAATGAGTTACAAGAAATTTGACAAATAAAATCATTTAACCAATGTAGATAGGATAACTATATTGTAAATAAACCTTTAATGATTGTAAAAGTAACTTGGAAAATAAAATATATATATCAAAGAGGTTATTAGGTATATTTTTAAAGAACATAATTAAATTTTTAATCAGGTTATGTTCATTTCCATAATTCTTTAAGACATGAGGTATGGGTTCTTTCTTAGTCACCCTTCATTAAGGTATGATTTTATATTATTCACTAGTATTTATTTGTATAGTTTATTTACTTCCCCCATGAATTATAATTACATAAATTGGTTTTTAAATTTCAATATTTAAATCCATCCAAAATATTCCTTAATATGGGATATTATTCATCCCCTCCCTAAAATATAAGGTTATTTTATAACTCAAATAATTTATTGAGTTATAAGTTTTCTACTTGCGTTTGATCATTAATTTTCTATGACATACCCTAATTTTGTTTTCGGAAATAAAATTGATTAAAATATTATTTACTAATTAGTTTAAAACATTTTTTCAAAATTATATTTTGATAAGAATAATTCTAATCTATTTAAATAATGGTTTCCCTCCTTGCTAATAATTTTCTTTCCCACCAATGATATCTATTTTTGTTTGAATACTAATTAATAATTATCTCATATGTGATTAATAATTACCTTATCCAATTTCAAAATACATATTTATTAATAATATATGATATTTTATTTTCATCAAATGTTATTTAAAAAAATGTAACTAATCATTCGTACATCTTTTGTGACATGTTGATTACACAATATCTTTATTTTTTATCCTTTTTATGAAATTATATTCTAATATGACTATAATATCTTATTATATATGACCCAAAAATATATAACTAGCACATATATATTTAATTTATATGGTTATACATGTTTTCTTTCCTTTTAAATTACCACTCTTTAGTAAAGATAGATTAAGAGGACATTCCAATTTTCTGTCTCACACTATGCATCACCCATTACATAATTTTTCATCCATTTATAAACTCTAAAAAAGTCATTATTTTATGTATAAAAATCTATATTATATTTTTTTATAGAAACAAAATAAGGTATTGACTTCATTAAAAATATTATTTACTTATTTCATAATACTTCACCCAATTATTAAATTATTATTTATTCTTATTCTTAATCAATCACATGGAATATTAGTATTGAAACTCAATGATCATGACATATAAATAATTTTCTTATATTATCATCCAAAATATTTAATTCCTTCTTCTATTTGGATTCTTTATAATTTATCCTACAGTTATCCCGTGAATTAGAATTATAAAACACACTTTATTATTATGTATGGTTTATATTCTTCATGTGGAGTGAATATTTATGGTTTGAATTTATATTATGTGTCATAATGGAATTATATAGCATTAAAATGGACTGGGTAAAGCATTATATTATTAGGAAAAGATTTATAATTATTAATAAAACATTAATTTGGAAATAAATATCATGTTTATAATAAAACATTCTTAACAAAAATATTAATGAATTATTTATATTCTAAAATTTAATTTTTAATAAATCATTGATATTGAAATACTTATTTTAGTTATATATATAAAATATATCATATTTTAATAATAATAAGAATATTATCTATACAAAATGAGTATATATATAATGTAGAAATATCATATTATTATTTCATTGTTAATTATATTATTTTATATTAGCACATAAAAATACAAGAATTCAATATACCTAATAAATTTATCACCAATGGAAACAATTGCAAGGTTCGTATTTTAAATTCTTCTATTTTCAATGACATTATTTGTAATTTCTAGATTTCATTTTTATATATGTACTTGTTCAATTATTTGTTCATTCCACTATTAATTCACAAGTTACACTTATTATTTTATATTTTTCATAATTCTCTCACATTTCTTGGATCTTTTACCCATTTTAGGTTGTTTAGCTATTTGTTTCTTCAAGGTTATTGAAAATTGAAGAGATTTAATACATATAGATATTTTATAATTTAATTTATAGTGTACCCTTTTGATTTACACTCTTTTAATGAATATAGATCATCTATGGGAAGTGATAATCCATGTTGTCGAGTCCATTGTTTTATGTTTTTTAATGCACCACATAGGAATGAATAACATGTATTATGTTTGGTTCATATATTTTTGGACATATTTAATAATCATGTTTCAAAAAAATTTAAATTATAGGGAATTTTTTTAAAATTATATAATTAAATAATAATAATAATAATTACTCCTTAATCCTGGTGCACTTCATTCTCCCTATAAAATATATTACATCCTTATAATTTAAATAATTTTTTATCAACAAAGTTATCTATGTTTATATGTAAATAGAATCAAGATTCTATTTTAGAGGGATTAAAACCTTAAAATATTAGAGGATTTGTGTTTTTCTTAACAATAGGATTATATGTTATATTTATTTTTCTCCAACCATTTGAGATAAGAGCTAATATTTTTTCTAAATTTGGGATCATGTGGTATAATTTTATTATAAGTGTGTTTATAATGATCCTGGAATATACCATCATATGTTGATATAACATATTATCTATTTATATGAAATTACATTTTCCTTTCAGTGGAGATATCAAATCCATTTCCAAAATAGATTAAATTTATCAAGGAATGATAAAATTGTTTTATAAGACACTTTTTAATAAACCTAATCATAGGATACAACAATCATGTGACTAGATGTTTTTATTAACAATTAAAAATTTAAAAATTGATATTGTGATATGATTTTTATTGATTACATTATTGGTATAAATGATTTGGTTGAACAAGATATTAATATAATTCCCATAGTTCATTAGTCTATTACTAGTTTTCCTCTCTCTATATAATTTTCAGAACTCAATTACATAGTTGAGACTGTATTGGAATTCTCTTGTCCTATTGAAATTTGAATCTACTAATGCCTATCATCCTTATATGACATATGATTAGGGTTTTGAATCTAAAAATTCCCTAATAAGTCCATAAATATTGAATTTAATTGTTAGAGGTTATTTTGGATGGATGATTTCCATTCTCATTATTCTAACCAACCACTTATGTATAATGGGTTGAATGTTGAGGGAATAATCACTTTGTCCCTCACACCTAGTCTATGCTTGGATCCTTCATATTCCATCCTTCATGAAATCTAGTAGATTTAACATGAGTTATTCACATTTGACATCATTTGGGTATTGTACTCAGAAATAAAACAAAAAATATTCATCATTAAAATGATTTATTATTTTTCATTATTATCTCATACTCTAATTCGTTTATTTAAACATATAAATGTCTTGGTTTCTATTAGGTCACTTTATTTTAGGTTGTCATATGCTTCTCAAAAAACACCCACAAATTAAGTAGAAAATAAAAACCTCATAGATATTAATAAAGATCATATGATCAACCAAATCATATCCCTTGAGATTGTCTAGCCTAGTGTGAAATCGTATACAAAATCATCGTGAATTAGAGTAATTATTATATCAATTCTCCAAAAACCCTTTCATGTTATGCATAAATACCTTATTTATATAGTGTATATATATTCTATGATTTTAATTTTTCAAACTCTATTATTATATTAATTATATTTATAGATCCATATTATTTTAAGTATTCCAATAAATTTTTATTCTAAAATGTTTAATGTTGAAAGGGTTTCCTCTCAAAATTTTCTTAATTAAGACATATGTTCTTTTATGCACCTAATTTATTTTATGGGGAGGTTATAATTCCAATTAGTTATTTAATACCATTAAATATCATTATTCATTGTATTTTAACATCTCCATCAAGCTCTCCCTATTTTATGTGTTATTTATTAGAATTTATATTATATAGTAAGGGATCCTCTGAACCATTTTATTATCCATTATTCTAAATTTACTCTTTAATTTTCTCCCCGATATTATTTATTATTTATAATTTTGAATTAAATATGTTTTATAAACATCCTTTTTATATATATCTACTATAAAATATAGTTCATTACTGGGAATTATACACATTTTATGTCCTTCATAATTCCCACTCCGAATTAGAATTTTTATTTATGGGAAATTAAATTTGTTTACCAACATGATATATATCACTCCCATAAAAAATTTAACACTGAATTATTTTATAAAAAAATAATTTTCATTATATCTCCTTTTTTATTCATTTCTAGTTTTTATGGAATATATTTTTCCATTCACTTCATGAAAATTTTCTTTGCTATTTTCAAAAAAAACATCTCCTAAGATATTAATTTTATTTTAATTTTTTAATTTTTTTAATAATTTCATTCAAAAATGACTACACATTTCCGAGAATTATGATGGTTTTTACCAAAATATTAATATCCGAAATACTTTTATTTTATTATCTCCATTGAATCCATGAGATATGGCCTTCAATTATTCCTTAAGAAAAGTTTTGAAACATGCATTATTCTAATGGGAATTACAATGATTAGGATTTATGTATTTTTTAAATTTTCCTTTTTTAATAAATATTACTAAATATAATATGATGGAGGATAATAAATATTTGGGATGGATGGGTATATTATACCCCTCCAATGCATTGGGTAATGCTAATATCTCATTAGATTTCATGAATAGTGTATGAATGGTAATCCAAATCACACTATGTAGGTTTCACAAGACGTTATCTAATGAAACAAATGTTATGATAAAATTAAAATCGATCATACCAAGATTATGATGGTATTTTTCCAATATTATGTTGACTTGGTTGTAATCCTTGAAATATTATTATCATTTAATTCCATAAGATGTTTCCACATGCTTCTTATTCTATGATCATATGCATTCATTTTTAAATTTCATGCTTTCATTATTATAAACAATATCCTTATTGTATCATGTTGTGCCTCTTGAATATCATGTTATTCCTTATTTCCATGTTTAATACCTTACATGTATTCAAATCTCACCCATATCCATATGAATTGTATCCCTATATATCCTATGTAGTAATAAACGATATTTGGATGTTAGGAGCATGATGAGGATTTTTGAATAAGGATGGTGTTTTTATGATCCATATGATGTATTTGAATGTCAAATAAACCATATAAATTATAAATCTTGAACATTAATGTTTATTTTATATAAAATATTTATAATAATTGTGAAATAATATTTTATTAATACATGGATTAATATAATTTGAATCATAGGATGGTTTAGTTATTCTTGGAGAGTTGGATGATAGAACCTTGCAAAAAACTATAGTGATAAGTATAATGTATATGCCCATGTATAACAGAGAATCTTTAATTTATGTTAAAGATATGATTTTGTAGTTTTAGATGAAATTTAATCCATGTATAGATATGATACAGCTCATGTTTCATTGACACTATTTTACCTAGGGGTAATAATCACGCATAGGGTGTGTTGGGTATAAATGAAAGTATAACTCATTTCATAAAAAGATGCTTAATGTCAAAATTTAATATAAACTGTTTGGGGATATTATTTGGTTATCCATATCCCCTTTATAAATATCTATGAATAAATAATTTTCTTGTTAAATTTACGGAATCAAATAAGAAGAATAAGATAACCTAATTTAATAAAATATGGGTTTAACAGAGAAAGTTATAGGATGAACAATGTGTAACATTATTTAAATGAAAATATTGTATGTTTAAAAAATGTTATTTGGGGAGAATATATCTTATGATTGATTATTTATCTTTATAGTATCATTATCTATGAATATATTAATATAAAATTTGGGTTTATATACATTGTTGAGAAATGATCAAGGAATTATATATTAGAACAATATGTACATAGTAGAAACTATGTCGGGTAACGTAATATGGGAGAATATATAAATGGTTGGGTTTTTTGGTACATTTTTTTTATGATTAAGAAATAGATTTTCATTATCAAACCAAAGTTCGAAACGTTGATATCTTAATAGAAATTAATTCTTGATACTATTAATTATTTTAATTATCAAGTGATATTTATCTAGGACATTTGATTATATACTAAAATTTATATGTGTTAAAGGAAATTTATATGAATTTTTCAACAGTGGTGATGCATTAAAGGTATGGAAACATGTATTAAATGGTATAAATAACATATAAAGTTATTTATAACATGGTTACATTTTTGGAGAAAATAATTGAAGAATACATGAATAAGGTGCAGATAACACTTAGTCTTATTTATACTTGGCATTAATGTAATAAATAAATGTTGTATTTTATAAAATTTATTTAGATGGTATTAGTAACCTTGGGATTGAAAACTAATTCATTATATTATTGGTGTTGTTTATCTCATTTTCTGTGATTATGATATATATATCAACATATAGAATAGTGTTTGACATTATGAACTAGTTGCTGATGAAAATATTTAATTTTCAATGGAACATTTGATTTCACTATGGTTTAATGTATTTAAGGGTCAAATAAATTTGGGAAAGGTATGATATGAAGAATATTTTATTACGGTAAAACCATACACGAGTGTATGATTTGTTTTATGCATTAATGTTGTTTGATGGAAGATATATAACTTAATATAGCCATGAGAGAGTAAGGTGGATTTAAACTTGAGTGTTTGAATAAAAAATGATTAATATTTTATAAATACCCTCACCTATATTCATTAGTCTAGAGTAATTAAAATTTTATGGACACTAATTAATTATTGGGGAAGTATGCAATGACTCAATATTTTAATATATATTTTTACACAAATTAATTAAATTTTTTTATAGCTTAACCCTTATACATCATTGAAATAAATAAAACCCATGATTTTTTAACCATTAAAAACCTATTTGATGAATTGGAGTTAAATTAGTATGTTTTATACTAACATAAATAATTTTTATTTATAATGGATATTTTCTACAGGTTTACTAAATTCATTATGGTGCTTAAAGATATATATTTTAATTCTATATAATTTCTATTAAATGAATTGGATTATATAACTATTAAATAATATTATTCATAAAATGTATCAATAATTGATTAATGAATGTTATATTAGTGTTTCAGAGAAATTAAGAATAAAAAAAAGAATTTTAAAAATTTATTTTCCTATAACACAATTTATTATTGAATTTTATGATTTTATATATAATTTAAATTAAAAAATTATAGGAATTAAATTTCAAAAAATAAAACTACTATTTGAATTTATAATATTAAAATTATCTTGGCATAATGTTTTATTTTTTCTTTAATAAAGGGAAATTAGGTAAATAGTGAAAAAACCAATTGTTGCAAACAAAGTCAATTTAAGGGTATTATGATTTTAAGGTCTTGGAAACATTTTTAATATATATATATATATATATATTATAAATTTAAATTAATAAACTGAACATATAGATTCATAAAATCAATATATAACATTTTAGAGTATTTTTTTATAGTTTATGAATACTATTTTCCATCGGTTAAATTAAAACAATTTATTCACACAGAAATACTTTTTTAATATTTATATGAAGGAAAAAATAAATCTTATGTTATTATATAATAAACTTATTTAAATAATTATAATCAATAAAATTGAAATTATTTTACTATACATAGCACTTATTCATAAAAATACAATTTTTCTAAGAATGAGAATTTAGGTGCTACGAGACCAAACATAAAAATTTATTATCCTATATAAAGAAATATATTTTAATAAAATGGATTTAATATTTTTTATCATAATTTTCTTATTATGTAATAAGTAAAATTTCAATTTTTAGAATAAAAATTTGATTCCCAATGTAAATTATAATTACCATGTTAAGAGTGAAAATTCTACCTCTTGATTTTTTTTTGCTGACCACGTGGACATGTAATCTAATAAATCACATTAAACTATTTTAACTTATGACTAAAATATTATTATGAAAAATAAATATAAATATATTAACACTCATTTAATGTTAAATTCATACTAAATAAAATTAAACAACACAAAATAGTTAAAATTCCTATTGCTACAAACTCTAACTTATATGATATATTATATTAATATTTTTCACATATAAATAAATTTAATTATATTTAATAGAGAATGAATTTTGGTTCAATATAAGAAAAAATATTTAATGGGTTTTACTATATATTTTTTTTAAAAAATATAGATTAGTTAGTTAGAAATTAGATATCATAGTAAAAATGGAGATATAGAAATATAAAAAAATAGTAAAATAATTCAAACATGTCATAAAAATGTGTGTAGAGTATTTTATTTAACACCCTTATGTTTAAAAAACCATTTTTTTATTGCGTATACGTCAAGTAACAACAAGCGTCCACAAACAGTGAAACATTATAATTTAAAAATGAATGTTATAACCCATTCTGCAAATTGGTGGCTGTGAATATGAATAAATTATTTATTAAATATATATAAATATCTAACTCTATGTAAATATTTTTTCCAATTATTTTGAAATTAGAACACAATTTTTAATGATGAAATTTTATTCATCAAAAAAATATATTTTCATTAAAAATTAATATATATTTATTTTGTGAGTCAGAATTATAAAGAATTTCTTCATATTTTATAAAAATTATGTTGTAAACCAATATTAATTTTTAAATTATCATATTATAATTAACTTTGGGGGAAATTTTAGTATATTTCTAAATTTATTTATTATTCAGTGTAAAGTCAATATTACTGATTTTCCAAATGCTACCATTTCTAAACATTTAATCATACAATATAAAAGTAAAATATATTTTTCATTTTTATATTAATTTAAATGTGAAAAACAATATTAATAATTATCTAATTATTTCATTTTAATATAAAAATTTCACGATTTTTATATATGTTTAATTGTTTTTAGAAATATGATTTTCTACACATTATTTTTTAATACATAAATTTTTTCCAAATTAATTATATGAAATATTCCCTTGTAAGGAAATATTAAAATGGAATATATATATATATAATATATATATTTTTATATGAATTTTAATTCATATGATGTTGATCCCCAATAATTTAGTTAATATAAGACCATCTATAATTTGAAAACAAAAATCCCGAAAAATTACATTTCTTAAGGTTTGGTGGGTTTAATTTTAAATAAAATAATTAAAATTCAAAGAATTTAATATAATAAAATGGATAACATATTTTAAATCATAATAATTACTATTATTTAATAAGTAAAACTTAATGTTTTGTATTAATGAATAGTAAAATAGAAAAATATTTTTTTACCATAAATATTATTAAAAAGGATTACTATAGGGTTAAACTAAAGTGTCATGGTTAATTAATTACCCAAAAACTTGTATAATTTCTATTTTATTGGAATATTTAGACCTTATATCATCTATGTTTTATAAAATGTCGATTTTGGAGACATATGGCCATGAATGTGATGTTTCTAACACATTATTAAAAGAAAATCTAAAAATTCCACTCTCCTGCTTTTAATAAATATAATATTTCAATAAAAACGATACATATAATTTTATTTATAATTACTAATTTTAAATAGAAATAATTGTTTTATTTTGTTCATTTCATTACAATTTTTATTAGTTAAGTACCAAATTTAAATTCCTACATAATGATGACAATGTAATTATTCAATTAAACAATAATTAAATAAATGACATAAAAAATATTAAAAGTAATATTATATGAAATATTGATTTTTTTCCATTATTAATTTAGGTAAATTTAAATTTATTTAGAAGTTTTAATTTAATGTACTAAATTTTCTTTACTTTCATGTTTGCTTCAATGTTTATGTTAAGGAATAGTTCTAAAGTTATATTTATGATATTTTATAATAAATAAATGTTCGTTAAATATATTCAAATTGTTCAATATCCAAGATTCCACAATTTTATTGGTATATGGTTGAAAATATTTAATATGATTCATTTATTTTCTAATTTACCTTTTATAGTGACTATCTCTACCTCTAAAGAGTATAATCATTGTTACGAAAAAACAATCAAAAAGGCTTAAAATTGGCTAAAAATGGTAAGGGTAAAAACCTTATACAAACATGTCAAAATTTTACTGGTTGAGAGGGTATGGATTCAAAAAAATATTTTTATAGAAAATTATCAATTCCTAGTAATTATAATATGGTAATTAATAATGATTGATTTGATACTTTACAAAATTGTAAAAGTTCCCCTCAACTCATGTATAAATGTTAACCTCATATCATATTTTATTCATACATAAAAATTATATCGTATTATAAATTAAATGATAAAATAAACTCCCTAATCCCATGGACACATACTATTGGACTTTTCTTTTATAGAAAACCCTCTTTGGAAGGCTTTTTGTGCAAATGGATAGTAGTTGTCCAAAGAGTAGGTATCATTCTTAGCTGAGCATATTTTATTATTATTTTTTCCACCAACTTCAAATATTATTCAACCATGATAATATAATAACATAATTATAACCCATATAATTATAATTTATTATGTAAATTTAATAAATTATATTCATCTCCTCTTCCATAAAATGTGAAACACAACCCTCGTTCGTGTGTACGGAGGACTACCATCTCTTGAACTGATGTAATTCATTTTATAAAATATCTGATAATGATTTTTTTAGATTATGGATTTATTATATATATATATATATTATTCATGACATATTTATCATTAGTAAAATTAAAATATACTAAATTTTTTTACCATTCTAGTCACCAAAAAGTGTTAACGCTTTTCATGCGGAAGTTTGGACTACAACCTCTATGAAGTGATGTGATTTGTTTTTCATCACAAAATATAATGGATTGTATATATAAGCGTATTTAAGGAATAAAAATGGTTTTTATGATATAATAATAATTCTGTAAAGATAATATAATTCTTCACTTGTTTCTCTCATGATTGTTGAAAAATGAAAATGTTCTTTATACGTACATATGACCTACAATGTCCATGATTGTAACACTGTTCATTTTTCAAAACAATATTTAATTATATTTTTTCAAAGTATAATTGATGTATTAAAATTATAAATATATCATGATTATTATTCTATAATGATTAAATAATGTCTTCTTTTACCATAATCATCCAACTGAAGTCATTTTGGACATATTATCTGAATTTTATAAAGACGTTTGATGTGAATTCAATTGAATAAGTGAATAAACATAACAAGGTAATATGTAAAATTAAATGAATAAAATATTTTACAATGGGTTTTAATAAAATAAATTATTAGGATACTCTTATTATTTAGGAATATAATATTCTTACGTGATGAGTGTATCTGAAGGTAAGGGGTTTTATAACTCAATTTTTAATAAATTGTATATTATTTTACTTCATTCACTATATTATTACATGATTAATTTTCAAAATTCCTTTTATAATTTTATTTTTAATTTAGTCCAGTATTTTGGATTTAAATTTTTTCAACGTAATCTCATCATGGATTAATTCTTACTTCAATGATATAATCTTTGTAATGGATTCCATCTCAATTTCCTTTCTTCAAGACATACTTTAGTTTTATTAACCAATTTCATTTATATAGTGCATGTACAACCCATTTTATATGTTATATCATAAATCTAGAAAAATTCTTGGTATTTTATGTTATAATTCATTTTTCATCATACTATGTGATTTTCTTTGAATTCTACTAAAGAGGGAAAGGATATATGTTAAAAGTTACTTTCATTTCATGTTTTTTATGTCCATGGTTAATTTGGAAGCAATAATATACAATTGTTTTTTTACCATGTTTATTTTGTTCTTATATGGTTATAAATTTGGTTTACATATTGGGATTCCATTTCCTCCCATTTTCAATAATAAAAAACCAATAATTTGTTTATGAAATTTTAATCTTGTATATAGTTTTATATCTAAAATATTTCTATTTAGTGTAAATATTATTCATATAAAATTTTATGGATTATTTTTACTATTAACCAATATTTTATTAATAATATTCTAATCAATGTTTTACTTTTTTTAGAAAATTATTTCAAATAAATATTTCTATCAATTTTCAAATAAGGTATTTTTTTATTTTGTTTACAAAATATTGAAATGAGTGTTTTATTTTAACTTATACTCCATGTATAGAATTTCATTCCTTCATGACTACTCAATTATTTTAATACTCAGTTATACATTTCCATGGATCTTTTCAACGAATATTTTTCCAATAATATTTAGCATTTCTTATTCTTTAAAGAAAACATTTCAAATTTATAAGGGTATTTTCCTCATGAATTTGTACATGTGACCATTTAAACGAATTTTCATTAATAAAAACCTTTGACATTACATATTTCTTACAAATTATATATATATATATATATATATTTCTCTTACCTACATATGAAGCTCATAGTCCTTTCCTTTAATTTTGTAACACATTATTTAAGTTAATTTATCAGATTTGTTTTTTGGAAATATTCTTTATGTCATAAGGATATATTTTGCAACCCATTTTATTCCATTAGATATTATTATGTTTATAGATTATGATTGATTTCATTTTATGGATCATGTTAGCATGTTAAAGTTATGATGGATGTACCCATATAGTTCCCCAATGCGTTGGGTAATCATTTTTGTCATGTGAGACATTATCCATGTGATTATGATGCAAAACAAATCCATTATGGCACTTTTTCCATAACTTTATATTGTCTATATATTTATCTTTATCTCATGTTTATGTTTTGTTAAATATTTATACAACAGTTCCAATGTTTTTGTGATTTTATTACACAAATCTTTTGTTTATATTATTCATTGTGATTACTCCGGATCCATCGGTATTATGACAGTATGTTATTCTCTTTACATGTAGATTATGTTTCCTAATAATTATTATTCCCATACTAGGATTGTTAGATCACAAAATTATTTTATATATTCTCCATGTAATCTTATGTTGTTGTAGGAGCTCAAATGGATTTAGGACGTCATTATGGAGAATAAAATAAGTATTTATTGTTTTTTATTCAAATTTATACATTATAAACCCAATCCTCCATAGACAGTAGCATCATGATATTTTGTTTACACTTATTTGATATTTATTTTTATTTTTGATTTTATAATATTTGTAAAATGGTTTAGGGTCTATAGTTTGCATCAAAGAATGGTATATTTATTTATGCGTTATAAAATAATATAACATTAGAAAAACCCATGGATATTTGTTTATGTATAGTATAACATCCTAAAATTTTGTTAAAGAATATATTAAGTGGTTTTCCAAGACCAGTTATTTACATATGTTATATTAATTTTTTTGGATGAAGGATTGTAGTATTTATGTATTTGGATTCTAGAATTACTATGTCGATGTTTTTTTATCAATGGTGTTTTTCTTAGGAGAATCACGAAATATCTATATTTCTATTTATTTCAGGATGCATATATGATTTTACTATGGTTGTATAAGGATTCATGTTTTTATAGAAATAATTATCATATGTGATCAGGGAATATACATTTTTATGATACTCTTAGAGTGATTGATTTTATTTGGATAAAAATGTTAAATTTATCTTGGATGAATATTTGATCAAATCAATCAAATTTCTTCTATTCAAACATAGTTAGTATTATTTAAACGCATTGTATTGTTACTTATTTATCAAGTGATCTATGTTGATCTTTGGGTTTTATTGGTGATGATTTTGTGATTCATAAAATATTTCATCATATGAAGGATTATTCATTTTGGGTACTATCATACCTTGTGTTAACATATCAGTGTTGGTTAATTTCTAAACCTTTGATGAGTATATTATTATGAATTTTTTGAGTTATGTGATTCTTTAGAATTTCATTTCTATGGTTTGGGAAAAAATTGAATTTTATATTGAATAATCATCATTTGAAGCAAGAGAAGAAATTATGGTTGAAATTGAATAACTGATGAAATGTTTCCTATCATATAACTATAAATTCATTAAATTCATAGTTGAGAATATAATGAGTTCCTAAAATATAGGTAAAGGATCTCAAAATGAAATTAAAATCCTATTACCTTTATTTATGATGATTCTGTGGTCTTCTTCACACGTATTGGGTTTATGGTTTTTTGGTCATTAACTTTATCATGATCCTTCATTTTCTTATGATCAATTTTCTATTTCACTCTCCAGTATTATTTGGGAATTTTAATTTTATTCCATGTCAATCTTTTCACATCCCAAAAATTGTTTCTGAACCAATTATTGATTATGTTTGATGAAATTCATAAAATTTTTTATTTCCCATCAAGAGGAAGTTTTATTAACCCTTTTTATGATGTCAGATTTCAAAAGTAGTATTATCATATGTAAAAACTTTTATTATTGAGACCATGTAATAATTTCAATGATGTTATTAATTTAAGGCAACAGGAGAATGTAAGACCTCAAGATTTTAAATAGAGAACAGTATTTGATAGCATACATAACACACAAAGACGAACCTCAATGAACCATGCAATTTTATTATATTTTAGAACCCTTGGTTTGAGGTACGAGACCATTAAATAATGTATTGTGAGACTATATAATTATCGATGTTATATTTTTATAGGGTTTTAGGTGTTTTGAAATGTTTTAGAGTTTTTCGGGAAGAACATGATTAGCAAAAAACTTTAATCATCTCTAGTAAACCGTGAATAGAAAAATATCTGGAAATTGGTTGCAAATTTGTTGGTACGTATTTTGGAAAAATAATATAATTTCCTTTGAGAACCCATGAATCTTAAAATATAGGTAAAATCCTAATTAGTGTATAGTTTCTCTAACTATGCTATAAAACTATGAGAGGTGAGGCCTAAAATAGTTGCACAGCCTGGTTGGCCCAGATTTTTCTAAACAATCTATTCAAATCGTGTTACATATAGTCAAACCTCCTTAATTTTTCGATATAATCCAAAATGAAACCTTTAAAGCCATTTTCCCTTATGATTCTACGATATTGAATTCCTTCTACTCTCTAGGATTCAGATAAGACCCCCTTCGATATGGAAGAGATCCTTAGACGAATCTAAGTATGCTGGATTCCCAGATTCATTAGTAAGTTCTATGTCATCCTCATTCTCCTTAGATCCAATTTTTATCTCTCCATATCCCATATAACCATTTATCTATTCCATTATACTTATATATAACCTTTATGAATGGTTTTATTATGAATTCATGTCTGATTTAGTGAAGGGTGCATGGGTGGGGATTTGATCTTGATGTTTTATAGTGTCACTTTTAATTTTCTCCATCCAATGCGAGGTAGGTGATCTCCCTATTGTGTGATTATAAATAAATATTTATTTATTTATTTTAAAACATTTAATTTAGATTGGTTTTTGAAAAACCCCATTGATTTTAATTTTGAAATGTTGATTTTAAAATTATGGTTTGGTTTCATGCATGTAAATTATCTTTTGGAATTCTTTAATGAAATAAAGTTTTATATTGGAATGAAAATTTATGATTCTAAAATAAAATGTTTTTAATGTGCTTAATGGGATGATTAATAGTTGATAATTAACCACTCCAAATGGGATAGAGAATGGATTTGATGTTCTATCATCATAGGCAACACCAATAATTTTTGAGTGTGTGTTTAGTTGTGTGTGTGGACAAGGAAAATAATATCCCCAATCAAATTTAAATTATTGGAAGGATAGTTTTACCTCTCCATGGAATATTTTTTATGACATTGATATAAAATTATTCAACAAAAAAATTGTTTTATATAAAATATAATAACAAATTTGGTCCTAGTGGTATGTGTTTGGAAAACATTGGGGGAAATACTACTGACTTTTAACTCACCCGCTACTTTGTAATCACTGGGAAATAAACTATTTCATAAATATACACATTTATAAAGGAGATTTATCTTAGTTATTTAGTGACTATTCTTTATACCACGGTCCTGGCATATGGATTTGAATATTGGAGCAGGTTGGGTGAGGTTGGTTAGCATCACTTAAGAGTTTTTTGTTTTGCATAATTTGTTTTCTACTTATACTCTGATATGGATTTTGAGATGATTAAATTTTGAGTTGTATTTTATTTTAATGTGTCATATTGAGGTTTTCATGGTAATTTATTAATCAGTTATAATATTTTATCATTCAAGGATAAATCATGCCATAAATATTCTTCATGACCAGGGTATTTTTTTATAGTCTTTGGAGTCTTAGGGATGTAACCTAAGGACTAGTATCACACTCATCACTACTCAATATAATAATTAGGGGACATATATTTCAAATAGTATCATCCATTCATTGTGAATCTTTAGATTTGGGTGAAATTGTATCATTTCTGGAATAGCCTTCATTAATTTTGGAAAAAAATGGAATTATTCTTGGTACTTATGTCTTTAATTTTTGTAAAAATTGTATCACTTTGTTCGACCATTTATATATGATAAGTTGTCAGTTTTTTTATTCGTAGAGTTAGAAATACTATCAATTTATCTTTATAAAGGGATTCAAAGAGTTGGATTTTCAGAACCTCAAATTTATTGTATAAAATGATTTAGCTAAACAATTTGTGTTTAACATCAAGTTTCCATGGTGGTTGGGTACCCGAGTTCTTCTATTAAAATTCTATGAGAATTTTGACCTCATAATCATGGGTTTATCTCATGAGAGTTTCATGACATGCATTGATAGTATGACTTCATAATAATTCCACATTTGTAATTAAGAATTTGTTAGCTTATAAATGAAAAAAATGGTTGATTTTTGAAAAATAGTGAAAATAGTGATTTTCAAAACTATGGTGGTAATATTTTAAAAAATGGGTTAAATTATGATTATGGTTGAATTGTTTAAATATATTTTGGTAATCAATTAGTAAATTGGAAATGATAAGCCTCTATTTTCAAATATGTGAGACTATACTTTTTATTGTTATAGTGAATGAAACCAGTTAAGAGTCAATGAAATAAACTAGAAGAATCCACTAAAAATGAAGTTTCACCAAAGACATAGGTGAACCAAAAATTAGTCCAAATAATTAAACATGCATTTAATGATATGGATAATGGTAATATAAATGATGAACCTAGACATATTTACCACTTGGTGTAGTTCCAAATGCAGATTTTCCCATGATTATATTGGGATTATGGGAAGGAAAATTCATAAGTCTAGTTAAATCAAATGAGCCAAGTCTTGAATTTACACTGGATATCACCATAGTTGGAAGTAAAATCGGTGACATATATTTTGGATTATTTAGCATACTAATGTTTGGAATAAGTATTAATTGGTAAATTATTCCATGGTTTGATATTTGAGTATTATGTGGAATTATTTAATAATAAATTTTATCCTCACACCATTAAAATTACTAGAAAACATAAATCATCAGTTTAAGGTTGGAAAAACTCATGTGGATAGAGTATATGGCTAAATTCGTGAATTTAGTTATATTTTATCTAATATTTCCATAATAGGAATACATAAAGGCTTACATATATGGGTCGAGGATGAGGAAATAAATTCACTAAATGATTTTTGGGTATTTTATAATAGATTATATAGGGACGGTCAATAGAGATATGGTGGGATAATGGGATATCTCAAGAAATATGGTTAGATAGAGAATGTTTATTCCTTGGTGAATTGGTAGGAAATCTAAGTTTGGGGACAAGATAAATAAGGACACATACTTCTAGAGTGGTGGTATAACTTAGAATCAAACTATGGGATCTATAAATCATTATCCTCAATCCATAAGTAATCTGATATGTTATAGTGTGGTTCACTTGATAACATCAAGAAATATTGAATCGAACCATCTAGAGAATTTTATAATTAAAACTAAATGGGACATCTTCTTCATTATAATAATAGTTTTCCATGGTAGGGTTCTAGAGACTTCAAATGTTTCTCTCACATATTATGATTTGACAGGTTGAGTGCAAGAGAATAAATATTCCAATCCTAACAGAGTGATCTAAGGTGATTCTATGAACACCAAGACTCCAAACCTAGTGTAATATCAACATTGTAACAATGAGACAAGAGTGATGATTACATAGGATTATAGATCTTAAGAAATGATCAAGGATGATCAATTTTGTCCATTAATAGTAGGATGTATGATTATTTGGAATAAAAACTATTGAAATATTATTTTTAATACAAACATACCTCTCATTTATTTCTTCTCATGTTTTTTATCATAAGGCTTTTCATGATGAGATTATTTGATCAATTTTGAAACATCAATCTACACTTATCCAAATATAATTTCAATCAATTATGTGTAAATATTTTCCTATAAATATTGATGTGATTAAGTTTAATTGGGATTTATTGTGATTAATGTAGATTCATATGACCATATTTTAGATATGTATTGGTTGACATCATTTAAGGACCACATCAACATTTTTTCCTATAATGTTATTTTCACGTCTGTGGATGGTGTCAAACATCTATATAGATCAGATAGGGATGTAGATTATATTAGAATATGAATTTTTCTACTGATGGTTATAACTATATCATATCAGTATGATTAATTGAAATTATAATTTGTGTATAATATTGGGAGTAAATATTTTCAAACCAATGCTGAAGACTTTTCTAAAGTTTTAAATGAAAATTTACCACAGTTTCCACCAAAAATATATTTTATATATATTATTTATCTTCTTTTAACTAATATTATCATTTCAATTATATATTATAATATGGAATATTAAAAATTGATTGAAGAGAAAGATTATCTTGAAGTTTTGGAATGTAAAGGGATCTTTTGACGAACTATATCTCTATGGGAAACATTAGTAATTTTAGTAAACAAATGTGGATATAACTATTAGTATTTGTGTGTTTTATCAGATGCTTAACCAAGTTATGCTAAATAATCAATATAATTATCCTTGAATTGAATATTGTTTTATCAGTTTAGGGGTTCTAGTGGTGCTATGAAATTGACTAAAATTAAGAGTATCAACAATTTCCAATTCTGAAAGTAGATATTCTAGAAATTGAATTCTAAAGAACATATGGACATTAATAATATCTCATCATGACTTTTTTCCTTATGAATTCTCCAGCCGCATTTATGGAAATGATGAATCAATTCTTTCATAGATATATAGATTCTATTATAGTTGTGTTTTAAAATGATATACTAGTATTTTCTAAGAAAAAAGTGGAGCATGATAAACACTTTCAAATATTTAACTTTTAAATTACCCAATAATTCCTTTGTTATATATAATTTCCATATCTTAGTGGGACACTAAAAATGTTTTTATGTGATTTTTCATGTTTGGAATAACCGATAATATCTTTCATGAGTAAATGAATTCTTTTTCAATGGAATCGGGTATGTTAGAAATACTTTCAAGAACATAAGGTTTGACTTACATTAGCACATATCCTGACATTTATAAATTATGGATGGGGCTATGTAGTATATTCTATAAATCGAGATATTCATAGGGATGTGTTCTTGTGTACAGATTTCATGTTGTTTCTTATGGATAATGAAATTTATAGTTCCATCAGAATAACTACACTCTACAAAATATAGACATTGTTACTGCGGTGAATTATTTGAATACATATAATCATTGCCTATTTTAAGTGAAATTTCCTATATTTACATGTCATAATACTTCAATCATGTTTTCCAAAAAAGATATTTGTATTTAGAAAAGCATAGATAGATGGAGAATCTGTATATGTTTCACATCAATGTGATGTATGCACCATGAAAATGGAACTCTATAGAGGATTCATTGAGCAAGTTATAGATATTTCCCAATAAATTAGCGAGATGTAATGGGGCTCACCCATCACATAAGTTGTATCTGGTTCACCTATAATATAATCTATATCAACCTCGCATGTTATATAAGATATATTGGGGTCAAAAATTGTATAAGCTTTATTGTGATCAAAAGTGTTATAAGTCATATTAGGCTCAACCATTCAACATATATCATTATCAAGTATGTAATAAATAATTAATCAATTTATTCTTTCACATATAATCATAAAACTATTGAAAAACACTTTTAATCCCATCTTCCAAGCACATTCAAATATTAAAATACAATTTCCTTTTAAAACCCCATTTTCCAAGACAAAATACCTAGAAAAAAGGTACTAAGGGTCTCTATTTGAAGAAGATAATAACTATTATAAAGAATCCAAATATTAAAGAATGTTTATGGTTGTGGGAAAAAGTATTGACACCATATACATTAAAATAAAACATTCATTTTCCATTATCCCTCAATATGTTCCATAAAATGATTACATACTGAATCATTTTAATGAAAGTAAATGATGACATAAAATTCCCTTTATAATTAATTTATGGGTATATAAAAACAAATATAAATAATTATGGCCATCAAATCAAATTTATCTAACCCATCTGATCGTCTTGAGCAATATCATCAACCTCACATGAATAACCTAATGACCCATCATTCATTCTATTTCTTCTTCTGACATAAAGAAATCTAATTATTCATAACATGTTTATGAATTACCTCAAATTAAAACATCATTTACTTTTTTGAATAAATATATAAACATAAAACTACCAAAAATATAGAGTATACCCTAGGAAAATTCTTCAGTCCACAAATATAAAATTAGTGTCACAATTGAGATGTTAAATTTTCTGAAAAATTATGTCATAAACATCACTAGGATTATTGAGGAGACTGATATAAATTGCATATATGTATATATATATGTGTGTGTGTGTGTGTAAAACTCATAATTAAAATCGGGATTCTTTTCACACGTAAAATAGAGTCTCTACTTCCATTTTTATACAGTGAAGTCTTTATTGAAGGAAATTATATATATATATATAGTCAATATGAAATCATCATCTTTTACAAGGAAGATCGACTAAAACTCAATTACATTTTAGGTTTCATCATCTTTCTCCTCGGTCCTGCACCATTATTAATGATGAATATATATATATATATATATATATATATCTCTATATCAATATATACTAAAACAAATTGTGTTAGAGATTCGTATTAAGTGGGAGAAGAATATTATATTTCTTATTATAAAATATATTATAATTGGGAACTATTACCATTAATATATATATACATATATATATTACATTGAAATTTAAATAAAAATACATTGATTTAATTATTTATAATGAGAGAAATAAATTTATATATTGGGATCCTTGGAAAATATTATCATGTATTTTTTGTTTGAGTATGTGTATATAAATGAATCCCCTTACTAAAATAAATTTATTTCCCATTAGTTGGAAAAACATTAATGGAAACTTTGGATCCTCAAGGTGAGGTAATATCTATTGGTAAAACTTTCGGCTCAACGTCTCAACGGAATATATGGATTTACAACAAAAATCATATTTTATTTTCTTAATACATTGGTTGTAATAGAAGAAAATGTTTTTTATTAAATTTATATTCCCTTTTAAGCAATTCTCATAGAAAACAAAACTAAATTTCTATAAATTTATGTTTTAAAGTTTATATGTCCCTTACTAAAAAGTGAAATCAAATTCTATTAACCCTCATTATAGAGGTGTATGTTTTTATGGTTTTTAATTCATATTTATCTTAAAATTTTCAATTTTAAAATTATTCATGATCAATAAATGATTTTGTCTTCAAAATTTACAACATTTTCCATTTTATTTATGAAATGATCTTTTATTTCTATAAATTTATTTTATGATTGTATGTATGGTCATTCACTATAAATATCCTTCATATTTCATGAATGTTTATACAAGTATTTTTTATGTTTATTTTTCATGAAGTTTTTATAAATGACTCATAGGAATGTATGAATTTTATGTTATATAATTTTTGAAAATTTTATTTATTTTCCTATTTAGAAATAAATTACATATATGTGATGTTTTTTAAGGTATGACATTAATAGAATTCAAATTACAAAGAAAATATTTCAAAAAAATTATTTAGAATTTATGGATTGTATATTTTTTATGATGATGTGGAATTAGGGGTGAACCCACTTCCTCAAAGGAACTTTGTTCCTTTGTTATTTTTAGATTTTTGTATTCTTAGTGTCTACATGGATTTCTTAATTCACTCATTGAATCAATATATTCCCTAAGTGATATTAAATTAAAATTACTGTTTTGATGTTTTCAAACAAAATTATGATTTTGTTAGATAAGATTTTATGTTTATAATAAAATATATTTTCAAGAAAAATATATCTTCTAGTAGTTGAAAAAATATATTTTATTTTCAATTTTTATGACAACCCAAAATTTAATTTAAGCTCAAATTTATTTATTCATAATATTTTTATTTTTTATTAAAATATTGTTTTTTATAATACTATAAGGGATTTCATCATTGGTTTTAAAACCCTTTACTGAAGAATTTTGTTCTCACCATCTGTTTTAAAATAGAGTTTAATCAGATTAACAAAAGCTCTTTGGTTTTATGTTTTAATTCAGGATCTATCTTGAATATAGATGGAGAGTTATTGGTATAATTTTTATAAACTATTATATTTATCAATTTTCATCATAATCATCAAAAGCTCTAGGCTAGATCGGTCCTCAGTTGTTATATATATATTTTGGGATAAATTTTGTTATTTTGTTTTAATATAGTTTTTTTATCAAAAAATCTAGGTGTATGAGTTCTGGGATGTTTTAGTTGGTATCAGTGGAAAGGTTTAGTTAAATTTAGAGATTATGATTTTTCAGTTAAAAATAGATTTATTTTATATGTATATTTTTTAATCAAAGTCCTTGAGTTGTAACATTTTTGGTTTGAGGATTAGATCCAAGATGATGTGAGGAAGATCATCAACATGTATTATATTCCTTCCAAATGATAATATTGAAATTACAATTCTAATTTTATTCTTATATGATAATTAATATTTATCTAATATCCAAATCCATTGTAATAAACTCTATGAGGTATCCAATACCTCGATCATAATATTAGTTTTTCATGAATCATGGATTATTTATGTGAAACTATTTCACTCTGAACATTATCACCATATTAGGAAAGAAAATTACAACTGAATAATTTTTGAATAATTCACATTATCTAAAACATATTAAACTATTGGTTATCTTCTCAAATATAAATATTATATAATCCATAGGAGAATGATGCCTCTACTCAGCATATATGCCTCAAATTAAAAATTAAATTCTTTTTTGAAAAATGAAGTATGTTTTTAAAATTTTGAGGAAAAATATGTAAGTATATTTTATAAAAAGGATGTTCAAATATTTTTTTAAATTATATATTTTTAATATCACATTTTAAAAATGTTTAAAAATGTTTAAATAAATTAATCCTAAATTCTACATGTTTCATTTAGGAATGAGAAATAGAATATTATGAAAATATCCTGAGGTGCTATTCTGATGCATGGACACATAATTTTCAAGAGGGATTCTAGTAGGAAAATTGTATAATATTTTTAGTGTATGTCATATATCATGAAAATTATTAATATATAATTTTAATTCTCAATGTAATTAATAAAAATATTTTTTTGGGATGAAGAACATTATGGTTAAATCAATATTTATGTATTAATTTTGTATAAAAGAATAACAATGGGAAAATAATTTAATGGGGTTAGAATATAACATCCTAAGATTTTAATGTATTTATTTATATTAAATTATATAAATAAACATTTTTTTTATACATAAAACAAGAAAAACTACATTTTATTAAATACAATACTCTAATATTATATAATTTCTACTGAATTATAATACTATCTAAGGATATGGGAATACAAAATATAAAAATATCATTACAAAAAAGGGAAAAATAAAATAAAAATTATAATACCAGAATCATATCACATCATTTGGATTAACTATAGGTGTAAATCCACAGAATAAGATGAGAGTAAAACTAATAAGTTACAGAAAAACGGGAACCATCTATGAGAATAAACATGAAAAGAAACGATTATTGGACTACGATGTTCCCAAAATCCAGCGTTACTCCTGTCGATAGGTAACTCCATAGGATGCTTTCTTTGTGATGATCGGCAGACTTCTTCCCTGAAACATCCAATTGTGGCACGACTATGTGTTGAAATGTATCTCTATCGGCCTCCTCCCAAAGTCATGTGGATTGTGATTGAGGGTTAGTATAGGTATTGCCAACCGATTTTCTATGAATCTTAGACTATGTTTTGTTGCTGCTGAAATCGACAGGGTCGTAGTCTTCTTGAATGCAGGATGAAGGCTACATGTTCTGATGAGGTCGACACCTCTGGTCAGTCTGTTAGGCTTGGTTCCCAGGTGAATGCTTTAGGGGATGCTCATAAGGAGGGTCATCTGGCTGTCCAGGATAAGGGCGATCATATCCCTTTGGGTGAGGACCACTCCAGGTTGGTTCTTTTGGCCAGAGGCCATGGGTATTCTTCGAGTGCATCTAGGAAAGGTGGTCCAGTGGTTTTGGGGCCACTTGTTTCAGAGGTTTTTGATCGGCTGCATCGTGATCTAGGGGAAAGTAGCTCGGGCGACGACATGCAAGGGTGTGTGGCAGTGCATGAGAAGAGGCCCCTTCCTACGGCTGTGGATTAGGTCATTCAAAGGGCAGAGCAGACAGTGAGGGAAACCCCGTGGGAATCTACACAGGCCTTCCAGGAGGTTGCTCATAAAACATCTAATGACTCCATACCGAAGGTTGATAGAATGGGTCATGGTTTCAAGGAGGCCTCTCAATGACTGGCTTTGGAAGACAGTCCCATCCTTTTCCAATATATGGGTCGTGGTCGTGAGAAGATATGAGTCTCGACCAAGACTAAGCAGGCTTCACAGACCTCCTCTTATGTGGAGAAACTCTTAACATGGGGCCAATCGGGACCTCCAATAACCGGTATGCAGTGCTTGGTGAAGATAAGTTCCTCAATTGTGAAGAGGTTGCAAGGGTGGATCACGGTCAGGACCTTGTAGCTAATGCAGAAACATCCCAAGAGGAAATTTTCGAGGCCTCAAACATTGACAATCCCAAGGAACTTGTTATATAGGAGGACTATTTTAGATCCTCTATGTGCCAAGGCAATAAAAAATTCATGGATTCTGATGGATTTATCATGAACAACTGGAGGGCACATAGAAGGAAGGACTACTCCAACATCCCCAGCCCTCCTATTACCTGATCTGTTGGAATGGGAAAGTGGTCCCCGAATGCCTCTACAAAGGCTGGCAGCTTAACCCTGAACAAGTCCAAAGACCTTTTCCAACAGGAGGTGGCCGAAATCTCTAAGGACCCGATTCTGGTAAGTTGTGATGTTTCTTGTCCTGAGTCTTCTTCAGGCAGTGTGGAGTTGAGGGTCCAGGGGAGGTAGCATGAAGAGGTTTCTAAATCTGACCCCCAGTGCCAAATGGTCTCTTTGTTGGAACATAGGGATCTACTCATGCATTTGGAAGAGGAATTGTTGGAGGAAACTTTGGATATCAGTGCTTTGAATAAGAATAGACTAATCCAGGTGGCTACTACAAAGAAGCAAGTTGAGTGGGCTGACAAGTAGGCACACATTCTTCTTAGAGGCTGCAACATGGGGAAGATTAGAAAAGATGAGTTCACGAAATCCTGGGACAACATGGCTCTTCTTTTCTAGGGAACTTTTAAGGACTTCCCTGGAATGAAGGTACATGATAATCTTTGGGTTTTGTTCAGGGAAAACGCTACCAAACAACTCACTCCATTTTATAAAAGATCTATCATATCATTTGGATCTGAAAATATCTAGTTGTGAGGGTTTCCACTTTCCCCTTAAAAGTGCTTGATCTTTAATAAAAAATTAACGATGGACGGGACTATGATTTTATTTATATAATAATGGATGTTAACATTGCCATGCATGTAGTCACTGGAATCAATTTAAAATAATTATACACGTATTAGTTTCAAATCATTTTAAAAAAACTCTAAAATATAATTCAATATCATGCTTTTATAGAAAGTAGTAGTTAACATATAATTTTTTAAATTTAATGTAAAACTATAAAAGTAAGAATTATTTTATATTAAATAATATCATTTAAAAATTTTATTAATATAAATAACTTATTAAGAGATTAAGAATAAAATACGTAATGTCCCCAATATGGGTTTCCCACATGTGACCGTGTATGGTGGGATATTTGGCCTCAGGTGAATCTACATATACATTAAATGTTTTCAACTTCTAGTGAGGGTGTAAGGAATATTTTGGGGAGACTACTACCTATACTAAAAAAGTTTCAAAAATAGATTAATATAGTAACATTGTAGAAAAAATGTGGAAATAATATAAATAATCAAACATTAATATATATTATAATAAAGGACAATTCAAGCAATACAAAAACAATAGAATCATGTAACATAAACCTAAAATTTAACTAAACCCCATGATGAATGTAAAACAAATAAAATACAAGCAAACTCTATAAAAAACCACAAAAAACTCTGGCACCAAACTCTATTTCAGTCTCATCTTTACACACCAACCTATCTAGAAAGAAACAACCAAGAAAACACCCCCTTTACCTTAGCTATACCAAAATCCTTGATGTTTTTCTGGGAAATAATTAGAAGCCCAAACTAGGTGTGAGTATAAGTCAATATGTCAACACCATTTCTTCTTAACAATTATAGTCCATACATGAAGTGCACGTAAAAATTAATTTAAATAGTTGTGTGAATTTAACAACATACTAATCAAGAAAAGGTTCCATTTTTTATATCTCTATTGAGGGGTGTATCCTCTTTCATCAGGATGGGTCAACCAAATCGGCCATATATTCCCAGATCGAGGAAGAATAAAAAAAATATCACGTAAAAAGGTGCATGCCCTGAGTATAAGAAGAATATCTCTATAAGGCATCGAGTGATCATACAAATAACACTATGACAGTATGTATCTCATGAATCTTAACATAATTTGGCGTCAAACACAACTCTTATTACCCAAAATATGGAATGTAATGATCATCATACCCACAGTAATCAATTATTATTCTCCCCATAACCAAAACAAAGAATAATTCACAATAATAAAAAAGATCAATTGGTGATGTAACATTCATCTCCCATACGTCGATCCCAATTGTGTCATATCTATAAACAATGGTATAAAAGAAACTCATGTAACCAAGTGCCAATAATATCAAACATGTCATCATAATACATAATAGAAAATTCATCAAAATACCATTTATCTAGAAATTTACATTCCTTAAGGTCATTTTACGAATTATTTTATCAATTACACCACATTTTATTCCATTCAACATAATATCCAATAATATATTTAATTTATAATAAATACACATATCCATATCTCAGCATGTCATCATGAAAACCAATTATATTCCACCATTGTAATTTAATTCATCTAGAGTATACATTAGGAAATCACCACAAATCACATGTTATAGAATTTTATAACATTGATCCAACAAAAAATTTTCATTATGAAGACAAATTCCACATTATAAAAAACATTGGTTCACTATGTATTAGGGGTAGGCTCACCTCGTGGGTGGCCGCAAGATTGTCCCTAATGATAATGGTCCTGATAGGTTATAATAGGGAGTCAAAGAATTGAAAAATAATTATATATTATATTATTATATTATTTAGGTCATGCATATGGTGTTATGGAATGAGAATAATTATTTCAAATACTATTTGAAATTGAAATATAGATTAAGGATTTTTCCAAGACCATTGAATTGAAAATAATATTTCTTATTCTTAAACCATGATGTTTTTACATCAATCAAATTATCCTTCATTCAAAATAAAGTCCTGTAAAACCAAGATCGTGAAAAATATTTTTTTGGATTGAGGAGGAAACTAAGATTATTGCTTTGGAATGATTAGACCAAAAAGGATTGTCCATAAAAGGTGACCATTCAATACAATTATAAGGGGATTAAAATGAATTCGAATGATCTCTAGGGATACTATGCATTGAGAATAAATAGTGTTAGATATCTGGATTATTGGGTTTTGGGAAATTTTAAGCGAAACATTTCTCTTGAATACCATGACATTATCTCTTGGAATGTTTTGAAAAAATGACATAAATTGGAAAATTATTACATAGGGAAAGGGAAAACACCATTGTCTCCATTTCCAAAATGACCCTGATATCCAAGATGACCTCTATGATGAAAATTCTATAAACCATGTGAGATCCTACTTCATTGACTAATCTTCCACACTACACCACCCAAAACCCCAAATAGAGACTACACCATTACTAAGATAATTTCAATAGGGGTTCTTAAAAAGGGAAAACATACTAAAATCCTCCATTTGTTCTATGTGTCGTATCCCCTCCTACCACACCACAGTGCCCATCTACCCTAATTTGTAGCTTGTCTCGACACCAAAATTATTTTAAATATGGGAGTAGCATAGAATTTTCTCCTATTAGAACCCTATATTGTATCATAAACCACTAAGGTGTATCTACCAGCCTTATAGTGTGTCCTTGATCTCCATGAAAAAAACCCTCTATGGATGATAATTTTAAGTCAAATCCATTCATTATCCATCTTTGGAAAATTGATGTTCAAAATTAAAAAAACTATAAAATAATTGGATCAAAGAGGTTTATAAAAACAATAAATAGGTGCATACAGAAAAAATTAGTATCCTTGAATATGTTGAGTCAATAAGGTTTTCCTTATGACTTTTCCATTCCTTCTTGTTTTGAAAATCACAAACACCTTATCTTTAAGGAAAATCGCTTTTGTAAGGAAAAATGCTTTCTTAAGGAAAATCGCTTTTATAAGGAAAATCGCTTTTATAAGAAAAATTATCCTTATCATATTTTCATCAATATTTTTCTTAAGTATAAGTTTCGGATTCGTTTTCTCGGAGTCATTAAAACTTTGATATAAAAGCATTCTGTTTTAATATTCAGATTCTGGACAAGAACTATAAGGAAGTTTCATTCTGAATTCCGGATATGAATTCTGACTAAGTTCTATTCCAGATTCAGGATACGAATTCTGAAGAATAATTCTCATTACGAATTCTAATGAAGAAATCCCATTCCGAATTCTCATTACGAATTCTGAAGAAGAATTCTCATTACGAATTCTAATGAAGAAATCTCATTCCGAATTCTCATTACGAATTCTGATGACGGATTCTCATTACGAATTCTGATGACAAATTCTCATTAAGAATTCTGTTGACGAATTCTCATTACGAATTCTGATGATGAATTCTCATTACGAATTCTGTTGACGAATTCTCATTACGAATTCTCATTACGAATTCTGTTGACGAATTCTCATTACGAATTCTGATGACGAATTCTCATTACGAATTCTGATGATGAATTCTCATTAGGATTTCTGATGACGAATTCCTATTCCGAATTCCTACTCCGAATTCTCATTCTGAATTCTCCTATTAAACAGAATCTGATTATCATTGTTTTATACACTCTGAATTTATTCACTCCGAACCTTCACTCCGAAGTTTCCATTCCGAACCTTTATGTTAGAGTTTAAAACGATGTCGTACATTCTGTTACACTTGTTTTGTTATAAAACGATGTCGTCCATTTTGTTATAAACTAACTGTTGTCTAAGTGACACGTGTACAGGTCCCTCCGAACTTTAAGGAAATATGACCGTTGGAGAGGAGCCAACCATACCTATAAATAGGAGCTCATTTGAAAGAGCTCGATGCTGATGAATGCTGATGCATATGCCGATTGATGAAAAAGTACTTACATGCTGTTGAAGTGATTTCTAGAGAGAGAGTCTCTTATTAACTCTCAAAGCTTCGTGCGACTCCGAATGTTGGTTATTACATTCGAGGGCTTCCGGGGATAGGAAGACAGAGGTGCCGACTACCTTAAAGATCGAGGGCTTTCTTGCTGAGAAAGACAGAGGTGCCGACTACCTTAAAGATCGAGGTCTTTCTTGCTGAGAAAGACAGAGGTTGCCAACTACCTTGAAGTTGAGGGCTTGCGGGGATAGCAAGATAGAGACACTGATCTTCGTATCGAGGGCTTACCCTGGTGTGGGTAAGACAGACTTTCTTGAATGTATAAATCAAGGGACCTTTATCCAAGGTTGTTGGATACCCTTCTCTTTGGGTTAAAAGACTATTATCTTGTTACTAGTAGTTTTACTACTTGTTTTTATTCCGCTGCAATTTGTATCTTAAGGAAAGTATAACTTTCTTATACTTCCTTACTTACTCTGATTAGTTTAGATTCTATATGCTTTAAGGTAGAATCTTATATTGTAACTTTTGTTAAGTTTCAATTCCCGGAATCATATTTCTGGAACCTACTTTTGGAATCCCTTTCCAAGTTCAGTTCGGTGTTAGAGGTGTTGTGAATTTACTTAGTTTAACTTTGTTAAACATAGCCCTTTCCTTTTCTTAACGAAACTGTAGTTATTCATAACTAACTTTAAAGGTTCCAAAGGAATTTTTAAAGTATACAATTCACCCCCCTCTTGTATATTGAGCATCTCATATTATATTTCGATCCTACAATTGGTATCAGAGGTTGGAAACCTATCACTCTATACCATTCTTACATTTGGTATCAGAGACAAGGTTACTGAAATTCTTGTACTCACATACAAGTTTTTCTTGCTCACTTTTCTATTCCGAACTTTGTCATTCCGGATTATCCATTCCGAACTTTTCCCATTCCGAACCTTGTGATTACGATTCTAAGCTACTAACAAGTTTGTATCCAAGTTATTATTTAGTATGGCAGGAATTAATGTTGGTTCTATTGACAATATGAATCCTGCAAGACCACCAATCTTCGATGGTAATGACTATGAATACTGGAGAGATCGTATGAAGACTTTTGTTATCAATACTGGAGTAGACAACTTTGTGATGCTTACTGGTGATTATAAAATTCCTGACAAGGAAGTCAGAATCTTTACTAACCAGGAGAAGTAAGAATATCAACTCAACTATAAGGTACGCAATACTTTATTATGTTCAATGACTAGAAATATATATAGCCAAATTTCTTCTTGTGAAGCAGCTAATTGTATATGGAAGAAGTTAGAGGTTACACACTTTGGGACTTCTAAGGTGATTGAGACTAGAAGAGCTATGCTTAGAGTTGAATATCATGGATTCAATTTTCTTTATGGAGAACCTATCTGTAAAGTTCCACAAAGATTTATGACTATTGTCAACAGTCTACAATCTATGGGAGAAAAAGGTTTAGATGATGAAGCTCTTGTGGACAAGATAATTGAAATTATGCCCAATGAGTGGGAATCCAAGAGAACAGCTATAGATGAGAACAGGAAGGTCACTCAAATTACTCTTGATGAATTATTTGGAACTCTTCTACAACATGAGACCAGAATGAAGAGAGATGCTGACAACATCAAGAAGAAGAATGGAAATGGTACTGTTGCTTTTACTACAACTTCAAATCAGATGAAAGCTAAGACTCCTGAGAGAGTAACCAGATCCAAATCTAAGAAAGTCATTTTCCAATCCGAATCTAGTGAAAGTGAAGTTTCAGAAAATCAATTAGCCAATCTTGCTCGAAGGATGAACAAGATAGCTGGACAGAGAAACTTTCAATCCAAGTATAAGAAGAAGGATAGGAAAGATAAGAAAGATGGAGATGTTACTTGTTATGAATGTAAGAGAGCTGGACATATTAGACCAGATTGCCCTATGCTCAAAAAGAAAGAAAGGAAGGAAAGGCATTCAGACAAGAACAGGAAGAAGTATTACAAAGCCAAAGCTAAGAAAGTTCTGAAAGATAATGACACCTGGAGTGCCAGTGGTGGTGACTCTTCAGATGAATCTTCTGATTATGAATCTTCAGGACAGAAGAATCTTGGTCTTATATCCAGATTACCTATTGATAATCATTGTCTTATGGCTAAGGTACGAAATGCTGAATCATTGACCAATGTTTCTTTAAATCCTAATGATAGTAAGTATTATAACTCTTCTGATGAAGAATCATCTTCTGATGAGGAAAATACTTTACCTACTTTTGAAGAAGTCTCTAGATTTGCTGAACTTCTTGAGATTGAGAATTCCAAACTCAACAAGAAACTTGATAAAGAAAATTCTAGGAATTCTATTCTTACTAAAGAGATATCAGATCTTTCTAAAGATATTGATAAGAATAATGCTGATTTTGAAAGTATTTCAAAAAATCTTGAGGAAGTAAGTTCTGAGAAGAATAAACTTTCTAAAGAATTAGAAAAAGTAATTTCTAAGAAAAATGTTTTCGAGCCTAACTCTAGTTCCAAAACTAATGATTTTGAGGATAAAAACATGGTTGTAAAACTCAAGTCCGAAATTTTTTCCTTAAAGAAGTGTTTATCAAACTTTACCCATGGTAAAGAAAATTTTGATAAGATGTATTCTCAAATATGACCTTTAAGAGATAAATCCGGATTTGGTTATACCCATGCAAAACCAGTTTTCAGTAACAATTATTTTGTTCCTCAAAGTTCCCCATTTTCCACTAAATGTCAATGTGGTGGTCACTGGGCAAGAAATGTTTCCTTAAACAAAACCCAATCCTTAGGTTTTCATAAAGCTTACTTTTCTAAGAAAATGTGGATACCTAAAATTTTATTGTCTGGAAATCTCGGATCCAAACAAGTTTGGATTCCGAAAGTCTAACTTTGTTCTTAATTTCAGGAAAATAAAGAAAGTTCCAGCAACAATATTTGGTACATGGATAGTGGATGTTCCCGGCACATGACTGGTAACAAAATCTTTTTTGAAAAGATTATCAAAACGAAAGGAGGAAAGGTAACTTTCGGAGACAATGCTAAGGGAGAGATTGTTGGTATTGGTAATATAGTTCTTTTAGGTAAAACTTTGATTTCAAATGTTCTTTTTGTTAAAGGTCTTAAGCACAACCTCATTAGCATAAGTCAGTTATGTGATGAAGGTTACCTTGTGAATTTTAGGAATGATAAATGCTTAGTTCACAATTCCAAGGAAGAATTTATTCTCTCAGCCAACAGGCAAGAGAATGTTTACACCTTAAACTTAGAAGACCTAAGAAGCCAAGATTTACCTTGCCTAAGTGCAATAGAAGATCATTATTGGTTATGGCATAGAATATTAGGACACTGTAATCTTAGGAACCTATGTAAACTCTCTAAGAAGAAACTTGTTAAGGATCTACCGGTGCTTAGATTTGATTCTTCTAAAGTTTGTGATCCTTGTCAATATGGCAAGCAACATAAATCCAGTTTTAAGTCAATCGGTGAAGTCTCAACAACCGATGCATTACAGTTAGTGCACATGGATCTTTTTGGTCCAACACAAACTGGAAGTATTGGAGGCAAATACTATGTATTTGTTTTAGTTGATGATTACACTAGATTTACTTGGGTCTATTTTCTAGCAAGGAAATCTGAAGCTTTTTCTTATTTCAAAGGTTTTAGAGCCCAAGTTAAAAATGAGAAAAACCTTCCACTGAAAACTATTCATAGTGATCATGGAGGAGAATTTCAAAATTCTGATTTTGAAACTTTTTGTAGTAAAAAAGGTATTACTCACAATTTTTCAGCACCTAGAACTCCTCAACAGAATGGTGTAGTTGAAAGAAGAAATATAATTCTTCAAGAGATAACTAGAACCATGTTGAGTGAATATTCTATTGCTAGACATTTCTGGGCTGAAGCTGTAAGTACTGCTTGTTATACTATAAATCGAGTTTTGATTAGACCTTTTCTTAATAAAACTCCTTATGAGTTATGGAATGGTAGAAAACCAAGACTTTCCTACTTTAAGGTTTTTGGTTGAAAAGTATTCATTTTGAATACTAAAGAAAACTTACATAAATTCGCACCAAAGTCTGATGAAGGAATTTTCTTAGGTTATTCCACAACCTCTAAGGCTTATAGAGTTTTTAATAAAAATACTTGCACTGTTGAGGAAACAGTGCATGTAAAATTTGATGAATCAGACCCTTTTGTTTTTAAAACCTCCAAACCTACATCTTCGGATGTGTTTTCAAAAACTGATTGTCAACCTTTGATAGAAGAACCTTCTGATAAGGAAATTGTTCTAGAAGATACTTCTGAAACATTTACCCCAGAAGACTTTCTACCTTATGTTGATGAACAGGTTTTACAAAACCCAAATCTGGTGTTTCTTAAGAATCATCCCAGTGATAGTATCATTGGTGATGTAAATCAACCTGTAAGGACTAGAAGTTCCTTAAGAAATGAAGTAGAACATCTAGCATTTCTTTCCCAATTAGAGCCTAAAAGCACTGATGAAGCCTTAGGTGATGATGATTGGATCAAAGCAATGCAAGATGAACTAAATGAATTCGAAAGGAATAAAGTCTGGACCTTGGTTGAATGACCTAAGGAAACTTCTGTTATTGGAGTAAAATGGGTTTTCAGAAATAAATGTGATGAAAATGGAGTCATTATTAGAAATAAAGCTAGACTTGTTGCTAAAGGCTATAATCAGCAAGAAAGAATAGACTATGAAGAAACCTATGCTCCAATAGCTAGACTTGAATCTATCCGCATTCTACTTGCCTTTACAGCATTCTTTAATTTCAAACTTTTCCAAATGGATGTGAAATGTGCTTTTCTTAACGGTTATGTTCAAGAGGAAGTTTTTGTTGAACAACCTCCTGGCTTTGAAGATACAAAATATCCAGATCATGTTTTTAGACTTACCAAAGATTTGTATGGCCTTAAACAAGCTCCACGAGCATGGTATGATAGACTTACTGGATTTTTTCTTCAAAATAACTATGTTAAGGGAAATGCAGATCCAACCCTTTTTATAAAGAAAGATAAGAAAAATGTTTTGATTGTTCAAATTTATGTTGATGACATTATATTTAGTTCAACTCAGCAATCTTTGACTGACTCTTTTGCTAGTCTAATGAAATCTGAGTTTGAAATGAGTATGATGGGTGAGTTAACATTTTTCCTTGGTTTTCTAATTTCTCAAAAACCAGAAGGAACCTACATATCTCAACATAAGTATATTAAAGATCTTCTTAAAAAATATGGTTATGACAACACTAAGAGTATAAGTACTCCTATTGGTACCTCAAACTCTATAGATCTTGATGAAGCTGGGAAACCAGTAGATCAAACATCTTTTAGAGGTATGATTGGAAGTCTACTTTACTTAACAGCTAGTCGACCAGAATTAATGTTTTTTGTATGCTTATGTTCAAGATATCAATCCAATCCTAAGGAATCTCACTTAAAGGCAGTAAAAAGAATTTTTCGCTACCTTAAGGGAACCATGGATCTAGGATTATTTTATACTTCTGGAAATGATTTTGTTCTAAAAAGCTTTTCTGATGCTGACTTTGGTGGATGTAGAATGGATAGGAAAAGTACATCCGGAACTTGTCATTTCTTAGGAGATTCATTAGTTTCTTGGTCATGCAAGAAGCAATATTCTGTTTCACTTTCCACTGCTGAAGCTGAATATGTAGCAGCTGGAAGTTGTTGTGCACAAGTGTTGTGGATGCAACACACACTCACAGACTATGGCTTGAGTTTTACTAAAACTCAAATTTTGTGTGATAACACAAGTGCCATTGCCCTAAGTAAAAACCCTGCACATCACTCTCGTGCAAAACATATAGATATTAGGCATCACTTTCTTAGGGATCACACACTCAAAGGAGATATTATTCTTCAGTTTATCGGAACGCAAGATCAACTTGCTGATATTTTCACAAAATCTTTGCCTTCTGATAGATTTGAATATATTAAACAGAAGCTAGGAATGATAACCGTAAGGTAATCTTCCTTAATTAACTTTCTGTTGAAAAAATCTCCTTACAGTAATAAACTCCTTTTCATAGGGGGAGTACATTTGATTGTTTATTTAACAAAGTTTTTTCAAAATTTGTTTTTCAAACTTTTCGGAACGAAAATTTCCGGAATGGAACTTCCGGAACTACAATTTTCCAGAAAGGATATTTTCGCACAGAATACTTCTGGAATGGAAGTATTTGTATTGAAAATTTCCGGAATGGAAAACTTTCGTACTGGTATTTTCATAACGGAACTTTCGTACTGAATCTTCCATAACAAGTTTTCGTATTTACTTTTTCGTATTGAGTTTTTCGTATTGACTTTTCGTATTTACTTTTTTGTATTGAGTTTTTCATATTGACTTTTCGTATTTACTTTTTCGTATTGAGTTTTTCGTATTGACTTTTCATATTTAGTTTTTCGTATTGAGTTTTTCGTAGTCGTCTTTATATTACCCATTACGAATAACTTTCCTAAGCTAATCCGAAAGGTATGATTTCCTTACTGAAGTTTTCGTAATCATATTTTACTTGCTGGCAATTTCTTATAGTTTGTTTTTGGTTTTTGGATTTCTTAATTCTTTACTTTAATAAAACCTCAAAAAGATCGGATTCAAGCTTTCAACCGTTAGATCTGATCTCAGATCATTCTAAACCGTTAGATCAACCGAGGAAGTTGAACCGTCATCCCACTGCCTATATAAAGGGGGCCCTATTTTCTCGTCCCACATCGATTTCAAGCTTTTGCGTGCTGAAGCTCTGACTCTCCGATTTAAGGCCGTTCCGAACCACAGTTTTCTCAGTTCCGAACTTCAGTCTTCTCTGTTCCGAATATCTCAGAGACTTCAGATCCGAATGTCTGCAGAGTTAGCTTCTCAAGAAATGTCTTCAACCAAGCCCATTTCTCAGTGGATAGTCTACAGAGAGAGGTTAGTTCATCCGAATTTCTTCAGCAATTATGATTCTATTATTTCAAAGAATATCAAGCTGAATGGCTGGGAAGATGTTGCGGTATCAAAAACCGGCAACCAAGATGAAGTCTACTCTGATTTGCTTGTTGAGTTCTATGAGTCAGTTGCTTTCTTCGAGGAAGACAATAGAGAAAAATTTTCTTTCAAATCATATGGCAAGACATATAAGCTTTCTTACACCAAGGATGCAAGCTTGGTAGGGCTAAGTTATGAAGGGGAAGCTGAGTTTATTTCCCACGTATTGCCAGACTCTTTGGGTAGTTTCAACAAGGAAAAGGAATTAGAAATTCTCGGATTGGATGATGACAAGGATCCGAAAATAGCAAGCCTATATACAAACTTCCGGATTCTGGAGTTATGGGTACAAGGGCTTATCGTACCGAGAAAAGGAGATAAGGATAGTCTGAAGAAGAGTGAGATATATATCTTAGATTTTCTGATAAATCTAAGGAAGTTCAACTTGATGAAGCATATTCTTCTTAACATTGAAAATTTGAAGAAGGGGAATCTGAGAGCTCAGATCGTGATGTACCCGGCAATATTGTCAAAGCTCATAGTTCGATGCCTGGAATCTTTCAAGGTAGCTTGCAGTTCTAAGCCGAAAGTTTGCAAGATCATGTTACTCAGTGATGCCACTCTTAAGAGAATGAATATAGCTTTTGACAAGGATTCAGGGAAGTTTATTGATCTACCTCCACAAGTAGAAGTGACTCCGAAAGTAGCTGATTCGGAATCATCCAAGCCAGTAAGGAAGAGGAAGCTGAAAGAAGTGGTAGTCGAAGCTGAGGAACCCAAGTCTAAGGAAGTCCACTCCGCACCTCCTAAGTCTAAGAAGAAGAAAACCTATACTGATGAGGTTGCAGCAAAGTGGAGAGCTGATAAAGAGAAGAGGAAGGAAGGAGATCCGCAGTTCGGATTGGATCCTGCAGAGGCTAAAGCTCTGAAAGAAAAGGCTGCTGATGAGCTCGAGAAACAAGCAAAGGAGAAGAAACTGAAGAAGAAAATGTATGAGGCTGAGGTAGCTCAGGCCTTGTTAAAGTTCAACTAAATGGTTTCAGCAACCATTCCCGTTCCGAGATCTTTCTCTCTGGAATCTATACCTGAGACTCCAGGAAGAAATCTTGTTACTCCGGAAGAGGCTGTTGCTACTGAGGAAGTAGAGCAAGTGTAAGAAGTTGAAGAAGTTGCTGAAGGAAGTGGTGAGACCGGAGATGTGCTCAAACAAGTAGATTAATACAAGGGAACTCCTTCGGAACACTTGTCGCTCCGAACATCTGAAGCTCAATCTTCGAAGCTTGTTACTCCGACTATGGAAGAAGAGAAAGGCGAAGAAGAAGTTTCTTGTCTGAGAGAAGAAGATCATCTTTTACTTGATGCTGCTCAGAAGGAAAATGTAGAAGTTGCTGTTGAGGAAGATTTGGTTTTTCAAGTGTCTGATAGTGAGAAGAAATCTCCGGAACAGGTTTCTATTCCGGAAAAAGATAAGGGGAAACAAATTCTTGCTGATAACCCGAGTTTAGAAAAAAGTATGAGGAAGGAAGCTGGTAGTTCTTCTAAGAGGAAGTTGGAGCTTATTGAGGAAGAAAATTCTCCTAGCAAGGTTTCAGATTCGGAGTCATCATCGTTGGGGCACGATTTTGTTGTTCAGTCCTTGAAGAAGTTGGTGGGAACCATTCCAACCTTCTCTAGCATTGACTCTAGATGCCAGATGCTTCAACATGCGCTGAATCAGAAAACCGACTCCGTATCCATGGTAGTGGATAAGTGTGTTGAGATTGAAGCCCAGTTCAAAACTTTCTTCGTTGGTTACGAAGCACATAAAAGATCTTGCAAGAGGATGACAAGCTGGTCTAAGAAGAATGTGGAAGAGATGAGGTTGCTGGATGAGTTTCAGGAAAATGTTAAGGATGCATTTCAAACCGAGGACAAGAAGTTTCATGAGAGGACTGCATCATTCGATGAGAAATTGACAGAGGAAAAGAACATTCGGATTCAGGAAGTGAGAGATCTGAATGGAAAGCTCAACTCCGTTAATCAGAGTTGGAAATTTGAAAGGGATCATCGGATCGATTTTCTAGAAAGAATGAAAGCTCAGGAAGAGAAGATGAAAGCTCAGGAAGAAAAGTTGAAGGCTCAGGAAGAAATCATTGAAGCTCAGTCAGCAAGATTAGTTGCCTTAGAAAAGCAAGCAGAGGAAGATCATAAGGACCTCAAAAAGATCAAGACAATTCTTAAGGGGCTCATGTCGAAGGAGAAAGATCCGAAATGACCAATCCGATCTTTTTGTTGTAATTATTTTGTTGCTGACATTTCAAATCTAATGGAAATTGTGTTTGTTGTTTCGTTTGTACTAATTTTTCAGGTACTTTGTTAAGTTTTTTTTTTCCATTCCCTCCAATTCTTTTTGAAAATCACAAAGGGGGAGAAGGAAAAGATCCTTAAGAAAAAGAGAAACTCTAATAAGAGTTTATCAAAGGGGGAGAAAGAAAAATACCCAAGGAAATAGAACTCTAATAAGAGTTTGTTTAAGGGGGAGTTTTTCTTAAAGAAACATCACTCCGGAAATATGAATACAATCCTTAGAGATTCAAAGCCTAAGGGGGAGTTAGTCGTATTCATCTATATTTTTTTAAACCAAGGGAGATAAGCTTTAATGTGTTTCTTTCTTAGAATAGCTTTTTCGTAAGGATGTTTGTGCTTTCCAAAAAGGGGGAGATTGTTGAGTCAATAAGGTTTTCCTTATGACTTTTCCATTCCTTCTTGTTTTGAAAATCAAAATCACCTTATCTTTAAGAAAAATCTCTTTTGTAAGGAAAAATGCTTTCTTAAGGAAAATCGCTTTTATAAGGAAAATCGCTTTTATAAGAAAAATTATCCTTATCATATTTTCATCAATATTTTTCTTAAGTATAAGTTTCGGATTCATTTTCTCGGAGTCATTAAAACATTGATATAAAAGCATTCTGTTTTAGTATTCAGATTCTGGACAAGAACTATAAGGAAGTTTCATTCCGAATTCCGGATATGAATTCTGACTAAGTTCTATTCCAGATTCAGGATACGAATTCTGAATAAGAATTCTCATTACGAATTCTAATGAAGAAATCTCATTCCGAATTCTCATTACGAATTATGAAGAAGAATTCTCATTACGAATTCTAATGAAGAAATCTCATTCCGAATTCTCATTACGAATTCTGATGACGGATTCTCATTACGAATTCTGATGACAAATTCTCATTACGAATTCTGTTGACGAATTCTCATTACGAATTCTGATGACGAATTCTCATTACGAATTCTTTTGACGAATTCTCATTACGAATTCTGTTGACGAATTCTCATTACGAATTCTGATGACGAATTATCATTACGAATTCTGATGATGAATTCTCATTACGATTTCTGATGACGAATTCCTATTCCGAATTCCTACTCCGAATTCTCATTCCGAATTCTCCTATTAAACAGAATCTGATTATCATTGTTTTATACACTCTGAATTTATTCACTCCGAACCTTCACTCTGAAGTTTCCATTCCGAACCTTTATGTTAGAGTTTAAAACGATGCCGTACATTCTGTTACACTTGTTTTGTTATAAAACGATGTCGTCCATTTTGTTATAAACTAACTGTTGTCTAAGTGACACGTGTACAGGTCCCTCCGAACTTTAAGGAAAATATGACCGTTGGAGAGGAGCTGACCTTACCTATAAATAGGACCTCATTTGAAAGAGCTCGATGCTGATGAATGCTGATGCATATGCCGATTGTTGAAAAAGTACTTACATGCTGTTGAAGTGATTTCTAGAGAGAGATTCTCTTATTAACTCTCAAAGCTTCGTGCGACTCCGAATGTTGGTTATTACATTCGAGGGCTTCCGGGGATAGGAAGATAGAGGTGCCGACTACCTTAAAGATCGACGGATTTCTTGCTGAGAAAGACAGAGGTGCCGACTACCTTAAAGATCGAGGGCTTTCTTGCTGAGAAAGACAGAGGTTGCCAACTACCTTGAAGTTGAGGGCTTGCGGGGATAGCAAGATAGAGACACCGATCTTCGTATCGAGGGCTTACCCTGGTGTGGGTAAGACAGACTTGCTTGAAAGTATAAATCAAGGGACCTTTATCCAAGGTTGTTGGATACCCTTCTCTTTGGGTTAAAAGACTATTATCTTGTTACTAGTAGTTTTACTACTTGTTTTTATTCCGCTGCAATTTGTATCTTAAGGAAAGTATAACTTTCTTATACTTCCTTACTTACTCTGATTAGTTTAGATTCTATACGCTTTAAGGTAGAATCTTATATTGTTACTTTTGTTAAGTTTCAATTCCCGGAATCATATTTCGGAACCTACTTTTGGAATCCCTTTCCAAGTTCAGTTCGGTGTTAGAGGTGTTGTGAATTTACTTAGTTTAACTTTGTTAAACTTAGCCCTTTCCTTTTCTTAAGGAAACTGTAGTTATTCATAACTAACGTTAAAGGTTCCAAAGGAATTTTTAATGTATACAATTCACCCCCCCCCCTCTTGTATATTGAGCATCTCATATTATATTTCGATCCTACAGAATACACATACCATAAAACAACTCATCCACATGAAATTAATCATATAATACTAGTGGGTATCAATTAAAAACACTTTCCACTCTATCCACATATAAATTCTCTCTCCCAGGTATCCCCTTGAACACTCACATGCATCCACTACACTAACACTAGGAGTATACTATTCCCCAAAAGATTGTTCTCAATACAAAAAATAATATAAATCATATTCTCCTCCATGTATTCATCAAATCCAACCCAAAATCAACAATTCCTGTCACATGTGAAGGATTAGGGTCACATCTCTGATGATGTGAAATGTGAAGAATGTTGTGCATGATATTGTAGAACTGTGGAGGGGACAACCCATATGACACTGGTCTGACCCTTTCCACTATCATGAATGTAAAAAAAACATCAATTATAGCTTCATTTGTTTCCTAATACACCATTCTAAGAAATAGGTGACTCCTAAAATGAAAATATGATGACCGACTTCAATCTCTTGTTGTTGTCTCTACTGGTCAATATATGATTTATCCAGAATCCTTATGGTAACCAACCTATTTCTAATCCACTAAACATTCTGAGACATCACCTATACAAGAATTGGTCCAATGAGTACTAAATCCATTTCCTATCACCATCAAATAGGTGAATAGTAAGGAATTCAATATAAATACTCAAATGGATCCATATGTAACAATTCTGAGATGTTTTTATTATAATAAAACTCCACGAGTTAAATAAAATGCTTCTAATATCCCCGAAAATCTAAAACACATGATCGTAAAATATTATCTAGAATATGAACAATCTTTTTTTATTATCCATTTGTATATGATGACATTTTATACACAGAATAATCTTCAAAACCAAATCCTTTTAAATTATCTAATAGAATTTAAATTTTAAATGAGGATCTCGAACTAACTTGATAGTATCTTGAACAACATGTAGCCTAATAATATCTCTCATATGGACACTACCCAGATCATTTACGGAGAAAGTCTATAAAATAGTCTAGAAGTGTTATACCTTCACTAGTCGATCCGTGTTCACCCATAATTCATCATTCATAAAAGGTGTTTCATGTAATCCTATCCTGAAATCCATCATTATATCAAATCATTTCCATTTTGTAATGGATAGAGGATATAACATCCCAATAGAAAACTTATGCACAAAATTCAACTACTGATATTTGAAACATCTCTCCATTAAGTCATATGTCTCCATTCTAATTCATGGTCACCATTATTTTTTACAGATATCATGATAAATTGTTTTTAGATCTAGTTGTACTTCCCATTTGAAATCAGGAAACATCTTCACTCGCTCCCCTCGTAATCCTGTTTGAACCTATACATGTCCATGGACAAGAAGAACACCACTAATACCATGAGAAAATTTTGACGGTGGATCCCCATCACATAATCTATCCCTTAATTATAATACATATAGATCTAATATCATACATATTGAGATCCATTCAATAATTATAGGTAATAAATATATATAAGTCAGGTCTACTCAATCATGGGACTCCCGAACATCAAAATACATGTCTAAACAGTGTTTCATCAGTTTCCCCTCATCATAAGACTCATGTAATTCTTATTTATGTGTGTTTTATGATAATTCATCAAAAAAACTCATTTCTATCCCCATTGTGTAATCCACCTCAATGTAAAAACGTTACAAATAATTGACCCACCTCCTCTTTTGATGGTTTATTACTCCCTAGGAAAATATTTATATAAAACTCTTGTGGTCCATGTGCCCTACAAACCACTCGACCCACATATATCTTCTCAAGCATATTTGGTTTTCTATTACTACAACTAACTCTATATCATAAGTAGGGTAATTCCTCTATTTTTGCTTCAGCATTCTACAGCCATATGAATCGACTCAATCCTCTAGCATCATAACTACTCTAAATCTGACACTGGATGCATCATAGTATAGGTATATGTTTGGATAAGATCTTTTTTGAGTAAATACTTCTCTTAATCTACAAAAATATCTCTTTTAAACATTTAAATATGTACACCTCACCATTTTCACGGTTATCAAGAACATCGGTGAATTAAGATTGGATTAGTCATAGGTGAAACACTGATATTAACTTACTGGACCCAAAATTCTATTAATCATGAATAAATTCATTGTTCAGTCCCATTATTCCATGTATTGTACATTCTCTATGTCCATTACCACTCCACCCTTCGAGATAACATGGCCTATGAAGTTCACTCTATCAATCTAGAAACTTCATTTAGATATATTTCTGTATAGATTATTTTCTCTTAATATAATCATGAAAATGAAAAGATGTTTTCTGTGATAATATATTGACTAATATTACACAAATATTTCCTTGAAAAAATCAAAACAAACTTATCTAATAATGAATTAAAAATAATACCCATCAATCCCATGAATATTTTTGGTGTGTTCATCAGAACTGATAAAATCACCACAAACTCATACAATCCATACCTACACTTAAATGTAGTATGTAGAATATCTGATAGCCTCACCCTAAACTTATGGAAACCTGACATTAGGTCATTCAATATTCATATCATAGAATCTCTTATTGATCGAAGATATCACCAATGTGAGAAAGGGTGTACCATTTCTTAACTATCACCATGTCTAGTATCCAATAATCCACACAAAATAGAAAAGTCACTTTATAATTATTGGTAAAAATAATGGGATAACCCCACAATGAATTACTAGGCCATATGAATACCATTAATTCTAAAGCCACCAAAAAATTAAATTCATGATGCACTACAGGTTCAATTATATAAGGAAGGATAGGCACTACCTCATCTCCAATACCCATCTCATTCATGTTGACGTTCTCTTGGAAATTTGGTAAGAATGAGAACATCTTAGAAAATACGTCATGAAAATAGTTCAAAATATGGTGGAATGTATCCTACTACATTTAAAAATCATCCGATATAAGGAATTATCTCTGAGACATCATAAAATCCAATTTTTATATAATTGGTCTGACAAGACCAGCCTTAATATCTAACTCACCTTAGTAAAAAAAACCCTTTCTAGAGGTAGAAAGAAAACACTGCTCCTATAAAAATCAGTAAGATTCATTTACAAAAATACTAACTTTATGTAATGAATGAAATCAAAACATTTCAATTAAATCATAAAAAACTCCCATCGGAAGTGGTAGCCTTTAATTTCAAGAGTACACTCCATATAATATTTTATATTCGATGAATCAAATCTGAAGAGACTGTTGATGGTCATAACACCATCCAAGCTCTGCAAAACTAAACCCAGCATGTTTAAAAATTGGGAAGATAAAAAGTAATTGGATTGACCTGTATCAGAAATATACATGATAGTGTAGATGATACAAGAATTTTATTTCTGATAGTAGAAGGTCCAACATCTAGACTACTTGGACTAGAATACATACCATGTATCTAACTCACCCCTCTAACATTGGTACTCTTTTAACTATCATGTATTGTTTCCTCTAGGTAGTAAATCCTATCATACACAAAAATTAATGAAATACTAATCAATCATGTCTCTCGTTGTTTCTATATAGAATCATCTATGGAAGATCACCTTTAAGTCCATCCATGATAACTCATGCGCCTACTCGCCATACTCTATAATGTCCCATTAATTCCTGGTTGGCCCTCTATGAATGTAATAATCATGCTTGATCCTTCTATATCTCGGTGTCTCAATCTACTAGAAGACCATCTAGATAGACACAATCTAGAATTCAGTTTCATAGGGGACTTCCTCCCCTGTGAATATAGGATGATACTATAGCTGGAACTCTCTCATTATCATAGACATCGATGGTATGGTATATAAATATCCCTCTTTTTGGATTACATGAGCCTCATAAAAAACATTCAAAGTATATTATCTATATAATTATTTTGATATTTATGATGTTCTATCGTTTCTACATTAGGGGATTGTTTACTTCCACTATTCTAATGCTTGATCAAAATATCAAGAGGATTCAATTTCTCTACATAGTTTTACACACACCTTAGAACACATGTTATACAATATGATCAACGCAAAAAGATTAAAATAAAAGAAGACCATTTCAAAAGGTTCTTCTACTCCTGGAATAACATGTTATTTGTCATAAAATAAAAGTTTATGTGATTTTTGATAAGGTATGTCATTATTTTTCTTTTCATAGTTCATTGGAGTAAATATATAAAATTAAATAAGTATTTACTTAACTTGAATGATTAATTTAATCATATTTTCCTATGTAACTATCATGATTCATTCATAGTATTCTCATTCCAAGTCATCCAATGTGTAAAAAAATATACAAACAATACCATCAGGTAACATGTGAATCAACCAAGGTAAAATAACATCATCCATAACTAGAGAACATCATCAACAACAATAACATACCAAGGAACATGGGTTTTAATGCATACAGAGCATGGATACTCCCTTGAACAAGCACATTACTAAGATTTAATACATCATATTATCATTTATATCTTCCTAAAAATTAATGAAATTGTAAAATCACATTACTTTAATACCACTTTTCAACTTCCCAAATACGGTTCCCTCTCATTGGAACATGTTAGGTGGGCAATGTGACCTTTAGGCATATCTCCCCATAAGATAGATTTTTCTAACTAGTATTGATGGTGTATAATGTTTAGTGAGGAGAGTATAATATATGGAACAAGGATTCATAAAAAATAGATTATTAAAAACAAAGTATAAACAAAAGGAGAATAAATATAAATAATTAAAAATGCATCCATAAAAGATTAAAGGAAAAATTAAATACCCCAAAAAATAATAGAATCATATAATTTCAAAATTAAATATAACAATTTATTTTTCATAATTTCATAAAATAATAGATAATAAAACTATATAAAATACTAAAAACACCATGGTCCCAAACCCCATGTCAAATTCATATCTATGTACCAACCCATATAACATGAAATAATCAACAACAAGGTCCCTTTATCTAGTCCATAACCACATCCATTAAGTTTTCCTAGATACTAAATTGTATCCCAAATAGTGTGTGAGTACAAATCCTTAATTTGACGCCATAAAGTGTAAAAAATTCCAGGTCTCCTATATAGTCATTGAAATAATGAAATTAAACAGGAGTGTTAATTTAAAAAAATAATACAAATGATGTCAGTCCACATCTCCCCATGCTCAAAGTTGATACCCAAAGATAGCCAATCCTACATTGGAACCATTCCAGATATCTCTATCTATGGGTGGATCCTCTTGAAATATCACCCAATTTTTCCCCAACTACCTATACCAAGGATGAATCACACATACTATATCATAAAAAAATGGTATCATCACTAAGGATAATAAGAATCCCTCCTTCCATCATATTGTGACTATGAAAATTTCCATTGGGAAATTTCTATCCCATGAATCTTACCCTCACGTAGTATAGAAGACCATGAATCTTACACTTATGTGGGAACACAACTTAGAAACTTGCCCTTCAGCATCAGTTTTGGGTATCCCATGCACCAAACAGTTGAATTATACATAATTAGAAAAAAACTCAATAATTCATGTAATATACCACCCCCATGAATTAATGACAACAATGTAATATCAAGATAGAGTGCTAAGGGGAAAGAACATGTAACAAGTAAAAATAATATCACACATATCATCATAACTTGTAATGTTCAAATCGACCAATTGAAATTTATCTATCCATTTTCATTTATTTTAGACTAAATCCCAATAATTATATCAATTATTACACATTCAGTTCCATTCAACATTTTATTGATAAATTAATGAATATACTAATATATATATATATATATATATCCATGACCCATCAAGATAACATGATATAGAAATTATATTCCATTATATCTATTTTATTCCATGTGATTATATTTAAAAAATTAAAAAAAAATTAAAATATTATTCCAATTCATAATATTATGCTAAAAAAGAACAAACATTTTCATGAAAACCCCATATTATCAAAACTGCGAGTTAACTATGATTTTATGGGTAGGCCCCCTTCGTGAGACAACACAAGACCAATCTTAACACCAATGGACACGAAGAGATCTAATGGGAGTTGTATGTATGGGGAAATCATTTGAATGTGGATTATAAAATTATTTAGTCCATGAAAATAGTTTTCTGGCACAAACGTATTTATTTTACATTCCAAAAATTAATTAAAAATGAAAAAATGGAGTTTCCCAAGACCACAAACCTTAAAAGAATAGTCGACATTGACATAACATATATATTTTCTACAGTGATCATATTTTACATCATTCAAAATATAGCCCAATAACACTAATATATGATGAGTCTTACTTATGGTTCAAATATGATACTTAGAGGTTTATCTATGAAGGTATGGATCACCAATGATTTATTTGTAGAAGGTGGGGCTTCAATCCTATTGGTAGAGGATTCAATGAAATTCAAAATGATATCTATGTATAATATGGTATGAGAATAAATCATTGGATCATACAATGTTTAGAATGGTTTATGGTATTTATATGGATGAATTTATCATGGAGACTGTCGACTACCCATTAGACCATGACATTGAAATGAATGACACATTGGAATATATAGTTCCTCACAATGGACCATGGCATAACCTCATTAGTTAAATCTTCACAAAGATACATGGTGGCCTCCACACTGTGGTTTTTATAAACCTAAGGAGAGGCTATGGAATAGCTTAATTGACCAAACTACATCACCAATAAACCCAAATAGATACTTCTTCATAGTTGAGCTCAATGGCTTAGGGGTACCCAAAAAGGCATGGCTAACCAGTTTTTTTCACGACGACCTTATTATGAAAACACACCTTATACACAGTATCTCCCAACCAACCAATTCAATAGTCTGTATCCATTATGAAAATATCCCAAAATTAATTTATCTTATTTTATCCTCCTCAAAGGACCCTAAAAAGTAGATTGGAGCTCTACGGTGCATCCACTAACATTATAGTGTATCACATATCTCTATGGTGTAGAATACTCTGAAGTTGAGAAATCCCTATCAACTCCTTTTTTATCACTCCTAGTTCAACAAAGTCTCTAACTAAAAAAATATAAGACCAAAGAGTTTTATAAAAAGGTTAAAGATGGGTGTACCTAGATAAAGATGCGGTCTTACAATATAGCATTATTATGAGATATATATTAGTGAAATTAAAATGTATGAAATAGTCATGAATATTTAATTTGGGGTTCTTTTAATAAAATTAAAATTTCTAATTATTGTAACGGATTAGTTAACCCAATCAGCTAAGGGACAATTCATCTATCCTATTGTGAGAGTAATCTCAAACACTGAGGATATCTAGGCTAGGAGTTCACATCCACGAAATGGGTGATCACCAACATAGACATACATGCATGCACATAGAGGTACACAAGTGTGCCCGGTTATGTGAATAGGTGGTGTCAGTTCCATAATAAGGGCCAGAACAATGAAATTTTGGTGTGTATGTAGGATGGTTCTTGGAGAAGACCATGGGTACTAGAACCTAGAAGTTATGAGCCATAGAACATTATATGTGTGTGATATTCGATTGCTACTCTAATGTTTTATTTTGATACATGAGAACCATTCACTTCAAATTTGATCAAATAAAATGGTATTTCCAATCAAATGAATCTAATTTTTCCATTCATCTCGATCATTTTCATCATCCTCATGTGGAAAACATAGTAAAAAATCATTAATTTTTATTCCTTTTCCAATGTGAGAAATATTAATATTCCATATATGCTTATGTATCAGATCAAATTCCACAATCATTTTACTTTGGTGAAAAACCTATAAACCATGAATTACTAAACAAATAGACAGGAACCTACAAATATCCCCCTGTGTACAAAAACAAACTTCGTGATTGAGTTTCGATGTCAAATTTATCAATGAGAGCTTAAAAACCTACTTGAGGATGATTTAGTAGAATGGTATAATTGAGTTACAAATATATATATTGGTAACTATAATCTTGTCATTTAAAACATGGGATATATTTCTACGAAACGTGGAGGAATCACTTCCATTGTTCATTAGTATGGTCGTTGCTTAAGGAATTTAAAATTATATACGTATTCCATATTGAAGAGAAGAATTTTTTAGGGAACATCAACTATAGCTTAGTTATATTTTAGGGTTCTTCCAAACTCTCCTCAACCCTACACAATTTTAATAACTAATATAGTTAAACAAACACACAAAAATTTATATATATTACCGTCTCCATCTATACATATATTAATAAAATAGCCATCAAACTTGTGATCATGTGGGACACTTATATTGATATTTCTTAGTTTAAAATGGCTTCTCAATACGAAGTGTAACGATTAATATATATACATCACTATTATATTTTCATTAAAACATATTGCCACATGTTTTTTCATTGAGACATATACAATTTAAAGATGGGATCATTTAAAAATCTTCTCTTGTGTGGTTTATATGAGTATATCTATATAAAGATAGTCCCATACTAACAGATATTACATTATCATTAAGTTGTAAAACATATAAGGTGTCTTAGGATACTTGTGGTGATGTAATATTTTTGAGGAATGCTTTCCAATTCCACTTACCAACACATGTTATGTAAAACATATTTATCAAAATTATAGATTATGTTCCTAATAATATTATTATAAATAAATAAATTCATTTGATTAAATTTCAATTTCTTTTTAAACACATTTTCATGTTAAGGAAAACCAATTTTAAGTAAATTTACATTTTCTTGATTGTAAAAACATTATTTTCAAAAGAAATATATTTTTATTAAACCTTCATCAAGAAGAGGTGTATGTTTTAGGGATTTGAATTAAATTGAATCTTAAAATATTAAATTTTAAAATTATACATGTTCTTTAACGAAAAGATTGTCTATAAAATTGTTAATGTTTAACATTTTATGTGTAAAATGATTGTTTATTCCTTAAATTGTATTTCATGATTTTATATATGGCCATGAACTATAGTTATCTGAGGAATTTCTTGCATGTTTATTAAATATTTTGTTTATATTTAATATTAGATAAGTTTTTATAAATGAATACTATCATTGTATAGATTATTTTTATACATATATATATATTATTTTAAGGGTGCTTAAATTAATATTTATTTAATTTAATCTTTTAAACTAACTACATATAAGTAATATATTTTATTGTATAATTTTAATTAAATAAAAATGAAGAATGTAAGCATACAAAAATGTTTTATATATAATTTTGGCACTTGGATATTGGTTATGGTAATGTGGGATATGGAGTAAACCCCTAACCATAAAGGAACTTTTTCCAAATGTTATGAACAAATTTTAATACTCCAAGTGGTCAAATAGTTCTCATAATATTTTTCATGTGTCATTATAGTCTTTAAAAAAATATTACATTCAAAATAATTCTTTTAAAATTTAAATGAACAATTTGAGTTTATTAAAAAAGTTATTATGTTTCAAATACAATGGATTTTGAAGAAAAATATATCTTTTAGTTTTTTGAAAATAAAATCTTATTTTTGATTTTTAAGAAAACACAAAATTCTAATTTTGGGAAAATCGAACTATTTATCAAATGATTTAAATTTTATATAAAACTAATGTTTTTGGAAATTACATGTTTTTAAAATTTGACAATGGATTTCAACACTATTTTTAGATCACCTTTCTAGGAAATTTTGGGCTCACTATATATATTCAATAAATTTTCAAATGATTAATAGATGATCGTTACTGTTCTTTTTTTTATTAAAGATATTCCTAGAGTGAAGCTAGATATTTGTTTTTATAAATTTTATAATCTCTGATATTTATTAATAATATTATATAATTCCTCAAAATCTTTGGACATAAATTATTTTTAGTCTGTATATATATTTTTTATTTTTTTAAAATTCTCTCATCCAGAATGTTTTATCATGATATTTGAGAGTGCATGTTCGGGGTTGTTGTAATATGCATTGAATATAGAAGAATTTAGAAAAAAATAATACATGAACATTTATAGAATAGTGTGTTTGATAGAGGGAGAAATATAGACAAGATAATGTGATATCTAATAATCAATAAGAATACCAAGGAAAAAAGTGACATTAAAGAGGGAAAAATTATATAATACATTTGAGAATTAAGTTATAATATTAAAAACAGAATATAAATAATAGAAAACTATTAAATTAAACATAGATGATGTTTAGAAAATTACCCCTTATATCATGTCCTAAATCACTAAGGTCATATTATTATCCTCCAAATTGACCAAATTTCATTCATTAATTACTTAATATATAGTTATATTCATTTATATTTATTTTATTTTTATCCATTAATGTTCATTTAATATTAATATTTCAATCATTTATTATTCATGGAAGACATATTATATTGTTTGTTCCCTAAATCCTAAGTTCACATAATTATAGATATATTAGTTGTTAGTACTTTTATAAAATTCCATGATCATTATATGGTTCATTGTAAGATGTGTTTATGAGTATTTAAGAACTCAACATTGGTTCTATAGTAATTATGGTTCTTTGTTCATAATATTTCTAATAGATTTCATGTCATGCTCATTAATGTGATTTTAATATATATATATAATGGATTGTTTTATTATATTTTATATTAGTTTTACCAGTAAATTAACTTATTAATAAAAAATATTATTATTATTATATATATGCACAAATAAAAAATTAGAACTATTCAATGATGTTTTGATAAGAGTTTAACAACATTATACATATAGGTGATTAAATATACCATTAATGGATGATTATTAAAATGAGTATAAAAGAAATGTTATTATTTATTTTATTTTTATATTCATATTAATATTTACTTTTAACATTTATCTTATATTATCATAGTATTTAGTATATTTTCATTGTGTTAAGTAAAATAATATTTCATCAAATATTGATCATGTTTGGGATAAATAATAAATATATTAGGATTTAAATTTAAAATATGTATTATCGTATTAATTACAACATCAATTAACTATAAATGTTTTAGTATGACTATTAAAAACTACAATATTAATATGATATTACCCACTAACTATTAATTTCACCATTTACTAAAAAAATAAAAATTAATACATTAACCAAATTTAGATGCTTGATGACACTATTCATTACACCATTTACCATTCTAATGGTCACATTTCCAAAGAATACCATACTGATTATAAGGGTCTTATAAAATATTTTCGTCATATCTATATTGTAACGTCCCAGTTCCAGAAGCCACCCAGAGGTGCCCAGTACCCGGTTGGTCACATGGCCTCAAGAGCATTTCCCCAAATTCCAGTGGCTACCGACTAGCAGCGAGGGCCTTGGGTGTGATAGTGGGGAAACAATGCCCTCATTGGAAGAGTACACCGCGGAAGAAAAACAAATAGACTACAACATAAACTATTACCATCCACACAAGAGTAAATGATAAGCAGTGGAAGACTAACAGTAAACAACTGGAGCACACACACACATATAAAAAATGATGCATAATACATATGTCTAGTAAAGAAGCCAAACAAGACACAATGTTGAATACAATACTATACCAAAGTGAAAAAGAAAATAGGTAAACTCCTCAGCATCGTAAACCATATCTTGGTCACATGCTCTCCATCTCCACAGCAAGTCAAGTACCTGAAGTAGAAGGGCGCTTTCCCTTATCTATACCTACAACAATATAGTCTGTTTGGGCCCAAAAGAATGGCCCAAATAGGGTGTGAGACAATGTCTCAGTAGGCAACCACCCAAATATCTGTGACTAATAGTCAGTGAATGCATGGCAAGTAAAAGTATATGAAGCAATAAATAGGAAAGCACACATTAGCTATAATCCACAATTTCTAGCATATAAAGTACAAAAGTAACAGCCAATCAACAAGTAGAACAACAGGTACCCCCCTGGTTAGTTCTAACAGCCCAACCTTTATGGTTCAACCTACAAGTACTAGCAACCCTATAGGAGGCACACACAGTCTCACCCCTCTGGTTCAACTGAAGAATAGACTCTCTGAGGAAGCACTCACCGTCAATTCCCCCTATAGTCTCGTATCGTACCAAAGGCTCTCTGGGGAAGCACTCAATGTCTCATTCCCCCTGTGGCCCGTATCGAGGAACTACAGACTCTTTTAGGAAGAACTCATTGTCAATTCCCCCTTTCGTCTCACATCGAATTAATAAGACACTCTGGAGAAGCCCTTTCCTCCAATCTCCCTGGGGTCCACTACACTGGGTTCTCACAGCCCTATGTAAAACAAACATGCATAGCACGCGTATCACCCCAAGTAATCCTCAAGAACTACTTGCCTATCCTTTTAAGGCCAACAGCATAATAGTACAATAGTTCCACTGTCCTACAACTAGGCATGGAAACTGGAAAAATGACTAACAAGCAAAACATGCATGGAAAAACATCCAGAGTAAAGTAAAAAATTACCCTATTCACAAGCATTGGCCTCTACTCAAGCAATCAAGCAATGCAAGAAAACAACAGGGGAAAAAATAGGGAAGACACAATACCACATCAAGGGAATAGGTGGAATTGAATGAAATATTCAAAGACTTCCTACTGAAAGGCACAAACCACCAACCTCGATTCTAGGAGATCGATATACTTGAACCACGATTATTGATTCTCCTTATAATGTCGAAGCTCTGAGAAAATGTCCAAAACGCTCGACCCACGATAACATGAGAAAGAGGGAAAATCATGGAACAAGGCTAAAGCAGTAGAGAGAGATTACTGAGGCGATCCCAACTCAATCGACGGTGGCTGAAACGGAGATCGGACGGAAGATCAGGGGCTCGTAGAAGGATCGTGGTCGTACGGGTACTCTCGGCCGAACAAGACTTAGAAGAAGGTCGTTCTGGCGATTAGACTCGACCCCGGACTGTTTAATGAAAAAACAAAGTATATGGCATGTACTTCTGGGGTACACAAAATGTACTATGCAATTACATACTCCGCTTTAAGCGGCCTCCACATCTCCCCAACTGTAACACCCCAAGCTTCCACAATACGCCTCTATTTGATTAATACAGTAGCGTGTGTTGTACGCAACTTCGAGTTCTAACACACACCACAACCAATCAAAGTAACCGTTATGAATAGTGATACTCACTTTTTCAAAGTTAATGAATTATATATTTCAAAATTGAATTCATTTTTGGTTTCGTAATATCAAAATTATCTTAGGGTGAAATTTTGATACTTTTCAGATAACTTTTATATTTTGATGAATACTGAAAATTACAAAATTTTAATTAAAAACAATTTTTTTAATCAAAATGATCAATAGTGATAAATTATTAATTTGAGTGGTTTTAAAGCTTATTAAGATTATTTTTTTACCATTTAATACAATTTTGGTCATTGTACATAATTTCACATTTAAACCAGATATAAGCAAGTGTCAATTTTTTGATCATTATTATTTCTTAAAAACATTCTTTTTGTTTTGACAGCGGGAATTAATTTTAAATTAATTTCTACTAATTATGTGTTTTGAATTTGGGAAAATGGATTCCATATTTGGAATTAAAATGTACAAATTATTTAAATAGGTAACTTTTATTTTTAGACATTTTAATTAATTACTTCGGTAAATATTTTATTTACCATGGTTAAAGGGTAAATCTGGTAAATAAGGGTAAAAAAATAATATTATAATAATATTAATTTACCCTAAAAGGATCCCTAACCCTATTTGTTGATATATGTCCGACCAGGGGAATCTTTGGGTTGATTTTTGGACCCCATGGAGCCACTTGTAGGTGATAAGGACACTTTATATTAATTAAGTTAAAATAAATACAAAAATGACATAAGCATATATCTTTTAGAAAAACAATTTTTACATAGGGTTATATATGTTATATTTTCGACTATAAATATTCATTATAAAGATAAAAATTCTTCCTACATAATGGTATTTTATTTTTAATTTTTAGACATTTAATAATTAAATTTATTAATGACACAATAATGATGTTGTATTTTCTTTATTAGTGAATGAATCAAATAATTTGTATTATAAATGTTAAAATAAATATAATTTGAAAGTTTTAATGCTATACAACACTTTTATTGGTTAATATGACATTTTAGGATTGTTTAAATTAATTTTTTGCAAATTAATAAATTTGTTAAGACTTAACAAAAATCAATTATTAAATATTGTCAAAATTGACATAAATGCGTTTTTAAAACATATATTATATTATTAATTGATGTTATATTCCTAAAAATATAAGGTTCAGCAAAAGTACATGTATAATTATAGTTGTATCATTAGTGTACCACTTGGGTCTCCTGAATGTATATAGTAAGTTTATTAACTATATAATATAAAAATACAAAGTGACATGGTAAATGTCAATCTAATTAACTAAGAGTTAAAACTAAAAGATATGGTTAATATAGTGACCCAAACCTATCTAAAATCTATTGGTTGAGTGTTTTGAGACCTATCCCCACCTTACCATTTAAATAATCCACATTGTATCGGTTATAAACTGAATATGAATTTATTATAAAATAATATTTCTGGTTTTTTCTAAGGTTCCCCTCACCCCTCTTATAAAACGGCACTTCCCCTTCCCTCTAATTCACACCTTCGAATCCTTTTAGCTTGGACAACACCAGCCAAAATATTCTCTCAACTTCCATAAATTCAATTAAGAGGCCTTAGTTTGATCATAAAGCCGACCTACGGATCCCTTTTGATCAAATCAAAAGGAAGATCCTGAAGAAGTTGTAATGTTTTCAGCACCCTCTTTCTAGTTCCTTTCTTCTTCAACTTCTTCTTTCTTTGTTATTTCCATTATAAAATAATAACCCCAGTATCTCCTATATACTGTGATGTTATTATAAATATGGTACAACCATATTCAGTATTCAATCCATCTTTTGAATGACATGTCACCATACGTGCGTACGTACGACTTACCGTCACCATGTCGTGGTGTAATTGTTATTCAAAACATTATTATTTGGATGGTTATGATAATGAAGTGTAAATCATGTAAATAATACATATAAAATGATAATGATTCTGTATATATGATACACCATCCAATTATATATTATTTTAATATCAAAATAATGATATTGTCGCTCGTGCATACGTACGGACTACCGTCTCCACGAACGTGATAAGATTCATTACCCATCGTATCTATTCTAGAATAATTTTTAATTGATGATTAAAATTAATGTTTAAGGACTTGATATAATTCTGGATATGAATAAGATACATCCAATAAATAAAAAATATGGCTCACATTACAAATAATATAAATGAAAATGAATCCATTAACACCCGAAACGACGATAATACTAAGATATTATTAAAAAATCAATGTTAAAAGATCATATATGATATCATATTAATGAATATGGTTCTTGTATAATTTAATGAAAACATTTAAATATTATACAGGAGGTTAACCTATCCATGTCCAAGGAAAAGTACAAGGTAAGGGGTCTTCATCTCACTCTTTATTCCCGTGTTATTCATTCCATATTGCCACTATTACCTTTTGTGTGGTGTATGTACTGCCCATAATTGTATTCTCTGTGTAATACACTTCAATTTAGGTGCATCTAAATATTCATTGTATGATAATTCTTTCATGTGGTGTATGATTTGTTATTTACCAAATTGGTATGGTTTTATTTCACAATCTCTTCATTATCTGAGGTTGTTTATACGTAATTATCTACCGGGACCTCTTTATCATCCACATCCATGTTTCTTAAAAATGTATTTCAAAATATTCCCACTATTTTACATATTTTGGATTAAATTAATTTATACCATTTTTAACTTTTTATAAGAAGTTTATAACGGAATCATTCGGTCATTTTCTAAACAAGGTCATTTTTAACCTTTTCGACAGAATTAGGTAAGAATGCCTTTTTTAACTTATACGGTAGGTACGACTATTTTCTGCCATTATAAAATCGTCGAAGAATCCCTTACAAGCTTATAAGAATATTTTTAAAGTAAATATTTTATTTTATAATTATGTGACTTTTAAATTACTTCAAAATGAATTTTTTAAGAATTTGTGAAAGGTAATCTTTATCAAGATCATAATTTTAAATGTTTTAAAGATTTATGTTTCTAAATATTTTTAATTAATGTCCATGTTTTCAATATAATTTTAAGAATTTATTTATATGGACATGAATGTTTTGAAATGATATTTCATTTCAAAAGTTTCAAAGTGGTATGGGACACTTTGATTCAAAAATCTCTTTTAAGTTACTTCCTTTATAAATGTGTGACTTTTCAATGATTTCAAAAAAAGAGATATTTCTCTCAAATAGTATTGATTTCATCTATGTCAACATCCTTTGAAATACTTTAAGCTTACTTGAAGTCGATTTATTATGATACAAAACATCCATATTGTATTGAAGGTTTTGCGATATGTTTAACTGTGGATGTGTTACTTTTATACCATTCATGGTTTATGGAGAAGGTATTGAAATTTTGTATGTTAGTTTTAATACAAATGTTTATGTTATGTTTAAACCTGATTATATGAGGAATGTATTGGACTTATAAAGTGATAGGTGGAGCTCGCTATATCTCCTTGATTCATCGGTAGGTCTCATGAGACAAACTAGTGTCCTGGCACAAGGCCTCGAAAAAATCTTATTTGTAGTCTTGGCACAAGGCCTTGACTATGTCATTATGATAGTCTGGAATTATGCATTCCATCATTATGAAAGTGGTTATTGTTATTTCTTGTGATTATTTGACTAGTATAATAACCATGTGAGTAAGTAAATGGAATTATTTAATTTTATGTTTTCCATACTATGTTGATGTTTATGTTTAAAATGAATTTTTTAGTTATACATTGCCTTAAATGTTTATGCTTATTTATGAATGTTTATGATATATCGTTATCCTTACTGAGCATCTGAGCTCACCCCTTTCTATGTTTTATTTTTCCCAGGATGTGAAGAAGTATTTTATGAATGACCTGCATGGATAATATGAGGGGATATGAGTGTGGTTTGTGGAGACAAGATGTTGTTGTAGTTTTCACTTTATGATGTAATGTACACTTTATGAATGTATCTAGTGATTCCAAGGCTACTAAACTAATCAGTATTTCTAGACTTTATATTTTGTGATCATGCCAATGTTATGTAATAATGCACCGATTATGGGTAACTAGGGTCGGGGCGTTATAGTTGGTATTAGAGAACGTTTAGTACAACCCTTGGAAGCTATATTTAGATAAACTCTGATTAAGGCACATATCCCTAAGATTGACTTTGAGGATTAGTATAGAATAACTTTCAAGAATTTTGTCATTTTAGAGATTTTGTGAGTATTCTGAGCAATACATCCATATCTGGATACGAGCAGGTAGAGGCGGCTCTAGAACAGATGTAACGAAGGGTAAAACCCGAAAACACCACTTCGAGATAGACTCAAACGGAAACCAGTGCACGACAATAGGCCTTTTTGCACTCTTGGTTATGAAACTCCCAGATATTAAGGTAGTAATTTCGGAATAAGAGATGGTTGATTTAGATAAATTATATTGGTTATTCTTGAAAATCTTGGAACTTATTAGTGGTTTGTTTATTTCATGATTGATGGAATATTCAAAATTTTTGGATATAAGGAATATATCCAGTATTATATAAAGGATAAGTGAGTATGAATGCAATCAATAAGGTTTTTTGGTAATTCATGGTGTTACCAAGTTTTAAAATAATATATGATGAAGGTGTTCGCATGTTATTACATGGAAGAAAGACCTTAATTGTGTTTACCTTCCTTATAAATTTTGGACTGTGAGTTTGGATAGAATTATTTTTGATAATTCTAGTTTGAGATTATTTTTGGATTGCCATAAAAAGGACAACTTGGAGGTCGGGCGGCAACCCATCGCGACCGGCAAGGATGGGAGACTTGAACCCACAACTGAAGGGCGACAAGGGTGTATCACCTACCACTGGCCCACGTGATGTCCTAGATTGAATAATGCAGTTTAAAAAAAAGGTATGGTAGATTAATTATAAATTCATTATTTTGAACCCCATATGAATAGAATAAATAAAATATTTTTTTTAGTTCTATTATCTTTTAGAGTGAAAGATGAGTTTGTGGTAGAAATTAGTTAAAAGATGGAACTCTACTTTTCAGGTATATATTTTTATTCTTCTGTTATTCTATGAAGAAATTAATTCTTATACTTCATTGAAGGTATCTTAAAACAAAAAATGTGTTATCCAAATAACTTATGTTTTGTTGAACCAATTGTAATTTAAATCATGACAGATTGATGAATTTAAGGCCCTCAACTTTACACTTGTTTGTGATTGATGACCTCAATCACTACCGATAAATATTTATATATTTTCCTCTAATTATATGTCTCTAATTTACACAGATGTTATCCAAATCGAGATCATAATTTGGTGGCGACCCTTTCATTTCTCTTTTCCTCTTATTAAGACTAAATTTTATTAACCTAATTTCCGATGTGGGTTTTCCCAAAGGTATTTTCTATTTTAAACCTTTTATTTTTGAAAAACAACTCCAAATTTAGAGGATGAAATTATTTGAAGAAGGGGAGAATGTAACACCCCAAGCTTCCATGGTACGATTCTCTTTGAATAATACAGTAGTGTGGGTTATACGCAACTTTGAGTTCTAACACACACCACAACAAATCAAAGTATCCGTTATGAATAGTAAAACACAATTTTATTAATTTTATTAATTTTATCTTTCAAAATTGACTTCATTTTTGGTTTTGTAATATCTAAATTAGCTTAGGGTGCAATTTTGGTTCTTTTCGGATAACTTTTATATTTTGATGAATAGTGAAAATTACTAAACTTTAATTAAAAACAACTTTTTTAATTGAAATAATTAATAGTGATAAATTATAAATTTGAGTGTTTTTAAAGTATATATAGAATATAGTTATACCATTTAATACAATTTTTTTCATTGGACAAAATTTCACATTTATAACGGACATGAACTAGTGTCAATATTTTGATAGTTATTATTTCTTAAAAACACGCTTTTTGTTTTGACAGCGAGAATTAATTTTAAATTAATGTCTGCCACTTCTGTGTTTTGAATTTGGAAAAATGGATTCCACAATATGAATCAGGATTTACAAATTATGTAAATAGGTAACTCTTATATTTAGACATTTTGAATAATTAATTCGGTAAATATTTTATTTATCATGGTTAAAGGATAAATCCGGTAAATAAAGGTAAAAAATAATATTATAATAATATTAATTTAGCTAAAACAAGTCCTAACCCTATTGGTTGATACATGTCTGACCATGGGCATATTTGGGTCGATTTTGGGACCCCCATTGAGCCACTTGAAGTTGATAAGGACACTTTATATTAATTATGATAAAGTAAATACAAAAATGACAAAAGAAAATATCATTTAAAAAAACAATTTTTACATAGAGTTATATATGTTATATTTTCAAATAAAAATATTCATTAGAAAGATAAAATTATTTCCTACATAATGGAATTTTATTTATAATTTTTAGACATTCAATAATTAAATTTATTAATGACACAATAATGATGCAGTATTTTCCTTATTAATGAAAGAATCAAATAATTAGTTTTATAAATTTTAAAATAAATATAATTTTCAAGTGTTGTTTCCATCCATGAATTTTATTTGTTAATAAGACATTTTATTATTTCTTAAATGAATTGTTTTTGAATTAATATAGTTGTTACGACTTTAACAAAAATCAATTATTAAATATTCTCAAAATTGACATAAATGAGTTTTTAAAACAAATATAATATTATTAATTGATATTCAATTCCTCAAAATCTAAGTTTCTGCCAAAAGGACTTATATCATGATAGGTGTATCATTAATGGAAAACTTGGGGGGTCTCTTGGATGTATATAGTAAGCTTATTAACTATATAATATAAAAATAAAAAGTGACATGGTAAATGTCAAACTAATTAACTAAGACTTAAAACTAAAAGATAAGGTTAATATAGTGACCTAAAACTATCTAAAATCTATTGGTTGAGTTTTTTTGACCTATCATCGCCTTAACCTTTAATTACTACACTTTGGAGCCACTATAAAGTAAATATGAATTTATTATAAAATAATATTTCAAGTTTCTTCTAAGGTGCCAGTCACTCATCATATAAAAGGGCACCTCCCATTCCCTCTAATTCAAACCTTCCAAGCCTTTTGGCCCGGCCAAAACCTGCACAACTATTCTCTCAACTTCCCTCACTTCAACCTAGAGGCCTTATTTTGATCTTAAAACCAACTTAAGGAGCCATTTTGATCAAATCAAAATGAAGAACCCGAAGAAGAGGTAATGTTTTCACCACCCTCTTTCAAGTTCCATTCTTCTTCAACTTCGTATTTCTTTGTTATATCCATTTTAAAATAATAACTATAGTATCTTCTATATACTGTGATTTTATAATAAATATGTTACAACCATATTCAGTATTATATCAATACTTTTAATGACATGTCACCATACGTGCGTACATACGAATTACCGTCTCCATGTCGTGGTGTAATTGTTATTAAAAACATTATTATTTGGATGGGTATGATAATTAAGTGTAACTCAGGTAAATAATATATATAACATGATAATTATTCTGTATATATGATACACCATCCAATTATATATTATTTTAACATCAAAAAGATGATATTGTCGCTCGTGCGTACATACGGACTACCGTCTCCACGAACGCGATGAGCATCAATCCCCATCGTATCCATTCAAGACTAATTTTCATTTGATGATTAAAAATAGTGTTTAAAGACTTGATATCATTATGGTTATGAATACAATACATCCCATACATTACAAATATGGCTCACAAAACAATGAATATAAAGGAAAAAGAATCTGTTAACACCCGAAACGATGATAATACTAAGATATTATTAACAACTCAATGTTAAAAGATCATATATGATATCATATTAATGTATATGATTCTTGTATAATTTAATAAAAAATATTTAACTATTATACATGAGGTTAACTTAACCATTACAAAGGAAAAGTACAAGGTAAGTGGTTTTCATGTCACTCCTTATTCCCGTGAGATTCATTCCATATTGCCACTATTACCTTTTCTGTGGTGTATGTACTACCCATAATTGTATTCTTTTTGTAATACACTTCAATTTATGTGTATTTACATATTAATTGTATGATAATTCTTTCATGGGGTGTATTTTTCGTAATTTACCAAATCGGTAAGGTTTTATTTCACAATCTCTTCATTATCCGAGGTTGTTTATACGTAATTATCTTCTGGGACCTCTTTATAATACACATCCATGTTTCTTAAAAATGTATTTCAAAACATTCTTACTATTTTACAGAATATGGTTTAAAGACATTTATAAACATTTTTAACTTTTTATAAAAATTTTATAAAGGAATCTCTCCATCGTTTTCCAAACAAGGCCCTTTTTAACCTTTTCGACAGAATTAAGGTAAGAATGTCTTTTTTTAACTTATACGGTGGGTGCGGCTATTTTACTCTGTTATTAAATTGTCGAAGATTCCCTTACAATCTTATAAGAATATTTTTAAATTAAATGTTTTATTTTATAATTATGTGACTTTTAAATGATTTCAAAATGAATATTTTAAGAGTTTGTGAAAGGTAATCTTTATCAAGAACAGAATTTTAAATGTTTTAAAGATTTATCTTTCTAAATCTTTTTAATTAATGTCAATGTTTTCAAAATAATTTAAAGGATTTATTTATATCGACATGAATGTTTTAAAATGATATTTCTATTCAAATGTTTCAATGTGGTATGGGAGACTTTGATTCAATAATCTCTTTTAAATTACTTCCTTTATCAATGTGTGACATTTCAATGATTTCAAAATAAAGATATATTTCTCTCAAATAGTTTTTATTTCATCTATGTCAACATCCTTTGATGGATTTTAATATTATTTGAAGTTGATTTATTTTGATAGAAAACTGCCATATTGTAATGAAGGTTTTGTGATAGGTTTGACTGTTGATGTGTTATTTTTGTACCATTCATGGTTTATGGAGAAAGTATTGACATTTCGTATGCTAGTTTTAATACGAATTTTTATGTTATGTTTAAACCTGTTCATATAAGGAATGCACTGGACTTAGTAAGTGATGGGTGGAGCCCGCTATAGCTCCTCGATTCATCGGTAGGTCTCATTAGACAAACTAGTGTTTTGGCACAAGGTCTTGAAAAAATCTTATTTGTAGTCTTTGAACAAGGCCTTGACTATGTGGTTATGATAGTTTGGCATTACGCATTCCATCATTATGAAAGTGGTTATTGATATTTCATGTGATTATTCGAATAGTAGAATATCCATGTGAGTAAGTAAATAGCATTATTTCATTTTATTTTTTCCATATTATGATGAAGTTTATGTTTGAAAAGGGTTTTATTGTAGTTATACATTGCCTTAAATGTTTATGCTTATTTATGAAATTTTCTGCTATATTGTTATCCTTACTGAGCATATGAGCTCACCCTTTTCTATGTTTTATTTTTCCCAGGATGTGAAGATGTATTTTATAAATGACATGAATGGATAGTATGAGGGGATATGAGTGTGGTCTGTGGAGACAAGATGTTGTTTTAGTTTTCACTTTATGATGTAATGTAAACTTTATGAATGTATCTAGTGATTCCAAGGCTACTAAACTAATCGGTATTTCTAGACTTGATATTTTGTGATCATTCCAATGTTATGTAATAATGCACCGACTCTAGGTAACTGGGGTCGAGGCGTTACAGTTGGTATCAGAGAAAGATTAGTACAAGCCTTGGATGCTAGATTTAGATAAACTCTGATTAAGGCACATATCTCTAAGAATGACATTGAGGATTAGTATAGAAGAATATTCAAGAATTTTGGCATTTTAGAGATTTTGTGAGTTTTCTGAGCAATACATCCATATCTGGATACGAGCAGGTAGAGGCGGCTCTGGCACAGATGTAACGAAGGGTAAAACCCGAAAACACTGCTTTGAGCTAGACTCAAACAGAAACCGGTGCACGAAAATAGGTCTTTCTGCACTCCTGGTTACGAAACTCCCGGGAGATATGCTTAGGATAATTCTCATTTTATTTAGAAACCATTTTGAAGGGTTTATGAGTATATACTTCCTCAATGAATTTTTTTTATGATTATAGTGTATATCCATAAACTGTTCAATTTATGTTAAGTGTTTTAAAAGTTTGGATTTATGTATTGTGATTCATAAAACAATCTAGTGTATACTATTGTATAGAAATGGAGCCCAATAGAAGGAATATGAACTCCAGAAATATGTATGATCCAATGTGTAATAAGGATCATATATTTCACGATATTAAGCCAACATTTAGAAGGGAAATAGTCTCCTATGTATTCTCAACATATGAAGAAATAGTATCATGTGTTTAAAAGATAAGTAAAGAATTATCTTAGTCCTATGGCATTGAAGGAAAGAAAGATAAGAAAAGGATGGAAGAGAGAAGGATGGATAAAGGGGAGAGGGAAAAGAATAATTTTTCTATATGTGATAACTGTGGGAAGAAACACCCTGGAACTTGCCTGAACGGAATGGGGGTTTGTTATAAGTGTGGAGAAAAAGGAAACCATGTACGTGACTGTAAGGGTAAGAAAAAGGTTTCAAATGTACAATGCTTCATCTATAAGGAGTTGGGACACTATGGGAATCAATGTCCAAATCATCAGAGTATACCCCAAATGATGCTATTCGATAAGTATCAAGTTATGATACTACCAAATATGAAGAGGAATGATTAAGAGTTCTTATGTTGTTATTAAATTATTGTGTCATTTGAGTGTTGTATCAACGATGTACTGGTTATATGAATTATGGAAATAAATACGGATTATACTATAGTACTATTTCATTGGGAATTTGAGATTATGTAGCCCGGATATTAAGGTAGTAATTTCGGAATAAGAGATGGTTGATTTAGATAAATTATATTGGATATTCTTGACAATCTTGGAACTGATTAATGGTTTGTTTATTTCATGATTGATGGAATATTCAAAAATTTTGGATATAAGGAATATATCCAGTATTATATAAAGGATAAGAGAGTATGAATGCAATCAATACGGTTTTTTGGTAATTCATGGTGTTACCAAGTTTTAAAATAATATATGATGAAGGTGTTCGCATGTTATTACATGGAAAAATAAGATCTTAATTGTGTTTACCTTCCTTATAAATTTTGGACTGTGAGTTTGGATAGAAGTATTTTGGATAAGTCTAGTTTGAGATTATTTTTGGATTTCCATAAAAATGACAACTTGGAGGTCGGGCGGCAACTCGTCACGACTGGCATGGTTGGGAGACTTGAACCCGCAACTGAAGGGCGACAAGGGTGTATCACCTACCACTGGCCCACGTGATGTCCTGGATTGAATAATGCAATCTTTTAAAAAAGTTCTGGTAGATGAATTATAAATTAATTATTTTGAACCCCATATGAATAGAATAAATAAAATATTTTTTTTAGTTCTATTGTCTTTTAGAGTGAAAGATGAGTTTGTGGTAGAAATTAGTTAAAGGATGGAACTCTACTTGTCAGGTATATATTTTTATTCTTCTCTTATTCTATAAAGAAATTAATTCATATACTTCATTGAAGGTATCTTAAAACAAAAAATGTGTTATCCAAATAACTTATTTTTTGTTGAACCAAATGTATTTTAAATCATCACAGATTGATGAATTTAAGGCCCTCAACTTTACACTTGTTTGTGATTGATGCCCTCAATCACTACCGATAAATATTTATATATTTTCCTCCAATTATATGTCTCAAATTTCTACCGATGTTATCCAAATCGAGATCATAATTTGGTGGCAACCCTTTCATTTCTCTTTTCCTCTTATTAAGACAAAATTTTATTAACCTAATTTCCGATGTGGGTTTTCCCAAAGGTATTTTCTATTTTAAACCTTTTATTTATGAAAAACAAATTCAAATTTAGAGGATGAAATTATTTGAAGAAGGAGAGAATGTAACACCCCAAGCTTCCACGGTACTCTTCTCTTTGAATAATATAGTAGTTTGGGTTGTATGCAACTTCGAGTTCTGACACACACCACAACAAATCAAAGTATCCGTTATGAATAGTAAAACCCAATTTTTTAAATTTTATAAATTTTATCTTTCAAAATTTACTTTATTTTTGGTTTTGTAATATCGAAATTAGCTTAGGGTGCAATTTTGGTTCTTTTCGGATAACTTTCATATTTTGATGAATAGTGAAAATTACTAAACTTTAATTAAAAACAACTTTTTTAATCGAAATAATTAATAGTGATAAATTATAAATTTGAGTGTTTTTAAAGTATATTTAGAATATTGTTTTACCATTTAATACAATTTTTTTCATTGGACAAAATTTTGCATTTAAAACGGACATAAACTAGTGTCAATATTTTGATAGTTATTATTTCTTAAAAACACGCTTTTTGTTTTGACAGCGAGAATTAATTTTAAATTACTGTCTGCCACTTCTATGTTTTGAATTTGGAAAAATGGATTCCACAATATTAATCAGGATTTAAAAATTATTTAAATAGGTAACTCTTATTTTTAGACATTTTGAATAATTAATTCGGTAAATATTTTATTTACCATGGTTAAAGGATAAATCCGGTAAATAATGGTAACCAAATAGTATTATAATAATATTAATTTAGCTAAAACAAGTCCTAACCCTATATGTTGATACATGTCCGACCATGGTCATCTTTGGGTCTATTTTGGGACCCCATTGAGCCACTTTTAGTTGATAAGGACACTTTATATTAATTAAGATAAAGTAAATACAAAAATGACAAAAGCATATATCATTTAGAAAAACAATTTTTACATATAGTTATATATGTTATATTTTCAAATAAAAATATTCATTAGAAAGATGAAATTATTTCCTACATAATGGAATTTTATTTATAATTTTTAGACATTCAATAATTAAATTTATTAATGACACAATAATGATGCAGTATTTTCCTTATTAATGAAAGAATCAAATAATTAGTTTTATAAATTTTAAAATAAATATAATTTTCAAGTGTTGTTGCCATCCATGAATTTTATTTGTTAATAAGACATTTTATTATTTCTTAAATGAATTTTTTTTGAATTAATACAGTTGTTACGACTTTAACAAAAATCAATTATTAAATATTCTCAAAATTGACATAAATGAGTTTTTAAAACAAATATAATATTATTAATTGATATTCTATTCCTAAAAATATAAGTTTCTGCCAAAAGACTTATATCATGATAGGTGTATAATTAATGGAAAACTTGGGGGTCTTTTGGATGTATATAGTATGCTTATTAGCTATATAATATAAAAATACAAAGTGACATGGTAAATGTCAAACTAATTAACTAAGACTTAAAACAAAAAGATAAGATTAATATAGTGACCTAAAACTATCTAAAATCTATTGGTTGAGTTTTTTTGACCTATCCTCGCCTTACACTTCAATTAATACACTTTGGAGCCACTATAAACCGAATATGAATTTATTATAAAATAATATTTCTAGTTTTTTCTAAGGTGCCAGTCACTCATCATATAAAAGGGCACCTCCCCTTCCCTCTAATTCAAACCTTCCAAGCCTTTTGGGCCTGCCAAAACCTGCAAAAATATTCTCTCAACTTCCCTCACTTCAACCTAGAGGCCTTAGTTTGATCATAAAACCAACTTAAGAAGCCATTTTGATCAAATCAAAATGAAGAACCCGAAGAAGAGGTAATGTTTTCACCACCCTCTTTCATGTTCCGTTCTTCTTCAAATTCTTCTTTCTTTGTTATATCCATTATAAAATAATAACTATAGTATCTTCTATATACTGTGATTTTATAATAAATATGTTACAACCATATTCAGTATTATATCAATACTTTGAATGACATGTCACCATACGTGCGTACGTACGACTTAACATCTCCATGTCGTGGTGTAATTGTTATTAAAAACATTATTATTTGGATGGGTATGATAATGAAGTGTAACTCATGTAAATAATATATATAACATGATAATTATTCTGTATATATGATACACCATCCAATTATATATTATTTTAACATCAAAAGGATGGTATTGTCGCTCGTGCGTACATACGGACTACCGTCTCCACGAACGCGATGAGCTTCAATCCCCGTCGTATCCATTCAAGACTAATTTTCATTTGATGATTAAAAATAGTGTTTAAAGACTTGATATCATTATGGGTATGAATACGATACATCCCATACATGACAAATATGGCTCACAAAAAAATAATATAAAGGAAAAAGAATCCGTTAACACCCAAAACGACGATAATACTAAGATATTATTAACAACTCAAAGTTAAAAGATCGTATATGATATCATATTAATGTATATGATTATTGTATAAATTAATAAAAATTATTTAACTATTATACATGAGTTTAACCTAACCTTTACAAAGGAAAAGTACAAGGTAAGTGGTTTTCATGTCACTCCTTATTCCCGTGAGATTCATTCCATATTGCCACTATTACCTTTTGTGTGGTGTATGTATTGCCCATAATTGTATTCTTTGTGTAATACACCTCAATGTATGTGTATTTACATATTCATTGTATGAAAATTCTTTCATGGGTGTATCATTCATAATTTACAAAATCGGTAAGGTTTTATTTCACAATCTCTTCATTATCCGAGGTTGTTTATACGTAATTATCTTCTGGGACCTCTTTATCATCCACATCCATGTTTCTTAAAAATGTATTTCAAAACATTCTTACTATTTTACAGAATATGGTTTAAAGACATTTATACACTTTTTTAACTTTTTATAAAATTTTTATAAAGGAATCTCTCCATCGTTTTCCAAACAAGGCCCTTTTTAACCTTTTCGACAGAATTAAGGTAAGAATGTCTTTTTTTAACTTATACGGCGGGTGCGGCTATTTTACTCTGTTATTAAATTGTCGAAGATTCCCTTACAATCTTATAAGAATATTTTGAAATTAAATGTTTTATTTTATAATAATGTAACTTTTAAATGATTTCAAAATGAATATTTTAAGAGTTTGTGAAAGGTAATCTTTATCAAGAACAGAATTTTAAATGTTTTAAAGATTTATCTTTCTAAATTTTTTTAATTAATGTCCATGTTTTCAAAATAATTTAAAGAATTTATTTATATCGACATGAATGTTTTAAAGTGATATTTCTTTTCAAAAGTATCAAAGTGGTATGGGAGACTTTGATTCAATAATCTCTTTTAAATTACTTCCTTTATAAATGTGTGACTTTTCAATGATTTCAAAATAAAGAGATATTTCTCTCAAATAGTTTTTATTTCATCTATGTCAAAATCCTTTGATGGATTTTAATCTTATTTGAAGTTGATTTATTATGGTAGAAAAATGCCATATTGTATTGAAGGTTTTGCGATAGGTTTGACTGTTGATGTGTTATTTTTATACCATTCATGGTTTATGGAGAAAGTATTGACATTTCGTATACTAGTTTTAATATGAATGTTTATGTTATGTTTAAACCTGTTCATATAAAGAATGCACTGGAATTAGTAAGTGACGGGTGGAGCCCGCTATAGCTCCTCGATTCATCGGTAGGTCTCATTAGACAAACTAGTGTTTTGGCACAAGGTATTGAAAAAATATTATTTGTAGTCTTGGAACAAGGCCTTGACTATGTGGTTATGATAGTTTGGCATTTCGCATTCCATCATTATGAAAGTGGTTTTTGATATTGCATGTGATTATTCGACTATTAGAATATCCATGTGAGTAATTAAATGGCATTATTTCATTTTATTTTTTCCATATTATGCTGACGTTTATGTTTAAAAAGGGTTTTATTGTAGTTATTCATTGCCTTAAATGTTTATGCTTATTTATGAAATTTTCTGGTATATTGTTATCCTTACTGAGCATATGAGCTCACCCTTTTCTATGTTTTATTTTTCCGAGGATGTGAAGATGTATTTTATAAATTACCTGCATGGATAGTATGAGGGGATATGAGTGTGGTCTGTGGAGACAATATGTTGTTATAGTTTTCACTTTATGATGTAATGAAAACTTTATGATTGTATCTAGTGATTCCAAAGCTACTAAACTAATTGGTCTTTCGAGACATGACCTTTTGTGATCATGCCAATGTTATGTAGTAATGCATCGACTCAGGATAACTGGGGTTGGGGCATTACTCCTACACACCGTGTGTATAGCCCGGACACGGCCAGCACACGGCCTGCGTGGCTTCAAAGTACATGGTGTGTACTCCTAAAGTACACGTCGTGTATTTCAAAAATTGTCAAATTTTCCCTTTTTTCTCAAAAAAGACCAGAAAAGAAAATACATACATGAAACGAAGATCTGAGTGCTTACAAACTTCCCCCCTTAAAGAAATTCATCCACGAATTTCCCTAACAAGGTGTAGAAGGAGAAACCCCGAACAGATCCATCCACTGCGATCGTACATCGTCCTCCCTCTCCTATGTCTCATCCTGTACTCGCCCATGCTGCCATAGCACCCATACTAGAGAAACAGACCACCCATGGAGAACCTTCATACTGCGATCGACAATCTGGATAGGATTCTCCTCAAATGATGCATCTGCTTCATGCTCAACCTCCTCAGGTTGGAAGGCATGAGACAGGTCTGAAAAGTAGCGTCGGAGCTGAAAGATGTGGAAGACGATGTGCATGGCCCGTTACCTCTAAGGTAACTGCAACCGAAAGGCAACCTGCCCAACTCTCTCCAATACCCCAAACGGCCCGACGTACTGTGGTGGAAGCTTACCCTATCTTCGAATCCTCTTGTGTCCCAACCTCGGTGCGACTCACAGGAAAACCTGGTCCCCAACCTCGAAATCCAAAGGTCATCTTCGCGGATCATCATAAGACTTCTGTCGAGACTGTGTTGTATCCATCCTTTTCTGAATCAACTCTATCTGCTCTGAGGTCTCTTGAACAAGACGAGGTCCCAGTAAATCTCCATCTCCTGCCTCCAACCAGCATGAAAGTGATCAGCATGGTCTACCATACAAAGCCTCGTAAGGTGTCATCTGAATAGTTGCCTAAACATTGTTGTTTTAGGCGAACTCAACAAGAGAGATATCCTTCTCCCAAGAACCGCCAAGTTCTATAATGCAATCTCGGAGCATATTCTCAAGCACCTTGATCGTACGCTCGGACTGGCCATCTGTCTGGGGATGGTATGATGTACTAAAAAGTACATGTGTACCAAAATCCATCTAAAGCCCCTGCCAGAACCGAGAAGTAAAGCGTGCATCCCCATCTGAAACAATGGAGTGTGGAACTCCATGCAGACATACAATCTCTTGGATTTATAGTCATCCCAGATCATCAACACTGAAGTTATCCTTGATCAGTAAGAAGTGACCATCCTTCGTAAGCCTGTTGACGACAACCTAAATAGCATCATTCCCTCGAGGCGACATCGGCAATCCAGTCACGAAGTCCATCGCGACATCATTCCACTTCCACTCTGGAATGGGTAACTACTGTAAAAGTCATGCGGGTCGCTGATGCTTCGCCTTCACCAGTTGACAAGTAGAACACATCAAGACGAAACCATCAATATCTCTCTTCATACCTAGCCAACAGTACTAGCTATAAAGATCCTGATACATCTTGGTGATACCAGGATGAACTGCCCAAACTGAGGAATGAAAATCCTGCATCAACTCCTCACCTATGTCTTCTGGGACCCATACGCATCCTTGGAAACACATGATCTCATCCTCACCCACTATCCATCCAGGAAGAGGGTCCTCTCCTAACACACTCTCCCATAGGACTAAGCCTTCTGAGTTTGCTAGTTCCCTCATCCGTACCCGATCAAGAAGTGTAGAGGTAACAACTACAAAAGATAGGTAATTCTGTCCATGTTTGTTGTACACCTCCAGATACATCTTAGAAAACTGATCCATAAGCTGCCACTCACTGCTGGCCTCCTAAACTGCTTGAATCTGAGTTCTCCTGCTCAATGCATCTGCCACTGTGTTTCCCTTTCCGAGAGTATAGGCGAGATCGAGATCAAAATACTGATGATACTCCACCCACCTGTGTTTTCTTAGATTCAGATCACGCTGAGTGTTGATGGACTTGAGACTCTTGTGGTCGGTGAAAACCACAATGTGCTCTCCTAAAAGGTAATGTCTCTAATAGCACAAGGCATGAACAACAGCTGCCAAATCCAGATCGTGTGTCGGGTAGTTCCTCTCATGTGGCCTCAACCTCCGAGATCCGTATACAATGACTCCATCTCCCTGCATAAGCACAGTTCCCAACCCGATACCTGAAGCATCATAATAAAAAGTATAGCTCTTTCCTGGATCTGGAAAGACTATTATCGGTGTTGACGTCAACCTTCCCTTCAGCTCTTGAAAGGCTGACTCACAAGAATCTGACCATAAGAACTTCTCCCCCTTCTTGGTCAGACCTTTCAATGGTGCTTCTAGGCATGAAAAGTTTGGAATGAAGCGTTTGTAGTATCCAGCCAGCCCTAGGAAACTCTATACCTCAGAAATGTTCTTCAGCTGCTCCAAGGAAAATACTGCTCTCACTTTCTCTGGGTCCATAGATACTTTTGCCTCTGAGATGACATGACCCAAGAAGTGAATCGGATCCATCCAAAAGTGGCACTTCGATAGTTTAGCATAAAGACGATGCTCTCTCAATGTACTCAGAACGATCTCAAGATGGGTAGCATGGTCGTGTCAAGTGTGATAGTACACCAAGATATCATCCACGAAGACCACGAAGAAGGAATCCAAGTATAGATGGAACACTCAGTTCATCAGTGCCATGAAAACTGTGGGTGCATTCGTGAGACCAAAGGGCATAATTGTATACTCGTAGAGACCATACCTTCTTTTTATGGCTGTAAGAGGTATATCTGATGGTCTAACAAGAAACTGATGGTAACCGGACCTCAAATTGATCTTCGTGAACACATGGGCTCCTCAAAGCTGATCGAAAAAATCATCAATCCTTGTCAAGGGATATCAGTTCTTGACCGTCAACTAGTTCAGCTTCCAATAATCCACACAGAGCCTAAGGGTACTAACTGCCTTCTTCGCAAACATGAGAGATGAACCCCAAGGAGACTTACTTGGATAGATGAAACCATTTTCCTACAAATCCTCCAACTGATTCTTGAGATCTTGCAACTCAGGTGTAGCCATCCTATAGGGAGGAATGGACATCAGTTCCTCTCCTGGCACGAGCTCAATAGAGAAGTCCACCTCACGATCTGAAGGAAAACCTGAAAAATCCTCTAAAAAGACATCTCTGAAAGGATCCACCACTGGAGAAAATTTCAACTGTGAATTCACCTGATCATCCAGATAAAGACTAGAAATCTAGGCCGTAACCCTTCCTAGTCCATGATTCTTGAGTTCTGGTCGACTCGCTTGAACATCCCATTATCCTTTATAAAGAAACGATTCACCTTCTGGGGAAATGAAAATCACCTTGTGGCGATAATAGTCGACGAATACCTGGAAGGGAACCAACCAGTCTATCCAGAGAATGACATCATATCCTATCATCTCTAGGGAACAAAGATACCATAAGAAACGATACGCTATAACCATGAGAGGGCACTCTCTTCACTGACGTACACTAGATTGTCTCATCCCCAAATGTGTATCTAGTGTCAAAAAGACAGCGAAATAAAATATACAGAGCCCATGGCTCTCCACAATAGCAATAGAGAAAAAGCTATGTGTAGCACCAATATCAAAAAAGCTGAAGATAAAACTGAGGATACTATGATCGTACCTCAAACTATATAAGGTCTGGGATCCTGCTCTGGATAGGTCTGCTCCACCGTAAAAGTCTGGTCTTCCCTGTAGCCCTATGACCCTACCTGACCACTCTGAGTTGATCCTCTATGCTGACGCTGAAAGACTAGTGACTGACCGCCACGTCCTCGACCACCACCTCGGCCCAAACAGCCGGAAGACCTCCAGTACCCCGACTTGTGAGAAACTAGTGGTGCTGCTCCTAAATGAGGAGTCATAGAAGAACCCCCATCACCAGCTATTGGTGAGAAAACCTGGAAGAAACGCTGAAGGTGACCCATCTTGCCGCATGATCGGCACCCCACTGGGTCTCTCTGGCACTTCAGCCTCGTGTTCCCTGCCCTTCCACATTGGTAGCATACTACCTGGCTAACTGAAGATGTATCTCACCTCCTTGGATCACCGTACCTAGACTCCCTAAGGCACTTTCTGCTATTAACTGGAGGAATACTAGCTCTGGAAGCAGAACCGCCCTAGCTCGTAGCTCCGAAGTCTCTCAGATTTCACTCCTCAATCAGTGTCTGGTTGATGATGGAACAGATGTAAGTAAACTAGAAGATATGCACCAGTGAGCGGATCTCCTGCTTGAGACCGTCCTCAAACTTCCTTGCTATGAACATACCATCTCTACCCCGGATGGGTGTGTAAAATTCTGAAGCTCGGTGCAATGAGAGGAATACTCCATAACAAAAAGATTACCCTACTCCAGACTGATGAACTCCCAGGCTCGATCATCCCTCAGGGTCTCTGGGTAGAAGTAGTTGTAAAACACGCGCTGGAACTCCTCCCAATCCATAACATGCTGATGACCCCCCTGGGAGATCACGTCCCACCACCTCTTGGTGGAGACTCGTAGAATATTTCTAGCGAGCTTGAACCATCTCTCTAGAGCCGTTTCCAGATGCTCAAAGATAGTTAGCACAGCTTTCATCCATGACTCTACAGTCTGTGGTCCTCCTTCCCTAGAAAAAGTAGGAGGAGGACGTTGCTGTAAAACCCATGTCAAGTCTTTCATAGTTGTGGAAGGAGTTGGTTCTCCCTGAAAGGTCTGCATCATCCTCATAAATCTGTCACTAAACTGCGCATCAGTGCCTGAAACTCGTAAGACAGCTAATTCCAAGGCTGGCATGACTGGAGGATCAGCAGGAAGTCCCTGATCAGCTATATCTTGCGTCTGATCACTATCCTACAACGGATGTACAACTGGAGGATGTCTTGGAGGCGTAGCTATGAAAGATCAAAATCATACCTTATATCAGGAATATCAAGGACAGAGAACAAAGGAGTACAAAACGGAAACAGAATAAGGAAACACTCATGTTTTACAAAACATGACTACACGAAGTGTATAAACACTACACGGCATGTACTTAACTCTATTCCCCTACACGAGTCTCCTTGCACGGCTAACCCACACGGTCTTCTTAAACTGAGACTACACAGCATGTTCTCTGGGGACATGGCGTGTAGTAGACAAGGTTTCAATGATCCGTGTTGTTTGTTACACCGCCGGTTACATGAATAATACTACATGGCGTGTTCCGAACAAACACAGCGTGTACTTAAAGATTTTTCCTGACCTGTGTTGTTGGTGACACGGTCGGGTACACGGCTGACCCTTACACGGCGTGTTCTGAACAAAAACGGAGTGTATACGAGGAGATAACACCTTCTCGTGTTGTTCGTGACATGGACAGGTACCTAGAACAAGGCTACATGGCGTGTTCATACAAAACATGGTGTGTATTACAAGAGCTTCCCCAACCCGTTTTGTTAGTGACACGGCTGGGTACCTTGAATAAGGCTACACGGCGTGTTCATACAAAACATGACATGTATTACACGAGATTCCCCGACCCGTTTTGTTAGTGACATAGCCTTGTACCTAGAATAAGGCTACACGGTGTGTTCATACATAACACGGCATGTATTACACGAGCTTTCCCGACCCATGTTGTTAGTGACACGGCCGGGTACAATGGTCACTACTACACGGTGTGTGCCTACCGTACACGGCGTTTTCCTAGAGATTTTTTTTCACAACCTGTGTTTCTACTCACAAAGTCAGTGACACTGTTTAAAACCTACACGGAGTGTATTTATAAAGTACACGCCTTGTATTCTGGGATTTTCCGGGCAGTAGCTCTGAAACTGCTCCGGAGCCCATTAAACACTGAAAAACAAGCATGAAGGTGCCAAATTGTGATCCGTGAGGGCCCATACACCCAGTGAATCCAAGCTTGGAATCTCATATATATCATATATAAGGGAAACAAGTCAATGATCCACCATGCTCAGATTCATGAGGTCCCATAACACCTCAAGAACCAAAATTTGGCATTCGTTTAAGCAAGGTACAATACAGACAACCTCTCTATCAAAATTTCATGGATTCTATCAAACCATCTATCACAACATCATGTATAATCTACACAACGTCTATCAAAACAACATGCAATTTCTAATACACCCAATATGGCATGGCAAGATTGAATGCCATTTGATTTCTAACAAGTTCCTATATGATGCATGAGATGGAATACCCTCATCTCATCGGGTTGCGATAGAAATAGAACCACAATATCAACAACAATAACAACACAAATCATGTGAATCACTATAGATGAAATCAGATCAACTGAAACATAGAAAACCAAAAAATTGTAATAAGTGATGTAGATTGGCTTTTCCCTGTACACGGGTTAGCTACTCCTGAGCACAGCTTAATGCCAAGTACTGAATCCATCCTATCCCTGACTAAAGGCTCCAAATAGTAAATCAAGATAAAAGAAACCCTCTGATACCACTTTGTAACGTCCTGGTTCCGGAATCCACCCAGAGGCGCCCCGTACCCGGTTGGTCATATGGCCTCAAGCGCATTTCCCCAAACGCCAGAGGTTTCTGACTAGCAGCAAGGGCCTTGGGTGTGATAGTGGGAAACCTATGCCCTCATTGGCAGAGAAAACAGTTAAAGAAAAACAAATTGACAATAGCAGAAACTGTAACCATCCACACAATAGTAAATGTTAAACAGCGGAAGACTAAAAGTAAACAACTGGAGTACACACACATATATATAAAATGATTCATAATACATATGTCTTGGAAGGCATCCAAACAAGTCACAATGCTGAATAAAATACTAAAACAAAGTAAAAAAAGAAAATAGGTAAACTCCTTAGCATCGCAAGCCATAGCTTGGTCCCAGGCTCTCCAACTCCACAGCAAGTCAAGTACCTGAAGTAGATGGGAACTTTCCCTTATCTATACCTGCAACAATATAGTCTATTTGGGCCCACAATCATTGCCCAAATAGGGTGTGGGACAGGGTACCTATAGGAAACCACCCAAAGATATGTACCTAACAGTCAGTGAATACACGACATGTAAAAGTACAGGAAGCAGTAAATAGGGAACCACACAGCAGCTACAATCCACAATGTCTAGCATATAAAGTACACAAGTAACATCCAATCAACAAGTAGAACAACAGCTAACCCCCTAGGTAGTTCTCATAGCCTAACATTTATGGTTAAACCTACAAGTACTAGCAACCCTCTGGGAGGCACACACAGTCTCACCCCTCTGGTTCAGTTGAATAATAGACTCTCTGTGGATGCACTCACCGTCAATTACCCCAATAGTCTCGTATCGTACTAAAGGATCTTTGGGGAAGCACTCAACGTCTCATTCCTGTTATGGCCCATTTTGAGAAACTACAGAATCTCTGAGGAAGAACTCATTGTCAATTCCCACATTGGTCTCGCTTCGAATTAATAAGACACTCTGGAGAAGCCCGTTTTTCCATTCTTCATATGGTCCACTACACTAGGTTCTCACATCCCAGTGTAAAACAAACATTCATAGAGCGTGTATCACCCTATTTAAACCTCAAGAACTACTTGGCTATCATTTTAAGGCACAATAGGACAACAACACAATTGTCACACTATCCTACAACTAGTCATGGAAACTAGAAAAAAGCCTAACAGGAAAAAAATGCATGACAAAACATCTAGAGTACAATAAAAATTACACTATTCACAAGCGTTGACCTCTACTCTAGAAATCAAGAAAAGCAGGAAAACAATAGGGGAAACAATAGGGAACACACAATACCTCATCAAGGGAATTGGTGGAATAGCACGAAATATTCAAATAATTTTTACATAAAGGCACAAACCACCTACCTCAATGCTAGGAGATCGATATACATGAACCACGATGATTGATTCTCCTTAGAACGTCGAAGATCTGAGAAAACGTCAAAAATTCTCAACCAACGATATCTTGAGAAAGAGGGAAAATCATGGAACAAGGCTAAAGCAGAAGAGATAGCTTACTGAGACGATCCCAATGCAATCAACATTGGCTAAAATGGAGATCGAACTGAAGATTGGGGGCTCGGATAATGATCACGGCCGTACGGGAACTCTCAGCCGAATGAGACCTAGAAGAAGGTTGTTATGGTGATTATATGTGACCTCGGTGCATTTAATGAAAAAAAAGTACACGACATGTAGTTTTGGGGTATACGGTGTGTACTAGGAAATTATGTACTCCGCTTTATGCGGCCTCCACATCGCCCCTACACACCATGTGTATATCCCCGACACGGCCGACACACGGCCTACGCGGCTTCAAAGTACACGGCGTGTACTCATAAAGTACACAGCATGTAATTCAAAAATTTCCAAATTTTGCCTTTTTTCTCAAAAATGACTAGAAAAGAAAAGACATACCTGAAACAAAGATCTGGGTTCATATATATACTCATAAAATATTAAAATTTTCATTCACTTTTTTTCACCATTATATAAATTTATTTTAAAAAATTATTACATTATTTATAATAGTGTTCATTCATGATATAACTTTTATCATAATTATGGTATTTTAGTTAAATTCATTTCCATCATGTTTTTATTTTTAGTCAGATTATATACTGCTATTAATTATTCCATTTAACATATATTTAACAAATGGGGTTTATTTTTCTAAAAACATTTATGTTCTATTATGAAATATAACAATCCATATTTAATTATAGGTAACATACAATATATTTATAATATACCATTGTACCCATTTTTTTAAGAAAATAATTCATCTATTAATGATACATAATTAAATTTAAAGAATATATATCATGAAGAAATATGAAATTTAATTTTAGGTATACTCATTCATGAGAAAAGTGAGTATCTATTTCAATAGGCAATTCAAGCATTTTACTATTTATGATAAATGAGTTTTAAAGATAAAGATAATTCAAAAACTATTCATATACATTAGTTGGAATATTTCATTAACCATGTCTTGAGAGTTCATTAATCACAAACTTTATTTATAGATGATGGATGAAAAAAAAGTCTCTAATATATTTATATGAACATACCAAAAATATATGTTATGTTTTAGTTAATGATTAACAAGAAAACATTTTACCATAAATAAAAATTGGTGGATATAGGAATTCATGCTTTAATACTATATTCTAAGTCAATAATATATTTTGAGTATTATTGGTCATGATATATGGTATCAAAGTAACGGTATTAAAATAATATATCTATTATAAAAAATTAAAGACAAAAAAAAAATAAAGTATTTAGTCCTAGATAATTAAATATTTCTAACAAACCTTATAACCAGAATTTGGATAATTTAATTAATAATGGTAGGGATTATTTGCTTATGTGAATTAATTGCATAATTCATTTTATTCGTATCATATTTTGTGTATGATTCAGAGGTGGAAAAAATATATTATAGGTTATAAAAAGACTCATTATCTTTATCATAGAGAGTTATATTGGGATAAAATATTATATGATTTAGTATAAATCATGAGTGAGTCCAGTTCATAAACATCAGAAGTTACTATTCATTGGTAATGATTTTATTAATGTTGGTGGTTGAGGTATATTTCTCAGTATATATATATATATATTTATAAATAACTAACTTATATAATATGTTTCATCTAAATTATTTATGATTTTATTAAGGCATCATGATAAAGGTCACAGTTGAATTTCGAGAATATTATATAGGAAAACATAACACATAAATAGATTACATACTTGGTTATTCAATTTAATTATAAATAATTATTGTATAATCTAGTGTGCACGGTGTAGTTAGAGATCATGTATTCCTTATTGTGATTATTTTAGAGGTGTTTATCTTTAAAAAAAATCAGATTAATTAATATGATAATTTAGAGTGAAATGGAGGTATGAGTTGAGATAATAATTGGTGGTTCAGAGTCACCCATAATATATGTTGAATGATATCATGATTGGGTATAGAGGAGAAAAATCAATATAGTTAACTAGTATCATACATATTTTTTTGAGAAATATATAGATAAGACAATGATTAAAGATATAAAAATAATAAAAGTAAGATCAACGAGTATGAATGTATATTATATTGATCACAAATTCTATGAAAGTGTTTTTGATTATTTACCCCCAGTGGAAATATGTTAATGAATTGAATTATTCTTTTATTTACTTAAATATATAATGTGTATTTACGTTATTTTTAACCAATGATTTATTAAAAATTATATTCCTTTGAATATTCAACAAAGGGTTTTATATACATTGATAATTACCCACACTGGTACCACCAAGTAAATAATTTTACCCAATTACTTCAACCTATTGAATATTATTTGACTATTTATATTTCAAAAGTTCTTAGTAGAGATATAATATATTATAAAAAAGTCAATAATATTTAAAATACTTATTTAAATTTGAATTTCCCGATAAACCCCTTATCAGGTCACCAACAGTTGTAGACCTCATTCTTAAAGTCTAATAATTAGTATTAGAGAAAAAATTATAGAAAATATTTTATGTTTTTTGGTTGTGATTATTTTTCTATAAATTATATATATAATAGTAAATAATAAGGGGGTTTCAAAAACAAGTTTTACTAGGTAACATGAGCCTTGTTGCATGAATGTGGGGGAGGGAGTTAATTGAATTCTAAAACAATCTTACAATTTTCAAACTAAGGAATTTAAACTATTTAGAAGATATAATATATTATAAAATTAGAGTAAAATAGATATAATCGTAGAGTAAATTAAAAATCCTAGAATATAAAATGGAGGAAATGTAAAAATAATAAAACAAAAAAATAAGATACAATTATTTTTATGACGAAAAAACAATGATATAAATATATATAGAAATAACCAAAATCTTATACATAATTTTATTATTAATAGTTATAATTCATTAGAGAACTTATCTTTTATCCCAAATGGGTACGATTATCGATAACCATATCAATGGGATATTGATTCCTAACTAAGAACTACATTGATGAATATGATCAGAATATACATGTTCTACACCTATAAATTCTTTTTCAAACACATTGGATTCATGAATCTTTGTCAACACACTCCACTTTGATCAAGATTATTGGAAGCATGTCCTCACATAGACTTCATGAAAGTCAATGTTTGGATGATACAAATTCCATACCTAGAATCTATTCAAACACAAGGTCTAGAATGAATGATTACAACAATAAGAACAAAGCAACTTTTAAAAAATACCCTCAAAATAGAGGATCTAATAAAATAGACTAAAAAATCACAAACTATATAATATTTTAGGTAATGTTAAACATTTAATTTGGTAAGAAACATCTATTCCATGAATTTTAGTCAAAATATTTATATTGATGAAATTAAATCCCAATGATGACATCTGAGAACTTTTGGTATGTTTATAACAGAATCGACATCATACATTCTATTACAATGGATATGTTTGAATTCACTATATTCAGAAAATTATATGGTTTACAAGTAGTTAAATGGAAATTAGTGAATTAGAAGGTATAATATACATAAATAAAAGTTAAACACATCACTCGGATGTTTGTGAAACGTTTTAAAAAATATGTTTATTTTTATTTTCCAAATGGATATATAAGATAATAAAAATGATTAATAAATCAACAACCTTTTCAAAATCACACGAAACATATAAAAAGTTGTAGTTTTTTAAAATAATTAAGAAAACATTTCCTATAACTACTAATGAAACTACCATGAGTATAATATCATTGTTATAAAAAATCATAAAAAAGTTAGTGAAATTAAACCCCACTCTTGAAAAACGAAATCTAACCACATTCTCTAAAATATAAAATATATCCTCATTTTTTATATTAGAAAATTGAATAAAAAAATAATAATAGAGTATATTTAAATATTAAGTATAAGGTTCAGTAGTTAATAATATCTAAACACCCACTGAATTATTTTCATTATACTCTCAATTTAGATATTAAATAAAGGTTTGGAAAACATCTTCCCCATATAATTTATATTTATATTCTATTCAAATATCCCCTAGGATAAACATTATTCATTTAACTAAATCATAAAAATACATAGTACCTTTATCCCCTTTAGAATATTAAATAATAATAGAAAAAAAAACCAATAAGATAAGTAAAAGTTATAATATATAAAAGTAAAATTAGAATATAAAAAAGTTTTATTTATTAATACCTATATAAATAAAATTTTAATTAAAAAATCTTATTTAATGGAAACATTAACAATACAAAGCATTCATTATAATAACAATGATAATGGAACAATATCATAAGATTAAAAAAGATGTAAAAGATACATTCTGGTGGATATATATTTTAATGTACATACACTGAAATGTATCATCCATAATATATAGTTTCATAATATTTTTAAGATTTTTATTATATAAACTTATTGAATTTTGCCTTAAAAATATGAATAAAATAAAAAACATTATTGCCATTCTATATAAGAAATGAATTTCCTGCCCCTTTCATGAGAATTGTTTGAATATCATGAGATACAAAAATTACAAGCAGAAAGTGATCACTTCACAGTGATCATACCCAGCTTCTATTTAATGTATTTGAATCATGAAAAAATGTATTATTTTATAAAACAATCACAAAATTGTTCTTCATTTTCGTTAAATATAAACCTCATGAACAATATTAATGATTCAAAAAGGATATGAAATATAAAAACATATAAATATGTAACTAGAGTTTCATATTTCTAAAACTTTTTCCATTTGGGATCACAGACATAAAATTAAAAATCTTTTATTATATTAATGTTCTATACATAATGTATATTTTGATCTAAATGTAATGGAACAAGTGTTTCCACACTTGTTCTTGATATTCAATCTTGCCTTCTACAAATATGCATGATATGAAAAAATAGAATAATCTCCTAGATGATATCCTATGATGAACATGAACTATCATCTTTCAGTTTGGATGGTTCTAGAAGATGTTTAATTCAAATAACTAAAATATTATATATAATTTATCATGAAATATACAAAATATGTATTCTGGGTTATAAAAAATACAAGTCCTCCTATCACAAGGAGAAAATTAAAAAATACGAATAAAATTCAATCAATTTGAATTATAAAAAATTTTAAATCGGGTAATACTATTAACATGTAAAATTAGAAAGTATAATATTCCAAATTATTTTAGATACATATCGATAAATCTTTTTTATGAATTGGAACTTCTTATTTTGGTACCCTGAACTTCTTAAATCTCTTTGTGTTTTTAATAGATCTTTTGGTCCCCATATCTCTTCGAATATCCTGTGCTCAATAGAAATAAGTTCATTACAGAAAAATTCTCTATAAGTTTTATGGACTTAATTAATTTAATTGGGAACTACTCTTATAATATATTCCTATTTTATATTTCATATAATATGTTGATCTATATGGTAAAATGTCATTAATTTTGTTATGATACCTTTTAGATTGTGAAATATATATAGAATTTAAACCAAGTCCAAAATGATTCTTCAATATATTCAAATTCCTGAAATGTTTTTATTAATTAATTCTACAATAATAATAAAAAATTGAATTTTAGGATCAAAACAATAGACATTAATATAATAATATCATTCTTGTCATAATTTTAAACATGATTGGTCTTGACATAAAACATAGTTTAATATTTAACCATCTTAATTTATACCTAAGTTGCCTCAGAATTATCATTGAAATATTCATTAACAAATATATGGTATATAACATAAACATCCAATATATAATTATTCTTTTACTCATTCAAATGTAACCCTTCATCCCTATCTTCCAATGATGAATGTTCTGAAATGTTTTATCAACCATAGTATGATATAGTTTTGTTTTATGACAATTTTTCATTAACATTTTATATCGTATATCTAGAAAAGATAATAATATTAATTTCATCAAATGATGGGGTTCTATCTTTAACACGTGAAGAATTAGAATAATCTAAATCTAAAGAAAAAATCATAAGTTACTCTGAAGTTACCTTTCACACGAAGAACAATTCATTTCAAGAAAAATTTAAATAGAAACCATTATCCCTTAGGCTACCAGCACAATATTATCCACTCCAATATAAATATGGATATTCATATTCATTCTTAGTGTATTTAGTACACTCAAATATATAATTCATTTTTTAGAATTCATTTTTTGTAAAAATTATAATTTTTTCAACTATAAAAAATTTGGTCGGAAAAGGTCACCCTTCTTGGAATTATAAAAAATCATTTATATTGAAAATTCCATCACATATTTCTACTTTATTCACTGTAGATGATATTTCTAAAATACATTCATTCCAATTATCATACTCATACACCATATGGGTTTAGAAAAGTCATTGTCGCTAATTTTTAAATTACCATTATCCTAATGTTGTTTGAATTTCATCTTCTTAGTAGCAATTTAATTAAAAGTATTAAAATAAAAATAATAAAATATTTAATTTTTATTAAAAATACAATTGTTCTTCTACGTATCCTTTTTGTACATATCTTTAATTTAATATTATAAAACATGATCCCCCATGAGATCATCAAATCCATGAGTTATAGTATACCACATACTACCAATAGTTTGTTTGTTTTTATTTATATAATATCAATAATATTTAAATAATCATTAAAATAAGGGCTTTATCCATGATTTCTCTTTCAAAAAGTGAGTATAATCAATTTAAAAAAATCATAAATCATTGATTAATTTGAGCTATTATTCCCCAATATGATAATAAGAATCATTTTAATTTGCTCTCAATATATCTCTTCTAGTATACAGAAATTTATATTCATGAAATAAATAATTTTTCAACTTCCTCATGATTCTATTTTTTATTTCACATGAGTATATTTCATGTTAACTATTTATCATCCTAGAATAAATTTAATTATTAATGAAGTTTTATTTATTTTTATAAACAATATTATCTTCCTGAGAAATTGTATAAATTTATTTCTCTAGAGTATTTTAATTGTTTATCGTCATATGATAGTTGTTAAAAAAATATTAACAGAAAACATCTTCATATGATCATTATAATATTTATAATTATCCACATAAAATGTTATTTGATGGACTGGATACAAATTTATAGTATTTTTATTTGTATTCCTACCATGAAAATTTACATTTCTTATATGAATAAGTTATTTAAAGTAATTGGAATATAGTTTCTAAAAGAAAAAAATAAGATAAAGAAGGGGAAAATATCAAATACTACATTTACCAATGAAATCAGAAAATTTTATGGTTAATATCCAATTTTTCACTATATAACAAGAGTATAAAACCTCCATGACCAAGGGATGTTGAACTGAACTATAAAAATGAATTAAATTTTACTTCCCAAGAATGAAAACTGTTAAAAAAAGTAACCATTGAACATTTCAAAGTACTAGAAAGTATAAAAATTTTCGAAAATAAAACTCATTGATGTTAACAAAATTTATGAGGTAAACTATAAAATAAAATAATTAGGTCAAATAATTCAAAAATACATAAAATAAAATGATCGAGAACAAAATGTGAAAACTTATTTAAAGGATATTGTTACCAACAATAGTAATTAAATGGAATTTTTCTTTTCTATCCTAGGGTGATAAGAGGATAAATATCTAGATCCATGGGATACATGTTCCACACATATAACTTCATCGATAAACATGATATGGATCAAAAAGGTCTACACTTGTAACATATCCAAAAAAGGTAGTCAGCAGCAAGTAACTTTATCCCCGAGCTCTAATTTGATTTCCATGATCACAAGTAATTATATTCCAAGACATTATCAAACTCTACATTTAGAATATAAAAATTTCATTTCTATAATATCTTCAAACTGAAATTTTAAAATAATTTATTAAAACATAAAAAATTTAGATATTTTCAAATAAACACCACACAATAGAATCTCTAATTAATCTATAAGAACCCCAACACCATAAAAATAAATATTTGGTTCACATTAGGATATTGGTATACAATAAAATGTAAGAAAACATAGATGACCAATTTTATTAGTAGGATTGAGTGACTTGATAAACACATTAATTTGATATTACATTGAGAAATAAAACATTGCATGAAAATTAGCCTCTAATCCTTTATGATCATTCAATGTGTCCTTCTTCATATCATCGGGAATGTAAAAAATATTAAAGGGGGAGATATGAAGATATATATGGAAAGTCAGACAATAAAAAATAGTATTAGTATATAAGGCATATAAATATAGAGGTTTCAATAACTAATATATATAACATTTAATCAACAAAATGAGCATGAAATGATTCAATGAATTAAATTAAAAACATGGAAAATGTTAACTAAATTCTCACTGATGGAAAAGTAAAGTTCTAGATATATATTAACCTATGTCAATTTTCTCATGCAGTGAAATCATGAATCTAAATTTCATAGATATGCACTAAAACTCATTCAATAATGAGGCATGAATACACTACATAACTAATAAATAATTTTTTCTAACATGTTTTCCTCTTGAAATCTATTGATGCATCGAGTAGCTATTTATAACCAAAGCTCATTCATCACTTATATAAGTTCTCTATATTCCTAATATATTTAATCAATAATTTAGAACATAATAAAAAATCCATATTAAACAATAAATAATAGCATTACTTCAAGAATTTGAAGCATCAATAATTACAAAGTAAATAAATTAACATTACTAAAAATGTTCCTTCAACTAATACCATATATTGAAAGAGAATACAATTATGATAATATAAATGTTAATGAAAAGATAAAAAATTATTACCACGTCATTAAAAATATGTACATGAATGAAAAAAACAATGTCTATAGAATAACTGACAATGATCGCAAAATAAGGTTTAATTAAAAAATCAGTAAATGATGTAGAAGGAAAAAAATTAATCAAAAATGAATTCTTGAAATAATTGGAAATTATAAGTAGATATAAAAATGACATAATTCTTTAAAAATAAATTTCTTTAATGTTATTGAAACTTTATTTAAAAAATAATGTTATAATGCATTCATAATATTCTTTTCATCCTTTATAAAAACAATGGTTTCATATTTTTGTTGAAAAAACATTAAATTAAAATAATAATGGATAACTGATAAAATTTAAAAAATTTAACCTATATAGGAATATAATTATAGAATAAAAGGTCTTTGAGGTGAGATTTTTCTTATAAACATTAAAAAGAATGTTCCTATTACAACCCTAGAAAATGTAATGAATGGATATTTTAAAAAACATAATAAAAATTCCTTTAATACAATTAAAAATAAATTCAATGGAATAAGGAAAATACATTTATCAATGTCTTAATATTATATGAAAAATTAAATAAAAATTTGATAAATATTTATTTGGAAGAAAAACATTCTCGACCTAAAATAGAAAATATGGTTGTTTTAAAAAAACGAATTTTGAGTATTACATAGTGTAGATGTTTAGTGACTAAAATGGAAAACCTATAAATCATTTTAATATAATAAGATATATTTGTTTCCATAATATAATGGTTATATAATTTTTCTAACATAAGTTTAATAAAAAAACATTCTCGAATAAGAGTTAGATAGTAAAATAAACCTTTATGGATTTAATAAAGTTTGAATCCAAAACCATTGAAAGAGATAAATAGATTTAGAACATTAAATTCCATTAATAAAGTAAATTCATGATATAATATTCCCATGTTTGAGTATATATACCATATAAAATGAACAAGGTGGGTAATATAAAATATTTTTCAATGGAGTGGAATTGAGATAAACACATTTGCCTGTATTTTCTACATATAGAGACTTTGTTTATCTTCCGGAATAATAAATTTTTAAATATTAAATAAATTATGAAAAAATTAATATATATTAATTGTTTAATAGTCTATTAATATTCATTTTAAATGCATTTATTTATAGTTCTTTCTTTTGTTGTCCGCTTAAGGTTATTTTGTCAATTTCACCAATACAAATTTAATATATAGGTAATGGTCAATGGTTTTATTAAATGGTCCCTTCATCATTACAATTTCAGTATTTTATTTCATATATTTTTTATTCATTAAATGAAATTTATAATTATCTATTCATGATAGTAATAGAAAGTGACTCACAACGCTTCATGGGGGTGTGAGCATACACACACACATGAGAGATGTTATCATTTTATGATAGATGGTAGGATAAAAAAATATATTATATTTTAAATTTACAGTATAATATTTATATCATTAGTATAATTTTTGTTCATTATATCTATAATTTAAACCATCCATTTCATACGGCGATGTAAAATGATACACATTGCTTTGTGGAGGTGGTAGTCCATACGTACATGTCAGTAGTGTATTCATTTTTCATAGGATGTAAATGGGATAGAAAATGGATGTACAATATGCATAAAAACATATTAGTTGGATACATATAGTAATTTAATTTTTATGGAGTTTTTTCATTACTTTATGGAGGATTAACATAAAATGAACTCGGAAAATATTTGTATGAACATTTACCTCTTCTTTTAATAATATCCTATAGATTGTACCTTAATATTCCATAAAGTGTTATTTGGGTGACACTGTAACCTATTAGTCTAGAAGAATAATTATTTTAATTTATTTTATAATGAATTGGTATATTTAAGTGGCCAAATAATTGTGTACAACAAAGTTATGGATGTTCCATTTCATAAGTGAGGTGAGTGGAAAACTTTTGAAAGCATGAAACATTATTATATAATATATGTGTTTTTCAACTAAAGTGTCTAAAAATTATCAAATATTCAAATATGAAATTTTATATTAGAAATATAAATAACTAATTAGTATTAATAAAATTTTTATGGCATATTGAAACGTTATCCATCTATTTTAACCCTTTTAACTCATTTTACAATTAACCAAGGTGATAAATATTCACCATGGTCCCTATTATGTATCAAAAAAATATGAGTTGATCATAATTCCTGATATTAACTATTTTCATTTCAAATATAGAATCCATTTTACATTATTCAATTCCTAGATGTTTCATAAAAAAAATTTAATATTAATTTTCAAAACACAATAAAAACATTTTTAGAAAAATGCATGTTCTAAGCCCAAAAATGATTGTAAAAAAAATAAATTATATTGTTTATTATGATGGTATAGATTGTTTTATGTTAATTAAAAGGATAATTATTTTATTTTTTTAGGAAAATAAATATTTAAATTTACCATGTGAATTTTTTATTAAGATAGATGAACCAAACATTTTTTTAATAAAAATATTACTTTGATTTCAAAAATATTAACCATGGATTAGTATTGTCAAAAATATATTTTTAATGAATTATATTAAATATATATATATATATAAGGATTCATAAAATTTCATGCAAATATTATTTTATTATAATGTATAAAAAGTGGAAATATTTGTAAAGTATAATTTTTTCATAATTCACCCAAAAATATTCTATTAAAGAAAAATCTAAAAAATTCACGCCATGCTAATTTTTACATTCCATATTCAAAAATAAAAACCATTTCATCATGTAATTTATTTTTAATGTTGTTATAATTTTTTATCATCATAATCTTGAATAATGTTGGGAGCATTATGCTATAATTTCTTTAGAAATAAATGATAACTATAATTATATCATGTGTGTCACATTATTTCACTACCAAAAAATATCACACTATGAAATGTCCATATTTTCACATCCTGAAAAATTGTTGGTATTTTTTCATCAAAACATCTTCAGGTTCCCTTGTTTCCTCTTATATCGTATGATTAATCTAAAATACCTATACCAAATGAATTTTTTTATTCATCGACACTTGTTCTATAATGTCAATAATCCAGATATTATATTCACAATATTATATATCAATACCCATTTTAATTTCTTTATATGTAATTTAATTTATATTTTTTATCATATAATTCTTTAATAATGAAATTATCAAATATATTATGCACTTTAGAGAGGTTATGGAGTGATTTCTAAATGGTAATCTCTAAATCCAATACTTTTAAAAACATAAAAAAGTCTAATTAATATGGGACATAATATCAATCTATCTAATTATTTTATTTCATTTTTATGGAGATACCTTTAATGAAAACATGAACCTATAATTGATATTATATTTCTTTCCTCTAGATATCGACGTAGCTATTTGTTCATCCTTGAGATGTCTTAATATGAATCAGAGTATATCCCAATTTTATTATTTCATCCTCAATAATTTCTTAGAATATAACCATACATTCTCTTACTTGATCCTAATATATTTCTTCATAATAATGTTTCCTATACAATGCTTTATATGTTTCCATTTTAATGCATTAATGGAATCAATTATCATATGAAAACTCCACCAAAGTTAAATACTAATCCTGCATACCCAAAAAGTCAATTAAGAATGACCTTAGAATATATTATAATTATTTAATAACCCTTTAATATTTTCATTGTATCTAAAGAATATAACAATGATAATATTTATCCCAGTGTTAAGAAATTTATTGAAACTTGATTTTATAGAAAATCTCTATTTCTTTCCACCATTGTACATCATTTGTAAATATATTATCTACTGTTAATTCAAAGTATAATAAGACATTTGAAAACAAAATTTATTAAATAATTTAATTTTTAAAAAAGTTTAAAAATAGAAATGTTACTTTTTTATGTTTACATTATGTGGGATTATTTAGAGATTCCACAAGGAAATTCAATCACAATAGGAAAAACTAAAGAAGATTATGAGCACAAATATGGTCAAGAATTCACAATGGGGAAAACATAATTGTCCAATTAGGCTAACAATTAGTGGGATAATGAAAACCCATGTGTTTTAAATTTATATAGAACATTATGAATCCAAATATATCCATTTGATTTCCTAAAGTATTCCATCATTAGAGCTATTAATGTTGTGGGGAAATAAATATTTTTTCTTGTCCAAAGTTAGAAAAGGGTTTATTCTATCCAAAATCCATGATCCAAGTGGTATCTCTAAATATAATTAACTAAAAAAACATTCAATTTTCCTATAAAATGTAACTTTTGGAACCTACTTTGGGATCTAAGAAAAATGTGTGAAGTACTTCTATTTTCGAGATCCCAAGGGTATTCTCATCATTTTAGATATTATGGTTCTCCCTAACCTCATAGGGAGAGGTGGGATGAAGAAGGGGACCCAATCAATCATACAAAAAATCTTGATGCAAATATTATAATTGGGTGATCATTGTGTGGGAGGTGCACAGATTTTAATGGAATTACAATATATTTACTTATACTAGTTTGCTGTAATTTAGGTTTTTAAAAAAATTTGGTTAGTTTTATATTATTTTTATTTATATATGTATAAGTTTTCCTTATGATTTAGAATTGAATGTTCATTTTTTTCTAACTTATTGGTTTTAGAGTCTGAGTGATTGAATTGTGGTTTTTCTATTGGAAAACCATAGAAACAATTTCTTCACTACAAATATGAGAACTAAATATTTTTTGGAATCACTTATACCATGTATAATGGATATACCCTGGTTATATGATTATGTTTTCAATGATTTTGTTCCACTTGCATTGATATAATATCTCAGAGATTAATAAGTATTATGATTAATACAAACCAAAATCTTTCTATGAGCCTAAGTGGACATATAAAAATAAAAAACATTAAATGTATGTAGTGAACACATAATATCCCCTTTATCTCATATTTTTTATAATCCAACTTCTTTTAATCTATTAAACTCATTAATTAATATTGTTTAACAAAAATATATTTTCAAACCCACCCCGTCATTTTATTCATTTTTTAAGATATCATATGTATCCCTACAAAACATCATAAGAGGTGGCATAGGGACTTACCATGTGTATAAATTATCATTAAAATAATATTATTTTTTAATTTCAATGAAAATCATGGAGATATTTTATAATATGATTTATCTAAATAATCATTCATGATCGGATACAATTGATTAATTATCACCAAGATATATGAAAACCTCATTGACATCATGTTATTTGAGGAGGAAAATAGGAAGATCATCCAGTATAAAATATATATTTGATGATTTGTTCTGATGATTAATAATACCTCATATGGAATAGTTTTGTTTAATAGCCACTGGGAATCTAGTGATAAATTCTATTGTAATATTATCCAAATTCCACATATGAATATGGATAGGTTTCATAAATCTATTAGGATGTTATCTATCAACCATTATTTACTGAAAATCCAAGAATGTTTCTACAATTTCATCAATTTCAAGCTTCATAATATCCCATAATAAATGCTCCCTAAAATACCAAAACATTTTGGTGATACTGGGTGTATAATGAGATTTGATCTACGATCTTGATCTAATTACTCTATTCTCATATTATATAAATATTGAACACATAAACACATTCCAAATTTCTGTACATCATCTTAATAAAATATTTCCTCTAGATTACCATAATTTTAGACATTCATTTTATTTATTAAACACTTATTATCAATCTGTGGTTGTTTAATCTTCTTTATTAAATATGGTTTCGAAATCATTTAGAAAATGATTAATGTGCCCCCTTACCTAATTATTATATTATATAAATTTAGTAACCCAAATAATATATGGTCCTTTTATATATTCATTGATGTGATAAATATTTAATCTTTTCAAATCTTCTCATTTAAAACCATATTTTCCTTCCCAATCTGGTAGTGTTTTGAGAAATAATAAATCATGCATAGCTCTATCCATCTCCTTTGTCTCAAGATGAGATATCTTTATGAAAATATATACTTAAATTTTTCTTAATCTACATATATCTCACATCATTCACTCTAGAGATATTTCATATATATCTTAACAGAAACGTTTAAGGATTACAAATAAAGATAATGGGTTGCATAATTTTATTCATTGGTCGTTAACTATCTTGATGCATAAGAAACAACTATATCATTATTCACAAGGACACGTCTGATTTCATTCTAAAATAAATCACTATATAAAAAAAGATCCCTTAGATATGTGAATTTCAATATCGGTTCATTTATCAATATCTTCTTCCATTCTTCAAAATATTATTTACGCTCTTCTAAACACATAAAATTAAACACTTTATGTGACAAATTGGTTAATGGGTAATATAATCATGAAATATTTTGAACAAAGCACCAATAAAATCCTATTATTCCAAGTAAACTGTGTATCTATATTATATTCAATATTGTTGGACATAATTTAACATCCTTCATTATTAAGAAAGAAACTACTTTTCCATCATTTGAGAAAATATAGAAATGTAAAGAAACAGTGTGAAAAAATAATTTATATTTAAATAATTTCCTATAAAACTATTTCCTGTAAGAGTTTCAAGGAGGATTCTCATGTAGATCTTGTTTCTTAATAATTTTTTAGTATACTAAGATATAATCAATAAACACCATAATGAAAATTTAGAGAAAACATCTTAATACTGTATTCATTAGTTCCCCAATCATAGAGGGTAAATTACTCAATAAAAATGTAATTACTATAAAATCATAATTTACAAACCATTTAAAATATGAATTCATTAGGATATAATTCTTACATACTCACAGTTGATGATATGTAGAACAAAGATAAATTTTTGGAAATTATTAATCTCATTTATATTGAACAAAGAGTTCATCAATATGCATAATTGGATATTTTTTCCCTATAGTGATGGAATTTTTTTCACAATAATCAAGGTACTACCACCTAAACAAATCCATTTTTATAAAAAAAGAACAATTTATACCCAAGGTGAAACACTAGTGGGAATAAATCTGTTATTTAATAACTCATTCAATTGTTTCTTTAGTTCCACTAATTCAATTATGGACATTATTTAGAGATTATAAGATATTTGTTGCACCTCATTGACGAGTTAACTAGAAAACTCTATTTCATTTTCTATTTTAGTTCCTTGTAACTCTTTAGGAAACACAATAATGAATTCTTGTATAATTATCACGTCTTCAATTATAAGGTGACCATTTAGATCCATGAGTTTTATTTCTCTTATTATCCCAGAATTTAACAATAGAGAGCTTCTAGAGATTGATAAAGACAAAATTCAGAATATATAGTCTCCCTTATAAAGATAAGGTATTAATAATCTCCATTATAGATCATTATATCCTACTATTAGATATAAATTATGACATTACACTATAAAATATAATATCTTCCATGGATTGTATCAATGTCAACCATTTGTATGAAAATCATGTTTGCAAAAGGGTATATCTATGAATCATAATTAGTTTTCACTCGCATATCCCTGTTACAGTGTTTTTGACACTTGTATTATTGATTAACAACTCCCTTCTTAGGGAAATAAAGAATGAATTAATTTTCTGGGAAAAAGTGGAATATAAAAAAGTGTCTAAAGATCCAAAATGAAATAAATAATTAGAAAAATTTGGGTTTTCAATTACTGTACCAACCACAGCATATTTTGATCTTCAAAATTATCTATATTAATAATATAATAATTTCCATCCCCTATGGAAAATTCTATGGATGGTTCCCTTGAGGCTTTAGTAATTGTTTTAAATAGTTATCTATCCCCCTATATTTTCTCCATTCGATAATAGTGGTTTCTTTCTTTACTATTCAATAATAATCCAGATTATACTTATCTCTGAATATGTAGCAAACTATCATCCCCTTTAAAAATTTCCAATGATTTTTCCTTCCACAATTTCACTATTCATTAAATATAATCTTCCCTTTATTATTTATCAATGATTTTCTTTTTCCATGGATCCCAACCAACAAATTATTTTATTGAGTTCCCCTAAAGATATATGATCATGAATATTCATTATACGTCTTGATGGAATGAATTAATATATCATCTAAGTATAAATTGTTCAGGATACCAGTTACCTTCAATGATTTCAATTATGCCCAAAAAAATTTCCAATATTCCATTATAGAATATGAATGTAGTCTATTTCATGCCATTCTCTTCCTATGATGCTAACATCATATTGAACAACAATTTCCTCATCCTTCTACATTAGGTTATGAAACACCCCTTATATTATAACTCGTTTATCTAAAGTAATGTATTTCTAAAAAATATCACATTAAATGTAATACATTTAATACTTTCTGTTTATTCCTACTCTTTAATATTTTGGATTCATGAACACCATTCATCATTATCACCCATTAAAAAATATTCTTCTAGAATAACCATATCCTTTTATTAATTTCCAATTCTAGGAATAGATTATCAAGTGACTAGATCCATGTTGTAGTTACCAAAGATATTTTAGATCAATAAAAGTATGATCTATTTAGTTGCATAATTAGACCAATATTAGGTGGATTATTCTATGGAATAATGGCTTTCTCCAAAAAAAATGACATATTTCATTTACCTAACAATATTAATCAATTTGGAAATGAGTTTCTCATCTGTAACACTATATGTATTGAGTTTCTCATAAGGGAAATATAGACATTCACTACACATGCTAACATGATTTTCCTTTTCCCAATAATCACCATATCCAAAAAAAATGAATGTAGCTAATTATTTTATAACATCCTGAATATTGAGTCACAATATTAAAATAATTAATTGATAATAAATATTAAAGGGTTTTACCTCAATGTTCATGCAATCAATGTTATTTAAATATCTAGTTCACATGGCTCCAACGAAACATCCTTTTATACCAAATATAATAACCCCAAATCCAAAAACCAAATGTTTTTTTACTTTATTAAATTAGTACAAGATATATGCTATCACAACACATAGGGACTATAATTTTCATAGTTTCTGATTGAGGTGAAATTTTAATGTGAGGGTGAATTGAGCATCTCGAATACATTTATATTAAAAATATCATTAAAAATTCCGCAATTTAAAACAACACAATTAAATTATATAAGATGTATATATAATTGGTATTTTTAAACAGTTTTAAAAATGAAATAAAAATACCCACTTAAAATAACTTTTAATCACTATAGATTTAAACATAATTTTACACACACTATGAAAAACATACATGTCATAAATAAAAAATATAATCATAGTATCATATTTCCAAAATAATTTATACATTCAAATTATAAAATTGATTCATTTAAAAGGTTATAAATGAAAATAAATTTTGAATATGTAATTAAAATATATTAAATTTAATATATTTAATATGTAGTTAACCACTAAAAAGAACATTTATTAACATTAATTAATAGATTCATAACACGGATCCAGTTTTATATGCATCAACTGTACAAAGGGAAGTCCTAGCTATAACCACTATATCCCAAAGTTATTAATAAAAAAAGGTATGAAAGAATAATTAAATAGTATGCTATAGTTTTATATACAATATAGTAAATTTTCTTAGTAAATAATCATTTACTACATGAAGAACTAAAAAATAATACAAAACCGAGTGAACGGGAGGAGTATAATGGGATTTTTGATGAAACTCAATAATTGATTAACATTACTTGATTAATTTACTTTTAAACTTTCGTTAAAATCAGATTAAATAATTATTTAATGAATCTATTATAATGTATCAATAATGTAATATAAAATACAGTATCGGGATGTCACTAAGTATCCAAGTATTTCTTTATAGTATATTACTCTGTCTTCTTGTCACATGAGTATGTGTGGAATCCCAAAATTTAAAATCAAGTATTAGCCAACTATCGGTAAATTATTAATCATGATTAAATATTAAATATTGATATTATATTTTTAATGTCTAAAATTTAAATTAAACATATTTAGTGTTTAGAAACTAATAATTTTTTTAAAAAATATTTTATTCATATATAGAGACGGAAGGATAATTTATTCACTTAGGTGTGATTTGTTTTTCTCAAATATGCCTAGAAACATAGACACTTAGTTCTACAAAAAGAGTTTCATGGATGATCCATAATGTAATGAATAGAAGAAGAAGTATTCTCATGTAATCATCAATCCAGGTCACATAATATTCAATTCATTCATATGGTTTATCTTTCCCAATCTTGAATATATTTTTCCTTCACATAGTGTAATTTTCCTTCACATTGACATTTTTTACATTATCAAATTTGAGTCTTTACATAGATGCATACTCCACAAATTCATTTCTTCTTAAAGAATATATTACAGTTCATATAGTCACATTACTACAACATGCATTTGATTCATAAATTATGATATTTTTCATCTACTATGTATCGTCAATCATCATAACACATTGTGAATATATAATATCCAGCATATAGGGAAATAAGAGAGAGACTAAAAATAATCTTGTTCTCATATATTATTATCTACATGGATTCTTTTTTGTCAAAATGCTTGATCCTTTATGGAAGATATATTATCATGGTTGTGTTGAACATTACTTCACAAAACGGGAAATACTCATTGGGAAGATTAATTGTTCATACAGAAGATCTATATTTAGCATATATTCATGCATATATCTGAAATAAACTTTTCTACCAAAAATAATTTAATTAATTAGTAAAAAAATAACTTTCATTTGGTATTATTAATATAATTAATTATTTTAATAACCTTAAAATTGTCAGGCGATAATATATATATACATTATTTCCATATGATATTATAAAAAATAAATCAAAACATGAAATCCTTTTTTTAATCCTTAAAAACCACTCAAATATTCCATGTTCATATCCCTAGGAAATGAAAAAATATTAAAGGATTATCCTATATTTCCAGTAAACAAAATCATAGAATAGATTCTATCCTGAGTAGATAATGTATAAAAATATTTCAGAGTGAATAATAAATATATATTCTATTTAATAAACAACATGAGATAAAATACATCCATAAATGAATGTAAATACAATGATAATTACAATTTACTTATAAGTAATGGAAAATAATAATTATAGAAATTCATGATCTAATCACCAATTCCCATTGATAATTAATCATGAATATTAATATCAAGGCCTAATTACAAGACACCTTGATTAATTGGGTAAGAATACAATCAATACCTAACTAATAATCCATGTGAACGGGTGTGCCTCATGAGTGCTAACAATGCATCGAGGGATTATCTATAAATAGACCACACCCATTAATTTCATATGTCTAATTAAATCCTTATATATGTAATAAAAAATATAAAACATGATCACAACTTCCTATCAGTCAATAAATATTCCTATTAAATCATGAATAAAAAAACATCAATGTTTCCCCAATAAATGAAATAACATTTATAATATGCTTTCTCAATCAAATACCTTATATTGAATTGTTATATGGTTAAGAAAGTATTCAAAAATATAAATGATAATGAATAAATCGATGATATTCAAAATATAGACTTCAAGGATAAAAATAATGCCCTATGAATATTGGAGAGTAATGGAGAACATGATTATAGGAATGTTAACGATCATACAATAATTTTAATCCATAAATCTGTAAGGATATAAGAATTACATTAACCCAAAAAAATAGATGCCCTAAATAATGGAATGTCACTTTTAAACTATAAAACAAAATGAAAGCGAATCATTAATAATAACATTACTTATAGTTTTTAATAATTATTTTTTTAAAATGGTGTCACTATTCCTTTTCCAAATGTATTTCAACCTTTTATAAAATATAATTTTTTATTACAGTATATTAAATTAAAACACAGACTTATAGATAACTAATTTTCATTCATTAATCAAAGAATCTTATAGTAGAATATAAATATCTAATAATGATAATGGAGGTAATAAAATACATTTAGGCTATATTTGTTTTAAAATAGTTTATTTACAATTCTATAAAAAGAAAAAATTTCTTATTCGGAAAAAAATTAAATTTATTCCATTTAAACTATTGTAAAATAAATTCAAAGTTAAAAGAAAAATACAACTAACAATAATTTATAAGTAGATAAAAAATCCATTAACCTATTTGAATAATTTTGGACATTAAAATAAAATATTCTCAAGCTAAAGCAGAAAACAAGGTCATCATTTCATTAAAAATATTCCTCATGAAATATAGTTCCTGAGAGAGGAAAAGTAGGTAGAAAAATATTGAAACAATATATTATATATAATAAGAAAATTAAAGGTATTATAGGTGATGAGGATCATAAAATTTTTCCAATGTAAATTTAATCTTTATCAATCCTGAATAAGCATCAAATTATAAAATATACCATTATAAAATTAATAACATGTGAATAGAAACACCATAAAAGAGAAAAAAGAAAGTGAAACAATAAATACCATGATAAAGAGTAAATAATTATATAATATATCAAATAGGGAGTGTATGAAAAATATAAAATAATTAAGTTTTATAATAAAAAAATCATTGTAGAGTGGAATTATTATGAAAACCCATTACCTTGTGTTCATGCTTAGTTGGATACATCATATGTCACGAACAATCCCATGTTGACCCCAAACTGGTCACAAGGGCCAGCCCGCGACAAGTCCCAAGAGGCGTTCCCGATCCTCCCGAGATGGCGACAAGCACCACGGGCATAAATAGAGTACATGAGGGAATGATTTTTTCAATATATAAACAATAAAACAAACAACGGAAGGAAATGGAAAACCCAAAATACATTTGTATAAAAACTGAACAGAATATTAATTGTACATGAAACAGAAAGTATAACTAAACCAACAACTAGTCTGACAAAACCTGATAACAAAACAACTCCATGTGAACATTATGGTCACTCCCCAATATAATGATCACATGTCGCTAAAGGCGGTCAAACTCAAGCTGAAACCTACTCAATGGCTAAAAACAGAAGAAGACTATAGGCGTGGGTATTAAAACTCAGTAGGTTAGCCCGATATTCTATTCCCAATGAACATCCATTAAACTAAAAGAAACATCAATTTAAAGTTTTAAATAAAAAAAATTTATTTTATGTTTTCCAAATATGGTCTCTTCCTATATAAAACCAATTACTAGACAAAAACTTTCATGTTTTATAAGCAAGAATTCTAGTAACAATTTTCAAAGAGGTGAAACTTTAAAATGAAGATAGTTTTCAAGAGGTATGCTTTAAATAACTTACACTTTTAAATAAATCACACACACTACTGAGCTTACCGAACAAACACACTGTATGTTGATGGTGAGTACAAAATATTCAAAGAGCACAAGTAATGGGAACACCCCTAGGAACTAGTTAGTTGTGAGCCCAAGGTACCTCGTATCTCGGTGAAAGTAACCATAATAAATATCCATTCCCGTGCACATGAGCCACTAGTTGGGAGAATACCCAAAACCTGGTGGTCCCCCAACATCATCATCATCATAGTTTAGTTAGTGTTGTCATCTTAAAACATGCTACGTGAAACAGGGGCTAAACCCCACAAGATCACTACCACACTAGTACACATCCGCCCACCTAGATAAAGGGGGGGTCCCCTTTATCAGCGCTTTTTTAGCGCTGATAAAGGGGTCATATATCAGCACTTCCTTTATCAACTATTTAGTTTTAGTACTGATAAAGGACCATTTTATCAGCGCTTTTGAAAAATCGCTGATAAAAGTTAAAAAATTTAAAAAAAAAATTAAATAAGGTTAAAAAAAACTTAAAAAAATTAAAAAATATTGTGAATCGGGTGGGATTTTATAGCGCTTGAGCCCCCCCATTTTATAGTGATTTTCTGCCCCTGTACAGCACCCCACGCACCCCCTTCACCCTTTAACAGTGCTTGCTGGTATATTCCCCCATGCGCGAGCGCCCCTGCCTCCCACAGGATTTGAACTCGAGACCCCCCCCCCCCCCCTGCGCGCCTAAGCCTTTACCACTAATCTATTTTGATTTGTCTTCCAATTCATGATATATATATATAGTTATATTTATTCGTATAGTAATATATATTTATATTAATATATATATAGTTATTATATTATAATATATATAGTTATATTATAATATATATATATATAGTTATATTATAATATATATATATATATATATATAGTAATATTAATATATATATATAGTGATATTAATATATATCTATATCTATATATATATATATAGTTATATTTATTCGTATAGTAATATATATTTATATTAATATATATATTTATAGTAATACTAATATATATATATGTAGTTATATTAATATATATATATAGTTATTAGATTAATATATATATCTATAGTTAGATTAATATATATATATATATAGTTAGATTAATATATATATATATATAGTTAGATTAATATATAGGTATATAAATATTAATATATTGGTATTTAAAATAAAATGGATATTAGTTATTATTTAGATAAAGTTAATATATTTTATATGTAAATATGTTTAATTATTTATTTAAAATATTTAATTTTTATGTGCGAATATATAAAAAATATGTACATATAGTTATATATTTGATTATAAATAGCAATTCATTATAAAAAAGGATGAAATTTCAAAGACATAATATCAATATGAATGTAATACCTTGGAATAAAGTTAGTCCCTACCCAAAAAAGACAATAATACCCCCTTAAACGAGTTTGAAAATCCACAAAATGTTAAAAAATCTGGGTACCCCGACAAAAAACTCTGTTTTGGAGGCCTTCTGGGCCTCTTTTGGCCTCGAAAAATGCTTGCTTGGGGCAACCCCAAGTCACATTGACGTAGATCTCGTCGCAGGCTTCGATTTGATATGTGGTAAAACTCAAACGGACACCCGGATCAAAAGTTATGGCCGTTTCAAGTTTGAGTTGCGTTTTCAACATATTTTGGATCTTTTTTTAATGTTTTTAATTTTTTTAGTCCTCAAATTGTTATTAAATGACAATTACTCCATAATTATTATCAAATTATTAATTAAAAATATTTTTTTAATTTTTTAAGAAGTCATTTTCACTAAATATCTTATATATTAGGTATAATAAGTGTAAATATACATTTATACTTATCTAAAATATATTTAAAAATTATATATTATATTTATATAACAATATAACTATATGTATATATTAATATATTAATATATTTTTAAATTTTTTTTAAGCCGACCCTTTATCAGCGCTTTTAAAAAAAGCAATGATAAAGGCACCCCCTTTATCATCGCTACTAAACAAGCGCTGATAAAGGGGGGGCGCTGCGAAAAACTATTTTTGTGGTAGTGAATTAGTGTTAAATCAAGTTAAACATATTATATAATGAAAATTTCACATACAAATTTTTTTCCTAAACCATGAACGCACCAACACCCCACATAAATTCTTCACATTTCTTTCACGAATCAATAAACAACTGAAAATTTTCGTAAAACAATTTCAAGATGTGTGTTGAGGATTTGCATATAAAACTCATTCAAAAACACACTTTTAATTATAAAAACTCATCAAAACCATACCCAACCATATTTGGAAGCCCTAAAAAATTTAATAAAATCATTTCATTGACCATAAATCAATCCTAATTGACACAACATGGTATATACAAGTAAAACACTCATTCTTCTTTTTTAGAAAAGGCCAAACGAGCCTTTAATCATTCTCTCAAAACCATCATTTGACAAAGTTATGAATTTCAATTTTATTAATTAGGTGAATAAAAATCATTTACAGAATCAAACCACATTCATAAATCTCTTAAAACACTCAGGTTACAAATTCAAAACACAACCATTTTCATAAGAATATGAAACATGCCATTTTCCGGCAACTCCGGCCAAAACATGTTGTAAACCAAAAACCATTTGTTTTTAAAACCAAATCCAAATAGTAAATCCATAAAAGGATCCCAAAAATAATTTTTTACATACTTTCAAATTATTTATTAATCCAAAAAAATCATTTTAAATTTCACTAGACACATAAAACTCAACCGACCAATTTACCGAACACATGGCATGCGCTCTTTAACAAAAATACTTATGTTATGAACATAAAATGGGATCAAATACCATTTTCATGCCATAAAGTTATTCAAGCCACTGAGACATATTCAAAATACCATAAACCATATGAGAAATCACATAGATTAATTTATCAAATAAGAGGAGTGCACATTTATACCAAAACGAATATATTTTTAACAAAATAAGTCATAAAAAATAATTTGCACACAAAACCATTATAACCAAGGTTTCACAAAATAAAATATCATATAAATAAGGTTATAACATAATTATAATGATGAATATTAAATGATAATGTCTTGTAGAAGGGATATCTTATCTCAAATCCTTGGCGTAATGGAAATGCACACACAAAATCACCATCCGAGGGTTCAGAAACCCTAAACCTATGACGTGAAGCCCCAAATGAAACAAAAAACCCATCCAAAATCATGGTATAATAGAACCCTAGATCTATCATGACTAAGGGTGATTATAAAACAAAGAAAAAATGAAATTGGGAAAAAGAATAAGGATAAAGGAGAAGGAATCTCACATTTTCAACTAGAAAACGCTTCATATTCCATTAAATCTGCACCCTTATAGAAAAAGGAATGGATTGAAACTTCTTGGAGATGCTTCTAAGTTATAGAAGAAATAGGAAAAGAATATTTGTGGGAAAAGTATCAAAAATTGAATGAGTTATGTATGATACAATTTACCTTATCAATTCATGACAATTTGTGGTAACATGAGAACTTTCGCCCTAATCTGTGATCATAGGAGCTCCAAAGAGGGAACGTAGATACTGGGGGTGCGGATAGATATTTTGGATTCAAGTGGGAGGTGAAATAAACGAAATATATAAAACATTGAATTATATATAAAAGAAACAAATTATTTTTTTAAAATGGAAATGGGCCCATGTGCTGGCCCAGTACCTAAATAAGTAACCCCAATTCACCATGTTTATAAATTTCTACGGGGTCCAAAAGGATATGGTAGTATTAATATTTCCGTTTAGGCCAAGTGGTAAGTGGAATGAATGAAATTTTTTGAAAAACAAAGTAATTATTAAAGAAACTGACTTGGTTTTTTAAACTACAAATGCGCTCACGGTTGGCCAAATCATGAAAGAACCACCCTTTCTCCAAAACCACCTAAAATAGAGATGGGGAACCCAAATCAGGGTACATTGATATATATGAAAGTTAAAAACATGAAATTAATCTTACCCAACACCCAAGAAAATTATTAGGATTATAAATTAATTGATCAAGACCGTGACATGAAAAGAAAAAAATGGGTGTGACAATTCTCCCCACCATTAAAGATTTCCGCCCCCGGAACGCCATAATGCTTTTCAATAGATAAAAAACACCTAAGGATTCCATATAAACATAATACATCCTCTAAAGCTATGTAAATATAATTAAGAAACAATGTAACTTAATACTCTTGTCCAAACAAAACACCAACTCACAACCACTTTTGGAGAATCAACAGAAATATCAAGCCACAACCTCTACAACCAAGAAAATAAATATATTGTTGGTCTTTCTCCCAATGAACCCAATGATCATCCCAAGACATAGTTCACTCTCAAAATCCAATTACTTGTGGTGGAGGACGGAATGGGATCCCCACCATTAAATCATAACTACCATCCGAAAAATCCTAAAGGAAAGGTCTGCAAGACCCACAGTGGGTCTCCCCACCATTAGATACCAACTAGAAATGAAACAAACAATCAAAATGAACTTGAATTGGGACTCACCTATATAGGACCACAAAAACTCTCCCACAACAACCTACAAATCCAAGTTTAGAGGAATAAAAAATGAACATTTAAGCCACCCACTCTCGAATAGAGGTGTCCAGAACTGGGCCAACACTCTCTGCATGGATCCAAACCCCCACCAATTGGGGAGGGGGGGAAGGGGATCCAATCATTCAGACATTTAAACCAAAAAATAAACAATTGATCTACCTCAATGAAATGGTATAGGTATGAGCTTAGAAATTATACCCACAATCCTAGGACTCCTGACTACGTGCTAGATTCACTCTGAAACCTATGGCTAGAGCTCTGATGGATGAAGCATCTCTTGCCACGCAGCCAGGCTTTGATAATCCCCAAAATGTTCTCCATTCCATAGTTCCACACATAACCACATAACACTCCGAGTAATAAACAACATATCAAGAGACACCATGGAACTATCTTCCCCAACAACACATTTTTACGCAAACAAGAACATAGAGATACACTACACTACTTTCTCTCACTCCGAAGAGGGAGCAGAGTGAACAAGGAACAAAAAAACACCCCCTAAACGTCACCGAGAACAACTACTACAACATAGACAATCACCATAAAGAGAAGGCAATTTAAATTGAGCCCAAACTTCTCTTTATTTGAAAAAATGGGATGAGGTATCATTCTAAGAGGTGGATTTAACATTTGAAACAAATCCTTAGGTTGATCAACTGGAAAGCATAGCAGTGGAGAACCATCCATGGAAACATCACAACATCCAACACATCTTTAGAAACCCACTGAACATTATCCAAAAACCAAGCCACCAACAAGATCCCATTTCAAGATGCAACAAGAGTATGACATATAGATCATAATGAAGCATACTAAATTGATAAAACTTCTAATACATAGGATAAACCATCCAAAAAAACATCGGTTCAAAACAAAAATGACAATTTCTCAGCTAAAAAAACTTTTGAAAAATAAAAAATAAATAAACTAACTTCGTGGATTTTCACATTCACCAATGGTGTTTCATCAAGACTCATACACATGAATATTTCCATCCCACCCTGGGTACTCAAATACCATGACATACTGGCCATTCATCCATATATCTAGAAAACCTTGCATGTGAGAACCCATAAAAACACCGAATCCAAAAAACATAACATCATCATTACAAAAATAATCATGTCCCTTCCAAAGGCACATTAACCACAAAATCAAAAACCATTTTCAGATTTCACAAAACAAGAAATGCTTCATCAAGAACCATTTGATTAAAAAATAATCCATTTCATTTAATAGAACTTAAAAAAACAAAAATTCTGTTCCAAATATCTCTTTCCCATTTTAAAAACAATTAGCAAGGTCTCTTTTCATAATCCGACAACCACAAAGTCCAAAACCCATGTCCAGAAAACACCAGCTGCTCAAAACCAAAATTCCCAAACAAATTCATCATATTCAAAAACTTTTCAATATCCCAAAACATCCCATTTAAAACAAAGTTTCAGAATTAATTTAAAATGATGCACACTTCCAAACCCATTTATTTCAACAAACCACAAGATTATATTAGGGAAAATCCAGTCATGTTAAATCATTGGTACTTCCTCCCAAAAATTTGTTAAAAAAGAAACAACCTTCCAAAACCGTTATTATATTTAATTTTTGAAAAAACATTCCCCCTTTTTAAAATCCAATCATTCCTTTAAAACTCATTTCCACAATTCTCACAGAAGGATTTTCAAAACAATAAATCAGAATTCAAGAAAGGTCCAAGAAACCCGCAAAAGGGAACAAGTGTCGGTGGGTGACTTGACCATATGGTTGTCGGCCATATGTCAAACACAACACCAACCCGGATGGAATTATTAGGACCATGCCCCAGCTCTACATGGATTTCCAGGCCCTGCGAGATCACATAGGACATTGGTCATACAGCCCTTGTCATATCCCAAAACCAGAAAATCAACAAGAAAAAAACACACTAATAAAACAGGACTTCCCAAGGAAACTTGAGGATTAGAACGAGAAAGAGTTCGCGACGCTATTCCCGTACATACACCTCATGTCCCAACAATCCTACTCCATGTACCTTGACATCCCCCAAATAACAAGGGTTCTATGAAAAGAAAGGTATGTTAAGATCCAACCTCCTCTGATACCATTTTGTCACGAAACAGCCTGAGTCGATCCTAAACCGGTCACAAGGGCCAGCCCGCGACAATCCCTCAGAGGATTTCCCGATCTTCCCGGGATGGTGACAAGCACCAAGGGATTATATAAAACCCGAATTGAACATTAATTTTATAAGAAACTGATAGTACAACAAAACCAACAACTCATCTGACCTAACCTGATAACCAAATAACTCCATGTGAACATTCTGTTTACTCTCCAACATAATGATCACATGTCGCCCAAGATGATCAAACACAATCTAAATCCTGCACAAGGCCTAAAAACAGAAGAAGACTATAGGCGTGAGTATTAAAACTCAGTAGGTTAGCCTGATATTCTATTCCCAATGCACATCCTTAAAAATAAAAGAAATCTCAATTTCATGTTTTAAATAAAAACTATAAAGATATGTTTATCCAAATAAGGTCTCACACTATATAAAACAAATTACTAGATAAAAACTTTCATGTTTTATTAACAAGAATGCTAGAAAAAAATTTCAAAGAGGTGAAAGTTTAAAATGAAGATAGTTTTCAAGAGGGATGATTTAAAGAATTTACAATTTTAAATAAATTACACACACCACTAAATTTACCAACCAAACACACCATATTCTGATGGTGAGTACAAATTATCCAATGAGCATAAGTCACGAGAACACCCCTAGGAACTAGTTAGTTGTGGGCCTCAGGGACCTCATATCTCGGTGAAATTAACCATAATAAGTATCTGTTCTCATGCACATGATCCACTAGTAGGATGCATAACCATAACCTAGCGGTCCCCTAAAATCATCATCATCATAGTTTAGTTATTATTGTCATCTTAAAACTTGCTATGTGAATCAGGGGACAAACACCATAGGATCACTAGCATACTAGTACACATCTGCCCACCTAGATACCCGAGAGTCCCTTTAGTGCTCAATAAAGTTACACATATTATCAAATTCACATTTCACATCCAAATTCCATTCCAAAACCATAAACACACCAATATCCCACAGACATTGTTCACATTTCGTTCACGAATCAATATACCACTGAAAAGTTTCGTAAAACAATTTCAAGAAATGTATTGAGGCTTTGCACATAAAACTCATTCAAAAACACTCTTTTAATTATAAACACACAGAAAAAACATACCCAAAACTATTTTTAAGCCCTAAAAACATTTAATAAAATCATTTCATGAACCATAAAACAATCCCAATTGACACAACTTGGTATGTACATGTAAAACACTCATTCATCATTTTTAGGAAAGGCCAAACAAGACTTTAAACATTCACTCAAAATTATCATTGGAAAAAGTTATGAATTTAAATATTATTAAGTAGGTGTATAAAAACCATTTACAACATCAAACCACATTAATAAATCTCTTAAAACACTCAGGTTAAACATTCAAAACACAACCATTTTCATAATAATGTGAAACATGTCATTTTTCGGCAACTCAGGCTAAAACATGTTGTAAACCAAAAACCATTGGTTTGTAAAAACAAATACAAATAAGAAAGCCATTAAAGATCCAAAAAAAATTACATATTCCCAATGTGTTTATAAATCCATACAAATCATTTTAAATTGCACTAGACACCTAAAAGTCAACTGAGCAATTTACCAAACACATGGCATGCACTCTTTAACAAAACAACTTTTGTTAAGAAAATAAAAAGGGATAAAATACCATTTTCATGCCATAATGTTATTCAAGCTATTAAAACATATTGAAAATACCGTAAACCATGTGTTAAATCACATGGAATAATTTATCAAACAAGAGGAGTCCACATTTATACCAAAACCACTATATTTTTAACAAAATAACTCCTAAAACATAATTTTTAGACAAAACCTTTAAACCAAGGTTCTACATAAGAACATATCATATAAATAAGGTTAGAACCGAATTATAATGATTAATCCTAAATGATAAAGGCCTGTGTAAGGGATATCCTACCTTAAATCCTTGGCGTAATGAAAACGCACTCCCAAAATCACCATCTGAGGGTTTAGAAACCCTAAACCTATGACGAGTATCCCCAAATGAACACAAAACCCATAAAAATCATGGGATAAACGAACCATAGGTTTATCATGACTAGGGGAGATTACAAAACTACAAAATAATGAAAGTAGGAAGAAGAGGAAGGATAAAGGAGAAGGAATCTCAACTTTTCAACAAGAAAACTCTTCGTATTCCATTAAATATGCTCCCTTATAGAATAGGGAATGGATTGAAACCTCTTGGAGATGCTCCAACGTTCTAGAAGAAATAGGGAAAGAAACATTTTGGGAAAAATATCACGAATTTAATGAGTTATGTATGATAAAATTTACCTTATCAATTCGTGACGATTTGAGGTAATATGATAACTTTTTCCAAAATCCATGACTCATAGGATCTCCAAAGAGGGAAAATAGATACTGGGGGTGCAGATAGGGATATTGGATTTGAGTGGGAGGTAGAAGCACCGAAATAAATTAAACATTGAATTAGATATAAAAGAAACAAATTATTTTTTAAAAACTAGAAATGGGCACATGGACTGGCCGAGTACCTAAATAAGTAACCCCAATTCACCATGTTTATGAATTTCTAAGGGGTAAAAAAGTATATGGTAGTATTAATATATAATTTTAGGCCATTTTTGAAGTGGAATGAATGAAAAATGTTGAAAAATAAAGGAGTTATTTGAGAAACTAATTTGGATTTTAAAACTGCAAATGGGCTCACGGTTGGCCCAAATCATGAAATAACCACCCTTTCTCCAAAAACTCCTAAACAATAAATGGGGAACCCAAATTAGGGTGATTAGACCTATATGGAAGTTAAAAACTTAAAATTAATCTCACCCAACACCCAAAAAAGGATGAGGATTTTAAATGAACAGGATCAATACCATGACATAAAAAGAAAAAAAAACAGGTGTGACAAAATGTAACACCCCTAAAAAGTGAGACTTAAAAAGCTAAATGTTACTACCCATGTCAACAAGGTGAACCTTTATTTTTGGGAGCCTACAAGATTAGAATTCCATAGTTTATCGTGCTTTGACTGGAGTAATAATCAGGATGGGTGACCTTCTGGGATGTTTCTTAGGGGGTGTGTGAGTGAAGACAAAACACACAGAAAGATCATGTGTTGGCCTGTGGGGACAATCATTAGTCTGATAAGTGACCCTAGTGAGTAATAGTCTATGTTGTGTTGGGAATGAAACCAAGGTATTACCGGAGACCCATGGGGTCAGATTAAAAGGTTCATGGCCTAGGGAGGTGGGTCGTGACAAATGGTGTCAGAGCCAATACCCAGCCGGAAGTGCTTAGGCACTGCCTAGGTTTGAGGCTTGGGGTCCACAATGGGGGCGTTGTTCTTTAAAGAGGTGGATAATGTAACACCCCTGGAAAAGTGATAGTTAAAGGGCTAAATGTTACTACCCATGTCGACAAGTTGTACCTTTCTTTTCGGGATCCTACATGATTAGAACTCCACAGTTAATCGTGTTTGGCCTGGAGTAATAATCAGGATGGGTGACCTTCTGGGATGTTTCCCAAGGTGTCTGAGTGAGGAAAAAACACACTGAAAGAACATGTTTTGTCTTTTGGGGATAGTCATTAGTCTGATAAGCAACCCTAGTGAGTAATATCCTATGGTGTGTTAGGAAGGTAGCGAAGGTTTTACAGGACACTCATGGGGTCATATGACAAGGTTCATGGCCCAGGGAGGTGGGTTGTCACATTATATCCTCATGAATATTTTGATTAATATTTACTAAATTATTTCTTAATACATATTTTCATCTATATTCAATTATTCTAAGTGATTTTATATTCATTTTAAAACGTTTAATTTTATTTTTCTTCCTTATATTGACCACTTTAGGTTGTTTGGTCAATTTATCCATATTTATTTCGATATATCCATAGTGGTTAAAGGTTATACTAAATTATTACATAAACTACATAATTTTCATAATTTAATCAATATTAATATAAAAATTAATCACATGGATTCATTGTGGTGGTATTCCAATCGTACGCATGAGTGGAAATATCAATTTCCAACAAAAGAGATGGTAAAATGTAGGTGATATAATATTTTATATAATCAAATTTATTTTGAAAATTTCATATATATTCCATAATAAGATCATTATAACATACCATGTGATCCGATGATGAAATATTATACGCATCACTTCATAGAGGATCTATTCCACACATTTTCACAAGCGATGTATATTATTTCTATAGGATAAAATCAATTAGAAAAGGGATCTACCACTAACATAAAAACATATCAGTAAGAACATATAACTATTTCATTGGTAACATTATTTTGATTACACTTATTCCTTTTTTAGGCGGCCTTGTAGATATACAATACCTATTCTGAACAAAAATAATTTTGAGAAGGTATTTTGGTAGGTCTTGATCAATCTATGTGCCTTAAGATATCTAGAGAAGAGGGAAAGGTGGTGCACTTTTATAAGTATTGTGAGTGGAAAACATGCTAGTACATGAAAGTTTATTATGTAATATATGTATTAGTCAAGTAAAGTCACCCAAAATTATCAAAGCGTTAAAAATGATACGATTATATTGGAATGAAAATATACCAATGATGTTTAATAATGTGTTCTTTGTAATCGGGTTTCATTACCCCTTTATTCTTACCATTTCAACTCATTTTACCCATAAATGTAAAGATAAATATTTATCGTGGTTTCTATTCACTATGAATAAAAGGATTTGATCTTAATAACTAATTTTAATTATGATATTTAAAATATAGAATCCTTTATACATGATTCACTTCCTCAAGGTGTAAAAAATTAATTTCAATTTATATTTATAAAAAAATAAAGAACATTTTTAGAGAAATGAATGTTTTAAGAAAAAAAAGGATTTTTCATAAATATCATGTATAATTATTATTCACATTTAATTAATTGGATTTTGTTAAATTAAATGGGTCTTATTTTACTTTAAAACAATCCCAAACCAAAAATAACATTGTGCGATACTTCATTATAAGATATAAAGAAGAAATGTTGTATTTGAAAAATGGCCTTAATTATATTTCCAAAAGAAAAAAATTATATTTTTAAATGAAATAAATGAATGTCTAAATTTATTTTCAATATTTAAAAAATTTTCATCAACATTGAATTCATTCTTATTTTATTATATTTTCATAAAAATAAAAATATTTATAACATCAATATTTTTTATTATTCACTAAAAAATATATTTTTCTTAAAATCATAAAAAATTCAATCTCCATTAATTTTGAGATGATGAATTCAAAAATAAAATTAATTTCATCAAAATAGAGTTATAATTTTTTTGAATTTATGTTTTAATAATATTCCAAAATAATGATGTGTGTAATATGTTATAGTTTCATTATAATGACAATATAACTTTCTATAATTTAACCTCAGGTTTAACAATAATATATTTTTATGAGATACATTTTTATATTTTTTTATGACTTGTGTAGCATGAAACCCCAGCTTATCTTCAATTACATGCAACAGTGAGTCTCTACGAAAAGTAATTTTATAATATGATAATAACATGATAATTAATTTAGAGGTCATAAATTGTATTTAAAAACTTCTGAAAATATTGTTCGGCAAATATGTGTTTATTATTTACAAATTACCTTTAAATGAAAATACATACAAATTTAAAATATAGTAAAAATATTATCCTCTAAAAGTAATTTTTCCTTTATAAATTAATTTACATAATATTATTGACTGATATTAATTAAATAATTATTTTATATTATCAATCAAATATTTTTTTTCATCCAATATATTTTATTCGAATAATATAATAATAAATAAAATTATATGAATAAAAATCCATATATTTTCAAATGGATAATTTGTTTAGAATTTTAACGGAGAACCCATTTATATTATTATTTTTTTGAGACATTTATAATTTTTTTGTGAATAATTATTCAACTTCATTGAAATTTGGATATCACAATTTATTATATTAATTTTTTGGTTTTTTTATGATTGTATTCGTGTTTTATTTTAAAAACATTTTATGTTTTAAAATGACATTTGTTTTCAAAAACTATTTTTCATGGAATTTTACCATTAGTATTAAAAATTAAATTCTGAAATTTATTAGTTTTCAATTTTGAAAAATGGATTCCAAAATTGGATTCAAGAGATCAAAAATTCGTAAACATGTTTCTTTTATTTTTGAAAATATTAATAATATCCATGTTAAATTTTGTTATTGCGGTACCGGATAAATTATTCAATTATGGTCACAAATAAAACTACGGATACTATAAAATGACCCTAACAAGTGATACACATTTTTTTGGATGAATTAAATTCTTCCCTTAAAACATAAGGATCAAAATTCACTCATTTGATGGAAACTTGACCTTAAAAATAAATTATATAATATTTAATTCAAAGAAAGGCATAAAATGTCGTTTTTTGTCTTTACTTTCCCTTATGGTTAACATGGGGAAACATTTCTATTTTGAATGAATATAAATTAAATTTTTAAACTAAATACAAATATTTTCCTGATATAACTTTAATTTGGAAGTTTTTGACTACTTGGATGATGTAATGATAATTATAATATTTTATTTAATATGAAATTAAGTATATAAAATTCACCTTTTAAATAATATATCATATTTAATATGTGGTTATATAGAGGATAAATTTTACTATAAAGAGTAATTGTAAATATATCTTTTTTTATTTATCATGGTGTTTTTTTAATTTTAGTTAATTTAATAATTACGTTAAAGGTTTATACAATGTTGATGCAATGCTTATACAAGTAGAATAAAATTAATTAAAATTATTTTAATTAAAATCATAAGAACTATTAAATTCCAGAAAATAATGGATAAATATTGTTATTCTTACCTATAATGAAAATGGGTTTTCAATGGTTGAATTCATGATAATTTAAGTTCACATGTGTATGTGTAAGACCCTTATAATATTATATTTAAATGGAAGTCTAGTTGTTCACACATATTGTTTTTAATTAAAATAATATTTTAATATATAGTTTTGCAGATGTTTTTTTCCAACATAAATATTCATTTAAAGGGTAATAGATTTATCATATTTTTTGAAATTTATTTTTGATTTTTAGGGATCAAATAATTACCTCAATGGCTTTAACAAAGATGATGCAATATTTATTAAATTAATGAATAAATCATATTAATGAAATTATAAATATTAAAATAAATATAATTTGAGTGAATTAATGTAACAAATGAATTTAATAGATAAAAATGTCTTATTGGGATGTAATAAAATATTTTTAGATAAGTTAATCTCTTATCCAATTTTTTTTTATTATCCATGAATTAAATAGTGTCAAAATTGAAAACATTGGTATTTTATCAAAGTACTATTTTATTAAATTATTTAAAATCATATTTTATTTTAAAAATATATAAAATTATTATTATTTGGTCTAAAATATTCCAAATCTTTCATTTATGGGGTAATTCAAATCAAATAGGTATATATTACAATCTTTTAATATTGAAATATTTGTTAGGTTAATTAAAATTAAAATAGATTAACTAAAGGTTAATTAAATTTAGAAGGTCTAAAAAAAATATAAAACTATATAAAATTTATTTGGGGATGAGAATAAAACCTTATGTCATTTACCATTCTTAAATATGACATTTTTGGTGTTTTTTCATGGGTCCTAATTTATTATAAATTAATATATTTGGAAATTCTAAAGATTCCCCCACCTCAATTATAAAAGATTACCTCCCCCTTATTTATTCACAACTCATTTGGCCATAATGCTTGGAAATACCCTAAACAATTACCTTCTAAACATCCTTATGCACGTTCTAGAGTTATTTTTCTCTTCAAAATACCAACTGTAGCGTTCCTAAGAGGAGATTTAGTGGGAGCTCTCCAAAAAATAGGTATTCTTCGACACTGACTCTCGGAAGATCATTTCTTCTTATACTTCCTCTTCTATTGTTATTTCCATTATAAAGGAATAAAAAAATTTATTTCCTATGTACTAAGATGTTTTTATGATAACTGAACAACTTTATTCCACATTATATCTATCATACAGAAACAGAAATCACCATACATGCGTACATATGGTCTACCGTCTCAACACTGTGATGTAATCTATTTTTCATAACCACTTTACTTGGATAGGTGTAATGATGAAAATAATAAATATATATGATTTTTATTACATGATATTTATTCTAAAATAATATATAAAACATCTACTTAAAACCCATCTCACAATTAAGAGAATGATGTCGTCACTAATGTATATGTACGGTCTGCCGTCTCCACGATGTGATGTGATTAATTCTCTATGATAACCACTAAGGAATGATTAAATAAATGTATAGAATGAATAATATGATATATATTACATTTATATAATTCATTAAATGGAAATACTATATCCTATGTTGAGGAATATGATTTTCTAAAATAAAATATGTGTAAAAAATTGAAGTAGTTAAAACTGAAATAATCATAATAATTAAATATTGTAAAATGGGTGATAATATAATCATTTACGATATTATAAATATAAATATGTTTCTATAATACGCTAATAACCTTATTTAATCCATTATATTGGAGTTTTCTATATTATGAAGGAACCCATACCTAAGATAAAGAATAAATGCATAGTCTCATTATTATCGAGATTGATTATATGTTTGTATTTATTGGGTTGTACTTATCATCCATTTATATGTTGCATTATCATGTATTCAAAATATTACATTATTCTAGAATGTTTTGGTATTCTTTACCAATTTTATGTTTTTTACTATGTATTTTGAAAGTAATATTTTGTCGTTTTCCCAATGAAGTAATTTTTGACATATCCGATAAATGAATGAGAAAATTTTTTTATCTTAACTTATACAAAATAAAATAATTTTTACTCTTCTATATCACCGTATTTACATGAATCTTCCATTATAATATTATAATTTTTTAAAAAATAAAATTATTTCTTTTATAATTGTTTGGAATATTATAAAGAGAAATCATTTTCAAATAAATAAGGATATATTCCTCAAGAATAATTTTAATGTGACCACTCACAATTATTTTCCATCAAAAATAACATTATTTGAAATTATTTATTTTTAATTAGGGATATGATTTAATGAAACTATTGTTTTTGTTTCTAATAATGGTTTTTGTTTTTGATTGAAATATATTTATGGGAATCATTTTATTTAAATTAGTTATATTATGATTGAATGATGATTATGAAACCCATTTAATTCCAAGTATATTGATATGAAGAATGATTTATGTTATTATGGAACACATACATATCATATTCATTATTTTATTGATGGTCCTATATATACCTCTAATGAATTGTTTAAATATGGATAACTCATGAGGTATATATTTTATAAATGAACCTGATATCATGTTCACAATTCTCTACATGGACCTGGTTCTCATGTCTATAATTTTATGAGTAGACCTTGTTTTTATGTTCATTTGTTTATTAAGGGTCCTGATTTATTATACTTATTTTAACGAGTGAACTTGTTAATATATATACATGTTCACAAAGTTACAAGTTTTTGTCTATTCCCAAATTTCATATATTATATTAATGTTATGATTTCATGGATTATGTTCATTTTTTTGTAATGAATGAAGTCTTATAAACTCCCAGTCATTATGTTATGATTACTTTGTATGATCTTTATTGTGATTGGTGTGATTATATATTTTAGTGATCATGTTATCATACCCTTATATTCAATACTATTTTTATATATCTCCCTTTTTTACCCTTATGAATCATTTGAGATCACCCTTTTCTTATGATTTATTTTCCACAGGTTATCATATATGCTTTTAGGTAAGATTAATAAAGGGAGAGATCTATGTGGGAAACATCAAAGTTCAATCACTAGATTTTAAGTGTGTGTCCCAAGTTTCCAATGGAACTAAAATAATATGATCTTTGGGTGTGTATTTTTTAAAAGTATGTGAATATTGAAAAAATGATGTAATATCCATGTACATCAAGCTTGTGATTTTATAGTTGGTATCAATGAATGGGTTTAGTTAACTATTGGAAACTAGGACGATAAAACCATTGTAAAAACAATAAGTATAAGTCTTTGTATAAGTTACAATCCTAGAGTTTTCTCAATATTCATGAATAACATAAGATTAACACTAAGGGGACATAGATTCAAAAAAAATTATAATTTTTCTCCCTTGATTATGTGGTTATACCACTATGATTAGTGTTCCGCACTATATGATATCTAGTTTTAGTCATGTGATGGAACTTGATGGAACTATGTTAACAAAGAATTAAATGGACAATGTAATGATTTTATCCTAATAAATCTAATGACATGGGAGATAGAATACAAAATCGCGTTTCTATATTCACAGAAGCATTTAATAATTATGGGAATAAAAATGAGTACAGGAGGGAACACATTTGTGTTGATTTATTCATGAGGCAACGCCCAACATCTGGTAGTCGGTCTTCTGATCCACTTGTTGCTAAACCATAGATCAGTAGCACTGAAAATATATTTTTCCTCCTCAAGTGTTCAGAATATGAAGAAGTTTTTTTGGATAATTATCATTCGGATGGTTAATACCTTCATGGGTGGATACATATTAAGAACATGAGAGAACCTATAGAAATTGAATATATAGAATGAGAAGATTTTAAGTGAGTATTTTTTAGGATGTACATCCCTCTTTTTCTATAAACAAAGATGTATATAGAATTCATAGATCTTAAGAAAATGTATGATGAATCTATTAGTACCTATGATGCTAATTTTATAAGACTCATAAGGTACTCATCTAAGTTAATCATCAACCATAAAATAAAAATCAATCGACTCTTGGTGGCTTGAAACCAAGTCCCTAAAAGGCCCTATCCATAAGGGACTTTGAACAATATGACAAAATCATTCAATGTGAACTTAGTGTGGAAAAGGATGTTGGTAACTCTAAAGATTCTAGTAATAATAAAAATAAAGATATATAATAATGGAATCCCCAATGGTTTTCCTCGACGAGGGAAGAAAATGATTCAACCACCTACTTGTAGAAAAATGTTGAAAGAAGCACTCAGGAGGATGCCTAAAATGAAAAATAATATGCTTCATTTATGGTAATCCTAGAAAATAAGAAAAATAGTGTTTAGTGATGAAAATATCATGCGATCACAATTTTAGAAGAGGAGTATGAAAATGATGTAGTGGAATGATTGAGTATTTAATTAATGGAATTCTTGAATAATGATGTAGATTTACATTTATGATATTATGGAGTAATAAAATATCTATTTATTACACCATTGTAGTTTTCCGATAAGGATTTAAGATCATATTCTAAAGGGTACCAGTAACCATGATGAGTAATTGTGGTAATAAGGTGAAAGTTTAGGAAAAAAATGATTAATGGAAGGATAAACCAAAATATTTGAATGATGTTGAGACAATGATATTTGGATAAAGATGTATTGAATACAAATAAGTAAATGGGACGATACTTATTTCCTTGGAAGAGATTTTAGATTTTTTTTAAAAAAAGTGGTTTATTTTATCCCTAATGAATGTATTTTTATGTCCGGAATGTGACAACCAAGAACTACCATTTATTGGGAGATAAATGTTGGACTGCTTTTCATCATATTGAAGGGTTATGAAGTTAACCATTTATGGGATGGTTATAGGTAAAAATCATATAGGGTTTTAGATATTGAATTATTATCTCCCCACATATTTTTTTATTATATTGAATGACATTTTATAACCTTTTTTTTTGATGGATTGATTTTCCATTCCATATCATGGTCCGCTAATGCTTTATGAACAATAAATTCACCTTATTTCATCAAATAATAGATGAAATGGAATTTGATCAAGTGGAAATGATAGAATGATATTATAATAAATCAAGTAAATGTTTCTTAAAATTTTTTAACACTGGGGAATAGATATTGAAACTGAGAATTTTTATCATAATACGATCTTTTCTAATGAACCAAATGGTCCCTTAGATCGATGTAAATTTTTGGCGTTGTGATTGTTAAATTTCTCTTAAACATGTTCCCTATCACTCTCCATTATAACATGATGGTTATATTTCTCTTTTATGTCCATTGTCTTATGTGTACACCTAGTTATGAGTTACAATAGGATACCATAACTTTTTAAACATTCCATTTTAAATGGATGTTTTAGAATTCATTTTTACGATGTCCATTTCTATGAAATGAAATATATAGTTTTAATCTTTTTAAAAACATGATATATTTCAATGGAGAAATTCATTTTAATAGGGGTATAAAGTAACAACCCTATATTTTTATGAAATATATTTTTAAATTTTTATATTTTTGATGTCTTTTATTGAATTCAACATCGACTTAGCATGTATTAACACAATACATTAAGTTTCTATGAAACATGATTTTATAATAAAATTATAACCTAGACATTAAATTAAATGTCATAAATAGTATTAAATAAATAATAAAAATATAGGTTTCATTACATGTATTTCTTATTAACTAATTACATAGAATCAAAAATATTTACAGATTGAATATAAAGGAAATATTTTTATTGTTACACACCTAAAGACATTTTTTCTTTATAAAATAATTTAATTACAATTTCTGAATGATAATAATTAAATAAATATATTATATACTAAATCCAATATTTTTTATATTTATATAATATATCTTCTAGGGAGAAGATAATAATAAATATAATTCTATGAATAAAAAGATATATTTTTCAAAAGCGATATTTTATAGATTTTTAATGGAGAACACATTTTAAATTTATTTTTTGACACACTAATAATTTTAATATGAAAAATTATATTTATTATTTTATATTGGGATATCAAAATTTATTTTATTTAAATTTTTGGTATTTTTCTGGTAGGATTCATGTTATGATGAATAGTCAAAAACAAATTTTTATTAAAGAAAGACAATTCTATTTTAAGTCATTTATAATCTAAAATTTTGTTTTGGATTAGTTTTAAATTTTAGTTAGTTAATTTAATTTTAAAATTAAACAGTTATGGTTTTTGAAATGGATACTATATCTGAATTTATTATAAAATCATTTTACGTTTTAAAATGACATTTTTCATAATATTATTTTTCATTTATATTTAAAGATTTTAATTTAAATTAAATCATAAAACTTATGAGGTTTGAATTTTAAAAAATGGATTCCAAAATTGGATTAAAAAAAAGATAAAAATTGTAAATATATACTATTTACATTGGGCCAATACGAATTGTAACCATGATAAATTTTTTTACCACGGTAAAGGGTGAATTATGTAATTTAATTTAAAATTTTAATTGTAAAGAATGTAAAATAACTCTACCAGGTAATAAACTTTTATTCGATGAATTAAATTAAACCCATAATACATGAGGATATAAATTACGTCATTTAATGGACACTTTTACATAAAAAATGACTTATATAGAATATAATTCAAATAAAGACACAAAATGTCATTTTCATTGTCATTATTTTCCCTTATGTGTCTACATAGTGAAAATATTCAATTATGAAAAAATATAAATGGAAAAATTTAACATAAGAAACATATTTTCATGATAAAAATTTATTTTTTTTGATGTTTTGGTCTACATGCATAATATTGACATACTTATAATATATTATTTAATAAGAAATTGAAGATGTCAAATTCATGTTTTAAAAAGTATATCATTTTTAATATGTGGTTATAATGAAGATAAATTAAACTATAAATAGTAATTTTAATGATAAAATGTTTTTATTTATCATGATAATTAATTATTAATTTTATATAAATAAATAATTTCATTTAAGGATTATAATTTTTTTATATAGTGCTTATACAAGTAGGAAAACAAATAAAATGGTTTAAATTAAAATTATTAGAACTATTAAATGTCTCTAAATAATGGATAAATATGTTTTCTTGTTCTAATATTATCTATTGTTTTCCAATGGTATAATTACTGGAAATATGGAGCCCCGTGAGGAATATTAAGTCCTTTATACTATTTTATTTAAAAGGAAGTCAAGTTGTTCACACTATACGTTTTTAACTAATGTAATATTTTAATATTTGGTTTTCCGTAAGTGTGTTTTAAAAAAAATATTCATTAGAAAAACATTAAATATATGTTCATATTATAATTTCTTAGGGTTCAAATAATATCCTTGATGGATTTAACAATGATGAAGTAGTATTTATTGCATCCATTAATAAATCAAAGTAAAGAGATTGAAAATATTAAAATAAATTAATTTTTGTTAATTAATGTATCAAATTAATTTTATATTTAATATTGAACACTTAGGGATATAATAAAATATTTTGATAGAAGTTAAAATGTTATCTTGATATTTGAAAAAATACCATGAATTAAATAGTTTCAAAATTAACAATATTGATATTTTATGAAACTAATGTTTTATTAAATTATTTAAAAACATAGAAATTTTTTTTTAAAAAAAATAAAATAATTATTATATGGTCTAAAATATTATAAATTGTTAATTTAGGGTCTAATTGACCTCAAATATTTAAATATTACAATCCTTTAATATTGGTAGATATTTTACCATAGTTAATATTAAAATGTAGTAACTAAGTATTAATTAAAATGATAAGGATTAAATTGATAGAGTAACATATCTAAAATTTATTTCATGATGATATTAAAACCATATCTCATATCAACTTCAAAAATATGACATTTTGGAGGTTTTTTATGTGGTTTAAATTTATTATAAGTAAATACTTTTTGAAATTTTTAAGGATGCCCCACATCAATTATAAAAGGGAACCCCTCATTCATTTTTCACAACTCATTGAGCCATCAATATTGTCCATAAAAACCCCAATTACATTCTAAAAATACATATAAATCCAATTTATATTTTTTTCTTCTCAATAAACAAACACTAGTGTCCCAAAAGGGATATCTAGAGGGAGCCTGCCAAAGAAGAGGTAATCTCCTTTATCGACTCGCTCATGATTATTTATTCTTCTACATATTCTTCATTCATTTTGTAATTATTATGTAATAACTAAAACATAAAATATATACTATGATGTTTTTATGATTATGTAAAAACCATATTCGACCTTATATTCTTCTTATAAAAAATGAAATCACCCCGCATGCGTACATACGACCCACCATCTCCACAATGTGGTACAATATGGTTTTCATAACCATTATACTTGGATATGTGTAATCGTGGAAATAATAAATATGTATGATAATTATAACATGTTATTTATTTTTTAATAATATGAACACCAAAAAATTCAAAACCATCTCACATATAAGGGAATTATATCGTCGCTCATGCTTTCATATGGCCTACCATCTCCACGAAGCGATGTGATTCATTATCCATGATCACAACTAGAATTACAATATAAATTTATATAATGAATAATATGTTATATATTACCTTAATATAAATCTATAAATTAAACAAATATATTCTCTCTGAATAACATGAACATATAAAACAAAACATGTGTTTGAAAATGATGCAGCTAATACACGAAACATGCGTAATAATGAAAAATTATTAAACGGGTGATAATATGATCATATATAACATCGTAAATATAAATATGGATTTTTCATAAGACAATAAAATTATTTTATACATTAAATAAGATTTTCTGATATGAATGAATGAACCTAGACCTATGGTAATGGACAGTCTCGTAATCTCATTATTATCTGAGGTTTTTTGTATATATTTTTTTTCTGGGCAAATTTATCATTCATGTTAATGATAATTTAAAATGTATTCTTAAATATTCTTACAAAAAATATTTAAATTTTAAATTCATTTTTACCAATTTTTTTGTTTTCTACTAAGTGACTAAAAATAAAGCGTTTGTTCTTTTCCCTGTGAATTATTTTTTGACCCATCCATAAAAAGTATGAGAAGAATGATTTCCCTTAATTTATACGACATGAATGGATTTTTACACTTTCCTGCCACATTATTTCCTTGAATACCTCCTTATGATCTTATAATTTTAATTTCAAATAATTGTTTTCTTTTAAAATTTCTTTACATTTTATGAAAATAATATTTTTTCAAAGTAGAAAATATATTTTCCACAAGAATTATTTTCAAGTTACCAACCAAAACGTTTTACATCCCAAATAAGATTATTTGGTGATACTTATTTTTAACTGGGGATATGATTTAGTTCTACCATTATTTTTCTATCTAATAATGTTTTATGTTTATGATGCAATGGAATTTATGAAACTCATTTATTTTCTATGAGTTATGATATTATTGAATGATGATTATGAGACACATTTCATTCCATTTTTACTGATAGAATGAATGATTTTTGTACTTGTTGAACAGATATGTGTGATTCTCATTATTTAACAGGTGGGAAATATATCTCCCTCCCACACATTGGGTAAAGATGGATAATTCATGATGTATATATATTATCCATGAACCTAGTTTAAGGTTTAGAGTTTTATATGTCGACCTCATTTTCATGTCCATATTTTTATACATGGCCTAGGTTTTCATGTCCACATATTTATTCAATTGGCATAATTTCAAGTCATTGATTTAATGAATGAACATATTACAATTTATACATGTTAAGAAAGTTACAAGTTTATGTCTATTCCGTAATTTCATATCTTCTATTAAGGTTATGATTTCATGGATTATGTTCTTTATTTCCTTATGATTTATGTATTATAAACTTCTAATATTTATTCCATGACTCTTATTTATTATCTTTAATGTGTAGGGTATGATCTTTTATTTTTCATGATCATGTTATCAAACCCTTATAATCATGGTAATGTTTATATATCTCCGTCTTTTACCCCGATTGAGTATTTTAGCTTACTATTTTCTTATGTTTTATTTTTCCGAGGTTATTAATAATGGTTTTACGTATGTGTCATAAAGGCATTGATCATTGTGAGTAACATTGAATATATTTCTCTAGACTATAATTTTGTGTTATCTATTTCCAAATAATTTAAAAATGTATCGTATTTTGGCGTGTGTTTATGTAATGTATGTTTATTTTGAAAAAAAATATCATTGTACATGAATTTTGGGTCTTTACATAATATTTTTCATAAACACACACTATAATGTACATGTCAGAACTCCAAAATAATTGAATTAATTGACACATTGATGTAATTCATTAAATGTCTTCCATTCCTCGAAATTCAGTATTACATATAGATTTTTGTGTAAAAACACACAATGGTAAATCTGGCATGTTCAAAAAAAGTGGTAACAACATCAAAGAAGAAACCTATATTCCATTAAAATGGTTCAATGTTAGATAATCATTTTCTATAAAAAATTTATATTTTTCAGTCATCTAACTAGATGAGAGTGAATCAAAATTTATAACATGAACAAAAATAACCAAAAAACTATTTATATGTTTAATAAAATACAGTAAAATAAAAAATATGTTTATTTTAAAATCATGGCTATGAAATAATTCATTTGACTCAACATATATAATCTGAAGAAACTAATGACCAGTAGGATGCATCATTATTTAAGGTCACTAATAACATAAGTTTACTTTGATAATTTAAATGAAAAATCATTATCAGTAGAAGCTTTTATAATTATCTCCATGATGAAAAGTATGAGTAGGAAAGTGATATTAGGCTTATTCATTATCAAGGTAGAGCATTTTTAAAAACTATATACACCAAGGTGATGGAGAAGAATTTATTTAAATCTATCTGTGAATTTTTTTTACATTTATGAAATTGATTAAAAACTTTTAAGAGATAGGAAAAATATTCTGAGAAATAAATTTATTGATATCTAAATTATTTCATATTATTATATTGATTTTTTACTTATATAGTATATTATATGGTTTGAGAAATGGTCGATCTTTGACATATAATTATACAAATATATATTTTCAATTTAATTTTAATGATATTAAATTATCACTATATTTCGAAGGTATATGTGATTGAATAAAGATCCATGAGCACAATATAAAAATAAGAAATATAAAACATATTACCTTTCAAGGAAATGAATTTTTGGGATGATTCCTTTCATACATAAAAACAACCTGAAACATTTATCTTAGATGTATATATATATAATACTATACATGATGAATCATGATAATAATCAAATGATATGATGAAATTTACCCCATGTAAACTCATGATAGGGATGGAGAAGATAAAAGGATAAGTTATTATACCATGTTTTAGGTGTGCATTGTGATGGAAAAATACTATAAAATTACCAAAAATGAATGAATATCATGATATAAAGGATGAATTTATAAAGTGTGAAATAAAAAATCCATTTATGGGAAATATAAAAACAGTTTCAGGGAAACACAATTTAATAAACAACTTTTTTGAAACCATGATTATGATGAATTTTTCGAAATGGAAAAGGTGTTTGTGAATAGTGAAAATTGTAATTAAATTATATTTTTTCTATTCTTGGTCAATAATATTCTAGAATTGTGCTTAGATAAGGAAAATAACATATAAATATATGTAATTATGCAATCATAAAACATAGGTAGGTGTTATATGATAATGAGGTAGGGATGACATAATTTGAGGATTAAATAGAGTCCATGATAAATTATATGAAAAATGATTTTTTTATAGTTAATAGTGAACATTGAATATTTATTTTCATTACTTATTGGAATTTGTAAATTTTTAAAAGGAAAATAAAAAGAAAATTGATCACATAGTAAAAATAAATAAATATCAGATCAAAACTATTACTGGAGTTGTTATCATATTAAATGGAAGTAGGTTTATAATTGGTAAGCTAGAAGATGAATTATTTGAAATTGGATGGAATATTGAATTTTCAATCAATTCACCCAAAATTAAGAAGTATATCATATTTTAAATGTTATAAGTAAATAATCACATTATTAATTATGATATGATTCAAAGATGATGGGTTATTATTATCATTTTTAAAGATATATTATATTAGAAAAATAGGGGTTATATATTTTTTTAAATTACTCAAAAACATTAGACATATAGGATCAATTCTATAATAAAATTGGATATATAACTAGATATAGAAGCACCTCTTATGATCGGGAAGTCTAACTACAAACAAAAAATATATTATTTTCGCAACATCCATTGGAACATTAATAGAGAAAATAGAAAAATAGGGAGTTAGTGAAATATACATTTTTCATGAAGAATATCATAGGGTAGAGCTGTAACATTCCAGGTAAATTAATAATACGAGATTTTCATATTTATTAATATTTTTGAATTAAATATTAATTTTACTTTAAAGGGGTTGCTATGTTTGATAGCGTACCTGATACGCAACAACGGGTTTCTTTGAAATCTTACGTTGCACACTAATAATATAATACTATTATTTTAAATGAAAGTTAACTCCTAGCCATTATATTTATGGGAATTATCCAAACTAACTACAATATGATTATATATGTTTGATAAATGTATTTACATTATCCAATAAAAGTTAGAGGCTTAAAATGTGAATGAATCTAATTTTAAGCATAATTAACATTAAAAGGTCGATTTACCACCTTTTAATGGAAAACCATATTTAAATATAGTTATGGTTACTCTAATACATTCTTTTTGACCAAATAAAATCCTTCTTTTGAATGGGGACATCAAAATTTACTTTGTGTAAATTTTTGGAATTTTTCCGATAAAGTTCATTTTTAAATGAATTATGAAAAATATTGTAAAATAATTCAAAACTGTGTTTTAATATAATTTATTTAAAGGGTTAGTGTTGGATCGAATATAAAGATGTATATGTATATTATATGGAATAATACAAGAGGGGGGTGAATTGTATGTTTAAAAACATTGGATCAAACACTTAAGAAAATGATCTTAAACTAATAAAAGAACAAACACCCACAATTGTATTGAATATAAAGATATGATACAACGTAATACTATAAAAAATGTAAGACAATTGTATTCAAAAGAATATAATAATCACAGTAATGTAAAAGTGTGATATTCTATCATAAAGCGTATAGAATCTAACAATATAAAATGTAATAGTATAAGTGTAATTGGAACAATTAAAAATGTATATGAAATATAAATAGAAACAAAACAATTTCCTTTCTAATAAAATTGGCAGCAGAAAAGTAAAAGTATTAAAATTATTTTAACCCAATGAGAAGGGTTATCCTTTGCCCTGGGATAAGAGTTTTGTCTTACCGCCACCTTGGTAAGCCCTCAATATGATGATCGTTATGTCTCTCTGCCTATCCCTGGTAGCCCTCGATTTTGCAGGTAATCAGAACCTATATCTTTAAATCACTTTAAATCCCTCAATACGATGATCGGTTTCACAAGGCACAAACAAATTACTTATAGAAATACAAAAACAAAGAACGAGTCGTTCACGTTTTGTAGTTTCAAGGCTTTCGCATGAAGCTGGGGAGAAGTCACAGTATCTCTCTCTAGAACTTGATAGCACAAAATGATGAGTCTCATACATACTTTTATTGACTTCAAAGGACATACTATTTATAGGCCTCAGGTTCCAACAGTCATATTTCGCCGAAAAACTCGGAGGGACTTGGACACCAGGCATTATAACGGTCATATTGAAACAGAAAACACGACATCGTTTTAATTAGTTTATAACTAATTCCACGACATCGTTTTGGTTAAAACAAAAGATATATGAATATGATAAACATGAGTACGATTAATATAAAACATGTGTTTTTTATAAAGGAACAAAACAAGAAAGTAATGAAAGTAAAGTATGAGTTCTATAAGTATTAATGTAATGTATTGAAACGATGCAAACTAAGTATGATTCATAAAATTCATTACGATTAAAAAAGATCAATTTCCTGAGTTATTACGATAATTATAATTAGTATGATAAACCTAGCCAGTATGATCATCATGATCAGTACGATAAGCATGGTTAGTACGATCGGTATGATCAGTATGATCAAAATGGTCAGTACGATCAGCATGATTAGTACGATCAATATGGTCAGTATGATCAGAATGATCAGTACGATCAATATGGTCAGTATGCTCAATATGGTCAGTACGATCAGCATGGTCAGTATGATCAATATGGTCGGTACGACCAGTATGATCAGTACGATCAATATGGTCAGTTCGATCAGTATAGTCAGGGACATTTGGGATTTCCAAAACAAGATGTAAAAATCAAAAGAAAACTTTTGACTCAACCATTAGATTATCTATTTAATTTGTTTTAAAGTGTAATTAGAATATATTTTTACCATTTAGTGCAATTTTGGTCATTTTAATTAATTTCACTTTGAATTTGGACATGAAAAAGTGTCAATCTTTTGATAGTTATTATTTCTTAAAAATATGTTATTTCTTTTAACAACGGGAATTAATTTCAAATTAATTAATGCAAATTATATGTTGTTAGTTTAGAAAAATATTCATCATTTTTTAATTTGTAATATCAAATATATCATAGGCTGATTTTTTGGTAGTTTTCTGAAAAACATCAATTTTTGATGAATAGTGAAACCACTTAGTAATAGTTCAAAAAACTAACTTTTTCATTTAAATGAAATTTTACCACTTCTATGTGTTGAATTTCTAAAATCAGACAAACATGCTTGTTATTAGTAAGTAAAATGTGATTCAATGTGATGAAAATATTTTTTGGTGAATAGTAACTTTTGACTTTTATTTACCGCGGTTAATGGTAAATAGGGTAATTCAAGGTAAAAAGAATATTATAATAATTCACAATTATTTTAACACATATCCTAACCTTATTAGATGAGTAATTTTCAACCATGGGCATCCTTGGGTCTATTTTGGGACCCCATGGAGCTACTTATGAATGATAATGACACTTTAGATTAATTAATTTAAAGTAAATGCAAAAATGACAAAAACAAATATATTTTAGTAAATTAATTTTTATATTGTGTTTTATAAGTAATCTTTTAGAATATAAATATTCATTAGAAATATAAAAATATTTCTACATCAGGGTATTTTTTTTAATTTTATACACCGAATAAATTAAATTATTTATTACACAATAATTATGCAGTGTTTACGTCATTAATAAATCATTTAAATAAATAAGATTATAAATATTACAATAACACCCAAAACCTGTCCAATTATGATTGGATGATTTTATTTCGACCATGAGTCATCTTATCCTCGACTCTAATTATTTTTGGACCTTTAGAAACTGAATATCATTATATAATAAAATAATATTTTTACACTTTCCTGAAGAGCCCCTCCTCCCCCATATAAAAGGAGACCATTTATAATTAATTCCTCACACCTCTGAAGCGTTTTGTCTCATAAAACTTCTTCCCAATTAATCTCTCTACATCCCTCTCTTCCACCTATAATCCTTACCTTCGATAGAAGTCACTTCAAGAAGTCATTTTGGTTCAAACCAAAGGAAGTTACCCAAATTAAAGGTAACAGTTTCTCTTAACTTCTTTTATTTTATTTTACTTCTCCAACCACTAAAACCTTTTTATTATTTTATTTTATAACAACACATGTATCCTCAGTATACTAGGATGTTGTTATGACAATTATTCTAACTACACTTACACACACCTATATCTAATAGGTGAATAACGTAATGTTTCTTGTGGATGGAAAACTAACGCCTCACGAAACGATGATTGTTCAATTACCTCCAACCACCTCTCATGGTGGAAATTATGATGGAACTATATTTATATATGATATATATTATGTTTATGTTTTCTTTATGCTTCTGTATTTTCCATTTATATCATACCTTTATGGTTTCCATTATGGGTAAATGTGATAAATTCATTTGAGGAGTGTGGACTACCGCCCCCTCAAAGTAATATGACTCGTTAATGCCTTATGTGGGTCATTTAAATGATGGAGTTAATGATATTATATATTATATTATACTAGAATTATAATATTCCTATGTATTATTCTGTTTTAATTCAATCAAAAGAAGAAATATAAATGAAAGTAGCGTTCATGCGTACGTACAGCTTACCATCTCTATGAACGGTGCATTTCATTTCACACCTCCAAATGATATATAGTGTTATAAATATATATATATATATAATGGATATATATGATATATATGATATATAAATAATTAATATCATTCTGGATATAAACTGACTATTGAATGCATGGAAAAATTCTAAATATAAGGTGTTCATTTTTTACTCAAGTACCAAATATCGACAAAACGACCGTTATTGATTTAACTTATTAAATAAGGTTTATAATACGATAACAATTGATAAGAATGGTATAATAAACCTGAAATGGTTTCTTAGGTAATTAGAGAAGAACATTAGTTTATTATTCAGGAGATTAAAGAATGAACAGGTCAAGTCGGACACGAGGTAAGAGAATTCATCTCAATCTCTTTTCATTGAGGCATATTTTGATAATATATAACTTATTCTTTTAAACAGTGTATAATAATAACCTTTGAATTTTACTATCATTCAGAGGGAATATTTTTTCTATGAACCATTTTACTAAACGACAAAAAAATGTTTTTACCATTTGTGGCGACAATGACCTCTCAACCGCCTTAATCGTTATTTGGCTTCCTCTATTAGCCTTAATGTTTTTTTAAAAGGAAAATAAATAACTTTTTCTTATTTTGGGTTATTTGGTATTGAAATTGGTTTCTGAAAAGGATTTATTATTCAAATATCTTGAAATTATTTCTTTTCATTGCAAATTAAATGTTATTACTGAAATGTTTATATTTTCAATATTTTAGGTGTTAGGATTTTATAATGGTACATGGACATTTGACTGGTGGTTAGGTGATAAACCAAGTGACTGGTGGTGTCATGATAAACCAGGATGGGTGGTTACGTTATAACCTCCAATGCATTGGGTATGGAAGTCGGTCGTATGGCTATTCCATTTAGTGATATGTGTGGAATTCGAATGTATGGTTATTCCATTTATGTATGTTTATGTCCCAAGTTACCTTTATATGTTATGGGTTCTTTATATTGGTTTTATGGTAATCATTTGGTTAAAAAAGGTTAAGAAGTGATCTTTTATTCACTGAATAGTATTTACTACATCATAAAGGTAAAAAGTATTACTTATGTTAATGTATTCATGGATTACTTATTGTTTTTAAAAACTAACAGTTTTCCTTCTTTGTGTATCCCTTACTGAGCTTTTTATGCTCATCCAAAGTTTTTAAAATGTTTTTCAAAGCAAATAATGTGGAATAGGGTCAAGGATGGGTTCAATGAAATATAATTATGTCTTAAACATGAAACTAGACATGAATCTTTTTTTCTTGAGTTCTTGTTTTGTGAAAAAATGGAAACTCAGTAAAAGTGTCTACTATGTATTTTTTTTTGAAATTATATGTAATAGTTATGGCCTAATTCTCTAAAACTCTAAACCCAAAAAGATCTTTAAAGTGAATTATTCATTTAATTCATGATTATGTAATGTTTTAATGATGGGTCCTTATAGTTGGTATCAGAGGTCGGTTTAGACAACTTTAGGAGTTAGTTCATTGTTAAATAAATGTCCATAAATTAATTTATGGTAATATTGAAAAGATATAGCATTTATAGATTACCATGTTTCCTTGACAAAGATATTTCTGTATTGAGAATTATTTTCCTCATTGGAAATAGGGTAGGTATGTTGGGACGACATCAGGAGGAAGACAACCTTCCAAATCAGCAACTTGCAGTGGTCGGAATCAGAACTGAATAGTTTGTTGCAGTGGTGGCACAGTTGACTCAGGCTATAAATGGTGACACTACTGGAAATTCGAGCCATAGCCATGGTTCTAAATCGTGGCTATAGGCCCTCAAACCGTGGCTATAGGTAATAGTCATGGTTCCTCGAACCATGGCTATAGGCCTAGACCTATAGCCACGGTTCCAAACCATGGATTTAAATCTAAAGCCACGGTTCAAACCGTGGCTGTATAACTATAGCCACGGTTGAAACCATGGCTATACTAAATGCCGGACAGAATATATTTCCACGGTTTAAAACCGTGGTATTATGTCTATAGCCACGGTTAAAAACCGTGGCAATAAACCAATATCCACGGTTTAGAACCTTGGCTATAGGGTGTCCAAATCCATAAAGAAATACCCCCTGGACACCCCCTAGACACCCCCCTGGACACCCCCTGGACACCCCCTGGACACGCCCCTGGACACACCCCCGGACACCCCCTGGACACCCCCTGGACACCCCCTGGACACACCCGGGACACCCCCTGGACACACCCTTGACATACCCTGGACACCCCATGGACACCTCCTGGACACACCCTGGACACCCCCCAGACACCCCCTAGACACCTCCTGCAGACCCCCCCCCCCAATGAGTGCTACATGAGATGAGGGAATTATGGAAGGAATTTCATCTAAAACAACCAAAAGCAGACATTGAATTTCCATCACAATAGGCTGATCCGGTTCAGATGACATGTGCAGAGGATGAGGATGATCTGGTTCGGACAACATGTGAAGAGGATGAGGAAAAAGAAGAATTACCGAACAAATATTATGTGATACATGTACATTAAAATATGCCAGACAATTCCAAACCAATGTTTTCAGTTGAATTGAGCCTTTGTACCACCTGCTATGCACATTTTGTGGAAAGATGGATGAGAGGCAGCACTGAGAAGAGATATAGTTTAGGAATGAGGAAATACGAAAAATTATAGAGCTAACCATTCAATGTTTCTCTAAGGAGGAGTAACCACCGCAGGGTGTCGTCCTGGAGGAGTAACCACCGCAGGGTGTCGTCCTGGAGCAGGGCCAAATCACAGCGTGACAACGGCGTGACCGCGGCGTGACCGCGGCGTGACCGCGGTGTGACCGCCGCAGGGTGTCATCCTAGAAGAGTAACCGTCGCAGGGTGTCATCCTGGAACAGGGCCAAATCACAGCGTGACCGCGGCGTGACCACGGCGTGACCGCCGCAGGGTGTCATCCTGGAGCAGGGCCAAATCACGGCGTGACTGCGGTGTGACCGCGGTGTGACCGCGGCGCGACCTCAGCGTGACCGCGGGGTGACCACGGCATGATCGCGCCGTGACCGCGGGGTGACCACGGCGTGACCGCGCTGTGACTGCGGCGTGACTGCAACGTTACTGTGGTGTGACCGCGTCGTGACCGCGGCGTGACCGCGGCGTGACAGCGGCATGACCGCGGCGTGACTGCGGTGTGACCGCGGCATGACCGCAGTGTGACCACAACGTTTTGGCCCGATCCAGTGACATCCGCGGGTCAAAATCTTCCACTTAGTTTCAAATAGTATGATATGGATGGAATGAGAGGATGTTTTCTCAAAAGATTTAAATAAATTAATGCTAATCTGTGATGACTAGAGGATTGGATGACCCCTGATATACCTAATTCGGTTAGGTTTGGAGATCTAGAAATGTGTAGGAATACATAGAGGAATACCCCATGGGATCAGGAAAATCGCAGGTTACATAACATGTAATCTGACATTACTGGTACTGTGGGACCCCTGGGCGGTGGAACTGGACTTTTGGTTGGATTTAAATATCATATGCCATGTGACATGGTCACACAACTTGGGACCCATCTTAAAAGTCTAACAGCACTTAAAGATTGTCTTGGTTCAAACAATTGTTTTAATAAAAAGAGGGAAACCCCCTACAGGGATATAAAAAGATTCAAGTACGATGTGTGCTTTATGACTAACAATGACATCAAGTATAAGGAAAACATCAATGCAATAATGTTAAGCAAGGTATACCACTGTGAGTTTTTGCAGACAGCGCACCTCCATTGGAGGGGTTTTATTACAAAACCAAGACTGATTTATCAAACGAAACAATTATCTGAACTAACACTTATTCAAGAATTGCAATTTAATATAAACATGAAAAATTAATAAGGCAACTAAATTCAATTTAAAACATTCTCGAATTAAATGGTCTAGGAGAGGGACCCTACCTCAACCTCAAGGCGTGTTTTCTTTTGACGACGGCAACTCGAATCATCCTTTTTTCCGCTTGCATGCATATGCAACTTAACATATATGTAAGGACACCTAGCCCCTATGTACATATTTGCATGGCCAAATATACACAAGGGGGGCCTTAGATATATGTTTCTACTTGAATGTACCCCTTTATACTTACACGCGTATGCATTTTTCATATCTATATATAAGAACACCAAGCCCCAATATCTATATTCATACTTCCATGAGTGAATATATATAAAGGGGGAACTTATATATGCATATGCCTAACTATGAATACACATGTAAGCCTTCAACAACGGTGATTCGAATCCGCCTCAATGAAATCCAAAACACACAACAAAAATATAAAGAACCCAAGCCCTGGACACCCCTGGCAGTCCCCCCCCCCAGACCCTGGACACCCCTGCCAGTCCCCCCCCCCCCCAGACCTTGGACACCCCTCCCCCCTGGCTGGACAACCCCTCCCCCTGTTGGACACCCCTCCCCCTGCTGGACACCATTGCCCCCTACCCCTGCCCTCTGCCCTGTGCCCCCTACCCCCTGCCCCCTGCCCCTACCCCCTGCCCCCTACCCCATGCCCCCTGCACCCCACTGGACAGCCCCCATTCCCCAACTGGACAGCCCCACTGGACAGCCCCTGCACCCCCTGGACACCCCTCCCCCCATGCTGGACACCCCCCCTGCTGGACACCCCTCCCCCTACTGGACACACCCCCATGCCACTGATAAGTGCAGAATTGTACAAAAATTCTGCATGCCATCCTCTATTAATACTTCATTGAAAGATGCTATGAAAGGGAAAAATATTAATACCAAACACTATGTTAAAAAAATACAAAGAAGGTTAAAAAGAGGTCACCTGGTGTACCAACAACTAACATACATGAATCAAGAAATATAAAATAGATTGTTCCCAACATTTTTTACACAACCAGAACATGTCTAGGACCATCATTACAGACCTCACCCTATAGGTTACACATGAAATATACTAATAGGGATTCCACATTTTACTCTACCTGCTGTTACACCAATTCATGCTCCTTCTCAGCTAGACATTCCTCAAGGACAGCCCCTCCCCCTGCTGGACAGCCCCTCCCCCTACCTAGACACCCATCCCCCATGCTGGACACCCCTCCCCCCTACTGGACAGCCCTCCCCCCTGCTGGACACCCCTCCCCCCCTGCGGGATAGCCCCTCCCCCCTGCTGGACAGCCCCGCCCCTGCCTGGACAGCCCCTCCCCCTGCCTGGATAGCCCCTCCACCTACTGGACAGCCCTCCCCCCCCCTGCTGGACACCCCTCCCCCCTGCTGGACAGCCCGCCCCTACTAGACAGCCCTCCCCCCTTACTGGAAAGCCCTCCCCCCCTGCTGGACAGCCCTCCCCCCTGCTGGACAGCCCTCCCCCTACCAGACAGCCCCTCCCCCTGCTGGACACCCCATCCACCCTACTGGACACCCCTCCCCCCTGCCGGACACCCCTCCCCCCTGCCGGATAGCCCGACCCCCTGCCTGAAAGCCCGCCCCCTGCCGGACAGCCCCTCCCCCTGATGGACACCCCATCCCCCCTGCCGGACACCCCTCCCCCCTATTGGACACCCCTCCCCCCTACCGGATAGCCCGCCCGCCTGCCTGACAGCCCGCCCCCTGCCGGACAGCCCGCCCCCCTGCCGGACAACCCAGCCCCCTACCTGGACACCCCACCCCACTTCTGGACACCCCTCCCCCCTGCTGGACAACCCTCCCCCTGCTGGACAGCACTCCCCCCTGCTGGACAGCCCTCCCCCCTGCTGGATAGCCCTCCCCCCTCCTAGACAGCCCTGCCCCCCTACTGGACAGCCCCCCCCCCTACCGGACACCCCTCCCCCTACCGGACACCCCTCCCCCCTTTCGAACACCCCTCCCCCCTACTGGACAGCCCTCCCCCCTGCTGGACAGCCCCCCCCCCCCCTTCCTGGACACCCCTCCCCCCCTTGCTGGACAGCCCTCCCCCTGCTGGACAGCCCTCCCCCCAGCGGGACAACCCTCCCCCTTTCCGGACAGCCCCTTCACCTACTGGACACCCCCTCCCCCCTGCCGGACACCCCTCCCCCCTGCCGGACACCCCTCCACCCTGCCAGATATCCCACCCCCTACCTGACAGCCCGCCCCCTGCCGGAAAGCACGCCCCCCTGCTGGACAGCCCCTCCACCTACTTGGACACCCCTCCCCACTGCTGGATACCCCTCCCCCTACTGGACAACCCTCCCCCTACTGGACATCCCTCCCCCCTGCGGGACAGCCCTCCCCCCTGCTGGACAGCCCTCCCCCTGCTAGACAGCCCCACCACCCTGCTGGACAGCCCGCCCCCCTACCGGACACCCCTCCCCCCTGCCGGACACCCCTCACCCCCCTGCTGGACACCCCTCCCCCCTGCTGGAAAGCCACGCCCCCCTGCTTGATAGCCCGCCCCCTACCGGACACCCCTCCCCCCTTCCGGACACCCCTCCCCCCCTGCCGGACACCCCTCACCCCTGCTGGACACCCCTCCCCCATGCTGGACACCCCTCCCCCTGCTGGACAGCCCCTCCCCCTGCCTGGACAGCCCTCCCCCCCCCCCCCCGTGCTGGACAGCCCTCCCCCCTGCGGGACAGCCCTCCCCCCTGCTGGACAGCCCTCCCTCCTGCCGGACAGCCCCTCCCCCTGCTGGACACCCCCTCCCCCTGCTGGAAACCCCTCCCCCCCTGCCGGACACCCCTCCCCCCTGCCGAATAGCATGCCCCCTACCTGACAGCCTGCCCCCTGTCGGACAGCCCGCCCCCTGCTGGACAGGCCAGCCCCCTACCTGGACAGCCCTTGCCCACTGCTGGACACCCCTCCCCCTTGCTGGACAGCCCTCCCCCTTACTGGACATCCCTCCTTCCTGCTAGACAGCCCTCCCCCTGCTGGACAGCCCTCGCCCCTGCTGGACAGCCCCGCCCCCCTGCGGGACAGCCCGCCCCCCCTACCGGACACCCCTCCCCCCTGCCGGACACCCCTCCCCCCCTGCGGGACACCCCTCCCCCCTGCTGGACACCCCTCCCCCTGCTGGACAGCCCCTCCCCCTACCTGGACACCCCTCCCCCCTGCTGGACAGCCCCTCCCCCTGCCTGGACACCCCTCCCCCCAGCTGGACACCCCTCCCCCTGCTGGACACCCCTCCCCCAACTGGACACCCCTCCCCCTGCCTGGACAGCCCCATCCCCCCTGCCGGACACCCCTCCCCCCTGCAGGACACCCCTCCCCCCGGCTGGATAGCCCTCCCCCCTGTTGGACAGCCCTCCCCCCTGCTGGGCAGCCCCTCCCCGGCCTGGACACCCCTCCCCCCTGCTGGACACCCCTCCCCCTGCTGGACATCCCTCCCCCTGGCTGGACAGCCCATCCCCCCTGCCGGACACCCCTCCCCCCTGCCAGACACCCCTCCCCGTGCCGGACACCCCTCCCCCTGCCTGGATGGCTCTATTGGTACTCACACAATTTTTGGGAAATTTTCTCAGTCGTGGGGAACTCAATTTGGTTGGATATACATACCGATAACCCAAGGTTTGGACACTATGTGATAACCCATGTGAATGTGGACATGTATATAATGATTCTAGAAGAAGTAGTCTTAACTAACTAGATGAATTTATAGACTTTCTGATCCAATATGAAAGGAAACCACAGTTCTACATGAATTACATGTTTTTTCCATCATTCTCCAGAATGTAATAGGGACAAGGAGTGTTCTTTTTACAATATGAAGGGGAATGATGTCTCTAACTATGAAATTTGGAACAGTAAGATGAATATTCCAATCTATGACTTGGAGAGAAAATACACTACTATTCCTTATAATGTGGATAAGATAGGGGTTATATCAGTGTAGAAGGTTACTGGGAAAACTACAGACTTAATCACTTCAACATCACCTTAGGATGGTCCTTCTAATGAAAAAAACATGGATTATTCTCAGTGTTTTGTATTTACTCTAGAGGGCCCACCCCCGGAAAATCCTTGAATGAGGACAATGTACCCCTTCCTGGTAGATAGATAAACAATGGAGAGAACATCCAGTTCGAGGGGCGTGTATTTTGGGGGCACCTTTCCCTGTTGTTTTGTACAGATCCAAGGGACTGTAGGTAGTTGAAACTTTGTAGGAAAGCCTAATGTAAATAATCACGAATGGGAAAAATAGGCAGAAAGTCAATGTGGACCTCTATACAAATGTAGCTGGTCTTGAAGAGAGTACTTCAAATGAGGAATGATTTGATGGCATGCCTACATAGAGGTGTTGCTTTTAGGATGCTTTACCTAACCTGATTGCATCTCATGGTTCTCAAGTGGTGAAAAATGGGAAAAAAAATCCTTGCAGGTTCCTACCTATCATTAATTGATGATGACACATTCTGAGGGACCCCTCATGCATGTTTCATACATAGCTATCTAGGAACAATCCATGAAGGAAACCTCACCAGGTTCGCTGAATATGAGTACACCCAAGGATCATCAAAATAAGTTGCAGCAGAATCCCTTACCTACTAAAAATAATGATCAGTATGGGGTTTCACGAAAGTACCTGCTGCAATGATTACTAAGAATAAGGCCTCCATAGAGTCACAATCTTATCCTAGATAGTATATGGATAAATTTACACACTTAAGTCATGTATTATGGTATGATGATGATGAGGAAATTTCAATCAGTTAAAAGTTTATCATCACCTCCAATATGGTAAATGATGATGAATATCCAAAAGATAAAAATGCATGGGTAGTGACCCAAAAATTAAAGAACAAGAAAAATAATTGGAGTAATGGTATGGAGAAACTGCCCCTGCCCCCTGCCCCCCACCCCCTGCCCCCCTGCCCCCCCTCCATCCTGCACCCTACCCCCTGCCCCCTGCCCCCCTCCACCCAGCCCCTTCGCCTGCACAACACCCCCCTGCACCCCCCTGCACCCTCCATGCCCCCTGCCCCCCTCCACCCTCCCCCCCCTGCCCCTGCCCCCTGCCCCCTGCCCCCTGCCCCCCCTTCCCCCTACCCCCCTCCACCCTGCCCCCCTTGCACCCCTCCACTCTGCCCCACCTGCACCCCTCCACCCTGCCCACTGCCCCCTCCACCCAACCCCCTATCATACTTCAATAAATCCCGAAGATATTATCAAAAACACTTCAAGACATAAAATGACTATTTTCAACAAATATAATAAAAGGCTAAAATATATGATGCAAGAACCACAAATCAAAGACCCCTCTCAACATACATGATGTAGTATGGTAAAAAGAAATAAATGAACTTACCAAAATGTTACCATTATACAAAATGGTGCCTTAAGAGTACATTGGGTGCATATTTCGTTTTCACCCTAAGCCTATATTTTACCTACAAGAAAAAAAGAAAAAAAGATCTAAATAAATCAGAAGTAATTATGTAGAGAATAAATAATTGATACGAAATATATTTTTGTTTATGTGCCTGAATAAAAACATGTATCCTGCAAAAATAGTTGATTCAAGAACCACAAATCAAAGCTTACTTGAGAAGAAAATGTTTTGTTTTGAAAATTTCAACTATTAGAAATTAGAGCTTCAAATATTTCATCACCAGTTTCACCCTATCTTCATCAAACTGTAAAAGGTTTATGGAAGAAAGAAGGTGATACAATCATATCGAGCACAACAATTGAGTACCGTAGAATTCAGCTCATAAAAAAGATTTTACAATTGGAACCATAAAACTATGATTAAATTTTTATTTTATGTTTGTAAAACTATATTGGAACAAAATAATTTGTTAATATCACTCTAATAAAATCCAATAACTGAGAAGTGAAGTTCACATAGATACCCATTACCAAGAATGGATGTTCCCCCCTTGCTTGTCGGTTGCATGCCAATGTGCACGAATTTGAACCAACACCAACCACATCGTCATATGGTAGAAATGATTAATTAGATATATGCATCAATTTGTAACAATAAAGAATTTTTTTATCTAATTACAAACAAAGAATATAACTAATATATTAAAAACAAAAGAAATGAAGAACATAGAGTTCAAACAATCACACAAAATGCATGAATGATGCCCACTAGTTACTATATTAACAACTTCAACACATATTCATGGATTTTAATGTAGATGCATGTTAACATTTGAAGTTCAAAAATGATTTTTAGTAAAACATTAAAATATGCATACACACCAGAATTTCAATACAAAAAGGTAGTAAAAAAGGAAGCAACAACCAACAGATTTAACAAGATGATTTCAGCGTACAAAATTTATTAAAAGGAAACTTCCAACCATTTATTTCAACTAAAAAAAGAAGTGAATTTTCAAGTTTAAGTAGAAAAAATCACAGAATTTAAACTATTACTCCCATGGTGTAGATGCTCTATTCATTTGAGTTCATTGGAAAAAAAATTTCCCTTCTTTTCTTGTTGAATAAATACCTTTGGTTTCCAAAATTTCATCTCCTATAAGTGTAAACATATACATTAATTTATAAAATTTAAAGTTCAAAACAGAACAAAACTAGAGTAAAAACTAAGGTAGATTGGTTCAAAGTTACTATGAAATATAAATTCTATAGATCTATAAAAATCGTTGAATCTATACTTCAATAGGATGTGAAATTAGGCTCACCAATGTACTAAAAAAATAGAAATTATAATGTACATTCACTTATTCTATGTGAATAACATAATTTTTTTTAATAAAAAATTAATAAAAAGGAATGTTTAAACAATGATTTAGAATTATAAAATTTAGAATTAGAAAACAATTCTGTACCCTTACCTCACACTTAATTTGAAGTATATAATAATAATTTAAACTCTTAAAAATTTAAGGGTGGAAGGAAACAACCTGAAAATTTTCTTAGAGTGAAAGAAGTTACTCAAAATGGGCTTCCATGTGAAGTGACCCACCTAACATCCTACAAAAAAAAAGACCTCAATCAAAAAAACTTTATTAAAGAAGGTCAAATAAAAAAAATAAAAAAATTAACAAGATAATCTTGGGTTTATCCCCCAAGGGGTTCTATATTTAGATTTCTCACAGTTGAAAAATCATTTGATTCAACCCCAATTAGATGGAGGATGTGTCTTCTTACTTAAGAACTAGGCATAAAATCTTCTTTCTAGCTATAGTAATCAACTCAAATAGTTTTTTAACACCCCATTTTCATATACTTTTAATTTCACCACTTTGAAATTATAACTTCCTAGGAGTAGTGGAATGGGGGGAAATGGGGTATATTCCCTCTTCTTCAACTTGTGCAGTGATGTGCATAAATAGTAAAAATTCAATTATTGGATGTGATTTTTCATCCAATTCAATATCCTATATAAATTCATTATTAAAAACCACATATGTATCAATATCCACTTTTTAATTAGTGCGCAACTTCAAAATATCCTCTTGGCTCTTCGACCACCTCCCAACATTGAATTACAATTAGATTTTTTGAGTTTCAAAAGATTCTCATCAGGTGTATTAATAACCTTCTCATGTACCTCTAGTAAATCATGAAGTTCACTCGAATCTACACAACATACATAGGGAGAAGAGAAATCAAAATCATACACAAAAAAATCTCAATAATATAAAAGAAAAGCTTGTTCAATTAAATAAAAAACTTCATTAATTTGGTCATCTTGATCTTTTTAAAGAAAAAACGGTGATCCTAGGAGTGTTAATAAGTTAGAAGTGATTTATTCAACCTCCTCCAACCTCTTATCAAAACAAAAATCCTCAATTTTATAATTTTTCATAGTAATGGAAAGGGTATCTTTAATTGGTTCATCATCTTATGATTCCACAAAAATTTTGAAAGGATTATCAGAAATATCCCACTACTAAAAGACCACCTTGGAGAGGTGGGATACATTCCTTATATTTGTCCTTTGACATATTCATAGACCTAGTCCCCATTGGTAGAGAAAAATATGAGTAATCCCTTTTATCATTCTAGTTGACCCTCCCTATCTTACTCTTCTCATACATGGATACATTTAATCCTGAACCTCGTCCTCTAAATCACCTAAAAAGTGGAAGGAACATTCATCACATGGCCAATTTTCAGGGACCTGATCCTCTCCAACGGTTCTGACCAGGTATTGTTCAAAATTCTGGACTAGTTCATCATATGACAAAAGATCAAAATGGTTATCCATCACAATACCTCCCACTTCTGTAGAACTCTTCATGAATGTGGCCTCACTCTCTTAAACCTATTCCGATACATTGTCGCTTGTTGAAAATGAGAAAACAGAGGGATTCTTAGGACCACCCTCATCCATATTCTTCAGTTCCATAACCGATTAATGCTCACTGACACCATGGAGAGGAGGGCGCGGGGCGGAAGGCACGACGAGGAGGGCGCGACGCGGAGGAGGCGTCGGTGAGGAGGCGTCGGGGAGGAGGGCGCGACAAGGAGGCGTCGGGGAGGAGGGCGCGGCGAGGATGAGGGCGCGGCGAGGAGGGCGCGGTGAGGAGGGTGCGGTGAGGAGGGTGCGGCGCAGAGGAGGCATCGGCGTGGAGGTGTCGGGGAGGGGGGAGGGTGCGGTGAGAAGGAGGAATCACGAGGGGGAGGAGAAGGAGCCCAATGGGTTTGGAAAAAAAAAGGGGCTGCTGGATATAGCCACGGATGAAATAATTAACTGTGGAAGTATAAAAGATATAGCCACAGACCTATAAAACCATGGCTATAGGTCTGTGGCTATAGCTCAGATTTGTAGTAGTGTAGAGTTAGCCATGCACGAGATCATCCAGATCAACAGCAGAGGAACATGTCAGTAGTGGACCATCTCATGAGCCAACATACCCCATCATTCAGAGGATCATCTGACCCTTTGTTAGCAGAAGGGTGGATTAAATCATTGGAGAAGATTTTCGATGTTATGGAGTAATTAGAACATCAAAAGGTTAGTCTTGTTGTTTACTGTTTTGAAGGTGAAGATGATCATTGGTGGTCGATGGTGAAAATATCAGGGATAGTGAGGAGATTGATGCTCTTGATTGGGATGAATTCAAAGGTATGTTTCTTGAGAAATATTTTCCTAAGGTGGTTCGTATTAGGATGGAAAAACAATTACTAGAATTGATGCAGGAGGATGACTCAGTGGCTATTTATGAAGAAAAGTTCACTCTACTGTCAAGGTATACACCAAATTTCACCCGAGATCTTGAAAGTAAGATAAATCGATTTTACTCTATAATGAGGCCACAATATCGAAGAGTGTTAGCCTCTCGTGAGTTAAAAAGTTATGAAAAACTTTTTCGATGTGTGGAGAAGGTGAAAATGGTGTTTTCAGATGATCATGTGTTCTTTGAGACACAATAGAATAAGAGGTCTAGTTGGAAGGTAAAGGGAATTAATTCATCAAATAAGCATGGAGGTATGAAAATTAAATATCCAAATTGTGAGATGTGTGGTAAAAAGCATTCTGGAAAATGATCACCAATGTCTGGAAAGTGGTTCTGGTGTGGTAAGTCTGGTCATATTGCTCGTAACTATAAGGAAGATGATCAAGCAGGTAATGAAAAGCCATTGGTAAGATGTTTTAAGTGTAATGAAATGGGTCATTATGCAAATGAGTGTCCAGCAAAGAACTCAACTGAGGGAAAGCCACTAGACTACACGCAGAAAGGGGTGGTGAAATCTATTGCAACTACTTCAGTAGATGTTGGGCCATCGAATGAAGTAGGGTCAGCTCTAGGGAGCTCATTATTTTTCGAAGATTGACTTGAGATCGGGGTACCATCAGTTGAAAGTAAAGAAAGCAGACATTATGAAGACCGCTTTTTGTACTAGATATGGCCATTATTAATTTTTAGTTATGCCTTTTGGGTGAACCAATGCACCTGTTGTATTCATGGATCTCATGAATAGATTTTCCATGAGTCCACGGATATGTTTTTGGTTGTGTTCATTGATTATATTTTGGTTTATTCAAAAGGTAAATAGGATCATGAAAGTAATTTAAGGGTCATCTTGAATACCTTAAAAGAAAAGAATCTTTATGGTAAATTCAGCAAGTGTGAGTTTTGGTTACAACAAATTTCATTCCTTGGTCACATTATTTCAAAAAAATGGCTTAATTGTTGATCCTGCTAAAACTAAAGTTGTTGAATAATGGCCAAGACCCAAAAATATAACCGAGATCCATATTTTTCATGGTTTGACAGGTTATTACCGGATGTTTGTTGAGAGGTTTTCACGGTTATCTAGTAAAATGACTAAGTTAACTAAAAAAGGTGTTAAGTTCATTTGGACAAAAGAATGTGATGATTGTTTTCAGGAATTGAAAAGTAGATTGGTGAATTCTCCAGTATTGGAACCTCCTTCAAGAAATGGTGAGTTTTTTATTTACATTAATGCTTCATTGAAAGTAATTGGGTGTGTCCTTATGCAGAATGATCAGGTAATTTCTTATGCTTCACGTCAGTTGAAACCTCATGAGTCAAATTACATTACACATGATTTGGAATTAGCTGCTGCTATTTTTGCTTTAAAAATTTGGAGGAATCATTTTTATGGAGTAAAATGTGAAATATATACTGACCACAAAAGTTTAAAGTATATATTCACATAGAAAGAATTGAACATGAGATAGAGGAGACGGCTGGAATTAATCAAGGATTATTATTGTACGATCAATTACCATCCAGGAAAAGCAAATAAAATGGTTGATGCTTTGTGTCGAAAAAGTAATGCTTCATTAACCATGCTTCGTTTGGAACGAGATCCTTTGGTTTTTTATTTGATGAATTTTCGAATAGAAGTTGTTGGAGCTAGAAATTCTTCTATTTTTTCAGGTGTTAGTGAAATCATCTCTATCAGACAGAATAATGAAAGCGTAGAAAGAAGACAGTGAGTTTCATAAAAAGTTAGGGTTGGTTCAGAAGGGTAAGTTTCCTAACATTAACGTTGATAATGATGGTGTTTTGAGGTTTTGGAAGAGATTATGTGTGACTTGTGATTCACAGTTGAAGAATGAGTTGTTATGTGAAACTCATAGTTCTCCGTTTTCACTTCATCATTGTAGTACTAAGATGTACGGAGATCTTCAAAAATATTACTGGTGGGATGGAATGAAAAGAGATATTGCGGATTTTACAATTGAAGTGTTTGACTTGTCAGAAGGTTAAAGCAGAGAGGTAGTTAACGAAAGTAATTCTTCAGTCTTTATCAGTGTTAGAGTGGAAATGGGAAAATATATCCATGGACTTCATTGTGGGATTACTGAAGACATCTCAAGGTAATAATGCAATCTGGGTTATTGTTGATCGGTTGACTAAATCTGATCATTTCTTTTCTAATGGAGATACTTTGCCTCTAGATCAACTTTCTTAGTTGTATGTTAAAGAGATATTCAGGTTTCATGGATTTCCCCTCCCCATTGTATCTGATCGTGATTCCAAGTTTGCTTATAACTTTTGGAAAGGCCTTCAGAAGTCACTGGGTACTGAATTAAATTTTAGTACAGCTTTTCATCCTCAATCATGTGGGTAGTTAAAACAAACAATTCAGACATTTGAGGATATGTTGCCTGCTTTCTCGATGGATTATCAGGGAATTTGGGACCAACATATTTCTTTGGTTGAATTTTCATATAATAACAGTTTTCATTCTAGTATATAGATGGCTCCATTTGAGGCATTATATGGAAATTGTTGTCGAACTCCAATTTTTTTGGATGAAGTAGGTAAAAGAAAGCTGATGGGGCCAGAATTGGTAAAAGAGATGGTAGAGAATGATCATTTGATTCAGAAGCACATGAGAACAGCTTGGAGCAGACAGAAAAGTTATGCAGATAACTGGAGGAAGGATATTTCTTTTAAGGTTGGTGATCATGTCTTTCTTAAATTTTCTCCATGGAAATGTTTAATGTTTTTTGGTATGAAGGGAAATTTGCATCCGAGGTACATTAGACCTTATGAAATACTATAGAAAGTTGGATCAGCTACGTACAGAGTGGATTTACCTCCATGTTTATCCCAGTTACCCAATTGTTTTCAAGTTTCAATGTTGAGAAAGTATATACCAGATCCATCGCATGTTTTGAGCCCAGAGGTAGTTCAGTTGGAAGAAATTCTCCCTTATGAAGAACAACCGGTCTAGATTCTTGACCATAGAGAGCATGTTTTGTGGAATAAGGTAATTCACTAGGTAATATTTCTGTAGAAAAACCATATGGTTGAAGAGGAAATGTGGGAATCTGAAAATGCTACGAGGGATAAATACCCCCACTTATTTTGATAAGTTAATAAAAATTTGGAGGACGCAATTTCCAAAAGGGGGAAGGATGTAACATCCCAGGTAAATGAAGAATAAGATATTTTCATATTTATTAATATTTGTGAATTAAGTATTAATTTTACTTTAAAAGGGTTTCTATGTTCGATAGCGTACCTGATACTCAACAACGAGTTTCTTTGAAATCATACGTTGCACACAAATAATATAATATTATTAATTTTAAATGGAATTTAACTCCTAGTCATTGTATTGGTGGGAATGAACAAAATTAATGACAATATTATTATACATGTTTGTTAAATGTATTTACATATTTCAAATAAAATCTAGAGTCTTAAAATGTTAATGGATCTAATTTTAAGGATAATTTACATTAAAAGGTCGATTTACCACCTTTTAAGGTAGAAACCTCTTTAAATATATTTTTGGTCACTTTAATACATTCTTTTTAACCAAATAAAATCATTATTTAGAATGTGGACATCAAAATTTACTTTGTGTAAATTTTTTGAAATTTTCCGATAAAGTTCATTTTTTAATGAATAGTGGAAAATATTGTATTTTAATCTAAAACTATGATTTAATATAATTTATTTATATGGATAGATTATATTTTTAATTGGTTTTAATTTTTAATTAGATTATATTTAAATAATTTAATCCAATGTTATTCATTGGAATTAATTTCACGTTGAATTTGGACATGAACAAGTGTCAATCTTTTGATAGTTATTGTTTCTTAAAAACACTCTATTTATTTAAACAACGGTAATTAATTTTAAATTTATTAATGAATATTATATGTTTATAATTTTTAAAAATAGACATCATTTTTTAATTTGGAATATCAAATACAGCTTAGGCTGAATTTTTTGTTGTTTTTTGAAAAACATCAATTTTTGATGAATAACGAAACCACTTAGTAGTAGTTTAAAAAACTAACTTTTTCATTTAAATGAAATTTTACTTCTAATGTGAATTGAATTTATAAAATATGACATACATTCTTGTTCTTATTAATTAAAATATGGTTCAATAAGATGAATATAATTTTTGGTGAATAGTAGCTTTTGACTTTTATTTACCGCAGTTAAAGGTAAATATGGTAATTCAATTTAAAAAAAATATTATAATAATTCAAAATTACCTTAAAACTTGTTTTAACATCATTGGATGAGTAATGGCCGAACATTGGCATCCTCGGGTTGATATTGGGACCCCATGGAGGCACTTATGAATGATAATGACAGTTTAGATTAATTAATTTAAAGTAAAGACAAAAATGACATAAACAAATATCTTTTAGTAACTTAATTTTTATATGGTGTTCTATATGTAATATATTTGACTATAAATATTCATTAGAAAGATAAAATTTTTTCATACTTCATGGTATTTTTTTTAATTTTTAGAGATTGAATAAATTAAATTATTTACGACATAATAATGATGCAGTGTATACCTCATTAATAAATCATTTAAATATATAAGATTGTAAATATTAAAATAACATAAAAAACCTATCCAATATTTATTGCCTGATTTTATTTCTACCATTAGTAATATTATCTTTGACTCTATTGATTTTTGGTCCTTTAGAAACCGAATATCATAATATAATATAATACTATTTTCACACTTTCTTAAAGAGCCCCTCCTCCCCCTTATAAAAGGAGACAATTTTCTAACCAATTCCTCACACATCTCAAGCCTTTTGGCTCGTCCATCCTCTTCCAAATTAAGCTCCCTAAATCCCTATATTCCACTTAGAAGCCTTACCTTAGGCATAAGTCACTTCAAGAAGTAATTTTGGTTCAAACCAAAGGAAGTTAACCACATTAAAGGTAACAGTTTATCTTAACTTCTTTTCTTTTATTTTACTTCTCCAACCCATAAACTCTTTTTATTATTTTATTTTATAAGAAAAACAATATACTAAATATACTAGGATGTTTTTAGGAGAATTATTCAGACTACACTTACACGCACCTCCATCTAATGGGTGAAGAACATATGTTTCTGTCGATGGCAATTTAACACCTCACGAAACGATGATTGTTCAATTAACTCCTACCGCCTCTCATGGTGGCCCTTATAATGAAAATATATTTAAATATGATATATATTATGTTTATTTTTTCTTTATTATTCTCTATTTTCTATTTATATGATTCCTTTATGGTTACCATTGTGGGTAAATGCGATAATTTCATTTGGGGAAGTGCAGACTACCGCCCCGTCAAAGTGATATGACTCATTAATTCCTTATGTGGGTTGTATAAAGGATGGATTTAATGATATTATTTATGATATTATACTGAAATTATAATATACCTATGTATCATTATGTTTTAATTCTATTAAAATAAGAAATATAATTGAAAGTAGCGTTCATGCGTATGTACGGCTTACCGTCTCCATGAACGGTGCATTTCATTTCTTAACTCCATATGATATATACAGTTATAAATATATATATTAACTAGATATATATGATATATATTATATCTAAATATTGAATATAATTCTGTATATAAACTGAATATTGACCGCATGGACAACATGTAAATATAAGGTGTTCATTTTGACTCAAGTACCAAATATTGACAAAACAACTGTTATTAACTTAAATGATTTCATAATGTTTATAACATGGTAATAATTGATATAAAATGACTAATAAACATGAAAAATGTTCTTAAGCAATTAGAAATTAACATTAGTTTATTATTAAGTATATTAAAGAATGAACGGGTCAAATCGGACACGAGGTAGGGGACTTCGTCTCAATATCCTTTCGTTGAGGCATATTTCGATAATATATACCTTCTTCATCTACATGGTTTAAAATAAAACCATTTTACTTTTACATTCATTCAAAGGGATACTTTTTTCTATGAAGCATTTTACTTAATGAAAAATGGAATGTTTTTAACATTTGTGGCGATAATGACCTCTCTGCCGCTATAATCGTTTTCTGGCTTCCTATATAAGCCTTAATATTTTTTTTAAATGGAACACAAATCCCTTATTCTGATTTTGGGTGTTTTGTTTTTGAAAATGGTTTTTGAAAATTATTGATTATTTCAATATCTTGAAATGATTTCTTGTGATTTCAAATAAAATGTTATTAGTGAAATGTTTATATTTTCAATATTTTATGTGTTTTGATTTTATAATGGTACTTGGACATTTGACGGGTGTTTACGTGATAAACCAATTGACGGGTGGTTCCATGATAAACCAGGATGGGTGGTTACGTTATAACCTCTTATGAATTGGGTAATGAAGTCGGTCTTATTGCTATTCTATTCAGTGATATATGTGTGGAAGTCGACCGTATGGTTATTCCATTTAAGTATGTTTATGTCCCAAGTTACCTTTATATATTATGGGTTCTTTATATGGGTTTTATGGTAATATTTTTGTTACAAAAGGGTAAGTGGTGGTCTTTTATTCAGTGAAGAGTATTTACTACTCTATAAAGTTGAGAAGTGTTACTTATATTAAAGTATTCATGGATTACTTGTTGTTTTGAAAAACTAACTGTTTTCCTTATTTGTGTATCCCTTACTGAGTTTTTATGCTCATCCCATGTTTTTGAAATGTTTTTCACAGGACATAATGTGGAATATGGTCAAGGATGGGATTAAGGAAAAGTCATGTTGTCTTAAACATGGAACTAGACATGACTCTTTTTTTCAAGAGTTCTTGTTTTGTGAAAAAAATTGAAACTGAGTAGAAGTGTCTACTTTTTTTAAATGAAATGTAATAGTTATGGCCTAATTCTCTAAAACTCTAAACCTGAAAAGACACTTATTTTGAAATATTCATTTAATTCATTATTATGTAATTTTTTAAGGCTGGGTCCTTATAAGAACTCATATATTCATTTGATATTACTTTCATATGGTGAATGTGGTCATAAATTATTTTATTACTTAATTGGTTTTGTATAACGTGATTAGAAGGGATCATCTCCAACGTGAGTTTATGTTAGGAATGAGTTTTCAGAAAATTCAAATATTTGTGATATGTTTGATATTATTAATAAAGAAAATGACACTGTCTATGAAAAAATGATGAGAAGGTTCATTGAATATTCATTGAGGCACATTATTTTTTATAAAGATATGATATAATGATCAAGGTAAGGTGAAGATCAGTGGAAGATATTAAATTTTAAAAACCATGATAGTGATTGATCATGGATCTTAGATAATGTGTTTCCAATATAAAAATCGTAATTTTAATCAATAAAAAAGTCCAATTACAATGTAAATGTAAGAAATTGGGGTTTGGTGTTGTCGTAAGCACCCTGTAAGACATCATATACAACCTATGTTAAAATATTGGTAGAGAGGATTTCCATGTAACAATATAATTTATTATATTTTTAAATACATTAGTCAATATTATTTTACTATAGTAGTTTCATAATTCACTCGAACTATCTCTTTGGCCCATAGAATTATGCCTTTGGGTCAGAAGGTCTCTGTTTAATCCAAGATCCATTTGGTTTTAGAGCCTAAGAGCCAACAATATTGAAGGTCCTTAGGCCACAGGGAACCTAAACTAAAAAGTAGAGTATGATCAACATAATGTACAATCATAGGGATAATTGATCGGAGACGAATTATTCATCGAGTAGAGTTAACTGTAACCAAGGATAAAGGAGTGTTTTTGGAACCCACCATCAGCCCATCCATCATTTCACATGGGAACTACAAGTTGTGGGAAAACATCAGGTGGTCACCAGTTCGTGTAAATGTTCTCTCACAACCCACATAAATGGCGGATTATTAGAAATATATATATATTTAACTTCTTTCAAGGGGAATTGAAATATTTAATATGATAATCATAGATCACTAAAAATCAAGGGAATATAGATAATAACTATTTGAGAAAAATAAATATAAACATTTGATGTGTTTTTTATGGAAGGATTTATTAATAAGCCCTTGATCTATAGAATGTTTTGTAACATGTGGGTTTTATTTTCTTCATTAGAAGTTACCAAATGATTAAAAGATATTTGGGAGGTATTGTGTGGAGTTGAATAATTACACACGTAAATCAATATTATATTAATTAAGATTAAAGACATCATTTCTTATCTAAATCATATGAAAAAAATGGAATAAAATTTTATTATCTATATAAATCAAGGAATCATGTTGAAACATGTAAGGTAAAAAAACTAAATGTTAAAAAATTAATATAATACATATAAAATATTTTTTGGGAATTAAAGAAAATACTTTTAAATTTAATTCATATAATATGATGTAAATAAAATGTCCCCATGTATTTTATATAGTTTACACTAGTATCTACGGACTAATGGACCTGAAATACACAAAATGGGAATTATACTATATTATATTTATGGTTGGCTTCAATATGATAGGCTATATTATACCACCATAAAATAGAATATAATGTCCCTCTTTCCAAAAGAGATGTATGATAATAATTAATTGATTGAAAGAGATTTCCTAAATTATCGAAAGATTTAAATTGGATAATTTCTATGAATGTGTGTTAGAGAATATTAAGAAGGAAAATATAAGAACTCATTCCAATACAAATAAAAAATTATTTAATTGGAAAAAAATGGGCATATAAAACAAACGAAATTAGAATACATAAATGATCTAATATAATGATAGATCTTTGCACAAGGGATATATAAATTTTTTTGGTGTTGATATTGATGAAAGGGTAACCATAATTTAAACATTAAAATCTATTGAAATATTTCATTCCATAGGTTTTGAAAGGAAATTCATAGTTCATCATATGTATATGAGGTATAATTATCTTAATAATTACTTTTAATAGGTTGAATAAATTTTTGTTCAATATATACTTAAAATTGATTACTTGGAAGATGAGGTGGGTAAGATGTGTGGATCAAAATAACTCATAAATCCTAGTTATCAAGACTTATTAGTATCTCTTGACAATGTGATCCTCAATTTGGAGGGGGTGGGGGTTAATTGACTTTGAGAAAATTTATTTACAAAAAAACCCTATCTTATTTATTCAATTTAAATTTTTCATAATCACCACAATAAAGATGTGTAAAAGATGTACTCAATAGATCATTTAAATGAGTTTCACCACTAATATGATGAATATATCCCTAGTTAGTGATGGTTATTTTCTTGATGACTCAAAATCTTCCATTCATTATCAGTAAAAATATTTATGTAAGGGTATATCTTTGATGTGGGTAAGGTAACTCTAACTAATCAGACCTTAATAAAAAATACTATTGTAAAAAAAATTAGAAAATTAATTGAAGAATAATAGTTTTTAAAATCATGATCCACTAATGAAATGAATGTAATTAATATTTTTCCTCCTCATTTTTCATATAAATACTAGGGGATATTTTCTTCAAACAGTTTTTTCTATTTCTAATTTTTTTCTATATTTTTACAATATTTCACTAGCTTCCCCGCAATATTTCATTATTCTAAATCCTATAATATCTATAATAAATAATCTCAAAAAATTGTAGAGATTATTTCTAAAACATTTAATAAGTTATGGACTAATCTATATTATCCAGTGATTTCTTCACTGATAATCATCCTATTTCAAAAAATAAATATCCATTCGTTAAATATTCAACAAATCATGCCAATTAATGTTTATATTAATTTATATAGATTTTATTTCTAGTAATATCATCATCTTCCTCATCTCTTACTCATAAAAATTCCAAAATATCACACCATTATGTTCAATGAATAATTCCTCATTTATTTATTACAAACAAATAAAATTCATCATTCTTTGAATGTCTATAAAACAATGTCAAATTGAATAAATTTTAATTTGAATAAAAAAGATATTGAAATAATTTATCTGAAATAATCTATAATAACTTTTTAAATTACCCATTTCTTATATTATCCACAATGGTTTATCTTGCATTATATATATAATATTTTACATATCACTTTAGTGAGTTTTAAATTTTTATTATGCATTCCCAAAAAATATTACTTATATTCAAAATTATTTTATTTATTCTAAGATAATGCATAATTTATATTATATAGGAAATGATAAATCTTAAACATATCTTGTAATATCTGAGATATCCATAAAAATAAAATGTGAATCCTAGTGAGATATTTTCCTATTCCACATCCCATTATTTTAGAATACCTTATATATAATCATTAATAATTTGTTTTTAATATAAATTTTACTTATCATAGTGATACATATATAATAATTTTCTAACTCTCAACCATATTCAGTATTAATTATATTCCTTTTCTATAAAAATATTTCTACCTTATAATACAAAAATATCATCACAATATAAAACATTTTTAACCCATCCAAGATAATCTACACCATTTATAACTCAACCCAAAAGTGTTAGACCTCATCCAAATGTATTGAAAATGGAAAAAACAACATTCTAAAGTGGGTTTAAAAATCTCCCCTATTGATATATTTTAAATATATTTTCTATTTTCCATCCATTTAAACAATAATATTTTTGATGTCTTAGATTCTACCCCTATAATAAGTGGGTTGAGATATTCCTTTCTCCCATGTTGATAAAAAAGAAAGAATGTCTATTTAAATTGGTACTATTATTTTCTTAAAAAACACCATTCATGATGAAGTGTCCAGTATGAATTCTAGATCTAGGTATCAATAAAAAATATGATATACAAACTTTTTCGTAATATTTTTTCCGGAAATGGTTAATGAAATGATAACTTCGAATTTTCTATCTTGAATTTATAAATATATTTCTAACCACTTCTATTCACTCAAAAAAACTACCATTTTAAAAAAATTAATTAAAATAGGCTTTATCTTTTTATATTTTTAATCTCCCCCTATTATTAAATTTAGACACTGAAAATATGTTGGGGGAAAACATACCTTAGTGTTGTTAAATAGTGTATTTCACTCTCAAGTATAGACTGAAATTCTCAAAAGACTTAATTGGGAGAGGTTTAGTGAGAATATATTTAATATTCAACTTTCAGAGAATAAATTAAATATTTATTATTTCCTTAGTAACATTCTAATTTAAATAAATTATATTATAAATTAATTCTTATTTACATTGTATAAAACTATGGAATCATGGAAAGAATTATTGAACATTGGTTATCACATCCAACAAATAATGGATATTCAAAAATAACATGCATATATTCAAGTTGAGATTTCATCCACATCATTTTTATATATTTTTATATTGAATCCACATAATTATCTTTAGTATATAATAATGTAATTGAATATTTCTTCTCAAAATTAAATGACACATATATTCCACAATAAATATTGATATACCTAATGTTGACTTTAAATCCTCAACATAGACAATATAGTTAGCATCGTTGGTATTTTAGAAGTCCATATTTCTTATTTTCCAATTTAAATTTACATATTTTAATGTGTTTTTGAAATACAAAACAAATCACTTGGTTCTCTAGATATGTGAATCTTTTAGATTGTATTTACAGCTATAGAAAAGGGTAACAACAATGCCAATGGTTATCCTTTCAGTAGACAATTAAAACATATTACATAATGTATTAGAGAAAATATTTTAATTTAAAATCTTCCATTAATAATATCAACTAATCTTTGTGCCTATGTAAATTTTTATAGACACTAGTCTAGATTCCTCAATGCTAAAATTTTCAATAATTCATTGGATTTTGTTTCTTTTGAGAGGAAAATATTACCCGAAACATGGGTAATGTTTAACACCAAAAATGATTTCATCTCACTAGGACTTGTACTTTATTATATCTTCTTTATATATCTATAAATTTAAAAATCAATTCCACATTACATGTAAAATTCGTACCATAAATTGGTAGGATTCTTTGTGAGGAATTATCCATAACTAAAAATAAATGGTAATAATAACTCTAATTTTCAATAATTAGAATTAACTAGCAATAATTAATAATAATTAGCTATAATTAAAAACTAATTAGCACCAATTAGCCCTAATTAGCATGAATTATCCCTAACTAAAATTAATTGTAAATAATTAACCATAATTAGTCATAATTAGGAATAAATATCCATAATTAGGAATAATAAGCCATATTTAGGAATAATTATGAATAATTATCAATAATTAGAAATAATTGGAACTAATTTACATAAATTAGAATAAATTCGCAATAATTAGAATTGTTAGAATAAATTTGTAAAATTTACAGCATAGAAATAATTAGTAATAAGTTGGAACAACTTCCAATGAATTAGGGGCATCTCTTTTGCCTGACGGCTCATCTCCCTGCAACTTTCTCCCACAGAAATCATAATGAAAAATCTACTCCAACATACAGACATCCATTTTTGAATAAATGATAATGGAGAGTAGTGCGATAAGACCTCCCTTCTCTCCATTCTTGTTCATAAAAAACGGACCTTCGTACGTCAAAGTAGATTTCTCATAGTGATTTTAGTTGGAGAAAGTTTCTAGCAGATGATTCATTGGGAAAAAGAGTTACCGCCAATCTGTTGGAAATTGTGTTGACCGTAATTAGAGGTAATTAGTATAATTAGTTTTAATTACTAATAATTAGTTGTAATAAGTATTAATTATTACAAATTAGTGTATATTATTATAAATTTAAAAAAATACAATAAATAACATTGAAATAGTAGAAATTATTTTAAATTTGCAGAAAATTGAATTTAGTTTTCTTCTCTTTTTTTGATAGTTATTTTCTTATATCAAATTATTCTGGAAAAATAATTATTTTATTTGTTCTAGGGAAATATAGAATAAGTATGTCGACAATTGTAACTATTAGATGATCTCTCTTGGATAAATCTGTGCAGGAATCCAAACGGTTCTTTTAAATGTAGTATATATTGATGGTGTTGAAGCATTCATATCGTTTGAATCATCAAAACCGAAATTTTGTTTCAGAAGGGACAATTAAGTATCCTAGTAAAAAATTTGATTGGAGGATGTTTGACACATTTGAAAAGATTGGGGGTCATCTCTACCATTTTTTTCAAACAAATTTTATTATTTTATATTAACATAGTGAATGAATTTCTAGAGAAGTTGCTAATAATTTAGTTATAGATCCATAAAAGTATCAAATTTTAGTACATGATGTGTCATGTCCATCAATTCAACAAACTAAAACTCAAGATGATGTTGATTTAACTCTAGAGTTAGAACCATCTCAATTTTATGAGTTGTTGAGGTCTGTTGAGGATCCCTTATATCATGTTCCTTTAGTTGTAGGAAGCTAATCTACATTTTGACGAGCAGGATGATGGATCATCTTACCCTTAGAGAGTGGGCAGTTCAGGAAGTCGTCAGAGGTGGTGCGGTCTTGTGTGATTGAAGATTATTGGCCCTATCCCTGACTGATGTCAACGTCTTGTCTTTGATCCATGCATACATAGGTATGTTTACCTTCGTATTTTAGTTATCTTTAATTCATTAAATTATATACTAATTGTTCGATTGTTTGTTCTTTTTTAATATATTTCTTCATATTGATGTTGTTCATGGGAGCGCAATATTAAACAACAATTTTTCTAAAGTATGGGTCATATGGGATCAAATTCCCATTGATGTTTAGCACTGCATGTTCGATCATTGTCTGGTACGTAAATAAATAATATTTATTTTGAAATTTATTTAATTATTAACATGATATTATAAATTATTTAATGGGTTTATGGTATCCAATCAATGAGAGAATGCATGATGAAATCTAAAAGGTTTGGGAGGGGTTTATACATGAGTTTTACAGTATATTTTGCATAATCTGAGAAGGAAAATAATGATGAAAGTAGCAGTGACAGATTTTGATGGGTCTTGTTACTCCCACTAACCTGATTACTATAATCAGGAGTTTGGGATGGATTATTTTCACACTGGTTGGGTGGTCATTTTTAGTGGAGGTCATCAATAGGTTGACAAAACTGGGACAGATAAGAGGTGACACATCAATCAGGTAGTCATACATTCAGTACATATAGGGAAAATATGGTAATTACTTTTTTGAAATGATTTATATGACATTAAATGTAAACTATTTATTTTATATTCATATAGGCAATCGAAAAACCTGATATTATAGATTTCGACATTTATATGAGGATGTACAGTGATCTGGTCACTAAAGAGATTAGAGTTGATTGCCAATATTAGATCGTGTTCAGTGTAATTTCTTTTTGAGTTTTAAAATTACCTGCAAATAATATTTTAACTATTTTCAATTTAAATTGAAATTGAAGGAGTCATATGGGGCTGTAATGTCTCAAATGCACTCTGAGAGTTGGGCTAAGACTGATGACAACATCAGTGCAGCCAGATTTGATTAAGGGGTATGGTTGTAGGAGACCCAATATGACTTAGAGAAAGGTTGATTTGTTGGTATCAACTCTTGATTGATATCGGAGAGTTATTATCATATGATTGTGAGGTCGGTGTCCAGCTCGACATGAGCTTGTGGAGAGTCATCATCATATACCTGCACAGTATCAAGAGTAGCTATGAGCTCAAAGTGAGTTTATAGAGTGTATTCCAAGGGAGCATGAGATGATGTGTCGATGGAAGTAGCAACAGCAAGAAAAGCTTCGAAAACAGTAGTATCATCATTAGTAGGAGATGTGTCGATGGCAGATGCAGCAGCACGAGCCGATGGAGTATATGCAACGTCTGACTCATGGTTTAGAGATGTAGTTCCCTTTACCCTCTCCTCCAGCTCCTCTAAAAGACCCCCGAGTCACGTATTTGTTTTTTATAATAAAACATTTCAATGTAGTATTTTTTTAATATTAACTATTAACATTTCTATATAGTGTGTCTTATATTATTGAAAATATAGAATTTTTTATTTTTATTTAATTTTATTTTTAATTTTATTATTTTATTGTTAATTTTTTTTATTATTATTATTATTTTTTCTCTTTTTCAAATATTGTGGTTTTTATTATTTTATGATTTTATTTTATTTTCCTAATATTAATATTATTATAATATTATTATTATTTATTATTATTATTATTATATTAATAATAATATTATTACTATATATATATATTACTAATATTATTATTATTATTTCATTAATATTATTTTTATTTTTATATTATTGTTATTATTATTATCTAATACTACTTTATTATTGTTATTAATAGTATTTTATTCAATTTTACTTTGTTAAGATATTTGGGATGGGCTCGTCGCAAATAGTAGTTGTGAGGGGCTATTGTAACGGGTTTTTTTAAAACCTCAAGAATACTATTTGCGCCAGGACCCCGTCACAAATGCCCTATCGCAAATAAATAAATTTCCAGTAGTGTTTTTATACGCATAAGTGTGTTTTATATCAATAGATTAACTAAATAACTTTTGGTAAAATATATTAATAAAATGTGTATATTATATATTCATTAAAATTTTAATCATTCGTCGTATATTTTTTCTAGATAATTATAATAATAATTCCAATTTTATACTTTATAATAGTATTTTTCTAAATAGTAGTTTGTTCACCTTGTTATAGTTCACTTATTTTAAAACTCAATTTTTATACCTTTATAAAATAAATTTGATAAAATAAACATAATTTTTGAATTTTTAATGTCACAATTAGATTAGGGTTATTTTTATGTATTTTTGTTGAAGGTTTTATTTTTTATTAATAGTAAAAAATACAAAATTTTAATTAAAAACTACCATTTCAACTAAATAATTTACAAAGATGAATTATATTTAAAATTATTTTTAAAGGTAAATTAGTTAAAATATAAATAAATTAATCTAATATTGGTTATTATTATAAATTTCAAATTTAAAATATATATAAAGACTTTCTAATCAATTTATCATTTTCACTTTGAAAACACACTTTCTCATTAGGTCTGTAGGATTAATATTAAATTAATTTTTTTCACTTATGTGAATATAATTTGATAGAATAACATCCTTATTTTAAATCATAGTAATTTAAAATTTATAATAAGTCGAAATTAATAATTTAACAAAATGAATATTGAATCAGTAAAAATTAATTATCATGGTTAAGGTAAAAATGGGTTTATTAGGTTGTTAAACTAGAATAATAAGAGTTAAAATGAACTAAAATATTAAATTTATATTATTTTATGAGTTTATTTTTTCCTTTTCAATCTATTTTATTTGAAATATTGAAATTTATTTCCAATTTTCTTTGAATATGCTTGATATAATAAGTTAAGTAAAGAAAATGGCAAAAAAAGATCCTTTGCTTACTTTTAATATCTATAATGCTTTAGGATAGTGAAAAAAACAACATTGGTTCAGTAATACATATTATTTTGAAATTAAAAATATTTATTTTTTTCATAATAATTTATTTTTAATTTTTAGAGATGAAGTAGTTACTTATAAATCTAAATAAATCCAAACACAACAATTAATTAGTTATTAAAAATAAAATAACTGAGCCTAAAAATAATAAAAGTTTATTAAATTGAATGAATTATTGTGTTACATTATTTATTTAGATGGTTATATAATTTTACATAGGTTTAAGCAAAATATATTTGAATTAAATCATTAAATTTATTTTTTTTAATTTAAATTAGATTAATAGGGTCAAACATGACATTACTAGCATTTTATAAACAATTCTATTTTATTAATATGCAAAAAATTACTAAAAATTATTTATTATGTAAATTTATTTAAAAATATTAATAAATGGTTACTATTTTCCATTAAATGGCCAATTTTTCTATTATAATGACTATATAGACTATTAAATAGTAAAATATCGATTAATATGATTAAGGTTAACGTGGTGTTTTTCTCATTACTGTCACTTGTGGTAAAATTACATTAAAAACGTATATTGTTTTATTTTACATATTATATATCATATTTAGAATTAGTGAGTCTAAATTATCTAATAATTCTCAAACTAATCATTTCTCAACAGAAAAATTATAAAGGTTAGAAATGTAGTTACTGTAGTGAAAAACCAAAATGGGAAAGAAGTGGGAAACCAAGATGTTAAGGAATGAGTTATTTAAAACAAGTTTTTCAATGTTTTATGGAGGTATTTATCGACCATATAATCGCTCCAAACCATTAATTATCATTTTTTGATCCACTTAAGGCAATATTGAACTCCCAATTGTGAATACTTCTGAGTATTTATAAGAATTCCATTCTTCATATATAAAGGGAAGTCACTCCCCCCAATTATTCACACCTCTAAAGCCATTAGGAATGACCAATAGCTTCCCAAATAACTTCCAAACATCCATCCCATAGTCATGAATTCATTATTTTTGATATAATTCCAACCAATCAAGGATTTAGTGAAAACATAAAGAGGATACCCAAATGATAGGTAACATTCACCAACATGCATTTTTATGTAATTTCTACCTCTACCTCCTTAAATTATTATTATACCTTGATAATATAATAACCTAAGTATATTCAATATACAAATATATTTTATGTTAAAGGTATGACTTACGACCACACACACTTCCATCAAATCTATTAAGAAATAATCATTCCTGTGTACGGAAGACTACCTCCTCACGAACCAATGTCGTTCATTTTTCCATTACCATATCTCAAGGATGGTAATAATTATAGACATTATATCTATATATGATCCTTATTATCTTTAATATTTTATTATGATTCTATAATTTTTACATCACGCATACCTTCAAGCTTTTAATTTTTTGAAAATACGATAAGGTCGTCCATGTGTATAGAAGACTATCACCGTGCAAAGAGATGTGATTAATTCATTGAATGTAATAAGGATGATTTTAAAAAAATATGTGATATATACAGAATAAAAAAAATCTGGAATTATAATATAAAAAATACTTTTCTTTCTTTCAATCCAATAAAAAAATGGAAACAACTTTCTTCTTACTTACAACCTACCATCCCCATGAACGGTGTATTTCATTTCATATTTCTATCTTTTATAGGGTAATTATAAATACATATATTTTATTTATATATGGTATTTAAGTCATGGTTATCATTTTATATATAATTAAAATTATTATTAAATTAATAGGAAAAAAATTTAAAAAATCTAAACATATACAAAAAGAAAAGTGGTTATTACACGAAATGTAACTTTAACATGGAATTTCTAATTAATGGGTAATAAAAGGGAATAAAAAAATATTATATGGTATGATATATATGAATATTATTTTTTAATATATTTATAATAAACTTATATTTATTATAAAGGAAGAATAAATGAGTATAATGTAATTCAATACTTTAAGTAATAGATTTTCATCTTACTTTTTACTTTTGTGAGACACATTTTATATTCACCACCTCTTTCTTATATGTGGTATATATACTACCCAAGAATTTATATTATGTTTATTCTAATTAAAATATATTTTTATGTATATATCCATTGCAGGATCTATCTTTCTTGGTGTTTAGAGTTCCATAGTTACCAAAATGGAAAAGGGAATTTTGTCTTAATTTTCATTCATTAAGTTGTATGTTATGTTATGAACATATATTCCTTTATGAGGTGTTTATGAAGATGGTTTCACATGATATAATATTAATTTATTTATACTTATGATATTTTATGTTCTATTTTATGTTATTTAATCATGGGGCTTATGATTCAATGTTACCGATGTTGTAAAGATTTTATGTTACAATCTCATCACTTGTCGGGATTGATTATGATTAAGTCTCTAATAATGAAATATCATGTTATAAATATCAAGATTTATCAATAATTATTTTATCCTATTTTTATTGATGATATCATCATGTAATAATACCATTTTTTTCACTCTTTTGTACTTACGATAACAAATAAAATGTTTTTTTAATAAAACCCCACATTATATCTCTCTTAAATCAGGAATTTTTTTTCCTTAAAAACTGTGTAATATAAAATTTATTCCAATTTTTTTATTAATAATTTATTACTTTTTAAATAACTTTTTACCCATGTTTATCTTTTTTAAAAAAAATATAAAGGTATTTTTATCATGTTTTCCGGAACAATGCTTGTTTGGATTTTCCCCAAAATGTGAAAGGGAACTTAATTTTAATGTGTGCTTCATGAATGGATTTTTTGGACATCATGACCAATAATTTTATTACATCTTCATTTATAATGTTTTAATGTTATTTTAAATGGAAATAATTTTCAAAATGATTTATCTTTTAAAAATAGTTTTCAAAGTGGAATGGATATTTTCATTAAGAAATGTTTTAAATGATCTTTAAAAATTATATTTCGTCTGAGATAGCATTAGTTGGTGTTACCTATTCAATACTGGGGACTGGTGCATGAAAAAATGCCTTATTGGACATCTTTATTGACACTACCAGGGGATATTAATTGGAAATTTATAAAATCATTATCAACCATCATGAAGGATTTAAAAAAATTGAGATCATGGATGACCTAGGGTAATATTAAGGTGTCATATATTTAAAAGAAGGTGTCATGATTTAGACATCCTATAAGTGTTCTTTCATGATTATGTGGTTTTCCTCTATGATAAGTGTTTCTCACACTATGATTTTTTGTTTTAGTCAATTGAGAGAACTAGAAGAAACTGGGTTATTTTTGAATTTGATGGAACGTTTTATGATCCACAGTCCAATGGGATGATCATAAGATCAAAGTACAGTGTAATAATTACTAATAATGATTTTTGGAACATGATTAACAATGTATACCTTAAATAACTCTCAGAATCACTAAATAAGACAAGAAAAGAGTTTACTGAGCATTAGGGTTGTGGAGACCATAGAGGAAAGTATATTTGGTTTTCTATGATTCGAATATCTAGGAAGAAACAACCAAGTGAATGTCTTAGCAGAACGAGAAGTTGTTTTGAATATAAAAAATATAAAAACAATGAAAGTGACTATAAAAAGAAAATAAAATGTTCAGTTAACATAATGGATGTGAATATAATTATCCCTAATATATCATAAATTGTTTAATTATTTAAATTTGGAATGTATGGGAATTATGAAAATCAATTTTCTAAAGGGAAATATTGGGAAGATAATCAAAAAGGATGTATGAGTAATGGTTATATTACTAATGATAAAGAGACTACAGATGACTTGTGAAAGGAAATAAGATTCAAATAATAATATGGTGAAACACTGTCAATTGTCTTTGACAAGGAAAGGGGTTGAATGAATTATTTATGTATTGGAATTAAAATATTTTATTTCTTGAATTGTGAAATATATTTTTTTTTGTTTAGTATATGTTTTTTATTAATGATTTGAAAGAATATGATGAATGTAATAGACGGACTAGAAAATCTATTTAATGGAAAGGTTATATTTTATGGAAAACCCATCATTTAGGGAAGGTAACCCTTAATATGTTACAGATGTTGAGAAAATGGTGTTGAGTTTGGATAAAGAGATGATATAAAAGAATAATGTAAATTAGATAGTACTGATTACCTAGAAAAAGATTAAAAATTTATTTAAAAAGTGGTTTATGAAATCATGGATATTCTTTACATCATTTTTTATTCATTGAATTTATCCCATAATATTTTTTTCTTTAAGGAATAAGAAATCCTTCATGTTTTCAATAAGGTTTTATGGTAATTCGGGATGAACATGTTCGCAAGTTTCGCATGTGACAATCAAGAGGGACTTTATGGTATATGGGGATTAATTATAAGATCATTTCAATAAATTTACTATCCTTTGTTGTAAATTTTAACTTATGGATACATTTTATGTATAGCCACTTACATTAGGCTTTAAGTTGATATTTGGATGGGGTATTAGATATTACATCACCACATGAATATTTATGCATATTCGATAATATTTTCTAAATATTTTGATGGATGGAATGAATTATCACTCTATTTATGGTTCTTGTGATCTGATTAGTTCTTTAGGAATAAAAATATTACACTTTATTTATATTAGTAATAAATGTACTAGAAATTGATCAAGTAATAACCAAAGATTGATATTGAATGAACTCAAGTGAATATATAAAAATTCTTGAACATTAGGAAACATATCATGAAACAAAAATTTCATCCTAGAACATTAATTTCTAATGAATAAAATTTTCCATTAAATCACCACATATTCATGGTTTGGTGCTTATTAACATTCTTTGGATCACCACCTTTTGTGTGATAAGTGATCATTATCACTCTCTATAATTATTTATGCTTTTTCCTTATCCAAATTTTATGGCCCAACCTATGTTCAAATTGGTGGAAACATCGTTATGAGTTACTTTGGTTACCATTATGTTTCTAAAATTTCCTTTTTTAGGGAAGTTTAATTATTTATTTGTACGATGTTCATTTCATGGAATTTTTTTAGATGTTAATATTTTGATTGTTGAGATGAATTTTGTGGATGAAATTCATTTTTAGAGGGGTAGTATATAACACCCCAAGATTTTTTTCAAATGTTTTTTTAAATATATTTAATTTTTTGAGATATACTATGTTATATGAAACACTATTTTTATCTTAAGTTACATTACATGATAATTTTTGATAATGTTACACACAATTATGATTTTATCGTGAATTACAAGCAATACCGAGTTTAAACCAAACATTCCTTACTATTTAAATACTATTATTCAATATGATAGTTATAAACTATTAGTTGGAATGGAAGGTATAAATATGATTAAATAAATTAAGAAAATAACTTTTATATATTATTATATGATTATTTGGTAACTAATTTACTAGAAATTAAAATAAAACCCTTTTGAAAATAAAAGCAAATGTTTTTCTGAAAAAAAACATTGTTGCACACAAGTGTGTTCTATATGTATAAATTAACCAAATAACTTTTGGTTATTTATTTTATTTAAATTTTAATATAATAAATTGAATAAAATTTCCAACATCCATATTATATTTTTTATATACAAGATATAATAATTAATCCAATTTTATGCTTAAAAACTATATTTTTCTAAAAAACAGTTTAGTCGCCATTTTATGGCACACTAACTTTAAAACTAAATTTATAAAATATTTTAAAATGAATTTTAAAAAATAAAAATCATTTTTTAATTAATAATTTATAAATTATTTTAGAGTTAATTTTTTTATTTTGATGAAATGTTTCATTTTTTATGATTATTGAAAAATATTAAATATTAATTAAAAAATGTGTTTTCAAAAAAATTATTTCTTACTTTATATTATATTTTAAATTATTTTAAAAGTTCTATTTGTTAAATTATATATTTAATAATTAAATAAATGCCAATATAATCAAGTTCACATTAAATTTTGATATAAAAACTTTGAAACGTTTGATCATTTTCACTTTAAAAACTCTTTTTCTTATCACGTATGTGGGATTAATATTAAATTAATTTTTCCCACATATTGAAGTATAATACGAAAAACTGGATTCCGTATTTTGAATTATCAAAATTTATAATATCTAATATTTCCAACTTTAGTTTTCACTAAAATTAATATTAAATGCAATAAAACTTAATTATCGTGGTTAAGGTGAAAATGGGTTTATAAGGTGTTAAACTATACTGATAAGAGTTAAAATGACCTAAAATCTTAAATTAATTTTACTTTATGAGTTTATTTTTACATTTTAAATAAAATTCTATAAAATGTGTGAATTCCTTTCGACTTTCCTTTCAGTATGAACTATATGAATTGTTAAGTAAAGAAAAAGTCAAAAAATATACTTTTCTTGATTCTAATATATATAATTCATTATGATAGGGAAAAACAATATTAGTTTAGTTATACATATGATTTTGAAATATAAAGTGTTATTTTTATCAAAATAATTTATTTTTAAATATCAGATACAAATTAGTTACATAAATTCCTTAAAAAATGATAACATATTAATTATTTAGTTAATAAAACATAAAATAACCAATGCTAAAAATAATAGAAGTGAAGTAAATTGAATTAATTATAATGCTATATTATTTTTTATGATTAATATATCATTAAAATAGGTTTTAACATATTATATTGGAATTATATTATTGCATGGATATTTTTTAGAATTTAAATTAAATAAATAATGTCAAAATTGATATTAATGTCATTATATAAAAAATGATATTTTATTAATTGATTTAAAATTAATAAGAATAATTTATTTTATCTTGTGATTTAAAAAATATTGTTTAATATCCATTATGTTCCATTCACGGACTGATATTTCTATTATAATGACTATATTGACCTTTAAATATTAAAAACTCACTTAACACGGTTAAGGTTATAGTGGTGTTTTTTCACATTACTTGTGTTTGTGTTAAAATTAATTTCAAACACACATATGATTTTATTTTATAAATTAGATACCATAATTATAGTTGGTGGATCAAAATTTTCTAATAATATTAACACTTATTTAGTCTTAAAAGAGAATCTAAAAAGGTTAAAAATCTACTTACCATAGTGAAAACCCAAAATGGTAAAAAAAATGAAAACTCGGAAGTTAATGAATGAAATGTTCAAACAAAATTGTTTCAATGTGTGTGGTGTTGTAGATAAACTATATAATACCTCAAAGACTTTAATTATCTATTTTTGAGAAATATGAGGTAATATTGACCTCCCAATAGTGAATATATTTGAGTATTTACAAGAATTTCCCTCCTCCTCATCTATAAAAGGGCACTCACTCTCCCCACTTCTTCACACATATCACGAAATTTGGATCAAAAAATATCTTATAAAATGACTTCCTAAATTATCTCCCCTCATCCTTTAAGCCTCATTTTGGACATAAATTCAACCAAAAAAGGCATTACTACAAACCTAAGGAGGATATACGAAGAAGAGGTAACATTCATTAACAATCATTTTTATTTTATATCTTCTTCCACCTCTTTTAATTCTTATTATAACATGATTATATAATAACCACAAAATCTTAAATATATTAATATGTTTTTATGTTAAGTTTATGATCTACAACTGCACGCACTTCCATAAAATTGGTTATGAAATAATCATTTGTGTGTACGGTGGACTACCGCCACACGAACCGATATCGTTCGTTTTTTTATTAACACCTCTCAAAAATGGGAATAATGATGTAAATAATGTTTATATATTATACTTATTATATTTATGATTTTTATTATATTTATTATTTTATTATTTTATTGTTATTCTATAATTTGTATATCATACATACCTTCATATTTTCTATTCTGTGGGAATAAGATAGTGTTGTTCGTGTGTACGGCGGACTACCGCCTCGTGAATGAATGTGATTAATTCATGGAATGTATTAAGGATTATTTTAATAAAGATATTTGATATATATGATAAAAAAATTATTATATAATGATAATTTATCATAAAATTTTATTTCTTTCAATCCACCATGAAATTTGAAACAACTTTCATGCATACGTAAAACCTATTGTCTCCATGAATAGTGCATTTCATTTACTATTTCTATATTTTATTGATTATTATAAATACATATATAAATATTATATATGTTATTTATCTCATGGTTATAATTCTATATATAATTAAATCCTGATTAAATTAATAGGACAAAAAATAAAAAGTCAAAAACATATATGAAAAACAAGCAGTTATTACCCTAAACATAACTTTGAAATGGAATTGTTAATTAATGGGTAATAAAAGGGAATAAGAAAATAATATATGGTATAATATATAAGAATATTATTGTTTAATATATATATAATAAACTTATATCTATTATATAAGAGGATTTAATGAGTACTAAGGAAGTCAAGACTTAAAGTAAGAAATTTTCATCACACTTTTTAATTTTATAAGACATGTGTTATATTCACCACCTATTTATTCTATGTTTCTTATACACTGAACATGAATAAATTTTATTATTATTAAACTAAAAATTATTCTTATTTACATATCTATTTTAGGGTCTCTTATTCATGCGGTTAACTTTTCAAAAGTTACAAAAATGGTGAAGGAAGATTTTGTCAATTTTCTTTCTTTGAGATGTAGACTATGTTATGCACATATATTATTTTACTAGCTCTATATAAAAACCCTTTTAAATATAATATCATGAATTTATTTATCCTCATGATATTTCATGTTTCCTTTTATGTTATTCCTTTATGTGTCTTATGATTAAATGTTACTAATGTGGTAAAGATTTTGTGTTACAATCTCACCATTTATGAAGATTGATTATGATTAAGTCTCCAATTGTGAAATATCATGTTATAACTATCACATGAAAAATTAATTTTTTTATCCTATGCGTATTCGTGATATCTTCAACCAATGGTACCATTTTTCAATTCTTTGTTACTTAATATAATTAATAAAAAAATTAAGAAATCTCAACTTTATTTATCTCTTCAGTCAAAAATATATTATAATTAAAAACCATGTTTCCTAAAAATGTATTAAAAATTATTTTATTACTCTATTATTATTTTTAAAACCCATTTATTCCCATGTTTTACTTTTTACAAAAACAAAATTGAAAGTGATCTTCATTTCATTTTCCAAAATAATTATCATTTGGATTTTACCACAAATTTGAAAGCAACCGTTGTTAAAATGTGCACAGAATGAATGAAATTTTACAATAATATGAACAAAAATTTCTTCACAGTTTCATTTAAATGTTTTCAAGGTTTTTTTCAAATAAAATACTTTCATAATTTTTTATGTTTTAAATAGTTTATTCAAAGTGGAAAGGATATTTTCTGAACAAATTTTTTTTAATGATTTTTTAGATTTATTTTATATATAAGAAGACAAATATAGGTGTAACATATTACTTATTGGGTATATGATCTAATAATACCATTCATATTCATTCTATAAATGGTTTAGGTTTTTATGGAATTATTCTTTTGAAATTTATTTCTCTTCCATGGGTTATACCCTGACAAAACACTTATGAAACCTTTTTCTTTTCATGGGTTATACAATGATGAAATGATTATGAAACCAGTAAATTTTACATAAGTTATGATATGATGAAATGTGAGTGATACCAATTTCATTTAATGGGTTATGATTTAATGAATGTTTATGATCTTGTGGAACACATATGTATGATTTTATTATGTGACAGGTGACACCTATATCTCCCGCTAATTAATTGGGTAAAGAATTATATCTCATGTGATAGATAGAACTAGAATTGTAACAAGAAAATTAAAAATAGAATAATTATTTTTCTTATTTTTATTCTTGAACTAAATAGTTAGATTCCTTGTGTTAAGTAATTCTTAAAATAAAAAATTTAAAACAAATTTTTTCTATGGTTATATTTATAATATTTATTATTAAATTATATAATTTTAATTAAAAAATAATAATTTCATTTTTGAATTTATAATGTCAAAATTATCTTATTATGAATTTTTTATAATTTTTTGTAAAAGTTATACTTTTGGTAAATAGTAAAAAATATAGTTTTTAAAAAATACAGTATTTTTGTGTCATCGTCAATACATAAATTATGATATAACATTAAATAAAATTATATAATGACTAAATTATTATATTATAATAAAATTATTTTATGAAAAAAATTAAAAACATGTTAGTTATAGTTAATTTCATGATAAGTATCAAAAAAAATTAGTGTCGACGCATTGTGGGCACAACATTGGCAAAGTCAGGTTTGGTTTCTTATATATAATAATTGAGTGCTAAAAAGTATTTTCTCAACTTATTTGATATTTATTATTTATAATTTTGTTTCCTTTATGATATTTTCTAATTTTAGAGTTATATAACATCAATCTTATCCAAATACCTTTGGAATGCTTGTTTTAGGGAAAAAAAGACAAGTCAGCAAATGAAAGAAGTTTTCTTAACATGTATATGATTAAATATATATAATGAGTGAATATAAATGATTATATTGAACCAAATTAATTTCTTTTTATGTGAAACGTTTATTTATAATTTTTATATATTAAATAATTAACTTCAATTCGTATGCATCACTGATGCAATGGTTGTGAAAGTAGAAGAAAAAACATTAAAATGGTTTTAATTAAGATTATAAAAACCATTAAATCACCCAAAAAATTGAGTAAATATTTTTGGATCAGTAATTTTCAAACGTAATATTATTATTATTCTAATTTGAAACATTTTGTATCCAATTGGATATTTTTAATCACTTTATTTATTTTATTTAAAAGAAAGTCAATTAGTTCACTCTATGGTTTTCAATTAGTATTAATTTTTAATATAACTTTTTATAAAGATTTTGTTGGATCAAAAGTTTTATTTAGAAATATAATGGTTTATATTAATCGTGATAATTTATTTACAGTTTTTAGGAAAAAAATAAATACCTTAAATATTTGTACAATAATGATGCAATAATTATTAATTTAATGTAACATCAAATAAATGATATTAAAAATATTAAAATAAATATAATATGAAATAATTAAGCTCATCCATGAATTATATAGATATATATGAAATGTATAAGATATAATAAAATTATTTTTTCCAATTTTAATCTTCTTTTATGTTTTTAATGTTATAGTAATGAATTGTGTTAAATTTAAAAATCCTTATATTCCATGAACAAAATATTTTATTAAATTATTGTAAAAATAAAATAAAATAATGAATGCAGACAAATGTTTTGTTATTGTGTCAAAAATGTAATCCATTTATATTTTTAATCCTTTTTAAAGTATTTAACCCTATAATTCCCATATTATATTTTTATATTTTATATAGTTCTTAAATTTCCCCTCACAACAATTATAAAAATCAGCTCTTTCCTTCACTTAATTTCATCACCTTAAATCATATTTCAGGACTATACTCTACCAAAATAACTTATCCTGATCCATTTCAACATTATATGGTCTATGGTGTCACAAAATGACCAATTCCAAGTGCCTAAGGAAGTTCTCAAGAAGAAATATTCAAGAAGTAAATTTATCCTTCTTCTCTTTTAAATTCTTTCGTACTTATACCTTATCCTCACCCACTATGCAATATTCCATGATAACTATATTATCATATATATACTATAATTTTATTATGCTAATGGTATATATTACATAAAATCTCTTATTTCTTTTTTTTATTCATAAAAAAAATTGTCGTCCACGATGTGTCAATTCACCGCCTTCATGGACGATGAGTTTTTGTTTCCATTTACTGAATTCATGAAAAGTTTAAATTAACATATAAATGTTTAAAATGGAATAACTATATATGTTTGTGTGTGTGTTCTCTCTTATTTGGTATTATTTCCATTTTCCATGAAAATTCATATTGAACTGAACCTTAAATCATGAAACGAACGCACCCAGAACAATGGAAATTAAAAATATTATTAACAAATGGTTAGAAAGATGTTATAAGAAGATCATGTAAGTTATTTTAAATATGAATATAAATATGTAGAAAATTTATATCACTCTTTAGATAATTATACATTATGTTTGAACACATTTCAAAGAAGGAAAACAAGAAGTAATGAACTTTCCTTTTAAAACTATCTTAAATGTATATTTTTATAAAATTCAAAATGATTATTTTTTTTACTTATACGACATTAGTGTATTTTTACGCTTTTAGGACTATTTATTTTTTTAAGTCTTATTTAAAATATTCCTTAATTATTTTTCAAATAAAAGTTTTTCCTTTGTTTGTAAGCAATATTTCTACGAATTAAGATATTTTTTAACGAATGTATTTATCATGAAAGTATTCACATTTTTTTATTATGTTTTGGTTATTGGGAATTGTTTATAATGAAAGATGGTTACATTATAAGCCAAAGATAAGTAGTTTCATGATATCCTTCCAATTAATTAGGTATATTGGAAGTTGATTGTAATGGTTATTCCAAGTGTAGCTGTAATAATTTAATCATAAGGTAGCCATAAGGGTTAAATTTCATGGTATTCATGAGGGTTACAAATCATATGGTAGTCTCGAGGGTTAAAATAATAAATTATTATTGTAATAAATTATTCCCCTCATTACTTAAAGAATTTTTTTTATTTCCATGTTTTATGGAAACATCGTGTTTTCACAATGTACATGTTACTTTTAAGGATGAGAATTATATATTTTATATGTTTGTACATATTAATTTAATAATCCTTTATTTATTTATTTTTATTTCCAATATTTTTATTTTTATTATTATACAAAGTTTAAAAATGTTTTTTGTGGGTTTTGAGGTTGGGTAAGAGAAAATAAGAATCCAAGATGAATGTTGTGAATATTTTTCAGGAAAAGAAATCTTTTTTTATATGTAAATATTATTACAAAAAATTGATACTTAATTAATATAATCTACTTTGTATGTATTTGGGTTGTTATTTATGAATTATGACCAAATTATCTAAAACTATAAACCAAAAAGATCTTTAGGAATGTAAAAAAAAGTTAATTTTGGTTTTCTTAACTAGATTATGTAATGTTTAAGGTTAGGTAATTATAGTTGGTATCAGGGAACAATTTAGATAACATTATGGGTTATGATAATGTTAATAGAATTCAATAAATTATTATTACTTTATGGTTGATATTAAATTATATATAATTCAAATATTACGACATTTATTCCTCAAGGATTTGTCTTTTTATAATGGTTTTCAACTAAAGAAACCGAGAAGCTGAAGTTGAAAGGAACCGAGAAGATGATATCTTCCAAATCTGTAACTTGGAATGTTGGGAATTAGAAAAAATCAGTTTTTGAATGTAATGTATCAATTTAATAAGATTATAAATGGTGGTGTAATCCATGAAATATAATATCAATAGCTACCAAAAAGGAACATGACAATAGTGGAACATTTTATGAGGAAACTCCCTCTACTATTTAGTGGATCTTCTAGCCTAATAGTGGAAAAAGAGTGTATTTATTCCCTTGAAAAGATATTTTATATCATTGGCTATATAGATAATTCAAAATTTAGTCTTTATATTCATCATTTTGAAGGTGAAGATGACCAGTGGTGGTAAACAGTCAAGAATATTTGGAAAGGAGAATATATTAATGCCTTGGAATGGGATGAATTTAAGAGTTTATTCCTTGAAATATATTTTCCTAATGTGGTTTGAATTTAGATGGAAAAAAATTCCCTAAATTAAAATAAAAGGAGGAAGATTCAATGTCTTTGTATAAAGCATACTCCACTAGATTCGAAAGGTATTCTCTAAATCTTATTTGGAATCTTGATAATAAAATAAGCCTTTTTTACTCCTGATTTAAGCCAATATACTGAAGGGCATTGGCTTCCCATGAATAAAAACGTTATGAGAAACTACTTTGATGTGCTGAGAGGGTAGAAATGGAGTTTTCTGATTACCATGTGTAATTTGACGGTCAGAAAAATAAAAGGACCAGATGACAAGAAATAGGTAAGAATCAATCAAATAAATAAGAAGGAAATAAAATTCAGTTTCTAGTTTGTGGAAATTGTGGTAAAAAAACCATGGGGAACGCCTTAAAAATCCACGAAGCGTTTTTGATATGGTAAGTATTGAAATATGGCGTGATATTAAAATTAAAAATATCTTAGTGTTAGTATAATTAATTCTAATAAAAAATTTATAAATTGTATTAAATGTGATCAGATGGGGAATTTTGCACGTGATTGTCTACAGAAGGATCTAAATGATCGAAAGAAGATGAACTATAAGAAAATGGTGTAGTGAAATACTTTGTGACTACTTATATATATTTTGGGTCATCTAATGAAGTGGTATCAGGTACATTTTTTTCTACTCTAATTTTTCTAATGTCTTGTTTGATGCGAGGTCTACACATTCCTTTATTTCTGATAATGTTTTTGGTAAATTAGAAATTTCACCTCAAGAAATGAAAATATTACTTATGGTTAAAACACCATGGGGAATATTAAAGGAAAAATTAATTATAAGAATCTTCTTGTTGTTGTTTGTGGAAATAAATTACCTATAAAAAAATTTTCTCGGTGAAGTTTGATGTTATTTTCAGTAAGGATTGGAATTGTATTTATCATTCTAAGATTGATTTAAATCATAAGGATAATGTTTTCAATTAATAGTTTTAGTATGTATACAATAAATAACCCATACCATTGATAACATATTAGGAATCTAAAAAACTGTTAAAATATGGAAATGAAATTTATCTTTCACATATTATTGAAAATAAGGGAACTGTACAGATTAATGATGTGCTAGTAGTAAATGAATACCTGGATTGTTTTTCTTAGTGATTTTCCTAGTGTTATATTATATTGAGAATTTGAATTTACTAATGAATTAGTTCCTGATTTTAATCAAATTTTAAAATCCCATTATCAAATGGATCAATTAGAACTTATAGTATTTAAAAAGTAATTGTAGGAGTTTCATGATAATGGTTTCATTCATCCCAACACCTCACCAGGGGGTACTACTATTTTTTGTTAAAAATAAATATGGTTACATGAGGCTTTACAGTTATTATATATCATTGAACAACATTACTATTAAGAATAACTATCATTTTCATCATATCGGTGACTTGTTTAATTTTCTTCAGGGAGCTCCATATTTTTCCAACATTTACATGAGATCTGGGTATTATAACTAGATGGTGAAGAAGGATGTAATTCCAAAAAAATAATTTTGTACTAGATATGTGAATTATAAGTTTTTTTATTTCCTTGGGATTAAAAAATTCCCTTATTGTATTTATGAATCATATTAATAGAATATTATTTGAATATTTTGAAATGTTTATGGTTGTTTTTATTAATTATACCTTATATTTTTTAGAATATAATTAAGATCATGAAAAACCTAGAAGGATTGTTTTGAAAACACTCAAAGAAAAGAAGTTATATATAAAATTTGGAAAATGTGATTTTTGGTGAAAATGGATTTCTTTTCATGCGCACAATTTAAATAAATATGGCATAATAGATGATTCCACCAAAAAAATGGATGATGAATGCACAAGACCTACAAATGTTACTAAAATTAATAGTTTTATTGGATTATCAAGATATTACTGGTGGGTTTTTAAAATGTTTTCAAGGATATCTATCCTGAAAAATAAGTTACCTTGAAAAGGATTAAAATTTATTTGGACTGAGGAATGTGATTTTTTGTTTTGTGGAACTGAAAACAAGATTGGTAAATGATCCAGTTTTGGACCTGCCTTCCAAAAATGGTGATTTTTTCATCTACAGTGACACTACATCGAAGGTACTTGATTTTATACTACAGAAGAATGATCAGGTAGTTTATTATGCTTCATGGTAACTGAGATCTCATGACTAAGATTATTCAACACATAATTTGGAATTAGTGGATATGGTTTTCTCATTAAAAATTTGTAAACATCACTCATATAGAGACAAATGATAAATATATACTAACCATAAATGTTTGAAGTATATATTTACTCATATTTAATTGAATATGAGGCAGATATGAGGGTTGGAATTGATAGAGGAACATGATTACTCGATCAATTACTATCCAGGAATAGAAAACAAATTAGAGGATGCCTTTACTTGAAAATATCATGCATAATCAACAATGTTACATATAAAAATTGACCCTTTGATTAATAATTTTATGAATTTTTCCACATAAGTAGTTGGTGTAGAAAATTTTTCTATTTTTTTAGATTTCGGTGCAGTCATCCCAATCAGATAGAATTAATCATGCTCGGAAGGAATACTGGGACTTTTAGAAGAAGGTATAATTAGTTAAAAAAGGTAAGTTTATTGAATTTAATGATGATAAAGATTGTGTATTGAGATTTAGAAATAGATTATGTGTGACTTGTGATTCCTAGATGAAGGAAGAATTGTTATGTGATGCTTATAGTTTTCTGTTTTCAGTACATCCTAGTAGCACAAAGATTTATTGACATTTCCGGAATTATTACTGGTGGGATTGAATAAAAGTAGATATTACTGATTTTACCATTAAATGTTTGAATTTTCAACTGGATAAATAATATATACAACTACCAAAGGTGATGGTTCATCCTTTTCCAGTGGGGGAGTGTAAATGTTAAAATATATCCATAGATTTCATGGTGAGGTTACCAAATAATTCTCGAGATAAAAATGGGATTTTTGTTATTGTTGATCAACTGACTAAATATTTATATTTTCATCTTATTTGAGATAGTCTATATCTAGATTAAATTTCATAATTATATCTTTAATATATTTTTAAGTTACAAATATTTCTTCTTTAAAGTGTAAATTATCATTATCTCATGCTCACATTTATCATTTAGAAAGGCATTCATAAGTCATTGGGAACTGAATTAATTTTAATCACTAGTTTTCATCCCCAATATATTGTAAAATCAAAGTGTAAAATTCATAAATTTGAAGATATTCTTATATTTGTATATATATATTTTCATTTAATTTGGGATTATCACCTTTCTTTTGTTGAGCTTTCTTATAATAACATTTTTCATTCTGGTATATAGATGGATCCTTTTGAGGAATTATATGGGAAATGGAAACAAACTCAATAATTTTGTGATGAAATTGCACCCAAATTAATATAGGATATAGCTGATAAAGTAAATATAATCTAGAAACATATGAGTCCAGTATAGAGTATGCAGAAAATTTATACAGATGGAAGAAGGAAAGACCTTTTTTGAGGTAGGTTACCATGTTTTATTTAAAATATTTCCATAGAAAATATTTTCATGAGATTTGGTAAGAATGGAAAGATAATTCCACAATTCATTGGTCATTTTTAAATACTACATAATGCTTGAACAATTTTCTACTGAGTATCTTTGGATCCTATTTTATCTCAGGAACACAATGTTTTTCATATTTCGATGTTAAGAAAGTATGTGTCATATACATCCCATGTTTTGAGTCTAGAAGTAGTTAAAATGGAAGAGAAAGTTTCTTCCGAAGATAAACCTTTTCATATTCATGGTTTTAGAGAAAAATTAATGTGGATCACGGTAATTCACCAAGTTAAGGTTTTGGGGAGAAACATCACAGTTGAAGAAGCAAACACGAGAATTTGAAAATACTATGAGGGAAAGGTATACCCATTTTTTTAATAAGTTAATAAATTATGAAGAATAAATTTCCAAAAAGTTGTTTGATAAAGTAATAACCTAGGTAAATTTTTTTTTTCAAATTAGTGTCTTGAATTAAATAGTTAAATTCATTCTATTAAGTAATTATTAAAATAAATAATTTTAAACTAATTTCTAATATGATTATATTTAAAAGATTAACATTAAAATTATAGATTTTTATTTTTAAAAACATATTTCATACTTTAATTCACAATTTTAACCTTATATTATTATAAATTTTTTATTATATTTTTAAAAAATTATATTTTTTGTAAACAGTAAAAAATATGCAGTTTTTTAATACAATATTTTTGTGACAACAGAAAGACATACATTATGATATAAAATTTATTAAAAATATTTAATGACAATATTATGATATCATACTATAAATATTTTACAAAAAAAATAATAACATTTAAGTTATAATTTATTTCATGATAAGTATAAAAAATTTTGTTAGTGTTGACGCAGTGTCTGCGCATCATTGGAAAAGTCAAATTTGGTTCCTTATATAAATATTGAGTGATAAAAAGTCTTTTATTAACTTATTTATATATTATTATGTATAATTTATGTTTTTGGATGATAGTTTCTAATTTTATATTTATATAACATGAATCGTATCCAAATGATTGTGGAATGCTTGTGCTAGGAAAGAAAATCCAAGTCAACAAATTAAAGAAGTTGTCTTGACATAGATATGTTTAAATATACATAATGAAGAAATATAAATTATTATATTTAACCTAATTAATTTATTTTTATGATTTTAATTTATTTATTTATTTATATATGAAATAATTAACTTTAACGCTTATGCAATGCGGATGCAGTGCTTGTGTAAGCATAAGAAGAATCAATAAAATGATTTTAATTATAATTATAACAACCATTAAATAAACCAAAAATTTAAATAAATATTTTTTTAGAAGTTATTTTCATCCATAATAATATTTTTATTAGAATTTGGGACATCTTGGATCCACTTGGAGCACATTACTCCATTTATAATATTTTACTAAAAATAATGTCAAGATGTTCAAGTTATGGTTTTCAATTAGTATAAGTATTTAATATAATGTTTTCTAGAAGATATTTTAGACCATTAATAGTATTTTTAAAATATAAATAAATTATTATAATCATGATAATTTATTTTAGATTTTTAGGCTATAAATAAATACCTTAAATGCTTACACAGCAATGATGGATTAATTATTAATTTAATGGAAACATCAAATAAATGATATTCAAAAAATAAAAATAGATGTCATATGAGACAATTAAGAGAATAAATGAATTATATATTTATATGAAATGTATAGGATATAATAAAAAATTTAATTGTATTCTTTATTCAAATTTTTTAATGCCATATTAATGAATAGTGTGAAATTTGACAAAAAATATATTCCATGTAAAAAATATTTTACTAATTTTTTCTAAAATCTAAAGAAATATTGAATAAGAAAAAATATGATAATATTTTTTCAAAGGAGTAATACCTTGACTCATTTATACCTTTAATAAGTATTAACCCTTATAATTTATATACTATATTTTAGTATTTTAAGTTTTTCTTAAATTGCTCCTCACCTTAATTATAAAAATGGATTCTTTAATTCATTTAATCTCATTACATTAATCTATATTTCTTAAATATTATATAAAAAATATCCCTTATCCTATTCCATTTCCACATTATAGTCCTTTTGGTCCCACAAAAATATTGATTCCAATTTCCTACGGAGGTTCACAAGGAGAAATATTTGAGAGGTATATCCCTCCATATTCTCTTTTAAATTGTTTCTCACATATACTTTATCATCACCCCTTTTAAAAGTTTTGATGATAAGTACAGTATAATATATATAATTTAATGTTATTGTATTAATGTTATATCAATAATAAAATCTCTTATTTTCTCCTTTTATTCTTAAAAATAAAATTGTCATCCATGGTGTGTCAATTCACCGCCTTCGTGGACAATTAGTTTTTTGTTTCCCTTTACTACATTCATGAATAGTTTAAATTCACTTATTATTGTTTTCAATGACCTGAATATATATATATATTCTCTCTTCTATTGTGTTATTTCCATTTGATAAGAAAGCTCATAATGAACTGATCATGGAACCCTGAAACGAACGCAATAAAAAAATAGAAATAACATATATTATTAATAAATGGGTAGAAGTATGTTATAATAAGATCATGTATGGTCTAATAAATATTAATTTCATTATTTAATAAATTTATATCACTATTTAAACCATTATACAAGATGTTTCAACCCATTTGAAGAAAGACAACCTAGAGGCAAGGGATTTTTCTTTAAAATCCTCACAAATGTCTCTTTTTATGAAATTCATAAAATTGTTTTTTTAATTATATGTATTGAGAATATTTTCTTGATTTCATGATGAATTATTGTTTTTAAGTATTATTTACAATATTAAATTATTATTTTCCAAATAAATTTATTTCCTCTGTATGTGCACAGTATTCCTTTGAATTAAGTGATTTTCCTCGAGGAATGTAATTATGAAGCAAGTTTTCACGTTTTTTAATTATGATCTAGTTATTTAGAATTGTTTATGATGATGATTGGTTACTTTATAAACCAAATATGAGATGGGTCTGTGATATCCCTATAATGCATTCGGTATGTTGGAAGTTAACAGTAATGGTTATTCCAATTGTAACAGTGATAGTTATATCATAAGGTAGTTGTGAGGGTTACATTGTAATGTAGTCATTGGGGTTACAAATCATACGGTAGCCGCGAGGGATATAATCATAAGTATGTAAATAAAATAATGCACCATGTTACCTAAATGGTTTTTCTTATTCTTGATATGTTTTATAGAGACCTCATGTTTTCACAATGTAATTATATATTACTTCTAAGGGTGAGAATTATATATTCTATGTGTTTATCAGTATTCATGGACTAATGGTTTCTTTCATTTATTATTTATCCCTTACGGATCTTTTTATTCTCATCCCAAGTTTCAAAATGTTATTCACACATTTAAAGGTTGGTTAAGATAAAATAAGAATGCAATTCGAATTTTGTGAATATTTTTCTTGAAAAGAAATCAAGTTTTATTTTTAATGAATCTTCTCAAAAATGAATACTATTTTAATAGCATCCACTTTGTTTGCTTGTGAGTTTTTAGGTTTGAATTATGACCCAATTATCTAAAAATCTAAACAAAAAAGATACTCTGGAATCAATAAAAGTGAATTACAGTTGAATTAACTAGATTATGTAATGTTTAAGGTTGGTTCCTTATATGAATGGGAAGTGAAATCAGTTCAGCAATGCAATGATAGAACAATAAGTGAACGTGGTTTAGTAATACAACACCGGAATGGGGTGATAACCCAGTTTAATATATGACTTTGTCTAGTATGATAGTCTTGGAAGTGAGGCTCTACTAATATGGAAATTATTTTCTATGGTTATGTGTATGCCATAAATTCAAGGTCATATGATCTTTTGGATCATGTTCTTTGATTTCCTTATTATTCAGCTCTTATGAACCACCAGTCTTTATATCATGACTCATGATTATGATCTTTGATTTGTTGGGTATGGTTTTCAAATGTTATACTCATGTTCTCATGCCCTTATGTTCATGTCATTCTTACGTATCTCTTTTATTTACCCTTACTGAGCATCTGAGTTCACCCTTTCTTATGTTTCTTTTCCCCAGGTTATGGAAAATGGTTTTAAGTAGGAGTATTAAAGGGGAAGATCTTTTTGGGATATATTGAAGATCTTTCACCAAGTTAGAAGATTGTGTTTTTAAGTTTCAAAAGGCACAAAAGTGTTATAGTTCTCATGAATGTGTTTGTGTAATGTAAGGAATATTCATAAAAAATGATGTAAAATCCATGTATGAAAAAGCCTAGGTCTCTATAACTCTATTTATTATTGCTAACAAGCACTGTTAAAAGGTACACTTTATCAGTGCTTTTTTAACATTGATAAAGGGGGCCTTTATCAATGCATTTTCTAGCACTCATAAAGGCCTCAATCGTCTGCACGAGTCCCACATCGAAATAAAAGTTGTTCATCAACATTTTTATATAATATTTAGCCGCAATAGAATATCGAAAGTATGTTGCGACGATGGGATCATGCATACACTCCACACATGAATATGGGCCCAGGGGGTTGTGTGGGTCGTGGCCGAACATACGTTTTCGATGGGCCTTAGCCCATCAGCATATACGGTTGGGCCCTACAAGAGCCGGAAGACCTACCACCATTCCTCCCTATACACGTCCCAACCTATATATCCAATTTTTTATATTTGAAAAAAATACATAAAATAAAAATACTAAAAATAGTCACAAAATTGAAATAATTGAACAAAAAAAAACTAAAACTAGATAAATTAAAAAATTGTTCAAAAATTTATTAATTAGATGATTATTAATAAATTTGATATATAAATATAAATTATATAAATTATTAAATATTATATATTTAATATATATATATATATATCGGATAAATTGAAATAATTAAACAAATACAAATAAAAATGACTAATTTTAAAAAAATAACAAAAATAGTAATTGAATAATTATAAATAAAAATTTATAAAATTAATATACATATATATAAATTATAAATATTAATAAATAGTATATACTAAATATAGATATATAAATTGAATAAATTTAAATAGTTTTAAAAATAAATATTAGAAATGCGTAAGTTAAACAAAATATTTTAAAAAATATTAAATAAATTATTATTAATAAAAATGTATATATTTAATATACATATATATATATTATAATTATTAAAAAATAGTATAAATTAAACATAAATATATAAAATGAATAAACAGTAATAATTTTAAAAACATTAAAAATAAATATCTTTAATATATTTATATACATTAATTATAAATAGTAATAAATAATACTTACTAAATATAAATTTATAAAATGAATAAAATTTAATAACTGAAATCATATTAATGTCTTATTAATTTTTAATTGTTTTTATACGTACTTATTCATTAATAAATTTAATATTATTAATATATAAATATATTCATATATATATTTCTATATGTGTATCACTATATATAATATTTCTTAAAATATGATTATATAATAAAAAATATCTATGCTTACATTAAATAATTCATATATTTTTTAAAGAATGGTTTATAAGAAAAAATTAATATTAATTAAAATTACTAACTAATTGTATCGAGTAATGGACATTAATTGAATGTCATTTTATTTTTCAATTTAATATATACCAACTATGTGTTACATTGATTTTACACATACATATAAGTAATTCATTAATTTTTATATACAATGAACACACATAAATATTTATGTAATTAATGAAATAATATATAGAAATACATAAACCTTATATTTTTTCTAATTTATTCACATTTTAATATTCATTTTAGAATTTGATTTAGTAACATGATATATTTAATATATTATATTTTTAATCACTAAATATTATCTATTTATTTTTAATATTATTAGAGATAGTATTATTTATTAATTTTTAATATTTTTTTTATTTTTAAAATTAAGTCTTTTTCTAATATTTTTCTAAATTTTTTTATTTACTATATTTAATATTTTCAACATGTATTTATCTTTATTTCAATATATATCCATAGTTTTTTAATAGTTTATAATTATTTAATAAAACTTATCCATTTTTTCTATATTTTTAATATGTACTCATATTTAATTACCTGATTTCACTCATTTTTAACATGCATGCATTTAAGATTATATATTCATTATTAATGTTAAAAATATTATGGTAAATAAATATTTATAAATAAATATATTTATAATTGTATATTATTTATATTTATAAAATTATATATTTATAATTATAAATTAATATATATTATTTTTTTAAAAGTATTTATATAATTATAAATAAATAATTATATATTTAAATAATGATAAAACTATTATAAATATATTTAAATAATGAACTTATTTACTATACTTATATTTATATTTATATTTATTTATTAAATATATATATATATCTATATAATCATATAAATATATACAAGGTCATAAATATATTTTATAATTATAAATTTATAATAAATATATCTAAATAATGAATATATTTACAATATTTATATTTATAGTTATTATTATATTGATTATAAATATATATATAATAATAAAATATAATTATAATTATAAATAAATAATTATAAATTTATTTACAAATATAATTATTTATAAATTTATATTTACTATATTTATAAAATTATATATTTATAATAATAAATAAATAAATATAATTTTTTCATAATATTTATATAATTATAAATAATTTATTATATATTTAAATAATTATAAAATAAGACTAAATATATTTAAAAAACTAAATATATTTAATATATTAATAGTTATATTTATACATATTAATTAAATAAATATTTATATATATAATTATATTTATATATATAATGATATAAACAAATTTATAATTATATAAAAAAAATTATAAATATATTTACATATATATTTATTTATAATTATAATTGTAAATCATTTATCAATGAAAAAGTATTAGTGCTGAGAAGGATATATTTTATCAGTGCTAAAACCATAACACTCATAAATATGTCGTTTATCAGTGCTTCTTTAGCATTGATAAAGAGGCCTTTATCAATGTTGTTAACACTGCAAAATGTGTTTCAAACACTTTGTTGCATAATTGATGATGTGATCCTCACTTAGACAACAAATATCAAGTTCATGTAGAATGTGTCTTTATGTTGGAAGAAGATGTAGGTTGGATTTCCATATTCAAGTGGACTACTCCAAAAATATGGATAAGTGGAAATACCACCCCCCTCAAGGAGTTCGTTGTGGATTTCCAAGATCGATGATGAAACGGTTCCCAAGGATTAAAATAAAATTTGTGATTTTTTTCTAAGAAGATTTGGTGTTTTCACCGTATTAAGAAGTTTATATATTTTTTAGAGCTTCGATTTGGTTGGTCGTAGAGCCCAAATGGACTCATGGATCAAAAGATTGGAACTATGAAGACAAAATATTTTATAATGGTGTCATTATGTTGGTCATCCACGCAATCCATTCACGGAAGAACTTCGCACAAGCCCATCGGCACAGGTCCACCAGGGGATATAAATAAAATCCATCCCCCACAAATTTTTATAGGATGGTTGAACTCCCAAACTGTGAATCCTAGAGATGGCTCTGGTCATGCTTCTATTTCACCCAAGTAGTCCACCGCTACTTTTGTGACCAACCATGGCCCTCCTTCACTAAGAGGAGCCCCTCAGCCATGAACTTGGTTGTCCCATACCTGGGTGACCCATACTTGGGTGAAGTACCTAGGCTAAGCACCTTGGTGGAGCACCTGTGTGACCCATACCTAAGAGAATCATCTAGGAATAGTATTTAGGCAATGCACTTATGAAGAGTACCTACACGACCCACCCTAGCGGAGCACCTGTTCAACGAAACTTGGAGGAGCACCTATGTGACCCATCTACGTGACCCACCACTATGACCCATATGTGGGACCTACCTGTGGGACCCACCAGCGTAAACCATAGTGGAAATGTACCAACTCAAAAGCATCGGTCTATATTGTGGGGGTTTTGACCCCACACCCCTGCTCAGGATCAGTATTTTTCCCTTTGTTTCTGTCATAAACCCCCATGAAAATGGATAGTCGCATCGCAAAATTTTCCGGCCTAGTCGAGTACATTTGGGAATGCATGTTATATGGCCTTACCATCATCTTTTGGAATACCATGATTTGAGATACTCCTCCACACTCCTTTTAATGCCTTGAGTCGAAAAACTTCTCTTGGTCCCTTTCTCATGTTGTGATTTGAGATTATCCTATTTAATTCCTCATGTAACTTGAGTCGATACACTTCTCAAGGAACTTCTCAAATCACTTCACCTGACTCCCATGTTATGTTGAATCATAAATGGGCATCCTCGTTAAAACTAAGTCCCAACCAAACCTCATATGAGAATCCTCTTTAGATGTAAGCTCCAATATTCTCTAAAAATTATCCATCAGCAGACAGAGAAAAGTGTGAGGGTTTTCAAATCATCATTTCCTGTTGTTTTTTCACACTGAGCATGACTCATGAGGGCTTAGAGGTTAGTGATTATCATGACAACCACGCAATCAACCTGGACGATTGAACTATGATAACTATGATTCCTATTAACCAGGATATATAGGATACCCACTTTGGCTCTGATTTTAATGGATTTAACTACGAGAACTATGATTCCAATTAACCATGATATTTTTGATACCCACATAGGGTCTGATCTCAATGGATTGAACTTCAAGAACTATGATTCATGTTAACTGAGATATATAGGAAACCAACTTAGGGTATGAGCTCAATGGTAATAATCCTTAGGAATAAGCCCCAATCCTAATTCCCTTAATCTTGGTATCCTCCTAAAGTGTAAACCCGAAGTTAATCCCCCCAAATCACCATGCGATAAAACATCCCTCATGGTTCATTCAAAGGGGATATCGTTATCAGCAGTAATCCCTAACCTATCATCTCAAAGGGACATACTCCCCTACGAGACATACCCTTGAGGGCCTCCATAGTCATGGGTCCCCACTAATGAACTACGTGGGATTTGATTCCCATCCAAACTTGATACATAGGAAGCCTCCATGAAGTTCAAACACAGTATCCGAAACCAACCCTATTCTTTTGGTCCATATCCTTAGTATTGTCTAATATATCTAGGAAACTCAAATCCCTTCCATGTTCCATATGATATTGCAACATAAGTCTCACATTAATTTTGACTAGGCACCTTCCACCTAGATGCCCTTTCCACATGATGTTAAACTATATGGTTAGGTATTTATCACCCGATCTGAAAAGGTATGATATGTCCCATGAAGTGACATTGAACTATGTGGGTTCTCATTCTTTTCACAAAGATATGTAGGAAGCCCATGATTAGGTTTAATTCGAATATCAATCAATTCTTGTCTCCCTAGATGATGAAAAATTCTATAGTAAACTTTGTCTACCTGGATGATAGTAAACTCCATAGTGTCCCACTATGTGGCTAGAAAACAAGCATCATCGTAAAAATGACCAAATAATTTCAAATTATTATATAAGGGTATACAATTAATGTACAACCTCAGATACATAAAAATATCTACAAAGATGAAGAAACTTGAATATATATAGATGACTCTAAATTCTAGACATTATAATAATTTATTGCTAATCTTGGGATAACCCACATCATACATGGGAATTAACAAAGTATTCATAAAAAATCTTAAATATATAAGAGAGTCCTAGAGTGGGTAATAATTCCCTCCAAAAGAGTGTGATGAGCCCAACCACCCATCCTCTCGACCAATTTCAGTTCTTAAGTATCATGGGTCAAAATCCCTAATGAGTGCATGCCTTTTGAAAGCAGGTACCTACGGATACAGAACCAGTGGGTGTTTTCAGTTCCACGAATTATCTTCTTGGAAACTATTCATAAATAAAAAACCATAATGGGGTGCGAAATCCAAGGGGAACAAAATGGTGAACCTAAAAAGAATGACTTAAATTTTAGAAGCTTCTAACTAATATAAAAGGGGATGTACTGACCAGTCTCTGCCGGACTATTTCGTTTCCCTAAACTATTGGACCCATTTCGGAGGGAAACAAGCACTTATTAATTTAGTATAGATAAAACCACTATTTATAACTTAATTTTTGGTAGATCTGATAAAACACTCTATAGTATTTTTAAAAGCACCCTAACTAATCAAATTTCTATTAAGCCTCTCCACATATCACAGAAGTCTAGTGCCTTCATCGCTCCCCCTCAACCTTCTATCTAATGAATCAATCCTCAAATATAATGTATGTTATTTTTTTCCTGCCCTCCCTCATTCTGTACTTTTTTGGGTACTTTGGTGTGTTTTTTTTGTGTTTTATTGGATCGGTTCTCTCTTGGGTTTTGTGGTTTCCTTATCCTTCACTTTATCCTCAATTTAGGTTCTTATTTATCCTCCCTCACTAATTCTCATAATTTTCCAAACCCTACATCACCCAATTATCGATCCGTAGGTTGTTATGGTTATATTTTTGGCTATTTTTTATAGTTATTTATGGAAATGATATTGGTATTCACTATGATTTTAGGGTTATAGATTCTATAAATATTTTTAACTTAACAGGATAGTTATGGATGTACAAATTTTGTGGTACTTATTGATTTGGGTCAGTTATCGGGGTTAGGAATTATAAATATGATGAATCATTTGTGGAATAATTCATGGTGTGATTTTCATATAAGTATTATAAATATGGTTATCAGTTGATTATCTGGGATCCAAGATTAGTTGGATTTGGTTACAAGTGATCGATTTGGATGTTTGTATTGCAGGTTTAGTCAGTACATTTGTGTATGTATTTTAGACTTAATGGTTGTATAAGTTCATGTAAATATCTCCTTAAAATTCTTAAGGATAAGAAGTCATATAATGGGGAAGTTATAATAGTTATTATTATTTTTTCTTTATTATAAATCCATTATGGTATTAGATATGGAATTTATATAGATATTTTATGGTTTTATTTTATTTTTTGGTTTCATTACTGGGTAGTTGTCTATTAAGGATTCTTAATTTGTTAGACTGTTTCATAAAATTCAAATCCATACCCCATATTAGATCTTTTCAAAAAAGGCCATAATCTTAATGTATCACAATGTTTTTTCCAAATTATAGTTGGGACGAAATGGAACCCTTTGGGTATATTCCTAATACATTATATTTTACAGACTAATTGTAGCTCAGGTCCTCCACTTAATATATCACCTTGGTTAATTTTTATAAAACTAGAGTGGAAATATTTTAACCTCAACCAAATTCTATAATTAGAGTCACTTATTCCAACTTTAACTTGAATAAGATAACATTCAACAAAACAAACTTGACCAATGGTAAATATAATTTCAATGGTGATTTGGAAGTTAAGTTTAAACGGTGATAAGAATTGATTTACTATGAAAAACCAAAAAATGTATAATATATAAACCCAAACATCACACTTGGAATATATAATGGTTTCATGAGAGTTAAAGTGTGAAACTTTTTAGGAAAATAGTATTCTAGATGTGGTTTCTCTTAGGATATGATTTATATTTTTTCTCATTTGTATCATTAATTATTCTTCCAATGGTTTTATACAATTTCTTCAGTTACTAGTCACATTTCTATTGAAAATCATGGCCACTTAAATGAAATTTGGCTATATCTAGTGGAAATTATAAGGCTTTGGTTGATTTTTGACATAATAAGTGTAACATTGAAACTAATAAACCTAAAATATTAATATAGATGTTCTATAATAAACTTATAACATGGTTTTGAATTTATTTTTTACCCTTTAAACCCAAGTACTAACACTATAATTCCAATGTTTAAAACCATTATAATTTTATGTAAACATTGTAAGAGAAATTATAAGGTACTCCAAACATACTCATATAGCGTTCTCTAGGTATTTCATAGGATTTAATTCTAAGACACCTTAGTGGCACAATTTTGTGGGGACAAGCATGATTGATTGATTTAATATCACACCATAAGATTTTAATCGCTTGTTTGTTTCCTCGTGCCTGTATCTTTATTGATTATTTCCATACATGTGTCATTCTATAGTTGAGGATACCCATCAGGACTAAATATATTTATTGTAAAATAAATGTTATTATCAAGAACTATAAATAAAATGATGATATGTTTGATTAGATAAAAACTCTTTATCAAAGTAGTACATTGTATATTTAAATAACCGTTCTCGTAATTATCCTAGATCAAATAACTTTTTGAACATGTTTTATATCTAAATTTATATCACATAAAACATTTCAAAAACCACATTTTATATTTTTTTGTAATATATAATTTAAAAATAACAATCTGAAATTGAATTATAATTATTAGAAAATAGAGAGAATGTTGATATGTATTATTAGATAAATAACTCAATTAACAAATATATTTTTAAAAAAAAACAAACAAATATTTTATGAAATTTAATTAACATTTAAAAAATATAAATAACATTTACTCAAATATATATTTTTGATATAACAAATTTTGAAATATAGATCACAATTAAATGGAAGGCAAGAACAATAAGTTCCAAGGGAAGTATTCCATCAAATTGAAAATACATTTTTTTATCTAACATAATTATTAGTGATGATTAGATTAATATATGTCGATAAGTGATTCAGTTTCATAAGAAATCCATTTTATAGACATTATTAATAATATATTTTATAATTATACATCTAATATGGATTTTAAATACCTTGATTTATAATGTAAAGTGTATCATAACATGGTAAATGGAAATAAATGAGCGTGTAAAAATTTATGCATGAAGTGGATACCAATTATTTGTAGTATGTTATAATTAAAGGGAAGATGGATCGAGGGCTGATCGGTTATTTTCAGTGGTCAAATGTACCGTATGATTTTAATTGTATGAAACTTTTTTTTGGATCATTGAGTTAATTATATGTGACATTTTTTCACCAAACTTGATATTAACATAGACTTTTTTACTTATTTAAAGATTTACTCATAGTACCAATGAAACACCACTTATCCCACTACAGACTATATGATGAAATGAATAAACATAAATTCCACCCACTTTTTGGACTCCCACCTTAGAAATTTACAGAAACCATACAAGAATTACTATCATTTTGTTATGGGAAGCTAAGAACTTATGAAATTTAGTCCTCACACCAATGGAATTTTCCTTTTCATGAGGTAATTGAAGGATTTCATTAAAAATTGAAACTAAAACGGTTGTCACAACATTTGTGTATGCAATACCATCCTACAGAGCCTTCTCATTGTCAAACCAATAAGGTTCCCCTTGTAGGGATCTGACTACTGCTTCTTCTTCTTTCAGATTTTGGAAAAAAATAAAGAAATGTTGTATAATAATTCACCAACTCCTTGCTTGGGAACATTTGTATTTAATGATAAAACTTTCAACCTCATTATCTTTATCTCCTGAACAATTATAATTTAATTTTCTTTCTTGAGACTCATTCTGTATCACTTATAGACATGCACCAATGTTTCTTGAACTACTCTGAGAAATAGTCATCCCATACCTATTACCAGTTATCAATTCGGATGAATTCAAAGGATAAAACCTACCACCAGTGGAGTAATTCTTTTCATAAATTTAGCTACCCATTTTGTTCAAAGCATTCTGAATTTATTTGAAAAAATCAAATGTCGGTTTCCCCTTATTAGAATTATCTATAACTTTCATATATCATTATAAATATATTATTTTTATTGATTTATTTTTTGTGAAAAAATGACTATTTAATAAACCTAATAAGATGTCTATGAATTGAAAATACATGCATGCTATTCATATGACAAAATATTTTGAACAAGGAGTTAAAGAGTTTGTCAAGTTTGTAATAGATAATGCATTCGGCCATTTTCGAATAGTTTTTCCATGTTTATGTTGTTGTTATTAAAGATAAATTATTTCAGAATATTTAGAAGAACTTTTAAATTTTTATATAATATATCAAAGATATAAATATTGGACTAAACATGGGGAAAAATGAATATTCACACTGATAAGGATGATACTACGGATTATAGATAATTTAGTATTAAAATGAGTGTAAATGATGATGGATATTGTAAGTTAGAAATTACAATGGAATGAGAATATGACCTTGGTGATTGTCCAAAGTTGTTTGAAAAGTTAAATAGTTATTCTATGAGGACGTTGTATACCACTTTTACTAAGTACCCAACATCATTATCTTTATTGAAGTTATATAATTTGATGGCTTTCTCTAGATGGAGTGAAATCATCTTTAAAAAAATTATTAGTCTTAAAAATGATATGATACTAGAAGAAAATGAACTTCATGATTGAACATATGATATTAAACGAATGATAAATTAAATGTTAATGATATTGAAAAAATAAATTTTTGTCCAAATGATTTCATATTATTTCACAAGGACCATTAATAACTCATAAAATTCCCTGAGTGTGGTGTGGATCGATACCAAAAAGATTAACCAAGTCTCTCGAAGGTTGTATGGAACTTTCCTATCATTCCATACATTAGAAGACTATATAGATGTCAAGAAACATAGAGAAAATTAACATGGAATTAAGATACAATAATTAATGATGGAAAACTACGTCATCCAACAGACATTCATTAGGGGATGAAATTTAATTATGAGCATCCTGAATTTGAAAATGATCTAACAAACATTCATATTACATTATTACATTTGGACTAAATCCTTTTGGTGTAAAGAGTATTAATCACAATACATATCAATTCATCTTGGTAAATTATAACTTTCTTCCATGGTTATACATGAAGTGAAAATAGATTTTGTTGTCTATGCTTATATATAGACCAAAACAACCCTGTAATGATATTGATGACTATTTGGATCCACTGATTGAAGATCTGAAATAGATGTAGGATACATATTTTAAAATGTATAATTATTTTAGAAGTGAATAATTCACATTGAGGGATATTTTTTATGGGATTATAAATTACTTTCTTTCTTATGGAAATATGTTATGATATTACATTGAATGAATGTTGGGGTGTCCCATTTGTGAAGAATCAAAACACTGGGTATGGTTGAAACATTCCTTAAATATTGTATTATTAGAATATTGGAAATACATTCCTCAATGCCATAAATATCAATCCTATACAACATTATTTTATAGGAAGACTTAACAAGGTACATCACCATCTCCACTAATGGGCAATAAATTGTTTGATAAAGTATACGATATTGACACTATTTTTGGTAAACAATTTTGGAAATACCTTATGAAATCATGTTTTAAAAAAATATACCAATTTTCCATGAATTTCCATATTTTAATTTTTTGTATATTAGAAATTTTATTAATGTCATGCATATAGAAAAATATTATTTTATAGTGTTATTGGAACATTAATAAGTGATTATAGAAAAAAATAGAATCAACACTAGGTTTGACATGATTTACATAGGGATAAGGGAAGAGTTAGAACATGCGAAGGGTAAAGGGAGGACTTGTCATCCTCCAGTAGTTTACACTCTATCCAGATAGGAAAAATTATAATTTTTCATTTTCTTTAATTGTGAAAATGTTCTATAGGGGTATTCAACAAATATGAAGAATTTTGTGTCAATGAATAATGGGAATTTTCATGAACTAAAATAACACAGATGTCATGTTTTAATGAAAGAATTGATGCCCATACCTTTATGTTTCATTCTATCTAAAAATGTAAAATATACATTAAACAGTATCTCCTTTTATTTGAAATCCATACGCAATAAATCTATAGAACTGAAGAAGTGTCTAATCACGAATAAGAAAGTTGGAGCCATATTATGTAAATTAGAGAGATTATTCCCATCAGAATGGTTTGATATAATTGAACACCTGATGGTTCACTGGTTATAAAGTTTCAAATATGTGATCATTTCCATTAAAGATGGATTTACCCCATTGAATGATATATGATGATTTTGTAAATGATATGTCAAGAATCAAATTCAGACAAAAGGTTTTATTGTATAATGATATATTACTGAAGAAGCTATTGAAATCTGTATCGATTCTTTATCAGTTGTTGATAGTATTGGTCTCCCAAAGTCTCATTAAAATAGAAATATAATGGGAAAAGGGATTTAAAAAACTGATTTTGTTACAATTATCATCCCTGGGTAGGGAAAACATACCCTTATATTTTACATAATAGTGAAGATGTTGATGCATATGTCCAAGCCCAAATAGGAATTATTAGATATTTGAATCCATCAAGGGATGAAGGGTGGATAAAAATACACATAATAAATAATTTATTAGATGGTTCCAAGATCATATTTAAGAGGAGTTATCTAAAAATGTGAATTCAATTATTGAACATCTTCAATCATTGGATAGGGGACCAAATGAAAACATTATATCTTACACATGTTTTTTAATCAATGGTGATACATTCTATATAAAAGAACATGATGGTCGTGTTACAATGAAAAATAGTGGAGTTAAACCTATAGTGGAAGTGATCCACATGTCTGGTTCCAAGGATTGAAATCCAATTTATACGAATATGAGATATTTTGGTATAATAGATTGGATATATAACTTGGATTATACAAAATTCAAGTGTCAATTTTTTGTTGAGAATGGGTTAACCATAGGAGTGTACTAAAATTTGATGAAATGGGCTTCGTGAAGGATAATTTTATTATGGAAGAGGAAAAGGAAGATCCATTCATAATCAAATCATAATTAGTTCATGTACTTTATGTCTCAGATCTAGAAAACAATAATAGGTTCATTGTCTAACTTGTGACTAAAAAAATTATAGGGTTAAATTAGTATTCTATCGAGGATGACCCTTTAATTGGGATATCAAAATCAGCTCATGGTGATCCCAATATAAAAATGTATTGTATGTTATAGGGGACAAGAAATAGAGGGATTGGATTCTCGATAGAATATCAGAATCCCTTAAACCATTAAAAAGAGAAATAGAGTTCAATGATCAGGTTAAAGTTTATATTAATATTCTTTGTTTTTCCTAATAATATTATGTTTTATCTACTATATTAACATAACCTGAATTATTTGTTTGACTAACCATTTAGACAATGTCTTATTCATATGATGATGTTGCCTAAATTGAGGAATAATAGGTTGTTGATGCTGAAACTACATAATTATTAGGGGATCAACAACATGTTGATGAAAGAACAAGAATAATGTAGCATCATAGTGTTCACTAAAATTATCAAGGCAATAAGTAAGGATATAAAATTTGATGTTTGTTGGAATCAGTACGACCAACATGATGACCCCAAAAAGTCAATGTTCATTAGTTATGTTGGAGTTATAGTAGGGATGAATGTTATGATTGATATATACTCATGGCTCTATGTCTATACTATAAAAAAGGAACCCCTTTGGGAAGATATAAATTTAATCTTACAATATAGTTTCTCTATTTTACCAAAAAATTATATAATGAAATGATTACTTAATTTTCATTATTCATTAAAAGGTTCATTTATTTTAGATGATTCTCATATGAAATATATCTTAATGTCCACTATAAAATTACATAGATGCTTCCAGTGTCTTATTACCAATTTTAATTTTTGGGATTTTGAGGGGAAAGTAAAGCCCCACCCACCAGTTTCTTATGCACACATTACAAAGTAGAAATCATAGAGTGATTTCATTAGTCATCGTAATGATAAATAATTTTAGGTACATTGTAATCGATAAAATATTATTAAAAATCATTTATTTTATCCAATTTGATCCAAAATTTCTAATTTATGAAACAGTAAAGGAGTGCTGAAAATAAAAAACGTGCATCAAAACCAATGTACCCCTGGGGCAAAGCAAGGTTAGGGTACACTTAACTATAAAGTAAAATGGTATGTATTTAAAAATCTGAAGGGACTACCATCCAACATCGTGTGCTATAGATGGAGTATCATGTAATTAAAAAGGGTAAAATAGTTTATGAAAACACAAAATAAGTATGGGAATCGTGTATAAGTATGAAATAGTAGTAATTTGTTATCATTTATAATATTATAACATATAAATATCTATTTATATTTAAATATATATTAAATGGATCAGAACTGTGAATTTCGAGAAACTATACCAGAAAAAAAAATTAGTAGCTTTGAAGTGGCCGATATAAAATGGTCTCATTAGAGGTGTAGGTTTTGGAGTGTCTCCTCAAACATGTTTCGAGAGGACATTACTGAAAGAAGATGTATACTAGATGATGAAAGGATTATAGGTGAAAATATAATATTTTCAATATATTATTGCCCATTATGGTTTGGAATACAAATATATGTGAAAGGATCAAAGTGAAATCGCAATAGAACAAAGATCAACAAAAGAAAAACCAAATCACCTTGCTGGCATTGAGTCTAGTCATTCCTGTAAACTACATACCGTACCTGAGGTAATCATTTCTGTTATTACTCTTTCTCTTGAATTTGAATCAAAAAAATTCTAAAAAATTTATATTATTATAATTATAGAGGTTGATGTTTTAAGAGTTTTTAATCTATTAACACCCATTCACCACCTCGTTGAAATGGGTACAACATATAATATATCGAGAGACAAACTACACAATAAAGAACTCAAAAATGATCATACATGATTTTATAATGTTTGATAACATCAATCTTAGGTGATTACCTATGATGTTTTTGATCTACTATTGGTTATGTCCTTTGAAATATATTTGCGGTGTCAAAAATTAATATCAAAATTCTTATATGTTATTTTTTATCTATCACACAAGATGAATTACAATTGAGCAAATCAATTTTTTTAGAAATAAATTATTAGAATACATTGTGTCATAATGTATACAGACATCATGAAGTGGTGACTTCATACTTCTTAGTAAATTTTCTCATCATTTTATCTAATTTTAGTTAATTCCCTCATCATTTTCTATTAGATACTTATTTTCTTAAATTTTCACGCTAGTTCAAAACACATGTCACATGTTCAAAACATAGAAAATGAGATAAAATTATTAATAAACATTAGAACAACTATACATAATTTATTTTTCACATAAACTAATTGACCGCATGCAAATTTGACATGTGATGTGATTAGTATGACTCAAAGTGTCTATTATCAATTTAAGATTGACAATTTATTTCACAAAAATTTCACTCATTGAAAATAAATAAACTGTGATCATATTATCTTGATAATTTATGAAAACAATTCTTAAGACATTTTAAAATTTTAGAAACTGGTCTCATATCAAACCGACACACGTTCTGAACGGTGTGACTCAAAGGTCATTTTTTTAGTTAAAACTGACATTTTAGTAGAAAAAGGTGACATAATAAAAACTGATCGAAGAAATTTTTATTATTTTTATTATTTATTATAATTATCCATAAGTAGTTTTTAACATGCAGTAATCAGTCACACGTCAATCTAACATGCTGTGTGATCGGTTTGATTCAATGTGTGTTTTTTAAATTTAAATGACATTTTGGTAAAATCCGTAAGTGACTTACATAAAACAAAGAAAATGAATTAGAACTATTTTCATAATTTATGAAAAATAACCATAAATAATTTTGGGCATGTAAAAATTAGATTCACCTTAATTCAACACATGATATGACCGGTATGACTCCAAGTGAGTCTTTTTATTAAAAATAGACATTTTACTAAAAAAGAAAAATGACATACTCAAAAATGAGGAATAAAATTTTAATAGATTTTATATATTAGGAAAATTGTCCATAATCCTCTTTCAACGTGCAATCCACACCTCAATATGATACACGATGTTCCTAATATGAATAAAAGTGTACGTTATCAGTTTAAAACTGACATTTTCATTCAATACGTGTGTCACTGACTAAAAAATGAGAAAACATGCTTGGATTATCTTGATAATTTAGTAAAATAACCTGTAATTCATTTTTTACATATAGGAATTAGTCTCAAAACAAAACTACACATCATGTGAGTGGTATGACTCAAAGTTCATGTTTTTAGTTTAAAATGGAATGTTTGTAAAAAAAACAAGGGACATAATCAAAACTAAGAAATTTCATTCAAATTATTTTTATACTTTTGGAAAATGATGCATAAGTCATTTTTAAAATGTGGGAATCATCTGCACCTCAATCCAATGCACGATGTCACTAATAATATAGAAATTTTGGGTTTAAATTTTAAAATTGAAAGTTTAGATAAAAACACAAGTCACATACTCAACCCCCAGAAAATGATTTATGATTGATATTATACTTTAGTAAAATTATAAATAAGTAATTTTAATGTGTAACATTCAAAATAATAATAATTTGATTCACGGTGTGGTCTATATGACTGAACGTGTCTGTTATCAGCTAAATTGACAATTTAGTTCAAAACACGCATCAGTCACTGAAAACTGAGAAAAAAAACTGGGTTACCTTGAAGATTTTTAAAAATGATTCCTAAGTCATTTTTGATGTGTATGAATCAATCTCACAGTAAAATAACTCATAATGTAACTTATATGTATCAAAGTGCTTGTTTCATTTTAAAATGGAATTTTAGTAAAAAAACAAAGTGACATACTCAAAATTGAACAAACAGTTTCTTATTGTTTTATACTTTTGGAAAATGATTCATAGGTAATTTTTTATGTTTATAAATATGACTCTCATTATGCTGATGTACGGTGTGATAGGTATGACTCTAAGTGTGTCTTTTTTATTTAAAATTTATATTTTGGTAAGAAAGAAAAGTGACATACTCAAAACCAAGAAGACACATTATTATTGTTTTGATACTTTAAGAAAATGATACATAAGAAATTTTTGATGTTTAGGAATCATCCATAACTCAATATGATACACAGTGTGTCCACCATCACGCAAAGTGTTCCTAATCAATTTAAAATTGAAATTTAGTTCAAAACATGTGTCACTCACTAAAAAATTTAAAAATGTACTCTGATTAAATTAATAATTTATAAAAACAAATATTCTTACGTCATATTTAATGTGTAGGAATAAGTCTCAAATGAAAATAACACACGATGTGACCATTATGACTCAATGTGCATGTTTTTAATTTTGAATGATATTTTAATAAAAAAGTGAGATACTAAAAAACATGAAAATGCATTTAGATTGTTTTGATTCTTCATAAAAATGAATCATATGTCATTTTTTATATATATGAATCTGAAAAACATCAATCTAACGAACGGTGTGACCTATGTGACTCTTTTTCGTGTTTTTAGTGTAACACCCCAAGCTTCCATGGTACGTTTCCCTTTGAATAATGCAATGGCGTCCATTGTACGCAACATCGAGATTCTAACACACCACAACCAACCAAACTAGTTGTTATGAACAGTAATACCTACTTTTTGAAATTTTATAAATTTTATCTTTCAAAATGAAAATAATTTTTGGATTCGTAATATCAAAATTATATTAGGGTGAAATTTTGGTACTTTTCAGAAAACATTCTTATTTTGATGAAAAGTGAAAATTACTATATTTTAATTAAAAACAACTTTTTTAATCAAAATAATTAATAGTGATAAATTATTAATTTTAGTGGTTTTAAGGTATATTTAAAATATATTTTTACCATTTAATACAATTTTTGTCATTGGATGTAATTTCACATTGAAACCAGACATAAACAAGTGTCAATCTTTTGATAGTTATTATCTCTTAAAAACGCGCTATTTGTTTTGACGATGAGAATTAATTTTTAAATTAATTAATGCAACTAATTTGTTTTTAATTTGGTAAAATATACCTCATTTTTGAATTCATAATATCAAATATATCTTAGGCCTAAGTATTGGTATTTTTTTGGAAACATTCATTTTTTGATGAATATTGAAACCACTAAGTGGTAGTTAAAAACTGAATTTTTCATAAAAATTAATTTTACTACTTCTATGAGTGGAAATTCAAAACTTTGAGAGACATGGTTAATATCAAGGAGTAAAATGTGGTTCAATGAGATGAAAATAATTTTTGGTGAATAGTAACTTTCTACTTTTATTTACCACGGTCAAAAGTAAATAGGGTAATTAAGGGTAAAAATGATATTAATATTACCATAACACATGTCCTAATTCTATTGGACAAGTGTATCTCGGCCAAAAACAACCTTATGAGTAAACTATTATCATTTAGGTCCACTTGTATTAGATTAGAACATTTATTATTATTTAATTCAAAGAAGAGTTAAAAGAGTTAAAATCAAAGTTCACGTACTAAAACATTTTTAATATAGGGTTATACATAATATAAATTCTATTTTAAATATTAATTATAAAGATAAAATGATTTCCTACATAATGGTATTTTATTTATAATTTTTAGTCATTAAATAAGTTAATTTATTAATGACACAATGGTGATGCAGTAATTACCCAATTAATGAAATAATAAAATAATTAATATTATAAATATCAAAAAAAATGTAATTTGAGACTTTTTATGAATTACACTAATTTTATAGGTTAATACGACATATTAGGATTGATTATATATTTTTTTTTTGAAGTAATAATGCTGTTATGAATTTATCAAAAACAAAATACCCAATAGTGTCAAAATTGACATAAAAGAGTTGTTAAAACAAATATTATATTATTAATTTATATTCAATTCCTAAAAATCTAAGGTTCGTCCAAGAGACTTATATCATGATTGGTGTATCATTAATGTACCACTTGGGGGTCTCTTGGATGTATATAGTAAGTTTATTAACCATATAATATAAAAATACAAAGAGACATTGTAAAAGTGAACCTAATTAACTAAGAGTTAATACTTAAAGATAAGGTTGATATAATGACCCAAACCTATATAAATTATATTGGTTGAGTGGTTTTCGACCCATACCCACATTAACATTTAAATAATAGACTTTTTATCCATTAGAAACCGAAGATTAATTTATTATAAAATAATATGTTTTGCTTTTCCAAAGGTGCCCCTCACCCCTCTTATAAAAGGGAACTCCCCCTTCTCACTAATTCACACATTCAAAGCCTTTTGGTTCGGCAAAACCCTGCCTAAATACTCTCTAAACTTCCCTAAATACAACTTAAAGGCCTTAGTTTGATTAGAAAGCCAACCTAAGGAGCCATTTTGATCAAATCAAAAGGAAGAACTCGAAGAAGAGGTAATGTTTTCACCACCCTCTTTCAAGTTCATTTCTTCTTCAACTTCTTCTTTCTTTGTTATTTCTATTATAAAATAATAACTACATTATATTCTATATAAATTGATGTTATTATAAATATGGTACAACCATATTCAGTATTCTATCCATCCTTTTAATGGCATGTCACCATACGTGTGTACGTACGGCTTATTGTCTCCACGTCTTGGTGTAATTGTCATTCAATAAATTATTATTTGGATGGGTATAATAATGATGTGTAATTATTGTAAATAATAAATATAACATGATAATTATTCTTTCTATATGATATACCATCCAATTATATATTATGTTAACATCAAAAGAATGATATTGTCGCTCGTGCATTCGTACGGACTACCGTCTCCACGAACGCGATGAGATTCATTCTCCACCGTATCAATTCAAGTATAATTATAATTTGATGATTAAAAATAATGTTTAAGGACTAGATATAATTCTGGATATGAATAATATACAACCTATCCATAACAAACACGACTTACGTAACAAAGAGTATAAATGAAAATGAGTAAGTTAACACCTGAAATGACGATAATACTAAGATATTATTAACAAATAAATGTTAAAAGATCATATATGATATCATATTAATGTAAATAATTCTTGTATAATTAAATAACAATTATTTCACCATTATACCGGAGGTTAACCTACCATCGGCCAAGGAAAAATTACAAAGTAAGGGGTTTCTTATCTCACTTTTAATTCCGTGAGAATTCCATTGTTCACCACTTATTTAGTACATATGGTGTGTGTACTACCCATGATTGTATTCATTGCGTAATATACGTTAATTAATGTATATTTAAATCATCATTGTATGATCCTTCTTTCATGGGTGTATGTTTTGTATATTACCAAATCAATAAGGGAATTTGAAATTTCAATTTCCACTCATTCGGCTTTACGCATACTTCATTGATTATTTTACTCCAAGATTATGTGTGGAATAACTATTCATATGGTTATGTCATAATTTCCACTCCCCTTTCTGTGGATATACTTTTTATACACATAATCACTCCATTTATAAATTCTCAAGTCATCGGTATGAACTTGATAAGAGTAATTTTTACTCTATCTCGATTTGTTGAGATAAACATCCATTTCAATGGTGTTGTTTTTACAAGAATGTGTGTGAATGTCCTTTGATTGTCATACACTGAATATCCAATCATATTTAGTGTATTTATGTTTCTCACACATAATTATTTCATTGATTTATCCTTAACCTAAGGATACGCCCTTTATGAGAGATTTCATCTCAATTTACATTCCATTGAGACTTATTTGTTGTTATACAAAAAATCACTTTTATGTGGTGTATATAATGTACTTTGACATAGTATATCATGAATCCATTTATTCTCATGATATTACAATGTTTTGATTACCTCAATTATTTGTATTCAAGTGTCTCTCTTTTGGTTAGAAACTCTAACTAAAATTGCATTTTTAAATGTTTTAAAGACTTATTCTTCTAAATCTTGCTCATTAATGTCCTTGTTTTAAAAATGGTTTTAAGGATTTATTTATATGGAAATTAATGTTTTAAAATTAAAACTCCTTTAAAAGTTTCAAAGTGGTATTGGACACTTTGATTCAAAAATCGATTTTTAAATAGCTTTTGACAAATAGTGTGACTTTTAAGTGTTTTCAAGAAAAGGGGGATATTTCTCTCAAATAGTTTTGATGGTTATTTTCATATATGTCAATATCATTCTTTATTATCGATTGAGGTTAATATGATACAATAAAATCCTCCATATATTATCGAATGAGTTATTTTTGACTGTGGATGTGCTATTTTTATACCATTCATGGTTTTTGGTTAAAGTATTGACATTTCGTATGATAGTTTTAACACGAATGTTTATGTTATGTTTAAACTTGTTCATATGAGGAATGAATTGGACTTAGTAAGTGACGGGTGGAGACCGCTATAGATCCTCGATGTATCGGTAGGTCTCATGAGACAAACTAGTGTCTTGGCACAAGGCCTTGACAAAATCGTATTTGTAGTCTTGGCACGAGGCCTTGGCTATGTGGTTATGATAGTCTGGCATTTTTCATTCCGTCATTATGAAAGTGGTTATTAATATTTTCATGTGATTATTAGACTAGTAGAATATCCATGTGAATAATTAAATGGCATTATTTCATTTTATCCTTGGCATATTATGCTGAAGTTCATGTTTAAAAGGCTTTTGTTTTAGTTATACATTGCCTTAAATTTTTATGTTTATTTATGAAAGTTTCTGCTATATTGTTATCCTTACTGAGCATCTGAGCTCACCCCTTTCAATGTTTTATTTTTCCCAAGATATGAAGAATTATTTTATGAATAATATGTAGGGATAATATGAGGGGATATGAAGACAACATGTTGTTTTAGTTTTTTACTTTTTGATGTAATGTAAAATTTATGAATATATCTAGTGTTTCCAAGGATACTAAACTAATCGGTCTTTTGAGACTTGATCTTTCTTGTGATCATGCCAATGTTATGTAATAATGCACTGACTCTAGGTATCGAGGGTCGGGGCGTTACAATTGGTATCAGAGGAAGTTTAGTACAAACCTTAGAAGCTAGATTTAGATAAACTCTGATTAGAGCACGTAGACATAAGATGAACTTTGAGGATTAGTATACAAGAACTTCCTAGAATTTTGGTATTGTAGAGATTTTTTGAGTTTTCCGAGCAATACATCCTTGTCTGGATACGAGCAGGTAGAGGCGGCGCTGGCACAGATGCACCTAGGGGTAAACCCCAAAAACACCGCTTTGAGCTATACTCGAACGGGAACTGGTGCACGACAACGAGGCTTATTGCACTCTTGGTTACGACACTCCCGGGGGATATGCTTAGGACAATTTACATTTTATTTACAAACCAATTTGAAGTATTATATATATAAGATGAGAGTAAATGACCTTGGTTAATCCTAATGTGTTTCAAATTGAGAATATGGAGACATGTTAATCTCTAAATGATTTTATGACTACTGTTACTCACACAATGATTTCTGGTTTTAGTCAATGGCTGGATTCCATGGAAGTCATAGTGACTTTGAGAATGATGTACAAGGTGGGAACGGTGGTGGAAATGAGCAAAAAAATGGAATGCTTATAGGCGTAAAAGATATCGTCTTTATGCAAAATCAAATTTCCAAAAATATGATCAACAATATATATATTAACCAATTCCCGGACTCAACAAAGAAGAGAAAGGTGATGAATGATAAGAGCTCCAGAAGTGGAGACCATGGAGAAAGGAATCCTCAATTTCAATCATACAGGAAATGTGGAAGGAGACACCCAGGAAAGTGTCTCAATTGGAAAAATAAATGATTTGCATGCGGTAAGTAAGGAAATAAAGTGAATAATTGCTGAAGAAAAATGAAGAGTACTATAGAAGAAGATAAAAATGGTCCCAAGAATCCATTTACAGTAATTTTCTGTAAATGTAGGGGACCTGGCCATTACCCGAGTGAATGCCCTATTCTATAGGATATTTTCGTGGTCAAACAAGAAGCTATGTGGAAATTAATGGTTGGAGAACTGATTAAAAAGTATTAGTGCTTCTTATTGATGGGTTTACTTTGGAATAATTTTCTCTTGTATTTGTAACCCTGCAGTTTTCCATGTGAGAATGATATTTGAGGAATAATTAACTTTTCTCTTGTGGATATAGTTATGAATACCCATTTGGATTTATATGATCAATGGGTTTGAGGCAATTATAAGTTATTATAATTTGGGATGAAAATGCAAGGTATGAGATAACATTTGTGGTCAAATTATTTTATGGTTATTTTGAGGAATTTATCTCATTTTGGTAATGTTATAAAATATAGTTTTTGAAAAAGGACAACACGCAGACCGTGTGACAACCCGTCGCGTCGGACAAATATATGGGAATCGAACCCACTACCAAAGTGCGATTAGGATTTATCGCCTACCACTGGACTACGTGAAGTCCCCGATTAGTGTGACTATTATTTTTAGTTAAATGTTTTTATTATCAATAATAATTTGATTTGGGATCTTATGTCTTATCAAATGAATACCCTTAGTATAGGAAACTGATTTGGTGATTAAGTGATAAATGTTATTTTGGAAGTTGTTCGCTTTGTTTTGAACACTATATGCCCAAGGAAAATAGAATATTATGGGATTTCATTTGAGGAGTAATGGTGGATTTTTATCTATGTTTTTATTGTGGATTTATAGTGATTTGGGTTATTTATGGAAATGATAAGGTTAATTACTTTTAAGTATGTGACCTTAAGTGTAATTAATGTCATTTAGATAAATAATTTAATGTGGAAGACTACATTCTTATATGTTTTGGGATTCAATATTAGTTTGGATTATATTGAAGGATTTTAATGACAATTGATTATTGAATGGTATTTATTTAACTTTGGGGTATTGATGGTTTAATTTTAGAAATTAACATTAGTGTTTTTTTCTCTAATGGAATATCCATTTGGGGGATCATTAAATATTATACTAACCATTTTGGTTTTGATTAATCTCTAAAGACAAGGTAAATATATAGTTTATCCTACGTGGATCATGTATTTTTATAGAAGTTTATTCTAGCTATTCCATTGTGACCAAGTCTTCTTGAATACTCATTGTTCAAAAAAATGAGTTAGTGGTAAAAATTTATTAAAGAATGAAACTCTAATTAAAAATTCAGTATATCCCTTTATGTTCTTATTCAATATCATAAATGAATTCCTCGTCCTTATGTAATGTAACTTAATACAAAAAATGTTGTTCGTTTACTTTTCCTACTGGGAGACTAATGACCGTTTGTCCCAACACAAGTTTTTGATTTTCTTATTGTTAACTTTCTCCTGATTGTGTTTTTTATCCCTCTCCATCAGAACTTAACATTTAGTTTATCGTCCATATCCATGTTTTCCAACATGGAATCCTAGTATGGGTTATTTTGGGTGACCTTTATACCTCTCTTCCTTTCATTTAAAGTGATAGTTTTATTGACTCTTTTTCCGATGTGGGACTTTCCATTATATTCGCAAGCCCAATTTTAAAAAATTGCGAGGACGCAAATTTTTGAAGGAGGGAATAATGTAACACCCCAAGCTTCCAAGGTATGTTTCCCTTTGAATAATGCAATGGCATTCATTGTACTCAACTTCAAGATTCTAACACACCACAACCAATCAAACTAGCCGTTATGAACAGTAATACCTACTTTTGGAAATTATATAAATTTTATCTTTTGAAATGGACTTAATTTTTGGATTCATAATTTCTAAATTATCTTAGGGTGAAATATTGGTACTTTTCGGATAACTTTCATATTTGGATGAATAGTGAAAATTACTAAATTTTAATTAAAAACAACTTTTTAAATAGAAATAATTAATAGTGATAAATTATTAATTTGAGTGGTTTTAAAGTATATTTAGAATATATATTTACCATTTCATACAATTTTGGTCATTGAATGTAATTTCACATTTAATCCAGACATAAACAAGTGTCAATCTTTTGGTAGTTATTATCTCTTAAAAACACGCTATTTGTTTTGACGACAGAAATTAATTTTATATTAATTAATGCAACTGATTTGTTTTTAATTTGGTAAAACAGACATAATTTTTGAATTCATAATATCAAATATATCTTAGGCCTAATTGTTTGTATTTTTCTGGAAACTTTCATTTTTTTGATGAATAGTGAAACCACTAAGTGGTAGTTAAAAAACTGAATTTTTCATAAAACATAATTTTACCGCTTATGTGAGTGGTATTTCTAAAATTATAGAGACATGGTTAATATCAAGGAGTAAAATGTGGTTCAATGAGATGAAAATAATTTTTTGTGAATAGTAACTTTCACTTTTATTTACAACGGTTAAAAGTAAATAGGGTAATTACGGGTAAAAATGATATTAATATTACCATAACACATGTACTAATTCTATTGGACAAGTGTATCTCGACCAAAAAAACCTTAGGAGTAAAATATTATCATTTAGGTCCACTTGTATTAGATTAGGACATTTATTATTATTTAATTCAAAGAAGTATTAAAAGAGTTAAAATCAAAGTTTACTTACTAAAACATTTTTAATATAGGGTTATACATAAGATAAATTAGATTTTAAATATTAATTAGAAAGATAAAACGATTTTCTACATAATGGTATTTTATTTTAAATTTTTAAACATTAAATAATTTAATTTATTAATGACACAATGGTGATGGAGTAATTACTTAATTAATGAAATATTAAAATAATTGATATTATAAATATCAAAATAAATGTAATTTGAGACTTTTTATGAATTACACTAATTTTATAGGTTAATATTACATATTAGGATTGATTATATTAATTTTTTTCGAAGTAATAATGTTGTTATGAATTTATCAAAAACAAAATACCCAATAGTGTCAAAATTGACATAAAAGAGTTTTTAAAACAAATATTATATTATTAATTTATATTCAATTCCTAAAAATCTAAGGTTAGGCCAAGAGACTTATATCATTATATTTTTATCATTAATGGACCACTTGGGGGTCGTTTGGATGTATATAGTATGCTTATTAACTATATAATATAAAAATACAAAGAGACATTGTAAAAGTGGAACTAATTAACTAAGAGTTAATACTTAAATATAAGGTTAATATAATGACCCAAAACTCTCTAAATTCTATTTTTTGAGTGGTTTTCTACCCATCCCCACTTTAACCTTTAGATTAGGACATTTATTATTATTTAATTCAAAGAAGAGTTAAAAGAGTTAAAATCAAAGTTTACTTACTAAAACATTTTTAATATAGGGTTATACATAAACTAAATTCGATTTTAAATATTAATTAGAAAGATAATAAGATTTCCTATATAATGGTATTTTATTTATAATTTTTATACATTAAATAATTTAATTTATTTATGACACAATGGTGATGCAGTAATTACCTAATTAATGAAATATAAAAATAATTGATATTATAAATATCAAAATAAATTTAATTTGAGAATTTTTATGAATTCCACTAATTTTATAGGTTACTATGACATATTATGATTCATTATATAAATTGTTTTTGAAGTAATAATGCTGTTATGAATTTATCAAAAGCAAAATACCCAATAGTGTGAAAATTGACATAAAAGAGTTTGTAAACAAAATATTATATTATTACTTTATATTCAATTCATAAAAATCTAAGGTTCATCCAAGAGACTTATATCATGATAGGTGTATCATTAATGGACCACTTTGGGGTCTCTTGGCTGTATATAGTATGTTTATTAACCATATAATATAAAAATACAGAGACATTGTAAAAATGAAACTAATTAACTAAGAGTTAATACTTAAAGATAAGGTTAATATAATGACCCAAACCTATCTAAATTCTATTTGTTGAGTGGTTTTCGACCCATACCCACTTTAACCTTTAAATAATCCACTTTGGATCCATTAGAAAATGAATATGAATTTATTCTAAAATAATATTTTTAGCTTTTCCAAAGGTGCCCCTCACCCCTCTTATAAAAGGGCACTCCCCCTTATCACTAATTCATACATTCAAAGCCTTTTGGTTCATCCAAACCCTGCCCAAATACTCTCTCAACTTCCCTCACTACAACCTAGAGGCCTTAGTTTGATCAGAAAGGCAACCTAAGGAGCCCTTTTGATCAAATCAAAAGGAAGAACCCAAAGAAGAGGTAGTGTTTTCACCACCCTCTTTCAAGTTCCTTTCTTCTTCAACTTCTTCTTTCTTGGTTATTTCTATTATAAAATAATAACTCCAGTATATTATATATACTTTTATGTTATTATAAATATGTTACCACCATATTCAGTATTCTATCCATCCTTTGAATGGCATGTCACCATACGTGCGTACGTACGGCTTACCGTCTCCACGTCGTGGTGTAATTGTCATTCAATAAATTATTATTTGGATGGGTATAATAATGATGTGTAATTCATGTAAATAATAAATATAACATGATAATTATTCTGTCTATATGATATACCATCCAATTATATATTATGTTAACATCAAAAGAATGATATTTTCACTCGTGCGTACAAACGGACCATCGTCTCCACGAACGCGATTGATTCATTCTCTATCGTATCCATTCAAGTATAATTATCATTTGATGATTAAAAATAATGTTTAAGGACCTGATATAATTCTGGATATGAATAAGATATAGCCTATCCATAACAAACACGGCTTACGTAACAAAGAATATAAACGAAAATGAATAAGTTAACACCCTCAATGACGATAATACTACGATATTATTAACAAATCAATGTTAAAAGATCATATATGATATCATATTAATGTAAATGATCCATGTATAATTCAATAACAGTTATTTCACCATTATACCGGATGTTAAACTACCTTCGACCAAGGAAAATGTACAAAGTAAGTGGTTTCTTTTCTCACTTTTAATTCCGTGAGAATTCCATTGTTCACCACTTATTTAGTACATATGGTGTGCGTACTGCCCATGTTTGTATTCATTGTCTAATATACTTTAATTCATGTATATTTACATCATCATTTTATGATCCTTCTTTCATGGGTGTATGTTTTGTATGTTACCAAATCAATAAGGGAATTTGAAATTTCAATTTCCACTCATTCGGCTTTACGCATACTTCATTGATTATTTTACTCCAAGATTATGTGTGGAATCACTATTAATTTGATTATGTCATAATTTACACTCCACTTTCTGTGGATATACTTTTTATACACATAATCACTCCATTGATAAATTCTCAATTCATCGGTATGAACATGATAAGAGTAATTTTTACTCAATCTCGATTTGTTGAGATAAACATCCAACTCAATGGTGTTGTTTTTACAAGAATATGTGTGAATGTCCTTTGATTGTTTTACACTGAATATCCAATCATATTTAGTGTATTTATATTTGTCACACATAATTATGTCTTTGATTTATCCTTAACCTAAGGATACGTCCTTTTTGAGAGATTTCATCTCAATTTACATTCCATTGAGACTTCTTTGTTGTTATACACCAAATCACTTTTATGTGGTGTATATAATGTACTTTGACATAGTATATCATGAATCCCTTTATTCTCATGATATTACAATGTTTTGATTACCTCAATAATTTGTATTCAAGTGTCTCTATTTTGGTTAGAAATCCTAAATAATATATCAATTTTAAATGTTTTAAAGACTTATTCTTCTAAATCTTGCTCATTAATGTCCATGTTTTAAAAATGGTTATATGGATTTATTTATATGGAAATTAAAGTTTTAAAATTAAAACTCCTTAAAAAAAATTTCAAAGTGGTATGGGACACTTTGATTAAATAATATATTTTTAAATGGCTTTTGACAAATAGTGTGACTTTAAAATGTTTTCAAGAAAAAGGGGATATTTCTCTCAAATAGTTTTGATGGTTATTTTAATCTATGTCAATATCATTCTTTATTATCGATTGAGGTTAATATGATACAATAAAATCTTCCATATTGTATCGAATGGGTTATGATTGACTGTGGATGTGCTATTTTTATACCATTCATGGTTTGTGGATAAAGTATTGACATTTCGTATTCTAGTTTTAATACGAATGTTTATGTTATGTTTAAACCTATTCATATGAGGAATGCAATGGACTTAGTAAGTGATGGGTGGAGTCCGCAATAGCTCCTCAGTGCATCGGTAGGTCTGATGAGACAAACTAGTGTCTTGGCACAAGGCCTTGACAAAATCTTATTTGTAGTCTTGGCACGAGGCCTTGGCTATGTGGTCATGATAGTCTGGCATTATGAATTCTGTCATTATGAAAGTGGTTATTAATATTTTCATGTGATTATTCGACTAGTAGAATATCCATGTGAATAAGTAAATGGCATTATTTCATTTTATCCTTTGCATATTTTTCTGAAGTTCAAGTTTAAAAGGCTTTTGTTTTAGTTATGCATTGCCTTAAATGTTTATGTTTATTTATGAAAGTTTCCACTATATTGTTATCCTTACTGAGCATCTAAGCTCACCCCTTTCAATGTTTTTTTTTCAGGATGTGAAGAAGTATTTTATGAATGACCTGCAGGGATAGTATGAGGGGATATCAAGACAATATGTTGTTGTAGTTTTTTACTTATTGATGTAATGTAAACTTTATGAATATATCTAGTGTTTCCAAGGCTACTAAACTAATTGGTCTTTTGAGACTTGATCTTTCTTGTTATCATTCCAATGTTATGTAATAATGCACCGACTCTGGGTATCTAGGGTCGGGGCGTTACATTTAGTTTATAATTACATTTAAGTAAAAACCACAAGGGATATACCCAAAACTGATAAAACACATTTGGATTGTTTTGATACATTAAAAATGATCCATAAATAGTTTTTTAAATATAGGAATCAGAATCACCTCAATATAACACATGTCGTGACCGATATGACTCACTTGTATTTTTATTTAAAATTTTAATTTTATTAAAAAATACATGTGACAAACTCAAAAACGAAGAAAATTCATTATGATTGTTTTGATACTTTATAAAATGATTCATAAGATATTTCTGAAGTGTATGAATTAGATACACCTCAATCAGATACCTGCTTTTCTCAGTAAGACTCAAAGTGTATTTTATTATATTAAAATAGATATTTTAGTTCAAAACATGTCACTCACTAAAAATTGAGAAAATGAACTCATATTGTATTTATAATTTAGTAAAATGATTCCAAATCCTTTTTTTACATGTATGAATCGGTCTCATGTCAAAATTATACAAGATATGATATGTATAGCTCAAAGTGAGTGTTTTCTGTTTAAAATCACATTTTAGTAAAGAAAATAACATACTAAAAACTAAGAAAACACATTTTGATTTTTTTATATTTTATTAAAATAATCCATATGTCGTTTTTGATGTTGAGTAACCAACCCCATATCAATTTGATGCACGGTGTGATAGGTATTACTCAAATTGTGTGGTTTTAATATAAAATTGACATTTTTGGTTAAAACACACATTACATTCTTAAAACTGAGGAAACACATTCGGATTGTTTTTATATATTGGTAAAATGATCTATAAGTCATTTGGTACATGTAGGTATTAGATGCACATCAATCGGATACATGATGTTCCTGTTATGACATAAAGTGTTAGTTGTCATTTTAAAATTGACAATTTAGTTAAAAACATGTGTCACTCGCTGAAAACTGAGAAAATTGGCTCAAATTTTATTGATTTTTTAAGACAATCCATAATTCGTTTTTGATATATAAAAATTGAAAATACATAAATCTAACGTGCGATGTAGTTATTATGACTTGAAATGTGTGTTATCAATATATAAGTTCCACTTTCGTTTAAAACACACATCACAATGCCAACATTAAGAAAACAAGTTCATATTATTTTATCATTATCTTATATTCAATTACTTAATTAATTTCCTTATCGTTTTTTATCTTACAAATATTTATTTATTTATTTATAGTATTACTAACATAATATTTGTTTTATTATAAATTTGACTTCTCTTCCTCAATATGGGGTGTTTTTTCTAGCAATAGCATGGATGGGAATCAGGGGCCAAAGATAAAGAAACATATATTGTTTTTCATTTTTGTGATAATGTTTACCGACTCAACTAATTGAAAAACCCAATGTTTGAAATTTCTATAGCATGGTTTTTTGTATTTGTGTTTTAAATATTATTTAATTTAAATTTTTTATTTTCAACCATTATTTTTTATTTTTATTTATTGTTTTTATAGTAGCAATGTGGTGTAATTTTAATATCGCACTGCAGCAGTATGCCCCTTAATCAGAGAAAGTAATAGTGCTACTAATGGGACCCTTTACCAGAACTATTAAATGTGTAGATAAAATAATCCTTTATCAGTGCTATTGAAATTACTGGTGAAGGTTACATTGATCAGTTCAATTAAAAGCATTGATGAAGGATCTCTTGATCGACACCTTTATTAGGGTTGATAAAGGTTCCCTTTAACAATGATTTTTATAGAATTGATAAAGTGTTTTTATCAGTGTTTTTCTAGCATTGATAAAACCCATGGGCTTTTAATCCTACTCCGGTAGTCAACACTTTTTTTGCACTGATAATGAAAAACTTTAGAACTGTTAATAGTCAGTTTTATTTTAGTGTAAACTGTGACAACATTGGATCATGGAGAGGTTGAGTACATTATCATTAGCTTGAATGATAATTTATTAATGAATAATTGAAGGAATTATTTATTCACTTATATATTTGTGAAAGTTGTTTTCTTGGCCCTTTGATTAAAATTAGTCCACCACATTAAATTCCATGTTTGTGGTGTAATGATGATTTTATTTCATATTTTCGAAGAAAGATATATAAAGCATATAGGTTGATGGAATGGGTGTGCATCTTTCTTGAGAATATATCATTTAAAATAGTTTATATTAAACAATGAGTTTTTATATGTGGTTGTTTTTTTTGTGATGTGTCCCTTTCATTAATGGGTTGATTGGCCTATTTCTGGAGAGTAATCATGGTATTTAGGAAACCCTGCCTAATTCCATTGAGGAATAGGCCTAGAGGGTCTCAAACAAAATGGTTCCTTTGATATCAGTTAAATATTATATTTAAAAATTAGAATAAATATTATTCTCCAGACTAAGAAGTAATATTTATCAAGGATTTATAAAAATATACAATATTTCTAATAAATATTTATTCACTACGTAATTTTTTAATTAAACAAATATATAATATTTATTTATCTCATGTTATTCACAAGCTAAGAATAATTTTTTATTCATTAGAAAAAAAACTTTAGTTACACAAATATCACAATAAATATTTTATTCGTCAGTCTGTGAATATAATATTAATTGATTAATTAAAGGTATAATATTTATCTCTTATTATTCTCAATGTTGTAAATAATTAATTACAAATGAAAAAAATAAATCACATAAATATTAAAATAAATATTTTACTCATAAAACCATGAATATAATATTTATTTATGATATTTATTAAGTAATTTAATAAATTTAAAGGAGGGTGATCAGTCTCAATTATTGGTATGTAGATAAATATTTATTTACCAGAATATAAATAAAATTTTTCACAGTGCAGATTAGCACATGTCATGGAATAAATTAAAATTATTACAATTTTACATGGAATTTGATTCCATTTAGGTTTAACATATTATTAATTTTCTTTTATTTACATAATTAATATAAAATACTAACACTTAGTTTATATATAGAAAATTTGTAGAATTATGAGTCACAAGTCATTGTGGCCAATATTCTCCTCCCTGGGGAATTATCTCTTAAAGAAAACATCTCTAGGGTTTCCAATCAAGATCAAGAGATTCAATCTTCCTCCTTTCTTTCCTCTCAAGATGGGGTGATCAATAGATATTCCTTCAATTCGAAAAGAATGTGTTTTGATCAAGGGATCAAAGAAAGTTGATCAATACCATTGCTCTAGCACCCGAGATAACATCAGTGACATTCCAAGATCAAAGAAGAACTTATAGATCACCCCTAGATGGACTCTTCATTAGTTACACTTCAAAATAAAGAAGAATAAAACTCAAGATCCATATTATGATGAACACATATATCAATGAAAGAACTCAAGATTGAAAATTTTCTTAACGCTATTAAATTTATTATAAGTTAACATGGAAAAAGATCCTATCTTTCAGTTTCTGAAATCAATTATCAACATTATATCGAAATTCTTTCACTTTTTGTGGTGTTAATTGTCATGTTTATTATGAATAATCCATTGAATGTTATAAAATCCAAATTATCCATTATACCCCAGGTGTTTCCTCTATTTCTAGAACATTTATATTGGAAGATGTTTCTATGTTGTTTCATCATCCCCTTCCTTTTATGTGGTTTTCCCTCAATCATCACTGATTTTGGGATATTTTTAGTTTACATTTCTCTATTGATCCCACTGAATCAAGTTAGCATTATAAAAAATTAAATGGGTTATTTCTAATATTTCATAGGGAACATCATGTGATGTTATATGTACTCCATTGAAAGTAATTTTGGTAAAGGAATACAACTATATGATTTTCCTTGGATTTTAAGTGATCTTATGTTGGACTAGTAGTTGCCTCAAGTGTAACTTTTGTATCTTTTAGGTAGAATAAATTTGGGGGGGGGGGTTAGAGTAGACTATATTCAGTTTCTTGTGATTATGGCCTAATGTTAATGTCTATAGAGTAAGTTGGAACAATTTACACCCTAAGAAGTGGAGTTGAATTGAGATTTTGGGTGTTTTAAATAGTTATTTTGATTTTTTTTCTTTTTATTTTAGGATATTGTTCCCTAGTTTTAAGGAACATGTTCATCCTTTCACAATCGAAGATATCCTTACCAAAACAATCAAGGATATACATGAAATTAAAACATGCATGAGACACATGTATTTCTAATTTGTTCACCCCAATGGGCTAGTCCAAGAAGTATATAATGGAATTGTATCAGTCAGACCACAATCCACCCATGTTGACATGTTTGGGGGATACAATTTTTTTTACGGTGGTTCTACTCCAAGAGAACTATATTTAAAAGGTTTCGGTCTTGGTCCCTCTTCACCCAAGACACACTTCCACTTCTTCAACCTGGTAGAATATTTCAGTGTAGGTAATTCCATATTTTATAGACTTTTAGCTCACCTTCAAAATATTTTAATCATTAGGATATTCCATGATTATCATTAAAATACTCTTATATTATAGTCTTGAATGGATTATCCTTTAAATTCACTATTCATTTGAAACGAATTTACAATACCTATTTTTCATGTAACTTTGTCTTCCATGAAACTCTAAACTTCCACACAACAATCACTTTTTAGAGCCTGATTTCGGGTATGTTTTTACATTTATTTTATTCAAAGTATTTCTTTGTCAAGAAAATATAACTTTAGAAAAACATGAATGTTTGAAGAATCACAAATTTATTGGCACTAAGATTCCATGTATTGTTGGTTAAGGCAAAGAAGCTGGTAAGTAAAAAGTAGTCTTGGTTATGTTCATATCTTTGGTTGTCAAATCATGTGAAATTGTTGGATATAATACCACCAAATTCATCCACATCACATATTCATGCTGTTGAATTTTCATGTAAAATATTCATCCATGTGACTAAATAACATAATTGATTGAGTCACATAATGAAATTATTTATGTATGGTGTTTTTACTATATTGGTAATTCCATGTATCTGATATTTATGGTGGTCCATCTTTAAGAGGAATAATTCCAAGATTAGTGATGGTTTGGTAATGAGTCTCTATCATTCATGAATTGATACATACAGATGGTTTTAATATTGAAGAAATATAGGTTTAAATAATAATGAATAGGTTGTTTCTACCTGACCAAATGTAATAACAAATTGTTATAGAAGTCATTTCCGATGAAAGATATTATTGGGATAGGATCTAATCACTACTAAAAACACACATTTAATAGAACTATAATCATCCTTTATCAATTTTAGAAAATAAATGACAACCTTAGCATGGTTAAATATTCTTGGCTTTTATTGGCACTAGAAATCACTGATAAATAGCATCTTTTATCAGCACTTTTACAAGTGTTGATAAAAGTATGATTTATCAGTGATTTTATTTGTGCTGATAAAGGTGTGATTTATTAGTGCATTTTAATGTGCTGATAAATATAGACTTTATCATCACTCTGATAAGTGTCTAAAAAGGTGTCCTTTATCAGTGCTTTTAAAAACGCCGATAAATGGTAGCTTTATCAATGCATTTAGTAACACTGATAAAGAAGAAAATTGTATTGTAATGTTGTAGCACACTACATCATAAGGAACTAGTGTAGTGTGCTTCAACAACAAACTACATCAACAGAAACAACAACAAAAGTTACCAAAATAAGATACAAATACTGAATTTAAATAAAATAAAATTTCTATCATGAATACACGAAAAAGGAAAACACTATTTTAGAGTATGTTAGTTTTTTTTACTAAAATTATAATAAATTTTGAATTAAAAGGCACACTTGGAGTCATAACATTCACACCGTTAGTCAAATTGAGGAGTGACTAATTCTTACACTTCAAGAAGGACTTATAGATTATTTTCATAAAGTAACAAAACAATCAGAAAGTATTTTATTATTTTTGAGTATGTCAGTTGTTTTTTTATTAAAATTAATATAAATTTTGAATAACATGATGCAATTTGACTTATAATTGTAACACCATGAGTTATATTTAGGTGAGGCTAATACCTGCATGTAAAAAATGTATGGATCATTTTCCTAAAGTACCAAAACAATTGGAATGCATTTGCTCAGTTTTTGTGTATCTAAATTGTTTTTTTCACTAAAATAAATGTTAATTTTGAATAAAAAATACAAACTTTGACTCATACCAGTCACACTATGTGTCATATTGTGGTGAATATGAATGTTACACATCCCAAATGACTCATTGATATTTTCTCTAAAGTATCAAAATAATCAAAATTTGTTTCCTTGGTTTTTAGAATGCCATGCGTGTCTTTTACTAAAATGTCATTTTAAACTGTAAACACGCAATTTGTAACATATAGGTGGAATCCTACGTGGTTCATACATGAGTCTTATTAATACACATCACAAATGAATTATATATCATTATACTAAATTATCAAGACAATATGAGTGTGCTTTCTTAGTGTTTAGTGAGTGTAATTTTTTTGTATTAAAATGTCTATTTTACACTGATAATAGAGACTTGGAGTTAAACTAGCACTCTATGAATCAGATTGAGTTGAGGTTTATCCAGAAACATCAAAAATGACATATCGATTGTTTTCTTAAAGTACCAAAACAATCTAAATGATTTTTCTTAGTTTTGAGTATGTCAAGTTTATTCACTAAAATTATTGTCAATTTTGAATTAGAAGATGCACATGGGGTCATTATGGTAACATCGTTCTTCGGATTGAGGTATGATTAAATGATACATATCATAAATGACTTTTGGATCGTTTTACAAAAGTATCAAAAATATAGAAATGTGTTTCCTCAGTTTTGAGTATGTCACTTGTGTTTTTTTACAAAAATGCAATTTTAAATAGGAAACACGCACATTGAGCCATTCATGTGGAATCATGTATGGGTTTTTCCTAATAATAATTCATATACATAAAAAATTAATTATAAATTGTTGTCCCAAATTATCAATTCAATCCGAGAATGTAATCATGGTTTTTAGTGAGTGACATGTTTTGTATTAAAATGTCAATTAAAAATTGATAATGAACACTTCGAGTCATACTGGTCACACCGTGCGTCAGATTGAGGTGTGAATGATCCCTATACATCACAAATAATGTATGGATTATTTTCCTAAAGTTCTAATTTAATCTGAATGTGTTTTATAATTTTTGAATATATCTGTTTTTTTTTCATAAAATTAATGTTAATTTTGATTTAAAAAATATTCAATTTAAGTCATACCGGTCACACTATGCGTTATATTGAGGCACAACTAAATGATACACATCCCAAATGACCCATGGAACAATTTTTTAAAGTATAAAAACAATAATAATGTGGTTCCTCAGTTTTGAGTATGTCTGGTGTGTTTTTTTAATGAAAATTCATTTTAAACTGGAAACACACACTTTGATTCATATAGGTGGCATCGTGTTTGGGTTTGAAATGAGCCTAATTCATATGCATCACAAATTTTATTATGAATTGTTTTTCCTAATTATCAAGACAATCCAAGCATGTTTTCTCATTTTTTTGTGATTGACACGTTTTTTGGCCTAAAATATCAATTTTAAACTGATAATGAACACTTGGAGTCATACCGGTCACACCGTTCATCATATTGAGGTGAGGATGATACCAAAAAATAAAAAATTATATATGGATCATTTTCCTAAAGTACCAATATAATCAGAATGTATTTTCTTTTTTTTTTGAGTAAGTCAGTTTTTTTCACTTAAATTAATGTCAATTTTGAATAAAAAAGACACACTTAGAGTCATACTGGTCACACCATGCATCATATTGAGGTGAAACTAAATTAATCACATCAAAAATGACTCATGGATAATTTTCCTCAAGTATCAAAACAATCAGAATTTTTTTACTTATTTTTGATTATTCCATGGGTGTTTTTTACTAAAATGTCATTTTAAAATGAAAACATGCACTTTGATCCATACATGTGGCATCGTGTGTGGGGTTTACCTGATACTGATTCATATACTTCAAAAAATAATAAATAATAATTGTCCCAAATTATCAGTACAATCCAAGTGTATTTTCTCAGTTTTCAGAGAGTGACGCTTTTTTGTATTAAAATGTCTATTTTAAACTGATTATGGAAACATAGAGTCATATCTGTGAAATCATGCATCAGATTGAGGTGTGGATATTCCCTACACTTCAAAAATGATGAATGAAACTTTTCCTAAAGTAATAAAATAATATGAAGGAGTTTTAATGGTTTTGAGTACGTGAGCAGTTTTTTCACTAAAATTAATGTAAATTTTGAATATAAAAGACACACTTGGAGTCATACCAGTCACACCATGTGTTAGATTTAGGTGTGGATTAATGATACACATCCAAAATGACTCATGTATAATTGTACTTAATTATGATAATAATTTTAATTTTTCCTTGGTTTTGAGTACTCCATGTGTGTCTTTTACTAAAATGTCATTTTAATCTAGAAACACGCACATTGAGCCATAAAAGTTTCATCGTGTTTGGATTTTACACAAGGCTGATTCTTACAAATTATAAATGAATTGTGAATCATTTTCCCAAATTATCAAGACAATCTGAGTGTGTTTTCTTGGTTTTTAGAGAGTGACACTTTTTTTATTAAAATGTCAATTTTAAACTTATAAAGGACACTTGGAGTTATACCGGTCACATTGTGTGTCGGATTGAGGTGTGGATGATCCCTACATATCACAAATGATTTATGGATCATTTTACTATAGTACCAAAACAATACAAAAGGGTTTTCTTAGTCTTGAGTTCGCCACATGTGTTTTTTACTAAAATGTCATTTTAAACTAGAAAGACACACAATGGATCTTATCTGAAGTGAAAAGTGTTGTGTGCACATTTAAAAAATTATTCTCAAACAAAATCATGGTATGATACTTATTATACATCATTTCCCAACCATTTTATCTTTTTCAAGCCAGTGCTTCTTATCCTCCTTCACCTCGGTATTCACCTATGCCTCCTCCTCCACATCGGTCTCCGACTACGACTCTCCTTCTACATTCACCTCAACCACTAACCCAGCCTTTTCCACCGCCTCTATATCTGCCTTTATAATTTCCCAAAAAACAATTATTTGAATTTTAGAGCTTCGAAATGAATTGATTTTCTCTATTACTCATATCCTTGAGAAAGAGATCAAAAATAATATATAAGAATTCTAACTCTAAGGCTTCACACCCCAAATATCTTTTGAAGGTCATAACGCATACTAGATCAGAAAAAAAGTAGGTAATCACCTAAATTTGTTTTCATCATAAATTATAAAAAAAGTATATTTCCACTAATCTCTAAAAAAATTGATTTCTTATTTTGAGTAACTTTGTTGTCGGAAATCTTGATAGTACTGAGAAAATATAGAGAAACAAATTATTATGAAATATATTTAATGAAATTGTAATTACCTTTGAAAATTACCTATTATGGTATTCTATTATTTTCATAATTTATTATTTCTCTCAAAAAAATTCAAACATAATACCCATAATCGATTTTATTATCATTTTTTAGACACTTCAGAAACATTTACCAAAATAAGTAATTTTTTCTGAAATGTTTTGATTGATAAATATTTTTATATATACTATAAAGATTTTTCCATTTGTAGTAATATAAAGAATTTAGATTTTCAAAAACCAACATCATGCCACGATCTAGCCTAGATTTTTCCATCGCCAAATCATAACATAATTCTCATTAAAACATAAAACCAAAAAATAATTCAAAGTTTATCTATAAAATTTATATTGTAGTGTATTACGTATTCACAATACAAATCATGTGTGGTCAGCTGGTTTGAAATTCATGCATTGAATCAAAAACATAAATATTTATGGTGTCTCTGTTGACTGCTATCAGCATCTAGTAGTTCCTAAAAATACAAAAACAATAATGCAATGAAATGGTTAAAAATATATTTTATGTAATTAGATCATTGAGTTTTACCCTTTCATTATAGGGATCCAAATGAGTCTTTCTTCTGATGATTTTTTATTAAAATCTTTGAGTAACTCATATTTTTTTCTTAATTTATTCTTTATTCAAAGTAATGTTTTGTGTAGAAATGATATAGGGATTAATGAATCCAAATCTTGCATCGTCAGATCTTCCTTTAATATAGTTTTAATATAAAAGACTATAAAAATATGAATCGATATTAACTTTAATAAACATTTTTTTCTCACTATTTGGACATACGGATTATGAAAATATACCTTATATTTCTATTGAAATTTGAGACATCCATCCATTCAAGCTTGAGAATCTCGGTTAGAGTCTCGAGGACAATTAAGTCTGTGAAGGAAAATCTATATATTTCTCTTCATATTCAATGTAAGACATTGTTTTATATTTAAATGTGGTCTATGTATGAAGGTGTAATGATAATAAATTTTTATCTAAAAATGATAGAGGCAAGGATCATGTGGAATCTTCGGATTCTAGTGATTCCTTAGTTGAGGAGGATGATAAAACTGGCCAAATTGAGGAGTCCTATTTGAAATCTATATCCAGAAAAGGAAAAAATCCTATGGTGGATGAAGATGGATTTATAACTCCAAACCCGAAGAAAATAAGAAGGCGTAGGTATTACTCTCATACTGAAAAAAACTATTGTAACTCAATCACTTGATGCTTCCAGGATGGAATATATTGAACCAGTTCATAAAAAACCTTTCATTAATGACTCGAACCTTGTTTTATATTACTTCTCATAGAAATTCACAGAGCAAGAGATCAAATGTTGGAACACTCGTATGGAAAGGGAACAGGAAATTTCCCATCAAAAACGTTAACAGGGTGTTATTTCTACTGAACAATATCTCAACACAAAACGCTTCATTTTCAACCAAAGGATAAATATGTGTATTCAGTCACCTTGATCTATTGGACCCCTTTTTGTGCACTTTCAGTCTTCCTTTTCCATTCTTCTCTCACGCGGACTATTGAATTCGGTTGCATTTTTTTTGTGACTTTTCTCTTTCTCTAACTCATCATCTTCTTCGGTACATGGTGTCGATGGCTTATAATGTGGAGTTTATGGACGTTGATGAAGCTTAATAAGGTTATTAGCCTTTTCTGTCAATGGATGGTGTATTTTTACATTTTCTATTTGATATTTACTACTGCTCCTTGAATCTTTTTTTGAGAGATGTTTTTGAGATCTGTTTGGTTTGACTTATGAGATGATTCTTTGGCTTCATTAAGACTTTGGATACTGTTTTTTGGGTTCTCTCCCTGCTGTTTTCTATGCAGTGTGGCTCTTAATGAAACGGATTTATTTTCTCTATGCTTATTATTTGTCCTTGTGCCCCATAGACTTATATTCGGTCTTTTGTTGTATTGTATGGCCGATGTCTTTGATGTGAGACTACCAGATGCTGAGATCTTCTTAACATGTTTGGTTCAATCACTAGAAGTTGAAGATTAATATTTGAGATGTCATGATTTGGAAGACCATCAGGCACTGATATATACTGGTGATATCATGTGGACTTGTTCCCTCTTTGACAATGGTATGATTAAAGCTTTATCTTGTAATCTTTAAATCCCTTGCTGGTGTAAGTGAATTACACCTTGTGCTTGTATTGTAACATTTTATTATTAACAAATTCTCCAGGGGGCATGGATTGGGAAACCAATTCATGTCATCACCTTCCTGTCAAAATATTTCTGTAATTTTTTTTGGATAAGGTACTCCTGAAATATCGTTTTGTTTTCTTGTTTGATTCACTAGATTTTCTTGATTCGACCTTTCATTTCTCTGTTTCTTTATCCATCCATAATATCATACCTCACTTAAGACCTTTTATCATGATCTGTTACATGTTTTTCAAATGAAAAAATTTGTTAAATATGCACATCATGTATCTTTATAAGATTAGGTGGCTATGCTATTAAATCTCCAATATCATCTTCGACCGTTGTAATATCTGAACCATCAAGTGGAATATGCAAATCATTAGTTGGATCATAAGATACATCAATCCCCAGTATCATGTGATTTTTTGAGGGGTTGATTGTGTAGCTGGTCTCCCAAGATTTTATACATTATACCCGTCAAAACACGGCGGTATGTGGATGTTGACAGCACTACCTTTATATAATCCTCTCCCAAACGCTTTATTTCCTTCCATCCATTAATAAATGATTTGAGGTCACTAATTCCCTTTTTCGTACTAGCTGTCATCCCATCACTATTTGGGAGGTATTTCATCAATGAACTTTTAAACCACAATAAAGGGAGGGAGGATAGTTTGAAATAGGGATAACAATCCCTCACTAAAAGATAGAAGACAATCAAACATCTAAGGATTAAAGAATCCAAGTAACCTACACTAATGGAATCAATCAAAAAGTATACTCTATTGAAGAGGAATTATAATACCTCCACTCTAATGGTATTTAAGAAATAAATCTCACTCCACCTATGTTGGACATCACATATGTCTAATCAAGGATTCTTAACCTTCAAATTTTGGATAATTTTTTAATCCACCATAATATCCCTCTAATAACATACATCCCTTTAAAGGGTGAATTTTTCAACTTCTACTCAGTAATTATCTAGAATATTTTTACTCTTATAAATTAAATGGATGTAATCAATGAAATCGTAAATTTATTATTATGATATATTACCATAAAATCTTATAGTAACCATAGATACTTCCTACCATTAAAATTTGTACCATAAAGCATTAAGTGATCTACAATTACCTCTAGGTTTGTCCTACTTTATGACTGATAATGATATTATCGGTTATGAAATATATTATTGGATATATGTATCCATGCCACAATGTATTCTATCCTTTGAGGAGATTACATATACCTAGAATCACATAAATATTTTTGAGGGCCCTCAATCACCGAAGGAGTGATAAAGCCTTAGCCTAGTGATAAAAAGTGATCAAAGAAGAAGAGAGGTTTGGATATATAATTAAACAAAGGGTTAATCACAATAGAGGGATCGTATCCCTTTATAGGGACAGTGCATTTAATAAATATTAGCTTGATCATGACCCACATCTCATGGAAACAGATAATTTCATCACGTCGGAGTAATTCTTTCATTGACTTTTTTAATAAATGTTTGAATCCATCTATGATGATCCTTATGATTTATATTTTATGAGATACCATTTGTGAGAAGTAGACAAATTAATTCAAACAACAACATATATTTAATTCCCCACCAAAATCTACATTAGTCATATGTCACAGTCTCTGATAAAAGAATATATAATATTAAATTTTTAATTATGATTTAATGATATCAGCAAATATGATATCTCTATTTTTTTATATTTTCAACATTCATAACAAATTACATTACTTATAGGATATAAATATCCATACCATAAAAATTATATTTTAATAAATGTTTTTCTCTCTAACATTATTCACAATGTTAGATGAATTTTCAAATTATATTTTTATCTCATAAATAAATTATCTCTCTATTTTTATTAGTAAATATATTAATAAATTGCATCTCATAGTTTTCTCGATCAACTATCCAACCATGGATAACTCACTTACTTTGGGGAAATACATTATTTATATGTTGTTGTATATTTATATATTAATTTACCCAATTATTTCCCCAATCTATCTAGTATAGTATTGTTTTTAAGCAGTTAAGCATTCTTTTTTAACCAAAGAAATTCCCCACCACTCTTTGTAACCCATGGTTAATGCTTAATAATAATATAGAATTAATTAAAAAACTCTCACAACAATCATAACTAAAATAATTTTTATAACATTACTAATTAATTCAATATTTTTTTAATTTTCTAAAAAATTATTCATCAGAATCATAAATCTAAATAACTCATTTCACGGTTTAACAATTTACATGAATAACCACAATCCAAAAAACATGTTTTAATGATTTTTACACATACCTTGGTCCCTATATGTTAATCACCCATAAATGACGTCCACAACTTGGTATCCCCTAATCCTTAAAAACCCTCATAATTAATCCTTTATAATCTAAAATCTAGTATATAAGATGAATTCAATTTAAGAAACTATCCAGATTTTGGAACATTATATTATTCAGATGAAGAGAAAATCAAGGGGGGTGAGAGGTCTCCTTGTTAGTTTTTAGAGGAGAGTAAACCATCTATATGTTTCTCTAGGAAAAAATGGTCTGGACACTCAAATACATATGAAATAAGAAAAACAATGAAATAGAACCACAATCATTGTATTTCAGTAGTGATGAGAAGAGATGCAAGGTTCATCATGTTTAAAAATAGCACAAAAATGAAAAATGTGGAACCCAAAACATCAAACAACGATAGAGGAATATTAGAAAATAAAATTCATTGGATTCTATCCCGGATTAATATGAGGGAATATAGAGGATTCATGCCGTCAGCAGAGGAGTTCAGCAGTAGATTGAGAATCTCAAATGACTGAGTCATTGTTAGGGTTTTTTTAAATAGATAGGGGACAGTTTTAATAGTTCTTTCAGAAACATGCTGACTAATATCCCTTTTATCAGTGAGAGATTTATAAGTGATGAATAAATGAATATTTATCAGTGTGAATGTTTTAACAATGATAAAAGTTTTATAATTATAATAATTTACATAACTTTATTATAATTTTATAGTTATTTAGATAATTTCATTATAACTTTGTAATTATTTAAATAAATTTATTATAATTTTATAATTATTTAAATAGATTATTTATTATTTTATAATTATCTAAATATATATAATAAATTATTTATAATTTTATAAATACTTATCTAAAAAATAATATTTATTTCTATATTATAATTATAAATATAGTAGATATAAATTTATAAGTATATTTATTTATAATTATTTCCTTAAAAACATATTTTTAACATTATTAATGGATATATAATATTTAATACATGTATTTTAAAAATTAGTGAAATTGTATAATTCAAAATGAGTACAATTTAAAAATATTGAAAAAAATGATACGTTTTATTAATTAAATATATGTTATAAAAAATGGATATATATATATATATATATATTGAAGTGGATGAATACATATTGAAAATACTAAAACTTAGTAATTAAATATACATAAATAAATAAATGAAAATGATCAAAAATAAAATAAAATAAAAATAAAAAACAGTAAATATGAATACCCTAACTATAGTATTAAAACAATTGACCAATTAAAAACATAACATATATTAAATGCATCCTGTTATAATGAAATTATAAAATATACTAAAATTTGAATAAATTACATAAATATTAGGTTTATGTGTTTCTATATACTACTTAAATGTATTTTTGTGTGTGTTTGTGTATAAAAATGCATTACCATATATATATATAAGTGAAATAAATGAAACACACAAAGTATAATATAGGTTAAATAGGAAAATCAAATAGTATTAAAAATTAATAATACGTTAATATGTTTTTAAGTAACAATTTATATATTATAATTATTCATTCTATATATCTATATTTAGTATATAATATTTATTAATATTTATAATCTAGATATATATATTAAATTTATTCATTTTTATAAATAAATATTTAATTAATAAAATGATTCATATTTTTCTTAATTTACATATTTTATTCTTAATTATTTATTTTTTCATTTTATTCTGGACATTTATGAGCCCTAAAAAAGTTCTGATAAAGGAATCTTTTATCAGCACTAAAAAACTTCACAGATAAAGTGAACCTTTTATCAGCGCTAAAAATAAAACACTGATAAAGGTTTTGTTTATCAGGGATAAAATAAACTGTGGATAAATGATACCTTTTATCAGTGCTTTGTTTTAGCACTGATAAAGGGCTTCATTTATCAGTGCTTATTTTAGAACTAATAAATATGAACTTTATCAGCATTTTTTTCTAGCATTGATAAATTTCATCGATATAATAGGCATGTTTTTTAGTATTGAATGATTCTAAGAGTGTGAATTATAATATATTTACATGGTATAGTAAATATTTAAATTAATAATAAAGAGAAAATATTAACCATCCTTGCTCGATAAATTGTCTTCTAATGTTTTAATATTTGTATGAATAGTTACATATGCGAGTCTGACGATTGAGAGAGAGGTTTAGGTGAAGAAGAAGTGGTCAGAAATAGTGTTATTCATATAAATTGAAGTGAATTTTTGCATGTTCAATAATAGAAGATGAATAATATGACTGCACCACATTGGAAAACTAGATTACTTTCAGGTGGAAGAATATGTATCTATATTATCTTATCATTAGAATTTTTTACTAATGTGGGATACACTTGATGTGTGATATGCACAAAATAATAAAGAGACTTATAGGTGAGTTCTAAGGATTTGCCTTTCTTGTCGTGGATCACAAATTGTTTACTGTATCATTGTAACACCCAATGATTTTATGGTATGTCACTTTTGAAATTTCATCTTTGCAATATATTACGTTACACAGAAATCTGAGGTTAAACTAATGATTAAATATTATGTTTTAATTAGGATTGTTATCACCTAGCCATTGGAATGGTTGGAATGAATTAGATAAAATAAATTATGAAAATACAGTTTAAACATGTTTAAAAAGTTAATTCATTGGTTACCAATCAATTATAAATAAAAATAAAAATCTAATTGAGCATAAAGGATGTGATTTTATAAAAACTATTTTTAGGCTCACAATAGAATTTTTTAATAATAAATTAAATAAATCACTATTAGTGAAAGATATTAATGAAATTTATATTTTATATATTCAGTCATATTTTTTTAAATTTATCCAATATGTTTGATAGGATCAAGAAAAGAATAAATTCAATTTTAAGCAAAAATAATATATATTTTTCTAAAAGGAAATTTTTCCATCTTTTAATGGTGCACCGGTTTCAAAAACAAAATTTTGAGAATATATAAAAATTATTTGAAAAAAATATGATTAATTTTTAAAATAGGGATATAAAAATTATCTTTGGATGAATTTTTGGTATTTTTCTGATAAGTTTCATTTTTTGATGAAAAGTGAAAAATACTACATTTTAATTGAAAACTGACATTTCATATAAATAATTTATAACATTAAATTATCTTTTAAATTGGTTTTAAAGTATAATCTGTTCAATTATACATCCATAAATCCAATTTATGAGATTTTAATCAATTTCACATTTAAATCTAATATAATTTTTTTAAACTTTTGAACTTTTCACTTTAAAAACATGTTCTCCTATTGCGTCAGTAGGATTAATTTTAAATATAACGTTTCTAATTATTGGAATTTAAATAAGTAAAATAGATTCCAAATATATTTAATAATAAGGTAAAAAATTATTATTATCATTTTCATTTATAGGAATAAAAAAGTTACCACGGAAAAACATTCATTTACCACAGTATTGGTAAAATAATAAAAAAACAGTTAAAGATAAAAAGTAAAGTCATAAAATACCTAAAAAATGAAACTTTTAATATGTGGTTGAAGTTTTTCCCAACCCTAACTAGCCTCAAAAACATTAATTAACAATATAATTCATTGAATCAAATTCCACCTCAATGTGGTCTGCATTAATTATAAAATAATCATTATTTTATCACTTAACTCCACCTCTCCACTAGTATAAATATCAACCCACACCACCCCATTTCAACTTAAATGCCTTGAATATCCTAAAATATCTGAAACAACATCTTCTCATGAAACTGCCCATGTCCAAGTGTTGTTGGTATCACCAAAACAATAATCCGAGATCCTTTAAGAAGATATCTAAAGGAAGTCTACCGAAGAAGAGGCAACGTCCTTCAATAAGCATTTTTGTTTTATTTATTTATATAATGATCAAATTATTCATATATTTTTCTCATATAATGACCTATTAATATTAAATATACATAGAATTTTTATATCCAGGTTACAACCTACAACTTCACACACTTCCATCAATTGGGATATGCAATCATCGTTCATGTGTACGGCGAACTACTGCCTTGTGAACTGATGTCGTTAATTCTTCCATTAACACATTTAAAGATTGAGAATAATGATGGATTTAGAGTGTATATATTATATATATTATATTTATAATGTATTTATGATTTTTTTAATTATTATATAACACATACCTTCCTTATTGTTATTTTGTGGGAATATGGTAATATTGTTTGTGGACGTGTGGAATAGCACCTCTTCAAAGAGATGTGATCCGTTCATGTTGTACCTTGAATGTCTTATGGATGATTTTAATAAAAATATGTGTTATATATGATTTAAGAATTATTCTATAATTATAATATACATATATATCATTGACTATTCTTTCTTTCAATACGAAAATAAAATTGAAATAGTGTTCATGCATACGTATGGACAAATGTCTCCATGAATGGTGTATTCCATTTACTATTTATAAATATTATGTATTATTTTATATACATATGTAATGAATATATATTATATTTATTAAATCATGATAACAATAATAGGAACAACAAATAACAATTCAAATCATACTCGAAAAATAAAGTAGCTATTACCTAAATAATAAAAATATTGGGAGATTATTAACTAACGGATAAAAATTTTCTATAAAATGATAATATATGATATCATAAATATTAATATGGTTATATGATAATATAATAACATTATTAAAGAAATTATACGTGTGGTCAAATAATTTACAACCAAAAGGAAGTGTAAGATGATGGTTTTCTCGTCTCACTTTAATTTCTGTGAGATATATACCTTATTCACCACTTATCTCTTTTGTGTGGTGTATGTATATGTACATTTGACATTGAATATCATGAATCTCATTGTAATAATAGTATTAAATGTTTAATTTTATAATATTTACTTTAATGAGGCATATTATTCAACTGATTACAATTGGTAATGGATTCTCTCTCAACTTACATTCTATTAAGAATTATTTGTTATTATACACCAATTCACTTATCTATGGTGTATATAATGTAACGTTTACATGTAATATCAATATATATTCATAAGTAATCGTATTTTAAGTTTTAACTTGCATTATTTCATCCAAGTGGATTTGAATTGAAAATTACCAAGTAATAAAAGTTATTGCAATATATCACTTTCTTTTTCAATTGATAACTTTCTCTTGAAACAATTTATTTATATAATCATTTTTAATTGGAAATTAAATTTCTCTTAAATATAAATATTATTGTATGATGGATATGATTATATCCTAAACCATATTTCATTTTTAAATAAGATGTTTATTTTGGAACTTATTTGATTAATTTTAGAAATATTGATAAATCTGTATCTTTTATTCAATTGGATATTTGATGACAACATAAATTGTTTATTAATTATATTTATTATTAGGTATATGAGTCATGATTTAGACTTGTGGAAAATTTTGGATCTTTTTTATATATATATCATTGATGCATCATTAGTCTTACGGTATGAATCAGTTAAGCTGGCATTAAACTGTTTTTTACCTGTAGAATAAATCATCTTGTGAAATGACATGATGGCAGTGGTTCATGTCCCATATATATGATGTCTAATAATGAAGAATTTCCTTTATTTATAATTTATTCATAATTATCTAGATTATATTCACTATAAAAAATTATATGGATTCAATTTATTCTAAGTTTATTGATTAAATGTCTTTTATTATTAGTTATTTACCTTTTTATATTGATTATGCTTATTGATTCAAGTTACATTCCATTGTACTTAACCTTTACTGAGCATTTTAGATCACCCTTATTTTTTCATATCCCCACGTTATGAATAAGAGATATTTTAAAAAGTTTTCAAGGATTTAATTTAATATATTTTGATATGTATAATTTTTTTTGATTCCTAATGTAAAATGGTTATCATGTGTATAATATAGTTTTTCAAAACTGATAAACTATTCGGTCCTTTGGGATTTTAATCTTATATCTATGAAAATATAATAAAGTAAGGAACCAGCTTTGAGCTACTAGATTTTGGTTCATTATATTTTGTATCAGAGGAAGTATAATAGACACCTTGGGATATATATTTATGAATACATATATTAGTAAACATAGCACTATGATAGACATTGATTATAAGTATAGAATAATGTCCCAATGAAACCATGTTTATTATTATTAGCTACAGATAAATATTTCAATTTATGATAAGTATTTCACTATTTTGGGTATTATATATTTTGTTTCATAATGATATGATGTAATCTAGTGTATGTCATCATTTAGAAATTATTCCTAGCATAAGGAATTTGAACCTCACAAATGGGCAAGATCTAAAGAGTAAGATTGATAATATCCTTTATAGGATTAAACCAATATTTTAAAGGGAAGTAGTCTCCCAAACATTCTCATAATATGAGGACATAATATCATGATTTAAAAAGATATATAAATAAATCACTAAGTCCTATATCCTATAAGATTAGAAAGATAAGAAGAGGATGACAATGAAAAATATGGATAAATGGATGAATAGAAAGAAGGATTTTCCCACATGTTATAATTATGTAAAGATTCACCCTATAAAGTGGTTGAAGGGATTATGATTTGGTTATAAGTTTGGATATAAGGGTCACCATGAAAAATAATGAAAACTTAGGGATAAAAATATTGTTATTCAGTTTTATAACTACAAGGATATGGAACATTATATAAATGAATTCCCCAACTATCAAGGTGACATACCTTAGAAGAAGAAATAGGATCGAGGTTAATCATATGTTATTTATACAACCGAAGTAGAATGATTAAAATGATTGTGATTTTGGATTCAATAATTATGTTGTAAAATTATAAAATATATTATATTTTAAACAATTAATATATATATATATATATAAGGATGGTATTTCAGTAGTTATTCTTAAGTATTTGGAAGTTTTTGATGAATATTACCAGTAACAAAGAGAAGATGTTCTTTTGAAATTTTATCTCATTTAAAATGTGTAATTTGGGGAAGATGAACTAAATATTTGTTTGATGTTGAGATAATAATGATAAAGTGGTGTTTATGGGATGGTATTTGTGACCATGAAAGTGGTTAGTGATTTGATGGTTTATGTTGGGTTTACTATATGTTTGGATTTAAGGCATATATTCAACAACCTAGGATATTATTTTTTGAATCATGCTTGTCTTTATTAAGTTTTAAAGGAGATCAAGGTATTCATATATTTGGTATGTGAAAATAATATCTACATTATATTGTTAGGAAGATATGATGTTGAGTTGGTTTTAGATATTTAGCGACCTTCCTTCTAAAGTTTTGGTCTTTGAATTTAAATAGACATATTTTGGATATGCCTACAGATTTACTACATATGGAATTTATAAAGATAAATATTGGATATTATTCTCTGATATTAAATTATGATTTTTCATATTAGATAACATGGGATAACGAGTTTTTTTTTGCTAAATGTTTTAAGTCCAAAGGATCGACTTATGGATCTTTTGATAAAAGTTCTATATGATTAAAAATTCATCTTCAATATACATCTCTTAGTTTGATAAATGAAATGGATATAAATCAAAGAAAAAAAATAGTGAGATAGTACTTATGAGATAAAATCATGTAAGTATATCTTAAAATTACTTTTAAGTAAACGGTTGTCCTATTACCATCATTTTTATAATATCATTGACATTTTAGACCTACTTGGTTTATAGTTTTGTGGTTATTAACCATCCAATGAATATATTCTCTATTATTCTCCATCAGAACTTGATAGTTATCTTTCTCTTCCATGTCCATATTCTCAATTTTCACTAATGTTATCTTATAATAAATCCTAATATTTTGGTAACCCTTTCATTTTATTTTCCCTCTTGCTAAGGGAATGTTTTATTGACCTTGATTATGATGTGGATTTCCCACAAAAGAATTTTTAAGTATCAACCTTTTATTTTCAAACATAAATTTTAAATTTTGAGGATGCAATTTATTTAAGGAGGGGAGAATTTAATACGCTAATATTTTATAGGTTGTACATTTTTAAATTTAATCTCTTCTATAGCATATGTCACAAAGAACACTAAGCTTACACAAATGATTAACATTTTTTTAATTATGATAGTTCTCAATGATCCATTGGAATTTTTAGAATGAACGAGATTAACTAAATTATGAAAATATAGTTTTCACATATATATAAAATTAATTCATGGGTTACGAATTTTTTATAAATGAAAATAAAAAATAATTGAACATAAAGAACGTGTTTTTATAAAAAAATATTTTTATGCTCGTAATGGAATTTTATCTTAATAAATTAAATAAATCACTGTTAGTGAAAGATATTAATAAAATTTAAATTTTATATATTCAATATTTTTTCTAAAATTATTCCAAAATGTTTTGTAGGCTTAATATATAAATAAATCCCGTTTTAAGCATAATAATCTATATTTTTATAAAAGATAATTTTATCATCGTTTAATGGTACACCTATTTTAAAAATAAAATTTTAAAAATTTATAAATTTTATTTGAAAAAATAAACTTAATTTTTAAAAATTGGATATAAAAATTATCTTAGGGTCAATTTTTTTTATTTTTCTCTAATGTTTCATTTTGATGAAAAGTAAAAAATATTACATTTTAATTGAAAACTGACTTTTCATACAAATAATTTATAATGTTAATTTATAATTTAATTTTTTTTAAATATAATAAATTTTATTATAAATAAATAAATCCAATTTAAATAATTTTAACCAGTTTAACAGTGAAATTAAATATAAAAACATTTTAATCTTTTGAACTTTCCACTTTAAAAACATATTTTTATGTAGCATCTAGAGGATTAATTTTAAGTATAATTTTTAAATTTATGTGAATTGAAATAAATAAAATGGATTCTATATTTGGAATCATAATGAACAAATTTGTTATGAGGTTATTTTTCGTCTTTAGACATAAAAATTTTACCAGGGTAAAATAATTATATATAGTGCTCTAAGTAAAATAATAAAGGTTACAGTTAATGGTAAAGGATAAAAATACATAAAATTGAAATATTTAAAATGTTTTTTAGGTATTTATAGACAATAAATAGACACCGCAACTTTAATTAACAATCTCATTCATTGAACATAATTCCACCTCATTGTGGTTGGCTTTAATTATAAAATAATCATTATTTAATCACTACACCCCACATATCCTCAAGTATAAATACCACCCAATTTAGACTTATAAGTTTTGAAGCTACTAAATGATCTAACAGAACCTATCATCCTCACCATTACCATATACAAGTGCTTCTGTGTCACCAAAAGAACAATCTTAGATCCTTTAAGAAGAGATCTAAAGGAAGTCTCGCAAAAAAGAGGTCATGTTCTTCAATGAGAACTTTTGTTTTATTTATTTCTAAACCAAATTAATTATTCTAATATTTTGGTTATTTAATAAATTTAGTATCTTAAATATATTAAGAGGTTTTTATGTCAAGTTTACTACCCAAAACATTGTACACTTTCATCAAATGGTATACGCAGTCATCGTTCGTGTGTGTGGTGGACTACATCCTCACGAACTGATGTCGTTCATTATTACATTACTAACTTTAATGGTTGGGAATTATTATGGATTTATAGTTTATATTTGATATATAGGATATTTAAAATTTATTTAATATTATTCAATTTTTATAAAACACATACCTTCATGCTTTTAATTTTTTGGGAATATGATATCATCATTTGTTGATGTATGGACTATCGCCTCCTCAAACCAATGTGATGCATTCAAGATTTAAATGGAATGTATTAAGGATGGGTTTAATAAAAATATTTTTCATACATGAAATAAAAATGATACTATAATTATAATATACTTATATATCATTTACTTTTCTTTCTTTCAATATGACAAGAAAATAGAGACTTTGTTCATGTGTACATACGGCCTACCATCTCCATGGATGAGGTGTTACATTTTCTATCAATAAATATTATGGATTATTATAAATAAGTATATAATTTATATATGTGACTTTTATATAATTTTTTAAATTATTTATATTATTAAATAATGATCTATGTAAGAGTAACAATAAATAACAAGTCAAAACATAATCGAAAAACAAAGTAGTTATTACCCAAAACAATGAAAATATTAAAGATTATTATAAAAGGGTGATAATATGTTATAAATGGATATTATATTATATCATAAATAATAATATGTTTCCTTAATAATTTAAGGACATTATTAAAACAATTATACATGATGTTAAAGAACATTCTATCAAAAGGAAGTGTAAGGTAAGGGTTTTCTCAACTAACTTTTTCTGTGAGATATATGCCTTATTCAACACTTATTTCTTGTATGTGGTTTAAGTATACAAAATTTTGATATATTATACTTTTAATCTCATTATATTCATTGTATTAAATGTTTCATTTGTTTATTACCACTTTTATGGGGCATACAATTCGACTGATTACAAGTAGTAAGGGATTATGTCTCAATTTACATTCCATTGAGACTTATTAGTTATTATACACCAATTAGATTATTTGTGGTTTATATACTATCCCATTTAAAATTAATATCATGTTTTATGTATAACCTAATTAATTTTAAGTTTCACTTTGAATTATTTCATCCAAGTTTCCTAGACTTTAAAATTACCAAGTTATAAAAGTTATTTCACAATATCACTTTCTTTTGTGATTGTTAACCTTATCTCAGAAAAATAACTTTATTATAATAATTTTTCATTAGAAGTTAAATTTATATGAAATATCCACATTATTATATTGTGGATATGATTATATCCTGAACCATATTCCATATTTACATATGGTGTTTAATTAGAATTTGTTTCATTAATTTTGTAAATATTGAAAAATATGTATCTTTTATTAATTATGGATATTTGATAATAAGACTTATTGTTTATTAATTATATAGATTATTTAATTAACAAGGAATGATTTTGAATTTATTACATGGGGTGATCCCTATTATTCATGGCCCCTTGTTTCATTGGTAATCTCATGAGACGAATAAGTTAAGCTAGCAGAAAATGGGTTTTTACGTATAGATTAAACCAAATTGAGAAAGGCATTGAAGGTTGTGTTTTGTGTTCTAGATAAATTATGTCCAATAATTAAGTATTTATTTCATTTATAATTAAGTTATTATTATCCATAGGACTTTCACTATGACAAAATATATGGATGCATTTCGTTCTCAGTTTATTTATTCAACGACATGTATGCTAAATTTTTTACCTTTGTGTTTTCATTATGCTTATTGATTAAAATTATATTCTATTATACGTAACCCTTATTGAGTATTTTAGATAACACTTTTTTTCCTTTCCATGGGTTATTAAGAAGAGATATTTGAATGAGTTCAAAAGTATCAAATTTATTAGTTTTTGATATATATTATTTTTTATGTTTTATTCCAAGGTACAATGGTTATCATGTATGTAATATAGTTTTACAAAACTACTAAAATATTTGATCCTTTTGTATTTTAATCTTTTATCTAAGAAAATTTAGAAAATGTAATGCCTCAGCCTCAGGCTACTGGAGTCCAAGTCATTACCATCATATTATCATGAGTTCTACAAGATCATGCCAAGGACTAGCTACTCAAATAGGGTATTGAACCTTTTAAATTGATTGTGATTTTTTATATGTTATTTTTTTGTATTAACATAAATATTCACTCAAACCAATGGTGAATGTTTTTTAAAAAGGTAAAAATATATAACTACTGAATCACTAATTCACCCCCCCCCCCCACCTCTCAGTAATTCCTTGATCATGAATTCCCAAAAGTGGTATTAGAGATAGGTTCCCATTTTTGGTGTTTTGTTGTTAAAGATCTTGTTTCTGAATTCATAACTATTTTTATAATATTCTTAATGGATAGTTTAAATATATTCAATAACAATATAATTCCCATGTATGATAGGAAGATAATTCATATATAGAAATACATAATGTTGTTTTATCTCTTGTTTATTAGTTATAATGTTATGGAAGTGCAAACTATTGGATTTGTTCCCTATACTGAATGTGTTTCCATTATAAAAGTAGATAAGTTTAATTTATAATATTATGGTCATGATAATAATTCCATTTAATCCACTCTTTTAGAAGTTTAATTTCTGAAAGTTAGTCATCTCAAAGCTATAAATGAACTATGGCATAAGTTCCAAGATATCTGCAATGGAATGACCAATATAAAGGGGATAAGTTGAAATTCTTTATACTAAAATATGAATATCATTTAATTAATTATGATTATAATGATGAAAGTTTCTTTAAAATATTCAATGATTTTATGAGTACCATCAGAGGCTATGGTGAGAATTTTGAAGATTTTATTACTATTGAAATTCTTTTACACATCTTACCAGATAAATTTGATACTAAAGTCTTGTCGTGGGAAGAAAAAGATCCATATGATATTCCTCTTGATGATCTAAATAGTATTATAATTTTATATGAAATGAGTAAATATTATTCTTTTACGAAGAAAGAATATCCTGAAAAATAAATTACCTTTAAAGCCATCAAATCTGAGAAAGTAAATAAGACTATTTATGAGCATGATGAAGTTGGATCTTTAAAATCATAATCTTATATGAATGTGAAATTATATAACATTATTTTCATCATCTCAATAAATGTTAGAAGAAGAAAAATATATATAGGTCAACTACCACATAAAAACTTTAATTGTAGGGTGGCTTATATTTTTTTTTAAATATTTCTTAAACTGAAATAAGATGGATTTATTAAATAAAAAGATAAAAGATTAAAAATAACCTTAATGAAGAATTTATCTATATATTAATTCCTTTTTAAAATAATTGATGATAATTTATAAATAAAAATAAGGATAAATATTTTATCTAAGCATGATTAAAGTGGAAATAGTAATGAGGAATGTGAATATATTGATAGTGATATCAATATTGGTGAAAATAATATTAAACCAAAGGATAATGATGATGACTTTACCAGTTATGAATGTAGTCATTATAGAAGTAAATATATAGAAAATAAAATGTTTTTTTATCCCAAGAGAGAATTGATAGAATGTTTCTCAATAATTTTAAATCTATAAAAATAGAACATAAATTTGAATAAATAATAAATGTATACTAATAGTATGGGAACAACCGATGAAGAAGTAAAATTTAAGCTAAAGAAGGAGTAAGATAATTTGGAAAAACAACATGATATAGAGAATACATTGTGTGTCAATATGAATGATAATATTAATGAATTTTCAATGTAGTTAAATTTTATTCAACTAAAACTATTCAAAATAGATAAATAAATGAACATTTCAAGAATTATATTTCAAAATGTTAATTTAGAAGATATGGACTATTAAAAGAATAAATAAGTACAAAAAAGTCAAAAAAAAATTACCTTTTCATGATTATGTTCATACTAAATAGGATGAAATTTTTTTTTAAAAAAAGAATCAATTCAAAGTAACCAAGCTTGTGGAAATAAAAAGCTTTGTTTAGAAAAAGGAATCTAAGATTGTTCATCAAAAGAGAAGAGAAATTTAGTGACATTTTTTGGATAGAAGGATGTGTTCAAATATAGATATGACTTTTAAGGTTATTTTTTGGAATTATTGAGGCTTTATAAATACAATAATAATTTTTTGATTTAATTAACATCATCATGTTTTTTATAGAATCTACTAGAGATATAATTTGAAGTGGATTCATCCAACTATAAGAAGATAGATTCAGAAACTACCCAGATTTGTTTGAAGACTAGAAATAGTTTTCATTTGTTAGAAGAAGTGTGTCAAGTATTTGATTTACTAGGTCATCATGTAAAATAATGTCTCACCATTCGTCAATTCCAATAGAAATATATGCCTCAAAAAAATAGGAAATAAAATCCTCTTGTTTTTGAAGATTCCCTTGAAGTCTCAAGGGAGTTATATCCCTAGAATTTGTCGAGTGGGTTCTCTTTACATATGAAAGGGAACTTGAAGTTGTTGAATGATATTTTAAAATGAAATGAAGGCTTAATAAACATTTGAAATATTGGGTCTCTCAAGATTAAATGGGTTGATTATGCTAATATTGGAAAATAAAAATTTAAATCCAAGTACACTCTTTATGTTGATAGGCTGAATCACAACTTGTGAAGTGTTTCACATCTCTATGGTAAATAGAATTTGTTAATATTCAATAAATATGGTTTTTATATAAATATTATTATAGTTTGAAATGTTTTTACAAAAAGATAGTGAATAATGGGAAATGTTTTTCAAATTGGCGATGCTCGGAATTCATGTTATTTGAGCATGGAAGATGAAATTGAACACTTACACAAAATGATTGGTCATTATTTCCAAAGGAATATGATAAACATTTATCAAAGTGAAAGTATTTGTGGATTTATTAAATAGAAGAGGGATATTGACTAGATTTTTATTACATGTAAGCAAGTTAATATTTGAGATTCCTCAAATAAAAGGGTTGTGATTCAAACATCACATCCTTTGAAACTAATCCATTTAGATATTTGAGATATCATGAGAAAATAATCAAAACATGCATATAATTATTTAATTTTTTTTATTTATGAATTTATTCAGATTAAATGTTTTATATCTATGAAAAAATAATCATAATCTCTAATTATGATTAAGAGTTTTAGAAGAAGTAATGAAAAAGATTTTGGTTATTCTCTAAAGATATATTGAATGATTAACAGTGCCGAATACACTAATAACATGTTTTAATATTATCTTGAAAAACATTTCATTCAACATTAACCCAATATTCCATACATACATTAATAGAATGGTGTATCGAAGTGGAATAATAGATTCTTATTAGAGATGGATTGAGAAACATTGATAGAAAGTGATATTGCAAGTAATATATTGGAGACAACTTGTTGGAGCAGTGGTACATGGTAAAAATTCTTGTTAATAAAGACCAAATATAGAAATTACTTTATATTAGGTAAACTACAAGAAGAATTTAAGCCTGAAGCATCTCAGAGTGTTTTGAGTTCCTTTTATCAATAAGATTAAATATGGAAATATGGATAAGTTTAACTGAAGAGGTTTTACTATAACATTTCTTTCTTACCATCCAAAAGGAAGAGGATTTCACTTCTATAACAGGTATACTATTAGAATAGTTAGTACTTATGACGTAAAGATACTTGAATTTTTTAGGAATGAAATTGTTGGTAATGAATCTTGTTTTGAAAGTGATGTTTCCCATGAATATTCTAAATAGCTTAAATAAGTAGTATAAAAATATGAGCATGTTGAAGATATTTATATTGAAGGGGAATATTAATCCAAGTCAAGTGATTATGAATAATCACATTTGACTCATACTTGGATGAATACACAATTCATGTTAAAAACATCATTAGAAATAAAGAACAGCCTGTATAATCTAGAAGAACTCTAAGAACATCATCTCGTATTTATTTTTTTTCTCAAGTTGAACCTAAATATGTTGAGTAAGCTCTAAATAATTAACATTGGGTTAGTGATATAAATGAATAACTAGATTAAATTGATAAGAATGATAGTTGATAACTTATTCCTAAACCTAAATATAAGAATCATATCGGGAAAAGTGGGTTTACTGAAATAAATTTAATGAAAAAATTGAATTATTGAGGAATAAAAAATATTGTTGTGCAAAGAAAATTCACATACTGAATGAGTTGAATTTATTGAGACATTTTCATTAGTTTCAAGGATTGAAACCATTCGAATAGTCCTTTTTATTACAATAAAAGACATTATATGATCTATCAAAGGATGTCAAGTCCACATTTATCAATGTAGAAATAGAGTATGAGGTTTAAATTGAACAATCGTGTGGGTTTCTTCTTAGAGAAGATGAAAATTATATTTTCGGATTAAATAAGGATTTATATAGGTTGAAACAAGCTTAAAGATAATGGTATTCTAAGATAGACACTTTCGTAAAGAATTAGAATTTCATAATTGGAAGAGTTGATAGTAATCTCTATATCAAAGATGGAAAATAGATTTCTCTCCTTGTTATAATTTATATAAATGAAATTAAATTTATTGTAAATGATTAAGAAACATGTGATACTTTTTCTAAAAAATGAATGATTTCATTTAAATTTATACTCTTAGAGAGGCATGGTACTTTCTTAGTGTGAAAATATCTGAAGATAAAGATTAAATTTTTATTCCTCAAGAGAAGTACGAAAAGGAACTCTTGAAAGGATTTGTATGGAGGATCAAAAAAATACACAGTGATTTTAGTGGTAACAAAGTTTACTAAATATGAATTTGGAAAGTAATCTAATCAAATACAATTTAGAGCTATGAATAAAAAAATTTTATACCTTAAAACTTCATGATAAGATATTATATATATGGTCACTCTTTATGATGGATATAAAAGTTACCTAAAATAATCACACTTTATTGTAGGAAAAATGATTCTAAACTACATAAAGGGTACAAAATATTTCAAAATGAAATATGATAGTAATAAAAAGTTGAAATTGTTTAGCGATGATGATATAAATATGGAAGGCTACACTGATGATAAAAAATTTAAATCTACTAGGGTTTTCTTCTATTATAATAGATGTGTATGTTGGAACACAAAGAATAAAAGTTATATAAATTTAATCACTATTAAGGTAGAATATGTGGATACAAATTGTGCTACATCACAATTAAGGTGGATGAAAACTTAGTTGGAATATATAAAGGTGAGTATGAAGATTACACTACTTTTAGGATGTGATAATCAAAGTGCTATAAATTTTTAAGAGAATATGGTTCAATATTCTAGGAGTAAGCACGTTAATATTAAATATCACTTAACCAAGGAGCTTGTGGGGATGAGTGAACATAAGTTTTAATTTATTCTAATAAAATTGCATATTTCATATATATTCACTAGTATATTGTCTAAACATGAATTCGATAATCTGAGGATGAAGTTGGGTGTTCAACCGCGCCCTATACAAGGTTTTGGTATGTCTGTTTTCCCTGCAACTTCTTGTATTTGGATATTTTTTCAAAGGGGGCGATTAAAACATAATCTATCCATTTATATGTTTTTTTATCACATTAGGGAGATCGTATATTTAGGGGAATTTTTAAAAGGGGTAATTTGTGATTTCAACATGTGTTAAATATTTTTATAGTTTATTGAAGTGGGTGTATGAAATATTTTGCATGGGTTTAAGTGAGTCTCTGTTATGAAGGTGCATTAAATAAATTATGGTCATATATAACTGAATTATTGGATAGCATGGAATGATTTCATAATCTTTGTGTTATTTAACAGTTTTTCAAAGTGGATTGAGGAACTATTTGGTATATGTTGAATTGATCCTCTATTGTGAAGGTGTGTTGAAAAAATTGTGGTTACACATAATTTTTTATGGATATCGTGGTGTTGTTGTCTGATAAATCTTGTATCATTCCCTCGATATTCTCATGTAGGCTTAGAATTGAGATAGTGATTCATTTATTGAGTTTGATATCTTCGATGATTTATGTTCATTAGTTGACAATAAAATTAATAGGGGGTGTTTATATAGAACAAGAGGCCAGGTATTGTCGGTTTAGGTGAAGAAGGTATAAATTATGAAGTGTTTTAGTTTAGGTTGTTGGATTTTGTGTCAACGCTTATGAAAATGTTGGTCATGATACCACTAGGTGATACCACCAGATGATGTCATCAATTTTGGGGTGCAACCATTGTGGTTCTATCATTGGTATATGACAACTTGATGACCACTAAAGTAACTTTGAGTTTCATAGTATCGTGAATAAAATCAGTTGATGGAAAGTGAAGATCTATTCTAGTGTTTAAATATCATGATAAAACTTTTCATGATTCTTAAAAAGTTTTCTTGAATGGTTTTTTAAATAAAGAAAAAATAATACATATGAGGAAGATGATGTTCGAGAATTATAATGAATTCACGTAGTTGAATAGTTACATAGATGATTCATTTAGTCGACTAATCCACGTAACAAATTCATGTTTCCAAATTGAAACATAGATAATTCATACATCTGATCATCTATTTAACCAATTATCATATAAAAATGGTCACATAGATGATTCACATAGCTGATTGATATGGCAGTTTTTTAATTCACTTTCCCATATAATGATTTGTATTTTATTGTATTTTAAACATTAGAATTTTGTTTTTTGTTTAATAATTATCATTCATTCTATTAAATTGTTATTACAATGATTTTTTTAAAATATTTATTTTATTGATTGTTTTAGCCACATTGAATAATTTAAAATTAATTAATTAATTTTTTTTACATTAATTTTTTATTATTATTTTTGTATAAATTATAATTTTTTTATTTTCATTAACTCACTCGTTTTTTAATTTTTTGTTTTGGAAAATAATTATTTCATTTAGTCTTTTAATTTTTTAATTATTTATGTCATTATTTTTCAATTTAATAAATCTTCAGTAGAGTAATTTATATTTTGATTTTTATTTTAATTTTTTAATTAATAAATTTTTTTATTTTCAATTAATTCATAAATTTCATTAATTCATACTTATAATTATAAAATAAGATTTTTTTATTTTAATTTGAATTAAAAAAAATTATTCAATAAATTTTAATTTTTTTAATTTAAATAAATTGATTTACTTCTTTATTTTTTGTGTAAATAATTATTAACTAATTGATTGAGTTTATTTTTATTAATTATTTAAATAATTCACTTCAGTATATTTTTATTTTTGGGTGTCGGCTATCGTGAGGTTTGTGGTAGAAAAACAGATCTGCCACCGTAACTATGGGCAACACCTAGAAATAGAGAAAATCATGATGTCACCGGCCTCTATCACCACTAGAATCTACCACCATCAGAATGAGATATCACTAGAAATAGAGGAAATCGTGTTGCTTCTGGAAACACACTAATTGTGGTTCTTCCAGATAGTAAGGGAAACACCCCTCAGCTCACCCACCGTCATCAATCCACCCACTAACATGCTTCACACCACAACAGAAATCATCCAACCCAATACATTCCACCACCAACAATCCACACACCTCTAAACGTATCCACCAGTGTAAAACATTCAATAATAGTAGAATCCAAAAAAATAAATAGTAGTGAAATAAAAAAATCCACGTCAACACACAAGAAACACCAATGCTAGCACAACTCAACACACAACCAAACCTCATCGAACAAAGTCCACCAACAAATCAATGGCTGAATAAATCTAGATTTATATATCTAAACACAATCCACTTTTAAATTAAAGGATATACCTGATATTTGAGTACCACCAAAGAAAAAACTTCAACACACCAAACCTGCTGTTGAAGGTCGGATCCATTTTTGGGAACCGATCTCACCACCGCCGAGCCATATCTACACCAAAACCACGACTATCGCATGAAGATTCCACCACCCCCATTGAAGCCCCCACTAATGCTCAAACTCATGCACTGCTGAATCGTCGTGTGAGTCTTTCTCCCTTCCTACATGGTTGTCGCACGACCCCCCCCCCCTATTGAAGATCCAAAACTATCACGAGCCAAGCCCTCCCCCTACTCGAAGCCGTCCGAACCCCCCCCCCCCCCCCCAAGAAAATTAAATTTTGTTTTTTATTTATCGATAATATTTAATAATAATATTATTAATGATAAGATAAATATAAATAAATTAATAATAATATCAAGTATATTTATTTATAAATGCATATAATTTTGTATAAAATAATATAATTAAGTTATATAATAGTAAATATAAATAAATAAATAATATATATATTTAATAATAATAAGATTATGTAAATTAATAATAATTATTTAATAAGTGGTTGAAATATATATGTGTCTGTGTGTGTGTGAATAAATATATAAATGCATATATATATATAATACTAGAAAATATAATTATGTAATATATATTTATTTAATATAATTAAGTAATGTATATATATATATATTGATTTGAACTGCATGTTTCTTAATTTTATAAGTTTTTTATTTAAGTTGAGGGATCATGCTGCATGGAACAATTTGAGTGGTTGATCATTCTATTGGAGGGGGCTTATGCCTTGGTTACCAAGGAGGTGGAAGTGGCATGGTGAACGTGACACACATAGGTGAGAGAAGTCATCCTAGAGTAGTAAAAAAGAGCTAAAATGAGAATTAGAAGACTCCAGAAGTAGTAGGAGTATGATTTTTTCACTTCCAACTATAATTTATTGAGATGAAAATATATTACATGACCAGGATTCACACCCATTCAACAGAACAGAGATAGGGAGGAAATCAAATAGGAAGAAGGGAATAATATCTGTAGTCACAGCTCAAAGAAGGAAGCCATCTCAAAATAGATATTTTCTATTAACTCTTTTCTCACTTTCTATATTTCTTATTTCGTGTGTAGTTAATTTGATTTGGGAAATTGGGATGTGATGAACTGGCCATAATTTTATCCATTCTAATTTTGTTGAAACTTCTATTAAGTGAAAAATTAAGTTGTATTTTTCATTTCCATTTAATTATGAGTATCAATATACACCACCCAATAACCGATAGATGAGGATAGAGAATCATTTCACCTTGGATCATTGACTAAATTATAAAAATATGAAAAATTCAATGCATCTATTCACTATAATTGATGCATTAATTCAGGGTTCATGACCCAAATATCAAGGCTTGAGTAGGTTCATCGAGTTTTGGAAGTTCAGTGAAGCAACAACTCAGTGAATCTACACTATTTATCAATAACTAGACAATTGAATTAATTCAAGTAGAATTGGAGATCATATTTTCATGAGTTCAAAATAGCCTAAGAACCCTTAATTCATCTGTTGGTTGTCTCTTTCACTTTTTTTCATTCCATTCCTCAATTTCTTCTCATAATTTTTGCACTCTCTTATTTTTTATTTTTTTTTAACTTATTTTTTTTGTTTTTTTCATTTCTTTTGACACTAGCACTATATTTATTCGGTCTATGAGTTTTAACACCCCACTCATCACTGTTCTATAAGTAAGTAGTGTTCTATAAATTTAAATTTGTGTGAGTCCAATGGCCTTATGGTCAAATTTTGGCGATGTTGTTGGGGAAGGCATGCGTGACCATGTAAATATATATATATATATATATAACTAAACCATAAAAAATAAATCTAAAATTTAAAAATATAAATATAACTACTAAAATAGTAAAATAATTCTGAAAACTATCACTCAAAATATATGCACACTAGATCTTCTAAGCCAAAACTCATAACTCTAATTAAATAAGTAAAACAAAATTGTTCTTCTCTAAGAAAAATAAGAAATTCAAAAAACGAAAATTTGGAAAACAAAGCTGAAAATAAAAATGGGAATTTTCCCCATACAATTATTCCTCCACCTAAGAGACTTAGGGTAAGATATTTCAAAATTACAAAAGTTTCAAGAAATCATTCTTGCATCACGGTTTTTAATAGGCTTATGAATTATGAGATAAAATAGGCTCATCTCTCTTAGCTTCAATCATTTAAAGTCTATCAGTAGTGGACTCTTCGGAGTATATCAGAGTGTTTTATGGTTTTGAACAAAAAATCTCTTATATGATATTTGAGCGAGTAGTTTAGGATTAGATTTTTTCCATTATATATTAAGGGGATGGCTTGGTCCTGGTTACATAACTTAGATTAATAATTTTTTGAAACTTGGGATGATGTGTTTAATGATTTTCTCTCCAAATTATACCCCAAGAAGACTACCATAGAAGTGATGCACAAGATCACTAGATTTTTCCAGGATGAAGGATATTTGATTCATTAGACATGGTATAGTTTTAAAATTCTTCTCATGAAAAGTCTCAACCACCATTTAGCTCCCCTTATTCTCATGGACACATTTTACAATGTTATCACCCCTTAAAACCAAATCATAGTTGACTAATCATATAGGGGTGACTTCTATGAATCTAATAATTATGATCATGAAAAATTGTTTAATAAACATTCTCAAAAGTCTCATCATTAGTGAAAAATAAGGAGATTCATTCATAGATCCAATTTAATCCCACAAGCTACTATTTTTGATGATAGAGTTCTTAGGGAGCAGTGTTTTCATTGTGGGATGTTTGGTCATACTAAAATATTTATCCCAAACATTGACCTCCCTATCCAACCTAAGTATAATTCCTAGTTCATTGATTATAGATCTAGAAATCACAGAGAAAATGATCCATTTTCAAAATAATAAAATGTTGGGAACAAAAATCACCCAAACCTATCCTGGAAATAGAAAAATGTCATTAAACAACCCACTTCCCCATATTACAAACCACATCCAAAATAGTTTTTGCAAAACCAATATATGGTGAAGTTATCTAATTATCAAGAGAAATTAAAGGGGGTGTTGGAGTAGTTTTTGGGTGACATTAGTTCTCTAAAAAATATACAGATACTAAGATACATATCATTGAGATTCAAATGGGTCAAATTTCTAGAGAACTAGGTGGTGGGGACAAGGTCAAACTTCCCAGAACTATAGTTCCTAATAAAATAGGGAATTTCATTTTTTTTACCACCAGATCTGGCCTTCAAACCTAATAACAATTAATGTAATTGCCTAGGGAAGTTAAAAACAAAGAAAAAAACTAACTTTGATCATTAAATCCTAGAAAAAATCCAATTTGGAGCTATGGACACCTTGGTTAATAAAGTAATATAATTTTTAACCCACTACTAAAAAGACAAAGAAACAGGGAAACTGAACTGGGAATTGATTAATGATGTAAACCATAATTTTGGGTGTGATGATCAGGTGAAAAATCAACCTATTTTAAAATGTTATGACCCTCTCGTTAAATTCTTGAAAAGAGTAAAAAAGAGTGATGATCTAGCTACCCTAGATTCTTGAAAATGATTTGAACCATCGTAATCAGTATTCAATTCATAAAAGGATTGGATAAAATCCCATCAAATTTCAAATTCACCAAAATGTTTTTGGATGAAAACATTAATAGAAAATATTGGATACCATCAAACTAAATGAGTAATTTAGTGGTGTTTTGTTGAGGAACATACCTCTAAAGATGAAGGACCCTAGATGTTTTGTTATTCAATGAAAAATTTGAGGAGATCGGCAACTGAATTGTTTGTATGAATTATGAGTGAGTATTAACTTTATGCCTTACACCTTATTTAAAAATATTTTCCATAGATATATGAAACAAATAATTGTTTCTCTTAAACTGGATGATAGGTCACTCACTCACCCCTATGGAACGGTGGATGGCTTATAAGTTATTATAGGGAGGCTCTCACCGCCAATTGATTATTTAATTATTAATATGTAATGTGAAAAAAATGAATCAATCATATTAAGTAGACCCTTCCTTACTATTATAGATTCTATCATTGATGTTTCCAAAGGAAAACCTACCCCCCCCCCAATTGTTGATTATGGAGAGGATATTTTTGTTTTTAAAGATCCCAAGCATGAGTTCAATTGTGACCTAATTTTTATTGATGATAATCACTGTTTAAAAATTGAGGTCTTATTTTCATATGGTTCTTTACCTCTATAGGTCACAGAGATAAGGAATATACATCGCATTAAAAGTTTTACTCATGTTACGGGTCCTTCCCCACAACCTATTGTTAATGACGAAATTAGTTTCCTGGAACCCATTTTAGAGTTTGAGTCAAATAAGTATCCAAAACTTTATCAAACTATTTTTTAATATTTCCCTTTTGAAGTTGAATGTGTGAAAGTTCCTCAATATAAGGAGTTTTCTGGTCTAAGTCCTACTAAATAAATTGTTGTGCTCATTACGAACAACTGTATTTTTTGAAAACTTCTTACCTTCTCAGTTTGATTCTTTGTGTGATGAATTCTAACCAAAAAATGAAAGTTTCACTTCATTTGAGTCTTCTATGGACAATGGGATATATTCTTTAGATGTTGAGTATGATTCCTTCAAATGAGAGTATTCAAAGTTGTGTGACCTACATGTTGTTTTAGGATTACATTATAGAAATGATTTGGAGGTATCTATTGTATTTTCTTCTGTTTCTAGGTTTTTCTAGGCATCTAAGTGTTGGGGATGTTGAAGTTGTTTTAAGAGGCCAAGTTTATATCGACAAAATGACACATATAGTAGTGTTCGTTGATTTATTGTGAATGTTTCTTTCTAATGAAGATGTAAATTTCCTGGGAGATCTTGTTGTTAATTCCTTAAATAAAAGTGAAGTCCAAACCTTTAAAAATTCATACTATTTGAATGATCGTGGTTATAAATTTTTATGTGAATAAATTCTGGTTTGGGAATTTAAACCCAATGCTACACGGCAGGTTACCCATGATTTTTCTTGTTTTTATATTTAATTTTTTTAAATAAATTATCCTTTCTTGGTTGTGTGTATCTCTAAATTGGAGAACAATAGGTGATGGATTTTCATTGTTATATTATTATTTGTGTTTTATATATTCTTGTTTATAAGTATTGGTTTCAAGTTATCTTTTGGTGTAGGTGGTATAAATTTTTTGGTCCCTATTGGATATAAGAATTTTTACCAGTGGTGGATGTTTTTGTAACTTCACTAGAAAAAGAAGCTTCTACTCTGAAAACATAGGATAAAACTAACCTAACTCAAACCTGGTTGTATTTTACATAGAGATTTAAATTTTTAAGTATAAGGTTAGTTTTTTTATACATGTGAGGAATGGAACTAAGAATCCATGTATATTGTAGAAAGAAAATAAAGGAGTACTATTGTGTCTGAGATAAAACAAAATTATAATCTTCCACACTCAGAGAAGTATTGTTTTTAATTTTGAATTTTTTTAAACTGTACACATATATTTCATGATGCTATGAATAATGTGTGGGACAATAACCCTTAGTGTGTTAATTCAAAAAAATTATTCTATGGATTAATAGAGTTTATATCTTACTAGAATCTATAGAGTTGAAAAAATAAGTTCAACTTCATGTCAAAATCTACCTAGCACTCCCATGTTTTCACAGTATTCAAGAAGCTATTTTCTACTATCTCATTGCCTACCAAGCTTCTGTTTTTAATAAATTGAATAATATTTTTTTATTTGTTAAAATTCAAAGCATGAGATTTCCAATTTAAACACATTTTTTTCCTTGATTTTATGTTGGAGGATGGTATGGATTATGTGTTTTTTTGTATAATTACTTTGTTGTGGAAAAGTGAATTTTGAACATACCTGTAACCCCTTTATAATCCTTTTTCAACTAAATCTCCTATCTGATTATAACTAAACTTCATTCCACCTTAAGATTCAACAATGGGAAAAAAATTTAGCATTAAGAGTGGGGGAGAGGGGAATTTTAATTCTTAAACTCTGGAAACATCAAAATATACCTTGATTTTTTCTCACAAAAAAGGTTAAAAATAACCCTTGAGTTTTTCATCACAAAAAATGGTCATAATTTTAAAAAAAACTGAGGGTCTTGTACTTCATTTAGAAAATAAATCATTTCCTTTATATAGGATAATGTCATGATGGTTGTTGTGGTTTTCAACATTTTTTAAATTGTTTAGGATAAATGATTGTAGAGTGGTGTTACAAACTATTTTTATAAATATTCTATTTAGAAAATGATTGAGAAGGTGATAAAGGATAGATATATGTATAATTATTATGATAACTTTACGAAATTGAAAATTTTAACTCTAACCTAGGGGACTCACCTTTTGAAAAATAATCACTTTAGTAACCCAACAAAAATGCTAATATAATAAGTCATTTCAGACTAGAGTAAAATGGGAATATGGTATCCCATAATGGGCTTATAAGAATCTAGGAAGTGTGTGTGTGTGTGTGCATGTAATCCCTTGGTACATATTAAATAAGTTCATCTATAGAGTGATTTGAACAAGATATGGGGATGGGTAAAATTAAAATGAAACAAATAAAAGAAAGATAAAATAATAACAAGCCCGGTGGTCAAAAATGAGTTCATTAAGATGATGGAAATTTTGAACCCAGATGAAAAAGGGGACAAGTGACATAGATGAAAATAATTTGATTTGTACCCATTAAGTGATAAAAAAATAAAAATTCTTTTATTTTTAATCTAGGAGAAAGTTAAAGAGGAAGGTATATTTTGTTAATATTTTATTTCCACTTATATTTAACTTATCATCACTCCTAAAATTGGAACATGAATTTGGATGAAAGTAAGATAGTATGTGGCTTCATATATGTGGCATGAAATATTCAATAGATAATGAGTCTGTGTTCCCTTAATTTCTAATGTGTACTTAAACTTAGACAGGACCTTCTATGTATAGTTCATTTGAAAAGCATGACCCACCTCTACTTTAGTTCCTCTATTTTTAAAATTCTATACAATATCATTTTGAACTAACAATGACAAATAATATTTTCAGTTTTATAATGACAAAACATATGTAATTATTTGAGTAAAAAATAAATATTAAATTGTTGGGGAGTTTGATGTGACTATTTATTTAATGCAGTGTTCGATGTTAGTTTTTTATGTTATTCTATTTTTATAATTTAAATAATGTTTTTTGTTTCAAAATTATCAATTGTATTATTTTTTGTATTAAATATTTAACATAATGATTTTTGTGAAAATATGTATTTTATTGATTATTTTATTCATTTTGAATAATTTAAAATTAATTATTTAATTTAATTTTAACTTTCATTTTTTATTCTTTAGTTTTCCTTTGATTTATAATTTTTTTTATTTTAATTTTCTCATTCATAATTTCATTTTATATTTTTCAAAATAATCATTTCATTTATTATTTTATTTGATTAATTCTATATGTAATTATATTTCAATGTAATAAATCTCAAGTTGAGTAATTTATCATTTTTTGTAATTAATTATTTTTTATTTTTTTCAATTAATTCATAAATTTATTTAATTCATACTTTTAATTCTAAAATAACTAATTTTATTGTTTTTAATTGGAATGAATTGGTTTTTTCAATAACTTTTATTACTGTTAATTTAAATAAATTGATTTACACCTCATTTAGTTTTGTGTAAATAATAAATTATTAATTGTTTAAATCTACTTTTTTTTTATTCTATACATAATTCACTTCCCATTTTTTATTTTTTGACGTAGGTTACCACTAAGCTAGAGGAAGAAAATAGAGTTGCCACCTCACCATGAGACACCACCAAAATCCAAGCAATTGTGTTGCTGCTAACCTCTACCACTGCAAGACTCTTCCGCTATCACCATGAGCCACTATTAAAAATAGAGAAAATGGTATTACCACCAACAACACCCCAATGAAGGTTCTACCAGACAGTACTAAAAGCAGCACCCCTCGGCTCATCCACCCCCATAAATCGACCCATAATCACCCTTCACAACAAAACGACATCCCACCATCCCAATCCAATCCCCCACAAGCAATCCATCCACCCCTAGACGTATCCACCACTGCAAAAAAAACCTATTTTAGTTGAAGAAAAAATCCAATGACAACAGAAGAAAAAATTCAACGACAATAGCCAAGAAACACCAACAGCAGCACAACTAAGCACACAACTTAACTAGACCAAATGAAGTCCACAAATGGATCAATGTCTACAGAAATATAGATTTATATATCTAAACAAAATTGAAAATTTTCTTATTTACGACAAGGTATTTTTAATGGTACCCCATCATAAATAACTATTTATAACTCGATCTCATCACAAATAACCCATCACTAAAAATAGAACTACAAAAGGAAATTTTTGTGAAGGTTCATCCTAAAAACCTGTCTTTTATGATGAGAGGGAAGCCCTTCACAAATGTGTTTTTACCAGATTATTTACTTAGATATTTATGATGACCAAAGTGACCCATCACAAAAAAAATATTTTCAATGGGACTACTTCATGTCTCAAATAAGTTTAAAAAATATAAAAATATAAAAATATAAAAATATAAAAAAAATATAAAAATATAAAAATAATTTACAAAAATGTAATAAAGAAAAATGCAAATATTTGAAATAATGGAAATATTATAAAAATTATTTACATTAAAATTTTAAATAGTGTTATTAATAAAAATAATATAATAATTAATGAGTTAATTAGTAATTATTATTAAGTAATTATATAATAATTAATTAGTTAATTAGTAATTATAAAATAGTTAATTAGTTTTTTTTTGAAAATAAGGAAAGATAATATTAATTACGAAGATTAGTAGTCGTACATAAGCAGTGCCATGAAGGGAAATTTTCCAGCCATAGCTGGTTGACATCGAAGGGGCCTGAGGCCGCCAGCTGATGGGCCACATTGTTTCCTTCCCTTTTGGTAAAGTAGAAGGTGAAACAAGAGAAGCCTTGGTGAAGCGAGTGGATTCTCTTGATGATGAAGCCAAAAGGGTGGAGTCCAGCGTCATTGTGGTTAATAGCATTGATAAGAGTAAGGTTTTCAGACTCAATGATAATATCAGCCCATCCACGTTCCACAGCGAGCATCATACCTGCAAGGATGGAAGAGGCCTCAGCAATTGCAGGTTCCCAGAGGGCATGATGAGATTCATATTTTGCTGCAATGATCTTCCCTAGATGATTTCGAGATAGGATGCTGATAGCAACCGGCCCATCCTTGGGGAGACAAGCGTCCAAGTTCAGCTTAAGACTCCCTTCCATTGGGGGGTCCAATGGGGGGGACAGGAGGGGGTAAGAATTATTAATTATATAATAGTTAATAAGTTAATTAGTAATATAAATATAAATTATATTTATTCTTTATAATAAATAATTAGTAATTATTAAAAATTATTATATAATAATTAATTAGTTAATTAGTAGTACAATTATTAATTATATAATAGTTAATTAGTTAGTTAGTAATATATTTATAAATTATAAATAATTATTAGAATTATTAATTAGAAATTATTAAAAAATATTATATAATAATTAATTTGTTAATTAATAATATAATTATTAAATATATAACTATTAATTAGTTAATTAGTAATTACTAATAATTATTTATTTAAAAATTAATTAGTTAATTAGAAATATAATTATTAATTAGTTAATAGTTAATTAGTTAATTTTTTATGAAAGATAGATTTAGGTCCCTATTTATAATTAGTTAATTAGTAATAAAATTGTAAATTATAATTATTCATTATAATTATTAATTGGTATTTATTAAAAATTAATATATAATAATTAATTACTTAATTAGTAATATAATTATTCGATATAATTATTAATTAATAATTAAAAATTATTAATTATTAATTATTAATTATATAATAATTAGTTAGTTAATTATTAATTATTAATAATTAATTATATAAATTATTAATTAGTTAATTAGTAATATAATTTTTCATTATATAATTATTAATTAGTTAATTAGTAATAAAATTATTCATTATACTGAATAATTATATTAATAATTAATGAATTATTTATTATATAATAAATATTTAATAATTGTAGTTAATAATAATATTACTAATTAACTAATTAATTATTATATTGTTAATAATTAATAATTATAATTAATAATTATATTAGTAATTAAATAATTAATTATTATAATTAAAAATTATATCACTAATTAACTAATTAATTATTACAAAATTAATAATTATATTACTAATTAACTAATTAATTATTATATAATCAATTATTAATAACTAATAATGAATAATTATAATTACAAATTATATTAATAATTAACTAATTAACTATTTTCTAATAACTTATTATATTACCAATTAAAAAATTAATTATTATATAATAAATAATTATATTACTAATTAACTAATTAATTATTTTATAATTAATAATTATATTTCAAATTTACTAATTAATTATAATATAACTAATAATTATATTACTAATTCATTATTATATAATTAATAATGATATTTCTAATTAAAAAATTAATTATATAACAAATAAGTAATTATTAATAATTAATAGTTATATTACTAATTAACTAATTAATTATTATATAATCAAGAAGGTTTGGGATTCAAGCGTACTCGGCCCCAATTTTTTTTTAAGAAAAGTAAGGCATAAACAATAAATCAAAAATGTGACATAAGTGCCACCGAACACACAAACGAAAACCTGTATCACCCACAAGGAAACTAAAGCAAATTACCAATAAAAAATAAAACACCCAGAAAGTGTAAAAGCATAAAAGGACCGATGACCCTAGTTCCTATACCGAAATAAAGAGGTCACAAAACCCGAAAATAATAACCATAACTATAAGGACTCGACATTAAACATTACATAATATTGAATTAAATTAATAATTCACATTGAGGATCTTTTCAGGTTTAGAGTTATAGAGAATTAGGACATAACTATTACATCTCAAAAGATTACAAAGTAGACACTTCTACACAGTTACCATTTTTCGTAAAATAAAACTCTAGAAAAAAAAGACTCATGTCTAGTTCAATGTTTTAGACAGCATGACTTTTCCATGATCTCATCCTTGACCCTATTCATCTTTAAGTCCTGTGAAAAAATTTAAAAACTTGGGATGAGCATAAAAAGATCAGAAAGGGTTATAAAAAAAAGAAATAAAACATTAGTTCATAAATACATACAAAACATAAACTCTTTTACTTACCTCCTGAAATCATAAGATTTATGAATAACACATAGAAATCACAAATCATAAAGGTAACTTGTAACATCCATAGCATACTTACATTGTAGCTATCACAGATACATATGGAGTTACTTTGGAATACACATCACAGTATATTCCCTAAATCTCTTAGGAGAAACATCCAAGTTTACTTCTGTCACATTACTGAATGCATTAGAGAGCTATCTCGGGCTCACCCTCCCTAGGTTTATCACAGAACCACCTGTATATGTAAATAATTCCCAAGAACCATAACATGATCATAACACATAAAATAAGCATAAATGAAAGATAAAATTCTCACATTGCAATAACAATATAACATTTCAATATATTAACGTATCAAAACCATTATCAAAACCATTTTCAATACCAAAAATATGTAAAATAGTATATGGTATTTATTTTCCTTTAAAAAACATTATGGCTTGTTAAAAAAAATCCAAAGATCAAATAATACTCGTGGAGGCGGAATGGTCATTGTCACCACATACATTAAAAAGAAACATTATTCTTTTCCATTTAGTAAACTGCTTTGTAGAAAAAGATTCCCATTGAATGAAATGAAATGTCAAAGGTTTTTATACATCGTATAAAATAAAGTCATGTATTAGAACAAAATATGTCACAATGAAAGGATATTGAGATAAATTCCTTTACCTCGTGTCCGACTTGACTCAATCATTCTTTAATCTCCTGAATAATAAACTAAAGTTAATTTATACTTTCTTAATAACATTTTTCAAGTTTTTTATTCCTTTTATATCACTTATTACCTTGTTATAAACATTATGTAATCATTTAAGTTAATAATGTTCGTTTTGTCGATATTTTGTACTTGAGTCAAAAATGAACACCTTATATTTACAAGTTGTCCATGTGGTAAATAGTACATTATATCCAAGATGATATTCATTATTTAGATATCATATATATCATATATATCCATTATATATATATTTATAACAACACATATCATTTAGAGGTAAGAAATTAAATGCACCGTTCATGGAGATGGTAAGTTGTACGTACGCATGAACGCTACTTTCATTTCTATTTCTTATTTTAAAGGAATGAAAACATAATGATACATAGGTATATTATAATTCCATTATAATATCATTAACTCCATCCTTTATATATCCCACATATGGCTTTAACGAGTCATATCACTTTGAGGGGGCGGTAGTCCACACTTCCTCAAATGAAAATATTGTGTTTACCCATAATGGAAACCATAAAGGTTTTCTATAAAATAAAAATACCAAAGAATAAAGAACACATAAACATAATATATATCATATACAAAAATAGTGTCATCTAAATGGCCACCATTATAGGTGGTAGGAGACAATCAAACAATCATCGATTCGTGAGGATTTAGTTTGCCATCCATAGAAACATTATGTTCTTCACTCATTAGATGGAGGTGTGTGTAAATATAGTTCTAATAATTCTCTTAAAAACATCCTATTATATTGAGGATAAATTGTTTTTATAAAATAAAGGAATAAAAAGAGTTTAGGTGTTGGAGAAGTAAAATAAAATAAAAGAAGTTAAGAGAACATGTTACCTTTAATTTGGGTGGCTTCCATTGGTTTAAACCAAAAGGAATTCTTGAAGTGCCTTTATGCCTAATTTAAGGCTTCTAGGAGGAGGCGAGGGATGTAGGGAGATTAATTGGGTAGATTTTGGATGAGAAAAACAACTTTAGAGGTGTGAAGCATTGGTTAGAATTGAGGTCTTTTTATAAGGGGGATGAGGGGCGCTTTAGGTATGTGTGATAATATTATTTTATTATATAATTATATTCGGTTTATAAAGGTCCAAAACTCATTAAGGTAGAATATAAGATGACTCATGGTCGAAATAAATTCATCCAATAATAATTGGACAGGTTTTGGATGTTATTTTAATATTTAAAATCTTATTCATTTAAAACATTTATTAAGGAGGTAAACACTGCTTCATTATAGTGTCATAAATAATTTAATTTATTCAATGTCTAAAAATCATAAAACAAATACCATGATGTAGGAAATATATTTATATTTCCGATGAATATTTATAGTCTAAATGATAACTTATATAACACCATGTAAAAATTAATTTACAAAGATATATTTGTTTATGTCATTTTTACCTTTACTTTAATTTAATTAAAATAAAGTGTCATTATCATTCATAAGTGGCTCCATGGGGTCCCAAAATAGAACCAAGTAAGACCATGGTCGGCCATTACTCATCCAATAAGGTTAGGACAAGTGTGAAGATAATTTGGAATTTTGATAATATTCTTTTTACCATGAATTACCCTATTTACCTTTAATCGCGGTAGATAAAAGTCAAAAGTTACAATTCACCAAAAATTATTTTCATCTTATTGAACCACATTTTACTTAATAATAAAAAACATGTATGTCGTATTTTCTAAATTCAATTCACAGAAGTGGTAAAATTTTATTTAAATGAAAAAGTCAGTTTTTTAACTACTACTAAGTGGTCTCACTATTCATCAAAAATTGATGTTTTTCCGAAAACTACCAAAAATTCAGCCTAAGCTATATTTGATATTACAAAGTCAAAAATGATGTCTATTTTTTGAAATTCAAAACCTATAAGTTGCATTAAATAATATAAAATTAATTCCCATTGTTAAAACAAATAGTGTGTGTTTAAAAAATAATAACTATCAAAAGATTGACACTTGTTTATGTCCAATTTCAATGTGAAATTAATTACAATGACCAGCATTGAATTAAATGTTAAAAATATATTCTAATTACACTTTAAAACCAATTAAAAAGATAATCTAACCATATAAATAAATTATATTAAAACGTTGTTTTGAAAAAAAAAATACAATATTTTTCACTATTCATAAATAATGAACTTTATCGGAAAAATTCCAAAAACTTACACAAAGTAAATTTCAATGTACCCATTCTAAAGAATGATTTTATTTGGTAAAAATGAATGTATTAGAGTGAAAAATACTATATTTAATGATGGTTCTCCCTTAAAAGGCGTTAAATCGACCTTTTAATGTAAATTGTGCTTAAAATTAGATTCATTCACATTTTAAGCCTCTAACATATATTGGATAAATGTAAATAAATTTAACAAACATGTATTATCATATTTTAGTTAGCTTTGTTCATTCCCTCCAATACAATGGATAGGAGTAAACTAAAATTTAAAATAATAATATTATATTATTAGTGTGCAACGTAAGATTTCAAAGAAACTCGTTGTTCCGTATCGGGTAAACTATCGAACATAGCAACCCCTTTAAAGTAAAATTAATATTTAATTCACAAATATTAATAAATATGAAATATTTATTATTCTTTATTTACCTGGGATGTTTCATCCTTCCCCCCTTTTTGGAAATTGCATCCTCGCAATTTTAATTATCTAAATAAGTGGGGGTATTTATCCCTCATAGCATTTTCAGATTCCCACGTTGCCTCTTCAACCATATGGTTTTTTCACAAAACCTTTACCTATTAAATTGCCTTATTCCAAAACACTTTCACTCTATGGTCAAGAATCTGGACTGGTTGTTCCTCATAAAAGAGATTCTCTTCCAACTGAACTACCTCTGGGCTCAAAACATGAGATGGATCTAGCATATACTTTCTCAACATCGAAACATGAAAAACATTGTGTACCTGGGATAAACTTGGAGATAAATCCACTCTATATGAAAATGATCCAACTTTCTCTAATATTTCATAAGGTTCAATGAACATTGGACTCGACTTTCCATCCTTATGAAAACGCATCACACTTTTCCATGGAGAAGCTTTGAGAAAGACATGATCACCTACCTCAAAAGAAAGATTCTTCCTCCGGTTATCTGCATAAATTTTATGTCTACTCTGAGCTGTTCTCATGTGCTACTGAATCAACTAAACTTTCTCTGCCATCTCTTCTACAAATTATGGTCCCATCAGCTTCTTTTCACATATTTCATCTTAAAAAGCTGGAGTCTGACAATGCTTTCTATATAATGCCTAAAATGGATCTATCTGTATACAGGAATAAAAACTCTTATTATATGAAAATTCAACCAAAGAAAGATATTGGTCCCAACTTACCTATTAATCCAGCGAATAGGCGCATAGAATATCCTCCAGGGTCTGAATTGTTCGTTCTGATTTTCCATCTGATTGAGGATGACAATTTGTACTAAAATTTAATTAAGTACCCAACGACTTTTGAAGGAATTTACAAAAGTTATAAGTAAACCTGAGATCACGATCAGATACAATGGAGAGGGGAACTCCATGAAACCTGAGTATCTCTTTAACATACAACTGAGAAATTGGATCTAGAGACAATGTATCTCTAATAGGAAGGAAATGAGCCGATTTAGTCAACTAATCAACAATAACCCAGACTGCATTATTACCTCAAGATGTATTTGGTAATCCTATAATGAAGATCGTGGATATATTTTCCAATTTCCACTCCGGCACCGGTAAAGGCTGAAACATCCCTTTTGGTAACTAACTCTCTTCTTTAACCTGCTGACAAGTCAAACTCTTCACAGTAAATTCAAAAATATCACTTTTCATTCCATCCCACCAGTAATACTCTTGAAGATCTTTTTACATCATAGTACTGCCAGGATGATCTAAAAACGGGGAACTATGAGCTTCACATAACAACTCATTATTCAATTGTGAATTATAAGGCACACATAATCTCTTACCAAATCTCAAAACACAACAGTTATCAATGTTAATTCAGGCAACTTACCCTTCTAAACCAACTCTACCTTTTTATGTAACTCACTACCTTCCTTCTGTGATTGATTAATTCTGTCTGATAGAGATGATCTCATTGACACCTGAAACAAAACAGAATAATTTCATGTACCTACAAATTCTATACCAAATTTCATCAAATCAAAAACCAAAGGATCTCGTTCCAAATGTAGCATGGTTAATGAAGCATTACTTTTTCGAGTCAAAGCATCATCCACTTTATTTGATTTTCTTGGATGGTAATGGATCGTGCAATCATAATCCTTGATTAATTCCAGCCATCTCCTCTATATCATGTTTAATTCTTTTTAAGTGAATATATACTTTAAACATTTGTGGTCAGTATATATTTCACATTTTACTACATATAAAAGATTCCTCCAAATTTTCAAAGAAAAAACAACAGCAGCTAATTCCAAATCATGTGTAGGGTAATTTAACTCCTGAGGTTTCAATTGACATGAAGCATAAGCAATTAACATATCATTCTTCATAAGGACACAACCTAGTCCTTTCAACAAATCATCACAGTTAATAACAAACTCACCATTTCTGGAAGGTAGAACCCAAACTGGAGCATTCACTAATCTTTTTTTTTTCAATTTCTAAAAACAATCATCACATTGTTTTGTCCATATGAACTTAACACCTTTCCGTGTTAACTTAGTCATTGGACTACATAACTGTGCAGAATTTTCAATAAACCTTTGGTAATAACCTGCCAAACCAAGAAAACTACGGATCTCGCTTATAGTTTTGGATCTTGGGCATTCTTCAACAACTTATGTTTTAGCAGGATCAACAGTTATGCCATTTTTTGAAACAATGTGACCAAGGAAAGATATTTGTTGCAACCAAAACTCACACTTTCTGAATTTCCCAAATAGTTTCTTTTATTTTATGGTTTTTAAGACAACCCTTAAATGACTTTCAATTTCCTCTTTACTTCTGGAATAAAAAAAATATCATCAATGAACACAACCATAAACTTATAAGAGAACTCAAAGAAAATTCTATTCATAAGATCCATGAATACAGCAGGTGCATTGGTTAAACTAAAAGGCATAACTACAAATTCATAATGGCCATATCTAGTAAAAAACGCAGTCTTCGAAATGTCTACTTCTTTCACTTTCAACTGATGGTACCCCGATCTAATGTCAATATTCGTAAAAATACTGAGCTTCCTTAAGCTGATCAAAAAAATCATTGATATGAGGAAAAGGATACTTTTTCTTAACAATGATGTTATTAAATGCTCTATAATCAATGCAAAGTCTCAATGAACCATCTTTCTTTTTAACAAGCAATATAGGATCAACCCATGGTGATGTGCAAGGTCGAATGAAACCTTTATCTAATAACTCATGAAATTTCCTCTTTAACTCTATACGTTGAATTTGACCCATTCGATAAGGGGGTTTGGAAATTTTCTTAGCATAAGGAACTAAGTCAACAGTAAATTCAACTTCTCGATCAGGTATAATACCAGGCAACTCATCAGGAAAAATATCAAGGTACTCATTTACCACTGGCGCATCATTAATCTGAACAGCTCCTTTGTTTTCAACAATATGTGCAAGGTAATATTCATTTCCATATTTTACTAGTTTATAAGAATCCTGATATGTTATAAAAAGTAAGGGTTTGTTCTTGGATACAAACTAAAAATCATTCTAAAAAGAAACCTATTTAGCTCTTCTTTCAATCTTAGCATGATAAACAAAAATCCAATCGATTCCCAAAATAACATCAAACTCTACTATAGGCATAACAGAAAGGATTTCAGGTAGATTCATTCCACACACAAGGACAGTAATGTTCTTATGTTTTATTTTTTGTCTCCAAATTTCTTCCAGGTTTTTTACGATAAGTTCTGTATTCATAACTTAATATGGATTTCCCAATTTACTAAAAAACTTCTCAGAAATGAAAGAGTGTACAGACCCTGAATCAAACAAAACATTGGAATAGTCTGAACAAACAAACCGTATACCTGATACTACTTAATTTGATGGCCCAATATCTGCTGAAGTAGTTGAGAAGTATTTCACCACCCCTTTCTGCATGTATTCTGGATGATTTCTCTCAGTTGAGATCTTTTTTGGACACCCATTTGCATAATGAATCATTTCATTGCACTTAAAACATTTTACTGACTATAAATCAGATTTTGTCTTACCATTACACTGATCTTTTTTAGTGCGATTATGAGCCTTATGTACCATTTTATCACATCAGTAGCACTTACCAGAATTCAAAAGACATTCCCCAACATGATTTTTACCACAATTTTCACAAACTATAAACATAATTTTCTTACCACCAGACATTTTTGAACAGTTTTTCCCTTTTGCCTTCCACCTCGACCTCTTATTCTGTCGTTTTTTAAAGAACACCTGATCATCGGCAAACTCTATTTCCACCTTCTTTGCACAACGAACAAGTTTATCATAACTTTTGAACTCATGAAAAGATAAAGCCCTTTGATACTTTGGATTTAATCTAGAGTAAAAATGGTTGATTATACTATCAAGATATCATATAAAATTTGGAGAATACCCTTCCAGTCGAGTGAATTTTGCTTCATAAAGAGCCATTGAATCATCCCCTTCCCTCAATTCTTGGTATTGTTTTTCCATCATAAGACAAACCACTATAGGAAAATATTTCTCAAGAAACATACCTTTGAATTCATCCCAATCAAGAGCATTAATCTCTTTACTATCCTGAATATTTTTTACCATCAACCACCACTGATCATATTCAGCTTCAAAACGGAAAATAAGAAGACTAACATTTTGATGTTTTGAACAGTCCATGACATCAAAAAGTTTATCCAGTGCTTTAATCCACCCTTTTTCTAGTATAGTTTCAGATGATCCTCTGAATGATGGGGGATGTTGCCTCATCAAATGATCTCCTACTAACATGTTTTTCTGTGGTCGATCTAGATGATCTTGTGCATGGATACCACAACCATTTATAGCCTGAGTCAACTGTGCCATCACTACACCAAACTATTCAGTTCTGATTCCGAGTATCTCAGGTTACTAATTTGGAAGGTTCTCCTCCTCCTGATGTCGTCCCAACATAGCTTCCATGTTTCCTCTACGTAAAACCATTCTGAACACAAAAATATCTTAGATGAAGAAACATGGTAATCTGTAAGTGCTATATGATTTCAATATTAACATAAATTACTTTATGGATATTAGTTTAACAATACCCTAACTCCTAAAGTTATCTAAACTAACCTTTGATATCAAATATAATGACCCGACATTAAACATTACATAATATTGAATTAAATGAATAATTCACATTGAGGATCTTTTCAGGTTTAGAGTTTTAGAGAATTAGGACATAACTATTACATCTCAAAAGACTAAAAAGTAGACACTTCTACTTAGTTTCCACTTTTTTCATAAAATAAAAACTATTGAAAAAAAGAGTCATGTCAAGTTCCATGTTTTAGATAGCATGACTTTTCCTTGATCCCATCCTTGACCCTATTCATCTTTAAGTCCTTTGAAAACATTGCAAAACTTGGTATGAGCATAAAAATCTCAGTAAAGTTTATTTACAAAGAATGAAAACATTAGTTCATAAATACATACAAAACATAAAATCTTTTACTTACCTCATGAAATCATAATATTTATGAAGAACAAATAGAAATCAGAAATCATAAAGGTAATTTGTGGCATCCACAACATACTTACATTGTATCTATCACTCCTATATAGGGAGTTACTTTGGAATACCCATCACAGAATATTCCCTAAATCTCTTTAGAGAAACATCCACATTTACTTCTGTCACGATACCCAATGCATTGAAGATCTATATCGGGCTCACCTGCCCTAGGTTTATCATGAAACCACATGTATACGTAAATAATTCCCAAGAACCATAAAATGATCATAACAAATTACATAATCATAAAAGAAAAGATAAAATTACCACATTGAAATAACAATATAACATCTCAATATATTAACGTATCAAAACCATTATCAAAACCATTTTCAATCCCAAAAATACATAAAATAGTATGTGATAATTATTTTCTTTTTAAAAAACATTAAGGCTTGTTAGGGAAGCCAAAGATCAAATAATACTCGTGCCGGCGGAAAGGTCATTGTCACCACTTACGTTAAAAAGAAACATTATTTTTTTGTCATTTAGTAAAACACTTTTTAGAAAAAGATTCCATTTGAATGAAATGAAAATCAAAGGTTTTAATACAACGTATAAAATAAATTTGTGTATTAGAATAATGTATGCCTCAATGAAAGGAGATTGAGACGAAGTCCCTTAACTCGCGTCCTACTTGACTCGATCGTTATTTAATCTCCTGAATAATAAAATAAAGTTACTTTATAGTTGATTAAGAACCATTTTCAAGTTTATTATTCCTTTTATATCACTTATTACCATTATTCAACATTATGTAATCATTTAAGTAAATAATTTTTGTTTTTTCGATATTTGGTACTTGAGTCAAAAATGAACACCTTATATTTACAAGTTGTCCATGTGGTCAATAGTCCATTATATCCATAAAGATATTAATTATTTAGATATCATATATATCATATATATTCATTATATATATATATAACAGTACATATCATTTGGAGGTAAGAAATGAAATGCACCATTCATGGAGATGGTAAGTCGTACGTACACATGAACGCTACTTTCATTTCTATTTATTATTTTAATGGAATGAAAACATAATGATAAATAGGTATATTATAATTCCAGTATAATATCATATATAATATCATTAACTACATACTTTATATGTCCCACATATGGAATTAATGAGTCATATCACTTTGAGGGGGCGGTAGTCCGCACTTCCTGAAATGAAATTATCTCGTTTACCCATAATGGAAACCATAACAGTATTCTATAAAAAAAATAAAAAAGCATAAAGAAAACATAAAAATAATATATATCATATATAAATATATTTTCATTTTAATGAACACCATGATAGATGGTAGGAGATAATCGAACAATCATTGTTTCATGAGGCGTTAGTTTTCCATCCACAGAAACAATATGTTTTTCACCCATTAGATGGAGGTGTGCGTAAGTGGAGTTATAATAATTCTCATAAACACATCCTAGTATATTGAGGATACTGTTGTTGTTAAAAAAGAATGTAATAAATATATTTTAGTGGTTGTATAAGTAAAATAAAAGAAAATAAGTTAAGAGAAATGGTTACATTAAATTTGGGTAACTTTCTTTGGTTTGAACCAAAAGGACTTCTTAAAGTGCCTTCTGCCTAAGGTAAGGCTTCTAGAAGGAGTAGAGGTATGCAGGGAGCTTAATTGGGTAGTGTTTGGATGATCCAAAAGGCTTGAGAGGTGTGAGAAATTGGTTAGAAGTGAGGGCTTTTTATAAGGGGGAGGAGGGGCACTTTAGGTAAGTGTGATAATATTATTTTATTATATAATGATATTCGATTTATAAAGATTTCAAACTCATTACGGTAGAATATAAGATGAATAATTGTCAAAATAAATTCATCCAATAAGAATTGGACAGGTTTTGGATGTTATTTTAATATTTATAATCTTATTTATTGAAATCATTTATTAATGAGGTAAACACTACATCATTATTGGGTCATAAATAATTTAAATTATCTGATGTCTAAAAATTATAAAAAAATACCATGATGTAGGAAATCTTTTTAGATTTACAATTAATATTTATATTCTAAACGATAACTTAAATAACACCATGTGAAAATTAATTTACAAAGAGATATTTATTTATGTCATTTTTTCCTTTACTTTAAGTTAATTAAAATAAAGTATCATTATCATTCATAAGTGGCTCCATGGGGTCCCAAAAGTGACCCCAGAATGTCCATTGTTGGCCATTACTCATAAAATAAGGTTAGGAAAAGTTTTAAGTTATTTTTTAATTATTATAATATTCTTTTTACCTGGAATTACCCTATTTACCTTTAACCACGGTAAATGAAAGTCAAAGGTTACTATTCATAAAATATTATTTTCATCTTATTGAATCAAATTTTACTTACTAATAACAACCATGTATGTTGGATTTTCATAATTCAATCCATAGAAGTGGTAAAATTTCATTTAAATGAAAAAGTCATTTTTTAACTACTATTAAGTGGTTTCACTATTCATCAAAAATTGATGTTTTTTAGAAAACTACCAAAAATTCAGCCAAAGCTATATTTGATATTCCAAATTCAAAAATTATGTCTATTTTTTGAAATTTAATACATTTTTCATTAATTAATTTAAAATTAATTCCCGTTGTTGAAACAAATAGCGTGTTTTTAAGAAACAATAACTATCAAAAGATTGACACTTGTTTATGTCCAATTTCAAAGTGATATTAATTCCAATGACCAAAATTGGATTAAATGGTTAAAATGTAATCTAATTACACTTTAAAACCAATTAAAAAAGATAATATAACCATATAAATAAATTATACTAAGACTCAATTCTGATTTAAAATACAATAATTTTCACTATTCATAAAGCAATGAACTTTATCTGAAAAATTCCAAAAATTTACACAATGTAAATTATGATGTCCCCATTCTAAAGAAGGATTTTATTTATCAAATTGAATGTATTAAAGTGACAAAAATTACATTTAATGTGTATTTTCCATTAAAAGGCTGTAAATCGACCTTTTAATGTAAATTATGCTTAAAATTAGATTCATTCACATTTTAAGCCCTTATACTTTATTGGATAAATTTAAATACATTTAAAAACATGTATAATCATATTGTAGTTATTTTTTTCATTCCCACCAGTACAATGGCTAGGGGTTAACTACCATTTAAAATAATAATATTATATTATTAGTGTGCAAAGTAAGATTTCAAAGAAACTTTTTGTTCCGTACCGGGTACGCTATCGAACATAACAACCCCTTTAAAGTAAAATTAATATTTAATTCACAAATATTAATAAATATGAAATTTGTCTTCTTATTTATTTACCTGGGATGTTATATCCTTCCCCCCTTTTTGGGAATTGCAACCTCACCATTTTACTTATCTAAATAAGTGGGGGTATTCATCCCCCATAGCATTTTCAGATTCCCACGTTGCCTCTTCAACCATATCGTTTTTCCAAAAAACCTTTACCTAGTGAATTACCTTATTCCACAACACTTTCTCTCTATGGTCAAGAATCTAGACTATTTGTTCCTCATAAGAGAGATTTTATTCCAACTAAACTACCTCTGGGCTCAAAACAAGAGATTGATCTCGCATATATTTTCTCAATATTGAAACATGAAAAACATTGTGTAACTGGGATAAACATGGATGTAAAGCCACTCTCTACGCGACTGATCCAACTTTCTCTAGGATTTCATAAGGTCCAATGAACCTCGGACTCAACTTTCCCTTCTTACCGAAACGCATCACACTTTTCTATGGAAAACTTTGAAAAATACATGATAACCTACCTCCAAAGAAATATTCTTCCTCCAGTTATTCACATAACGTTTCTGTCTGATCTGAGCTGTTCTCATGTGATTTTGAATCAAATGAACTTTTTTTGACATGTATACTACCAATTCTGGTCCCATCAGCATCCTTTCACCCTTTTCATCCCAAAAATCTGGAGTTTGACAAATCTTTCTATGTAATTCCCCAAATGGAGACATCTGTATACTGGAATGAAAACTGTTATTATATTAAAATTCATCCAAAAAAAATATGTTTCCCCCAACTTCCCTGGTAATCCAGTGAACAAGCACGTAGCATATCCTCCTGGGTCTGAATTTTTCATTCTGATTTCCCATTTGATTGAGGATGAAAAGTTGTAATAAAATTTAATTCAGTACCCAACGACTTCTGAAGGCGTCTCCAAAAGTTATAAGTAAACTTGGGATTAGGATCAGATAAAATAGAGAGGGGAAATCCATGAAACCAGGCTATCTCTTTAACATACAACCAAAAAATTTGATCTAGAGACAATGTATCTCTAATAGGAAGGAAATGAGCAGATTTAGTCAACCGGTCACCAATAACCCAAACTGCATTATTACCTCAAGATGTCTTTGGTAATCCCACAATGAAGTCCATGGATATATTTTCCCATTTACACTCTGGAACAGGTAATGTATGAAGAAACCATTTTGTTAACTACCACTCTTCTTTAACTTGATGACAAGTCAAACACGTCACTATACAATCAGTAATATCTCTTTTCATTCCATCCCACCAGTAATACTCCCGATGATCTCAGTGCATCTTATTACTGCCAGGATGAACTGAAAACGGGGAACTATGAGCTTCACATAACAACTCATTATCCAATTTTGAATCACAAGGCACACATAATCTCTTTCCAAATCTCAAAACACAACCATTATCAATATTAAATTCAGGAAACTTACCCTTCTGAACCAACTCAACCTTTTTCTGTAACTCACTGTCTTCCTTCTGTGCTTGCTTAATTCTGTCTGATAGAGATGATCTCACTCACACCTGAAAGAAAACAAAAGAATTTCCTATTCCAACAACTTTAATTCCAAAGTTCATCAAATCAAAAACCAAAGGATCTTGTTCCAAACCAAGCATGGTTAATAAAGCGTTACTTTTTTGACTCAAAGCGTCAGCCACTTTATTTTCTTTTCCCGGATGCTAATGGATCATGCAATCATAATCCTTGATTAATTCCAGCCATCTCCTATATCTCATGTTTAATTATTTTTGAGTGAATATATAATTTAAACTTTTTTGGTCAGTATATATTTAACATTTTACTCCATAAAATTGAAGGCTCCAAATTTTTAAATCAAAAAACAACAGTAGCTAATTCCAAATCAGGTGTAGGGTAATTTAACTAATGAGGTTTCAACTGACGTAAATCATAAGCAATTACCTAATCATTCATCATAAGGACACAACCAAGTCCATTCAACAAAGCATCACTGTAAATAACAAACTCACCATTTTTGGAAGGTAGTTCCAAAACAAGTGCATTCACCAATCTTCTTTTCAATTCCAGAAAACAGTCATCACATTCTTTTGTCCAAATGAACTTAACACCTTTTCGATTTAACTTAGTCATTGGACTAGATTACCGTGAAATATTTTCAATGATCCTCTGGTAATAAACTTCCAAACCAAGAAAACTATGGATATCGGGTTTATTTGTGGGTCTTGGCTATTCTTCAACAATTTTTGTTTTATCAAGACCAACAGTTATGCCATTTTTTTAAACAATGTGACCAAGGAATGAAATTTGTTGCAACCAAAACTCAAACTTGTTGAATTTCCCAAACAGTTTCTTTTCTTTTATGGTTTGCAAGACAACCCTTAAAAAACATTCATGTTCCTATTTACTTTTGGTGTAAACCAAAATATCATCAAAGAACAGAACCAAAAACTTACCCAAGAACTCACGGAAAAGTTTTTTCATAAGATCCATGAATACAACAGGTGCATTGGTTAAACCAAAAGGCATAACTACAAATTCATAATGGCCATATCTAGTATGAAATGCGTTCTTCGGAATGTCTTCTTCTTTCACTTTCAACTGATGGTACCCTGATCTCAATTCAACCATCGAATAATACTGAGCTCCCTGGAGCTGATCAAACAAATCGTTGATATGAGACAAAGGATACTTGTTCTTAGCACTGATGTTATTAAATTCTCTATAGTCAATGAAAATTCTTATTGAACCATCTTTCTTTTTAACAAGTAATATAGGATCACCCCATGGTGATGTTCTAGGTCAAATGAAACCATTATCTAATAATTACTTCAATTGATTCTTTAACTCTAAAAGTTCTATTTGAGCCATTCGATAAGGGGTTTTTGAAATTGGATTAGCATTAGGAACTAATACAACAGTAAATTAAACTTCCCGGTCAGGTATAATACTAGGAAACTCATTAGAAAAAAAATAAACGTACTCATTTACCACCGGCACATCATTAATCTTAACAGCTCTTTTGTTTTCAACAATATGTTCAAGGTAACATTCATTTCAATCTTTCACAATTTTTTGAGCTTCCTGATATGTCATCAAAAGTAAGGGTTCATTATTGTATAAAAACTAAAAATAATTATGAAAATAACATCTTTAGCTCTGCATTCAATCTTCACATTATAAACAGAAAGCCAGTCCATGCCCAAAATAACATCAAACTCTACTAGAGGCAAAACAATAAGGTTTATAGGTAGATTCTTTCCACATAGGAGGACTGGAATGTTCTTATGTTTTCTTTTTGTCTCAACATTTCCACCAGGTGTTTTTAACATATGTTATGTATTAATATTTTGAGATGTAATTCCCAATTTATTAGAAAACTTCTCAGAAATGAAAGTGTGTAGACCTTGAATCAAACAACACATTGGCATAAACTGAACAAACAACCAGTGTACCTAATACTACTTCATTTGATGGCCCAACATCTACTGAAGTAGTTGCGAAGGATTTCACCACCCCTTTCTACTTTTAGTATGGCTGCTTTCCCTCAGTTGAGTTCTTTGTTGGACACTCATTTGCATAATGACCCATTTCATTGCACGTAAAACATTTTACTGACAATAAATCAGATTTTTTCTTACCAATACCTTGATCTTTTTCAGTGAAATTACAAGCCTTATGTCCCATTTTATCACATCAGTTGCACTTACCAGAATTCAAAATACATTCCCAAGAATGTTTTTACCATAATTTTCACAAACTGTAAGCTTAAGTTTCTTACCATCAGACTTTTTGGAAGAGTTCTTCCCTTTTTCCTGCCACCTCGACCTCTTATTATGTTGTTTTTTAAAGAACACATGATCATCGGTAAACTCCATTTCCACCTTATCCACACAACAAACAAGTTTTTCATAACTCTTGAACTCATGAGAAGCTAAAGCCTTTCGATACTTTGGCTTTAATCCTGAGTAAAAATAGTTGATTTTACTATCATTATATCGTATGAAATTTGGAGCATACCTTGTCATTATAGTGAGTTTTCCTTCATAAATAGCCACGGATTCATCCTCCTCCCTCAATTATAGGAATTGTTTTTCCATCCTAAGATGAATCAACTTAGGAAAATCTTTCTCAGGAAACATACCTTTGAATTCATCCCATTCATGAGAATTAATCTCCTTACTATCCCTGATATTTTTCACCATCGACCACCAATGATTAGCTTCACCTTCAAAACAGTAAATAGCTAGACTAACCTTTTGATGTTCTGAATACCCCATGACATAAAAAAATTTCTCCAACGCTTTAATCCACCCTTCTACTACCACATGGTCAGATGATCCTTTGAATGATGGGGGATGTTTCCTCATGAAATTATCTACTACTGACATGTTCTTCTATGGTTGATCTGGATGATCTCATGCATGGATACCACCACCATTTATATCCTGAGTCAATTGTGCCATCACAACAACAAATTATTCTGTTCTGATTTCGACCATTTCAGGTTGCTAATTTGGAAGGTTGTCTTCCTCCTGATGTCATCCCATCATAGCTTCCCGGTTTCCTCTACGGAAAACCATTCTGAACACAGAAATATATTAGATGAAGCAACATGGTAATATATAAATTCTATATGAGTTTAATATTAACATAAATTACTTTATGGATATTAATTCAAAAATACCCTAACTCCTAAAGTTATCCAAACAGACCTTTGATACCAACTATAAAGACCCATACTTAAACATTACATAATATTGAATTAAATGAATAATTCACATTGATGGTCTTTTCAGGTTTAGAGTATTAGAGAATTAGGACATAATTATTACATCTCAAAAGATTACAAAGTAGAAACTTATACTTAGTTACCATTTTTTCATAAAATAAAACCTCTTGAAAAATAGAGTCATGTCTAGTTCTTTGTTTTAGACAGCCTGACTTTTCCTTGATCCCATCCTTGGCCCTATTTATATTTAAGTCCTGTGAAAAAACTTCATAACTTGGGATGAGCATAAAAATCTCAGTAAGGGTTATAAAACAAAGAAAGAAAACATTAGTTCATGAATACATAAAAACCATAAAATCTTTTAATTAACTCATGAAATCATAAGATTTATGAAGAACACATAGAAATCATAAATCATAAATGTAACTTGTGGCATCCATAACAAACTTACATTGTAACTATCACGGCTACATATGGATTTACTTTGTAATACCCATCACAGTATACTCCGTAAATTTCATAGGAGAAACATCCATGTTTACCACTATCACATTACCAAATGCATTGGAGAGCTATCTCAGGCTCACCTACCCAATGTTTATCATGGAACCACCCGTATACGTAAATAATGCCCAAGAACCAAAACATGACCACAACACATAACATAAGCATAAAGGAAAGATAAAATTACCACATTGCAATAACAATTTAACATTTCAATATATTTATGAATCAAAACCATAATCAAAACCATTTTCAATACCAAAAATATGTAAAATAGTATATGGTATTTATTTTCCTTTTAATAACATTATGGCTTGTTAAGGAAGCCAAAGGTCAAATAATACTCGCTGCGGCAGAAAGGTCGTTGTCACCGCTTATGTTAAAAAGAAAGATTCTTTTTTCATTTATTAAAATGATTCTTAGAAAAAGATACCATTTTAATGAAAAGAAAATTCAAAGGTGTTTATACAGTGTATAAAAGAAAGTAGTGTGTTAGAACAAAATATGCCTCAATGAAAGGAGATTGAGACGAAGTCCCTTTCTTCATGTACGACTTGACTCGATCGTTCTCTAATCTCATGAATAATAACCTAAAGTTAATTTATAAATTCTTAAAAACCTTTTTCAAGTTTATTATTCCTTTTATATCACTTATTAACATGAAATAAATATTATGTAATCATTTAAGTTAATAACATTCGTTTTGTCGATATTTGGTACTTGAGTCAAAACTTAACACCTTATATTTACAAGTTGTCCATGTGGTCAATAGTACATTATATCCATAATTATATTAATTATTTTGATGTCATTTATATCATATATATTCAGTATATATATATTTATAACTGTACATATCATTTGGAGGTATGAAATGAAATGCATTGTTTATGGAAACAGTAACCCGTACGTACGCATGAACACTACTTTCATTTCTATTTCTTATTTTAATGGAATGAAAACATAATGATACATTGGTATATTATAATTACAATATAATATCATATATAATATCATTAACTACATCCTTTAAATGTCCCAAATATGGAATTAACGATTCATATCACTTTGAGGGGGAGGTAGTTTGCACTTCCTCAAATGAAATTATCGCGTTTACCCATAATGGAAACAAAAAAGGTATGAGATAAAATAAAAATATAGAAGAATAAAGAAAAAATAAACATAATATATACCATATATAAATATAGTTTCATCTTAATGGCCACCATGATAGGCGGTAGGAGCTAATCGAACAATCATTGTTTCGTGAGGCGTTAGTTTTCCATCCACAGAAATAGTATGTTCATCACCCATTAGATGGAGGTGTGTGTAAGGGAAGTTATAATACTTCTCATAAAAACATCCTAGTATATATTGTATACTATTTTTGTTATAAAATAAATTAATAAAAATATTTTTGGGGTTGTATAAGTAAAATAAAAGAAAAGAAGTTAAGAGAAACAATTACATTTAATTTGGGTAACTTCCCTTGGTTTGAACCAAAATGACTTATTGGAGTGCCTTCTACCTAAGGTACGACTTCTAGGAGAAGTATAGGGATTTAGGGAGCTTAATTGGGCAGAGTTTGGATGAGCCAAAAGGCTTTAGAGGTGTGAGTAATTGGTTAGAAGTGAGGGCTTTTAATAAGGTGGGAGGGGCTCTTTAGGTAAGTGTGATAATATTATTTTATTATATAATGATATTCGGTTTCTAAAGGTCCAAAACTAATTAAGGTAGAATATAAGATCACTAATGGTCTAAATAAATTCATACAATAATAATTTTACAGGTTTGTGATGTTATTTTAATATTTATAATCTTATTTATTTAAATCATTTATTAATGAGGTAAACACTGCATCATTATTGTGTCATTAATAATTTAATTTATTCAATGTCTACAAATTATAAAACAAATACCATGATGTAAGAAATCGTTTTATCTTTACAATGAATATTTATAGTTGAAAATATAACTTATATTACACCATGTAAAAATTAATTTACAAAGAGATATTTGTTTATGTCATTTTTGCCTTTAATTAAAGTTAATTAAAATAAAGTGTCATTATCATTCATAAGTGGCTACATGGGGCCCCTAAATCGACCCAAGGATGACCATAGTCGGAAATTACTCATAAAATAAGTTTAGGACAAGTGTTAAGGTAATTTTCAATTGTTATAATATTCTTTTTTCCTTGAATTACCTTGTTTACCTTTAACTGCGATAAATAAAAGTCAAAAGTTTCTATTCACCAAAAATTATTTTCATCTTATTGAACCAAATTTTACTTACTAATAACAACCATGTATGTTGTGTTTTATAAATTCAATTTATAGAAGTGGTAAATATTCATCTAAATGAAACATTCTGTATTTTAACTACTACTATGTGGTTTCACTATTAATCAAAAATTGAAGTTTTTCAGACAACTACCAAAAATTCAGCCTAAGTTATATATGATATTACAAATTTAAAAATGAGTTCTATTTCAAAAAATTCATAACATAGAATTTTCATTAATTAATTTAAAATTTATTCCCGTTGTTAAAACAAATAGTGTGTTTTTAAGAAACAATAAGTATCGAAATATTGACACTTGTTTATGTCCAATTTCAAAGTGAAATTAATTCCAATGACCAACATTAGATTAAATGGTAAACCTATATTCTAATTAAACATTAAAACCAAATCAAAAGATAATCTAACCATATAAATAAATTAGTTTAAAAATCTATTTTGAATCAAAATACAATATATTTCACTATTAATAAAAAAATGAACTTTATCGGAAAAATTCCAATGATTTACACAAAGTAAATTTTGATGTCCCCATTATAAATAAGGATTTTATTTGGTCAAATAGAATGTATTAAAATGGAAAAAACTATATTTAAATATGTTTCTCCATTAAAAGGTGGTAAATTGACCTTTTAATGTAAATTATGCTTAAAATTAGATTCATTCACACTTTAAGCCACTAACTTTTATTAGAAAAATGAAAATACATTTAACAAACATGTATAATCATATTATAGTTAGTTTTGTTCATTCCCACCAATATAATGGCTTGGAGTAAACTGCCATTTAAAATAATAATATTATATTATTAGTGTGCAATGTAATATTTCAAAGAAATCCGTTGTTCCGTATCGGATACGCTATCGAACATAGAAACCCCTTTAAATTAAAATCAATATATAATTCACAAATATTAATAAATATGAAATATGTCTTATTCTTTATTTACCTGTGATGTTACAATTATATCCCATCATCTATGTGCCAATTGGCCCCTACAAGACAACTTCTCTTAACACCAGCAATGTTGTCTAGATCCACCATCCAAAGTAGACATACCCATACACCCACACCCACAACCCAGGTCCAGCACCAGTCATCACCCGCATACCCACATACCCACATACCCGCAGCCTGTGTTGTCCAACCTGTGATGTCCAGTCGAGTTTATCACATACTCGCATCTTGAGGTCATCATAGACCCGCGTCCCGATGTCATAATATATTCTCAACCCAACCACCACACCGTCGCTGACTTTAGCAACCATCGATCACAGGCTTGAATCATTTTTATGTTTCATGTAGGTGTCTTTGAAAACATATAAATTATTTTCCATCAATATTTTTTATGAAATTATTTTTATTTTCAACTATTTATTATATATTTAATCTGTGTATAATGTTTTATTTTTGTTGGACCTGTAGTTTAAATTTTATAGTCTTTCAAAGGCATGTACTGGAAAAAAATTTATGTTTCAAGTAGTTGGTTGTAAGAGATTATAAATTATTTTTTGTCATAATTGTTTATGAAATTATTTCTTTTTTCAACTTTTTCATATATATTTAATCCAGGTTTTAAGTTTCATTTATATTGGTCTTATAACTTATATTATATAGTCTTTCAAAGTCACGTACTTGAAACAGAATCCCACATCATCGATGAGTACTGAATATATGACTACAACATCGACATGTCGCATCCTTCCACCACCGGTCATGTCAAACTAATGATTCCATCCAATGTAAAATATCTCTCATATATTATGAACATAATCAATCCTAAACATGAGATGAGATATAATCCATTGGGTGGGCGCAGTAAGACAGATCAAAATATGTGACTCCCACTTTCTTCATGGATTTTCTTCTTAGATTGTGAGAAAACTGAAGACAACGATCAAGCATAAAGACCTCCTAGGCTTCCTAGGTGGAATTCTTCTTGCTATTATCAACGAGATACCATAAACCATATAAATATTTAATAATAGAGAGTTAATAATTAAATAAATTACAAAATTAATATTATTTATTTATATATCATCCAATGATAAAACATATGGTGTTGAATGTCAATGGGAATCTGATCCCACATCACCTATACTCTAGAAGAATAGTTTCATAAAATAGCATCCTCTTACACAACAACTATATGAGACAATATTTAAAAAAATTGAACAAATAATCCAAAAATAGTTACATAAATAAAATAATGAAAAGTAATTAAAACTAACTAATAGACACAACTGAACATACCTCTTCATGAGTGGATTCAGCTCAAGACATAGGCGTCTCTTGGGAATAGGGTTAAGAATCATCAATCTCACAAGACCCTGAACCCTTCGAGTCGATGATGAACTTATAGGATCATGAGGGTTATATAATAAACCACCAGGCTCATCACCATGTAGTATAGCCTCCATGAGGATATTGAAGATATTATCTTAAGTCTCATCATCCATATGAAACATGAAAGGAATTTTGTTAGTAAATAATTGAAAATGATTTATATTTATATATATATATTAACTATAACTAACAAGTAATTGTGCCATTATTCATCTTCATCCTCATCCTCATAGAAAATAGTGTTAACATATCTTCATCTTTTCCTTAGTATCATCAATTTTCATAGGAGTTTTAGCTTTATCATCACTTTTCCATACAAATTCATTTTTCAATTCATCAACATCATCCTCACCATCGATCCACAATTATGGGGTATTATCATCGATATTCGTGTATCTTTATTGAAATGATGTAGTTGGAGATATCACTTAAAAAAATCTAATTACTTTATCTTTAATAGAACCACATTCACATTTCATAGACTGATTTTCATCAGATTTTATTTTTATAATGCTCCATAAATCAATTAACTCACTTGAAGTAGCACAATAATTGACATTATATATTTGGTGTGCTTGATGAGTCAATAAAAATTTTCATTTACTGAAAGAATTATTTTATAAAATATCAATGATTCAATTATGCATATGAACACACAAGCCACTATCAGTATCAAACTAATGACATTTAAAAATCATTACATAATTCTATCTTAGATAACATGGCTAAATTATTTCATCCATGGTGCCCTAAAATCCAACATCACTTTCTCTATGATGACATCCTCTTAAGAAAACACTATTATTCATTGTTATTTTGATTAACTATATACACGTGTATGAAATCAAAAACCATTCACCACAAAAAAAATATTTAACCATTTTGGATACTAGGTTACTCAATACACACAATCAATAATAAATTTTATCTACATGTTGTGATACCTGAAAAATTGAAATACAATTAACAATATAAAAAATAATAAATTGAGTTCATATGTTAAACCATAACAAATTTACGTTAAGATTCTTGGAAACCTGTAAGAAAAATTATGGTTCCAATGTTCTTCATGAGTAGCTACTATAATTTGTCGAAACTTTTTCTTGATATGATCATCTTGTAATCTACAAATAAAACAATATTAATTTATTTAAAAAAATTATAGAATACATGGTAGTAGTACTCACTATATAAAAAATTATTTCTTCATAGTTGAAAAGAACATATGTATGGTCCCTATCATGTTTATCATCTAAAATTAATCGTTCATGAAATCCACCAAATCCAATTTTAAGCTGATTAAAAACAAATAATTGAATGTTCATTGTATCATCAACATTTCCCTCACTACTACCCATTCTGTTATGTTTTGAAGGATATTAAAGTTTGAAATAATGGGAGTAGGAAAATAAATTTCCTCTTTAAAATAATATTCATAAATTTTCCCTTCAATTGATTTTTGTTACATACTATTTTCTTCAGTTTCTACCTACATCTCTCATATAGATACATATGTCAAAACTGTACCGATCCAATATATTTTGATTGATAAGAAAAATTTCAAATCAAATGTTCCATTGAATAAAAGAAACTCAGTGGATCAATGTTTTACAATGAAAAAAATTTAAACATCAACTTCTTACATTCTACTATGTTTATCATAGTATTTTGTAACCACACGTATGTCTTGTAAAAATATGATATTTAAGTTCGCGCATCCAATTAGAAATAATTCAAAAAACCTCAAAATCCAATCAGTATAATTCTTTCCCATATAACAAGAATATCATGAATTTTTTATCTTGTAATATTCTTGTTTCTCACACATCTAGGGAAATTGGTAACACAACCATCGGGTAATCTTAAATCCCCAATCCACTTCCAAAATAATAATTGGGACTGAGATAATGGAAGGTAATGAAAAGATGATCTATATTAAATAAATACTTGAGATTATTTCTTCAGGTCTATATCTTTCAATTATACCTCTTTTTAAATGATTATCATTGCTTCAGAAAGGATGATCAATACAAAGAAATATGTGATTACAATAGAAAAAATAAGGTTTTATCCAATTTAAGAGCATAAACAATTTTTTGTTATTCATACAATATAGAAATAATTGGGAACCTTGTGTACTCTATCCAGATAACATTTCATATACCGGTAAGTCAATAATTTTTAATATTAATGCACCTTTTATTAGGAAATTTTGTTTCACAACAACATCATATATACTAACACCATTAATACATAATAAATTTAACCCATCAAACAAAGGATTCAAATAAACATTGATATTATTTTTTGGATGTTCTGAAATTAATAAGTTCAAAAAAATATAAAGCTCATTCATCAACATCCAAGGAGGTAAGTTTTACGGAGTTATAAAGATGGGCCAACAAGAATATTGACTACTATCAGAACCAAATTGGCAAAGACCATCAACAGGGAGACCCGATCGCACGTTACATGATTCTAGAGAAAAATGTAGATGTACTGCATCAAAATGTTTCTATGAATGACCATTACAGTGACGATTTTAGCTTTTAACAGTTGAAATATTTGTTTTCTTCCATGGAATTAATGTTGTTGTGTTCTAAGACATAAATAAATTCTGCAATCTAGGTGTAACTGGGAAATACCTCAACTGATTAACATGAATCAATCCATACATCTCAAGTTGAGCCTCTTCGTACCTTCATTGTCCACATATAGGATATATAACTAACAATTTATTTTCAATCTAATATAATATGAAATCGTTTGAACATGCATGAATCTTTTGATAACCAATAACCAAATTAAAAACCAGGATCTTTCTCTCATAGAAATTTATAAGAATCACATTTCCTTCAACTAAGAGTGATTTAACCAGAGAGAATATATAATCAAAATAGTTATTTGAAATTTCATTATCTTATTTAATAGCCATAAATTTTTAAACTCTATAGATTTTCTTGTCTTAAAACCAGAATATAAGGAATCCTCAGTAGAATTCAAAAACTCATTAAACCAATATGGTTCTAACTTAGGATTGATATCAATATCATCCTAATTTTTAGTTTTTGTAAAATATGGACAAAACATATCATGTACTAAAGTTTGAAACCATGATGGATCTCGAACAAAATTATTAATATCTTCTCATGAACTTCATTCACCATGTTGACACAAAAAAACATAATATTTATAAAAACCAAAATGCAATAGATGACCCCCAGAATAATCAAAAATGTTAATCCTCCTCAGATCATAATTTTTACATGGAAACTTAATTATCCCTTCTGAAAAAAATTATGGTTTTGATGATGCAAATGATAAAAAATATTCAATGTCCACAATATATATCAAATATATACTAGAAGATTTTGGATTCCTATAATGATTTATCCAATCACAATTATGTAATAAACACTATTATTGACTTTCTTGTTCCATATTTTATAAAACAAATATATCAAAAATTATTTAGGATTAATTTCATATAAGAAAAATACTATCCTAAAAGGATTAAAAAAATCTAATTTAATTGTAAATGTTTTCAATTTCATCTATCTCCAACTAATTTTTTCTAATTACCATCAATTACCAATAATTACAAGTAATTTTTACAAATTGTCAATAACTTATACTTATTACCATTATTTTTTAGAAATCATTCCCTATTACCATAAATTAGTAATATTTATCGTAAATTGTTACCAATTACTATAACTTATTACTAATTACCATTATTTTTTATTAATTACCACTATTATTGTGTATTTACCACTAATGTTTTGTAATTACTACTAATGTTTTGTAATTATCTCTAATATTTAGTAATTAGCGTTGTTTTTTACTAATTACCACCAATATTTTCTATTATCACTAATTTTTACTAAATACAGTTAATTTATACCAAGTACCAATTATTTTTACTACTTTCCACTAATTTTTACAAAGTACCACTAATTATCACTAATTTTTACTAAGTACCAATAATTATCACTAATTTTTATTAAGTACACTGAATTTTTACTAATTATGACTAATAATTATTAATTACCAATTATTTTTACTAATAACCGCTAATTACTTATAATTACCTAAATTATTACTAATTACTACTAATTATTACTAATCGCAACTAATTATTAGTAATTACTACAAATATTTACTAAGTTCTACTAATTTTTACTAAGTGCTGCTTGTTTTTACTTAGTACTGCTGATTTTTACTTAGTACCACTAATTACTACTAACCGCTAATTTTTACAAAGTATCATTTTACTAATTACCCCTAATATTTACTATGTATCACTAATTTTTACTAATTGCTACTAATTTTTACTAAGCTCCACTAATTACCGCAAATTTTTACCAAGTACCACTAATTATGTCTAATTTATTGTAATTACAAGTAATTTTTACCAATAACCAAAAACATTTAGTAATTACACCAAATTACAAAAAAAATTAATAATTACTACTAATTATTACTAAATACCTCTAATTATTAATAAATACTGCTAATTAAAATTAATTACCCTAATTTTCACTCATTCCACTTATTTTTACTAAGTACCATAAATTATCACTAATTTTTACTCGGTGCCTCTAATTACTTCAAGTTTTTACTAAGTACCGCTGATTTTTACAAAACACAACTAATTATTGAAATTTTCTAGTAATCACTGCTAATTATAAGTAATTAATTTTAATTTTTTATAATTTCCACTAGTGTATAGTAATTATTGCTAACTATTATTAATTGCCACTAATTTTTAGTAACTACTGCTAATTGTTACTAAGGACCACTAATTTTTACTAATTAACAATAATTATTACTAAGTAACTCTAATTACAGTTAATTTTTACTATGTTCTAATAATTACCATTAATATTTACTAAGTAGCTATTATTACCATTAATTTTTACTAAGTACCACTAATCAATGCTATTTTTTAAGAAATTATCACGAATTTTTACTAATTATCGATAAACTTTAGAAATTATCTCTAAATACTGATAATTTTTTTAATTACAGAAAATTTTTAGCAATTACCTCTTACTATAGATACTATTTACAAATTACCCCTAATTACTATTAATTACGCTAAATATTACTATTTACTACTAATTTTTAGTAAATATCGCTAATTTTTACTAGTTATGAAAAAATATCAGAAATTATTACTAATTTCTCATAATTACTAACAATTTTTAAAAATTCCCACTAATTTCTAATAATTACAGCTAATTCCTTATAATTACCACAGATTTCTAATAATTACCACTCAATTCTAATAGTAATATCTTATTTTTACTGATTACCATTAATATGTACTCATTACCATTAATGTTTCTAACGCCCCGAACCCAGTTACCCAAAGTCGGTGCATTGTTTTAATACATTGGCATGATTACAAGGAATCAAGTCCCGAAAGACAGATCAGTTTAGAAGTCGTGGAAAATGGATTTCATGAATGAACGTTACATTACACATTAGAAAGTAAAGCACAACATAAATGATCCTTTGAGAACTCCATTAATCCTCTAGCTTAACCCTGCTTATCAATCATAATACACTTCTTGGAATCCTGATAAAATAAAAACATAGAAAGGGGTGAGCTCAGATGCTCAGTAGGGACAACAATATAGAGGAAACATTCATAAATAATCATAAACATTTAAGGAAATGTATAAGACTAAAACAAAATCCTTTTAAACTTAAACTTCATCATAATATGGATAAGATATAATAAAATAATTCCATTTACTTATTCACATGGATATTCATCTAGTCGAATAATCACATGCAATATCAACAACCACTTCCATAATGATGGAATGCATAATGCCAGACTTTCATAACCACATAGTCAATTCCTTGTGCCTAGACTAAAAATATGATTTTGTCAAGGCCTTGTGCCAAGACACTAGTTTTTCTCATGAGACCTACTGATTCATCGAGGAGTTATAGCGGGCTCCACCCGTCACTTACTAAGTCCAATGCATTCCTCATGTGAAAAGGCTTAAACATAACATAAACATTCATATTAAAAGTGGCATATGAAATATCAATACTTTTCCCATAAACCATGAATGGTATAAAATTAACACATCCACAGTCAATCATATCACAAAACCTTTAATACAATATGGAATATTTGTATCATAATAAATAACTTTTAAACATGTTTAAAATCCATAAAAGGATTTTGACATAGATGAAAATTATTTTTAAAAATCCTTGAGATAAATATCCATTTTGCATGAAAACATTTAAATGTAAGTCAATTTAGAAAGGAAGACATTTAAAGAAATGTTTGAATCAAAGTGTCTCATACCACTTTGAAACTTTTTAATGTAATTTACATTTTAAAATATTCATGTCCATTTAAATAAATCCTTAAACCCATTTTGAAAACATGAACATTAATGAGAATGGTTTAGAAGAATAAACCTTTAAAACATTTAAAATGATGTTTTAGTAAAAATACCCTTTAAAAGGAATCCCTTTGAAAACTATTTTATGAAACATGGACATGGATAATAAATATGTCCTAGTAGATACTTACGTAAAAACAACCTCGGATAATAAAGAGATTGTGAAATTAAACCTTACCTTTCACTTTCCTTTGTTCGAGGGTACGTTTAACCTCTTATATAATGACCATAGTATGTTATTAAATTATAACATAACCATATTCATATTTATTATATCATAAATGATTCACTTATGACTTTATACTACCCATTTAATAATTATTTCTATGTTAAATTAACATTTTGGGTAGTAATCGCTTTCTTTATTGTATGTGTTCTAACTTGTTATTCTTGATCGTATCATTTAGATCATGATTTAAATGATTCTTGAATATAAAACTTGATTTATATATCATATATATATATAATATAATTATTTATAATAGATATATATATTAAATGGAAAACACCATTTATGGAGACGGTATGCCATACGTACGCATAAACGTTGTTTCTATTTTCATATCGTATTGAACAGAAGTAAGTGAATAAGATATATGTGAGTAAATAAATACATATATATATATATATATATCCAGTATCATTATTATGTCATATATTACATACTTATTTGTAATATATATTTTCATAATCGTCGATGAACGCTGAACGTGGAAATGAATCTCATCACATCGTGGAGACGGTAATCTGTATGTACGCATGAGAGACAATATCATTTATTAAATGTTTTGTAATTGGATGGTATATTTATTTTAAAGATACATTATCATGTTATATTCATTATTTATATACATATCACTCATCATTATATCCATCCAAATAACATAGTGTTGAATAACAAATTACACCAAGACATGAAGATGGTAAGTCGTACGTACGTGTGCATGGTGACATTATCATTCATAGGATGGATAGAATAATGAATATAGTTGTTCCATATTTATAATAACATCACAATATATATAAGGTACTACAGTAACTATTTTGGTATAGTAATAACAAAGAAAGAGTAAGTGGAAGAAGAAAAGAACATGAAAGAGGGTGGTGAAATCATTACCTCTTCTTCGGGTTATTCCTTCTGATTTGATAAAACGGGATCCTTAGGATGGATTTATGACCAAATGAATTCCTCTGGGATGAATTTAGGATATTTGGGAGGATATTTGGTCAGAGGTTGGCCAATCCAAATGGCTATGGAGGTGTGAATTTGAGAGAAGGGGAAGTGCCCTTTTATAAGAGGGGTGAGGGGCACCTTAGGAAAAGATTGAATATTATTTTATAACAAATTTATTTTCGATTTATAATGGATCAAAAATAAATTATTTAAATTCTAAGGTGGTTATGGGTCTAAAGCCTATCAACCAATAGGTTTTAGATAGGTTTAGGTCCCCATATTAACCTTAACTTTTAAGTTTAACTATAAGTTAAATAGTTTGACATTTACCATGTCTCTTTGTATTTTTATATTATATGGTTAATATACTTACTATAAAATGCCAATAGAACCCCAATTGTTTCATTAATGTCATATATATTATTATATAAGTATTTTGTCTGAACTGAATATTTTTATGACTATTATATCAATTTATAATATAATATTGTTTAAATAACTATTCTATGTCAATTTTGACACTATTTGGTATTTGTTTTTTTCTATTCTCATAACATCATGATTACTTCAAAACAAATTTATTTAATCAACCCTAACATGTAATATTAACCAATTAAATTAGTTTAATTCATCATAAGTCTCAAATTACTTTTATTTTGGTATTTATAATATCAATTATTTTAATCTTTTAGTAATATGGTAATTAATGCATCCTCATTGTGTCCTAAATAAATTTTATTATTTAATATCTAAAAATTATAAATGAAATACACTTATAATTTAAATCTTTTTATCTTTCCAATGAATATTTATAGTTGAATTTTTCTTATGTATCACCCTATATTAAAAATGTTTTAGTTATGAAAACATGAATTTAATACTTTTAGCTCTTCTTTAAATTAAATAATAATAAATGTCCTAATCTAATCCAAGTGGACCTAAGGGATCATATTTTATTCCTAAGGTTGTTTTTGGTCGAATTACACTTATCCAATAGAATTAGGACATGCGTTAGGGTAATAATAATAACATTGTTACCTTTAATTTCCCTATTTACTTTTAACCGTGGTAAATAAAAGTCAAAATTTACTATTCACCAAAAATTATTTTTATCTTATTGAACCACATTTTACTTATTGATATCAACCATGTTTCTTGGATTTTTGAAATTCAATTCATAGAATCTATAAAATTATGTTTTATGTAAATTTGCAAACTCTCTAGGAGGATAGTAAAAGACTGTAAAAAATTCATTAAAATTTTTATATATCTGAAATTATTATAAACTGACTCCAATTAATTAAATTGAACATATATAGTTATTATTTATCTATTTTGACCTAAAATAAATTTAAATAAAATAAATAATTATTTAAATAAAAATTTGTTTTTTAACTATAACTAAGTGTTTTTCACTATTCATCAAAAATTGAATGTTTTCATAAAAATACCAATATTTTAGCCTTAGATAATTTTTGATATTCCTAATTAAAAAATTAATTCAATTTTACCAATTTTAAAACATAGAATTTGCATTAATTAATTTAAAATTAATTTCCATTGTCAAAACCAAAAAGCATATTTTTAAGAAATAATAATTATCAAAAGATTGACACTTGTTTATGTCCAATTTTAATGTAAAATTACTGACAATGACCATCATTGGATGAAATGGTAGATATATAATCTAATTATACTTCAAAACCATTAAAATGTATAATTCAACACTATAAATTATTTTGGTTAAAAAAGTTGTTTTTAGTTAAAATATAGTATTTTTCACTATTCACCCAAATATGAAAGTTATCAGAAAAACACCAAAAATATATTGAAACTAAATTACTATGTCCATATTCTAAAGAAGAAGTTTATTTTGTCAAATTTAATATATAAAAATTACAAATACAGGATTTTAAAAAAAGGTTCGCCATTAAAAGACGCTAAAATTGCATTTTTTTTTTGAAAAATAATTCTTTTATCTGAAAAAAATGAATTTCTTCTTACATTATGTCTAAAAAACTCATAATATGGATTCTAAAATTATAAGGATTATATAAAGTTCAAAATTAATTTAATACTATTCATAACTTCTTTTGAACGGCTAGTTTGGTAAGTCGTGGTGCGCTTGAACTCAGTGTTGCGTGTACTCCAAGTTATTGCATTACTCTGATGAAATAACATACTATGAAATCTTGTGGTGTTACATTCTCCCCTAATTCAATAAATTATATCCTCGCAATTTGAAATTTTCCTTTGAAGGAAAAGGTTGAAAATAGAAAATACCTTTGTGGGAAAACCCACATCGGAAATTGTGTAAATAAAATTTAGTCTTAATAAGGGGAAAAGGGGAATGAAAAAGTCACCACCAAATTATGATATAGATTAGGATAACATTGGTGGAAATTAGAGACACATAATTTTAGGAATATCATAAGTATTTATAGATAGTGATTGAGGTCATCAGTCACAAACAATTATAGAATTGAGGGCATCAAATCCATCAATCAATGATGATTTAAAAAATCATCGGTTAAACAAAACATAAGGTATTAGTATAACACATTTTTAGTTTTAATATCCCTTACCTAATGTTTAAGAATTAATTTCATCATAGAATATGAGAAGAAAAAATATAAACTTGACAAGTACAGTTCCATGTTTTAACTAATTTCTACCAAAAACTCATCTTTCACCCTAAAAGATAATAGAACATAAAAAATATTCTATTTAACCTATTCGTATAAGGTTCCAAAAAATGAATTTATAATTCATATACCAGAACTTTTAAAAAAATTACATTATTCAATATAGGACATCACATGGGCCAGTGGTAGGTGATACACCCTTGTCGTCCTTCGGTTGTGGGTTCAATTCTCGCGGCCTTACCAAATGTGAAAGGTTGTCGAACGACCTCCGGGTTGTCCTTTTATGGAAATCCAAAAACAATCTCAAACAATAATTATCCAAAATACTTCTATCCAAACTCAAAGTCCAAAATATATAAGAAAGGTAAACACAATGAAGATCCTTTTTTCCATGTAATAACATGTGAACATCTTCATCATGCATTATTTTGAAACACTATAGCATCCTTAATTACCATAAAACCTTACTAATTACATTCAGGATCCATTATTCCATATAGAATAATGGATATACTAATTCTATCCAAAAAATGTTTTATACTCCAATAATTATGTAATATAAAAATCATTAATCATTTTCAAGTTAGTCAAGAATATCAAATATAATTTATCAAAATCAATCATCTCTTATTCCAAAATCACTACCTCGTTATCAGGACCATATTAAGGATTACCTTTCCTTCAACCATGTATTTTCAAAAAAGTGTATCTTACTATTATGTCACTTTTCTTAGAACTCTGTAATCTCAAATCCTCAATAAAATAGTGCTGCAGTACAATCCTTATTTATCTCTATAATTTATATAACTGGTATATTTCTGATACAACACTCAAATGAAGTGATTCTATAATAACAACATAATGAACACTAGTCATTCCACTTCAACTGCGGGAGTATCATAACTTTATTATTATACAATAGCATCATTTTTGGTGTACTCTGATGACTAGGACATTGATTCGCGTAGTGTCCCAACGTCTTGCAGATGAAGCATTTTACATTTGAAACCTTTTTCTTACCCTTGCAATCATGTACTTGGTGTCCTTTTTCTCCACACTTATAACAAACTCTCATTCCCTTCAAGCATTTACCAAGGTGATTCTTTCCACAGTTATCACATATGGGAAAATCCTTCTTTTCCTTCTTCCCATTATCCATCTTTGTCTCTTCCATCCTTCCCTTCTCTTGCTTCCCTTCAATGCCATAGGATTAAGAGAATTATTTACTTATCTTATTAGCACATGATACTATTTCTTCATATTTTGAGAATACATGGGAGACTATTTCTCTCTAAATGTTGTCTTAATATCGTGAAATATTTGATCCTTCTTACTTTTTGGATCATACGTTTTGTTGGGGTTCACATTCTTTCTACTGAGTTCCATTTCTAAACAATGGCATAAACTAGATTAGTTTATGAATCGAAATACATAATTCCAAACTTGTAAAACACTTAACATAAACTGACCAGTTTATGGATGTAATCTATAATCATAAAAATATTTTCTTTGAGGAAATATATACTCATAAACCATTAATAATGGTTTGTTAAGAAAATTAGAATTATCCTAATCATATCCCGCGGGAGTGTCGTAACCAAGAGTGATGCAAGGCTCGTTGTCATGCACCTGTTCCCGTTCAAGTCTAGCTCAAAGTAGTGTTTTCGGGTTTTACCCATAGGTATATCTATACTAGAGTCACCTCTAATTGCTCGTACCAATCCTCAAAGTCTATCTTAGGGTTATGTGCTATAATTAGAGTTTATCTAAATCTAGTTTACAAGGTTTGTACTAAACTTCCTCTAATACCAATTATAACGCCTCGAGCCCTGTTACCCAGAGTCTGTGCATTGTTTTAATACATTGGCATGATTACAATGAACCAAGTCTCGATAGACTGATCAGTTTAGAAGTCTTGGAGAATAGATTACATACATGAATGTTACATTACACATTAGAAAATAAAACACAACATAAATGATCCTTTGAGAACATAATTAATCCCCTAGATATACCATGATTATCAATCATAATACACTTCTTGGAATCCTGAGAAAATTAAAACTTATAAAGTGGTGAGCTCAGATGCTCAGTAAGGATAACAATATAGTGGAAACATTCATAAATAAGTATAAACATTTAAGGTAATGTATAAGACTAAAACAAAATCCTTTTAAACATAAAATTCAGATTAATATGGAAAAGATACAATAAAATTATCCCATTTACTTATTCACATGGATATTCTACTACTCGAATAATCACATGCAATATAAATAGCCACTTTCATAATGATGGAATGCATAATTCCAGACTTTCATAACCACAAAGTCAAGGCCTTGTGCCAAGTCTACAAAACATATTTTGTCAAGGCCTTGTTCCAAGACACTATTTTATCTCATGAGACCTACCGATGCATCGAAGAGCTATAGAGGGCTCCACCCATCACTTAATAAGTCTAGTGCATTCCTCATGTGAAAAGGTTTAAACATATCATAAACATTCGTATTAAAACTGGCATACAAAATGTCAATACTTTACCCATAATCCATGAATGATATAGAAATAACACATCCAAAGTCAAACATATCACAAAACCTTCAATACAATATGTAAAATTTTTATCATAATAAATCAACTTTAAACAAGTTTAAAATCCATTAAATAATTTTTACATAGATGAAATGATTTGTAAAACTCATTGAGATAAATATCACTTTTTCATGAAAACCTTTAAAATTCACACAATTTAAAAATGAAGACATTTAAAGAAATTTTTTTAATCAAAGTGTCCCGTTCAACTTTGAAACTTTTTAAAGTAATTAACATTTTAAAACATTCATGTCCATTTAAATAAATCCTTAAAACCATTTTGAAAACAAGGACATTGATAGGAATGGTTTAGAAGAATAAATATTTAAAACATTTAAAATGATTTTTTAGTAAAAATACACCTAAAAATAAATACCTTTGAAAACTATTTTATGAAACCTATATATGGATAATAAATATGTCTCAGTAGATACTTACATAAAAACAACCTCGGATAATAAAGAGATTATGAAATTAACCCTTAACTTGCACTTTCCTTTGGCCTAGGGTACGTTTAACCTCTTGTATAATGACCATAGTATGTTATTAAATTATACCATAACCATATTCATATTTATTATATCATACATGATTCATTTACGACTTTATACTACCCATTTAATAATGATTTCCATGTTAAATTAACATTTTTGGTAATAATCGCTTTCATTATCATATGTGTTTTAACTTGTTATTCTTGATTGTATCATTTAGATCTTGATTTAGATGATTCCATAATACAAACCTTGATTTATATATCATATATATATAGAATATAATTATTTAGAATAGATAGATACATGAAATGGAAAACATCGTTTCTGTAGACGGTAGGTCGTACGCACGCATAAACGTTGTTTCTGTTTTCATATCGTATTGAAAAGAAGTAAGTGAATAAGATATATGTAAGTACATAAATACATATATATATATATATATCCATTAGCATTATTATTTCATATATTACATACTTATTAGTAATATATATTTTTATAATTGTCGATGAATGGTGAACATGGAAATGAATCCCATCACGTCGCAGGGATGGTAATCTGTATGTACGCACGAGCAACAATATAATTTACTTAAAGTTTTGGAATTGGATGGTATATTTATTTTACAGATACATTATCATGTTATATTCATTACTTATATACATATTACTCATCATTAAATCTATCCAAATAATATAGTGTTGAAAAACAAATTACACCACGGTGTGGGGATGGTAAGTCGTATATACGCACGCATGGGGACATTATCCTTCATACGATGGATAGAATAAATAATATGGTTGTGACATATTTATAATAACATCACAGTATATATAAGTTACTGGAGTTATTATTTTGTTATGGTAATATCAAACAAAGAGTACGTGGAAGAAGAAAAGAACTTGAAAGAGGGTGGTGAAATCATTACCTCTTCTTCGGCTTCTTCCTTTTGATTTGGTCAAAAGGGACCAATAGGTTGGATTTATGACCAAACTAATTCCTCTAGGATGAATTTAGGATATATGTGAGGATATATGGGTAGGTTTTGTCTGATCCAAATGGATTTTGAGGTGTGAATTTGAGAGAAGGGGAAGTTCCCTTTTATAAGAGGGGTGAGGGGCACCTTAGGAAAAGATTGAAATGTTATTTTATAATAAAATAATTTTCGGTTTCTAATAGCTCCAAAATGAATTATTTAAATTTTAAGGTGGTTCCTGGACTAAAACCTCTCAACCAATAGGTTTTTTATGGGTTTAGGTCACCATATGAACCTTAACGTTTAGATTTAACTCTTAGTAAAATAGTTTGACATTTACCATTCCTCTTTGTATTTTTATATTATATGGCTAATAAACATACTATAAAATTCCAATAGAACCAAAAATGGTTCATTAATGTCATATATATTATTATATAAGTCCTTTAGCCTAAATGTAGATTTTTAGGACTATTATATCAATTAATAATATAATATTTATTTTAAAAACTATTATACGTCCATTTTGACACTATTTGCTAGTTGTTGTTTTATTTTAAATCATAACAGCATGATTACTCCAAAAAAAATTAATTGAATCAACCCTAACATGTCATATTAACCTATAAAATTAGTTTAATTCATGATAAGTTTCAAATTAAATTTATTTGGGTATTTTTAATATCAATTATTTTAATCTTTTATTGATAAAGTAATTACCACATCATCATTATGTCATAAATAAATATAATTATTTAATGTCTAAAAATTATAAATAAAATACCATTATGTAGGAAATATTTTTAACTTTCTAATGAATATTTATAGTCGAATTTATCTTATGTATAACTCTATATTAAAAATTTTGTAGTTATGAAAACTTGAATTTAACACTTTTAACTCTTCTTTAAATTAAATAATAATAAATGTCCTAATCTAATCCAAGTGTACCTAAAGGGACTAATTTTATTCATAAGGTTGTTTTTGGTAGAATTACACTTATCCAATAGAATTAGGACATGTGTTAGGGTAATAATAATTACATTTTTACCATTAATTACCATATTTACTTTTAACTGTGGTATCTAAAGTCAAAAGTTACTATTCACCATAAATTTTTTTTATCTTATTGAACCACATTTTACTTAATAATATCAACTATGTCTTTTTAATTTTTGAAATTCAATTCATAGAAGTGGAAAAATTAAGTTTTATGTAAATTTGCAAATGCTCCAAGGATGTGGGTAAAAGACGGTAAAAAGTTCATTAAAATTTTTATATATCTAAAATTATTATAAACTAACTCCAATGAATTAATTTGAACTTATATAGGTATTATGTTTCTATTTTGAACTAAAATAAATTTAAATAAAATAAATAATTATTTAAATAAAAATTCAGTTTTAAACTATAACTCAGTGTTTTTCACTATTCATCAAAAATAGAATGTTTTCAGAAAAATACCAAAAATTTACCCTAAGATAATTTTGATATTCCAAATTCAAAATTTAATTCTATTTTACCAATTTTAAAACATATAATATTCATTAATTAATTTAAAATTAATTCCCGTTGTCAAAACCAAAAAGCGTATTTTTAAGAAATAATAACTATCAAAAGATTGACACTTGTTTATGTCCAATTTTAAAGTAAATTACTTCCAATGAACATCATTGGATTAAATGGTATAAATATAATATAATTATACTTCCAAACCATTAAAATTTATAATTCAACAACATAAATTATTTTGATTAAAAAAGTTGTTTTCAGTTAAAATATAGTATTTTTTACTATTCACCCAAATGTGAAAGTTATCAGAAAAACACCAAATATTTATTAAAACTAAATTCTTATGTCTCTATTATAAAGAAGAAGTTTATTTTTTAAAATTAAATATATAGAAGTTTCAAATAATGGATTTAAAAAAAGGTTCCCCATTAAAAGGCGGTAAAACTGCATTTTTTGAAAAATAATTCTTTTATCTGAAAAAAATGAATTTTTTCTTACATTATGTCCAAGAAACTCGTAATATAGATTCTAAAATTATATGGATTACATAAAGTTCAAAATTCAGTTAATACTATTCATAATCTCTTTTGAACATCTTGTTTGGTAAGTCATAGTGCGCTTGAACTCAATGTAGTGTGTTGTGTAAGTTATTGCATTACTTTGAAAAACTAATGTAATATGAAATCTTGGGGTGTTACAACTTTTAGGATTTATTTTCATATTATAAATATTTACCATTAATTATAAAAAATTATCATTAATTGCTATAAATTATTAATTACTAATTACTGTTAATTAATAGAAACTACTTTAAAATATTATTATTTACTACAATGATCTAAATATTATTAATAATTTCTATTAATTGATGTTTTTTCTATTAATTTTCACTAATTTTCTCTTGTTACAACTATTTTTTACAAATTACAATGTTTTTATAATAATTTTCTCTATTTTGTAATAATTGTCTCTAATTTCTAATAAAAACAGAAAATTTCTAATAATTACTGTTAATTACTCATATTTAAAACTACATGCTAATAATTAAAACTAATTACTACTAATTTAAACTAATTACTTCTAATTATAAATAATTGTTAAAATTTAAAACTTAAAACTTATAGTAATAAATAATTACTACTACAAAAAAATACTTACTGAAAAATAAAAATAAGTAATTCTAATTAAAAAAATTACTACAAATAAATAATGATTATTACTTGTATAAAAATTAATTAAAAATTAAAACAAAAAAAATACCTTAAAAATAAAACTTTTATTGTATGAAAAGATGAAAATTTTCTTCCCTATAATATTCAAAAGAGTTAAAGTTCTAAGGTGCAGAAGATGATAGCAGAGAAAGAGAGGAGAGGTCAAAGGATGAGAGAATGAAAAAAATCAGGTGGGTGTATATATAAGTTAGATTTTTTATGGGAGGGCTAATTTTCATATGTTTCCCATTGCAAATAGTCCCCGTTGTGAAGGGTCTTGTTGTGATTAGTACTCATAATTAATAACCCTATCTATGATAAAAAATGGTATTTACAACGAGTCCCATCACAAATACTCTTCCGACAACAATTTTTTGTGACAGGAATTAATTCCCATTGTAAATAACTACTACGACGCATGATATTTGCAATGGGGGTTTATTCCCATTGCAAATACCTTTCCTGCAATTTGGTGCATAAGTCGTGCCAAAGGTATTTGCGAGGGGAATGTTTTCAAATAAAAATTTATTTTTTATTAAGAATAATTTGTGACGGGATTCATTTCATGTTGCAAATAGTTTCTTAGAAACTACTATTTGTGATGGATGACGATTCTGTTGCAAAATAGATAGATGCAAAAGCCCCTCTTTCCCATAGTGAAACTCAAACCACTACCCAATTGAAGGATAATACCATAGATATGAGAACCACTAGAAAATAAACTGAAACTCACCAAACCTTCCATTGATGGTCGAATCCACCATAGGGTGTCGAGCACGTCACCACCGAGCCAGACCTGCACCGAACCCCCAGTTGATGCCCGAAGCCGCCACCACCCATATTGAAGAAACTTTTGCCACTCAAAATCATGCACTGCTAGACCATTGTGTGACTCCTCCCCCTTCTTGTTAGACCATCGTGTGACACTCCCCTTCTCGGAGAGTCAAAACCGTTGTGAGCCAAGCCCTTCCCCCTGCTCGAAGCCACCCAAACCCCTTCCCCCTTCGATTTCATATTTATTTATATTTAATATTTAATAATAATAATAATAATAAATGAATATAAATAGATTAACATTAAAAATTATATATATTTGTAAATAAAAATACTTTTTTATATAATAATATAATTAAATTATATAATTTTAAACATAAATAAATAAATATTATATATTAATTTTGAATAATAATCGGATTATTTAAATTAATAAGTATTATTTAATTATTTTTCATAATAAGTGTATATATATATATATATATATACATATATATATTTTTTAATAAGTGAATAAATATATAAATGCATTGGTATATACATATATAGTTATTTAATACAGATAAATATAATTAAGTGATATATATTTATATAAAATAATTAAGTAGTGCATATATTTATTATAACTTAATGTTTCTAAATTTTCTGAAATTTTTTGTTTCATTGTGCAAGATTATTCTTGTGGGATCATCCTACATGGCACAAGTCGATGGGTTGATCATTTATTTAGAGGGGGATTATGCTCTGGTCACCAACATAGAGGAATTGGCATGGTCAACATGTAGTATGGAGGCAATAGATGTCAACCTGGAGCGGTGATAGGAGCTGGCAATGGGAATTAGAGGACTCTATAAGTAGTAGGAGTAGAACTTCACCACTTCCAGAAGTAAGAGATTGGAATGACCATTGATTGCATGACCATGATTCAGATACATTCACTAGAACAGAGATTGGTAGACAACTGAGCAGGGAGCAGAGAGCTAAATCTGGAGTCAGGGTTTGAAGAAGGAAGCCATCTCAAAAGATCACTACGGAAAAAATGGGTATTTGCGATGGGTTATTTGCGACGGGATAGCTTTCCCCGTCGCAAAAGGACTGGCGCCCTTTGCGCGCCAAATCGCGGGAAACATATTTGCGACGGGGGAATATTCCCGTCGCAAATAACCAGCGGCGGTAAAAGGTATTTGCGACGGGAATATTCCCCCGTCGCAAATAGTATGTCGGCAGGTGGTTATTTGCGACGGGTCCCGTCGCAAATAACTATTTAACCGTTGACCGTAATAAATGTTGGCTAAGGTATTTGCGACGGTTCTCGTCGCAAATGGGCCCGTCGCAACTAATCTAACATATAAATACCCCCATCCGTTTTTTTCAAATCATTCTCAAATTCCATCTTCTTCTTCTCTCAAAATTTTATTTCTACAGTTCAGTTTTTCTCAAGTTTAATTTTTTTCTCCGGAGTTGATATTGAAGTTTTGAAGAACGATCAGAGATCAACCTCAGATCAATTTTCAAGGTATTTATATTTATTTTAATTTAATATTTATTTTTAATGTTTTATTAGTTTTAATTATTCTTAATTAGTTGTAATTTAATTATGTTTACATTGTTTTATAACTTAATAATTAGTAATAAATACTAATAATTAGGAATAATAACATTATTTAATTATTAATATATTTTATTATTAATATTAAAATAATATAATTTTTTATATATATACAATTCTCTTTTCATCTGTGTGTTTGCTGTCTTCACATGTATTATTTGTATATGGAGATATAAAATACACAGATGAAAGGAGAATTGTATATAAATTAGAAAATTATATTATTTTAATATTAATAATAAAATATACTAATAATGTTATTATTCCTAATTATTGGTAATTATTCCTAATTATTGGTAATTATTCATTTAATTACTCATAATTAAGAACAATTACCAATAATTACCAATAATTAGTAATAATTAGTAATAATTAGGAATAATTAGTAATAATTACCAATAATTAGTAATAATTAGTAATAATTAGTAATAATTACCAATAATTAGTAATAATTACCAATAATTAGTAATACTTACCAATAATTAGTAATACATACCAATAATTAGTAATAATTACCAATAATTATCAATAATTAGTAATAATTAGTAATAATTATTACTAATTATCAATAATTAGTAATAATTATTAATAATTACTCATAATTACCACTAATTAGTAATAATTAAGAATAATTAGTAATAATTAAGAATAATTAGGAATAATTACCAATAATTAACAATAATTAGGAATAATTAGTAATAATTAGTAATAATTAGTAATAATTAGTAATAATTAGTAATAATTAGTAATATTTAGTAATAATTAGTAATAATTAGTAATAATTAGTAATAATTAGTAATAATTAAGAATAATTAGTAATAATTAGGAATAATTAGTAATAATTAGGAATAATTAGGAATAATTAGGAATAATTAGGAATAATTAGCAATAATTAGCAATAATTAGTAATAATTACCAATAATTAGTAATAATTACCGGTAAATATTAATAATTACCGGTAAATAGTAATAATTAGTAATAATTAGAAATAATTACCGGTAAATAGTAATAATTAGTAATAATTAGTAATAATTACCAATAATTAGTAATAATTAGTAATAATTAGTAATAATTACCAATAATTAGTAATAATTACCAATAATTAGTAATAATTACAAATAATTAGTAATAATTACCAATAATTAGTAATAATTACCAATAATTAGTAATAATTACCAATAATTACCAATAATTAGTAATAATTACTAATAATTAGGAATAATTAGTAATAATTAGGAATAATTAGTAATAATTAGTAATAATTAGTAATAATTAGTAATAATTAGTAATAATTAGTAATAATTAGTAATAATTACCAATAATTAGTAATAATTACCAATAATTAATAATAATTACCAATAATTAGTAATAATTAGTAATAATTATCGGTAAATAGAAATAATTAGTAATAATTAGAAATAATTACCAGTAAATAGTAATAATTAGTAATAATTGGTAATAATTACCAATAATTAGTAATAATTACCAATAATTAGTAATAATTACCAATAATTAGTAATAATTACCAATAATTACCAATAATTAGTAATAATTAGTAATAATTATTAATAATTAGTAATAATTAGTAATAATTATTAATAATTAGTAATAATTAGTAATAATTATCAATAATTAGTAATAATTAACAATAATTGGTAATAATTACCAATAATTAGTAATAATTACCAATAATTAGTAATAATTAAGAATAATTAGTAATAATTACCGGTAAATAGTAATAATTAGTAATAATTAGAAATAATTACCAATAATTAGAAATAATTACCAATAATTAGTAATAATTACTAATAATTAGTAATAATTACCAATAAATTCCAATAATTACCAATAATTAGTAATAATTAGTAATAATTACCAATAATTAGTAACAATTAGTAATAATTAGTAATAATTACCAATAATTAGTAATAATTACCAATAATTAGTAATAATTACCAATAATTAGTAATAATTACCAATAATTAGTAATAATTACCAATAATTAGTAATCATTACCAATAATTAGTAATAATTACCAATAATTACCAATAATTAGTAATAATTAGTAATAATTCGTAATAATTACCAATAATTAGTAATAATTAGTAATAATTACCAATAATTAGTAATACTTAGTAATAATTAGTAATAATTAGTAATAATTGGTAATAATTAGTAATAATTATCAAAAATTAGTAATAATTAACAATAATTAGTAATAATTACCAATAATTAGTAATAATTACCAATAATTAGTAATAATTACCAATAATTAGTAATAATTAAGAATAATTAGTAATAATTACCGGTAAATAGTAATAATTAGTAATAATTAGAAATAATTACCAATAATTAGAAATAATTACCCATAATTAGTAATAATTACCAATAATTAGTAATAATTACCAATAAGTTCCAATAATTACCAATAATTAGTAATAATTAGTAATAATTACCAATAATTAGTAACAATTAGTAATAATTAGTAATAATTACAAATAATATGTATATATGTATATATAATAGTAATTATGAATTATTTGCTAACAACATTAACATTTTCTGTTTCTGATGGACGACGCCACATTTCGTGAGTTGGCGGATGCTGACTGGACTTTCGATGCGGATGAGTTGCTGCCAGATGACCCTCAGCTTGCAGGTGCTCCAGTGAGTATGCGGAGGGGGCGCGGTCTTGCACGATTGATGATTCCTGACCTCGTCCCCGAGTGACGTCCACGTCTTGGGTTTGATCCACGCACATGGAGGTGTGATAACCTGTGTGATAACCTGTTGATTTGACTAAGATTTCATTAATCTATTCACATAATAAATGTTTATTATTTTTACAGTTTTCCGCATATAGCAGTCGGACAGGGCAGCGCTATTTTGCGCAACTATTTCTCTCAGTCGTGGACCACATGAGAGCAGATTCTCATTGATGTGCAGCAGGCCATGTTCGGCCATTGGTTGGTACGTACGTAAATAAATAATTTTTATTTTGAAAATTATTTCATTTATAACTTGATATTTTGATTTATTTGTAGGGTTTATGGTATCCGATCGAGGATACCATGCGTGACGTCATCCACGAGGCATGGGAGGTGGCCATGCATGATCGCCTTCGTCAGTTTTTGCACAATTTAAGAAAAGCTGTGATGAAGAAAGCAGGAGTGTCAGATTTTGACGAGTCATGTAGAGCACACCGACCAGAGTACATTTCATCCCATGCATGGGATGGATTATGTGCGCACTGGTTGAGTGGTGCCTTTTAGAGGAGATCATCGGTGGGGAGGAAGAATCGGGGGAGATAGGAGGTGACTCATCGAGCTGGGAGTCGTTCTTTCAGTACTCATAGACAGCATCTGGTACGTACATTATTTATAAATATTTTATATAACTATAAATATTAACAGTTTATTTTTTATTTTTATAGGGTGTAGAGCACCCCGATATTACGGAGTACGACGTATATCGGAGGATGTATAGTGATCCTGCTACTGGGGAGCTCAGAGGTGATCGTCAGCATCACATCCTGGTTAGTATTATTTGTTTTCAAGTTTAAAAATTAACTGTATATAATATATTCACAATTTTAATTTTAAATTGAAACTACATGAGTCATATGAGGCCGCAGCGTCACAGGCCCAGCCTGAGAGTCAGGCCGAGTCATCAGATCAGACCACTGGCCGTCAGTTTGATGAGGCGGCATGGATGCAGGCCACCCAGTATTCCTTCGAGAAGGGCCGGGTAGTTGGTATCAGCTCTCGACTGACTCCCGAAGATTATTATGGTAGTGCGGCGATGTCGGCGTCCAGCTCGAGAGGAGCTCGTGCATCTTCTTCTGGTACACAGTATGAGGATCAGTTGCGATCTCAGACTGCACTGATAGAGAGTCTCCGATAGGAGTAGGAGCAGATGCGTCAGCAGCATGAGGAGGAGCGTCGACGCTAGCAGCAGCTGTACGAGGAGTAGACGAGTCGGTGGCAGTAGCAGCATCAGGAGCAGATGGAGTACATGCACCGACTCACTCATGCTTTAGGGATGGAGTTTCCTCCACCACCATCTGCAGATCCCCCCTCCCCCCCTCCTTTAGATTAGAGTTTATATTTATGTTATAAAATTTGTGAAATCAAAATACGATTTTTTTCTATTCGTAGTTTCTCTCTCATTATAAAATATTTATTAATATTCTATTATTTTTTATTTTTGAATTATAATTTTATTATTATTATATTAATTAAAATAATTTATTATTTTTATTTGTGAATTATAATTCTATTATTATATTAATTAAAATCATTTATTAATATTTTATTATTTTTTATTTTTGAATTATAATTGGAATATTATTATATTAATTAAAATAATTTATTAACAATATATTTTTTTTATTTTTTTTATAGTATTTGCGACGGGATATTATTCCCGTCGCAAATAGTATTATTATTTTTTGATTTTTTAAAAAATAGTTTTTGTGACGGGGCCCGTCGCAAATAGTTTTTTACAAATATACGGAGTACTAGTTGCGACGGAGATTCTCCCCGTCGCGGAAAAGGGCTTTAGCGACGGGCCCGTCGCAAAAAATTGTTATTGCGACATCGTTTTCAGCAACGGGTCATTTGCGACGAGACCCCGTCGCAAAAAGCCATTTACGACAGGATCCCATCGCAAATGACCCGTCGAAAATACCTATTTTTCTAGTAGTGGATAAATTTTTTATTCTCTCTTTACCCACCTTTTGTATTTCTACTTTCATGTGTAGTTAATCTTATTAGAGGAATTTGGATATGATGAACTGATCATATTTTTATCTATTTGGATTTTGTTGAAACTTTTGTTTAGTTAAAACTTATGTTCGATTTTTAGTTTTATTTAATTATTAGTATCAATTTACGCTTCCCAATAACCAATAGGTGAGGGTAGTGAATAATTTTACCTTGTATTATTAGCTGAATTACTAAAAAATATAAATGGTCAATGTATCTCTTCTCCAAAATAGAGGGATTAATTCAATGGCTAAGATCGAAATATCAAGTCTCAAGAAGGCTCATCGTGCTATAGAAGTTCATTAAACCGATAGATTAATGAATCTTTTCCATTTCACAAGCATTGGAGAATTGGATTAATTAAACTAGAATAAGATGCCATCTTTTCATCAGTTCAAAAAATTATAAGGACCCTAAATTCACCCTATAGTTGTTTCTTAGTCTATTATTCATTCACTACTTCCATTTATACCAATCATTTCTACACTTGCTTTCTTTCTATTTGTTTTAAGATTCTTTTATTGGTTTTTTATTTCTTTGGTCAATTGTACAATCTTTAGTCCTTCAATGTGGTTCAACAACCCACTCATCACTAGAATAATACTAAGTAGGGTTCTATAAATTTAAATTTTTGTGATTCCAAATACCTTGTAGTCGTTGATTCATCCATGTAATCAAGTGAAGAAGTTGATTGAGTCATGTAGCCAAATTAATCACATAGGGGATCTTTGATACATCAGTAATTTCACACAGCTGAGATTGAATGTGGTTAAACCTTAAGAGGAATAATTCCAATATTAAATAATTTATGTCCATACCTCTGTATCATGCATGAACTGACGCATATATGTGGTTTTAATGTTGAAGAAAACCAATTTTAATGAAGAATTAAGATTCTATTTCATAATGACCTGATGTAGTTAATAACATTTATGGAAGTTGTTTCCTATGGAAGTCATTACTATAAACAAATTTCATATTTTTGGGAGTTTGAATTAAAATATATTTAATTAGTATAATTAATATTTGAATTAAGAATAAATATAAAATATTAACTATCTTGTATTATTTAATTTGTATATAATGTTTTAATATCAATAGGAGTTGTTTCATATGTGAGAATAATGATTGAGAGGGAGGTCTTGGGGAATAAGTAGTGGTTATATAAATGGTTTTGTGAGTAAATATAAGTGAATTATTACTTATTCAAGAATATAAGAATAAGAAAAACATCTTAGAACACCGAAAAAGTATATTACTATCTATAGGAGGAAGGTATATCAATTTTCTTTTATCATTTGATTTATGTATTAGTAAGAGATTCACTTGATGTGTGGGATGAAGAAAAACATTTAGGACCCTTATAAAATATTTCTAAGGGTTTTCCCTACTCACTGTGGCACAAAATGTATTTAGTGGATCATATGATCCTGATTTTTCTTGAATAATTCCATAGACTAGCCACTCACATTTACTAGTGAACCATGAAAATTTCCAACGCTCTCTCTATGATTTCTTGTGTTTTTCTTAACATCAAATTTGAATCAAACTTATAGTGAAGGATCTATTAAAGAGGAAAAATATTAAATTTTTTAAACCACTGATTATCCCCCCTCTGTATGATTCCTTGTTCCTTTATTCCTAAAACATGGTCTTAATAGACTCAAGTAACTTTTTTTTGTGAAACTGATGTGAACATTATAAATTCACGCAACTCGTTCATGAATCAGAGCCTTTATATCTTCAATATTTATATCTCCATCCAAATGATAGGGGTATATGACTATTTATAGATGTGGATGACCCTTCAGGTAATTGTATTGTGTTCCGCTGAACTTGCACATAACTTTCAAGGTTCATTGAACATGAATAATTTTATATTTCCTTTAGCGTGTGACTCACGACTCTCGTGAAACTACTATATGTTTTTTGGATTCTTACAACTTTCCTGGTATGAAAAACTTCAACAATTTGATATCCCCTTTAGCATGAGACCCTTTACCATTGCAAAATCCCTAACTATATTTTATAGGATTGTGAAAATCTATATGAGTCACACAATTATCACTTGTGAAAAACTTTAGAACTTTTGTGAATCACTTTTCCTATATATATATCGCGGATACGACCTTGAATATTTTATTACATGAAACTTTGTGAAATTAAAAAACACTTTGGTGAAAAAGTTTCACTTGAGAAAAATATTCCCTTTTCCAAAAACTGGTGTTGACATCCACTCAACCAAAATTTCATGAAACTCTACCATTATTATGAAACAATGTTCAACATTCCTAATCCATCAACTCATTTCCTCCCATTTTTTAAAACAAAAAAATGGTAAAAACTAGAGAACTACACCACTTTAACTTCCTCTAATTGTATTTTGAATTCAAGATATGGTCTTCACTACTTGAATACACTCCTATTTCTTCAAAAAAATTAGATGATACCAACTCATTGATATGAGGGTTAAGTCCATGTATTCTATAAATCACAATAGCATGTGTAGCTTCATCTTGGTGAGAATATTTTTTCTCTAAAATAATTTCATTTCATTCATCCTTCAACATCCAGAAATGATCACTCAATATAGATTGAGTAATTAACTTCATAACTAGATGATAACTACTCATTCAATTTATAAAATTTGATTATATTGAAACATATTCTTCATGTTCAATAATATCTCATGATCATAACTTTGAGATATTAAAATCATATCTTCTAAGAATTTATCTCTTCACTTCATTCAACCGGACTAGTTAGTATATACATTTATTCAATATATTCTTTGTTATGGAAAAAATAATTACTATTCTAATATTCTAGTCATACTTTATAACACTATGATTAAATAACAAATCCAACAATAAACATAGGTTTTGGTCCAACTGAATAATTAGGAATATTACTTATTTTGAAATTATTTAAATAATTGATTATATATAAATATAATTAATTATTTTGGATTCATGGTGTGATATAGGTGCTTGGGAGTGCGAGAGATGCTTGGTTGGTTTAAACGAGGATCATCAGAGCTCAGTGAGGGGTTAACTCTATGTTCTAGGCAGGTAACCCCTATGATTCAGAATCTTGTGTATGAAATTTTATGATCATGAATGATTTAATATTGTGTGGAGTTTTAGAAATGGGTTTAGGGACCAAGGGATCATTTGATATTTTAGATATAATGGAATTCATCCTCTTATACCTTTCATGAGTGCTCTTTAGCATGTGGAAGAATTGGGATCATTAGGCGATAGTGTCGCCAAGTGGTGAGAGTATCAGATGAGGTGATATGGAGCCTTATAAAGGTCATGGGGTGTGATATGGGACATGTAATAGCATATGATGGATTCACAGTGATAGAAGTTAGTCCTGAAAAGGTTAAAGATAAGTGATAAAAATCGAGACAAATGTATGTCTCAAGATGCCTAAGTAACTCTCTCCTAAGGTTAGAGATGAGTCTGCGTGTGTGAGGTGATAGGGTTATGTCCTCTAAAAATTTGAATATGTGATGGAGAGGGGTTTACATCAAGTAATGGGTTGAGGGATATGACTTATTAAATGAGTTATAGGACCACAGTGTGGGTCTTGGGAATCATTCTAGACATGGAATTGGGATACCATGTGGTTTAGATCATGAAAAATGGGACGGTCCATGAGTATAGGTACCAAGAGCATCGAGGTACTTTAGTGATGTCGTATAATACCTTGGTGTCTGGGTTAGTGGGATGGGAATTCAGGAATTAATTTCACCAATGGGTGATGTATGTGTGTTAGTATTGATGAGAAGAGACTGTGGTGGGTTTAAGAGACACTGTGGGTGCTAAATCGTTTGAGTTGATATATTTCATGGAAGGGCGTTATATCTAGAGAAAATTATTCTCTAGGATCATCTGGTGACCTATGTGAAAGAATATAATAATTTTTTTGTTTCATGTTCAAAATTTGACCTCCCAAGATTCTGGAAAAAATATTATAGTGTGATGGTCATGCCCTGATGCTTCAGGTATTGGGTTGAGGACCTTTTTAGATATGGCTTGGGTTAGTGTGTATATAATTAGTCCATACCCTGAGTGATAGGGTAACGATTGAGAAAGGTCCTTGTCCATGAGTGAGAAGGATTAGCTTCCCGCATCCTAAGTGAGAGGGTGTCGATTAATGGATGATATAAGTACTTTCCTTGTATAGGCTTGGTTCAAGGACCACATTGGGTGTTGAGTCATGGTACGATGTGACATGTGACCAATAGACCTCCCTAAGGTGATTAGGGATGGGTCGAGGTTGATGTACGTGTGAAGGAATCCATTGTCTTCAAGTATTGGGGAAAGGTTGTTAATTCCACTCTACCACGAGTCTTCAAGTATGGGTTGTCCATCTATACTATATAATAAGGCTACAGGTCAATTCTTTTATGGAACCAAAGCAAGCATGGTCAAGGTCTAGGTGACATAGATAGTGCTTGATAGCAAGAAGGATGTGCATCCATTGTCGAGTTTCATTATGACCTAGCTGTCACCTGATGAATCAATGATCATGTTTATTATATTTATTTTCCATGTTCATACACAAGAAAATGACAATGTATATTAGGGGTGCTTGGTGAAAACCTATTGAGTTATATTCCCACACCCTCTAAGGGAATCTTGGAATGCATTCATGCCTTATGTATGAATATCAGGATAGAAAACAAGTTATATGGTGGATCTATTGGAGAAAAATTGAGGGTCAAAAGAGATTGGGATGTGGCCCAGTGATGGTAGTAGTGATATGGTGCGTGTTTTTTATTTTTAGATTTATTATCTGGGATTGGACTAATGGGGGATCAGTTGTATATTATGTATGAAAATTTCATGTATGTGATTATATGTTTATTATTCTACATACTATAATGTAGATTTTATTTGGTGTTTTGATATTATTTTCTATTTTGATATCAAGTTTAAGGCTCCATAATGTCTATTTTAGGCCCTCATAAATATTTGGCAGCCTCTGGTGTATGGGGAACTGAACTTGAGGTCATGTGGCACCCCCAGTGCGATTACTGATGGGTGGAGAAGGGAGACCGTTACACTATTCTTGGATAAATATATTTTGGTGGAGGTGTTGAAGAAAAATAGATAAAGAAGGATATATTTCTTATTGTTGAATAAAACATAATAGAATTAGTGACTGGGGTGTATAACCAGTTGAAAGTATGTTGGGTGATTAGGATGTAAAACTAGTTACTATTATGGTGAAGTGTAATTGGGGTGTAAATCCAATTATAGGAGAGTAGTTATTTTCACGGTGTATAAAAAATCATCGTAGTGTAATCGATTTCATATAGTAGAGAATACATGTTGGGGAATCTAAAAAACATGTATAAGAGTAGTAATTTTAGGCAAAACATTTAAATTATTGTGTTTATATGCTCATTTTTTGCCACTATAATTGTGAAAGGTTGTATTAAAAAATAGATAGATTATATAATCTTTAATCAACATCATTAGTTGAATTTAAATAAATAATTTTTAAAAAGAGTGTACCACTGATTCAACCCGCAATGGTACCAAAATGGTCATTGGGATCTATAATAAGTATCAAAGAAAATGTCCCATCTAATATATACACAAAGGGGAAAGGATGGAGAATTGGAATTTAGTGAATAGTTAGGGTATTCCCACATTTTAAGGTAATAACTACAATACATAGAGGAATAATTTGTTTCCATACCTCTTACCTGTGTTCCTAAAATTTATTGATGCTTCTATAGTTAGTTTTCCTCTAATTGTTGAGGAAGGTGAAATGACACTCACTAATTATAGAAACATAGGAATTGAAGGAAAATCAAAAAATTACATCTTGATGTCTCTCTCTGAAAAGGTATGTAGAAAATTAATGGGACTAAAATTTTCCAATAAAATTTGGGACAAATTGAGAAGAAACTGTGAAGCTAATGTCAAAGCCAAGGAATCCAGATATCAATTTTAGAGGAGTAGGTTTGATAAAATTAAAATGGATGGTTACGAAGATAATTATCTCTATTTCAACAGGTTAAATGTGATAATATGAAATATTCAAGTGTTTTTTGATAAGCTTAAATACTCTATCATTTTTAAAAATATAATGATGAATTTTCTAAGATGGATTCATAAAAAAATATCATCCTTGAAATAAAGATAATATTTTAAAATATATGATTTATATAATGTACTTATTTATTATGAGATGATAAAGTCACCTCACTTTCAATATAATGAAAAATATGAGTCATACATTGAATTTATGAGAAAAAATAAAATTCAGTGAAAATAGGTTTTTGAATTAAGTGATTTGGATGTTGCGTGAAATAAAGATCTTAAATAATTTCCCTTTTATTAAGAGTGTTTAAAAAGTTTAAGTGGAAAGGAAAAGGAAAATAGTTACTGAAGTTTCAAGATTATGATGGTGTGGGAAACATTATTTATGATTATATAGATAAATAGACTTCTGAATCTAAATCGGATGAGGATGGTGATAAACTAAGAAAAAATATAGTGGATAGGAAGAAGAAAAATAATTCCAGCTATTAGAAGAGTAATTTAAAATGAAATAATGAGAAAATCAATTCATAGTCAGGTAGATCTTCAGATGATGAATTATATTTCCTTGATAAAGTTAAAAATTGGTTTGATTCATTAGGTTGTGATGATGAAAGTGAGTAAATAAATGGAATTTAATTGATATAGAAAGAGAATTTGGAAGTATCTCTTCAAAAAAATACTCAACTTGAGAAGAAAAAGAAAATTAGGGTTAGATAGAACTGGAAGATGGATACTAAGAGAGACATGTATGATACACAAGAAACAACACTTTTTTATGAATAAAAAAGGAATATATTTATGTTTTTTTTGATTGAGTTGATGGTAGGTGATCTTGAGGATAAGCTAATTCAAATAGAGGAAGAGTTTTCTGAGACAAAATCCATGTGTATTTTAGTTTAAAATGTGTTTAATAAGAGCATAGAAGACTTCACCAAGTCCACTAAAGTTATTAGTTTCAAAAACAAATCTAACAAGTGTTATAATAAGATAATGGATAATAGGAAACCTAAAAAACTAATGGAAAGAAGAAATGAGCCACTAATATAACTATCTCTAGGAAAAAGATGGAATATATTATAGCAAGAAAATAAAAACAAAATTTTGGACTGATCTGGAATCAATTTATAAGATCAAAATTTTAAGTTTTCTAATGGTATTGTGAAAGGTTTTAGTATAAATATTTATTATACTGATATAATATGTCTTGTTCAGTGAAGAGGTAAGAACCAAGTGGTGGTTTAGTGAGAAACTGAGGATAAAAACTCATAGGAAGACGTTATGAACAGAAATCCATCAAATCTATCCACTCAAAACAAATTCAATATTTTAAAATAGGTTTTTGGTATGTGAGAATAGGTGGGTCACCAAGCTAATTTATGTATGACCAGAATACGTGGAGAAGTTTTATTATGGTATGAATATTTAGAAGTAAACTAGATAACTGTGAGGAAGGATTATAGATAATACAAGGAAGGAAAATGAGAAACCTAAGTAAAATGGTCAAGTAAAAACAGAAATCTTGAAAGTTTGACCTCACAAATTATCCAATTCAGAAAAAAGATATGAAGCATAATTTAGTGTCATATACTATGGAAAACAAATTATTTCACATGCTAAGACTAGTTGTGAAGAGAATCTATCTACAAATATTGATATGAAAATTCATCAAAACTTATGTGAGAGATATGGACAAACTATGAATGAAATGGAGAATTTAATAAATATAATTCTAGACCAAAAATAATTTATTAAATTATTAATGAAAGAACAAGTAAATAAAGTTTCATTGATCACTAAAGGGGATCATACAACCCCACGTGAAGAAAAAATTCAAGAAAAAAGATTTTAGTGAAAAACATATTGATTCTATTGATTGAAAGAAGAGTGCTGAGAATAGAAAGAGAATGAATTATATGTTGAGATATAACCCTCAGGATAAATATTTCTTATAAAATAATAAATAATTCTATCCTTATTCCGTTAAATTATTCATTACTTTTCCTAACATTTAGGGAATTTAAAACAAAAATTGAGTGTTGGAAACACTGGAAAGTAAAGGATGTGTCCTTCATAGTTATTTCTAACTACCATGGGGAGGAGTTATCAAGTGATTATATACGTGGGCTTAAAAATAAGATAGATCTTTCAAAACATTACAAATTATAAATCCAGAAGATCTATAATCTTTGGACATCCCCATGATATTCAATGATAGAGGTACTCAATCACATGAAAAAATCGTTATGTTTTTTTATGTAAAATATATTTCAAGAAGGGGAGTGTTGGTTGATGAGAATAAAAAACGTTTTTATTACATACACATTAATAATTTTGATGGTTCTTTTGAGTTATGTGACAATTACTTATTTATCATGTCGAATATTTTTATAAGTATCTAGAAAAATGACATTCTAAGCATGGAAACAAATGTTGGTTCATTTGTGGCTAACATTGGTAACATTGGTTATATTCTCTATTTTTTCATTGGGTTTTTTCATGTAGTCTTTTCGTTTCCAAACCAAATGATCCTTCCAAACGAAATAATGTGGTATCATACTTCTCCCAATTTTAACAAGATGTTGATTAGTTCTAAAAATGGGAGAAGTAAATGGTTTCAAAAATAATAGATGTGTTTAGATAAACATGATATTACCTTTTTATTTCTTTTCAATATGGGGGGATAAATTGAAGTACACATATTGAATTGAAGATTATGAAGTGATATTTAAAATAAAATACCTAGGGGGATTTTGAAGTTCACAATTCATGAATTGTATTTATTATCAATGTCTAAATATGTGTTTGATGCAATAAGTGGAGATTCTTGGTGGATTGTTATGTATACCACGATTTATACGTAAACTAAGCACACAACCCAACCAAGAACACAACCTAAAATGGTGTTTGATAAAACATCTTAAAGAACATAAGTCAAGAGGTTCTAAAAAAATTGTAGAATTTATTATGATGATTGTTTCATAGATCATCAATCAAATGGAAGAATTTTATGTGTGATAAAACATTTTTCAGTGTGTTTTATATAAGTTAAAAGGCTTTAATGTTGATTAATAATGGCCTGAGGTTTTTTTCATTGGAATTATTACATACATAAGGGTAAACTCGGATATGTTTTACCTATGTAAAATTAAACTAAGATTTAGACTACCAATGTAAAGTTAATCATGTATGTCACCTAAAGGCAATGATGAAGCCTAATTCCTACATAAATGTAACATGTTATCTATATAAAGGTATCACTAAAATCCAACAGTTGTGTAAATTTAGCCCTGAAATCCATTATACGTATAAAGATAATTGTTTATTAGTGTAAAGGTAACATATGTCCTCTTTATCTGACATTCAAATAAGTTCATGTGTGACTTTTTTATGTATAAGTTCAATTTTAGACGTAGATGGATTCTTAGGAGATCCATGATATAGAAATGGATACAACAATAAAGGAATATTTAAAATGAATAACATCATTCTATATTGGAATTTTTGTATCCATTTTAGTATTTATTTTAGATATGTTGTCCACTTATGAGAAATAGTAAGTGAATTTTGTTTTGGAGGTGGCCATGGTGTCTTGAATGAGATAGAAATATATGAGAAGAAAAAAGGTGAGGGCTACATTATAGGCCATTCATGGGGAACAAATTGATAAATCTCATGATTTTGAATGGAAAGGAATGAGTGTAATACTTTATGAGAATGTCATTGAGAATATGAATTTAATGTTAATCATAAGTCTTCAGATCCTATGACTTAATTCAAATCCTTTTGAGCCTAATTTATTATTTCAAATCATATAAATTATTCAAATTATATTAATTTTAATCTGATTGAATGACTTGATGAGAACATCAATACAACACATAGAAAAATTTACAGTTTTCTATGTCATATGAAAAAAGTTGATATGTTCTCAATGATACAAGAAGAAGTTCCACAATGCAATCAATCATGATACCATTCATGTGGATAATTTGGAAGATATTAAAGTAATGAGATCATAAGAGAATATGAAGACATAATAATTCAAATATTTTTTGAGGTTATTATTAGAGACTTCAGGTGATTTTAAATCAGAACTACCTAAAATTTTGATGAAAAAATAATAAGAAGAATAAAAGGAGATCCTACCAATATTTATGGAATATTAAAGATGCAATAATTTATATAAATTAATGGAATAATATTCGTGTAATATATTGTGAATATAAAAATGTGGGCATCGATGATGAATATATATATATATAACCTTTGAGATAAATAAAATATACTATATGAGAAGTTTGATAGCTAATAAAACATTTATATCAAGGATAGATAAGGATTTGAATGTTGGGAGATATACAATGAATAATAAACATTTTTTTCCAAGCATTCAAAGAATATGGAGGAACCATATTTCTCATGTTTCTGTGAGAGTTTCCAGACTCGCAATCTTGATCAAGATGATTGGTTTTTAAAGATCTTGAAAATTTTTACAAATCCATACCATTTTATCTAGTCTATTTTTTGTATAATATTCACTGTTTGGATATTTCTAAGTAGTCTAGATTAAGAAGTAGGTATTTCCACTTGTGGATCAAAATGGGATCAAATTTTTGAATCGGTTGTATAACCATTTCCAAGTTTAGTTGGGTAAATAAGTTAAAAAACCATATATTATTGAAGTTATGTTTAATAGAGTTTTATAAATAATTATAGGAGAGAAATTACGGTTGGGGTGTATAACCAATCACTATGGTGTAACCACTTCCAAGTTGTGGACAATCCATGTTGGGAATCTAACCAAAATGGAAGGGATTAGGTCTTTCATCTAAACGTTGTAAATTATTTTGTTCTTGTGCTCTTTATTTACTAATTCAATTAGCTGAGGTTGAGTTAAACTATTAAGATATAATCTATTCTTTATCTTTCATCAAGGATTAAATTTAAAAGAATAATTCATTAAAAGAGTAAACCCTTGATTCCCCACCTCTCCCCTCAGTGGTACCTAACTATTCCTTAGGCTCTATAACATCCAATATGAAATTTATAACCCTGTGTTACTAAGGTACACACATTGAAACAAAACATCCCTATTTTTAAAGAAAAAAAACTTGGTAAAACAAACCACTATATTTTTAAAACCAAGTGAAATTACTTTACAATTTTCTAACCATTTGAAATAATTTCTAAATTAAATTAAATAATTTCAAAACATGTAGATACTGACCCAATTTTATTTCAAATTACTTCCAAATACCATAATTAAATAAGACAATTTATAAGATAATTCATTATAAAAAAATAAATTCCTTGAAAAAAACCTACTAAAACATGTGTTTAAATCAAAAAAAATTATAAAATTGTTATTTTTTACTAAACAAAAACCTTTAAAACTTCAATTTAAAAAATGGAACAATACAATGAGAAATATCTATTTTAGTCACATTAAAAATTCATCCAACCCAATATAATTCACCTCCAATGATTGGAAATCCTTTTATAAGTAATCCATAATCAAATAGGTAAAAAAATATTAGAAGGATACAGAGCTCTATATAGTTTAGCTTCACAATTTGGTAGTGTGTGCATCATTCATGCAACATTCTCTATGGAGTCCTTAGATTCATCTATACAGTTTACTAAACCATTTGAGATAGTTGTGCAACAATATTTCCTCTTCAGTTTTCACCCTAAGAGATTAAGATAACCCCCAAATCCACTCATGTAACTCATTGAAAATTAAAATACCATCTTCCCACATGAAAATAAATCAAACCAGTCACAAAAAAATCAAAATACTACACCCATATACTGGGTACCTATAGAGACTCAAGGCTATAAAAGAGAAAGACTTAACAAGACTCTACCGATCCATACCTCTTGAATCTTGATGTTTCTATATTTATGATACTGAAACTCATTCAAAATAAAAATTGGGCACTCTGATACAATTTTTTCATGAAGTAGCTTGGTTTAACCTTCCACATCACCTGGGTTAACTCGTAATAAGGCCTGAAGGGAATTCTTAATCCTCATAAATTGGAAATAAGATCAAGGAAATCAAAATGAGAATACATAGTTATGATTTCTCACTAAAATCATATTTAATAAGAAACATATCCAGAACTAGGAACCATGTATGGTGGATCCATATGTTGGAAGTCTATCCATAATAGAATAACAATATATATATAAATAAAAGGAACAAATTAGTCACAACAAAAAATTATTATCTCACTCATTTGTATTAAAATACAACATCATCCAAAATAAATACATTATAAGGATATTATAAAATCATAGAATATAAATAGAAACACGGATAACATAAATGATACAAAAACGTCTCAAAAACATATGCCAAATCCTAAACCATACTGCAAGAAAATCTTCATACAAACCATAGTCTCACAAAAAATCCCAAATCACTCATTAATGGTTTAAGAAAGAAATATAAAATCTGAAAAAAGAACCTAGAAACTATATATAAAATAATATCTACAAATGTGTGTGCATGAGTTTATATACAGAGTGTGACCTAACCGGCCTTATAGGATCTCACAAAGAAGTGTATACAACTTCTATAATTAATAATTACATAAATTATTATTTTAAATACTATACAGAGTAAGGTTTTATATATTATAATGATTAAATCAAATCAAATCATATGACTTTAATCATAATTAAATATTCATTTTATTTTTCGTTAGAATGGTTTAAAATCCCAAGGAAAAAAGTAGCCTTTGATTTTATGAAAAAAAAACTAATTTCTTCATTTTAAACCCTCCATTAAAATATGAAACATAGAACCAACCATTTACCTTTTTATTTGACTTTTTATCAAATCCCTGTTGAAAAACACTTATGAAAAACATACCCAACTATAGAATAATGGAAACTAGATATTAGCACTCCCTACTACATCATGATAATAGGAAAAAGTTAAACAGTAATAATATAGGTGGTTCCACAAGAAACAAGTACATGGGGAGTTCAAATAAATTTTTAATACCCTATATAAATTCATCAACCATTACAATAGGTAACATGAGTAACTTCATAGGTCCTAAAGTAAAATGACCCTTATAATACATAAAAACACTTGACCAACTGTCAGTCTACATTGTGCACAATATATTGAAAACCACCTGGCTATCCCATGTTATCATTATAGGTGGAACCCACACTCATCCCTAGTGCATCACATGACTATGGGTACTATCCCATGTGTTCCCTAAACTATTGTACCATGAATCAATATCTCCCACTTAGCTATCAGGGTTCCCTTTACAAAACATATTTTTAAGTGATAAAAAAATAAATCCAAGATAAAAATAAAAATCAAAAAAATATAAACCTTACATCTCTCCTCACCTCCAACACACTCACACAAAGAAAACAATTTTCATTATACAAAAAACCCAAGAAAAAGTAAAAGCAAAAGGGGGAATAAAGAGGGTCTCACGACTATAAAACCATTTATTATATATGTTTCCAAACCAACATTTATAAATAATATGACTTATAATTCCAAGTCATTATCCACTTCTTGAAAAAGTATCATTTAAAACAACCATTCGAGATCACATAAAAAGTAACCACACCCCTTTACCCCAAATCATCCTTTAAAAATTTAATTTCTCACCTTTAAAATAAAATCATACCAAAAGTCCTAAATTTTCTATCACAACCATTTAAAAGAAACGTTTTAGGTATTTTTATAAATTATTCTCATAATAAATACTTTTATTTCAAATAAATACTTCGTAATTCAAAAATAAAATTCTTTATTCAAAGATAAAAATTCATGTAGTTGCTTTAAAAAATCATAATGGATAACATACATAATTATGATTTCATAGGAAATGAATTTTATAACATAATAATTTCATGAGATAAAAAAATATATTACATAGTGACACCTACACATTCCGAGAAGAAATAAATCTCAACATGTCTCATTTCATGGATAAGAATAATACAAGTAAAGAAATCATCCTCTATAATCCCTAAAGGACAAAAACCCTAGGTTAAAACTAACCTAAAAACTAAATACCACTTGAATAGTGACTAGGGTTATTATGAGAGTAAAATCCCTAGGGGAAATAGAAGAGGGAGGATAGGGGAAGATAAATAAGAGGTATTTACTAGATAAAACTCTTTTAAATTAGGGATAATCCCAAAATGAAGGGGGGATATAGATCCCACCCTTGAGCTCCTTGGAGGTCGTCCACATGAGTAGGATATAAAAGGTGACATAAATTCCGAAAAATCGATGAGGGAAAGAATGTCATTTCAATTTTTAAGTGAAACTATATTGGTCACATTTATTGGACAAAAAATTTACCAAATCATGTAGAAACCATTTGGGAGACACTGGGATAAACTTGATCAACTTGCCTGGTTTGGCTGCACAGTCTCCCCTATTATGCTTCAGCTGTATGGATCACCCTGACACACTATTAGATTTGGTTCCCTAGAAAAAAATTACTGGTACTTTATGATTACCCATATTCATGGTTTATTAATATTAAAAATCATTTTATCACATCTTGATAGTTTTTCTTCAATAAATAGTATGTGAAAATTTATTAATTGTAACTATCACATAGAAAGGTTATGCCAGTTCCCCGCTATGATGAGAACCAAAAATTTCCATGATAGTATTGTTAAATTTATATTGTATGGGTAAATTATATCATTTAATGAGAAAAAAATTATATAGAATATTAGGGGGAGACTCATAAGTCTTCGAGACACTCTCTCTTGGTATACGGCCTTGGTAATCTTTAGTGTATGAGATTTTGAGAATAATACCCTCCCCACATTTATGTTTTTCATTGGATGTTCTTTTTTATGAATGTTTGTAATTATACATATAATTTAATATTATTACTAATGAATATAACGAGTCATGTACTTGGATGTACTAACCAAAGTCGCAACATCATATGTTTATGAGAATTGGGGAATATTGATTACATCCTCAGTGATATTAAATTAATGAATAGTGTGAGAAGGTACCTGCCACTTCATAGTATAGTTTAAGATGATATCTTAGGAATTTTTATAAGAATATATTTTCCTAAATAATTCCATGGCCATATCGATATATTAACACATTCATTTATATAAGGTCAAAGAATGATCCATCAATCACACAAGTTGAAGAAACCAACATGCAACCAACTTGATTAAAAATATCATAATAAAAGGAATTATATTAAATAGTGTAAATTCATATGAAGTTGTATGTCTTTGTGATATAACATATCTCTCTATGGGTTACTTTTTGTGTTTCTAGATGCTAACCACAGACTTTAGGTTGTTCGTCCTAATTCCACTAGGAAATGGTCTTATAGGATCACGCACTAAGTGTAATCAAAACTCCAGTTAAATATTAGCATTATTTAACATTTCGGATAAATATTATTCTCATGTGTAGTTTAGTATTTACTTATATTATTCTGATCACAAATATTCATTCATTAGTTATTTGAGAGAATATTTTCTTAGTTGAACATTTAATAAATAATTATTTTATATTTTAGTAAATACAATATTTTTTTATTTATTGGTAAATAATGTATTGATAATTATTTATGAAATAAATAGTCATTATTCAAGGCCTGATAAATATTTAGAAGGATGGATATTTGAAATGAAAGTTTCACTCTCCATGAACGAAATGGTCTGATGATAACTCGTCAATATATCATTTCTATCTTGTGAAGGAGGTGTTATAGTTGAGTGGTTTCATGTTGGGTTTACTATTTTTTATGAGAACCATTTGAGGACTGATGACTGATTTCTAGGGGTTTAATTGTGTTCCATCACTAACACCAGGTAAAATCTCAATGAATGGTCTCCAATGGGTTTTGTTCATGGTGTTAGAAAATCCCAATGGCTCTCATGTCCACAAAGACTCGTGAACCTACTTTCTAAAGGCAGGTGTTCGCTAGGTAACCTAGCCAAAGACACTTAATAACAGACATTGGTTTAGAGGATGGGAATTATGGATCATCACACCCTTTTGGGGGGGACTACTTCTTATTGCAAGACTCTCTTATATATTTAAGATATGTTTGTGAATCCTTTGTTCATTCCCAAGTATGAATACACAGTTCACTCTGAGTGGGAGATCAATTATGAACACGCATGGGTTTGGAATCATCTATATGTATCTAAGGTTCTTTATTGATAGGATTATATATATTTATATGAGGTTCTCAATCAATGGAACCAATTTATGCGAAACAAATATAGATTCTTTGATCTTTTATTAGGATGAAAAAAAAATTATACCATGTGGTCAGCTTCTATGGAATTTGTTGTCATACAAGGAGATGAAATTTATTTTGATATTAGGATCAAACCCATAATATTAGATTTTTACATATCCTCATGATATGTATCAGAACCCATGGATTTCTGTGTCACATAACATGACACATCACTTTTTAAGGTCATGTGACAATGAACCAACCATGAATTTTTCCATCCTACGGCATGGACATCTATGCGGAAGATGCTTAGTCAATGTTGGGTGTGGTACATTCAACAAGGAGGCCCAAGGGACCCATAAGATATGTGGTATCCCAACTAGATATCACCCTATTGGGAATGTGGCTCATAGAAAATTATGGTGAATTTGGATGTTGGGTTTGGACCTCAGATAGTCTTTCTACTAATCCCAGATAGTTGGGAATAAAATCCCATGTAGTTCATTAAGTATGGGGATACACCAATAGAGGAGGATAATGTAAGGTGATATGATTGGATTAGGTCTTACACTTGGATGGATGCTTGATTGAGTGTATATTGTTTGGAATGACACACAGAGGATTCCAACGTTTGGGATTCTGTATGGAATCTCCCGATTTGAATTGAGGTTGGGGATTACATCTATGGAGATGTCCCATGGAGCATGTGATTGGGGATTACACATGGAAGTGTCCCACTTGAATTTTTGAGATAATGTGGTGATCATGATCTCCACTAACCTATAAGACTACATGAGTCATGCTCGGTGTGAGAAATAAGAGGAATTGGTATATCAAAAGATCACATGATCCACTTTTACCGCTATTGGAAGAGATGTTGAAGCCAAAAGGGAGAGGGAGAGGGATTTGTGTGTGCATGTATCCTATTTTATTTTGTTAAATGGGATAGTCACGTATGGGGATATATTTGGCTAAGCCCTAGGGATAGGGTGAAGAGGAGGAAGAGCACTACCTTTTGAAATAATGTAAAGTTCATACTCCAGGAGGGATGCCCTAAAATTGTTTCTATGATGAGGATCTCATTCCCCATCGAATTGAATGAAAAGTATGATCATCACCCTCTATACCTAGAACTAGGAGGTTCATGTGAGAACCCTAAGGTTAGAACCCTCATTACCATGGGAATGTAGACATGAAAACATTTTGAGGGTCTTTCTTTTTGTGGAGGTTACCACATGACTCATATTACCATTGGTATGTATACTTAGAGGACATGATGATGTTCCCGATGATCGGATCATACATGTAATATAGCTTTGGAAGAGTTCTCACCTTGATATCGTTGGACTGCTTTGAGGATGGGTGAATATGGGGCTTGATGACTTGGCCGAAGAGAGTGTTTGGAGTTGGAGTGTTGAACACACTAGTATTACCCATTCCGTGTAGCACGGTCTAATGTGGAATGGGGTTCCCTATATATATATAGTATCCCACCTTTTTATCACATAAACTTTCATTACATTATACAAAACTGAGGATCATTAAGGTTTAGTGTCTTAGAAGCCAGGAACATATTACATGATAAAAAAACATTCTTCTTAAACACTTGAAAGGATTATTCATTTGTTCATCCTAAGTTTATTATAGCATCTCATAACATGGGAGCATGAATAAAATTAAAGGGTGAGAAAATGGCCCAGTAAGGGAAACAAGGGAAACATTTTACATGAGAACTTGAGATACATCAAAAGTCATGAAAAGTAACTTTAAGGCATGAGAAAGGTATCATGAGGCATATCATAATAAAAATAACGTGTTACATAACTTCAAGATGTGGCTACAACATTTAATATTGACAATAATTTTTGTTTCACCAAGTTCCATCCCCGAGGTGTCATTAAAAATTACTAAGGTTATTCACCAAGGAGTCGTTAAAAATGGTCATTTCTAGAGATTAAGTCTTTACCCAATGCATTGGAGTGCTATCAGGGCGCACCCTTAAATTTTTATTTATTATCATGTGATCCACATATATCATCAAAACAATTTCATAAACAACCCATATAGCATAAAATAAATGGGTTTCCTTTCATAATCATAACGTTTCAAAAACTGCTTTAAAGACAGGATCTTTATGTCACTTTAAACCCACAAAAAAGGAAAGTGAGTTTTGTGTATGTAAATCCCCGAATTAAAATAGAAAATTTATATATATATATGTTAATACCCCTGTAGTAAAATATATTTGAGTATTCACTTAATAAATTAAAAGAATTTTATAAAAAAAAAGAGAGAGAGACGTTTTGAGATGAAAATTCTGCAGCATAACGGCTATGTTACAGGATTTTAGAAAACATTGAAAAGAGAGGGGACATGGGTCACCCACTCATAAATGATCCATAAAACAGTATAGGGACTGAATATAAAGGATTTAAGAACATGGTAATGAAATTTTAAAGATATACCATATGAAATGAAGAACATGAAAGGAAGACAAAAAAATAAGATTTCACTTATGAAAATTCGGCAGCCTAACGGCGTCACTTAACCTTTAACAAAAATGAATTGACGAGATCAAATAAGGTCTCTCATCATATTAACATCAAATTTCAGTATGATTGATATATACATCATACCCCAACATAATAAAAATGAACTTGAAAGACTTTACATGAAAGTAGAACATTGAAAAATGATAAAGGTGAAAGAATCCCTTAAAAATTAGGCAGCCTAACGGCGCCACTTAAACTTCAACAAAAATGAATTGAAGAGATCAAATAGGGTCTCTAATAATATTAACACAAAATATCAGTATGATAGCTATAGATATCATACCCAAACATAATAAAAATGAACTTTAAAGACTTGACATGAATGTAGAACTTTGAAAAATGAGAAAGGTGAAAGAATCCCTTAAAAATTCTGCAGCCTAACGGCACCACTTAAACTTCAACAAAAATGAATTGAAGAGATAAAATATGGTCTCTCATCACATGAAAATAAAATATCAGTATGATAGATATAGAGATCATACCCGCAAAATAATAAAAAGGAACTTGAAATACTTGACCTGAAAGTAGAACTTTGAAAAATGAGAAAGGTGAAAGAATCCCTTAAAAATTTGGCAGCCTAACGGCGCCACTTAAACTTCAACAAAAATGAATTGAATAGATCAAATACGGTCTCTCATAATATGAAAATAAAAGATCAGTATGATAGATATAGAGATCATACCCCAACATAATAAAAAAGGAACTTGAAAGACTTGACATGAAAGTTGAACTTTGAAAAATGAGAAAGGTGAAAGAATCCCATAAAAATTCGGCAGCCTAACGGCGCCACTTAAAATTTAACAAAAATGAATTGAAGAGATCAAATAGGGTCTCTAATAATATGAAAATAAAATATAAGTATGATAGATATAGAGATCATAACCCAATATAATAAAAAGGAACATGAAATACTTGATAGGAAAATAGATCTTGAAAATGAGAAGGGTGAAAGAATCCCTTAAAAATTCGGCAGCCTAACGGCACCACTTAAGCTTTCTTAAAATGAATTGATGATAGAAAGAGGGGTCTCTAATCATATGAAAATGAAAAGGGATTTAAGGGGAATATAAAATATCATCCTCCAACATAATAGAATGGATCATAAAAGAAATGACATGAAAGAGATTACTTGAAAAGAAAGAGAGAGGTAAGATCCCTCACCTTAAAACGTATCTCTTAAAACTCAAAGGTTGGGTCCTTGAGGGATTGGGGCACCTTGAGAGGACTCCTTGGGAGGTATTGAGACCAAATATTTTTTGGGGTAGAGTTGGGAGTAAAAAATAATGGAGGACAGGGTGGGTATTTATAGAGAATGTGAGGGGACAAGGCATTAATGGCCAAGGGACACCTCACGAGTTGTTTTCTCAAAACCATGGGCTCTCCCATGGTATTTCCCATGGAGTTAGGCCACATTGGTCCCCCCATACAGTAATTAATCACCATTGGTCGTCCAACTCTTAAAATATCTCATGACATCATCATGACACAATTCTAATGTCATTAAACATACTGAAACCCTAAAACTGTATTTTTTACTATTCACTGAAAATTCAACTTTCTCAAAAAAATCCCAAAATTTCCCCTTAACCAAATATCAATGCTCTAATTTTAAAAATGAACTCCATTTTATAAAAATAATTTTGTAAATATTTTTAATTTAATTTTTAAATAAATACACTATTCACTGAAAATTCATTTTTTTCAGAAAAGTCCCCAAAAATTAACTTAACATAATATCGATGCTCTGGGTTCGAAAATGAAATCCATTTTATAAAAATAATTTTCTAAATATTTTTAATTAAATTTTTAAATAAAAAACACTATTCATTCGAAAAAAAACTAATACCTGACTAATAATTTCCGAAACAGTTATTTACCTATTTTATTGAATCTTATTACTTAATCAAGGTGCCTAGATTATAATAATACTTTCTTTAAGTGAGATTAATAATCCATTTGGTCACATTACTAATCCTAAGCATAAAATCACTATTCATAATTTAAAATTCTTCAAAAATTAAGTTGATCTTATTAGATTCTAAATTTCATACTGAACATAATTATAGAAGACCATTTTTTGAAAATTATTACACATTTTTAATTATTTAAGGTTTACATAAACATTTTTAAAATATCATTTTACTAAAATTCATCAAAAATATTCATACTATATTTATCCGGACATTTGAAAATTCACAAACATCACCATAAGAAGAGAACACAATTTTATTTATAACAAAGGATTACACAAGGCAATTATGGTCTCGTTACATAGCCCCTTATAACACCAGCATAGGACCTAAGAGTAATGTGTGCTAGGGTGATAGAATCTTGGTGTGGCTCGGCCAACATTGCACGAGTAGTAATTTCTATCAGTTTGAACTTCTCATGAAGGCGATTCCGTTATCGCTTCACACGATGAAGTTCGGCTAGGGTTTGGTCCAGAGAAAAGCCCAGTGGTGCTACCTCCTTCCCATGTTCTGTTAGATGGGCTTCGATTGGCCTGAGACTACTAGATGAGGCCATCAAATCTTCTTTCTATATTAATTAAACAATATCATTGGTATTTAGAGACAGTAATCGAAACGTTTAGTTTCCAGTGGTCATATTGACCAACGATCATGTGACATTTAAAACCCAGCATTCTCATTTTAATTATACTCATGTTTTCAAATGAAACAGTTTTTTTAGTATAAAATAACACACAAAATTACGAATCAATATTTATTCAAAATTTCAGTTCGTTACAATCTTCCCCCCTTAAGAAATTGCGTCCTCGTAATTTTTAAAATCGGGATTGGAAATTTCATTGAAATTCCCACATCAGAAAAAGATCCAGTAACACTATTACTTTAAAAGAAAGAAAGGGAAGTAAAAAAGGTCACTCGATTTAACCCATACTAGGATTCCATGTAGGAAAACAGGGACATGGAAGAGAAAACAAAAGGTCACGTTCTGAGGGAGAGTGATAGAAAACATGATTAGGAGAATGTTAACAATAATAAAATCACAAACTTATGATGGGTTAAACGGTATTTGATTCCCCAGTAGGAAACATTAACAGAAAACATTTTTTTTACGTTCCTTTTCATATTTTTGAGGAATTCATTTACTACATAGAATAAAACATAGGTAAATATTCCTACCTTCAAGTAGAGTTTCATCCTTTATTACATTTCTACCAAAACTAATCTTTTCTCTAAATGATGAGCATTAGAAACTACTTGGTCTCATCAAAGCACAAGAATCATCATCTAGAGAATCACATAATCCACCAAAGATTAACTATCTATTTCTTCTATTATCCCAAAAATAGAAAGGGTAAGATAAAACAACTCTTCAAAAAGAAAGAATCACATAGGAAGGGAAACATATTTAAATCTTAAAAATTCCACGGTACTACCTAAAGTTCTTCATAGACCATTCCATAAATAATTGTCCTTAAAATTCCTCAAAATAAACCAAACTATGATTGAAACCCAAATACAAGAAGGATTTGATAACATAGTCTTCCAAAATAAACTTCATCGTTCATCTCTAAACAACATCAACCATTGCTAACAACTTATAACAAAGGTAGCTAAACTAAACATATTTTCACCAAGATAGGTTAATCATTTCCATAAGTAACCTAAATTACTATAAGTTAACCTTAAATTCATCGATTCGTCAAAATATAATTCAACCTTTACTCCTCAAACAAAATACCGTAGTAATCTATTTACCTCGATCAAATAGGTTTCCCAAAATTGTGAATGTCTTCCAAAATAATCATCATCTTTTAATCCCCTAATCATCTCTATCATATTAATACGGAAAGCGTCACATTTCCTATCACATTGGTTGTCCGGACATGTTCTTCCATTTCCTGCCATTAACTAAAAAAATAAAGTACAATTAGGGGCTTAAATACTTAGCCAATAATCATGAAAATGAACTTAAAGCATAGAAGGATAACTTGTAGAAGAAAATTATACCCTAACTTGTGGTCCCCTAGGTTCCAAACTATGTTATCCATGATCATATATTCTTATGTGAATCTTTGTTTTATTTTATCCTTGTTCCTTTAATAATGGTTCATACTAAGCTTATGAATTTACCAAATCATATCCCCCGGGAGTGTCGTAACCAAGAGTGTAGAAAGGCCCATTGTCGTGTACCTATTCCTGTTTGAGTCTAGCTCAAATCGGTGTTTTCGGTTTTTACCCCTATGTACATCTGTGCCAGAGCCACCTCTACCTGCTCGTATCCAGACAGGGATGTATTTACTTGGTAACCCCTTACTCAATACTCACCAAAATACTAGGAAGATTTCCTATATTTAAACTTTTCTATAGTCTTCTTCCTAAAGATTTCATATCATAATTTCCACAAATATCTAAACCATCCTTTTATACCAACTATAACATCATACCTTTTATCACATAAACTTTCATTACATTATACAAAACGGAGGATCTTTAAGGTTTAGTGTCTTGGAAACCAAGAACTTATTACATGAGAAAAAAACATTCTTCTTAAACACTTGAAAGGCTTCTTCATTTTTTCATCCTAAGTTCATCACAGCATCCCATAACCTGGGAGCATGCATAAAAGGAAAGGGTGAGCAAAAGGCCCAGTAAGGGAAAAAAAGGGAAACATTTTACATCAGAACTTGAGATACATCAAAATTCATGAAAAGTAACTTTAAGGCATGAGAAATGGGTTTCCTTTCATAATCGTAACGTTTCAAAAACTGCTTTAAAGACATGATCTTTATGTCACTTTAAACCCACGAAAAGGGAAAGAGGGTTTCGTGTATGTAACTCCCAGAATTAAAATAGAAAATTTTGATATATATGTGAATACCCCTGTACAAAAAGATATTTGAGTATTCACTTAATAAATTAAAATAATTTGAGAAAAAGAGAGAGACATTTTGCGATTTAAATTCTGCAGCATAACAGCTATGTTACAGGGTTTTAGAAAACATTGAAAAGAGAGGGGACATGGGTGACCCACTCATAAATGATCCATAAAATAGTAGAGGGACAGTATATAAAGGATTTAAGAACATGGTAATGAAATTTTAAAGATATACCATATGAAATGAAGAACATGAAAGGAAGAAAAAAACAAATAAGATTTCTCTTATGAAAATTCGGCAGCCTAACGGCGTCACTTAAACTTCAACAAAAATGAATTGACGAGATCAAATAGGGTCTATCATCATATGAACATAAAAGTTCAGTATGATAGATATAGAGATAATACCCAAAAATAATAAAAAGGAACTTGAAATACTTGACATGAAAGTAGTGCTTTGAAAAATGAGAAAGGTGAAAGAATCCCTTAAAAATTCGGCATCCTAACGGCGCCACTTAAACATCAACAAAAATGAATTGAAGATATAAAATAGGGTCTCTAATAATATGAACATAAAAGATCATTATTATATATATATATATCATAACCCAACATAATAAAAATTAACTTGAAAGACTTGACATGAAAGTAGAACTTTGAAAAATGAGAAAGTTGAAAGAATCCCTTAAAAATTCAGCAGCCTAACGGCGCCACTTAAACTTCAAAAGAAATGAATTGAAAAGATAAAATAGGGTATCTTATCATATGAACATAAAATATCAGTATGATAGATATAGATATCATACCCCCAAAATTATAAAAAGTAACTTGAAAGACTTGACATGAAAGTAGAACTTTGAAAAATGAGAAAGGTGAAAGAATCCCTTAAACAATCGGCAGTCTAACGGCGCCACTTAAACTTCAACAAAAATGAATTGAAGAGATAAAATAGGGTCTCTAATAATATGAAAATAAAAGATCAGTATGATAGATATAGATATCAAACCCCAACATAATAAAAAAGGAACTTGAAAGACTTGACATGAAAGTATAACTTTGAAAAATGAGAAAGGTGAAAGAATCCCTTAAAAATTTGGCAGCCTAACGGCGCCACTTAAACATCGACAAAAATGAATTGAAGAGATCAAATAGGGTATTTCATCATATGAACATAAAAGATCATTATTATAGATATAGATATCATACCCCAACATAATAAAAAGGAACATGGAATACTTGACATGAAAATATATCTTGAAAATGAGAAGGGTGAAAGAATCCCTTAAAAATTCGGCAGCTTAACGACACCACTTAAACTTTCTTAAAATTAATTGATGAGAGAAAGAGGGGGTCTATCATCATATGAACATGAAGAGTTAATTAATAGGAATATAAAAGATTATCCTCCAACATAAGATCATGGATCATAAAATAAATGACATAAAAGAGATTACTTGAAAAGAAAGAGAGAGGTAGGATCCCTTACCTTAAAAAGTTTCTCTTAAAACTCAAAGGTTGGGACCTTGAGGGATTGGGGGAACCTTGAGAGGACTCTTTGGGAGGAAATGAGACCATATCTTTGTTGGGGGAGAGTTGGGAGTGAAAAATAATGGAGGAAAGGGTGGGTGTTTATAGGGAATGTGAGGGGATAAGGCATTAATGTCCAAGGGACACCTCACAAGTGGTTTTCTCAAAACCATGGGCTCTCCCACGGTATTTCCCATGGAGTTAGGCTACATGGGTCCCACAATACAATAATTCATCACCTTTGGTCAGCCAAATATTAAAATATCTCATGAAATAATCATGACATAGTTCTGATGTCATTAAACATACCGAAACCCTAAAACTGTATTTATACTATTCACTGAAAATTCAACTTTCTCAGAAAAATCCCAAAATTTAACCTTAACCATATATCAATGCTTTGATTTCAAAAATTAACTCCTTTTTATAAAAATAATTTTCTAAATATTTTTAATTTAATTTTTAAATAAATACACTATTCACCGAAAATTCATTTTTTTCAGAAATATCCCCAAAAATTACCTTAACATAATATCGATGCTCTGAGTTCAAAAATTAAATCCATTTTATAAAAATAATTTTCTAAATATTTTTAATTAAATTTTTAATTAAAATACACTATTCACCTAAAAAAACTAATACTTGACTAATAATTTTTGAAATAGTTATTTACCTATTTTATTGAATCTCATTACTTAATCAAGGTGCCTATATTATATTAATACATTCTTTAAGTGAGATTACTAATCCATTTGGTCACATTACTAATCCTAAGAATAAAATCACTATTCATAATTTACTATTCATCAAAAATTAAGTTGATCTTATTAGATTATAAATTTCGTACTGAACATAATTGTAGAAGACCGTTCTTTGAAAATAATTACACATTTTTAGTTATTTAAGTTTTAAATAAACATTTTTAAAATATCCTTTTTCTAAAATTCATCAAAAATATGCATACTATATTAATCCGGACATTTGAAAATTCACAAACTTCACCAGAAGAAGAGAACACAATTTTATTTATAACAAAGGATTACACAAGGCAGTTATGGTCTTGTTAAATAGCCCCTTATAACACCAGCATAGGACCTAAGAGTAAGGTGTTCTAGGGTGATAGAATCTTGGGGTGGCTTGGCCAACATTGCATGAGTAGTAATTTCTATCAATTTGAACTTCTCGCAAAGGCGATTCTGTTATAGCTTCACACGATGAAGTTAGGCTTGGGTTTGGTCCAAAGAAAAGCCCAGTGGTGCTACCTCCTTCCCAAGTTCTGTTAGATAGGCTTCGATTGGACCGAGACTACTGGATGAGGCCATTAAATCTTCTTCCTGTATTAATTAACCAAGATCACTTGTATTTAGAGACAGTAATTGAAACGTTTAGTTTCCAGTGGTCATATTGACCAATGATCATATGACAGTGAAAACCCAACATTCTCAGTTTAATTATACTCATGTTATGAAATTAAACAGTTTTGTTGAGTATAAAATAACACACAAAAATAAGAAACAATATTTATTAAAAATTTCGGGTCGTTACAATATAGCATGTTCCTATACAGGTGAGGGTACCATTCACGTAGCATGGTGCTATAATGACCTAGAGTCCACTCACCTAGCGTGATACTACAAGGGACCAGGTTCTTTCATCATAGTGATTTTCTATGTAGGGCCAAGATCCTCCAACACAGAATTTTTCTAAATGGGAATGGGTTCCCTCCCTGTATATTTCTACTATACAGGGTTGGGTTCCACCGACATAGCATTTTCTATGTGGGTTGATGGCCCGAAAAGGGGGAATATTTTTGTGCCTTGTGAAAGGGTATCTTTTTAATTCATATAAGTTCGAAGATGTATGTATTCTTCTTATTTCCCCCTTTATGCTATGTAGTGGGTTTACATGTGGGGAATCGATGAATATTTTCTTGATTCATCTCGGAGGCTCCGATTTTTTTGTTTCCTCTTCACTCATCTCCTTCACATATTTGGTACATATTTGTCTTTTTTTCTCACTTTTTCTATCCTCTTCGGGTTCCTTTCATAGAATAAGGGTGGGACCAAGTACTAGCATGGTCGGTCTTATGTGATGGTCCATGGAACTTCTTTTGTGGGACCCCTGAGGATGTCTCATCCCATGAAAAATTTAATTCATAGAGTAAGTTTCTCATGGGGGGTTGAAATCACCACCTAGCCTCGTAAAGAAGTTTGTTTCATTTGGGGGTACCATTAATTCCACCATATCCCATGAAATAGATCATTCCTAGGGGATGTTCATTTGCGAGGGCATAAAGCACCGCTCGGTTCTGCAAACGAATGTGGTTTCATTCGCAGATGTTGGAAATATCACCTCCTCCCATGAAATTATTCTTCCATGGAGCACTACATGAAGTGTAAGAGCACCATACGGAGTGACAGTCCATCAATCAATTTTTACTTCATGGGATCAATCTATCCTTTTCAGAACCCCCGTAAATATTTTTGTTCAATATTGTTCTGGGATTTTTATTTTACCCTTTTCTAAATTCATGGAATTATCTTCTTGAATGTAGAATTTTTAGGACCTGATATTTCTAACCATCATAATTGGCTCTGATCGATGTAACATGATGTGATTCTGATGAAGAATCAGTCCATATTTGATTGAAAGATCAGATAATGACCAATTTATTTCATATGTCATGGGACTTAGTGATCATAATTTAGAATTTTCATAGGGTTATATGGAAACTATTTTTATCATTCCGTATTCTTTTTTACCACCCTAATTTTTCCCTATTTCCACTATAGTGATGGCTTACTGAGCATAACGTGACTTTTTATTAGGCTACCCTTTGTGGGTTTTCAAACTAACATGTATTATTTATTTTTAATTTTCTTTTGATCACTCTATTTTTTTACTAGACTATGAAAATAATTAGTCTAGAGAGTTGGTACTAAACTTTTACCTTGGGTTCCCTTTATGGGGTTTCCACTAGGTGAGTACTCTATCTCCTTTCATGGTAAATTTAGAGTTTTGAAATCTAGGCTAATGTAACTGATGTTTTAGGTTGAATAGCCCTGAATATTAATTATGGGGAGAGAACCCCAATAGGGATTAACATCTGATAATGTCCCAATATTTTTCATACAAGAATGAGGGGTTTTTCTTGACCTTGGTTTTTTGATTTTTGAGTCTGAGACATTACATGGGGAAAGTACATGAGAGGTAATCATAAGAATGGTTTTCAGCACGATGTGTCTAGGGAGTGTGGAGTTAGAAGAATCCACTCCTAGGGATGAATTTCCTTTCAGTTGAGAGACCCTTCTTCTTTTTTTTTGTGGTAGAATTATGAAGAGCCAATGGGGGATTATTGTTCATAGTAAAAAAATGTTTCTCCAGGATATTGTCTCACCATATTTGATGGCCATGAAATTTAAAAAAAAATCATATTTCCCAGGACCACAATGGGTGTCTTGTCAATGGAATGATGTATTAATATGATGAAGTCATTTGTATCGGCTTTTTCCTCAAAGAGAAACCACTCTTACACATATTTCGATTATATAAATGAGGGGTAGAGAATTGTTTAGTTTAACATCATGAAACTATGACATCAAACTTGAATGTTAATATCTTATGGAGGGGACATTTTAGGGCAACATTTTAGGATCACTTAGCATTGACCGATGGATCAAAAAATTCCCTTTTCATGGTAATCTGTCTAAGAATGTTCTATCATCTCTAGGAATGAACGGGGGGAGTTCTTAAGATATAATCTATCGGTTTTTGAATCTGAGACTTTATGTGGGATGTAAACATCATTGTGGCATATGATGATAGGAAACTCCTCTCAAGGAGATGAATTTTTATTTGGTTGATGGGCCTTTTTTATGGGAAACTTATGAACATCCAATTATAGCATATTTTTCATATTCAAACAAAGGTATCCTCCGGACAGTAAACCCACATTTTTGATAGTTGGGGAGGTTTATGGCGATCCGAACCTTTTTGGAAATTGTTCTTGATCTGTGGAAGGAGAGTTCATGAACATGAAACAGGCATTTCATGTCAAAATATCTTTGGAATGAGAAGAAATTGTCTCCATACACATGTCTAACCCATACATTAGGAAAAAGGGGGCGGAATTTATACTTCATGATTAGACCTGATATTGAGGATCCAGGTGTCAGTATGTATCATGTGATAACACGAATCATGCCAAACATAGTTCTTGGATGGTTTACCCATGTATTGATTGAACACTTGCATAGGGAAAAGGGTATTTTTCATAGAATATTGTATAAAAAATAGGAAGAGACTCATTTTGGACTCTACTATGAAGATATGGATCATGTATGGAAGAGATGGGAGATTTTATTTGTTCTAGTCAGGCTAGGATTTAATATTTGGGGGTCTCTATGTATCCCATTAATGCAAGAATCGGCCCATATGTAATTCTTAAATGGTTCTAGGAGAATTTATAACCCATGCACAAGGAAAGGGAATTTTTAACCTTTTTTGCAATTAGACCCAGGATTGGATATTCATGTGACACTATCTATCCTATGGTGGGAGGAATCAAGACACACATAGTTATAGACATCATATAGTTTAGTGTCATATGACAAGGATGTCATCCTTGTAGTTATACATCATGTAGTGAGGACATAATTGTTTCTTGTAGTTTTAGGTCATACAGATAGGTCCACCTTTCATTGAAATGATGATTAATAGGAGACTCATTAGTCTAGGATGGTCAGTCATGCCTCAAAAATTAGGGTTAGAAATCATAAACCCTGAATCTAGGGATTCTTTGGTCAGAATAAATGAGATGGGGCATAGATTCCATTAAGTATTATTAATATAGAAGAGGTGTCTCCTATGGATGAATTTTCATTTAGATTACATGCCCCTTTTTATGGGAAACTTATGTATATCCAACTGGGGCACATTGTGTATAGTAAAAAAGCTTCCCTTATAAAACTGACTCACCATTTTCAATGGCCAGAAAAAGGTTGTGGAGATCTAAAATTTCCCGAGGCATAAAGTATCATGGATGGAAGGAATGTTTCCAAGTATATTATAAAAAATTAGAGCATTATTCGATATAGAATTTGAAGCCCCCTATATAGATCTGAATCCTATGTAAGGGGTAAATTTCTGTTTCCGTGATAGATCCCTGAATGTGGAACCCAAACATGAGATATCCTACATAGATATTTTTTTGTATATAAGAGATGGGGATTCTTTTTCATTACCTTTTGGTTGGGACTAAAACATGAGGCTTATACATCACTATGTATCTCTTCAAAATGAGAACCAATACACACATAGTTCTTGAGGTACCATATAGTTTAATGGCATATTGAAAGGAATTTCTCCATGCAGTTTAATGTCATGTGGTAAGCACATTATCTATGTAGTTTAACATCTTGTGGTAAGTAGATATCTCAACCAATGTGAACGAAGATAGATGTTGTGGATCTGGGTAGTTTAACATCATTCGGTAAGAACAATTGGTGTAACTTTTAATTTCGTACTATGGGGACCATGAAAAACCTTATGTGTATTGATATACCTCGATCATATGGGGAATCCATTTCTGAAACTTATAAGCCCATGTGTGATATGATTAGTGTGGGAAAAATGGGTGGAATAGGTTTAATCTGTCCCCTAGAGGCGATAAATTCAAGGATATAGAAATTTTGAATTTTTGTTGGCTGGATGAGGTTTAGAGAACAAAGAATCACTACATATCCTATATTGGTAGAAATTAAGACACACATAGTTCTAGAACCCCGTTCATTTTAATGTCATGTAGTGAGGATCTAGGCGAACCAACATGAAGGAAAGGGAATTTTGAATCTGGGCCTGGATATAATATCTGAGAATCATTATGTAACCTATGTGGGTAGAAGTCAAGACACATGTAGTTTTGAATGGGAATTATCTATACAGGTCTGACTCGTACATATAGGGGGGGTTTCATATTTCACAGTTGGGCCCAGGAATAGAGATTCGAGAAGTACTATGTATCATGTGTATGTAGGAATCAAGACATGTATAGTTCTTGATGAAAATATCCCAAAGTAGGTCAGTCCCATATGTAGGGAAGGAGTATTTTTTACATTTATGGTGGTTGGACCAGGATGTAAAATCCAGGTGTCTCTATATATCATGTGATTATAGGAATCAAGCCATACGTAATTCTTGAATACATCATGGTAGATGATCGATGATGGGTTCAATATCCTATCATGTGAAATCATTATAGTTTTTTGTATTTTAACATCATACAGTGAGAAAATTGGAGTCATGATGTTTTTAATTTCTTGCGACATGGATGATGTACCAGGAAATTTAACAACATGTGATCAGAACAATTGTGTCTTGTAGTTTTGTGAAGGATGATTTTTTGGACAAGAGAGAAACATAATCCCAACATTTAAATATGAATTCATTCCAAAGGATGGTAATTACATAACATTATGAATGGGTAGAATTTTTGGATGGGCTAAATGCAAGTAGTTTAGCCATCACTATGTATCCTGTGACAATAAGAATCAAACCACGCATAGTTTTGTATGGTAATTCCTTACCCGGGTTCAGTTCGTACACGAGGGTGTATTTTTTCCTTTCTTTAAGGATGGTCCTAGGAATTTAGGTCTGGTAATCACTATATATCCTTTGATGATAGTAATCAAGCCACACGTAGTTCTTGAGAAAGAGACTCCTTATGTGGATCTGACTCTCACACAGGGGTAGTTGAATTTTCTCTTTCACTCACATAGAACTAGCTTGTGTGTGTTGAATTGTCAATTGAGAAAATGATTCTACTGTAATTTAACACAACTTGGTGAGAGACCAACACTATTTGGGGGCAGCCTTTTTATTGAGGGAACTGAAGCATCCCACAACCATTGGGAGGCATCCCATGTTCAGAACATGGGGGATGAATCGTCTCTTATATGTTTAAGTGGTATCTTAAGTTTATTTAGAATAGGATTTCAGTTTAACATCATGTGTTGAGGATGTTAATTCCTAGTTTAAGGTCATAGAGTTTGGACCAAAGGGTGAGAACTCTAAAAAGGGATATGTGTAATGCGTTGGAAGAACAAACCTATTGTAAATGAGGATAAAGTAAGCCCACACAAAAAATATGAATTCTTGAGGAGACATGCATATAGTTTTAATTCGTGATGCATGGACTTGGGTTTCATGTTTAGGGTCATGTGTCATGGACAGGACAAATAGTTTTAATGTCGTATGTTAAGTACATGGACATGTATTTTAACATCATATAGTGGGGACGGAGATGGGCATACAATTTAAAGTCATGTAACTAGGAAGATATACCATGCAATTTATCATCATGAGATCAGGATGATTTACTTTGTATTTTAATGCCATGTGATCAGGACTATACATTGTGCATTTTAATTTCATGAAATCATGATGATCCACCATATATTATTATATCATGCGATCAGGATGATCCACCATGCAGTTTAACTTCATTCGAAAAGGATGCTCCACAATGCATTTTAATATAATGTGATCAGGATGATCCACCATATAGTTTAATGTCATGTGATCAAGATTGTCAACCATTTAATTTAACATCATGTGATCAATATGATCCACCATGTAGTTTAACATCATGCGATCAGGACGATCCACCATGCAGTTTAACATCATGTGATCAGGAAGATCCACCATGTTGTTTAAAATCAATCGATTAGGATGATCTATTCCATATGATTACATGAAATACTTCTTCAGGAACCTTGCAATGGTGCGAGTTATTGTAATATATACATAAATATAAATTAGAGAATAATATTTATTAGAGTATACCTTATGTACGGAATATGTTCCCTCCCATTTTGGTTCCATATTTGAAGGTTTATTTATGAGAAACATTAGAGCCCTGAGGACCAACATCATCTCTCATTCAAGGAAATATCACAGGTGAACCTTTTTTTAATGTCTAATGATATCTAGTTTTTATGGACATCCAAATTATGCATGTTATGCAATATTTTCTCATCCAATCACTCTAATTTATCCATCCATTTCAGGAATTTCTCATATGTGAATAACTAATATAAAATCGAAACATGGAGAGAGGGAAATTGAACCTCGATGAGAAGAACCACATTTTTCCCATATACTAATGAGTATGGGTTTTCCAATGTAAAAGTGTTCTTCATTGTCTGGGAATCCCATAAAGAATGTATGAGCTTGTATGTCCAATAATTTTTATCCTTATCTACTAACATTTAGAGTATATTTGATAAGGTCTTGTTGAAGGCCTCTATCTCTTTATTAGACACTACATAGTAGAGGGATGATAAGCTGAACTTGATTTCATACTCCTAATATAGATTCTCCAATTCAAAAGAACACAAATTGGTTCCATTATCCATCAGAATTATATAAGGGACACAAAATCTGCTGATTATGTTATATTTCAGGAAGAAATAAATGTTCCTTTCCTTGGATTATTTGAAGGGTATATATTTGGACCATATAGAAAAGAATTCTATCATAGAAAGAATTTACTACAACTTCTTGGATTTAGTACGAAGATATGGTCCCATGACATCTATTCCCTATAAGGAAAAGGCCACAAGTACTTGGTTGTGTGTAGAAACTCCAGGGGTTAGTGAATAATGTTGGCCTGAACCTAGAAGGAATGGAACTTTTGGTGAATTTGGTGCAGTCCCACATTATACAGGCCCAATAGTACCCAATCCTTTGGATTTGGTGGGAGAGATTGACTCCTACTGGTGAGAACCACATCCCCTGGTGTGAACTTCCTTCATGACAGCAGTAGTCTTTCCACATCAATGCACCTAAGAAGGACCCCATCAAGTCTATTCTTATAGAGGAAATTTTTCTGATTCATGTCGTCATATAAAAAATTAATTTCTTATCTTTTAATTTCCTCTCTCCAGGCTCCGTTCAGTGGGAGCTCTCTATTTTGAAGGTAGTCCATAATGGGTGTCATCCATAAGATTTTTGGACCCTGCTGTTCAGGGACAAGGATAATCCCATCGATATCTTCCATGTTGGAATGAAAAAAAGGTAATACCATCCAGTAATGTGCTATGCTGATGACTATTTTATCCCACTCTAGATCAGATAGAGTTATGGATGCATTTTCTTGGGAGAATTCCTGGAATTCTTGCAATTGTGAAACATGATTCAATATTGTTTCCCAATGGAATTCCATCATTATTCCCCGGAAATGGTTTAATATCAGGATTATCTCTTTCTTCTTGATATCATAATCACCTTTAACCTACTTAATGACCAGTTTTGAGTCACCATTTACCTTCAATTAATTTACTTTTACCCGATGTTTTGTCTCTTTCCTTAATATGGGAGCCTAGTATTATGCTTCATTATTCATGCACCCTTCCAATGGTAGGAAGGAGTAAGATAGAACTTTATTTGAAGGATATATAAGCACAATTATCATCCCCAATTTGTTGGGCTTGGGTTCTTCTATCCTCTTTTCTATTGGACTTAAAGATGAACCATAAAAATTATACTTCCCACAACAATGGGTCATCTTAAATAGAGAAAACCACTTCATCAGCTAGTTTAGTGTCCAATGATGTCACTTCTATCAAGGGGTTCTCTACCATAAAATTGGCTAACTCTTAGCCTTTGAAATCTTTCTAAGGCACAAACTAAATGTTTAACTACTACAGGATGACCACCCACCGTGATAGATATCCGATTAAAATTGAGTAGCTGAGAATGTATTTGAGTGGGTTATTATGAGAGACCAAAAAAAACTTGTGATTTGGTACAAATAACCTTATCTTTTAGAGTGAAAACATTAACACCATATGGGTCTTCTCTATATCTAAATAAAAAGTCCTAGCATCGATCATGGTTCAACTGAGGCAAGGGCGGCAGTTTTCATTGTCGGGGTCATTCTTTTGTGTAAGGAAGGCACCTAGTGATCACTCTATGGATGTTACATATAAAATGATAGATCTTCTTTCAATAGGCGGAATCATCATTGGTATGTTCATTTTTTATTTATTGATATTTGTTAATGATTCTTAAAAATCATTTGTCCACTAATATGTAACCCACTTTTTCAAAAACCTGGTGAAGGGAATAATGTTTCCTATGAGGTAGGATATGAAGCACCATATGAATGAAACGATCCCTTTAAATCCTCTAAACTCATTGAGGTTGTGAGGAGGTTACATTTAGAGTATAGTATTTTTATTCTCATGGTTAAATTTGATGCAATGATGGCATACGAAGAAGCTAAGTAATTTCACTGAGGTAATGATGAAAGAACATTTTAAAAGGTTCATTTTCAAGATGTGTTGTCACATTTTGTTAAATATGGTTTCAAGATTCACTATTTGGTTGGATCATTGTTGTTATTTGAATACTAGGTCATCAGTATATTGTTCATAAAACATTCCCCTAAAGGTTTTGATGATACGATGAATGGAACATTGGTACGTAGCATCGACATTATTTTAGCCAAACTTCATTACGTGATAGAAAAATAATCCTTAGGGGCCTTGAATGTGATGGATTCCCCATCCCCTTAGTACATTTAGATTTGATTGTATCTTTAATAGTCATCTATGAAGTAGAGGTCCTGATATCTGGTTGTTTCATCAATCAGTAGTTATGTGATCACGACTGGGAAATCATCCTTTGGGTAGTTCTAGTTGATATCTCTGAAATCGAGGAAGACTTTGATTTTCTCATTTTTCTTTTTGATGAGAATGTTATTGAACAACCATTTGGGATATTGAAACTTTGAAATGAATTTTTCATTAATGATCTTGTCAACTTCATCATCAATTTTGGAAGCTTATGTTGGGTGTGTCATTCTGGTGGCTTTTTTATAACCCCGATGGTCCTCTGGAAAGCCCAGGTTGTGAGTGGACACCTCGAGATCAAGACTCATCATTTCAATGTACTTCTAGAGGAATAAATTTATATGATACTTTATGAAGGATTTATATACCTTGATTTCTTTATAATACATGGATTCACTAATCAAGGTTGGTTGTGGGTCTTCTTTTGTACCCTGATTATTTCTCTAAGCTCATTGATGGTGGTAGTGACACCAGACTCAAATTATTGATGGGTGTCCCTAAGGCTCTCCTCCTCTCCTTTTTCTTCCTCTTCAACTTATTCATCTTTTTCGGTTAGGCATGTAATTATTTGGATAAGTTCTTTGGAGTCAATGTCTTGATATTTTAAAGATGAAGTGACTTGCTCTGACCTAGCTGTCACTGTGGGATTTCCTTGAAACTCTAGAGAGGGTGGAGTAAGGGATGGAGATTAAGTGTCTTCTTACCTTTTGAGTGATGAGACAACCTCTTCCACCTCCATTTGTAGGGTATGGATTTCCTAGATCTCTGAGGATGGACTGAATATACTTTCATCCAAGCCATCACCACTATCCGGGGAGTCATAAAACTTTCAAAAATGTAGAACTCAGTGGTTATGACAATAATCATGATGGTTTATGAATATGAACCTCTATTTGAGATCATATAATCGACCTAGTTTATGGGTAACACATATTCTCAATCAATATGTTTTAAGGGGTTGGATTGAATCATTTTCAGACCATTCAGGTTGGTGACCCAAGTAACACCATGGATCAGATTCGAACTAGGACTTATCGGCATGAAACGTCCCAATGTTTTCATTAATACAGCATTTGATGCATTGATGGAACAAGGATGGGATTTCTACATGTTCATGACACCATTTCCTTCCTAGAAATACATTCAATGTTATGCTCTTCTGAAAAACCAAAAAATTTCAGTCGGCTACGAGGTCTCCAAACTAGTCCTGGAGCACGATTTGGCCCAATGCATTTTTTCACTTCAATTATATCCTTTTAGTGTTATCGTAGAAGGAACTACGTTATCCTTGTTACAGCCTAACCGATAAAGTGTTTTTACTAGAATGAGGTTAACTATAGCGCCATTTTCAATGAAGAATCTTTGTACATCCACACCATTTATCATGTCGGACACATTCAAGGGTCTGATGTGTCCATGTATAACAACATCTTCATATTGATCTAAGAAATAGACAAACACATGACATTCTATAAAATAAGAAACTATCTTATAGACCTCCGGATAATTACATAGCTTCAAACTTATGAGGGATTAGTAATGCCTCTATGAGTGCTTCTCTAAGGTCATTTGACGAACATAGGGTATCCAGGATTGATTTCATGGCTGGTACTAAGGTTAAATTCTTCAGGATGTCATAATTGTGGTATAAAGAAATATGTTTCCTAGTATGGGGATGTTCTTTCATAGGTACTTTAGGGGATTGTGTATTTTATGTAGATGGATCTCCCCTTGAGATAGGTGTTGGTGATTCTCCTATCCTTAGTGGGTTGGGTGGGAAAGGTCTTCCTGCATGATGAGGGTGACCTAATACTAGTTCCTCTTCTGATCGATATTCTAGAGTAATCAGGTTAGAGTGTCTTCTGATAGGTACATGGGGTTTTTTTATTCATATTGGACCCAATGAAGGGATCTTCCTATGTTTCTACAACATTGAAAGTTCTATAATGGGTGTGGCTAGATGTCAGGCTCCTTCGACGACTATTCTTTCATTGATAACGTTAGTTTTGGTGGCCTCTTTCTCTGATTCCCCAACTTGGTGTGGGGACCTTAGGTTTATAACCATACTCATCATTCGAGAAGGGATATATTAAGTTAATGAAATTAATAGAACCAAATATCTACTCCTCTTTCGATGAGGAATATTCCTAGTTTTTTGTTTCTGGTGTTGCTATTTGGTGGGTCGGTTCCCATTGTTTAAAATCTATGGTCATAAAGTTTGAGAGAGATAAAGACAACTTTGGACATGATATGGGTTAATCATCTTTCACTTCCTACTTTCCTTTCTAGTAAGGTAACTTTTTAAAATATGGTACATTGGAGGTTTGTGGGTTCGATGGCTTTGATTGTGTTGTAGTAGAAGAGGTTGGGGCTATAGTTGGTTTCTTCAACTGTTCTTGGAGAATACCATGAGATCATTTTTTTATTTTCTGATTCATCAAACTATAAAAATTTTGTTCTCTCCTTCTAAATACTTATTTTCACTCACCTCCTTCTTCGGGGTGAAGTGGAAAAAACATAAACCTCTTTTGGTGGTGGCCTTCCCAACTTTACATGGCTATAATCTACTATTTTCTCAAGGAGGCCTTTGAAGAAGAAACATTCATAACTGGTGTAGCCCAGTATCTAGTGAAAGGGGAAATGATTTGGTTGATCATAAAGGACAATATAACTGAGCCTCTTTAGCTCTGGTAGGTGGATAAATTCATTATCCTTGGTGGCTATAAAATATGTATGGACTTCCTCATCTTAGAACGAGTAAAATTTATTTATTCTCTCCTAAAAATGTTTTTTCCTGGGTCGCCTACACTCATACTATCAAGGTAGGGGTTTTTGTTTATTACCATGGGGTTCTACATGATATGTTATAGGTTTCAGAGCTGGAGAAGGTGCAGAGGTAGGCTTAACCATGACAGATGTCGCCTCTACCTTTCCATCTCTTTTTCTTGGGACTGGTAGAGTAATTTGGTACATGAGCATAGTATGTTGTATGAACCCTTCCATTCTTTAAAAAATGGAGGATAAATCCTGAAACCCACTTTTATTTTTCATCGTTATGAGTGGTGTCCGTAGCTCATCATGAAGGTTATCAATGTAGTGAGTGAGAATAACCTCTATGGGAAGTTATCAGTTCTGGGAGTGGTTCAGCCATTTCCATCTAGCAATGAAATATGAGACTCTCTCATTTTCTTACTGTTTGTAGTTTGGTTGGTCACTTATTATTGTATATCTTAGAGTTGATATGAACTGAATTATGAATTTTCAATGAAGATCCTCTCATCCCATTATCGATCGGGATGGAAAACTAGTATATCATTTGAGGGATAGACCTTACAGGGTTCGTACGAAGCATATGAGTTCCAATTTTTATTGTTTCTCATGAGTTATCATAATGGGATCAAAATGGGATGCATGGTACATAAAATGTTGTTCTGGGTCACCAGATTCATTGAATATTAGAAACATATGCCTCCCAAAGTTTGGTAGTGGCATATTTTCACTCACCCTATCAGGGTAAGGATTACATTCTGACTTTATTGGTTCACACAACCCCTCTATAGCTTCAAATTGAGCTTATAATGGATCTATTGTGTAAATAATCCCTTTATGATTGTTTAATTGAACCTAAGTGTGGAAAGGTGAAGAAATCAACAAGATATGGACTTTTGGATCATCCATTATTTGAGTTTGATATGTGAATTGGGATATATTTAGGGGATTTTCCTAGAATAATTCTGATTTTCTCTTTAATGGAGGGAAATCTTAATATTTTTCCACAACTGGGTCCAGGTAAACCAATTATCCAGGTTTTGATTTGGGTGATTTTTTTTCTTACATCAATAATTGGGATGAATCCATGTGGATGAGGTACACCTTATATTATTATACTTAGAGGCTCTCCCCAATGATTATATTTAATAAGAATGATACCTCAGAGAAACAGAGTGTTGATTTTCCTCAACAATTTCATTTCTTCCTCCTACTGAGTGATTTTTTCTTCGAACATGGGTAGATCATTCTCATTGAGAGGAGGTTGTTTGTATATAACCTTTCCTTTATTTTTTTTTAGAGATTTTATGAGGAGGTAGTGTGTTATTTGTTTAGGGTGCCCCAAAATTTAGGTTGATTCTCTAGTTTTTGGTATACACACCTTCATTCTCAGTGTGGGTCAAATTTTAGATGGAACCATCATCTCCTTACTCTCTAGAATTTTATCCTTTTCAGAGTAATCTTCAGTATTCTAATCCTTTATGTTCACTAATTCATAATGAATTGTGGTCCTTGTATTGGATGATGAGTGATATGAGGCTTATTTTCATGGTTTGCTGCATATATCCCATCCTTTCTGAGATCCTCTTCAGGAATATTGGAGAAGGTAGACTTAGAGGGAAAATTTATTCAGCCTAGTTAAACACCTCCCTTTTGTGGGAAATGAGTCATGATACTAGGAAAATGGGGAGACCTTAACTCTTATTTACCTCTATAAATAGGAAAATACTGATTTCCATTTAGGGGTGGTTGACGTAAAAATGCCCTCATCCCTATGGGATGGGGTTTCTCACATTCTCTTGTTATTATTCCCCGGTCTATATTTTTTGTCTTATTGGGGGTTTTATTAAAAATGTCCCCATCCCTATGATCTGGGGTGTATTTTGAACTGCGGCGACGACTATTGTTGTCACCTCTCTCTCGATCTCACGCATCCTTCTTTAAGCATGAGTCAGATATGATATTGGATCTTTACGCAAAATGATTTTTTTCAATGATGTTATCAATGATTGATGATTGCCTTCCCTTAATAAATAACCTTGCTAAATTTTCTCAATTTTCTAGTTGAAGAGTTTTTTATGGATTTCTCTCATCGGTCTTGATTCTTTTGAGACTTATTCCATGCCGATTCTTATTGAGTGTTCCTTCTTTCCCGAGCAGAGGCTTTGCTTAATAGCCACCATGAAATAACAACATTATAGGATGTCATTTCTATTGGGTTTTACTAAATGAAAATTGAGTTGAAATATAAATATCCATGTACCTCTACCCCTAGATATGAATATCGGGTGCGGCATCGAAAATTTGATGATGTAAATTATGAAACACATTAGGTCATGTTGATTAAAGATCATTCTATGGATTATATGATCATGATCTTCAAGAAGACGGAAGGGCCTCTAATTCTATTTGTCAATGAATTTATCCCAATACATTGACATGTTTTGCATACCCATTATAAGACAATATTGTTTTAATGGTGGCATAGAGTCATCCAGAGATTCATACTGATGTTTTGGAGGAATTCTTCTGACAGTGCCTCTGGAATGTCGAACCGATAAGTGACTGGGGTCTAAAACATAATGGGTATATAATTTGAGGCAATTGTATTCTCAGTAGAAACCTAACCTTATGTTCTTCTGTGATAGACTAGTCAACTTTATTATCCTAATGTGAGTGTTTCTTGACTTCTTGGTCACACATAGTGGGTCTAGTTTGGGTCTCATTGGTATATGATTAGTCTGGGTGTGGATTGGTGGATGATTGTTGCCCCAAGACATCTCCTTCTTGATAAAGGATGTCTCTTATTATTGATAAAGTCTCTGAGGTGTCTTACCCCATCTTTAAAAGTTCCTAAAAGTATGTGGGATTTCTTGTATTTGACTCTAAAAGAAGAGGTCCTTCCTGCAAACATGAAATATCGATGTGGGGAGGACCTTCACAGCCAGTACTATTATGGAGGGGAATACCATCATAGATGGATTTATGACTTTAGGGAGAATTTATGTAGTATATACAGAGGGGAGGACCTTCATAGAAGACAATTTCAAGGGAGTAACATTCTTGCTAAAATAAGGTTCCGTTGTGGTAGGACCATTGCAGCGAGTGATACTATGGCGTGGACTACCATAACAGCTGAATTTCTGATTTCAGGGATAATGTTTTTACTTAATACCCTAAAGAGGACCATCAGGGTGGATGACAACAAGGGTAGGACCTTCTTGCTAAAATAAGGTGTCCTTATGGGAGGACCTTTGCAGCGATCACCATTATAGAAAGGACTACCATCATAGCTCATTGTCCAACCTGTGAGAACTTCTACAATGTATAACATAGAGAGGACCTTCATGGTAGATGATAATAATGGGAGAAACTTCTTTTCTTTTTGATATTCTATCCACAATGAGGGATACCATGACACTCATCAAGAGATAGGCTCTCGTGATTAATCATCTTTTTCCCATGAAGGAAGCCTTCACTGAATGTGATTTGGGGTGGACTTCTAGAGTTGCTGGTAATAATATAGTGGGGAGTACCTTTGAAACTTCTACTACCAATCCTATAATTTGGTAATGAAATAGAAGGATCCTTATACACCATTCACAGATTTTTGAAGGCTTTAAAAACTCCATCTTCTAGTGGAGCAGGGTCAAGATTATGCACTTCATTTTCCAACTGCCTTTGGTGTGATTTCTTTTTAAGAGATCTCTTATGGTAAATTTGGGAAACTTGGTGTAGGTGATGTCCCTCTTGTACGGGTTCTTTTTCAAGTGGATCCCATGCATTTTTCTGGATACGATGGTACACTACTAGAATTCTGACAAGGGTATATGTCTACCCTAGAGTGGCCACTGATGTGGATCGGTGTCCCCCAGTTGGAACAATACTTTATGCCTAATTATATTTTCCATTTATCACATAATATTTTCAAAGACCCTCTTGGATGGGATTAGGGATGCATATTTGCTTCGGAGTGCCCCCCCCCCCACCCCATTATGTAGATGAGTCACTCCCCTTGGAGAGGCAGGGTTTTGGTCCCAACTCCTTTCTATCTCCATGGGAATTATTACATTTTTTAAAGTCTATAGGATATGTTTAGGGATTGATATCTAATCATAAATAATTGCTATGATTTGTTGAGAAACATCCTTGGAATGGACAGGAATATAATCCCATTCCAATTTCAGAGTAGGAATGGGTTCCCTACCCCGTTCCTCCATTTTTTGTCAGTTGTTATTGATACATCTACTATGTGGGTGTAGAGTTACGAGTCTTACCTTGATTTATAAATGGGATATTCTAGTTTATTTCCTTAATTTTTGTAATATTTGTGTGATGGGATTAATATGAATGGGAATTTTTTTATTCTCATTTTTTTCTGGTCTATTTTACTAAATAACATGATTTTAATCCATATAAATTTGCATATTCTTTTATTTGGTTGTACTCGTATTTTCATAGTGGGATTCATAGTGGTGGGTAGGGATTTTATCATACTCATTTATCGCTATATTTGACTGACGGGATTCATAAGAGTGATCGGGAATATATGTATACTCTTAGTGGGTTGCTACCATATTTTTCTAAAGGGATTCCTATTCATTAGTAGGGATATGAATCTGCAAGTAATTTTCCACCCTATTTCCAAGGAGGGTTTGATGTGAACGGGTAGGAATTTTTATCTTCTTGTGGTTCACCATTGCATATGACTGATGGGATTCATATTTGCAACCAGGGATTTTCATCTTTGCATTTTATGAATTATTTTCATAGTAGGATTCATGTCCATTAGCAGGGACATATTTCTTCATATAATTGATTTCATATTTGACTAACAGACTTCATAAGGATGATCAAGAATATACATCTTCTAATGGGTTGTCGCAATATTTACTCAGTAGGTCTATTCAACATGGATGAGGAAAATGGAATTTTCATGACTGTTTTAACATCACCCTCTGCAAGACGACCTAGGGACCTGGGTTCTTTTAACTTTGGAGGGGGAAATAGGGAAATAAACTCTTCATGATGAGGATATTCATCCGTACAACGATGATGACGATGATTACTGACAAGGGACCTTGGGTGGGACCCTGGTGCTACTAGGATAAAAATTATGGTGATTACTTAGTCATCCTCCCAAAGGTGAGGGAAGAACTCATTATTAGGTTCTAGGTATAGGCTCCTAAAATGGTTGGAGATGGCTATTGGAGTTATTTGGTACTAGAGAATCGACCATCATTGTGAAGATGGCTAGTATGGAATCATAGACTGTAGGACCTATCTAGATTCCTCCAGGGTGGGGCGAGTACTATCCTGGTGATACTCCTGAACTAGTTTATTTGAAACGCAGTGTTGAAGATACTAGGTGAGCAATGTTATATTCATTTTGGTTGAGGACCTGGCTGATGTAGTGGATGATGTGCATTTATGAAAAATCTAGTGACATTCCATTGGATTAAAGTGATTTTTGAAGAGTGCCTATAATTTATGTGCCAATTATAAACAACAAAACCTCAATAAATTATCATCTCATGACCACATGTCTGATTGAAGGTCTCCTTTTTTCCTCTTCTATTTCAGATGTGAAAGTGGCATGAAATTGGGTAAAACCTGCACCTTGGTTAAGGATTCACATTGGGTTCACTATTTTGTTCCTGATGAAGGTTTTATTCTCCAAGAAAAAAATGGTATGATGTGAATAGGGAACTATATCCTTTTTATCTTGTGGAGGAGATGGCCATAGTTGAGTGGTTTCTTGTCGGGTTCACTAATTTGGTTCTGAATAGAAATTTTTGATTTCTGATGATTGATTAAAAGGGGTTGAATTGTGTGAAATCACTGAAATCAAGTACAACATCTTCGAACAGTCTCCAATGGGTTTTATTGATGGAGCTAGAAATGACTAATGGGTCAAAAATCCATGAAGACATGTGGACCTTCTTTCCAAAGGTAGGAATTCACTGTGTAACTTCGCCAATGACACTTAAGAACTCACATTGGTAGAGTGTATGGGACATCAGGCTCATCACACCCTTTGGGGGTATTATTTCTTATTATGGGTCTCTTCTACAGATTTAAGATATATTTGTCACTAAATTTTTCATTCCCAAGTATTTATATGCGGATTAACCTAGGTTGGTGATCAATTATGAACACACATGGGTTCAGAATCATCTGTATGTAACTGAGGTTATCTATTGATAGGGGCATCTATATTTATCTAAGATTCTACATCAATTGTACCATTTTATGGACACGTTAAATATTATTTGGTTATTTATTAGGATGATGATAGTTTTAAGCCATGTGGTGAGGTTCTCTTGAGTTTGATGTCATCCAAGATGAAAAAAAGTTGTTTTGATGTCGGGATCAAACCCATAATATGGAATTCATATGTATCCTCATGATAGAAATCACAACCCAAATAGTTTTATGCAACTTAATAGGAAACATTACCTTTTAGGTTCTTGTGATAAAGACACAACCATGAAATTTAATTTCATGTGTCAAGGATGACTAGGAAGAAGGTGCGTAGTCAAAGTTTTGTGTTGGTCACATACTGAGGCATCTCGAGGGACCTGGAAGATATGTAGTCTCCTAGGTTGATAGGAATCAATCATAAATGTGTCATGGAGAACATTATGGTTAATTTGGGCGTCGGGTTTAGACCACGAGGAGACATCTTATGTATCCCAGTTAGTTGGGAATCAAAGCCCTTATAGTTCAGTATGTTTAGGGATTACACTGATGGAGGAGGCCCATGTTAGGGGACATGATTGGATTGGGTCTTCTACCTAGAGGGATTCCTGATTGAGTGGATATGGTTTGGGATTACACTTATAGTATTACCTTGTGGTTGGGGCTTACACATGGAATCATCCCATTTCAATAGATGATGGGGATTACATCTATGGAGAAGGCTTATGAATCATGTGTTTGGGGCCTATGCCTAGAAGTATCCCACATGAAGGTTTTGGTATTGTGTCTATGTCATGATCTCTATTAACCTCTAGGCCCATGTGAGTCATGCTTGGTTTTAGAAACAAAATGAATCTGTAGATCTAAAGATCATAAGATCCTCTCTATCCACTAGTTGATGAGGTGATGAAGCCCAAATATAGAGGGAGAGCAATTTTATTGTTCATGTATCCTCTTTTATTTTGTTAACAAGGATATTCACAAATGCGGATCTATCTGGCTATATCGTAGGACTAAGGTGAAGAGGAGAAAGAGTATTGCCTCATGAAATAAAGGATGGGGTATTTCTCTAGGAGGGATGTATAAAATATAGTTCCACAAGGAGGATCTCATTCCCCATCTAATTGAAAGGAAATCATGATCCTCACCCTCCCTACCTAGAACCAGGTGGTTCATGGGAGCACCCCAAGGTTGGAACCCTCATTACCATGGGAATATAGACCTAAAGACAGTATAAGGGTCTACCTTTTTGCGGAGGTTACACACGTGACTCCTATACTATGGGTATATAGACTTAAAAGGACGCACTTATGTTATTGATGATCTGATCATACATGTTAGGCATCTTTGGAAGAGGCCGTGGCCTGATGTCGTTGGAATGGTTCATATAGGGGCCAGTATGGGGCCTGATGACATGGCCGAAGTGAGTGTTTGGATTTAGAGCGTGGAACACCATTGGATTCCTCATTCCATGTTGAACATTCTTATGTAGAATGAGGTTCCCTCCGCATAACTTGTTGTTTTTCATGTGAGTGTACCATTCATGCAGCATGGTACTACATGGGCCTAGGGTATACCCATGGAGTGTGCTACTATGAAAGACTGGGTTCCACCCATGTATCGATTTTCAATGCAGGGATGAGTTCCTCCCATGTGTCATTTTTCTACATGGGGTAAGGTTCCTTCAATGTAAATTTTTTCAACATGGGGTAGGGTTACACCCACATAGCATTTTACTATTATGGGTGATGGACTGCAAAGGGGGAATCCGTTTGTGCCTCACAGAATGGTATCTACTTAAGGGGGTTATGTTCATGGATGAGTGGATGATTTTTATTTCCCCCTTGATGTTATGCGGTGGGTTTACCCACTAAGAATTGATGGATATTTTCATGATTCATCTCGAAGATTATACTTTTTTAGGCTCCTCATTTCTTGTATCCTCCATCTCTTGGGTCCTCGGTCATCATTTTCTCTCCCTTTTGGTCCCATTAGGATTCTTTTATCAAATAATGGAGTGATCGGGTACTAGCATTGTCAGTTTTTCATGATGGATCATGGGACTTCTTTTGCGGGAGCCTAGGTGGATGCACCAGCCCATAAATGATTTCGTTCATAAGGGAAATTGTTATCAGGGGTAGAAATAATCACCTAACCCCCCAAATGAGTTTTTTACATCTGCAGGCATCAGTAGTACTGCCTTGTCTCACAAACTAGCTCGTTCATGGGGAATGGTCATCAATGGGGCCGAAATAACTGCCCAACTCCTCAAAAAAATGTGGTTTCATTCACGGGTGCCAAATTTACTACCTCTAACCATGTACTACATCATTCACGGAGTGATTTTAAAAATAGTAGAACATCATGCAAAGTGGCAGTCCATGAAGTGATTTGTAATTTGCATGATAAATTCATCCTTCACTTCTCCCCCCTGAACATTTTTCTTTAATATTCTTCTAGGATAGTTATTTTTCCCATTTCTAAATTCATATAATTATCTTCATGCATACTGAATTTTCAGGACCCAACAATGGTGGATCAAGTATACTTGTCCAACGAGAAAATTTATATTAAATATTATTCGAATAAATATTAACTTATTTATTTTTGATCATATTTTTTTTCTTATCTATGAGTTTAGATAATTTCAATTAAATAATTATTATTATTTAGACATGGGGTATGTCGGGGATTAAAAATAATAAGATTCATTGTGTACTTATTATAGTCTAACTCTATCCCTGTATATACCCAATTATGACATTTTTTAAAAATATTATCCATTCTAATCGTTGTGCACAATGAGTTCAAAAGAATCCTCTCAATACCTATATATCTTATCAACCAGAATGATGTCAATCACATAAAGAGATCATCCTCTCACCCTCGCAATTCTAGACAGAACAATGAGAGTTCTTCCACCAAAATAAATTATCTTAGAGGTCAATTATGAACAATTCAAGTGTAAGGATCTCACATGTTGTCACTAGGGGATTCCTGTGGTGATTATCGGAGGTTCGTGGGGTACGTTTGGATCACCTCTAAAGGGAATCTACTCTTGATTCCTATGATAAAATGAAATTATGACATAATAACATCATGAAATTCATTAATAAAGAAAATAATTTCAAAATGAGTAATTATAATTCTAAAAATAATAATTATACATTTCAATTGATGATCCTCCCTTTTGGTTTTGGGATTAATAGTCAATTAATATTCAATTTAATTATATTTCTCATGAGTTATTCATCATATACATCTTGAATTATTCAATTATTAGGACATAAAATTTGGTTGTCTATGCCTAATAAGAACTTCTTTATTATCTAATCCTTTAAGTGGTATCAGAGAGATTTCATAATAATTTTTAATTAATTAATGTACATTTATTGATTTCTATTTTATTAATAGTATTTCATTTATATTTAAACAATTATTTAAATTGTAACATTAAATACGCAATTTTTTCGTTTCTTTATCACAAATATAATGATAAATGGACTGATATTTGAATGATTAACACCTAAAGATATCATCTAAAGGTGCTAAGGAATCTACCCAAATAACACAAGAGTACATAACATATATCTTGAATGCACACATGGTATACCTGTGTTTAATCTACTAGGATGACTACATAATTAATTTGGATATTAGTTAATTAAATTCACATGGAATGTATTTAATATACACCATGTGTTGACCCGATCATCTTGGTTCATGGTTATCCATACTATAAGCCATACAACCCATTTAAATGAGTTTTAGTCAATGAATCAGAGATATGCCATGTATTTATTATAAAACACATGTGACTGGTAACCATATAACATAGAGGTTACACAACATAAAACTAATATACACAATGTGAACCCCTATTAAATTCCATAATAGAGATACACACTTAGTCCTTAGGAATGTAACGTGGATAGATGGTGAAGACACATAAAAGTTGTGTTGTTTGTCTATACACACCATGTATATTACACATTTACATAGAATATAAAATTAATTTATTATACTACTTAAACATAATAAACATATTTCCATGTTTAATATATTTTATAGTACACACAATGTGATATGATATGTGTGTGTGTGTGAGTGTGCGTGTGTGTGTATTAAATGAATAATTATTTTCTATGTAATATTCGGAAGTACATATCATGCATAATTAGTTATACATTTTTTACCATGAATGAATTAAAATCATTACAAGATACATAAATAAAATGTGTCTATTTGTAATTTATTTTAAAAAAACCCATGAAATTATGATATAATAGGTGTATGATACATGTCATATGAGTATACAATACATGATCACAATGAATTCCAAGTATTTTGAATGGGTACACATCCAGTTTCCTCCAAGTATATAATTTGTACTTAGTTAATTTAAAATAAAATTAATCTATTTAATTAATATAAAATTCTGATGAATGTGAATATCAAGGATGTTTGGTGGGATATTAAGTTAATTTAATCAATAAATTAAATAATATAATTAATTGATTTGTGTAGGTTTTATAGTGAGTAATAATGATTTAAATGAATGTTATTTTGTAAAATACATAGTTGATTCTTGTATGTAGATGATCATGAGTTAAGACCGGTCATTGCATGTGATGGTTTTATTTAATTCATTATTATTATGAGGTTTTTTAATAATTAATTAAATTAAATAATGTGATATATGTTATTATTCTCCACTCATTGTGTATGAGCATGGGTGCTCGTAGTTTATTTTATACAAAATTGAACCAATCCTTTGGTTCAGCTCACCTACATGTGAGTGAATATTATGTAATGGATGAAATAAACAGGTGGGTTTAGGTGGTTCAACTTTGGATTATAGGTGAAACCAATCTAGGAGGATCACATGAGAAAAGGTGGAATGTTGAAACTTGAACCATACATAGTTCCAGGGGTTTATTCATTAGGTTCAAGGGTTAGTTTATCATCTTCTAGATAAACCAACCATTAGAAAATATTACAATCATTTTACATTATTGATTTTATTTTCTATCTCTTGTATGGTTAATTTATTTTATGGATGTTTTGTTGTGATCACATAAATAAATCAATTAACAGGAATGAAATATGGAATTATGATAAATTGAATTATATGTAAATTTTATCAAATGAATTTTTATTCAATTAAGTAAAATTAAATTAATATTAACAAGTATGTAATAAGATAAAATGGTAATTTTACAAAAAATAAAGGTAAAATCTCAAAAATTATAATATTTTGTTGTTATATAAATTTTCTACCTAATTTAGAATAAAAACAATAGATTTTGGTGTTTTATATAGCCCATGATGGGACACTACCATTTAATAATGAGTTATAAAGAAGGTTTTCCATTAAATTAATCAATTTTATATCAATAGGAGAATAATTTTTTAGACTTGGTAAAAATTTGGAGGTAAATCATTGAGGAAATAGGATCCCAAGATTTAAGGATTGGGGAGTTCACTCAATAGACTAATGAGATATGAGTTAATGAAATTGGAAAAAACATTCTTTCTTAAATACCTCTGAGTAATTGACTGGGACCTTTCTTGGTTTATAAGATTGAGCATAATGACCTTTACCACTAGAATATACATGTGATGTAATTTTCCAAAACTAATGGTGGGAAATATTGGGTTTTAATAAAATAGTTGGATATTAATATAGTTAATATTTATAATCTAATTTAGTAATTTAGTTAATGTACTAAAATTTTACATTAATTTATTATAGAAAAGTCAAGAAACATGACCTTAACTATAATCCTATGATCCATACTATAAAATGATAAACTTCTCTATCACTATAATTTCTAAGAATGGATTGGAAACTTTCCTATTATACTAAACCAAGAATAGAAATTATATGCATTGTAAAACCCAATTACAAAAGTGAATTTAAGATACGATAATTAGGAATAACTATTTATTTACATGAAACCTTTATATGATGCCATATATTCCCCATGTTTCATTCCATCATCCACATACAATGAGATTATAAAGATATATAGGGATACTGATGCGTATAGAATCTTGTCTCACCTTCATGATCGTTATCAAGAGTAGGAAAGATAAGAGAAATATAGGATATCAAGTTATTTTTCACATGAAATCTTGGAGAGTTAGATCTATAGGGTCCTAATGTAGGCAATATTATTGGTTACATAGATCACTTAGATGTCTTCGGATTTAAGATCCCAGATGATATATTCACAACTCTCATTCAATCTTTACTGTCTAAAGGATTATTCAATTTTATTGTGAATTTCAACATTAATAGTTAGAAAAATCTTATGAAAGCCCTTACTTTTATTTTACATATTGATAAATACATGGGGAATAAAAGTATTTTGGTCTTTATGGTGAATAAGAAATTGAAAAACAGGTAAACGGGTCCCAATACTCATTCCATGTCAAAAGATCCTAAGCATTTTCCTTCCAAGTGAATGAATATCTAAAGATATGTGAAGGAAAAGGATTTCATGTGTTTTGTATTTGGAAAAAAAGGCCACTAGAAGAAGCACTATTACTAGTTGAATAAGTAATGGGAAGATAAATGTGGATTCATTATTGATTGAAATCTTTATACATCTAAATATTGGGTATTAAATGCAGCTTATAGTGATCACATATAAACCAAAATATAGGACCAAATTATAGTTCATAATATTTCAAGAAGAGTGGTGGATTTACAAGATTATAATGGATTGAGGTTGGATACACTAGCCATTGGATACTACCACCTGACATTACAATCCAAAGATATCATGGTTTTAAAGAAATGTTATTATGTTACAAGAGTTACAAAGAACAACATCTTTTTTTCTTGCCTTGGCATGAATCGATTTATTACCAGGTTTAGAAATAATGAATGTTAATTTTATTAAAAATTCATTTTTTATGGTATGGAATATTTAAATAATGGACTTTATGTTTTTAATTATGAAACCCATGTATTATAAATTGATAACAAATCAAGTTCGCATAACTCATTTCACACCCAATTGTGCGATCATTTTTTTGGTCATGTAATTGAGAAGAATTTCAAAAATATTTATGAATAAGGTTACTTATAATCCCTAGATACAAAACCAAATAATAAATTTAATGATTTATTATAAGTAAAAGTGACTCAGATTCCATTTTGTGGAAAATGTGAAAGGACTATAATCATTCTAGAATTGATACACATTGATGTGTGTAGACCTATTCCAGTAAAAGCAATAGGTTGGTATTCTTAATTCATTACTTTAAGCAGTGATTTTAGTAGATAAAAATAAATTTGATTAATGAGGTATAATTATGTGTATTTAGATAAATTCAAATAATGTAGGAATGAATTATATAACCAACTTGGTAAGAATATAAATAAGATTCAATCTAATAAAGGTGGTGAGTATCTTAGCTAAGAGTTTATCAACATTATATGGGAGTGTAGGATCTTATCATAAAATAATCATAGTTGAATAGTGTTTTGAAATGAGTAATATTACCTTACATGACATGGTATGGTCAATAATGACTCATCTAGATATTCTATTATCCTTTAGAAGATATTAATTACATATTGTATCATACACACTAAACCAGGTGCGAACTAAAGTGGAAAATAAAATACCATATGAGTTAATATATAGAAGGAAATTTTATAGTAGAAATTGCATGTATGGATTTGTGAGGTGTTTTAAGGCCACCTATGGAAAAAAAATTTCACCCCATGTCATTAAGTTTATCTTTATAGGGTATCGCAAAGAAAAAAAGATATATTATCTATAAACCCCCTCAGAAAAAATATAATGGTCACAAGAAATACTGAATTTCTTTATAAATAAAATATACAAAAAAGGATATTCGAAGAAATATTGAATTTTATGAATTTTATGATCATGATATACAATAGTTGGTTTTAGAACAAATTCTATTGATCCCTATAGAATTGGTTGTTCTTAAAATTTAATTTTTGCATAGGAGCACCAAATGGGTTAAAGACCCAAAAAGATATGGTTTTAAAGTCACTAAGAATGGTGACTCGTTATTACTATATAATAATGATCAATATTACTATAAGAAGTTAGTTATACCTTATAATAAATAACATGGAAATAATTCAAGAATTATCATATGGATTCCATGTATCAGATCCAAGTCGGGGTTCTAGTTGATCTGCTAGTTTATGTAAATCTCATAGGTTGAAAATGGGTATTTAATAGATAACTAGACATAGAAGGTAAAGTAAAAAAGCTATAATAGAAATATGGTGGCTAAGGGGTTTAAATAGTGTCAGGGAATTGAATACAATGAACCCTTGTCACCAACTTCCATTTTTAAATCCATACGAAATTTACTTTCTATAACATCTTTCCATGACTATGAACTTTGGTAGATGGATTTCAAAACAACTCCATAGCAGGAAAATTCCGGAAGATGTCTATATGACACAGATTAAAGAGTTTGTGAATCCAGTAAATGAAATTAATATATGAATCTTTTAGAGAAACACTTATGGATTTAAGCACACATCATGGTAATGGAACATTTTTTTCAATGAAACCTTAAGAGATTTTGGTTTCAAAAAAGAATTAATGTGATGAACATGTTTATAAGTAGTTTAGTGTAAGTGTATTCACTATCCTAGTTGTATATTTCGATGATATATTACTTATTGGAAATGGAATACTGGTCTTACAGACAGTTGAGGACGGGATAAACAAGTGCTTCTCCATGAAGCAATTATATGAAGCATCCAATATACTTGCAATCGATATCATTTATGATAGGTCCAAGATTTTGTTTTGACTATGTAAAAGCCCATTAAATTACAATATACTAATTATATTTATTATATAAATTCCCAAAAGAGGATTGGTTACGATGTCTCATGGTATACATATTTATAATTGTTGGCGCCAAAATATTGCACGCAAAGAAGGGACGAAAAAGAATCCCTGCATGCTGCCTCGCGAAGCTCCGACACGAAGCATCCCTCCAAGAAACGCGGCTTCCATGAAGACCATGAGGCGGTACCGCTCCATGAATTTCCTGACGTTCGTGAGCCCGCTGCGAAGACCGTGAGGCGGTACCGCTCCGCGAACGCCCTGACGTTCGCGAGCCCGCCGCGAAGACCGTGAGGCGGTACCGCTCCGCGAACGCCCTGACGTTCGCTAGACCGCCGCGAAGACCGTGAGGTGGTTCTGCTCCGCGAACGCCCTGACGTTTGTGAGACCACCTCGAAGACTGTGAGGTGGTACCGCTCCATGAACGCCCTGATGTTCGCGAGCCCTCCGCGAAGACCATGAGGCGGTACCGCTCGGCGAATGCCCTGACGTTCACGAGCCCGCCGCGAAGCACCCTCCGCCCCTTCGTGCCATGTGGGGTCTACTTCGTGGATCCCCTTGCCTATAAATACTAGGTTCCCCCTGAGTCCAGGGGATGGACAATCCGACCTTTCATCTTCTCATCTCCCGAATCATGAAGCACCCTTCGTCCCCGGGAATCATGAGCTCTGCGAGGTACTTCTACTTCGCGAGATGCCTTCGCCTTGTCTCGTCTTGAGACCCTCTTCCGAGAGGGATGCCCTTCGTGAAGCCTAAGGGAATTCGCGAAGGAAAGGGATTCCCAAGGGAACCCGGGCAGCTACTGAGCGTTTATGCTTCGCGAAACACCCATCCTGTACTAGTGATCCACATGCCAAGGCGGGGTCGCTGTACATCGTGAAGCACACTGCTTCCCTGCACCTTGCTTCGTGAGGCCCCTCTGCTTCACGAGGCTATGATCCACGAATACTATTCCACTTCGCGAAGCACCTCCCATTCACACCCCCGCCCTATGCTGAGGCCGAGGAACTCCACTTCGTGAAGCAGACTCCTTTGCTTGGCAATTCCTCTTCCCGTGCGACCCTCCAGGTTTGCACGATGTGATTTCAAAATCCCATGGACAACACCACCCGTAGCGTTGCTTCGCCTAATGCTTCTTCGCATAGGCACGCTAATGGCTATTGCTTCTTCGCATAGACACACTAACGTGGACCCCTCGATGGTTCGCTCCGCGACCCCCCTTTACCATGGCCTTGCCAGTACCTTCCCTCCCCCAAGGAGCAGCGGGTTCTGGTCATGTAAGTCTTAGGGGTGTGGAGTAAACCCACCTCGTCCAAGCTGCAGGACGTTAAACTTCCAAGCACCTCGTACTCAAAAAATGATGTTAAACTGTGATCTGACCCCGCACCTTGAATGCAGGGTCCCCCTATCTCAGACATTCCCTACGCTTCTCGTCTCCATAGAGATAGGGTCACCCCCTTCACAAGGGATGATATCCTCATTCTCGGAGTTGTGTATGCCCACGGGAGAAGGGAAACCACATTGGTGTAAGCCCCTAGCCCCTCTTGCGGAAGGTATCACCCATGCACCTCCATACTTCCCCACTTCCAAGGTCAGCGGAGGGCACGATAGGGAACGAGGCACCTCCCATCATTGGTCCCAAATCCATATCTCGCTGTGCTTTGCCGCACTTCGGGCCTCCATCCTGGAGTAAGTCCCAACACCATGGGCCGCCTAATGTGTAAGCCCCTCTTCGCTTCTCAGGGATGCACCCTTCACGACGTGATCATCAGGTCTCTGCTGCCTCTTGTTTCTCACACCGAGAAAGACTCACGTGGGCTTAGAGTAAGAATTGGCCATGACAACACCTCATCCATCACGACCTTAAACTGTATTCCCTCATCCAGCATGACGTTAAACTGAATGCCCTCATCCAGCATGACCTTAAACTGTATGCCCTTGTCCCGCATGACATTAAACTGCACACCCATTTGAACTACGAGGTCTTTGATCCGTGTCACGGCATGGTACGTAGGAAGCCTCCACGAGGTTCATGTCCGCCCGTCATTTCTTCACATCAGGTTCCACCTTCATCCAGCATGATGTTAAACTGCATTCCAGTCCAACGGCAAGCCGTTATGACCAACCCGAACTACAGGGACTTTGATCCATGTCAAGGCATGGTACATAGGAAGCCACCCTGAGGTTCAAGCCCATCTCCCATCAGGCCAAGGTCCTTTCCTCACGTCGGTTCGCCGACACCCACCATCCCGAAATACGGGGGATTTGATCCATTTCAAGGCATGGTACGTAGGAAGCCTCCCAGAGGTTCAAGCCCACCACTAGTGGACCCTTGGGTCTACTTTCACATCAGTTCGCTGATGAAGCCCTCCGAACTACGAGGTCTTTGATCCATGTTAAGGAATGGTACGTAGGAAGCCTCCATGAGGTTCAAACTCATCACCCGGTCGTCCCGACCTCACTCACATCGGTTCACCCCATCCCGCATGATGTTAAAATGTATTCCACATTTCATCTAAACTATGAGGTCTTTGATCCATGTCAAGGCATGGTATGTAGGAAGCCTCCCAGAGGTTCAAGCCCACCACCTGTTGGTCACTTGGACCTTCTTCACGTCGGCCTTCCGGCGTCCAATCTGAACTACGAGGTCTTTGATCCATGTCATGGCATGGTACGTAGAAAGCCTACACGAGGTTCAAGCCCACCACCAGTGGACCCCCGGGTTCACCTTCATGTTGGTTCACTAACGATGCCCATCGGGCCAAGGTCCACCTTCACATCAGCTCGCCGGCACCATCCTGAACTGCGCGGACTTTGATTCCCTGCCATGGGGATACGTAGGAGGCCTCTTAGAGGCTCAAGCCCAATCTCATTGTTGCCCTTGCGATAGTCCCATCTTAGTCCCCTTATGCTTCATCCATTCACCCATCATCCACCATGATTATCACCCGGACCGCCATATCCCGACGAGATCATGACATTCCATTCCTCTTCAAAACATTCAGGAAGCCGCCCATGGGATATCCCTGATATCGGCATCCCTTCAAGGTAAATTCATCAATCTGATCCACTCCAGTTACTATTTTGATCAGGCCGATCCATCTCCGCTGGACGTGAAACTCGCAGCCTACCTCGTGATAAACATGAGATGCCTAAGGAAAACCTCGGATGGCACACCCTTGGCGTAACCATCTCTGCTAGACGTTAAACCTGAGGCATACCCTATGTCAAGCATAGGAAGCTGAGGAAAACCTCAGATATATGCCTATGGCATATGATTCCCCGCGCTCGATGTGGGATACCTCGGGCTTCCACGCCCTCGAGAAGCCCTATGATAAGGGACAAATTACAGACACGCCAGTTCCCCAGCATTCAGACACGCTATTGATGCCTCGACGTGACTACTCCCCCGACTGAAGGTTGTTTTCCTGACCAGACCCTTTGGAATGTCCTGACAGAAGCAGTGTAATTAACCGGCGTCCATGGAAACATGGCACTGGGAAGGGTTTCACGAACAACGTATTAAATCTATGAGGGAGACCCGGACTAGGTGACGAGTTCTAAGGAGGAATCCACGAAAGGAAGAACCGACATCCCATCATCCCGATTTCGATCAACGAGCAGACGTCCCTGAACGGATGCGCGCGCCCCAGTGAAAGTGTCAGAAATAGAAATGGTGAACCCGATGTGAAGTTCTTCTCCTCAATGTGTAGATTAGTAGCGTTCGAGACACCGGTAGATTAACGTGTCACTGGATCCAGATATCTGGCGCCGGGTCCCGCCAAGCAAATAGCGTGCCTGGCGTGAGACTCACCAGAAGTTGGGGCAGTAGAACGTGGGGCATTCAGTTCTGTAATGTGTTAGAGTGTATCCCACTTACCGACGTAGAGAATGGAATGATGTTGGGGCGCTGGTTGTCAATCCTTTTCCTCACAGTGTTGATGAGTTGATCTCTCTGTTTCCCAGGAACCAGGTTGCTGCTATGGAGACCCGATCACTGCCCGCTCGCCTACGCAGGGTCAGGGGCAATACCAGCACAGCCACCCCACATGGCTCTGCTGCCTCTATGAAGACCTCTACATCTGTGAATACGGGGCGCCCCCATCCCCTCTCCCCATCAGAGAGCATCCAGCGAAGGGTGATCAACAACCTTGTACACAGATACGAGGAGAAAGGGGTCATCCCAACTCGGGATATGGCCTGCCTGGACTGGGAGGCATCCAGGTCCCGCCGTCAATGCCGCCCTCAAAGGCCGCGCAGGGAGCCCCTGCTCCCCACCCCAATGTTCAATCGTTTCTGGAGCCTATCCCTGGAACGACTCTATGACTTCTCGCCTTATGCTGATGAGGCGGGTGATGTCCGACTCAGCCTGCTCAGAGTCCCAATCCAGGGGCTCCAGGAAAGGGCTCCCATCCTGATGCGTCAGCGCCGCCGACCGGCTTTGCCCGAAGAGAAGGTAGGCTATGCCCCTGCACCACCTGTACCAGCTCGTCTAACCTGGCGTCAGCATTGGGCCTGAGCTGAGGACGCTCGTTAAGGGGCATCGACGTCAATATCTACTGTGGCCCGAGCCACCACCGATGTGCATCATGGAGTTCCTGCACACACTGACCAGGGGCACTCCTTCACTCGACCAGGATCGAGGCTCCAACCGCCCCATGGGTAGGTCGGGTTGGCCCTTGGGGTTGCAGGCCTGAGCGGTGATCTCCCCAAACCAATTCGCTATAATGTCACCCCGTATCGAGGGCCTCCCTGTAACACTATTCCATAGAGCGTGGGCCTTCCCCGCTACGAAGCTCGTCACGGAGGTATGCCTCATGCTACCCCCATCTCAAAGGAAGACCTGCCCCGCGGCAGTGAAGCTCGGTGCAAAAACCTCTCTCGTGCCCATCATACAGGGTATGGAGTCTCTCCTCCTGCCCTCGACCGTGGATGTGAAGGCACTTCCCATCCGGTCCCTCTCCAACGTGGGGGTCCTCCCTACGTCCTCACTGCAACTAGCGAAGGTCCTCCTCACCTCGGAAACTCGAGGAGTGAAGGTCAGCCTCGCTCTGCCCGCACCGACCATGGAGGTCTTCCCAATGCTCCTGCCGGTTCCAACAGAGGTTCTGTCCACGTTAGTTCTGTCCATGGGGGCCCTCCCCATGTACCCTTAGACATTTTCCCTAGTTCCCCTCGCACTCCGGTTATCTCAAGCGGAAACCCTCTTCGCCATGGCGTCAGCGCCGCCCTAAGACCACATGTTGAGGATGAAACTTATCCCGAAAATCCATCTAGGGGTAGGAGAGCGGGTCGTTTCCGCCACAAGAAGAGTCCTGGGAAGACTTGGGTAGAGATCAAACCTTCCAGTTTCTTGAATTCTGAAGCAAAATGTGACTCAGCAATGGAGCCCTCTCCCCGCTCCTCCGTGTCAAGGACTGGGGCAGGAAACAGCCATGTCAGCCTCATCCTCCCAGAATGCGAGGTCCACCGGATTCCCGCCACCCTCTGTAGGTACATCCAAGAGGAAGGAATTGTGGAAATTATGTAGGTCTCGACCGCGCAATCACCACCGTCGTCACCAAAAGCGCCCTCTACCTCTACCAGAGATCACAGAGAGCTATTTTGGGGACCAACGACGGTAGAGCAACAACATGAACTATCACCAACAACCACAATCCCGACTCTAGAAGTTGTGGCTATCAACCCATCGTATCGTGATATCATGGTCAGGTCACCTCACTCTTCAGAGGATGGCCCGGAATTCGGCGGCCAGTCAGCTCGTTCACCGTATTCTCCGCCGCCAAGTTTACTATCCCAGCGGTCCGCCTCGGTACCGCTACTGGTCCCTCAGCCGCCTCCGGCTAACGAGTGGGGAAATTCAAGGCCAGACCCCGAGTCCGAACCCAGGAGCTTCTGGAGCATTCTCACGGCGGATCACTTCCCGGAGAAGTTCTGGTCGATGGCAGCGCCGAACTTTTGCGCACCAGTGTCCCTTACCCCAAAGGAAGTGGGGTGCTTCCACCGAACCCTATGGGAGACACACTTCCACCTTCATTACAAGCGGGTGATGTACCCTAGGAGTCGAGAGCACTTTGAAGAAATCGACGAGCAATGCCGCCTGATCGATTTCGTCGCACTCCCTGTGGCCCAGCACCCTGAGTCACCAGGTCGTCAGAGCACCCTTGAACGGAAATGCGTTCAGAGTTTCAAAGTACTCCACAGAGTCATCAGGGAAGCTAACCCCCATGTGCAAGTCCATGGATGGGGAAATTATGCCTCTCTCCTCTTCATCCCTCTCCAACGGTAGCCCGGTTCGTTATGCGACATTGAGGACATGCCCTCGAGAGGGGTCGCGGTCCACATGGCTGACGTAGTGGACAGGGAAGATGAGCTTTAATTTCTTGATGGAGACTTACCCCCCGAGGGCGTACCGCCACTGATGGACCCATCAGGGAGGGTTACCCATCCATAGAGGAAATTTCTAGGCCTCCCTGTACCCACTGATTCTCCGGTACTCCATCGAAATGCTGTTAAGGGTTAGGAGCATGTCGGAACTGTCAAGCACTCCGACCTGTCCTCCTCTGTACAGAAGACGGACGTAGATCCCAAGAAGGCCGCGTTATGTCAGAATCTTGCTGAGCAGAAGAGGCTGGTTGATGAACTTTTGGACGAGCACGTTGCAGAGCGGCGACCCGACTATGGTAATCCCAAGCCGGGGCAGCAGAGGTAGGAACAATTTCCCCCCAGCGAGATGCCTCCGAGCAACCCTGATCATGCTACTTCCGCAGACAGGGCAGAAGCCGGAACTCACGGCAAGAGGGCGCGATATGTCTCGCTAAACCCTCCTGAACGATGGGGTAACCTGAGGAATCCATCCCGGGTTCCCCCAGCCGCCCTGCATGTCGTTCTGCCAGTCGCTCCATGAGCTTCTAAAGCCATCTACCGTTTCGAAGAACCTAGAAAAGCACTTGTGATTAGGGATCCCCGTCAAGACAGGGACCCCCACCCAGATGATCTTATAGCGGCACTCATCGCCCACCTCGAAGCGTTGGAAACACGGCAGGTGGCAGTCCAACCGGATGGCAAGCAATATCCTACGTGGGTGGATGATATGCCCGCACCCCCTGGTTTTGGGAACCCCACTTTCTCGCCCTTCAACTGGACCGGGGACCCGCCGCAGCACTTGGCCCACTTTTCTTCCAGGTGTGGCCCCATGTTGGGGACTCCGGCCCAGCAAGAAGCCGCCAAGCTCTAATGTTTTGTGCAGACATTGGAAGGCCCCGCATTCGTCTGGTATAGCCAGCTCCCCATCGGATCGGTGACCGGTTGGGAGGATCTTCGCCGATAGTTCCTATACCAGTTCAGCTCCACCACGCGAAAGATCAGCATCGCAGACCTCTTCAAGTGGAAGAAAAGGCCTCATGAGCGAGTCACAGACTTCATCGCCCGGTGGAAGGGGATTATGTACTCCCTCGACATGCCACTTACTCAGGATAAATTACATAAGATGTTTGTAGGGAATGTTAAAATGGAGCTGGTTCCATCCCTGATCACCTAGAACTACCCTGGAGGTTTTCGGGATTTCTCATATAAGGCTCAGCGCCTCGAGGAGGCTCTGCAACAGGCAAGTCAGGCACATTTGCTGCCCCCTGTGATCCCATCCAGGAGGGATTCCAGAGCCGAACCCACCACGGTGGCCCAAATAGAAGCCCCCAAGCAGCTGGAATTACTGCCAGCGGCATCGACCCTGCAACCCCGCAGAGGTCCTCCACCTCAAGCGCAGGATCCTGCCCAGCAGCGACCACCTCAGAATTGACAGGTTCCCCCGCGCAATGCGCCACCACCACCTAGGTGAGACAATCAGGCACCGCCTCCTTGGAAGGCCCCTCCGGACCCTCATTAGGGCCAAGCCCCCAGGGCCCCCTATCCGGAAAGAAGGCACCAGACCTATTCGTTCAACGAAAATCAGGTCCCTGGCTACTTCCGAAGTGCTCTAGAGCAAGGGATTGTGCGCCTACCCGAATGCAGAAGGCCAGCTGAGGAAAATTCACCGATCACACCAACTACATTCCTTATCATCAGATTCTGGGGCACACCCTCAAGCAATGTTATGTGTTTAAATACCGTCTTCAAGATCAGGTCGACAACAACATAGTCAGGTTGGGCCCGGCACCAACACAAGTAGCGGGTGTCATTGTAGGGTCATAGATCAGTAGCGACAGTGAAAGCGAGTGGCAGCAGGTTCCCAGCCGTGGGTCCCAGAAATACGATGACTGGATGGCACAAAAAACCATTGCCTATGCCCATGGTATCATTTGGGAACACCTGAATCAGCCGGAGCCTTCGGGGGAAGTATCCAGTATCTCTTCATCTTCTTCATAGCCGACCTCTTCCCAAAAGGGCAAGCAGCGACGACACAAGAAGAAGCAACGCGCTCCACCACTACTGTCGCATCTCGCACTCTTGGCGACTTTATGCCCCCTGAAATGTGGATTCCTCCCAGAATCCTCCTGGTGGTGTATGACTCATCGAGCGACATCCAGGGGTACGCATCGGTTAATACCGTGAAGATGGTAAAGCCCTATATGACTCTCGACGAGGGGGAATGCCGGGCGAGTCTCCCCAACGTTTCTAGCCAACGTCAACACCAGTGGAACCACAACCACGCCGGTCGTCAAGGCACGTTAGCGGGAACTTTCAGTCAGGACGTGCACCCTATTGAGACCAGACAGCAGGCTCAGTGCAGAGCTCAGCACACGCAACCTCATCTGATGCCCTCAGTTCTACCTCCACCGCCGTTTGTGCTGCTAGATCAGGCAGAGCTGCTTTGTCCGTATCACAGTCAGTCTAGCCCGGCTACAAGCCAATTTCCACTGTCCGATCCTAATCCGGTGACTACTCTCCAGGCGTTAACTAGTAGGCAGCGGGATGCACCCAGCACTAGCCAACCGCTGGTTCAACCGGTAGGACCCACTATGCCTCCAACTGCAGAATGAACTCATGTAAGAAGAGGCTCACGCTTGGCACGAAAGTATGATGTCTTAAAGCACCTGGCCGGCATTCCAGTAAGTCTTTCTATCCTTGGGGCCCTTCGCCTATCCTCCGAAATGCGCAAAGCACTTTCCGAGGCCCTAAGGAGCCCCCTTCAGTTTGAGACGGAGGTAGAAGCTGCTGAAGCCTTCAACGTCGAGGCAAGTGAGAACGCCGAATGCCAGGCAGTTATCTCGTTCTCCAGTGAAGATGAAGACCCTCCCATACAGGGGAATATTCACCCACTGTACATCACTGGACACTTCAATGGCGTGGAAGTCCGCCGCTACCACGTTGACACGGGTTCCAGGATCAACCTAATCTTGACTCGGACACTACGAAATCTGGGTCTGTCTGAAGATGATTTGATGCCCTCCGACCTCAGAATCCATGGATACGACAAGACCGAGAAATCCCCAGTCAGCAAGTTCTGCCTAAAGACCCAGTTCGACGACTTAATTTCCAGCACCGAGTTCATAGTTGTCTCTCAAGACACCGCCTACAATACATTGATGGGTAGGCCATGGCTCCATCTGCATACAGCGATCCCTTCGTCGTATCACCAATGCCTCAAATACTCCCTCAACGGTCGAGTAGGTGTGTTCCAAGGAGATGTGTCTCCTTTCGCCTCTTGTGAATCCCACTATCTGGATGCCGATTATTACAAGAGCAAGGATAAGAAGGTCCTAGTAAGTGAGGATGAACCCACCCTGGTAACAAGTGATCCATGGGAATGCCTGGATGACGCCTACATCTTCCCGATCCATCGATTGGAGGCCATGACCCCGGACATGGTGCAGTGTTTTGTTGTTTCGGGTACGCAAGGAAGGCGTGTTCCCATGTCCAAGCGACGACGGAAAATCACCTCATACTCCTACACCAACTAGGCTCAGGTGATCCCGGAGCCTTATACCCCAGTGTGGTACCAAAATGTCGAGCTTATGACAACGACAGTACGTCATACGTGTCTCTTACGCCGGGATGGAATCAACCGACTCAGGCTGACAGGTCACCACTTATTTGATGTCATCAAATGTGGCCCCTTAGGCCGAAGGCCAGATGGGATAGGATCGAGTGCCTTCATTGCTATGGTCTCAGTGGAGAGTGGGTCTCCTTATATGATGACCACTGCTGCCCAAGCCGGCACCAGCTGCCCATCAGGGTTTGATATCCCAGAGGAATCCTCCTTTGCAGGAAACCCCTCCACGGGTGGAGAGGAAGATCTGGAGGATGCTCCCCATGCCTTTGAGGAAGGCGTCTCTACCACGGTTGATGAAATGTTACAGGTGAACCTTGGTAGTGAGGCAGATCTGAGACGCACATTGATTAGTGCAGCCATGTCCTCCGAGGAGCAGCAGCGGTACGTCGACTTTCTCAAGAAACATTGTGATGTGTTTTTTGGGAGTTACAACGATATGCCAGGACTAGATCCCCAGGTAGCCGTTCACCGCATGGGCCTCCCGTCAAACCATCGCGGGTTTAAGTAGCCTCCCAGAAAGATGCACCCTTCTCACGGTGCTATGGTTGAGGATGAAGCTAACAAGCTTATCAAAGCCAACTTCATCAAGGAAGTCCAGTACCCCAAGTGGATCGCCAACATCGTGCCAGTCTGGAAGAAGAACGGGAAAATCAGATTCTACATCGACTTCCACGATCTCAATCGCCACTACCCAAACTATGACATTCCCCACCCGGTGACAGAGTTATTGATTGATGCCACGGCCGGGTTCCAAGACCTCTCTTTCATGGATGGGTATTCCAGGTACAACAAGATCCGGATGGCCCCCGAGGACGAGGAGTCCACTGCCTTCAGGGCTCTCCAAGGTACCTTTTGTTACTAGGTTATGCCCTTCGGCCTGAAAAATGCAGGTGCCACTTATCAGAGGGCCGTGCATCGCGTATTCAGGCCGATTCTTGGGACGCTGGTGGAATGCTACGTGGATGAGCTAGTGGTCAAATCGCGCCAGCGCCAGGACCATCTCAAGGACCTTCAAAAAGTGTTCAGTATCCTCCATTCCCGCCACCTGAAGATGAACCCGTTAAAGTGTACCTTCGGGGTCACCTCTGGGAAGATTCTTGGCTTTGTTGTTAGATACTGGGGCATTGAGATCGATCCTGAGAAGATCAAGGCCATCAGCCAAATGTCACCCCCGATCAATATTCGGGAACTTTGAGGTCTCCAAGGACACTTAGCCTATATACGCTGATTCATCACGAATCTAGCCGGCAAGTGTAAGCCCGTTTCCCAACTCATAAAGAAGGGTGCCTCCTATGAATGGGATGAAGAGTGTCAGACCTCCTTCGAGGAAATCAAGCAGTACCTGCTCCAACCTCCGGTTTTGATGCCACCCATCTCTGGAAAGCTGTTGGTCCTTTATGTGACCTCCCTAGAATGATCCCCCGGTGAACTTCTCATCCAGAAGAATAATGACGGTACGGAGAACTGTCTCTACTATCTCAGCTACATGCTTCTCGATACGGAGATCAAATACTCCCCTATCGAAAAGGGATTCCTTGCTCTCGTTTTTTCCATACAGAAGTTACGGAATTACATGAAACACCATGAGGTACAATTTCTCTCTCGGGTAGACCCACTGAAGTACATCCTAAACCGCCCCATGTTCACTGCCCGACTAGCACAGTGGGTGGTGATCCTCCAGCAGTTTGATATCAGGTTCGTACCTCAGAAGGCCATTAAGGGACAGGCATTGGAAGACTTTTTAGCTGCCCATCGAACCTCCGTGGATAAATCCCTGGACCTGGATTTTCCTGATGAGACGATCCTCTCAGTTTATCGTGTCGTCTCATGTTGGAAAATTCACTTCGACGGTGCCTCCTAGAGCCCCACCGGTAGGAGGCTCAACGATCCTAAACTCAATAGAGTGGGCCTGGGTATCGTCTTCATCACCCCGGTGCAAGCCGTCCTACCATACTCATTCCTATTGTCAGAAGGTTGTACCAACAATGAGGCAGAGTACCAGGCTCTCATCACCAACCTCGATTTGGCCCTCGAGATCGATGTGCCCCATATACATGTGAAAGGAGATTCCGAGCTGGTAATCAAGCAGGTCAATGGTGATTATGTCGTTAGTAAACCGGAGCTTGTGCCATTACTGGAGTGCACCCTCCTCCTAATGGCCATGTTCTCCTCTCAGCCAGAGGTCACCCATGTCCCTCGGTCACAGAACGGTCGATCTGACGCTTTGGTCGGCTTAGCTGCGTCGCTCCCGGAACCCAAGAAAGATGATTTGATCATACATGTGGCACACCATAGAGTCATTTCCCCCATCACCCAAGAGGACAATGATGGCCTGCGGGTAAGTCATCTCACCACTGGACCCTCTGCGTAAGGGGTCCCGGGTTCGTCAGACACAGTGGTTGAAGCCACTCCCAACTGGGGGGCACCTTTAGTCGAGTATCTCCAAAATGGTTGCCTCCCAGACGACTGGGCTGAGCGCAAGTGAATCTGACGCCGCGCACTACAATTTACCCTCCAGAGTGGTCCCAGTCTTGAGAAGATCCTCTATAAGAGGAGATTCAATGGCGTTCTCATCTGTTGCATTAAAGGAGTCGATATTTCTCAAGTTATGCAAGAGGTTCACGCCGGTTCCTGTGGTTCCCATCATGCTAGGCCGAAGTTGTCCCATAAAATACGGAGGTTGGGGTACTTGTGGCCATCTATGATCCATGATTGTATCAAGTTTTCCAAGAGATGCCATGTGTGCCAAGTTCATGCCAACTTCCTGCATCGGCCTCTGGAACCCCTGCACTCCACCAGGTACTCTTGGCCATTTGCGGTGTGGGGGCTTGATGTAGTGGGACCATATCCACCAGTGACAGCTCTCCAGTGTAGGTGCATCCTAACTTCTAATTATTTCTTCTCCAAGTGGGAAGAGGCAGTTCCACTCAAAGGGGTCAAGGCCCGTTCCATCATTGACTTTGTGAGCTCCAACATCATCCACCAGTTTGGGGTCCCTCACGCTGTCCTCACCGATAACGGCACCAACTTCTGAGTTGATGAACTGAAAAAAAATGTACGCCAAGTACAATATCCATTCGAACCATACCTCCCGCTATCATGCACAGGAAAACAGACAGATCAAGGCGTTCAACAAAACCATCTCTAACATTCTGCAGAAAATGGTTGGTCAGAACAAGAAAAGTTGGCCGGACAATCTCCACAACGCCCTCTGGGCTTACCGGACGACGACTCCCAATTCCACCAAGGTGACCCCATATTCCCTGGTGTATGGGGCTGAGGCCGTCGTACCCATTGAGATCCAGCTTCCATCATTACGCACTACAGTCTATGACCATCAGGCACCAGATGAGGTGGCCGAAATCCATATAGCTGAATTGGAAGCACTGGACGAGAATAGGATTTGTGCCCTGCACAATCTGGAAAGGCATCAGAATAAGATAGCAAGGGCCTTCAATAAGAAAGTTCGCCTTCGCTCTTTTCTTCGGGGCGATCTGGTGCTGGCCCTTCGAGTTCCAATGATCCCTGGTAGGAAACCACCCAAGCTAGAGCCCAAATGGGAAGGACCTTACATCATCCACAAGGTTTACCCCAATAGAGCATACTCCTTGGGGACCACGAATGGTGAGCGCATAACTCCTCCCACCAACGCCAAGTTCCTCAAGCAGTAATTTTCCTAGGGAAAAATGGTCCAGTATGACCTTAAACAACATCCTCGTCCAGCAAGATGATAAACTGAAAAATGGTCCAGCATGACCTTAAACAACATCCTCCTCCTGTAAGACGATAAACTGCAAAGTGGTCCAGCACAACCTTAAACTGCATCCTCGTCCTGCAAGATGATAAACTGCAAAATGGTCCAGCACGACCTTAAACTGTATCCTCGTCCTGTAATACGATAAACTTCAAAATGGTCCAGCACGACCTTAAACTGCATCCTCATCCTACAAGACAATAAACTGCAAAATGGTCTAGCACGACCTTAAACTGCATCCTCATCCTACAAGACGATAAACTGCAAAATGGTCCAGCACGACCTCAAACTGCATCCTCGTCCTGCAAGATGAAAAACTCCAAAATGGCCCAGCACGACCTTAAATTGCATCCTCATCCTGCAAGATGATAAACTGCAAAATGGTCCAGCACGACCTTAAACTGCATCCTCGTCCTGTAAGACGATAAACTGCAAAATGGTCCAGCATGACCTTAAACTGCATCCTCGTCCCGCAAGACGCTAAACTGCAAAATGGTCCATCACGACCGTAAACTGCATCCTCGTCCTACAAGACAATAAACTACAAAATGGTCCAGCACAACCTCAAACTGCATCCTCGTCCTGTAAGACGATAAACTGCAAAAATGGTCTAGTGCGACTTTAAACTTCATCCTCGTCCTGCAAGATGATAAACTACAAAATGGTCCAGCACGACCTTAAACTGCATCCTCGTCCTGCAAGACAATAAACTGCAAAATGGTCCAGCATGACCTCAAACTATATCCTCATCCTGCAAGATGATAAACTCCAAAATGGTCCAGCATGACCTTAAACTGCATCCTCATCCCGAAAGATGATAAACAACAAAATAGTACGAGTTCTATGACCTTAAACTAAGATCTCTCCCCGTCCTTACTATAGGACTTTAAACTGCAGGTCGGTCAGGTCTCCCTGACCTCGGCTCGGCCTCAGGCCCCTTGGTTTTCCCCGACTCACTCTCTTGCGGGATTGTACGGTGTGGTGTGGGACTACGTCCTCATTCACATCAGATTACTCACCATATCATACATATCCCCAAATGAGATGTGTCCCTTGTCCCGCATGACATTAAACTGCGCTTCTAGAACTATGTATGGCTTGATTCCCATCCTAATGGGATACGTAGGAACGCTTAGATGTCTTGTCTTTAGCCCATCCCCAAACTCTTCTCTTTGACTACCCCTTGGGTATAGTTTCCCCAGAGGATCCCCGCATGATGTGGAGTAGGGTTCCTTAGCCCCACTCATATGAGGATTATAATGGTCACACCATGTGCCCACTCCTGTTCTTCTATCCTCCCACGTCCTCACCGCATGACGTTAAACTGCATGGTGTTCAAGAACTACGTATGGCTTGATTCCCATCATAATGGGTTACGTAGGAACGCTCGGGAATTTCGTTTATTGGCCCATCCCAAAATCCAAAATCTTCCCCTTGGGTCAAGACATACGGCAGGGTGTACCCTTTCTCCCCAACTCACGTCGAGCAAGCCTCGACCTGGCTGCACGTCCCCCCTAGAGATGTTCACCTTTTTTTGTGGATGGATACAGCTATACTTCACCCACTCCTTGACTGGGATTCCATCATATTTCACACCCGGAGGGACCCCCAAGAACGGCCTGGATACAACGCCCAAGGAATCTCCTACCGATACGGGCCAACGCCCTCGAGGGTTTCTGAGCGACAAGCCGATACAAGTCCCGCGTTGCGAATCTGGTCAATGGTCGACACTCATTTGTTGCTCCCATATCAGGTCAACATAGGAACGTTGTGTTTCAAACATGGTCAACAGTGTCCTAGACCTTCGGGTCCATCCCGAGATATCCCAAAAATCGATTGCAGTGATTCGTTCTTCCCCGTCCTGAAGCGACAAACTTCCCTCCGGGTGGCGCCAACGGTTGGGCCCACGACCCCGATTCTCTTATAAGGGATGTACGGCGTAGTGTAGTATTACGTACTCTTTCACGCCGGGTTACTCACCATGCCGTACACCTCCCTGGATGAGATACAGTTATCTCTTTCCCTGTCCTCATTGCAAGATGTCAAATTGAAAATTGGACAGGCCTTCTTGACCGAGGCTTAGCCTCAGGCCCCTTGGACTTTTTGGCCCCACGACCCCCGTCCTTGCTGTAAGACCTTAAAATAAAAGTTAGTCAGGCCATCCTGATCAAGGCCCAGCCTCAGGCCTCCCTCACCAAGGCTTACCCTCATGCCCCTTGGCGTTTTCGGGCCCCTTGGCCCAGATTCTTTCCTACAGAACTGTGTGGTATGGTGTGGGATTATGTTCTCATTACTCAGCGCACCGTACGCCTCCTTGTTAGGATATTCTGCCCCCTGGGTATTGCTTCAAAACTACGTGTGGATTGATTCCCATCCTTATGGGATACATAGGATCACCTAAATGTCTAGGCTTCGGGTCCAGCCCCATCTCTTGGGAATCTCCATCCCACCTTGGCCCCTTGGCCTATTCTTCCTTCACGAGGGGATTATATGGTGTAGTGTGGGACTACGTCCTCATTCATGTCGGTCTTGTAATAACCACGCCATGTACATCTCATTCTCGATTTTTTTCGTCGACCCTTTCCGACGGTTCACCAATGTGCCTAAGGGTACTCCGGTTTATTACCTGGAATGCCAGACTTTACTCAAACACATCTGCACCCTCTTTCCAGGCTTTGTGTGTCCCTTCATCAGGGCTTCCATCATCTTTCACACCTGGAGGGACCCCCGAGAACGGCTTGGATACTACACCCAAGGGCTCTCCTACCGTTATGGGCCAACGACCTCGAGGGTTATCAGACAACAAATTGATAAAAAAAACCCACGTTGCGAATATGGTCAGCAGTCGATGCTTGTTTGTTTTTCCCACCTCAGGCTAACACGATATGGAAACTGTTTTTTTTTTCACCATGGTTAACGGTTATCCTCTATCACCACGCCAACCCCATTAAGCCCAAAATGTCTGTTACACGATTCAGACCTTTCCCCAGTCTTATCATGTCCAAGTAGAGTTTCGGAACTCTTGGTACTATTCCTCCGTGCATGTCTACGCGTTGGGGGAACAAAGCCGTGTCAATGTGTCCTTCAGGGATCTTCACCGACTCCCTCTAATGGGATGTTTTGGGTATTTTGATAAGGATCTTCCCCCCTTGTTTCCCACACCGATTTTAACTCACGTGGCCTTAGGGATCGGGCCGAGTTCTGTGCTTACCTGGAAAGTTGTCACCCATTCATGGTCCGAGCTCTAAGACCATAAACTAAGATCTCCTCAAAACTACGCTCATCTGGATTCCCATACTCATGGGATGCATAGGACCGCCCGAACATCTGGTTTTCGGGTCCAGTTCATTTGGGAGTGAATCTTTCCCCCGTTACCTTTTACCTCTATGTGGGTCCCTAGGTCTGAGGTTCCTCTCTCGGGACTGCGTACGGTATAATGTGGGATTATTTCCCCGTTCATATCGGTTATGCCGCACGACATGATACACATTACCCGCCTAGCATCGTCTATACTATGTCTGCACTGCATGACATTAAAATGCATGCTTGGTCCTGTCACATGACCCTAAACTGTGACATTATCGTCCTGGCCGCACGACGAAAAATGGCACTGCATTGTGATGACCTCATTGTAGAGGACATCATGTTGGGTATTGGTTACGAACCATGTCATTTGTCAATGCCTATCACGGCTTAATTCTTGTGGCGACACCCGGGCCTGCTACCCTAGGCATGTCGCTTCACAAAAAAAACCACTCACCTTAAAAGACAAACAAGATTTATAAAATTACACTTCTTTCAGTACAAGGGCCACGCCCGCACTTCCCTTTTCCCCTGGCACTGGTACCTTACTGTGACACCCTTCAGAACAACATATGGCTTGATTATCATCCTCATGAGATACGTAGGAGTGCCCGGACACTTCCCCACAAGCCCAGCCTAACCTTCATGTTTGGTCCCTCGACTCGAGCGTTTCCCCAGAGGACACATGGTAAGTAGGGCTTAGGTCCTCATTCACGTTGGGTTTTGTAACCACCTTTCCATGTTTCCCTTACTCCCCTTTACCCATTCATGGTTCGAATTCTACGACCTGAAACTAAGATCTCCCTATTGGAAAGGACTCTGCTCCCTCTATCTAATACGTCTCGTTGTCGTATTCAGATGTGTTTTGACAAAGAGCCCGAAGTGTGGGATTTTCATGGGTACATTCCCCTTGTCCCATGACCAAGATTCGTGTACCCGCTATTTGGATCCTCATCCTCCTCCACATCCAAAAGGACCCTCGGACGAGATGGATACTAGGCGTAAGGGCTCTCTATGGAAGTTGGGCCTAAGGGCTCTCCTATCGTCTCGGGCCAACGTCCCTAAGGATATCTGACAACATTTGCGACATGGTCCCGTGTTTCGAACATGGTCAACGGTCAACCCTCATTTGTTTGTCCCCATTCTAGGCTAACGCGATATGGATGTTGCGTTTCCTCCACGATTAACAGTTATCCTCTATCGTCACACTGCCATCATTGTGATCCAAATCTAGGGTGTTACGATTCACACATTTCCACTTCCTCATGTTCAAGTGGTATTCCAACATATTCGTCTCTATCTCTTCGCACATCTAAGTGCACCACATGGGAATGTTAGTATCATGAGGCTGGTATTCACCGAACGTCCCTCCACCCTAACCTGCCCTTTTCTGTGTCGGGAAAGTCCCACCACTACTTCTTGTTTTCCACACCGAGCATGAATTATGTGGGCTTAGTAGTTTTGGCAGGATATGTACCAACACGGAAAGGCTTCTCATCGTCCTGCATGACGTTAAACTACACTTCCAGAACTACGTATGGCTTGATTCACATCCTCATGGGATACGTAGAGACACCCTAGTATTTTGCCTAGGGTCCATCCCATAGGAATAATTAATCCTATTTTTTCTCGTCCTCCATGACGTTAAACTACGCTTCTAGAACTACGTATGGCTTGATTCCCATCCTCATGGGATATGTAGAGACACCCTTGTGTTTTTTCTAAGGTCCACCCCATAGGAATCATTAATCCTATCCTTCCCCTTTCCGGCCCCCTAGCCAGACCCCTCGCTAGAGAGGCCCTGTCCCAAAGAAGGAAGGATCCATAACCGAACCAATGCACCCATCTGGCATACTCCCACCATGGTGGTGTAACTACCTGAGTGTTGGATTCTGTTCGGACAAACCATCGCTACATATTTCACTCTTTGCGTACCCTTATTCGGACCCTCTCCCCCTTTCTTGACTGAAGGGACCCCCTAACGGCCTAGTCTCATGCCGCATCGGCTCACCTACCGTCCTGGGCCAACGTCCCGGAAGACTGGTAATGTTTGGAAGGACCCCCTAACAGTATGGATGCTCAACCTAGGGTCCGCCTACTATCCTGGGCCAACATCCCGAAGGATCAACTGACAACATTTGTGACCTAGTCTCGTGTTTTGAACATGGTCAACGGTCGACCTTCATTTGTTGTCCCCATTTCAGGATAACATAGTAAGGATATTGTTTCTCCACCATGGTTAGCGATTGTCCTTTATTGTCACGCCATCCCCACAGTGTTCTGAATCTTGGGCATCGTGATCCACACTTCCCATTTCCATCTGTTTTGACCGATTTTAGTGCCCTTGGCATTTCATCGTTCATGCATAAGAGCACGCTAAAGAAACGGTAATTCGGATGTTCTGAGAACCTCCTCCTCCAGCCATTCCTCTCCCACCTTCCGGAAATCCGGACTGGTTATCCAAACCCCGGATGCCTAAAGCTTGTTTTCCACTCCCATGTTGGGTGGGACGATGAGAAAACTATCTTCTGTTTCTCACATCAGGCTTGACCCACATGAGCTTGGGGAATTATCGTCGGACGTCCCACCAACATTGTAGGGATGTAATGAACCGATGCAAACAGTGGAAATCGTACGTGCTACGGTATTCAAGAGAAAAAAATTGAAGTGCGAAAGTACCATTAAAAGGTTTGTAATTTGTTACAGTACTGGGGGTTGACTTCCCCCATGGATGGGTTGACCCTGTCAAAACAATGTTCTAGCTCTGTCACACTTCGGCTTATGGCATCCAAGACTTGCTACCACCGACTCAGCTCCTGCTCCACCTCAGCAGCGGCGGGGCACAGTTCGTCAGCCTTGGATCTGGCCCTCTCTACGCCAGCCTGAATGGAAACCATCCTTCTAGAAGCCCACCTCATATTCTCTTATTCCTCTTCCAGTTGGGACCTCAACTATGAGATCAGCACAGATTGTGCATTAAGAGTGGCTGAGTGATCATCTGCATGGGTCTGCATCTGTTGGACCTCGCTTTCATCCTCCTGGATCTTCTGGATGTTGGTTGCCTACCTCCAATGCCAGCCCACGCTGAGCCTGAAATCATACTCCCAGATCTGATCGGCCATGAGATCTCGGATGAGAGCATGAGGACGTTGGGAATCCACTCCCCCAGCACATAGTTTGCGCAACCGCGAGTGAAGTCTGTCTATTTGGTTCAGCCATAGAGTTTGGGGGTGTCCTTGATGAAGCGTGTGATTAGCTTCACGATCGGCGGCAGACTATGCTGTTGTCCTCCTCGTAGGAGGCCATTTCGTCCCAGTTTGCGTTATTGGCAGGCTCGTACGAAGGATACGCCCACAGGAAGTCCTCGGCATGATCTGCATCTGGTGTTGAATCTGGCATGACATCTGGCACCAGAGCAGGCATGATGGGACTTGGGTCGGCTGATTGATCCTTGTCATCAGACTCCACCTCAATAACCTCAGGCACGACCCTGCTGGTGGTCCCGCCGGTGATAGTGTGTGTTACAGCTCGGGGAGATGGGGGGACTATCTCCACCATCACTGGCATTCCCCTAGGAGGGATTCCATAAGACATCCCAACCACCCTTGCCGCAACAACCCATGCCAGTCGAAGAACTGTACAACAGAAAGGGACACAAACATTACTTGGCACAATCTACATATGACAACAATGAATCCAATAGAGGAGACTTACGGAGATCGATCTCCCGGTGCTTCTCATGAGTCGATGCTGATGGGACCCCGAGGCGTGACCCTCCGTATACTGTTGGAATGTCTAGAGATTCCTGAGGAGCCACCTCGGGTGCTCTAGCCCCACCAGACGCAGAACTGGACGCAGCCTTAGGCGCGGGTTCTAAAGGTCTGGCATCGTCACCCGCTGAGGGGTGAGAGCGAGGCCTACGTACAAGTTCCTCCTGTATGGTTCAAACATCAGTGAGAAATCCATGATGGCCTGAGAACGGACCATAAGTAAAGAAGTTCATAATGCTACCTCAAGAGCCTCTGTGAAATCATCAAAATCTGAGTCTTGGTCTCTGACTTCACCCTCCTCCAACGGGATCCCTCCGCCAGCCTCATCCTCCCGAGAGGAGTCCTCTGATTCTTCTGATAGGGGGAAGCGCTCCCTCCAATCGGCAGCTGACAGCTGTGGGGGGACCGTCCGATCCAGCAGTACCCTCACCCGGTCTGTCATTGGGCGTGGGACACCACTAGAGTGAACATAGTCCTCCAGCTCGTCCAAGTATTGCTCTGCCTCCGCCAGAGACACCGTGAAACTAGCTCGGACTGGGCCTATTCCCGATAACATCATCCTAACGCGATTCAAGTGCACCCACACCTCGGGTGGACTAAAGAATTTCTGGTTGACATCCCAAATGTCCCAGGCCTCCGGTAAGACCACATCCTCTTCCATGTCGATATGACACAGCCGCTTCCCTGGAGCCTTAGTGGATATCCTAAGAAATCCCCTCGGTGGCCGCCCCTCCGGATGGCCCTGCTCTTTCGGGATCACTGAATCCGCCGCTGCTTCCACACCCTCGGCTGGTGCGGGTCTCGCCGCCATGGTGGCCCCTCCACCGCGAGAGTCCCTAGCTTCCCTCTGACCCCAACCTCGGGATAGAGGAGGCCCGCCGTCACCAACCCAAATAGTTGGCTGCCTTAGCATATCCCCCGGATAAGCAGCCTCCCAGCTAATGGCATACTCCCTCACCAATCTGAAAGCAGTGGTGGATGGAGGCAATGCAATTCGCATCTTCTCCTCTTCCCATGTGAACATGAGCCACAGCTGCCTCATCACACACTGGTGCTCCTCGTGACGCACATCCCAGTAGACTTGTGGGGTCAGCCGTTGGAGGCACCGAAACTGCCTCGCAAACCGATGCGGGGTGTACAGTTCATAGAGTGACTCACAATCCACCCGTGCCACCAAAACTCCACCTCGAAAGGCTAGGAGATAAGCCCGGTGCTCTTTCGTTCCCTGCCCGTCATCAGTGAGTATCCCCGTCGTCAAGGGAAATGGGTGGAAGTTAAACTCATCCGCCCTCCACACCCAGTTCATCACCATTAGCACGGTTAGTTTGAATGGGAAGCTCCTAGACACATTCAGAATGGAGGGGCAGAAGTTTGATCCCGGTGGCAAGATAGGGTTTGGATACTCATAAATCCCCCTGATGTGCGCCGCAATCCACCCATACAGAAGGTGGGAGGGCCCGCATATCCTTGGCAGCTTCTTGCCCTCGCTAACATGCTGCAACATCCTGTAGAGCTTGGCGAGCATTGGAATCCCCAGATTGACCCGCTTCCCCATGGCCAGCACCGACTCCATGATAAATGAGCTGGGCCGCACCCCCATGCTGGTATCCCTCACCGGTAGGATCCAACCGAAATTAAGGGCCGCGATGAACGCCACCAGCCTGACTATCGGCTGATGTTCAGTGCTGACACTGAAACCCCAAGTCTTCCATTGGCTGTCCTCCAAGACCCGCTAGTATGTGTGCTCCTTTCCCCATTGAGCCGCCTTCGGACAAGTTCAAGGCCTCGGAGGAAACTCTCGATTCTCCAGGAAGTTCAGGAACCGCTGGAACCACTTCTTAAAGTGGAAATCCTTCACTACCTCCTTGTCCGCTCCAGGGACTAGTTCCATCAACACCGACGCCAGTCACGACATCTGTTCCGTATCTTCCCACACACTCAGGACGAGGAGGAACTCATCATACATGGCCCCCAAAATCGGAACCCCCGAAATATGGTGGATATCCCACAGGCTGATGCCCACCTCCACATGGTGCAGGTGAAAACTATTGGTCCTGGATGACCATCTGATCAGCAGTTCCAGCATCAGCTGTTTCGGTTGGTAAATGTGGAATTGGGAGGCCCATGTCGCCGCATACAAACCCAATCTCCTCATCTCGGCCCCAAACTCCTCACATGAGGCGCAAACCCAATAGGCCCATGACTAGTCATTGTTAATGTTGCCGCCCTGGTGCAGGTCCCACTCATTAGACCACCCCTTCTTCGAATCCTACAAAGCCGCCATCAGCATGGTACGGTACAGAGGAGGGGATATCTCCAGTTGCAGTGGCTTCCCATCAATATTGTTCACATGGTTGTAGAGATAGTCGGCGGTGAAGGGTGTGAAGTCCTCCCGCGCATGACCATCGGCCGCCCTAAACCACTGGTGTTGGCATGGTGTGCTCCTAAACTAGCAAGCTGGTTCGTCCCTACTCACCTTAGGGATGGAGACGTCATACCTCACCCCGAAGCTATACAAGGGTAGCTTCTTGAACTGCGGATAGTTCTTCTGACCCTCTGATAGCAGTTATGTCAAAGAAGTATGTTCCGAGTGCCTTTGGACCATCTCCCCTAGGCCCAGACAGTTAGCCATCCCATCCCTCCGGGATGCGTCTGCAAGGACCCCCAATACAGCCTCTCGATGGGCCATTTCGGTTTAAGAACTTGGGAAAGGATTTTTTTTAGGATGGATCACGAAGCTTGCTCGCGAAGACCCCTCGTGAAGCTCGGGCGCAAAACCGGGCTGCGGAGTCTGGCCTAGGCCGGAAAACAGAAGTTCACTTGGCGCGGTCGCAGAGTCGGGGACTCGCGATTCGCCGCGAAGCTCGATTCGCAGAGAGCGAACACGGAGGACGCAGAACTTCGCGAAGTCGAGAGCGCAAGAGGAAAAAAGTCGCGAGATGACAAAAGAGAGGTCAGCCCTCCTATTTTATAGGCGGCGACCCTGTAGCTTTGCGGCGCGTCCCACCCGCGCGGAGCAGCGCGACACGTCCGGACCGCGTGGCCACCGACAGCATCGCGGGCCCCTTCGCGAGGCCGCATCGCGAACCGCTGATAATTTTGGCGATTTTCCCTCAGACTTTGACCCTTCGTCCCTTCACAGCTCGAATTCTGAGGGGGGCATTTGTTGGCACCAAAATATTGAACGAAAATAAGGGATGAAAAACAAGCCTCACAAGCTGCCTCGCGAAGCTCCGACGTGAAGCATCCCCCCGAGCAACGCGGTCATTGCGAAGACTGTGAGGCGGTACCGCTCCGTGAACACCCTGGCGTACGCGAGCCCTCTGTGAAGACCGTGAGGCGGTACCGCTCCGCGAAGGCCCTGACGTTCGCGAGCCCACCGCGAAGACCGTGAGGTGGTACCGCTCCTCGAATGCTCTGACGTTCGCGAGCCCGCCGCGAAGCACCCGCCGCCCCTTCGTGCCGCGTGGGTTCTACTTCGCGACGCCCCTTGCCTATAAATACTCGGTTCCCCCTGAGTCCAAGGGATGGACGATCCGACCTCTCGGCTTCTCATCTCCCGAATCGCGAAGCACCCTTCACCCCCGGGAATCATGACCTCTGCGAGGTACTTCTACTTCGCGAGATGCGTTTTCCTTGTCTTGTCTTGATCCCCTCTTCCGAGAGGGATTCGCTTCGTGAAGCATAAGGGAATTCGCGATGGAAGGGTATTCCCAAGGGAACTCGGGCAGCTGCGGAGCATTTATGCTTCACAAAACACCCATCCTGTACTAGTGATCCACATGCCAAGGCGGGGTCGTTGTACATCGCGAAGCACACTGCTTCCCAGAACCTTGCTTCACGAGTTCCCTCTACTTCGTGAGGCTGTCATCCGAGAATACTATTCCACTTCGCGAAGCACATCCCATTCATACCCCTGCCCCATGCTGAGGCCAAGGCACTCAACTTCGCGAAGAAGACTCCTTTGCTTAGCAATTCCTCTTCCCGTGCGACCCTCCAGGTTTGCACGATGTGATTTCAAAATCCCATGGACAACACCACCCGCAGCGTTGCTTCGCCTAATACTTCTTCGCATAGGCACGCTAACGGCTATTGCTTCTTCGCATAGCCATGCTAACATGGACCCCTCGATGGTACGCTCCACGACCCCCCTCTACCATGGTCTTTCAAGTACCTTCCCTCCCCCAAGGAGCAGAGGGTACCGGTCATGTAATTCCTAGGGGTGTGGAGTAAACCCACCTCGTCCGAGCTGCATGATGTTAAACTGCCAAGCACCCCGTCCTCAACACACGACGTTAAATAGTGATCTGACCCTACACCTCTAACGCAGGGTCCCCCTATCTCGAACATTCCCTACGTTGCTCGTCTCCACAGAGATAGGGTCACCCCCGCCACAAGGGATGATATCCTCCTTCTCGGAGTAGCGTATGTCCACAGGAGAAGGGAAACCACCTTGGTGTAAGCCCCTAGTCCCTCTTGAGAAAGGTAGCACCCATGCACCTCCGTACTTCCCCACTGCCAAGGTCAGCGGAGGGCATGATAGGGAACGAGGCACCTCCCATCATTGGTCCCAAATCCCTCTCTCGCTGCACTTTTCCGCACTTCGGGCCTCCATCCTGGAGTAAGTCCCAGCACCATGGGCCGCCTAACACGTAAGCCCCTCTTCGCTTCTCACGGACGCACCCTTCGCGACGTGATCATCAGGTCTCTGCTGCCTCTTGTTTCTCACACCGAGCACGACTCACGTTGGCTTAGAGTAAGCATTGTCCATGACAACACCTCGTCCGTCATGACGTTAAACTGTATGCCCTCATCCAGCATGACGTTAAACTGTATTCCCTCATCCAACATGACGTTAAACTGTATGCCCTTGTCCCACATGACATTAAACTGCACACCCATTTGAACTACGGGGTCTTTGATCCGTGTCATGGAATGGTACGTAGGAAGCCTACACGAGGTTCAAGTTCATCCGTCATTTCTTCACGTCAGGTTCTACCTTCATCCAGAATGATGTTAAACTGCATTCCCGTCCAACGACAATCCGTTATGACCAACCCGAACTACGGGGACTTTGATCCATGTCAAGGCATGGTACGTAGAAAGCCTCCCTGATATTCAAGCCCATCTCCCATTGGACCAAGGTCCTTTTCTCATGTCGGTTTGCCGACACCCACCATCCTGAACTATGGGGTCTTTGATCCATGTCAAGGCATGGTACGTAGGAAGCCTCCCAGAGGTTCAAGCCCACCACTAGTGGACCCCCAGGTCTACTTTCACGTCGGTTCACCGACGAAGCCCTGTGAACTACGAGGTCATTGATCCATGTTAAGGCATGGTACATAGGAAGCCTCCATGAGGTTCAAACCCATCACCCGGTCGTCCCAACCTCACTCACGTCGGTTCACCCCCGTCCCGCATGATGTTAAACTGTATTCCATATTCCATCTCAACTACGAGGTCTTTGATCTATGTCAAGGAATGGTACATAGGAAGCCTCCCAAGGGTTCAGTCCCACCACCTGTTGGTCACTCCGACCTTCTTCACGTCGGCCTTCTGGCGTCCAATTTGAACTACGAGGTCTTTGATCCATGTCAAGTCATGGTACGTAGGAAGCCTCCACGAGGTTCAAGCCCACCACCAGTGGGCACCCGGGTTCACCTTCACGTTGGTTCGCTGACGATGCCCATCGGGCCAAGGTCCACCTTCACGTCGGCTAGCAGGCACCATCCTGAACTACGCGGACTTTGATTCCCTACCACGGGGATACGTAAGAGGCCTCTTCGAAGCTCAATCCCAATCTCATTGTCGCCCTTGCAATAGTCCCATCTCAGTCCCCCTCCGCTTCATCCATTCTACCATCATCCACTCAGATTCTCACCCGGACTGCCATACCCCGGAGAGATCATGCCATTACGCTCCTCTTCACAACATTCAAGAAGCCGCCCATGGGATAGCCCCGATATCGGCATCCCTTCAAGGGAAATTCATCAATTTGATCCACTCCAGCTAGTGTTTTGATCAGGCCGATCCGTCTCCACTGGACGTGAAACGCGCGGCCTACCTCGTGATAAACATGAGATGCCTGAGGAAAACCTCGGGTGGCATGCCCTTAGCATAACCGTCTCCGCTGGACATTAAACCTACGGCATACCCTGTGTCAATCATAAGAAGATGAGGAAAACCTCATTTATATACCTATGGAATATGATTCCCCATGCTCGATGTGGGATGCCTCGGGCTTCCACGCCCTCGAGAAGCCCTATGACAAGGGACAAAAGACAGACACACCAGTTCCCCAACATTCAGACATGCTACTGATGCCTCGACGTGACTACTTCCCCGACTGAAGGTCGCTGCCCTGACCAAACCCTTTGGAATGTCCTGAAAGAAGCAGTGTAATTAACCGGCGTCCATGGAAACATGGCACTGGGAAGGGTTTCATGAACAACGTATTAAATCTATGAGGGAGACCCGGACTAGGTGACGAGTTCCGAGGAGGAATCCACATAAGGAAGAACCAACATCCCATCATCCCGATTTCGATGAAGGACCAGACGTCCCTGAATAAGGAACGGATGCCGCCCGCCTTTGGAAAGCGGGAATGCGGGGCAACAGCAGTGCGTCCTCCACAGAACGGATGCACGCACCCCGGCAAAAAATTCAGAAACAATAATAAAAGATGTCCTCAGACACAATATAAAGGAGAGATAATGAGTAAGATCCCATAAACTTTGGTGATAGGATAAATCATATATTCCATGTTATTTATGATATGTGATGTTTCCCCTACTTTGAGCATGGTAGGAATATATCAAGATAATCTAAGTGAACAACATTGGTTTGTCTATAAGGTTATCCCTAAGTATCTGAGGTGAATTAAGGATATATTCCTAGTATATGTAGGAGATGAGAAGTAATTCATCAAGGGTTACACAGATGCAAGTATTTAGATAGATCATAACAGTTTTAATCCACAATAAGGATATGTATTTAGTCTCAATGGAGGATCTCTAAGATGGAATATTTAAAAGAAACCAGTTTTAATCAATTCTACAGTGGTGTCTAAATATGTAAAGGATTTTGGTGTATCTACAGAAAATTTTAAGATACAAATTCTTTTATAAGATCTTGATCTAATTCATAAAAATAATTAACTTATCATGTTATATTTTGATTGTCCTATAGTGATGGCTATCACAAAGGATCCTAGGTCACACCAATAAATGAAGAACATAATCTGGAAGTGTTATCTCTTGAGGTATTTTTATAAAATGGGTGAATTCATTGTGAGAAGAGGATACATGGATAAAATCATGGGTAAATGCATTAAAAATCTTTATCTTAGTAGAATTATAAACATCATGTGAGAGATAGTGGACTTAAGGTTGTTTGTGTATGGATCTAGTACAAGTGGGATTATATTGTAATTGGTTCCCTAGAACCAACTTCTACGTACTTTATGATTACCAGTATTCATGTTTTTTTAATACTAATAAACAACTTATCACATATTGATATTTTTCTACATGACATAGTACGTGATAATATCCTTACAGTAACTAGAACTCTGAAAAGTCATCTAAGTTCACTGATATGCTGAGAACATGAAAGTTCCATGAAAATATTATTAAATAGATATTCTATGGATGGTGGATATAATTTGAAAAAAATTATTTAATATATTATGGGTGGATACTCATAGAATTTTGAGTCACTATTTCATAGTGTACACCCTTGGTAATCTTCAGTGCATAAGATTATGAGAAAATGACCCACTAGTATGAAGTCCACATTTTTGTGTGTCATTATATGTCACTATGTTAAAATTTATAAAATGATCCTAATAATTTAAGATTATATTTAATGAATATAAAAATTCATGTATTTTTATATACTGGCCAAAATTGTGACATTATATGTCTGTAGGATGTAGGGTATGTTTGATTCTTCACGAGTGATATTGGATTAATGAATAATATAAGAAAGGTTTTTTCCACTCCCAATTTAGTGAAAGTTCATATATTAGGATCTCTAATGGGAATTTAAATACCTAAATAAGTCTATGACCCCAGTGTTCTATTTTTAAGTTCATTTCTAAAAAGTCAAAGAAAGCTACATTGAGTACATAGGTTTATGACACCATCATGAAACTTGCTTGATTAGAGATATCATGATAATGGGATTATATTACATATTGTATATTTGTATTAGGTTGTATATAATTGTGATATTAACTTTTTTATCTATAGTATCAATGACATGCATATAGATTATAACCTTGGTCTTTAGGTGGTTCCTCCTAATTCCACTGGGAAAGATCCTATTAGGTCACACAGTACGTATTTTTAGATACATAGTTAAATATTAGTATCATTTAACATATTGGATGAATATTATTCTATTATGTGGTTTAATAGTTATTCATGTTAGTTTAATCAGATATATTTAGTCACTAGTTATTAAATAGAAAATTTGTGAGTGAAATATTTAATAAACATTTATAGTTTATTTTAGAAAAATATAATATTTATTTGTTTATTGGATAATAGTGTAGTGGTATTTATTTATTATAAAAAATCTTTATTCAAGGCCTGATAAATATTGTGGAGGATGGAGGGGTGAGTTTAATGGTCTTGAGAAAAACAAATTATATTAAATATTATTTGAATAAATATTAAATTATTTATTCAATGAAATAATATTTATTTCTATTTGTGAGTTTAGTTGATTTCAACTAAATAATAAAAATTATATAGGCATGGGGTAAACTGAGGATTAGGAAAATAATAAGGGCCAGTGTGAGATTATTATTTTATAACCCTAGCCCGATTTAAACCCTATTTTATCTTTTTTAGAAACACTATCCATTCTTATCATTATACCCAATGAGTTATAGAGAATTCTCTCATGCCCTAGAGTGAATCTCTCCTAGAATCCTGTTAATAAGAGAGTGTGACCCTCCTCCAACTCTTTCAATTCTATAAAAAGCATGGAGAGTCCTTCCACCTAAATCGATTCTCGTAGTGATCAATGAAGAATGTCACAGACATTAGGATATTTAATTCTAGCATGTATATATTTATATGGAGATTATCAAAGGTTCACTGAAAATTTTTGGATCACCATTATATATAATATAATCTCTATTCCTATAATGCAACAGTGGTGTGATGTAAGCACATCGTAAAATTTATCAATAGAGAATGAATTTCAACATAATTTAATTGTTTATCCAAAAAATTAAATTATGAATTATATGAAATGATCCTACCTAATTGGTTTCAGTGTTAATAGTCAATTAATATTAAATTTATTTCTATTTTCATGATTTTATTCATCAATAACATCTCACATTATTCACTGGTTATGATAAAAATTCCAGTTGGTCATACTTAATAACTGCATCTACTGCATCTGGAACCTTCACACACAAAATAGAGTTTCGTGGTTTCCCTAGAGAATCCATATGGTTTGATATACCTTGTGTCAACCATGAAAACCCACTTCTAAAATTTATCACACTTTTTATAGTTATCTCATAATGCTTCCCAAAACCATTTGGTAACCATACAGTGGAAGAAAAATCATACAATTTCTGAATTTCAAATCCTAAAACTCCTAATATTCAAAAATAGATCAAAATTAAATAATATAACAAACAATTGTAACTCATGATTGTTATATCCAGTCCAATATAGTGAACTCCCATGCTAATAAAGATTGAGGAGACCTTATATGAAGACACTACATCAAATATATCTATCCTCTAATAATAAGAAATTTTATTGACACACATAGAATATATTATAATATAATTTGTTTTATTATATATATATATTGAGATATGGTTTCATGTTATTTAATTTTTATAGTTTATTTATCTTATTATACTATAAATAAGGTTCAAAAACCACATTACACTCATTTCTTACTCTTTTTTATCTTAACATAAATAACTTTGGAATTGTTTATTTGAATAGAACATGTTTAATAGTGGAAGATATTGTTAAATTGGTCTAGGTTATGGGATAAAAAATTAAGTTTAACAAAAATTCTTATTTATTGGAGTGCTCTTAGTAGGCTTGTCTATCAAATAGATAGGGTTATGATCACCCCCACATACAAGCCTCTTGTACTAATCAATTATATTTTCTATTGAATTTATTTTATTATTTTTATTCCTATTGTATGTGTTTTTTTTGAATGAATATGAAATTAAAATCTCTTATACTGTTTTAAAAAAATAAATATATTTATCAAAGAATAATTTCAAAACTATGTTCTGTTAAAATAAATATTTCTACCATAATTAATAGTATATTATCTTGTAGAACTTTTATTTTTTTTTGGTATATATATTTAAAAGGATAATATATTTTAAAATATAAATAACTAACAATTGATTAAGGATTTTAATAAATATTAGAAAATTATTAATCTATTCTCATCATTGTTTTTAATAAAAAAATTAAGGATGTTTTAAAATTTCTTTTAACTCTTGAATACCATGTTTTAAATTGGTTGAGCTCAATTCACCCCTCACTGCTCTTATATTACATCTACACAATATATAAATTACATTTTAACATATTCACATAAAAATCGATAAGATACATGTATATGATTGGATGATACTGCCAATAGTTACATCACATCTTAAATATATGATTAATTGAACCATTTTATTGAAAAATAATAGTGGGAATAATTTTATAAATGTAATAGTTTCAATAAAATCCTATATTATAGTCTTTTAAAATTACTTGTGTGATGGTTTCTTGAACATAGTTTTGTCAAAAAATTATTAACCTCAATCCATGGATCAATAAAATTTGGAGATAAACAATTGAAAATTATTATTATAATTAACTATTGATCTGGGATATGAATGTGAAAAAGTTTTATACATTTTCATAACATAGTCGTCAAATTTAAAAACATAGAAATATGATAGTGATAATCATCAGGACCATGGATATATTTAAAAAATAAATTAATGATACTTTATCATAATAGTGTATTATTAAAAAATAATATATTATTTTTTACCCTTTCCCAACTATAAATGTTTCCTAAAATATATTTCATTCAAATCACATTGTATATTGTGTGGAAATTGATTTTTTTAATAAAAGATAAGAGACGACAACAAGAAACGTTAACAACCCAGGCACACAGGGGGGCCTAAAGTAATGTAACCCTAAGGTGCCCTTCAACACGAAGGGCCTACAATCAAGAGGTAGAGAGCCCAAGCTTCTTTACATAATGACCTCATCCCCGGGACTTCCAATCTTCATAAGTGCATCAACAAAAAAATTTCATTCCCTCCAACTATGTTGCATGAGTTGTATTTGATTGGTCTCCAAGACACACTGCCTGATGATATATGCAAGTTCCCAAGGTGCGTTTGACCTTCCCCAGACATGATTAACCAAGACCTCTGAATCTGACTCCACCTCTGACACCTGAAAGTCACTACTCCTACAAGCTCTCAGTCCCATAAGAAGGGAACATGCCTCTTCCCCCAATGAGTTTCCCATTCTGAAGGTAACACTGAAGTCCAAATAAATGGACAACCAAACCATCTTGAAGAAAAAAATCACTTTCCTCTAAGAGAAATGGAAAACCAAGGCGAGGAGAAACACCAGAAGTAGAGATCACATGCCCATTCTTGGAAGCCAAACCTACGCATCACCCTCAGGATAAAAGACCACTCATGTTTATCATAGGCCTTGACCATATCAGCTTGAAAATTTATATTGAATCCAACCGAGCGCCGGTTGATATCGTTCACCAGCTCGCTCACAATAACCACCACTCCTTGAATGTTTGTTCCTTTTATAAACCCGTGTTGTTCCTTGGAAACTAGATTCGGAATCAGACCATCCATTCTTCTAGATATGAGGCTCGCAAGAATTTTGTTAGACACATTGCATAGGCTTATTGGTCTGAATTGACCAATATTTGAGGGATATTTGACCTTTGGGATAAACACAACCCTAGATGCACTCACACCCTTGCCGAAGGCTCCCCCCCGAAAGAAGTCCTAGACCGCTCCCACCACCTTGCATCCAACAGTATCCCATGAATTCATGTAGAAACCCACTTGAAATTGCCTTTTTATATTACCTTAACACCCAAAATACCCCATAACGTATAATTTCACAAATTTTTATCAATATGTTTTACATATAGATTATGCCTTAACATAAAATATTTATAGTATAGTAAATTAAAAACACAAATTTTCTTCTAATATTTATGATTGTTTCTTCTATTGGGAACAAATAAAAAGACAATGGAGATTCCAGATAATCATGAAAATAATTCATTGTCAATATGTTTTCTAACTCTATTTGTGATAATAATTTAACCAATATATTTATTTTTTATGATGGGTTATATTCTTAGAATGTGTAAAATTATACTTTTCCCTTTTGAATATATTTTTTAGGGTAATAAAAAATATATGAAAACTTTATTCCCACCATTTATAATTTTTATAACATGTAAAACCTTTTAAAAATTATTTATAATAAGGGAAATGGAATTACAATTTAATACTCAAACTATATAAATTCACATATTTAGAAAGGAAATTTATATTACATAATAAATTATTTCCATGTAGAAACATTTCATTATATTTAGAGTCGGGATTTGTAACATTTTAAGCTAAAAATTCATTAAACTCATCAATTTATAGTTATATATAGGAATAAATTTCCAATATTGTATAAGTCAATCAATAAGAAGTAAAATTATCAAAATAATTACTATTCTTATAGAAAAAAAGTATACACCAAGTGTTATATTCTATGATTTGAACATACTATTACACTAAATGGGATAAATAAATTTATGGAAAATCCTAACCAGACATAACAATTATCCTAGAAAAACTCTATATCCTTTTGATGAAGATCCATCTATGTTGGAATGTATATCATGTGGGTTATCTTATCATTTTTAATGTTTTTTTTCATATCATCTCATAAATTTTTATATTTTTAATGAAATGGATAATCTATTCAACCTTATATTTTTTAAAAATTGATACACTTGCTTCAAAATAATATGTATCCTTAGGTTTGGAGACCTGCTTGAATGACTTTTGTGACTCTAAATTTCCCCCAATGTCCTGCATCCAAGAATAGTAAAAAATTAATGTTTCAAGTTGGAAATGCATTTCTCTAAAAAGCATACAATTTTTTTCGACATATATACATGGTCTTATTTTCAAATACTTAGTTTATGATCAAATTGTATCCACGATAGTATGAATAAGTAATGTATACACCAATGAAGGTCACTTTTTATAATAAAAATATTATCATGTTGAATAATATATTTATCCACTAATTCAAACCTATCTAATGAAATAGATCTTTGATAAAAAAAATTTACTTAAATAAATATATCTATGATATATTTCGATCAATGAAAAATCATGTATTTTAAAAAACATCAATACTTATCCATATATACTTGACTATAGATTACTCTCACGTGACTCATTAATCTGGAAATTAAGGAATTCAAAAGTCATTAAATGTATACTTTTATTGATCATTATATGTATCACATCATCTGTTGTATCATAGACCATTATCTCAATACTTTTTATTTGGTAATAAGAAACACACTCCTACCCATTATAAATTATTTCAATATCTCAAAAATCTGTCCATGAGAAAGTTCTTCCTCGCAATATATTTTGTGTAATAATATCTATATAATTATTTTCAATATGAAAAACAAATATGGTTTATTTAAAACACTTTTTATGAAGGAAATAAATTACTTAATCCCCAAAAATATTGTTTATAAGTTCTATTAGACATATCAATACAGTTCATATCCATTTCATTATCTATAAAATAAATACTAATTAACATACATGTTGGAATGAGACTTAAAAATTAATTTTTGTGGTGGAATAAATAATTTTATTTCAATTAATAGACTTAACCAATGAAGAAACTCAAAATAATCAACATTAAATAATTTAAAAATATTTTTTTATAAAACAATAAGGCTCAAAATATTCTTTTATGATATTAAAAAATCGAAACTAATTTTAAATGAAAAGTTTAAAAAATAAAAAATATATAAATAATTAATAATAATATAGGAGTAGGAGAGCATGGGGGAATATAATTAAATTAAATAAATTTTATGATATAGACTTAAAATAGTACCTTTAGATATATAATTTACCACTTAATACAATTTATTTTATAAAATAAATTAATACATTGGTAAAAATAATATCAAATATGAAAATAATTATTTCATTTCCAATATAAAATATGATATAGCTCTTATAATATGTACTATATGTTGTAATATTAAAACAAATACGTAATTAAACAAATATATATATATATATTAAAAAACCCTAGAAAAGTTTATGCCGAATCATCACACTTGGAATAAAATGAACTTCACGACTTATAAGAAATAATAATATTTATTTATATTTATTTGATCAACTTTATTCACATTCAAGTGAATCTTTATTTCTACTCATACAATGAAAATAATTTTTCTTCTAAAAAGTGGTGAAAATTAATTTTTCATCATATTTATAATAACATATTTTTAGAAATCAATTGTAATTAATTATTTTTTTTAATATCAAATAATAAGAACTATAAATATTACATATTATTAAGTAAATAATTGTTATAATTATTAATTATTATATATTCATTATTAATATTAGTATTAATTTATAATTAAAATTATTTATAATTAATAAAATTACTTAATCTTTATTAGTAATATATAGTATATTAATAATATTATTATTTAAATATAATATAATTAATTAGGAAAAAATATAGTTATTGTAAAAATTATAGTTTAATATGATAATTTAATTATGGAAATTGTAATAAAATTATGAAAAATATATAATAAATAAATTAAATAAGAGTATAAATAACAAATATCATGAATACACTCATGGAAATATGAAAACATATAATTGAAATTTTATGATAAATTTCACTAAATATCAAGCAAATGGTTTTGGGTGCTAATTTAGAATTAAAAATAAAATACAAAAATCCATATTAATTGTTTCAATAAATGGTAAATTTCATGTACAAAACTATAAAACTCAATCAAATTCATGATTTTTCCATTCAAAATGAAAAAAAAACAGTTTATGGTATTCATTAATCTTAGTTATTCAAAGACAATATACTTGTGAAACAAATTTATTATGATTCTATAAAATGTATCTAAATTGAAATAATTAGTAAAATTTGTATTTTTTATATAATTTTTCAATGTATCATGAAGGATTAATTCCCAAAACATCCATGATGATATTTCAATATTTAATGAGGGGTTGTTTAAGTTTTAAATGAATCACACTAATATTTATACAAGGATGATAAATTGGGAAGATAATATGGTTGGATTGGTAATATATTCATCAAAATATTTTGGATGAAAAAACAATTTTAATAACTTTTTCTATTATAACTATTTCTCTACTACACATTTTTATAGATACTTCATAATGAACTTTAAATTCTACATATATTGCAGAGTTGATGGATATGATTGGTTAGAGACTGGATGATGTTATGTAGGTGTTGTGAACATTGTATGAATACATCAAATGTAATGGTGGTTTTAAGGGAAATAATATTATAGAATTGAAGTGGTGGATATGTGGTAATGAATACCAGGAAAATCTCTACAATCGAGAACTTAAGGGTGGAGAGTTTTATAGAGGGGGTAATATTTGAGAAGGTGTATAATGGTGTTTTTTATTGACTTGGATATGGGTGGTTGGGGAACCAATGTCCGTTCTTTTAGGGAAGGGTAGGTAGGGAGTGGTGTATCGATCGATGGGGGTGTAAATAGGAAATAAATTCAGATTTTTTAAAGAATATTATATATAGTTGATATAATCACAAATATATACTTTAGAAACCAGCTAAATAGGTTGTTTAGTTTTTTAAAATAACTGTTAAACCATTTAAAGTGGTCACTAGTGACACCATTAGTGACCACTTCACGGACATCTCTTGAATCTAAATGAATATATGTATATTTATTGATTTCCCATATATTGAACCCATTATATTTTTTGAATGTATTTGTTTTATTTTCAACTTTATGATAAGGAAGTGTCAAAATGAAGATGCAAACAAGTTGGCATAAATTATTTACATTATAAATATTATTATTATAAAAAAATTGATGTAAAGGTAGATGAAGGTTATAGTGTCTCTAGTTCGTAGATCGAATTTTAAAGTATTAAGAATTGTTTTTATATCTATTGAATATAATTTAAAGTATTTTATGTCCATGAGGTATCTAAGAATAATTATGGGAATCATTTGAGATATTTGGATGTTATTCATAAAAAAAGGCTAACACTTTTTCAAATTCATAGCATCAGATAAAATTCCCTTAAGTACAACATATTGTGCCCTTAAGTGAAACCTTTTGTCACTAAGGAACAAGTTTCCATGAAATGAGAAAACCTATAAAATATAACACATAGTTTACCGTTACCTTATTCTGAACCTATCATTCCTTTAGGTACCTCCTATCGTGAACAAAGGCACAACGTTCTATGCCATGATGCACAACCTACCATGCTCTTAGACACCACCTATTAGGATAAAGGTACTTGTGACCATGAAATTAGAAAATATATAAAAACATGATACATTCTGCCATATACTTAAGTATAATTAATAACACAACTGGTTGTGTGGTTAAACTAAATTTATTGAGACTAATAAATGTTTAAATATTAAAGATTTTTCTTTATGAAATAAAATTCATATAATACTCTATGGGAATATTATTTAGGACTTAATTAATAAAAATTTATTGTTAATTTAATGAATGTTGTTTTTATAAATTTTTCTAAATTAAATCAAATATTATCTAATTATCTTTAACAAACTATATGAATTTATTTTATACAAATAAATCAACCATGTATCAAGAAGAAATATATAAATAATTTAAATAACTAGTCCAGTATTTTTAAAATAATTTCCCATAATAGAAAAGTATCGAGATAATTATTTACCTATGATTAAATGAGAATTAAAAATAAAATATCTAAAGATCTAAATGGTCAATATTAGCACATTATGTGGGTTAACAACTTAGGATGAAAATTATTGAAATTAATATTTCTATAGGAAAGGGTGGAGAGGCTATGTTCTCTCAAATGGATATTTTTCAATGTGTAAATTATATATAATATATCACTATTATACCATCCAAAAATGCTGTAATAATTATTATTAAACCTTGGGTAACTTTTTTAATAGAAATGTGCTAAATTTGAGCAAAGTATTCCAAGGGAGTAGTAGTTATTGTAACTAAGCTTGTAATCCATGTAATTAAATAATTCAATTAGTAAATGTGTGAGTGATTATCATTACTTATATTAGAACCTACATTAGTGTTGGAACCATGGTCATCTATGCATGAATTGGAGTGTGGTTTGTGTTTGTTGTCAATCCTCTGAGGAAGTTCAGAATGTGTTCCAGAAAAGTACTCACACAGGTCAAGCAAATAATAGTATTGAAGGTGGCACCATTTTCCAGTGTTTGCCAAATTTCTGGACCTAAAAATTGAAAAAAGGGGAATACAATGTTTTTTAGAAAAGGGACATGTGTACTGGATATGTGTCGTGCAAATGACTTGCGCGCCGAGAAAGGACTTGTGCTCTGGTGCCTAGGAGGATTGGAATGTTGCGCACCATATGTTTTTCAAGATCAGAACATTAAAATATGGCAAAGGAAATAGGGTTTCACAATTTTTAGTTTGGTCGTGCAAGTGAGTAGCGCGACAAAGGCTAGGGAAGTTGGAGTTGAGCGCCAAAACTTGCGCGCCGAGAGGAGGCTTGCACACCCCCACGCAGGGTGTCCAGTTTTCCTATAAATAGAGGACCACCCCTCCTCATTTGGGATGACGTTCAGACTTAGAGAAATTCAGAGCTCCCGTCGTGCATGTATACTGGTCGCGCAAGTGGTGGTGGGTTTCGCAAGTTGAAGTTGCGCGGCAGTTGTTAGTTGCGCGTCCAAGGTGGTTAGGGCGAGAAAGGGGTTGAGTCATGCAAGTTTAAAGTTGAAGAAGGTTGGTTCGTGCAAGTGGTTGAGGTGGACTTGCACGCCAATTTGGCCTTGCACACCAAGACTTGTGTGCCATATTGAAACTTGCAGGCCGGCCTTGGAGAAGTTCTCCAGGTGTTGTTGAAGTACTCCATTCATTTTGGAGCTGCACGAAAGCTGGAAGATTGTTCGATGCCTTCGGGGAAAATTGAGATTAGTCTACGGGTGAGAGTTGGACTTCAAAATAGCATCTGCATACAACAAAGGATGCATTGTTTTTCAATGATGAAGAGACCTTCACGTCTATAAACTGAGTGTGACTTCACCAAAGGCAGTGATCTAGGGGGAGTCAACGAGAGTGACCCAAGGGACGCAGTGAGCTACCCCTAATATTTTGTAAAGGCATTGAGCCAGTGACATAGTGACTGTGCCCGAACAATTGTAATCCACATCTAGTGAAGAATAATGGAATTTGGTACAACCAGCAACTTGTCAGCGTATTCTCTTTGGACGTAACTCTTTGTAGTGAACCAAGTAAAAATTGTTGTTTTATCTATTTTCATGTGAAAGTTTCATCGCTTATCATATCCATCATACAGGTTTGACTAGTTCCTACCAACGTGGGAACAAGATCCTTGTTTTTAAAAGAAAAATTGGTCACCCTAATTCACCCCTCCCCTCTCAGGGTGTCCCCGGGTCCTACAAGTGGTATCAGAGGGAGGTTACTAGTGTTAGATTCAACCTTTGTCATCATGGAAAATTCATCCAGTGTTAGGGGAGTCCCCCTATTTAATGGAAGTAATTTTTATATTTGGAAGAACAGAATTATATCTCATCTAATATCCCTTATAATGGAAGTTGTGTTTTCCACTGTGAAAGGTATTAATGTTTCTAATCCAATAGGACTAACTATGACTAATACAGATAGAAAAATTCTTGATGCAGATACCGAAGCATAGAATGCTCTCACTACATCCTTTTCTGATCAGATCTATCTAACAGTGATGTGTTTTACCTCAGCAAAGTCCATGTGGGATAAACTGGAAAATATTTATGATGGAGATAACAAAGTGAAGGATGAAAAACTAAAAGTGAGGAACAATAGATTCGATGATCTGAAGATTCATCCTGATGAGAATTCACACTCCTTCTTCTATCAAATTACTGAAGTGGTTGGAGCAATTCAGGGCCTAGGAAAAGAAATAAAAGACATTGACATTGTGATGAAAATACTGAGAAGACTTTCACCCCTAAAAAATGAAAATGTGTCATCCCTTGAGGAAAGATATCTTTCAAAACTTTCTCTGGATGATCTACTGAGCAGCCTGGTGGCATATAAAATGAGAGTCAATCCAGAAGATGCTACGACTCGGGTAAGCAAGGAAATGGCGTTCAAATCCATTGAGAAACTGAAAATCTCAACAGATGGTAGTGGTGAAGATGATGAGGAAAACGAAACTTTGTCTCTCATTGAAAAGAAGTTCCAGAAGGGAAAAGGGAAATTAAAAGGGAAGTTACCTCTAGCTTGCTTTCATTGTGGCAAAGTTGGTCACATTGCCTCTCAGTGCTTAAGAAAGTTCGATGATGAGAATAGTGATACTAAAAATAATGAGAAGCCTCAGAAAAGGTTTTTCAAAAAGGGAGACTTCAAATCAAGACGGAAAGTACCAAATAAGAGCTTTGTATGTGAAGAGGAAGATGATGATAATGAATTCTATGATGAATAAGAACCAGAATTTAAAACTGGAAACCATGCTTCCATGATGGTTACTATTGAAAAATCAGAAGATATTGGTGGAGAAAATCAGTTGAAAACTAGTGCGGATCCCAAGTTGAAACTTAAGGATGCTATTAGTAAGATTAAGATTAAATGTAAGAGTTGAAATAAGTGTAAATCAATTGAGGAAGAATCAACTGAATATGTTGATCAAATTGAAGCTGAAATTGAACGACTAGAAGAATTGGTGAAAGTACAGTCTAAAATTCTTGAAATCAATGATGATGTAGTGGATCTGAAGCTGATAATTGAAGAGTGGGAAAAGGTCATAAATTACCTCACCTCCAAACTATAGGAAAAGTCCAAGACTACTGAGCGTCTTGAGGAAGAAGTTGTTACTATTAGAAGTAAACTTCAAAAAGATTCAGTTTCAAAAGAATCAAGGAATAAAATATATTTTGGAAGGTTCTCAGATGATGAGATGTTGGGGATAGTAACACGTGTCTCTAATGGAGTTGAAAATATCTTAAATGATCAAAGACCAGCCTGTATGGGAAATAGTGGAATTGGTTGTGAGGCAGAATCGTCAAATGCTTCAAATACAAGTGACCAAAATAAAGGCAAGATAAAAGTGGGTGATGTGGGAAAGTCTATTGAAGTGATGAAACAGAAACCCCCAATTCAATCTGAAAGAAGAAAAGAAGATTATCCATGAGCCTCATGGAAAAATGAGCCCTCATGTCATTATCCTACAGAAGAAGGAATAAGGACAAATAGAAGCGAGAATACATTTCGTCTCATAAAGGGTCAGTTCTGTGGATATTTATACCATACCATGTCTTATTGAAAAGTGGCAAGAAGATCTCTGAATGGAGAAGATATATGAGTTCAATAGAGGAGAACAAATTCATATCCTAATTATTTTAGAAGAAACAATTTCTATAGATATTTTTTTCTTTGTTCTAGCTTTGGTCATAAGGTTGTTCATTGCAGGTAGAGAAGGGACATGGACACCTCATACTGAAGTTCGAGACAAGACAAGTCTCGTCATCAAGACAATGTTTCTCTTTTATATAGGTTATCTCCTCTCAAATAATATTTCGAATATGAAGAACCTAGGTACATGGAAGAGATAAGTGAAAGGCCATCAGTGCACTATACTCAATCCAATGTCTCATTGAATGAAAGGAAGAAAATTGAGAAATCCAACCTTGCAGAGGTGTCCCTCAAAGCTACAAAAAGAAACAGTACCAAGATTCTGTATAGCGGTTGTTCATCTCATATGACAGGTAATGCTAGATTGTTAATGGATATCAAAAATAATTTTGATGGTATAGTACGATTTGGTAATTATGGAGCTCTGAAAATCAAAGGTAGTGGAAGTACTGAATTAGCTAATGGAGAGCTAAAGAAGACTAAAGACCATTATGTATATGGCCTATGTCATAATCTACTCACCGTAAGTCAACTCTATGACTCAGGACTTAGAGTTACTTTTAATCAGAAAGGTTGCACTATCAAGGAAAATATAGGCAATTCACTTATGAATGGATGCAGAATAGTAGACAACTTGTATCAGGTTGATAGTAAAGAAAATGTTTGTTACATGACTGTTGAAGAAGAAAATAATTTTTGGCATCGGATACCGGGACACATCAATCAACAAGACATGGAGAAAATATCAAAATTGAGGATTGTCATGGACATTCCCAACCTGAAGCTTGAGCGTGAAAAGTCTTGTAATGCTTGCATCCGTGGGAAGCTGGTCTGCAGTTCATATCAGCCAAAGAAGAAAAGGGCATCCCATCTTCTTGATATAATTCATACAGATGTATGCGGGCCGATAAATGTTGTCGGAACTCATGGAAAAATGTAGTTTGTCCTTTTCATTGATTATTATAGCCGAATGGCTTGTCTAATAGTGATACACAAGAAGCGGCAAGTACTTGATTGCATGAAAAATTATCACTGGATTTCCGAGAATGATACTGGATGGACAATAAAAGTCCTACGATCTGACAATGGAGGGGAATACATGTCCATTGAGTTTGAGAATTACCTAGAAAAATATGGAATACAGCATGAGGTAGCTGTTGTGAGAACTCCATAGCAAAATGGGTTTATTGAGTTCCAGAATCGACAGGTCAACAATATAGCCATGACTATTCTGATTGAGAGTGGTATCTCTCGCCATTACTGGTAGGAAGTTTTTCAAGCTGTAGTATATATTCAAAATCGAACAGGACTTTATATGGGTGAGACAAAGACACCATTTGAATTATTCCATGAATGGAAGCCCTATTTGAAATACTTTCATATTTTGGGAAGTAAATGCTTCATCAGAAACAAAGAAGGAAATCAAGGAAAGTATGGTGACAATGCAGATGAAGGAATTTTCCTCAGATACTCAATAAATAGAAAAACCTACAAGTGTTTCAACAAGCGATTAGGAAGGATTGTGGAAAGCAGTGATATCAAGATAATTGAAGAGAAAACCAAAATTGCTTCAAGGACGTCATATGATGATGGGATAGAAAGTGAACAAAAAAGTGAACATGGAGAAAATACAAATACAGAAATAGAAGAAGTTGTACAAAACACTCAGCAGTCGCATCATGATTTTGACTCAGAATAAGTATCTGACGAAGAAACTATGGCTAGAGAGAAATCAATTGAACCTCACAGGAGAAATCGAAGAGCTGAGATTGATCCATCAAACGAAATTGGGGATAGAAGTGCACCCACACAAACAAGTAGGATGAGGAATAACATGCAATATACATTTCTGTCAGTTGTGGAGCCATCCTCATTTGAAGAAGCCGCAAAGGATGAATCATGGGTGAAATCCATGAATGAAGAGTTAGATTAGATTGACAAGAATCAGACCTGGGATCTTGTCCAGAGACCCGAAGGTCACAATGTGATTGGTAAAAAATAGATCTTCAAGAACATGTTTGATGATCATGGAAGTGTTATTATAAACAAGTCACGATTGGTATGTAAAGGTTACTCTATGATTGAAGGCATTGATGTTGAAAAAACCATTGCTCCAGTGGCTAGACTGTATCCAATCAGGTTTCCCTTTCCATGGCTCTCCAAAGTGGATATAAAGTATATAAAATGGATGTCAAGACAACATTATTAAATGATTTACTCGAATAAGAATTATACATTGAACATACATTGGGTTTTCTTCTTGGTATTGATTAAACAAAGGTCTGTAAATTAAAGAAAGAACTTTACGGCTTGAAACAGGCACCACAGGCATGGTACTCCTGGCTGGATTCTTATCTCGAGAAGCTGGAATTCAAAAGAGAAGTAGATCACAATATATATGTGAATAATTCTCCAAAATATCAATTCATGGTTCTAGTCTATGTTGATGATATCATATTTGTTGGAAGTAGGAAGAAATCGGTGGATGAATTTTCCAATAACATGAAATCAGAATTTTAAATGTCTATGATTAGGGAGCTCACATAATTCTTGGGGATATAGGTGATTCAAAACAAGGATTACACTTTCATTTCTCAGGAAAAGTATGAAAAAGATCTGTTGAAGAAGTTTAATATGCAAGACTCCAAACCAATGTCAACTCTGATTGCAGTTGGAACTAAACTTGGAAAGCATAATGATGGGACCTCTGTAGATTCCACCATGAACAAGAGGATCATTGGGAGCCTATTGTACCTGACAGCGACACGTCCAGATATTGTCTTTTCCACATGTCTTGAAGCCCACTTTCAGAGAAATCCAAAAGAGGAACATATGGTAGTAGTAAAAAGAAATATGAGGTATATTCAAGGTACTCACAATTGTGTATTATACTTTGCTATAGGAAGGGACTGTGAATTATCAGCATTTTCTGATGCTGACTGGAGGATTGAAAAAACATGCATCAGAATCAAAGAGAGGACATTGTTAATTAATGTAACTCGACCTCAAAAGGATAGAAACCTGGTTTTCGAGTTGTAGATCCTTCCCAGCATACGGTCCATGACCCCCTCAAATAAAGATATCTTTATCTGCCCGTAGAAAAGTGGAACACCAAGATATCTCATGGGAAAATTCTTTTGCTGGCATCCCAACAAGCTCTGAATAATTCTGCATTGCCTGGGAGAGCATTTAGTCGAAATATACACCTAGCTCTTAGATGAATTGATGATTTTCCTGTTATCCCTGACATACCTTTACAGCACCTCCATAAGAGTGATAAGGGAACTTCGACTACCGTTAGTGAAAATTAAAATGTCATCTGCAAACATGAGATGACAAATGGTATCCTGGCCTTGCCATCCGACATACGACCTTAAGATTCTATCCTCCTCTTTCCTCTGAAGATTCCTAGTAAGGGACTCCTGCACCAAATTAAACAAGCTAGGTTACAGGTGATCACCCCGACGCACTCCCCAACCCATCTTGAAGAAAACAAAGCACTTTACTCTAAGAGAAATGGACAACCAAGGCGAGGAGAAACACCGGAAGTAGAGATCACATGCCCATTCTTGGAAGCCAAACCTGCGCATCACCCTCAGGATAAAAGACCACTCATGTTTATCATAGGCCTTGACCATATCAGCTTGAAAAATTATATTAGATCCAACCGAGTGCCAGTTGATATCGTTCACCAGCTCACTCACAATAACCACCACTCCTTGAATGTTTCTTCCTTTGATAAACCTGTGTTGTTCCTTGGAAACCAGCTTCGGAATCAAACCATCCATTCTTCTAGCTATGAGGCTCACAAGAATTTTGTTAGACACATTTCACAGGAATATTGGTCTGAATTGACCAATATTTTAGGGGTATTTGACCTTTGGGATGAGCACAACCCTAGATGCACTCACACCCTTGCCGAAGGCTCCCCCCCCGAAAGAAGTCCTAGACCACTACCACCACCTTGCGTCCAACAGTATCCCATTCATTCATGCAGAAACCCAATTGAAATTGCCTTTTTATTTTACCTTAACACCCAAAATACCCCATAACGTATAATTTCACACATTTTTATCAATATTTTTTACATATAGATTATGCCTTAACATAAAATATTTATAGTATAGTAAATTAAAAACACAAAGTTTCTTCTAATAGTTATGAGTGTTCCTTCTATTGGGAACAAATTAAAAGACAATGGAGATTCTAGATAATCATGAAAATAATTCATTGTCTATATGTTTTCTTACTCAATTTGTGATAATAATTTAACCAATATAATTATTTTTTATAATGGGTTATATTCTTAGAATGTGTAAAATTATACTTTTCCCTTTTGAATATATTTTTTAGGGTAATAAAAAATATATAAAAACTTTATTCCCACCATTTATAATTTTTATAACATGTAAAACCTTTTAAAAATTAATTATAATAAGGGAAATGGAATTACAATTTCATACTCAAACTATATAAATTCACATATTTAAGAAGGAAATTTATTTTACACAATAAATTATTTCCATGGAGAAACATTTCATTATATTTAGAGTCAGGATTTGGAACATTTTAAGCTAAAAATTTATTAAACTCGTCAATTTATACTTATATATAAGAATAAATTTCCAATATGCTATAACTCAATCAATAAGAAGTAAAATTATCAAAATAATTACTATTTTTATAGAAAACAATTATACACCAAGTGTTATATTCTATGCTTTGAACATACTATCACACTAAATGGGATAAATAAATTTATGGAAAATCCTAACCCGACATAACAATTATCCTGAAAAAACTCTATATCATTTTGATCAAGCTCCATTTATGTTAGAATGTATATCATGTGGGTTAACTTATCATTTTTAATGTTTTTTCTTCATATCATCTCATAAATTTTTATATTTTTAATGAAATTGATAATCTATTCAACCTTATATTTTGTAAAAAGTGATACACTTGTTTCAAGATAATATCTCTCCTTATGTTTGGAGACCTACTTGAAGGACTTTTGTGACTCTAAATTTCCCCCAATGTCCTGCATCCATGAATAGTAAAAAATTAATGTTTCAAGTTGGAAATGCATTTATCTAAAAATCATAAAAAACAATTAGACATATATACATGGTCTTATTTTAAAATACTTAGTTTCTGGTCAAATTATATCCACGATAGTATGAATAAGTAATGTATACACCATTGAAGATCACTTTTTATAATAAAAACATTAAATTGTTGAATAATATATTTATCCACTAATTCAAACCTATCTAATTAAATAGATCTATGATAAATAAAAAGTTACTTAAATAAATGTATCTATGATATATTTCGATCAATGGAAAATCATGTATTTTAAAAAATATCAATACTTAGCCATATATACTTGACTGTAGATTACTGTCACATGACTCATTAATCTAGAAATTAAGGAATTCAAAAGTTAGTAAATTTATACTTTTATTGATCATTATATGTATCAGATCATCTATTGTATCATCAACCATTATCTCAATACTTTGTATTTGGTAATAAGAAACACACTCCTACCCATTATAAATTATTTCAATATCTCAAAAATAAATCCATGAGAAAGTGCTTCCTCACAATATATTGTGTGTAATAATATCTATATTCTTATTTTCAATATGAAAAACAAATATGGTTCATTTAAATCACTTTTTATGAAGGCAATAAATTACTTAATCCCCAAAAATATTGTTTATAAGTTCTATTAGACATATCAATACAGTTCATATCCATTTCATTATCTATAAAATAAATACTAATTAACATACATGCTGTAATGAGACTTAAAAATTACTTTTTATGGTGGCATAAATAATTTTATTTCAGTTAATAGACTTAACCAATGAACAAACTCACAAAAATCGACATTAAATAACTCAAAACTATTTTTTTATAAAACAATAAGGCTGAAAATATTCTTTCATGATATTAAAAAAACAAAACTAATTTTAAATGAAAAGTTCAAAAAATAAAAAATAATTAATTAATTAAGAATAATATAGGAGTAGGAGAGCATGGGGGAATATAATTAAATTAAATAAATTGTATGATATAGACTTAAAATAGTACCTTTAGATATATAATTTACCACTTAATACAATTTATTTTATAAAATAAATTAATACATTGGTAAAAATAATATCAAATATGAAAATAATTATTTCATTTTCAATATAAAATATTCTATAGATCTTATAATATGTACTATATATTTTAATATTAAAACAAATACATAATTAAAAAAATATATATATATATTAAAATATCCTAGAAATTTTTTTGCTGAATCATCATACTTGGAATAAAATGAACTTCACGACTTATAAGAAATAATAATATTTATTTATATTTATTTGATCAACTTTATTCACATTCAAGTGAATCATTATTTCTACTCATACAATGAAAATAATTTTTCTTCTAAAAAGTGGGGAAAATTAATTTTTCATCAAATTTATAATAACATATTTTTAGAAATCAATTGTAATTAATTATTTTTTTAACATCCAATAATAATAACTATAAATATTACATATTATTAAGTAAATAATTGTTATAATTATTAATTATTATATATTCATTATTAATATTAATATTAATTTATAATTGAAATTATTTATAATTAAGAAAATTACTTAATCATTATTAGTAATATATAGTATATTAATAATATTATTATTTAAATATAATATAATTATTTAGGAAAAAATATAGTTATTGTAAAAATTATAGTTTAATATGATATTTTAATTGTTGAAATTATAATAAAATTATAAAAAATATATAATAAATAATGTAAATAAGAGTATAAATAATAAATATCATGAATACTCTCATAGAAATATGAAACAATATAATTGAAATTTTATGATAAATTTCACTAAATATCAAGCAAATGGTTTTTTGTGCTAATTTATCATTTAAAATAATAATACAAAAATCCATATTAATTGTTTCAATAAATGGTAAATTTCATGTACAAAAATATAAAACTCAATCAAATTCACGATTTTTCCATTCAAGATGAAAAAAAATAAGTTTATGGTATTCATTAATCTTAGAGATTCGATGACAATATACTTGTGAAACAAATTTATTAAGATTCTATAAAATGTATCTAAATTGAAATAATTAGTAAAATTTGTATTTTTTATATAATTTTTCAATATATCGTGAGGGATTAATTCCCAAAACATCCATGATGATCTTTAAATATTTCATGAGAGTTTGTTTAAGTTTTAATTGCATCATATTAATATTTATACAAGGGTGATAAATTGGGAAGATAATATGGTTGGATTGGTAATATATTCATCAAAATATTTTTGATGGAAAAACTATTTTAATCCCTTTTTCTATTATAACTATTTATCTACTACACATTTTTATAGATACTTCACAATGAACATTAAATTCTACATATATTTCAGAGTTTATGGATATGATTGGTCAGAGACTGGATGAGGTTATGAAGGTGTTGGGAACATTGTATGAATACATCAAAGGTAATGGTGGTTTTAAGGGAAATAATCTTAAAGAATTGAAGTGGTGGATAGGTGGTAATGAATACTAGGAAAATATCTACAATCGAGAACTTATGGGTGGGGAGTTTTATGGAGGGGGTAATATTTGAGAAAGTGTATAATGGTGTTTATTTATTGACTTGGATTTGGGAGTTTGGGGAACCTATGTCCATTCTTTTAGGGAAGGTTAGGTAGGGAGTGGTGTATCAATCGATGGGGGTGTAAATAGGAAATAAATTCAGATTTTTTAAGGAATATTATATACAGTCTTATGTAATCACAAATATATACTTTAGAAACCAGCTAAAGAGGTTGTTTAGTTTTCTTAAAGAACCTTTAACCCATTAAAAGTGGTCACTAGTGACACCATTAGTGACTACTTCATGGAAATCTCTTGACTCTAAATGAATATAAGTCTATTTATTGGTCTCCCATATATTGAACCCATTATATTTTTTGTATGTATTGGTTTTATTTTCAACTTTATGATAAGGAAGTGTCAAAAAAAAGATAAAAATGTGTTGGAATAAATTATTTACATTATAAATATTATTATTTTAAAAATTTGATGTAAAGGTAGATGAAGTTTATAGTGTCTCAAGTTCGTAGATCTAATTTTAAAGTATTATGAATTGTGTTTATATCTATTTAATATAATTAAATTATTTTATGTCCAGGAGGTTTCTAAGAATAATTATGGGAATCATTTTAGATATTTGGATGTTTTTGTAAAAAAAAGGATAACACTTTTTCAAATTCATAGCATAGGATAAAATTCCCTTAAGTACAACATATTGTTCCCTTAGGTGAAACCTTTTATGACTAAGGAACAAGTTTCCATGAAATGAGAAAACCTATAAAATATAACACATAGTTTACCATTACCTTATTCTGAACCTATCATTCCTTTAGGTACCTCCTATCATGCACAAAGGCAAAACTTTCCATGCCATGACGCACAACCTACCATGGTCTTAGACACCACCTATTAGGACAAAGGTACTCGTGACCATGAAATTAGAAAATATATAAAAAACATGATTCATTCTACCATATACTTAAGTATAATTAATAACACAACTGGTTGTGTGGTTAAAAAAATTTATTGAGACTAATAAATGGTTAAATATTGAAGATTTAATTTATATGATGGAATCAAAATAATATAATACTCTATGGAAATACTATTTTAGACTTAATTAATAAAAAATGATGGTTAATTGAATTAATGTTGTTTTTATAAATTTAATTAAATTAAATCAAATGTTATGTAATTATCTTTAACAAAGTATATGAATTTATTTTATACAAATAAATCATCCATATATCAAGAAGAAAATTATAAATAATTTAAACAGCTAGTCCAGTATTTTTAAAATGATTTCCCATAATAGAAAAGTATTGAGATAATTATTTACCTATGATTAAATGAGAATTAAAAATAAAAGATAAAAAGATCTAAAATGGTATATATTAACACATTATGTTGGTTAACAACTTAGGATGAAAATTATTGAAATTAATATTTCTATAGGAAAGGGTGGAGAGGCTATGTTCTCTCAAATGGATATTTTTTAATGTGTAAATTATATATAAGATATCACTGTTATACAATCCCAAAAGGGTGTAATAATTATTATTAAACCTTGGGTAATTCTTTTAATAAAAATGTGATAAATTTTAGTAAATTATTCCAAGGGAGTATTAGTTATTTTAACTAAGATTGTAATCAATGTAATTAAATAATTCAATTAGTTAATGTGTGAGTGTTTATCATTCCTTATATTAGTACCTACATTAGTGCTAGAACCATGGTCATCTATGCATGAATTGGATTCTGGTTTGTGTTTGTTGTCAATCCTCTGAGGAAGTTCAGAATGTGTGCCAGAAAAGTACTCATACAGGTCAAGCAGATAACAGTATTGAAGGTGCCACCATTTTCCAGTGTTTTCCAAATTGCTGGACCTCAAAATTGACAAAAGGGGAAAACAGTGTTTTTTGGGAAAGGGACTAGTGTGTCGGATATGTGTCGCGCAAGTGACATGTGTGCTGAGAAAGGACTTCTGCGCCAGTACCTAGGAGGATTGGAAATTTGCACGCCATATGTTTTTCAAGAGCAAAACTTCAAAATATGGAAAAGGAAAGAGGGTTGTGCAAGTATTGGTTTGGTCATGCAAGTGAGTAGCGTAAAAAAGGCTAGGGTGGTTGGAGTTGCGCGTCGGAACTTGTGTGCTGAGAGGAGGCTTGCGCGCCACGGCGCAGGGTGTCTAGTTTGCCTATAAATAGGGGACCACCTTTCCTCATTTTGGATGAAGTTCAGACTTAGAGAAATTCAGAGCTCCCATCGCGCAGGTATAGTGGTCGCACAAGTGGTGGTGGGTCGCGCAAGTTGAAGTTGTGTGACAGTTTTTAGCTATGCATCCAAGGTGGTTTGGGCGAGAAAGGGGTTTAGTCGCGCAATTTTGAAGTTGAAGAAGTTTGGGTCGCGCAAGTGGTTGAGGTGGACTTGTGCGCCAGTTTCGACTTGCGCACTGAGACTTGTGTGTCGTCTTAAAACCTGCGCGCCGAGCTTGGAGAAGCGCGCCAGGTGTTGTTGAAGTACGCCGGTCTTTTTGGAGCTACACGAAAGCTGGAAGATTGCCCGATACCTTCAGTGAAAAGTGATATTAGTCTACGGGTGAGAGTTGGACTTCAACAGAGCATCTACATACAAAAGAGGATGCATTCTTTTGAAATGATGAAGAGACATTCACGTCTATAAATTGAGTGTGACTTCACGAAAGTCAGTGATCATGGGGGAGTCAATGGGAGTGACCCGAGGGATGTAGTGAGCTACCCCTGATCTTTTGTAAAGGCAGTGAGCCATGGATAGAGTTACTATTCCCGAACCATTGTAATCCACATTTAGTGATGAATAGTGTAATTTGGTACGGATGGAAACTTGTCGGCGTATGATCCTTGGACGTAGCCCTTTACGGTGAACCAAGTAAAAATTGATGTGTCATCTCTTTGCATGTGAAAGTTTCATTGCTGATCATATCCATCATACAGGTTTAACTAGTTCCTACTAATGTGGGAACAAGATTCTTTTTTTTAAAAGAAGAAGTGGTCACCCTGATTTACCCCTCCCCTCTCAGGGTGTCATGGGGTCCTACAATTAGACTCATAGAAATTAAAATTATTGCATTTTATTTGATATATTTCCTCCTTATATTAATATATCTAGTAAATTTTAGATAAGTATGTTATACATAGTGTGAAATATGATTTTAAAGAATGAAACATTAATCTTATACCCTAATTCACCCCTACCCGTCAATGTATATTCACTATTGGGTATATAAACTAGTATCATATCATAATGTTCAAAAATATGATTATTTTTCCTCATATATTAATCATTAAAAATACTATGAATCATAATGGTGTTCCAATTTTTGTATAAACAATATCCCACTTCTAGAAGAGATGCATGCTACACTATTTCAATTGTCTTTAGAGGGAGGCCAACATTTTTTTAACTTTAATCAATATATAACATTATAATAGTGGAGAACTTTCTAACATATATAAAAAATCATTAGATGTGCAAACTATTATAATTAATTCCTTAGGAGAATCACTGCTCAATACATTGTATTTAAAAATCATGGGATATAAATCCTTCAAATTAATATAGAAAAAGTATATTCATATTGATAAATAATATTATAACATAACGAAGGATTACCTCGATATTTTTTGTAAATTTTTTTTATAATTAATGATAAAAATCACCACATTTTTTAATGGATTTTTCAAATGAGTTATTGATGTCAAGGGAGACATTCATAACCTAGGTCAAAGGAATGATGATGTAACTATTTTGAATAATATTTTAAGGAGTCATGTTTCATATTCTATCCTAAAATTTATTATTATTCAAGAAATATATCTCTATATTATATCCCATAATGATCTACAAAAGTACTCATATGCCTTACCATATTTAAATAAAGAAATGAATTCACATATTGAAAAATAATATGAAAAATATGTATTTAAAAACCATATGAAAACACTCCTTTATGTGATATGATAAATATATTAATGTGTATGAATTGATTTAATTTCTTTCCTCAAATTTTAAAATTATAAATATGTAATTTAAAGTCAATCAAATTCTCTCATGTTTTAGTTGTGGAAAAAATTGGGAATATTACTACAGAGTTCCCATAAATATTTCGTGTATATAATGAGGATAAAAAACATCTAGGTGGAAAGATATAAAACTGGTAAATAAAAGAAAATTTTAATAAAGAGGTCTCAATAGAGAAATTTCTCTCAAAAGAAGACAATGCTTCAGATTACTTAAAAGTATATGAAATTAGTGACAATTAGGATAAATAGGAAAATGTCATGGTTAATTTCATAGTTAATTAAAATCTGATAAATATACTATTAATGAGTAAAATTAATAGTAATTATTGACGTATTTAAAAGTAGAAATTGATGTTACATTATATATGATTTAAGTTCAAATAAATATAGAAAATAGGCTAATTATATTGTTCTTGGTTAGGGTATGAGGAAACTTATTTTGAAAATAAAACCAAATTTTAAGATGTAATATTGTCTTAAGGAATAAAATTAATCAAAGTGATCCCATATAAGACTCTCATATTAAAATTAAATCTAAAATAAGTGCACCAAAAATCAAGTGATACTGTTTTGGAAAATATGGTCATATAATTTAATTTTTTTCCATACTAGAAAAATATGGGATCTATTGAACAAGTTTATAGAAAAAACATAATGAACCATGGTATTATTTTTTAAACCCAAAGGAATCTTATATCTTATGATTATTGTTCTTATCATACAAGTTATGGTTATAAAAAACATTAATAATTATAAAAAAATGTCAATAATGATACCCATGAAATGAAATAATTCTACTCTAAGAATTTTGTACCCATAAGTAACAAATAATATGGTGAAACTATATAATCATGTTTTCTATATTGTATGAAGAAGTATTTCTACTACCAAATGAAGTAAATATTTTATCAGGAAGATTATCCACTAATTAGAAAAGAATTATATATTTTATATCATATCTATATCCAAAAATATTTTGAAATAAAATATAAAAATATACTACAATATCAACCAAGAGAGGAAATAATAAAATGAAATATAAAACATAAATAAAATCATACCTCACTATATATGAACAATATTTTACAATAGTGAAAGAGACAGATATCCCTTAGAATTAATCTAATGAATCCTAATTCAAAATTTACCCATGAAATGAAATGGAATCACAATAGTGACCCAAGACTCTTAAATATAACATTTCCTGATTTTAAGCATAATTAATCATTAGAGTACAAGACAAGGAATGTTAAGTCTAGTGCCTTCAAAGACATGGTACATAAAACATAAAACAAGGGGCTAAAAAACACTTCTTTATTTAATCTCAATAAAGAGCTCCTAACTTATTTTGAGCCCTTACATCTGCATAGGTTACCCTAGAGAACACATGAACAAAGGAATGATCAAAAAATCCCAGTAAAGGAATTAACATAAGGATACATCTTAGCACAAGAGTTAGGAGGCATGACATAATGATATACAAATCATGGAACATATGAAATAATATCGTATAATAATGGGATAATGTAAACATGGAATCATATAAATGTGACAGAATCATAAAACATTTCTTTAGTATGGGTCAAGTCTAATCGGCAATCCTGTTTCCCATTTTAGTACAGGTCAAGGCTAATCGCCAATCATGTTTCACATCGCATCTCATGAGACTTAACTTTACCCGATGTATTGGAGCGCTATCTGGGCGCAGCCATATCAACATTTTCATGAGTATTATTTCCACATAAAATATATTTCCACATAAATAATCATACATAATCAACCATTTATAAACATAAGGATACCCATGGAAAGAATTGGGTACCGCAATCATGACATAAAGGATAACCAATGAGAGCATCATGAAAGTGTCCATGAAAGAAAAGGATTAGAACATATATGGACGTTCATATGGTAAAATAGTCTTATAAAATGGTATTTGGTTTCAAATATAAGTGACAAAATATTATAAATGTATTTGAGAAAACATTATCATTAAAACATTTTTTTGCGGTTTTCAGGAAAATACTATAGAAATTTTAATAATAGAAAAGAGGGAAATAATTTATATATAAAACCAGAATTGAATCAAGAATAACTTCATAATAAAGAGAATGGTTTTATAAATAAAATGGTGTCTTAAAACATAGGATAGAGTTCACTTGAAATTGGGTAAAAATTTAGAAAGTTCCCATAAAACATGTTTTCTTATCGAAAAGTTCTATGGAGGGAGTCTTTTAAAAAAACATGTATATCCCCAAAAGAGAATGATTAAAGGGTATTTATAAATTAATTTTTTAAAACTAAATAGAACTTATTGTAAGAAACCTGATCTTATTTGCAGGTACGTTTTTCTTTTCTGGTTGTTTTTTAAAAAAAAGAGGGGTTTGTGGAAATTTCAGAAGTAAACGACCTGTACTTTAAGTACATGTCATGTACCCAGTTGTTATGGGTGACTATGTACTAGCCGTGTAATGGCTAAGCACATGGCTGTGTGTGGTGACCTGAAGACTGCATAAAGCGGAGGCCAGAAAAGCAAGTACGCACTGTGTACTTTTAATGAACATGTCTTATACTTTATTTTTTTCATTAAATGGACCGGGTCGCATCTGAAAAACAGAACACGCTTTTTCTTCATCTGTCTTGTCCAGGAGAATTAGTAGGGCTGTGGATATTCTCTAAGACCCTGACTCGTCCTCCATTCTTCGAATCTACCATCGTTTATTGCATTGGAATCGCCACTATGATTTCTTCCTTTTTCTATAACTTCATCTCCTGATTTCTCCTCTCTCACGAGTTATCCTCGGTTGAAAGTTTTAAGCGTTTCTATAGATCTACAACGTTATAGGGTGATTCAAGGATTGAGGTTCATGTATAATGATCTCACGATAATGAGGTAGGTGTTTTGTGCCTTTCTGTAGATAGTCTTTGAGTTATATGTGCAAAAGTGTGCAATACTCTTGTTCAGGGTATTGTGTGTTTATAGTTTCTAGACCTTTTGTTTACTTCTATGCCTTTTTTGTTGGGATAGGGTTAATGTTTTGTGAATAGTGTTATCTTTTTCAAGCTATGGAAGTTTTTCCCATTTTTTCTTCTTTTTGACCGCTTGGTCTAGTTCTTCCTATTAGGCTGCTACTTTGCTTTCCATGCCTAGTATTTGAGGATGGAGTGATTTTATCTGAAATGTTGTGATATGCTATAGATGATTTATCCAAGTATCTCATGAAGTTTAATTTGGATGCTATATATCATTGTGATCTATTGACATACATAGGGCTGTGGGAACTTGGTGTAGTTGACCATAGGGGGAATGGACGTTGAGGGATTCCCCAAATTGTCTGTTTACTTTTATGTGGCGAGACCATAGGGGGGATGTACACTGAGTTCTCCCTTAGAGTGTTAGTAGTTCCTTGATGCAGGAAAGAGGGGGAATTGGGTGTTGAGTGCTTCCCCAGAGTGCCTATTAGTTACTGATACGAGACTATAGGGGGAATTGTCAGTGAGTGCTTCCTCAGAGAGTTTGTGCTAAAGCTAATCCAGAGGGGTTAGACTATGAGTACTTTACAGAGGGTTTATTTTCTTGTTTGGTTGAACCAGAGGGGTTAGAATGTGAGTACTTTCTAGAGGGTTACCTGTTTGTGATTATCTGCTTACTTGATGTATGAAAATGAATGCAATTGAAACTGTATGATTGTTTACTTTTGGGTACTTCCTTGTTTACTGATTCTCTTTTCTTATTGCCTGCCATATATATTCACAAACTGTTAGGCACAGATCTTTGGGTGGTTGCCTACTAGGAATACTCTCACACCCTATTTGAGTCATGCTTTTGGGCCCAAACAGGTTATATTGTTGCAGGTATAGATAAGGGAAAATTCTCTTATACTTCGGGTATTGATTTCTGTAGAGCTGGGGAGCATGGGACCAAGCTGAGGCTTGCAATACTATGGAGATATTTACTTTCTTTTCATTGTACTTTGGTTTATTAATATATTCCAGCATTGTTACTTGTTTTGATTCTTTCCTAGACATATATATCATTCATCATTTATATATGTGCTATAGTTGTTATTTGCTTTCAGTCTTCTGTTGTTTACTGTTGTCTGGTACTATTATTGATTTCTCTATTTTTGTCTATTTTACTTCTATTGAATCACTCTGCCAATGAAGGCACAGTTTCCCCACTATCACACCCAAGGCCCTCGCTGCTAGTCGCCAGCCTCTGGTATTTGGGGAAATACGCTTGAGGCCATGTGACAAACCTGGTACGGTGTGCCTCTGGACAGCTTCTGGAACCGAGGCGTTACAAAGTGGAATCAGAGGGTTTCATTTCTTCTTGACTTACTATTTGAAGCCTATACCCAGGGACAGGAAGGAATAGGTACTTGGTAATAAGATTTTCCCATGAGTAGCTAACCCGTATACAGGGAAAATCCAATTTACCTAGTTATTGTTTTTTTTTCTAATTTTGAGAATTTACAGACGATTAACTTCACCTTGAGTGATTCACATGTTTTGTACTATTATTTTTGATATTATTGAGGTTTTATTCTGCTGCAACCTGATGAGATGAGGGTATTCCATCTCATGCATCATATAGTCAGTTTCTAGAAATCACATGTTATGCATTCTTTCCATGGAATTTAGGGTGTATTAGTGATTTAATGTTTTTGTGAAAGATATTGTGTAATATTTTCATGTTGTTGTAATAGATGCCTTGATAGAATACCTGCTATTTGATAAGGTATTGGATTGTGTAAGTTTTTGTTTGAATGAATGATAAACATTGGTTCTTGAGGTGTTATGGGCCATCATGGACCGGAATTTAGTGGATCATTGTAGTGTTATCCTTGTTTATGACATATATAAGATTCCAAGCTTTGATTCGTGGGGAGTATGGGCCCTCACAGATCAGAATTTGACACCATATTGTTCATTTCAGCGTTTTTCTGGGTTCTGAGTAGTTTCTGGGGCTTACTATCTGAAAAACCCGAGAATACACGGTGTGTAATGATGAATACACTCCATGTGTCCTTCTTTTCGAGAAGGAATTGTTTTTCTTAAGTACACGCCGTGTTATGAATATACATTCCAAGTAGTCTCTAACTGTGTCACTGGATTTGTGGGAAAAGACATGGGGTTGGGAAATCTTGGTTGGACACGCCGTGTATAGAATGTACACACCGTGTTGTGTAGAACATGTGTCCTCCCATGTGACTAATGACATGGATGGATAAAACTTATGTTGTACACACCATGTCAAGATTGAACATGTCATGTAGTGTTACCCATGTATCCGGATGTGTAACCAGCCATGTAACTAACAACATGGGTCGGTGAAATCTTTCTAGTACACGCTGTTTCTAGAACAAACACGTTGTGTAGAGTCAGCTATGTAACTAGCCATGTAACTAACAACAAGGGTCGGTGAAGTTTGTATAGTACACATCGTGTATGGAACTAACACGATGTGTAGTATAGTTCTAGGAGAACCTTGTGCCTTCGTCGTGTAGAAGAACTCAGGTAGGGGAAGAGGATTCAAGTACACGTCGTGTGTTAGGACAACATGCCGTGTGTATGGGGTGTTACACGACCCGAGTTGGCAGAAGTACACTCCCTTGTGAAGGCTTAAGGGAAAACGCCATGTAGGCATTATACACGCCGTGTATCCATGCTTTGAAAAAAATTAATGCTTTCTTTATCATGTTCCCTTATTACACTTATAGTTTTTAGTCCTTGATAATATTGATCTAAAGAGTGCGCTTGACCTTGCATAGTCATGTCACCGACACGTCCTCCGGTTTTTTTCAGTTACAGGGCAGTTATTAGACACCAGATATGGATGATCAGGGACTGCCATCATATCCTCCAATTGTGCTAGTCTTGGCACTGGCCTTCATTCTGGACACAGGTGCTGACTCACAGTTTTGAGAGGGATTTATGAGGTTAATGGAAACCTTCTAAAGAGTACCGTATCCTACCCCTTCTATGGAAGAGTTGACACAGGTTTTCCAGCAGCAGCATCCTCCCACCTTCATAGGGGATGGAGGACCTCAGGCTGCAGAGACATGGTTAAAAGCCATAATTTTTATCTTCGAGCATCTGGAAACGCATCCAGAGATGATGTTGAATCTCAATACGTATATGATTTAGGATTCCTCCAAGAGATGGTGGGATGTGATCTCCCAGGCGGGATGGTAGAAGGTTATGTCTTTTGATGAATTTCCTCATTCCTTTTTTGACTACTTCTACCGGGATACATTGAGGGCCGATTGAACCCAAAAGTTCATGTGTCTGGAGTAGGGTATTCTCTCAGTCATGGAGTACTCTTCTCATTTCATTGAGTTGCAGCGCTTCACGCCTATCCTAGGAGGTGATGATTTTTTCTGGAAAGAATGTTTGAGGATGGTCTCAGGAATGAAATATGATCTTAGTTGAACATCTTCTGGTTGAATTCCATCACTTCTATAGTCAACAAGCCACTAATCACGGAGTGTAATCTAAAGGATTCTGGAGTGGTGAGCCAGGGAGGTTCGACATCCGGAGTTGGTATCCCTTTTATTGATAGTAGGAAGAGATATAGGTAGTCTACATGCAGGGATCCAAGGAGGAAGGACACTTCTTCTAGTAGATAGGTGTTGTTCTACCAGTTCTGGAAGAGAAGGAATACGAGGCTACTTTTCCCAAGAGACCCAGTGGAGTGCCGATCATGTGGCAAGATGGGCCATCTTTAGCACTTCTATCAGTTCTTCTCACTAGAAGATGGTGATAAGGGTTCTTCTATGAATTAACGTTCATGATTAGCACCACCAGTTTCTCATCATTCAAGAAACTAGAGTTCTTCCGGTCGTTCAGCCCAAGGTGGAGGTCATGGTCGTGGTAGCCAACCGTCAGGCTTTTAGTGACAACAGGGTAGATCAGCTCTGGGTGGTCAGGCAGGGTCACAGGGCCACAATGTAGGTCGGATATTTGTAGTGCAACAGACCTAGAAGGAGAGAGATCCCATAACCTTTACAGTTCGAGGTACAATCCTAGTTGCCTTAATTTTAGCTTTTTCTCTTTTCGATACAGGGGCTTCCCATAGATTTAAATATGTCACTTTTGTGGAGTGCCTTGGGATCTATATCTTTTCTTATGCTGAGATCTTGATGTTAGACACTCCTCTAGGACTAGAACATCTATTTTACATCAATGCAAGGAGTTCCCTCTAGAGGTTGGTTGGTGTCACTTCTTATGGGACCTTTATGTCCTAGAGATGACATGCTATTATTTCATTCTTGGAATGGACTAGTTAGTTCATGTCCAGGCATTTGTCAATTTCTATCGTCATAGGGTGATTTTCACATCACCAGAGGGTGGATTGTTTATTCATAAGGGAGAATGGGATGTCTAAGCGAGCATAGCAGGACCCGAGCATCATGGGTTGCGAGGAGTTACAACCTAGTTTTCTAGTCTATATTTGGATGACTAGGGGACTTCACAAATCGACTTTCCTCTAGTAGTGGATCGTTTCATGGACATCTTTCCGGAGAAATTTAAAGGTTTTCTTCCTGAGTGAGAGGTGTACTTTTTGATTGATCTTGTGCCAGGAGCAGCACTAGTGTTTATTCCTACTTATAGGATGGATAAACCAGAGTTGTAGGAGCTCAATATGCAGTTGCAGGCAAAGGGTTTCATCCAACCCAGTACTTCTCCTTGGAGTCTGTTTTTCCTATTTGTGAAGAAGGTGGATGGTACCCTTAGACTCTATGTGGATTATAGGAAGTTAAACTAGTTAAAGTTAAAGAACTGATATCTGTTTCTTAGGATTGATGATATCTTTAATCAGATTCAAGGAGCCTGGGTGTTCTTGAAGATTGAAATGTATTCTGGTAACCATCAGTTGTGTGTTAGACCATCTGATATACCTCTTATAACCTTCCTTAGTAGGTATGGTCTATACGAGTTTGTTGTAATTCCGTTTAGTCTAACGAACGTGCCTGCAGTATTCATGGAACTGATGAACTGAGTGTCCCTTCCATACTTGGATTCCTTTTTGGTAGACTTCATAGATGATATCTTGGTGTACTCCCACAGTCGACACGACCATACTACACATCTCGAGATTGGTTTGAGTACACTGAGAGAGCATCACTTATATGCTAAGCTCTCAAAATCCCACTTTTGGATGGACCAAATTCACTTATTGGGTCATGGTTTCTTAGAGACAGGAGTATCCATAGGCCCAAAGAAAGTGAGAGTAGTAGTTTTCTGGGAGCAGCCGAAGAATGACTTTGAGGTACAGAGTTTTCTAGGGCTGGATGGTTACTACATGAATTTTATATAGGACTTTGCATGCTTATCAGTGACATTGACGGGACTGACTAAGATTGGTGAGAAGTACTTGGGGTTAGATTATTGCGAGTCATCCTTTCATGAGCTGAAAGGGAGGTTGACTTCAATGTCGATACTAGTTTTTCAAGATCTGGGAAAGATATATATTGTTTATTGTCAAGCCTCAAGTATCAGGATATGAGAAGTGATTATGCAGGGAGAAGGGTTCGTTGCATACGGGTCTTGGCAGTTGAGGCCACAAGAGAAGAACTACCCAACGCATGATCACGAGCTGGCTGCAGTTGTTCATGCTTTACGCTGTTGGAGAAATTATCTTCTGGGAGAGCATTTGATGGTTTTCACTGACCACAATAGTCTCAAGTATATCTTCACCCAGCATGATCTGAATTTGATACATTGAAGGTGGGTTGATTACCTTCAGTCCTTTGACTTTGAGATTTCCTACACACCTAGGAAAGGTAATGTTGTGGCTAATGCGTTGAGCATGAGGACTCAGATATAGGTAGTTCGGGATGCCAGCAATGAGTGGCAGCTTATGGCTCTACTCACTGAAATGGATTTGGAGGTTCATGACAGATAGGGGCATATGTTTATTTCTTCTATAGTTTTTACCTATACTCATCTTGATCAACTGCGAATAACGCATCTATCAGATTCAGAAGGCCTAGTCCTATGGGAGAGTGTGTCTAAAGAGGACCCTATTCCTGGATGGACAATAGGCAAGGATGAGATCTTTTGTTTTCATGGACGTATGTGGGTGCCATTAGACATATGTAGGGAGATGATGTGGGACTTTCATTCCTCAGGTTGGGCATTTCATTCTGGTTTCATGAAGATGTATCATGATCTACACCGTCAGTATTGGTGTCCAGGTATGAAGAATGATTTTAATGGGTTTGTCATGAGATGTTCCACCTGTCAGTACGTGAAGGAGTAGCATCAAAGACTAGCCGGAATTTTGCAGTAGTTACCCATTCCAGACTGGAAATGGAATGATGTCACGATGGACTTCATGACGGGTTTATAGAGGTCGCTTCAAGGGAATGGTGTAGTTTGGGTTGTCATTGACAAACTCACAATGTTTTCGCACTTCTTGCTGATTAAGGAGACCTTCATTGTTGATGATCTAGAACAGTTGTACATCCGAGATATTGTACGTCTACATGGGGTTCCACACTCCATTGTTTCAGACAGGGACGCACGTTTTACTTCTCGTATTTCGAAGGGACTTTAGAGGGATTTGGGTACATAGGTACTTTTGAGTACAAATTACCATCCCTAGAAAGATGGCCAGTCCGAGCGTACGATTCGGGTGCTTGAGGACATGCTTCGAGCATGCATCTATATTTTGGAGGTTCTTGAGAGAAGAAATTACCTCTTGTGAATTTTTACTATAATAATAGTTTTCAAGCAACTATTCAGATAGAACCTTTTGAGGATTTTTATGGTAGGACATGCTGATCAACCTTATGTTAGATGGAGGCAGGAGAGGTTGCTAGGATGGGACCTCGCCTTGTCTAGGAGACAATGAAGCATATAGAGTTGATTTAGAAGAGGATGGATACTGCACAGTCACGACAGAAGTCTTATGATCATCGACGGAGATGACCCATGAAGTTAGACACCAGAGATCAAGTTTCCCTACATGTCACACCGAGGTTGGGACACAAGATGATTAGGAAACAAGGTAATCTTTTTCTAAGGTATGTCGGGAAATTTTAGATTTTGGATAGAGTCGGACCGGTTGCCTATCGGCTACAGTTACCTCAGAGTTATCAGAATATGCATGATTTCTTCCACATCTCTCAGCTTCGACGTTACTTCTCAGACCCGTCTCATGTTTTCCAACCCAAGGAGGTTGAGTTAGAGGTGGACGCATCCTTTGAGGAGTGTCCTATCCAGATTTTTGATCGAAGTTTGAAGGTTCTCCTTGTCTGGCGTTTTTTTCTAGTACAAGTGAAATGGTATCACAGGTGAGTACAGGACGATACTTGAGATAGGGAGGTTGATGTACGATCATAGTGGCCGGAGATGTTCAAGGTTTCTTCTTCTATGCCGCCTTGGTAGGGAAATTTAGGGACGAATTTTTTTAAGTGGGGAGTTTGTAAGAACCTGGATCTTCTTTTCAAGTATGTTTTTATTTCCCAGTTTTTTTTGATAAAAAAGAGGGGTTTTTTAAAATTTCAAGAGTACATGCCATGTACTTTAAATACACACTGTGTACCCAGTTTCCACGGGTGACTGTGTACTAATCGTGTAACGGCCAAGAACATGGTTTTGTGTGGTGACCTGGAGACCGCCTAAAGAGGAGGCGACAAAAGGCAAGTACATGTTGTGTACTTTTAAATAAAACTCTGTGTACTTTATTTTTTTTCATTAAATGGATTGGGGTCGCATCTGATGGATAGAACGCACTTCTTATTAATTTTTCTGGTCTAGGAGCATCCATACGGTCTCGAATCTTCTACAAGCTCCTGACTCAATGTAGGTTCTCCAAATTTACCATCATTGATTACATTGGAATCTCCATGGTGAGTTATTCCTTCTTCTAGAACTCCATCTCTGGATTTCTCCCCTCTCACGAGTTATCCTCAGTTGAACTCTTTAATAATTTGTGTATATCTACGGTGTTCTGGGGCGATTCAAGGCATGAGGTTCATGTATATCATACTCACGATGCCAAGGTGGGTGGTTTGTGCCTTTACATATATAGTCTTTGAGTTATATGGGCAAAAGTTCCCAATACCCTTGTTCAGGGTGTTGCGTGTTTATAGTTTTTATCCCTTTTGTTGCATGTTATGCCTTTTTTTTGGATAGAGGTTAATTGTTTGTGAATAGGGTTATCTTTTCCAAGATATGGATGTTTTTCACATGTTTGATTATTTTTGACCACTTGGTCTAGCTTCTCTTGTTAGGCTACTGCTTTTCTTTCCATGCCTAGTATTGTAGGATAGAGTGATTTTATCTGACATGTTGTGATATATTGAAGACTTTTTAGCCAAGTATTTCTTGAGGTTTAATTTGGCTGCTATATATCATTGTTCTTGATTGACTTACATAGGGTTGTGGGAACCTGATGTATTAAACCATAGGGGGAATGGATTTTGAGGGATTCCCCAGAGTGTCTGTTTACTTTTACATTGCGAGACCATATGGGGGATGGATGTTGAGTGCTCCCTAAAAGTGTCTATAGTTCTTTGATGCGAGCCATAGGTGGAATTGGGCGTTGAGTGCGTCCCACATTTTCCTATTAGTTACTGATACGAGACTATATGGGGAATTGATGGCAAGTGCTTCCTCAGAGATTCTGTGCTAAAGATTAACCAGAGGGCTTAGACTATGAGTACTTCCCAGAGGGTTGCTTGTAATATTTGGTTGAACCAGATGGGTTAGGCTGTGAGTACTTCCCATAGGGTTAACTTTTTGTGATTATCTGCTTACTTGATGTATGAAATTGAATTCAATTGAAAATGTAGGATTGTTTACTTTTAGATACTTCCTTTTTTACTACTTCTCTTTTCTTATTGTCTACCATATATATTCACTGACTGTTAGGCACATATCTTTGGGTGGTTGCCTACGGGGACTAGTCTCACACTCTGTTTGGTTCATTCTTTTGGGCCCAAACAGATTATATTGATGCTAGTATAGATAAGGGCAATTTCCCTTCTACTTCAGGTACTTTATTGCTCTGGAGTTGGGGAGCATGGAACCAAGTTGAGGCTTGCGATTCTATGGATTTCTTTACTGGCTTTTCTTTGAACTTTGGTTTATTACTATATTCCGACATTATTACTTGTTTGGATGCTTTCCTAGACATATGTATCTTGCATCATTTATATATGTGCTCAAGTTATTATTTACTTTCAGTATTCTACTGTATACTATTGTCTGGTATTATTATTGCTTCCTCTATTGTTTTCTGTTCTACTTCCTCTATGTCACTCTTCCAATGAGGGCATGGTTTTCCCACTGTCACACCCAAGGCCCTTGCTGCTAATTGGTAGCCTCTGGCGTTCGGGGAAATGCACTTGAATCCATGTGACCAACCAGGTACAGGGCACTTATGGGAGGCTTCTGGAACCGGGGAATTATACTTAGAATATGTACATAAAGAGATAATATAACTCCACCTTTATATAAAGAAATATAAGGCAACCCGAATGAACAAAAGGGGTTCGAGTAGAATTTGTTACGGTTTATTGGTATGGTGTCGGGTGTACCTAAGAGATCTTGATAAGAGATAAAAGTGATTTATCATCACTTATACATCATTAGGATAGTATGGGGGAGGTATAAAAACATACCCCATCATTTGGGATTACGCATAAAAGGCGTATCATAGAGGACAATCTTGATTAAGAGAGAAATGGAGAGGATTCCTTACCTTAAATCTGTTGGTGTTATTCAATTGTTATTAAAGACCTCAATAAACAAATTATATTTATTAATTAATAATTCCATAAATTCTTTTATATTTTATTGGTTTAGTATAATCATTTTATGTTCATTTATAACTATTTTGATTGGATATGAGATTTAATTTCATTGTTCGGGCTTGTTTTTTTACTCATTTTTAATGACTGGTTCACTTATATTCATGTTTGGATAAACATGTAAGATGAAATTGGTTTTCCGGAATTAAAGTTATATTCTATTAGTGAATATCCAGGAGATTACATGGTTTTAAATTTAATTTGGTTACTTGTAGTGAAGTCAAATTATTATATAAAAAAATAGTGACAATGGTTTTTGTTAATCAGTGGGTTTGATTACAAAGAACATGTTATGATTTATACCATTTGTACAAAAAATATTAAAGAACCAAAAATAGGATATATTACATATATAACAATCAAGTTCAACCATGACACAAATGGTTTCATGATCATAATTAAATATAATAATATAAATTGATAAAATGGTGTCCTTGAATGGGCTAAATTAGCACATCTCAAACGGTTCTTTCATTTATTACAAATAAATGGTGGGGAAAGTAGAGAAGATAATGAAATATTGCATTAGCATGAAAATATTAAGTACATGTATGTTACTGGAGTTATCATACTATTTGGGTTAGGGGAGGTGAGTAAAGAAATAAAAAAAAGAACTTAAATGAAATGAAGGAATTGGAAAGAGGAACTTACCTATGGAGACTTCCTCCTTTGAGAACCACTTAAGGGGGGAGGTTTTTTGTATTTTTAAGAGTCTGGGAGATTTTGGACGTGGGGGGGGATCTTGGGAAAGATATTTGGGAAGAATATTGGCAAGGAATAGGGCTAGAGAGGAGTGAAGAGAAGAGGGAGTGAAGGGGGGTTTTATAGTGGATGAGAGGAGGGTTTTCATAATATTATAATCATTAGTTTATTATTTCTTCAAAAGACAAGTAATAGTAAGTATTCCATGACCAATAATAGTAATAAATTAATGTGACTTCGAACCAAAGGTCATTTACATCATCCATGACTCAAGCATGATGTATAAATTAAGGTTTTAGCATTTATTGTGAATTATCGGATTTTACTATTCATCAAAAAAATTAAGTATTTTAGAGAAATCTCAAAAAATCACCCTAAACATTTTTCGACATTTAGAATCCAAATATGAAGTCCATTTTTCAAAAATAATTTTCTAAATATTATTAATTTATTATTTAATTAAAATCATAATTTATTATTAAAAACTTGTTTTAAAATATTTATTTACTTATTCTAAAATATAGGTATATCATAATTTCAACATGAATATTATTTATATATTATCATAAGTAGGGTTACTATTCATTAGGGTATATAACTATTCATAAAGGTATGTTACTTTTCATAAGGGTAGGTTACTATTCACCAAAAATTATGTTTTCCTTATCAGACTCCAAATAACTTTCTAATTGCAACCGTGTATGTTGGATTTTTGAAATTCCAAACATAGAAGTGAAAAACTTATATTTAAATGCCACTTAGCACTTATTAGTTCATTGTTTTTCTGTTTTCTTGTGATTCTATGACATATTTATGAGAAGGTAATTTCCATTGAAAAACATTGGGTCGTTACATTCTTCACCCCTTATGAAATTTCACCCTCGAAATTTCATTTTACATTCTAAGACCAAAAAAAGTGTGGGTAATGTTCCTTCATTACTTCTTCTGGTTCCCATGTTGCCTCTCTCTACTTATGGTTTCACCATAGTACCTTGACCAAATGAGTAGTCTTGTTGCATAGAACTTTGTTTCTACGATCCAAGATCTTCACTAGATGCTTCTCATAGAAAAGATCATACCCCAACTGTACCACCTCCAAAAAGAGTACATGTGAAGGGTCTGGTATGTACTTCCTAAAGAGGGATACATGAAAGACATCAGGTTCTTTCGACATGGTAGGTGGAAGTTCCAGTCCATACGCCACATCTCTGACTCGATCAACGATATCGAAGGTGTCAATTTACCTAGGACTTAACCTCCCTTTATTTTCGAACCTCATGACCTTCTTACCCAGAGATATGCATAGAAATACCATGTCTTTGATTTTGAACTAAAGGTCTCATCGATGGTTATCTCAATAACTCTTCTGTCAACTTCATGCTGCCTTGATATGCTACTGAATGGTTTTCACCTTCTCCACCATTTCTTCAACCATTTCAAGCCCTAGCAGCTTACACACGCTGGTGTTCTACATCCTTTCCTATAAAGGGATTCATATGGTTCCATTTGGATGCTCGAGTGGAAACTCTTGTTGTAGGAGAATTTAACCAGTGGAAGATGTTGGTCCCACCCTCCTTTGAATTCCATAGAACACGCTCTCATCATGTCTTCCAATGTTTGAATAGTTCACTCGGATTGGCCATCAGTTTGAGGATGATAGGTCATACTGAAGTTTATTTCAGTGCTTAGAGCATGTTGGAGATATTTCTAGAAATTCGAGGTGAATCTAGGATCACGGTTTGATAAAATAGATAGTGGTACTCCATGAATCCTTACTACTTCTTTGATGTAAATTCAAGAAGTTGACCCAATGATAAGTCCTCTCGAATTGCGATAAAGTGAGTTGTCTTACTAAGACAATCCACAATGACCCATATAGCATTGTTTCCTCTGGATGTTCTTGGATGTCAAGTGACAAAGTCCATGGTAATTTTCTCCCACTTCCATGCGGGTATGGGTAGGGGTTGCATCATCCCCTTAGAATTTTTCCTCTCAACCTTCACTTCTCAGCATACCAGGAACTTTGATGTAAATTCATCAATCTCCATTTTTATATTGTCCCACCAAAAGTTTTCTTGAAGATCTCGATATATATTTTTTCTCCCTAGGTGGATAGAGAAGGTCGATCTATGTGCATCATTCAATAGATCCTTCTCTATCTCTAGATCATTTGGTACACATAATCATGTCCCAAATCTTTCAACATCTTCCTCATCAATTTTGAAATCAGAGGATCTCCAATTTCTGATAGCTTCCACCCTTTTTTGAATTTACACATCTTTTTATTAAGCATCCTTTATTTTCTACAACAGGTATTGTTCAGCAATAATTTGAGAATGGATTGGTGATTTTCATCCCTTAATTATTTCCATGTCCATCCTTTTCAAATCTAAGAAGATCGGATCTTTTTCAATTCTCGTCATTGATAAAGATGCAATATCATTTCTACTTAGAGCATCTTCCACCTTGTTTGCCTTACCAGGATGGTAGAGGATTTGGCAGTCATAATATGTGATGATCTCTATCCATATCTACTAGCGCATATTATGATCATTATATGTGAATATATATTTGAGACTCTTGTGGTTAGTATATATCTCACGTTTCTCCCCATAGAGATAATATCGGCAGATTTTCAACGCAAAGATCACCGCTTCCAACTCCAGATCATGCGTGGGATAGTTTTTCTCATGTATTTTTAGCTGTCTTGAGGCATAGGCTATTACTTTATCATTTCTCATTAGCACAAAGTCTAATACATTCTTAAAATCATCACTATACACCAAAAAGAGTTCTCCACTTGTAGGGAGTGTTAGTACTGGCGCAGTGATAAGCCTCGTTTTCTACTCCTTGAAATAGTCATTACCTTTCTGTGTCCATAACAAATTTACTCCCTTCCATATCATCTTGTTCATTGGGTTTGACAGTCGTGAAAAGTTCTTCAAAAATCGTCGATAATACCCAGCTAGACCAAAAAGGTTGTGGATCTCCATTATAGAAGTTGTCCTAGGATACTCTTCAGTTGCCTTTGTCTTGGAAGTGTCCACATATATCCATTTACCCGTGATAACATTCCCCAATAATGATACTTCCTCCATTCAGAACTCACATTTACTATACTCTGCATAAAAATTCTCCCTTCTCAAATTCATTAACATAGTATTCAAATGCTCCTCATGTACCTCCTTACTCTTGGAGTATATCAGAATATCATCAATAAATACTACCAAAAATTTGTTTAGGTTATCTCTAAAGACTTTATTCATTAAATCCATGAAAATTGATGGAGAATTAGTGATTCTGAAAGGCATAACTATGAACTCATAGTTTCCATACCTCGTTCGAAAGGTAGTCTTGGGAATATCTTAATTTTCACCTTTAATTGGTGATATCCCGACTAAAGGTCCAACTTAGAGAAATAACTGGCCCAACGAAGCCGATCGAACAAGTCATCTATTTGTGTAAGGGGATACTTTTTCTTTAGAGTGTTTTTATTGAGCTCACGATAATCAATGCAGAGGTGCATTGATCATTCCTTCTTCTTGATGAAGAGGACTAGAGTACCCCACAGTGAAGCACTCAGGTGTATAAAACCCTTTTCCATATTCTCCTGTAATTGCTTCTTCAATTATTCTTGCTCTACAGTGGACATTATGTAAGGTGTATTTGAGATTGGTAGAGATCCAGGGATAAGTTCAATTGAGAACTCAACCTCTTAGTCTGGAGGAAGATCATGCAACTCTTCAGGGAATACATCAGTGTAATACCTCATGATGGGCATGTCTTCAAGCATGATTATCTCCTCTGTCTCAATCATTTGAGCTAAATATTCTTTCTCATAAGGTTGAAATATCCACACTTGAGATGATTATTCAAAAGGAGATTCATCTTCCTCCTAAAAATTGTAAATAATTAGAGGATGATTTGGGATGTGAAGAGTGATCTCCCTTTCCCAGCAATTGATATTGGCTTTGTATAAAGACAACCAATCCATGCCCAAGATAGTGTCGAACTCCACTAAAGGAAGTATGACGAGATTTTCTGGGAGGTTCAGTCCACAAAAATTAACCGGGGAGGAGTTATAAGCCATGGAATCAATGAATTCCCCATTCGTTGTTTTCACAAGTAACTTTTCCTCCAAATTTTGAGGTGTTGTTTGAATAGTTCTACTAAACTTCCAAGATACGAATGAATGTGTAGAACCAGAATCAAATAGTACATTTGCTATTCTTGAATGAATAACTAGTGTACCTGTTACCACATCATTTTCCAGCTCCACATCAGTAGTTGTGATAGCATCATCCCTTCCTTTTTTCCTTAGAGGTTGTTATTGATTGCCTCCGACAAACCCCAGCTTAGGGAAATTGTTCGCATAATGCCCATGATCCTTGTAGTTGTAACACTGCACTGCAGGCTGAGTGTTGATCTTGACCTTCCTTTCTTCTTCCACATTAGTAGTATTTTTCATATCCCTTCATCAGTTCTTGGCTAGATGACCAAACTTTCCACATTTGAAACAATTCTTGGTTCCCTTTAGATAGTTACCATGATGCTTCTTCCCGAAATTTTTACAAGGGGAAAAGTCAGGCTTCTTTCCATCATGGGATTTGTTTGATGAACAACCCATGTTGTTCTCCATTTTTTTCTTCTTTTCACTAGGCCCATGAGACCACTGAGAGTCTCCAATATCGATTTCAAACTTGAGGTCACAATAGAAAATCTTCTTATAACTGTCGAAGTCTCAAATTTCTAACTCTTTTCGTAGACTCGGCTTTAGTCCACTAAAGAAGCAATCCACCTTGCTTTCGGTGTTCAGGACAAAGCCAGAGGCATACCTTGTAATCCTTGTAAAGTTTGCTTCATACGCCCCGATGGACTCATCTTCCTTCTACTTGAGTCCTAGGAACTCACTTTCCATCTTGAGATGGAAGGTTCGAGGAACATATTTGTTGAAAACAATCCTCTTGAATTCCTCTGAATCCATGGAATCAATTTCGTATTGGGACTTAGTATTCTTGATCAGTGTCCACCACTAATCAGTTTCCCCATAAAAATGATAGACTGCTAGTACGACCTTCTCTTCTTCCAAGCACTAGAAGACGAAGAATATCTTTTCAATGGAGTTAATTCATTGTTCCACAAGGAGGGGATCAGCGGATCCAATAAACATGGGAGTCCTTTTCCACATGAAGAATTCGAGGAAAACATTCTCTTTCCTTGGAGGAGGAGGGAATTTCTCCGAATTCAAATTATTATTCATAACTCGAGCCAGTTGATCAAGTACTTCCATGATGTTTTTGAGCACCTGATCCCATCATATCAGGCATATCATTAGGGAAATCTTTACATTTCCTATCACATTGGTTGTTGGAATGTTTTCATCAATTTTTCACCATTAACTAAGAAAAATAACATATAATTAAAGGTCTTAAATATTTAGCTATTGATCATAAAAAGGAATCTCTGAACATAAAAGGATAAAGTTATAAAGAAGAATTATATACTAACTTGTGATTCCTTAGGTTTATATAAAGGTTATACTTGATCTATTTCTTAACATATATTCTTATGGGATTTTTTGTCCCTTAATAATGGTTTATGCTAAACTTGTGAATCTACCAAATCATATCCCCCAGGAGTGTCGTAACCAATAGTGCAGAAAGGCACGTTGTCGTGTACCAGTATACCCAAGGTCAAGCCCAAAACTCCATATCAGAGTTTTTAATCCTAGGTACATCTATTCCAGATCCACCTCTACCAGCTCGTATCCAGGAAAGGATGTATTTTCTTGATAAATCACTCACTCAATACTAAACAAATATCAATTTTTTCTTATACTTAGTCTCATTTTTAAGGTTCTCACTAAGGTTCTCTATTCCTAATCTCCAAAAATAACTAGACCATCCTCTGATGCCAACTATAGTGACCCAAGCCTTTTACATAAAACATGTCATGATTTTAAGTATAATTAATCATCAAAGTAGAAGCTAAGGATCGTTAAGTCTAGTGTCTTCGAAGACTCAGTACATAAAACATAAAACAAGGGGCTAAAAACACTTCAATATTTAATCTCTATAAAGATATCCTAACTTCTTTTGAGTCCTTTCATCTACATAGGGTACCCTGGGGAACACATTAACAAAGGGATTAGCTAAAAATCCCAGTAAAAGAATGAACATAAGGATACATCTTAAGCACAAGATTTAGGAGGACTGAAAGAATGATATCCAAAGAATGGAACATATGAAATAATATCATATAAGCATGGGATAATATAAACATGGAATCATATAAATGTGGCGGAATCAAAAAACATTTCTTTAGTATGGGTCAAGGAAAACCACCAATCCTGTTTCCCATTTTAGTACGGGTCAAGGCTGACCACCAATCCCATTTCACATTGCATATCATGAGACTTAAATTTACCCTATGAATTGGAGTGCTATTTGGGCACACCCATCTCAACATTTTCACGAGTATTATTGCCACAAAAATAATCTTAACACATAAATAATCATTCATAAACATAAGCATAACCAATGATTGCATGATGAAAGTGTCCATGAAAGAAAAGGATTAGAATATACATGGATGTTAATAAGATAAAATAGGCATATAACATGGTAGGTGGTGTCAAATAGAAGTGACAACATATGATAAATCTATTTGATAAATGTTATCATTAAAACATTTTTGTGCGGTTTAAGGAAAATAGTATAATGATTTTAAAAATAGAAAAGAAGGAAATATTTTATATAAAAACCATAATTGAACCAAGAATGTTTTCATAATAAAAATACTTATTTTATAAAGACAATGGTGTCTTAAAACATAGGACACAATACACTTAAAATTGGGGAAAAATTCGAGAAGTTCACTTAAAACAGGTTTGCTTATCGGAAAGTTCTAAGGAGATAATCTTTTAAAAAAACTTGTATATACCCAAAAGAGAATGATGAAAGGGTATACATAAATGAACTTTTTAAAACGAAACAGAACTTAGAATATTTATATAAATATAAAAGATAACTCCACTTTGATATAAAGAAAGATAAGGCAACCCGAATGAAAAAAAACGGGTTCGGGTAGAATTCATTATGGTTTATTAGCATGGTGTCGGGTGTACCTAAGAGGTCTTTATAAGAGAGAAAATGGGTTTCTCATCAGTTATAAATCATTAGTACAGTATGGGAGAGGTAAAAAAACATACCCCATCATTTGGGATTGCGCATAAAAGGCGTATCATAGAGGACAATCTTGATTAAGAGAGAAATGGAGAGGATCCCTTACCTTAAATCTGTTGGTGTTCTACACTTGTTATCAAAGACCTAAATAAACAAATTATATTTATTTATTAATAACTAAATAACTTATTTTATATTTAATTGGTTTAGTATAATCATTTTATGTTCATTTATAACCATTTTGATTGGTTATGAGATTCTATTTCATTGTTCGGGCTCGTTTGTTTACTCGGTTTTAATGACCGGTTCACTTATATTCACAAATGGATAAACATGTAAGATGAAAGTGGTTGTCAGTAATTGGAGTTATATTCTATTAGTTACCATAGAGGATATTACATGATTTTAAATTTAATTTGGTTACAAAGAGTGAAGTTGAATTATTATATAAAAACATAGTGACAATCATTTTTGTTAATCGGTGGGTTTGATTACAAAGAACATGTTTTTCTTTATACCATTTGTACAAAAGAATTAAATAACCAAAAATAGTATATATTTCATATATAATAATCTGGTTAAACCATAACACAAATGGTTTCATGACCATAATTAATGATAATAATAGAAATTGATAAATTGTTGTCATTAAATGGGCTAAATTAGCACATCTCGAACGGTGCTTTCATTTCTTTCAAATAAAAGGTGGGGAAAGGAGAGAAGATAATCAAATAACCCATTATCATGAAAACAATAAATTACATGTATGTTACTAGAGTTTTCATACTATTTGGGTGAAGGTAGGTGAGGAAAGAAACAAAAAGAAAAGAACATAAAAGAAATGAAGGAATTGGAAAGAGAAATTTACCTCTTGAGACTTCCTCCTTTGAGAACCTCTTAAGGGGAGAGTTTTTTGTATTTTAAATAGGCTGGGAGATTTTGGACGTGGGGGAGGATCTTGGGGAGAGACTTGGGAAGACTATTGGCAAGGAATAGCGTTTGAGAGGACTGAAGAGAAGAGGGAGTGAAGGGGGGTTTATAGTGGAGGAGAGGAGGGTTTTCATAATATTATAATCATTAGTTTATTATTTCTTCACTAGACAAGGAATAGTAAGTATTCCATGACCAATAATAGTAATAAATCCATGTGATTTCAAACCAAAGGTAATTTATATCATCCATGACTCAAGAATGATGTATAAATTAAGGTTTTAGAATTTATTGTGAATTATAAGATTTTACTACTCATCAAAAATTTAAGTATTTTAGGAAAGTCCCAAAATTAACCATAACAATTTTTGGATGTTTAAAATCCAAAAATTAATTCCATTTTTAAAAAATACTTTTCTAAATATTATTAATTTAATATTTAATTAAAATCATAATTTTTTTATTAAAAACTAGTTTTAAAACATTTATTTATTTATTCTAAAATATAGGTATATCGTACTTTCAACTTGAATATTATTTATATATTATCATAGATAAGGTTACTATTAATTAGGGTATATCACTATTCATAAGGGTATATTACTATATATAAGGGTAGGTAACTATTCATCATAAATTAAGTTTTACTTTCGGACTCCAAATAACTTACGGATTGCAACTGTGTATGTCAGTTTTTTAAAATTCCCAACACAGAAGTGAAAAACTTATGATTAATGGTCACATAGTACTTAGTAGTTCATTATGTTGTGTTTTCATGTGATTTTATGACATATTTATGAGAAGGGAATTTCCATTAAAAACATTGGGTTATTTCAATCACTAAACACTTTGGTAGGTCTTCTTCTCCTTTAAATGATTTTCTAAAACCACATAAAGAGTTAATGAAAAGAAGAGTATATGAAAGGGGTTACTATTGTAAGATATTGACATCTTTTTTACAAAAGTGAGTTCCATGAACTCCCATTAATAAAATGAAATTATTGAATTATGGAACCACTATATTTTATAATTTTTTTGTATTATGAAATTATAAAGTATTTTAATTTATATATTTTGACATTTTAAATAGTTTCCTCATTAATTAAGTAGTTATTATACTTGGTAAATATTCACTTAATCTTAAACACATCATCACATAATATGATAAATTCTTTAAAATTATTATAAACACCATTGGATTAGTTGTTGAAAAGTATCTCATATCATTCCATAAATAGAATGTCGTGAAAAAGAAACCATGTCGTAAAAAAACCATGGAATAATGAACATCATTGTGTCATGGTTTATATTATAGTGAATATATCTAAAAATCACCCAATTTCATAAAATCATCTAGTAATTCATTTAAAACATTATAAATATCTTTGAATATATGTAAAATATATTATATGTGATTATCATATAAACCCTCTAAAATATTGGGTAAACACATTATACTAAAATTATTCCTTATTCTATGGAATATTATATGACCTTATAGACCTTTTAGTACTGAAAATGATTATGAATTACCTAATTCATAACCATAAGAAAGGATCAGCCTCAAATAAAATACCATTGGTACTCATGGTAAAAAGGGGTCAGGTGTGTTCCCGATTAAACACACTCATATTTATATTTGATCATATCCATCATACGATGTACCCCTATACACCATATTCATACTCCAATAATCTATTTTTATAATACATCATGTCAACCCCAAGAGATAGAACATTTCAATATAGTATAGTACAACTAATATATTAAATATTCTCTAAGATAAGATGACTAGATAGAATAAATACATCATCTGTAATTTATCCATGTAGTAGATCACAACATATGTCCCTCAAATATTCATGGTCATGGATTTTCTCAGCTTAAATAAATAAATTTATAAGATCTATTACCTCTCATAGAAGATGAAAAATACCATCTTGATTAGAAATTAGATATTATATGACCAATCACATACCTATCCACACTTTATTATATCATCCACATGGATTGAATAAGAAAGGTATCAACGTATGAAGGTTCACATATGAGATAACCTGATAATATAAACTAATGGGGATTAATATAAGTATATGTGCCTAATTATATAAATATCCATATTTTTTGGAAATAGGGGAGTTTGATCCATCAGATCAAGTTAGGCTTAATGTTAGTGTCTTATACTGAATACTAGTCTAACACCATTTATGGGAAACATTCTCAATGAGGTTTTCATCAGTTTTAGGGTAAATCCCCCCCCCCCCCACCACCTAATTCAAGGGGTTGATGTAAAAAACTTTAAATCAAATTTTGGAGGTTCTATAGCAATTCTGACCAATATAGAAGATTTAACCAGAGACACTGATAGAAAGTGTCGATAACAGCATCAATCCCACTCACATGATATACAGTAGCATTATAGATTAATGTGTGGATATATGTACTATAGAGAAATGGGTGACTATATCACCACATTTCATTATGTGATGATTTCAAGATAGGGTTTTTGTACTATTATTGTTCCCTCTAATTTTCTCTCAAACATTGTGATACATATAGATTAGTTTTTAAACTTGAAAATCATTTTATGTTCATCTTTATCATAATTATTTTTTTCTATTTTTCTCCCATTTTTGGAATTCTTTTTTATTAGAGATCCTATTTTTACATAAGAAAATTTCAATTTGATGAAATATAGTTTTTAAGTGATTTTAGATAGTAAGTCAAAACTTATTATCTCATGAGTCAACACTGATTCATATACAAGAGTATACTCATTATAAGGTTAAAATATCATCGCAACCAACAATATTCTGCGGTGATCATCAATTAGGGAAATGTTAGAGTAATAATTTTAAGGGTATTTATCATTCCAATTTTTATATAAAACATGCAACACACATCAAGGGATGATAAATAGATATTTCCTTTATTATAATACCATGATACATATATAATGATAATAACCACTATATCCAGTATCCCATATATCTAATACAAAAAAAATTACATAAATATCATGAAATTATTATATTAATTTTTTTTCAATGGATATTCTAAATTATTCTCTATATCCACCTAAACAAATTAATTCTTTCATCTAAATTATTTGTTGAATGATATAGTATTTTTAAAGAATTTTTTTAGTCTTTTGGTGATATCGAGGTTCCTTAGAAAGGGAATTTCACCTTTATTATGATAATAGATCTCAACTACTAAAAATATTATATGAACAACCTCAATTTCATTGATAAATTTCTTGATAGAAAAAACATTCATCATAGTATTTGATATAATGATATACACTGCATATATTTTTGATTCTATCATAATGGGTTTCATTGAAGTGTATTATCTTATATCTTTCCATTAGAGAAAAACCTGAATCCATATTGAGGACATAAACCAGCTTTTCCATTCTAGATGGTAGAATTAGTGTAACAACTTATAATGACCTTCTTCTTACCTCGGAAGAATAAGAATAAATCCTTAGTTCTTCTCAATTACTTAAGGATGTTCTGTACTATAATCAAACCACTATCATTAATATTGGATTGGTATCAATTAGTAATACTCCAAGAATTTGTGACACCAAGGTGAGTATAAAAAATTTCATTCAAAATAGATTTAATTTATCAATCATAAATAATCATATACATTTGATGCCTTTATAACTCATTATAAGTGAATTGATACAGTTCTAGACTCACACCATGACACATTATGAAAGACACTTAATAAACATCTCCATGATAAACCGCTTTACCAATGAGTGTGTTTGGAATCATACCAATAAAACCTCTTTGATATATCCTTATAGATCTTCATTCCATGTATATAGTCCCTTTTAACCATGTATTTCACTAAGAATCATTTTCCAAACCATGCCTTTATAGAAAATAATATATTTATATCATTTTTAATGAGTAGTTTCTTTTGATAGAAACTTGGTGCCCGACACGTTGATGTCACTCAACCTTTTTTTTCATTTTTGTTAAAGTGGTGTGGAATTCTACTCTATAATCATGTTTCTAGTCCACAAATAACCCATTCATGTTTTTAGATAACATGGATTGCTTTCCAATGCTGGTTCATTAGGGATTTAGTAGGGAAACCTCATATGCCTCTCATTTGAGGGGATGCACAATCAAGATCATCTCAACCTTCATGGGTAATTATTTTCTATTTCATGAAAATATTTTATATTTAAGATGTGTTTATGAATCCTTTACAAACACCAATGTAGGACTATTTACCACAATGTTAGGGATTTGATCCAAACCATGTGTCGATGTAAACATCTCTATATATCAGAGCTTGTCTATCATTCTTCTATTAGTAAGTGTTTCTATATTTTAAATACGCATTGTTGGGAACTCTAGATTTATTATTATATAGGTAGGTGGTAGGTGTTTTAGAGTTGGGAGCGGGCTCATGATGTTGTCCCATCAATATTTCACAATGACTAAAGATGGGGTAAATTGAGTTCTTGAATTTCAATCAAAATTAAAACTCCTTTCTGATTAAGTAATATAATATGTAATTTTCATTAAATTTTCATTTAGTGAAATGTAAAAAAAGATAAATTATCAGCTGAAATAATTTTTAATAGTGGTTTAGGGATAAAAGAACATCCCCTAGTCTACTCCGCCAACCCTCAATGTGAGTTTTTTTATTTTTATTCTGGTAATTTCCCTAGGTTTCTCATAGTTGATTTCAAGCAGTTATTACTTGTTACAATTCCACCAAGATATTTTTAGATATATCCCTAAATAATAAAAATTAAAAGTCATTGGACCACACTAAGTTCAAGGAGGCCTAATCTATTGTATAAATTAAGAATATAGAAATGAAATGCTCGTTGACAGTGAACTGTTGCATATTTCAACAAATGAAAAATGATGAAAACTTATTGAGAATAAGTTAATCATAAAAAACATATATAGAATGATTTCTTAAATTATAGTAATAATATAATAATAAGAGAAATAACTAAAAATTAATTCTTCCTCCTCTCCATGAATAGAAATAAAAATGAGTTTATATAATTCAAGACGATCATAGTTTATAGAGAGCTAGAAAAATACGTGTGTTTGATTTCAGCATATTTGTCTCGTATATATATCGTATGTCTGGTCTCTGATATACCAAGTTATATTACATATAATGGTTTAGAGAGAAAATATAAAATATTATAGAGTTAACTTTTTAAAAATAGTCTTCATTATACTATATAAAAAATATTATGATTTTACTATTTATAATAGTCTCTATTATTCTTTAAAATCAACAATTGGTTTTAAATTTGTTAAGAATTCCTAAAAAGATATACCTTGATATCAAAGACGAATAGATGATATTATCTTATAAATCATCAATGTTTGAGTCTTCCATTAAATTACTAAAAATTTTAACTTCCAATTCATTAATTCATTTAGTAAGAATCATCATTCATTATGTAAAAATAATCTCTTGTAACACGGTAAGAATCATTTTTCTAAATCCTTAAGGACCATCTCATGTACTCTATAATATTCGTTTCATATACTATATAAGATTCATTGTATAGACTTCATAATATTCAATCACAATATATATAAGGATCAATCTAGTTTTTATAAGAGTCAATTCAATTTTGTAAATATCAATTCATAAAAAAATTCCAAATATTCATACTTTTAGAACAGTCATTCAGATCTTTTTATAGATGATGTTGATTTCATAAGAGTAAATACATGGTAAAAAAAATTATTCAAGATTTTTTTAAGGATTAAATTTAATTTGTAAGGATTATTTGATACTTCATAAGGATCATATGATGTTTCATAAGTATCATATGATACTTTATAAGGATCATTAGATACGTTTTAAGGATCATTACATAGCCAAATGTCCAACATCAAAAGGTTAAGTACTTATCCAAATTTATAAATTTTAAAGGATCATTACACATGAAATTGTTCATACCCAATCATATCCAACTCAAAATAATATCTTTAAATAGAAAAAAATTAATAACAAGTATACTAAAAAAATTATAAATTTAACATATACGATATAAAGAATTTAAATAAGAATTAAAGAATGAGTAGTAATCAACAATAAAGTATAAAATTTTTCTTTTACAGTATTTATCACATTGTTTTATATTAAATAGTATGTTAAATTTATGGATATAACATATTACTATCGCTCAATAAAGGATTAATCATGAGCATATAACCCTGAAATAATAATATTATTGGCACAAAAATTTTACAAAAAACTAAGAATATACATATATAGAAAATCATTTAAAGAAGAAAAATATCAAGAAAAAGAATCATCACTTTTAAGGACCTTATTTAGTTCATTCTAGTGTTTCAGCATCTCCTCTGACAAATATTTTGGGTCTAGGTAATTTTGTGAATTAGTGATAATTATAATCTCTAATTCATGCATTTTACTTTTGTAGAGTATGTTGAAATAGATAAGATCACCTCTTGAAAGTTCACAACTATTTTCCTATCATACTTCTCAGTATGGAAAAATGGGAATTTTATTAGAGAAGGTATGGATTCAATGGTAGTGGAATATTCCCTACGAGAAGAAGAAATTACTTACATATCTTAATCCGTGTAATATTTTAGAGGTGAAAAAATATTCCTCAATTATTATCTTACAACATGATATCCCTCTTGAGTATTAAGACCAACATCTCTTTAATATCAGATCATATAAAGTGATTTTTTGAATATATCCAATGTCTCCACAATATCATAATTGAAAAAAATAAAAAATATCTAAGAAATCTTAAAGTAATTAATATCCATAATATTGTTTTAAATTAGTTATAACCTATGTCTTTACATATCCAGTAAATAAATACTTAACTATTTCCAACTATACATTAGTAAAAACTAGTGTAGTGATAATGGGTTTAGTTAGGGGATCTCTGTGTTCTATAACCTACTTTTACATCACAGAGTTTATTTGAACTTAAAATTAATCAATTTTATATTCCTCATAATATTTCTTTTTTTTTGAAAAAATAAATCATGTAGAGTCTAAAAAATTTATGTTTTTTCTATCATCCAAAATTTTGAAATTATTAATCTATTAATTTCCCATTCATTCAATGGTTTAAAAATAATTTCATATTCCACAATTTTATTAAAAATGTTACTTGAGAGATTCTAAAAGGCCATATTCAACAAAAGATATTATCACTCTCATAGATATTTAAATCTCTTTCATATACTTATTTTTATCAGATTTAATGAATTTTATTTTTGTAATCATATCACTCTTAAACTATTAAAAATGTCCAGGGTTATAAATTCACACTATAAAGTCCCAAATATTTCATTTATAAAATCCAAATCTGATAAAACAAATTTAATTTTTTCTTTAATAAACTATATCTAAGTTAAGATAGAGTTTGGAAAACCTAATTTAATATGTTTTATATTTTCTATAAGTTCAATTTAATCTTTAATTTTGTCTATTAGAACATTAAATTCAATCTTAGAAACAATATGAGCTTTTATATCCTCAAAATTTTCTTTCGAATCAAAATTACCCATGACACTTTTTATTTCAATGCTAGAATTATTACGTTTATACATAAAGCCTCTTATCTCCTCTATCATAACATTAAACATAAAGAAACCCTCTCTTGAAAAACATTAAACTTTTATCAATAAAACCTGAGATTCAATTCCTTTCATAAATCACATCCCTAACTGGTGATAGTACATTTATTTCCTCTATTATTTTGTACTTCCTTAACAAAGCAATTTTAATACTTTATTATTCTAAATTAAAAATATATTCTATAATATTCTCAATAGGATATGGTACAGTCTTATAATCAAACCCTTCAACCATAACCTCATCAAGAACTGATCTTTTCTCAACAACAATAGTTTCTGCACAAGCTTTATCTTCACATGTATTTCCTTTATAACTAAAGGATTTGTAGGATAATTTATTGTTGCCCTAGGTTGGGCAGTAAAATCCCTATCAAAATTTCCCTCAACAAGAAAAATTATCTCTTATTTTTTAGATTTTGAAACTTATTTATTCTTAATAGGAACAATTTTATTCAAACAACCATTATAATTAAATCCAATTATCATAATTAATAAAACTGATAAATTTTTATTTTGATGACATTTTAAATCTAAAGATCATGGATCTCATCAATCATATTCACAAAAAAAATTTAACATCATACCAGAAGGTAAAAAACTAGGCTTCTTATACTAACTACAATGATGCATACACCAAATTATGTATTGATGAAGATTAACTTTCTCCACTTTTAGTGTCAGAAAGTGTAGCTACATATCCTGGAAAATTAAAAAAATCATCTATTATACAAACTATTCCAATTTAAATAAACATCAAAACAACCCTAATCTTGGGTTCTAAATTATTTATAGTTATCTTATAAATAGCACTATCTCAAGATAAATACAATATGATACCTTAAATACTAAAAGATTCCTGATTTAACAATTATACATTAAAAAAATCCTCCTTCATGAGTTCAATGAAAGACCTCAACCATTTCCATAAGGGAAATAGTGATAAATTAACCATTAACATTTTAAATAAATAAATACTTATTCTAAGAAAATCGATAATATTTATTAATGTAGAACTCACATACCACTTTATCAAAAACAATTTATGCATTTTTAAGAAAAAAAATAAACTCAAACTATAAATCATTAAAAATTTCATTAACAAAAAGTTGGTATAGTTTAAACAAGATAATTCAATAGATTTAACTTATAAGACTCATCTTTATGTACTAATAGATATTGTCTTCTTATCAATTTTTTAAGCACTATCATCAGTTATATTCAACTTTCACATATCATCCAAAGGTTTAATGTTTTATTTTTTCGGTTAATAATCAAAATAAAAATATTTAAGGATTTTAAATCTTGTAGTTTTAATTTAAATTTCCATTTTTGAATCAAATATTTTGGAATATGAAACAATTTTAAATGAAATTTATGAAATAAAAACCAAAAATATAAATAAAAATAATAAGGTAATTTAATAATAAAACATATTAAGAAAAAAATACATTAAATCAGTAAAAATAAATGAATAAACAAATAAAAATAAAATAAAACATATGAAATTCATTTAAATTAAAATTATCTTAATTCATACATTAAAAAAATGATCAGTAGAAAGAAACATAGAGAAGATATTGGATAACTAATATATATTGTCATTAAATTTTAGAGAAATATTACCTTTTGGGTGTGATCCCATAAGAAATGATGCCTAGTCTCAATGGGTTTCATTATAGAATGAATTATTGGATTATTTGAAATATTTAGACAAATAGTTTCATCACATTTGCTAGGAACATGTCCAAAACTAAACCCAAAATCCTTATAATTTTGTATCATCCAAAACACAAGTACAAAACAACTACCAGCTGTAATGTATTCATATTTTGTTGTTGATAATGAAAAAAATATTTCTTCTTACTAGTCCAAGAAACTAAGGATTTTCCAAAAAATTGATAGTTTACTAAGGTGATCATATCATCTAATATATAGCCTGAAAAGTTTGTTCTTTCTAACACTTTTAACTAGGGTGAGCATCATGGTGATGATGTTCTTGTTTCTTGTTGAATTCCCACCTCTAAAGGTTGGTGGTCTCTACAACCATGTTTGGTGATGTCGACTCCTTGATCTAAATGGGACGATTGGATGTCAGCTCCTCCTTCCATGGATTCCTCCTTGGAGGTAATTTCCTAGTATGGGTATCCCCCAATGATATTATTCAAATTCATGGAGCTAGTTTTTTGCTCTATATTGAGGTGGACACTGGTTAATTACACTACTTTTGTCATGATAGGGAATCTACTTGTGTTCAGAGATAATGGTGAGTTTGGACACATCTAGACATTTTTTGGAATTGTGGTATTGAGAACCTATAATGTATTCCTCCTTTGAAGTCTAGAGAATATCATATGTGAGGAATATTATGTTCAGAACCCAAGGAATCCCATGTTATCCATGGGGTAATTTTCACAAGTTGCATAATGAATTCAAGTATATTTTCCTTGGGAATCCTATATTTATCACATGAGGTATATATTTTGATGCATCTGGTTGGTTTCATAGGTTTAAGATCATTTGGGAAAACAACTAAAGTTTAAAGTATTACGGGGACATGATCATAAGTTTAAATTCTTGTAAGGATGTGGTCATAGGTTTACAGTCTTGTGGGGATTGGTTGGTTACAGGTTTAATGTCTTGTGAGGATAGGTTGATTGCATGTTTAATGTCTTGTGGGGATAGGTTGGTCACTTTTTTAATTTCTTATTAGGATAGGTTGGAAATAAGTTTAATATATTGTGAGGATTGTTCAGTCATAGGTTTAATGACTTGTGGGTATAGTTTGATCACGAGTCTAATATATTGTCATGACAAGTTGGTTAGCAAAAGATTAAGTGTATTCCCAATGTGAATGGTCACACTCTTGGGTTGTGGTATTCCAGGGTAAATTATGATTGATGTCAAGATTGAACCTTTTGGTGGTGTGCTATGTATGTCAGTATTTAACCTCAGGGATGATCCTTGCATACTCTGTTAGGAGATGGGGATGAAAACTCATGTAGTTTTAGTGCACAATTTAAGGCCGTGTGACAGAACTTTGTTGGGTCGGAGGTGATGGCAAGAGGGGGGGTGAATTGCCTTTTTTTAAAATTAATTAACAATTTAAAACAAATTTAAATGCAGCGGAAAGTAAAATGGCAAGACACAATTGATAACGGAGTTCGGCTTTAAACTCAAGCCTACGTCTCCGCTCCCAACTCAACCGTTGGGAGATTTATACGACCGCTTGCTTTTTAATGGTTATAGAAAGAAACCCACTAGCCGTTTTAAGGTAGGCTAGATCACCTTCTTACAGCTTGCTTTTTTATTATGGTTGTAGCAAGAAACCCAAATTGAAAGAAGGAAGAAAAAGGGTGGTTTGTTTTAATACAAACCCAATTAAGAACTAAACAATTGAAGTAAATAAGTTAGAACAAACTAGAGGAAGCCTTGAGCGCCAAGAGGTGAGTGTAGTTGATGTAGAGGCAGCCCAAGCTTCAAGGATGGCAATTGGATCTCAAGTGGCCTTTGAGAATTGTCGTAGGAGCCTCAAATGATCAAAATAGCTTTGGTATGCTTCGGTATATGATCGGTAGTGTTCCCGGCATCCATGGGCGTCTATTTATAGGAGAAATACTCCCAAATACTTCAAAATAGCCGTTGGAGGGCTTTCGGAGCCGTTGGGGATCAAGTGGGCCAGCCTGGTCAAAGCCTAACGGCTAGTTTGACTGAGCACACCGGCTGGCCGGTGCTGATCCACCGGCTGGCCGGTGCACCAGACAGAAGCAAGGGATTTCTATCTGGCTCCACCGGCTGACCGGTGCTGAGCCACCGGCTGGCCGGTGGTGAGACAGTAGGTCTCACTATTCGAAGGAGTTCCACCGGCTGGCCAGTGAGGAGGCCACCGGCTGGCCGGTGGTCGGGACAGAAGGCATGCCATTCTGTCTGGAACCACCGGTTGGCCGGTGGCCAGACACCGGCTGACCGGTGGCACCTGGCAGAGGGCAAGGCCTTCTGCCTGGTCCACCGGCTGGCCGATGGGCTGGATCCGGCTGGCCGGTGCCCTTACCGGCTGGCCGGTGGTCTCACACCGGCTGGCCGGTGGACTTAAACAGTCCATTTCGAATTCTTCTTGGGCCAGCTTCTAGGCACCCTATTTCCTATCATCAAAAACACTTGAAACAATATTAGATCACGATGAGAGTGATTGTGATCATTAAAATCCAAGAGAGTGGGGTACAACAATCTCCCCCTATTTTGATGATCACAATCACAAAAAAAGAAATCTTTAAAAAAGGGTATGAAAGCTTTAAAAAAGGGTATGTCAATTGAAAACTTAAATAAACAATTTGAACTTGGAAAACGTAGAGACGTGCCAAATATAATGATCTTGAAAGCATTGAAATACTGAGAAATGGTCATTTTTTGAAATTGCAACCAAATGCCATTTTTTAAAGAAATCAATTGAAAACAATAACTTAACCATTTAAAACAGATTTGGATGACATCAATAACTTAAAATGGAACTTGTAAAAAGAGCATTTTAATAAATAACTATGTAATAGAGGGGTTTTCTCCCCCTTTGGGATTATCAAAATAGGAGGAAAAGTATGAAAGAAAAATACTAATAAGTAATGACAAAAAGGATGGATAGATAAGATAACTTGAATTCCATAAAAGATGAAACTATACATAGGAAGTTCAAAAAACAAATACAAATACAAGCCAAAAAACAGGAACGGCTCTATTCACTCCTAGAGGGCCGAGAGTGACGGCGACGCCTGAAGGTCGGAGGAGCCGGAGGAGCCTGGACCGCCTCAATGCGACGATCAAGAGAATCGATCCGTGAGTGGAGCTGATCAAACTGAGAGCTGAAGTAAGAGAACTGAAGGTCGAGACGGGTCTCAATCTGATCCTGGAAGCGTAGGAACTGATCAGCCGTCACCGGCAAGCCACCAGCATCAGCAGGAGGGGGCACAGCCTCAGCAGGCTCAGGTGCATCATCACCCTCTCCAGCCTCCTCATCAGCAGCAGCATCAGCCTCACCTTCGCTGTCACCACTTCCTTCCTCTTCATCATCATCACTATCCTCACTGTCTGAAAGAGGATAGGCAGCGTCAATAGCAGGAGGCATGGCATTGGCAGGAGGATGGGAATGAGTCTGAGGAGAGTAGGCCTTGAGAAGACCGTCCTTGTCGACAATCCATTCCTGACGCCAAGGGTGCCAACGGATGTTCATTCGTTGCACCATCATAAAATTCACTATGCTATCCTTCGTTGGCTGCTCGAAGGAAGTAGCATGAAGAGGCACATCAAGAAAGGAAAAGATTTTAGTCAAGAGGCATCCGTAGGGTAGAGTTTTGGACCGGCGCGGGTGCTCAGCCACATAAGTCATGGCCCGGAACAGAAACCGGACCAAATTGAAATGTATGCCTCAGGTGATAAATGAGAGAAGATAAATATCAACGAATTTGACATTATCATGATCCCCGATATGGGGCGCAAGGGAAGTTTGAATGAGGCGCTCAATAATACGATGGTTAGGAGAGAGCTGGGAGAGCTTGACAATGGGATTTGTGGGCTGCCCTGTGAGATGCTCAAGGGCTACGGCTATATCAAACTCACGGTCCCGAGGAAACTCCCCCTGAGTAAAAGCATGGGGTCCAACATGAGAAACCCCCAGCATCCTGGCAATCTCCAAAGAGGTGATAGTGATGGGTTGCCCAAGAGCAGTGGAGGAGATGGTATCAATGTCATCAGAAACGGACCATGTCAAATGAGCATAGAACTCTTTGACAAGAAGAGGATAAATGACATCCTTTTCGGGTGGCTCAAAAAATGAATGCCAATGTTGATACTCAATAATTGAAAAAAGCTCGAGACGAGCAGAAGAAAGCCAAGGATAGTCAATAACTCTACCCGGCAGAATAACTTTGTCATGCCAAATGTCCGGGAGTTGAGGGATGGAAGGAGGAGGAGGAGCTTCTTGAGCGATTCCCTTGCCTTTGCGAGTGGATCGAGGTCCCATGATGGCAAAAGGAGGTAAAAAGAGAGATATTGAGATAACAAAGGAGTTTTGAGAGGGCAAAAACCAAGAAGGGAGGCTAGGGTTTGGAGGAGCTGCGGTTTTAGGAGGAGCCGCCCGAGAGAGAAGAGAGAAATGAGGGAGGAAGGGTTTTAAAATTAATTTTAACCCTTCCTCGGGTCGGCCCAAAAAACAGAAACCCGACACCACCGGTTAACCGGTGATGTACCACCGGTTGACCGGTGGTACTAAAAGTCATAAAAAATATAAAAAACAAAAAAAAGGTGTTTTAAAAAAAATTCTAATAAAGATAAAATATAAGAAAGCCAAGAAAGTCAAATATTTAATAGTTCTCATTGACGAATCATTCCTAACTCCCCTTTAATAAAATCAAAACGGTCAACCGGGAGCAGTTTGGTAAAAATATCAGCTAATTGGAAATCAGTAGGAATGAAGTCCAAAGTGATATCTCCTTTTTGAAAATGGTCACGAAGGAAATGATGCCTTAAGTCTATGTGCTTTGTCCTAGAATGTTGTATTGGATTCTTAGAGATACTAATGGCACTAGTGTTGTCACACCGTATAGGGACATGATCGTAGGAAAGGCCATAATCCAAGAGAGTGTGTTGCATCCAAATAATTTGGGCACAACAATTACCAGCTGCTACGTACTCGGCCTCGGCAGTAGAAAGAGCAACACAATTTTGCTTCTTGCTACTCCACGAAACAAGGGACTTGCCTAGCAGATGACAGGTTCCACTAGTACTCTTACGATCTAATTGACATCCGCCAAAATCAGCATCCGAATAAGAAGATAGTTCAAAAGAAGTATTTGAGGGAAAAAATAAACCAAGATTTTTGGATCCTTTTAAATACTTAAAAATTCTTTTGACCGATTTAAGATGGGATTCTTTAGGGTTGGCTTGAAAACGAGCACAAAGGCAAACACTAAACATGATGTCAGGACGGGTCGCAGTTAGGTAAAGTAGACTCCCGATCATACTCCTATAAAGCTTGTTATCCACCGGTTTCCCGGCTTCGTCTAACGTAAGCTTACATGAAGTACTCATGGGTGTACTAATTTCCTTTACTTGATCCATACCAAAACGACTTAGAAGCTCGTTTGTGTATTTGCTTTGGCTTAGAGAAATACCTTTTGAATTTTGAAAGATTTGAAAACCAAGAAAAAATTTCAATTCTCCCATAAAACTCATTTCAAATTCTTTTCTCATTAAATCTGAAAAATTAGTACAAAGAGATTCTTTGGTAGAACCAAAGATAACATCATCAACATAAATTTGGACTATTAAAAGATCTTTTGAAGTGTGTTTTAAAAAGAGGGTACAATCGGCTTGACCCATTTTAAAATCATTTTCTAAAAGAAATTTTGTTAACCGCTCATACCAAGCCCGAGGGGCTTGCTTTAAGCCATAAAGAGCCTTGGTTAACTTAAAAACATGATTTGGAAATTTTGGATCTTCAAAACCGGGAGGTTGTTCAACAAAGATTTTTTCAGAAATAAAACCATTTAAAAAAGCACTTTTAACATCCATTTGAAAAAGCTTAAAATTTAAGTGGGCGGCGAATGCCAACAAGATCCTAATGGATTCTAACCAAGCAACGGGGGCAAAGGTTTCACCATAATCGATTCCTTCTTCTTGATTATAGCCCTTAGCTACTAGGCGATCCTTGTTCCGGGTTATGTTTCCTTGATCATCAAGTTTGTTCCTAAAAACCCATTTAGTGCCAATAATTGGATGATCATTGGGTCTTTCACAAAGAGTCCAAACATTATTTTGAGAGAATTGATTTAGTTCCTCTTGCATTGCAAGAACCCAATTCTCATCATTAATGGCATCATTAACGGTTTGAGGTTCTAGGTGAGAAATGAAGCCTTGATGTTCAACTTCATTGAGGATAGATCTTCTAGTTCGAGTACCGGCTTGAAGGTCACCTATGACATTTTCTAAAGGATGGTCTCTAGAAGGTTTCCAAACCTTAGGCAAGGTGGAAGGCGAAGAAGGTGAAGAGGGTTCTTGATGGTCATCCTCCTTGGGAGGAGAAGAGGAATCATTCAAATGAAGCTTATCAAGCTTATCTTCAACATCCTCAATGACCGGGTGAGGTTTTGGAAGAGTTTCATCAAATTTGACATGAGATGATTCTTCGATGGTTTTTGAACGTTTATTGAAGACACGATAGGCTTTGCTTGAGTTGGAGTACCCATGAAAAATACCTTCATCGGATTTGGCATCAAATTTCCCTAGGTTATCTTTTGTGTTAAGGATAAAGCATTTACATCCAAACACTTTAAAATAACCAACTTTGGGCAATTTGCCATTCCAAAGTTCATAGGGGGTTTTCTTAAGAAGGGGTCTTACAAGGACTCTATTAATAGTATAACAAGCAGTGTTTACCGCCTCGGCCCAAAAATATTGAGGGAGGTCGAATTCACTAAGGAGGGTTCGAGCGATTTCTTGGAGAGTTCGGTTTCTCCTTTCAACCACTCCATTTTGTTGAGGAGTCCTAGGGGCAGAGAAGGTGTGATTGTATCCTTGAGAGGAACACAATTCATCGAATTCTTTGTTCTCGAATTCACCACCATGATCACTACGAAGAGATATGATTTTATATCCTTTTTCGTTTTCTACTTTCCTAGAGAATTTCAAAAAGGTTTTACAAGCATCATTCTTATGGGCTAAAAAGAAAACCGAAGTAAAACGAGAAAAGTCATCAACAATAACTAAGGTATAGGATTTTCCACCTAAGATTGCTACGGGAGTAGGACCAAAAAGATCAAGATGAAGGAGTACAAGAGATTTTGAGGTGGACACTTCCTTCTTAGATTTGAAAGAAGACTTGTGTTGCTTACCAAGTTGGCATGGCTCACAAATCAAATCTTTCTTAAATTTAAGTTTAGGAAGGTCACGAATGAGCTTGTTCTTATTAAGCTTTAGAAGTGAATGAGAGCTACAATGCCCCAATCTTCTATGCCAAATCCAAGACTCATTGTCAAGAGCACTTAAACATTTAACATTTTGGCTAGCTAGAGATTTTAAATCAATAATGTAAACATTTTGAAAACGGGAAGCAGAAAAAATCAACTTGTTTTGAAAATCTAACACATTGCATAAATCATTTTGAAAATTGACTGAAAAACCACTATCACAAAGTTGACTAATGCTAATTAAATAATGCTTTAAACCTTTAACTAACAAAACATCTTTAATAAAAGAGGAGCTACCAAAACCAATGGTACCTATTCCGACGATCTTGCTTTTTGAGTTATCACCAAAGGTGACATATCCTCCATCGAATTCTTCAAGTGAGTTGAACTCGGAGGGATCACCACACATGTGCCTTGAGCAACCGCTGTCGAGATACCACGAGCCTTTAGAGGTCCTACTCTTTTGGCGTTTATCCTACAAAATCAAGAAAGAAGAGATTTTGGTACCCATATAAGTTTGGGTCCGGAAAGATTAGCAAAAAGAGACTTTTGAACCCATAATGTTCTAGAGGGATTCCTTCTATGATACTCATCCGAGTAGGTAATGGATTTGGGTCTTCCATACCTAGCATTTTTACAATCACATTCATAAATCATGTGACCGGTCTTTTTACAATAATTACAAAATTTTTATTGAGAGCTCCCCCTTACAAAAGTAGTGGGAGCCCTAGAAAAAGTGGATTGCTTGTTATAGCCAAGTCCATGTGTGGTTCTAGCCGAACGCTGAGAACCTAGCAATTTAGTTAAGTTTTGTTCACCTTGGGTGAACTTGGCAAGAGATTCCTTCAAATCCTTAATGGTAGAATTTAAAGAATCTACATTTTGAATATTTTTGACTTTAAGGGCAAGCTCCTCATTCTCTTTGAGAAGTTTGTCTTTTTCGGAAATAAGAGTTTTGTTTTTCTTTTTCAGGGTCAAAAATTTAGAGGTAAGTTCGTGAAAACCTTCCTCTAATTGATCTCTAGCATTTTGGAGTTCTTCATAAGACATATCATTATCAAAAGAAGAAGATGAGGAACAAGAGTGAGAAGAAGTGTGAGAAGAGGATACCTCATCAAATGCCATTAGGCATTTTCCACCTTCATCGCTTGAGTCGCTTGAAGACATGGAGTCATCACTTGCACTCCACGTTGATGCTTTGAAGGCCTTCTTGTTTTTCTTTTCTTTTAACCTTTTCTTGAAAATGGAGCACTCCGGTTTGATGTGGCCTTTCTTTCCACATTCAAAGCAAGTGATTTCTTTCTCCGCCTTTGGCTCTTCCTTTCGTGCCTTTTGAAATTTCTTCTTTTTCTTCATGAACTTGCTCATTTTCCTTGCTAGTTGAGCCATCTCGGATTCACTATCATCGGAGAAGCTTTCTTCCTTTTCCTTGAAAGCTATGTTCTTTTTCTCCTTGAAGATCTTTCCTTCTTTATCGGCTTGCCTCTTCATGGTAATCTCATAAGTCATGAGTGACCCTATGAGTTCTTCAACCGTCATCTTCTTGACATCTTTCGCTTCTTGGATTGCCGTCACCTTTGGTGCCCATGAGCTTGGTAGGACCCAAAGAATTTTCTTCACCATTGTTTCTGCTGAAACATCATCACCAAGGGACTTTCTCCCATTGCAAACATCAGTAAAACGAGTAAACATTTCAGTGATTGACTCGTGTGGGTGCATTGTGAAACTCTCAAAGTCTTGACGATACATATCTAACCTAGTGTCTTTGACTTTGTTAGTGCCCTCATGGGTTACTTCCAAAAGTTTCCAAATTTCGTGTGAGGTGGTGCAAGTAGAAATACGATTAAACTCATTACGGTCTAACCCACAATGAAGAGCATTCATGGCTTTGCCATCAAGCTCAAAATTGGCAATGTCTTCGGGGGTCCATTTAGATTCATCCTTACTAGAAAGAGTGTAGCCTTGCATAACAATTCTATATATAGGATAGCCAATACTTCTAAGAAAAGTAATCATTCGTGTTTTCCAATATGTGTAATCGGTTCCATCGAAGTATGGAGCCCGAGTCATGGAATACCCTTCGGGTTCTTGTGAGAAAGAAGCCATCACTATGGATTTTTCGTTTGTAACCAGTTAAGGTATTACACAAACGCTCCCTCTGATACCAAATGTTGGGTCGGAGGTGATGACAAGAGGGGGGGTGAATTTCCTTTTTTTAAAATTAATTAACAATTTAAAACAAATTTAAATGCAGCGAAAAGTAAAATGGCAAGACCCAATTGATAATGGAGTTCGGCTTTAAACTCAAGCCTACGTCTCCGCTCCCAACTCAACCGTTGGGAGATTTATACGACTGCTTGCTTTTTAATGGTTATAGAAAGAAACCCACTAGCCGTTTTAAGGTAGGCTAGATCACCTTCTTACAGCTTGCTTTTTTATTATGGTTGTAGCAAGAAACCCAAATTGAAAGAAGGAAGAAAAAGGGTGGTTTGTTTTAATACAAACCCAATTAAGAACTAAACAATTGAAGTAAATAAGTTAGAACAAACTAGAGGAAGCCTTGAGCGCCAAGAGGTGAGTGTAGTTGATGTAGAGGCAGCCCAAGCTTCAAGGATGGCAATTGGATCTCAAGTGGCCTTTGAGAATTGTCGTAGGAGCCTCAAATGATCAAAATAGCTTTGGTATGCTTCGGTATATGATCGGTAGTGTTCTCGGCATCCGTGGACGTCTATTTATAGGATAAATACTCCCAAATACTTCAAAATAGCCGTTGGAGGGCTTTCGGAGCCGTTGGGGATCAAGTGGGCCAGCCTGGTCAAAGCCTAACGGCTAGTTTGACTGAGCACACCGGCTGGCCGGTGCTGATCCACCGGCTGGCCGGTGCACCAGACAGAAGCAAGGGATTTCTGTCTGGCTCCACCGGCTGATCGGTGCTGAGCCACCGGCTGGCCGGTGGTGAGACAGTAGGTCTCACTATTCGAAGGAGTTCCACCGGCTGGCCGGTGAGGAGGCCACCGGCTGGCCGGTGGTCTGGACAGAAGGCATGCCATTCTGTCTGGAACCACCGGTTGGCCGGTGGCCAGACACCGGCTGACCGGTGGCACCTGGCAGAGGGCAATGCCTTCTGCCTGGTCCACCAGCTGGCCGATGGGCTGGATCTGGCTGGCCGGTGCCCTTACCGGCGGGCCGGTGGTCTCACACCGGCTGGCCGGTGGACTTAAACAGTCCATTTCGAATTCTTCTTGGGCCAGCTTCTAGGCACCCTATTTCCTATCATCAAAAACACTTGAAACAATATTAGATCACGATGAGAGTGATTGTGATCATTAAAATCCAAGAGAGTGGGGTACAACAAACTTTTCCAAGCATTTTAATTTCATGAAGTAAGGATTCAACAGTCATAGAAATAATAACAATATGGTAAAATGTGGTGATTACATGTATAATTTTCCTAGAATTATGGTAGATCATCTAATTATTGTGACAAGCATCATCTTATGTTTTTCACACAGGGTGCATCTAAAGTTTAACATCATGCTATAAAGAATTTTTCATGCAGTTTAGAATCATGTGACTTGGAATTCAGTTATGAGTGAGGCTTATAAAATTGGGCAACATAGGTACTACTAAGAAGCAAGGATAGTATGATCAGGGACTATGCAACTTGGCTTCCCAGGTGTTGTAATGGATCAATGATGGTATGAATTGGTCATATAGGCGAGATCTTCCCAGGTGCCTCTAGGAGATGCGATGGTATGGCTGAGTCTTACACATGGAAGATTGTTGGGTTCCACTAGGATAATTGATGGTATGAATTGGGATTATGCATGGTAGTTTCTTAGGTGATTCTAGGATTAGTGATGGTATGAATGGGGCTTAGGCGTGGAAGCTTCCCGAGTGCTACTGAGAATCAAGAATGGTATGATCGGGTCTTACACATGGAATCTACCTAATGATAGGGTATTACCTCACTCATACAACATGATTCATCACATTCTCATCACATGAAGAATACTGTGCTTTTTAAACAGAGCATACCATGTTCACTTCATAGGGTAAGGACATAGTTTAATATCATATAAAAGGAAGTTGTTTGCAAGGCTTATGCATTGAGCTTCCCATTATTCCTTCATCATTTCAGGTTATAAGGTTATCTCATACCAATGATGGGATAGGGGATGTTACTGGGGCTTAAACCATAGGAGGACTCCCATGGTTGATATTTGTTAGAATGAAGGATACATGTGGGGCTTACACTCTCAGGCTGATCATTATTCTTCCTCATGTCGATCCATGAGGGAATATATCCCGCTGATGGGTCAAGAAAGATTATTGGGGATTAAACCATAGTAGGAGGTATATGGGGACTGCTTGCAGTTAGTAGGGATATATATAGATCATGAGTTCTAGGGACCCCTCTTATTTCCTCCTCATGTAGGGTCAAGAGGGAATCCGAAACCATTAGTGGGTTAAGGAATATAATTGGGGATTACACTTGATGAGGAGTCCCATAGGGGTGTGGGACACAACCCTATAATATGGATGAATGGTTGTTCTTTTATGGTCTCTATTTTTTTCAACTATTCAATGGGTCATTCAACTTTACGCTTCATTGTGAAACTTTTGGTGTTGTGTGAAAAGTAATTTTGTGAGGAATGGCCTACGATTGTGAATATGAAAAACATGATTTCATGAAAATTTTAATTTGTTCATAAATATATTAGCCATGATGCTTTTAAATTTCATGAAATTATTTTTCCCATTGATAAAGATTCATGAAAACATCTCAAGTAGAAACTCATGTGTTGAAGGACTTCATGAGGTAATTTCGCACAAGTTTGGGATTTTGGGTTTTTGTGAAGAGTGAAACCCTGAGTTTCATAATCTAAAGATCCTGAACTCAAATCCTAGATGTATTTCTAAAAATGAGGTGTTGATTCCATATTTAGATGCATTTTTATTGTGTCATCTATCTTTTGGGTTGGGTCGCACAACTCCATGGAGTTGGTGGAACTTTATATTGTTTTTTATGAAGTCAATATCACATATACACAAAGTATCTCTTTTTGACATTGCCTTTCTCCTGCAACTTAGTTTCATAACCAAAAAGGGTATTTTTGAGAAAATCTGTAATGTTTTTTGAAATTGTATACTTTGCTCCAGAATCACCTTCAGTGGCTATTTTCAAAATTCCAACTTTAAATGCCCATAACTTTGTATTTGTAAATATATTAGTTAGGTCAGCTTGGCTAGATACCCTGAGAGGGGAGTGAATCCGGGTATGAAATATTAAAATAATTTCCTCTTTTGGTCTTATTTAATTGGTAGACAAAACTATTTTCTCTCCCTACTTCTCATTGCAAAGTATGAAAAACCATTAAAGCATGCACATGACACAACAATTTTACTTGGTTCACCCTCACTAGGCTATGTCCAAGGAGCATACACCGGCAATGTGTTGAGGTACCAAACCAACTATAACTACACTGATGTTTACAATTTCTAAGTGGACTCACTATCCCTCCTAGTTTACAAACATTCACAATTTGAGAACTCACTTCTCTCTCAACATAAGTGAGCTCACTGCTTCTTCAGAAGATCCACTAACCGTTTATAGACTTGTAGGTCTATTCATTATCTCTAATGAATTCAACCTTCACTATGTTTAGATGCTATGTTGAAGTAAAAATTTCATCCACTGTTGAATACTCCTTTTCAACTGATCACAAGGAAAAAACATTTGGAAAAAACTTTGCAAATCTCCCTGCTTCACTAAGCTCCTAATTTCTCAAAGCTCAAACAAGCCTTCGCAAAGTCCTTGCTTCTTCGTGAACCACACCGCTCCACAGAGCTCACTACTTTGCAGAGAACAGTACTTCATAGAGATCAATACTTCACAAAGCTCAAGTCTTTTCAGATCTTAGGCCATCGCAGAGCTCAAGCTGTCATAGAGAAACTTCCTTCGCGAAGCTCACTGAGGCAACACAGGACACACCTCTTTCACGAAGCTAGATTAGCTACCGCGAAGCTCCCATATTTTGTGAAGCACACTACCTTAATGAACCTCCTTTGCGATTCGAGAGATATAAATTTTAATTTGGAAAACTCCCTCGAGGGGGTCGAGGCCTATTTATTGGCGATTCCACAGACTCGAGAACCTTCTGTGCAAATTCAGCGCCACATCCTCTCAAATCGAATAGCACAAGAATTTCCAACGAAATTATCTCTATATCATAATTCACCATGGAAATCTATAGATTTCGGAACTCATAGTAGTCTTGGAGAGTTCCATCAATTCATTTTGTGTTGTCGCCGCAAAGCTTTTCTACAATGCTCTTCACCTCTACTGTTCATGAAGCTCATCGTAATCACAAAGAACACCGTCAACATTCTTCACGTCTTAGCGAAATCCACATCAAGAATACCATATTCACGAAAATCATGCCTTTTTCATATTTCAATGATATTTTTAAGTAAATCCACATTTCAAGATGGTCAACAAAACCCAAATTTTGGACCCCAAAAATTTGGCAAATCCTAGAAAACAGTGCCACCTTGTATCTTTTCTTTTTGTACCACCTCCAAATATTCTCATCCTTTGTCATGGTTCTTTGTTAAAATGGATTTTCAACAACATATATAGAACTTGAAAATTCACCATGAAAACCCACATTGTCAACAAACAGAACCAACCCAAAAATGTTACAATGTTACCTTGAGGGATTTTTTCCCAACACTATTTGGGCGCCACAACCAGTCAAATCAAATCCTATATAAATAACTATTATACTATATTGTAATTTCATCATTTGGATTTTTATTTGATTAATTTCTAAACACCAATAAAATTCCCCCTTGGAATGAGTTATAATGAGGATGAGGAGGTTTAGACAGACCAGATTCTGAGAAAATCACTGAGAAAAATACCCTACCCTAATGTATATTGTATCTTAATCATGATAATCAAATAACCAACCAAAATCTATATGCCTATGTGATTCATGATCAGTGTGAGAAACAAGATATAATATAACATCATTCACCTGATCGAGAGTATTGGACGGGCGATGAGAGTTTGTGGTCCAAAAGATTCATCGACCATAGGAAGTGTCCTAACTAGGAAGACATTGGTTGGAGAGAGGGACTCTCTATAGATGACTTTATTTCCAAATGTGTGTGAGTGAATGAGCAAGGTAACTGTAGAGATGTTGGATTCTACCTGAACAAAGGGGGAGATGGAGGATGCGAATAGACACATCTAGGATTTGGAACAAATGGAGGGGAGACATGTTGAATGAGGATGACTATTGTCCTTGTTCAAAATGTAGGTTCCACAAATTGAAAGAAAATAGTGGGGGATTTCAAATGACGGTCGACCAATGTTTATATTTGAAATATGGTACATTTCAAATTTTGGTAAAAATTCCTTTAGGTCGTGTGCTTGGGATTGCATGTGATCCATTTTGGCTAGGAACTATCGCTGTTAAGGGGGCCATTCAGACAGGAAAGATGGTGGGGGATCTAAATCATGGAAGATATGATGCATGGGGGTGATCTAATGGAATTATCAGATAGAGTTATACACTCTTGGGATTACACCACCATGGTTTTGAATTCATTGTGTTAGCATATCAATCTGATAAAGAGCTAGACATGCCTTCCACGAGTAGCATCATATTGGTTTTCAAGTGATGGTCAAGAAACTCAAGTTATCTGGTAGGAGAACACTATCAAAGAGGAAAATGTTTGACTAATGTGAACACCTAAAATATTTTTAGTTTTATGTCAAAAAATTTAAAAGGAAGGAAGTTTTTTTAATGAATTACATTAAATATATTGACCACATAGTTTAACATCATATGATAAGGACATCTGAACATTATCATTTAACATTACATAGATTTGACCATGGTTCCATATAGTTTATCATCATCTGGTCTAGAAGTATGATCCTTTTTCAATTAAAATATACCTCATTGAGGTGGTGGGCTGCACGAAAAGGGAACATAAAGAGTGGTGCCTCATGGAGGACCTTGTGGAGTAGGGGGCGTTATGTTTTGGCCCTAACTTATTCTTGAACCAGTGGGTCCAGCAAGCATTTCTAGGCTTCTTTATGGAATTTTTGATGATTCCTACTATATTTTTACCTCTTTCATTCACACCCTCACTTTTTCCCAAGTTTCAAGGGCGACTTAGCGGGAAACAGTTTGAATTTTTCTCAAATTACCCCTATGGGTTTTCGACCTGATAGACATATGTGATTCTTCCCTGGGGAAATTTAATGCCATTTCATTTAGACCTAATGAGTACATATTTATGGGAATATGCACTGATGGCTACACATAGTTTGAATTCAAGATTCTTGGACCAAAACTGATAGGTTAAGTCCATATAGATTAGAACATTTTAAGAAGCTTATGTGGTGGGAGGAAGAATTATAAACCCTATGTGAAGATAGGGTAAAGGAGACCTGATGACACACTAGTTCAGACATTGTTTAAGGTCATAATTCATGGACCAACTTTTCTTAAGAGTCACAATGCCTTAGTATGTGTAATGGAACTAAGGCCCACTATAGGGAAACATGCATCAAAACAAGGTGTGGATGAAGAGAATATTTATATCAATACCCAAGATTGGAAATCTAGGCATCGCTATATATCCCACTAAATGGAAAATCAAGACAAAAATATTTCTAGAACATGGTATGGTAGTAAACAGTTGCTAGAAGGGGAAATTCCTCTTGAGTGAGGATGTGGTTAAAGTAGGGGGAATTGTTTTACCAAAGCACTAGAGGTTAGGCAAACCAGATATAGATCAGGGGGCCATAGGGGTACAGTTTTACATAGTTTGAAGTTTTAAAACTTATACAATGGATAGTAATAGTTTAAGGGTGTAGATAATGAAACAAACTATGGTACTATTGGAGGATATGTGTGGCACCACAAAGTTTAAAATCAGACATGAATTAAGGCCAAGAAGGTCATGCACACAAAAAACAATATCAGGGTAGTTTGGACATATTTTATGGCCATGATGCTTGTACTGAGGGTTTTAAAATAGTTTAAGGTCATAATATGCTAGGACCAATGGTATCTATAGATTATGGTCATTTATTTTTCACCATAAGGGCTGGTGATGTATTTTGTTTTACATTCACTTGCAAACCTATAATCAATAGAGGGTCGGAGGTCCAAATTCTAATGAAGATGGTCTCAATTTATGGGGTATTTGTATTTAGGTCAGATATAGGGGGTCTAGGCGTCATTATGTATACCCTGAAATCCACACATAGTTTTAGGATGCGGCTTCTTGGGAAACCAATGCTAGAAGGGTGGTATCCTCTCAGGTGAGGATGAGAAGATGAATTTCTTGTTTCATGTGTCATATAGAAATAAACAAGCTATGTGGTTTAAGTTTATATAGCTAAGACCAAGAAGAATCTACTTACAGTTTAAATCCGAGGATCATGGATTGCAGATTGAAAAATAGTTTTAAGGTTATGATTCTTATACTCTAGGGGTTTATGTGTTCCAAGATAATATTTTTCACATCAAAGAGTTCAGACCTAGCATTAGATAACGTTGAAGGAGACATTGCACCACACCAACACCTCTAAAACAAGATACACAAAGTTTAAGTTCATGGTTCTTGGGCCAAAGTGGGGGTTTGTGTCTCAAAGAGGTTTGTGTGGCATAAAGGAGTAGTAACTGAAGGTGAAGAGAATGATAAGGAGGCTCGATGCCAAAAAAATTCTTGAGATATACCTTATATATTTTAAATTCATGATACTTTTACCAAGGCATTTTCTATCCTGGGGGTGTTCTTATAGCACAATAGAGAAAAAACCCAATGAGAAAAGTGATCAAAGGAGGTGCAAATGTTCTAAAAGTGGGTTCCTTAGACCCACCTTTATCAAACAAATTTATTACCATACCATGTATCAAGTTAGATATACATGATGTATTCTTACCACTATAGTGTAGATATTCTTGCATCCACTATTAAATGGTAATGTCTATAGATTATTTATCATATCAAAAGGTAATAGAAGATCTCAGGCTATAATGAGTACATCGAGATACTGGGAAATTGATCTAAATCAAAGGTCAGATGGTCAAGATACATCATTCTGACTAGACATAGAATATTTATAACTATTAGGTGATGGGAGATCATAAACATTGATACTTATTCTCATGAAGTTCTCACTTGGTGATCTCTAGTAGTGGGATCATGAGGACAGACCAACTAATAAGAACACCACATCATTTTTGTGTCATTTATTGTTCCTATGTACAGACATGTGTATTGGTCATCTCACAGGAGATCATTATCAATGTGCTTTATCTGATCATGTACATTGATGCAAGGAAAACACCATGATAATGAAATCATGTTGAGGTAGCTTGTGTTGGTGCATCATTAGTGGTATGACATTGGTTCAATGATCAAGATAGTATTTGTTGCTTTCTGGTTGAAGAAGTAATATGCTAGGCCAGGTTGATCAGGATGGTAGTACCTTCTTAATACCAAGACCGTGGAAATCAGGGGTAAATCCTTCTAGTTAGATCAAAAAAATCAATAAAGGACAACGACACAATTGTGTATCCTAATTTATGAGATATTTAAAGATAAAGAGATTATATTACATAGTTTGTGTCTATAGGTTGGTTTCTATTACTAGGAATATCTTTATCTCTTTAGGGGCCTTGATGGGTTGCTAGAATCTTCTCTAGGTTTGTGAATACTATCCACTACTACCTATAAAAGGTCCTAGAGGGTCACATGTAATAACATATTTAAGAATCTTCCCTCTTCAGTTGAATAGGTATATAGGACATGGTGGGCCCCACCATTAGGGTCCAAGATGTTTCCAAGGATGTATAATCCCTAAAGGGATAAAGAAATTCATATTATTCACATTAATAATAATTATCATTGAATTTATTTATTAAATTTATTTACTTATTTTAGAGTAAATACATGCAAGAACATTTTTTGAACAAATATTAGTTTAAAATATTCAATGTTCATTTAATATTTGTGGGAATGATGAGTCGAGTAAGTGGATCAAGTATTATCACGTAATATATTTATTATATTAAAAGAAAATGATAATAATATAAATGATATTTATAACTCAGCATAGTAGTCATAATATATCATTTATATAGTGTGTTAAATATTCCAGGACTGGGGAGCCTTTCTGGGCAATTTCTTAATACATAACAAATAGAAGATGAGAGGTTCTCTCTATGTACTGTTCAGGGAGATCTCTTGAGTGATTCTCTCTCCTATCCCACTTTCTAGAGAGAGAATCTCTTGATCCAAGCTATTTAGATCATGCTCTCCCTCATTTTTCATAAGAACATTTATTTTGTGATCGTTGGAGCATCGAAGGTGGCGTCGTATCTCCATGATAGCACTCGAAATTCAATGATCGTAGCTCCTATAGATTTCAGAAGTACATGTGGACGATCTAGAGGAATTCAAATTCGGATTCTTTGAGAAGTGATTGCTGACAAAAATGGTGGTTGAATATGCGGCTTCAGATCTAACCATGTATTTATTGTTCTATTTTTCTGCTTAAAACTCCTCACACGTGATTCTATGGATTAAACTGGGGTTGTGCTTTGCCAGCTATGATGTTATTATGTTGATCATATGTGAAAAAAATTTAAATCTCCAACCCAGTTAATTCCACTGTGCACCCCAGTACCGATAATTGGTATCAGAGTGATGCATGAAAATTTTAATCCAATACAAATTTAACTTTACAATAAATTTTAAAGAGGGCATTGTTCTGGTCCCAATGACGCAAACGGTGTTTCAATCTGACACTGGATAGTTAGTGTGTGACCATTAAAAGTTTTAATATCATTTGATATCAAATTTTATGGGTTAATTTTGAGGAAACTATTTTTTCAAGCGCGGATGTTTAAAAAAAGGTACCTTGACCTATGTGGGTGGAGGATTATGTAAAACAAAAAAGAATTTTTCAAAATATGAGGGACCCCCTTTCTCCTCCTCTCTTATGCAGGATGACACTGGAAGGGGAGAGATCATCCCAGGATGGCCACCGTGAGCTAAGTCATCCGCCCACCACCTTGCCTCTTCTACCACCCTGCATAGTCCTGTCTGGTCCTCCTCCCTCATCTGGTGAAGCTACTCGGTGATGCCCCGATACCCCGCTAGACCGGTCTACTCCCGCAGCAGCGCCTCCCTCCTGTGATTCTGATGTCACCCATGCGAGGTCCCGCCTCCCTCACCCTAGATCTTCCAACCCCTAACAGGTCCCATCGCCACCCTCCATGTGACCCCCTATTGTGCCACCTCCCGCTCGAGGACCCACCAGCCAGCCTCCCGCCTGGTACCTTGCAACACCACCTCGGAGGGGCGGCTCCACCTGGCGCCACCCCCTTTTCAGTCGAGTGACCTGAATAGAAAATTTCATGGGCCACCATCGAACGCCGCCACCCAGTTCGCCATACCTTCCAAATCACCTCTGTATCGACTCCTTTGCAGCACCTTCCTGGATGGACCTCACTGCTTATGACCATCGCTGGTATCGAGGCCTCCCGCCTGTTGGGGGAGGTGTTCTATGCAAGGCAGTCCCCCTTTCGAATAGCCAGGATCCATTGGGTATAAATTAGGATCGCATAACCCCAAAATACGGAATCACAAAACTATGTTTATTATTCTGGTCTTATAACAAATAAACATAAAATAATTCACAATCAATTCCAACCACTATAATTTAAATGATGTTCCATTAGAAGCAAACTCAACAACAACATGGTCAAAGATGCCTCTAAATAAACCAATAAGCAAGCAAGTGTTCAACAATTAACCAGGTCAAAAAAATGCGGAAAGCATTAAAATGGACACATATATTTATGTGCTTCGTCCAATTGGACTACATGCACGGGGCAGAATCATCAGGGGTTTTTCACTATGAAAGGAATGAATACAAGAGATGCGATATAAAGAACCAACACAAATAAAAATCTAGACAATCATGAATATCAGGCCGAGACCCCCCTTACCAGGGGCTCGGCTTACCTAGTGGAAACCCACATGGTGTAAAAGCTTTATTTGAATCCCTCAACAACCAAGAGAGACAACGCTGATGTCCAAGGTGATCAGAAATCAATGATCATCCAGCCGCTGCTATCCAGGTCCACCGTTGATGTCCAACTCCTCCGCACCTATGCAGATGCACTGCTGTTGTCCAAGAATGATGAGGGTGTCTAGGTGCGTAGCTACTGTCCAAGAATGTCGCAGCTGTCCAGGTGTGCAGCTGTTGTCCAAGAACTCTGTAGCTGTCCATATCTGTTGCTGCTATCTAGGGTTGACATTGTCTATGATCTTGAACCATAACCACCGCTGTTGTTCCAGATTGTATGAAACAGACCAGATTCGTCAACAACCAAATTCAAGAATGAAACCCACAGCCCCTTGAAAGTCGATATATTCCTCCATCATGGCTTCAGATGGGATAATTGTATCTTGTGAAGCATGAGTCTTGGTCAAGAAAGGACTTAACCAGGGTAAATTTCTCCCTCCATTTCTGAAATCGAGCACCTAGATGTGCCGCGAACCGAGGAAGAAGACTAATACCCTTTCCATTCTTGCAATCGAAGAACCCTTCCACCTGTCCCCGGAGGTAGACAGTCGTGCCACTACTACGGGGCTCGCCATGGCCAAGAAATAAAGAGCTCGGTGTAGGAACTCCACCCCTTCTCAGAAGCTGAACCTCGCACAACCTCTGTGAAGACCGGTTCCACATGGTTGAGCTCCGCCGCTTGAAAAAGATTCGTCGGAAGAGGAGATTTGATCCACCCTCCAGCTTGAAAATGGCCTCTCTCTACTAAGACGAATTCGCAGGCGCACCGCCTAGGATGTATCCCACTCTTGTCCAAGATGAGTTTCTTTGAATTCTCCCGAACATCCCCAAATCCAGGGTCCATACTAATCACTTTCCGAAGAAGTTTTTGTCAAAAGAAATGGAGCCGGGGAGCGCGCATGCAGGAGGACATGTGTACGGTGAAGAAGCAAAAGGTGGTGCCCCTTTTTCAGCTTCGTAACAAACTTAAAACGGCAAATAAAAAACCGAATTTTAATTAACAACAAAAAATACCGTGAAATGGAAATTCACAAATCTCCACCTTGTTAATTAAAATTCATAAACATATTTAATATGAAATAACAACATACTCTCCACCTTGAAAATAAACTCCCAACCAATGACGATTCTGTACCACCTAACATCATTTATTTGGGCATCACATCCTAAAAAAGGAACAAGCTATAGGGTATGAACCAAACAGTCTCCCTATCATGCATCAATGTGACACATGCTGCCCAAATTAATGATATTCTACATTACTGAAAAACATGCTCAGAATTTAAGAACACCAAACATAAACAGAATGAATACATGTACTTACCTGAGAAGACCTCTGAGATTATTTCATCGAGGAAGTCTCATACTGCTAACAAGTACCTTCACACAAGTAGAAAAAACAGCAGTACCAATCCTCAAACAAAACATGAAAAAACAAGCATCTCATAAAATTCATGAAGAATCACTCAGTAAACCAGTGAAGTTATTCAAATAGCAGTAATAAAAGAGACACTGAAAAATCAAGCATAGCAAAGAAAAACTGGTCTCCCGATGAATCTATCAGACCCAAAAAAACTCTCCACCTAAGGAGAAAAGACTACCTAGAATCGTGTAATAGGGTAAGACACCCCCTAACATCAACCGTTGTATAACCCATACAACCCCGATCCTAGAGCATACTCATAACCACAAGGTAACACATCCAAAAAGTAAGGGGCAGCTCGCTATCGACCTAGGGAAAACCCATCCTAGTCTAGCCCTCCTGCGACATCAAGCAACTTATTCTCAGGTACCCATCCAATGTTGAAAAATAGATACCAGCAGTACCGTCATAAAGTCTTGTGGTTAGTCAGACATCTCCTCATGAACCTACTTCTCAAAACACTACCCAACACCTTACTATCCTCACGCCAATTTACCCGAGAAGACTGACCCTCCTAGGACACGAAGAAGTAAAACTCAGAGTTGAACCCACAACTCTACCCCACTGAAGCACACTAGACAAAACACCACCTAAACCAAGCCAACAAGAGAGGTTCCTCAAAACCGGGTACCACTGAAAACATGTAGTCCCACGAGTCCTAAGGGAAAACTCTAAGCCAATGAGTACACTGGTGATCCAAGGGTAGTCTGCTACTGACTAAGAAATCCCATCATAGTCTATCCCCAAAGATATCTAGGAACCACCTAACATTGCTAAAGAGATCCTGACATAACCTCCATGAAGCATGATCATCAACAAACCTATTCACATGAAATTGTCACTCTACATACTTCCCAGGCCCAATCACCACTCGCAATGGGTCACACATAGAGACACCAGCCCAAAACCAGGACACACCAGAGGAACAAACCTTGAGCTAATTGCCAGCTCACTCTCCAAAGGCTAAAGCCAGAACTAAGAGACCAAACAAACCGACTGACCCTGCCCCCTGACCTTACTGCTAACTAAGACACTCTCCCTCATGCCAACCTCACACTAACCCCTTCTTGACCCCGGAACAAGAGAAACACATAGCAACTACCAAGAGGCATCAATAAGGTTCCGACAGGAAAACAGTCAAGGGAATAACAATGAAAACAAAAATAAAACATATTGCAATTTTATAGAAAAAGAGAGTAAACAGCCTAGCTGAACGAAACAATCAAATAAAGATGCACATGTAAAATCCACTGACAAAATCATTTAAAACAAAAAAAAAATTAGATTCCGGATTTTGATGACAAAAAGTTATACCAAATTAGGCACTGATACCACTTGTTGGGGGAGGTGCGCTACGCAAGGTAGTCCCCCTTTTGAATAGCCAGGATCCATTGCATATACATTAGGATCGCATAACCCCAAAATAAAGAATCACAAAACTACGTTTATTATTCTGGTCTTATAACAAATAAACTAATTCACAATTAATTCCAACAACCAGAATTAAAATTATTTTCCAGTAGCAGTAAACTCAACAGCAACATGGTCAATGCTACTTCTAATTAATCCAATAAGCAAGAAAGTGTTAAACAATTAACCAGGTCAAAAAAATGAGGAAAGGAGTAAAACGGACCCATAGATTTATGTGCTTCGGAAAATTGGCCTACTGGCACGGGGCATAATCATCAGGGGTTTTTCACTATGTTAGAATAGAATACAAGAGATGTGATATAAAGCACAAACAAAAATAAAGATCTAGACAATCATTAATATCAGGTCAAGGCCCCCCTTACCAGGGGCTCGGCTTACATAGTGGAAACCCACATGTTTTCGAAGCATTAGTTGAATCCCTCAGCAACCAAGAGAGACAACGTTGTTGTCCAAGGTGCTCTGAAATCATCAATCATCCAGCGGCTGCCATCTAGGTCCACCATTGATGTCCAACTCATCTGCACCTGTGCAGATCCACTACTGCAATCCAAGAATGCTGAGGCTATCCAGGTGTGTAGCTACTTTCCAAGAATGTCGCAGCTATCCAGGAGCACAACAGCTGTCCAAGAACTCTGTAGTTGTCCAGATCTGTTGTTGTTGTCCAGGGTTGACGTCGTCCGAGATATTGAACCAAAGTGACCACTGCTATCCCAGATTGTATGACACAAACCAGATTCGTCCACAATCGTGTTCAAGAATGAGACCCACTAACCCTTGCGATTCGATCTCTTCCTCCATCGCGGTTTCAGAGGGGACTCTCGCAGCTTTTGATGCGGAACTCTTGGTTAAGAAAGGACTGAACCAGGGTAAATTTCTTCTTCTATTGCGGAAATTGAGCACCAAGATGTGTCGCGAACCAAGGAAGAAGGCCGATACTGTTTCCATTATTGAAATCGAAAAACCCTACCATCTGTCGCTGGAGGAAGACAGCCGTGCTGCTGCTTGGGGGCTCTCCATGGATGAGAAATAAAGATCCCGGCATTAGAAATCCACCCCTCCTCAGAAGATGAACCTCGCATCACCTCTATGAAGACCATATCTACATGTTCGAGCTCTGTCGCTTGAAAAAGATCCGTCAGAAGAGGAGATGTGAGTCGCCCTCCAGATTGAAAATGGCCGCTCTCTTCCAAGCCAAATTCGCAGGTGCGCTGCTTGGGAGGTATCCCACTCTCAGCTAAGCTGAGTTTCTCTGAATTCTCCCTAACATATTCAAATCCAAGATCCATACTAACCACTTTCTGAGGAAATTTTTTCCAAATGAAATGGAGTAGGGGAGCACACATGCAGGAGGACACATGTACGGTGAATAATAAAATGGTGGTGCCCCTTTTTCAGATGTGTAACAAACTTAAAACAGACTATAAAAATTGAATTTTAATTAACAATAAAAAAAGACCGTGAAACAGAAATTCACACCACCGAATAGTAGCCGGTCACGACTCAACATCCCTCAGTGTGACCCTGTCAAGATAATCACCTCTGGTTGCTACCTCTATTGTCCTTCTTAGCAGTCTCTAGTAGGTGACCCATGAGGGATGAACCCCTACTGTGTCAGGTCTTCCCTAGTACCCTTCAACACTGACTATATCTGCCCCAAATTGGTCGAGCCCGGTATGCCTGACCAGAATGGGTCTAAGTGGAAGTGCCTGGCCTAGAAATCCCTGCATAGGGTTGATCATTCCCGGGGTTTTTGAGGCCCACGTATTTTTTTGTTTAATCAAAATCTAATTAGATTAATTAATTTATTTTTTAAAAAAAATTAAATCACTTATAAAATAATTTTTGTTTTAAAAAAACTTGATTTTTTTAACGAGGGTTAAATTAGTTTAATTTAGGTGTTAAATTAAATTAATTAATTAATTTAATTTTTGGTTTTAAAATTAAATTAATAACAAGATCAAACGATAAAAGTTGTTGAATTAAAAAAATGAATTTTTAATTCAAGAAAATTCTCTCGGAAAAATAATATCATGCATGTTTAACTTAATTTTTGCATTTAATTTAAATATGTGTGTTTAGTGTGTATTGAATGATCACGATCCATAAACTGACCAATGTATATCAGGTTCATGTTTAATTAACCTAATTAATTATTTCAATGGTTTGTAATAGTTAGTTTAATATATAACAACTTGTGTGTCATCTTTTTCATTAAATGTATAAGGGTTTGCATGTCTAATTATAAGTTTATTTTTTACTCCTGAGACCCCCTCACTATCATGTGAGTATTTTCTTATAATTATGAACATGAGTAGTGATTGTTTTGTACACTGAGTCATAGCGACGCACTAGACAGGGAATGGGTGACTGCTGTAACTCAATTCGCAAGCGATGACGCTCAAGGAGTTATCACTAGGGTCTAGGTTGATCCATTATTCACTCAATGGATCAACCATTAGTATTGGTTCATGATTACATTATCATTTTATTTTTCCATGTTTTATTGTTTTATGTATGTGTAGGTTACACACGAACACACATAATAATAACCAAACATGCACAGATAAAATGAACATGTGATGTGATAAATATTTTTCTATTAATGCATCGTTAGATGTGAGTGTGATCATATAGTGAGTTATTATCAAATATAAAATGACTAAATTTCATCATTTAAATATAATAAAACCATAAAAGAAATATTAAGTCATAAATTCCTTCTGTCATAAAAAATTGAACAAAATTGGGTGTTCTAGGTTCTCATTAACCAAAGTTGAGGGTGTCGCTTACAACCGGTGAGTTATTATAAGAGTGATGAGTTGACTTAACTAAAGTTTCATCACATAATTATCCAAATATATCTTGTTTTAAATTTATATTTAATCATTGAGTAAATCAATTTTATGATTTTAGAATATGGTACATCACTCAACTGGTTAAGGAACCGTGAATTAATGCAATTGGACCGTCAAATTCCTATCTTGAACCCTTTGAGAAGTGGAGTAGCTAAAGATTATAGAATAAGAGGGTAAGTTCAAGGATCCTTTACTTTAGAATACTCAAGTGATAAATTATTCCTACTCTAGTAGATAGGGTTCATATAATTTGATAAAATAGTGGGAGACATTTAATGATTTTATTAATTAATCAAAATATCTAAATGGGTAATCATGATAAAACGTAAAAAACTACCGGATTTTATATTTTTAGAAAATTGAAAGGAATACCACAAAAAAAACTATCATACTTATTGTAAAAAAGTTAATGTCCAAACCAGCATGAATTTCCTTATGTAGTATAGGTATTTGTGCACAATACTATGATATTGGAAGTTAAAGGTGCTAGTCTCTCCAATACCTATTAAGATACCTCATAAAGAAAGGGTGTAATATTACATTAAGTAGACTCAGGTATAAATCATATAATTGTTATTTAATTATGTTATCATCAACTTATGATGTCATTTTTGGTCACTACATTAGGACATCAATGATATAAAATGTAGTCTCATCTCCAATATATTTGTAAGGATGAAGTGAAGTAAGATATGAATGTGATGATTACACTGGCTATGTGTAAATTGGATAGCGGATCATGGTCTTTCAAGACATCCCATTCTTACACAAAATTACTATGGTTTTGTTTATGATTATAAAATGAACAGTATGGATAAAATTCTTCATTACCATTAAGTTAAGGTTCACCAAGAAATAAGAACATTAAATAATGTTTCGTCTTTAGTTATTAAGGAAAACAAATTGAATGACAAGGTGAAAAGGCCAATGGAAAATGGACTCCAAATTCTCCTTCACAAATTCCTTAAAAGAAAATATGTATTAAAAGGAGGTTATTTTCAATGCATATCATGAAATAAAATAAGGTATGTTTAAATGCAATGAATTAAATCAATGAAATATGTAATTGATTCTTATTTATAAATATTCATCATTTAATGTTTCTAACATACTTATTGGTTATTATATACAATATGTCAATCACATATGTGTATTGAAATACAATAACCATGTAAGTAATAGAAACATTATAAGAAGTATGGTGTATTCTCCAAGTGGCTGAGAAATGGGGATTGCTAAGTCAGTGTTGAGAAGCACATAACTTCTAATTGCCAAGTAAATTTTTCAAGTACAACTTTTAATGAGTATAACCAAAAAATTTATCTCACATGTCTATTTGAAACTAGTACACATTATTCTAGATTCCTGAATGAATGTTGTTTGTGGTGTTCTATACTCAACCAATAGTTTAGAAATACATGAATCATAGACAATACCTAATGAATATAAAACGTAAGACTCATTTACACAGTTGTGGAAAGATAATTATTTTCCAACAAAAACTAAATTGTACCTCAATGATATACCATTTATGGAATTTAGACTCATTTGAGATAAACAATTTTTGTATTATCGATGTATATACTTATTTAGTTTTGAAAAAATAAACCTCTATAGATAAAGGTTTTCCACAAATCTTTCGTAATTAGTTCAAAAACATATCATGAACTATTATAAGGGTAAGATAGTGTTTATTATACTTTATAAGATTACTTTAAGTGATTAAGGAATATTAAAGTGAAGTATGACATTCTTATGGATATATGATAGGAGTAGCTTTGGACTAACATGCTGAAGAATATCTTGACCAAGCAATCATCGATCAATAAAATGTAGTTTGGAGTAATTCCTAAATGTAAATCACCTTATATATATCATGACATTGATTTAAATAAAGAGAATTGATGATAAGTCTTACATGTTAACATTGATCAATAAAATGTAGCATGGATAAATTCCTAAATTCACATTTTATATATCAGAGTCATGATGTAAGTAGTATCAATGTTGCAACTTTCAAAACCAACCATTATATTTCTAGAGGTGATTCACAAATAATATAAATATAGCATAAACATATGCCAACTATAATGAAAATGGATATCATATGAATTATAGTATGATGTAAATCCGTAATTGCACAAGAACTTGTGTTTACATGAAAACTTTGGTTAGGTTATAAACAAACTTGCATCAAGAAAAACACATTATGAATCTATTGTAATAATCCAAAAAGTTTCATAGGATATTACAAAAAACACTATGATAGAATATTTGTTGTCAAGTGATAGATTACATTTCTAAAAAAGGGTACACGTATCTACTTGAGATTTTGGGAGAAAGTTTGACTTGGGTTGAGTGAATGCTAAAGATGCACAAGTAGTTGGCATAGGAACAAGTTCCAAAAGAGGTGTGGAACAAAAAAATCTCCAGAGACACATACAACATAGGGAGGATAAACCATAGTGATGGTTTTATATTTTCCAAATCTGATGATACATTTTTATGTGAGAATAATAATTCCTAAGAGTAATCATTTTATGGAAATTAGCTGAGATTAATATGATCAATTAAATTTCAATAATGGATTCCATGTATCAAAATGAAAATGGGATTATTATTTTGAATACTATAGTGGGTATTAAAATGAGACTATAAATGGATGATAAAAGTTTAGTACTAATAAAGATTGATTGGTTACACCAATTCATTATACCTAAATAGATTTTAATTTTAATTTTCATAGATAATTTATAATATCATTTTATTGAGCAATGGATGTCAAGACCACCAATATTGGAAGGTGTCTATTTGATGCAACTAGAAAGGAATGGTGACATCATAGAATTCTAATATGGTTGTAAGTTACTAAAATCCAATTTAGGATTAAAGTAATTGACAAGATCTTAGAACATTCATTTGGAATGAATCCTTACCATGTGTCTACTAGAGGTTCTTGGGAGATGTTGGAGTTTGTGGCCTAGAACCAACTACTTTGTACTTTATTCATTAATAAATAACTTATCACATATTGATTGTTCTTCTATGTGACAATGCATGTGATAATGTCCTATGTATATTTGTTGCATTAAATGGGTCATAGTGGATCCATGCTATGATGAGAACCCAGAAGTGCCATAACACTTTTCTTGAATATATGTACTATGGACAGATAATGATATTTGAGGGACACAAATAATACAGTCCATTAGGGGTAAGGACTCATAAAACATTGAGGCACCTTCTCATGGTGTGCCCCCTTGGTAATATCCAGGAGGATATTTTGAGAACAAGACCCATCAGTGGGAAATACACATTTCATAGTGTCATTGGATGCTCCTATCTACAGATGTATGTATTGGTCCTTAGACTATAAGATTATTATTAATTGGTATTAAAAATTGTGCACATATATATATTGATGAAAATTGTGATGACACACTATTCATAGTGAGGTAAGATATGTTGGGTGCATCATGAGTAATACTGCATTAATAGATAATGCGAGATAGGATTTATCCCTACTGCTCCATAAGATAAGTAGTTATCTCAATCCCTTTAATGGAATTGATATAGCCTAAATAAATCCATGGCCATGGTAGGGAGTGGGCGAGTTCAATTCCAAAAAGTCAATGAAAGAATAATCGAGCACATGGGTTTATGGAACTAACATGAAACCCACTTGATTCGAGATATTGAGACAAATGGATTACATTACATGGTAAGTGTTCATAAGAGGTGACACCTCATTGTGGCATTAACCCCTTTTTCCATGGGTTCCTTGGCATGTTTCTAGACGATAACCTAGGCTTTAGGTAGGCTCTTCCTAATTCCACTGAGAAATAGGACTAGAGGGTAACACACTAAGTGTATCCAAGTATCTTAGCTAAATATTAATTTAACAAGTTGAATAACGATTATTCCCGATTGTGGTTTAATAATTTATCAAGGATTCCTGATCACATTTATTTCGACACTATTTATTCGAGAGAATATATTTTGGGAAAAATAGTATATTTATTAGAAAGTAATGTAGTGATATTTATTTGAGAAATGAATTTCCATTATTCAAGGTCTAATAAATATTGTGAAGGAAATAAAGAAAATGGCAAAGTACATGCCATGTATATTAATATATACGCCGTGTAGTTTTTCTAGGGATTTATGAGAAATAATATTATTTATTTCATTAAATAATATTAGGTGTAATTCATTTGGTGCATATCAAGTAATAAAAATAGTAAACTGTTATTATTAAATTTGTGGTATTACTAAGAATTAAATGAAATGAATAAATGTGTTATGGTAATTAATTCATTTTATTATTCTAAGTAATTAAAATCCCAATTATATAATTCTCATTAGCCTAGCTAATTTTGGGGGTTGTGCACAACAGATCTAGAAAAAGCTCCCAAGCCAAGATAGAATTTCTTTCTTCCAATAATGCTCTCAAGCTACGAGAGAGAGATCCTCCTCAACCGAATCAAGGCGATCGAATGTAGACATCGCAGGTGAAGGCTCTTTCATACTAGCACCCAAAGATCCCTTCGACGATGTCCATAGATACGTGGAGCATGTGTGGATTACCGATAAAGGAATCCTACACTTGGATTCTATGATGTAATGACAGATCACATCGAATCATGGCCGGAAACTTCAATGGAGAGATAATTCAATCAAGGTAATTCTTTCCTTTTAATTAAATTAATTATAACCAATATATGATGATCTTATCTATGGTTCTAGGACTCCATTCCTTTATTTAGTTCTTTGTTCTATTATAAAGATCCAGCGTTTTGTTATTGTGAAGGATCTCTGATTGATCATTTTTAATGGAATAATTAAAGTTGGGTACACCCATCAACATGATTCCACTGCACCCGTAACCAACAAGTGGTATCAGAGGGGGCATATCATTGATTATAATTTTTTAGTTTTTCATTGATGATTTACGGATTTAATAGTTTAGTTGTTTCAATTCAAGTTAATCGTTCTGCAAATCTGAATCTCGAGATCTATTCCTCCACTCTCGTTTCTCGTTCACCATAAAGAAATGATTTTTCTAATTTTTGATTAAAATAAAATAGAGGATCTTATCAGGAGGTTGCAAACATTCCTAGTTGTACAACCCCAAAACCCACAGCATGTATTTAGCAGTACACGCCATGTAGTCTAGGTTCAATGCATCAGATTGGACAGCCAAACCAGGTCATGTTAATGGATCATATCTAAGTCTTTAAGACTCTCTGTGTTGACCAGGAACATGTGAAACACGGTTTCCAGATTACACTTCGTGTGTACCATTGAACGTGGCGTGTAGTCCCTTCAGTTTTGGGTAGGACTGTGTACCCATAAAGGGCTTGATCGGCTGGAAATCGTGTAACTCAGATACTACACAGTGTGTGTCCCACTGAACACGATGTGTACTCTGAATATTTCTGAAGTTATTCTACACGCCATGTCTTCAGGCATGTACTTAGGATGGACGGTGAATAAAATTACACGCCGTGTAGTCGAAAAAACACGCCATGTACTCATCCAAATTATGCAGATTTATTAAAATTTATTATTATATTATACAAACCCTTGAGAAATGTACCATAGTGCATATGTAAAGCTAAGGCACAACAGGTGATAGATGTTTTATATATGTGTGTTTAATTTAACATATGTGTAATGTTCATTTCTAATCATTAGGTAGTTATGAACGGAAACTCACCAGGTTTCTGATAAGGTACAATGTACGTATAAATATAATTTTAAATGAATTTATTTGTTTAAAATTATGATGGATGAGAATATCAAGGAAATTCAAAAAAAGGGTTTAATATAAAAATATTGATTAATTAAAGTTAATTAATTGATTTGAGCGTGATTTATCTTAAACAAGACTGATTAAAGAATTGAATGCTAGATTTATTTATGCGTAAATATCATTGCATGTATGGATGATCATGAGATAGACCAAGACTTTTGTATGTGAATGGTATCTTTTAATTTATTTATTTAAATTAAATTTATTGTCCTATGAGCCTTCTCCTCATTAATATGTAGGTTCTGCGTGCCCAAGGTTTATTTTATGTAAAACCCCATTTTACCCCTCACCTGCAAGTGAGATAAAAGCATATGTAATAGATGGAGCTCCCAAGATAGTGGAGGTGGCTCAAGTTAGGATACAAGGTGAAACCTATCCAAGGAGATACAATGGTGAACAGGTGGAAAGCTGTAAACACGAACCCAAACGGTTCAAGGTGTTTCTCCCCTAGGTATTGGGTTAGTTTATCAACTGCTAGATAAACTAACCAATAGAATAATCTCATGATCATAAAATTTATTTTATTTCTGTTAGTTGCATGGTTTATTTATTGTGGTTGTGTTTTCATGATCACACAATTAATGAATTAAACAAGCATGTGAGATGAAACTAAAATAAGACTGGATTATGCGTATATATTATCTTTGAAATGGTTAATCACTTAAGTATATCCCACTTAATATTAACAATAATGTATAAAAGATAATAAAATGTCCATTTATTTATAAGGATAAAATCCCTAAATGAATTATTAAGTCAGTATAGCCTTCCATAATCTTGGTTAGAATCGAACAATAGTTCAAATTACATGACCAAACCTAGTTGGGGTGCTTTCAATTATCTAGGAATTATACTTCAAGATTTTGTTTTGACTTGAATTTTTTCACATCAAGGGTTGACTACCACTGTAGGACTTGGTGTGACCAAGAGGCAAAGGTTAAATAAATCCAAAATAAAAGGATTTCAGCATTGGGGAGTCCACTCAACAGATCGAGGAGCAGCGAGTTAATTCAATTGGCATTTGAAATGCCTACCTAAAACCCTTCAAGTTGATTGACCAACCCTAGTTGGGGTAATGTGAAGGAAAATATGGATCCTTTCCACTAGAATATTCAGTAAATAGAATATTATGAAGTCAATGGTGAGGGATATTGGATTTTGATAAAATAGTGGGAGACTAATAAGTATTAATTTAATTATTTGTCTCCATTTTATCTTGATAAAGTACTAAAACTTTGCTCATATTATTTTTTAGAAATGGTTATAAAAATGACTTCAAGCATATCATTGAGAACCATACTAGAGAAGGAAAACCTTCTCACTGACACCAATTTCTAGGAATGGAATAGGTGTTTACACATCATCCTTCACCACGAGAGGAAATTGTATGTGCTGGAAGATCCTATTCCAGTTATAGATTGAAAAGATTCCAGTGATGAGGAAATATATCTCTATATGAAACATATAGATGATACCCCAGATGTCCAATGTTTCATGCTATTGTCCGTGTCTAATGAGGTCTTGAAGCAACATGAAAACATGGATGTGTATAACATGATTTCTCACCTTAATGATCTCTACCAAGTGAAGGCGGGATAGGAGAGATATGGGATCTCTAATTCATTGTTCACAACTAAGCTTGGAGATTCTGCGCCAGCTGGGCCTTATGTAGTCAAGCTTATTAGATACATTGAATTCTTGGACATCTTAGGGATTAATTCCCCGGATGAGTTGCATACATATCTTATCCTATCATCACTACCCAAGAACTTCTCTGGCTTTATTGTCAACTAAAACATGAGAAACAATGAGAAGAGTCTATCAGAACTTCTGACCTTAATTCTCCAGGTAAATAAGGATATGGGGTGAGACAAACCTGCATTCCTTATGGTGAATAAGAAATAGAAGGACAAGGAAAAGGGGCCAATGATTCATAAACGATTTGAAGACCATGAGAATTATCCCTCCAAGAAGGGGAAGATCCAGAGGTATGGAAAGGAATGGGAGGTGATATTTTTTACATGTGGAAAGCTAGGCCACTAGAAGAGGAACTGCACCTAGAAGTGTGGGGACTCTAAAGGTGCATTCATTATCGAGTGTAATTTTTCCATTTCTACACATTCGGTATTAGATATAGCTTGTGGGGCTCACATATATATTCAAATTCAGGAAAAAAACTAGATTTAGAAATATTTCCAGAGGTGAGGTGGATCTTTGAGCTACCAATGGCATGAGGCTGGCTGTGCTGGCCATTGGTGATTACCATCTCTCATTACCAACTGGAATGCTTTTGGATTTATGTAACTGTAATTATGTGCCTAGTGTTACCAAAAACATAATTTCTCTATATTGTATAGATATGGATGGATTTAATTTCATGTTTGGAAATAATGTTTGTTTCTTTTATAAAAACAATGTATGTTATGGTATGTTGCATTTAAATAACGGTTTGTATGTATTAAATTATGAAAACCAATTGTTGGAAATCGATAATTAAAAAAATTCACATGACTCATACATCACCCAGTTGTGACATCATCATCTCGGTCATGTAAACGAGAAGCGTGAAAGTGAAGCTGATTTTTGTTTATAGATTGTTCAAAGTTCTGATGCTCTACTAATGTGTATAGTAGCACTCGGGTCGAATCCTCAGTAATGATAATTTTTTTAATTTTCGATTGTTTTTAGTGGTTGTATTTTGATTGGGGGGTTTTTTTGTAGAGATTAAATGAAGTGATTAATGATTGTTGTTTGACTTAAAAATTTGATAAAGATTGGGGTAAGTTCATTTTTAGGGAGTTAATCTTGTGATATCCTTGAGCTTTTCTTTATATTGCATTTAAATTAACACCCACTTAACAAGATAACATTGATTGTAATTCCTAAGTTTTGAGGTTTTAATCCAAGCCTTAAATTAACTTAGGGTTCTAATCTCAATTATATCTTTTTTATGGTAGTGTATTTATAGTTCCAATGATCCATGGAAACCACACGTTTGAACAAAACAAATCATTAATCCATGACATGTTAAGTCCAATATATACAATGTTAAATTCAAGAATACTCATTGAGCAAAATCTCTCACTCACTTAACATCTCTAAATAATGACTCACCCCAATGGTATATTTAATCAACCATTAAGATTATTATTAATATATTAATATAAGACTATGGTGATGAATTATAAATTGAACAAAAATAATGGGATAAGAAATGATTAGTGTGTCGAACACACACGATCGTTGAACAGAGTTAAAAAAAGACTTTCGATTGAATGAGGAAACAAAATAAGGGAAAAGGTTTTAACTTGATTTAAACAATTTTAAGAAAATTAATATTAAACTACAGAATTTGGATTAGAATAAGAGATATTTAATAAGAAACTTTCATTAAAACATAATTAAAAAACACAAAAAATTACATGATTGAAAAGGAATAACAACACAAAAGTAAATGAAAGGGAGAAAGGAGGAATGGTTTCTCAAGTAAAAACTAGAGTATGGAAGATCCTCCCAATCTTCCAGTAGAGCTTGGGTCATGAAAACCTATCCTCCTTTGCTCTTAAATGCCATCTCCTCTAAAGAAGAGGTGGGGTGTATTTATAGCCCTAGGAAGTGAACTGTTTTCATTCCCAATCTGTCACTCCACTTGGATCGACGATTGGGACATCCAGATAGCCGAATATCTAGATATCCCCTTATTACAAGTTTTATATAATAATGTTGGTCGACTACTCTCTACATTTGGAGGAATTTGGAATTATGGAGCCAAAGTTATGGCAGTTTGATTAAAAAAAGTTAAAAAGTCCATTTTAATTCATACTTTTTTATGTCCAAACTTTGAATGGATTTTGGAATAGGAAGATGGCTCCAAATACGAATGTGTTCTTCAAAACATTCAACTGAATATATATTCTCTTCCATACTAAAAATTATAATCTTGATTGAAAGATTTAATCATGATATATGTCATGAATACTGTACTGATTTTATTTCCCGTCCAGAATGGTTGGCTGAGATTAAATGAATCAGTTGGGACCCTTTTCATTGGATTTGGGTCTTGAAATTTTTATCCAAGACTCATTACATTGTACCCCAAACGTTTGAGGAGAATTAATTAATTTTAACTTTTGGATTGATTCTAGTAATTCAATCTTCATAGATGGGCCAGTTTTTAATAGATTCTGTGGTCCTACTTTTGTGGTCCATATGACCCTTCAAATAGAAGAATGGGCCAATGATTCCTTCTAATGATATGTGGGAAATGGAATAAGGAATCCTAAAAAACACTAACCACACAATTTTGATCAGTAGTTTGATAGGTATAAATAAAATAGTAAACTAAATCAATTGGACTACTACTAAAAATGCTAAAAAATTATACTAAGTATTAAAACAATAATATTTCACACAAATTATGCACATTTCATATAAAATCAGTAAAGATAGTATATAATAAGTCATTAAAATATTAATAACATCAAATACTCCACACATATTCTTGTGCATTTCCTCATGTGCAACAAATATAGAAACATGACAAAATCATTTTCACTCACCAACAAAAATTAAAAAAAAATTCCCCCAATCAGGGGAGGTTTAGAAAATATCACTCATCCATATTTAATTCCACCACAAGTTGTTAAAGAAAAAATGTTCCAAAAATAATTCATTTTTTTCATGCTCAAATTTATAAATGGAAAATGGTGGCACACAAAACATACTCTAATCAAGATGATAAAATTAATTTATGGAGCTTCACTCATTCACCAACCAGAGGTGAAAATCTTAGAGTTTTTAAGAGATCTCAGCTTCCACTCCCTATCTTAAAGTGCTCAAAAATCAAGAGGTCATTTTAGTGGTTTATTTGAGGCTATGGGACGGTAAGAATATGATGTCCAAGAGATAAAAGAAGAGGGGTAAAATACCAACATGGAAAATGCAACGCACGTTTTTTTTTGAAATGAGACATGAAAGGAAATTGAAACACATATTTACAAGGGAATGAAAATGTGAAATAATACAAAAAAGAGGAAGGAAATATTAAGGGAATTAGAATATGGAATATTTAAAAAACACGAAACTTCTCTCAATGACATAAGAATATAATGCAAGTGTTCTTTTTTTTCTTTTTTTTTAAAGTTGAACTTGAAACAGATCTCACACTCATATCCCAACCAATGATTGATCTCCTCACGACACTAATTGTAATAGTTATAACAAGGAAAAAGTCTGAGAAATAGTGATTTTTGACCCACTCAATACACAACCCATTCTTTTTTTCATTTTTTTCATTTTTTTTTTGAATTTGTTTTTTGAACACTTGTCAATAACATTTACAAAATTGTATAAATGAAAGTACATTAATTTCCCCAATACCAAATTTGTTATTTTTGAAACAAGATACTTTATCCAAATTCATGATGAAAATATATTTTTTTTGAGATGAAAACATGTCTTTTGACTCCCCAAAATGGTTAGACAAATTTTCAAAACTAGATGGTGAGTATGTATGACTCTTTTGTTTTTGCATTTTTTTTAGTTTTTTAGTGTTTTTTTAAAATACACACCCACACAAAAGATAAAGAGTAAATAAAAGTGTTTGAAAAGTAAAGTGGTAAAAAATTAAAGAGAGGGGAAGAAAAAAAAGGGTGAGAGAGAGGAAGAGATAGAGAGAGAGTTAAAGGGAAATAGGTTCCACTGGTTTGGATTTGGTAGGTTTACATCTCCATCTAGTGGTGGGTCAGTAGAAGTTGATGCGGCACACGTGGGATGTTACCTAAAAAGGAAAAATCATTATTCATCTAATGAAAAACTAAAACGAAATTAAAATGTCATAAAACTAAAAGAAAACATTGTTTACCTCCCAAGAAGTGCTGCATTTATTTGTCTACATTTGGAAAATTTCAGCGGTCTACCCATAGTCTGATGATGGCCATCGTATTTTCTCAACTCCAGAGTGCTTCCAGAAAGACTTCTTGTTTCGGATGCTTTATTGTTCATTGGATAATTTATCCCCTTCCTTGATTGTGTGCGTGCAATTAAATAGAGGTGGAAAAAAGAATATGACTATCCTTTCCATGGTCTTCAACTTGAGGAATTATTTTATCCACAAACTGATGGTTTTCTATGCTTGGAAATTCAGGAATATATCTCAATTATAATGGTTCATTTATGTATGGTTCTGATAACACAAAACCAGAGTATGAGACCCCAATTGTTTTTGACTCATTTATTTAATCACTTACCAATGTAGAGTAATGGGGATCATTGGAGTCATAAGACTGAATAAATTTTTCAATATCCTTTATATCAATTTTTTTTTCAAATAATGGTTAATTTCAACATCACCTGTGATCACATTATTAATTATGGAAAAAATCTCACAACCTTCACTCCCATAAGGACAATATAAACACATGGGTTCAGGGTTCACTTAATATATAATGGAATTTTCAGAATCTTGGATTGGAAATGATGAATGTTGGATAATCGGATTTAAATCAAAAAAATGAACATGCTTGTTTGTTTTCCTCATTATCATCCAAGCTGTAGAAGTGGATGTTAGAGGTTAGATGGGATTCCAAATAGTTTTCAAGATCCTTTAGATCAATGGAGTTTGCATTTGTATTGTCAACATCAACTTCTCCATTTATTACTTGGTTAATGAGGATGCAACATTCACAAACTCCTCTATTAGTAGAACATGAAGAACATGATGGATTGGGATTCAAGACACTCTTAGAGAGACTTTCAGAAGCATGGATAGAGAATACAGATTGATTATTAGATGGGTATTTCATGGATTGAAAAATACTAAACTTGACTAGTTGGTCACCAAATTCCATGGATAAGATGCCAGCATGGACATCAACTTTGGTTTTAGATGTCATAAGGAAAGGTCTTCCTAAAATTAGATAATATTGGTAATGAGTTGTCTTACCTTCCATGTCAATGACATAAAAGTTAGCTGGGAAGATAATATCATTAACATGAACAAGGACATCCTCAATTATACCCTCAAGACTAGAAGTACTTTGATTGTATAACTGGATGACAACACTCGTTGGGTGCAATGGACCATGACCAAGGTTATAGAATATGGATTTTTTTCATGACATTAATTGCGGCTCCTAGGTCTATGAGTGCATCATCAAAGTCAGAACTTCTAATTTGGCATGGAACCATAAAGGTCCCTGGATCTTTTCACTTTATGGGAATAGACTGTTGGGTGGAAACATTTTCATAGGTCCTCAGTTGCCTCTTGTGGGTGCACAATTTCTTAAGAAACTTGTCATACATAGGGATTTTTTTGTGGAATCTAATAGGGTTATGTTGACTTCAACACGTCTAAACATGTCAAGAAATTTAGGATCAGGTTCAAATGACATCTTAGGCTTAGAAATGGCTTGAGGAAAAGGAATTGGGTTCCGAAGTGGAATGAAAGGAGGTGAGGGAATGGATTTAGATTCCTTTTCAAGTTTCGTTTCCTTTTTATTTTCTAGGTCATCATTTAAAGGAGTGTTAGAGGACTTATCTTGATGATTATCAATTTTATTCCCCAATTTAAGTGCAATTGTACTTATATTACCACTGGGGTTGGGTAATGGTTGAATTGGGAGTTGGGAAGAATTTTATTATTTTTGCTGGATCGGGTGGGATAATTGTTGACCAATTTGGGTTTCAATGTTTTTGAGGCTGTAATGGGTTAATGAGGAAAGATATTACACTACACTTTCCTATGGTTTCTTGGAATAAGAGGCTTGCCCCGAATTGGGATTACCTTGATTTTGGTTCTTGGGAAAGAGATTGAATTGGTTTGGGAATTGAGAAGACTCACTAGGATAGTGGAAGCCTAGAGGAGCAGGAGGAGGATTTTTCTTTTGTTGTTGAGGAACAAAAGGATAAGGTTGATGGAAGTTACCACCACCTTGACCATATTGGAATTGGTTTGGGTTTTGATGAGGGTATTAAGGGGGATGAAAAATGGGATTACCATAACTTAGGCCTTGGTTATAAGAAGAAGATAAGGGCTCAGAATGAGGTTGGTTAAAGATTCTAACAAAATGACCTGATAGTTGAGGGTTGGTGTTCTACTGAGCATATGCTGCATTGATCTCCATTGGTCTAGATGAATCGGATTGATCCTCTTGCAGTTGTGGACAGGTGTCATTTGGATGAGATGGAGAGTTACAGATTCCACAGTTTTTGATAGGTCCAGGAAACATTGATCGCGGAGAAGATGTGGTTGGGGCTTTGGATGCCACAGCTAGTTGTCTCAAAAGACCTATAAGTTCACTCATCCATTCTATCATCTTGTTTGGCTCAATAGATTGATTATCCTGATCTTTCTTGACTTGATCATGTGATCGAGTATGGAATTGTTGTGTGTTTTCAGCCATGTTACTTATGAGATCTCTTTCAGCTGTAGGAGTTTTATCAACAAGAGCACCACCACATGCGGCATCAATGAGAGTTATCTCCATAGCCAATAACACCTCATAGAAGTATTGAATAAAGAGTTGGTTAGGGATTTTGTGGTGTGGGAAGGTTGCAACAATCTTTTTTAACCGCTCCTAGTACTCATGGAGTGATTCATTGGTGAATTGATGAATTCCACTTATTTCATTTCAGATAGAAGCACTATGAGAAGTAGGAAAGAATTTCTCTAAGAAGAGTCGCTTCAGTTCATTCCATGTGGTTATAGAACCAGGAGGAAGTTAGTAGAGCCTTGACTTAGTAGGGTCATCAAGGTATAAAGGGAATGCTTGGAGTTTCATTTGTTCCTCAGAAACCCCTTGAGGCTTCATGGCAGATCACACCACTTGGAACTCTTTACAGTGGAGATGTGGATCCTCACTAACCAACCCATGGAAATGAAGAAGAAGATGAATCAAACCCAATTTGAGTTTGAATCCAGCCTCTATGTATCGATATTTAATACCAATGGGTTGGTAATACATATCAGTGGCAACCATTTGTTTAAGGGTTTGTTCCCTAGGATTGGCCATTTCTAACTCAACTGGTTGGACAAGGACTCGTTCTTGAATTATTTGATTATCTCTTATGTTCCTTCTAAGTTGCAGAAGTGTTCTATCAATTTCAGGGTCAAAAAAATCCAAGGTAATTTTTGGGAGACTATGAGGCATTCAGAGATATTTTGGAAGAAAGAGGAAGACGGGTTTTTCGGTGTTTTGTTTTTCAATTGTTTTTTTAATTTTGTGTTTTTTATTTGTTTTTTTACAATAACCAGAAAATAATGACTACTTAAATTGAATCAACCCCAGAAAATATTCCATTTGATAGTGCGAAATTTTTTTGCCTATCAACTGGTAAAAGTTTCAATGCTCTGCTAATATGTATAGCAGCACTCAGGTCGAATCCTCGACGATGATACTTTTTTTAATAGTCGATTGTTTTTAGTTGATTGTATTTTGATTGGGGGGTTTTTTGTAGAGATTAAATTAAGTGATTAATTATTGTTGTTTGATTTAAAATTTTGATAAAGATTAGGGTGAGTTCATTTTTAGGGAGTTGAGATTGTGATATCCATGTGCTTTACTTTATATTTCATTTAAATTAACACCCATTTCACAAGATAACACTAATTTGAATTCTTAAGTTTTAAGGCTTTAATCCAAGCCTTAACTTAACTTAGGGTTCTAATATCAATCATACATTATTGATGGTCATGTATTTATTGTTCCAATAATCAATAGAAACCACATGTTTAAACAAAACAAATCATTAATCCATGACATGTTAAGTCCAACATACACAATGTTAAATTAAAGAATACTCATCAAGAAAAAGCTCTCAATCGCTTAACATCTCTAAATAAATAATCAACCCAATGGTATATTTACTTAGACAATAATATGGTTATTAATCTGGTAATATATGATTATGGTGATGAATTATAATTTGAACAAAAATAACGGGATAAGAAAAGAGTAGTCCTTCGAACACACACGATCGTTGAAGAGAGTTAAAGAAAAGACTTTCGATTGAATGAGGAAGAAAAAGAAGGGAAAGGGTTTTAACATGATTTAAACTATTTTAAGAAAATTAATATTAAACTATAGAAGGTGGATTAGAATAAGAGATATTTAAGAAGAAAATTTTATTAAAATAGAATTACAAAACACAAACACTTACACGATTACAAACGAAGAACAACACAAACGTAAATGAAAGGAAGAAAGAAGGAAAGGTTTCTCAAGTAAAAAAACATGATTATGTTAGATACTTTAAAGCCTTTGGAAGATCCTTGGTTGTTCCAACCTATCCTCATTTTCTTTGAAATTCCAACTCCTTTGAAGGAGATGAGGGGGATGTATTTATAGCCCAAGGAAGTGGACAGTTTGCATTCACAATCTGTCCATCCACTTGGATCGATGATTTGGAGATCCAGATAGACGAATATCGAGATATCTCCCTCTTACATGTTGTATAAAATAATTTTAGCCAACTACTCTCAAAATTTGGAGGCATTTAAACTTATGGAGCCAACGGTATGTTGGTTTTAATAAACAATGTTAAACTGTCCATTTCAATCCATACCCTTTCGATAGCCAAAATGTGAAAGGATTTTGGGATAGGAATATGCCTTTAAATATGAACACTTTCTCCAACAAAGTTGACCGCCTATATCTTCCCTTTCACACTACAAATTATCCACCTGATTTGATGATTAAATCATGAGATATGTCATGAATACTGTACTGATTTTATTTCCCAGCCAGAATGGTGGCTGAGTTAAAATGAATCAGTTGGGCCCCTTGTCATTAGATTTGGGTCTTGAAATTTTTATCCGAGACACATTAAAATTACCCCCAAATTTGTGAGGATAATGAATGAATTTTCACTTCTGGATTGATTCCATTATTTCAATCTTCATGGATGATCCAGTTTCTTCACAGATTATGTGGACCTACTTTTGTGGTCCATATGACCCTTTAAAAGGAAGAATGGGACAATGAATCCTTCTAATGATATATGTAAAATTGAATAATAAATCCAAAAAAAGAAGAAAAACACCATTTATACAAATAGGGTGATAGTTATAAATAAAATAGTAAACTCACTCAATTGGACTATTTCTAAAAATGCTCAAAAATTATACTTAGTATTAAAGCAATAATATTTCACACAAATTATGCACATTTCATATAAAATCAGCAAAGGGAGTATATAATAAGTCATTAAAATATTAATAACATCAAATTGATTGAAAAATATCTTCCAATATAGTAATTTAGACTCTACTGATCTAAAACAACTTGATAGATGTCATGCTTGTTTACAAGGTAAAATGACCAATCCGCATTTCGGTGGACAGGGTGAACGGGCCACAGAGCTTCTAGGATTGGTGCACATAGATTTGAGTGGACCATTTCCAGTATAATCTAGAGTTTGATATTCTTAATTTATTACTTTTACTGATGATTTGAGTAGATGTGGATATATCTACTTAACGAAGTATAAGTTAGAGTCCTTAGAGAAATTTAAGGAATTATAGAATGAAGTAGAGAAACATATTGGTAAGAAGATAAAGAAACATCGATTGGATTGAGGTATAGAATATCTGAATGAAGAGTTCATAGATCTTCTACAAGAGTTTGGGATTCTATCTCAGCCCACTCCTCCTTATACACCACAGTATATTGGTGTTAGTGAAAGGAGAAACTGCACCTTGTTGGACATGGTTTGGTTAATGATGATTCATGCAGATCTTCCATTATCCTTTTGGGCACATGCATTACAAACTGCATCATACACATTAAATCTATTACCAACTAAGGTAGAAAATGGAATTCCCTATGAGTTATGTAATGGAGAGAAACCAATTTTTCCGCACACACGTGTATGGGGATGAGAGAAGTTTGTTAACGCCTTCCCAGGAAACAAACTAGTACCCTGAGGCCAGAGGTGTATCTTTATAGGATATCCAAAGGAAAGGAAAGAATATTACCTATATAACCCTTCATACAAGAAAGTGATTTTCAATAGACAATCCATATTTCTTGAGAGGGATCACATCCTCAAAAAGTATAATGGGAGAAATATTGACTTTGACAAAGTTGATTCTCAAGATACACATGAGTTGGTATTGGAACAAGTTCCACACATCCCCATGGAAGAGGTTATAGAAACACAAGTACTACGTAGGATCTCAAGAGAGGTAAGTGAACCATATAGATTTGGTTTCCTAGTCACCGAGGATGGTGAATCATTATTGTTGGACAATGATGATCCTCTCTCCTATAAGGAATTAGTAGAAAGATCAGAAGCTGCAAGATAGCTATAAGCTATTAATTCTGATATGGATTCCATGTATCAGAACCAAGTCTGGGTTTGGTTGATGAGCCAGTTGATGTAAAGTCTGTTAGATGAAAATGGGTATTCAAGAGAAAGCTGGATATGGAAGGTCATGTTAGCACCTATAAACCAGAGCTAGTGGCTAAAGGATTCAGACAGCATCAAGGAATTGAATATGATGAAACCTTCTTGTGAGTTTCCATGTTTAAATCTATAGGAATCATACTTTTGAGAGAAGCTTACCATGACTATGAGATTTGGAAAATGGATGTCAAAACAGCATTCCTTAATTAGAACCTTCAGGAAGATGTCTATATGACACAACCATAAGGGTTTGTGACATCAGGTGAAGCCAGACGGATTTTCAAGTTTTAGAAATCCATTTATGGATTAAAGAAAGCATCTAGGTCATGGAACATTCTATTTGATGAATCTATAAAATAATTTGGTTTCATTAAGAATGAATGTGAGCCATGTGTTTGTAAGTGGTTTAATAAAAATGTGGTTGTTATCCTAGTAGTATATGTTGACAACATATTACTTATTATAAATGATGTACAAGTTTTACAGTCAGTTAAAGACTGGTTGAAAAAGTGTTTCTCCATGAAGTAATTGGGTGAATAAGCCTACATTTTAGGGATCAAGATCATATGTGATAGATCCAAGAGCCTTCTTTGACTAAGTCAGGGTACATACATTGGATAAATACTAAAAAGATTTAGTATGGAACAATCCAAGAGTGGATTGGTTCCAGTTTCATATAGCCTACATCATTCTAAGAAAATGTGTCCTCAGAAACAACAGAAGAAATATAGAATGAGTAAGATCCCATATGATTCAACTATAGGATCCATCATGTATTCCATGTTATGTATCGTAATTGATGTTGCCTATGCATTGATCATGGTAGGTAGATATCAAGAAGATCCATGAGAACAACATTGGACTGTAGTTAAGTCTATCCTTAAGTATCTGAGAAGAACTAAGGATATGTTTCTGGTGTATGGAGGATACATGGATCTTGTCATCAGAGGGTATGTTGTTGTTGGTTTTTAGACAGATCAGAATGATCTAAAGTCTAAATCTTGATATATTTTCTTTCTCAATGGATGAGCTGTGAGCTGGAAGAGTTCAAAGGAACTAGTATTCTCTGATTCTACAACTGAGTCTGAATATATAGCGGCTTTTGATGCAGCTAAGGTAGCTGTCTGGATTTGGAACTTTTTCTAGATGCTTGATGTGGTTTATATCAATAAAGATCCAATCACATTGTATTGTGATAATAATACAATGGTGGCTCTTTCAAAAGAACTAAGATCACATAAACGGACAAAGCACATTCTCCGAAAGTATCACCACTAGAGGGATTTCAATCAAAGGGGTGAAGTTGCAGTGAGAAAAGTGTATACAGAAGAGAATGTGGAAAACCCCATGACTAAAGGAATATCTCAGCGGAAGCATGAATATCATGTGAGAGGTTGTGGGTTAAATGTTGTTAGCAGTTGGCTCTAGTCCAAGTGGGAGTATGTTGGAGTTGGTGGCCTAGAACCAACTAATTCGTACTTTATTCATTAATAAATACTTTATCACAAATTGATTGTTCTTCTGTGTGACAATTCATGTGATACTTTCCTAAAGATAGTTGTTGCATTAAAGGGTCATAGCGGATCTCTGCTATGATGAGAACCCGAAAGTGCCATAACACTATTCTTGAATATATGTTCTATGGGAGTATGATGTTATTTGAGGGACATAAATTATAACGGCCATTAGGGGTGATGAATCATAAAAATTTGAGGAACCTTCTCATGGTCTGTGCCCTTGCTAATATCCAAGAGGATATTATAAGAACGAGACCCGCCAGAAGGAAATCCACATTTCATAGTTTCATTGGATGTTCCTATCTGTGGACATTTGTATTGGTCCTTATACTTTAAGATTATTATTAATGGGTATTACAAATCATGCACCTAGATGTATTGATGAAAAATGTGAAGACACACTATTCACAGTGAGGTAGGATATGTTGGGTGCTTCACAAGTAATACTGCATTAATAGATAAAGCGAGAAAGGATTTGTCCCTACTGTTCCATATTGGAAGTAGATATCTTAGGCCCTTTAATGGAATTGATATAGCCTAAATAAAAACATGGTTATGGTAGGGTGTGGGCGAGTTCAATTCTAGAAAGTCAAAGAAAGAATAATCAAGCACATGGGTTGATGGTACTAGCATGCAACCCACTTGATTTGAGATATCGAGACAAAGGGATTACATTACATGGTAAGCGTCTGTAGGAGGTGACACATCATTACAGCATTAACTCCGTTCTCTATGGGTTCCTTGGCGTGTTTCTATATGCTAACCTTGGACTTTAGGTAGGCTCCGCCTAATGCCACTAAGGAAGAGGCCTAAAGGGTCACACACTAAGTGTATCCAAGTATCTCAGCTAAATATTAATTTAACAAGTTGAATAAACATTATTCCCAATTTTGGTTTAATAATTACTCAAGGATTCCTGATCGCATTTATTTCAACACTAGTTATTTGAGAGAATATATTGTGGGAGAAATAATATATTTATTATCATGTAATGAAGTGATGTTTATTTGAGAAATAAATATCCATTATTAAAGGTCTAATAAATATGGTGGAGGAAATAAAAAATGGAAAAGTATACGCTGTGTATATTAATATACACATCATGTAGTTTTTCCGGGGATTTTTGAGAAATAATATTATTTATTTCATTAAATAATTTTAGGTGTAATTTGTTGGGTGCATGTCAAGTAATAATAATAGTCAACTGTTATTATTATACATAGGGTATTAATAAGAATTAAATGGAATGAATAAATACTTTCAGGTAATTAATTCATTTTATTATTCTAAATAATTAAAATCCCAATTATATAATTCTCATTAGCGTAGCCATTTTTGGGGGTTATGCACAATGGATCTAGAAAAGGCTCTCAAGCCAAGAGTTAATTTTTTTTATTCCAAGAATACTCTCAGGCTATGAGAGAGAGATCCTCCTCCACCGGATCAAGGCGATCAAAGGCGGACAGCACAAGAAAATCCTCTTCTACGCTAGGGCCCAGATATCCCTTTGGTGATGTCCATAGATACGTGGAGCATGTGTGGATCATCGCTAGTGGAATCCTACACTTGGATTCTACGACACAACGAGGGATCACATTGGATTGTGATCAGAAACATCAACGGAGAGATAATTCCATCAAGTAAATTCTTTTATTTTAATTAAATTAATTATAAACAACATATGATGATCCTCTCTATGGATCCGGGACTCCCTTCCTTTCTTTTTATCTTCGTTCTATTCTAAAGCTCCGGCATTTTATTATCGTGATGGATCTCGAATTTATCGTTGTTAACGGAAAAATTAAAGTTGGGTGCACCCACCAACGTGCTTCCGATGCACCTAGAGCCTACAAGAGAACAAGTTTTTCCAAATAAAAATATGTTCGACAAAATATGAAAAAATAGATATTGGTCTTACTGTTAGTTAAGATCAGGATGAAAGTAATTCTCCATTCATTAACTTAAAGTAGCAACCCGAGTTTTAGGGAACGAGATCGACTGAGATAAATCTAATAGTTTCTTAGAAATATTCAATCATATATATAGTGACATGATATTGAAAAATATAAGTTGGAATAATTAGAGAGAGAAATGTTAACAGTGTCACATGGCATATATCTCTCCAAGTATGCATATCTGGGACATAGGAAGATATTAACATGGTGAGTTGAATTCCATACACTTAAGTGATGGATCAATCATGTATGACAAGGTATGTATAAGAATTGATATTTTCATGAGATACTTAAAAGTAGGAAAATATAAATTATATCTAGGATAACTAAAAGGGAGGCAGTTAGAACTATCTGATTGTACTTGAGAAGTACAAAAGGCCATAACTTGTAAGTGGATAATAAAGGATACTAGTTTTCAGGTGACATAAACTAGTCTTCTTTAGATCCATGTGAACTAATATCACAATTAGGCTGTGGGAATGAGAAATTAAATCCCATTCATGTTAGTGGTATACTTAACTATAAATACCAAGGACATTGTCGCTTCTGAGGTAGCTAAGAAGCAGTTAAATGAAATGATTTATTCAAGTTATTGGAATCACACCTAGTATATAAAGTATTATCATAATATATGTTATTATACTCTTAATATCAAATATTTCAAGTATTAATAGTGAAAAAATGGGATGTACTTGGATATACCATCTATTTAGAATCATTACTCAATGATGTGAGGTATCATATAGCAGAATTTCCATGTGGTCAAAATGTGCCAGACCTTGAAACAAAAGTCGTGACTTAGCAGAAACATGATCAAAATCATGTGAGAGCTAACAAGTTTGGTTATCAAGTTGGCTCAAGTTCAAGTAGGAGTGTTGTAAAATTGGGTTCCCAATACCCAACATTAATAGTAATTTTTATTACCATATCATGTATACAGTTAGATATACATGATGTATTCTTACCATTATAGTGTAAATATTTTTGCATCCACTATTTAATGGTAATTTCCATATATTATTTGTCAAATAAAATTGTTATAGCAGATCCCAAGAAATAATGAGAACCTTGAGATACTATAACATTAATATTAAACAAATTTCATATAGTTTAGATACATCATTCTGACTGGACACATCGTGCAACTAGGACACTATCAAGCATTTTTATGTCAGGTGACTAGGATGCTATAATGAAATTTTATATCATATTACTAGGACACTATCATACAGTTTTACATCATGTGACTATGAAGCTATCATGTTATTTTGTATTGTGTTACTAGGACGTTATCATGTAATTTTATATCATGTGATTAGGATTCTATCATGCAGTTTTACATTATGTGACTAGGAAATTATCAAGAAGTTTTACATCATGCGACTAGGAAACTATCATGAAATTTTAGACCATGAGACCAGGGTGATATCATGCAGTTTTAGGTCATACAACTAGGATTTTATCATGTAGTTTTATGTCATGCGACTAGGATTTTATCATCTAGTTTTATGTCATGAAACTAGGATGATATCATGTAGTTTTATATCATGAAACTAAGATGACGTGATGCAGTTTTACATCATGAAAATAAGACTCTATGTAGTTTTACATTGTACGATGAGGACAATATCATTGAGTTTTACATCATGCAACTATGACACTGTCTTTTAGTTTTACATCAAGTGACTAGGACACTTCATATAGTTTTATGCCATGTGAATAGGATGTTATCATGAAGTTTTACATCATGTGACTAAGATTATATCATGTAGTTTTATATTATGTGAATCGGACGCCTATGGAGAATTATTCCACACACTGGGGTGACATCATACTAATCTAACCCAGGCTTCAATAACATTATTATTTTGGATCCTCCATAATGACTTCCCTAGATTGGTATGAATATCTTCCCTCAAGTTTTGTGGTAGAAAGGGCATGATAATTTTCACAAAATCCTAATGGTTTAAGATCTGAGCCTATCCTACCATAAAATTCCCTTAAAATTACCATAATGTATGTGTATATGTTCTCTAAGCATGAGCTAGTTTATGTCATGGGGAACATTCCATGAGCTGGTGTTAGTGTTGTGCGAGGACCTTTGTAGTTATTATTCATCATGGGGAGGACCTTTATGATGGTTGATGGTGGCATAAGTGGTAGGGAGAGTTGACCCAACATGCTTGTAATATAGTGGGGACCTCAACCCCAGTTATAAAGACACTTACCTATACAATTCTTGGCATGACATAGAGTTCCCCAAGAGTATAAGGGGACACCTGAGCTATTAGAGTGTGTTCAATTGGAGTAGGGATGAAATCCAGCCTTCGGTGAGGACACCTTCTTGAGGGAAGTGGTTATTAAAGTGGTCGATCACAGAGCAGGGAAGTTGACCTACCCCCAGTGTGGGCTTGGTGCCCCTAATAGGTTCCCCCTACAATATGTGTGTTATAAAAATAATCAGTGTGATATCATCTATTAAATTTTCTCCCATTCCATATTTCTAGTTAGAAGGATATCTTCTCACAAGTATTGGTGGATTGAACATTGGTTCCTCCTTTCCATACAACCTCCATTTAAGAAATGGGGTGAAGGATCTGGAGTTGTGGATTATTATCTTATTGGATGGATGTTGAGAGGACATAGGGAGTTTTGGAAGTCTATATCATCAAATGTATGGGGTCTAAGTTCTTAGGATGCATGGATTACAACTTCATAGGATTGATGGGGAAAGGAACCAAGGTATTTGGAAACCTATCTTATCAGTTGGATAGCGATAGGGAACTCGGGAGTCGAGTAAGGCTATATAACCGAATGGACAGGGTGAGGGTGCCTAGGAGGTGTTGAATCCTATCTCACCGAATGGATGGGGAAAAGGTTCCTAGGAGTAGTGGAATCCTATCTTCACAAAATGCATAAGGCGAGGTAACCTACGATCCATTTAAGATTATATTACTAGTTGGGTGAAGCAAGGTAACCCAACATTCATTGAATCCTATCTTACCGAATGGGTGGGGTGAGAGAAACCATGAGGTGTGGAATCCTATCTCACCCAATGAACATGGTGGGGGATCCTAGGATCCATGGAAGGATACTCACATAATGGATAGAGAAAGGGTTCCCAGGATCCTTGGAAGCCTATCTCCCCGAATCGATAGAGTGAGGGATCCCAAGATCCATGGAAGTATATATCACGGAATAGATGAGGTGAGATACCCTATGAGTCATGGAAGCCTATTTCACCTATTAAACGGGGAGAGGTAGCCCAAGAGGTATAGAAACCGATCTGAGTAGAATCTCACATAGCAAGACTTGTGACCTACCCCTAATTTTGGAGTCATGGAGCCTAGACTGGAGTAACTGGAGTTGGGATATAACTGGATTACCCCAAGTTCTAGCACCATAGATTCTAGACTTGAGCAACCGTAGAATGGATATGATTGAACTACCCCTAGTGTTGGAATTGTGGAGCCAGTAACCAAGTAATCAGAATAGGAATATGATCAAACTACTCCCAATACTAGGTTGAGAGGCCCTACACTAATAATTTTTCAAGGTATTGGGGAGATTCCTTGTTCACTCTTATATATTAGTAGAGGCTTCATTTTACTAAATATCCCCAACCTCTATAGAATGGGGTTATTTCCAGTTATAAGAGGAGAATTTCCCTTGCATGGTTTCTTTCATCGGTGGTGTTGACAAGGAACTATGGATTCCAAGTCTTCACACACCAAATGTTACTCATATATTACTCAAAGAAGAGGTTATTCACATTGGTGTTTCCAATATTTGGGTATACCCAACATATTTCATGTACTGACAGTTGATCGAGAAGAGATTCATGTCAGGTTCACCATTTTTTATGATTTTTTCTAGGGTGTGCATCAGGGTAATTATGTGATTTTCTTCACCCCACATTCATAAATTTCATAGGTAGGTAACTTCTAAAAACATGGTTGGAGATGTTATCTCATTGATTTAAATGGGAAGATGGCATGTATGTTCCTCCTTCCATGGATTCCTCCTCAGATTTTGGTGCCTAGTCTGAGTCACCTTCCTAGAATTTAGTAATTCTCATTATGCTAGTTCCTGGATCTATATCAATGTATATGTTGGTTAATTACACTACCTATGTCAGGATAGATAATCTACCTATGGTTGGAGCTGATGGTGAGTTTGGGAAAATCTAATCATCTATTTATGTTGAGGTGTTGGGAACCTATAACGTTTTCTTCTTCTAAGTCTAGGGAATCTCATGTGCTGGAATCATATGTGTAGAACCCAAGTCTTCCCATGTCGACCATGGGGTAATTTTCACTTGTAGCATAAAGAATCTAAGTATCTTTTCCTTAGGCATCCCATGTTTATCACATGAGGTAGTGGTCTAGATGCATCTAGTGGGGTATAACTAGTTTAGCATTTTATGGGGACATGGTCACTAGTTTATAGTCTTTTGAGGACATGGTCATAGGTTTAGAGTGTTTGGAGGATAGGTTGGTCATAGGTATAATGTCTTATGTAGACATGTTGGTCACACGTTTAATGTATTTTGCGGATAGGTTGGTCACATGTTTAATGTCTTGTAGGGATAGGTTTTTCATAGGTTTAATGTCTTTTGGGGATAAGTTGGTCATGGATTTAATTTATTATGGGGATAGTTTAGTCATGAGTTTAAAGTATTGTTGGGATAGGTTGGTCTCAAGTTTAAGGTCTTGTGGGTATAGTTTGTTCATAGGTTTAATGGCTTGTGAATATAGGATGGTTATTAAAAGTATGAGTGTATTTCCAGAGGGAATGGTCCCACTCTAGGGTTGTGTTCTTCCATAAGAAGTTATGATAGATGTTGGGAATGAACCTTGGGGAACTATCCCATATGGTTAAGATTAAGCCTCTAGGAGGCATCTTATGTACCCTGTTAAGAGATTGGGATCAAAACCCATGTAGTTTGAGTAAAAAGTTTAAGTTAATGAGATAGGAATGGTCCATTCAGTTTAACGCCATGTGGTAAGTATACTCACATCACGGAAAGACTGACAACAAAGGATGGTGTGAGGATTAAGTGTGTAAGATTTCTAGAATGATGGGGGATCATCTCATTCTTATCATAAGATGGATCACATGTTTTTAATATAGGGTAATCATATATTTTAACTTCATATGATAGGGATGGTATGATTGGGGATTACACTACTATGCTTCCCAGGTGCTATAAGGGATCAACAATGCTATGAATGGAGCTTATGAGTGGGATCTTCCCAGGTGATTCTAGGAGTAGTGATGGTATGAATGGGTCTTACTTATGGAATATTCTTGGGTGATTATATGAGAAGTAATGGTATGATTGGGGATTATGCGTGAAAGTTTAATAGGTACTTCTTTGAATAAAGGATTGTATGATTAGAGAATATATGTGGAATCTTCCCAAGTTATGGGGCAGCATCTCACATATATCACATAATTCATCTCATGCACATCACATAAGGAATAACTCACTTTTTACATATAGAATCCCATGTTTATTGCATAGGGTGAGGATATAGTTTAACATCTTGTGTAAGGAAATTGTGTGCAGGGATTACATATTGAGCTACCTATTCTTCCTTCTACATTTCTGGTCATAAGATCATCTCAGAACACTGATGGTTGAGGGGATACGACTCGGGCTTAAACATGAGGATGAGTCCCTTGGTGGCTATTTGCGACAAATAGGGATATATATGGGGGTTTCACTTTAGGGATTCAATTTCTTCTTCCTTGTATCGATTCATGAGGGCATCGCAACCCACAGATGAGATGGGGAATATGATTAGGCTTAAACCTGAGGAGGAGTCCCTTGGGGACCACTTAAGTTTAGTAGGGATAAATCTAGGATATGTTCAACAGGGCTTTCCATTATTTCCTCTAAATGTTGGGTCATGAGGGAAACATGACACACTAGTGGGTCAAGGAATGTGATTAGGTATTACACCTTAGGAGGAAGCATATAGTGACTATTTGGGGGTCTCATCATGATCATTACATGAGGCATATTATGCTTGATGCATAAGGAATCTCATGTTTATAAAAAGAGGAATCCTAATATTTTCATTTAGTTTATACTATAGTTTAATGTCACATAGTGAGGGCTAGTAGGTTGAGGATACCTAGAAAAGTTTGAAGTTAGACTTAAGATGAGGCAACCCTTCCTAGTTCAACCAAACATAGGTGTTAGTTGGTGGGATTTTTGATAATTTCTAAGGGACTATTTTGACTCAAGGAATTCATGGAAACAAATAGGACTATCTAAAATCATGTAAAAATCAGTAGATATTGTAGAATAACTTTACTAAAGGTTTTTTATGAGACAACAGGATAATTTAAATTCATGGTAATATATGGGATGGGAGGTGGGGGTGTATAAGTCACAACCTAAAATTTCCCTGACCTAGCCAAAAACGATTGTGGTGTGACTCTCAATTTTTCATAGGGTTCAGTGATGGTGGTGAAGATATTAGATTAGAGATCTAGTACTAAATTTAGGAACTGTCCTTGAATAGGGGTTCGAGGGAACATCCACGACGGTATAGATCTGTGGGTACACATGTCTGAACACTGTTTTTCAAAACATTGTTCTTTATCATGAAGATTTTAGTGTTATATAAAATGGAATTTTCATGAGGAATCACCTGTGATAACAATGTTATAAAACACTATGTCACACAAATTTGAAGTTCTGTACAACTAGTGTTTTGTGATATTATATATTTTTCATGAGATTAGGTTCTCCATGGATAAAGTTGTGTGAAAAAATCTAAAGAAAAATCACATGTGTTGAAGGACTTCGTGAGGCAATTTCACAAAATTTTTGGATGTGGGGGTTGTGGGAAGCATAGAACCTTGAGTTACATGAGCAATATCTCTGAAACATTAATTCTAGAGGCCCATATTAAAATAAGGGGTTGATTCCTTATTTATTGGAAATTTGGTTGTGTCCTGAACCTATTGAGTTTGTTCATGAACTTCCATGTACTTGCAAGAACTTGAATTTGTTTTTATAAAAGATAACTTGTGTATACATGGAGCATCTACATTTGACATCGACTATATCATGCAACTGAGTTTCACATCCTTGAAGGAGTGTTTCATGACCATTTTTAAATTTTCTAAAAATCCAAGAGTTTTATTTTGAATCACCCCGGGTGGCCGTTTTCAGAATTCTAATTTGAATAGCCATAACTTTTGATCTATAAGACCATTTGGAATCCACACACAATAAAATATAAATATTAATAAGTAACTATACATATGGATTAGGCTTTCAACATTAAGCCTATTCTTGGAATCATTTTTCTACTTAAACATCTAGAGAAAAAATATAAATTCAAACCAAATCTAAAGGACATTATAAAAAGTAAAGAAAGAGACATATAAACTTTCAAATATCTAAACAATATTTTGAAACCATTCAAATGAGATTATTTAGGATTATTTTAAAATGTAGCATAAATACATACGAAAACAATAATATATGGTCTTCTTCTATTCAATTATAGAAAATATATATTATACCTCTATAAGACATGTTATCAACTAGTTTCCCAACTTCATCTTGATCATGTTTAATATTATAACCCATGGGAGTTGCATATAATTTACTATTTTTTAGTCCACAAATTTTAATTAATTCATTTAGGTATTTACATTTATTAAGAACATTCCAATATTTTTTTTAAGATTTTAAAACCAAGAATGAAATTTTACTCACCTATCATGATTATTGAAAAATCTTGTTTTGTGAAATTAGAAAATCCCTTACACAATTTATGGTTAGTTGTGCTAAAAATCACCTCATAATCATATATCTGAATAAGTAAAAGATCATAAGATGACTTTTTATTGAATAAAGTAGGATTATCCAAGCTTATATGAAATCTATTTTATAAAATAAATGAACTTATACTTTCATTAAAAGCTCAATATGATTTTTTAAGACCATATAATTATTTGGTAAGTATGAAAATAGAATATTGAAAAAGAAAATATACAAAAACTTAAGGTTTTAAAATATAAACTTCTTCCATAATATAAAAATTAAGAAAAGTAGATCTAACATCCATATAGGAAATTTTAAAGTTCATATGTGATGCATATCATTAAAAGTATCTAGTGGATTCTAATCTAGATACATGTTCAAGGGTTTCCTCATAATCTATTCCTTTCTATTGATTATAACCCTTGGCCGCTAATCTATCCATATTTATAATAATTACGTTTATATCATCTTTCTAATTTCTAAAAACCATATATTTCCAATCATAAGAAAATATGAGGGCCTATAAACTAATTCCCAAACCATATTTCTGTTAAACTGGTTTAATTTATATCATATAGAAAAAACCCATCTATCATCACTCATGTATTCATATATAGATTTAAATTCAAGTTGGTACAAAAAGGTAAAATATTCCAAAAAAATGCATCACTCCTTCTAGTCCCAACACCCTCATTTAAACCTCTAATAATAGTTTCTAAGGTATGGTTTTTCAAGGTTATGGTGGTCTAGTCAACACAATTTTAGGTTCATTAGTTTTTTACTGGTTTTTTCTTAAACATGTTCTATATCAATATCATTTTTGGATGAAAATAGATTTCAGTACCAAAATATTTATAGAATCATTAATATTATAAATTTGAGCATTTATATGATCAAAGGGATCACTTTCTTGAAACTTCACATGAGTTGATTATTCAATTATCTTTGAATTATTATTAAAAAATATATATGTATTAGAAGTGGTAGAATAACCTAGAAATATTACTTTATCATCCATTAGATCAAACTTATCAATATTATCCCTGGTGTTCAAGATTATTCATGACTACTTATTGATAAATTAATATGATTTAGTAGTAGAATTACCTATAAATATTCCTTTATCATCCTATAGATCAAAAATAACAATTTGGTTCCTTTTAAGACAATGTAGTCATGACCCATTATGTATTGGGATTGAACCATAGTGAGTCATCTTATGTATCCTTGATAAGGATCAAAACCCATTACTTCAGGTTTCACTATTTATGTTCATGAGATAGGACCATACCATGTACCTTTAAATCATGTGAAGAGGAAGTATAATATACAGTTTAAAGTCATGTAGCTAGGAACTCTAGGAGAATGGAGTTTATTAATGTCTAGTGTGGGGATTACATATGAATGGACATTTTTCTTTCATACTTTTCATTATTAACATAACAAAATAGGATATGGTTGCTCATATAGAATATTTATCATTAAGTATATGATGAATCACAAGGAAATTTTCCCTTTTAGAAATGATATATGACAGAGAATATGGACCTTTTTAATGGGTTTGATGGGGCATATGTCCATGTGAGGATGTGTTGGGGAATACACGTTAATGAATGATCAAGTATATGTTATCTATTGGTAACCAGATTCGAGAAGCTATTGTTTCTTGTACGGAATATGGCCATATGAGAAAGGTTTCATTGGAAATATTCTTCCATGAGGATGAGTGAGGTATTATGCATGGGATTCCTAAATAATGTATGGATAATTAATATATCTTAGGGATGAGATCATTAATGATAGAATGATTGGGTATTCCACCTAGTAGGAGGTCCACCCAAGAATTAACTTTCCTCCAATAGATGGTTAAATATAATAATGATAGGACTCAGGAGGTATATTTCCCTATGATAAATGAGTTAATGATTATGCCAGATAGGTGGCCCTTGTACTATAATAAATTTGTAAAGATGTGTATGGGGATTACACATATAATACATAGACATTCCTTACTTGGTTAGTGGCCCAGCTGAATATAGATTTTTAGGGCTTACACCTAGTAATATGGCCATTCTATCACCTTGACTCATTTAATATACCAAAGGTACTTCCAACTCAACACTTAGAAACCATGATGAGTAGAATGTTCTAGGGGATCCCCGATAGGTATCCTCACAATTGGAAACTAAATTTCCAAGAGAGTACTCAATCATGATTACCCCTGAGTTCTCATTGATCAAGCATGAAAAATCATAGGAGAACTTATATTAAGGGGAATACATGATCAATGGGGTGGAAGATAGTGTGAAAACTGAGATTTTTTGATTTAGGAGGCTATAGAGGAGGCCTTGTTATATAGTCTCCCATAAAAGTGATCTAAAAAAATAAGTCACCTATATATGAGAGAAAGAAATAGGTGGTTCACATTGATGAGGACCTGTGTGATGTTTCTCCCTAATGGATCACCGGAGAAAACTAGTTCCCTAGTATAAGGCATAATAAAGTGGTCATCCTAATGTAGGGTAGGGAGATGTGTTCACCCTAGTATAGATGAGTATGATGTGTCTCCCTGGTCACATTATAAAGAAAATATAGCACCCTAGTAGTGGTCATGGGAGATGTTTCACCCTAGTATAGTGTTTTGGGAATAGCATTAACCTAATATAAGAAAGTCTAGAGTGGGTTCCTTAATGAAAAATCATGGGTGATGGTTAACTTTAGTTATGAGGTAGGGTGTAGAACCCTAGTATGTTCTAGGGTGAAGTGATATCCCTAATCAGGAGACATGGGTGGGGGTTTACCCTAGTATAGTGGATAACAGTTAGGACATGAGCTTTTGGTGCACTAGTTGTATCGTCTAGTGTGTGGTAATTCACCCTAGTCTTGAATAAATAAGGAAGAAGTGGTCTCATGTGAAGGTTTTAATTATTAAAACCTTCGATTAATGAAATTAACCTCTGTTTATGATTACACCCCTTAGGTTTTTTTCTTAATTATGCTACCTAAAAGGGGGTTGGAGACAAGGGTGTGCAATGGTCCGATCTCTAATGGAGTCCCTTTTGAAGAGTCTAAGTATATGTGAAACATATAGAGATCCATGGGGTATATATATAATAAAATATGACGATCAAGGTGCAAAGAATCTGGGTGAATAAGGAAAATTGTGAAAGTGGTGTGAGCATGTGACATAATAGTGGTAATGTCCCCACGCAAGTAGGTTGTGTGAATAAATCAGTTATATTGACACCTTCAAGTGAGAAGACAATAATGTTCATATAAGAATACATGGGTGAGTAAGATGCACCGTGTATATGAAAAGCGGGAAGCATGCAAGGATACATGAGTGAATAATGAAGAAAAATTTCCATGAGTAAAAAAATATACTTGGGAACTTCTAGGAATTCTCCTCACCCATCCAAGGTTTCCACCATTTAATAAGAAAGGAGCACCATAAAATTCACCCACTAATAATTGGATTCTTTTGGAACAAGGAGGATCAAATTCCAAGGTAAATGTAACTCAAGCATGAAAATTGATTCAAAGTGAGGTCTTTTGAGCTCAATATAGACAAGGTAACATCATGAACATGTTAAACCTTATCTATAAACTAGTAGTAAGGTGATTAACATTGTGGAATAACCCAATACATAGGCCAATTGACTGGTGCATCAGCTTGGTTCACCACAAGACCTCAGGTGTGCCTTCCCATATGAAAAAGGCTTACAACTAGCATCAGAGATCTGCAATGATATCATGGGGAGATAATACCCTAATATCAAAGTTCATAATCATAAATAAATAACAAATAATTGTACAGATCATATTATGTATAAGAAATAAATTAACCGAGCATGAAATATCAAATATAAATACTGACATATGGAATACAAATATGATTTCCCAATTGGATGATAACATATGTAGAAGATAAAAAGAAATAAAAACCCATAAAGTAAATACTCCCAATGTTAAGCCTCACCTCATTCCAAGATCCAAGTACACAATAATAAATTTTTCTTGAAAAATCCCAAGCGTCTACCCAACCTATTCTTATAAGCAAGTGACAGTCTACTAGGGTATCCCACTGAAATGGTATCCTAAGTAGGATGTGAGTATAGGACTCAGTGGGGAACCACCAATGTGGTACCACATTATACCAATAATATAGTGATATGTGAATGTTACATGATTAAAGGAAACCAACAAATAGAGTATAGGAAATAAATAAATAAATAAACCATTGTCAATCATTGTACCCAAGACCTTGATTGACCATACCATCTTCAGGAAGTGTCGGGGTATCTCTGGGAAGGTCGTGATGAACATGCCTCCAAATAAATACTACATCCCGGGGTTATAACCCTGGAATCTCTAATTCCCAAGATCACATGGCCAACAACTCATTATGAACGGTTCCATGACCAAATCCTAGTCATCTAGGCATCTATTAAAACCCCAATATAATAAATACCCTAAATCTCATTCCTAGATGTCTTGATAAATCACTAAATTATAAAATCTCCCAATTCACCATTCCTAATAGCTAGATCCCATGTATTCTGGGAATCCTGATTAGGTATGAGTATTTTCATCTGGATCAATTTTCTGAATCATAGGGGTGTCCTAGGAATCTCACAAGAATCTTGGTAAAAATAATAACAATCATTCTAAGCCTCTGCGGCTGGATACTAGTCAAGCTAAGCATCCAAGGGACCCGGGACATCTATTGTGTCCCATAAAGACCTGAGGTGGAATCTTGGAATCCAGTTCATTATTCACATAGCTCAAAATTAGGATCCTAGGATATATATCCAGCATACTTGGGAACATCATCACATCCAATTTATATCACATCATTATCACATCAGGCCCAAGGATGAATCCCAAGAATTACCTATAGGAATCCACAAAACCATAATCGCATCAATATTATAGTCCAAAGTCCTAGGAAGTATGTTTGGGTGTTTATAGAAACATCAATATAATAGGTGAAATAATAAAGAAAGTATTGAGGTTAGTAGAATTCCTACCCCACCATTATCATTCACGACCCCTTAAGACTACAATATCAGTATGGGTTCTTGGGTGACACTAGTTATCATATCTACGCATGCCCATATACACTCTCTTAGGTTCATATCATGAAGGTTAACCCACTAGGTTCCCTTAGTTCATCATTATATCAAAGGAACCACACTTGGTATTCTCAATCATAACTAGTCAATTAAGACTATTCCCAATGGTCAGAGGACATCCCACACCTAAATATCCCCAAAAATATCTCATGGCCTCATGATCCTTAGGGGAATACCTCACAGGAAACCTACTTAATAAATGGAATAGATCCTATCTCAAATTACCTGGTCCCTCAATCTTGGTCACTCACCCAACCCATTGTAATACTACGACCCACTAGGAAAAACTAGTATATATCTAACATCAAGTCATTTTCCATATATGGAAGAGATAAACCATCCAATTCCAAAGAGCTTGATAGGACCTCAACACTTTTTCAAAAAATAAGAATTGTATTCAATCTAAACAGTCTAATTTAAATTAAACTATTTAAATTAAATTAAAAAATTCAATTATAACTAGATAATCTCTCTACTGGTGAGGCCATACACCCAAATATATATAAACACTATGAAAAATTATATAGAGTAACCATCAATGACCACCTACTTTTTTAGAATCCATTTAACCTATATTTCATTTCCCAAAATCTCCTTCGTATGCTTGTCCAAACCCAACCAAGCCCATCTATGCTCCACCATCCATGAGTAACTCACATGGGTCCCAAAATCAAACCAAACCATAAAAATTAATCAATTTTAACATTAATATTTAATTAATCGGTTTAATTATAATGGTTTATAAACTCATAAATACTCATTGGTGGCCTCACCATACCAAAACTGCGTCCAAAAAACATCAACCACCCATAAAATTTCCAAACCTCTTTCTTGAAAAAACCATCATCAAAATGTTATGTTATGGCTTACAGATGGGGTCTTGGGATTCTCTCTTCTAACATAGAGTGTAAACACCATCAATAGTTTCTAAATATAATATTATCTGGTGCAATTTGAATAAAAAATAGTAATTGAGAAAATAAAAAAAATAAAAGAATGATATTAGAAGAATATCATATACAAATGGATTCAAAGAATCACCATAATTCACCAAAAAATGCAAAGAGAACATCCCAAATAAATGGTGGGATGAAAGGGGGAAGAGGGGGATAGGCCCCCTGTCTATGCATGAGAGTGTGAGACAAGAAGAGGGGATTCCCTCTTCAAAAATAAAGAGGGAATAATATTAGTTTTCTATTTTTAATTAGATGTATGGTTAAGAAACATACCTATAAAAAACATAAACAAACCATGTAAATGGTTATACCTCTAAGCCCTCCCTCTGCATGGTTTGATCACATAGTTTACCAAACAGTATGTGAAATCATACGGGTTACTTTGTAACTATGCTAAAATTTAGTATGGTTTCCACCAAAATTTCAAAATAGTTTAACCTTAACAATTCTATAGCCATGTAATCAAACCATGATCCACAAAAAATGAACTGGAAATGCCATTAGATTTAGGGAGCCATGCTATTTCCCCTAAATCATGGGGCCCAAACCATAAACCCTGAGAAAAACCCTCCGAAACCCCTAAAACTCACCCAAATATCCCAATTCTCAGTACAACATCTAAGTTACCTTTAGATCCTCCTCCAAAGTCTAAAAACATAACTTTAATACATTATAAATATTATATTTGTTTCCAAATCAATGATAAAAAACCGTCCCATCTACTAGTTCAAAAATTAAAATTTCTTTAGGAATTCTCATCCTATACTGAAATAGGGTCTTGCAATCTCCACACCATAACACTTATCATCAATGGTAAGTCTCATCTAAAATCCTATAAATTTCACCAACATACCTAGGTCATAAATTCCAATTCAAAATTCATGTTCTATCTGAGAAAACCCAAAGAATCTCTAAATAATTTCTTAATACATATGGATCAAAACCATCGATATATGATCCATTCTTCAAATACATTATTTGAAACACTAGGCCAACACTCATGGATTCCACCCATAAAATACACCTTGGTGTCATCGTCTGATTGAATACCCAATCCATGGTGATCCCCCTATAGAATTTAACTTTTAATGGATGATTCTAATACATGAGGATTCTCACCATCAGAATCATCTATCCAAACATATGTTAAGATCCCCGTGACACACTTGGTGAGGTTCCCCAAACACCACACCCATTTTCTAAAAAAACAGTTGATCTTCCTTTAGTCGACACTACTCAAAAATTCTTGGTATCTTCTAGCGATGAACTATATATTTATCTGATAATTGTGCATTTAATCCAAGAGGAACCCCAAGATAATCCTAAAACACACATTGAAGTCTCGACCTACCATCTAGTGTGATTCCATGGTCAAATCCCCAATTGAACAATTCTATCATCATTATCCAAATGTAACCAGATATGAATTTACATATATAAATCATACTTAGACAATCAAAGACTATCCTAAGCCTAGAATCTATGAAGACTCCATTTGACTTCACTTCTAAACCCCAAATCTTGCATTTACCTAGGACCAGATAATTTCGATTCTCCTACTCACTGGAATCCCACTTCTACCATGTTCAGCATCAATCTACTCACTATAGGAGTGTCCTTTTAATCAATTCTCAAACCTGAATTCATTATCACCAAGTCACATGGTCCATCAATTATCAACATCGATGACTATACATAGTCAAAATGATTTCCACTGAGTGCCATATCTCCAATAACTTGGTTTATATCATCAAAATTTTTTATGAATAAATGTCCTTAGGTCAATGGATAGCATACATGTACCACTCCTCCTGAGCCATTCTCAAAGAATTCCCATAAAAATCCATCAACCCACAGGTCACAAAAAACAATAATTAATTTAAATTTAAACAATCATATGTGTAACTTGTGAACACAAAACCTCAATCTCAACTGAAAATGAATGGGAGTATTCTCTAGTTCCTCCCAACCATATAAAACCCAACTCATGCTCCTGAGAGTCACATCACTAAACAAGGTTGACCAAGATCTATAGTATGTTGACTCATCAGGCCAATCATATTCTTAGATGCCACTAAACACCATTATAAGCCTAGACCATCTTCCTATGATCTAACCATATACTACAAACATCCATAATAGTAGGGTATGGCACTAAAAAGGTCCTTCCCATTGAATCTAGTCTAGATAGAACTACACTCCAAGTACTTATTATTCTAAGAACTAGAACTCAAGGTGTTTCTCATAAACTAAAGGTATAATCATGTCTACACTACAAAACCCTAAGAACTTATTATACATTGGTCTAAAAAGCTAATATATACTAATGCCTTTAGTCTCTAAAGCGCTAAAAATTATGGGATAACCCCTCTCATGGGTTTCCCTCAATCATTATATTCATTAACTCACTGAGGTCTGGGTCATATATCAATGGTTACTAGGGTATCCCATCCATCCCATACACCTAGTCTCATTTATTGGTCACAACTCACATGATACTATTCACTACACCTATCTCAACACAACATTTCATCACACTAGAAAGCACATCAACCCTCTAGGAACCGATTCTCACCAAGAATACACCCATGAGACATCCCCCCTCAAGAATCACAGTCTCATCAGCCAGGGTATACACAACTAACAGTTTCATCCAACACATTCCAAATTAATGGAGTCACGGTTGTTGGATCAATTAAGTAGAATGTCATTACAATCTATATAGTAAAAAACCATATATGTTGTTACTAACACACTAAATAAACGAATTGGAATAATAATTACCAACTAGGAGTTTTCATGAAGGAATAAAATACTTTAATTGGCATACAGAGGTCACTCTATGTCCCAGACAATGAGGGACCTGATCATTGTTTCCAATGAGTGTCTCACTGTAGATTTTCATATCCTTTCATCAGAAGGAATAATATATACATATCCACATAGCTGACTATAATTCCACCAAGTACTTATATGGGAAAGTTTCATATGGTAAATTTTGTACACATTAAATAGTTGAACCTAAATTAGTGTCAAAATGACACTAGAAAGTCCCTACATATCATTTGAACCCTATATGATAAATCATGGGGTATGTAGATGACTCCCTCACCTATAGGACAAGAGTCTAATCAAAAACCGATATCTTGACAATAGGCTAAGGACAAAGAATCTAATATAAATGATAAAAGCATCACACATACACGTGACCCACTCACAATGAAAATAATATATAGAAGTAATAGTACAAACCAAGAACAAGAATACCAAACCCCATGTAACCTAGACTTTGTACTGGTAAAGCTATTCATAATGCGTCATCCTGATATCCATCACAAGATTTGACACATTTCTATACCTCCTGACCACCATATCCCAAAAATTAAGATAAAAGAAATATAATTCTCTAATCTAACTATGTAAAATCCCAGTCAAGATTCCACTCAACTAGTTCCCCAGCTTGATACTCTATATAACCTCAGGCTCACCTCCTCGTACACCAGAGGCTACTAAATAGAAGTGGGGGTATAATAAGGTACCATGGGGAGACTATACCCCATATATGAGAGTGTGTAATAATAATTAAATAACTAATCATCATACATATTCTAGTATTTAAAATAAATAAATAAATTTAACATGAGTGATCAAAGATAAATATTGACATATGGTATATAAAAAGATTACCGATTAGGCTAATCACATATATAAAAGAAAAAATAAAATCAAAAAACCAATGAGTTCTTACTCCAAATTCCAAGGCTCACCTAATCCCAATTTCCAAATTCACGTCGATCGATTCTTCTCTATAAATATCATGTATCTACCTAACCTATAACAAAAAACCAAGTGAGAGTCTAATTGGGATCCTAGTGAAATGGTGGCCCAAGTAGGGTGTGGGAACAGAACTCGACAGAGAACCACATTCATTCTCATGCTATATGATAAATACAATGATATGTGAATGTGACATAATCAGTGGAAATAAATATGTAAACTATATTAAATAAGTAAATAATTAACCCATTTTCAATCTTCAGGACTAAGACCTCAATTAACCATACCTTCTTAGACCAGTGTGATGGTGTCTCTGAGCAAATCATGATGACCATGAATCCATATAAATATCAGATGTTGGGTGAATAACCCAAGAATCCATAATTATTAGGCTCAAATGGGCACCAAAACATCATGTATGGCTCTACAAAAAGATCCTATGTGTCCAAAAATATCTCCAAACACTAATATAACTAATGGAATGAATCTGATTCCAAGGTTTCTTGAGAAATCCATAAATAAAAACAACCCCCAAGTCACCATGCCCAACAACAAGATCCCATACATCCTGGGCATCCCGATCATATCTGATTAATTTCATCAGGCTCAATTAGAAAGATACTAGGGGTGAATTAAGAATCTAATTATTGTCATGGTAATATGAATTATAATCCTATCAAGCCTATATAGTTGGATACTAGATAGGCTATGTGTCCTAGAGACATGTGGTGTCTAGGGAATCCCATACAAACCAGATATTGAATCTCAAAATCTCAGTAATTCTTTACATGGATCAATAGTTGGATCCTGGGATACACACTAGGTACCCTCAGGGATTTCATCACATCCAAGCCACATCGCATCAATATCAGATGAGGGCCAAGGATGGATCCCAGGAAGTAACTCTATGCATCCACCATGCCATCATCACTTCATGAAAATAAGTCCAGTCCTAGGAAGTATTCTTATGTGAATGTAGTTTCATCACACAATCATGTCAATATGTGAATGAAATATAGGGGTTTTTTTAATTCCTAATCCACCATTATCGTTCATGACCCCTTGGGCTTGCACATTCAGTATGAGTTCTACAGTGACACCCATTACCATCTCTACCCATGCCCATATACATCCACTCAATGTTATTTCACTAAGGGAACCCCACTAAGGTCCCCTAGTTCATCACTGTAGTGGAGGAATCCTAATTGGGATCCTGAATCGTAGCTACCTCTCAAGATAACATCTAATCCTCAGAGAAAATCCAACCCCTCGGTGTCAACAAAACCATCTCACTACATCACAATCCTCAGGGGTATACCTTATAGTCGTCCTACTAAAGGGATGACATATAGCTTATCTCAAACTCCATGGCCCCATAAGGTCAGTCACTCACCCAAACCATGGTCATACTACATCAAAATAGGGACAAATAAAATATATCTATCATTGAGACCTTGCCCGTCAACAGCCAAAGAAAACTAGCTAGTACATGAGAGTTGGATGGTCCCTCAACACATTTTCTAAAAAAAATCATTTTATTCGATCTAAAAAATATGATTTAAATTAAGATATTCAAATTAAATTTAAAAATTAAATTATAATTGAATCATAACCATACTATCATGGTTTCACACCAACATCCATATAAAAACAATGAAAAATGACATAGGGCATGTACTAAGGACCTCATACCTTGTTATAATCCATTTATTATTTATTTCATAGCCCAAAAACTTCTTCTTTGGCTCATCCAAACTCAACCAAGGCCATCCACTCTCCACCGACCATAGAAAACTCACCTGGTTCCATAACTCAATCCAAATCACCCACATTAATTAACTATAACATTAATAATTAATTAATCAATTAAATTTTAAAGAGGAATAAACACTGAAAAGATTACTGGTGACCAGACCACCAAAGAATTGCAACCAAGTTAACACCAAATATGTGTGGTTTTATACCTACCTAATTCTCAGAAATACTCTTTGCAAAAACATCAAGTGAAAACATGGATATGGGGTCTTGGGATGCCCTCTTTTAAGGTAGAGTGAAAGAACATCATTCGTGTATGATTCTACTATGATCTGATGTAATTGGAATAAAAAACCTATCTAGTAATGGATAAAAATATTGGAATGTGAATAGAATAAAAAGGTAGGATAATAGAGTTAAAAATATCATGAATCACTATGAAAACAAAATAATAACACCGCAAATCAAAGGGGGTAAAAGGATGAAGAGGGCGAGAGGCTCCCTGGCCTCATGTAAGAGAGGGGAAAAGGGATAGGGGTTAATCTCTTAAGAAATAGGGATGGAATAATAGTAATTTTAACCTTTTAATAAGCCACATAGTTTGGCTTCACGGTTGGATAAACTAGGAACCAATCATGTGGATGGTGTTTCCTCCAATCCGTATATCTCACATGGTTTGGTCACATGTGTTAAAAAATGATGCATCAAACTATACTAGTAATTATATAACTTCATTTAAATTTTTAAACTATTTACTCCTTAATTTCTAAAAAGTTTTACCTTATCCATGCTCTAGTCATGTGATAAGACCTTGCTCCAAAGAAAATGAACAGGAAATTCCCTTAGATTCAAGGTTCCCTGTGGTGTCCCCAAAACCATGTTCCCCAAATTGTGCACCCCAACAAGAAACCTCCACTACCCTGAAACTTACCCAAATATCCCAAGGATCACTTGAGCGCTCAAGTTAACTTTATACCCTCATCCAAAGTTTAAAAAATAACTTTAATGTGTTTCAACTCCTAGAATTACATTCTAAATCTTCGAAAAAAAATCATCTCATCCACCTGTTCAAAAATTCATATTCCTTTGGGAATTCTCAACCCATATGGATGCGAGGTCTTACACGATAGTAGTGTATACTTGTAACTATGTGAGTTATTTGTTATATCATCTAGATGAATGACATAGATCCCTAATAAATATTCCCCCCTCCTCACTTCTACACACTCATCTGACTTGTGTGAGCCCTGGAGTTTTATATTCTCTATTCTTCCAATACTTTTGTACTACCCGAGGTAAACATGGTATCTCTTACACTTCACTTTGAAAATAGTACATTGAACTGGATATTATTTAGTCTAGTACACACCTTCACCTAGGTGAATCATCCTTGGAGAAGGATGCTAAGTAAAGTGGTCTGGGTGAAGTGACCTAAGAAAACCGACCTAAGGGAAGATTCATCCTTTTACACAGAATTTTAATTGTAATTAGTTCATATTTACTCTTGGTTATTTTCATTATAGTTTTCCTACTCAATAAATTAATTTTGATGATTTTTTCCTTGAGTAAATAAAATCTCCCTCACTCTAGTCATTGCTTCAAGCACTGAAGCTTCTGCCTGCATTGAGAAAAATGGTTGGGGATTTTGAGCTCAAATTTTGGAAAATTATCATATAATTCCATCAATAACCACAAATCCCCCTTGTTCCACATTTCATCAAATATTAATTTTCAAACATGCTTCATCTATATGGATTTTTTCATTCAATTAATATGATAATCCCAAACTCTGACATTCATCTTCCCTTCATGTAAATTTTATCACCACAAGATGTCTCTTGAACCAATAGATCCCTTGATAAGAATATTATATATGAGGGAAACAATGAATAAATATATTTTCTAACCCATTATATAAAGGTTATGAGTGATTAACCATGAGTGTAATCCACCATCAAACAATCTTCCTCACAAAGTCAAAAAATGGGATATAGTCTCCAATGGAACCTCCTTATTTCAGGAAATTTCTCCAAGTATTAGGCATGGAATTAGTGGGTAAACAATATATTCACTAGCCAAGTAGACTATTTGAGAGATTTTAGACATTATGAAGTTATCTGGGCTTTATAATTATTATTTTACCTTCATTCAAACCTCATTCTAGAGCTGATTGCCCAGTGGTGTTAGGAGATCAACACCTTTAACTTTTCACATGAGGAGGCCAGTGTCACCCTCTAAGAAATTTATAATATTGGAGGAATCTCTATCCTCATTGACATGTATGTTTAGTTTCTCCTACCTAAAACACCTAGGGTGACACTAAGAAGACTATTGTATTTAAAAGGGGATTACTAAGGTTGGTTGAAAAGGTCTTGAAGAAATATGTCCAACCATCTCTAAATACCCCTTTCAACACATGGATTATGATATTCTTATTCCCCCATGGATCAAGAAAAAGGGATAAAAGGCCACAGACCTTCCCAGGATAGCATACCAATGAGTCTACAAGTCTATTATTGATAATTTTCAATGAAAATAATGAGTTTATCATGTCAGTTTGGAGTTAGGTCTTGTCCTTTAATTGGTTTTCATCCTATCCATGTTCCTCGCCTTTTTGTTATTGTCCACTTGAGATGATCGTAGTAGGGTGTGGGACACTACCTTTGTGATAGTCGTAAAAATACCTTAGGTGTGCTAGTTAACCTTCTCATGGAAACACTGAGAAGGTCATATTTGATAATGGGCCATGTTTAATGAGGTGATACCCCTCAGAGGACCTACTATGAAAAACCCAAAATCCAAAAAAACTAGAGTGGGTTGTTATATTAAATTATCGGTAAAAAATAAAATAGTTCTGAAAGGATACAATAGTTTATTAGTCTTGGAGGACTAGATACATACATAAAATACATTTTAAAACATTATATCCATCATGAACATATTTCAAAAACATAATTATCCCTCTTATAGTATTCCTAAAAAATTGTACATAGCCATCCTCTAGGATTCCTAGGGAAAGAAAAAAATAATGGTGAGGTCATATGCTTAGTAAGGAGTAGCATATAATGGAATAGTTCATAACATAAACATAGAATAAATGATATAGGTGGAATAAATGAATAACATGAATCCATAATCAAATGAAACTGAGGGAATTCTATATCCAAGATAATAAATGAAAACATGGATAATATTGATCATTGATCTCACACTAATGGAATGCATAATATAGGACATAAAAATATATAATTTCAAGACCTTATTCCAATACACTATTTTATTATGGTAAAAGGTATACATAAAAAACCCAACCTTTTTTTCTTATGGGAATTTTGGATGCATAGAGTGGATATATAATTATGGGCCCCACCTGCCACCTGATTAAGTTCAATAAATTCACTATAAGAGTCATCAATACCTTTCATACCATTCCCAGATAAACCTCTTACTGAAGAAAACTTATCTATCTTTATAATGATAAATATGGAAATAAAATATTTCCCCATTCAATAGAGTAATGTGGATTTCTAAGACAACACCCCTTAATCAACTTAGAAATCTTGGGGTATCGTAAAAGTAACATAAAGTACCCTTATCAAAGAAATAGAGTGGTGAAGGTACTAACAATGTGTTGGGTTGTCTATGGAAGATAGTAATTGGATTAAATATATTTTATTGGATGCAGACTAAGTTAATGTTATGAAATATCCTTCACTATGGTTCCAAAAGAGCTTGTGAATATTCCAAATCATATCCCCTAAGAGTATATATCTTGGTGTACTGACTTAGACCCATTCATCATGTATCAGAGTGGTGATTAATTAAATGCTCTACCAAAACATTACATGGTAATTACCCCTACATGAATCTATTACACATCTATATACACTTTCTAGTATATCGACAAAGATTTATTTTCTAAGAAACTATACATAGTTTGACTTTACCAAAACATAGTATGGTTTCTCTATTGAAGAAAATATTGAGTTTTACAATGATTTTGGTAAATATTGAATAAACAATATTATGATAGGGATAAAAATATAGAATTTTAAATCCATTAAATTTCATGAATAACATGGTAAATGTTTTCCAGAGAAATGTATTCACCAAACAAAGGTAAATAGGTGGTGAATATAACATGAGTTCCAAAGAATGGAAATTGAGATGGAAAAACCACACTTATGGATTGGGTGGAAATTAAATAAAATCCTATAGAAATAGAGCGATTAATACTGAAATTAAAATTCCATTAATAAAAGAATTTCATGTTATAAAATCTCAAATATGAAATACATAAACACCACATAAATTAAATTACATTCATAATACAAAACATGTCTCCAATAGAGGAATTTCATAAAAAAAACCATAACCACTTTTCCTAAATTAAACAAACACAATTTAACCTCAAGTATAAAAAACATAGATATCTGAATCCATTAATCAATACCATTACTCATATCTATTTTCATTTATAATATTCATAAATATTCATTCTCTATATGAATTCTACTGATTTTCCACATTGGATGTTTATAATTTTATTCTTTTCTACTGGTTTCACAATAGCAGTGTCAGTGTTCATTATCCTTCAAAATTTCATGATTAATAGTTCATTAAATTTAAATTTATGTCTTATTTATTAATTATAACACCCTAGAATTTTATGGTATATAAATTCATAAATAAATTCAATTATTTAGACAGCTTATGTTTCACACAGCACCGAACATAAATAAATGGTGATATACTATTAAATAGTAACTTGACCATTGGAATAGTAATATTACCATTACGAATAGTAATCAAGACAATATAATAGTGACCTCACCTATAAAAGTATATATTTAATTTATTAATCTTATAAATTAAAATATGATAAAATTATATCATTTTATAATTGAATAAATGTTTTAAAAATGATAAATTAAGTGTTGTAATTTATTTAAAACAATGATATTTACTTATAATTTTATAATTAATATAATTATATAAAATAAATTTTATTTTAATAAAATTTATTCATAAATTAATAATTTTTATCATATTATTATAAGATAATTTTATGAGATCTCAATGAATTTTTCAAAGATTCAAAAAATCAAATATATTTTTTAAATCGGTATTTTTCCAATAAATGATGATTTTAATAAAAAATTACATTTATAATATTTATAAAATTATTTTCACATAATGGAGTTCATTTTTGAATTATACATGTTGAAAAATGGTTAGGTTGAATTTTAGATATTTTTCTAAAAGAGATAATTTTTTTGTAAATAGTGAAATACGGTAATTTACAATATATATCATTATAAGTTAGATTCACTATTTCTTGAATAATTAGTAATTTAATCACAATAATTTAGAAATATCCTTCATTATTTAATATATTTAGTGATAAGTTTCAGTAATATTGAGAGTATTCAGCCAAAATAATAAACTAATGAATACAATAATTAAAAAACACCCCTCTCCTCCACTATAAATACCACCCCTCACTACTTATTCCTTGTGTGTGGTGTATGTATAATTTCCTCTTATATATGATTAGAATTCATTAAATATTTCATTAAATATACATATTTATTGTATTATATATATGATTATTTTCTTATCCGTATACCAGTTTTACATACGGTATTTTCCTTGAATTTTGTTATTGAATTAAATCTATGTATGAAGAATGCTTTGGATTTATAGTGATGGGTGAGTCCCAGTTATAGATAGTCGTTCGATGCATTGATAGGTCTCATGAGACAAAATATTTGGTGAAAACCCCTTCATGATTGTTTTTAAGAATAATCAGATGGGTTTCTACCCGCAGACTTAATCTATTTTCATGATATAATGGTTCATGAGCAAGATACATAACATCGAATTAATAATAATTTTATTCATTCAATTTTTAGTAATTAATTTCCATGATATTTTCACTATAAAAAACTTATAGTTATGTTTTAATTTTTAGTTTATTGATTTCATGTGTTTTTCAGTTACATACCTTTCCTTAATGCCTGTGACTTATTGATCATACTTCAGTTATTATTGTTTCATGTTTATACTATATGTAACCCTTACTGAGCATTCAATATCACCATTTTATTTGTTTTCCTTCCTCAAGTTATGAATATGAAACCTTTGAATAATTTTCAAGGAAGTAGTTTATTTTTCATTTATTATGTTATATGTTTAATTACCAATGTAATAAGGGAACCATGTATGTATTTAGTTATTTAAGGCTACTAAACTAATTGATCCTTGGTGATATGATCTCATGTATATATTAAATGGTTATAAAATAACCACAAAATCTAGGCTACTGGGGTCGGGGTTGTTACAGTTAGTACCAAATAAATTTTAGTACTAACCTTGGGAACTAGATGTTAAGTAAACAATAGAATTATAATAATTACTTATAGTGATTTTTTATCTTAATACTCATGGTGATTATGAGCTAACTTAGTGTGTGTCATTATTTAGTGATCTTTCCTAATGGAAAAAATGGTAATCAATACCTATGTCAAATATAGGTATTTCCTTACAGAGTAAGTCAACACAGTTAGTGTTAAAGCTAAGAATATCAATACTATATTGGGACAACTTACACAAGTTATGAAAGATAACCATAATATACCTTTGTTGGATCACTTCATATGGAAGAATCCCCCATATTTTAGTGGGACTACTAATCTAGTGGTAGCTAATTAGTGGATAGAGTCCCTTGAAAAGATATTTCAAGCATTGGGATGTTATAAAAATGAAAAGGTGGTACTGAAACTATATTGTCTCAAGGGATATATTGATAAATTGTGGTTGTTAATCTAGAATACTAAGGAAGAAGATAGAATAGAAGACCCAGAATAGGGAACTTTTAAGGAATCATTATTTGACAAATATTTCCCTCATGGGAAATGAACTAAAATGAAAAGAAAATTCATTGTCTTATATCAAAAGGAAGAATAAAGTGCTACAATATATGGGGCTACCTTTTCAAGACTATCTATGTATATTGTAGATTACATAAATGATTTAGAATACAAGATTGATCATTTATTTGAAGGTATTAAGCCATGTTTCCTAATAGAATTGGATTCTCAAACAATTTCATCATATGATGAAATAGTATTAAGCTCAATAAAAATGGAGAATGAATTTTATAGATCTTATATGTTCATGGGAAATAGAGATAATAATAGGCCTATTAATAACCATAGAAAAGGTTAAGCTTTAAATAATAGGAGCATAATTAAGGAATTCCCATTATGTGAAAATTATAGAAGGAACCATCTCTAGAAATGCTTAAAAGGCATGGGATTTTATTATAAGTGTGGATAAAAGGGTCATCGAGCTAATGAAGGAAAGGGAGAGAAACAAATAAATTATTTTAAATGATTAAAATGTCATTAAATAGTGAATTATTCAAATAAATATCCCAAGTGTATATGGAATTTACCATAGAAGAGGCGAAGGGGAGATGGCCGAGATTATGTAATCACAATAGCTGAAAGTGAAGTACCCAATGATCTGGTGATAGGTACAATAATCACATCTTCAAATTTATCCAATGATTTATTTGATTCTGGATCATCTAACTCTTTTATATCTACCCAATTTTCAACTAAAAGTAGATATTTTCATTTATATTTAATAAATGAGTTTTTAGTCAAAGCCCCTAAGTGAATTATAATTGCAACAAAAATGTGTTAGGAAGTTCCCATTTTGGAATATAAATGTGATTTATTTTCTATCCTTATCATCATACCAATGGTTGGAACTGATATAATCCTCAGTATGGACTGGATTTTAAAATATTATGCAAGATTTGTTTTCAAGAATAATGAAATTATGATTTGTGAGGAAGATGTAGAATTCAATATCTTTAGAGTAGAAAATTGAACATTTGATTCTTATATAGATCCACCCCTAGAAGTACTATTAAATTAAATTCTTGGGGAGGAAGAGAAAACAACATCTATGGATGGGGATGATAATCTTAAAATTGAGGATGTACCTATTGTACAAGAATAATTGATGTATTTCCTGAGTAATTACCTAGACACCCCCAATAATGTAGATTTTAGTTTACCATTGATAAAATCACTGATTTAATACCAATATCAAATACTACTTCTAGAATGGACACTGTTGAATTAGTAGATCTGAAGAATCAACTAGAGGAGTTGAGTAATAAGGGAGTTATTTTCCCTACTATTTCTCCAATAGGATCACATGTTCTCTCTATTAATAAGATTAATGAATCATTGAGTCTGTACATTGACTATAGAGAAATTAATGCTGTTAAAATAAAGAACAAGTTTCATATGCCTTGTATTTATAATTTACTTGATTAAATTCACAGAGTTAAATATTTTTTAAGGATTTACCTTCATTCTGGGTATCATAAATTGCGATTAAAGAAGTATGATATTCCAAAGATAGATTTTTGGATAAGTTATGGACATTATTAGTTTGAATTAATTCTTTTTGGATTGAATAATTCACCCTCTATTTTCATTGATCTGATGACTAGAGTATTCAAGGAATATCATGATTTTTTTGTAGCATTCCTTGATGATATTCTGGTGTATTCTAAAATATTCTAAGACCATGAGAATCACTTGTATAATATTCTTGAGACTCTCAGAGGGAAAGAGTTATATGGTAAATTTATCAAGTATGAATTTTGGATTAATAAAATTTATTTTCATGGCTATTTGTCTCTAAGTATGGAATCTCAGTTGATCCTATGAAGATAAACGCAACCCATGAATGGCCTATTCTAACAAACATAAATGTGGTACAGAGTTTCACTAGTTTAGCAGGTTACTATCAGATTTCTATTAATAATTTTTCTCTATTCGGTAACCCATTAACAAAGATCACACATCAAAAGGTTAAGATCATATGGGTAAAAGAATGTGCAGAATGTTTTGAAGGAATGAAGAGAAGATTAGTCAATGCTCTGATTTTGTCTTTAGCATCAGGAAATTATGGGTTTTTAATACACAATGATGCATCAAAAAAAGTATCGGAAGGTGTTCTTATAAAAATGATAAATTTATGGAATATTCATCATGGAAGTTGAAGAATAATGAACAAAATAATCCAATTTATGATATTGATTTAGTAGAATTATCTTTTCCTTAATGAAATGGAGACACTATCTATATGGTGAAAGATGTGATGTATATATGGATAACAAGAGTTTAAAATACTTATTTACATATAAATAACTCATCGTGATGAAAAGATGATTTATTTAGTTACTCAAATATTATGATTGATCAATACACTACCACCTAGGAAAAGAAAATAAGGTAGAAGATATATTAAGTAGAAAATATCATGGACTTCTGACCTAAATCGGGATTGAAAAAGATCTTATATTCGTAGATTTGGTAAAGATGAATGTGGGAATTATTAATGAAGGGAAAACAAGAATACTATTTAAATTATTGCTAAACCATAATTATTGGAGAAGATAAAAATATCTCAATCTAATGATGATAATTTTCAAAATAAAATTAAAGCTATTAAGGATGTAAGATTGGAAGACTTCCTGTATAAAGATGAAATTTTGAAATTTTGAAATAGGTTATGTGATTCATCAATACCTGGGATAAAAATGGAACTATTAGATGATGCTCATAGCTCAAATTTTTATATACACCTTGGTAGTACTAAGATATATAGATATCTAAAGGAAGATTTTTCATAGGATAATATAAAGTGGGGAATTACTAACTATGTGTTAAGATGCCTAGTTTTCAACAAGTGAAAGCTAAGAGACAGCATCCTAGAGGAGTCATGAAAACTCTTGCTATTCTAATATGGAAGTGGTATGAATTTACAATGGACTTTTTCATGGTACTAATAAGGACACCTAGAAATAATGATGTGATATGGATTATTGTTGATCGTCTTATAAAATCGGCACATTTTCTTACTATAAGAGAGGATTTGCCTCTTGAGTGCCTAGAGAGACTCTACTGAGCTTCATTTAAGTACTTATTATCACCCTGAAACTGAAAATTATCACATTAGATGAAATTTTGTGATCATTATCACTTGACATTCAAGGTATGTGGGATCATTATTTACCTTTTTTAGAGTTTTCCTACAATAATAGTTTCCATTCTAGTATTCAAATGGATCAATATGAAGCATTATATGAAAATAGATGTTGTGATCTAACTTGTTGGGATGAAGTTGGTGAGAGGAAACATATAGGCCCAAAACTTATTTAAGATACAATGATAAAGGTAAAGACTATTTGGGATCGTATTAAAGCGGCTCAAAGTAGGAAAAAGAGTTATGCTGATAACTAGAGAAAGGATTTGGAATTTCAAGTGGGAGATCATGTATTTCTGAAAGTATCTCCATGGAAGGGTGTCATAAGGTTCTGTAAGAAATGTAACAAAATCCTAAACAGCATTAGACAATTTAAAATTCTAGAAATAATTGGATCTATAGCTTACTAATTCACAATTCCACCAAGTATCTCCAAGGATCATGATGTGTCAGAACCAACACATGTACTTGCATATGAATAAATATAACTGGAACCCAATTTTTCATAATATGAAAAGCCTATCGAGATTCTTGACACCAGATATAAAGTATTGATAAATTGTATGACTCGAGTGGTAAATGTTCATTGGAGAAACCATAAAATGGGAGAAGCAACATGGGAACCTGAGAATGTTATAATGAAGAACCACCCCCATCTGTTTAGAATGAAATATTCATAAAACTTTCGAGGAAGAAATTTCTAAAGGAGGGAGGAATATAACACCCCAATATTTTATGGTATGTATCTTCTTAAATAAATTCAATTAATTTGATAGCTTATATTTCACACAACACCAAACTTAAATGAATAGTGATATACTATTAAATAGTAACTTAACCATTGGAATAGTAATATGACCATTAGTAATAGTAATCTGGCCAATAGAATGGTAACCTAACCTATGAAAGTATAGGTAAAATTGATTCATCTTATAAATGCAAGTATGATATAATTATATCATAGTATAAAAAAATAAATGTTTTAAAATGATAAATTAAGTCATGTTATTTTTGTAAAACATAAATGTTTATTTAAAATTTTATATTTAATATAATGATTTAAAAGATATTTTATTTTCATAAAATATATTCATAAATTAATATTTTTTGTCTTATGATTATAAAAAAAATTATGAGACCTTAATTAATTTTTCCAAGTGTCAAAAAATCAGTTATAATTTTAAAATTGGTGTTTTCCAATAAATGAGGATTTTAATTAAAAATTAAAATTATTAAATTTTAAAAATTATTGTCATAAAATGGAGTTCATTTTTTAATTCTATACATCAAAAAATTGTTATGTTTAATTTTATGATTTTTTGTAAAATAGTTGAAATTTTCTGAATAGTGAAAAATAGTAATTTACAGTATATATCATTATAAGATAAATACACTATTTATTGATTAATTTATCATGTAATAACCATAATATAGAGGACTCCTTAATTATTTAATATATTTATTGATATCGTTAAAAACTATTGATAATTTTGAGCCAAAATAATAAACTAATGAGTAAAATAATCAAAAAACACCCCTCTCTTACACTATAAATACCACTTCTTCTCCTCACACCTTACAAGCCTTTAATATTGTAATATTTCTCCCCAATACGCTTCTCAAGACTCTCACCCATGTTCAAGATCCTTTTTTCTCAACAAAATACCAAACCCAAGTTCCATAAATAGGTTCTCAAGAAGAAGAATTCAAGATATAAAATCCTCTTTCGTTCTCTTTTAATTTTTTACTTTTCTTATCCTATCCTTATATTCTCTATAAAAACATTCATTATAACCCATGAATCTTATATATACTTTAATTATATTATGTTAATCAAATATCCACCATAAAAACCCTTCTCCTCTCCCTATTATTCTAAAAATGAAAACATCGTTCGGGATGTGTCGATTTTTCACCATCATGGATGATGCATTTTTCATTTTCCATTACCACCTTCAATGCTGGTCATAAAAATGTCATAATGGTTAAAAAATATTTTCAAATGTATATTAAAACTTATTTAGTATTCTAAAACCATTATATAAACATAAAATTAATTAATAAAACCAAACTAGCTCATGATGATCGAAAAAATGTTAAAATAATCTAAACGATTATCATTAACATTTTATCTAATAAATCACCCTCATATATGGAAACAAAAAGATATATAAGACTATTTAATTTTTTATAATTTCATTAATAACATATAATTTCAATTCTGGATAACTATTTCCATTTTACGTGATCTTTCATACATGTATACAAGTGAACCAATCATTAAAACCCACGAAATGAACACTCCTGAAAAAGAAATTGAATCTTATAACATGTCAAAAATTACATAAATGAACATAATAAAATTATAATAAATAAAATAAATTTTGAATAGGTTATTAATGAAAAAACTAATGAATCTTTTGGTCGGAGTAAAGTACTCAAGAGGGGGTGAATTAAGTATCTATAAAAATTTCTGATTAAAAGGTATTCTTAAAAAGCTCCCTAATATCATTAAATACACCCTAATAAATCAAAGTTATACAGTTATGAAAGTTTGACTATTTAAACAACTTCTCAGAAGATTTATTAGTTCTCATTAATCTTAATATTACTTATTAACATTACTTTTAAAGTTATTCTAATAAGGCATAAACACTTATAACTTCTTTCCAAGATTAACTATCAAAGTAAATTTAGTGATTTCGGACTTAAAAAGTAAAACATAGAAAACTAAAATAAACCGGAAATCGGATATAAAACAAGTGGTTCAGTCTCAAGTAGAGACCTATTCCACTCCACTTGGTGATCACCTCACACCAAACAGTTTATATAAATAAACTTGATCCACACCCTGGATTGGGGTTAAAATCAGTACACAAGACTGTCTAGGTCACACGACCTCTTCCACAGTTCTTCATGCATATGAATTAACAGGTCACACAGGTAACTCTTCCACAGTTATCTGTGGTAATACACAGGTGTAAAAAGATGTATGATGAGGGATATCTTGTATCCTTTAGTTTGATGCATGAGACAGTTTGTTTTTTATATGGACACACACACACACACACACTGCTTTAAAGATAAAAATAATACACAAAAGATCAAAAATGATGAGATATGGTTAGAAGTGCTCTAAGTGTTAGTGTATTCATCTTGGGACTACTAGAATGAAGCAAATGCAAAAATCGAGTCCTCTCAAAGAGAGTATTGTAAGTCAGCTAGATCTGGATAATGTTCTTCGTGGAGTAGATAGTGTGGAAATGTTCTCAACTCTAGGATTCAAGTATTCTTCATGTGTTCTTAAGTAGTGTCGGGTTGCATGTGTCTGTTCTTCTTTCATAAATTCTCGTGCTTCTTCGTAATCGCACACACACTTGTTTTTCTGTTGTCACTATTGTCACTGCTTTGCTTCTAGCCATGCTGTTATTTTTATTCTTAGAATTCATGTGTTGGAGCTAACAGGATGCATGTATTCTACACCTTGTACCTCATACTATTAGGTGACATGTCTACAAAAAAACAGTAATTATGTCAGTGTATTTAAAATCTTCAAATATGACCGTCATAAATTAAATTAAAAACGACAGAACAAATTAAGAAATGGTGTCACAGTCTATCTGTAAATGGTGTCTCTACAAAACGGTGTCTCCTTGAAACAGTGTCTCCTTCTTTGTCTTTGAGTGGTGATACAACTATGATAGCATAGTTGTATAGAGATCAGGAATCGGTAGCACAAATTCGGTGTTAGGATCACGGTGTTTGGTCATGGTGTCTGGATGGTCACGATGTTTGGATAGTCACGGTGTCTGGATGGTCATGGTGTATGGATGGTCACGGTGCCTGGATGGTCACAATGTCTGGATGGTCACTGTTTCTGGATTGTCATGGTGTCTGGATGGTCATGGTGTTCGGATGGTCACAGTGTCTTGATGGTCACGATGTCTGGGTCCTTTTCTAGAAAAACACAACTGGTGGCAGACTAAAGGTGTCTCAAACATAGCCAAATATCTGTATACATACTTAAAACAGTGATATTCATAGAATGAATTAAACTTAGTCATTCATAAGAGAATTTCATTATAAACAAAATAGTTTTCAATGATAATTTAAGGCATGAAGAAACTAATCATTTGTACACATGATTTTAGATAGATTAAACAAGATTAAACAGGATTATCAAGCTTTACAGAATGTATAGGATTTTTGACCATTAAAACATGATTAACACTAGAGGAGTCCAACAATATCCCGCTTTTTGATGATAAAAAATCATGTGAGTGATAGATTTATTCTTAGGTAATGTGTCTCTTCTTTAATGCACTATACAAATAGAATACGTATTTATCCCCCTTATGGGATTATAAAAGAAGAGTGGACAATAAAAGTTCACAATGAATTAGATGGATAAAAAGAATCATTACAAATAGTAAGCAACAAGAATATAGAAAAAAAATACCTATCAAAATATAGTAGTCACTATTCTTCTGCACTGACTTGTCTTCTCTTTTCCCTAGGTAGCAACATCAAAAGAATAAGCCATAGGAGAAGAGGTGGAAGTGGAAGAAGGGAGTGAACCAATGGACAGATAAGGTAAAGGGAGTCCTTCAAAAATAGAAGGGGCCAAGGTAGGTGCAGTGGAAGACCGAGGAAACTATTGATTAAGGATAACAGGTCGTATCTAACTCAGAGGCTACGAGACATACATAGATGTAGAGGCAAGGGCAGAGGAGGGGAAGGTAAGAAAACCAGATCTCAGGGGTGCAGCTGCAGGAGGAAAAATGGTAGTACTCTATACATGGAGATAAGGCCTCAAAATCTTGATGAAATCAGCAATTATATCTCTACCATACAACATGGATTTCTAAAAGTCATCCTTTATCTCCATAAACATATCCAACAAAGGAGTGAAATCTTTGAGCTTTTTCACTTGAGTTTTGAAAAATTGAGTAACATGAGGAATTCTCAAATTCTCCACTTAGTACTTTAAATGGTTGTTCATGTAATTCTTAGAGAAGATATGGTTGAAATAGAAATCCACTTATTTGAAATTTCTTGATAGGAATCATTGGAAATCTTTGGAAATTTCTTATCACTGTTATTGAGAACTTCATATAGAGATTCTTCGTCAAAACCACTAAGAACATCTTGAAGTTATTCTTTGACAACTGTTATTAATAGATCACTATCTAAAGAGGGTTGAGATGATTTTCCATATGTATGAGATGTAGTAACAGCTGAAGAAAATGATTTCAGTTGATTTATAACTTTCTGAATACAACCCTTATACTCATCAGTCAACTTGTTAAGACCAATAACAAGTTCATACATCTCTTAAACTATCTGCTTGTTTCTTTCAGCTACCATATCATCTAAGGAACTTAGCTTAGTTTGAATCATTTAGGCAACTTCCTATGGAGTTTGACTAACAATATCCTGAATTGGATAAGAAATTGGTTCTGGTCTTGAGTTCATCACTCTCTGTATATCTTCAACCATACCTCTGAGGGTTTTTACTTCATCACTGAGCTGTTTGTTCTCAAATATAGCTTCTTGAATCTCATAAAGAATCTTGGGTTGAATATTCCATATGATCATTTCCAACAACAGAGTAACATCCCTTTCACTTAAATTGGTTATAGGAGCCATTTGGTTATTCATGAGTTTTTCAACTCCAGCTAATAGGGTAGCACTAAATTCTTTCAAATCATCCTTATTCACCAAGTTTGGAGGTTCTTGTGAAGGTTCAGGGGTAAAAGCAGAGATAGGATCAAGTTCTTTGGCGTAGATATCTTAAGGAGAAGATGCCAATTTCAAATGAAACATATTAGACAGATCAATTCCTTTAACTAATAATTCCTAAGAATCAGTCACATCAAAATAACTAGGGAATTTATACCAGGTGTCTACTAAGATTGGATCAATCGGATTAGGTATTTTAACAGATTCCATATTCGAGTGTTTCTCACCCTCAATAGGTTCATCTTTCTCAAGACTGAGAGATTTAGATCCTTAATCTATTTCCAAGATTTCATCCCTAATTTCCTCGCCCATTTTCTTTATAGCCAACTGAATGTCTTACTCCATTCTTTCTTCAGCATATGGAATAACTTCAGGAACATCTTGTTCCTCCATATGGTCCTTAAAAACAGCATATTGCACAAGATAAATATTTTCTTCTACATGCTCTTCTACATCATCTGTTTCACTTACATTAGTAATAGTTTCTTATTTGGAAGCAAGTTGTTCTTCCCTATCAAGAAATTCTTCAGGAACAGGCATTTCCTTCTCAAATAAGACTTGAGGGGAAGATTCATTGTCTTCCTCATTCAGATCATTTTTTCATATACATGCAACATCCTCTTCTTCTTCATCATCTTCAAAATATACAACAACTTCATCTGGTTCCAAACAAGGATAAAAAATGTCTTTAGGTCATGAAGAGTGTTAAACTAGATTGAACATTTCATAAAATCTGTCTTTATCTTCCACCCATTATTTTCTCCATGGATTCGTGTTTATTTTCATTCTCTTTACTGTAACTTTTGAAAGATAGAACTCATAGTCCTTAATAGATTATCTGTCTGGTCCAACCAACCCTTTTTCATGAAGCATAGATGAGATAAGACTTCAATAGAATAGATAGTTTGACTTGGAGGTTGTTTTGATCAACTCACACATATGGTGTATAACATATTTTCAAAGTTTGACCTTATGTCCATTTTCCATGAGATGTATCAAAAAAACATCATGATACATGAGTATAGAAAAATCACCTTTCCTAGGGCTAATCAAATTCAGGAAAAACATAAACAAGAGTCTGGTTTGACCATCTAGCTCAGTAGCTATGGGTCTCCTCCAATTTTCATTTCTAGTTAAGCTTCTCAATGCTTCCTCAAAAACAATGAACTCGCTTACAAGTGGAGGACCTATCTGGTAGTCCTCAAAAATACCTTCATGAGGTATCTTAAGGCATGCAACACATAACCTCAAAGAAAACATGCATCTCTGGCCATTGATCCGGCTTCTCACAACATAGCCATCTTCTGAATCAAAAGAGAATTGAACATACTGATAAAATGTGCAACTAGCTTCAGATAAATAGTCCTATACTACTTTATGAACCGATATACCCATACTTTCTCTTTTATATCTTTCAATACCAAATACTTACTTGACAGAATCCACATAGGGAATATCACCTTTTCAGGTAACACTATTATGTTCACCATATTCGGATTTAGAAGACCTCCAGGCGCTATCTTCGGCATGATTTTTATCTTCTTCTTTGATCTTCACTTATCAGGATTTGAAGACGATGGGCGTTTCATTATGGGCATTCACTGAAGGTTCAAGAGAGAGAAGGGTTGAAATAGGGGTTATGGTTTGAGAGAAAAGATCTCAGGTGAAGAAGGAGTGAAACTTCTTTAGTTTTTATCATTTAGGGATACCATGCATCACAAAATCAAAAGTGTAGGAACGTAAAAAAAATAAAACAATGAATTATCACGATACAGGTTATACTACATAAAATAATAAAATGTTTTTACGGTGATACTAAAATCAAATTTCACAATGAGACCATAACTGGATTTCACGGTGAGATTGTGACTGGCTCTCATGGTGAGATTGTAAATGGCTCTCACGGTGAGACCGTAACTGTGTGATTTTTTAATTGAACGAACATATTGTTTGAGATAGTAAGTGCCAAATAGTAACCAAGAAATTGTAACTTGGAGAAAGTAAACATGAAACAAAAAGTCTTAAGATAGTAAATTTATAGAACTGTTAGATAGTGACTTGTGAAACTATAAACTGTGAAACAGTAAACTTACTACTTAAGATTTATCATTCCCAATTCATGTATGATGTAATCTATTCATTTAGAATTTAATGTTTTGGTGAATATATCAGTGATCTGATATTCATTTCTAATGAATTCCAATGTGATGTTACCTTTTGATAATGATCTCTCAAAAAGTGATGTCTTACATTAATATGTTTTTTCCTAGAGTATGAAACATGATTTGTTGAGATGTTCATAGATCTTTTATTGTCACAATTTATAAGTACATGTCTAAATTGATATCCATTATCTATTAATGTGTGTTTCATCAACAAAATTTGTGCACAAGAACTACCAGCTGATATGTATTTATCTTCTACAGTAGATAATGCAACAGATTTTTGTTTCTTACTACACCATGATACTAGTGACTTGCCTAAAAAGTGACATGTTTTAGAGGTTCTTTTTCTATCTAACTTACAACCCCCAAAGTCAGCATTATAATTACTCACTAACTCTAATTATTGTCCTCTGCGGTAGAATAGTCCTAGATTTGGTGTATGCTTGAGGGATTTGAAGATTCTTTTAACAACATTTAAATGAGTTTTCATAGGATTTTCTTGAAAACGAGCACACATACACACACTAAACATAATGTTAGGTCAACCACCAGTTATGTAGAGTAAGCTTAAAATCATTCCTCTATAAGTGGTTTGATCAACAAATTTTTCATCTTCATCAAGATCCAACTTACAATTAGTACTCATTGGAGTGTCACTACTTTTAGTGATATCCAACCCAAAAATTTTTAGAAGATCTCTATTATATTTTCTTTGATTTAAAATAATACCATTATTATTTTGAAAGATTTAAAATCCAAGAAAGAATTTGATTTCACTCATTTCAAATTTGTTTTGCATCATTTTAGAAAATTCAATACATAAATATTTTTTTGAATATCCAAAGATAATGTCATCTACATAGATTTGAACTACTAAAACATAATTGCAAATTCGTTTTATAAAAAGGGTAGGATCATCTATTCCTTTGTAAAACCTTTGGAAATAAGAAAAGTACTTAACCTATCAAACCAAGCTCTTGGAGCTTGTTTTAGACTGTATAAATCTTTTGATAATTTAAAAACATGATTTTGAAAATGATGATTTTTAAAACTAGGGGGTTTCTAAACAAAGACATCCTCAGATATATACCCATTTATAAATTCACTTTTAACATCCATTTGATATAGTTTGAACTTCAGATGTGCAGTATAAGTATGAAGAATTATGATGGCTTAAAGTCTAGCTACTGGTGAAAAGGTCACTTCATAGTCAATTCCTTCTTCTTGACTATAGCCTTGTGCAACCAATTTAGCCATGTTTCTAACTATATTACCAGCTTTATCTACCTTATTTTTAAACACTCATTTAGTGCCTATGGTGAATTTTTCTTTGTGTCTATCAACAAGTTTCCAAACTTTGTTCCTTTAAAACTGATTAAGTTATTCTTTCATAGCGATCACCCAAAATTCATCATTTATAGCATCATTAATGTTTCCAGGTTCATGTTGTGACAAAAAGACTTGATGTTTAACCTGATTTCTAAAAGAAGCTCTAGTTTTAGTTAATTTATCTATGTCTCCTACAACAGCATATAAATGATGGTTCTTAAGAGTTCTAACAGCTCTGGAAAAAGAAAGACTGGTGATTTCAAGTTCTTCAATAGGGTCAGGTTCATTGTAACCTAAATCTAAAGAATTTCCAACACTGGATGTTTTCACAGATTCCTTTACGGGATGGTTAGAGGATTTTGAATTAATGTCCAGATCATCCTCCAGGTTCTCTAGAGTGGTCTTAGGATCATGTGGATTTGTTTCATTAAATTTGACATGGATAGATTCATCCACACATTTAGTTCTTATATTTAACACTCTATAGGTTTTACTAGAGATTGAATATCCTAAAAATATTCCTTCATCACTCTTGGATGCAAATTTGTCAAGATTGTCCTTAGTATTAAGGATATAGACTTTTCAACCAAAAACTTTGAAGTAGCTAACTTTGGGATATCTATTGTTCCATAACTCCTATGGAGTTATTTTAAGAATAGGTATAATCAACACTCTATTAATTATGTAGCATGATATATTTATAGCTTCAACCCAAAAATAAAAAGCTAGGTCGTATTCACTAAGAATGGTTCTATAAATATCTTACAAGGTTCTATTTCTTCTTTCTACAACTTCATTTTGATGAGGTGTTCTAGGGGCATAGAAATTATGACTATATCCATTTTGTGACCAAAAAGATTAAAACTCTTGATTTTGAAACTCATGGAAATGATCACTTCTTAAGGATTTAATTCTAAGTCCACTAATATTTTCTACGGTTTTGGAATATTTGGTAAAATGAGAGCAGGATTCACTTTTGTGATCCAAAAAAGAAAGTCCAATTATATCTAGAAAAATCATCTACAAGAACATAAACATAGTGCTTCCCATTTTAGATAGAAACTCTAGATAGTCCAAACAAATCCATGGGAACCAATTCGAGAGGTTGATAAGTTGACACTTATTTCTTTGGTTTGAAGGAAAGTTTTGTGTTGCTTTCCCTTTTGACAAAGATAATACACCTTATCATTTGGAAACTCATGTTTGGGTAGGTCTTTGACTAAGCTTTTTCTAGTTAACCTTCTAAGACAATGAATATTACAGTGTCCTAGTCTCCTATTCTAAAGCCGAGATTCTTTGTGAAATACACATAAACATGAATCATTTTGAGAAAATAAATATTCTAAGTTAATAGAGTAAAAGTTTTCATTTCTTAAAGTAGAAAATACTAATTCATTTTTAGAATTAAAAACATTGCAAGCATCATTTTGAAATTTAACATGAAATCCATCATCACATAGTTATGAAATAATAAGCAGATTATATTTCAATCCCTCAACAAAAAGTACTTTGGAAATTAAAACTGGGTTAGAGTTACTGATTTGTCCAAGGACAATGATTTTTTCATTGGCATTGTCACCAAAGGTGACATGTCCATCATCAATTTTAATTATGTTCTTGAAGCATGAGTAGTCTCATGACATGTGTCTTGAACACCCACTATCCTAGTACCATAAGCTTTTATAGGAACTCTTTAAGAAACATTCCTCTGAGGTGTTTTTCAAAAAACACATATTGGATTTGTTAGCCTGTTCATCATGTGAAGATTCTGAATCACTTGAAATGTCCTCAGAAGAACTCCATGTTTCTTTCATTACCTTTTTATATTTTCTGTCTTTTTCCTTGTATTTATTTTTGTACTTTATCTTGGGATAGTCAGCCTTGATATATCCCTTTCTCTTATATTAATATCAAAAAATATCATTAGACTTGTCACTTCTTTTCCAATCTTTCTTCCAACATCCTTTTTGATCATATCTTCCCTTGAAGTTAGGATTTATGAAAAACTTGTTCTTCTTGTAAAATCTCATAAACCTTCGGGATAATTGAACCATCTCCTCATCACTGTCAGGTTATGATTGTTCACTACTGTAACTTTATATATAAACTTCCAATTTTCTTTTCTCTTTGTGTTTAGAGGTGGAAGTCTTGAACACAACAGATTTTATTTTGGGTCCATCCTCCTCTTCCTTATTGACTTTCATCTCTTCTTCATACATCATCATTTTTCCAATGAATTTTTTTACAGGTATCTTAGTAATTTATCATGAATCTCTAATAGAGATAGAGGTTTCTCTTCATCTGTTAGGTAGGCATCTAAGAATCCTTATGATTTGTTCTTTGGCAGTGACTTCTCTTCCAAGTGAAATCATTATGTTGACAATTTCGTTGAACCTAAGATACATGTCAGAAATCGGCTCATCAAGTTTCATTTTAAAGTTTTCATATCTAATTGTATAAGTATTAAGTCTCATTTCTTTCACACTAGAAGTTCCTTCATGTGAAACAGACAAGGTAAGCCAAATTTCATCAGCAGTTTTACAGGTAGAGACTCTATTAAATTCATCATCTCTTAAAGAGTAATATAAATCATTCATATTTTTGCATTTATTATTGTAGGCAGTTTTGGTAGGTTCATCCCAAGTGATTCTATCAGTAGCAGGAATCTTATATTCATCTATAATTGAAGATCAGATTTTAAAGCTCATACTTTATAAATGAATTTTCATTTTGATTCCCCATTGAGAATAATCTGTTCCATTATAGAATAGTTGTTTGTTTTTTGCGGTACCTTCCAATATATTATCCATAATAAAGAAATTCTTTGAAAGAGATAGAAATTTAGAATTAACAGAAATTAACAGATCTTTAAAGTATAACTAAAATCACGGTTAATTATGGTCAAAAAAAGAGTATTAATAAACAATACTCTAAAACCAAATGTTGGTAAGAGTAGATTACTCAATAGGGTGGTGAATTGAATATCTATAAAAATTTGTGTTTAAAAGGTATTCTTAAAAAGGTTCCCCAATAACTTTAAATACATCCCAATTAATCAATGTTATATGGTTATGAAAGTTTGACTGTTTAAATAACTTCTCAGAAGATTGATTAGTTCTTATTAATCATAATGTTAGTTATTAACATTAATTTTGAAGCTATTCTAATAATAAAAAACAGTTATAACTTCTTTACAAGATTAACTATCATAGTAAATTTAGTGATTTCTGACTGAAACACTAAAATAGAGAAAACTAAAAAACATCATAGCGGATATAAAACAAGTGGTTTAGTCTCAAGTCGATACTTAATCCACTCCACTTGGTGATCACCTTATACCAAGCAGTTTATATAAATAAACTTGATCCAAACCTTGGATTCGGGTTAACAACAGTACACAAGGCTGTCTAGGTCACACGACCTCTTCCACAGTTTTTCATGGGTATGAATTAACAGGTCACACAAGGACCTCTTCCACACTTATCCATGGGAATACACAAGTGTAAAAAGATGTATGAGGAGGGATATATTGTATCCTTTAGTTTGATGTAGGAGACATTGTGTATTTTTATACGGACACACACACACTTCTCAAAAGATAAAACTAATACACAATAGAGAATAAATGATGATATAAGGTTAGAAGTGCTCTGACTGTTAGTCTATAAAGCTCTGGACTTCTAAGATGAAGTATATTTTGAAATCGAGTCCTCTTAGAAAAAACAGAGTATCATAAGTTAGCAAGATCTGGCTCGTGTTCTTCGTGGAGTAGATAGTGCCGAACTTTTCTCGAATCTAGGATTCGAGTATGATTCGTGTGTTCTTCAACAGTGTTGGTTTGCATGTGTCAGTTCTTCTTTCATGAATGCTTGTGCTTATTTGTTATCATGCACACACTTTTTTTCGGTTGTCACTATTATCACTGCTTTTCTTCTAGCCACATTGTTCCTTTTATTCTTAGAATGCATGTGTTAGAGTCGATAGGATGCATGTATTCTACACCTCGTACCTCATACTATCATGTGAAATTTCTACAAAGAAACATTAATTATGTCAGTGTATTTAAAAGATTCTAATATGACTATTTTAAATTAAATTTAAAAATAACAAAACAGATTAAGAAATGGTGTCACAGTCTGTCTATAAATGGTGTATCCATGAAATGGTTTCTCCTTTAAATGGTGTCTCCTTCTTTATCTTTGAGCGGTGAGACAACTATGATGGTATAGTTGTATATAGATCGGGAACTGGTAACACAGATGCGGTGTTAGGATCACGATGTCTGGTCATGGTGTCAGGATGGTCACGGTGTCTAGATGATCACGGTGTCTGGATGGTCACTGTGTCTGGGTCCTTTGCCAGAAAAACACAACTGGTGGCAGACTCACGGTGTCTCAGACTATCCAAATATCTATATATAAACTTAAACAATGATATTCATAAAATGAATAAAACATAATCATTTATAAGATAATTTCATTATAAACAAAATATTTTACAATAATTATTTAAGGCATGAATAAACTAATCATCTGTACACATTATTTTAGATAAATTAAATAGGATTAAATAGGATTAGCAAGCTTTACAGAATGTATAGGATTAATGATCATTAAAACATGATTAAAACATAAGGAGTCCAAGAGAATATAATTTCATTATCCAAGACATTAAGGGCATGTGAAAAAACACTTTCGGGCATAAGGTAAGGGATTCTCTCTGAACCCCCATTTTTCCTTTGGGTCACAGTTTATATCTCTTTACCCCAATGTAATTCTTAAATATTATTATATAATACTATTAAATTCTATGTCTATGTTATAAAAATATTTAAATATCTCAATTATTTTTTAATTGATTTGGAAATACATTTTATTTAGGTTTATTTTTTTATTCCTCCCGATAAGCAAGCCCGATTTATGAGAACTTCCCAATTTGTTACTCATTTTCAAGTACACCCCATAATTTGTTTTAATCCGGAAATATTTTTTAAGCATCAAACTTTATATAATGAAAAAATATCATTCCTTATTTATGATTTTATACAATCAATTGTTCCTTTTTCTATTTTAAATAATCTATAATATTTACCCTTAAACTGCACTAAAGTAACTCATTTCTAAAGTTTCTTAAACACACTTTTTACATGTTTTACTTCAGTTGTACATCACTTTTCATGATCTATTCCTATTTTACCATATGTATTTACAATTATTATTTAAATCCATTCTTTCAGGGACACCATTATTATATTCCCTTTTGTTATGCGTTATTCACCACTAATTCCTTGTCTGTGGTGTATGTATACGTTCTTTTTATTTATAATCACCATTCATTTATGATTTCATTAAATATCCATATTTCTTCTATCATGGATATGATTATTATCTTATCCATATATGATTTTTTTCATATGGTTTTCTCTATAAATGTTATTATTTAATTGAATCGGTGTTTGAAGAATGATTTGGCCTTGCAGTGTCGGGTGAGGCCAAGTTATATATAGCCTCTTGATGAATTGACATGTCTCATGAGACAAAATAGTAGGAAAATATCTTAGTTTTTGTTTCCAAGAAGAATAATATGGGTTTTTACCAACAAACTTAAACCATTTCGACAGTATAATGGTTTATGTTCCAGATACACTACATCCAATGAATAATAATTTTCTTCATTCAATATTCACTTATTACTTTCCATGATATTTTCACTGTGAAAAAATCCATGGTGTCATTTTCATTTTCCATTTTTTGATAGAATATTGTTTTCAGTTATTTACCTTTCCATAATGAATATGCTTATTGATCTGGCTTCACTTATTATTGTTTCATGTTAATTATTGTATATAACCCTTTCTAAGCATTCGAGATCACCCTTTTATTTGTTTTACTTCCCCAAGTTATAAAGATGAAACCTTTGAATAAGTTTCAAGTAATAATTTTATTTCACCTTTATTATGTTCTATGTTTAATTACAAATGTAATAAGGCAACCGTTTATGTATCTAATTCTTCATGACTACAAAACTGATTGATCCTTGTTGATCTTATATCTTGTACTTATTCCATTGTAATAAAATAACCACAAACTATAGGCTACTGGGGTCGTTATTGTTACATTATTATTTATAATGTTTTAAACTCCTTTCATTAGTGTTTAAGTATTTATCCTTGAATATGAAATTGATAACAATTATGTTTCATTGATTCTGGATGATCGAAGTATGTTTTATTAATTAATGAATTAAATATTGATATTAAATCTCCCTAAAAAAATTATTTTCACATTTATATCATATTAAAATTTTAATTATTTCCCCATAGTCATTCACTATATAAATCATAGTATTGTTCAGTTGGGTGGTTAAACTGACCCAAACATGAACATACCCTGATTTAGTGAATTATTATCAAGTGAGTTTTTTGTAATATAATTATAACAAAATCATAATGATATTTTTTTTTAGTGTGACATATTATAATTATATTGAATTATAATAAAAAGTAATGGATATGAAAACATTACACAATTTGAATAAAATATTATCCTCTTAGTATACTTATTTTAAATGATTAAATTAATGATGATTTTTTTGTTTATCATATCATTAATAGATTATAAAATTTCTCATAAAATAAATTTAATGATATAATAAAAATAATATTATATTTTAATCCCATCCTTAGTTCAATCCATGTAAGCTGGTGATGGAAAACGAAACATGTTACATCACGGAGGAGGTAGTCCACATGACACGTGATAACAGTTTCATTTTTCTTAAGGGAAAGGAGTAAGTGGTTAGTGTTAATTTCCATAATATAAAAACATTAATTATAATTTAAATAATAAATTAATCATATAATATTGGGAAAAATAAATTTTAAATTTAGAGATAAAAGGAAAATATGAGAGTGAAAAGATTCAACTTACATTGAAGAGTTTGGGTTTCTCTTAGAGGATTCCTTAGAAAATAAGTTCTTAGGTTAAAATATTGTTACCAAAATATTATGAGTTTGTAATAGGATGATAGCATAAGGAAATATATAATATTTATATTATGAAACATAGTTTTTAGAGTGATATTTAAGGGGTGGTAAGAGTCCACTTTTATAGGTGAAATGAGGGTCTTTTTAAAGGAAACTAAATTTATATACGAGATAAAAATGGAATCACATGGGTGTTAGGTGGGTTTGGTAAGTTAGATTAATTTTGTGGATAAATTTTATGTGATAATATTGGGTATGATGTTAGTACCTAGAAATTATTTATAGGTTTATGTGACATTTTAATTAATAAAAAATCAAGATACCTCATTTACCCATTTTTCCCCTATTAACCATGATTAAAAGTTAACCAAGGTAATTAATTTGTTAATAAAAATATAATATGATCCTTATTAAAAAATTCACATTTTTTAAATCCAAATGTTTAATCCATTTAATCTAATTTTATTTCTAAATATGACAAAATATACTTTTAAATTAAAACATGAGATATAGGAAAAATTGTTTTCATACAATAATATCTTTTTATATATTAAGTATTTTTTATTCGTATTTCCCATTAATTATTAATTGTATTTGTTTTTATATATTGTCTTATGTGTTTAAAAATCATATTATATTCACATTTTATAGTATAATAATCTAATTTATATACATAAAAATTATATAAATCTTATAAAATTTATTCTTTGAAAAAAAACATTTTACTTTTACCATGGAAATTAATATTTATCCAATGTAATTTATTTTCAGTGAATAATAATTATATTAAAATATTTACATAATTTGGACCTATATATTCTAAATTTATACTCTATATTATAAAATAAAATTATTATGTACAAGAAAAATTAATTTTAACATTTGTGCACATAAAACCCATTTTTTAGAAAAATTGAAAAAATTCCTATTAAGGTAATGTATTTATGAGAAATTAAAAAATGATGTTTAATTTTAAATAATAAAATTATAAAATTCAAAAATTAGACTTTTAAATATCTTTATGAATAAAGTAACTTTAGAGTGTATATTGTGTGGTTGTTCAGGATATGGTGTTTACCTAAAATAGTAGGGTCCCATGTATTACACCTGAAACCTGATCTAATTCATGTGTGACAGGATATCAACACACCATGGTAGATAAATATCAAGGAAAATTAACTTTAATACTTAATTTTTTATACATTTTAGGTGTTTGAACAGTGATCATTGAGGCCCAAGTTCTATACCACATCATGGGGGAAAACTCTCAATTCATCTTCAATGCTTATGAAGCTATCAGTGATACACTGGAGGCCGTTATCAATAGTTCTATTGATGACCACCAATATAGAATTAACATTTAAGACAAATAACACATTGTGAGAGTCTATTGGGGCCCTATCTATGAATCTTATATTTTCATAGGTTCAAACACAAATTTTGGTGTGTACAATATGTGATTATGCCTCTCTACTGTGAAATTTGTGGGGAGTGGTAGCCAATTATCTTATAGAAATTTTAGTTAAGGATAACTTCTAAAAAATTATCCTAGTTGGTATATAATCATAACATTCCCTAACTAGTTTAACTCAGATGGGTACTCTTTTATGGGCTAAATGTTATTGATCCCTGATAATGAGGGGATCCATTATATATATGCACAAACATGCTTTTCTAATTAGAAAGGAAGCCTAATAAAAAATTGATGTTATAAAATTGGACACCTAAACTGGTGAAAATGAGACCTCTGTATTTTATCACAGAATCATGGTTTATGGGCTTCCAAATATAGATACTTATATAAAATTAATAGAGATATCAGTGGCCTCATATGTTTACTGTATTTCTGCTAGTCAGATCTCCCTAGAGTAAGTCCTTAGTAATAAAAGATCTTGAATGTGGACTCACTCACATCTAAATCATCCAAATGAACCTTCTGAGTAAGCATTATTATCTCATAGTAAATTGAAATTATGAGAGATGAAGTGACTCCCAATAAAAAAGATGTTGCCATGAAATATCTCCCAAGTGAGAGAGCCTAGATGAATATTAACTCATTAATCACTCACACACCGCTTATTGATAAGGTGAGGAAAGAACATCAACTTTTTTTGCTATTTTAGGATATATAACTCATAGATTTGACTACCAAGGTTTATAAACTATCATTTAGTGAACACTGGTGGCTTAAAAATAGTTGGATACCCAAGAAAGGGACTTCCACTCCTTTGAAATCACAAATCATTAAAGGGAATCTGTAGACCGAACCACTCAGTTTCTAAAGTGGAAAACTACTCAGGAGGCATTACTTCTAGACATGAGATCCAATATAACCACATAGATATAGAAACATGAAGACTATATAGAAATAATAAGATAACACTTTTAAAAAAGTAGTGATCAGTCTTAAGGTTGCACAATAGATAAATCAATAATTGGTTATACTGATTGAGGAGTTACATTCATTAACAGGAGAAGAATCTTTCTGGTGACTAAACCATCCGTAATCAATCAAAATCTCTAACCATGTGATAATTTATTCAAAGTTCTCAACCAACCAAATTTATAATTTCTATTTTTATTATTCTATTCTTTTTCAAAGGCTAAATATAGACTCTAATTTGTGGATTTTCCCCTTATTTTTAATAAATGAAAATAATTATTTATTCCTTGAAATATTTCCAATCCTTGGTGAGATCTTTATCATCAATTCATAATAATTAGTGATACTTACAATGATTAATATTGGGAATAATTTAATCCATTTAATAATTGTATGATGGACGATTATGTAAATCATGAACTCAAAATACTAGAGTCAACAAATAAAATATGAGGCAACCCCAAAACATATAGCCACATATAGACATATTCTAGTGGAATAGGTTGGAATATATATCATCACCTTAAGTCAGGGTTACTTCATTAGATGATGGATTAACGGTTATAATTTCTTCTTGAGTCTATGCACTTGGATGGATATATAAATATTGGATATAGCGGTATATATTCCATCACCATAATTTTTTTGAGCTCATTTGAATATAAGATTTGGTCTCCTCTTGAATATGTTATCTTTGAATAGTATAGGAGGTCAGGATATAGCAGAATATGTACCTTCATCTTAAACTCGAGTCAGTTTATTTGAATATGAAAGATGAGTGATCCAACATTATTAAAATAATAAAGGGAGAACTATAATAAATATTATAATGTTCAAGAGGTATTGAGAACATAATACTACAACCTCATATATTTTAATTGGGTGATCTGACCTAGTATATAGGAGGACTAGTAGAGTTCCCTAATTTTTTAATTGGTCTAGAAATCAAGTGATCATGGATTTACTTTTTCAGGGAACATATGGTGGACTTGATAGGATTTAAAACTATTTATTTTTATACCTAACTCTTTCCGAATCTCTATATGGGTGAGGCCTTGTGGGTAGGAACACATCTTTTTCTCGAGACACCATCTAAAAATTTTTAACATGACAAATTTTTGAATTTTATCTCTCCAAACACTCAATATGGTCTTGTTCATGAAAGGTACATTCCAAGAGTTAGTAGATAATAATTTTTTCTAGTATTAACTTTATCAGTTTTCATCCTATTGGGTGATATTTCTATCCTATTTGATATTTTAATATAATGAATTCTAGAAACATTTAGTTTACATTTTGGTTATGTATTATTAACAAAAATATGAGTGAGTCTGCATAGAAACACATGTGAAGAAAACCCAGTGGGAATGAAGATCTCATCACCACTAACATTGATAGCCTCTTAAATAAGTGCATCTATTTTAGGTTCATAATGTTAATACCAAAGTTTTTTATTTTTAAGGTCATATGTAATTTTAAAAAAAGGTGAGGGGTGAGGTTTTGTGTTTGACATAGAGGCAAGGTTGACCTGGTGTGAATGAATAAGGGCCTCAATTAGAAAATATATCTTTGAAAAATCATTCACATAGTTTATGGTAAAAGTGATCAAACCACTACATCATGAAACTTTTGTTCACACAACAATGACCATTGAGGGATGGAGTATAGTTTCATATATCATTGACCCAAAATAATATGGGATAGTTACTTAAACAATGGAGATACAACACGTGACATGAATAGAGGAGACCTGTATAGGTATGGAACATCTCATTGGTGGATACATGATGTTTAATTTCATGGTGTTTGAACCATCGTGTTATGTGGTTTAGGGTCATGTGGAAAGGACCATTAGTATTTCAAGATTAGTAACTTATATTGTATCCTTGAAAGTGTGTATGATGCATGAATGTGCAACATCGAGGGTATTCAAATCTACATGATCATATGGATTATAAGATATGTAAATCATAACTCAAAATATTTGAATTGGGAAATGATGGTATGAGTCATGTGGGTGGGGGATAACTATTGACCAAATTAGAATGATAGATTATGTTTTGTTGTTGTTAGGGAATACAGATACTAGAAGACTATCTCATCAGGATAAAATATGCCTCTATCTGGTAGTGATGAATATATTGGCATGAACAATACTAAGAATGTGTGTCCACTGGATCCAAATACACTCATCACTGATAGCTAATTAAAGGTTCATGAATATTTAGAATCTTAATGAATGAAGTGTCCTTATAGGGAAAAGTATTTCCAAGAAGGTTTCAAGTACCCTAAACATTATTCCACCTTGTATTGAACACTTTTCGAGGTGAAATAATATAACATGAAATCCCTTGATCTAATAGGTGGGAGAGAAGATCATTGGTTTTCTTAAACCTTTTCATGGGCTAGTGGGTCTAGTGATTATAGATTAGTGTTTTTATGTCCCATATCATAGGCCCTAAAAACAATTCACCTTACTCTATTCTACACTCTAACATTTTCCGAAATCATGGAATAATATGTCATAGAAAGAGGAGACTTGAATTTTAATCAGGCCTCCCTTTATGGGTTTTTAACCTAACAAACCTTTATATATTTTTTGTATGCTTCGCAAGGGTCATGTAATTTAGACAACAAAGGGGTGTAATTTAGAGTCATATGTGTTTTATACAAATTCTATTAGGGTTTAAGGTCATACAAATCTAACCAAAGGGAGAGATATTCTATACAAAAAGGAAACATTAAAACTAGAAAAGAATAAAAATCATAAAGCTACTACTATCTATGTAAATGAGGGGTGCATACAGTTTAAAGTTTTGTTACTTTGAACAAATGTAGGAGCAAAATATGATGATCTGAATAAGTATCAAGAGATAGGATAACACCAAAACCTTTTAATGGGGAATTAAGATGATATAAATCATGACCTAAGGTATTTGAATTAGAAATATGATATGCAACAAGTAGTTTAGGGATAAAAAATTACCAATATTTGAATGATGGGATCTATAGATATCTCTCCAGAGGTTTAAAAAGATTGGAGGAACTTCTCCTCAGGATGAAATATACCTCTGTTTGGAATCATGGAATATATATACATGATCATTACTAATAATAGGAGTCCCTTAGAGAATAATATTCTCATTACTGGTATACCAGAAAGGTTTTTGATGATTCAATACACTTAAGGTATGTAGTGTGGTGTGTTGAAGGAAACTTTCAACAGGTGTTTGTAAAATTATAGTCCTGAACTAATCTCAGCTAGGTTATTTAGGGACGATGAAAGGTAATAGAGATAGATGGTGATTCACAACTAAGACCAAAATATATATTCTAGAGGTAACTATATGTCGAAAAATAATAGAAATTAAGAAACAAGTAGTTCTGATAAAATATAGTCCCTGCATAGATCAAGAATATATAAAGGGAATGGTAATTTTTTAAATACTAGTATGTGAATGGAACTAAAAAAAGGATTTATGACAATACACTAGAAAGGTGACATAGGATCCAGCACATAAATCCCTTGGAAATGACCTAAATAGAAGGCCCAATACAAGTATGAGAATCCCAAGTTCCATAAAATAGTTATTAATAATTGGTTAATTCTATCCTAGCATGGGTTTTATGGATTTAATCCATACAATAGGTACCCTTATATGTTTTTGGTTCTCATGTTGGGAAGTTGGGTTATATATAATGGACCACTCTGAAAATTTTAAGTTCATGTAGGCTAGGACATTTGTTATTCATTTTAACATCTTGTGACAAGAAACAAATACCATGTCATTTAGCAATATATAATAGATACCTTTATATAGGTTTTCTATATTATTCTTAATCATGAATAAAATTAAATTTATTCATGCCAGTGTTGATCCTTTAATGGGAAACTAGATGTGAATGAGGGGGTTTGAACACTGGGATGAAGTGGGAGTTTTTCTTGGGATTTGGTTCTAGGCCAAGGATATGTGATCTAGGAATCACTATATATCTAGAAATAATTGGAATCAAGACACACATAGTTTTTTATATGTGGGGGAATTATCCTGGTAGTGGGTTAGGTGAGTCATAATACCAAGATTGGAAAATATAAAAATATCTATAACATCTTCTAATAAAGATATCTCCTAATTCGGGTGATTTCTTTCACATGGGGGAATTTTCTATTATGTGGATCAATATATTACATAAAGGGGTATTCTATGATTTTATTTACCAAGATGTAAATCGATTCAAGTAATTTAAGTTCACATGGGATAAAACAAACTAAATGGTATGAACTTCAATGGGTTGAAAGGTATGTTTGTGTAGTTTAATTCTACACGATAGGTAAATATATGGGGGGGTTCCATATATTTGGATCATGTGTAAAACAAGTTAACAAGGTCTTAGTGTCGGGTGCATGAGTTAGGGTTACCAGAAAAAACTATACATTCAGGTGGAATTTTTGAATGGGTCTAGTAATATGGAAATCACTATGTATTCTAAATTAATAGGAATCAAGTTGAACATATATCTCAAAAGGTACTAGGATAGGGACCATCATAAGAAAAAAAATGTAGAGGTCTAAAATATTATGATGAAATGGGGAATTAAGTTCATAGAGACTAATATTTGGTCCCTGGATAGAGCATCCATGCATTATTACGTATATGAAAATAAAAATAATCAATCCACACATAGTTATTATATATAAAATCTCATTGTAAATATCTAATTCATTCATAATAAAGGATGATATAGACTCATGAATGCTCTGATGGTAGAGAATGGTGAAAATCTAACATGAATTAGATAAGGACAAGTCACCTGAGTAAGAGAGTGTGTGTAAATATAATTTTTTACTGGGTTTGGGCTAGAAGAGATAAGAGACACTATGTTTCCTAAGTTATCAAGACTCAAGCCACAAATATTTCTTAAAAAAGGAAAAAATTTAGTTATAGGTCAAGTGGACCATGATATTATGACGGGATAGTATTTCCATAACCATTGAATCCCCTAAATAAATGGAATGGTACCCTATATATATCAAGCACTCACATAGGGGAGAGTAATTTTTTATTGAGTTCATATTGAATATACCCTCACAAGTAGTTTAAGTTCATATATGTTATACTATACATTGTGTATTTTAATATCAAATGATAGGGAATGAAGGTAGATCTATCTAAATACAGGTCTATCATGTGGAATGATGTTAATGAGAATGACTAAATATATGGATAGGGATCCTAAAATTAGTGAAAATTATATTCATAACATAGGTTAGTGGATAAAATTGAAAATTTTATGGACACTTTTGAAGATCATTATCATACATAAGGGAAGTTAGGTCTCATGGAATGGACCACTCTAAGAAATTTCAAGTCTTGCTGGATGGACCATATTCCATGTAGTATAATGTCATCAGATAAGGATGTGAATGCTCTATATTTTTGGTTCCTACAATGAAGACCTATATTTAAGAGCTTTTACACTAATATGGATCATGTAAAAAATTATATAAACTTTTATTAGTGTTAAGAAAGTAGTTAAAACCTTAATTGAATGAAAAAGGCCTCAGGAGCCAAAAAAAAGTGGGGGATATCTAAGATTAAACTTATTGATAGGTCTAGTAGTATAGATTTCACTATATATCCTACAATAATAAGAATCAATCCATGTGTAGTTCTTATATGGTGAGGGAATTTTTTCTTAGTGTAAATAGATAAATGATGGAAAAAATGCACAAAAATGTATATATAGACATGAATCTTATGTAAGTATAATGGGTCTCCAAAACAGACCTACCTAAATAGTTTAAAAGGTCATATATGGTGGAAATTATATCATTTAGTTTAAATTCATGTGATTAGGACTAAAATATTCTATATTTTAATTTCATATAGTGATTATGTATCCCAAGTAGTTTATATTCGTGAGTAATAGACATAGACTATGCAGTTAAACATTTTCCAATGAGGATGAAATTCTTCATGGTTTAAATTCATTTAGAATCTAATTTTAGTTAAATACAGTATGAAGTTATGTGAAATGCATCTTAATAAAAACTTCATTTGTGTTTGTAATGATATGTTTTCCATCAATTGTGATCAACTAATAAGATTTTTTAGAGTAGACCTTGTATATAGCATAAGGTAACGTCCTTTTCAGTTCCATATTTAGAGGATTTATCCCATGTATCATGGGATTTATCAGAGCCAACATAAATTCTCTTTGCCGGAATGGGTGGAGTTGAACATTCTTTTTTGGATTATTATTTGACTTATTTTTTATGGATCAAAAAGTTTTATAGTGTATATAACATTTTCTCATCAAGTCGCTCAAACTCATAAAGTTATATATGATACTAATCATCTTAAGACCACTGGTTACAGATATCAATAATGAGGGGGTGTATTTGAACCTCATTAGAAAACACCTCATTTATCCCTTATACAAGGGTATATGGGACTTATTATTTTGTAGTATGGGTTGTGGTATGATAATACCACAAAATATACAAGTGTTTATCTAGAAAATAATTCTTGTCATTTTCTATTATCTTTTGGAGGATATTACATAGTGTTTTATTGAAATATTTCATCTTCCCAATCACTACTGCATGATAGTTTTGTGAATTTTTGGACTAGATGTTGAACTCATGATGCATATTTTTCATCTATAAAGAGACGAAATTGGTGAGTTTTTCTATCAACATTGTGTGGGGGACACTTAATCTAGTAAAAATATTAGTCTTCCAATAGTTTACAATATCATTGGTTCTGATTTCCTTGAGGTATATTGCCTCAAAATATTTGGATAAAAAATTGGTGGAAGTAAGGATATATGTGAACTTCTGGGCTTATGTTAAGGGATATAGCCTCTTGAAATCAATTCTCCATACAGAAAATGTCCAAGAGTATTTGGTGGTCTATAGAAATTATGATGTTTAATAGATAAAATTATCATGTATTTGATAATAATGGAACATCTTTGTAAACTCCATGAAGTCTTTCAATATCGATGGACAAAAGTATCCAAGTCTCTTTACTTGAAGGAATAGTTTGGTTCATGATTTGTGGGTGCCAAATGCACCAATATATATTTCCTATATAATGTAAAGGGTTACTCCTCCTTCAATTTATATGAGTATCACTCCCATAAATCCTCATTTATAGAGTACTTTATAGGAATTCATGCCATCATAGAGGATGGAGTTTACTTCCCACCATAGAAAAACATTCTTCGCTTGATCTGAAAAGATAATTCAACATTGGAGGAAGAATATTATAGGAGACATCCATCCAATTATGGTATACATTGGTAATGATATGATCTAAACATGATCAAGGTAATATTAACCACATTGATATCCTCTATATAATTATTTATGAATAGAGAGACCACCCATAAATTTGTAATGAAAATGATTATTTCATCCTGGTCTGGATCAGTCTGGGTGACTGCATTATCTAATGCGTTAGATTTGGTGTTCTGTGAACGTAGGACATGATATAATTCTAGAAAAGAGGTGAATTAAACCATAAATATAATGATATGAACTTTAATAAATTTAATTCCCTTTTTAAATTAATAAATTCATTATTAAGTAATTTATATTTAAAAAACATGTACTACTTGGATTAATTTATAATGTTATAAAATATATCCAATTGGATTTAAAAGGCCATTAAAAATATTAATCATTGATAAATCAAACATTGTACACTGACCTCTAATATTGGTATATATTAAGGGTTATGATATGAACCGGCGATGGGGATCTCGACCTAAGCTCGTGATGAAAACCTAACTCTGGTGATGGGGATCTCGTCTCCCCCCTCCTTGTTGGAGGAGGGAGCTCCTTCTCTTCCATTTCCACAGATTCACCCTCCCGCCTTTGTTCCTTTCTCAAATTATGAGTTTCTGCCCTCATTTTCGTGGATCCTTATTTGCTCGAAAGTTCCAGATTTGTACTGTGGGGAACCTCAGCTCTCCTTAGAGACTTTGGAGTTCAACTCTGCCTCGGATCTATTCAAGCTGACATTGGTGGCTCGGTTTCATCAGCGGAGACCCTTAGTCGATGTATTCGCCCGATTTGTCTTTGAAGACTGGGATCTTCAAGATCATGCAGTTATTAGTCTCCTTGATCGAAGTCATATCATGATCTGGTTTGCGTTGACAGATGATCTCATCACTACGTGGTCTAAAGCCCCCTGAAGATGCTGTGGTTCGTCTTTCCATCCCCTTTGGTGGAACATTGAATTTCATATGCAGTGAGATAACCCAAGCACAACAATATGGGTATGTTTTCCTAGTCTCCCACTTCCCTTTCAGAACCCTTCCATTTTGCCTCTCCTTGGAAATTTGATTGGCCGTTACCTGTGTTCGGATTCAAAAACTAATGTTGTTTTTCACCAAATCTGCCCGCGGATATGCGTGGAGGTTGATGTTTCAAAACCCGCGGTTGAGTGGGTGTGGATCACCGATGGGAAAGATTTCTAGTGGAGGTAAGCTGTTAAGTTCAAGTCATGGACAGACTTCTATAGCTCATGTAATTGGTTTGGTCATTGTACTACGTCTTTCCAGAATGGCTCCTTGAGCAGGTGATGTGTAGGTGGGGATCAGATGCTGATGTTGTCCGTGATGGTTCTGTTGGGGAGTCTTTGAAGTTTTAGGGGATGATTTCATCAGATGGTGGGCTGCAAACTCAACCCATGTGGTAGGATGCTGGGGTCGGTGGTGCGGTAGGTATGATGAAGCAACCAAGTGTAGTTCCTCCTGGGCCGAGGGTCATGGATGTATTCAACAGACTGTTGCAGGATTTGGGGGAGGCATGTTCTATGAGTGGCAATGAGAATGCTGCTCTTGCTGCTTTTCCTATGGTTGCAGGGGGCTCTGATGAGCCTTCTGTTTTTGTGGGTTCCTCCATGGTACAACTTCACAAATACTCTAAACCTATGGGCCAAGCTGCAGTTACAGATTTGGCTTCAGCTGGGCAAGCTGATGATAGAAACTCCTTTAGACTGCTTCAGGAGGATACTACCATCCCTCTGAAGTAGGTGGTCAGTGAAGATGGTGTACAGGTAAGGAGTTCGGATGGGCTAAAGACAACTTCTGTGAAGCAGGCTGCTGTCATTGCTCTTAGTAACCGGTTTGCTGGATTGGTGGATGGTGTCTCGTATCTAGATCATGATAGGGGTATGCCTTCAAGTGACATTTCTTCTGAGGTTCAATGTTTTGTAGTTTCGGGGCTCTTTGCAGGCTTGTAGGAGCAGGATGCTGGAGATGGAGTTCTTGCGACTGTTTTGAATGAAAATAGCACAAAAGAAGTGGAGAATGGTAATGTTGTAGCCTGTGAGGAGGATATGATGAATGAGTTAAATGTTATCCATGATTTCATGGATCATTCACACTGTCTTGCAGTGATTCACACTAACAGTCGACCTCAGAAAGAAGGGGAGTTGAAGGAGGGCTATCGTGCTGTGAACATCTCTGGGAACTGTGGGGATTGCACTGATAGTGATAAAGAAAATACAGGTGGCAAGCCTCGGACTTCATACAGTGATTCTGTGCAGGGTGGAAAAAAGAAGGTGTCTATGCATGACGAAGTGATGACTGCCCCACCACAAAGGAAGACGAGGAAAGACTATTCTCACCTAGCAAAGCCAATGTCCACCAGGTCTTCTATCGGGAAGGAGAGTTGGGCAGTGAATTCTTCTAAAGAATATCTTGCCTTGGAAAAATTGAATCTCAGAAGGAATTATTCCAAGATTTTGAAGCAGTATGATAGTTCAGGGTCAGAATTGGCTATGGCGGAGGAAGCACTTCATTATGGATGTGGTGATGGGTCTGAATTTTATGATATGTAGTTGTTTATTTTACCTTGTTGTAACTGCTTTTTGTGCTTTTCTTTCTCTTAATAAATGGTCAGGGGCTTTCCTCTGACTGAGCTTTTCTGGTAAGGGTTATGATAAAGTATAATTGACACTGATGGAAGAAGATATGGCCTCAACCACTAGGATCATAACCTATGAAGCCAAATTATCAGAGCTTCCAAAGGAGATGACATCATTGGGATTTAACCTTAACCAAAAAAACCATTTTCATCGAACCGCAATAAGATAACACCACCATCACACACCATACACTTAGGGTGCACTCTGGTGTAATAAAGGAATATATATATAAACCCTAGTAATATGAATTTATATGTTTTCATTGTAATAAAATAATTCTTATTTTTATCACTTTTCATTACTACTTTATTTACTCAATTTTATGTGAGTTGATGAAATTAGATTTAGATATGAAGAAACAAAAATTGTTTTTGAAAAAATATATGGTTTTAACATTCTTCTTAATAAATTTAAGATTTTTGAAATAATTATTACTTTCATATAATATTTTTTAAAATAATATTTATTTATATACAAATGGAAATATTATTTATTAAAGTCTAATATAATCTTTATAAGGTTCAGAAAATTATTATTGTGTAAAAACAAGTATTTTCCAGTAAATAAAAATTTTAATTTAAAAATATAAATTATCCAATTTAGAGCATTATTTTATAAAATAAATTTTTTATTTTAAATCATCACGTTGAAATTATCCAATAGTTATGTTTTTAAAATTTTATAAGACAACCAAATTTTTTGGGTAAAAAGTAAATACGGTTTAAATATACTATTTGTATTATAAAATAATAATGGCCCCAAAGTGATGTAATAAATTCTATGAAATGCATCCAATATATATATATATAACCTTTAAAATAATGTATTTATTAAGTTATTTAATTAATTTTATAAACCATTAATGAATTCTCCAAAACCTATATTATATTTTAAGGGATTAAAATCAATTTTTTGTGAACATGACTCACTTCCACATCCCAAATGTTATTATTTTAATATTTTTGGTTACTTTACTTAAAAAATATTTAAAAAACCCCTATTTTATATAAATAAAGGGAAATAAACATGGAGAGGTTTGTGTTTTTGGTTATTTTATCATATTGAGTCCAAAACCTATATTTTAAAATTAATAAAGAATTACCATCTATTTTGTATAAATATATCCCCAACATATGATTCCTCTTTACTCAAAACCCATTGAACATGAATTTAATCTCCCTCTACCTCTCTAAATCCCTCCTAAGGTGTAACCAATCTCTTATAAGCTCCTCAAAATATTTTATAAGATCCCTCTCAAAGTAATGGATTCTCTCCTCATCCTCTTTATTCAAAAACTTTATTTGAATTATGCAATTTGATTTCCAACTTTTCATGTTAGAAAATGTTTTTAAACATAATTTTACATTAATTATGATTTTCAAGTAATTATAGTCTATATTCCACTCCAATTAAACACTTAGAATAATCTTTATGTACACTCGTTATGTTACCGTATTTAGCTAGTGATTTTCTATGCCAAGCATTTTTATAGTGAATACTCATACCAATTTCTACTCAAGGGTATTACCTAGATGTATCTATACTTAATTTATTTGGGACTTGAATATGTTTAAACCACACTCCTTAATCTTGGGATTAAATGTGATTAAATTCATTCTTATGTTGTATGATCTATGAGACACATAAATTCATATACATGATATGAATTTGACGGGTGGGCCCAAAATTAAAAATCCACCCAATGCATTAGGTAATGTGTTTATAACATGAGATACCATTTATGGATCATGGGAGGTTATCCTAAAAACACTATATTATGATATCTTGGTGGTCATCCTTGGATTGTGCTTATAATGCCCTTTTAAATGTTGTTATCACATTCTTATTTTGTATTGATGTTATCATCTTATATCACGCTTCAATGTTAACATCTATGATTCTCACCCATTTTATGTCAACATGATATGTAAAATGGATCATAAGTATTACTTTCATCATCTTATGTATTCATTATTCTATTATGGGGATTTATAGCTCGGATTGTTTTATGTATGTCCCTAGGTTATCCCATACAGTATTAGAAGATCGAGGGAATATAGGGGCATATTTTTAAGTTTTTATATAATGGTGTTGCACCTATGTTTCATGTTATTGTGCTATGTATATAATTACTAAAATAGAAAATTCATTTATATCTCTTTTGGATTTTATTATGTGTTTCTTTATGTAATAAATCATGAATTAATTTTTTTAAAATATTGGGTTGTCATAGTTATTATCGGTGCAAGGTATAGTTATTTTTCTTTTTTAGGATAAGAAAAATTTATTAAATGACTTATGGATAATACTAAACATAGGAAAAATACCTAAATTATTGTTGTATATATTAAGTGGTTTCTAAGAAAAAAATCTCTATCTGGATACTACAAGTAAATGTGGCTCTGTCACAGTTGTAACTAGGGGTAAAAACCCTTGAAGGGAACATTTAATTTTAACATTATCATTACCTAGTTCACAAAAAATAGGTCTTATAGCAGACCTATTTTGGTACTCCTCATAGATATGATTTGTTAAATTAAAAAACTCCTTATAAACCATTATGAATGGAACAAAAATAACCACATAATTTTATGTTAGTAAATAGACCATGGATAACATATATTGAAACCCATAAATTAATATTTGTTAAAAATATATGTTATTTATGAATTAACCCTACAATGTTCATATTTTACCTTTTAAATGTTTAATAGTTTGATAAATATCACCCTTAATTATACCCTTATTTTAGTCAATGGTTGAAAATAAGAGGAACTGAGTCAACAAATAATTTGATGGGAAATTTAATAATTTTCTAATTGAGATGCTCATACCAATGAGAGGAGGAGTCACGAACATTATGATAATACTTACTCAATTAACATATGTTTTGAATAGAATCGAATTAGTGGGAAAACTCAAATCCCCATAAGAAATATCAAGATGTAATTGAGACTTTTATATGGAAAAGGCCTATAACTTTTAGTGGATGTTCTAATACCTTAATCATATAACAATGGATCAAATCCATTGAAAGTATCGTCTTCATACTTCAATTCTATGAAAAAGAGAAGGCCATGGTGTTTGTTTATTGTATCTATGGAGAATCTGATCAATGGTGGACATTGATAAAAAATATGAAGCCCATGGAAAATATAAAAGTGAGAGAGTATAATTAATTATAGATAATGCTTTTTGGTACATATTTTCCTTTCACCCTCTAAATTAAAATGGAGAGGTATTTCCTTGGCCTTAAGAAAAATGATAATGAATCCATTGGGGTGTACAAGGAAAACTTCACAATACTTTCACAATATGCCTTTGATTTATAATTTTCCTCAAAATTAAAGTTGACCATATATTTGGTGGGATAAATATGAGTCTATAAAATAATTTTATAATTTGATACTTTGATAGGTATGAGTAAATTTTTCAACATTCCCTCAAAACCAAAAATATAGATCTGCTAATCAAGTGTCTCATGGGTCTTGAGATAGTAACCAGTTAATCGAGTTTATTTACAATGGAGTGATGGTGAAATATCATGGTGGAAATAAAGTATAACATCCTATTTTTCAAAACTGTGAACATAAATATCTCATAAATATCCTTAAGGGAACAAAAAATGCTTAGGTGTGGGAAGGATGGGAATAGATCTAGAAACTGTTGAATGGAGAATACCACCAATATAATTAATGAAAATAGTGATCTAGTCAACCCTCTTCCTACTATCCAATGTTTCAACTACAAGTAAAACGTATATTATTCAAATCAATGCACTAATCCAATGATTTTTTATGATGACCGATGATAACAAACTCCATGGTTTATAGATAAAGGGTGAGATTATGTCATCGAAATTGTTGAGGTGGACCCTAAAAACAACATGGTGATAGGTACACTAGTTATTCATTCCATGATAGAGAACATGATATTTGATTCTAGTTCTATGTTTTCTTTCATATCATGTAAGATTAATAGAACTGATCAAAACTCACCTTAAAACATGGAAGTGAAGCTATCAGTGAAAATGTGAAATGAAGAAATTATTGTATCTGAAGTATATAACTTCTCCCTTATCCATATTTGTGGGATGAAATTCCTAGATAACCTTATGATGTTTACTTTAGTGAAATTTGATGCAATTTTGGGTATGTATTGTCGTTCCTTGTATAGAGTTAACATAAAATGGTGAGAGATAGAAATCACCCTCATTATCACAAATTTCCCACTGATTCTATACAAGTGCAAGGAGGATGATGCATATTATTTGGAATAAACATCTAAATCATGGATATTATTACCTTATGAGCAAGTTTATCTAGCTAAAATGATTGAGAATAAGTAAAAAGTTATCCTTGATGACTTTACCACTGTGAGGTAATACACTGATATGTTTCTTGAACAATTGTGTGGTATTCCTCCTAGGAAAGAGGTTGAGTTCTCAATAGAGCTTATACTAGGTGATTTTCCAATATCCAAGACTCTACATATAATATACACTATTGAACTTGAAAAGATTAATATTCAACTACAATAAAATATAGTTGATGGGTTTATAAGCCCAAGTACTTCACCCGGGGGTTCATTGGTCCATTTAAACAGGAAGAAGGATCAGTTAACACATGTATCCATTGATTATTGTGAGATTAACATGATCATGACAAAGAAAAAGTATCATATACCATGGATTAATGAATTATCAAATCAGTTACATGGAGCTTAGTACTTCTCTAAGGTGGATCTTCGATCAGGATATTATCAATTAAAGGTGAAGAAGGAGGATATCTCCATGAATTGTTTTCATACAAGGTACGAACACTATTAGTTCAAAGTTATTTTATTTGAACTCAGTAATGATGCATCTATATTCATGGACATAATTAATATAATCATTAGGTTTTACATCATTGAATTTTTATTATAATTTATAGATTATTTATCACCCTCAAAGAATCATTAATTCCAAGTCGGTTATTGAATTTATACATTTAAAACATGAAACAGACAAGTCACTAAACTATAGGGTAGTATAGAAAATGTAAGTACGAGGTTGAACCCATAGAGACAGGTTTGGAGAAAATACTTTTTCAATAAAAAATACCCATACTATTTTCTAAAATAAATCTAATATAGTTTATTGAAAAGGGTATGATAATGATTGTTTTAAATTGTTTGGTGGAAGAAAACAGAGAATGAATTTCAGGTAGTAATGAATCTAGATTCATGGAAAACAAGGTATGAAATTATTAATTTGGAATCATGAAGTTGTTGGAATTAGGTCCTCGAAATTACATTGTTCATGATGAATTACCCCATCCTAAACTCTCATTTTCAAATGGTTATATAATTCTTATTATATGAAGATGGGTAACAAAAAACCATTTTAAAACATAGGGTAAGAACTAGCCCCATAGTCATGGTGGAAGTCTAAACCCTATATCTCACATTAAATAAATAACATTCAATAAAACTGATAAAATACTCATGATCAAAGAGAGAAATAAATTAAATCACATTTCCTCACCCCTATTATATTGGTCATGAAAAAATGATTAGGGAATTGATATTAATTAAGTAAAAATGTTAGAACCCAACACTATTAAAAAATAAAATTATAAATACCTTAGTATGTCTAATCCCATTTCATCCTACATTCCATAGTATAGAATCTACCCCCTCATGATATCCATAAATGGATAGGAAAATAAAATTACTATCATACGCATAGTTGTGGTAGTTACCTTTTGTTAATGGTACCTCCCATTGGTCCAGGCCTCCCATTCAATGAATATTTTGCAACAGCGGATGAACTTTGAGTTTATAGGAATAGATTGATGTGTTAGTCATATTTAATTCACTAAACATCGACCATGAAAGGTATATTGGTCCACACATGGTATTTTACAATCAAATATATCATGATACTCCAAAATCTCCCAATTTTGAATTGAATATAATTTTATATTGATGAAAGATTCATGACATAAAGAGAAAATTTATTTCATGAATGGTATGGCTCTGATTTCTCAAGTCTGTTCCTTTTATGATCTTATGATGTAAGAGGAAACTAAGGTGTAAATCAATACACCCCTCTTATTTTCCGCACAACTTTCAATGTAAATATGTATTTGATGATGTGAATTACTTTTCTACAATATGAAACAAGGTATGCAGAGGTGATAGAATTTTTGGTGTATCCCCACCTCATCCTTATACATGACATGAATGGTAATTATGATTTAAATGAATCTATATATATAATATATAGTTCTTATCTTGCTTCATACTTAAAATGTCATGTCCTGGCATAAACTTTCAGGGTGTGAAGTCTCTTCAGCCTAATTTATTTATCTATTTTTGTTTTTTTCATATATTTGTTAAGTCCTTTGGGAGAAATATAAAATAAAGTTGAATAGTTTAAATATTGAAAAGAATAAAAATTAAATTACTAAGATTAGTGTATAAAAATAAAATATATTATATTCATAAAATTTATGTATCGATGATATTCTTATCTACTCTAAAAAAATAGGAACATGAGGAGAATTTGAATGTTTTAATGAAGACCTTACAGAAGAAAAATTTGTATACAAAGTATAGTAAATGTGAGTTTTGGATGGAGCAAGTAATATTTCTAGGGATTTTAATCACTCGCAAATGGATATCTACGGATCCTTCAAAAATTAATGCCATTAAAGGATAGACTAAGAAAACATATATGATGTAAATTCATACTTTCCTTAAATTATTTGGGTAATATTACCAATTTGTAAGAAACTTCTCATGATTTTCAACCCCACAAACCAGGTTAACTCATAAGTGAGTAATGGTTGTATGGACTTATGAATTAAAGGAGATATTCAAAGAGTTAAAGAAGAGTCTAATCATTGCACCTATACTCACATTACTGACTAGTGAAGAATTATTTATGATCTATAACAATGCATCAAAAAATATATTGGGTTGGGTACTCATTCGAGATGAAAACTTGATAGATTATTACTCCATCCAATATATGATCTATAATTAGTTATAGTGATATACGCATTGAATATTTGTTGAAATTATCCTTACTGGGAGAATTGTGACATATGTACATATCATAAACTCCTTAAGTATATATCTAAAAAAAATAAGAGCTCAATATGCTCCAAAAGGGTTGTTATAGTAGATAAAGTATTATGGTTTTTTCAATCTATTACTATACAGGAAAGGTGAACAAAGTGGTTGATGCTTTGAGTAGAAAGGATCCTGGAATAGTATTTATGATGAGGATAGGATCCAATATTCTTGGGTATTAAAATGATTAACATTGTAAGAATAAAAGGATTTTTATCCTACCATTATCAAATAATTTTTCAACTATCCATTCATGATAGGATTTAGGATGACCAAAAATATAATTAGGATAAACAACAAACGGTAGCAAATATTCCAAACTTCAACTTTTCTAATGATGGGGTTATATGGTTTGGATCACGGATATGTGTCCCATTAAAACCAGAACTAAAGAGCGGACTTCTGGATGATGTGCATAGTCCATACTTCACTATTCATCTAGGAGGTGCTAAGATATATAGAGATCTGAAACAAAACATTTGGTGGGATAACATAAAAATAGAGACTTTATAATTTTTATCTCGATGCTTGGTATAAAAAAAGTGTAGGATAAATAATAAAATTCAAAGGGAATAATTCAACCATTTAACAGAATATAATGGAATTGGTAAAACATAACCATTAATTTCTTCATAAGAAACTCTATTGCATCTAATAACACCATCTGGGTGCTACTCAATGACCTTACAAAGTTGGTTCATTTTATTACTATCAATGAAATATTATCTATTGACCAACTCAGTAGGATATACATAATTGAAGTGGTAAGACCTCATGGAGTACCACTATCCATTTTATTTGATCGAGATCCAAGGTTTACCTCAAGATTTTGGAGAACCCTTTACCAAGAACTAGATATAGAGTTGTATTTCAGTACTACTTATCACCCTTAAATAGATTGTTAGTTTTAAATAACTTTTCAAACTCTAGAAGATATGTTGCGATCATGTTTAATAAATTTCAAAGGATTTTGGGATCAGTACATTCTACTAGTGGAGTTCTCATATAATAAAATTTTCAATTCTAGTAATCAAATAGAACCTTATGAGGCTCTTTATGGGAAGAAATGTTGGACTCCAACATGTTGGGATAGATTTGGAGAGTGAAAGCTTATGGGACCTGATTATATCCAAGAGATGATAGAAAGGATTCAAACCGTTCAACATCATATGATATCTATATAAAGTCGGTAGAAAATGTATATAGACAATCATTAATGAGACTTGGAGTTTGAGGTTATAGATAAGGTGTTTCTTTGTATGTTATCGTGAAGAAAGTTATGAGGTTTAAGAAGAAGGGGAAATATAGTCCAAGATACAATGACCCCTTTGATATTCTTGATCCCATTAGATATGTGTCCTATCGACTAACACTCTCACCTGATATATCCCAAGTACTTGACGTACTGTGTGTATCCCTCTTGAGAAAGTACATACCAGATCCCTCACTTGTACTGAATCTAAAGGTGGAACCCTTGGAGAATGATCTTTAATATGAGGAGCAGCTGGTGAAGACCATAGATCATAGAGATCAAGTTCTGTGAAACAATACAAATCACATGGAAAAGTGTCATGGTGGAACCACGAGTATGAGGAAGAAATATGGGAACTGTAAGAGGTGATGAAATATAATTACCCCCATATTTTTTATTATATGAAATGAAATTTTGAGGGTGTAATTTTTTAAGTGGGATAAATGTAACAACCCAAACTTTTATAAATCCAATTATATTTTTAAATGAATAAATTCTTAATTAAGTGTTGTAGTTATATAAATCACATGCACTACTTTGGTTATTTTTTACCATTATAAAATATATCCATTCAGATTTAAAATAATGTTAAGTATATGAACTATTAACCAAAAAGTTTTTGTAAAATAATCAATAAGATTATCATATTTTTAGTTTGATTATAAATTTTAATTGGCACAGATGGAAGAAGCATTTTCCTCAACTTGTAGGATCATACCCAATGAAGCCCATTTATAATAGTTTATGAGGGAGATAGCATCATAGGGATCTTCCCTTTACCAATAACAAGATGAAATTCAAGAACTAAATCATGAACAAAACCATTTATTATATAATTTCAAGATTATCAAGATCATAACTCAAACCATGTTCTTAGAACCACCCCAAGAAAGTGTCACCATCATAGACCATACCCTTAAGAAGTATGCTGGTGTAATAAGGGGTCATGTATCTAGACCATATTAGTATGAATTTTTTTTATTTTTATGAAATAAAATAAGAATTGTGTTTATCCCTTTTCATTATTACTTTATATACTCAATTACTTATGAGTTGATGAAAATTAGATTTTGATATGAAGAAATTAAAATTGTATTTTTAGAAAATATAATCTTTTAACACTATTTTGGATAAATTCAAGAATTTAAAAATAAATATTATGTTTATATAATATTATTATAAAATAATATTTATTTATATAAAAATGATAATATAATTTAATTATGTCCAATTTAATCATTATAAGGACCATAAAATCATTATTGTCGAAAAAAGAATTTGTAATAAATAAAGACTTTTATTTATAAGTGAAAATTATCATATTTAAAAAAAATTGATAAAATAAATAATATTTTTAAATCATCATGTCAAACTTATCCAATGGTGATTTTTTCATAATTTTCTGAGACTGTTGAATCTTTGGGTAAAAATTAAATATGGTATAAATATTCGATATGTTTTATGAAATCATAATGGATAAATAGTGATGTAATAGATTCTATAAATGGAATTCATGACCAAATATATATTTACCATTTAAAATAATGTGTTTTTTAAGTTATGTATTTTATTTTATAAATCGTTAATGAATCCTCCAAAATCAATATTATATTTTAAGGTTTTAAAATTAGTTATTTGTGAACATGACTAACTTCCACATCAACAATGGTATTATTTTGATATGTTCGGTTCTTAGCCTTATAAAATATTCAAACCACTCCTCTATTGTATAGTCTATGTGAAAAAACTATGGTAAGGCTTGTGGTTTTGATTATTTTATCATATATGGTCCAAAACCGAAGTTTATAAATTAATAAATAATTACCCACTCTTTTTCTATGAATACCCACCCAACCCAACATTCCTCCTCACTCAAAATCCTTTTATCATGAATTTAATCTCCCTATAACTCTATATATCCATCCCAATGTGTTCCTAGTCACTTAATAATCTCCTCCTAAGCTTTTTGGAAGTTCCCTCTCAAGGTAAGGGATTTTTTCATCCTCTTTATTCAATAAATTTAATTGTATTGTGACATTTTATTTCTAATTTTTCAAGTTGTAATATGTTTTTACACATAAATTTAATATAATTATGATTTAAAAGTAATGATAGAACGTATTTCACTCTCATTAAACCCTTCCATTAATTTTTATATACAATCATTATATTTCTGAAATTATCTTTTGATTTTCCATGCTAAGCATTTGTGTAGTTAATACCCATCTCCATTTGTACTCAAGGTTATTCAAATGGATGTATATATACTTCAATTATCGGTTAATTCCATATATGTAACCCAAAATACTTAATCATAGGAATAAAGGTGATGAAATTTTTTCTTATGTTGCATGATCTATGTGTCACACAAATGCATGTACCTGATATGAATATGATGGGTGGGCCCCAAATTATGTATCCCTCCAATGCATAGGGTAATGTTTTTATCTAATGATTTATCATTTATGATGCATGGGAGGTTATCCTAAGAACACTATGTTGTGATTTATTAGTGTTTATCCTAATATTGTGCTTATAATATCATGTTTTATGTTGTTTGCACATTCCAATGTTTCCTTGATGTTATCATATTATATCATGCATTGATGCGAATGTTTATGATTCTCACCCATTTTATGCCACTTTTATATTCCTCTTGACTCACATGTATTAATTACATCATGTTATGTCTCAATTATTCTATTGTGAGGATTTATAGCTAACCATTTTATTATGTATGTCCCCGAGTTATCCCATGATGTATTAGAAGATCTAGGGAATATAAGGGCATGTTTTGAAGTTTTTGTATAATTTTATTATACCCATGTTTCAATTTATCATGAAATATATCTAATTAACCAAAGAAACAAGGCCTTTCAATATTTTTGTATTGTATTATGGGTTTCTTTATATAATAAATTATTAATTGATGATTATAAAATATATGGGTTTTGATAATCAACCCCCATACATAATCAAGAATGTAATTCATTTCCTCCTTCTCAATAAAATATTTACCAATGATATACTTGATCACAAAAATTGTATTGAATTTGATATTTAATCAAACCACTGGTATCTATAGGTCTAATTCTAAGATGGTAATGAGGGTTAGGTATTGTTCCTCATTGTTGTTGCATACTTATAATAAAAAGATGTGTGGGATAAATTCTTTGGTTGCGACTATGAGTATAATCCCCAGACCAAATTGATTATTTTTTTAGATTTTTGTGATTTTTTTATATTGATATTATATAGGTACCATCAAGTTACATCATCCATTCTTAGGTAGTTTCATGGATGGAAATAATTCTTCATTGGGAAGTTTTGTGTTCAACTGTGACTTCTCTGGAATAGGGTGAACTCCTAATAAATCAATCAATTCTTACCATTTAACTAACTTTTAAGATATAAACTAGATATAAAAATACTATGGAATGATCACCCATTATGCCAGATTTACAATTAACAATAGGAAACTGAGGATATATTTCAGCGGGTTAGAATGATATATGATGTGAACCTCCTGATGCTGTAGATAATTCCTATGATTCTGCACTACAAATATTAGAACATGGAAGTTTTTCTCGATATCAGAGTATAAATATAAAATTCAAATGTAGCTCAGTTGAGATAATAGAAGTTATTCACCTTACCTTTATCATGCTTCTAGTAAAGGATCATGTTAAGAAATATTTTCTAGGTTTCCACATAGAGGATGAGAGGTTCTCCTTCTATAGGTGGAATTAACACTAATGAGGATAAAATGTACTACTTGACATCATAAAAAGCTTCCTAAAAGTATTTATTCCACTAATAAGTAACACATTTTCATTAATTTTATAATGGGTAGGCATTTAATAGTGATTTTGGATATAAAACATTTGATATAGGAAATATTCCCTTGGATTCCTCTTAACTCTTTATGTTTTTGAAGAGGTTGCCTATAAAGTATCACCCTAGTCCTCATGGGGTAACATTGATGTTGTGATTGTGTACCAAAAAGCAGAGTAATTTCCTCAATGCTGCCCCAAAATCACATTTTATGGATTTTTTATGTTTTTATACTAGTATTTACAAATAACTATCTCAATATTGGTAAGATGATCATGATTTTATTGAGTTTCAACCACTAAATAACCAACATATCATTCAATGATACTCCCCGTGAGGGGATTAAAGATATGGTGTAAGGTCCATTGATATGAAATGATTTTTATCTTAAATCCAATGAGAATTACTTGATAGAAATATACCTCTTTGGGTGCCTTGAAATAATTTCCCTCTACATCATCAAGGGCCATATGTATATGGTTATATCCTGAGTACCCATATTAGACTGAATTGGAATAAAACTAGGGGAATTTTTTATCTTCATGTTAAATTTAATTGGAATTCCAATAATACTAAATTAACAAAAAACTACATATTTCTAATTTTTTATTCTATAATGATTGGATCTAAATGACCCCATGATTATTTATGATAAAATCAATGCTCTTATTGTGATCATTGGAGTACCGACCTTCCATTTTCTATAGCATATATAGTGTATGTTCCCAGTCACTGTATTGTATCACTCAGAGGGTGAGGGGTGAATCAGTGATTCTTTTTTCTATTATGTTTCATTAAAATTGAAAAAAACTTCACCTATTTTTAAAGATTCATTTCCCTGTTGAAAAAAACAAACACAGATCCATAGGAACATAGGTATTTACAAGGTTCACTATTCAATACAAATAGATACATCCTTGGTATGGTTTAGAGACAATCCAATACCATAAAATTCACTAGAAAATAATCCTTGGATTACAACGAGTGGGATATTCTCTTTCACTTGTGTATAACTTCGAATAAAATCCAAAAATTCATGTGAACCCTCTTAGAACAAATAGGAAAATACAATTATTATGTAACAACTCATTTTACATGCGATTATTTTCAAATAAACAAATGTATTCAATTGAAATAAAATTACTCAATTCCTTACCCAGAAGAAAGGTATGAACCTCCTAGACTTTGTTATGAAAACTTAGTCTGATTTTCTGGGGTCTGATTCTCCTAGTCGGATTCTTTGTGTATGATTATCGTAAAATAATTCTTCAAGTTCAATTTTCATAAAGAGTACAATTGAAATGAATCGACACCACTTCAAATCAGAATACAATACTTCCTCAATCTGAGAAACCCAATATAGAAACCCCAAAGCCAATTAATCTATCCTAATAAAATAATCTTATGAATAAAGTGTTTATAAATTGAATACAATGATCTGCTGAGTAAGATAAATTCTGAGTACGATGATTAGTTGAATACAACATAGTGATATTTTCTTCTTTCCCATAAAAATGTATTTAATACAAAACAAAACTGAATCACTTTCTCTCACTGAAAACATAAAGATTCTCTCTCTACTATGGTGAACAGTACCGGCGATCAAAAAGTACAAATTAATACTCCTTCAACTGGTGACCCTCAAATGGTTTGTGCGGGAATCCCAAAAAAGTTTCCTACTCACACAAATTCACCCACATTTTAATTTCCCCTAAAATCTCAATTTCATTTTGACTTACTCAACACTTTTCGAAACTTCCTGATTCTTCTTCAAACTTGATCCCCTTCTTTGGACTTCTATTTTAATCATAAGTATCATTTCAATACATCAACAATATTTTTTTTAATCTAACTTCTTCAATACAAAGCTCTATATCAATTGAAAACAAATGTATAAGAAAATGGATACCATTTTGATTTTCTGAATATGATTCTCAGAACCGATTTGAATCAAAATCTTTCATTTGAATGTAAAACCCCCCCCCTTGATAATTCATTCATAAATATATTCCTCTTTTATTTTCTCTTTACCTACTTGATATTCAAAACTTCATTCACAATAATGTGCTTGTATCATGAATTCGTGACTTTAAACTAATTTGGGAACAACTTTATCATCGTCAGACTTGGATTGGAAATTATCATAACATTCCATTCATTCCATCTTATTTATTTTTGTCCCAACTCGAGTATGATATTTTCTGAATACAGTTGTTCTTGATATGATCATCCTGGGTATGATCATTCTGGATATGATTTTCCTAGATATGATTTTCCAAAATATGATCTTTTCTGGGTATGATCATTCTAGGTATGATCATTCGGGATATCATTGGCCTGAATGCGATTTTCTAGAATACGATCTTTTATAGGTACGATCATTATGGGTATGATTAGTCTAGATAAACATTACCAAAATATGATATTTTCTAGGTATGATCATTCTAGAAGACAATTGGAAACATCTATTACTATTTTATTGGCACCTCTTCTTCAACTGGTACTATCTCTTAAATCGGCACTTCCTTTTCAATCGGAAACACCTTTTCAATTTTCACTACTTTTTCAATCAGTACCACCTTTTCAATCGGACCCACATTTTAAATCAGTACCACTGTTTAAAATTGAATCACACTTTTAAACAACATAACCTTTTAAAACAACATCACCTCTTCAATTGGAATCATTTATTACTTTTCTTTCACTCAAATATGATTTTTTTAAAAAAATCAGTATCACTTCTTTCTCTATGCCACATAGATATGATAAATCTGGATACGATCCTTTTCTGATGGAAAGCATATCTTCCACTCCCCTTTCTTCTAGTAATCTTTCATCATGATTTTTCAATTAAAATTTTGATTTATATGAAATAAAAATAAACAAAGCATCATTAAAATTAAAATATCATAGTCATAGTGACTTTGATTCTCCATTTAAACAACCACTTATTTCATACTAGATCTAGAGTGAATCTGATCAATTCCTCATTATGATCTTTACCAATACTAGACCCTCATTATGATGAACAATTTGAGTCCTATTCTTATCAATACCATGATTTTTATTTTTATCAATTTCATGAGTATCACGGTTGTTTCCAGAAACAAACTGAAGTGATTTTCTTCCTTCAAAAAATACCTTGACAAAAAAATACAACACTTGAATACAGAACACCTTCATCATTATCTTGGTCCCAACAATCTCCCTCTTTGGATTTTTTTTCAAAACAAGTTTCATAAATAACTAAACTTTGTATCCTTAAGAAATGGATCACTTGTCAACAATTCTAATCCTACATGAGCTAACTCATTGTAGAAAACAATAATCATTAATAGAAAAACCATGTTGTCCAAATTCAGTGATTATGACAAAATCTTCATCTTTATTCCTCATCTATTATTCAACATCATAGGAATACAAAACAATTTATTTCCTACAACAACTACAATGAATAGTTAGAATATTTCACTCACAAAGCAATTCTAAATTCAGAGCTTACCCACAACTCTCTCTTTTATGAAATAGATTTATGAAACAATACAATTATCCCCCTTGACAATACAATCCAAATTTAAGACAAGAGAGGGGATGGAAACACATACCTCAGACTTGAAATGAAATAGGTAGGACAACTATCTTCAACCTCAATTTTGAAAATGATTCCTTTAGTAAAGGTTTTGTAAAAATGGCATCAATTTTTTCTGATGTTTGAACATACTCTAACTTTAATTCATTATTCTTGATCTTCTATTTGACGAAATGATATTTAATATCAATATTATTTGAACAAGAATGATGAACTGGATTCATCGTGAGACTTATTGTACTTTTATTGTCACAACCCAAGAGCAAGGGTAACTTCGATTCAATAGGTAAATCTTCCAATTCTGTTTTCATCCATAAGAGTTGAGTAGCGGGTTGAGTAGAAGAAACATACTCTGATTCAGCCGTACTGAGGGTTATTGAATTATTTTTATTTTTATTTCAGCTAACACAATTATTTCCAATAAATAATACTCCACTAGATGTGGATCTTCTATCATCAACTTTTCCTTCCCAATCTGCATCATAATACCCAAAAAAATCAATACTATATGAGATGAAATACCTGATTCCGAACTTTATTGTTTCTTTGATGTATCTAATAATTATTTTCCCAGAAATAAGATTTTATTATTTTAGATCACTCTAAAATCTTTCACATAAGGTAACAATATAAACAACACTAGGTCTTGAGGAAGTCAAATACAATAGACTTCCAATCATCTTTCGATATTCTTTCTGGTCCACTTATTTTCCTTCTCCATATTTACTCAACTTAGTTTCCATTGAAATAGGTGTAGAAACATGTTATGATTTTTTCATTCAGAATCTCTTAAGAATTTCCTTCGTATATGTTTCTTGGGATAGAAAATTTTATTCTCTCTTTTAAATGATTTGTAACCCAAGAAAGTACTCCATTTCCCCCCAACATGGAAATTTCAAATACCTTCTTCATTTCTTCAAAAAATGTTTCATAACTTCTTTCATCAGTCACATGAAAGATAATAACATCAACATAAATGATCACAATGAGATAATACTCTTGAATTTATCTGATATACAGATTGATATACACTCTTCCTTTCTTTAAGTTCATCTTCCTTAAGAAAGTATCCAGTTTGGAATACCATGACCTCAAAGCTTATTTTATCCCATACATGTCTTTATTCAATATTTTGTACATATCTTTCATCATTTCCAATAATAAATTTTCAAGGTTGTTCAATATAAACCACCTCTTCAAGATCGCCATTCAGGAATGAAGATTTAACATCCATTTGAAATATATTATAGTCTCACTGCATAGTAATAGAAAGAAAGATTCAAATTGTTTCCAATCTGTCCACCAGAGCAAAGGTTTCATCAAAATCAATTCCTTCAATTTATAAATACACTTTGCAAACCAATCTTTTTTTCTTTCTTATAACTTCACCTACTTTATTAATCTTGATTTGGAGAACCCATTTTTCTAATGATGTTTTTGTTTCTAGGATTGGGTATGAGTTCCAATGTATTGTTCTTTTGAATCTAATCAAAAATTTTATTCATTCCTTGAACCCATTCTGGATGTTCAACAACTTCTTTCCCATCATTTGGTTCCACTTTTGAATATAAATAAGTATGTGTGATGGAATTTGTTTCCCTTCTTCTTTGAACCTTTTTTTGTTGGTCACCAATTATATTCGGATCTTCTACTTGTTTCCTCAGCCCAGGATGAGACTTTTGAGAAACATATTCATCACTTGGAATAGATGAGTTTTTTTCTTCTTCTTGATTAAGAAAACAATTGTCTGCATCCTTATCATAATTTCATTCTTCGACTTGATCAACTTCTTTTTCTTCTTCAATATGTTTTTATTTTATACTTCTTTCAATCACCTTCAAATCAACATAATCAAAAAATATATTTCTTTGTTGAAACATCTATATCCTCTACCTTCCAGAGCATATCCAAGATAGATTACATATTCACCTATTTGCTCAAATTTTCCATAGGTTCCACATTTCTTCTTTATAACACATGGACTCCAAAAAACTCTAAGGTTATTCAAAAATAGAATGTTTCCATAAAAAAATTATATGGATTCATATCTGATTGATTCATGTAGAAACAATAGTTATGAATGTAAACATTTGTACTCATGGATTACCTCCAAAAGTAATGAAAAAGATCATGTTCAAGTAACATAGTTCTTCCCATTTCCACCAAGCTTATATTCTTTCTTTCAGTAACCCCATTTTTTGAGTAGTTTATAGGGATCTATAATCATTCCAAATTCCATGATTCTCAAGATATATTTCAAATAATTCACTTCTATATTCACCACTATTGTATGTTCTCAACTTCTTCACTGAATACTCACATTCTTTCTTATATTTCCTTCTAAAACTTTTAAACATTTTCAAATATTCTAATTTGTGTTTCATATAAATAACACAAGTAATGAGAGTAAAATCATAAATTAAAGTAATGAAGTACTTATATATATTTTTTGATTGTTTTCTCATGGGCCCACATATATCAGAATGAATCATCTCTAGGGTTTTTTTAACAGGTCTCAACTTTCTTGTGAACGAAATTTGTAATCATTCCTTTCTCACGGATAGTTCAGCACTAATCTCTTCTTCTCAAAAAATAAAGAATGTATCAGACACTTTAATTATTTTATAACTTTCTCATGTTTCTCTACCCCATGTTCCCAAGTATTTTATTCCACAACTGATTCTCTTCCACCATGCTCATGTAACAAGAGTTTTGAATTTAACCAATCTGAAACAAATTACCTTTTGTATGTTGGACATCGGTAACAATCTTCCCATTTTCTTAATTTTTTTCACAAAAACCCATATTTCCTACAGATACATTTTTTACCCTTATCACAAAATCTTGAATCACTTAGAAAATTGTGCTTCAGCCCATCAACATACAATGTCTTCTTGGATTTCATATTTTCATTTACAATGATGGATGATCCAACACATTTGATCTTCAAGGATTCATCATTTCCAAATGTTATTAATCCCTCTTTAAAATATTTTACATTCTTCATAAAATTTAAGTCTCCTATCATGTGTGAAGAACAGCGAATATCAAGTATCCATGTTCAATCTTCTTTTGTAGCTTTCAATGTAGTTTCAACAACAAGAGAATTTTCATCTTATTTTACCTTCCTCACCTTTGGATTTTGATAATTAAGAATATTTTGCTGAGATGGTAACAAAACAAGACCTCCTTTTTAAAGGTATCCAGATTGTTCACATCCTTCACAAATAGTTTCTATGGGATGGAACATATTTTCAATCTTTACTCAAACCTTCTCTGATTTCATCACATCAACTTTCTCAGTCTTCTTTCTTTGAGGTGATTGAATCTCCCTTAATATTTTCCTTTCATAACTAATGGGATAATATTAATGTTGCTGTTTAAACCAACACAAACTTTTCATGTGTATGAATCCCCTACAATACCATCAATAGACATAGAATGCGTATTTGCCTCTGAAACTTCCATATTGATTAGAATTGTGAATACATTTCTCAGCAACTTTCTCCTCTATCTTTTTTGATCCACCAACATTCTTTCTATCAATTGGATTCATATTCTTCATTATATATTTTATAAATCCATATTGTTTCAAAATATTTATGGATTCAGGTTTCTTTGAAACTTCAGAATTCCCATCATTGGTTGTTTTGGCCATATACATGACTTTCCCAACTTTCTTCTTTTCAGAAACAATTATATATTTCTTTTCACCCTTTGAAGTTAAAATTTTTTGAACCTTCTATGATTTCTAATTTCGAGAACTTTCACCATCCTCAATGATATATTTTTGGAAACTTTTCTTTCTCAATTCAGTTTTTCAGAGTTTTTGTTCGAAAAGTTCTAACGCTTCTTATTTTTCCTTCAACTTAATCTCCAGAAGATCATTATAGTTCTTTTCTTCTTTCAGATATTTCTTCAAATCATCAATCTCTTTCACCATATTTTCTCTCTCATAAGAAAAACTCTCTTGGTTTATTGATCATTCATCTTCAAACATTTTTTTCTTTTAAGCCTTCTGATCTTTCTCAGATATTCTTCAACTCTTCTTTCGAATGGATTTAAAGTTGAGTTTCTACTTCTTCAGAACTGATGCTTATATATTATTTATCATTTTTTGTTTATATAAAATTATTTTCAATACCATACTTAATTTATTTTTCAGATTCCTCATCATTTCCTTCTTCTTCATCATCTTTAGAAAAGAAACTTCTTCATTTATATTTGAAGAATTTGTTTTCCTTCCATATGGAATACAAATTTCCGTTATCACCATGTTTCTTCCATGATCATCTTGGTTTTATTTACTATTCATCGTTATCCTATTATTTTTTTCTTTGAGGATAGTTAGTCAAAATGTGACCAACTCCTCCACATTCAAAACATTTCAATAGAAGTTTCCCTTTTTATTTTCTTGTACCTATTTTCACATTTTTAGAAAACAAGGATAATATGTCATTGATATTTTTACATACCTAATATTCAATGTCAGAATCACCATCTTCTTCTTTAATAAGAATTTTCTTTGAATTTTCTTTTCTTCATATCCTTGAATGAAATTTCTCCATCAACATTTTTTATATTATCATAGGTTTCTCTCTTCTCGTTTTATAAGTGATACGAGTGTTATGAATATTGTCAAGATATAGTGTCTTAGAATCTATGTCTTCTAATGAAGAAACTTTTGCATCAAATTTGTCAGGTAGGAATCTCAAAATATTTTCAACAACTATAGAGTCATCTATATTTTCACCAAGACATCTGATAGTAGTCATAATATCATTCACCCTGGTAATAAATACCTAATATATTCATGGCCACCCATCTTCAAGTCTTCATACTTCAATCTCCAGATTTGAAGTTTTTCCTTCTTGAATTTTTGATTACCTTCGTATATGTTTTTCAATTTTTCCCATATACCTTTGGAAATGGAATCACATTTCACTCTCAATAATTCACTTTCAAAAATTAATGAAAACATAGTATTCTTCGCTCTTCCATCATTCTGAAGATTATTTTTATCAACAGGTGTAAGTAGAGCTTTATCATAAATGGGTGGAAACCCAACTGTTGCAGCTTCAATAACATCATAATTGATAGACATAAGATAAGGCAGCCTTCTATCCTTCCAGATATGATAATTATTTCTAGCAAAGACCCAAATACCTTTACCATTCACATGTTTCAAATTCACCATTAGTAAAGAATAGCAAAGGAAACCTGGATCTGATACCACTTGTAAGTGACCAGTTAGTGTGTTATATCACTGAGAGGGGGAGGGGTGAATCAGTGATACTCTTTTTCTTTTATATTTCATTAAAATTAAAAAAAGATTCTCCTCCTATTAAAGATTCAATTACCTGCTGAAAAAAAACAAACACACATTCACAAGAACACATGTATTTACAAGGTTCGTTATTCAATGCGAATAGCTATATCCTTGGTATGGTTTGGAGACAATACAATACCATAAAATCCACTATAATAAAATCCTTTCACTACAATGAATAGGATATTCCCTTTCAGTCATGTAGTAATTTGACGACAATACAAAAGTGTGTGTGCAACCTCTTAGCACAAATATGGTAATACAATGGTTATGTAACAACTCATGTTACTTGTGATTATTTTAAATTATATAAATGTATTCAATTGAAAAACAATTCTTCAAATCCTTACCCAAAAGAAATGTAAGAACCTCATGGACTTTGTTATAAAAACTAAGTTTAATTTTCTTGGGTCTGAATTTCCCAGTCCAATTCCTCCTAGTAAGATTCTCACAAAAATATTCTTCATGTCTGATTTTCAAATAGAATATAATAGAAATGAATCAGAACCACTTAAAATCATAATACAATACTTATTAAATTTGAGAAATCCAATATGGAAATACTTAAGTTGATTAATCCAACCTGATACAACAATAAACTGAATAAAATATTGAAAAATTGAATATGATGATTCACTGAGTATGATGAATTCTGAGTATGATGATCATCCGAATACAATGTTATGATCTTTTTTACTTCCCCGTCGAAAAGTCATCAATAAAAAACAAAACAGTATCACTTTCTCTCACTGAACACTTAGAGCTTCACTCCTTACTTTGGTGAACAATACCAATGGTCAAAAGGTACAAAGTACTGCTCCTTTTATAGTTGACCCTCAAAAGGTTTGGGAGAGAATCCCAAAAAAAATTCCTCTCACACAAATTCACCCACATTTATATTTCCCATAAAATCTAGAATGCATTTTGACTTTTTTAATGCTTCTCCAAACTTCTCAATTCTTCTTAAAACTTCATCTCCTTCTTTAGACATTAATTTGTATCATAATTAGGATTACAATACATGAGCCTGATTTTTCTCAATCTAGTCTCTTCAATACAAAGATCTGTATCAATTGAAAATAAATGTATGAAGAAATGGATACCATTCTAATTTTCTGAATGTGATTCTCAGAACCGATTTGAATTAAAATCATTCATTTGAATGTATAGATCCCCCTTAAAAATTCATGCAGTAGTATCCTTCTATTTTATTTTTTCTTTACCCACTTGAGATTCAAAACTTCATTTACAATCTTTTGCATGTATCATGACTTCATGACTTTAAACTCATTTGATAATAGCTTTAACATCATCAGAATTGGATTGGAAAGTATCATAACTTTCCATTCAATATAGCTTCTTTATTTTCTTTCCAACCCAAGTATGATATTTTATTAATACAATTGGTCTGGATACGATCATCCAGGGTATGATCATTCTAGATACGATTCGACTGGATATGATTTTATATAATATGATATTTTCTAGGTACGATTGTTCTGGGTACGATCATTCTGGATACTATTGTCCTAGATACGATTTTCTAGAATACAATCTTTTATGGGTATGATCATTCTAGGTAAGATTTTCCTAGATATGATTTTCCAAAATAAAATATGTTCTAGGTATGATCATGCTGGTTACAATCATTGTGGAAAATAATCGGCACCATATCTTACTCTTCTATCAACAATGCATCTTCAACCAGCATCGCCTCTTCAATCGGCATCACCTTTTAAATCGACACTACTTTTTCAATTGGTACCACCTTTTCAATCGGAACCACCTTTTCAATCAACACCACATTTTAAAATAGCATCAACTTTTAAAACAACATCATATTTTAAAACAACACCACCTCTTCAATTGGTAGCATCTCTTACTTTTCTTTCACCCAAATACGATTTTTTGGAAGAACAATCGGTATCACTTCTTTCTCTCTACCACCTAGATACAATAAACCTCGATACTATACTTTTTTTATCAGAAACATATCTTCCACTCCCCATTTCTTCCATCAATCTTGAATCATGAGTTCTCAATTCAACTTATGATTTCGATGAAATAGAAATCAGTAATGCATCATCACAATTAAAACATCGTAGTCATAGTGACTTTGATTCTCCATTAAAACAACCAATTATTTTATACTGGATTCAGATTGAATATGATCAATTCCTCGTTGTGATCTTTACTAATACTAGACCATAATTACAATGAAAAATGTGAGTATGATTCTTATAAATATCATGAGTCTGATTTTTATCAATACTAGGAGTAGCATGATTGTTTCCAGAAACAAAGTGAAGTGATTTAAATCCTTCAAAACATACCTTGATAAAAAAAATACCACATTTGAATGAAAAAAAGAATCATCATAAACTTGGTACCAACATATAGCCTCTACATAAATGGTGTCTGGTTATCAAGGTAATATGGTGACTACTTTCTTATTAAGTCTTTGACTTTGTGTGTGTTCCTACTCAATATTTTCTTCCTATCACATTATTTTTCTCATGGATAAATAAAATTATAAGTCATGTGTGCTGAGATTTTTTCTAACATGACCTACCCAGATTCAACCATCTTTTTTATTATATCCGTAGAGATGAAGAAATCTTAAATATTGTTCCCCCAACATCAATTAAAGTGGTAGTAGTAATGGTAGTAATTTAGACAAATCTCATTGGGTTGGTTGGCCTCTAGAAATTTAAGCATATCATTTTCCAAGGCTGTGATAATGTATCACAGTACCTAATTTCTCTAGGAATAACAGGTTTTATTCATTAGGTCCTTAAAATTTGGGTGAGGTTGATCCTTCTTCCCATCTAGATAAGGGTACTTCTATTTCTACTATCTTTTAGAGGGATTCACTAAGTAATATAGTGCATTTTTTTTCTGGATCTAGCACTAGTGTTGGCTTGAGTGTGCCAATTACAGTCTCTACTCAAACATATTTCTTCTCTTTATCTATCAATATTGGTTAATACTTGGTAATATATAAATGGAAGGAATCCTTCATTCGTTGTATGACATCTATAAACATCTAAAATCCACCAGTGTATTTTGAAGTAATTAGAATTTTCTATAGATCATAACATAGATTCTCTATGAAAATATCTAATTGATGCTCTTTATGGAGTTGTATATTTTGGGATTTGGTTGGTCACGTTAAAATGGTTATGAAATCTATGACCCCATATGTTTCATGTAATTTTTAATTTGAGAGGTCATGGGTAGTATTCTTCATTATCATTGAGTTGAACTGATAAATATATTTTCAATGGAGGTCTTACCGGTTGTCAATGTATCTTAAGGGTAGATTGTTATACCGGATGAATTTTAGCATTTTTAGTGTCTAAAACATCCCAAATTTTTATTTTAATGTTATATTATCCTCAATTTATTTTATAACATGCAACATTGATCTTTAATAGAATTGGGATATACTATAGAAATATTACATGAATGTGATTGTTATATCATAGACATTAAATTAGAGTTATGAATAAGAATAACCAGATTATAAAAAATAGGTATAATGTTTTTTTATTATTCATATGAATTTATTTATTCATAATAAATAAGTTCTTAATTTTTTATGAAGTCATTTTATGCTTGAAAAATATATTTTATTCAAAAATGGTTTTTATTGCATCTTTGTTTGTAGAAATTCTAATTAATTTATATCGTATAGGAAATATATTTTAAGAAATTATTATTATTTCGAAAATAAGAATATCAATATTTTCTTACTGATAATCTTTAATATTTTTTTAAAATGATTTGTTTTTTAGTGCATACTGGAAAATACCAATTTTTGTGAATTTTTCATTTATTTTCATTAATTAAAGTAATTTAAAGGTCCCCTTTTTTGAAATTTATCTTAAATTAATAAAAAGTATCCTTTAATTATATATAGTATAACTAATTACATAAGAATAATTATTATTCTTGATTTTGGTATATGTTCATTTTTAGGTTTAAAAATTCATTTTTTTTAAACTATTTTTCATTGTGTTGTACATATTCGAATTAAAATTTATTTTTTACCCTTATAGAAATTGAATCATGAAAATGAATTCCATATTTGGAGTCAATAGTTTTAAATTTTTTAAATAGTTCCCTTTTATTGTTTTCAATATTAATTGTAACCATGGAAAATATTTTCCACCATCGTGCTAGTAAAATGGGTAACATTAGACTTAATTTTATTTGATAGTTTATTTTACACCTCAATCATCTTCTATTTATCGTTTTTTAAATTTCTTTCCACTTTCCTTTGATAATGACCTTAATATTATTTTAAGTAAAGAATAAATACAAAATTTCAATAGCGACCAAGAAGGAAAACAAATGGGGGAAGGAGGAAAAGTTTATACATATAAAACATGGTTACGAACAATCCAAAACCACCGTTTATCTCACGATAAAAGGTGCGGTAATAGGGATCATGGGTGTGACCCCCCTTGTTGGTTTGATGGTTGAGGGGAGAATACCCCCATATAGGGGTTTAATATAAGGGTTTGAATATAACCCTAATACCCCAACTAGAAAAACACCCATAACCTACTAGGTAACCTATCATCCACCACTAGGTACCCACTAATCCACCATCCACCCATTGGAACTCTGGAATCTATAGCCTCAATACCTCAACCATTAGGCACTCGGTGGATCTCTACCTAGTACCTGATGTTAACTTTCACTTTTTTCACTTCACTACCTAGACCTTCATTGTTATGAACTCTCAAGACACTATTCGGATCTTCTAAAAACACCCAAATGCACATAAAAACACCTCTTAAAGGTTTCAAATATTTTGGAATTCTAATATGAATCCCGATTATCAAAACATGGCCTTATCCATAACCAAAAATTAAAATTCGCTAGAAATTCACCCACTCTTCAATTTGTGGCTTTTCAAAAACACCCCACCATAATATATTTCATCCATGATAGGAACCTAGAAATTTTTATCATCCTCTAATGTATCTATTTAAATTTGATACCACTCCCCATTCTTTAATCTGGACTAAACTAGATATGACTCAGTTACCAATTGATTGAACCCAAATACCTGTATTTTATCAACAAATTCCCATTTTGATACTTAAAACATGACAATCGCATCCCATATAGTGAACTTTATGTGTTATCCACCTCACTGCATCCAATTATGCTCGAAACACATTTTGTTTCTCCATTGGTTGAACTCTCTCAAAAACATTTGGCCTTACATGCTGGCACACCACCATATCAACATAATTTTGTTACCTTCACTCCTAGAGGCACCACAAACTCATCCAAATGACCACACCTAGGTCCAAACATGAAAATAAATTTAATTTAATATATATATCCTCAATTGAACCAATCCACCATCGTACTCTCCTCTTGAGCATCGATGTACCTCTGATTTTAATCACTCTTAAATCATACTAAACTCCGCCTCGAGTCCACTAATAACATATAACCACCATATAACACCGCATCCAACTCACATGTCTAGTATTTATAAAGGAAGAAGTTAAAATTGGTTCTACCTGTGCACTGGCATCTTATCTCCATCTCGATCATATGTCAACCAGTTGCACCACCACCATGACTCGTCCAACATGAGGCTCATGAACCAGTGTCCCATAATATTCTCCCCATAATAATAGTATCCTTATTTTCATCCTAATAAACCAACATATCTAATCTCTAAATCTCATATCATATCCATCACCAAACAAAATGGTGTGGTATGAACCAACTCTTACACCACCACCATCCCAAAAAAAATGATCGCGACTCATTCCTGACTTACTAGGAACACCATCCACAATATTCTCCAAAGTTCACCAGCAATAAGGGTCCCACAATTTAATGGACAATAGTGTACTACCCACCACATTTATTACCTTAAACCACTTTTTAAGCACAATTCCAAAAACGATATGACATCCCTCATGTTCCACTTCTCTCAAGCCATGCTCACCCACACCAATAACCTATTTCGGGGTCTGTTCTTAGATTAACCACACTGTAGTGACCTGGTCCATCATCGATGTCCCCAATTATCACATAGGAAACACCTCCCATACTTATCAAAACCTCATACCTATATTCCCATTGGAATTATAGAAATTTCATCAGTTTTTAATCCATAAATAAATTCAAAAAGCCATATCTTATCCCTGATCACAACCTAATGTGATCACATAGAAACCCACTTAATTTATATAAAATATCAAATCATTTAGGACTAAGGGGTATACAAATCATCACATCATAATCATTGCACTGGTAGGATTCTCCTAAAACCCAAATAATACTCAACAGACCCATACACAGCACATTCCAACATTGTACATACCAAAAGGCATCACATAAAACTAACATACATCCACATTTACACATCAAGATCAGCTTACATGATGGGTCATGCAACCAATCATTCTATTTTCCAAGGGATGAATAAATTCTATAATTACCCTCTCATTAGTTATTTCCCACTACCCATCTTGATCTCATTCAAACCCAATGGGTGTGTGCTTCTATATAACTTGAATGCACAACCCAAATCAAGATTCCATGAGTTATATATCATAAATCTTTGGCTCATGTTCCAAATTTAGTAACTACACACCCCTCTAATGTTAATCTCATTTATCCAAAATCATAGCTAGTTCTTTCTTTCCAAAACCCAAGACATATCACTCATTTCAAGGCTAACAACATGAAAAATTACACTCATGGGTCATTCCAAAACCACAAAGATTCTACCCATTCTCTACCCATACTAAGTCTAACAATCTAGGGTCATTTCATACCATCTTGTTAGAATCCACAATGAAAAAAGAGGTTACCATCACCAGATATTGCCTTAAAAACCAAACCACCATAACCCAAATCACTTAAAGTGAATTACATATCAAAAGATAATGTTGTGTAATGTAACATTCTATACCCACTCAAGGGTATCCACATACTCAAGGAAACAAGTCATCAGAAAAACCATGGTCCAACTGAGTAGAATAACACCACCAAGTTATATAATTAAACATAATACAAACTTTTGTTGACACTTTAAACAACTTAACTTATCCATAATCAACCACATGCAAGTACATTAATTTCATGGGAATCCTGTATTCCAAGTAATATTTATGTACACACACTACGATATGCTCCAATAAAAGACAAAAATAAACAAATAAAAACATCAAATTAGCACATCATACTTGAATAAAAAATCTCAACTATAACAACAGAAACAAAGCACAGTAATCATATAACCATGGTAACTTAGACTTCTCACTAAATAGGTGTTCATGAATCACCAACCCAAGGTACATCACAAGATCTAACACATTTTTACCTATAAATACCAATCCCTAAATAGTAATATAAATGAAAAAAAACTTATTTGATACCATTTTGTAAGACCCTAGAAAACATTTCTTGAATTAAAACTCACCTCAAGTGACACATGACCTTGAGCATGCCTCCACATAAATTAGAGGTTTTCATACAACGATGCTAGTTTAAGAATAACATTGTAGAGACTATAATCTAACATCATGACTATAAAAAAAATATAAATAACCAAATTTCATCCATGGAAAAGTGTTATAGTATGTAGAAAGGGAATTATAGCTGGAGAAAACCACAGAAAAATAAAAAAACATGTTTTAATATGTGAACAATTCAAACATATAGTAATGCATCCTAAAAAATTACCCATAAAGATAATCACATATAAAAAATAACCAATTAATAAAACACAAAAGAGGATATATTATCATCCCCATGACTCACCTCAACCCCCTCTCCAATATCATTCAAATAGCACTAGTCTGGTCTAAAGTCAAACTTGTACATAGTCATATATACCAATAATAATGTTTTCATGTGCACTAGGGTTCCCATGTGGGGTTTGATATATACCTCTCGGTAGGGTATAATCACATGTACCAAATATATTCCATTATATACATGTGTATGGATTAGGATAAATAAATAATTGCACCTATGGAAAACAATTATATGCATCGGGTCATTGTGTACTGACTAAGACACCATAACACCCAACCTTACATAGATAATCCAATGTAGATGGAATAATTCATATCATACACAACCCATTACTCACATAATCATTAGATAAAAGTTATAAAACTAATCCTTGACCATTATCCTCTCACTTAGGGTAGGATCTCATTTCGAATCTGTTCACATATCTCACCCTGTACTGCTACCCTCACACTCAATGTGTGGTCTCATAACACATCAAATATACCACCCTCTCACTAAAGGTGATTCTTCACACCACATCATATACTATGCATCATACCACCACCCTCTCACTCATGGTGTGGTCTTGTAAAACATGACGTACCTTGTCACATACCTCTACTCTTTCACTCGGGGTGAGGTCTCATCCCATTCCACATACCACATCTCATACCACCACCCTCTTTCTCATGTTGAGGTCATACACAAAATCTCAACCTATTCTCTTTCAGACAGGGTGTACCTCATACCAAATTTTGACCACTTCCCTCTCACTACAGATAGGATCCATTACACACTCTCATTAATAATCACATTTTTCACATGAATAATCTCAAGGTCTATTAGCACACCTAAACCCCACATCTCAGCATCTCACAATATAACTATCATAGGAGGTTTCTCATGATCCTAACCCTCTTACCCAAAAAATAAAGGTCCTAAAAATTCCCTTTACCTTAGAAATCCATAATACATACCTAGTGAACTATTATAGAACAACACTCGAAGAGCCCATACATGACCACCCTTGATCAATAACCCAATACAACCTATACTTGTGGTCTATCTTTTCAAGAAAAGTCCTACCACACATGGTTTTTCATGAAAAACCCATCAACCCACCTATCATACTCGAGGAAGACAATAATTAGGTTCCATACACACTTCATGGTCTATACTCACTAAAACCAACCAGTATCCAACAGCCCATAGTAATACTACATCCTGAAGGCCCTACCTGGTCCTAGCCTTAAGTGGTCGAGTACAATTACACTTCTAATTACAACATCGATATCTCATTCCTAATCCCCACAAACCATGACAATCTCATACTCCCAAGGCCTATTAGTAACTGGTTTCTAATATGTTAATACAATTCCCATGACCCATATCTAGGTCCCATGTAACCTCTTCCTTAAGAGATCTCTAAATACATAATCTAGAGGGAACCATACCTATGAAATAATACTAAACCCCAGGGGACATAACCAACTCACCACATCCACTAATACTACTAATCGCCCTCAAGGATGTACTCTCAAATATACACTAGAAGTATGACCATCTCACCAATCATCTACAGTCCTAATATTCTCATGATTGATAACTAACACTAGGTAGAACCAACCTATCCTATATCCAACACATTTAAGGCTCTAGTACCTATCTCTAGATTCTTGAAAACTCCATTATAATCTTCTCAATATTTTAAAAACATTGTCTATGAATTCAAAACAACTCCACATGGAATGGAGAAGTTTCTCCAACCCTGGAAAGATTTATGCCACATAACTCCTCCATATAGAGTGATCTTAATCCCTATCCAGTTTACCCAAACCAAAATCTTTATAAATAAACGAACAATAATTCATAAATAGGTACATAGTTATGTATTATATGGACCACCTAACTCAATATAAGAGTTACGATCCTTAATCCATGCTCGTTAAACCTCGACCAAGCCTAAACCAAGTCACAATAACATCTTTGGATCCTATATTAATCCATAACACACAATAAATTAATTATAAAAAAATTATAATTAATTTAAAAATTAGTTATACAATCATAATTAAATAAAAATATAAACTCATGAGTTATAATCCATAAATTTTCTCTAAGAATCCACCACCTATTGGAACCATGATAATCGGAATATTGGAGGTCCATGGAACACCTTTGATACCTCTATAAAAAATCACCATCAACCATCATCTAATTAATTCCTATTTCAAAAATTAATTGGTGGGAAATCTAGTGAAATTAATTGGGCATTGATCCTATAAAAAAATAGTTATTGTGGATTTTTTCCATCACTTGGAACTGTGGATCCACTGCACACTTATTACTTTAATTAGGGATGATTATTCCATGATCACTTGTAATAATTATTCAACCCTATCCTATAGGTATAATAAATTAGTGCTAAAAATAAGGAATAATAATGGTGGTAGGATAAGAAGTTAAAACCTATAAAACACAATGAAGAATAAACCCAATCCACCATAGATCAAAGGACCAAGGACTGATGGAATGACATGAAATGGGGAAGACCCACTTTTTAGTTTTTTGGCTCAGGGAATAAGATCCCCAAGTGGTGATATGATAGAATGGTATGGAATTAACTCTTTTAACCCTATAAAAATCTCTCTAGAACCTACCAAGTACCCATTTAGGTACTTCTAGGTACTCAGTAATCAATCAACCACCCGATGGATCACATTGGGAAACCACCCCACTACCATAGCCACTAGGTACCTGGTGGTAACCACTACTTTTCCATTATTCACCACCAATATTTCCTTTATCTAAACACCTAATACACCTCCTAGGTCTATTAAAAACACCCAAACATGTGTAAATTCACCTCTAAGATCTGTTCAAGCTCTAGGAATTCTGAGCTGAATCCTAGTTCTCAAAGTACCCCAGATCCAAACCCAAAATTCAGAATTACTTATAAATTCAACAGACCACAAATTAAGAGTTTATGAAATAATTTTTACTTATTTCATAATTTTTACAGGGTTGTATGTTACAACATGTATGTCATTTCACTCCGTAGACTAGCCTATATATTTGCATTTAACTAAGAAAAATAGTTAAGTGGATTATTCTTTATTTCATCTTTAATTGGATATATTTGAGATATTTGATAAAATAATGTCATACACATTATGAAATAAGATCCATAAGAGGGAAAAATTAATTTTATAAACTATTTAACTTCTACCACATAAAAGGGTATGCATAAATTGAATTACAACTAGAACCAAACCACGAAACAATAAACATTAACCCATATTGTAACAAGTGAAAAATATATACATATAGACATAAAAACTCACCAATATTTGACCGAGATGATCACATATACATAACAAACAATAAATAAAATATACAAGAGGCTCTATCGTTATCCCTAAGCATCACCTCAACCCCATATCAAATCTTTGTCGAGATGCTTCAGTTTGATCCACTATGAGGCTTGTACTTGGTTCTACATACCAAACATAAGGTTTTTATGTGCATCAGGGTACCCGTTTGGGGTGTGAGAAATATATCTCTGTAGGTTCTCACAAAATTATCCTAACATATTCTAACATATACATGTGTATGTATTATGAAAAAAAATAATATAACACATGGAAAACAAGAATACATGTTGATCCATTGTGTACTAACCAGGATACCATGACACTTGATCATACATGGATCAAACTATTAAAATGGATTAATTCATCCTACACACAACATATCCCTTGACCTATCTCTAGAGAAACGTTATATGACAAAATATTTATCACTATCCTTTCACTCATGATAGCGTCTTGTACCAAATTTGATATCATATCTCATCCATTATCATTACCCTCACACTTAAGTTGTGGTATCATACCAAATCACATATAACACCCTCTCATGTTGGGTGAGTCCTCAAAGCACATCAAATATTATGTCTTATACCACTACCCTCTCACTTAGGGTGTGGTATTATCACATGTCTCGTACCTTGTCACATACCTCCACCCTATCACTCAAGATGAGGTCTCATCACATGTCAATTAGCATGTCATATACCACCACCCTCTCACTCACTATGAGGTCAAACACCAAACCTCAACCTATGCTCTCTCACTAATGGTATACCACATACCCAATCTTAACCAATACTGTATCATTCATGGTAAGTTACATTAACTTGTCGAATTTATCCTAACATTCATCACACAAATCAACTCAAGGACTAGCAGTTATCATAAACCCCACCTCTCAGATTCTCGCAGCACAACTATCATAGGAGGTCGGTCATGATCTTGAACCACTCCTAAAATAGTACAGGGAATAACTATTCCCTTTCCTTCAGTAATGAAAAAGTACATACAAAGCGCATTGTAAGAGGAAGGATCTTTAATATCATTGGAATGAAAACCCTTCATCAATAACCAAGTACAACCTATCCTTATAGGATAACCATGATATAACAAGGCCACCACATATGGTGTTTCATGCCAAAACTTTCACCCCACCAATCTCACCCAAAGAATACAATCATTAGTTTTAAAATCCCAAAAAATGGTCACTACTCACTGACACTAACATAAATCCAAATCCCCATAGTTTTCCCACTGATCAAAGGCCCTACCTAACCCTAGCCTCAAGTATTTGAGTACAATTCAGCTTCCAATTTACACATCAATGTGTTGGTTCTGATTCTTACGGATCATGAAAATTCCACACCCTTAAGTCCTCTTGGAAACTTCTTTCTATGTCATTAATACAATTTCCATGAACCCTACTCAAGTCACATGTGACATATTCTGTGAGAGGTATCTCAATTAGTAATATAGAGAAAACCCTCTCGGTCACATAATACTAATCCCTAGTGCACCTAAACCACTCACCCCATAAACTAAGGCTACTACCTATCATAAAGGGGGTACTCCAAACCAGATGTGAGATGTTTTAAAGCCTCATCCATCACCCATAGGACTAACCCTCTCATTCTTATTGATTAGAACTAGGGAGAACAAACACAACCTTTTTTCTAACACATTTGGGGGCCCAATACATATCATGTACCTCTTATAAACTCCATCATCATCCTTACACCCATGGATAAAATCCTTCATGTGATTGCAAATAAATAAAAACGCAATTGAGAACTTTATTTGATCCTTGAAGGAATCAAGACACCTAATTACTCAACATAGAGTTACCTTAGTCCCTATATATTTTACCTAGACCTAAATCCACATGAAGTCATGCAAAATAATTCATGAAAAGTTATATGGATAAGTATTATAGGGACCACCTGCCTCAATATATGAGTTACCATCCTCAAAACATGCTTACCAAACCTCAACCAAGCCCAAACCAAGCCACAATAACATATTAGGACCCTATATCAAGTTATAATACACAAAAAATAAATATAATAATTTTATAATTTATTATAACAATAATAATTAAGTATAATAAAGAGGTAGAATCCATGAAATCTCACTGAGCAGCCACCAACCATTTGAACCATAACCAACCTCATGCTAATAGTCGATGACACACCCATGACACCTCTATGAAATAAAATTGTTAAACATTATCCAATTAATTCCAACTAAAAAAGTAATTGGAAGAAATAGTTTGAAAACTCATTAAGCATTGATTCTCCACCAACATAGTGAGTGGTGGAATCTATTCATCACTCAACACCCTCAAGACACATCTCACCAAAGACCCTTCACTCAGTATAATTCTACTGTGATATAGTGTAATAATCACTAAACCTTATCCTAAATACACAAAAACAAGTGTACACTGAGAATTAATAAGAATAGGGGAGGGAGGAGTTCATACCACTAAAATAATGAATAATAATCCCAAGCCTATGACAACCCATATCATTAATACAGTTTATTTAATGATTTATTACATATAGATACAGTTAATAAAATACCAAAATATTATGATTCATGGTGTCCTTGTGTAATTAGATACATAGAACAATAACATCAAACATGGGTAGAGTTAAATTATTTAACAAATCCAAAAAATACCCTTATGTTTCATTGATCTTTCCATACTACACAAGATAACCTTGGGACGTGCATAAAAAAGTGGTGAGATATAAAGCCTAGTAAAGGAATAATTAATGAATAACATAATGAAAGTGAAACATATGAGTTAAGATTCATTTAAAGGTGGTATAAAATAACGATATTCATAAACATGAACACTGAATCATGATATAAGGTGATAACATCAAGGAAACAAAGGATTGTGGAAACAATATAAAACATGAAATCATATGCATAATTCAAGGATAAGCACCAACAAATAATAACATAGTGTTATTAGGATTATCACACATTCACTATACATGGTGTATCAAGAGATAAAATCATTTCCCAATGCATTATATAACTATATAATTTCATGTCCACCCACCACATTCATATTATGTACATGCATTTGTGATCTACATAGATCATTAAACATAATAATTTCCTTCGTCACTTTTTTACCATGATTAAGTCATGTGGTTTTCATAAATATAATTCCCCAATAAATTAATTATGGTTACATATAAGTTAATACCCTTTATTTTAATTGGGGATGAATATTCACAATACAAAATTCAGACATGGAAAATCATAGGATAATTTTGGCAGCATAACGAGTGTATGTAAAGGTTAACAAATGGGTTTAATATAAGTGAAAGGTGGTATATCATTACTTGGAAATCATAAATAAATTAAATTTATGTCTAAAAACACATTTTTTTATGAAAATTCATAAAAAAATTCTTAATTTAATGAAAGTGCGTGAATAAAAAAGGAAGAGGAAGAGAATCCCTTACTAGAGAGTAAGCTTCTAAAATCTTGGAAGGAGGTTCTTAAATTATTGTAAACACCTTTGTAGAGGTTTAAAAATGGGTGAGAGTAAAATCATTATGAATGGTTTTTGAGTCAGAAAAAAGTGAGGTTTGGTGGCTTTTATAAAAAAAATAGTGGAATTCTTTATTAATTTCTGAACATAGGTTTTGGAATCTCGGTAATAAAATAATCAAAACCACAAAACTTTAAATGGATTCCCCCTTGTTCTTACCACAGATAAGTGGTTTTATATATTTTATTAGGTTAATTACATAAATCCTTAAATTAATACCATTTATTTTGTAGAATTGAGTCATATTAAAAAAGCTTTTTATTAAAACTTTAAAATATAATATAGGTATTGGAGGATTATTTATAGGTTTGTAAAATTAGTAAAATAAATTTTTAGGAAAAAAACATTATTTTAAATGGGAAATATATTTTTGGTTTTGTATTACCTTTATAGAATTTATTACATCACTTTTAGTCTATTATGATTTCATAATACAAACATCATATTTATACAGTATTTAATTTTTACCCAAAATTTTACTATTTCAAAAAATTATGAAAAAAATCATAATTGGATAATTTCAATGTACTAATTTAAAAAATAATATTTATTTTACCAAAATAATTTTCTAAATATGATAGTGTACAATTTTAAATGGAATTCTTATTTATTGTAAAGTACTAGTTTTTATGACACTAACAACATTCTAACCCATATAAAAATTACATTGGACTTTTTCAATTATATTATAATTTATGTTTTGATAAAAAAATTAAGAAGAAGAATTAATAAAAGTGATTTTTTTAAAAAATTATTGAATTTATTGAAAAGCATGTTTTAATTGAAATTAAATAATTCCCAACACAATTTTGGTTTCATTGTATCAAAATATTATTTTTATAAAACATGTTATATAATCATATATATAAATTTATAATGAAATGGATAAATATAATCATTATTTTATTAAAAATGAAATATAAGAAACATACTACTAAGGTCTATATACATAACCCCTTATTACACCAATGTATTCTCTAAGGTCAAGGTGTGTGACGGTGGTTCTTGGGGTGGTTCCACAAACATAGTATGTATCTTGATCATGATAAGCTTGAAATTCTCCCATAAATGTTTTCTTTTATGTTTTAGTTATTGAATCTCAGTTTGGGGGGAAATATGAGTGGCACCATCTCCCTCATAAGCTCTGATAAATGGGCTTCATAGGGTATGATCATACTAGTGAAGGTGATCGCTCATTCCATTTATGTCAATTATATTTTATCATAACCCTTAATATATACAAGCCTTAAGGGTTAGTGTAGAATGGTTTTATTATAAATGGTTATAATTCTTAACAATTTTTTTAACCTAAAAAACAAGAACAAATGAAATATAGTTCATGTAGTTTTTATAACTACATTACTTAATAAGAAATTTATTCATTCATAAAGGAATTTCATTTAGAAAATTTTTGGTCATTATATTTTTTTCCCATTCAAAAATTTCACCGTAAAAATTTAATTTAATACTCTAAAATATATTAGGGTACTTCATTTTCATTACTTATTTTTTGTTCCCATGTTTCCTCCCCAAAATTTCAGTTTTTCCATAGTGCTTTCACTAGGTGAGTAGTATTATTTCGTAGTACTTTATCTCTATAATATAATACCTACATAAGTTGATCCACATGTAAAAGGGAATTCCCCAAAGGTATCACCTTAGGATTTGGTACATGTGACGGGTCTGGTATATACTTCCTCAAGAGGGATATATAGAACACATCATGTACTTGAGATAGGTTTGGTGGGAGTGATAGTCAATAAGTCGTGGCTCTAATGTAATCAAGGATCACAAAGGGGATGATGTATCTAGGACTAATATTTTCATTCTTCCAAAAACTAATTACTTGGTTCCACAATGATATAATATGTAACACTTTATATCCAATCTCAAACTCTATGTCACATCACTGATTTTTTATGTAGATTTTCTATCAAATTTTCATGTATTTCATATGATATGGAATGGTTTGGAACTTTTTGTTATCTCTTGGATGATATTAGGTTCAATCAGCTTCCACTCTCAAACTTCATCCCGACATGATGGAGTTTGACACCACTAACCACATAGATCCTCATAAGGTGTAATTTTAATCTTGGAATGGAAACTATTTTAATTTGAGAACTACACAAGGGAAAGGTATTGATCTTAACATTATTGGAAATACATTGAACTTTATCTCAGTATATCCTATAGATTTGTAATGATTCTATCAAAATAACCATTCATATAAGGGAAATAATTAGTACTAAAACTACACTCTATGTCTGATTATCTAGAACCTTGAGTTAAAACTATAATCTCAATCAGATACAATGGAGAGTGTTACCCCATGAATTCTTATCACTTATCTTATGTATATCATAGAGTGTTTCTCAAGAGATATATATTACTTTATATAAATAAAATTTGATGAATTTTTAAGGTGATGGACTACCACCCAAATGGATTTATTTCCTTTTTATATCTTGGGGATTCCTATGATGAAATCCATCATTATGTTTTCTCATTTTCATACTGGTATGGGTAATGGTTTCATCATACCCTTAGACTATGTCATTCAGCAATAACTTGTTGGAATACCAAGCATCGAGATACAAATTTAGAAATATAATTTTTCATGTTATCCCCTAGATTTTTTATTTATATCTCTATACATATTAGTACTTTCTTGATGAATAGATAAGGATGAGTTATGTGAATCATCCAGAATTTACCTCTTCAATTCTTGTTATGATAGGATACATATCTAGGTTCCAAAACATATAAATCCATCTTTAACAAAGTTTAAATTCATAATATTTTCTATATTCTTATATAGCTTCATATCATCTTTTTAGTCCACCTTGATCCCCTCATGAATTTATGGTTGAGAATTTATGTGAGCAAGTTCAGATGACGCTCCTTTTATGATTCTATATCTATCTTTTTCATGTCCAAAATAATCAAATCCCTTTATGTCCTCATTATGGATAAGGTTTCTGGATCCTTTTTACCCAGTGCATATACTAAAAGTTTACCTTCCTAGAATAATAAAGAATTAAATTATAAAAATACTTGATTATCTTGAACCACATTCATTTGGTACATATTGATCTCCTTTTGTGTGAATATATACTTGAGGATTTTATGATCCTTATATATTTCATGATTTTCCCTATAATGATAATCTCCCCAAATTCTTAATGAATAGATCACTACATACAATTCTATATCATGTATTAGATAGTTCTACTCATGGGTATTTAATTATCCGGAGGTAAATTTATCATGTTCTCATTTTTCAGGAGTACACAACCCACTAATTTTGTTGGCACATCATTATAGATCAAAAATACTTCCCTGTTTATAGGTGATATGAGAATAGTTATAGTGATTAGACTCTTATTTAACTCTGTAAATTTCTCCTCACATTAATTAGTCTAAAAAAACTTTACTCCCCTCTAGTTTATAATAGTTAGTGGGTTTGAGTATCATGAGAAGTTTCTCACAAATCAATGATAGTACCCAACTAATTCAAGGAAACTATGGATCTTTATCATAGATATTGGTCTGGGCTATCCTTTAATTACCTATTTCTTCAAAGGATGAATAGATATCTCTTTACTGGTGATAAAATTCCCCAAGAATGTTACTTTCTCTATAAAAAACATCCAATTAATTTACTTTTCATAAAACATTTCCTTTTAAAATTACTTATAAGAATGTAATCTATAAATAATACAAAAAAAAAATTGAGGTAATACTTAAGGACTCTATTCATTAATTCCAGGAATATAGTTGGATAATTAATTATTCCAAATGTAATTTCTATGAACATATAGTGATTTTACCTTATAAGAAACATAGCCTTGAGGATATCCTCATTATTCACCATTAAATGATAATATCCCCACCAAAGATTCACCTTAGATTGGTAATGGTATCCACATAGATGATCAAACAAGTCATCAATCTATAGAAGAGTATATTTTTTCTTTATGATGATCTAATTGAGCTCATTATAATATATGCATAGGCACATTAAGTCATCTATCTCCCTGATGAAAAGGAATGGTGCACCCTATGGTGAATCACTTGGGAACAGAAACCATTTATCCAGATTCTCATGTAGTTGCTTCTTTAGCTCTCCAAGTTAAACTATTACATTTATTTATGGAGTATTAGTTATTTTAAATGTTCAAGTTATATGTTCGATTGAGAACTCAACCTATTAGTTAGGATGAAGAATTGGAAATTATTTGGAGAACACATCAGTATATTCACTTACAAAGGTCATGTCATCAAGGATGATATTTTCCTTAGTCCCAATCATTTTTGATAGTTATGATTACTTATAATATAATAATATCAATGATTGAGATGATGATTCCATAGGAGAACAGTTCTCCTGCTTACGCTTGTATAGAATCAAAGGGTGATTCATGACAGGTAGGTTTATTTCATTCTCTTGGAAGTTTATGTTGGCTCTATATAATGAAATCAAATCCATATCTAGAATATCATTGAATTAAACTAAATAGATTATCACAAGGTTTTTTGGGAAATTTAACCTATAAATATTGGAATATGAGAAATTGTGTACTTTGTATGAATTAATTTATTCATTTTACGTCTTCACTGATAACTTGATTCCATGTTTTTAGGTAATTTTTTAATAGTAATAATAAACTTGTGTGATATGAAATAATGCATAAAAACTTAATAAAATAGTATGTTAACTATCCTTGAGTTAATAACTAGTATACTTGTCACCACTTCATTTTTAGGATTCACCTTAGCAATTTTGATTAGCATATTCCCACCTTATCTCCCAACATTTTGATTTTTTTCATTGGTTATCATTAATAGCCCTTGGTTCGCATAGTTTCCTTATTCCTTCCTATTAGAACATTGGATAATAGGCTGAGGATTGAATATAGTGTTCCATTATTCCATCACACTATTGGATTTCTCTCATAATAATTTTCTAGCTAGTTTCCCTTATTTCCAATGCTTAAATCTTTTACTTATACCATTGGGAAAATATTTGGGATACTTCTTCCCGCACATTTGAAAAGTGGGATGTTGTACTTTCTTACCCCTAGATATTTATTCATCACTCCTCCATAATTAAACTCAAATCTCTACATCTTATCTCTATATCCATGGGATACCTGAGATTCACTGATCTACATTTTTACTTTGAGGATATATCATAAAATATATCCATATCTTTCAAATTCATGAAGTTTCAAATATTTTTTATAGATTCAAATTTAGCTAACTAAAGAAGTGTTAAATTTTACTTTTGTGGTCAATGAAATATTCATAGGCCTAATATGAAAGTATGGTGAATTTATCCTTATATTACTAGATGGATTCATCATCATTATTCTTAAATCCAATTAAATCCCCTTCTATTTTAAGTGGGAGAGTGCGAGGAAAATATTTATTGAGAAAAAAACCTAAATTATTTCCACTCCATCACTTTGATTCATTCATTGGGATTAATATTCTTGATCAATATAAATCATTGATTAGATTATTTCTCTATATAATAAATAGATGTATTTACCTTCTCTTTCTCATATAATTGAATAAAAAATTTATTTTCAATAGAGTTTATCCATTGTTTCATGATTAAGGGATCATTATATCCACGGAAATTCAGAGACCTTTTCTACATAAAGGTCTCAATTAAAATATGATATTTCTTAGGGGGGTTTGGGTATTCCTAATTATTCAGGTTTATATTAAAAAATTGAGTTAATTAAGAAATTATTTTAAAACATTTCATGGATCATAATCCCATTAGGTTGGTAATCTCATTTGGACAATCATTATATTTCTCATCACATTTGTTTTTGACTTGGTTCGTCCTTTTTCTAGCCCTTTAATAAAATAAAGAAGAATATGTGATGATAATTTTCAAACTATTTTACATAATTAAACTATTAACATTTAATGGATAACCCTTGTATCACATGTATTCATTAACCTATGAATTTATAGGTTTTAATCTAAGTTATCCATATTCTATTTCTAATATTAAATTTCAAATGTATTTTTGTTCCCTTTATAATGGTTTGTAAAAAACACATGATTTACCAAATCATATAACCTAGGAGTGTCTAGGTAGGTTTTAAGTCTTCATCCTCTTTATTTTGAACTAGGTGATGATCAATTTAATACCCAATGCACCATTTTCAGGGTTATTACCCCTAGGTATGATTGTTCCACAACCACATTCACTTGATAGTATCTAGACAGAGATATATTTTCTCAGAAAAAAAAAATCACTCCATACTTTAACAAGATTTAAGGATTTTTCTCCTATGTTTATTCATAAACCTATGATTTTTACTAAGTATTTAAAATCATAATAATGAAAAATAATTAGACCTTCCTCTGATACCAACTATAACAAACCATATCTTTAATACACTTTATTTCATGATTTATTTCATAAAGATACACTTAGTATAATCCCAAAAGATTATTATGCCTAGTGTATTTGGGTAATTAGATATATAGCACAATAAAATGAAACATGGGTAGAATGTAATTATTTAAAAATACCAAATCATGCCCTCATATGCCATTGTTCTTCTAATACACCATGAGATAACCTAGGGAAACATATAAGAAATGGGTGGGAAATAAAGTTTAGTAAGGGAATAATAAAATAATAACATGATGAAAGTAATACATGGGAGTCAAGAGGAATATAAAGGTGAAATAAAAGTGTGATAATCATAAACAATAACATTGAATCCTGACATAAAGTGATAACATCAAGGAAATATAGGAATGCAGAAAGAACATAAACATGACATCATAATCATAGGTCAAGGATAACCATTGAGACAACATAACATAGTGTTATTAGTAAAACAAATGCACCATACATGGTATCTCATGAGATAAAAACATTACCCAATTCATTTTAAGGCTATCTTAGTTTGGGTCTTCCTGTCACATTCATATCATGTACATGAATTTGTGCACCACAAAGACCATTCAACATAAGAATGTATTTCATAACTTTTAATATCATGCTTAAAGAGTGTAGTTTACATAAATATTAGTACAAATTAAATGAAGAATGTATAAATCTATGTGAATACCCTTGAGTGAAAATGGGGTGGGTGTTCACAACACAAAAGTTGGGCATATAAAATCATGAGATAATTTCGACATCATTACGGGTGTACGTAAAGGTTTATGGAAGGGTTTAACGAGAGTGAAAGGTGGTATATAATTACTAGGAAATCATAATAATATTAAAGGGGTGTGTAAAAAAATTACCTCGTGAAAAAATAGAAATAAAAAATCTTAATACAAAGAAAATACTTGAATAAAAAAGGAAGAGGAGGATAATCCTTTACATGAGAGGTTTCTTCTAAATGATTCGGAGCAGATTATTAAGATATTGGGAAAACATTATGAGGGGTTTATAGAGGTATAGGAAGGGTAAATTAATTCTCAATAGGTTTTTAGTTAATATGAATGGGAGGTTTGTAGAGTTTTTATATCGAAGGAGAGGGGAATTCTTTATTAATTTCAAAAATTAGATTTTGAACTCAATATAATAAAATAATAAAAATCACAAACCTTACAGTGATTTATTTCCATAGTTTCATCCATACAGGAGTGGTTTTATATATTTTATTAGTTTAAGAAACTAACTCCTTAAATTAATACCATTGATGTTGGGAAGTAATTTGTGTTCATAGAGAATTATTTTTAAAACCATAAAATATAATATAGGTTTTGGAGGATTCATTATAGGATTTTAAAATTAAAAAAATAACTTAAAAATATATTTTTTAAGATTGAAAATATATTTTTGGTTGTGTATTCCCACTATAGTATTTATTACATCTCTTTTGGTAAATTATGATTTCATAATACATACCATATATTTATACCATATTTAATTTTTACCCAAAAATTCAAATATCTCTGAAAATTATGAAAAATTCACAATTGGATAATTTTGACTTGTTTATTTTAAAAATTAAAATTTATTTTCCCAAAATATTTTTTTAAATGTGATAATTTACAATTTTAAATAAAAATACATATTTCTTGATAAATACTGGTTTTTGTGACCTTAGCAACATTATAACACTTATAAAACCTATATTGAGATGCATTAAATTATATAATCATTTATATTTAAATAAAAAATATTTAATACTAATTTTTAATAAAAATAAAATTTATTTCAAAATTCTTGAATTTATCAAAAAGAGTGTTTTAAATGGAACTAAATATTTCCCAAAAAGGCAATTTTGGTTTATTTGTATCAAAATATAATTTTTACCAAACTCATCATATAATAATAATATATATAAGTAAGTAATGAAAGGGACAAATATAATCATTATTTTATTAAAAATAAAACAAAAAAATTATAATATTAGGATCTAGATATATTACCCCTTATTACACCAGTGCACGCCCTATAGTTATCATGTGAAATGGTGGTCCTTTAATGGGATGGTTCAGTAAACATGGTTTCAACCATTATATTGATAAGTTTTAACTTATCCCATAAACATATTTATTTTTATTCCAGTTTTTGAATCTTGGTGTGGGGATAGTCAAGGTAATTTCCTAGTGATGCCATCTCCCATGGAAGATCCAATAAATATTCTTCGTAGGGTACAATCCTACTGGTCTACGCCATCACTTCTTACTTCTTTGTCAATTTGGCTTTTTCAAAACACTTAATATATACTAATATTAATGGTCAATGTAGAGAATCTATATTATCAATGTTTATAATGATTAACTATCATTTAAACCTATCAGACAATAAAAAAGTAAATATAGTCCATTTGTTTTCTATTACTACATTACATAATTTGAAATTTATTCAGTATGAAGGGAATTTCCTTTATAAAATTATGGTTAATTAAAAAGGATAAAATGGGATGTTGGAGATGAAAAGGGGAGTCCCCTTGATGGCTTAATGGATGGGGGAAGAAAGCCCCTAAGTGGTGGGGGTCTAATAGAGGGGTAAATAAATTTATATTTTATACCTCTAAAAAAACAACCCAGTGGATCACCTTGGGTTACCACCCCACTACCATAACCGTTGGGTACTTGATGGTGTCTGCATCTTTTTTTCAATTCACCACTCAGCCTTTCCATGCTCTGAACACCCGGCCCACCACCCTTTTATCCTAAAAACACCAAAAAACATGTAAAACACGTTCTATAGGTATCATAAATCTATAAATTTTTATTAGAAACATGATTCTAAAAATGTTCCTTCTCCAAAACCAAAAAATTTAAAATTACTCAAAAATTTCCAAACATGTAAATTCACAGTTTTCACAACATTTTACCTCAATACTGTTTTATTTTGAGGAATGAATTTATAATAAGTGTGCTATTATCACTCTTGGGTCTAGACTCTATATTATATAAAAACCATGTAAAAATGTTTGTGTGACATGTAATTTATTTCATCTTCATTTATATATGTTTGATAAGGTTGATAAAATTATGTTCAATATATTTTAGAAAAAATATAGAAGAGGGAAAAAAAATTATCTTATATTATTATGCCCCCTCCCAATATCAGAGTATGAATAAATGTAATTACAAATAGAAGAAAACTATAATAAAATAAATAGAAACCCATGTTGTAACACATTAATAATGCCAACATACAGTAATACATCATAATAAATTCTCACTAATTTGACCACATATATAGAATAAAAAATGAATAAAATGTATAAGGGGCTCCATTTTCATCACCAAGCCTCTCTTAAACCCCATCTCCAGTCTCGGTTAATCTTCTCCAGTGGGATTCACTATGAAACCTACACTTATTTCTGCATACTAAACATTAGGTTTCAATGATAACCCAGGTGCCTATATGGTGTGTCAAAAATACATCTCAATAGGGTATATCCAAGTTCCCCTGATATGTTCCATCATATGTATGTGCATGGATTAGGAAGAATAAATAATAGAACATACAACAAACAACTATACACATCAATTCGTTATGTACTAACTAGTTGTAATAACCCAAACATTTTAAATGATATTTGTTTCCTAAATAGATGTTTGTAATATAATATTATACAAATAAAAAATAAATAGAAACTAATAAAATTTTATCTAATTAACAATAATCATTACATTATTCAGTTATGAAACTTATTAAAATTCTAGACATTAAAATTGGAAAAAAAATATAAAATAGAAAAGTTAAAATGGGAAAATAAGTATCGTCCCAATCTACTATAATAATTTATCCCATCATAAATGATATATAAATGAAATAAAATATTATTGAACCAATAAAAATCTTTATAAATGAAAATCTAATATTAGGAATAAATTGTAGTGATTTTCTAATGAAATAATGAAGTGGTATTTATAAGGTATAAAGGGAGAAGTGACTACTGGGATTTAACCATTATATGACCATTGGTAAAATATTACCATTGGTTAATATGACCATTGGAAACAATACCCATGGTTTATAATTTTACCATTATAATTGGTGTTTATAAGTAGTAATGAAAAAGGATAATTGATACGTAAAGAATAATCTATGACCTCAACCAGTAGAGTCATATTGTTTAAAGCCCATTTATCAGAACTTATGAGGGAGGTATCATCACTGATATTCACCCTTAACCGAGACCAAGCTGAGCTTCAAAACGTGAATCTTGAATGAAATATTCTTTGAGAGAAGTTCAAATCAGTGGAGATTACCACTCAGTCGATGTTAGCTGAATCACACCACGAAACAACCACTATCATACAGCTTACCCTTAGGGAATATATGGGAGTAATAAAGTGTTACGTGTCCATACCTTAGTTACATAAAGTGTAAATTAATTCATATAAATAATTTTTTTATTCCATAAATTTGTCTTCAGTTTTTTTTCTTAATAAAATATATGTTTAATTGAGATGAATTTGATAACTTTATTTTTGGATGCAAATAAAAAAAAATTCTAGAAAATATATACACTTCTATAATAAACTAGAGTACTGTGAATAATATTTTTTTTAATCAAATACTCTTTTAAAATATACTTATCAAAATATAAATGATAAAGTAAATTTTTATTGAACTAGGAAATTTTTTATATATGTCATAAATTTGACTCCACCTTTAAAACTACAATATTTAAATAAATAAGGATTTATATATTTAAAAGTCAAAATTATCATATTTTGATAATTTTTATGATAAAATAAAAATCATATTTAAAATTATCATTTAAAAATTATGTTATGGGTAACTTATGATAATTTTTTAAAATACTTTTCTTTTTTCATGAAGAGTAAAAACACAGTTTTGGGTTTTCAGTATATTTTATGACTTCATATTTATTTAATAAAATGTAATAATAAATTAAACACAATAAAAAAATAAAACATGTTATGTTATTATTATTTATCAATTTAATATATTTTAATCAATTTATAAAACCATATGTTAGTTTCAAACGTCTAAAACAGAAAATTTGTTTTTAAAAACATTACCTCATGGACTCTTTACATTTCCATGACAAACGAAGTTTTATAAAATGGTGTTCAGTTTTTGTGGATTAAAATATCCTTAATTTTAACCTTAATTTCCAAAACCAAGAGATAAATACATGGTTAAGCCAATGGTTTTTCATTTTCCACAACCTAGTTTTCCAAGACCTATATTTGGAAATTATTAAAACATTCCTACACTTTTTCTATAAATGAACACCTATTTAATTATTTATCATCACTCACAATCCATAATCCATGAAGTTATAGTTATTTTTACTCTCATATAGTCTCCTCATGGTGTCCTCAATCCCCCAAATTACCAATCCTCAAGACGTAGGACTAGCTATTCATGGTAACAGAAATCTCCACTTCACTTCTCCATTCATGTTCATTTTTAATGTGGTATATCTTATAATTTTTAAAAAAAGATATTATGTTCACTTTCTATTATCCCATTACTATAATAATGGTCTTTTATGAATGTTATACCCTTTTCTCCTCTCATTTTACCCTTTTTGAAAACCATGTGGTATATTCGTCATTCCGTTGAATTTACTTCTCAAATTTCTCTCTTTTATATGATAAATTATATTTTCCATTTTATATGAATACCCAAACAAATTTTATTTTCAATGGTTATTTAAATATATATAAACATGAATTTTTTTATTCTCAAATTTACATATATGAAACTCACATTTCTTTTCATGGATTAAAAATGGTGTAATGATATTATCTTTAAACTATTTTGTATACCAAGATTTTTTATAAGAAACTCATTATTTATTCTCCATGGGTTATTAATGAAATGATTTATTATGATCTATATGGATCACATGAAATTAATAAATATTAATGGTTCACCCTAATACCACTCTAACATATTGGTTAAAGAATTTAATCTCTAGAGTTTTCATGTTTTATGATACCTTGGTGAATAACCTTGGAAATTTTCATTTTTGACACCATGGTGATAAACCATGGTGATATGATTATTAATGTCTAATTTAAATGTTTTAGACATATTTCAATGTAATGATTCATTTTATTATTATTATTATACTTCTCTTGTTCACACCTTATTGTTATTCCTCTTTCTTACTCCCTTACTGGGCTTCATGCTCACTATTTTCCATTGATGTTGGTCCCCAAGATATGATATACAGTAAAAGTAACTTAGGGTGAACCGATAAATATTTATTTCAAGCAGATATAGAAGATTATTTTATGTATTCATGTATTATGTACCTTTTTTTCAAGAAAATAAACATTTAAATATCCTCTGTTTGTACCATGTAATGAAAAGTTATGTAATAAAAATGTGGGATTCCATAGTTGGTATCAAAGGATGGTTTATTTATTTGTGGAAATTAGAACTTTAAACATTTAATATAAACCCTAGGGATAGGTCTAGATATAGTAAAACAACCTAGTATTTTGGTAAGTATTAATTTGGTGGTTTCCAAACAAATACATCCTTGTCTAGATACTATAAGTGGATGTGGTTCTGGCACAGATGTACCTAGGGGTAACACTCGAAAACACTGCATTGGGATAGACTTGAATGAGAATTAGGTATGAAAATGGGCCTCATTTTACACCTGGTTTGACGCTCGCTTGGGACATTTTTGGTTAATCATAATCTTTTTATGAACCATTATAAAGGATATACAGAAAATGTAATTTTTAATAGAGGATAAAAATAACATATTTAAGCATGATGTTTTAAGACTTAAAATCTGATTATAATTATAAGATTCATAAAAGTAACATGTGTCTTACTAAGGTTTTATTCTTTAAAAAAATTGTGGGAAAATAGGAGGAACCGCATAAATGATGAGTGAAACAGTCGATATATAGAAGGTATTCTGATGAAATCTATAATAGAAAACTTCATAAGGATGATGAATCATCTAAATCAAGTTATAAAAATTAACTAGAATCAATTCAAGATATCTTGATTCACCTTTAAGGGAAAAAATTTCTGTTGAGTACTTTATACATTAAATACCATTATCGTTTATTTGATATACTGACCTACTGATTTTGGAAAAATTTATAAGCTCTATAGAAAAGGTATTTTTTGTAATATATTGTTTAGAGAAAGAGAAACTCACCCTGGCAGTAAATCACATAGAAAGAGAATCTCATCAGCTATGGACACTGATTAAAAACACGAAGCCAAAAAGGAATAGTTATGGTATGAAGTAGGAAAAATTCAAGGGAATTTTTTTCAATAAATATTTTCCCCGTTCGCTGCAAATAAAAATAGAGAAGGAATTTGTAGTGATGAAGAAGGACAAGGATTTGGTGGAAATATATTATATGAACTTTACAAGAATTTATGGATACACCTCTAGATTTGTTATGAATCCTAAGGGAAAGGTTGATATATTATTCAGTAGACTGAGACCCCATATGTGGAGGAATCTAACAAATCTAGACTGTGAAAGCTATGAGGAGATAGTGCATAGTGCTATGAAGGTTAAACTGGAGTATTGAGAGACAAAATGGTCACATAGGTCGGATGAGAAAAAGAGATAAATGGAGCCAAATTTAGGGAAGAACTTTGATCATAGAAGGGGATGAAAGAAATTGCAACTTGCCTTGTTAAAAAAATGTGGGAAGAAGCATTCAGGGAACTGCTTACTTGGGAGTGGAAAGTGCTACAAGTGTGGAATATATGGCTATATATATCAAAACTTTTATGGTGAGGTGAAGGATCAAATTCTCAACACTGATGATAAAGAAAATATTTTGAAAACCCAACTAGAAGTTCAATGCTTCCAATGTGGGCAGCTTAGGCACTTTTCCAATGAATTTACAAATCAAAATATAATGGAGGGAAGCCACCATAATTCTCAACATAGTCCAAGAGAGAAAGTTTGAGAATTCTCTATCATGACGGATGAAGTGGAGGCTCTGAATGATGTGGTGTAAGGTACACTTATTATGCTCTCAAAGCTAGAAAGTACTTTGTTTAATTCAAGTTCTATGCATTCCTTTATTTCATCCATGTTTACAAAGAATATAGAATCAATCCCTAAACTAATAATTTAGAATCAATCCCTAAACTAATAATTTATAGAGTTATTATTCAACACTCCTTGAGGAATTATCCTTGTATCAATAATGTATAGAAACTCTAATATTATCTTTTATGAGTATAACCACGTTGAAAATCTAGTATTCATTCCCATAGTGGAATTAGACACAATGATAGAGATGGACAAGCTCTCAAATTATAATGCTAAGATCAATTGAAAAAGAAAGGAAATTTTAGAAGTCTTGAATGCACAACCTACAGTCACTTTCAAAGAAGAGATATCTCAAACTAATATTTTTCTAGAAGAACCTCTAATATCCTTCTTTATGGATATGATCAGTGAAGAGGGGGAAATAAATGAAAGTATAATGATAGAGAATATTCCCGTCATTTAGGAATACATTAGTGTATTTATTGAAGAGTTACACAGACCTCCCCAAGAAAGATAGGTAGTGTTATCCATTGAACTCATACCTAGATCCATGCTGATATCAAAGACCCCAAAGAGATTGGAAAATATGGAATTAAAGGAATTAAAGAAACAAATTCAATATCTTTTGGAGATGGAACTTATCTGACCACGTTTGTCAACTTGGGGAGAACATGTTATATTTGTGAACAAGGATGGATCAGTGTGGCTATATATTGATTATAGATAACTTAACAGGTACAAAACAAAGAAAACGTACCCACTCCCAAGGATTTATGATTTATTTGACCAATTTCATGGGGCTCAATTATTCTTCAAGAGTTACATTCTATTTGGGTGTCATCAATTGAGTTATAAGAAATAATATATTTAAAATATTTCATTAAGAACAAGATATGTGCATTATGAGTTTGTGTTTATTCCCTTTTACTTAACTAATGATCCTGTTATATTTATGGATTTGGTGAATAGAGTCTTTATTGACTAACTTGATAAATTCTTGGTAGTTTTTGTTGATGATATTCTAATATATTCCAAAAGTTTGGAGGAGCATGAAAATCATATAAGGGTCATACTGGGAACTCTTATGAAGGAGAAGTTGTTTGGAAAATTTAGAAAATGTGAATTATGGTTACAAAAAGTTTCATTCTTGGGGAACATTGTAACCAATGAATAAAACATAGATGACCCTGTGAAGAGAAAGGCTATAAAGGATTCACCTCATCCTATAATGGTAATTGATATTAATAGTTTCCTTGGTTTAGTAGGGTATTATATGAGGTTTGTAAAAATATTTTCATGAATTTATAATACACTAAATAAGTTAGCACTGCTACAAAATAGGATTTTAACAGCGCTAAAAATGGCCATTATCAGTGCTAGAGAAGTGATGAGTACCAGAGTGAGATTAAAAGGCCTAGGAATTTTATTAGTGATAAAAACATATTGACAAATGGTTCCTTTATCATTTCTTTTAGAAGAACTGGTAAAGTACAATATTTATCAGTTCTTTTATTTAGCACCAATAAAGGGGACCATTATCGGTGCTTTTAAAAGTGCGCATAAAGGTTACCTTTATCAGCTCTTGTACAAGTGCTGATAAACGACCCCTTTATCAAAAATAATAAATGGTCTTGTTGTGGTTTTTTGTAAATGCAAACTACAGCCCAAAAAACATCACAAAATCAAAAAAAAATAACCAATACAGAATTTAAATGAAATAAAATTTACAACACAAATACATTCAAAAACACTATATCATAAATATTTCAAACTTTGATTTATATAATATAATAAGTAAAAGTTATTATATACATTCAAAAATATCGATGTTCCTTTTTATTTTGATCCTAACCCCTTCTTGAGAAAAATAATTCACCTATATAGGAAAACATTTCTTACGTTAGTAATAATATAAAGAAATAAATTAGCACAAAGTGTTAATTTTAAACTAAATTTTGAGTCATACTAGGAACATCATGTATCAGATTGAGTTGTGGTTGATTATTAAATGTCACACCATTTCTTGTTTGTCTTAAATAATTATCCCTATGAAAATTAACTAAATAAGTATAAGTTAAAAATATTATTGAAATTAATTAATTAATATCAGATAGAATGATAAGAAAACAATCTAGGATTGTTTGCTTGGTTTTAGAGATATGATGCATTTTTTAAATCAAAGTAACACATATATATTGAAAGGAATCGCTTGGAGTCATACTAGTCAAACTGTGCATCATATTGAGGTGAAGATGATTCCTACGCATCCCAAATGACTTATGGGTATTTGTCCCAAAGAAACAAAACAATCCAAATGTGTTTTCTCAGTTTTGAGTATGTCACTTTTCTTTTTACTAAAATTTCATTTTAAACTAGAAACAAACACTCTAAGTAATACTGGTCACATAATGTATTGTATTGACTTGATATTGATTATTACACATAAAAATTGTAACACCCGAAGCTTCTACGGTACGCTTCTCTTTGAATAATGCAATAGTGTGTGTTGTACGCAACATCAAGTTTTAACACACCACAACCAATCAAACTAGCCGTTATGAATTGTAATACCCACTTTTTGAAATTTATAAATTTTATTTTTCAAAATGGACTTCATTTTTGGATTCAGAATATCGAAATTATCCTGGGGAGAATTTTTGGTACTTTTCTGAAAAACTTCATTTTTTGATGAATACTGAAACCACTAAGTGGTAGTTTAAAAAACTGAATTTTTCATAAAACTTAATTTTACCGCTTCTGTGAGTGGAATTTCAAAAATCAAAGAGACACGGTTAATATCAAGGAGTAAAATTTGTTTTAATGATATGAAAATAATTTTTGGTGAATAGTAACGTTTTACTTTTATTTACCACAGTTAAAAGTAAATAGGGTAATTAAGGGTAAAAATGATATTAATATTGCCCTAACACATGTCATAATTTATCATACAAGTGTATCTTGACCAAAAAAAACCTTAGGAATAAAATATTATCATTTAGGTCCACTTGTATTAGATTAGGACATTTATTATTATTTAATTCAAAGAAGAGTTAAAAGAGTTAAATCAAAGTTTATTTACTAAAACATTTTTAATATAGGTTTAAACATCATATAAATTGGATTATAAATATTAATTAGAAATATAAAACAATTTCCTACATAATGATATTTTATTTATAATTTTTAGACATTAAATAATTTAATTTATTTATGACACAATGATGATAAAGTAATTACCATGATAGTGAAAAATTAAAATAATTGATATTATAAATACGCGAATAAATATAATTTGAGACTTTTTATGAATTACACTAATTTTATAGGTTAATATGACATGTTAGGATTTATTTAATTAACTTTGTTAGAAGTAATCATTCTGTTATGATTTTCACAAAAATCAATTTTCCAAATAGTGTCAAAATTGACATAAAAGAGTTTTTAAAACAAATATTATATTATTAATTGATATTAAATTCCTAAAAATCTAAGGTTTGGCCAAGAGACTTATATCATGATAGGTCTATCATTAATGGACCACTTGGGGGTCTCTCGGAGGTATATAGTAAGTTTATTAACTATATAATATAAAAATACAAAGTGACATGGTAAGTGTCAAACTAATTAACTAAGAGTTAAAACTAAAAGATAAGGTTAACATAATGAACCAAACCTATATAAATTCTATTGGTTTAGTGGTTTTCAACTCATACCCACCTTAACCTTTAAATAATACACTTTGGATCCATTAGAAACCGAATATAAATTTATTATAAAATAATATTTCTAGCTTTTCCAAAGGTGCCCCTCACCCCTCATATAAAAGGGCACTCCCCCTTCTCATTAATTTACACCTTAAAAGCATTTTGGTTCGGCCAACCCCTACCCCAATATTCTCTAAACTTCCCTCACTACAGCCTAGATGCCTTATTTTGATTAAAAATCTAACCTAATGAGCCCTTTTGATCAAATCAAAAGGAAGAACCCAAATAAGAGGTAATGTTTTCACCACCCTTTTTCAAATTCATTTCTTCTTTAAATTCTTCTTTATTTGTTATTCCCATTATAATATAATGAATCCATTATATCCTATATACTGTAACATTATTATAAATATGGTACAACCATATTCAGTATTCTATCCATCCTTTGAATGACATGTCACCATACGTGCGTACGTACGGTTTACCGTCTCCACGTCGTGGTGTAATTGTTATTCAATATATTATTATTTGGATGGGTATAATAATGATTTGTAATTAATGTAAATAATAAATATAACATGATAATGATTCTTTATATATGATATACCATCCAATTATATATTATTTTAATATCAAAACAAGGATATTGTCGCTCGTGCGTACGTACAGACTACCGTCTCCACGAACGCGATGAGATTCATTCTCTATCGTATCCACTCAAGTATAATTATCATTTGATGATTAATAATAGTATATAAGGACTTGATATAATTCTGTATATGATTAAGATAAAACCTATCCATGAAAAACATGGCGTACGTAACAAAACATATAAAAGAAAATGAGTAAGTTAACACCCGAAACAACGATAATAGTAAGATATTATTAAAAAATAAATGTTAAAAGATCATATAAGATATCATATTAATGTATATGATTCTTGTATAATTTAATAAAAATTATTTCACCATTATACAGGAGGTTAACCTACCCCCATCTAAGTAAAATTACAAGGTAAGGGTTTATTTCACAATCTCTTCATTATCCGAGGTTGTTTATACGTAATTATCTACTGGGACCTCTTTATCATCCACATTCATGTTTCTTAAAAATGTATTTCAAAAAATTCTTACTATTTTACAGAATATGGGTTAAATTCATTTATACCCTTGTTTGACTTTTTATAAGAATTTTATAAAGGAATCTTTTCGTCATTTTCCAAACAAGGTTCTTTTTAACCTTTTCGAAAAAATTAAGGTAAGAATGTTTTTTTAACTTATACAGCGGGTGCGGCTGTTTTCTGCCGTTATAAAATCTTCGAAGCTTCCCTTGAAGGCTTATAAGAAAATTTTCAAAGTAAATGTTTTATTTTATAATTATGTGACTTTTAAATGATTTCAAAAAAGGGATATTTCTCTCAAATAGTTTTGATTTCATCTATGTCAACATCCTTTGATGGATTTTAAGCTTATTTGAAGTTGATTTATTATGATACAAAACTTACATATTGTATTGAAGGTTTTGGAATTTGTTTGACTATGGATGTGTTATTTTTAAACCATTCATGGTTTATGGATAAAGTATTGACATTTCGTATGCTAGTTTTAATATGAATGTTTATGTTATGTTTAAACCTGTTCATATGAGGAATGCATTGGACTTAATATGTGACGGGTGGAGCCCACTATAGCTCCTTGATGCATCGGTAGGTCTCATGAGACAAAATAGTGTCTTGGCACAAGGCCTTGACAAAATATTATTTTTAGTCTTGGAACGAGGCCTTGGCTATGTGGTTATGATAGTTTGGCATTATGCATTCCATCATTATGAAAGTGGTTATTGATATTGCATGTGATTATTAGATTAGTAGAATATCCATGAGAATAAGTAAATAGCATTATTTCATTTTATTTTTTCCATACTATGTTGAAGTTATAGTTTAAAAGGATTTTGTTTTAGTTATACATTTCCTTAAATGTTTATTCTTATTTATGAAAGTTTCTGCTATATTGTTATCCTTACTGGGCATTTGAGCTCACCCCTTTTCTATGTTTTATTTTTCCCAGGATGTGAAGAAGTAATTTATGAATGATCTGTAGGGATAGTATGAGGGGATAAGAGTGTGGACTATGGATACTATATTGTTGTAGTTTTCATTTTATGATGTAATTTAAACTTTATTAATGTATCTAGTTATTCCAAGGCTACTAAACTAATCGGTATTTCGAGACTTGATCTTTCTTGTGATCATGCCAATGTTATGTAATAATGCACCGACTCTGGGTAACTGGGGTCGGGGCATTATAGTTGGTATCATAGGAAGTTTAGTACAAACCTTGGAAGCTAGATTTAGATAAACTTTGATTAGAGCACATAGACCTAAGATGAACTTTGAGGATTAGTGTAGAAGAAATTCCTAGAATTTTAGTATTGTAGATATTTTGTGAGTTTTCCGAGCAATACATCCCTATCTGGATACGAGCAGGTAGAGGCAGCTCTGACACAGATGTACCTAGGGGTAAAACACTAAAACACCGCTTTGATCTGGACTCGAACGGGAACTGGTTCACAACAACAGGCCTTACTGCACTCTTGGTTACGACACTCTCGAGGGATATGCTTAGGATAACTCTCATTTTCTTTAAAAATCATTATGAAGGGTTTATGAGTATATACTTCCTCAAAGAAAACATTTTTATGATTATGGATTATATCCATAAATAGTTCAGTTTATGTTAAGTGTTTTATAAGTATGAAATTATGTATTTTTATCCATAAACTGATCTAGTTTATGCCATTGTTTAGAAATGGAACCTAGTGGAAGAAATGGAAACTATATCAATGCACGCACTCCATGTAGGGATTTCCCGCCTGCTCAAGATAAATATAGTGGAGCTGGTGATACAACTGGTGCTGATCAACTTATCACCATACTGGGACAACTCACTCAGGTTATGAATAATAACCTTACCCGTATGGATCACCCTAATCCGTAGCGTGGAGGATCAATGTTAGATTGCTTCATAAGGTAGCAACCACCAACATTCAATGGGAGTAAAAATCCATTAGTAGCTGAGCAATGGATAAGTTCCCTAGAGAAAATATTTCAGGATTTGGGAAGTAGTGAAAGGGAAAAAGTTATCATTACAGTTTACCGCCTCACTGGAGATTCTGATCAATGGTGGTCATTGATTCAAAACACGAAGGAAGATGATGAAGTATCAAATATATAATAGAGGGAGTTCAAAGATCTGTTTTTAGAAAAATAATTTCCTCATGACCATCGAGCAGATATGGAAAGGCAATTTCTGAGTCTGATACAAAAGGAGGATGAGAATGTCGCAAAGTATGAGGCTAGCTTTACAAGGTTAGCAAGGTATGCTAGAGATTATATACGTAACCCAAGAAGTAAGATTGATCATTTTTTGATGGGTTAAAACCATTTCTCCATCAAGCATTAGTCTCACAATCCTTCTCTTCGAACGAAGACATTGTCTCATGTTCTATCAAGACAGAGAAAGAATTCTCTAAGTCATATGACTTTAAAGCAAAGCAAGAGAAGAAGAGATCTGCTCATCAATCTGGGAATGGAAATAAAGGGAAGAAGAGAAAAGTTGAATATCCATCCTATAGTAAATGTCAGAAGAAACACCCGGGTACTTGCTTAAAAGGAACGGGATTCTGTTACAAGTGTGGTGAAAAAGGCCACCAAGCTCGCGATTTCAAGGGGAATAAGGAAGATACAGATGTCCAATGCTACAATTTCAGGGAGATGGGACATTATGAAAATGAATTTCCTAAGCGTCAGGGGAAATTACCTCAGAAAAGTCCAAGGGATCAAGGCCAAGCTTATGCTATCACTACTACTAAGGTAGAAGCCCCAAAAGACATGGTGGTAGGTAATTTAATGGTTTCCTCAAGTTTAGTAAATGCATTATTTGATTCTGGATCATCGCATTGTTTCATATCTTCTCAGTTTTCTAAGAAAATTAGATATTTCCAATTTGATTTAACAAGGGAGTTTTCAGTTAAAACTCCTAAGGGAAGTATCATTGCAACAAAGTTTGGTGAATCAGTCCCCATTAGAGCACATATCTGTTCTTTATCCGCTAATCACATCATCATAACTATGATTGACTTTGATATAATCCTCGGTATGTATTTTCTTTTGGACCATGATGAGAATATTTATTGTAAGAAGAAGGAGGTTACGATTTTTGATGATGATGATAAGGAACACCTTATCTTTAGATCAGAATCATCACCACCTAATTCTTGTCTAGATCCACCCCCAGTAGCTCAACTAAATCCAATTATTGGGGAGGAAGAGGATGAAATGACTATGGGTGAGGAAAGTAATGTTCAAATAGAGGATGTACCTGTTGTGAAAGAATATGTAGATGTGTTTCCAGAATATTTACCTGGACATCCTCCAGAACGAGAAGTTGAGTTTTCAATTGATTTAATTCCTGGATCAAGCCCTATATCAATGACCCCCTATAGAATGTCCACTGTAGAATTAGTTGAACAAAAGAAACAACTATAAGAATTGAGTAATAAGGTATTTATACGCCCTAGGGTTTCTCCATGGGAATCCCCTGTTCTTTTTGTTAAAAAGAAATATGGATCTATGAGGTTATGTATCGACTACAGGGAGATCAATGCTATAACAATAAAGAACAAGTATCCCCTACCTTGCATTGATGATTTATTTGACCAACAGCATAGATCTCAATAATTTTCAAATATTGACCTTCAATTTGGATACCATCACTTGTGTGTGAAGAAGGAATACATTCCGAAGACATCATTTCAAACTAGGTACGGGCATTACGAGTTTACAGTAATGCCTTTTGGATTGACTAATGCACCCTTTGTATTCATGGATCTGATGAATAAAGATTTCAAGGAATATCTCGATGAATTTGTGGTAATATTTATTGATGATATCTTGGTATACTCTAAAATCTATGAAGATCATGAAAATCACTTGCGCATTATCCTGAAGACTCTGAGAAGACATGAATTATATGGGAAGTTTAGCAAGTGTGAATTCTGGCTTCAGGAGATTTCTTTTCTTGGCCATATTGTCTCTAAAGATGGAATCTCTGTTGATCCTTCTAAGACCAAGGCAATCCAAGAATGTCCTGCACCGACGAGTATAACTGAGGTGCATAGTTTTATTGGTTTAGCAGGTTATTATTGACGTTTCGTCCAGAATTTTTCCCGGTTGGCTAACCCATTAACAAAGCTCACACGTAAAGGGGTTGAATTTGTTTGGAAAAAAGAGTGTGAAGAATATTTTGAATAAGTGAAGAGAAGATTATTCAATTCTCCTATATTGACTCTACCATCGGGGAATAATGGGTTCGTTGTTTATAGTGATACATTGAAGAAAGGACTTGGTTGTGTCCTTATGCAGAATGATAGGGTTATTTCCTATGCATCACGACAGTTGAAAATTCATGAACAAAACTATCCTACTCATGATCTTGAGTTAGCATCTGTGATCTTTGCTTTGAAGATATGGAGGCACTACCTCTATGGTGAAAAATGTGATATTTATATTGATCACAAGATTTTGAAGTATATTTTCTCACAAAAAGAACTCAACATGAGGAAAAGGAGATGGATTGAATTACTCAAAGACTATGATTGTATGATACACTACCACCCAGGGAAAGAAAACAAGGTGGCAGATGCTTTTAGCAGAAAATATCGTGGAGTTTTGAACAATATGAGAATTGAAAGGGATCCAATTTTCATGGATCTAGTGAAGATGGACATGAGAATAACCAGGAAAGGTGAAACATCAATGATTTTTCAAATGGTTTCCAAACCATCTTTACTAGAAAGGATTAAGAGTTCTCAGACCGATGATGAAGAATTTCGAAATAAGATTAAAGCTATGAATGATGGGAGATTGAAAGACTTTGTGTATGAAGAAGTAATTTTGAAATTTGGGAAGAGACTTTGTGTTCTCAATATACCTGATCTAAAAAGGGAATTTCTGGATGATTCTCATACTTCCAATTTCTCTATACACCCTAGGAGCACCAAAATGTATAGAGACTTATAGGATCATTTTTGGAGGGAAAACATGAAGAGGTAGATTGCTGATTTTATGTCAAGATGTATGGTTTTTCAACAAGTGAAAGCTGGAAGGAAACAGCCTGGTGGAGTATTGAAACCTCTTCCCATACCTGAGTGGAAATGGGATAATATCACGATGGACTTCGTCATGGGACTACCAAAGACTCCTAGAAGGAACGATGCAATATGGGTTATTATTGATCGTCTTACCAAGTCTGCACATTTTCTTGCTATAAGAGAAGATCTACTACTAGAACGTCTAGCAAGACTATATATTAATGAAGTGGTGAGACTTCATGGAGTACCCCTATCAATTGTTTCTGATCGTGATCCTCGTTTTACTTCAAGATTCTAGAAAAGTCTTCAGAAATCCTTGAATACTGAACTTCATTTGAGCACTAACTACCACCCTCTAACAGCTGGACAATCAGAACGCACTATTCAAACCTTAGAAGACATGTTGAGATCCTTCTCACTTGACTTTCAGGGTATGTGGGATCAATATTTACCTCTGGTAGAATTTTCCTATAACAATAGCTTCCATTCAAGTATTCAAATGGCACTATATGAAGCGTTATATGGAAAGAGATGTCGCACACCAACCTGTTAGGATGAAGTTGGTGAAAGAAAACTTGTAGGCCCAGAACTGATTGAGGAAACGATGGAAAAGGTTAAGGTAATCCAAAACTATATCAAAGCATCTCAAAGTAGGCAGAAGAGCTATGCCGATAATCGAAGGAAGGATTTGGAATTTCAAGTCTGTGATCATGTTTCCCTGAAGGTATCTCCATGAAAGGGATTCATACATTTTGGTAAGAGAGGTAAATTGAGTCTCAGGTACATCGGACCTTTCGAAATTCTAGAACGAATTGGGGTTGTAGCTTACCGTTTGTCAATGCCGCCAAATCTCTCCAAAGTTCACGATGTGTTCCACGTATCACTATTGAGGAAATACATGCCTGACCCAACGCATGTACTCACCTTTGAGGAATTAGAACTGGAACCTGATCTATCTTATTGCGAAGATCCCGTCAAGATTCTTGATACGAGAGAACATGTACTGAGAAACCAGACGACTCGTCTGGTAAAAGTCTTGTGGAGAAACTATAAGATGGAGGAGGAAACATGGAAACCCGAGGAACTTATAATGAAGAACCACCAGAGTCTTTTCATGCGATAGTATTCTATAAATTTAGAGGACGAAATTATTTGAAGGATGGGAGAATGTAACACCCCAAGCTTCTACGGTACGCTTCTCTTTGAATAATGCAATAGCGTGTGTTGTACGCAATATCGAGTTCTAACACACCACAACCAATCAAACTAGCCGTTATAAATAGTAATACTCACTTTTTGAAATTTATAAATTTTATTTTTCAAAATGGAATTCATTTTTGGATTCAGAATATCGAAATTATCCTGGGGTGAATTTTTGGTATTTTTCTGAAAAACTTCATTTTTTGATGAATAGTGAAACCACTAAGTGGTAGTTAAAAAAACTGAATTTTTCATAAAACTTAATTTTACCGCTTCTGTAAGTGGAATTTCAAAAATATGAGAGACACGGTTAATATCAAGGAGTAAAATGTGGTTCAATGAGATGAAAATAATTTTTGGTGAATAGTAACTTTTTACTTTTATTTATCACGGTTAAAAGTAAATAGGGTAATTAAGGGTAAAAATGATATTAATATTACCCTAACACATGTCCTAATTCTATTGGACAAGTTTATCTCGACCAAACACAACCTTAGGAATAAAATATTATCATTTTGGTCCACTTGGATTAAATTAGGATATTTATTATTATTTAATTCAAAGAATAGTTAAAAGAGTTAAAATCAAAGTTTATTTACTAAAACATTTTTAATATAGGGTTACACATAAGATAAATTCGATTATAAATATTCATTAGAAATATAAAACTATTTCATAAATAATTATATTTTATTTATAATTTTTAGACATTAAATAATTTAATTTATTTATGACACAATAATGATGAAGTAATTACCATAATAGTGAAAAATTAAAATAATTGATATTATAAATACCCAAATAAATATAATTTTAGACTTTTTATGAATTAAAATAATTTTCTAGGTTAATATGACATGTGAGGATTGATTTAATTAACTTATTTAGAAGTAATCATTCTGTTATTATTTTGACAAAAAACAATTTTCCAAATAGTGTCAAAATTGACATAAAAGAGTTTTTAAAACAAATATTATATTATTAATTGATATTAAATTCCTAAAAATATAATTTTATCCCAAGAGACTTATATCATTATATCTGTATCATTAATGGACCACTTGGGGGTCTCTTGGAGGTATATAGTAAGTTTATTAACTATATAATATAAAAATACAAAGTGACATGGTCAGTGTCAAACTAATTAACTAAGAGTTAAAACTAAAAGAAAATGTTAATATAATGAACCAAACCTGTCTAAATTATATTGTTTTAGTGGTTTTAGACCCATAAACACCTTAACCTTTAAATAATCCACTTTGGAGCCATTAAAAACCGAATAGTAATTTATTATAAAATAATATTTCTAGCTTTTCCAAAGGTGCCCCTCACCCCTCTTATAAAAGGGAACTCCCCCTTCTCATTAATTCACACCTTAAAAGCCTTTTGGTTCGGCCAACCCCTACCCAAATACTCTCTCAACTTCCCTCAATACAACCTAGAGGCCTTATTTTGATCAGAAATCCAACCTAAGGATCCCTTTTGATCAAATCAAAAGGAAGAACCCAAAGAAGAGGTAATGTTTTCACCACCCTTTTTCAAATTCATTTCTTCTTCAACTTCTTCTTTATTTGTTATTCCCATTATAAAATAATTAATCTAGTATATCCTATATATTGTAACATTATTAAATATATGGTACAACCATATTCAGTATTCTATCCATCTTTTGAATGACATGTCACCATACGTGCGTACGTACGGTTTACCGTCTCCACGTCGTGGTGTAATTGTTATTCAATATATTATTATTTGGATGGGTATAATAATGATTATTAATTCATATAAATAATAAATATAACATGATAAAGATTATTTATATATGATATACCATCCAATTATATATTATTTTAATATCAAAATAATGATATTGTCGCTCGTGCGTACGTAGGGACTACCGTCTCCACGAACGCGATGAGATTCATTCTCCATCGTACCCATTCAAGTATAATTCTCATTTGATGATTAATAATAGTATCTAAGGACTTGATATCATTTTGGATATGATTAATATTCAACCTATCCATGACAAACACGGCTTACGTAACAAAATATATAAAAGAAAATGAGTAAGTTAACACCCGAAACAATGATAATACTAAGATATTATTAACAAATCAATGTTAAAAGATCATATATGATATCATATTAATGTATATGATTCTTGTATAATTTAATAACAATTATTTTACCATTATACAGGAGGTTAACCTACCCCCAACCAAGTAAAAGTACAAGGTAAGGGTTTATTTCACAATCTCTTCATTATCCGAGGTTGTTTATACGTAATTATCTACTGGGACCTCTTTATCATCCACATCCATGTTTCGTAAAAATGTATTTCAAAACATTCTTAATATTTTACATAATATGGTTTAAAGTCATTTATACCCTTGTTTTACTTTTTATAAGAAGTTTATAAAGTAGTCTTTCTGCCATTTTCCAAACAAGGTTCTTTTTAACCTTTTCGACAAAATTAAGGTAAGAGTGTTTTTTTAACTTATACAGTGGGTGCGGCTATTTTCCACCGTTATAAAATCTTCGAATCTTCCCTTACAAGCTTATAAGAAATTTTTCAAAGTAAATTTTTTATTTTATAATTATGTGACTTTTAAATGATTTCAAAAAAGGGATATTTCTCTCAAATATTTTTGATTTCATCTATGTCAACATCCTTTGATGGATTTTAAGCTTATTTGAAGTGGATTTATTATGATACAAAACTTACATATTGTATTTAAGGTTTTGTTATTTGTTTGACTGTGAATGTGTTATTTTTATACCATTTATGGTTTATGGAGAAAGTATTGACATTTCATATGCTAGTTTTAATACGAATGTTTATGTTATGTTTAAACTTGTTCATATGAGGAATGCATTGGACTTAATATGTTACGGGTGGAGCCCGCTATAGCTCCTCGATGCATCGGTAGGTCTCACGAGACAAACTAGTGTCTCGGCACAAGGCCTTGACAAAATCTTATTTGTAGTCTTGGCACGAGGCCATGGCTATGTGGTTATGATAATCTGTCATTATGCATTCCATCATTATGAAATTGGTCATTGATATTGCATGTGATTATTCGATTAGTAGAATATCCATGAGAATAAGTAAATGGCATTATTTCATTTTATTTTTTCCATACTATGTTGAAGTTCATGTTTAAAAGGCTTTTGTTTTAGTTATACATTGCCTTAAATGTTTATTCTTATTTATGAAAGTTTCCGATATATTGTTATCCTTACTGGGAATTTGAGATCACCCCTTTTCTATGTTTTATTTTTCCCAGGATGTGAAGAAGTAATTTATAAATGACCTGCAGGGATAGTATGAGGGGATAATAGTGTGGAATATGGAGACTCTATTGTTGTAGTTTTCATTTTATGATGTAATGTAATCTTTATTAATGTATCTAGTTATTTCAAGGCTATTAAACTAATCGGTCTTTCGAGACTTGATCTTTCTTGTGATCATGCCAACGTTATGTAATAATGCACCGACTCTCGGTAACTAGGGTCGGGGCGTTACAAAAATGACTTATGATTTGTTTTCCTAAATTATCAAGAGAATCTGAGAGTGTTTCCTCGATTTTTAGTGAGTGGCATTATTTGAACATAAATCTCAATTTTAAACTGATAATGAACACTTTGAGTCATATCAGGAACATCGTGTATCAGATTGAGATTTGGTTTATTTCTAAACAAAAAAATGAATTATGGGTTGTTTTCCCAAAGTATCCAAACTATATGAATGTGTTTACTCGGTTTTGAGTATGTCAGCTGTCTTTTTTACTAAAATTGATGTCAATTTTAAATAAAAAGGTGCACTTAGAGTTATATAGGTCACACTGTTTGTTGGATAGAGGTGACGTTTATTCGTACATCTCCCAAATGAATTATGGATTTTTGTACTAATTTATCAAAACAATATGAATATTTTGTCTTGGTTTTGAGTACCTAACTTATATTTTTTACTAAAATGTCATTTTAAACTGGAAACACACACATTGAGTCATACCAATCACACTGTGTGTTGGTTTAATATGAGATTGATTCCTACACATCAAAAATTAATTTTTAATCATTTCCCTAAATTATCAAGACAATCCGATATTGTTTTCTCAGTTTTTAGAGAGTGTCTCTTTTTGAACTAAAATATCAATTTTAAACTGATAACAGACACTTTGAGTCATATCGGGAACATAGTGTATCAGATTGAGATACATCTAATTCCTATACATCACAAATCACTTATCAATAATTTTTTTTAAATTATCAATACAATATGAACATGTTTTCTTAGTTTTGAGTATGTCAGTTTCCTTTTTTACTAAAATTGATGTCAATGTCAAATAAAAATATGTATTAGGAGTCATATTGGTCACATAGTGCATCAGATTAAGGTGAAGCTAAAATATATATCTCCCAAATTACTAATGGATATTTTTCCTAAACTATCAAAATAATACAAATTTTTTTTCTTAGTTTTGAGTACATAACTACTCTTTTTTACTAAAATGTCATTTTAAACTGGAAACACACACTTTGAGTCATACCAGTCACATCATGTATTGGATTGATGTGAACCTGATTCTTATATATCACAAATGATTTATGAATTTTCTTCATAAATTTTTAATACAATTAAAGTGTTTCTTCTTGGTTTTCATTAAGTGATAAATTTTGAACAAAAATGTCGATTTTAAACTCATAATGGATACTTTGAGTCATACCTGGTACATCATGTATCAGATTGAGTTTTGGCTGATTTCACCATGTTAAAATGACTTATTGATCATTTTATGAAATTATATGAACTAATGAATGTTTTTATTGGTTTTGAGTAGGTCAGTTGTCTTTTTTACTAAAATTGATGTCACTTTTAAGTAAATATATGTACTTGGAGTCATATCGGTCACACCGTCCATAATATTGAGGTGTGGCTAATTACTACACATCAAAAATTACTTATGGATCCTCATAATAAAGTATCAAAATAATCAGAATGTGTTTTCCTAGTTTTGAGTACATCACTTTTCTTTTTACTAAAATGAAATTTTAAACTGGAAACACACACTTTGAGTCATACTGGTCACATCATGTCTTGGTTTGACATGAGACTAATTCCTATACCTCAAAAATGGCTTAATAATTTTTTTACTAAATTCAAAATAAAATCGAATCTTGTTTTATTTGTTTTCAATGAGTGACGCTTTTTGAAATAAAATATCGATTTTAAACTGATAACAGACACTTTAGTCATATAGGGAATATTATATATCAGATTGAGGTGTGGCTGATTCATACATATAAAAAATGACTTATGGATTTTTTTCCAAAAGTATCAAAATAATTGGAATGATTTTACTTATTTTTGAGTAGGTCAATTTTCTTTTTTACTAAAATTGATGTCATTTTTAAATTAAAAGACTCACACGGAGTCAAACCAATCACACGGTGAATCATATTGAGTTTTAGATGATTACTACAAATTCAAAAATGAATTATGGACCATTTTATAAAGTATCAAAACAATCTGAATGTGTTTGATTGGTTTTAGGTACGTCACTTATCTTTTTTTCTAAAATGAAATTTAAACTGGAGACATGCACTTTGAGTCATAACGGTCACATAATGTGTTGGATTGATGTGAGACTGATTCCTAGATGTCACAAATTACCTATGATTTTTTTCCAAAATTATATACAATCCGAGCATGTTTGATCATTTTTTAGTGAGTGGAACTTTTTGAACTAATATATCAATTTTAAACCGATAACGGACACTTTAAGTCATACTGGGAACATCGTGTATCAGACTGAGGTGAAAATGATTCCTAAATATCAAAAATGAAATATATATAATTTTTCTAAAGTATAAAAACAATAAAAAAAATTTTCTTGGTTTTGAGTAGGCTAGTTGTCATTTTTACTAAAATTGATCGCGCGTTTAAATAAAAAGACACACATGGAGTCATACCTGTAACATTGTTCATCGGATTGAGGTGTGTATGACTCCTACGCATCCCAAATTACTTATGGATAATTTTCTAAAGTATTAAAATAATTCTGATTATTTTTTCAGTTTTGAGTATGTCACTTCTCATTTTTACTAAAATGTAATTTTAAAATAGAAACACATACATTGAGTTATACTTTTCACATCATTTATCGGTTATGTGAGACCAATTCCTGCATATTAAAAATGACTGATGAATATTTTTCCTAAATTATCAACACAATATGAGTTAATTTTCTTGGTTATCAGGGAGTGACATGTTTTGAACAAAAATGTTAATTTTAAACTGATAACGGACACTTAGAGTCATACTGGGAACATCATGAATCAGATTAAGGTGAGGATGATTCCTACATGTCATAAATGACTTATTGATCATTTTCCTAAAGAATAAAAACACTATAAATGTGTTTCCTTAGTTTTGACTATGCCAGTTTTCTTTTTTACCAAAATTAATGTCAATTTTAAATAAAAAGATACATTATGATTCATACCGGTCACACTATGCGCAATATTGAAGTTCATCTAATTCATAAACATATAAAATAACTTATGGATAATTTTTATCAAGTATAAAAACAATATAAATTTGTTTCTCAGTTTTGAGTATGTCACTTGTCTTTTTTACAAAAATGTCATTTTAAACTAAAAATATGCACTTTGAGTCATACAGGCTGCATCGTGTCTCATTTTGATGTGAGACCAATCCCTACATGTAAAAAATTTCTTATGAATCATTTTCCTAAATTATCAAGATAACCCCAGTTTGTTGTTTTAGTTTTCAGTGAGTGAAATATTTTGAATTAAAATGTCAATTTTAAACTGATAATGGACACTTTTTGTCATACTAGGAACATCATGGATCAGATTGAGGTGCAAGTAATTCCTATATGAAAAAAAATAACTCTATATCATTTAATAATGTATTAAAATAATAAAATTTCATTTTATTGGTTTTGAGTAGGTCAATTTTCTTTTTTACTTAAACTAATGTTAATTTTAAATAAATAGTTCCACATTGAGTCATGACGACCACACTGTACTTCAAATTGAGGTGTGGCTAATTTATACACCTCCCAAATGACTTATGAATCATTTTCCTAAATTATTAAAACAATATTAATGTGTTTTCTCAGTTTTGAGTGTGTCTCTTTTCTTTTTTTACCAAAATGTCATTTTAAACTGGAAACACGTAGTTTGAGTCATTCTAGTCACATCATGTATCAGTTTGGTGTGAGAATAATTCCTACATGTAAAAAATGACTTATGAAGAATTTTACTAAATTATCAAGATAATAAAACTATGTTTTCTTGGTTTTCATTGGCTGACGCTTTTTGAATTAAAATGTCGATTTTAAACTAAAAACGGACACTTTGATCCATACGAGGCACATCATGTGTCGGATTGATGTGCAACTAATTTCTATTTGTAAAAAGTGGATTAAGGATCGTTTTACTAATGTATAAAAACAATATGAATAGGATTTATCAGTTTTTATTATGTTAGTTGTATTTTTTACTAAACTTAATGTCAATTTTAAATAAAAGGAATCACTTTGAGTCATACCGATCACACCGTTTGTCAGATTGAGGTGCGGCTGATTCGGACATGTCCCAAAGTATCAAAACAATACCATTTCCAAATTTTACAAAGATTAATATTGTTTTTATTTTTATAACTTCCAAAACTCAATATTGAGTTGATGTTCTTAACTGAAAAATGTATTTCGGCTAATAACATTTACTCAATATGAAGTATTGTAAGTTATAAAAATAAAAACAATGGAAATCGTGGTAACATTGGAAAATTAGATTTTTATCACTTTTGTGTCTTGTTTCAAATATTTGAAAAAAAATATGAATTCTGAAAATTTTGGTGAAAAAAACTAAATAAGTACTAAATAAAAATGATAAGTAAACTAACATACCAATAAATGAAAAAATAATGAAAAAAATTAATTAAATAAGTAGTAGTAATTAACCTTTTCATGATGTTTTTATACATTATTTTCTCATTTCCTTTTTTTCATTATATCATTTGTAGGTTCAAATTCCAATCTCTCACAAGCATTAGTAACTTCAAACAAACCACCCCAACTTGAACAAATGAATCCACCTGTATAAGAAAACAATTCTAATGTGAGTAATAATAAAAATAAATAAATAAAACATAAATATAAAAGAATACATTAATTATATATAAAATTATTTTAATATGAAAACATCAAGATTACCTATGTGATTGAACAAAGGAATATTCATTACTCTTCCTGCAAAATAAGTGTGGGTAATTTGAAGGAAAGTGATAAATGCCAACATTGTAGGGTTGAAAATGTTTTGAGGGAGAAGAATTATGTGGAATTTTTTGTGTAGCAATGGAAGAAATATTGAAAAAATATATTCTAAAATAAAAAAATCTTGAATGTATGACTTCCCAATAGATTTGTGAAAAAAAAATAATTATTATATAAAAATGATAAGGAAATTAACTTAAAAAATCAGAAAAAAAATGATGAAAAAAATTAATTAAATAAGTAGTGGGAATTAAGCTTTTCATGATGGTTGAATACATTATTGACCCATTTACTTGTTTTCAATATCTCACTTGTAGTCTCGAAGTCCAATCTCTCAAGAGCATGAGCATCTTGGAAACAACCACCCCAAATCGAACAAAAGAATCAACCTATATAAGAAAATAATTCTTATGTGAGTAATTCAAAAAAAACATAAATATGAAATAATATATTAATTATATGGATAATTATTTTACTATGAAAACATTAATATTACCTCTATGATTAAGCAAAGGTGGTGTTGTTTCTCTTTCTACAAAGGTATTAGAGGGAACTAGAAGGAAAGTGACAAATTCCAACACTATAGGGGTAAAAAGGTTTTGAGGGATAAGAATTTTGTGGAAGTTTTTGTACATAAAGTAATGAAATATGGACATAAATATTAAAAAATAAAATAAATCTACAAGGAATAATGAAAATTAAATTAAGGTTTCATTATATAATTTTTTGGTAAAATAGAGAAAGTATATCGTAACATTACCTTTACATCTTCCCAAAGGGTTTCCTTCATTACAGTCTATTCTTCTACAGGATTTGTAATATAATATTTTTCAGAAGAAATTTTCTATATGAGTAGTCAAATATTTAATTTAGATTATGTTAATATAGTAGAAAATAGATAATATTATGAGGAAAAACATAGTATATTAAAAAACACTTTTACTTTCTCATAGAACTCTTTTTATTTTTTTTAATGTTTTAGGGATTTCATTCCTCCATAAAGAATCCAAATTCCCTCTTTGTGGTCCCCTTCTAATGTACAAGACATTTTCTACCTTGGGAATAGAATGAACTGATTTTGATCTCCCAATGAAATGTCATCCTTGATTGAATTTTCATCTAACCCAATATTTTTTTTAGTCGCCAACAGAACAATCGACCAATTCTTGTTTTTTGGATCTAGGAGATAAAATACTTCCACTTATTTTGATTCCATTATAAATGGCTCATTTTTCCCTTATACACTTAAATTAACCTTCATGCAGCCCATTTAATCAACTTTAACTGCACTCATATTGTCAGCCCATTTGAAATAGAAAATATGCACCTGAAATGTTTTATAATACAAATTGTATATATTTTTGATAATTCAAAATAATGTCATACTTGCATAAATTAGAATTATATCCTTAAAACCAGATATGTGTATAGATTATGACATAAGTGTAACACCACTATTTTTCATCGTACTTCAATCATTATGTTCTTTTGTATAGAATGTATAACCACTGATTATGAAACCATTGCAAGATATTAAATTTTCATTAATTCCCTTGGCCATCCATTGAAGTAGTTTAGCTATTGAATTTGGATTTTTAAATAAATCCCTATAAATTTGATCTTGGAACCATCTTATAAACTATTGATTATGTGTATTTGATATCAATCTGTCACCCCTTGATGGATTCAAATCTCTAAGAATTTCTTTGTGGGATTCAACATATAGATCAACATCTTCACTATTATGTAAAATTTAAATAATCTAATTCTAGTTTATGTATGTCATTCATATTGAGGTAGAATGTAATATAAATAAATAGGAATCAAATATTCCATCAATACATTCCATCTGTGGGATTTTAGTCCCCATAAATTCAAATTAGTCATTGACATGAATTTCTTGTTATTTTATGAATACCAATATGAAAATTTTACAATGTTAAAGAAAAGAAAAAATTACAATTTTTACTTTCTAGATAGATTGTAAGATGATAGAGGAAGAAATGTCTACCCTTTACCCTTCACCACTACCAACTCTTCCCTTATCACCATGTCAATCGTTCCTAACCTAGCCTTGATTCCATATTTCCTTTTTCTAGGAACATTTAGCAACTTTCCAATAACACTATCAGATAAATTTTTTTCTATACGCATAAAATCAATAAAATGTATGAAATACACAAAATTCAATACATTAATTCAAAGAAAATTGATCTATTCTTCAAACCTGATTTTGTAAGTTTTTTCAGAAATGGTTTACTGAAAACAGTTTCAATATATTTTACTTTATCAAACAGTTTATCACCCATTACTAGATATGGTGTTGTAACTTGTTAGATATTCACATTGAATGAATTCATCTAGGATTGATATTTAAGTTTTCAAGGTAAAAGTTTCTAATGTCCAAAAAACACAGTCTTTGAGGAATGATTCAATCGAATTGAGTATGTGCAATCTTCAAAAATTAGACACCCCAGCATTCCTTTAATTATATAGGCTAAAAAATTTATATAAGAGGGGAAGTCATTTATCATTCCATAGAACATGGACCTCAATGTGGATTCTTCACTTATATGAGAGTCATACATTGTAACACATGTATCCCACATCAATTTCAGATCTTCAATCAATGGATCCAAATAGACAGCAATATCATTACCATGTTTCTTTGGTTCATATATAAGCATAGAAAACATAACATGTTTGCACTTCATGCATAACCATGATAGAAAGTTATAATTTACCAACATGATAGGACATATACTATGAGTAATAAATTGTGAACCAAATGGAATTACTCCATATGTAGATAATTCCAGATGAACTCTTCTCACATCATTTCCAAATTCTGGATACTATTAATCAATTTTCTTCCATTGAGTAGAATCTGTTGGATGACGTAGGTTCCAGTATTTAATTATAATATCTCTATGCAATGTCAATATTCTCATGGTTTCATAACATCCATATAGTCTTCTATGTTTTTGAATGATAGGAATGTACCATATAGATTTCGAAGGACTTGGTTCATTTTTCTTATATTGATATGTTCCACACTTATGGAATTTTATGAGTTATTCATTTACCATGTGAAATACTACACAATAATTTTGAAAAGAATGTATATTTTAGATATCATTACCATTGAACGTAGCATTTTTTAGCACCATATGTTCAAAATTTTAGTTTATTTTTTTCTGGTATCATAATATTCAAGAGAGAAATTAGTTCTGTAAAGCTGGTGTCACTCCATCCACTGCCATCTTTAAAATTATATAACTTCAATATAGATGACAATGTTGTGTATTTAATACAACCAGTAAACAATGGTCTCTTAGAATAGCTACTTAACTGCTTCAAGAACTTTTTACAATCAATAATTTCATCTTCAATTTCCATTGTCATTTTTTAAATGTTATCTCCATCATTATTTACACTGGTATTCATATCAAATGATCACTAAACCGTAGTATCATCCCAATTGGTGTGCATGTTCATTTTTTCCCTGTGCTAAGTCCAATATTTATAGATCTGACATATCCTGTGATAAATTAGATGTTCTGCCAACTCTTCTAGACTAATTTTTCTTGAATAACAACAATTTAAACATAGACAAATGATTTTAGAAGGGTCATATTCATGATTAATTGAAAACTTGATGAACTCTTTAATTTCATTTGTATAATCTTTTATTAATTGATTATCGGGCATCCTTTTTTGATTCATATCTACCCTATTGGGTTTATAAAATATTAATTGTGTATAATAAATAAATAAATACACATAAGAAAGTCATTATCAAGGGTAAAAGTTTTAGATAATTCTAATAATGGAAACCCAAAATTTGATTATTTAAAATAATTTTTGTATGATTTGAAGAAAATGGGTAATTGAATTTATGAAAATAATTACTTCACTATGGTAGGTGTTGTCCTATTAATTCATTCAAAGGTGAAAGTTATAGACAACTTTAATCCCCATCATCCCATCTATCGAACATTTATCATTTCATTTTGTTGTTTCACACACATCCTTCATCTCTTGTGGACATACACCTATATTGATTGAAATATTCTAAGCGGTAATCATCCATGAGATGACTAATACTCATATTAATAAAATAAATATAAAAGATATGTGGGATGAGTTTCATACAAAAAATTGAAATAATAACTGTTCTGGCGATGAGGTTGAGGAGGATGATAGTTGGAATTCATTATGTTATCTAAAAGGGTTAATGCCTCCCATTTGTGAGAATTACACCATTGGAACTAGTTATTACTTGTGACCTATTTAAGGTGCGATTTTGGGGGCATAAACATTCATATCATTGATTCAAGGGGACCTAGGGGGGACATGTTATGATATGTGAAACTTTGGGGCCACTATGAATTCTATATTTATACGATAAATCACACTTTTAATACTTTCAATCCTCTAAATAAGACAACTATTACCTATATTAAAATTATTCATCAAATATTTCTTAAATCCCTTAAGAAAATGAAAATATAGTATAAGTAATTAAGGAGTAATAAGAAACCCAAATATGATAAACAAGAATAATAAACTCTCATTCAATCAACTATAATATATAAAGTGTATTGATAAAAAAAATTAATAAATAAAGAGTTATTTCATATACTTGGATTGTAATTTGAGATTCCTAGGGGTGGAACCAATACATGTAGACATAAAATGATGAATACCTAAGAATAATTTCTAATAATTATTCCAACATATATAAATTTGATAACCTTAATTCTATTTTTTAGAAGAAATGATGTAAAAACCTAATGAATTATTATATTTAATATTAATGGTGTACCAAATATTTGAAAATATCTCAAAATTATAGTTACAATTAAATTTACATAATTAGTAGAAAAATAATTTTAGGAAAATAATATACCTAAAAATGAAAAATATTTTAAACATCTCAAAACTCTTTGTTAATAAATTGATCTAAGAATTATGTCCAGATAGTCTGAAAACAATAATTATTTTCAAGAAGGAAAAGAGTATGATTTATAATAAAATTTCATTTTCAGGTACATTATGGTTACTTTTGTGATTTTGGGTACATAGTTTAAACTTTTATTCATAATGAGATAAGTAGAAGTAATTATGTAATATATAGATGTTTTAAATAAAATGGGAGATGAACCACTCTTACCAAAAAATAGTTTTTAAGTGAGAAGAGTCATAATAAGTAAAATTGGATGATGATTTTCCACCATTTAATGAACTCTATTGAACATGTGACATATAAAATGGTTGTATGAAGGATTAAAAAAATTCTAAAAACATAGATGAATGTGAAGAAATAATATGAAATGTATTATATAAAAAATAATGTTATTTAAGAGGAATTTATAATTGATGTACCACTAAAGGATTTACAAAATAAACATCCTTTCGTATTAGATATTGGTTGTTCATCTATCATGATAACTAAATTTATGTAATTAAATATTATTGATAGGTTTAAAGGGTACTTATTCATTTAGAAATAGTGGATCTCTTAAGATAAATTTTTTTCATTTAAAAGATGTTGAAAATAAAAGGAAATGTTAAAGAATTATCTATTTTTAGATGGATTAAAGTAAAACATACATACCATTTATTAGATGCATGATTAAGGAAATGAAGTGATTTTTATGAAGTATTAATGAGTGTGTTATCATTTCAAATATGGCTATATTTTTAAAAATTTCTAAAAAATATCTGAACCATATTCTGGTTTGGGGTCAATAAAACTTTATTGTAATTGTGTTTGAAGGGGGAAATTGATTTGTGGTAGTGAGAAATTTATTGTGTTACATATTGATACATTTAAATACTAACTTATTATGGTGGGTTGAGAAGTTTTAATGATGAAAATATGAAATTTATAGATATTGTTTACTAATTAGAATGGGGAGATTGTTAACAATTTAAATAATAAATTAGATATTTAAATAAAACAACCCTTGGAGTTTATTCACTATGATATATATGGACCCTCAAATTATAAATAAATACATTATGATAATTATTTCATTTCACCCATTTACAATTATACTCAGATCATATGTACAATGTTTTAGTCATATATATATATATATAACACTCTAAAGGGGGTTATAATTTTAATAAAAATTATCAAGAATTAGTTTCATTATTTGGTAAAGAGGTCTATATTAGATTATGGTGTTGAGTATATGACACACCTATTATGATCAATATCATTCACCTAACCACCTCTGACTATTTATCCCATGTAAGGAATTAGTGCATTACTATCACATGTGAATTAGGAATAGTATTTCCTAAGTCTAATGCTAGGAGGAATCCCTAAATTTATTAGAATAACCCTTAGCTTCAACATCCATCAGGCTAAATGAATGAAGAGAAACCCATTGTATATGTCCAGTGGTCACTAATTCATTCCCAATATTGTCACAAATATATATCGTATTCAATATAAATTTGGAAGGGTGAGAATTTATCAAACTATATTGTGAGAATAAATTTTTTTTAATGAATAGAATCTAGTAAAAATATTTTAGGTATGTCCCTTAAAATGTAGTTTCCTCCTCTTTATGATGGAAAGTCGGTAAATTCATGATCTATCATCATATGGTTATTGAGGGACTCAAGAACACCATAGTTTAGAAGGGTTGGGATATAGGCATGCTCATGTACTTTGGGATGCCCCCAATGAGATGCCCTCTTGGATATTCTCTATTAGGTGATTGTGGACATTTGATGCAACTAGAGATCTTTAAATGTGATATCTCTCTCATATTACTCATAGGTTTTAAGTAGAATATCTGGATGAGATATTATAACATTCAAAGGAATATGGACCTTCCCTAAATTGGTCATTTAAATGGTACAATGATCACCGGTCAGAATGGGGATATAACCTTGATCCCATTTTTCATTCTTTATCAAAACATATCAAAAATCCTCCTAAATGAAAGTAGTAGTACATTCTCACTCCTTCATGTTGTTGAGATACTCTAGTAGCAAGTACTTGAATATATGAGTGTCCATTTTTTACCATAGGGATATTCTAATGGTAAATAAATTATGATTATAAAAAAACTCAAATAGATATCGGTAAACAGGAAGAGTGAGGTGGAGCATAAAATACCTTGAATTGAAGCTTTGAATCGTTTGAGAGAAAGTAGAGATATCTAAAAAACTGAAATTTATTCGATCCTTAGATTTGTTTGACCCTTAAAACATTTGAACCTTTTATTTGAGCCACGGAATTAGTAGATCCTTGATTTGAGGCTTGATTCAAGCTTGGAATTGATGATGAGGGGCACCGGTAGCAGGTTGCTTCCATGGAATGCTTCGGATATAATGAACAGTTCATGACTAATTAGGGTTATTTAAATATATCGAGATACTTTTATCAGTGCTTCTAGAAAAGAGATGATAAAGATCCCTTTTATCAGTGTTAAAATAATATGCACTGATAAAAGGCATCTTTATCAGAACTTTTTTAGCATAGATAAATATATATCTTTATCATCACTAAACAATCACTGAAAAAGAGAGATTTTATCATCACTTTTTAGTATTGATAAATATTCCTTTTATTAGTGCTTATTACTTAAGTGCTAATAAAGGATTTATAATTATAATTACACATAAAAAATAAATATATTTATATAATTATATATTTATTTATTTATTTATTTATTTAATAAGCAGGTTATATAAGGTGTGGGGTCTTGACGGTGGATAATTTTTCATGGGTGTGATGAACTCAATCTGATGCAGGATGAGGGTGTGGGATCTTGAAGGCTGGGATTGGTGCCAAAAAAGGTTAGTGTAGGGTGATCATGTGATAGTGGGACTAGATGTGAGATGTCCAGTGTGGGTGCAATGCTCCCAGTTTCCACAGACGGTGGTGCGTGTGTCAACACACCGAGGACCCTAGGAGTTGGGAATAGGATGGTGACACTTTTTTCATGAGCACAAAATGGTATTAGGATGCGGGGAGAGTTTTATCAGATTTTACATTAGGATGTGTTTCCAGGGGATGTTGGAGATAGGCTGGCATGTGCTGGGGAGTATTTTCTAGATCATCATTAGGATAAAGAATGAGTGGTGGATCCCAGCCTGAGCCTTTATCTTTGGGAATTTGTGCCATTTTTGTGTGGGATTTTACCATGGGACATGATGTGTGGATCTTCAGGTCAATGTGTTGGTTTTGGGTCATATTGTTTTTTCACTTCTTGGTTGGGTGGTATTTTTGTGCCACATGGTTGTTGGTTCCTAAATTCTCATTTTGTTTTCATTAATAATTACTAGGAATGAGTACGCTAGGTACCTGAATGTTCCTGAGTATATATATAATAAATATATATAAATATAAATATAGTAAATATATTTTTTATTTAAATATATTTATTAAAATGTTATATTTATTTAAATATAAAATTATTTATTTATAATTATATAAATACTTATTAAAAAATAATATTTATATATTTATATCATTATATATATTTATAATGAAGAGGGTCTGAGTACAAGCTGGAAAGACAACTCAGATCCACCAAAATTATTAAAAAAAGTAAAGTACAATGAAATAAAGGAGAAGATGAAAGGTTAAATTTCCCTCATCAATAAAAAGAATATTATAACTCAATAATATTAGGTTCATTCCACTAATCATGAGCAAGTCCCCCATCATCATCAAAAATTTCCTACTCTGATTGTGGATTTATTTGATGGAAAAGCATATAGTACTTGTCCTTAATCTTTTTCTATTCCAGCATAAGTCGAGTCTTCAATGAAGACCCGGTAGACACTTTTCTTCCACTCACTCATGATGCAACACGGCCATCTTGTCCATTCCCTCAACCACAGTTGTTTGGGTGATGACACCATCTCCAGAATTTTGGTTGTTGTAAGGTCCATTATGGTTCCTCTTGATCATCATTACCCATATATTGTTCCATATTATTAATATCTAAATCATCATTAACTGTAATAATATTTGGATGAACCACATTCATATTAGGGGGTGAACCCACATTGATATCATTGGACAAAGCTAACTGCACATTTTCCTACGCAGACGCAATTTGAACAGATGTCACAAATGAAGACTTGGACTTCCGAGGCACCAAATCAAAGCCCTCTTCATCCAAAAACTTTTCTTTCCCAATCCTTTTTGCAGAAATGTTTCATTAATGATGAATATTTTTAACAAATTCCATTTGAACAGTAGCCTTAGGATCAGACTTCCCCTCCTTCTCTTCATTATAAATAGCATTCTATATGGTAGTAATGATTGGTGTTGTCATAAAAAACTCACATCCAATCAGTCTAGAAGTGAACTCACTAAGATCCTAGACAGCACTCTCATCCATCATCTTCCCCTTATATTTAACTAGAGTGTTGGATTTGGCAAGGTTAATGGCCCCTCCAATAGTTTTTTTTAAAGCATATCAGAGTGACCAGCTTTCCTTCAATGAGGGTATAATAATTTCTTTCAACATTTATCATGCATGTGACCAATGGATTTAGAAAAGCTACAGAATTCCAATCGCCTCTCATACTAAACAGAGAGTTTGATCCAATGTTTAGCAGCATCTAAGATGATATATTAGATAAGGGTAGAAGGGATGTCTACCACCACTAAAATCCTTGCAAATCATTCATAACATGCACACTCTGTCACTTTGTCAAGCTGAATTGGTACAACAATTGTCGAAGCAGCATCCCACAAAATTTTAGATTTTCATAAGTACCATCTTAATCCACATATGTGGATCCAAAGTTATCCTATAGAGTTATTGATTTTCTCAAGATCAAAAAGAGGATCCTAGTCCTAGATTTTCATAAATCTGGACTTCATGGGGACAATTCCGCGATCCCATGCTCTATCTTTGAGATCCTACAATTGAAAAATAATATGATAGAACCCTTTTCTGATGGAGACTAGTTTCCATCTGTCAAAGACCCAAATATGAAGAATCTTGTTATGCAATTTTTCAATATTATATGAATTCTCATCCTGTGAAATAACCGAATGTGAAAGGATTGATAACTTACACTCCTCTATTCGGTCCTCTAGGATCTTGGGATTTTCCTCAACAGTTGCTAGGGAACCCGTAACTCCCTGACCCTAGATACCCAGAGTTGGTGCATTATTACATAACATTGGCATGATCACAAGAAAGATCAAGTCTCTAAAGACCGATTAGTTTAGTAGCCTTGGAAACACTATATATATTCATAAAGTATACATTACATCAATAAGTAAAAAAACTACAACAATATATTGTCTTCATATCCCCTCATACTATCCCTGTAGGTAATTCATAATATACTTCTTCACATCCTGGGAAAAATAAAACATTGAAAGGGGAGAGCTCAGATGCTCAGTAAGGATAACAATATAGCAGAAACTTTCATAAATAAACATAAAAATTTAAGGCAATGTATAACTAAAACAAAAGCCTTTTAAACTTGAACTTCAGCATAATATGCCAAGGATAAAATGAAATAATGATATTTACTTATTCACGTGGATATTCTACTAGTCGAATAATCACATGAAAATATTAATAACCACTTTCATAATGACGGAATGCATAATTCCAGACTATCATAACAACATAGCCAAGGCCTCATTCCAAGACTACAAATAAGATTTTGTCAAGGCCTTGTGCCAAGACACTAGTTTGTCTCATGAGACCTATCGATGCATCGAGGAGATATAGCGGGCTCCACCCGTCACTTACTAAGTCCAATTCATTCCTCATATGAATAGGTTTAAACATAACATAAACATTCGTATTAAAACTAGCATACGAAATGTCAATACTTTAACCACAAACCATGAATGGTATAAAAATAGAACATCCACAGTCAAACATAACCCATTTGATACAATATGGAAGATTTTATTGTATCATATTAACCTCAATCGATAATAAAGAATGATATTGACATAGATGAAAATAACCATCAAAACTATTTGAGAGAAATATCCCCCCTTTTCTTGAAAACATTTAAAAGTCACACTATTTGTAAAAAGCCATTTAAAAATAGATTTTTGAATCAAAGTTTCCCATACCACTTTGAAACTTTTAAAAGGAGTTTTAATTTTAAAAATTTAATGTCTATATAAATAAATCCTTAAAACCATTTTTAAAACATGGACATTAATGATGAAGATTTAGAAGAATAAGTCTTTAAAACGTTTAAAAATGCTATTTTAGTTAGAGTTTCTATCCAAAAGAGAGACGCTTGAATACAAATAATTGAGGTAATCAAAACATTGTAATATCATGAGAATAAAGGGATTCATGATATACTATGTCAAAGTACATTATATACACCACATAAAAGTGATTTGGTGTATAACAACAAAGAAGTATCAATGGAATGTAAATTGAGATGAAATCTATCATAAAGGGTGTATCCTTAGGTTAAGGATAAATCAACCACATAATTATGTGTGAAAAATATAAATACACTTAATATGATTGGATATTCAGTGTAAAAAAATCAATGTACATTCACACATGTTCTTGTAAAAACAACACCATTGAATTGGATGTTTATCTCAACAAATCGAGATTGAGAAAAATTACTCTTATCAAGTTCATACCGATGACTTGAGAATTTATCAATGGAGTGATTATGGGTATAAAAAGTATATCCATAGAAAGGGGAGTGGAAATTATGACATAATCAAATGAATAATGATTCCACACATAATCTTGGAGTAAAATAATCAATGAAGTATGCGTAAAGCCGAATGAGTGGAAATTGAAATTTTAAATTCCCTTATTGATTTGGTAACATACAAAACATACACCCATTAAATAAGTATCATACAATGATGATGTAAATATACATGAATTAAATTATATTACACAATGAATACAAACATGGGCAGTACACACACCATATGTACTAAATAAGTGGTGAACAATGGAATTCTCACAGAATTAAAAGTGAGATAAGAAACCCCTTACTTTGTACTTTTTCCTTGGTCAACGGTAGGTTAACCTCCTGTATAATGGTGAAATAATTGTTATTGAATTATAAAATAATCATTTACATTAATATGATATCATATATTATCTTTTAACATTTATTTGTTAATAATATCTTAGTATTATCGTCATTTCGGGTGTTAACGTACTCGTTTTCCTTTATATTCTTTGTTACGTAAGCCGTGTTTTTTATGGATAGGTTGTATCTTATTCATATCCAGAATTATATAAAGTCCTTAAACATTATTTTTAATCATCAAATGAAAATTATACTTTAATGGATACGATGGAGAATGAATCTCATCGCATTCGTGGAGACGATAGTCTGTACGTACGCATGAGCGACAATATCATTATTTTGATGTTAACATAATATATAATTGGATGTTATATCATATAGACAGAATAATTATAATGTTATATTTATAATTTACATTAATTACACATCATTATTATACCCATCCAAATAATAATTTACTGAATGACAATTACACCACGACGTGGAGACGGTAAGCCGTACGTACGCACGTATGGAGACATGTCATTGAAAGGATGGATAGAATACTGAATATGGTTGTACCATATTTATAATAACATCACATTATATATAATATACTGGATTTATTATTTTAGAATAGAAATAACAAAGAAAGAATAAGCTGAAGAAGAAAGTAACTTGAAAGATGGTGGTGAAAACATTACCTCTTTTCGGGTTCTTCCTTTTGATTTGATCAAAAGGGCTCCTTAGGTTGGTTTTCTGATCAAACTAATGCCTCTAGGTTGTATTTAGGGAAGTTTAAAAATGTATTTGGGTAGGTTTTGGCCGAAACAAAAGGCTTTGAATGTGTGAATTAGTGAGAAGGTGGAGTTCCCTTTTATAAGAGAGGTGAGGGGCACCTTTGGAAAAGCTAAAAATATTATTTTATAATAAATTCATATTCGGTTTCTAATGGATCCAAAGTGGATTATTTAAAATTTAAAGTGGGGATGGGTCGAAAACCACTCAACCAATAGAATTTAGACAGGTTTGGGTCATTATATTAACCTTATCTTTAAGTATTAACTCTTAGATAATTAGTTTCACTTTTACAATGTCTCTTTGTATTTTTATATTATATGGTTAATAAACATACTATATACATTAAATAGACCCCCAAATGGTCCATTAATGACACACCTATCATGATATAAGTCTTTTGGCCAAACCTTAGATTTTTAAGAATTGAATATAAATTAATAATATAATATTTGTTTTAAAAACTCTTTTATGTCAATTTTGACACTATTGGATATTTTGTTTTTGATAAATTCGTAACAGCATTATTACTTTGAACACAATTTTTATAATCAATCCTAATATGTCATATTAACCTAGATAATTATTTTAATTTATAAAAAGTCTCAAATTACATTTATTTTGATATTTAGAATATCAATTATTTTAATATTTCATTAATTAGGTAATTACTGCATCACCATCGTGTCATAAATAAATTAAATTATTTAATGTCTAAAAATTATAAATAAAATACCATTATGTAGGAAATCGTTTTATCTTTCAAATGAATATTTAAAATAGAATTTATCTTATGTATAACCCTATATTAAAAATGTTTTAGTAAGTAAACTTTGATTTTAACTCTTTTAACTCTTCTTTGAATTAAATAATAATAAATGTCCTAATCTAATAAAAGTGGACCTAAATGATAATATTTTACTCCTAAGGTTGTTTTTGGTCGAGATACACTTGTCCAATAGAATTAGGACATGTGTTATGGTAATATTAATATCATTTTTACCCTTAATTACCCTATTTACTTTTAACCGTGGTAAATAAAAGTAGAAAGTTACTATTCACCAAAAATTATTTTCATCTCATTGAACCAAATTTTACTTCTTGATATTAACCGTGTCTCTCAGATTTTTGAAATTCCACTCACAGAAGCGGTAAAATTAAGTTTTATGAAAAATTCAGTTTTTTAACTACCACTTAGTTGTTTCACTATTCATCAAAAAATTAATGTTTCCAAAAAAATACCAAAAATTAGGCCTAGGCTATATTTGATATTATGAATTCAAAAATGATGTCTATTTTACCAAATTCAAAACAAATCAGTTTCATTAATTAATTTAAAAATTAATTCCCGTCGTCAAAACAAATAGCGTGTTTTAAGAGATAATAACTATCAAAAGATTGACACTTGTTTATGTCTGGTTTAAATGTGAAATTACATCCAATGACCAACATTGTATTAAATGGTAAAAATATATTCTAAATATACTTTAAAACCACTCAAATTAATAATTTATCACTATTAATTATTTCGATTAAAAAAGTTGTTTTTAATTAAAATTTTATAATTTTCACTATTCAACAAAATATGAAAGTTATTCGAAAAGTACAAAAATTTCACCCTAAGCTAATTTCGATATTACGAATCCAAATATTGTGTATATTTCGAAAGATAAAATTTATAAAATTTCAAAAAGTAGGTATTACTGTTCATAACTGCTAGTTTGATAGGTTGTGGTGTGTTAGAATCTCGAAGTTGCGTACAATGCACGCCATTGCATTATTCAAAGGGAACGTATCGTGGAAGCTTGGGGTGTTACATTTTCCCCTCATTCAATAAATTGCGTCCTTGCAATTTTTTAAAATTGTTCTTGATAATATAATGGAAAGTCCCACATCGGAAAAAGTGTCAATAAAACTATCACTTTAAAAAAAGGAAGAGAGGTATAAAGGTCACCCAAGATAACCCATACTAGGATTCCATGTAGGAAAACATGGATATGGATGATAAACTAAGTGTTAAGTTCTGATGGAGAGGGATAGAAAACATGATCAGGAGAAAGTTAACAATAAGAAAATCACAAACTTGTGTTGGGAAAAACGGTCATTAGTCTCCCAGTAGGAAAAGTAAATGGACAACATTTTTTGTTTTAAGTTACATTACATAAGGACTAGAAATTCATTTATGATATTGACTAAAAACATAAATAGATATACTTACTTTTTAATTAGAGTTTCATTATTTAATAAATTTTTACCACTAACTCATTTTTTTTGAACAATGAGTATTCAAGAAGACTTGGTCACAATGGAAGAGCTAGAATAAACTTCTATAAAAATACATGATCCACGCAGGATAAACAATATATTTACTTTGTCTTTAGAGATTAATCAAAACCAAAATGTTTAGTATAATATTTGATGATCGCCCAAATGGATATTTCATTAGATAAAAAAATACTAATCTTAATTTCTAAAATTAAACCATCAATACCCCAAAGTTAAATAAATACCATTCAATAATCAATTGTCCTTAAAATCCTTCAATATAATCCAAACTAATATTGAAACCCAAAACTTATAAGCATGTAGTCTTCAACATTAAATTTTATCTCCAAATGACATTAATTACTCTTAAGGTCACATACTTAAAAGTAATTAACCTAATCATTTCCATAAATAACCCAAATCACTATAAATCCACAATAAAAACATAGATAAAAATCCACCATTACTCCTCAAATGAAATCCCATAATATTTTATTTTCCTTGGGCATATAGTGTTCACAACAAAGAGAACAACTTCTAAAATAACATTTATCACTTAGTCACCAAATCATTTTCCAATACTAAGGGTATATATTTGATAAGACATAAGATCCCAAATCAAATTATTATTGATCAATAAAAACATTTAACTAAAAATAATAGTCACACTAACCGGGGACTTCACATAGTCTAGTGGTAGGCGATAAATCCTAATCACACTTTGGTTGTGGGTTCGATTCCCACAGCTTTGTTCGATGCGACGGGTTGTCACACGATCTGTGTGTTGTCCTTTTTCAAAAACTATATTTTATAACATTACCAAAATGAGATAAATTCCTCAAAATAACCATAACATAATTTAACCACAAATGTTATCTCATACCTTGTATTTTCATCCCAAATTATAATAACTTATAATTGCCTCAAACCCATTGATCATATAAAACCAAATGGTTATTCATAACTATATCCACAAGAGAAAAGATAATTATTCCTAAAATATCATTCTCACATGAAAAACTGCAGGGTTAAAAATAAAAGAGAAAATTATTCCAAAGTAAACCCATCAACAAGGAGCACTAATACTTTTTAAACATTTCTCCAACCATTTATTTACACATAGCTTCTTGTTTGACCACGAAAATATCCTATAGAATAGGGCATTCACTCAGGTAATGGCCAGGTCCCCTACATTTACGGAAAATGACTGTAAATGGATTCTTGGGACCATTTTTATCTTCTTCCATAGTACTCTTCATTTCTCTTCGGCAATTATTCACTTTATGTCCTTACTTCCCACACATAAAGCATTTCTTTGTCCCATTAAGACACTTTCCTGGGTGTCTCCTTCCACATTTCCTGCGTGATGGAAATTGAGGATTCCTTTCCCATGGTCTCCACTGCTGGAGCTCTTATCATTCATCACCTTTCTCTTCATTGTTGAGTCCGGGAATTGGTTAATATATATATTGTTGATCATATTTTTGGAAAATTTATTTGGCATAAAGACGATATCTTTTATGCCTATCAACATTCCATTTTGTTTCTCATTTCCACCACCGTTCCCACCTTGTACATCATTCTCAAAGTCACTATGACTTCCATGGAATCCAGCCATTGACTAAAACGAGAAAGCATTATGTGAGTAACAGTAGTCATAAAATCATTTAGAGATTAACATGTCACCATATTCTCAATTTGAAACACATTAGGATTAACCAAGGTCATTTACTCTCATCTTATATATATAATACTTCAAATTGGTTTGTAAATAAAAATGTTAATTATCCTAAGCATATCCCCCGAGAGTGTCGTAACCAAGAGTGCAGCAAGGCCCGTTGTCGTGCACCAGTTCCCGTTCGAGTCTAGCTCAAAGTGGTGTTTTCGGGTTTTACCCCTAGGTACATCTCTGCCAGAGCTGCCTCTACCTGCTCATATCTAGACAGGGATGTATTGCTCAGAAAACTCACAAAATCTCTACAATACCAAAATTCTCGGAAGTTCTTCTATACTAATCCTCAAAGTTCATCTTAGGTCTACGTGCTCTAATCAGAGTTTATCTAAATCTAGCTTCCAAGATTTGTACTAAACTTCCTCTGATACCAACTGTAACGCCCCGACCCTAGATACCCAGAGTCGGTGCATTATTACATAACGTAGGCATGATCACAAGAAAGATTAAGTCTCGAAAGACTGATTAGTTTAGAAGCCTTGGAAACACTAGATATATTCATAAAGTTTACATTATATCAATAAGTAAAAAAACTACAACAACATATTGTCTTCATATCCCCTCATACTATCCCTACAGGTCATTCATAAAATACTTCTTCAAATCCTGGGAAAAATAAAACATTGAAATGGGTGAGCTCAGATGCTCAGTAAGGATAACAGTATAGCGGAAACTTTCATAAATAAACATAAAAATTTAAGGAAATGTATAACTAAAACAAAAGCCTTTTAAACTTGAACTTCAGCATAATATGCCAAGGATAAAATGAAATAATGTCATTTAATTATTCACATGGATATTCTTCTAGTCGAATAATCACATGAAAATATTAATAACCACTTTCATAAAGACGGGATGCATAATGTCAGCCTATCATAACCATATAGCCAAGGCCTCGTGCCAAGACTACAAATAAGATTTTGTCAAGGCCTTGTGCCAAGACACTAGTTTGTCTCATGAGACCTACCGATGCATCGAGGAGCTATAGCGGGCTCCACCCGTCACTTACTAAGTCCAATTCATTCCACATATGAATAGGTTTAAACATAACATAAACATTCGTATTAAAACTAGCATACGAAATGTCAATACTTTAACCACAAACCATGAATGGTATAAAAATAGCACATCCACAGTCAAACATAACCCATTCGATACAATATGTAAGATTATATTATATCATATTAACCTTAATCGATAATAAATAATGATATTGACATAGATGAAAATAACCATCAAAACTATTTGAGAGAAATATCCCCCATTTCTTGAAAACATTTAAAAGTCACACTATTTGTCAAAATCCTTTTAAAAATAGATTTTTGAATCAAAGTGTCCCATACCACTTTGAAAATTTTAAAAGGAGTTTTAATTTTAAAACTTTAATGTCCATATAAATAAATCCCTAAAACCATTTTTAAAACATAGACATTAATGAGCAAGATTTATAAGAATAAGTCTTTAAAACATTTAAAAATGTTATTTTAGTTAGAGTTTCTAACCAAAAGAGAGACAATTGAATACAAATAATTGAGGTAATCAAAACATTTTAATATCATAAGAATAAAGGTATTCGTGATATACTATGTCAAAGTACATTATATACACCACATAAAAGTGATTTGGTGTATAACAATAAAGAAGTCTCAATGGAATGTAAATTGAGATGAAATATCTCATAAAGGGTGTATCTTTAGGTTAAGGATAAATCAACGACATAATTATGTGTGACAAATATAAATACACTAAATATTATTGGATATTCAGTGTAAAACAATCAAAGTACATTCACACATATTCTTGTAAAAACAACACCATTGAATTGGATGTTTATCTCAACAAATCGAGATTGAGTAAAAATTACTCTTATCAAGTTCATACCGATGACTTGAGAATTTATCAATGGAGTGATTATGTGTATAAAAATTATATCCACAGAAAGTGGAGTGGAAATTATGACATAATAAAATGAATACTGATTCCACACATAATCTTGGAGTAAAATAATCAATGAAGTATGCGTAAAGCCGAATGAGTGGAAATTGAAATATCAAATTCCCTTACTGATTTGGTAACATGAAAAAACATACACCCATGAAATTAGGGTCATACAATGATGATGTAAGTATACATGAATTAAAGTATATTACACAATGAATACAAACATGGGCAGTACACACACCATATGTACTAAATAAGTGGTGAACAATGGAATTCTCACGGAATTAAAAGTGAGATAAGAAACCCCTTACTTTGTACATTTTCCTTGGTCGATGGTAGGTTAACCTCCGGTATAATGGTAAAATAATTGTTATTGAATTATACAAGAATAATTTACATTAATATGATATCATATATTATCTTTTAACATTAATTTGTTAATAATATCTTAGTATTATCGTCATTTCAGGTGTTAACTTACTCGTTTTCCTTTATATTTTTGTTACGTAAGCCGTGTTTGTTATGGATAGGTTTTATCTTATTCATATCAAGAATTATATCAAGTCCTTAAAAATTATTTTTAATCATCAAATGAGAATTATACTTGAATGGATACGATGGATAATACATCTCATCGCGTTCGTGGAGACGGTAGTCCGTACGTACGCACGAGCGACAATATCATTCTTTTGATGTTAACATAATATATAATTGGATGGTATATCATATAGAAAGAATAATTATCATGTTATATTTATTATTTACATGAATTACACATCATTATTATACCCATACAAAGAATAATTTATTGAATGACAATTACACCACGACGTGGAGACGGTAAGTCGTACGTATGCACGTATGGGGACATGTCATTCAAAGGATGGATAGAATACTGAATATGGTTGTACCATATTTATAATAACATCACATTATATATAATATACTGGAGTTATTATTTTATAATAGAAATAAAAAAGAAATAAGAAGTTGAAGAAGAAAGGAACTTGAAAGAGGGTGGTGAAAACATTACCTCTTCTTCGGGTTATTCCTTTTGATTTGATCAAAAGGGATCCTTATGTTGGATTTAGGATCAAACTAAGGCCTCTAGGTTGTAGTGAGGGAAGTTGAGATAGTATTCGGGCAGGTTTTGGCCGAACCAAAAGGCATTGAATGTGTGAATTAGTGAGAAGGGGGAGTTCCCTTTTATAAGAGGGGTGAGGGGCACCTTTGGAAAAGCTAAAAATATTATTTTATAATAAATTTATATTCAGTTTCTAATGGATACAAAGTGGATTATTTAAAGTTTAAAGTTTGTATGGGTATAGAACCACTCAGCCAATATAATTTAGACAGGTTTGGGTCATGATATTAACCTTATCTTTAAGTATTAACTCTTAGTTAATTAGTTTCACTTTTACAATGTCTCTTTGTATTTTTATATTATATGGTTAATAAATTTACTATATACATCCAAGTGACCCCCAAGTGGTCCATTAATGATACACCTATAATGATATAAGTCTCTTGGCCGAACCTTAGATTTTTAGAAATTTAATATAAATTAATAATATAATATTTGTTTTAAAAACTCTTTTATGTCAATTTTGACACTATTGGGTATTTTGTTTTTGATAAATTCATAACATCATTATTACTTAGAACAAAATTTATATAATCAATCCTAATATGTCATATGAACCTAGAAAATTAGTGTAATTCATAAAAAGTCTCAAATTACATTTATTTTGATATTTATAATATAAATTATTTTAATATTTCATTAATTAGGTAATTACTGCATCACTATTGTGTCATAAATAAATTAAATTATTTAATGTCTAAAAATTATAAATAAAATACAATTATGTATGAAATCGTTTTATCTTTCTAATGAATATTTAAAATCGAATTTATCTTATGTATATCCCTATATTAAAAATATTTTATTAAGTAAACTTTGATTTTAACTCTTTTAACTCTTCTTTGAATTAAATAATAATAAATGTCCTAATCTAATACAAGTGGACCTAAATGATAATATTTTACTCCTAAGGTTGTTTTTGGTCAAGATACACTTGTCCAATAGAATTAGGACATGTGTTATGGTAATATTAATATCATTTTTACCCTTAATTACCCTATTTACTTTTAACCGTGGTAAATAAAAGTAGAAAGTTACTATTCACCAAAAATTATTTTCATCTCATTGAACCACATTTTACTCCTTGATATTAACCAATCCTCTTGGATTTTCTAAATTCCACTCACAGAAGCGGTAAAATTAAGTTTTATGAAAAATTCAGTTTTTTAACTACCACTTAGTGGTTTCACTGTTCATCAAAAAATGAAAGTTTCCAGAAAAATACCAAAAATTAGGCCTAAGATATATTTGATATTATGAATTAAAAATGATGTCTATTTTACCAAATTCCAAACAAATCAGTTTTATTAATTAATTTCAAAATTAATTATCGTCGTCAAAACAAATAGCGTGTTTTTAAGTGATAATAACTATCAAAAGATTGACACTTGTTTATGTCTGGTTTAAATGTGAAATTACATCCAATGACCAACATTGTATTAAATGGTAAAAATATATTCTAAATATAATTTAAAACCACTCAAATTAATAATTTATCACTATTAATTATTTCGATTAAAAAAGTTGTTTTTAATTAAAATTTAGTAATTTTCACTATTCATCAAAATTTGAAAGTTATCCGAAAAGTACCAAAATTTTAACCTAAGATAATTTCGATATTATGAATCCAAAAATTAAGTCCATTTCAAAAGATAAAATTTATAAAATTTCAAAAAGTAGGTATTACTGTTCATAACGGCTAGTTTGATTGGTTGTAGTGTGTAAGAATCTCAAAGTTGCGTACAATGCACGTCATTGCATTATTCAAAGGGAAACGTACCGTGGAAGCTTGGGGTGTTACAGAACCATTTTTGCTGATTCGATTATGCGGGAGATTAGACCCCCCCCCCCCCCCCCCGAAGATTAGAGAAGAAACGCCGGTGTGGATCAAGCTTCAACTTCGTCTGAACAGGACTGCCATAGAGCGATGACACCTTTCCACGAGTGAGTTGACCCTACAGTCTCGGATCAGAAAACAGATGTGTATTTAAATGCTCATGATCCAAGAATCATTCATCCATTAGGAGATCTGACACCATCGAACCCTAAAAATATATATTTATATAATTATATATATATATATATATATATATATAATTTATAAAAATATTAATATAGAAAATGTATTCATTATTTAAATAAATTTATTATAAATTTTATAATTATTTAAATATATATAATTATTCATTTACAATTATATAAATATATGTTTAAAAAATAACATTTATTTATTTATATTTATAATTATATAAATGTACAAATATAGTAAATATATATTTATAAATATTTTTTAAAAAATGTATTTTTAACATTATTAATTAACATTCAATATTAAGTGTATGCAAGTCAAAAATGAGTGAAATTGAATAATTAAAAATGAGAGCACTTTAACAATGTTGACAAAATGGATAAGTTTTATTAATTAAATATAAATTATTTAAAAAATATGAATATATATAGAAATAAAGATGAATACGTATTGAAAATATTAAAACATAGTAAATAAATATATAAAAAACAAATAATATAAATTTATTAATATCTCAAAAAAAAATAAAAAAATAAAACATATTAAAAATGAATTAATACCTAATTGTACAAAAAATTAAAAATAAATATAAAAAAATTACCAATTCAAGACATGATATATTAAATGTATCATTTTATACTAAAAATCTGAAATGAATATTAAAATTTAAATAATTTTCATAAATTTCACGTGTATGTGTTTCTACATAAGATTTCATTCATTACGTCAATATTTAAGTAAGTGCATTGTATATAAAAATACATTCATTATGTATATGTGAAATTAATTTAACATAAGTTTGATCTATGTTAAATTGAAAAATCAAATGACATTCAATTGTGTCTATTACTCAATGAAATTTCCAGTAATTTTAAATCATATTAAATATAATTATAAACCATTATTAACTAAATATATGACTATTTAATGTAAATTATAAATATTTTTTATTATATTCATCATATTTATATACATTCATATATATATATATATAATATACTATTTATTAACATTATCAATAATTATTTAATTAATAAAAAATTATATTTTTCTCAATTTACTTATTTTTAATTTTTTATTTGTTGAATTTTCATTTTACATATATCTATATATTGAATATCTACTATTTATTATTATTTATAATCTATATATAGTATAATAAATTTATTATTTTTTATCAATAATTATTTAATTAATAAAAAAATTAATATTTTTTTAATAAAATGATTTTCATTTTTTATTTTTTTAATTATTTAATTTTATTTGAACCTTTTTTATTGTTAAAAATAAAGCACTGATAAAGGGAACCTTTTATCAGTGGTTTTTTCTAGTGCTGATAAAGGACAACGCAGTTAAAGGCCCATTTTAACTCGAAAATTGGCTAAGTTCATATGGACAAAGGAGTGTGAATAAAGTTTCTAAGAACTAAAGAAAATACTAGTTAATGCACCTATATTATCTCTACCCTATTTCATATAAGGATTATTTATTTATAGTGATACATCTCTGAAAGGGATTGAGTTTGTCCTCATGCAAAATGACAAGGTGATTGTTTGTGCATCTCAATAGTTAAAGCCTCATAAATAGATTTATCCTATGCATGACCTAGAGTTATCTGTAATTATTTTTTCTATAAAAATATAGAGGCATTATCATTATGGGGAGAAATGTGATATATACATAGACCACAAATGTTTGAATTATATTTTCACACAAAAGGAATTGAACATGAGACAAAAGAGATGGTTGGAACTTCTTAAAGACTATGATTGTTCAATTAATCATCACCCCATAAGAGAAAACAAATTTATCTATGAATTAAGTAGGAAAGATCCTATTTTTATAGAAATGATGAGGATTCATGGAGATCCATTTATCAAGTTCATTGTAAAATTGGACATGGGAATCGTAAGGGAAGGTACATCATCAACACTATCCCAAATGATTTTCCAACCATTATTACTAGATAAGATCAAGATATCTCAAAGAGAAGATCCTTTGATACAAAACAAGATACAAGATATAAATAATGGGAATTTTCTTGAGTTAAATATTGATCAAGAAAGTGTACTGAAATTTCATAAAAGGCTATGTGTCCCATTTGTCCCAAATATAAAGAAGAAGCTGATGGATGAAACTCATATCTCTACATTCTTTACACATCCTGGAAGCACTAAAATGTATATGGAACTTTGTGATCATTATTTGTGGGATAATATGAAAATGGATATTGTTGAATACACTGTAAGGTTCTTGGTATATCAACAAGTGAAGTCAAAGAGACAACTTCTTCAAGAGTTATTGCAACCACTACCCATACCAATATGAAAGTTGGACAATATCACTATTGACTTCACCATTATTCTCCCAATAACATCCAAATGAAATAATATGATATGGGTTATAGTAGATCAACTAACCAAGATTTCCCATTTAATCAATATTATGGAAAATTTCTCTCTTGGCCAACCTACCAAGATATAAATAAAGTAACTAGTGAGGTTTCATGGGGTTCTACTTTCTATCATTTCAGATTTTGATCTACGGTTCATATCTTAATTCTGGAGAAGTATTCAACATGATCTAAAAATTTAATTGAATTTCTATACAGACTATCACCCCCAAACTAATAACTAATCTGAAAGGAATATTCATAATCTTCAAGAAATTCTGAGAACATGCTCAATAGAATTTAAATGTGGATGGGATAAACACCACCCCTTAGTTGAGTTCTCATATAAAAACAACTTCCATTCGAGTATTCGAATAGAACCATATGAATATATATATATAAATCAATGTATAACCCCTACTTTTTGATATGAAGTCGGTGAGAAGAAGTTTCTTGGGGATGATCTTATATAAGATATGACAAAAACTTTTCATGTCATCTGATAACATATAAAGGCTACTCAAAGTCAGAAAAATAACTATGCTGATAATCATCAAAGGGTATTAGAGTTTGATGTTGGAAAAAACACTTTCCTTTGGATATCACCATGCAAGAGAGACGTGTGATTTAGAAAGAAATGGAAGTTTATCCCCATGTACATTTTCCCCTTTGAAATCCTTGATCTCATAGGAGCAGTGTCATATCAGCTAGCACTTCCACCGAATCTTTATCAAGTTCATGATGTATTCCATGTATCTCTATTGAAAAAGTTCATACCTGATCACTCACATGTACTTAATCTGGAGGTGGTACAATTGGAACATGACCTCTCTTATGAGGATAATCCGGTGGAGATCTTAGATTGTAGTGACACGGTTCTAAGAAACATGACTACCCTCCTTGTAAAAGTTTGGTATAGGAACCAAAAATATGAAGAAGTGGCATGGGAATAAAATGAGTCAATGAGACATAATTACCCTCACCTTTTATCAATTGAGATAATGAGTTAACATTTTGGGGTTGAAACTTTTTAAGGGGGAAGAATGTAAAAACCTTGAATTTTAAAATGATATTTGTTCCCAAAATAAATGTTTTTTATAAAATATTATAAATGTAAAAAATAATTAGAAACCAACAAAATTTTATTTGTTTAATAATGATCATCACATTATTCAGCTATAAAACCAATTAAAATTCCAAACATTACAACTGAAAAAAAAGATAAAATAAGAAAATAAGGATCACTCCAATCTACTAGAATCATCACTCCCACTGAAAATTCTATAGAGATGAAACAAAATATTAGTAAACCTATCAATATCTTAATAAATTAAAATAAAACCTTATTGATGAATTGTAGCAATTTTTTTAAAAAAAATAATGAAGTGGTATTTATAAGGTATAATGGTAAATGTGACAGTTGGGATTTGACTGTTATATGACTGTTGGTCAAATATGATCATTATTCAATATGATAGTGGTTAAAAATGACTTTTGAAAACTATACCCTTGGTTGATAATTTTATCACTGTAATTATTATTTATAAGTATTAATGACAAAGGATAATTAATACAAAAAAAAGAATCAATGACCTCAACCAGTAGAGTCATGTTGTTTGAAGACCATTTGTTCAAACTTGGGGGGGGAGGTATCATCACTAGGGTTTTCCCTTGACCAAGCACAAGTTGAAATTCAATAAGTGAAGCTTGAACGATATCACCTAAGGGATAAGTTCAAATTAGTTCAGATTATCACTCGGTTGATGTTATTTGAGATATCCCAGAAAACTACCCCAATCACACACCTTACCCTTTGGGAATATGTGGGTGTAATAAGGGGTTACGTGTCTAGAACTTAGTTACATAAATCGTAAATTCCTTCATGTAAATAACATTTTTATTCCATCAATTTCCCTTAATAATTGTTTTTTTTTATAAAATATATGTTTAATTGAGATGAATTTGATAATTAGATTTTTAGATGTAAATAAAACATAATTGTATTTTTCTAGAAAATATATAAACATTTATTATAAAATCAGATATTCTGAATAATATTTTTTTAGTAAAATATTCATTTAAAACACACTTTTAAAAATATATTTGGTAAAATAATTTTATAATAGCCTAGTAACTTTTTTATAAATGTCAGAAATTTGATAATACCTAAAAACAACTATTTTTAAATAAATAAGAATTTTTATATTTAAATTTTAAAATTATCATGTTTAGATAATTTTTATGGTAAAATAAACATCAAATTATAAATCATCACATTGAAATTAGGTTTGGGTGAATTTATATGAATTTTGTAAAATACTTTAACTTTTTTGTGAATAGTAAAAATATAGTTTTAGGTTTTTGATATATTTAATGACTTCATATTTATGTTATAATGATCTAATAATTAAATAAAAACAATCCAAGACCAAAAAAAATTATCTTACTAATATTTATTATTTTAATATATTTTAATCAATTTCTAATACAATAAGTGACTTTCAAAAATATAAAAAGGAAATTTTGATTTTAAAAAAAACATTACTTTGTGGAATCTTTACATTTACATGCCAAAAAAAGTATTAGAAAATGGAGTTCTGTTCTTGTTGATTAGAATATCATAAAATGTGACCCAAATTTCCAAAATCATGAGATAAAACCATGGTTAATACAATGGTTTTTCATTTTCCACATCTTATTTTTTCAAGACCTATATTTAAAAATTATTAAACAATTCCTCCACTTTTTCTATAAATACCCACCTATTTCATCATTCCTCTTCACTCTAAATCCATCCTCCATGAAGTTATAGCTATTTTTCCTACCAAATATTCCCCCCAAGGTGTCCTCAATCCTCTAAGGTTTCAATCTTCAATAATTATGAGTAACTCTTCAAGGTAAGAGAAATATCTATTTCTCTTTTCCATTCAATTTCCCATTTTATGTGGTGTGTATTATAATTTCCAAAACTAATTTATTTTTTCCAATTTATATTATCTCATTATTGTAATAATATTCTTTTATGAATGGGATACCCCTGTACCCTCTCATTTTCATCTTTTCTAAAACCATGTTTTATACCCATCATGCTTCCAAATTTACTTCTCATGTTTCTCTCTTTTACATGAGAAATTATCTTTTTCGTTTATTTGAATACCCCAACATATTTTCTTTTCAATGGGTATTCAAAAATATGCAAACATGAATTTTTTATTTTTGGATTTACATATATTAAACTCACATTTCTTTTTATGGGTTAAAAATTACACAATGATCGTGAATTTAATCTCTTTTGTATGCCAATATTTTTTATAAGAAACCCATTATTTATTCTCCATGGTTTATTAATGAAATTATTTATTATAATCTATGTGTCCCACATGAAATTAAGACATACAAATATTACTCCCTGATATCTCTTCAATTCATTTGGTAAATAATTTAATCTCTATAGATGATATGTTTTATGATTCCTCGGTGAATAAACTTGGTAATTTTCATTTATGACACCTTAGTGAGAAACTATGGTGATGTTCTTATAAATATATCATTTAAATGTTTTATCCTCATTCCATATTATGATTCATGTTCTTATTATTATAATATACCTCTTGTTAATTCCTTATTGTTATGCCCCATTTTCTTTTTGATATATCCAATGATCGCCTGATATATGTCCCTCTTGCTTATTCCCTTAATGGGCTTCATATTCACCCTTTTCCTTTGATGTATGTCCCTAGGATATGAGATGCAGTAAAAGTAAATTAGGGTGAACCCATGATGATGTATTTCAAGAGGATTTAGATGAATTTTTAATCTATTCATGTATTATATACCTTATTTCCAAGAAACTAAACTTTAAAAGATACTCTATTTGTACCATGTAATGAAAATTTATGTAACAAAAAAGTGGGATGACATTCCAGAAAAACATGACACCAGACTATACCTAGATCAGAAAATCATGATGAAATTCATCTTGTGCACAACCTAGTCCACACCCCAACATAAGGTAAAGGCTCTACAACTGAGTCTCGACTACTATCCTCTCACTTAAGGTAGGGTCTCATACTGATTTTGATCTGATATCTCATCCTCTACCACTACCCTCGCACTCTAAGATTGGTCTCATATAACATCACATCTACCAACCTCTCACTCAGGGTGATTCCTCACACCACATAACATAATATGTCTCATACCACCACCCTCTCACTCAAGGTGTGGTCTCATCACACGTCACATAACATGCCTCAAACCTCCACCCTCTCACTCAATGTGTGGTCTCATCACATGTCATGTATCATTTCTTATACCACCGCCCTCTCACGTTGGGTAGGTTCACGAACCAAAATATGACCTATTCTCTGTCACTTATGGTTTACCTCATACCAAATCCTGAATAATTTCCTCATACTTAAGGTAGGGTCCATTTTCAGCTCTCATTAATCATAATATTCATCCTATGAATGATATCAAGGTCTATTAGCATTCCAAAACTCTGCATATCAGCATCTCCCAACACAAATTTCACATGAGTTTTCTCATGATCCCAAACCTATCATCAAACAATGTAGGGAATAACTGTTCTTTTTCCCTCAACAAGACACAAGTACATACCAAGATCGCTACTATAGGACTCCACCTAAAGATCCTCAACATGATTGACATTAATCTATAACACAGTACAACCTAGACTCATAGGATAACCTTGATATCTCAGTCCCACCACACAAGGTGTGTCATTTCAAACTCATCCCCCCCACCTATCACACTCAAGTAATAAAAATATTAGGTTCCATATCCATAACATGGTCTCTACTCACTAATAGAAATAGGCATCTAACACCCCATAGTAATCCCACAACCTGAAGAGCCTACCTAACATTTTCCTTAAGAGGCCAAGTAAAATTCCCTTTCCAATTCCCATAATAATATCTTGGTCCTGATCTCCATGTACTATTCTAAGACCACACCATAAAGTCATCTTGCTAAATTGTTTCCAAGCTATTTAGACAATCCTCATGATCCTTACCTAGGTCTCATCTAACATATATTGTAGGAGATATCTCAATTCATCATCTAAAGGGCCCTATCACAACATAATAAGACCTAAGGTACTTAACCCTATTACCACAATAATTAAGGTTACTACCCACCCTAAAGGTGGTACTGAAAACTATATTTGAGACATATGATCATCTCATATATCACCGATGGGCCTAATCCCCTATGTCTGCTGACTTTCCCTATGGAAAACCAGCATAGACTATCTCTAACACATTAGGGGACCTAATACTTATCTTATGCCTCTCATAAAATCCATCATCATACTATCACCCTTTAATAAAATTTGACAACTGATTCCAAATCACTCGGCATGAAATGGGGTTATTTTGTTGATCCTATGAGGCATTAATCCACCTAATTCCTCAATATATAGTTATCTTAATCCCTATATATTTTACCCAACCATGAATACCCATGTAGGAATGAGAAATAATTCATAAAAAAACATATGGTTAAGTATTATAGGGACTACCAGCCATAATATAAGAGTAACCATCCATAACCACACTCAAAAATTCGTAGCCAAGACCGAACCCAGCCACGATGACATCTCGGGATCTTATCACAAGCCATAATACCCAAAAAAATAATTATAAACAATTTATAATTAATTTAACAATTTATTATAATGATCATAATTAATTAAACAACTTAAAATTAAGTGGTATAACCCCTGAAATTGTATAGAGCGACCACCACTCATTAGAACCATGATCAATGCCATACAGAAGGCCCATGGCACACCCACAAAACCTCTATGAATAAAATCCTTGTCAACCATCATCAAATAATTTCCCAATTACAAAATAAATTGGAGAAAACCCAAGGAAAACTCACTAAGAATTGATCCTCAAAAAAACATCTATAGATATAATTTTCTCATCACACAGTACCCTTTATCCACTACATGATAAAACCCCATCATTCAGTATGATTCTTCTATGATCTAGTGGAATTTTCACTCAACCCTAGACTAGAGATACAAAAAAACATTATTAAATAATAATAAAATAAGAATGTAGGAAATAGGATAAGTTCATACCTCTAAAATTCCATGAATAATAAGTCAATGGCACCAAGGATCAAAGTAAAAAGGGGGGGAGGAGTGTAAAGTGAGCATCCCCCTTTTCTGGTTTTATGGTTGGGGATAAATTCCTACAAGTGGGGGTTTAATAGAAAGGTCTTGAAATGGACATTCTTCCTGACCTAGAAAAACACCCCATGACCTACCTGATACATAGTTACCCACTATCAGGTACCCAGTAATCCATTCGCCACCCGAAAGAGTTCCACTGACCATCTAAGGGATCTTCATGGGGATACCATCCCATTTCCAAATCCATCAAGTACCGAGTGGTAACTACAGTTTTTTCATTGTTCTACACCCAACCTTTCCCTACACCGAACACATGATCCAAATCCTAAGTCATCTAAAAATACCCAAACATTCCAAAAAACCCTTCTAGAGGTTTACCAACTCCTAGAATTCTAATATGAATATCGATTCTCAATAATACCGTTCTTCAAAACTAAAAATTAAAAATTTCTCAGAAATTCCCAAACATGTAAATTTGTGGTTCATAACAACTTTTTAACTCAGTGGAAGGATTATCCTAGGGGTGGATGTTTTAGTAAGTATTCCATTTTTACTACTTAGACAAGACTTTATATTAAAGGTGAACCAAGTAAAATGGTTATGTGGCATGTGAATTATTTCATATTCATTTAGATATGTTTTATAAGGTTGATAAAATTATATGATACACATTATGGGATGATATCCAAAATTAGGGGAAACATTTAATTTTATACTTGGATTCACCCACCCCTCCCCTCCTAATCTTAGGGTATCTTCTTTATAGGTCCTAACGTCATTACATGTTGAAAATGAATGTAATAATATATGTGTAGTCATTAATAAATATTCAAATAAATGACCCAAATTATATTTCATGGAAAAATAGTTTTTATATTCTAGAAGTGGAAGAAGATAAAGATTGGGGAGTTTTTGTAAGTCCTTAAGAGAATTACTATATCAAATCTTACAACAACAAAAATCATGGAATTGTAAATAAAAAACCGCTAAGACCAATATTATTAAAGTATCACTCAAAGAAATAAAAATGTAATCAAAAAAATACTGGATAATGGATGTTTATCACATATAATGAGAAATGTGTGTTTACATTAAACCTTTGAGAGTAAATTAAATAGGTCTATCATATATGGAAATACATTTTCTCAAAGTTTGATATAAATTGAATATCATTATAAATTAATTTAATCAAACTAAACTTATATTTATTGATAAAAAATAACACAATTTAGTGAGTATGAGTTAATTTTGTGACTCTATAATTTAAGTGGTGTTAAATACAATGATTTTTTCTATTGAAAGAAATGATAGTGTTTCCTTCATAAATGGCGTAAGAATAAAACAATCTATATAAAATAAATATGAAATAAAGTTCATATATTATATTGACTAGAGAAGTGAAAAAACTAATGAATATATGATTGGGGTCTATTTAGAAAAAAACATGGAGAATCTCACAAGGTCTAAGGTTTTTTGGCATTATAGTTTTCCTAAGGAAAAAAAATGTTTTTGATTTCATATGTAAAGAAATATATTGGAAAATATGTATGAACCAAATAAAAAGAATACATTACATTTTTTGGTGTTGGTTATTCAGAATTTATCAACACATGTGACACAAATGAGGACAAGAGGTGAGATATATTTTTCTTTTTTACATTTATGGGTATAGTAGGATATCATTTCCATGAATGTGTTTTCAAACATATAGGTGATGATTTTAACTATAGGGATCCAACATCTTGTTATAAAATAATGTGTAATAAAAATAAATGTATTACATTCATACCATGATATTATGTTAATTTATATTAAAGTTGGGAACTATCTAGAGAAACATGAAATTATAGGCCATGAAATCATAATAAAAACATTAAAACAAAATTTAATCATGGAATAAATAAATTAGGTAATTAATTATATGAAAATAACCTTGTTGATTAATGTTATATTACTATGAAACTATTGAAAAGTGGTTCTGAAATTTATTTTTTTCTTTCAAAAATGGGTTTTGTTAAGTACTGGAGTGAAAGTAACTCAAAATTATATATGGTATTGAAAATTTTAAATTTTAAGAATCTTTAATTATTTTAAAGAAAATTCTTTAACAAAAATAAATAAATCAAGAAAAATATGATGATGCAAAAATGGAGGTATATTTATTGGCTACTATATTAAGATTAAAACTTAAGAAAATCAATATAACACTTATAAAATTATTAAAACATTTTGATGTAAAAGTTATTAATGTACAATTAGTTATCAAGTTAAATTGGTTTATGAAGATCACAAGTAAGAATTTTATGAAATTGAAAATAACATGCTTGAATATTTCTTTGGTGAAGAAACACAATATGATGATGTATTTGATGAGTAAATATAATGTAATAATGTTGAAAAACTAAATCAGAGAACGTAATTTGATGAGGAAGATATACTTAGTGATAGATCAACACCTGTATCAATGAAGAGGACGGGGAATGTTGAAAGGACTTTTTTATCTCAATTGAAGCCAAAGTATTTTTAAAAGTTGATGAAAAATAATTTATGGATCATGGATGTAGATGAAGTAGTAAATCAAATTGGAAAAAATCTAATATTGTAGCGTGTTGAAAGACAAAAAGGGAAAATTTAATTATTAAAAAGTGGGCATTTAAAAACAAGATGGATGAGAATGATAAAGTGATAAAAAAAACGTAAATTTTTTGTTAATGTTATGAACAAACTAAGGGTAATGATGCTGAATAATAATCTTATCTAATGGAATGACTTGAAGTTATAATATTATTTCTTAAATTATGTACCCAAAAATGAAGTTAACAATGAACAACCAAAATATTTTAAATAGGATTATTATTGTAAAAATTTATATAGCGGGAAGAAGGTTTTTCTGATCTAACACAACTAATAATTTGTGAAAAAATAGTGGTACCCTTTATCATCACTTTTTTTGACATTGAAAAGGGTTTCCCTACATTATATATATATATATATATATATATATATATATATATATATATATATATTGTGTCTGTGTTTTACATAATAATAAATATATATTTATATATATTGTATTTATATATTTATTTAAACTTATTTATAATTATATATAAATCTAAAATTATATATATATATATATATATATATATGTTATAAAATATATAAATATGAGGTAAATAAGTAAATATATAAATACATAACATATAAATCATATTTAAATTTACATACTTATTTTCATATTATATAATTTAAAATATACATATATATTGATAATTATATGTGTGTGCCAGAGTTTATATGTATTTATATATATAATTATAATTATATATCTATACTATAAAATATATATATATATCAAGTATATATTAATAATTATAATAATATATTTACATATATTTATATATAAAATGTATATTTAAATCATATTAGAAAAAAATATTATTATGAATTTAATTTACATAATTTGTCTAAAAATAATATAAAATTTATATTATGAAATAAATATATTTTATAATGTATTTTAATACATTACCAAAAATTTATATGTAAATATAATATATTATAAATGTTTTTAAATACAATATATAATTACTTTATAAAAATTTATATAAATATATATATAAATGTGTATATATATATAATGTTTATATATAAATATGCTTGTGTGTGTGTGAACATTATCTGTTTAAGTATATTTCTACTAATATATATATATATACACATATAAATATAAATATTTCTTTATATCATTATAAAAAATAAAAAACATTGGGACTAGTGGTAAGACTACTTCTTGACAACATGTTGGTAGGGGTTTAAATCTCATATCACTCAAATTAATTATTAAGATAAGGGAAAGGGGCGGGTGGCTTAGTCGGAATCGAGAGTAGGTTTGTATACCTAGAAATATCTTAAAGTGCTAATAAAGAATAATTTTTATGGCCACAAAAAAAATAATGATAGAGGTTGGTTTTTAACACTGTTATGTATCCCCCCCATTAGTGTTCTTTTAGTGTTGATAAAAGTGATAGAATTTTATCTCCATTGGAAACACTACCATAGATCTACGCATATACAGTGACTAATTTTATCAGCGCTAAATAGAAAGCGCTGATAAAATGGGTGTCTTTATCAACGCTAGCTAAAAGCGCTGATAAAGGTAACTTTTATCATCCCTAAAAAAAGCATTGATAAATGTGTACCCTTTATCAAAACTTTTTTTAACATCGATAAAGGTGTATCTTTATTAGTACTATTTTTAGCGCTAATAAAACCTTTTAATAAAAAATATTATTGGTATATATAAAATTATTATATTTATATTCAACAAATAATGTCTATTTATATACATTAATTAAAAAATACATATTAATAATTAATATAAATATTATATATAAATATTATATTTTAATATATATTTTTTAATAATTTAAATATATATATAATGTTTTAAAATAGGTATTTATAAAATTATAAATAAATATATATATATATATATATATTTAAATAATTATATAAATTATAATAAATATTTTTTTCTTATTTATAATTATATATATTTTTTAAAGTAAAATATAAATATGAATTAAATAAATTTTAATAAAAAATTATTTTCATAATTTTATATATAAAAAATTATCAAATTTATATTAATGAAAATGTTTAATAGTTTATTTATATACATTCATTAAAAATTATGAATAATTAAAAAAAATATAATACATTAATATTTTATTTAAAAAATTATATAATATATAAATGTATATATTTATTTTGATATAGATTTCTATTAATATTAAATAATTTAAAATGTATGTTTATGTATAACTGCATGTATGTATCTATATGTGTGTATATACATGTGTGTGTGTAGATGTGTATGTGTAGATATGTATGTTTTTAATTCACATAAATGTTATGAATACTTTTTAATATTTTTGTAATTTATTTGATTTAATTTATCCATTTATTATTATATATTCATTAATATTGTTAAAATTATATTTAATCATTTTTTAATATTTATTTATACATATATTTATTTACTATACATGCAATATTTTCAATATGTTTGTAATTTATATGGATAAAATTTATTCTTTTTTATTTATTAAGTTTTAACATTTAAAATATGTTAGAAATTTATATAATTAATTTATTTAAATGATTTTTTTAATAATTTTTTAATTTAAATATTTATTTATAAAATATTAAATATATATACTTTAAAAAAATTATTAAATTATAAATTACTCAAAAGATTCATGAGACATGCGAGCCTGCTCTTAGAAAATTTAATAGAAAAATAAAAGTTGACAAATGACGTAAAGAGAAAGGACATGGTCAAACAATGAGGCATGCCCTCATCCATAAGGAATAATACAACTTAAGAAGACGATCGTTCCCATAATCATGGTCAAAGTCATCATCATCATCTTCATTTTACCATTCTTACTATGAGTTCCTCTTGTTGAAGATCACAGAATATTTCTCATTGAGCTTTTCCTACTCTAGAGTTAGTTGGCTCCTAGAATCCTTTGAAGACCTGGTAGACACATTTCAATCGCACCCTCATGTAGTAACCCAGTATTCTTGGCCACATCCTCGGCCACAGACTTTTGGATGTATACCCCATCTCCATGAATTTTTGTGCCAAGATCCTTCAGGTTCTTCCCTTTCCAAGGTAGATTTTTCTTTCTCCATGGGGTCCTACTCCTTTGAATTAATAGCCATAATGTCCTCAAAAGATATATTCTCTTCCCGTGAAAGGATCTATACTTCATCTTCTTAGACCACCTCGATATAATTTTGTTCTCTATTCAGGGAGTCAAGCACACCAAATGAGTTATGAGAATTAACATGAGCCTTTCCCACTTCTTCAAGAGAAATTTAAGGTAAAGATTCCACATTCATAAGAGAATATAAATTCTACTCCTTCTCAATATGCCACCATGTAGGGAGAGTTGAAGGGTGTTCCATCTGAAGAGGGACAGGGGGTGCGATCAAACATCCATGTTCTTTAGTGGGATTGGATTTCTTAAAAGGGACCAACTAAAAGCCTTATTAATCCACTAACATGGATGAAGATGCTTTTTTTATCTGTTTAACAAGGCCTTCTAGTTCAAATCTCTTGATAGTAGGTGAATCAAAACTCGTTGTATCCTTGAATTTTCTTCTTGGTGGTGACTAAATCATTCTCTAGTAGCAATTATCTATCAACATTATTTTGAATAACATCTTCTAATTCTGATTGATCATTAAGGTAAATATCAAGAGAAAATTTTACTTACTATGGTGAAATAACATTATCATCCGTGGAAATTTCAGCCCAAGACCATTTATCAGGAGGTTAAAAAGTATTCTGTGCACCCACAATATTCATGACAGAAATTATAGTGGTCGCTTCTAAAACCATCTCCTTAGAAAACAAGGAATTACCCCTAACATTATAAATAGAAGTAATATAAATCATTTCATTCAAGGGGAGGCCATCAACTATACCCATAATTCCAAGAATTCCCCTTGCAACACCCGAGGGTCCATCCAAAATCGGTGGACCCTGTGTCTCACAACAAGCTAGTAAAAAAACATTTTAGGAGAGTTTACACCTCCACCCTACAATTTCCCAGCATTCTCAGTGGTTGTCTCTCATCAAGGCTTTTTATAATAGTTGTTATCCTCATGACCATGAGCTGCGCAAAACCTACAGATTTTGGCTCGATTGTAATTTAAGAGATCATGACTGATCAACCTACAATATTTGTATAACTTTGGAACTTTCTAATATTCATCTCTTAGTTCAAATTCATCCAAATCTATGGAAATAAAGAATTTGTCAACAAGAGTTGATCCCAAGTCAAACTCAACCAAAAAACATGCATAATGTCCGAAATGAACCTTTTTGGTTTCTTTATAAAGTTTGATTGGAACTCCAATTGATAACGTGGTATCATATAGTATCCTCAAAATCCATAATAACCAATTAAGGCTAAAAATTTTGATCCATAGCTGGATGGAGGGGTTACATACTTCTAATGGATTGAAGTTTCTATCCCACTCTCTAAGATGCACAATGTCAGGTTTGAGGGCGACTGATCCATGACCCCATGCTTGCAGATTCAGGTCCTATGTGGGGAATAAGATGTAGAAAAATACTCTTCCCATCAACATGCATCTCCAATCACTAAATTCCCACACCATTGAGAGCTTCACAGCCAGATCTTCCATTTTTCATGATTTTGAACCCCTATGTAAGCTTAATTGAGCAATGATCGAATTCTTACCCATTTTTAGGCATTCTAAAAAAACTTTAGCATCGGTTTCGATATAAAAAATATTACCCTTTCAACGAATCACCCAGACCGTAGAATCTTTATAGATCGAGAAAGAATTTTGATGTGCGGCTATGGAGGATAACACAACTATACTAGAATCGCCCCGAGTAATCCTACGGTTAGCAATCTAGATGAAGCATTTTTGTGCGAATCAAAGCACCCCTAGGTAAGGAAAGACTCCTCTATCGATGTTCCAGATTAAAGATCCATTGAGAAGAACCCTAGAGAATGCCATCAGAGCGAAGTAAGAGAATTCATCCAGCCCACGGTTTTCTATTATTTATAAACAAATATGTTATTGGGTAATGATGTATAGATGGGTGCCACACTGTGCCTTTCCTGGGCCCAACCCACCACCTGCGCGCTGCACACCGCCAGATAAATTTGAGTGTGGTAGGACTCGAACATATGCCAGTTCCGTTGTTAGGGAGTAGTCACCTTAAACGGTACCACTTAACCAACCTTCCGTTGGATAATTATAAATCAATAAATATACATTTAAATATTTATAAAATTATAAAAAAAATATTTAGTATTTTTATAATTATATTTTAATAAATATATATTTTTATACAAATATATTTATTACTATATAAAAATACATTTTAAATATATTTATTCATAATTATAATTATAAATAAATAAATACATATTTAAATAATTATAAAATGATAATAAATATATTTAAATAATAAATATATTTATTATATTTGTAATTATATATTTCTAATTATATATAAATACTTTTTGAATATATATATATGTAATTTTAAAATTATAATAAATATATTTAAATAATAAATATGGTTATTTAATATATATTGATATATAGATATAAATATATATAATTATATAAATATACCAAATTTGTACAGATCATGAGATATAATTATATTAAAATATATAATTATATTAATATATTTATAATTATATGGAAATATTTTTAAATATATTTATTTATAATTATAATTAGAAATAAATAAAAATATAAATTATTATAATATTATAATATATATTTAAATAATAAATATATTTATTATATTTATATATATATATACACATAGTTATATATTAATAAATATATTTATTTATATATTAATTAATAAATATATAATTATATACAAATATTTATAAAATTATAATAAATATACTTAAACAATACATATATTTATTATATTTTTAATTTTATAAATATATATAATAATATAAAAATATAAAAATATATTTAAAAATATATTTAAAAAATTATAATAAATATATTTATTTATTTAGATATTTATCATCACTTTTTTAATGATGATAAATATTCCCCTTTATCAGCGCTAAAAAATCACTCATAAAATAACTCTTTATCAACTGTATAATTTTAGCACTGATAAAGGTGTATCTTTATCAGTGATTTTTTCAGAGTGCTGATAAAATCCTTTCACATTCTTATAAAAAGAATCCTAACAGATTCACCCTCTCTCACACCTTCAAGCTCTCACAGAACTGTAGTGTTGTAATCATCGCTCCCCCTGTCGTTGCTCCTTGTCATCACTCCATGCCATTATTGTTTCCGTTTTCATCACCTTTATTGTCGCTCCCTACCGTCATCGTTGCTCTATTCATCCGTCACTACCTCGCGAATCCTAACCCTCATGGAACGGAACCCCCACCGCTCTTCACCAATGAATCAATCCTCTCAATGTATATGGTATGAGATTATTTCTTCTCCTCTTTAATCACTTCTTCCATCTAGGTATTTACTCTCTTTGACCTCCATGCATGTCATTGGGATTGGATTCACCCACTTGGTTATATACCCACACTATATACGTACACTAGTAGTGTATATGTTGATTTAATATTAATTTACATTTCTTGTATTGGAAGACTTTCATTATGATAAGGGTTTGAACATAGGTTCGTCAAGGATTCTGTGGAGTCTTTTTCATGTACATATGTATTGTGTGTCAAGTGGTGTTAATTATATGTTTTAATTTTAGTATTATAGTCAACGTGAATTTTATAGAAATAGAGGCCCTTTTATATATTTATTGTTTTCGTTTTCAATGATTATATTTTCTCAAAACTATAGTTAGATATTAATATGTTCATGTTATTGTGGGTTGTTTTTATTTTGTTTATTCTGATATGATTTTTTTGTAAAGATGTTTTAAATAATCATTCTTCCAATATAATGATTCATTTTATTATGAATTTATTTTGGTTTTATAGATGCTTATATTTTAAAATGTTCTTGATTTACTCTTAAAAAACTCAATAATTATAAATTAAATGAGTTTTTAAGATTTTAAATTAAGTAATTAAATATTATCATGCTGTAAATGGATTTGAATGGCGTAAGGTTGAATTTTTATTGATTTTAATGAGTATATGAAATTTTGGGGGATTATTTTAAAAAGGTGATAATGTGTTTTGTATTTTTCATAGGAAAATTTAAATTTTTCATAATTATGTTTTATATAAATTAACTATAAATATATTCATTTGTTTCATGCCTTGGTGTTTATGAATTGATCTTAAATTACATAGGTGTATTTTTTACAATTTAATTTGTGTTGGGGGATTACTGAAAGGTTTATGTTTAGTTTTTCTTTATTAGAAGTATATATTAATTATGGTGGGTGTTTTTTTAGTGTGCTTTGTTTGGTTATTAGGATATCATAATATTTGACATACTCATTTCTAATTTAAATTTCATTTAACAATAATATAACATAGATTAAATGGTTAGCTATAATGGTGACATATTTGGTTAAAGGATTATGATACCCTTTCTAATTATTGTGATTATTTATTTTCATATACATATATCTATATATTTATTTTGTTTAGTCATGGGAATTTATTTTGTTTATAGTGTTTGGTAAAAATGGATTGCATATTTTCTTTTCTCAATATTTATCTTTTTTAAGATCTATGTTTGGGTAAAATCATTATTTTCATATTTTAAGGGATGTGGTTATTAGAAATGTTTATGTTTAAATTGTCTTTATTTTTATATGTTATGTGAAAATTCTTATAGTGTATTTTAATAAATGGGTTATTTATTTGATGTAATCTTGTTATTTTTATTTAATGAATATGACGAGTTTCATTATAAAGATTGTTTTTTCAAACTATTCAAGTGTGTTTTATATTTAATTATTTTTACCACTATAAGTTAAGGATATTTTAATAGAGCGTTTAAAATGAGAATTTATTTTATTTGGATTAACGGAAAATAAATGCTCGGTTTGAATATTTTCAATAATTTTAAAAATTATATAAATTTAACAGTTTTAATATTATTTTAAAAATATATCATATGAATATAATTGATTTTTATATATACATGACTAAGTTTTTTGGAGAACATATGTGTTATATATATTTATATTTATTTCATTCCATTTAATGTTTTTATTCATTCATAATGATTTATTTATGATTTCTTAATATTGGATTCATCGTTTAACTTTAATAGTAGTTTGATCATTGTTTGGTAAAATTCATAATTAATATTATCAAACAAGTTTTTTTTTATATAACATTTTCAATAAAATAAACATATTTATGTGAAATAATTATTAATTTTTTTTAATTAATTTTTTTTAATATTAAATGATATATTTAATGTATGTGAATCATGATGTAGCATTAGTTTAATATTAATGATATTTTAGAAATTGGGTGTCGATATTTTTAATGAATAATGATTAGTTTGGTGGTCTTTACAGTTGATTTCAATAGTTGATTATATTTGATCTCACAATGTTGGATTGAAATATATTTTAGTTTAAAAACCTATAATTTAAACTCAATTTATTATTTAAATCTTTAATCACCTTCGATTTTAATACAATAAACCTTTTGTGTTAACATCTAGGGGTTGATATTAATGAAAATGTGAGGACAGATGGGATGAGAAACTCTATTAGTTCTTCATTTGAGGTAAATCTAAAAAATAATAAAATTACTAATAGTATTGATGATTCCACTACCCATAGTGTAACACCTGTTTTTAATAATAATTTCAATAAAATATTTTATTGGTAAAAATAATGGGTAAAGTTTTAATTTTTTTAGATAAGATGGTCAATATTTCTATTCCATAATTTTATTCCTACATTAAGTCATAAGTTGAATTAATTTCTCACATCACCCACTTGAATTGGATTTTTACTTTGGTCACTGACATCTTATCAAAATACATCCATAAAATTAGGGATTGGTTTATTTTTTATGTGAAGTGTGAAACTATAAAAGGGAAATAATGTATTAACTTAGTACCATCCTAGAAAAACATCCACTCCAATCATGAAGCCCCTTGTAGGGATCAGAGTATTGATGCTACTCTTTTGTATTTTATACAACAAACTAAGAAATGTTGTGCATTGGTTCACCAAACCCCCAGCCTGAGAACATCTAGATTTAAATATACAATTGTCATTCTCATTAGCTTCATCTCTCGGATAGTTATTATTGAATTTTTTTTCCTGAGACTCATCCTCCATTTATTATGGACATGCACCTATGTTGCTTGAACTACCCAAAGCATAATAAAATTATTTGAAACAATCAAATGTTGGGTTCCCCTTATTTGAAAGGACCCTTTTTGTATTTATTTATTTTGTTAAATATTAATATTACCAAATCAAATAGGATGGAAATGAATTGAAAATGGATGTATGTTAATCATATGGCAAAAGAGTATCAAGATGCATTGAAAAAGTTCTCCAAGTTTGAAAAAAATTGTGCATATGACCCTTATCAAATCCTTTTTTTGTGTTTATGTTATTTTTATTAAAGAATAATTTGTCCAAAGTAGTTATAAGAACTCTTAATCTGTCACGGAATATATCAAAGTTATAAATGTTGGACTAAACACGAAGTGAATGTATCTAGTAACTAGGATAGCACTGCGTTTTATAGATCACCTGATATGATTACAAGTGTGGAAAACAAAGAATATTGTATCAAGTATTTGATTACAAGGGTGGATGATGATGAAGATTATATTGAGGAAATAAAAATGATATATGAATATGAACTTCAGGATTGTCCAAAATTGTTTGAGAAGATAAAGGGTTGTGCAAAGACACCATTATATGCTGGTTACACTAAATATATAGTATTGATATCCGTACTGAAGCTATATAATTTAAAAGGTGGAAATGGATGGAGTGATGCTAGTTTTACTGAACTACTTTATCTGTTGAATAATATGCTCCTATAATATAATGAGCCTCCTATCCAAACATATGATGCTAAACGAATGCTACATTTAATGGGTATGATCTCTAAAAGAATACTTTCTTGTATAAATGACTATATACTATTTCTTAAGGACCACAAATCACTTAAATAATCCCCATAGTGTGGTGTTTCTTGATACAAGAATGATGCTTCAGGTCCTATGAAATTTGTATGGTACTTTCCAATCATTCCAAGGTTAAGGCGCCAATATGGAAGTAAGTTGATAGAAAAGAAATTTATGTGGTATGCAGATACAAGAAATAAAGATGGTAAGTTTCTTCACCTAGTAGACTCTCTTTGGTGATATATAATTGATTATGAATATCCTGAATTTTGAAATGATCCAAGACACCTTCATCTTGCGCTATCTACAGATTGAGTGAATCCTTTTGGTTTTCAAAGAATCACTTGTAGTACATGGATGTTTATGTTGGTAAATTATAACTTTCCACTATGGTTATACATGAAACAAAAATACATTATGTTAAAATGCTTATATAAGAACCAAAACAACCAAATAATGATTTTGATGTCTATTTGGCTCCATTGATCAAAGATTTGAAATTATTGTGAGATTTAGGTGTTACATTGTATGATTCTTACATAAATGAATATTTCACTTTGAGAGCCATGTTTTACAAGATGAGAAATAACTTTCCTTCTTAAGGAAATTTTTCAGGATATAACATTAAAGGAACTCAAGGGTGTCATATTTGTGAACAAGGTACATAATCAATTAGGTTGAAACATTTATTGAAGACTGTGTTTCTAAACATTGTAGATTTCTACCCCGATGACTTAAGTGCCATATTGGATGACATCATTCAATGGGAGTTTATATTAACATACATCATTATCTCCAATAACAGGTGATCAACTATTTTATAATGTAAAATATTCGGACACTACTTTTAGTAAAATGTTTTTGAAAAACCTTACAAAAAACAATTGGAAAAATAGATTGGTTTTTTTTAATATACTAGAATTTTTTGTACATCAAGAAGTTTCTTAATGTTATGCATGTTTAAAAAAATGTATTTGATAGTTTCATTGGCACGTTACTAAATGCACCTGAAAAAACAAAGGATGAAATTAAATTTAGGTTGGACATGATTTACATGGGAATGTGGGAAGATTTTGCACCAGTGAAGAGTGAAAACAGACTTTTCTTCCTCCAATTTATTACACTCTTTCCAGAAATAAGAGATATTATTTTTGAAACTTCTTGATTGATGTAAAGTATCCATATGGTTATTTATCAAATATTAAGAATATCATTCCAATGACTTATTTAACGTTAAAGGGTCTGACATCACTTGATTATCATGTTTTGATGCAAGATCTAATGATTGTATATGTACATTGAATTTTTCCTAATAATGGTCATCATACATTATCCAATATCTATTTCTTTTTCAAAGCAATATAAAGCAAAGTTATAGGCTCAAAGAAATTTCCAACTATGGAAAAGGAAATTACCTTCATATTATGTGGATTGTAAATGTTCTTCCCACCGACATTCCTTGATATGATAGTGCAATTGATGGTTCATTTAGTGAGAGATATTCTACCATGTGATCCTATACATTATAGATGGATGTACCCCTTTAAATGTTATATGATGATTTTTAAAGGGTATGTCAAAATTCAAATTCATCTGTAGTTTTGTATTGTAGGGTGATATATTGTTGAGGAATCCATTGAATTCTATACCGACTGCCTATCTGGTTTAGAAATATTTGATCTACTAAAATATCATCACACTGGGAGGCTTGTGGGTGAAGGAATTTCTAGAATAGATATTTTCACAATCAATATTATAGATTTGGAGGAGGACCACCTTTATATTTCGAATAACATTTTAGAGGTTTAACTATTTGTTGAAACCCAAAAAGAAATTCTTAATAATTTGAATCCATCATTAGCTAGAAGATTGATCTCAAATACACATAATCAAAAATTTATAGGATGGATTCGAGACCACATTTTTAAGGAGTCGGATGAAAATCTGGATTCAATTTTAGAATGACTTCGATGGCTATCCAGAGGACCAAGTGTGCATGTATTATCTTATAATACACTACTGGAAACATAGACTATACCCAGGTATTATAACTATGGATATAGCCCATAAAACCATGGGTATAGTCTATACTCATGGTTCTATGAACCATGGTTTATGGAGCCATCGGTATAGAGTTATACCCATGGTTTTTTGAGAAACCATGGGTAAATCCTAGGAGATTTTCATACTACCCATGGTTTAGTTAAACCGTGGGTATATATCTATAACCAAGGTTAGAAAACCATGGGTATAGCTTGTCTTACCAAACACCATATACCCATAGTTCATTAAACTGTGGATATAGATACCTGTCCCAACCTGGAAGCAGTATCCCTTCCAGCCCATTTGAAACCTCTAATCAAAATACAAACCAAAGTACATAATCAATGCAATACATATATTGTATATTTAGTATTCAAACAACTGCTTGTAATAATTTTCAAACCATTTACAATACTATAACATACATATAAATCTATAAAACCAATCAATTCAAGTCATTAAACATCATCCACGTGTCTCTTTACCGCTAACTCAAAAATATAGGGGATAAATATCTCCCCCGTCACCAAAACCCTCATCCTTATCAACATCAGCAACATCCTCATCACCAACAACATCATCCAGATCACCAATATCATCATCATCATCTCCACCACCTCCACCTCCACCACCAGTATCATTATCTCAACCGCCACTTAGACCCCCATTGACATCACTTGGGGAATTATATAAAGAGCGCATGTATTCCATACATGAATAAAAAGTAGTAAAATCCTTTGATGTAAGTGATGGAATTATTACTAACATGGATTTTATGATGTGTTTGGTGACCATTTTACATCTTTCATGTTATTGTATAGCTTTTTTTCCTCAACTTATTATACCAGAATGTGTTGTAGTTCGGTGGTTTGAGAGGTTTGAGAGGTGCCTAATAATGGACAATACCTAGTAGAGATGATGTTTTTCTAGGTTGACATAAAACTCTCCTATGGTGTTCCTCACCTGATACCTGGATTAAATGATCAATTTCTCCGAATTTATCATCTTCCTTCTCATAGAGGGCCTCTAGGGAACAATTTTTAAATTATAAACAAGATATTAGTTATGAATTACGTTTCAAAATTTAAAATATCAATAAAAAACTTATAATATTTTCTTGTGTATGTGAATTTATGACACTTCCATATATTTTCCTTCCTACTCAAGAAAAATATTTTTTCTTGAGGCACATGGTCTTTTATTTTCAATGATGTTTATTGTAAATTACGTTGATTAGTATAATACTACCTTATTGAATAATATGAATGTAAACCTAGAAGTAATTAAAATTGTAGCTGTTGAAGGAATCCATAAAATGAAAAGGAATCAAAATATACATTTAATTATAAATTTAATACTAGTAGCATAAAATAAACAATGAATACTAATTATCATGATAAATATGGGTATGATATGGATTCCTCTCGTATGTTTATTTTAGTCCAATTATATTTTTGTTACATTATTTGGTCATTCGGTCACTTGGTAATTTTAATCATTTTTCTATTTGGTAATTTTTCCATTTGTCCATTTGTCCATTTATCCATTTTTTCATTAGGTCATTTGGCCATTAAGCCATTTTTTTCATTAGATTATTTTTACATTAGGCCATTTGGTCATTTTTTCAATTAGCCAATTGCCCAATTGGCCATTTTTTCATTTGGTCATATTGTAATTTGGCCATTTGGGAATTTGGGCATTTGGAAATTAGGCCATTTAGTCCAATTAGGCCAATTATTCTATTTAGCTCAATTAGGCCAATTAATCTATTTAGGATAATTAGGTAATTTACGCCAATTAGGCCATTTAGGACAAATAGGCCAACTATGCCATTTAGGCCATTTATTTGGACAATTTAGGACAATTAGGACATTTGGGATAATTTAGGTCAATTAGGCCATTTATTTGACCAATTTAAGCCAATTAGGTCATTTAGTCCAATTAGGCCATTTAGGCCAATTTAGGCCAATTTAAGTTAATCAAGCCAATTAGGACATTTATTTATCCAATTTATGACAATTAGGATATTTTGAACAATTTAGGAAAATTAGGTCATTTAGGAAAATTAGGAAAATAAGGTAATTTATTTAGGTCAATTATGACAATTAGGCCAATTATGCCATTTAATTCAATTATTCCAATTAGTCAATTTAGGCCAATTAGGCCAATTATTCCATTTTTTCCATTTTTCCAATTATGAAATTTAGGACAATTAGGCCAATTATGTCATTTAATCCAATTATTCCAATTAGTCAATTTAGGCCAATTTGGTCAATTATTCCATTTATGCCATTTTTTTCAATTATGCAATTTAGTCCAATTAGGCCATTTAGGCTAATTAAGTCATTTACGCCAATTTAGGCCAATTAGTCCATTTCTTCCAATTATGCCATTTAGGAAAAATTAGTTCAATTTAGCCAATTTGGTCCAGTTTTGGCCAATTTGGCCGATTTAGGCCAATTAGGCCAATTAGTCCATTTATGCCAATTTAGGCCAATTTAATCCAATTAATCCATTTAGGCCAATTTAGGTCAATTATGTGAATTATGTAGCATATTACAATTAGGAAATTATTCCATTAGTCCATTTAGGTATATATTTTATTAGCCCATTTAGGTAATTTAGGTCATTAGGCATTTAGTCCATTTGGCCATTCGGCCATTAGATCATTCGTCCATTAGGCCATTAGGCCATTTGGCCATTAGGCCATTTGGCCATTAGGCCATTCGACCATTAGTCCATTAGACCGTTAGTCTATTCTTCCATTAGTCCATTCATCCATTCGTCCATTCGTCCATTAGTCTATTCTTCCATTTAGTCGGTATCCCATTAGGTCATTAAGCCAATTTCACCAATTTCGTCATTAGTCCATTTATGTGATTTAGGTCATTTAGGCCATTATTCTATTTAGGACATTTAGGCCATTATACCATTTAGGCCATTATGTCATTTAGGAAATTAGTCCATTTAGTTTATTTGGTCATTAGGCTATTACGTCATTAGTCCAATTGACCATTTAGTCATTAGGCAATTTAGTCCATTTAGGTCATTTAGTCCATTTATGCTATTTATGCCATTTTTTCATTAGGCCATTATGCCCTTAGTCCAATTTTTCCATTTAACCAATTTATCCATTTTTTCAATTTGGCTATTAGTCCATTAGGGTATTTAGTTCATTTCATCCATTTAGGATATTTGGGCCATTTTTTCATTTAGGACATTATGCCATTTAGTACATTTAGTCCATTAGTCCATTATGACATTAATCTATTAATCCATTAGGCCATTAGGACAATCATCCATTTTTCTATTAGGTCATTTAGACATTAGGCCATTATGCCCTTAGTCCTTTCATTCATTCATCTATTTGGAAATTTTTTCATTAGTCCATTAATCCAATTTGGCCAATTAAGAAATTAAGCCATTATGACATTAGGTCATTAGGTAATTTTGGCCATTTTTCCAATTTTTCCATTTAATTCATTTAGGCCATTAGGACATTAAGTAATTTTTTCAATTAATCATTTAGTCATTTATCCATTAGGCCAATTTTTTCATTATTCCAATTTGGCCAATTTGATCATTAGGAAATTCAGTCATTAGGTCATTTATTTCATTTAGGCCATTTAGGTTATTTAGTCTATCTAATCCATTTGAACCATTATCCCATTAGGTCAATTGGCTATTTATCCATTTCGTCATTTGGACATTAGGCCATTAGGCCATTATTCCAATTGAAAATTTGGCCATTTGGCCATTTGTTCATTTTTCCATTTGGCTATTTGGCCATTTGTACATTTGTACATTTTTTCATTAGTCCATTAGGCCATTAAGCCATTAGTCCACTAGTTCATTAGTCCATTTTATACCTTAGTCCATTAGGTAATTAGGCTATTGGGGAATTAGTCAATTGGGACATTAGGCTATTTAGTCCATTATGCCATTTAGGCCATTAGGCCATTGGGTCATTAAGACATTAGGTCATTATGGAATTAGTCCATTTACACTATTTAGAGCATTTATTCCATTAGGAAATCTAGGCCATTCAGGTCATTATGTCATTAGGCCATCAGGCCATTCGACCATCCGTCCAACCAGCCATGAGGCCACCAGGCCATTAGGCTATCAATCCATTTGGTATTTTTCCATTAGGTCATTAGTCCATTAGGACATTAGTCTAATTTGGTTAATTTGTCCCTCAGGACATTAATACATTAGGCCATTCAGGTTATTTAGGCCATTTAGTTCATTAAGGTCATTTAGGCTATTTAAGCCATTTAGGCTTTTTTCCAATTAGCCATCTAGCCATCTGGCCATTAGGCCACTAGTCCACTTTTTCTAATTTTTTCATAAGTTCATTAGGTCATTAGGACATTTAGGCTATTTAGGTCATTTAGGTCATTTAGGTCATTTAGTCCATTTAGGATATTTAGTCCATTAGGCCAATTGGCCATTTGTCCATTAGGACATTTTTTCATTTTTTCCTTAGGCCATTATGCCATTTGGAAATTTGGAAATTTGGACATTAGTCCATTTAAAATGGGTATTTAAAGCCTTATATTAAAGGGATTAATGATGAGAAAATGTAAATTTCAGCATGAAAATCAAACTAACTAACAATAAAAATATATATATTATTTATATTCATATTAAAGTACTCAGCACCTCTCATGCTTGGGCATTGTAGTTCAACCCAAAGTATAAAAACACATAATTGAATCTTTGTTCTTTTTTTTTGGTGCATCATAAAAGTAAAAATTCAATACAATTAATAAGAAATAAAATTTTCTATGCAAACCATTAAAGATTAGGAATACCTTAAACTCATCACTCATACAATATGTGATCATTTATTTATATTGTTTTTTGGATATTTAGGGAATATTGGTACAACTTTAATTCAAAACTGACTCTACTCTTCCAACCAACATGTAACTCGAGCTTATATGATCGTCAGAACTCCCCAAGATACATCAACCTTGCAACCTTAGCAGCTTCACCATTGGGAAAGTTAAACCGATGCAGTAAAAAATATATTAATTCATATAAATACAATAATATATATATGTATATATAAATATTACTCATATCTTTACCCATTATTTGTCCATGATTTCATTACTGATATGTCTCCATGATAATGGTTATATCAGAATGATATCATTGTACTTTGTTAATGTTCCCATGAAACTTATACATTGACTTTAATTTTTACCTATCATATGATTATCTTCATTGTAATCCACCATTGTTTTTGTTTGGAAATTCTAAGATTCATGCATATGGGTGCGGCCACATCGCCTACTATAAGATCCCACTAAATAATATCAAAGGAAAATAATAGTTAAGTCACAATACAATAGGAAAAAAATGATGTGATATAATTTGACACACTTATAATAAAAACCCTAATGAAGGATTCTCATTAGGCTCTGATAGATCTGTGAGATTTTCTGAATCAGTAGCCTCTAAAGGATGTGCTTATTCCAATGCATGCATTGGATGATCTATACACACTATAGTATAAGTAGATGGAATAGAACCATTAGATCCTACATAGATAGTAGAAAATGGTGGCAATGTAGACATGATAGGATATGGGTTGTAGGGTTGGGGATACATCAAAGGATATGGATATGGTAAATGTTGGAACATCCCTAAATGTTTCTTAGACATGGTATGGGAAGAATATTCTAAATGATATAATGATGGAGGAATGGGTTGGAACATCCCCAAAGTCTCAAGTGGAGGATGGAAAGGTGTGGTAAATGGGGTGTCCACTAGTGGGTCTGAGTGAGAACAAGTGTGATGAGTGCTTCGTTAGCTCTAGGAAAACCCCCACTCGGACCCATACTAGTAGGCGGAGAAGAATTGAACTATGGTTCAACTATATTTCCCAAAAAAGATTTGATAATAAATAATAACATGAAATTAAATGTAATCTAGAAGAAAAATATTATAACTATTATAATCACTAAGGGAAATAGAGGAGGAAACCCAAGATCGTGCATCTATCTATCATTATCAAATAATCACTTCCTTCGAACTTATTAAATATTTTTCATAATCTGCATAATAATGAAATGTAAATTTTTTTCGAAATAGTTTTTAAAAATATTGCATACAACTTATAAGTCAAAAAATCATAAAAATGTCTTAACATGTTTTAGAAACTATAATTTAAAACTAAGTTATACATTTTTAAAAACCTATTTTAAACCTGGTTTTAGAATTTAAATAAATACAATTAAATGGAATGAAAAAAAATACTGAAAAAAACATATCATTCCAAACTGAAACTAAATTAAATTAATCATAGTATTACCAACCTGAGAAACCCACATCAAGGTAAAATAAATTATCTCTGAACATATATGGTTGATTTTATATTTTACCCACCACTACTTCAGGTTCAACATCAACTCTCACAATGGGACAATTTGAGTCATCAAATGAAATATTTTGGTCAACACCAATGAGGGAGTTAATGGTGTCAATTTATTCCCCACCATCATGAGAAATATATCTTGGGATTACTTTAATAATGACATTGTAATCAAGTATCAGATACTCATTCACATAAAACACTTCTTTTCATTGATTCTAAAATATATGGTTTATCGGTATCCAAGAATTGAGTCATGTCAATAAATCATAATCCATAGTCATAAATAAATGTACCATGTCAAGTCATTGAATCAAACCATTTACATTTCATTATAGTGACTCAACCATGAGAATAGTAATCCAATAACAATATTTTCTCAACAAGTCCATAATTAGACACATTTTCATATTGAGGATTACTATCTGATATGCTAGCATAATAGTCCATTATAGCATTTCACATAATTTCATCAAGTTTTGTTTTCATTATCACCACTCAATTAGTTTTAAAAAATTTATACTCATTGATTGTTAATTATTTTCAATCACGAACCAAATAATTGGGACCAAAATCTAAATCTCTTACTTATTGAAAGACAGATTCAACAGGTAAACTAAATACCTAAAATATACATGAATAATTCAATTAAGTGTATATTTATATTTTAAATTAATTAAATTAATGGTCATACGTTTGATTTCAACCAAGAAGGAAACTATTTTCTATGAAAAACCACTCTCCATCTCAAAGGTAAAGATTGATGAACTCTACTTATAATTTTTTTATGTTCCCTACACAAAATGATAATAAAATTTTAAGGTATATGTGAAATGAAATACTATTAGATAACATAAAAATATTCAAATAACTTGATATAGTCATCAAACAAACCACAATTAAACAAGACTGTACGATGTTCCATATCCCACTCTTCAAGGCTCAATGTAGCCAATGTATATGACCCAAGAATTTCTCCTTTTTGGGGAAGATATGGAAATAAGGGTTCAATTTCCCCATACTGTTCATCTTAATTTATCATTGGATGGTTGTGTCTTGTAATCACATCATACAAATAAATTGAACCAAAATCCATACATTCTTGAGTTAGATAACCTATCATAATAGAACCTTCAGGATGATTCTTGTTTTGGGCATTATATTTCATTGGGCACATATTTTTTCAGTAGGATACATCCACCAAAAAGAAGTAGGTCCCCCAAGAAGTGTTTCAGTTGGAAGATGAACTAATAAATATAGAATTAAAGTGAAAAATGATGGAGGATTGTTTTTCAAATTAAACAAAATTAATGGCACTACTTACTTTATTTTTATCAAGAAATAATTGGATATAATTTTACCACAAATGTCTTTAAAAAATGGCCTAATAAAATCACTATCACCCTTACATTATTGGATAGTAAATGATAGATTTCTATCTAAATAAATTCATGAAGAAGGATTTGATAGTAATGAGTTTTTAGGGATTTTAGTTTCAAATCCATTTTTTACTCGTTTAGATATATTTCTGGAATAGAACAATATGGAAACTCAAAAAATATATACTCTTCTTTTTCCAATTATAAGTGGTTTCAGTTTCAAAATTCATGAAATTTGATATTTCATCTAAAATTTCCCTAATGAAAAACTAAAAGATTTCAATTCATCAAGCATATCAGTTTTGGATATATGTTGAGGTGGATGTTCAGTGTCCACAGTATTTTTAAGCCTCTGACGATTTTTCCTATATTGATGATCCATTTTTAAGAATCGCCAATGCCCCCATGAAAATGAAACTATAATGATATTTAAGCCTTCTTGATCGTGTATTCTTCATTGAAATATGACATGATATTTTTACATTCATGCTATAACATGACATCATTGTATAATAAGTAAAATCATTTATAGTTCGTAGAAGGGAAGCATGCATCTCAACTACATTTTTTGAAGAATCATCAAATGTCTGCACACCCATATCCCAAATCTACTTCAAATCGCTTATTAAAGGTTTCAAGTAGATTTATAAGTAATTTTAAGGATCATAAGCTCCATATATTTATATACTAAAGAAAACTAAAGGTTTTTTTATACACATCTATAGAGGGATATTATAAATGTGAATAAAAAATCAGTCACGTGTTGTGAGTAGTAAGAATCAGACTAAATGGAATAAAACCATCATAGGATAGACTGAACCTGATATTACGCACCTCTAATACAAAATAAAAATGTTGTGCATCAAATTTCATCCATGATAATCCATTTACAAGATGAAATAACTCATCATTACCTTTAATTATCTAAGCATTGTTCCATCACATATTGGTTTATATTTCTATATACATGAATAGATTTTGAAGCCTAGTAATCAATGGAAAGTGCCACATTACTTTCTTTGGAACATGATATGGTGTTCCATATATATTTTCCTTCCATAAATATATACCACATTCTTTATAGACATTAAGTTATGTTGTTTCCTTCTAACATAAACTACAATATTTCAGACAAGTATGAATTTTATTAGTAGAAAATTTGAGCTTCTTAATTAACTTCAATGCCTTATAATGATTTCAGGGAATATTGGCACCATCAGGAAGAAAGTCCTTTAAAATTGTAATAATATAAACAATAGAAGTATTAATAATTACATACATGGTTTTTATATGATATAACTGCATTAAAAATTACATTTTTTATTTTACTATATTTGTTATATACAAGAGTTCTGGCATCATCCATTAATTTTTTCACTCTCTTAACATAATCATCTTCAGTCTTTTCCTCATGTGTATTGATATCATTGTCTTCTTTCACTGACATGTTATCTCTCTTGTGATGATGTGTAAATGGAAATCGATCAAATATAAAATTCTCCATGCCACTTCTTTCTTTCCATTCATGAATAGTATAATATTGTCTCATCTCTCTATTGTGATATCAAACATAATATTTTGTTTTAAATCCAAATTTTTTTATATTGTAGATAACTTCTTCCCAGATTAACCAGGTATTCCAATACAATTTTAACATGTAAACAAAATATGAACTCTATCTGAAACATTGTTAAATGAAAAATCTAAAAAAATCCAAATTATTTTGAAACATGGTTGAAATCTGATCGGTATGGTACATCCATCTTCTATCCATTCTATTACAGGGGAAAATTTTATGATCCAATAAAAAATTTAAACCATAATTGCAAAATTCATTACAACAAATCTCAATATGAAAGTCATTAAAGCATGATAGTAGCTAGAAAAACAAAGAATAAGAGAAAGAGAATATGTTATAAGTGATGCATATAAATAAAAAACCAGACAAAGTATATTCCATGTAATGAGAAACAAATATTACACAATCTAATTAAATACATATTTATTTATGAAAAAAATGTTTTTAAAACTTCCATGTTTTGAATATTGAATTAATACAATTAAATATACTTGTCTTTATAATGGAAAACATTTACTCAAGAATAACAATAATGTGTCACCCAACATAAAAACCACAAAAACATGGTATAATAATATCATGGAAATTCTACCATAATTAATATAAATATAAATAATCATCTAATCCTAATATCATCGAAACTAATATTTTTATAATAACAAAAATATATCCAAAATGTAATAAAGGAGATGGAAGCCCAAAGTAGTATGATATATGAAATGCAATAAAAAATTTATTAGCAAATATAACTCATCTCTAATTGGAAAGGGTGCATTTCTAATTCAAAATTTAATTATAATTTTAAAGTGATGTCATGAAAGGAATAAATTCTATAACCATATTACTTGTATAATGGAAATATCATGTTCAATGAAAATACTTGTATATTATTTGATGCATTTTGATAAAAAAAAATAAACCATTTGAATACTTCATCTAAAGAATAATAAATAAACATTTAAAACATTGTTTAAAAATATAAAATGGTCACAAAACTACATAATGACGAGAAAGAAAAAATTGAAATATTTTAAAATATTTTTTATTTTAATATACATTCCCATTAAAAATATTTTCATTAATATACAAAAATACCTAGAAATATTCCACAGTCATATTTTCAAATATAATCATTAAACTCTTTATTTCATATTAGAAATCAAGTATAGTGTTATCATAAAGATATTCTGAAAAATGAAATGTATGGAAGAGACTACCTACCAATACAATCTATCGAAGATCTCTTCATGCTTCGGTAATAATAAATCAACATCCTATAAAGAATAAATCAATTTCTATAACCAATTAATTCCAAATGAATCATCTTCGGAAACTAATAATAACAAATATCTATAGGAAAACCATGAAAATAACTTCTAATAACCTCTATAAATCAAATTTAATGAAACTTGTAATTTTCCTTACCTAAGAAGTGCACAATTTCAACCCATATTAAATAAATCCCTATAATAATTTATAAAACAACTTACCTACAAAAAATGATTAAATTTTTTTAAATGATCCTCCCCAAACTCTTTTTTCTAGGGAATATGGAATCATCATAACCTCTAGTAAACTATCTCATCCACAAAGCTTATATAATGTTACACATGAGCCTAGTTCATTCCAGTATTATACACATTATAACTCATAATTCTAATTCATTGAAGTATTATTTTTTCCATATTCACCATAGGAATCACACACCGAATAAATATATATGTATAATATAATATAAACCATTAAATAAGATATGGTCATTTGAAAATTAACTCCCACCAACTAGTACCCACATATCTAATGTCCAATGTCAACTAAAAAACTCAATATCAAAAAATCAGTATATCTATGTCAATTTATCAATATAAACCCCAATATATAAAAATATATAATTACACATGGAGTAAGAAAAAGAATATTATACATAAATCTAAGTTAGTCTATTAACCAACTAATGGTTGGTTTACACATTATAAAACCAACCTTATATGGTGGTTTTGAATATACTTGTACTCACATCATAGATATAAAATGTAAAATAAAAAATCACACAAAAATATACAACAATAGAGTACTAAAGTCTCATCCAAATTACAATAATTATACCAAAATCTAAAAAATAAAACATCACCCAAAAAGAACCTTATTTCAAATAATCCAGAAGAATCCTGACCTAATTATATCTTGGTTTGGTCTTTATAAATAGATACAAAATGAAAAAAATAGTCAATAGAATAGAAGACAGATTAGGAACTCACTATCAATGAATATCGAAATAAATTAATCACTGAATTGGGGGAGAATTATGGATGGATAGAGACGTCTAACATCGCTTGGGTGAGGGAATAACACTTCTCGACTGACGGGGGGGATAAATCTCAACATTTATAGGGGGGGTGGGAGGCTAGGAAAATATGTGTGACTCTGTCACGATATTTTTTAAAAAAATTATTGGTATAGCATATTTATACCCATAGTTTACAAAAACTATAGGAATAGACAGACTTCTGACAAGATATACCCACGGTTTTTGTAAACCGTGGGTATAGCTCTAAGAGGATAGCCCCATTTTCTGGTAGTGATGGTTATAAAATTAATGGTTATATATTCTATAAAAATGAACATGATGAAGGCAGTGCCATGAAAAATAGTAGAGTTACACTTATGTCTAAAGCAATAAATGTATCTAGTAACAAGGACATAAATCCAATTTATGCAAATATGTCATACTTTTACATCATCAAGAAAATATGGTAGTTGAATTATACAACATTACAAGTGATGCTTTTTGAATGAAAATGGGATGATGATAGGAGTTTTTTGAAATAGATGAATTGTGATTCATGAAAATGGATTTTGGTAAGGAAGTGTAGAAAGATGAACCATTTATAATGGCATCACAAACAGTGCAAGTATTTTATGTTCTAGATCCCGTAAATCAAAAGTGGTCAATTGTTCTATTATTTCAAAAAACCACTGAAGGGTTGACACGTTCCTGTCAAGGGGTGTGAAAAAAAATATTTTATAAGTTAAATTGTATTATAGTGGTTAATATAGGTTATCTCCAAAGAGGAGTGCACAATAATCACGTTTGTCACTTAAATTTGAGAAAGAAGTGGAGATTATTTTTGAAATTGTTTGAGTTTAAAAATAAATCAAGAAATGAAAAAAAAATGTTTAACACTAATGGATGAAGAGAGTGATGGGGTCAGGGTAGGATCACCTTTTTCAATGTCATCATAGTCGTAAATATCATTCTCCCTCTCTTCCTATTGAATGATAAATGAAAGATTTCTAGATTCGAGTTATCAATCACCCTTGGAAGTTCATAAATAATTACCAAACAAATAAGTAAAGTTCCGATCAGAAATTTTTTATCCTTAGAAATATATAAAGTATTCACTAATTCTAAACATGTTCCAATAATCGCTAGACACTCACCACCTAACACAATCTTCTTGATCGAGACAAATTGCACTAGGCAGAGGGAGTTTAAAGTTCTTCAAACAAAACTATAAACAATGAATGAAACCAAAACCCAAAATATAATCTCATTAATATAATTTTAAATCAGTGAAAATATAAATCATTCAATAGAAAACGATATTATTACATTTAAGCACAAGACTCCAACCTTACAAAAGTAAAACCCCATTCCCTGATCACTCAAAGGCTTTACCCTTCCATATGAATGGTAAGAGACTTTAAAGGTAATGAATAGAGCATAATGAAACTAATTAAAAAAAATAAAAAACAATTCAAGTCTTCAATCCTCTAGAACATATAATCTTTCACCATCTTCAACAACACTTTAATGGAAGTGGACACACATATTTATGGGTTGTAGGGGAGGAAACCTTTCCCTCTATATTCAATACTCTGAAATATTGAGTTTAATACGAATAGTAAATGGACGAATATTGGGAATTTGTATTCAAAAAAGTTTTTCCCCTATCTATTTATCATGTGCCCACAAAATTTAATCATTTTTAGACACATTTCCAAAATATTATGTGCGAATTACTAATTAATACGTTTTTCTGCTCGATTAGACTGCTCAACTACCTCTACTTTGGAGCATGAAATGGATGCCTTAATGAAATAATTTATTTATAAAAGGGACTTTTAATATGATACTCGGGGTCCTTTTTTCAATATAGCTTGAATTAATTCATTTTAAGTCATGTAGGTTGTGATATGCTTCAATAAATGATGTAGGGTCTATTTTGTCAGTTAGCAAACTTTTTCCACTTTATTTATTTTTCCGGGTTATTGTGTTTCGAATTGGATCTAGGATTAGATGAAAAAATTCAATACCACAAACAAGTAAATCCTAAAAAATTGAATCACTCAATTTTGATCAAAATTGTAAAATATATGCATGAAATACAAAAGATCCATAAAATTTCTAAATTTATAGAATTAAACAATTTTCACAATTAAGCCCAAAATTAAATAAAAATACTAAAATGGTGAAAATAAACTCATATTGATTAATTATAGGGGATTAAATAATTGAAACACACTTGAAAAAAATTTAAAATTTAACTCTATTAATTCTCCCACACTTAAAACTTAGACTCCTAAACAAGTGAACATCAAAATCAAATCAAAGCATATTCCAAACACATGTAAAAGAGATCCACCAATTCCACGCCAAGAAACAAAAATATCATTATTCATAAAAAAATAATTTAAAGTCTTACATTCAAATCATTAAATATATTTCCCCTTAATTTCTCCTCTCATTCAAACAAAACACTTACCTAACATGAATTTTCTCTCATCTCACAAATGTTAATTTTCAGCATGACTTTTATCATTCAAACTAATGAAAGAGTCACTATAGGATTGATTAATTCTTATATATACACTTGATGTGATTCAGGGATATGCGTTTATCATGAGGCCTTTACAGGTTTGTTATGTGGATTCGGGTTGGTAGGATTTATATGTTAAAAATTATGACTCTGAATGGGGAGGTATTGTCTCTTTTTTAAGTAAAATTGAAAGATTATAATTTTAACTCAAGTATGTCATCCTCCTCACTCCCCTTAGTAGAAAATCATATCTATTGTCATGAAAACTCAAGGAAAGTTCACACCATTCAGTATTTCATCAAACAAAATTCAATCTTCTCAAACATTATTTTTCATGAAAGCTCCATATAGGCACAACTTTCTTTCTCCATTGGAAACTCCAGAAAGGCACAAATTCTCTTATCATGAAAACTCCATAAAAGGAAAAGTTTTCAACAAAATGATTTTTTTATAAGAAAAAAATATATTAATTATTTTATTTTTCACCCAAAGTATCACCAAATGATGTAGCACAATACAAGATATCTTCACCCAAACTTAATTTCAACTAGATCGTGAAATTTCACTTCAAGAATATGTTGGATAGGGAAAATTGGCTTGAAATGTGGCTAACCTAATAGGTTTTTCATGGATTATAAGGGATATAAGGATTAAATGTGAAAGGAATTCCATAATGAAAAAAAATATTCTTTTGAAAAGGGGGATTTATAACCAAAGAAATACCCCATTCATTTAAAACATAAGTACCTCAAACCCTCAAGTATTGATAGGAATAAATCAAATTATGGTTAAAACAAGCATGTTATGGTTCTCTCAAGAATTGCAATGAATGAAAATAATATGAAAAAATGGTTTATAAGCCTTAAGGGAATGTGATTTCAAAGATAAAGATAGTAATATGTGGCATGTAATTCAAAAATAAGAGTAATTTTCATGAAATTACGAAGGATTTGAACTTGAAAAAAAGTCATTTTCAGTATTCATTTATACTCAGTTTCATGGAATAAATTGGTTTACTCTTTTACATGTATTTAAAAAATGGAAATGATAATCATTTCATCTCAAAATTTTCAAAACACACAAAAAATGAAAAAGAACTACCCAAAATTTTGAAGAAAAAAACACATTTGTTTTTTGGAAAATAGAAAAACAAAAAAAATAAAAATACCACTTCAGTAGTGGTGCAGTGGTGAAGGTGAGGGGAATTACCACATAGTTCTTTGGTAGTATTAGGGTTTGAATCCTAGAATTACTCTTTAAGGGTGAACCTCTCCCTCAGGATCCACTCACCTTGCTGAGTCACCCGATTTGTGAATGGGTGGAAAAAATGAGGTGCAACCCACCTATGCTGACAGATTTCTTATGGAACTATCATTGTCTAGGTTGTTACCCTCTGTGATGCTCTTCCATCTCAGCTAGTAATGTATCCTTCCCAACTATGGATATCACCAGAGTGAACTTTTCATAGGGAGGGGATTTCCTTGTGTGGAGGTTTTGAAAAGGCCACACCTCGGAATTAACTTTCCAAAAAAAGAACAAATGAAAATCCTAAACTAAAAAGGTTCCCTCTCCCACACTTAAATTTTGCAGTTTCCTCAATTCATTCAAATGTATTATACATGTAATAATATTTGAAATTAAATCACATCAAGGAAGAAAGTGTAAAGGATAGGTACAACCTGATGTCTTTTATTGATAGACAGGTTGGAGGAGTGTGATCTCATGGAATGGTCCCATGGAATCTCTTTAGACTGTTTCCATTAATAGTGAATAGATCATAATCTCCATCCTTCCCAATCTACATAGAACTAAAAGTATATACATGAGTAACTATAAATGGAACCTCCCATCTGGAATGATGTTTACCTGGAATTATCTTGAGTCTTGAGTTGAATAATAGTACTTTGTCTCTAAGATGGAAGTATTTTTTTGGGGATCATCTTGTCATGATCCACTCTTGTTTTCTCTTTCTAAATCCTGGAATTTTCAAAAGTGTCCCTTCTATTTTCATCCATCTCTTGTAACTACAATATTATCTCTTTCCCATCACTTTCAAAATCCAAATTCATCTTCCTCACAGCCCAATATGCCTTATGCTCCAATTCCATAGGTAGGTGATAGCTTTTCCCATAAATTAGCCTGTATAGACTCATTCCAATTTGGGTCTTATAGGATATCCTGTAATCCCATAATGTTTATTCCAACCTTTGGCTCTAATCCATCCTGTTTAGTTTAACAGTCTTCTCCAAAATTTCTTTTATTTCCCTGTTGGACACTTGAGCATGACCATTTGTCTGTAGGTGATAGGTATTTGATGTTTTATAATGCACTCCATACTTCTTTAACAAAGTCTCTATTATCATATTGAAAAAGTGAGTCCCTTGATCATTTATTGTGGCTCTAGGCACTTCAAACCAACAAAATATGTTAGCCCAAACAAAAACGCAAACAATTTTAGCATCGTTAGTCTTAGTGGTTTTTGCTTCCACTCATTTGGAAACATAATAAACTGTAAGCAAGATATAAGAATTTATAAATTACATTGGAAAAGGCCCCATAAAATCTATCCCACATACTTCAAAATTTTTACAAATATTAAGTGGTTTTTGGGGATTTTATTATCTCTTTGAAATGTTTCTAGAAAACTGACATTTTTTACACCTTTTGAAAACTTTATGAGAATGTTTAAAAAGGGTGGTCCAAAAAAGTCCAGATTATAAATCCTTCATTTCCATCCTTTGAGGTCCAAAGTGGCATCCATGGTCTATAGTATGAAAAAACTCAAATATAGAACCAATTTCACTCTTAGTAAAACATATTATTATCACTTGGTCGTTGAAAATCTTCAAAAGAAATGGATCATCCCAAATGTAATATCTAGATTCATCTTTCAGTTTGTGAATTTGGTGAGAATTGAAATGAGATATAACCTGAGATGTTACCAAATAATTGACCATGTCGGCATACCAGGGAACTTCTCCTTCAATCAAGTACAATCGGTCTCCTGGAAGGTGATCATTCAATAGTTATTTTTCTAGAATTTCAACTTTAGAAGTGTTGGGAAGTCTACTTAAAGGATCATACACTTAGTTCTTTGATCCCTTCTTGTCCTTGATTTCAATGTTGAACTGTTGTAGTAGTATCTTCCATCTAACTAGCCTTAGTTTAGCTTCATCCTTCTTCATCATGTACCTATGAGTTGCATGATCAGAAAACACAATGAATTTAGTTCCAATAATATATGATCTAAATTTATCTAAAGCAGAAAAAAAAACTTCTAAAAACTCATTTTCTATGGTTGTGTGATTTAATTGATATTCATCCAAGGTTATTGAGGCATAGGAAATGACTTGTGTCCTTCCCTTAATTCACTGAGAAAGGATTTCTCCAACCTCTTGGTTAGAAGCATCAAGAAGTTACTCAAATGGTTCTTCCTAATTTGGTAGTTTCATCACAGGTGGTGTAATCAATCTCCTCCTCAACTCATCAAATGATTCCATACACACACCATTGAAATAAAAAAATTCATCTTTCAAAAGAAATCTAGAGAGAGGGAGAGCAATCATATTAAAATATTTGATAAACCTCATGTAGAATCCTGCATGTCCAAAAAATGATCTAACAAGTTTCACATAAGTTTGGTGAGGAAATGAATTTATCACTTAATTTTTTTGATTTATCCACTTCAATGACTTTTTCAAATGACATACCGAAGGATAATTCCTCTCTAAACCATGAAATTTAAATTTTAAAAATTTATAACAAGATCCTTTTCAATGCATGTTTTAAAAATGTTTTTCGGATTTTTCAAACAATGGTCAAAGTAATTTCCATAAACAGTGAAATCATCTAAGAATACCTCCATGAAATCTTAAAATTGGTCAAAATAATACTTACCAAGCACCTCTTAAATGTACCTATATCATTACATAATCCAAATGGAATCCTTTTATATGTAAAAGTACCAAAGGGATAAGTGAAGGTTGTCTTCTCTTGTTCCTAGGGAGTAATGGGTACTTGAAAATAACATAAAAATATATCCAAAAAGTAATAATGAGTTCTCATTTCCAATATCTCTAACATCTGATCAATTAAGGGGATGGGGAAATGATCTTTTTGAGTGACCTGATTCAATTTCTTAAAACTAATGCACACTCTCCAGCTATTCTGAATTCTCACAGGGATTAATTAATTAGTTTCATTCCTCACAGTGGTTAACTCGGTTTTTTTTTTGAAACTACATGAATGGGGATATCCTATTTGGAATTATAGATGGGATAGATGATCCCAGATTCCAAGGTCTTTTCAGTCTCCTTATTCACAACATCCATCAAGGTGGGATTAAACCTCCTTTTGGGTTGTCTGGCGGGTTTGGAATCTCCCACAATAAAAATTATATGTGAGCATATTTTTGAGTTTATTCCAGATATATCACCTAAGATATACCCTATTTCTTGGAAATTCTCTCTACAAATATTAATTAATGGTTTTTCTTGGGTTGCAGATAGATTATTAGCAATTATCACATTTAATTTCTCTCCCTCCCTAAAGAACACGTATTTCAAATCAGTGGGGAGTGGTTTTAATTAGAGATTAGGGGGTTTATCAAGGGATAAAATTAAACTAAGGTTAACCACTTAAAATGGGTGTAAATACTTCACACAAGAAATAATATCATCTTATTAATCGTTTAAAAAATCCCCAAAGAAATCATATTTTACCTCTTCCTCCCACATGAAATCAGAATCTCCATCATTTTGTTCATCCACATGTTCAATGATATTTTCAATGGAAAAATATCACATCATGATAAGAATTCGTGGAACATACATGATTCTTCAATGGGTTCAGTACCAAATTCATGGGAGAGTTCAAAGAGGGAGTGATCATCCAATGGGTGCCTCATTGATTCAAAAATAATGAAGTGGACAGTGTTGTTTACAAAATCCATGGTGAGTATCCCTTCATGGACATTGATGATCATTTTGGATGTCTTCAATAAATTTCTCCCCTAAATGATGGGTGAGTTTTATGTCTCCTATATTCTTCTGTATTTAGTATATAGAAGTCAACTAGGAATAAGATATCTTTTACTTTCACTAGGACATCCTCCATAACTCCTACTAGGAAAACTATGGATCCATTTGAAAGCTGGACCACCACTCTTGTGGGATTAAAGTCTCTCATATAAAAATAAATGTATACTGAGTAAGTAAATACATTAATTTAATCACCTAGATCACATAAATAATTAGATAATTTTAAATAACCAATGGTGCATGGAATGGAAAACGTCACTAGATATTGACATTTGGTTGTAAATTGTGTTATGATAAGGGCTAAGAAACTTCTTCCCAAGTTGATCCTTCCATTCCCTTGAATTATCCTCTTCTTGGTGAAAATATCCTTAAAAAATTTAATATAATTTGGAAGTTTTTTTGAGTGATTCAAGAAGGGGATATTAATTTCCACTTTCTTGATGGTGTCTAGAATTTCTTTTTGAAGTGATTATTCTTGCAATTTCTTTGATTCAATCATCCTTCATGGAAATGGTGGGGTAAGTATTTCTTTTTCATTTGTTTCTTTTTCAATAGTGTTTCTTGTCTCTTACTCCTCAACCAATATTTATCCTCTTCCTCTTTATTCTCTTCTTTATAGTGCATTTTCAAAGAATTTTATAATTTTAAAACTACATTCTCCCTCAACTCAGTTGGTCTTGTTTTGGGTTCAATGGTTGCTGGTGGGGAAATTAATTTTCCAATTCTTGTTTTTATCATGCTAAAATAATATTTTGGTTTTGGGATTTTTTGCGAAGATATTTTCCCAGGATTTTTGGTTAGGAAGTCCATGAGACTTTCAAACTTGTTGGAAAAATATTTTATGGTGTCTTTCACCCCCTCAATCTCAGATATCTACTATGGTTCTGAATTGAGGGTTGTGAACTGGTGGATAGATTCTCATAGGAACTTTTTAAAGTGGGTGGTTGGTGGTAATAAGGATGGTTATAGGATTTCTTTTGTTGAAATAGAGGTGGGTTTTGGAATTGTTGTTGAAATGGGGGTTGGTTTTGAAACTAGTTTTGGTATGGGGGTCTAGCTTGATTCTATTTATTTCTAAATCCATATTGAACTTGGTTAGACTCTCTCCATACATGATTTTTTTGGAACTACCTTGGCTGAAAGGACACCATATAAGTTTCCATTCCCTATATTTCTGCACATTAATCAGTGAAATGATTAGGTGATGAGCATAAACCACATACCTTAGTCGATTCTTGTTGGTTACTCACTTTCTTTAGGTTCATCTATATCACCATACTGGTTAGCTCATAAATCATATATTCCTATAAAAGTTATGGATAAGAAGTTTATACCTCATTAATTCCTCCTGTACCAGTACCTCTAGTACCAAACTATTGTGAGTTCTAATAGATCTTATCAATCAAGCCCTTAGATTATTCTACTGACTTGTCAATCAATGCACCTCTAGATGATGCATCCAGAAGATTTCAATCACTGTCCAGTAAGCCTTGATAAAATAAGACAAGAAAGTGATGATCCTCAATTGATTGATGCAGGAATCTGGCACAAAGTTTTTTAAATATTTCCCAGTAATCATAATGGGTTTCTCCAGATGAATTTATCATGGCATAGATCTCTTTTCTTTTGGTCGTTCTTTTGAAGGTGGGGAAGAATATTTGCATGAAGCATATTACCAAGTCATTCCAATCATTCACATATCTGGGTTGTAGGTCATAAAACCATTCTTTGGAAGCTTCTTCCAATGAAAACAGGAATTTCTTCCACTTTACCTTCTTCTCAACTTCTCTATGGGGTCCGAAAGTAGAGCAGAAATGTGTGAACTCTTTAATATGTTTGTTTGGATCTTCATCTTCAAAGCCATGAAACTTTGGAAGCAATGGAATAATGTTAGGTTTCATATCAAAGTCAATTTGTAACACTTTAAAGGAAATTTTATTGTTTTTATTAATGAATTGTGGTGAAAAGAGGTCTCTAAGGGTTGAGTTTTGATTTCTAGCCATGATGACAAGCTCATAGTGAAAACTTGAAGTTTCACTTGAGTCTTTAGGATAAATGTCCTCAAATTCAGATTTTAAATTAAGGTTTCTATTTCTATTCAATAAGTTTCTTCAATTTATGGATCTAGGGTGAAAGTTTCATTGTCTGATTATCTAGTCATGAAATTTTGAAGATAAAATAAGAAAAGGGAAAAGAAAGAGAGAGATAAAATGTTGGCACTAAATCCCTGACAACAGCACCAAGTTTTGACACATTCCTATCATGGGGTGTGAAAAAAAAATATTTGCTAAGTTAAAATGTAGTATAGTGAACTAAAAAAATAATTAGTTTTTTATAACATGGGTATATCTGCTAGTAAAATTTCATTATCTATTGATAAAACATTCTACCAACAAAAAATATCCTCTCACTAAACATTTGATAAAAACTCTATAACTAAATGTTATTGAGACGGATAAAATAGTTCTGTTACAATTATAATAATACCAACAGATAATATATAAGTTGTTGAAAGTGATTACCAACAGATTTATATAACAAATAAATATGTAGGTAATAATACTACCAACATATAATATCTGATTATAAATTACATTTACATGAAAATTTTAAATTTTTATTTCTAATAAAATTTCATATTATATTTATACACCTATTTTAATTATCAAACTGAATATGACTTTAAAAAATTTTAAAAATTAGAAAAAGATTATTTATATTAATAATGAAATTTAATACAGAATGAATCAATACATAGTTGAAGTTGATTGATACCTAAAAGGATTATAAAAACACATAAACCTAGGATCCATCTATGCAGCACCCACTGCCGCAATGACCCCCCCCCCCCCAATAAAAAAAGGGAATGGTGTCTCTTAGCTGCAATCCTCTGACACCCATCATTGTTGAAGAATAGTTCCCCAAAATATCTTCCATCACCCCCCAAGTATCTCATTAGAAGAAAAAAACCAAATCAACTTCAGTACCATTGAAAAACCTCAAGTCGCTATTATGTCACACCCTTCAACTCCAAGATCTACACCACACACAGCCAAAAAACATACCCACAAATTAGTGAAAAATACCAGCATAAATTGAAACAAAAATAAAATCAAAGTGTACAAAAATGATTGATCATTTTTTATTCATCGTTCATCATTCCTGTTGACAACTCAACAAATCAAGTCAGTTCCAATACCAGTAAGAAACTTGAAGTCACTTTTATGTGACACCCTTTAGCTCCATGATCTTTATCACACACAACCAAAGAGAATATCCACAAATCAGTGAAAAATATTTACATGAATTGAAACCAAAATAGAAATAAATGAAAATAAAAAAATGATCTACATAGAATAGAAATTTTTCATTGATCTATGTTGACATCTCAACAAAGAATCTCATCTATGTTCCATGTGGTATCAATATGTTCAATACATGAGCTTATTTCATATATTCAAAAGGGTTTGTAACCACTTATCCATACAATTCCCTAAAAATACAATTAATATTTATAAAGATCACCAATACTATAACTACATCAGACTGTCACAAAAGAAAATCAAGGGTTTTTAAAAATATGAATCTATTTTCATTAAAAACACAAATACTACTCAATTTAAACATTGAGATGCTACTAGACTATAAAAAATAGTTTCATTAAATAATCAAATATAACTTTCAGAATCTTCCTGGAAAACTGAAATAGAAAAAAGATTTCAACATGCAACAGAAGCTAACCAAATGCAACAATCCAGAGTTCCAATATAAAGAATTAATAATTAGGTTTAAAAATATTAACTAAATCCTTTTTTTGGTAGCACTTATATAAAACTGGAAAGAATTTCTCAGAATAAAACAATTATTTGCAGAATATGATAAATCCATTTTTATCTACCAAACATTGAAATCATCATTACAAAAAACAGTTTGTGTCTCTCTTTGGAACTCTTCAAACCATAGGTATATACATTGGTAGGAATTTTGAAAAGAAAAAAAATAAAACCAAAGTGGTTGGTTATATTTATCTTAAAACAATTATAATTAAAAAGTAAATTAAAACTACTATAAGGGGTAGAAAACCAATACATCAAAAAATTAAAGGTAGAGAAACTATTGTGTAGTTAGTAAACAGAACTGTATAACATGACTTAACCACAACTGCTTCTAGAAATTACCATTTATGATAAATTGTTTAAAATAATTTATAGAAAAGTGATACCATTAAAAATGGAAAGATAAATAATTAAAAACTGTTAATTTTCAGCAAGAATATAATAATGCATGATGATAGCAAATACCTCAAAACATCTACAGATCTAAAATAGGGTTTTTTGTCATGAAATATTTGTAGAGTTGAATATGCAGTCACAAATGATGTTGATGTCCGACTGATAAGTTGGGAAGATGACTATAGTGTTGACCTGAAATGTAAAACCATGAATAAAAAAATATATGATTAATTACTATGAATATTTTATACAACAAATTATACAGTAGACATGGATCTAAGGAACATGAATAATCAATTATATGAGCATTGGTTACGTATAATGTATATAAGTATTTTTCGCAGAATAGATCACCAAGATGTTAATGTTTCCATAAATGGAATTCTAGGATTGAACATAGAATAAATATTACATAGAAATTATACGAGGTTTGTACTGGATCATGTGGTGATATCCATACTATATTAAATCTTTCTCACCATATCTATAGAATCTTCAAAATTTGGTACAACATAGTTTGTTACTATATTAAATTCACCACAAAGTTTCATCAATGTCAGGTTTATTCCAACAATATGCATTATCTTCCAAATATTAATCATACCAAAATGTACACTGGGCATTTTTATAAATAGTGAATTGATTTCATGGTTCCTTGTTTGTTTTCAATAGCCCAATGATTCATGTTCATCTTTACAGATACCAAATTCATATCATAATGGGCTGAATCCATTACCATCAAGGAGTTCATGACTACATTTTTTATCATGTTTATGAATTACCACATAATTAATTGACATGGGATCTCTCACACCATACTCCCAAAAAATAGTACCATCATCTGATTCTCTAATATGAACCATTTATTCGCTAAGTTATACACACGGTCTAACTATACTTTTTGTTATCATTCACAAGTGAATGTAAATATAAAAAAAATTAACAAAGTAATATTTATCATTCTGAATATAGTGTATTAGAAGATGATGAGATGTCATAGAAATCTCTCCAAAGCCATGTGGGAATATCATATGACAACTCAGACATCCATCCAAGTGACTCCTTTCTCCCTATATTTCAACTACCATTATTGAGGATAGACATATATAATTAGAAAATTCTAGATAAAAGTTTCCAGGACAATCTAGTCTAGTTGGAAGCCCAAAATTAAAATAAGATATAATTGTTTCATAATCACTAAGTCAAGTGTAATTGAGTGTCCATATCATTTAACAAGAAACGTCGCATTCACTCATTATTCCAAGGTGATTTATTGCTAGAATTGACTGTGGAAAAGATACTTGGATGAAAAACACAGATGTTGGAAACTAAATGTGCAGGTCCCTTCCCTATTCCCAAGTTCTACTCAGTGGTGCAGAAACATTGATCATCATTGATGGGGAGATCTTCACACCACCCACCATTGTGAGGTTCCTAAATATATATTTCATATATCTTTATTTTGGGTATAAATTCCTATTTTTATAACTTAAAACTATAGAACATTTTTCCTATATGTATGTCCTTAAATATAAGTATCTATGATCATACCATGATTCACTCTTTTATTTTCACCCTTACACCACTGTGCTAAACTTGTTTTGTATTAAAAATTATAAAAATAATAACAAATTTAATTTTAGGTTTGATTCCATTATTTTTTTTATCACTATTAAAATGGGAAATGTTACTTTTTTTGAGGATTTCAATGTAGGAGGAGATTATTTGGAGGGTCCATGATGAAGTGGAAGAAAAATGGGCTAAAATTGCATGGATCCATGAAGACTTGTCCACTGTTGTGCCTGCTTAGAAAATTTCTTATATTCAAATGGTCTCATATTTTGTGTGCGGGTAAAACTTTTGCTGGGATACAACTATTATAAATTAACCCAAGCCCAATTCTTCCAAAACTATGCCCAACCGACCTGATCTCTCTATAACACCAAATTTGTGAGAAGTCAAAAGTGGCATTCTATAACCTGTCCATATCTCTGGATCCACTTGTCAAATTGATTCCAAAATTTCGGTAATGATATTCATGAAGTGGGGCTACAACTTTCCTATTTTTTGAAAAGTGATATTCGATTTTCTAATGGCCGAAACGCGTGCTACAAGTGTTTTGAAGAAATCAGTGTGCTCAAAACTACCTTCCAATTTTTCTATAAAATGGAACCTTAGGCTCCCTATTTGGGAGTTCCACCAGGAGGAAAGGTGATACCATTTTGGAGTCCCGAATGTGTTTACCCATCATTCCTAAAATTTATATAGGCTATAGGAAATGCTACTTCAATATCTTCTTCTACCTATGCTCCCATGGATTTCTAAACCCCTTGTGATCACCTGGGGAGGAACGTGATGTAATCTTGAGCATCATACTTTTATTATTTTGAATGATATTTTTAATTACAGGTTGTATATTGTTTTTATTCATCCTCATTTTTTTATTTAATTAAGTTATATACTGTTATGTTATACTCAAACTCAAATGATCATGTTTGGGGGTACCCTTTCATGTGATGTTTCACACACCTTTCATCCTTTTTTCCTCCCTCATTAAATTGCGGTGTTTTTTGGTTCATATTGTTCAATTATACTCACATATGCACTGTCAAGACCATGTAAATTTATGTAATGGTATCACAAATAAAGAACATACAATCCTTTATAGCACATTTAGTTCTTCGTGTGTTTCCTTGGTGAGTTTCGGTTATGAAGTCGAACACAAATCACCCAATCATCTTCGGTGTCCGGTGAATCATTGTGTATTTTCGACTGAACCCTAGGAGGTATCCTAGTATAAACTTAGTAACATTATGTTAATAGGTGTTACAAACCAGGGATTAAATTATCTATACCCTTTCTCTTGAAGTGATGAAGGATGAGCATCACGATAATCTCCTGGGTTGATCACGTTTAATTAATCTTGTTCATTTCTACCTTGTTTTATCGCTTTAGTTTTTCTATTGAAATCTTTAATCATCAAACCCCAAGTTTTATTAAATATAATTCCCCTTCTATATTCATAATCAAAACCATATTTTTCAATTAATTATCTAAGGCTTCGTTGATAGATGACCTAGGGTTGCTGCTATACTATAGAAATTCTAGTAAAAAACTAAACAACTAATTTAACGCGCTCGACAACGCGATCAAATTTTGGTACCATTTTCAGGGAGACAAGATCATTTTTTTTATTTATTTCCTTTTATTTAATTATTTTACTTCTTAATTAGTACCTCTTTCAATACCCTACCCCCATTCGATTGTTTTTTTTTTGGTTTTTTGTTTCTATTTTTGGTTGTTTTGTGTGTTCTTCCTCTCTCCCACTCTTTCTTCTTCTTCTCCATATCTCTCTCTAATTTTGTATTAAAACATTATCTTTTCTTTAATCCTTTCATTTATTTAGTATTTTTATTTCATTCATATTCTATAAATAATAAAAAATAAAAAAAACAACAATCAATCAATCAAACAAACTGGACATCATTGTTGCATGACAAGATCTGGTAAAGAAACACTACTTGAATTTGACCATGAAATTGAAAAATCACTCCATTCACAAATCAAGGCATATAGAATAAGGTCAATAAAGTAACACTAAGGAACCCCTTTTGTAATCTCAAGTGTCCATAAACCAATCAAACCTAAGAAAATATTATTGTAAATAATTAAACCTTAAAAGAACTAACCACCCCAGATGTGGAGTACCAACCTGCATACATCCAATATCTAGAGGAAGCATCCAACTTTTACCTAATATCAGGCCTCATCCACCTTTATCCTAAATTCCATGGTCTTCCTAGTGAGGACCCTCATAAACACCTTAAATAGTTTCACATAGTGTTCTCCACTATGAAACTCCAAAATGTGTCTGAGGACTTAATTAAGTTTAGGGCATTCCCTTTCTCCCTTGATGGTGTAGACAAAGATTGGATATACTATTTTCCTACCATTATTGGGGGATTTAATGACCTTAAAAGAGTATTTTTAGAGAAGTTATTCCCTACCTCCCAAACTGCATCAATTAAGAAAGAAATCTATGGAATTAGGCAATCGCAAGGGGAGACACTTCATGAATACTGGGAGAGATTCAAAAGACTTTTCTCAAGATGCCCCCACCACTAGATTAGTGAAAAAATATTAATACAATAATTCTATGAGGTACTTATACCCATGGATTGTGGAATGATTGATGTTGCAACTGGTGGTTCCCTAGTTGATAAAACTCCTTCCGTTGCTCGTGACTTAATAGCCAACATGGCTCAAAATGCACAACAATTTGGTACATGAGATATTGCACTAACCCAAGGAGTTTATGAGGTAAGTCATTCACCTCTAGAAAAAAAGTTATATAACAAGATTTATGAGATACATACCCTTATAAGGAAATTATCTCAAGCAAAAGGTAACTCACAATGTCCTCCAGTTAGATTACACTGTGGTATTTGTTCTAAAAATACTCATTTTTCTGACCAGTGCCCATAACTTCAAGATTCACCTGATTCTTGTGCAGCTGTGTTCTAAGGATTTCCATTCCAACAAGAACCTCCCTTCAAGCAAGAACCATTCAGGCCAAATCCAAATTCCGGGTGGCAAGCACAAACCTAGTACCAATAAGGAGGAAACTCAAGCTACGACAAGAAGAATTGGTATCAGCAAGGCCAAGGCATGAAACCTTCTTATCCTTCAACTTCTCAAAACTATCATCATCTTTTTCCCAAATCTGAACCAAGCCTTGAGAACATGGTGAAAAAAATGGAAACCCAGAACCTCCAGTTACAACAGACCACACAATCAGCAATTCAAGACCTACGAACTCAAGTGGGAAAATTGGAAAACACCATTAGTGAGATTAAGGTGCAAGGTTGTGAGCATGGCGTGCCCTCATATATGTGTGGAGATGGATATCTCTATAAGGTTTCCACCTCGTGTGTTGGTTCGCGTGGGGAGAAATTTTCAATGGTGGCAACAGCTCCTTTTCGTCGACTTGTAGCGGTTTTGCAATGCTTGCAGGCTTCAAGGGCACTTAGCTAACCTCTGTAGGAAGAAGAGATCAGCTTCGGTCCCTTCTGGTGTGGCTCCCCAGGGTGGTTCAAATCCAGGTATTCATTCCTTGGAAGCACGGGCAGGGGGTGAGGCTTCGATGTTCCACGGCTCGTCCCCTCTTATGTATGGTTTTTTTTATTCTGCGGTGGCTTTGGACGGTGGGGCTGGCTCGCGGACGAAGCCGGCGCCTCCATATCCGGATACTCAGGTAGTTCAGAAGGTGGATCACCCGGTCATTCCAGTGCGAGAGAGAGAAAAATTTACCATTGTATCCCTTTTTTCAAATTCAAAGAGTGGGTCCCTAGGGCCTACGGATCTGTCTAACAAAGATCGTGGCCCAGAGATAGTGGCTCTAACCTCTGTCATTTCAGTTTCGGACCTGATCTCGTGGCCCCCTTCACCGCTCGGGTCCCCCTCGGCACTTAGTAGGGTGGCCTCTGACATCTGTACAGAAACCCGATCGTGGTTCAAGCTTGACCTTCTCTCCTTCTCCATTCCTCCCCTAAGTAAAACCTTATCCCCGCCTCCTAATCAGGCTCGTGTTTCATCGCACTAGTCTCCAATGTTTCTCTAGTGATCCCTATATTCCAATCTGGCGTCGGCGTCCCTTATGATGCCTCAATCGTCTTTGGTTCTAGAAGGGGTGTCAAAGGAGGTGGAGTCACAACATAGCTCTCCTCAGAGGGCATTCCTGCTATCTGTGTTTCAAGGGGAGGTGGAGGCACGCTTGGCAGGACCACATCCATCGATGTAACTGTATATGCTTGAAGAAAATGATGGGTCCTTTAAGAATAATATTCTCCTCCCTAAATCGTGTGACGTGCTGGAAGGTAGCCAGGTCCCTCTCACTCAGTCAAAGGAAAAGGAAGTCGCTCCTCGATCTTTGTTTTCCCCACCGGGAATCCCCGGATTCAAATCCAGGTTTTACAATGTGTAATTTTTTCCCTGATTATTTGGAATGAGAGAGGGATAATGACACAGGTGAAGCGCTCTCTTTTGTATTCGGAAACTAAGAATTCTAGTGCTTCTATTGTGGTTATTCTCGAGCCGAAGCAAGATCACAGTAAACTTCATGTTCTTTCGAAGAATCTTGGATTTCAATCGTATGTGCATGGGTGCCCGGATAAATCTCATATATGGATTTTTTGGAAGAAGTCTGTTAAGGTGGAGGTGATCAGTGTATCATCACAATGCATTAATAGAAAAATATCCTGCTCGAAGGGAAAAGTGATTTGATCCTTCGTTTACGCGAGATCTGAGGTTTGCAGTCAACTAGAGCTTTGGAGTTTTCTCAACGCCTTCCAGTCAGTCTCCCTCCCATGGTTTGTGGGGGGAGACTTTAATTCCATCAGTAATGCGGCTGAGAAGAAGGGTGGTGCCTCTGCGACTCTAGGTGGGATGCAAGACTTCAGGGACTTCATCGTCTCTGCGGCCCTTTCCGATTTTGGTTTCAAGGGGATCATTTTTACCTGGTGCAATAACAGGAGGGGCGCTTATTGTATTTGGAGTAGGTTGGACAGGTGCCTTGTGAATCTTCAGTCACTTGATTCCTTTGGACTTATGTTAGTTACCCACCTCCCGCGATCACTCTCGGACCATGCATCATTGCTTGTGGAGCTACGTATGCGCGGAAACCATCACGAAAACTAGGCTTTTCTGTATTCTAACAGTTGGAACTAGTCGTCGGACTTCTGGTCAATGGTGAGGAACTCGTAGGAGGGCAGAGAGGATGAGGTTCCATGGAATGGGTTAACCAACCGGCTTAAACGCCTCAAGAAGGACATCCTAATCTGGCTCTGCAACAGACCAAATGACAACACGGGGGTTGAGTCGATTCAGAGGGATATTTAAATGATGGAGTAAAATTGATGTTGGATTGTAATGATGATACGTTTACCTCATTGTTTGAAAAATGGGTCTTCCTGGAAGAGAGGTTGGTGGAGATTGAGAGGGACCATAGATAGAGATCCAGAGTTAAGTGGCTCAAGGAGGGAGACCGCAATAGCAGCTTTTTTCATGCATGAATTAAAGATAAAGGAAACATGAGGATCAACATTCTTCTTGACAATGGTGAGTATACAAATTATGTTGAAGTTACCGGGGGTATGGCGTTGATCCATTTCAAAAGTCTTCTAGCTGGAGAGGTGAAAACAGGGTCTGGAAATGATGGTAGTAGCGAGGCTGTTGATGGATTTCTGGATTGTGTCCCAAGGCTAGTGGGGGCGTCATAAAACGAGCGGCTTATGATGATTATGGAGGAGGAAGAGATCAAGAGGACAATGTCTGCCATACCAAGGGATAGCGCCCCTGGCCCAGATGGTTTTCCAGTGGGTTTCTACTTGCATGCATGGGATACTGTTAGACGTGAGGTGGTGGCAGCGGTCCAGGACTTCTTTCGGGGAGGAGCCTTCATCAAGGGTGTGAGTGCATCTAGGGTTGTGCTCATCCCGAAGGTCAAAGACCCCTCAAATATTGGTCAATTCATACCAATTTTCCTATGCTATGTTTCATACAAAATTCTTGTGAGCCTCATTTCTAGAAGAATGGATGGATTGATTCCTAAGTTGGTCTCCAAGAAACAACACGGGTTTATCAAAGGACAAAGCATCCAAGGAGTGGTGGGTATTGCGAGCGAGCTGGTGAACGATATCAACCGGCGCTCCATCGGATCCAACATAATTTTGAAATCTGATAAAGACAAGGCCTATGACAAACTTGAGTGGTCTTTTATACTGAGGGTGATGCACAGTCATGGCTTCCAGGAATGGGCATGTGACCTCTGCTTCTGGTGTTTCTCCGTGCCTTGGTTGTCCATTTCTCTTAGAGGAAAGTGCTTTGGTTTCTTCAAGACGGTTCGAGGAGTACATCAGAGCGATACCCTGTCTCATGGCTTATTTATTTTGGCACATGAGGCCCTTACTAGGAATCTTCAGAGGAAAGTATAGGACAGAATCTTGAGGTTGTATATCGGATGGCGGGGCAGGGAGACCATTTCTCATCTCATATTTGTAGATGGAATTTTAATTTTCACTAACGTAAGTCAATGTTCTCTTCTCACTCTTATGGAGGTGATGTAAAGGTACGGCAGGGCTAGCGGGCAACTCATCAATTCATCTAAGATCCAGGTGTATATTTCGACTAAGTGCTCTCCCAGGCGATGCTGAATTATTCATAACACTTTGGGCTGCCAACAAAAGAATTTCCCCATGAGCTATCTTGGGGTTCCCCTTTCCTATGTGTAGATCAAGAGAGATTTATTTGAGTGGGTCATGAATCGTATGGTGGGGAGGATCTACAACTAGAAAATCAGGTTCCTTTTCTTTGGAGGTCAGGTTACATTAATCAACAACGTCCTCTCTTTGATTCTGATGCATGTCTTTTCTGTCATTCATCCTCCAAAAGCTACGGTGGAGAGGATAGGGAAGATCCTCACGGCCTTACATTGGGATGCCAATCAGGCAGGTCGTTGTCACTGGGACTCTTTGGAACGGTTGGCCAAACCAATAGAGGAAGGGGGAGTGGGGCTACGTGATCATACGGCTACCATACAGGGCATGCAGGCATGCTTATCATGGGATATCATGGTTGGAAATTCATTATGGGTGGATTTCTTCGAAGAGTGCTATGAGGATTTGGAGGGGAACATCAGTGAGCACAGGGCAAGGTCATCTCGCCTAGGCAGGTTCATGATGGAATTCCTCGAGGATATTCGTGACTCGGACAGGTGGATCATTGGAAGAGGGGATGCCAGTTTTTTGAAAGACAATGGGGGAGGGGAGCGGTTGTTCTTTCCTGGATGCCCTACGCCGGACATCACCTTCAGGGAAGCTTCAAATCACCCTGAGTTCATCAACACGATTCTCAGACAAGAACAGAAGTTCTTTGGCAGTATTTTCATTAATAAGGAAGAGGACCGATGCTGCTTCACGGGTTCAAGTTTGGGAAGGTTCTCCATTCGGGACTACAGAGAATGGAGGATCATGGAGCCCAATCCTAGGAATGGGTTGGAGAACATCTGGTGCAAGGATATTCTAACCAAGATGACCTTCCTGGTCTAGTGTGTCTAGAACCGTGCCCTTACGATGGATGAAAATATTTAAAGCAGGGGAATTCATCTGGCATCCCATTGCTATTATTCCAAAACTCCCAAGAGAGAATATTCCAACCATCTCTTTTTTTAGAGCGATTGGGCAGCGGCTGTCTAGAGCATGTTTACCCCACCGGTTTGCGCCAGTTTTGAACATTTCTTCTTCCAGGAGCTCCTATCCTCATGGTTTCTCAGAGGGACGATCAGGGAAACGGAATAAAAGGTGATATCTTGTATTCTCGATGCAACCTGCTGGGTCATCTGGGATGCCAGGAACAAAGAATGCTTGGGTTATCGAAGTTAGATTTACTTGATTCAGTTAAGAGCAAGATCGTTGGGCCACGAGTTGGTCTCACTGGCAAGGTTGGATCAATGCTCAGTTGTGGCATCCAACTTCTTGTACAGACCTCATGACCTGATCTGTTCCGAAGGGTGGTGGGTAAGATTTCAATCTCCTTCCAGCAGGCTCAAGCTAAATGTGGACGGCTCATGCATGCATGGCATGATGAGAGGTGGTGGGGTTCTTCGTGACTCATAAGGCTCAGTATATATGGCCTATATTGTTACCTTTGAAATGGAAAACTCGTTGGGGGAGGAGGATCGGGCCCTTCTTACGGGACTGAGAGCTTGTAGGAGCAGCGGCATTTAGGTGTTAGAGGTGGAGTCAGATTCAGAGGTCTTGGTTAATCATGTCTGGGGAAGGTCGGACGTGCCTTGGGATCTTGCTTATATCATCAGGCAGTGTTCCTTGGAGACCAATCAAGGACAACTCATGCAACATAGTTGGAGGGAAATAAATTTTGTTGCGGATGCGCTCGCGAAGATTGGAAGTCTCAAGGATGAGGTCGTTATGTATAGAAGCTTGGACTCTCTACCACTTGAGTTTAGGCCCTTCGTGTTGAAGGATGCCTTAGGGTTACATTACTTTAGGCCCCCTTGAGTGCCTGGGATGTTAACGTTTCTTGTTGTTACCTCTTACTTTTTATAATAAAAAAGTCTTTCATGCTAAAAAGAATACTGATTCTATGCAACAGGTATGTCCCCCTCTTGAAAACACTCTTTCTCCACCCATAAAATATTCCAATGAAGAAAAACAAAATAAAAATAGTAATCAATTCCTCATTGATGATTCAAATGAACAATTCATTCCTATTCCTTTCCCACAAAGACTTTCTAAATATAAGAAAAATTCTGATAATGAGATTGATACTGAAATAATGGATACATTTAAAAAAGTTCAAGTTAATATTACTTTACAGGATGCAGTCAAGAAAATTCCCCATTATGAAAAATTTCTAAAGGATCTTTGCACACATAGAAGGAGGCTGAAGGGTAATGAGAAAGTCAAATTGGGGAGGAATGTCTCGGCCTTGATTCAACCAGCAATGCCAACTAAGTGAAAGGATCAGGGCACATTCATGATACCTTGTACCATAGGGGAGACATGCTTTTCAGATGCAATGTTAGATTTAGGTGCTTCCATTAATGTAATGCCTCACTCCGTGTATACTTATCTACAGTTTGGAGAGCTTCAACCAATAAGCATTGTCATGCAACTTGCAAACCAGAGTAATACACATCCAACATGAGTGATTGAGGATGTCCTTGTAAGAGTGAAGAATCTCATCTTGCCTTCTGATTTCTACATTCTTGAGATGGAAGATACCCGAACCCAAGGACATATCCCTCTCATACTTGGGAGGCCATTCCTTAAAACAGAAAAGACGGTCAGCATTGTTCATAATGGTACACTTTACATGGTGTTTGGTGGAAAAAAGGTAAGTTTTAACATCCTTGAGACTATGAAACACCCCGTTGAAGAGCACTCCACTCTTCCTATCTATTCGATGGAAGTGATCTCAAAACAATGCACACACACACAATTCTCTCCTTAACCCATACTCTGATTCATTTTCCTCTTCTTCACCTTTGGATTATTTGAGTTTTGATTCATGTTTTGAGTGTTGTTTGAGTTCTCAAAAAGTGTAAATTTTGTGCGTTAATTGATGAGTGTGTTTATTCTGAGGTACCCATGATCGTTGATGATTATTCAAATCTCATTTCAATAGATTCTCTATCTTTATAGAATATACATGAGCAAATAGACGGTTTAATGGACCTCACTCCCCCTAAATCCCCTCCCTCGGTCCAAAAATCCCATGGTGTTGGAATTAATACCACTTTCATCTAATTTAAAATATGTTTATCTTGAGGGTATTAACCAATTTTCCATTATTATTTCTAATAACCTCTCTCAACATCAGGAATAAAAACTGCTCAACCTTTTGAGAGTGTAAAAAGGAAATAGTATGGACATTGGATGATATTCCCGAGATTATCCCATCTATTTGTATGCACCATATACTTTTGGATAATGAGGCTAAACCCAAAAGACAATCTCAATGTCGGTTGAATCCCACTCTCCCTGAAGTGGTAAAATTGGAAGTCAGTAAATTACTTACTGTGGGGATCATTTATCCTATATCTAATAGTAAATGGGTTTGCCCAGTGAAAATTGTGCCTAAACAATAGGAATAACAGTTGTGTCATATGAAAGGAATGAATTGGTTCCAACACATGTTCAAAATAGTTGGCGAGTCTGTATTGACTATCGTCGACTGAATCAAGCCAAGTGGAAGGACCACTTTTCTCTACCTTTCATTGACCAAATGCTAGAAATATTGGATGGAAAGTCCCATTACTATTTCCTTTATGGCTATTCAGTTTATTTTTAAATCCATATAGACCCTCAGGATCAAGAAAAGTCAACATTTACCTGTCCATTTGGCACATTTTCATACAAAAGGATGTCTTTTGGTCTATGTAATGCTCCTGGTACTTTTCAGTGATGTATGCTGGGTATTTTTTCTGAGTAACTAAATAATTACATGGAAGTTTTTATGAATGATTTCACGGTTTATGGAACTTCCTTTGATGACTGTTTGGCTCAACTAGGTTCTATCCTCCATCATTGAATAGAAAAAGATCTTGTATTAAATTATAAGAAATTACATTTTATGGTTGGACAGGGGATAGTTCTTGGGAATGTTATTTCAAAAGAGGTAATTCAAGTGGATAAATCAAAAATTGAATTAATTTCAACCCTTACATATCCAAAATGTGTTCGTGAGGTGTGATCTTTCTTGGGTCATGTTGGCTTTTACCACTGATTCATTAAAGACTTCAGTAAGATCGCATTTCCCTTGTCCCAGTTATTACAAAATGATTTTGAGTTTGTGTTTGATAAAATTTGTGAGGATGATTTCAATTCACTAAAAATAAGTCTCACATCACCCCCCTTCATCCAACTACCAAGTTGGGATATCCTCTTTGAACTTATGTTTGATGCCTCTAACTTTTCAGTAGGGGTAGTTTTATCACAAAGGGTTGAGAAGGATCCTCATGTCATTGCGTATGCCTATCGTACCCTTGACCCTACCTATAAAAACTACACAACCACTAAAAAATAACTTCTTTATATTGTGTTTTCCATGGAAAAATTCTGTTTATATCTTATCGGGTCAAAAATAATTGTCTTTTCTGATCATGCTGCCCTTTGTTCCTCCTAAACAAACCTAAAGCTAACCCCTGCCTCATTCGGTGGATGCTCCTCCTCAAAGAGTTTTAACTTGAGATTAGTGATAAGAGATGAGTGGAAAATGTTGTAACTGACCACATTAGTAGGATTTCCCCACTATTGGACCATCATGTTGACTCACCCCTCCCCATTGGAGAATTCTTCCCTCATTATATCCTTTGTGATATTTTGGACCTTACCCCATGATATGCGGACCTTCTGAATTTTCTAGCAACATCTAGGGTCCTTGCTAATTTCAGTATTTCACAATCTCATAGACTTAAGCATGACTCTCGTTGTTACATTTGGGATGACCCATATTTGTGGAGAATTTGTGGTGAATAAGTAGTTCGTCGGTGTGTCTCTGACCATGAGTTCACCTCTGTTTTGACCTTCTACCACACTTTGGCCTGTGGGGACCACTTTGGCTCTTAACGTATAGATCGAAAGGTCCTTGACTCAAGAATTTATTGGCCAAAATTGTATAGGGATTCCAATAGATTTTGCATGTCATGTAGTCATTGTCAATTCACAGGGAATATCTCCAAGAGGAATGAAATGTCCCAACAACCCATGTTGTTATGTGAAATTTTTTATACATGGGGAATTGACTTCATGGTGCCTTTTCCAAATTCATTTGTCTTTTTGTACATCTTATTGGATGTTGACTATGTATCAAAATAGGTGGAAGTAAATTCCACCAGGACTGATGACTCTCGAGTGGTTGCTGATTTTGTGAGGTCTCATGTTTTTAGTAGGTTTGGTTTACTGAGATTCATCATTGGTGATCAAGATTCACATTTTTGCAATGGCAACATGAAAATTTTTATTCATAAGTATGGGGTTGTTCATAAAGTATCTACAACATATCACCCCCAAACTAACGGACAAGTAAAAATATCAAATAGGGAAGTTAAGAGAATCTTGGAAAAAATGGTACAACCAAACAGGAAAGATTGGAGATTGTGCTTGGATGATGCACTTTGGCTATACCGTACAACTTTTAAAACCCCAGTCAAAACGTCACCATAAAGAATTGTGTTTGGAAAGGATTTTCACCTCCTAGTGGAGGTAGAACACCATGCATATTGGGCTGTTAAACAATATAATATGAATCTTTCATATAGAGGTGAGCATAAGAAGCTACAGATTCAAGAGTTGGAAGAAATTCGATGTGATGCATATGAGAACTCTTGGGTCTATAAAGAGAAGACAAAGGTTATCAGTGATAGCATGATTCATCAGTGTAAGTTCCATATTGGTGAGAAGGTCCTCATGTACAATTCCAGCCTAAAGCTCTACCCAAGTAAGCTTTGTTCCTAATGGATTGGTCCTTATATTGTTACTCATGTTTACCCTTTTGGTGCTATATAGGTTTTTCATGATAATAGTGGACAATAGATTACTGTCAATGGCTAGAGGCTATAACACTTCTTTGAGAATTTTCCAAAGCATCTTGTGGAGTAAATCCAACTGATAGATGCCACATATGACACCACTTAGCAGGTTCTCCCTTCTCCCTAACTTTATTTATTGGATATTTATTTAAAATAATTTCATTGAGGACAATGTAACTTTCAGGTGTGGGGGAGGGTGACATGTCATAGTTAGGATTAAACAAAACAAAAATAATAATAATGTGTTTTCATTTTTTATTTCTTTATTTTGTGTTTTTAGATAAAATTTGATCTTTAAAAGAATATCCAAAATCCTTTTTCATGCTTGATTCGATTGTGTGAAAAATTCCACTTCTTTTTAAAAAAAAAATTCAAATGAATGTTGATATGGAATCCTTTTCTAGAATTTTTATTTTTAAATCATTTTTAGGTGTTAAATGGTTTTTTGAAACCCATACCTCATTAGAACAGACCAATATTTTAATCCCTTACCTGAGATATATTCTAAGCCCTTTATTGTAGATTCTTCCTTTTAATCACTTTCTTGAGAGTCTCGGGTCATGGAGATAAACTAGAACTTTCCTTTATTATGTTTTAATCCATAAGATTCAAGTATGCTACATTCATGATATAGGCAATCGTTCATTAAAAATACCTTTGTATAATTAACCTCTATTTTTGGCCACCTTGACATTTTATTCTTCTTAAGACTTATAGACCATGAAATGAATGTTAGGTAGCCACATTACAAGCTAATATATCCCTACCTACCCATCTCTTGTGTATATTTTTGTTTTATTTTCAGCAAGTGTGGGAGAGTGGGTGTTTCCATGGAAATTCTGGGGAGATAATCATTGTTATGGGTTGATATAAAGGGTGCCTACAATTTCCTTGGTCAATGGGTTCACAAGACATATTACATCATTATTTTACACATGTTTCCCTATTTATCTCAAAAAAACTATACATAATATATATATATATTGTTATTTACATTGAAAAAAATAGAAAAAAAGAAAAAAATGGAGAAAACAGGATGTTTACTCATTATTATTCACTTCTTGGTTGTAACCCACAAAAATGGACAATAGGGAGAGTGAGTTGGAGGTGATACACTTTTTGAGGGGTTGAGTCTGTAAATTCATTGTGAAAACTTGCTGATTTTGACATGTTTTGTACCTAAGAGATTAAAAACTCCTCTTCTACCTCATATTTTTAAACATTAAATCCTACCAACCCTTTAACCTTAGAACAAACTATGGGAAGTCCTCTTGGATAGAACACTAGTTTCTACCGGTAGAGAAATAGGAATCTTTGGAAGCATATAGTAAGATAAAATGAACTCTGGGAAAAGAGAATAAATCCACTTTCATATGTTTCTTGAGTGAAGAGAGAAAATTTTTAGGTGAGGTAGGTTGCGACATGTTGTATTGTTGAACAAATGAAGTTGAACAAATTTGAATGTGAGAAAAGAAAAATGATAGGAAATTTTATTCCATAAACGAGATATAATGAATTTCATTTCAAAATAATCTTGGATGTTTTCACACATTTGATTTAGGAATGATACATGATAATGATATTATACTTTTCCCAGGATTGAAACTTTCTAGGTGTGGGGGTGTGATCGTACCACGATTCTCTCTTTCATTTTCACCATTACAGCTTTGTGCAAAACTTGTTTTGTATTGAAAATTCTAAAAATAATTACAAATTGAAATTCATGTTTGATTACATTATTTTGTTTTTATCACTATTAAAATGGTCAATGTTACTTTTTTTTAATATTTCAATGTAGGAGGATATGATTTGGAGGGCCCATGATGAAGTGGAAGAAAAATGGGCCAAAATTGCATGGATCCATGAAGACCTGTCCACTATTGTGCCTATTTTTGAAACCTTAGTGCATCAAAATGGGATCATATTTTTTCGGTCCAAAATTTAATGGTCTAAAACTCTTATGAAGGAACCCAAACCCAATTATACCAATAAGGTACATAACCAATCTGATCTGTCCAGAACACCGAATTTGTGAGAAGTCAAAAGTGGCGTTCTTTAATCTATCCATAGCTCCGGATCCACTTGTCCAATTGATTCCAAACTTTTGGTGGAGATATTCAGGAAGTGGGGATACAACGTTCTAGTTTTTTCAAAAGGTAGATTCTATTTTCTAATGGCCGAAACGTGTGGTACAAGTGGTTTGAAGAAATCTATGTGCTCAAAACCACCTTGCAATTTTTCTATAAAATGGAACCTTGGGCTCTCCATTTGGTAGTTTGACCAGGAGTAAATTTTATGCCATTTTGGAGTCCCAAATGTGTCTCCCCATAATTCATAAAAGTTATATAGGCTATGGGAAGTGCTACTTCAACATCATCTTCTCCATCCCCTCCCATGGGTTTCTAAACCCCTTGTGATCACCCAGGGAGGAACGTGATGTAATCCCGAGCTTCATACTTGTATTATTTTGAATGATCTTTTTAATTCCAGGTTGTATGTTTTTTTCTTCATCCTCTATATTTTATTTAATTGAGTTATATTTTGGTATGTTATACTCAAACTCAAATGATCATGTTTGGGGGTACCCTTTCATGTGATGTTTCACACACTATTCAGGCCTTTTTCTTCCCTTATTCAACTGCTGTGTTTGTGTGGTTAATATTGGTCAATTAAACTCACATATTCACTATCAAGGACATGTAATATTATTTCATGGTATAACAAATAAATAACATACAAACTTGGACAGAACATCGAGTTCTTCGTGTGTTGCCTTGGTGAGCTTTTGTTATGAAGTCAAACACAAATCACCCAATCAATGGCGGTGTCTGTTGAATCATTGTGTGTTTTTGACTAAAAACTAGGAGTTATCATAGTATAAACTTAGTAACATTATGGTAATAGGTGTTAAAAACCAGGTATTAAAAGATATATACCCTTTATCATGAGGCGATGAAGGATGAGCATCACGATAATCTCCTCGGTTAATCACGTTTAATTAATCTTGTTCATTTCTACCTTGTTTTATCGCTTTAGTTTTTATATTGTACTCTTTAATCATAAAACCCAAAGTTTTATTAAATTATATTACCCTTATATATTAATAATCAAAACCCTATTTTTCAATTAATGATCTAAGGCTCCGTCGAGAGATGGCCTAGGGTTGCTGTTATACTACAAAAATTCTAGTAAAAACTAAACAACTAATTTGACGTACTCAACAACGCGATCAATACTACATTCAAATTTCAAGTATTATGTCCTTAAATAGAATTTACCTATATTAAAATATGTAAGAACTTATATTCCATAACCCCATGCTTCAATCACCATGATGTCAAACTATGTAATGATTTTCATAGTTAGTATACAGTGGAAATGGGATTTTTATTCAGGTCGGGTTTACAATTCCCTAAATGAATAGAGAATCTCACCCAACGTTCAAAAATATATTACCTTAAACTCATAAACTTCTTTTGTTCTAAGCACCATGACCTGAAACTATGTGGACCTTTCTTTTGTCTTTCTAAACTAGAATCATGATTTCCATTCAAAATAGGTTTTTACCCCTAGCCGGATACACCATCTCACCCCATTTGGCCTAATCTGTATAACCATTATCTTCTAATACTATTGGTCAAAGATTTATGACATTAAACACCAATTTCCCCTTGGTATTATATGTATGAATATAAAATATAGAACCACACATTCTATATTGGATGAATGTAATGAACTATCTTAGGTTGAACCAACGCGTTACCCGACCAGTCCTGTCACTAGTCCTGATGGGCATTACCGATACCCATGGATTGAAATATATTTCTTGGACAACAAGTAATCACATTGGGAAAGTATTCTCCCTAAAATTGTAGTTAAAATGACCATCATATCTTCTACTGAAAGTACAGCATGCACCCTTCGTGCATAAGACATCCATGAGAAATCAATAATCATATTAAACAAATTAACAAACCAAAGAAGTCATAATATGTAATGTAATGATTCAACCTATTTTTTAATACATGAAATCATCATCCAGAAAAAACACATATCAAGCTAAAACAAATAGAATTGTATAAAGATAATGAAATTCCAATTTGACCAATACATCGATATCCAAAATAAAATATAAACTCAAACTGAACCATTCACATGGCTCCTCCTTGAAACCTATGGTTTCACTACACTCTACTCACCAATATGAACCTAAGATAATGGTAACCAATCTGAATGGAAATTGTACCCTGTATAAACAATAAGAGCTACCAACACACACAGACACTATAGTGTGAATGGAGGGTGTGAGATAACAGACCATGGAGGATCTTTCCATAGAGTCTATACAAATCCATTAAATAGACAATCCAAAAATTATTGATAGATATGTGGTAAAAAATAATTTTTTTTATTTTAAATAAATTAGAACTAAACTACTAAAAATTTGATCTATGACCATGGTTCTATATTCAGGTTCAGAAAAACTATAGCCTTAGGGAAACATATTTCCATAATTTGTGTTAAACAATGTCCTTAGGGATGAATGTGACATCCTATAGAAATAGTATATGTGGGGTGTGGAGAGTTTCCAACCTGCAGCCATGGTCAATTAAAACCATGGAGGAAGGTGAGTGTGAAAAACTCCAAAATTTCATGTGAAATAGGTAGGAAGAGCATGAGAAAGTTCTAATACCATGACTCTATTTGACATTGATTGTAAATTTTTATATAGGAAAACCCATGGTAGACCATGGTAGTAGACATGGTATATGGCCACATTTTACATGGATCATGGCTGTAGGTGTTCTTGAATTTCCTAGGGACATATTTTTCTTAGACCATGTCCATAGGTGGGACCAATGTGCATGGCTCACTTTGATCATAGTCATTCATCCCAAGATTCAATGGGTTTTCTTCATCATTTTAATGCCTAATAATATATATATCTATGCGTGTTTTTGTGTGTGTGTGTGTTTTAATACATGTGTTGAGTAAAAGGTTGGTCGTAAAGCATTATATGGAATACAAAATAGGTCTCCAGATCAAATATCAATGGCTTTTTTTATTTTTTGAAAGGATATGAACACGGTCCGATAAACCATGGACATATTTGTCATTGGAAAATGAAGGGTATCCTATAGCCATGGACCACATAGACTGCAGTCCTTGAGGACCTAAAACCATAGTCTAAGACCATGGTCACAAAATAGACCCCACTGCAATAAAAATACGTGTAATGGTCTATGTAAACCATGGTCTTACACTACAACCATGGGTTCTGGGCCTATATTTATGGTATGACCCCATGAAAATAGTTCCATTTGAGTTAAGAATATCTAATTCCATAAATAATGGAATCCTTCATTTTAAACCATTTATAAATGTATCCACTTTGAAAAATAAAAATGGTAACCAGGAAGACCCAAAGATGTACATTTTAATGCATTTACATATATTTCTTGATATCCCACCATAACAAGGGAATTCCAATTCTAATTAAATCGACCATTAAAACCCATACTTAAATGAAATTTTGAAAAATCATCCAATAATAAATAAATGAAACAAAATCCAAATGGAAACACAATTTCAATATTCAATAAGATAATAAAATAATTCAAATCATCCTACTAGATATACAAGAATAAGGGGATATGATAAGAAAGGAATTAAAATGTCTATGAACAACCACTAATCAGGAAAATGTCAGGGGATACACTCTAGGTACAATTTTGTTTCGGTCCTAATGATAATATAAAAACATTGATAAACAACCAATATACATTGAACCATAATAACACACACCACCAAATTATTCTACATCAGCCTAATCATAATGAAACCTCCCCACTAGTCCTAGAAAAAAGTACAACTAGGGACACCCTAGAACTGTGTGTATCGATTTAGTTATCATGAAGTAAGACCTCCAAACATGAAAATTAGGTTACCATGACCAACCTACCATGAAGGTGAGAATTAAATAAACATAGTTGCCAATAGAAAACATAGTTAATGTCTCACACATCACCTCCAACACCCTTTCATAGAACAACCCATTCATACATCACCAATCACTTAATTATAAAAAACCAAAAAAGGGTGAAATAAACATACGAGGCATCAAATAGAGTTTCATGACCAATAAAACCATTTACAAAATAAAGTACCAAAGGGTAAGTCACATGAAAACTAACTCCATATTACAAGGCCCCGTTTTATGAATCATTAATATCTCAATATTTCAAACAATTTATAATTCACTATAACATGACCACCATTTTAATCTAAATGATTTACTTGAAAACATGGAAACTTCTTTGAAAAATTGAAACATGACCCAAGGTCGAAAATTTCCATCTAACAATTTGAAAGAGCGCCTTGGGAACAAGAACATGAAATCTCGTTTAATCTAAATTTCACTAAAACCCTAACTTAAATTAAATTAAATTCAAAAAATATATACCCATGATTTTAGGCGATGAAAACTTCAAAATAGGAATCACGTACTTGATAAGAGGTCCAAACATGGATGGATTGAATGATGAATTGGTTTATCTCCATGCCCCTCCCTAAACCTCATCTTTGTAGTTGAAGGAGGATAAAAAAATTGAACATCAGTGGATGGGGGCATGGTCAGTTGTAGATAATCAAGTGTGTGGGTGTGGGGTGTGATGAACCGGGGGTGTGAGTGTAGGTGAGAATCGCTACAATGTGGGCAGAGAGCGATGAAGAGCGGGAGGCCATCACGTGGGGCGGGGAGCGGCTATTGTCATAGGTGAGATAATATGTTTAATTTTTTTCTTTTCTTTAAATGACAGATTCCCAAATCAATATGTTTTTATAATAGTAATATAATTCTTTTAATAAACTGTTACAAATAAAAAAAAATATTGTTATATGATTTGTTTGTACTAAATAAATACTAGTAACAGATTTATATGTTGAAAATAAACTGTTGGAAATAATAATTAATAACAATGGACCTATTTATTGGAAAAACAATGTTGGTATTAATATTATGATGTAAAAAAATTAATTTTTAGTAATGTATATGTTGGTATTAAACAATTAATAACAACAAATATATTTTTTGGTAAAAAAATTGTTGGTACTTGAATTTTATACCAATAAAACATAATATCTGTAGGAATTACTCATTTATTCCAATAGATATATGGTTTGTCACTAAATTTATATTGGTAAAAGTCAATTTCATTGTAGTGGTGGTTAACCTAGGTTGTATCCAGAGAGGAGAACACAACAATTGCGTTTTTCACTTAAATTTGAGAAAGAAGTAGAGGTTGTTTATGGAATTTTTTCAGTTTAAAAATAAATCAAGAAATTAAAAAAGGTTGAATGCTAATGGATAAAGATAGTGATGGGGTCGGGGTAGGATCACGTTTTTCAATGTCACGTAGTCTTAAAGATTATTCCCCCTCTCTTACTATTGAATTATAAATTAAAGACTCCTCGATCGAGTTATCAATCACCCTTGGTTGAAGAAAGTAATGGAACCCACTCCTATGTTCATGGAAGTTCAAAAACAATTATCCAAAAATAAGAAAGTCCTAATTGGGAATTGTTGATACTTATAGGTCTATAAATGTTTCACTAGTTCCACACATGTGTCAACGATCTCTAGAAACTCACTACCTAACACAATCTACTCGATTGAGACAAATTTCACTAAGGGAAGGGAGTTTAAAGTTATTCAACCAATGCTATAAAAAATGAATGAAAAAAAACACAAAATAAAATCACATTAAGAGAATTTTACATCACTAAAAATAGTAATCATTCAATAGAAAAATATAGTTTTACATTTAAGAACTAGACTTCAATATTACAAAAAATAAAGTCCCCCTTCCCCGACCACTCAAAAAATTTACCCCTCCATGTGAAGGGTAAGAGAATTGAAAGGGGAAGAAGAGAGTGTAATGAAACTAAGAAAAAAGAAATTATAAAATACACATAAATTTAAGACTCCAATCCTCCATCATAGACCCTCTTTCACCTTCTTCAACAACCCATGAATGGAAGTAGGCACACATATTTATAGGCTTGAGGGGTGGAAAATTTTCCCTCCAGATTCAATATGAAAAAAGTTTGAGTTCAATTATAATAGTAAATAGATGAATCTAGTGATTTTTTTTAATAAAATTTGTTACATATATATTTTTCTTGTTTCCAAAAAATATAATCATATTATGATAAGTTTCCTAAAATTTATGCTTGAATTACGGATGAATACTTTTTCTACCCGATGAGACTGCTCAACTACCTCCACTTTTGAGCATGAAATAGATGTCTTAATGACATAATTAATTCATGAAAATTTCTATGAATATTATTATAGGATTATTATTTTCAAATCAGTTAGAATCACTTCATTTGGATTTAATTAGGATGATATATACTTCATTAACTGGTGTGGTATCCATTTTATCAGTCAGAAAAAAATTCCACCTGATTTATTTTTCTGACCAATTTGTATCAAATTGGATCTAGGTCCAAAATTCATACTTAAATACCAAAAAAATAAATCCTACAGAAAATTAATCACTCAATTTAGATCAAAATTTTAAAATATATACTCGAAATATTGAAGATCCATAAAACTACTAAATTTCCATAATTAAACAAGTTTCACAATTAATCCCAAAATTCACCAACAATACTAAAATGGTGTAAATAAGATCATATTGATTAATTGGAAGGGACTGAATAATTGAATCACACATTAAAAACAATGAAAATATTAACTCTATCAAGGGTTATATGAAAATTCAAATGAGGATGACCCTTTCATTGGTACGTCACAATAATTTCTCAATAGTCCCAATATAGATGGGATCTTGTATGTTAGAGGAGATTATAATGAAGGAATTTAGATACTCGATAGAGGGGTAAAATCCATTCAATATTTTAAGAAAAAAGAGTTTAATAATCAAGTAATATTTTTTTAATATACATTTTATTACCTCGTGTCATTATCTATTCACTACTGCAATTACATAATCTAAATTAAATTTTGAAGCACTTTTGATGATAATGACTTATGCATGTGTCGATGCTCCCAATACTGAGGAATAATTGGTTTCTAAAAATGTTGTTGCTCCTAATGCAGAGGAATAATAACCTTATTCACATACCAATTCTACCAATCTAGAGGAACAACATATTGACGATTTTGAACCTGAGGAAAAGGTAGATGGTGAAGAACTGATGTCCTAGAAAAAACAGGAGCATCATAGAGTGACGGAGTTAGGAAAAAAATTTAAAACGAAAATAAAAGGCATCAAATTTGAGGTTAGATGGAATATGTGTGGTCATCCTATTGACCCCTCAAAAATATATATTAGATGAGTTAATCAATATTATCATAATTATTTATATAAAATAAAAATCATTATGAAACTGATACCTTTCCTGTACCGATATTCTAAAAGTTGAAAATGGTTGTGATTTATATCTATCAATGTCCACCCATAAACATGTTGTGACGGATATCGTGTTCAATATCCAAGAAGGCACTCTACTTGACAGACAAATTCTAGCAGGTCATGTGAGAGTGGGGAGTAGTGTAGCTCATTAGCTGAGCATCGAGCTACCTATTCCACTTGAAGATGCAGATATTCATATGATCGAGGAAGCTATTGTAACATTTGTAGCATGGTCGTCATATCTTGTAAAAAACGTGTCGACAAAGAATTATTCACTTCCAATTTATTTTTTCATGATAAACCTCTAACAATTAATGAAAAAAGGTCAGAACTGATGAATGTTATTACATACAGAAAAAGGGAAGGGGTGAAACAAAAGTTTGAATAAAAATGATTTAAATAATCAACTGACCAATTGAAAAGATCTTCATAAATCACTTTTACCCCTCCCATTTAATATCCATATTTAATAACTTTTAAGGTTCATACAGATACAATGTTACAAATTGGTATTAATCACATAGTTAATTTGGAAGAAAAAATGTACAGAGATGCCATTTCAGACTTCATTGCTCTTGAGAGTGTAAATGAAATTCTCAAGTATGAATGGATAGAAAAGTTATAAATGTATACATGAGGTGTGTTTTCATGATTTGTTTTTCCAATAGCAGATCTACTATGTTAATTATGAATAAATACAATTCATATTTTTTGCAGGCGTCTATATCAATATTATTTGAAGGGAAATCCTATGAATATAAATATGGACTCATTATTCGTTACATCACTTCTATAGACCAAACCAAAATGGGATCAACTAAAATTGATGAAATAGTGGAAAAACTGGCCACATCATTTGAAAGTAAACTTACGAATTACAGGTAATTCTTATTACCAATGATGTAGGGGTAAAACTCTAAAATTTAATCATATCAAATTTATTTTTACTCCTTTTATTACTTAATCCTTTTTTTTAGAAATCAATGGGTACTCATTGCAGTCAAATTGGATACTCCAAATATTTATTCCCTTCATTCATTGCATGGATACCCAACAAAACAACCACATGTGATGGCATTTTTAAATTTGTAATATACTACATCCAACTTTTTAGAAATAATCATTAAGTTGTATATTTTGTATTATGTTTTAATGATAATTATTTTATGATAGAGAGGTGTTTAAATATCATGAAAATCATGTCATGAGGATAGTCCATCCGTACAATATTCCTATTAACTTCTATAAGTGGATAAGTATTAGGCTATATATAATAAGATTTCACTATCAAAACGCATATTGAAACATATTACTTATTTTTTTTCAATGTTTCTATAGTGTCTGGAACAAACCAATGGAAACGATTGGGGTTATAATGTTTACAAATTTATGAGAGATATCATATATCATCAAAAAAATAGCATCCTCAAAGAGGTATTTTCAAAGATAATTACTATTTCATTTAAAATATTTATTTATCCCTTGTGTATTTATATTTTTCTAGTACTTTCATGACTATCAAAATTACTATTATTCCCAGGATGTAATAGATTTGTTTAGAAATGACTGGGAAATATACCTGATGTTAGAATCTAAACATATATCATGAAGATGCAACTTCATACTATTTATTTAGTTATCATTTTATCTACTTTTTTTAGTTAATTTCCCCATCATTTTTATCATATACCTATTTTGTTAATTTTCATAGAGATCATTAAGAAATGACTTCGTTAATAAGGATGATTCATTCTTGTAATATGATCATTCACTATAGGATAAAAAAGATATGGTGGAATCAACCATACCTCAATCCGAGACATAGTGTACCCGGTATGATTCAAATTGTGTGATTTTAGTTTAAAATTTAAATTTTATTAATTTATTGTTTCATATTTATATTTAATTTATTTTTTTATATGATTAATAAAATAATAATTATTTTCTTATAAAGGTGGATTCTTTTTGGGAAGTCGTATTTTTTCCTTTAACCATCTACAGTAAGCTATAAAGGAGAGTACATTTTTCTTTTGGATGAAGTATTTCAAGATGCATGGGGTTTCCTTTTCCATCTAAATGGAATAGTATCTCTTTTTGAGGTTGGTGAGGATCATTGAAATTAAAACACACATCTCAAACTCAATCATTTGCACCTTAATCTAATACATAGTGTGCTCAGTATGACTCAAATTGTATGTTTCTAGTTTATAGTTTACATTTTAGTTCAAAACACACATAACATACTCAGAACTAAGCAAACACATTCATATTTCTTTGATACTTTAGGAAAATGATCCATTTATAATTTGTGACATACATGAATCATCCAAACATCAATCGTACATATGGTGTGACCGGTATGACTCCAAGTGTATCTTTTTATTTATAATTGACATTAATTTTAGTAAAAAACACAAGTGACATACTCAAAACTGAGAAAATGCATTCATATTGATTTGATACTTTAGGAAAATGATCCATATGTAATTATTGATGTGCAGTAATCACCCTCACCTCAATATGACGCATGGTGTGACCGGTATGACTCACAGTGCATCTTTTATATAAAATTGACATTGATTTTTGTAAAAAGGACAAGTCACATACTCAAAACTAAGAAAATTAATTCTTATTGTTTTAATGATTTATTAAAATTATCCATAAGTAATTTTTGATGTTTATGAATTAATCGTAAATAAATTAGAGGCACGGTGTGACCGTTATAACTCAAATTTTCCATTATTAGTTTAAAATTGACATTTTTGTTCAAAAAGTGTGCCACTCTCTAAAAACTGAGCAAACATGCTCTTATTGTCTTGATAATTTAGTAAAATGATTCATAATTCATTTTTAATGTGTAGGAAGTAGTCTCACATCAAACTGACATATGATATGACTAGTATGACTCAAAGTGTGTGTTTTGAGTGTGAAATGACATTTTAGTAAAAAACAAAAGTGACATACTCAAAACTGATCAAAAACATTTTTATCATTTAGAAACTTTAGAAAAATGATCTATAAGTCATTTTTTATGTGTAGGAATAATTTACACCTCATTCTGATGCTGGGTGTGACTAATATGACTCCATATGTGTCTGTTTATTTAAAATTGACATTAATTTTAATAAAAAGAATAAGTGACATACTCAAAATCGAGTAAACGCATTCATATTGTTGTTGATACTTTTGGAAAAAAATCTATAAGTCATTTGTGACGTGTAGGAATCAAACTCACCCCAATCTGATGCTTGGTGTGATTGGTATGACTCAAAGTGTCTATTATAAGTTTCAAAGTGACATTTGAGTATAAAAATCATGTCACTCACTGAAAAATGAGAAAAAGCACTATGGTTGTCTTAATAATTTATAATAATGGTTCATAAGTCATTTTTTATGTGTAGGTAATAGTCTCACATAAAACCAACACACGATGTGACCAGTATGACTCAAAGTGCGTGTTTCCAGTTTGAAATGACATTTTAGTAGAAAACACAAGTGACATACTCAAAAAAGAGAAAACGCATTTAGATTGTTTTGATAATTTTTTAAAATGATCCATAACTCATTTTTGACATGTAGAATCATCCATACCTCAATCTGATGAGCAGTGTGACCGATATGACTCTAAGTGTGCCTTTTTATTTAAAATTGATAGTAATTTTAGTAAAAAGAATAAGGGGCATACTTAAAAATGAGAAAAAGCATTTGGGTAGTTTTGAAACTTTAAAAAATGATCTATATGTCATTTTTTATGTGTAGGAATCAAACGCACCTCAATATGATGCATGGTGTGACCGATAGGACTCCAAGTGTGTCTTTTTATTTAAAATTGACATTAATTTTAGTAAAATGGATAAGTGGAAAACTCAAAAATGAGAAAACACATTAATATTCTTTTTATTCTTTATTAAAATGATAAATAAGTAATTTTTGATGTGTTGGAATCAACCACACCTCAATCCAGTGTACGGTGTGACTGGTATGAATTAAAGTGTGCCTTTTTATTTAAAATTTACATTAATTTTAGAAAAATGACAAGTTTCATACTCAAGACTGAAAAAATGCATTCATATTGTTTTGATACATTATAAAAATAATCCATATGTCATTTTTTATGTGTAGGAATCTTCTGAACTTTAATCCAATACACTGTGTGACCGGTATAATTCAAAATATTTGTTAGCAGTTTAAAATTGACATTTTAGTTCCAAATGTGTGTCACTCATTAAAAACTAACCAAACATGATTTGATTTTATTGATAATTTAGGACAGCAATTCAAAAGTAATTTTTGATGAGTATGAATCAGTCTCACTTTAAATTGACACATGATGTGACCGGCATAACTCAAAGTGCATGTTTTCAGTTTAAAATGTCATTTTAGTAAAAAGAACAAGTGACATACTCAAAACTGAGAAAACACATTTGGATTATTTTGATACTTTATGGAAACGATCCATAAGTAATTTTTGATTTGTAGGAATCAACCGCAACTCAATTCGATGCATAGTGTGACCGGTATGACTCTAATTGTGTCCTTTTATTTAAAATTGATATTATAGCAAAAAACACAAGTGGCATACTCAGAACTGAGAAAACACATTCATATTGTTTTGATACTTTAATACAATGATCCATAATTAATTTTTTATGTTTGTTAATCCATCTCACCTCAATCTGATACATAGTGTGATCAATATGACTCAAAGTGTTCGTTATCAGTCTAAAATTGACATTTTAGTTCAAAACGTGTGTCAGTCATTGAAAATCGAGAAAATGCACTTGGATTGTCTTTATAGTTTAGGAAAAAAATGATAAGTCATTTCTGATATGTAGTAATTCGTCTCACATAAAACCGACACACAATGTGACCGGTATGACTAAAAGTTCATGTTTGCAGTTTAAAATGACATTTTAATAAAAAAGATATGTGACATACTCAAAACCAAGAAAATATACTTGGATTGTTTTGATACTTTATGACAACGATCTATAAGTCATTTGTGATGTATAAGAATTTCCCCCACCTCAATCCAATTCATGGTGTGACTGGTATAAATCTAAGTGTTTCCTTTTATTTAAAATTGACATTTTATTAATATATTATTTTATATTTATGTTTAATTTATTTCTTTATAGTATTACTAACATAATTTTTTTTTGTTATATAGGTGGATTCTTTTGATCAGGTTCGGACAGTTTATTCGACAATTTATACAATGGTTGGGATTTTTTGAGAGGAGGTTGAGAGTGACAAAGATGATGAAACATTAATGTTTTTAAATTTTTATAGATATTATTTTAAAATTTAATTATAAAAAATTGTTTAAAATGTATATAGTAGTGACTTTTTTGTATTTGTGATGGAAAATTTAGTTCGATTAAATTATGTATTTGCATACAGGTGTATTTTCATACAGGTGTATTTATTGCATTGTGTTGTTATTTAAACAGCACAATGCAACATTAGGGCCCTTATGAATTCTATTTCTATCATTGATAAAGTTTCTCCTTTATCATCACTAATGAAAGCACTGATAAAGTGTGTCCTTTATCAGTACTTGAAAAAGTGTTGATAAAAGGGGGTGTTTTATCAGTACTAATGTAACGACCCAAAGTTTAATCAATGGAAATTCCCTTCTTATAATTATTTCATATAGTATAATCACATGAAATCACAACACAATTAACTAATTAGTACTATGTGACATTTAAAAATAATATTTTCTCTCCTATGATTTGAATTATGAAAATCTGACATACACGGTTGTGATCAGTAATTTGTTTGGAGTCTGATAAGACAAGATTAATTTTTTTGTGAATAGTAAATAACCCTTATGAATAATAAAGTTAAACTTATGAATATTAATACGACCCTAATTAATAGTAAATTTTCCAACAGAATAAGTAACCTTATCAATGAAAGAATAAATAAATTTTATCCATCTTATAAGTGAAAATATGATATAATTATAGTGTTGGTATTTTTATGAGTCATATATATTTAATTATAATTTTATGATTAATTTAATAGTTTAAAAGAAAATTTATTTTCATAAAATGTATTCATAAATAAGTATTTTGATTAATTATGATTATATGATAATTTTAAGAGACCTTAATTAATTTGTTAGAAAAGCAGTTTTATTTTTAAAAATTTGTATTTTTCAAGTAAATTATGATTTTAATTAAAAATTGAATTTCACGTATTTAAAAAATTATTTTCATAAAATTAATTTCATTTTTGAATTCTACACTTCAAAAAATGTTTGGGGTGAGTTTTTTGTATTTTTCTGAAATACTTGAATTTTTGGTGAATAGTAAAATATGATAATTTGTTATGTATATACACTATATGTTAAATGAAATATTTATTGAGTCATGGATGATGTAAGCAGCTTGGGTCTGAACTCACATACACATATTACTGTTTTTTGTCACAATAATTAATACTATTGCTTGTCTTGAGAAAAATAATAAAATAATGAATAAAATATGGAGAAACCCCTCCTATACTCCACTATAAATACCACCACTCTTTACCTCTTCTCTTAACTCCACTCAAGATTTGTTCCTAGTCAAAATTATACTCAAATCTTTACCTAATCCCCTCTACTACTTACATCATCCCTTGGTCTCTTCAAAAGACCAAATCCTCTCCCCTAAAGAGGTTCTCAATGAAGATTTATTCAAGAGGTAAATTCCTCTTTTCATTTCTTTTATTTTCTTTTAAGTTCCTTTATTTCTTTTTCTTTCCTCACCTCCCTTAATCCAAATGTTTTGATAACTCCAGTAATTGAAATGCACTAGAATATTTTTATTATAATGGAATAATTCATCATCATCTCCCATTTCCCCTCCTTTTATTCTAGAAATGAAAACATCATCTGCGATTTTTAAATTTCTCACATTCAAGGACAACAGGTATTCAATTTCTATTACCACCATCAATTCTAGTCATGAATCCATTTTTATGGTAGAAACAAACTATAATATATTTATTATTTATAATTTAAGGTTCTGGAATCTTTTTTACACGTGATATCAATTTATAAAGCAAGATGTGTTCGATGTGATCAAAAAACCGCCAATTAACCGAAACAGTTGTCATTAAATTTTTATATAATTTTTCACATTCACTCCAAAAAACAAAATAAATTTTATAACAAATTAATCTAATGGATTATAAATAATAACTTATAACTCCAATTCTAGATAGTTATTATCATCTTATATGTTTATCCTTACATGTATATAAGTAAACCAATCATGAAAACTAATGAAACAAACAATGAAATTGAACCTCTTAACTCATAAAAAATTTCATGAATGTACTTAATAAGGTTATAAAAAATAAATTACATAAACAATAGGTTATTTAAATATTAATTAATTAATTTAATTTGGTTATCCATGACATTAAGATCAATTTAAGGACACCGTCAAACTTAAGGTAAGGGATTCTACCAAAACCTCCATTATTCCTTTCGGTTGTTCTATCTTTATTTTTACCCAAATGAAGTTATTTGTTATTTTTTTGTACATGTTATAAATTTTGTGTACATTCTCCAAACTCATGTATTGATTTCCATTCATCACTATCTTTCAGGGATATATATGTTTTTAAGTGGTTCCCTCCTCAGTACTTCCTGATAAGCAAACCCGTTTAATGGAACTTCTCAAATTCTTACCCAATTTTAAGTACACTATGTCATCTATTTTAAGCCACCATTCTTTTTATAAAATCATTATTTTTATTATTAAAACCTTCTTGGTTCAATCCTATTTTTATAAAAAAAATTATTCAATTTTCTATTTTAAAGACTCTCTAGTATTTTCCTTAAAACCGCACCAAAATGTTTTAATGCTAAAATTTCTTAAATACTCTTCTTACATGTTATCACTTCTGTTTGACATCACTTACCATGATATATGCCTATTTTCCCTTTTGAATTTCCATGTATGTTTTAATTTATTTCTTTTATGGACACTTGTATGATACTCCCATTTATTATGTTTTATGACATAATAATGATACTCATTTCTTTCCATGGGTACCCTTATGTTTATGTATGATTGATTATGTATGATTCTATATGTGGGAAGAATATTCATGAAGATGTTGTGATGGGTGCGCCTAGATATCACTCTAATGCATTGGGTAAAATTTAGTCTCATGATATGTTATATGCAACGGTCTTGGCGGTTATCCTTGACTCATGCTACGATGTGCAACGTTCTTGGTGGTTAACCTTAACTTGTGCTCCTCTATGTGAAAAAATACATGAATCATACTAAAGTCATGTTTTATGTTTCTACCACATTACTATGAATCCATTTTTATATGATCCCATGTTTATATGTAATGATTCCATATGTTCCATGCTTTTTATATCATTAGGTCATGCCTTCTAACCTATATGTTAAAGTTTTATTCTTATTTTTATTCCCTTACTAGGATTTTAGACCATCCCTTTGTTCATGTTATCCCCAGGTTATCCTATATAGATGTTTGAGCACAATGGAAGTTAGGGGCTCTTTATGAAGAGTAAATAAATAAGATGTTATATTGAGTCCCATGTTTTATGTTTTATGTACCTAGTCATCCAAGACACCATACATTAAGATATTTGTCTTGTAATATGATATTTTACTATGCTTAAAATCATGTAATTATATGTGGAAAAGGATAGGGTCACTATAGTTGGTATTAGAGGATGGTCTAGTTATTTTTTGAGATTGGGAATAGATCACTTTAGTGTTAACCTTATAGATAATACTAAGTATGAGAAAAAATCCCTAAATTTTGGTAAGTATAGAGTAAGTGGTTTATCAAGAAAATACATACATGTCTAGATATGAACAAGTGGATGTGTCTCTGGAACAGATGTATTTAGGGGTAAAACCTGAAAATAACTCTTTGAACTAGACTTATATAGGAACTGGTGCATGATAATGGGCCTTGTTGCACTCCTGTTTTGACACTCCCATGGGATATGATTTGGTAAATTAATAAGCTTAGTACGAACCATTATTAAGAGAACAAAATAAAGGATCCCATAAGAATATATGTTAAGTAACAAATCAAGGATAACCTACATTGAAACCTAGGGAATCACATGTTATGATATACTTTTCCTTTAAGATCTTATCCTTTTGTGTTTAAAGTTTACTTTTTTAGGCTTATTATCTAAGTATTCAAGACCCCTAATTGTACATTATTTTTCTTCGTTAATGGCAGGAAATAGAAGAACACGTTCCAACAATCAATGTGATAGACATTGTGACGATTTCTCTAATGATATGCCTAATATGATGGGAATGGGTGCTCAAAACTTCATGATATTACTTGCTCAGCTGGCTCAAGTTATGAATAATAACTTGAATCATGTGGAATTCCCTCCTCCAAAGAAATAGCAAGTTGTCATAGAATCATTAATGTAGAAAAGGACTCTCATGCTTAGTGGATCTTTCGATCCCCTCCTCATGGAATTGTGGATTAACTCCATTGAAAAGATATTATTTGTCCTTCAGTTCTCAGAAGAAGGGAAAGTCATGCTGTCAGTCTATCATTTTGATGGGGAAGCATATCAGTGGTGAAAACTGATCAAGAATATGAAGTCTCTGGAGGAAATTGATTCCATGGATTGGGAGTGATTCAAGAAAATGTTTTTAAATAAATTTTTCCCTGAACCCTTCATATTAAGATAGAAAGAGAGTTCCTCAGACTTAAGAAGTAGGAATATGAGTCCATTAGGTCATGTGAAGAAAACTTCACAAGGCTTGAAAGATACACCTCTGGCTTTATCATGAACACTGAAAGCAGGGTGGATCTCTTCTTTAGTATGCTAAAGTCGAGTCTACAAAAAGCACTGGAGATTAGTAACTATGGCATTTATGAGGAGATTGTATGTTGTTCCCTCAAGGTTGAAATGGAGTTCATAGACTCTCAATGGTCTCGTGGTCTCGGTTAAAAAAAGGAAAATGAGGTCTAATATGGGTGGTTCAGTAAATAAATCTCATAATTGAATGAATATCGAACATCTCACGTGTCAAAACAATGGGAAGAAGCATCCTGGGAACTGTCTAAAGGGAACCAGGAATTGCTTCAAATGTGGAAGAATGGAATATCTTTCTAAGAACTGTTGGTGGGATATAAAGAATCCCACTAATGTGGAAGAATAAAAGAATGTTCAAATCAACGCTCAACCTATAATTCAGTGCTACATCTGCAAGGAGCATGAGAATTATGCAAACAATTTCCCTAAGCCAAGTGTTGTTAGAGGAAATAAACAACTACCTCCAAGGAAAAAGGAAGGGCTTATGCTATCACTACTATTGAGGTGGAGCTAGACAATGATGTGGTGATAGGTATGCTAGTTATTCATTCAAGAATAGAAAATGTACTTTTTGATTCTAGTTATACGCATTCTTTCATATCTTGTAAGTTTAGTAGATCTATTCAAACACCACCTCAAAATTTGGAGATTGAGTTATTTGTGAGAATAGTAAATAGAGAAATTATTGAATCTAAAGTATATAACTCCTCCATGGTTAATGTTTGTAGACTAAAACTCCCAGAAAATCTCATCATACTTCCTTTAGTGGAGTTTGATGTTATCTTGGGCATGGATTGGCTATCTTTATACAAAAACAACATCAACTATAGGGAAAGGGAGATCACTCTTCACATTCCAAAGCATCCTCCAATTATTTACAAGTGTAAGGAGGAAGATAAATATCCTTTAGAATCATTTTATCAAGTGTGTATATTACTTCCTTATGATAAATCATGTCTAGCTCAAATGATTGAGACAAAGGAGATGATACTTATCAAAGATATCCCAATCATGATGGATTACACTGTTGTATTCACTGAAGAATTTCCTGGTCTTCCTCCTGATTGAGAGGTTAAGTTATCAATTGAACTTATTCTTGGATCTCTGACAATATAAAAAACCTTGTAGAATGGCTATCCTAGAGTTGAAAGAGATAAAGAAGCAGTTATAAGAGAATCTGGAGAAAGGTTCTATATGCTCTATTACTTCACCATGGGGTGCGCTAGTCCTCTTTTTCAAGAAGAATGATGGATCAATGATCCTATGTATTGATTATTTTGAGCTCAATAAAATCACGATAAAGAACAAGTATCCCCTACCTCAGATAGATGAATTGTCCAATCACCTACGTGGGGCCAGTTATTTTTCTAAGGTGGAACTTTGGTCAGGATATCACCAATTAAATATGAGGGAGGAATATATTCCCAAGACTACCATTTTAATGAGGTATGAACACTATGATTTCATAGTGATGCCCTTAGGACTCAATAATGCTCCAAGAATATTCATGAATTTAATGAATAAATTCTTTAGATATTACCTCAAAAAATTTATGGTAGTCTTTATCAATGATATTTTAATATACTCCAAGAGAAAAGAGGAACATGATGAGCATTTGAATATTGTGCTAAAGAATTTACAAAGGGATTAACTTTATGAAAATTATAGTAAATATGAGTCTAGAAGGAGGATGTATCATTCTTGGGGCATGTTATCACTAGAAAAGGGATATGTGTGGACCCTTCTAAGACAAAGGAAATTGAAGAGTGGCCCAGGACAACATCTGTAATGGAGATCCGTAGCTTCCTTGGTCTATATGGGTTTTACCAAGAATTTGTGGAGAAACTTTCATGATTGTCGAACCTAATGACCAAGCTGACATGGAAGGGATTAATATTTTTATAGGCATAAGAATGTGATGACTGTTTTAAAGAGTTGAAAAAGAGTCATATCACTGTGTTAGTACTCACACTCCCAATAAGTGGATAACTATTTTTGGTGTACAATGATGCTTCAAAGAGTGTCTAAGGTTGTGTGCTTATGAAAAATGATAAAGTGATAGAATAAACCTCAAGGTAGATAAAATTCCATGAGAAAAACTATCCCGTGCATGATCTGGAGTTGGCTAATGTGATCGATGAGTTGAAAATTTGGCGGCATTTTCTCTATGGGTAGAAGTGTGAGATATATACTAATCACAAGAGTCTAAAATATATATTCACATAGAAATATCTTAATATTCTATAGTGAATATGGTTAGATCTCACTGAGGATTATGACTATTCAATCCACTACCATCCTGATAAGGTAAATAAGGTGGAAGATGCTCTGAGTAGAAAGGATCTTGCATCCTTATCAAAGATGACAATTGATAAGGATCCAATATTATTAGATTTTTAGAGGATGGAAATGGGAATAATTAAGGTAGGAACATCATCAATCTTTCTCAAATGGTTGCTCAACCATCCCTCATTGAGAAAATAAAGGGTGCTCAAAGAAAATATGTGGAAATTCTGAAAAGGGTGGAAGATATTAGAAATGGGAAATCTTTTGAGTTTAAGGTTGATGAGGAAGGAGTTGTAAATTTTGGTTCATGATTATGTGTACCATCTTATCCAGAGATAAAGAATGATCTTTTTAATGATGCACATAGCTCAACCTTCTCTATTCACCCAAGGATCACAAAGATGTATCGAGATCTTAAATATAACTTTTGGTGGGACAATATTAAGATGGAGATCACTGAGTATACATCAAAGTGTCTGGTATGTAAAAAAGTGAAGTCTGAAAGGAAAAAGTCTATGGGGGTGATGCAACCACTACCCATACCAATATGGAAGTGGGAGAACATAACCATGGACTTTTTCACTGGACTTACAAGGAAATACAGATGAAATAATGCTATATGGGTCAATGTGGATCATCTTATAAAGACTACTCACATTATCATAATTTGAGAGGACTTATCATGGGATCAACTAGTACAGATATATATGAAAGAGGTGGTAATGCTTCATGGAGTACCACTATCTATTGTATCTGATCGAGAGCTAAGATTCACCTCAAAGTTCTTTAAAAGTCTCCAACATGCTCTAAGCACTGAACTAAACTTCAGTATAGCCTATAATCCTCAAAATGATGGCCAATCTGAGTGAACTATTCAGACATTGGAAGAAGTGTTGAGAGAGTGTTCTATGGACTTCAAAGGAGGATGGGACCAAAATCTTCCACTAGTCAAATTCTCATACAACAACAATTTACACTCGATCATCTAAATGGCACCATATCAAGCCCTTTATGGTAAAAGGTGTAGAAAACCGGCATGTTGGGTTGAAGTCAGTGAGCGTAAGCTGCTAGGACCTGAAATGGTTGAAGAAATGGTAGAGAAGGTGAAAACCATTTAGTTGTACATCAATGCATCCCAAATTCGACATAAGAGTTATGAGGAAAATCGTAAATGATACCTTGAGTTCAAAGTTAGAGACATGGTATTCCTCCACATATCTCCATAGAATAAGTTCATGAGATTTGGGAAGATATGAAAGCTAAGTCCCAAGTACATCGGCCCCTTCGAGATTCTTGATCATGTTGGAGCTCTAGACTATTGACTAGAAATTCCACCTACCATGTCTAAAGTACATGATGTCTTCCATGTATTCATCTTAAGAAAATACATACTAGATCATTCACATGTACTTTCTTCAGAGGTGGTACAATTGGAGAATAATCTTTCTTACAAGGAGTATCCAGAGAATATCTTGTATTGTAGAGATAAAGTTATACGCAACAAGACTACTCACCTGGTCAAATTACTATGGTGGAACCATAAGTATGAAGAGGCATCATGGGAACTAGAGGAGGCAATAAAGGAAAATCATTCACACCTATTTACGGCTTAGAATGTAAAATAAAATTTTGAGGGGGAAATTTCATAAGGGGGGAAGAATGCAACGACCCAAAGTTTAATCAATGGAAATTCGCTTCTTATAATTATGTCATATAGTATAATCACATGAAATCACAAAACAATGAAATACTAAGTACTATGTGATATTTAAACATTATATTGTCACTCTGTTATTTGAATTTTGAAAATCTGACATACACGGTTATGATCATTTAAGATGTTTGGAGTTTGATAAGACAAACTTAATTTTCGGTGAATAGTAACTAGCCCTTATGAATAGTAATGTCACCATTATGAATAGTAATATGACCCTTATGAATAGTAAATCATCCAAGAGAATAATTAACCATACCAATTAAAGTATAAATAAAATTTATTCATCTTATAAGTGACAATATGATATAATTATAGCGTTGGTATTTTTGTGTGTCATGTATATTTAATTACAATTTTATGATTAATTTAATAATTTAAAAAAATATGTATTTTCATAAAATGTATTCATAAATAATTATTTTGATGGATTATGATTATAAGATAATTTTAAGAGACCTTAATTAAATTTTCAAAGTGTTAGAAAATAGGTTTTGATTTTAAAATTTGTATTTTTCAAGTAAATTATGATTTTAATTAAAAATTAAATTTCGCATATTTATAAAATTATTTTCATAAAATGGACTTTATTTTTGAATTCTACATGTCAAAAAATGGTGGGGGTGAATTTTTTGTATTTTTCTAAAATACTTAAATTTTTGGTAAATAGTAAAATACGATAATTTGCTGTATATATACATTATGTGTTAAATACACTATTTATTGAGTCATGGATGATGTAAGCACCTTGGGTTTGGACTCACATACATATATTACTATTTTTTGTCTCAATAATCAATACTGTGACTTTTCTTGAGAAAAATAATAAAATAATGAATAAAATATTGAGAAACCCCTCCTCTCCTCCACAGTAAATATCACCACTCTTTACCTCTTCTCTTCACTCCTCTCAAGTATTGTTTCTAGTCCAAATACGGATAAAATATCTCCCTAAGAACCTATCTCAAATCCATAAACCCTTGTTCTTTTCAAAATACCAAATTCTCTCTCTTAAAGAGGTTCTCAAGGAAGATTTATTTAATAGGTAAATTCCTCTTTTCATTTATTTTATTTTGTTTCAAGTTCCTTTATTTCTTTTTCTTTCCTCACCTCATTTAATCAAAATGTTATGATAACTCAGTACCTTACATATATTGTAATTTTGTTATGATAATGGAATAATTAATCATCATATCTCATTTCCCCTCCTTGTATTCTAGAAATGAAAATATCATCTGAGATGTGTTAATTTCTCACATTCAAGGACGATAGGTTTTCAATTTCTATTACCATCTTCAATAGTGGTCATGAAACCATTTTTATGGTTTAACTAGATTATAATATATGTATTATATCTAATTTAAGGTTCTATAATCTTTTGTACATATTATGTTAATCTATAAAGCAAGATGTGTTTGATGTGATCAAAAAACCACTAATTAACCAAAATAGTTGTCATTATAGTTTTATATAATGATTCATCTTCACTCCAAATAAACAAATTAATTTTATAACCAAGTAATATAAATAATTATCACTAATAAAATATAACTCCAATTCTGGGAAACCATTCTCATCTTACATGTTTATCCTTACATGTATATAAGTAAACCAATCATGAAAACTAATGAAACAAACAATGAAATTGAACCTCTTAACCCATCAAAAAAGTCATGAATGAACTAAATATGGTTATACTAAATTAATTACATAAATAATAGGTTATATACATATTAATTTATTAATTTAATTATTTTATCCCAGACATTAATAACAAGTGAAGGACACCATCAGGCTTAAGGTAAGGGATTCTACCTAGACCTCCATTATTCCTTCGAGTTGCTCTATCTTTATTTTTACCCAAATGAAGTTATATGTTCTTTTTATGTAAATAATATAAATTATATTTACATGCTCCAAAATCATGTATCAAGGTCCATTAATCATTATCTTTTGGGGATATACATGTTTTTAAGTGGTTCCCTCCTCAATACCTCCCGATAAGCAAACTCGTTAAAGGGAACTTCTTGAATTCTTACCCAATTTCAAGTACACTCTATCATATATTTTAAGACACCATTATTCTAATAAAATAAGTATTTTTATTATGAAAACCTTCTTGGTTCAATCTTGGTTTTATAAAAAATACTATGCCCTTTTCTATTTTAAAGTCTCTTTTGTATTTTTCTTAAAGTCGCACTAAAATATTTTAATGTTAAAATTTCTCAAATAATATTCTTACATATTATCACTTATTTTTTACATCACTTGCCATGATATGTGCCTATTTTCCCTTTTTAATGTCCATGTATTTTTTAAGTTCTTTCTTCCATGGGCACTTGTATGATACACCCATTTATTATGCTTTATGACATGATTATGATACTTATTTCCTTCCATGGGTACCCTTATATTTATGTATGATTGATTATGTATGATTATATATGTGGAAAGAATATTCATGAACATGTTATAATGGGTGATCTCAGATAGCACTCTAATTAATTGGATAAAGTTAAGTCTCATGAGATGTTATGTGCAATGGTCTTAGCAGTTAGCATTGACTTGTGCTACCATGTGCAATGGTCTTGGTGGTTAACATTGACTTGTGATCCTCTATGTGCAATGAGCCTTGACTCATGATAAAGTCATGTTTTATGTTGCGGCCACATTACAATGAATCCATTTGTATATGATCCCATGTTTATATGTAATGATTTCATATGTTCCATGCCTTTTTATATCATTACGTCATGCCTTTTAACCCATATGCTAAAGCTTTATTTTTATGTTTATTCCCTTACTGGGCTTTTAGCTCATCCATTTGTTCATGTTACCCCCAGATTATCCTATGAAGATGTATGATCACAATGGAAGTTAGAGGCTCTTTATGAAGAGTAAATAAGGAAATGCTATATTTAGTTACATGTTTTATGTTTTATATACCTAGCCTTCTAAGACACTAGACTTTAAGATCCTTTGAATGTAATATGATGATTTACTATGCTTAAAATCATGTAATGATATGTGTAAAAGGATAGGGTTTCTATATCTAAACTAGTACTCATAGAAGAACACCTTTATCAGTGATTTTTTAGTGTTAATAAAGGAGTCCCCCTTAACGGCGCTGATGAAAACTATGCTTTTTTAGAGTTGTTAAAATTCTTTTTTGTGTTCTGTTAAATGATACATCTTCAATATTTATGAGAATCCTTATCATGTATATAGTAAAAATAAATTTGTACATGTCAAGGAATATATTTGACGTCTTCAGGGGATGATCATAACAAATTCAAAATGATTCATCTACTCCTTATTGTATTTTCGAGATAATAGTAGTGAAATTGTATGGTTTGGAGGGATCTAGTCTTTCTAAAAATGTAGTCTCACATATTTGAACAAATTTTACAGTCTCAGGTCCCTTGCTTATTATTTTGCTTGATCTAATAAAATATGATAATATAATTTGAGTGGAATGTTTACTTTCATGGAGAGGTTGATAAAGAGGTCGTAAAGGCTTTAGATTGATGGTTTCAGTGTTTCATATTAAAAATTTAAGTCATCTTCTCTCAATCTAACACTTTTGATTCATATCTTTCCTTTTTTTAAGGATCTAACCATATTTTATGGTTGAATTTAAAATATAAAGATCAAACCCTTTTGAGTATCAAAATTCCATTTTCCATAATGAAAAACATGAAAGTTATATCATTCGAGACCCAACTAAGGCAAGTGGGGTGTGCACACGTGCGAAGTCTAAATCACCCCTCCATGACCCATTGTCATGACATATCCCACCCTTACATTTTTATGATTGGTCATCACCCACCCATCCCCTCCCTCCTATCCATCACACATCCCATAAATCAATCAATCAATTCCCACCCCTACCTATTATCCTACGCTTCAGGTCTCCCACCCATTATCCCATTATCACTCATATATAACATTTCCCATCCCATTCCATCAACCCCTCCGAACTCTACTTCACCTATTTTGTAAATGCATGCACACTTTTTGCATACACATGTATGTGTTGAAATAGTGGGTGCCCTAGACCCAACTATTCAGTGCTTTTGATTACCATGTCATGTATACAGTAAACTATGCATGATGTCATCTTACTATTATAGTGTATACTTTTCTGCATCCACTATTGAAATGGTAATGTCCAAATATTAATTGTCGTATCGAAAGGTTATAGCAGTTCACAGGCTATAATGAGAACCTCTAGATACTATGACATTAATCTTAAATATATGTTCTATGGTCTAGATACATCTTACTTATTGGACATAGTAGATGTTTGACTATCAAGTGTTGGGGGCTCATAAGCATTGAGGCTTCTTCTCATGAAGTTCTCACTTGGTGATCTATAGTAGTGAGATCATGAGAACAGACCCGCCAATAGGAACTCCACATGTTTCGGGTGTCATTGGATGTTCCTATCTACAATCATGTGTAATGGTCTCCTGACCTGAGATCATTACCAATTTATGTCATTTGATTGCGTACTTTAATGCAAGATGAAAACCATGGCAATTAAGTTATGGAAAGGTAGTTTGTGTTTGGTGTGTCATTGGTGGCATGGCATTGGTTGAATGGTCAAGAAAGGATTTGTCGCTTTCGGGTAACGGAAGTAATATATCTTAGGAAATGTTGATATGGATGGCAGTACCTTTATAAGACCATTGTCATGGCAGTCAAGGGTAAATTCGTCCAATTAAATCAACAAACTATAAAACAAGAAAAGGGTGATGACACGTGAGTGCATCCTGCTTTATGAGATATTACAGACAAAGAGATTATATTACACAGTGTGTGTTCGTAGGTCGGTTGTCACTATTGTGACAATCCTTATTTCTTCAGGGTCCATTATGGGTTGCTAGATCCCGCTCTTGGTCTGTGAATACTATTCACTACTGTCGAGATAAGATCCTAGAGGGTCACACACAATAGCATATTCAAGAATCCGCCCTATTCAGTTGAATAGGAGTTTTGGACATAGTGGGCCCCGCCATAGGGGTTCAAGATTTGTCTAAAGTTAAATGATCACCAATGAAATAAATAAATTCATATTATTCGAGTTTAGAATAATGAGTATTGAATTTATTTATTAAATTTATTTACAATTTTTAGTAAATACATGCAAAATATTAATTGACAAATATTAAATTATTCAATGTTCAATTAATATTTATGGGAGCGATGAGTCGAGTTAATGAATCAATTATTATCATTTAATATATTTTAATATATTACAAGTAAATTATAATAATATTTATGGCTCAGTTTAGTAGTCATAAAATGTCGTTGATAGTGCGTTAAGTATTCGGGGCTGGCAAGGCGATACCGGGTATTTTAATTGATCGCTATAAATAGAAGAGGAGGGGATTTTGAAAAATACTATTCATGGGGCTTCTCTCTCCTCTTTTCTCTCCCAGTATCTAGAGAGAGATGCTCTGGATCCAAGGAGCTTGGATGGAGCTCTCTCTCAGGCGTCGCTAGCGAAGCGATGCAGTGATCATTGGAGCGTCGAAGGCGTCGTCGCAATTCCGCGCTAGCACCCGGATTACGACGAGCGGCGCTCTCGCGGATTCCTTGAAGCGCGTGTGGAAGATCTAGATGAATTTAGCTTCGTATTCTTTGAGAAGTGATCACCAACGACGGGCAGACATCGTACGCGGATTCAGATTTAAACCAGGTATTTTTACGGTTTATTTTATGCTTAAAATCCTTCACGCGGGATCCTCGTCTTTGATCGGGCTGCTCTTCACCGACGTCGTCAAGTTCACGTCGAACGTCGATGGAAAATTTTTAAAAAACCCACCTATTTGGAGCTTTTCATGCATGTTTGGTCCCAACAAGTGGTATTAAAGAGAGCGCATGTCGATTTTAATCCAAATAAATTAAATTTGCATAAAATATAATGAAGGGTGCCGATACGATCCCAATGCTGCAAACCATGTGTTTATCCACTTCAGATGACTATTCTGTGGTCATCCGAAGTTTTAATTCGAATTTAACATTGGTTAATACATATGAGGTTTTAGATCTTTGAACATCAATTTCATCCGTTCAGATTTCATAATAATAATTATTATAATAATTTCATTGTAATAATAATAGTTCTATTATAATAATAATTTGATTATTATAATAATTTTGTCATAATAATATTTTAATATTTTAATATTATTATTGTTTTTCTAAACCTATATAGGTTTAGTAAAATGTAAAATAAATAAAAAGAGATGACTCAACTTTGTGGGTCAAGTCATCAAAAAAATAAAAGGGGAGGAATACCTTCTTTTAGGTATTTTTTAAAAGAAGGGTGTTGGGGTGGACTTGAAAAAGCAAGTTTGAAAAAAAATTAGCACCTTCTCTCCCCGGTGCACTGTAGCACACCGTCCGACCATCTCCTCCCTCCCGCAGAGCTGCTATGCAGATCCCTTCTGCACCAGGCGAACCAAGCTACCTCCCCAGCCCCACTGCAGCAGGCACTGGCACAGCCTCCGGTGACCAGTAGGCAGCCCGCTGCAAGCTGCTTTCGCCATTCCTGCACCTGCAGCGGCGCACCGGACCAAGCCTCCTCCCTTCCTAAACCGGGCGTGGCAAACCAGCCTGATTCCTCCCTGCGAGTTTAGCGAAGTAGCACCCAGAGCGCCGACCACCTAGCTATGCTCCCGGCCAGTGCCGCTTCGGCCTCCCAGTGGAACCGTCATGTGCGATCCCTGAGCCAAGCACAACAGGTCGGCCTCTCCACCCTCAGTTCAGCCTCCTCCCTCCAGCCGCCGCCGTGGTCTGGAACCCCATCTAATGACCTCTGGCCTCAGCCGTGGACGCCCCTCCTCCATCCCAGTAGGCTGCCCAGCCGGCCGCCGCCCGCTGCGTCACACCGCTTTGCGCCACCGCTGCCTCCCTATTCCTCCTTCCAGATTGCGCCCCGCTGGCCATCCCCGACCCATTTTTATGCGTGCCTGGAAGGGCGTGACTACATTCGCTATATTGACACTATCCGGCTAGCTCGCTTCAACACAGACCTGCCACGCTCTGGCCACCGCTCGGTCCTAATAGCGGGCAGGTAACATTCGCTGCCCAGAATCTTCTCTAGGTAGGTCTGCTCAGCCCGAAATGGGCTTGGGAAGATGTGCTCGGCCCAAAAAGCCAATGCACGGGGTCGGCGCTGCCTGGGATGGGCCTGTGCTGGTTCGCCACAACCCGCACAGGCCCTGCTCGGGGTAAATGGGCTCGGGTAATTTTATTTGAATAAAAGGTTAATTAATTTAATTTTTGGTTCAGAATTAAATTAATTAACTATTAACTTTGGTTTATAATTAAAGCAGTGTAATTAATTTATTTTCTAATAAATTTAATTAGTTAATTAATTTTATTTTATTTTTAAAATTAAATTAATTAAATTGGGACCGAACGACGTAAATATTGGATTAAAAATTAGAGTGAAATTTTTAATTCAATTAAAATTCCCTCAAGTTTATTTTTAATGAAAGTTGAATTTTTAATTCTGTATTTATTTAATATATACGGGTTTAATTTTTATATGGCTGATCATGAGCTGGTGTCTGACCAATGCATGTCTGGTGGTTTATTTATTTAATTATTTATTTAATTATTGCATGTGGTTATGTAATAATTATTTTTAAATAAAAAGGTTATCTGTGTGTCGTCTCAGAGTCATTATATATATAAGGGTCTGCGCGCCCATTCTCGGAGTTGTATATTTATACCCCGAGACCCCCCCGCCTGTGTGCGAGTACAATTGTATAATGAAGAGGTGACCAGTGACGCATTTCGCACCAAGTGACGGAGACGCACTAGACAGGAGTTGGATGCATTGGATGAGCATACATTTCTATTCAAGTTGCAAGCCACGCGACTAAAAGTTACTTACCCCTAGGGTTTCGGTTGGTCCGTTATTCACTCAACAGATCAACCAATAGTACTAGCTCATGATCAGTTGTTCGTTTTATTTTTTCATGGTTTATTATTTTTTTGCATGTGTAATTTATTGAGCGATCACATAGTATAGTAATAAACAAGAATTCAAGATAAAATGAACATGTGACGCGATCAAATTTCAATTTCTTGCATGGTCAGTTGTGAGTGTGATCACATAGTACGTGTTTATAAAAATAGAAAATGATTTCTTTCGCCACACTAAAAAATAATAAAACCCTCAAAAATATATTAAGTCATAACTGCCTTCCATCATTCAAATTTGGACAAAACTGGTTGTTTGAGGTGTCGGTCATGCCATAGCTGAGGGTGCCTCTTACTACTGAGGAGTCCTTATAAGAATGATGGGTTGACTTAACTAAAATTGCAACAAAGAAATAGTCATAGCTAGCTTGTTGTGATTTTAGTAGCAAGCATTGAGTAAATCAAGTTCTGATTTTAAGAAGCTGAGACTTAACTCAACAGATCGAGGAGTCTCAAGTTAAAATGGTCGGCTAGCCAAAATCCTACCTAGAACCCTCCAAGTAGTGGCGTAGCCATAGCTTGTAGACTATGAGGGGTGGTTCTGGGATCCTTGCCACTATAATACTCAAGCGACAGAGTTCCGATTCTAGCATAGAGGGTTCCTAGAATCTGATAAAATAGTGGGAGACATTAAATGATTTAGGTAATTAATAAAAAATGTCTAAACCGGTAATCCAGATAAAAGTCACTCATCTACTAAAATTTATTTTTGTAGAAAAATGGAAAGTTATACCACAAGATTAAAACTGCAATATTATAATGAACAAAGTCAATGTCCTCACTGACATGAGTACCCATGAATAGTACAGGCACGTGTGCATAGTACTATGATATAGGGAACTCAAGGTGTCAGTGTCCCCAACATTGTTAAACTACCTCAATAAGCGAGGGTGAAAATTCTTATAGGAGACTAATATATAAAGCATATGATAGTTATATCATTATTCTTTCATCAATGTCTGGTGTTAGTTGCGGTCGCTACACCAGGACATAGATGATATAAAATAAAGTCTCATCTCCGAGAAGTTTTTAAAGGAGAAAGCAAAGCAATGATATGAATAAGGCTAATTTTACACCAGCATGTGTAAATTGAAAGATCAATCATGGTCTTTATATATAATTTTCACCACATTACTCAAGTCTTGTTTTAAGTTACAAAACAAACAAGTATTGAGTAAACACTTCATTACCAATTTAGGGAAGGTTCGCCAAGTGAAAAAGAATAAAAGATAATTAAGCTTTAATTCTTATGGAGGATAAATTGAAAGACAATGTGAAAAGGTCAAAGGTATTTAATGCCAATGAAATATTCACGACATCCTTCAATTAATGAGGTATTAATAGAGGTTATTTTCATTACAATACTATGGAATTTTAAAAGAAATAACCTGATTTAAAGGAGCAAGTTTCCGCTTCTACATCAGGCGTATTCTTCAATGTAATGTTTCCCATTTACTACTTGGGTATTAAATACAATATGCTGGTAACATATGTGTATTCTAATACGATAAAAAATTTAGTATAGAAACCTTACTAGAAGTCAGGTGTATTCTCCAAGTGGTTGTGAAAGGGTGATACCTAGGCCAATGGTGAGAAGTACACGACTTCTTTAATTGCCAAGTGAAAGATTCATGTTGAACTATTGTTGAGTATAACCACAAACATTAATCTCATGTGTCCTTGGATGCAAGGAGACATTCTTTTAATTTCTGGAATGAATGTTGTTTTTGGTAAACTCAATAACAAGTTTAGTAATACATGAATCATAATCAATTAGTGATGAATATAAATATAAGACTTATACCCAATTGTGATAGGATAATTCTTTGTCAAGTAATACTAAAAATGGACATCATGAATATACCAAGTATGCTATTTAGGCTCGGCAAAGCTAAATACTTTTGGTATTATCGATGTCTTTAGTTTGGATAAAAGAGCCTTTAGAAATAAAGGTACGTCACAAAGCTTTTAGAAATAGTTCAACACGTAAGAATGAAATTTTCCAAGTATAATCTATAGGTATATATGCTTCATAAAATTTCTTTAAGCAATTAAGGAATAATAAAGTGAAGTATTTTCATGGTAAGGAGATATGAGTTGCTTTGGGTTGGGATACCAAAGAATATCTTGACCAAGCATTCATCAATCATGATAATGTAGCGTGGATTAATTCCTAAATGAACATTACCTTATCGACATCACGACATTGATGTTAATTAGGAGGATTGATGATGAAGTCTTGCATATCAACATTGATCAAAAAAATTTAGTGTGGAGTAATTCCTAAATGCACATTTTATACATTAAAATTTTGATGTAAGTAATATCAATGTTTCAACTAGAAGAAACTTCCATTATATTTTATGATGTTCTTTGCAATTAACGGCGATATCCCACAACCATATTCCAACTATAATGACAAATGGATATCATAAGAGTTGTAGTATGATAGAAATCCATTATGTCATAAGGACATGTGTTTGGATGCAAATAGTTTGTTCGGATACAAACAAGCTTGCATCAAGATAAACACATTGTGCATCTAAGGTACTTATCCTAACGATTGATTAGGATATTCCATAAATCCCTAAGATAGAAAAGTTGTGGTCAAGTAAGGGACTACATATCTATATAAGGGTGCACATCTCTATTAGAGATAGTGGGATCTATATTGAATTGTGTTTAGTCAATGCTCAAGATGCACAAAATAGATGTCATAGGAACTAGTTCCACAAGCGCATGTGGAACATAGCATGTTCCGGAGGCACATACTGCGTAGAAAGGATAAAACCATGGTTATGGTTTTTAAATTCACCGCGGTTAGTAAGCTATTATTCAATATGAATAATATTTCCTACAAGTAAAAAAATATATGTCAATTAGCTAAAATTGATAAGACCAACTAAAATTCAATTAATGGATTTCATGTATCAAAGTACAAAAGGGGCTTATTGTTTTGAATATTGCGGTGGGTATTCAAGTGAATTGATACATGGATGGTACAAGTGTAGTACCAATAAGGCTTGATTGGTTTCACTAATTCATTATGCTTAAATCCGTTAGAATTTTACTTATCATAGCTAATATCTATGATCAATTTATTTAGCATAGGATGTCATGACCACCAATCATGGATGATGTCTATACGACGCAACCAGAAAGGGATGGTCACATCACATAAGGCTAATAAAGGTTGCAAGTTACTAAAATCCAGTTTAGGATTAAAGTAAGAAACATGATCATAAAAAATACATTTGAAAAAATGTTTTCCATGTGTCTACGTGAGGTAAGTGGGAGCATCAATGTTTTCTAAACAAAATATGTTCGAAAAAATATGGTAAACAGACATTGGTCTCACAGTTAGTTAAGACCAAAATAAAATGTATTCTCTAGTGATTGACTTAAAGTAGCAATCTAAGTTCTAGGGAACGTGATCTACTAAGGTAGATCTATAGGTTGCTTGGTCCTAGTCAATCGTACATATAGTGACATTTTATTGAAAAATATACGTTGGAATAATTCAAGAGATGAATTATTTCCTATGTCACAGGGCATAATCTCTCCATGTTGACTTGTTCGTGACATGGGAAGAGATAAATGTGGTGAGTTGAAATCCATACATAAGAACAATGGATCAATCATGTGTGCCATGATATGTACAAGAACCAATATTTCCAAGGTATATTTTACAATAGGAAAATATCATTTATATCTAGGAGAACTGCAAGGGATGTAGTCAGAACTATCTAATTGTACTTCGGAAAGTACAAAAGATATGTACCTAGTAAGTGGAGAAGAAAGTATAATAGTTTTCAGGGATACAAACTAGTCTTCCATAGATCAATGGGATCTATTATTGCAGTTAGGCTAAAGGAGATGAGCGAGTCAAGATCATATAAGTCAGTGGTAGCCATACCTACAAAGACCGAGTACGTTGCAGCTTCTAAGGCAGCTAAGAGGCAGATATGCAATAATCTGTTCCAGTTCATGGAATCGCACCTGGTAAGAAAAATATTATCACAATCTAAATTATGATATTCTTACTGGCCAAGATGTCGAGCTATGACAGAGGACAAAAAGGGATATACTCGGTGATACCATCTCTTAGGACGTTTTACTCTAGGAGATAAGGTCGCTATAGTAGAATAGCCACGTGGTGGAACCGTGGTGGACCCTGTAGCTAAATCCATTACTCAGCAGAAACATGATGTTAATCATGTGAGTAGCTAATAAGTTTGGTTATCAAGTTGGCTCTAGTGCAAGTGGGAGTGTTGAAATAGTGGGTACCCTAGACCCAACTATTCAATGTTTTTGATTATCATGTCATGTAAACAGTAAGCTATGCATGATGTCATCTTACCATTATAGTATAGAATTTTCTGCATCCACTATTGAAATGGTAATGTCCAAAGATTAATTGTCGTATCGAAAGGTTATAGTAGTTCCCAGGCTATAATGAGAACCTCTAGATACTATGACATTAATCTTAAATATATGTTCTGTGGTCCAGATACATCTTACTGATTGGACATAGTAGATGTTTGACTATCAGGTGATGGGGGCTCATAAGCATTGATACTTCTTCTCATGAAGTTCGCACTTGGTGATCTCTAGTAGTGAGATCATGAGAACGGACCCGCTAATAGGAACTCCACATGTTTCGGGTGTCATTGGATATTCCTATCTACGATCATGTGTAATGGTATCCTGACTTGAGATCATTACCAATGTATGCCATTTGATTGCGTACTTTAATGCAAGATGAAAACCATGGCAATGAAGTTGTGGAGAGGTAGTTTGTGTTGGGTGCATCATTGGTGGCATGGAATTGGTTGAATGGTCAAGAAAGGATTTGTCGCTTCCGGGTAATGGATGTAATATATCTCAAGCCATATTGATATGGATGGTCGTACCTTTATAAGACCATGGCCATGTAATTCAAGGGTAAATTCTTCCAGTTAAATCAACAAACTATAAAGAAAGAAAATGGCGATGACACGTGAGTGCATCCTTATTTATGAGATATTACAGACAAAGAGATTATATTACACAGTGTGTGTTCGTAGGTTGGTTGTCACTGATGTGACAATCCTTATTTCTTCAGGGGCCATGATGGGTTGCTAGATCCCGCTCTTGGTCTATGAATACTATTCACCACTGTTGAGATAAGGGCCTAGAGGGTCACACACAATAGTGTATTCAAGAATCTTCCCTATTCAGTTGAATAGGAGTTTTGGACATAGTGGGCCCGCCATAGGGGTCCGGGATTTGTCCAAAGTTAAACGATCACCAATGCAATAAATAAATTTATATTATTCGAGTTTAGAATAATGAGTATTGAATTTATTTATTAAATGTATTTACAAGTTTTAGTAAATACATGAGAAATATTAATTGGCGAATATTAAATTATTCAAGGTTCAATTAATATTTATGGGAGCGACGAGTCGAGTTAATGACTCAATTATTATCGCGTAATATATTTTAATATATTAAAAGTAAATGATAATAATATTTATGGCTTAGTTTAGTAGTCATAAAATGTCGTTGATAGTGTGTTAAGTATTCGGGACCGACAAGGCGATAGCGAGTATTTTAATTGATCACTATAAATAGAAGAGGAGGCACTTTTGCTAAATACTATTCATGGGGTTTCTCTCTCCTCTCCTCTCTCCCAGGATCTAGAGAGAGATGCTCTGGATCCAAGGAGCTCAAATAGAGATCTCTCTCAGGCGTCACTAGCGAAGCGATGCGGTGATCGTTGGAGCGTCGAAGGCGTCGTCGCAATTCCGCACTAGCACCCGGATTACGACGAACGGCGCTCTCGCGGATTCCTTGAAGTGCGTGTGAACGATTTAGAGGAATTCGGCTTCAGATTCTTCAAACAGCGATCGCCAACGACGAGTAGACTTCGTGCGCGGCTTCAGATTTAAACCAGGTATTTTTATGGTTTATTTTGTGCTTAAAATCCTTCACGGGGGATCCTCGGCTTTGATCGGGATACTCTTCACCGACGTCGACAAGTTCACGTCGAATGTCTGTGGAAAATTTTTAAAAAATCCACCTGTTTGGGTCTTCCGATGCATGCCCGGTTCCAACAATATGGGGCTGAAAGTCGTTTGTTAGGGCCTTCACAGGAAACAAACTACCACTCTAGGGCACAAAGTGTATCTTTTTAGGGTATTCCAAGGAAATAAAGGGATACTACCTATACACCCCTTGAACAAGAAAGTAATTTTTGACAAGAAATTCATCTTTATTAAGAGGGGGAACATCCTCAAAAAGGATAGTGGGAGCAATATTGACTTCGATGAAGCTGGTTCTCAAGATTCACAAGAGTTGGTACTATAAGAGATTAAACTAGTCCCCATAGAAGAAGTAGTTCCTGAAACAAAAGTACTGAATAGGAGTGTAAGAGAGGTAATAGAACCATATAGATATGGTTTTCTAGTCACTGAGGATGGTGACACTTTATTGGTTAACAATGATGAACCTACCTCTTACAAGGAGGCAGCAGAGAGCTCAGAAGCTACAAGACGGCAAGAAGCCATGAATTCTAAAATAGATTCCATGTATCAGAACCAAGTTAGGGTTCTGGTCAACGTGCCAGTTGATGTAAATTACGTTGGATGAAAATGGGTATTCTAGAGGAAACTTGACATGGAAGGTAAAGTAAATACCTATAAAGAAAGGCTATTGGATAAAGGGTTTAAATAGTATCAAAGAATTGACTATGATGAAACCTTTTCAATAGTTTCCATGTTTGAATCCATCAGAATTCTACTTTTTATAGTAGCTTACCATGATTATGACATTTAGCATATGGATGTCAAAATATCACTCCTTAATGGGAACCTTCAGGAAGATATCTATATGACACAACCATAAGGGTTTGTGACTCCAAGTGATACCAAAAGGATTTGAAAGTTGAAGATATCCATTTATGGATTGAATCAAGCATCCAGGTCATGGAACATTTGATTTGATAAAGACATAAAATAATTTAGTTTCATTAAGAATGAATGTAAGTCATGTGTTTACAACGGGTTTAATGGAAATGTGGTCATTATCCTAGTTGTATGTGTTGATGAAATATTACTTATTGGAAATGACATACTATTCTTACAGTCTTTTAAGAAGTGGTTAAACAAATGTTTCTCCATGAAGGACTTAGGTGAAGCATCATATATTTCAGGGATAAAGATCATTCGTGATATATCCAAGTGGTTGTTTGGACTAAGTCAAAGTATATATATTGATCAGATACTAAAGAGATTTAGTATGGAACAATCCAAAAGGGGATTGGTTCCAGTGTCACGTGTTTTACATCTTTTTAAGAACATGTGTCCTTGGACACAACAAGAGAAAGAGATAATGAGCAAGAACTCATATGATTCAGCAATATGATCAATCATGTATATCATGTTATGCAATAGACTTGATGTTGTCTATGCACTGATCATAGTAGGAAGATATCAAGCAGATCCAGGAGAACAACATTGGACTGTTGTTAAGCTAATCCTTAAGTATTTGAGAAGAAGTAAGGATATGTTCCTGGTGTATGGAGGAGACAAGGAGCTGGTCATCATGGGTTATGTCGATACTAGTTTTCAGACAGATCTGAATGATCTGAAGTCACAATCAGGATATATTTTATGTCACAATGGATGAGCTGTGAGCTGAAAGAGTTCAAAGAAGCCAGTTGTCACGGATTCTACAGTAGAGTCCAAATATATTGTGGCTTCTGATGTAGGTTGATGTGGTGCCTAGTAGTAAAGACTTTATCACATTGTATTGCGATAATACTACAATGGTGGCTCTTGGAAAAGAGTCAAGGTCACACCAACAGACAAAACATATACTCTGGAAGTATCACCTCTTTAGGGATTTCTATCAAATGGGTGAAGTTGTAGTGAGCAGAGTACCCAAAGAAGAGAACGTGACATATCTCTTGACTAAAGGTTTATCTTAGCAGAAGCATGAGTATCATGTGATAGCCAGCGGACTGAAGGTTGTTAGCAGTTGTCTCTAGTGAAAGTGGGATTCATTGTCTATTTGCTGGTTCTCACTTTACCTCAAAGTGGTTTATTTTATAAAATAAAAAAAATGTTTGGCCAAGTAGGAGTCTATTGGAGTTGGTGCCCTAAAACCAACTTCTGTGTACTTTTTAATAACTTGTATTCATGGTTTTGAATATTAATAAACTCATTATCACATCATGATTGTTCTTCTGCCTAACATAGTATGTGATAATATCCTAAGAGTAGATATCACACTAAAAGGTCATAGCAGTTCTCCGCTATGATGAGAAGTGCTACGACACTATTCTTGAATAAATATTCTATAACAAGATAATATCATTTGATGGATGAAAATGATACAAGCTATCAAGGGTGGAGACTCATAGGACTTTGAGACACCTTTTCATGGTGTGCGCTCTTGGTAATATCCAGTAGGATATTATGAGAATGAGACCCGTCAGTAGGAATCCACATGTGTCATTGGATATTTTTATATACGGACATGTGTATTGATCCTTAGACTTTAAAATTATTATTAATAAATATTATGAGTTGTGTACTTTGATGTATTGACGAAATTCATGATGACATATGTTTGTGAAGAGGTAGGATACGTTGGGTGCATCACGATTAATATTGCATTAATTTATGATGCGAGAAATGATTTACCCCTTCTATTCTATAACAGAAGTTGATATCTTAGGGCCTTTGATGGAAATGATATAGCCTAAATAAATCCATGGTCATGGTGTTCTATAGGCAAATTCAATTCCTGAAAAGCTAAAGAAAAAGACATCGAGCACTTTGCTTGATGGCATTAGCATGCAACTTTCTTGATTAGAAATATCGCGATAAAGAGATTATATTACATAATAAGCGTCCGTGTGAGGTAACATGTCTTTGCAGCATTAATTTCTTTCTCTATGAGTGTCTTTCCGTGTTGCTAGACGTTAAACTTGGACTTTAGGCTGCTTCATTTAATGCCACTAAAAAAAGGCATAGAGAGTAACACACAAAATGTATCTAGAATCTCAGTTAAATAATATATTATTATTTATTATTCAACAAGTTGAATAAATGTTATTCTCGGACATGGTTTAATAATTATTAATGTATGCTTGATCACATTTATTCTTTCACCAGTTATTCAAGATAATATAATGTGAGTTGAATATTTAATAAATATTTATTTGATATTTAGTGAATATAATATTTATTTGTTTATTGAATAATAATGCGGTGATATTTATTTAATAAATAAATAATCATTATTCAATGCCCGATAAATATGGAGGAATGACAAACCGAGCTTTTAGGTCCAGTGAGAAATAATAAATATTGAATATTATTTAATTAAAAAATATTTAATATAGTTTGCAAGTTAAACACATGTCGAGAAATAATAATAATAATATTGTTATTTGACATCGGGTTCCGCAGAGATTAAATAAATAAGGGCACTTGTGCTATTATTGTATTTTAACCCTAGCAATATATAATCTCATTTATATTATTTTCTATAAAGAAACAATTCATTTTGTTGGTTGTGCATGACGGATTTGGAGAATTCTCTCAAGCCTAGAGAGCTATCTTCTCCAAGAATGGAGATCGATCTTCCTCCACTAGATCAAGGAGAACGTTTTAGAAGCGGTTCATATAGTGATCAAAGGTGGACGACGTAAGCGCAAGGATCTATTGTGCTAGCACCCGGAGATTCTTTCAGCGATATTTGGAGATTCACGAAACACGTGTGGATCACCACTAAAGGGAATCTGCACTTGATTCCTACAACGTAATGACAATACAATACAAATTTTTCACCAGATTCGTCAATGGGAGGCGTGATAAGTGGTTTATTTATTTATTTTTTTCGTGTAGCGACCACCACTGCCAATTGTTGATACTATCCAATAGCGATTGCCTACGGCGGTTGCCCACTTCAATAGGCGCAAATGTGTGATTTCGTGAGAGTTTTAATGGGAGTTAAGAAGCACTAAATGTTGGACCTGTGACGCTCCCGACAATAGACCAGAACCCCGCAGAGCCCACTCACTAGAGATGCACTCAACTGGGGCACTCACTGGGTCGGGTTCGAGTATTGTCCCTTGCCAGTGGGGGATTTAATCTTGCCTCCGTTGAGAATCGAACCCGGGGGTGACTGACATAATAGCCACCAGAGAGCTTACTCGATGGAGGTGAGATTAAATCCCCCGCTGGCAGGAGGACAGTGCTTGAACCCGACTTTGAGTGTATCCCCAGTGAGTGGGCTCTGCGGGGGTTCTGATCCGATGTCAGGAGGGTCACGGGTCCAACACTAAATTCATGGTATAAGAGGATTGATCCGATGTCATGAGGGTCACGGGTCCAACACTAAATTCATGGTATAAGAGGATTGAACTGAACGATATGCAAATTGACTCCCTTAGAAAGATGTTACTATTGTCAATGATACATCTTCAAACTTTATGAGAATCCTTTTCATGTCTATTGTAAAAATAAATTTGTACAGGTTTGACCTCTTCGGAGATGATCATAACAAATTCAAAACGTTTGGAGGGATCTATTCGTTCTAAAAATGCAGTCTAAGATATTTGAGAACAAATTTTTTAAGTCTCAGGTCCCTTGTTGTTTTGGTTGATCAAATAAAAAATGAGTACCGTAAAATGAGTGAAATGTTTACTTTCATGGAGAGGTCGATAAAGAGGTCAAAAAAGTTTTAGATGGAATGTTTCAGTGTTTCATATTAAAACTTAAGTCATCTGCTCTTTCATTTCATATATTTCATTTCCTTTTTTTTGTACGGTGTAACCATCTTTTATAGTTGGATTTAAAAATTAAAGATCAAACCCTTTCAAGGAGTGATTTTTTTATCTGGGTTTTTAAAAAACTAAAATTTGAAAGAAGGGTATAGGGTTCGAATAATTTTAAAAATGGGTCCGGGATGCGTGAACGGCGTTCACGCATCCTTCCGCGGCGTGGGATGCGTGAACGGCGTTCACGCATCCCGGACCCCGACGGTAATGCGTGAAAGGCGTTCACGCGTCCTTTGCTGACCAGCTAAAGGAAGCGTGAACGCCGTTCACGCATCCTTGCGCGGGAAAGGATGCGTGAACGGCGTTCACGCTTCTCTCCGCGGCGAAGGATGCGTGAACGCCGTTCCCGCATCCTTCGCGGACGAGCTGAAGGATGCGTGAACGGAGTTCACGCATCCGGCTGAGAAAAGTTATAAAAGGAGGGGTCCCCCCCCAATACCCATTGTTCTCCTCTGATTTTCGTTGCGAAGCTCTGCAGAAATTCTTTCTCAACAAATATTTGCTGCTTTTATTGAGGTAAAATTTCTATTTAATAATTTAATTGTTTATTTGTGTTTATTTATTTCATTTGTATGTTTAATTGTATTTATTTATTTCATTTGTATGTTTAATTGTATTTATTTATTTCATTTGTATGTTTAATTGTGTGTATGATTTATTTATTTCATATGTTATGCATGAAATGTTTTGTATGATTTAATTTTCTTGATGTTGAATGTTCGTATGATTTAATTTTTTGAATGTCTGTTGTCTAAATATTGAATGTTTTATGTTATGTCTAAACTTTTTAATGTTTAGAAAAAGTAAGTTATGTTGGAGAAATTTATTTTAATGGATGGTTTTGATGTAAGTGTAAATTAAATTACTTTTATTTACTAGTAATAATATTTTTAATCAATAAAGTATAAAATATATTTACTTATATTTTGAAAAGTAGAAGAATGGCCAAAAAACATTACAATTTCATAAAATTTAAAATAACAAAAGTGTTTATTATGTAAATCTCAATTAGATCAGTTATAATAAAATTTATTTAATGTTTTTAATAAATATATATATATATATATACACATGAAGTTAAATTTTTGTAAAAGAGGTGTAGTATTTAATATAGATTTTATATAATACGGATAATATAATAAATATACAAAAAAACACGGTATGAGTGATGACTGATCTTGAGATGACCGACCATGCATAATTGAAATTTCATGTTTTATTTTGTGTATGTTGTTATTCAATTTGTAATAATTGCATTTTTTCGGTATTGATGACCTGCGAGTCATCTCTCAGTAAGTGTAAGGACCTGCGTGTCCGTTTAAATTAATTTATGTATTTCATACCCCTAGACCCTCTCACATGCATGTGAGTAAATTTGTAAATAAAAGACTGACGCCCCAAAGAGGTGTCGACGAAGAGGCATCCCCGAAGAGGTGTCGACGAAGAGGCATTTGAGAACTCGTTCGAGAGGTGGCGTTGCTATTTGACAGGAGATTGGCGGTTGCTGCAATATTTGATAATAGAGATAGGAGTTTACTCATATAAATTGTGGTTAGTTTATCAGATAATGATAAACTAATCGCAAGTCTCAAGATCAAGTCATGATTATATATTCATAAGTAATCAAACATTATGAAACATTATATTAAATTTGCTTTTGTGCTAAAATCACAATCACTATACCTTAACAGTGATAAATCAATACATAAAAAAGTCTCAAGATAATCAATTATTCAAAACCAAATTAAATAATTTAAAATTTTAATGTAGTGTATAATATTTTTAAATTTTTTTTAATAGGTAATTATGTCTGCTCAAATATATTGCAACGGTGAGGTAATTTGTACCGAGCAGGGTTTTAGCTACAGTGTGCCACCTGTCAAAGTGGTAAATCTCCATGGTTGTATGACATTGGATGCAGTTCGTAATAAGATTCATAGTCGGTTAAAATTGAGTGCAGGACAAGCAATCACTTCAATTAGATACCGACATCTTCAATATCCTGAGCGTATGTGGCACAGCGACTACCCTATAGTCGATGATGAGGATTGGATGGAGGCTTCTCAGTTATTCAGGCAACAGTGTATTAATGGTTTGATGGAATTATTTATTGTCATTTCTGATATTGATGTGGTGCAATCGATTACTAAAGAACCATGCTTTGTGACCGCTATAGAAGTTGGTCCTTCACAACAGTCTTCTTTATTGCCTCCTTCTCATTCGACTCCTGTGGAAGAATGTAATGAGGAAGATCATCAAAATTTGGAAGGAAATGTAGATGACATCCCTTTCTGTGCTGATATAGTGCAAGAAAGTTTATCTGAGGAAGAGGAATCTGGGGAGTCAGCAGGAGATGATGTGGTTGGAAATGAACCTTCTGAGGTTCCTTTGGGAGACAGACATCCACTACATCCACCAGTTAGTGGTAATCAGCCTTCAGTTTTGAGTTCCTTAGTTGGAGGAATGTCTCGTGAACAACTTTTTGATTGGTATGTCATTACACCAGCTTCTGAATTCCCTGGCATTATAGGGAATATGCCTGCATCAAATGATAATGCCATATATGTTGGGCAGGAGTTCGAAACTAAACAGGTCATGAAAAATGTGATAAAGCAATACCACATTGAGCGACATTTCACATTTGTGGTTTATGAGTCAAAGAGGACCAAATATCTCATTCGTTGTGAAAAATATGGGTCAGAATGTAAATTTCGATTAAGAGCAGTATTTGATAAATGTTATGGATGTTGGAAGATAACCAAATTAGAAGGCCCACACACTTGTCTGCATCCCAGCTTGGCACAAGATCACTCTTCTCTTGATGCAGAGTTTATATCTACTGTTATTTGTGAGATGATACGAACAAGTCAGGATGTTCCTGTTGCCCTTATTCAGGAAAGAATTCAACAGTTGTATAACTATAAGGTATCATACAACAAAGCTTGGAATGCAAAACAGAAAGCCATTGTAAAAGTGTATGGTGATTGGGATGAGTCTTATGCGTTGTTGCCACAGCTTATGGAATTTTTGTCTCTCAATAATCAGATTGTTTATCAGTTGGACACTGTTGAGTATGTATCCCAAAATCATCTAGTTGATCGGTCAAAGGTGAAGTTCAAGAGGATTTTTTGGGCATTCAGACCGTGCATTGCTGCATTTCCCTTTTGTAAACAATTTATTCAGGTAGATGGCACATTCCTTTATGGAAAGTATACAGGTGTTCTACTCATTGCTGCCACACAGGATGGTAATCGCGCTCCTCTGCCACTTGCTTTTGCTGTTGTTGAAAAAGAAAATTTTGAATGCTGGAGCTGGTTCTTGGCATGTGTACGTGTTCATGTCACGCAGAAACAGGGCGTGTGTCTGATATCTGATCGTCATCGAGCGATTATAGAGGCCGTGAGTAGTGATGGGGTTTCTTGGACTGAGCCGAATGCTTATCACCGTTATTGCATTAGACATATTGCAAGTAATGTGCATAAGCAGTTTAGAGATGAGGCCATAAAGAAGGCGATCCTCAAATTGGGTATGGTTTTCTAAACTTTCTTTTTTTAACAAAATTTACTATCCATTTTAATACATTATTATGTTATGCTTTCAGCATATGAACCCCAACAAGAAAGGTTTGATCGGCGTCTTGAAGAGATCCGAACAGTTAATGAGGAGGTATATGAATATATGGTACAAATTTCAAAGGAAAAATGGTCATTAGCATACGATGGTGGCATGAGATATGGGCATATGACCACTAATATAGTGGAGTGCGTAAATGGGGTCCTCAAGGGTGTGCGTAAACTCCCAATCACAGGGTTAGTGCAAGAGACATTTTTTAGATGTGTTCACTACTTTGTTGACTGGTCCCAAAAGGCCTACCAGAGGATGGAAAATGGAATGCTTTTTACTCAGCATTTTCAAACTGATATTGAACGGATACGGAATGAGGCTTCACGATGGAATGTTATAGCCTTTGACAGGGAAAAGAGGAGTTTTCGGGTAAGAAAGTGCTACGACCAGGGTGCATGCACTAATGGTGGAGTGTTTGTCGTGATGTTGGATAACAGGTACTGTGATTGTGGCAGCTTTCAGGCATTGAGATATCCATGTGTACATGTTATTACAGCTTGCACTTCGGTAAATATATCGTGGGAGCCATATGTTGACCCGGTGTATCACATGAGCACTTTGGTTAACTGTTATAGTGCTGCTTGGATGCCTGTTGGTGACTTCCATTCTATCACATTGCCTGCTGATCAACCGACCATTGTCCCTGATATTTCCAGGTTTTCATAAGTCGGTTTTGGTATCATTTATAATTTTTTCAATGTGTGTCATTTTTAAAATTATTGGCTTCATGCTACTAGGTTGCGGCCTCGAGGAAGACCGAAGTCAACTCGCATCAGAAATGAGATGGATTGGCCTCGGCAACAAGGAGGGAGAATACGATGCAGTATCTGCCACGCAGAAGGACATACTCGTAAGAGATGTCCCCAAGTGGCAGGACAGGGTTCCAAATCTCATCATCCATGATCGAGTCTGTGTACCTGCTCTAAGAGGAAGAGGTTGTGGTTGGTGTCGATGATGAAGAAGAAGAATAAGAAATAGAGGATGAGGATGATAAGAAGTAGAAGACTAAGAGGAAGAGGTTGTGGTTGAATAACCTATTGTGGAAGTTTCTATAGTTACTTAGGAACTTGATCTATTTGGAATAATGTTAATGGTTATCTAATGGATAATGGATAAATTAACAAACGTAATTTCACAAATCAGAAGAAATAATTAATTTTTCACTTTTTCCTCTTAATTTTTAATGTGGAATAATGTTAATGGTTATCTAATGGATAATGGATAAATTAACAAACGTAATTTCACAAATAAGAAGAAATAATTAATTTTTCACTTTTTCCTGTTAATTTTTAATGTGGAATAATGTTGATGGTTATTTAATGGATAATGGATGAATTAACAAACCTAATTTCACATATAAGAAGAAATTATTAATTTTTCACTTTTTCCTGTTAATTTTTAATGTGGAATAATGTTGATGGTTATTTAATGGATAATTGATAAATTAACAAACGTAATTTCACAAATAAGAAGAAATAATTAATTTTTCACTTTTAAATTATGGTTTTCTTATAAGATGTCTAGTTTTAGTAATGGAATCTGAGTGTCTGAGCATCCTTAACTAATGTTGATTGTGAGACTAGGCTAATCTTGATTGTGACACCAAATAAAAATGAATATATCATGATTCCACTATTAATAAGTAACGATGATATCATGTGTGCAGATGGCAGGTTTTCCATTGCTTACATCTCAGGCTACTCATGTATCACGACTGCTTTTAGAGGGACGTCCTGTGGCTCCCTTGAGTGTACGTAGATCTCACCATTTCCATCATACTGCACCACCTCCCGCTATCGTCCCACATCTTCGTCGAGCTGGATTTTATGGCGTAGCGATGTGCGACTTCACGTTTCTTGATCATCAGCTCATTGCCACACTTGTCGAGAGATGGAGACCAGAGTCGCATACTTTCCATTTCAGTGAGGGAGAGATGACTATTACATTGCAGGATGTGGCTATTATGTTGGGCCTCCCTATCGACGGACATGCTTTGACAGGCCGAGTTCCATCAGATTTGCCTGAGCTTGTTCATAGACTTCTGGGCATAGAGGTCCAGGATGATGGCAGGACCATCGTCGGTGGTAGATTGCGGATGCCTTGGTTAGACCAGCACTTCACACATTTACCAGATGATGCTGATGACGTCACCGTGCTGCGCTTTGCACGGGCATATATTTTGAGGCTGATCGGTGGCACGCTTTTTGTTGACCACTCTACTACTTTTGTGCACCTGATGTATCTATCTTTTTTAGAGGATTTGGACCAGGCAGGTCGATATAGTTGGGGGTCTGTCTGCCTAGCATATACATACAGAGCCATATGCAGCGCATGTCGCATCGAGAAGATGCAGATCACAGGATGCATGGTTCTTCTACAGATGTGGGTATGAGAGCACATACCTCGTTTAGCTCCACATGCTCGTGCGCCATTACCCGTAGATATTGTAGCAGAGGCTCCACGTGGACGTTGGTATGTTATTAATTCTTTCTAATATCTAACTTACTTGTATAAAATTCTTTTATGAAATGTAAAAAAATGTTATCTACAGGTGGAGTCAGGCGCATCGACATTCAGATTCTCCCAGACATGATGTTCACGCCTACAGACTTATGCTAGACAGCATTCGACCAGACGATGTAAGTGATTATTATTTATATTGTTAAATCTTTACTCTTTACTGTAAATCTATTCATTTATTAATTGATTATTCATTTTTTCTTTCAGATTACATGGATGCCATATACAGATGCTATCCTTCAGAGTCTGCCCTCATACTGTACAGTGATGCTTGATATCGGCTCCTGCATGGTTCCACTGATTCATTTTCATATAGTCGAGTGGCATCAGACGGATAGGGTTATGAGACAGTTTGGATTCCTTCAGCCAGTTCCTGACCCGCCCAGTCAGTTGGATTCATTGCATTCCCTGAAGATGTCAGGGAAGAGAGATTTTGATTGGAGGAGCTACCATGCGAGATATGTAGCGTTATGGGACAGGCGACGAGAGTCCCAGTTGCGAGGGGCAGGGACAGTACGCTTTCATTTGATGGATCAGATGGATTATGCAGGCTGGTACATCAGGTCTCCCGTCAGATTTCTGACACGGCACGGACGGGGCTTCCATGACTTGGTATGCATTCTTTCTTTCACAGTTCAACATATTTTTTATTCAAATTAGTTAGTAACAGAATTTTTTTTCGCAGGATGCTCGTATTTGTCATCTACTGCATATGTCTGATCCAGTGGAGAGAGCTGCCTTTGACCCATCATATTTTCACAGCCTTGTACGACAGATGCTACCGTCGATGGACGAGATTTATCATGGCATTTTCTTTGATCCACCACCTGCTGCGGAGGCCGCGGAGCCTGCTGCGGAGGCCGCGGAGCCTGCTGCGGAGGCCGCGGAGCCTGCTGTTGTTCCACAGGATGAGGCTGCTCAGCTTGCTCAGCCACATGATATTATTCCACTGGAGGAGGGTGTTCAGCATGACCAGTCATTTGCTCCTCCAGCTTCTCAGGCACAGCCACAGGTACTTACAGATGCTGACTGGATTGAGTTCGATGTTTTATTGCAGTCATCCACAGCAGAGCAGCCATCTACTTCCTATATTGGTGAGAGTTCCAGCCAGCTTCCACTATCCTTAGATGCAGGCCAGGGTACAGGCGGTGAGACTGTACATCCACCGTCTGTCACACAGGAGGATGTGGAGGTGGCTGTCGATGAGGATGCGCAGCGTACGCCAGAGCACAGACGTAGACAGACACGGCGTGGACGCATCCAGTATACGCCTGACTGTGGGACAGAGGAGCATCCACACCGGAGGCGTAGATTAGGTTGACATTTGATTTATGATACGTTTTGTATGTGTATTACTGTTATCTAGACTTCTATTATACCTTTAATAAGTGTCTTACTGTTATCAAATTATCTACCAATATATATATATATATATGTGTGTATAATAAATAATATGATTAGAAATTCCATAATACTCATATAAATTCAATAAGTTCAACATAAAGGTTAAATAATAATCCAAGGCTATTTATTTTATGAATAACATATTAAAAGACCAAGTAAAATGTATTGAAGAACTTTAGGAGGATTTTGTTGGCCTACAATTAAATATAGGATCAAGAGAAACTCTTGACTCCTAATATGATATTAGGAAATTAGGTCACACAAGTGATGGAAAAAAGGGAAATTATGGTTCATAGGTCCAAAAAATAGTTAAAAAATGTTTAGGGAAGAAAATGATACATCGTAATGCCACAAATGGTATGGTTATTGTTCATAAACAGAAAGCAGTAATGATTGGTGTCAGAACACAAGAGCCTGTTATGTGGATAAAGATTTATTTTGGTATGAATTAGAATCAGAATATTTAGTGATCTTAAGGAATAATGAGTGGTGTATTAGTGATGCACATGAATAAACCATTTATCAAATATTATTTTTGTGGAAATATGGGGAATTCTTAGAATGCTCATTCCATAGCCTTGAGGGTCACTATGTGACTTGGGACACACTATAATATTTACAAATAAGGTGTGTATTATCAAGGGAAAATATAGTGGAGTTGTTTTGTAAGGAAAACACACAAAGGGGAATCTATATCTTGTGAGTGGACAAGAAGATATGTATTTTATATCCAAGGAAGAAGAAAATAGGTTGTGGTATAAATTTATTGTTTATATGAGCCAATCATACATGGAAGATCTGTTGAAATGTGACACTGCTCAAGATCTCTCTAATTTATCATGTGATCATACTCATACATGCGATTCTTTCTAACAAGGGAAGATTATTTGAAATATATAAAAGGTTAAAGATCAATGGTCAATAAGAGTGATTGAACTAATGCAAATTGATGTGTGTAAACCTATTTCACCAAGATCTATTGATACAAAGAGATATTTTTAGTGGCCAAGGATCAATTAGGTGGTAATGAGAGGGAGGTGAATCAGTGGTAGCCTTATTTTACTAATTCTTTTTTTAAATTCAACCTATTGAAATTTGTTTAGGTTTTTGATCCACTCAATATAAACTCTCAATCATTCCTCAAGTGTAGTTGTAATGAAATAGGGAGAATCACATGTTATTTACAGGGTTATTTTGAAAATACTACTCTGTCACGACCCGTCCTCGGGGCCCGTGCCGTGACTACCCCAAGCCCGCCTTCCATAGGCCAGGGGCTGGCGACTAGCACCAAGGCGTAAAATCCCAGTAAACAGGGAAGGCATTGCCTTTAAGTAACAACCACACAGAGTCAGCAAGCGGAAAGTAAAGTGCAGAAAGGTAAAGGGGCCGGAAATACAAGCCCAACTGTAAAGTACAACTGAAAAGTAAAGTACAGCAACTGAAGAAAAGACGGCGGCCTCGTGTCGTCCACTGGCAATCCCACCTGAAGGGTGGGTACAGATAGCCTCCAAGCTCCTCGGGCCCCACGTCCGCTCTGAGCACGTCCCGTCCAGTGGTCCACCTCCAGGTACCGTCCTGCTCCACGCCCCAACCGCGATCAGCGCTGTCCGTCGTCTGCAACCAACACCACGAAGTGCGGGCATAGCCCGTGCAGGGGTGAGTACAACTACTCAGTAAGGACCCCGAGACCCCCGAAGGTCTCCCGAAATCCACAAAGGATATAGCACAAAAGAAAGATGCAATCACGAAGTAACATCTGACTCGACTTAGGTATATGCCCATACATATACCTAAGTCCCCAATTCCAGCTCTGCTCACGAGCTCAAGAACAACTCAATCCACGAAGGAAAGCAAGACTCAAATCCGCAAGGAGAGTAAACAGTAAATCCACATAGGATAGTTCAACACAATCCACAAAGGAGAGTAACATAAGATTCAGCTCAACCAGGTATACTTTTTCAGATGACGTCAAAGACGATCACTGATCCGTCTCAGTCGTCGGACCCACGAAGGATCGATAGGTACTAACCCCCGCAAAAAGACCCACGTAGGATCGGGCTCACACAGAACCTGTAGGCAGTGGCTCACACAGAACCGGTAGTAAGGACCCACGGAGGATCGGGCTCACACAGAACCTGAAGCACTGATCCACGTGGGATCGCTGAGTGCAGTAGTCGACGCAGTCCACTGAGGATCTCTGCACAGTCGTCGCCGCAGTCCACGAAGGATCTCTGCTCTGCCGTCGTCGCAGTCCACGGAGGATCTCTGCTCTGCCGTCGTCGCAGTCCACGGAGGATCTCTGCTCTGCCGTCGTCGCAGTCCACGGAGGATCTCTGCTCTGCCGTCGAGGTCACAGCCAGCGCTAGGGTTCCCGCACGTAGCGAGCTCGTTCAGGAGGGTCCGCTCCACGAGCCGAGGGGCTGATACATCAACTGACACGTAGTCCGAAGTTGATGTATCCAAAAGGTCCGTATCGACAACAGGATCTCAACGCGACAGACGGCGCGTCAATCGGACGCCCGGTCTGAGAGTTATTGGCATTTTCGTCCCAGGGGCCCGGTTGGTTTTTAGGGCAAAACCAACCCGACCGTACTCCGCCTGTATCCGATCCTCGGGCGGAGTATGCCAAAAGTTCCGTCTCACTTAGAGGAAACCACCACAGCTGACGGTACGTCGTTCGGACGTCCGTAGCTCAAGTTATGAGCGTTTCCGCTCCGAGGGCCCGGTTGGCTTCGTGTACGAACCAACCCGGCCGAACCCAAAGTCTTCCGAAACCTTGAGTATAATATACCGAAACGACCGTCTCGATCCAAGGATCGCGTAGCCGCTGACGGTTCGTCAATCGGAGGTCCCAGGCCCAAGTTATGGGCGAAAGACCGAAGAGGGCCCGAAACGGGGGTACTGGGCCCGGGGCGACCCGGCCCGAACCCCCCCTGGGGTCGGCCGAACCGGGTCGGCCCGAACCGGGTCGGCCCGACCCGGCCCGAACCGGCTCGGCCGGGTCCGGTCCGGCCTGGGCGCGGCCCGGCCGACCGGACCGGCTCGGCTTCGGCCGAGCGGCCGAAGCGCTGCCGCCGCGGGTCAAACCCGCGGCTTTGGAGAAAACGCGGCCCGCGCGGGCCGCGTGCTGGAAGGCCGGACCGCGGACGCGGTCCGGCGGCTCGCCGCCGCCGCGGCTCGGCCGCGGCGGACTCCTCCGGCGGCGCGCCGGGCGCCGCCGCCCCCGGTCGCCGGCGCCGCCGCGCCGGCGACCCGCGCCGCCGCCTCCTTCCGCGGGCCGCCGGAGATGTTCCGGTGGCCCGATTTGCCTCCCGTCTGCGCCGTTGTTCCTCCCGGGATGCGTCCTCCACTGCGGAATCAACATATGGCCCTTGCGTCGCGCTTTTGCCGTCGCTCGCCAAATCCGCACACAAAGGAAGATCGACGGAGGGTTGCCGGGTCTTGTTCGTTAGACCCGCACCCTCCGCGTTAGTCATAATCAACGGGAGAAACAGGAAAGAAACCAATCAACAATTTTAAATAAATTAAAATTGTTTCGTGATCGGGTTCTATATTTCAAAAGGATAAACACGGGATTTTAAAAAGAATTCCAACATCCCTTACCTCGCAGCTGTCGTTGCCGAACGAGGGATCGTCGCGGAATCGCTCGTCGTGGAGGAAGGAGATCGTCGCGTCGTCGCGGTATCCGGCGTCGCGTCGCCAATCTCCGGATCAAGATCAAACGGATTTAATTAGTTTAAATCCGTTGATATTGAAATTAAAAAGGGAGAAGAAAAGATCCGATTCTCACCTTTGTTGCCGAACGAGGATCGGCCGCGGAAGAAAGACGTCGCCGAAGAACGTCGCGGGTAGATCTCGTCGACGTCGCAGATCTTGGTGTGCGTCGTCGAATTCCGTTCGCCGGAGTTCTTCGCGTTCTTCGCGTTCTTCGCGTTCTTCGCGTTCTTCGCGTTCTTCGCGGAGAGGGTGGAGGAACGAAGATTCTTTCAAATCCTTTCCAAGGATTTTTGGGTTGGTCTTATTTTATAAACATGCCAACACGAAACCGGTTAAGAAACGATCCATCAATTCGTTGAATTAATTCAACGAAAGAAACGACCCATTTAATTCACGAAGAAACAGTCCATTTAATTCACGAAATAAACCGCCCAATTAAATGGTCTGTTAAGAATTAAAGAAAACGCGTCGGTTGACTTTTCAGTTACTTTGACGGGTTTTCGCGGGTGCGTTACTTAGCGAAAGAAACGGCGAGGCTCGTGCGGGTCCCACCGCACAAATATCCTACCAAGGGGTAGGATATTTCTGGATAGCATCCTATCCAGTTCAACTCAGTTCAAGCCGTCTTTAAGTGACTTCAAGTGGCTTCCAAGCAGCTTAAGTGAAATAAAATAAAGTTGTCGCACAAACTTTATTTTATTTCTGACTTAAAGCCGTAAAATTTAAAAACCACGTCTGAGCAAACGCAACTCCGAAAGAGGCGTTTCTAAGCAAATACCGGCGCTGCGATTTCATCGGTGCCCTCAGAATTTGATTCCGGGCACCGGTTCAAAAGATAGAAAAACCCGCTCGTCCGTTCACTGAACGTACCCGAGCCAAACTTCGGAAATTGATTCCGGGCACACCGGGCCTCGGAATCAGGTGCCGTCTGAAGCTGCGTTCTTGTAAAATTCCAAAGAAAATTAAGAAAAAAATTTCCTTGAAATTTGCGGGTCTTTACATTACTCCCACCTCAGGGCTTTACGTCCCCGTAAAGATACATCAAAACTAGGGGAACAAATGGGGGTACTGAGCACGCATCTGAGCCTCCCGCTCCCAAGTGCTCTCCTGGAGGTTCCCGTGCTGCCACCTGACGCGCACAAGAGGAATCGACCGCCCACGTAGGACCCGCTCCTGTCGATCCTCGATCTCCACTGGAACCTCCGCAAAAGTCGCCCCATCGTCCACGTCCAGCTCCCCAAAGTCGATGATGTGCGTCGGGTCGTGCACGTATCTCCTCAGCTGAGACACGTGGAAGACGTCGTGCACCCGGTGCAACTGAGGTGGTAGAGCCAGGCGATAAGCCACCTCTCCTATCCTGCTGAGGACCTGGAAAGGCCCGATGAAGCGGGGAGACAACTTGCCGCCTCGGCCAAATCTCCGTAAACCACGTCGAGGTGAGACACGCAAAAAGACGTGGTCGCCATCCTCGAACTCTAGTGGCCTCCGCCTCCTGTCAGCATATGACTTCTGCCGGCTCTGAGCTGTCCTCATCCTCTCCTGGATGATTTGGACCTTCTCTGTCGTGGCTCGGACCATCTCTGGTCCCACGAGTGCTGACTCCCCAGGGTCTGTCCAGCACAACGGTGATCTGCAGGGTCTGCCGTACAACGCCTCGTATGGTGCCATCCCGATGGTGGAGTGGTAGCTGTTGTTGTACGCAAACTCCACCAAGGGTAGGTGGTCCTCCCAGCTGCGACCAAAGTCGAGAACACATGCACGGAGCATGTCCTCGAGTGTCTGTATGGTCCTCTCCGTCTGTCCATCCGTCTGAGGGTGGAAGGCTGTGCTCAGATGGAGCCGCGTCCCGAACGCCTCCTGCAACCCCTTCCAAAGCCTGGAAGTGAAACGAGCATCTCGATCGGAGATGATAGACGATGGCACACCGTGAAGCCGTACGATCTCCTGGACGTAAAGACGTCCCAAGCTCTCTACTGAGCCCTGCTCTCTGATGGGTAAGAAGTGTGCCGACTTGGTGAGTCGGTCGACAATCACCCAAATGGAGTCGTGACCTCTGGGAGTGCGTGGAAGTCCAGTCACGAAGTCCATAGATATGCCGTCCCACTTCCACTCCGGGACCTCCAAGGGCTGTACCAAACCTGCTGGTACCTGGTGCTCTGCCTTCACCTGCTGGCAGGTGAGGCATCGTGAAACGAACTCTGCCACAGCTTTCTTCATACCCGGCCACCAGTGCTGTCGCCTGAGATCCTGGTACATCTTCGCCACTCCGGGATGTACCGCCAAGGGAGAAGTGTGAAACTCTCTCAGCACCTCCTCTCGTAAAGCGACTGGTACGAAGGTACGTCCTCTGAAAAGGATGTCGTGCTCTGCTCCAAGGGAGAAACCATCAGGCGCCTGACCTGAGGATATCAGTGCACGCCGGGTCTCACAGTCAGCGTCCCCACGCTGAGCCTCTCTGACCCGCTGTAGAAGTGGAGGAGAGACTGTGAGAGACTGAAGAAAGGCTGTTCCGTCTCTATCCACGAAGGATATCTGCAAGGAGGCTAGCTGCTCCGTCGCCTCCTCAAGTAGCTGAATGCCCGTCCTCCTGCTGAGGGCATCGGCTACCACGTTCCCCTTCCCAGGAGTATAGACTATCTCAAAGTCATAGTCCTGGAGGAACTCAAGCCATCTCCGCTGTCTCAGGTTCAGGTCCTTCTGAGAAAAGATATACCTGAGACTCTGGTGGTCAGAAAAGACTGTGAAGCGCTCGCCCATCAGGTAGTGCCGCCAAGTCTTCAGAGCGAAGACCACTGCTGCCAACTCCAAGTCATGAGTGGCGTAGTTCTGCTCATGCGGCCTCAACTGACGTGATCCGTAGGCGATCACGGCCCGCTCCTGCATCAGGACGCACCCGAGTCCAGTCCCTGATGCATCGCAGTAAACTACGTACCCAACTCCCTCCTCAGGCAACCTCAAGATAGGTGCGCTGGTCAATCTCTGTCTCAGCTCCTGGAAGCTCTGCTGACATCTGTCTGACCACACAAAGGGTTTCCCCTTCTTCGTCAAGGCTGAGAGTGGTGCTGCAACTCTGGAGAAGTCTGGCACGAATCTCCGATAATATCCCGCTAGGCCCAAGAAGCTCCGCACCTCTGTCACGCTCCTGGGTGGCTCCCAAGCTAGCACTGCCTCGATCTTCGCGGGATCCACTGCAACTCCCGCCTCAGAAATGACGTGCCCCAAGAAATGGACCTCACGTAACCAGAACTGGCATTTTGAGAGCTTGCCATAAAGCTGGTGCTCTCGGAGTGTGTCTAGCACAACTCGCAGGTGGTAGGCATGCTCCTCCTCAGTCGTCGAGTATACCAAAATGTCGTCAATGAAGACAACGACAAATCGGTCGAGGTATGGCTGGAAGATCCTGTTCATGAGGCTCATGAACACTGCTGGAGCATTGGTTACGCCGAACGGCATAACCAAGAACTCATAATGGCCATACCGACACCTGAAGGCCGTCTTCTGCACGTCCTCGTCTCGAACTCTGAGCTGATGATAGCCTGACCGGAGGTCTATCTTCGAGAACCACCGCGCTCCCTTGAGCTGATCGAAGAGGTCATCAATCCGTGGCAGCGGATACTTATTCCTCACTGTCACCTGGTTCAGGCGACGATAGTCGACACATAGTCGTAAGCTCCCGTCCGCCTTCTTGGCGAACAAAATCGGGGAAGCCCAGGGTGAAACACTGGGTCGGATAAACCCCTTGCTCTGCAAGTCCTCTAACTGTACCCGCAGCTCTCGAAGCTCGGCGGGGGCCATCCGATATGCTGGAGTAGATATCGGGGCTGTCCCGGGGTACAAGTCGATGTAAAAGTCTACCTCTCTACGAGGAGGTAGCCCTGGAACGTCGTCGGGAAAGACGTCCACGTACTGGTCCACCACTGCAGGAAAAGCCGGACTCCGCACGTCCACTGCTCCTAGGATGAGGCTAGCCAACTGATGTGAGATGGGCTGCACTCTCCTCCGCGGAAGTCCATCCTGTGCTGCAAAGGTTCCCTTCTCGCCGGTGAAGGTAAACCTGCTCCCGTCGGTACGAACACATCGCACCTTGCGCCTAAAACAGTCGATCTGGGCATGAACCGTGGATAGCCAATCCATGCCCAAGATGACGTCGTAAGGCCTCGACGCCGCTACAAGGAGATCTCAGCCGAAGCTCTCGCCTCCTAGAGTAAGCTCACACTGCCGGCACCAGTGCGTAATCGTCGAGTCTGCTCCCGTAGGAGTCTCTAGCCGTAAGGATCGAGCCAACGGCTCAGTCGGAATCTCCGAGCTCCGAACAAGGGCAGAGGCTATGAAAGAGTGACTCGCTCCTGTGTCTATAAGTACTGCAGCAAGGGTGGAATAGACACAGATCGTACCTCGAATCATCTCTGGCAAGTCGGGGTCGTAGGCCTCCACTGCCTGGAGCTGGGCCTGTCCCTGCCCACCAGCTCCCTGTGGTCGAGGTGGCCCTCCTGGTGGTGGTGGGGGTAGAGCCTGGAAGCGTCGCCCACCACCCGCTGCTCGGCCAGCTCCTCTGCCTCGTCCGCCTCCTTCCTGCGGACCGCCACGGTCGACCCTCTGCCTCTGCCTGGGTGGCCCCTCCACCGTCTGCTGCTCCTCTGGTCGGCGAGTCGGGCAGTCACGAGCCATGTGACCCTGCCCGCCGCAAGAGTAGCACAGCCTGCCTCTCGAAAGGCTGGCACTCCGCTGTGTGCCCCGCACCGCTGAGCCGGTGTCCTGAGGCCGTCTGCGAGGGGGTCTGGTCTGCCTGGACCCGTGAGTCATCCGTCGGCTACCAGCTGCCGATGACTCAGCTACCTGCCGCCCTGCGCTAGGTCTCGCCGCTGAAGAAGGCTCTGCCAGGAAGCTCTCGATCAGGAGGGCTCGCTCCAGTACTCCCGCCTGGGTCGGAATGCTGAGGGAGATCAGCGACGCCCGAATCTCCTGTCGCAAGCCCTGCTCAAAGGTCCGGGCCCGGAAGAAGGGGTCCCGTACCATGTCGGTCGAGTAGCGAGATAGGTCCGTGAACCTCGCCGCATACTGAGCGACCGTCATGCTGCCCTGGCGCAGCTGGAGAAGCTCCTGGATGCGCACCGCTCGGAGGGTGGCCGGGACGAACTCAGAGCGGAAGAGGCTCTCGAAGTCCGCCCAGAGCAAGGATGCCTCATCGTGAACCTGGAGCATCAGGCTCCACCATCGTCCTGCCGCCGCCTGCAGGAGGCTCGCTGCGAGAATCACCATGAGATCCGCTGGTGTCCTCACTAGTCTGAAAAACCGTACCACCGCCTCTAGCCAGTCCTCGGCGGCCTGGGGGTCCGCCTCACCGCGAAACCTGGGCGGTCGTTGGCTCTGAAACTCATGCAGTGCCCTGAGGCGACGTGCATCGTCAGCGTCTGGTACTGGTAGCATCGGTGGCTCGGCGGGTAAAGCTACCGCCGGTGCCACTGCTGGCAAAGGGCCCTGCACCGAGGCCTCGTCGCTCGGTGGGCTGCCGTCGCGCCCAACACTCGGAACCCTAGCTGGCTGTCGTCGCGGGGCCATCCTGAAAAGGAGAACAAGAGCACCACAGTCAGAACAGTATACCTGGTGAGCTGGCACAAGTAATCACAAGGAAAACTTGAGACTTTCATAAAGCAGATCAGTATACCCGGTGAGCTGACACAAGTAATCACAAAGAAAACTTGAAACACACACGCAATCAATGTTTTCATGCATTAAGTCGGAAATCAGGAGTCAGGGTCCTGGTGTACGGATACGTCGGCCGCCGCACCAACACTGGGCTCCCTGAACTGATAACCACACTCAATACACTAAACACTATTGCTTCACATAGAAAGAAAGGACGATCAGAGTTTGCGGTAGAACCGACCACCTCTGATACCAATTTGTCACGACCCGTCCTCGGGGCCCGTGCCGTGACTACCCCAAGCCCGCCTTCCATAGGCCAGGGGCTGGCGACTAGCACCAAGGCGTAAAATCCCAGTAAACAGGGAAGGCATTGCCTTTAAGTAACAACCACACAGAGTCAGCAAGCGGAAAGTAAAGTGCAGAAAGGTAAAGGGGCCGGAAATACAAGCCCAACTGTAAAGTACAACTGAAAAGTAAAGTACAGCAACTGAAGAAAAGACGGCGGCCTCGTGTCGTCCACTGGCAATCCCACCTGAAGGGTGGGTACAGATAGCCTCCAAGCTCCTCGGGCCCCACGTCCGCTCTGAGCACGTCCCGTCCAGTGGTCCACCTCCAGGTACCGTCCTGCTCCACGCCCCAACCGCGATCAGCGCTGTCCGTCGTCTGCAACCAACACCACGAAGTGCGGGCATAGCCCGTGCAGGGGTGAGTACAACTACTCAGTAAGGACCCCGAGACCCCCGAAGGTCTCCCGAAATCCACAAAGGATATAGCACAAAAGAAAGATGCAATCACGAAGTAACATCTGACTCGACTTAGGTATATGCCCATACATATACCTAAGTCCCCAATTCCAGCTCTGCTCACGAGCTCAAGAACAACTCAATCCACGAAGGAAAGCAAGACTCAAATCCGCAAGGAGAGTAAACAGTAAATCCACATAGGATAGTTCAACACAATCCACAAAGGAGAGTAACATAAGATTCAGCTCAACCAGGTATACTTTTTCAGATGACGTCAAAGACGATCACTGATCCGTCTCAGTCGTCGGACCCACGAAGGATCGATAGGTACTAACCCCCGCAAAAAGACCCACGTAGGATCGGGCTCACACAGAACCTGTAGGCAGTGGCTCACACAGAACCGGTAGTAAGGACCCACGGAGGATCGGGCTCACACAGAACCTGAAGCACTGATCCACGTGGGATCGCTGAGTGCAGTAGTCGACGCAGTCCACTGAGGATCTCTGCACAGTCGTCGCCGCAGTCCACGAAGGATCTCTGCTCTGCCGTCGTCGCAGTCCACGGAGGATCTCTGCTCTGCCGTCGTCGCAGTCCACGGAGGATCTCTGCTCTGCCGTCGTCGCAGTCCACGGAGGATCTCTGCTCTGCCGTCGAGGTCACAGCCAGCGCTAGGGTTCCCGCACGTAGCGAGCTCGTTCAGGAGGGTCCGCTCCACGAGCCGAGGGGCTGATACATCAACTGACACGTAGTCCGAAGTTGATGTATCCAAAAGGTCCGTATCGACAACAGGATCTCAACGCGACAGACGGCGCGTCAATCGGACGCCCGGTCTGAGAGTTATTGGCATTTTCGTCCCAGGGGCCCGGTTGGTTTTTAGGGCAAAACCAACCCGACCGTACTCCGCCTGTATCCGATCCTCGGGCGGAGTATGCCAAAAGTTCCGTCTCACTTAGAGGAAACCACCACAGCTGACGGTACGTCGTTCGGACGTCCGTAGCTCAAGTTATGAGCGTTTCCGCTCCGAGGGCCCGGTTGGCTTCGTGTACGAACCAACCCGGCCGAACCCAAAGTCTTCCGAAACCTTGAGTATAATATACCGAAACGACCGTCTCGATCCAAGGATCGCGTAGCCGCTGACGGTTCGTCAATCGGAGGTCCCAGGCCCAAGTTATGGGCGAAAGACCGAAGAGGGCCCGAAACGGGGGTACTGGGCCCGGGGCGACCCGGCCCGAACCCCCCCTGGGGTCGGCCGAACCGGGTCGGCCCGAACCGGGTCGGCCCGACCCGGCCCGAACCGGCTCGGCCGGGTCCGGTCCGGCCTGGGCGCGGCCCGGCCGACCGGACCGGCTCGGCTTCGGCCGAGCGGCCGAAGCGCTGCCGCCGCGGGTCAAACCCGCGGCTTTGGAGAAAACGCGGCCCGCGCGGGCCGCGTGCTGGAAGGCCGGACCGCGGACGCGGTCCGGCGGCTCGCCGCCGCCGCGGCTCGGCCGCGGCGGACTCCTCCGGCGGCGCGCCGGGCGCCGCCGCCCCCGGTCGCCGGCGCCGCCGCGCCGGCGACCCGCGCCGCCGCCTCCTTCCGCGGGCCGCCGGAGATGTTCCGGTGGCCCGATTTGCCTCCCGTCTGCGCCGTTGTTCCTCCCGGGATGCGTCCTCCACTGCGGAATCAACATATGGCCCTTGCGTCGCGCTTTTGCCGTCGCTCGCCAAATCCGCACACAAAGGAAGATCGACGGAGGGTTGCCGGGTCTTGTTCGTTAGACCCGCACCCTCCGCGTTAGTCATAATCAACGGGAGAAACAGGAAAGAAACCAATCAACAATTTTAAATAAATTAAAATTGTTTCGTGATCGGGTTCTATATTTCAAAAGGATAAACACGGGATTTTAAAAAGAATTCCAACATCCCTTACCTCGCAGCTGTCGTTGCCGAACGAGGGATCGTCGCGGAATCGCTCGTCGTGGAGGAAGGAGATCGTCGCGTCGTCGCGGTATCCGGCGTCGCGTCGCCAATCTCCGGATCAAGATCAAACGGATTTAATTAGTTTAAATCCGTTGATATTGAAATTAAAAAGGGAGAAGAAAAGATCCGATTCTCACCTTTGTTGCCGAACGAGGATCGGCCGCGGAAGAAAGACGTCGCCGAAGAACGTCGCGGGTAGATCTCGTCGACGTCGCAGATCTTGGTGTGCGTCGTCGAATTCCGTTCGCCGGAGTTCTTCGCGTTCTTCGCGTTCTTCGCGTTCTTCGCGTTCTTCGCGTTCTTCGCGGAGAGGATGGAGGAACGAAGATTCTTTCAAATCCTTTCCAAGGATTTTTGGGTTGGTCTTATTTTATAAACATGCCAACACGAAACCGGTTAAGAAACGATCCATCAATTCGTTGAATTAATTCAACGAAAGAAACGACCCATTTAATTCACGAAGAAACAGTCCATTTAATTCACGAAATAAACCGCCCAATTAAATGGTCTGTTAAGAATTAAAGAAAACGCGTCGGTTGACTTTTCAGTTACTTTGACGGGTTTTCGCGGGTGCGTTACTTAGCGAAAGAAACGGCGAGGCTCGTGCGGGTCCCACCGCACAAATATCCTACCAAGGGGTAGGATATTTCTGGATAGCATCCTATCCAGTTCAACTCAGTTCAAGCCGTCTTTAAGTGACTTCAAGTGGCTTCCAAGCAGCTTAAGTGAAATAAAATAAAGTTGTCGCACAAACTTTATTTTATTTCTGACTTAAAGCCGTAAAATTTAAAAACCACGTCTGAGCAAACGCAACTCCGAAAGAGGCGTTTCTAAGCAAATACCGGCGCTGCGATTTCATCGGTGCCCTCAGAATTTGATTCCGGGCACCGGTTCAAAAGATAGAAAAACCCGCTCGTCCGTTCACTGAACGTACCCGAGCCAAACTTCGGAAATTGATTCCGGGCACACCGGGCCTCGGAATCAGGTGCCGTCTGAAGCTGCGTTCTTGTAAAATTCCAAAGAAAATTAAGAAAAAAATTTCCTTGAAATTTGCGGGTCTTTACATACTCATTTCTATATTGGTTATACCCCCCAACATGTATTATTCACTATCTCCACAAGTTAATACAATGACATATAATCCATTTTTCCTCTCTATAACAAAAAATAATCCACTATACACTCTCTTTCTCCATAATACATTGGAGATTCATTCTACTCTATAATCCAAAAGATACATCTACTTCCAAATTTAGGAAGAAGTTCTTCTTCAAATAGACTTACTCTATAAGAAATCTAGTCACTCCTACCTTGTGTACTTTATCAATAATTTTAGAAATTATTATATTAAGACTCTTTTCAGATTTTGTGCAATCTAGATTCTCCTCAATATTCAAATAATCAAGAACTCATCAATTCGTCTTTCTGTATTTACCTGATACATTATTGTATCGAGTTATCAGAAATAATATTTCAATTCAACACAGAGTCTTCATCACCTTCATACACACTTTATTCACAAAACAAACAATAATTGTTCATGGGTAATATATCATTATTACATGATTTAAAATCAATCATTTAAATCCTTATTTAAATTTGTTTCGTAATAACACATTTAATTACACATTTATATATGAATACTCATCAGTAGTGGTATCATATTTTCCTCATATTGAATGCCCCATTAGTTTCTGTGGGTATTTTGTTTCATGCAACTCATAAAGAATACTAGAAGGATTAAGGTTCCCCTCTTTCTTCTTAATGTGGTGTCTATCTCTATGAATCATTATCTATATTCATACATGTAACTCATATTTAATTACATAATAAAATACAAAAACTCATCAAAAATACCCAATGCTCGGGTCTTCTCCATTCTTCACATAAATGTTACAACTCATGTAAGAATCTGATTCATGTGGATTCATCAAAATATGATCTTCTAATCACCCGAATACTTATGTTTCACATTTCATCACATAGGATATTCATTTTAGAATAAATTTTTACTCTCATCACATGAACTATTCATTTTATTATTTAAATTATATTAATGAAATTGTAACTTCATGAATATATTATCATGATTGTACCTTGGCATTAAATCTAGATCTTACTTCATTTGAAGACTCTATTTCATCAAAAGTCTTGGGATCCTTCAGTTCATGCACGACAATGCATGAATATTGAACATGACTTGTTCTTGGATCATGCTTGGATATTATAAGTTCATCATGGACTTCTTAATATGGAAGGGTCCTTGGTTTTATCCAAGGATTCCCAACCATGATCTTTGTGACTCATCAATGGTAGATAACCAATGCTCTATAAAACCCTTGAGAAAGGGAAGAAGGTTCTCACTAATTAGACAACTTGAAAAAGTTAGATCAAACTGTTGTGTAAATGTCTGCATGTTTTTAGTGGAGAGACAATGATTGTGTCACCATTTTCCCATATAATAATATCACTCGGTTGAGTGCTTCCTTATTTATTTTATCATTCCTTCAGCTTGGTAGAAGTGATTACTGGGGTACGCTCTCAAATCCTCACTGGCATCGACCCATGTTGTCTTCTCTAACACCATTCCACTGCACATGATTGAACCACCACTCTAATACCATGTGCCTCATGTGAATTCATGCTCGCCTACCATTTCTTCCCATACAATAGTCAACTCCAGTTCCCACCTCTAAAGTGGCTGCACCTAATTCCCTTATGTAGCTAGTTGGATGGATTCCTTTTTAAATAAAGTTAAAAATATGTGTTAGATAAAATATTCCACCAAATTCCATATTCACTCCAAATACCAATCCTTATTCTTCATGAAAAATATAAATAATATATTTATACTTTTTTCATATATCTCTTCATTTATGTAATTTAGTTTCATATTTGGATAATTATCCATGTTTTAAAAGTGAGAATTATTTAAGATTATCTTAAATAGAAAAAAATGTGCAAAGGAGTTTTCAAAAATGTTCACTAGGTATTCTGTGAGATGCGTGAACGGCGTTCACGCATCACGCCCGGATCCGGGATGCGTGAACGGCGTTAACGCATCCCGGACCCATTTTTAAAAATATTCGAACCCTATACCCTTTTATCAAATTTTAATTTTTTAAAAACCCAGATAAAAAAATTTGCCAAAAGTACTGGCATGTCATTTTTCCATGATGAAACACATGAAAGTTATGTCGTTCGAGAGCCAAGTGAGGCAGGCGGGGTGCGCACACGTGCGGAGGCTGACTCGTCCCTCCACGACCCACCGTCATGACGTCTCCCGCCCTTTCGTTTTGATGCCTGGTCGTCGCCAACCCAGCCCCTCCCTCCTATCCATCACGCATCCCGTCAATCAATCAGTCAATCAATGCCCACCCCTACCTATTATCCTAGCTTCAGGGCTCCCACCGTCACTCGTACGCTGCCTTTCCCATCCCATTCCATCAACCCCTCCGGACTCCACTTCACCTATTTTGAAAACGCACACACACTTGCTTTTCTAGATAACTGGATTATATAGACCATCACAGATAGGATTAACAAGGTCTCGTTTAAAGCTGCTGACGCAGAGCGGGCGACCAAGAAGCCTCACCGGGGACGGCAGGGGGGTGGTGGGCAGGTGCGTCCGCCATCGTCATCATCATCAGGTGATGCAAGCCGGCTCCGAAACCCAGCGGAGAAGTGGACGGGAGGGCGGCGTCGGCGCAACCGTCTCTCGCAGCATCCACCACGGAAACTCCGCCGATCGAGTGAGGGTGGGCAGGGAGAAAGTATTCCTGCTTCGGAAAGTTGCAGTTGCGGGGGCGAGAGGCGTGTGGGTCGAAGGAGCGGAGGGAGGAGGTGGGCGTGGGGAAAGAGAAGCAGGTGGTCGGTGGCAGTAAGCTGGGCATGGGATTGCACGGGGGCGGGGGTGTGTTAGGGATGAGTAGGGGTTTTCCCAGGAAGAATGAAGACGGCGGGTGGCAGCCATCAGGTACCGGGTGCTGTTTCACCAAGAATGGATTTTGATGCAGTTGGGATCCAAACAGTTGCCCGGGCGTGGATTTCGTAGACGGAGCGTCCGAGCCTTCCAGCCGCGGCTGGAGATAGCCGGCGAGCGGGCCCATCTTCTCCCCCGCACTCGATTTATGGACGATTCTGCAAATTACCCATTCCTCCTGCTAAACAAAAAGCAGAATCAAAGGGGAAGCGGGAGCAGCAAGTCAACGTATATAGAGACGAAGGGAAGGAGAGGGCGGATTCCAACCTTCCAGGCGGGGCGGCAGGCGAAGTGGCCGTCGAGGCGGTACTCATGCATCACCCACCGCGTCTTGTGGCCGCGGGGCGCCCTGCCCTTGTAGAACACCAGCGTTTTCTTCATCCCGATGACGAAACCTCCGTCGCAGCCGCCGCCGCCGCCGTACACCTCACGGTCCTTCCCAGTTGCTTTCCAGTAGCCGGCTCCGGTAGCCCGGTTCGTCCTCAGCCCGGTGGGGTATTTTCGGTCCCTGAGGCTGAGGAAGTACCACTCTCTCTCTCCCATCCTCGCGACTTCTGCATGCCCCAAGCCCCAACGTTGGATCAGAGTGAATGCCGGCCTCCATGCAATGCATGTACACATTTAGGTTTCGTGAACGTGTGTGAGTGTTGTCATTATAGGTTACCTGGAAGATCCCAGGGCTCACACCTGTTGAGATCAATCTCAGCAATGTCGACCCCGCAGAAGCTGCCATTGAAGACCTTGGAGGCCAGGTAAAAAGTTATGAGCTCCTCGTCGGTCGGGTGAAACCTAAACCCCGGCGGCAAACCTTGATCCCTCGTCTCCTCCCTACCGAGTTCACACAGTATTTCTTCGAGGGCCAGCATTTTACCCTCTCTCTCTCTCTCACTCTCACGCTGCCTTATACCTCACCCGCAACCATCCCCCACACGCTTACTTATATCAGAGGGAGACAGGGAGGGGAGCAGGGCGGTGCATGTTAACGGAGGTTTTGTCCTGATCAGGGGTGGAGTCGTCCGTGTCGGGTAAATAAATGTGTGAAAAGGGGGAGGGGGTTGCACTGAAACCGAAGCAGAGAGGGTTGGGTTGGGTTGGGTTGGGTTGGGTTGGGTTGGGTTGGGTTGGGTTGGGTTGGGTTGGGGCGTGATTCGATTTGGGGCCATTAAAGCTGGATGGGGGCCTGCTTGAGGGCCACCTGAAAGATTTCCCGAACAGGCAAACATGAAACGCAGGGAGCGGGAAAACGTCTCTGGCGACGGGACGATAATAGGGCGGGCGGTTGATTAAATGCAGTGCGCAGGGCGATGCGTGGGGGTGTGATCATGTCTGGTGAAAGGAGAGGGCGAGCGGGTGTGCCCCCCTCGCTGCGTTCCTGCCCCCGTCACCCGCTGCCGATCTTGTGATTCGTTAATGGTGAACAGTGGAGAAAGGGCCAATAGTTGCATACCGTTCTTTAAATTTCGAATCCGGCGACTTTGTTTCATCCCCTTCTGGGGCTTGTCTGCTTGACCACCGGTCCTAAGCTGGAACCCATACTGATACGGTTGCTGCGAAGCATGTGCCCGGCTGTGCTGGATTTGGATTGGACGATGGACCGGCTTTTCATACAGTACAGGAAATGTGCCTGTGATTCACGTATCATCCAAACAAATGAGCGCTTTAACTAGTATAATGAAAATGAGAAGAATCAATTGTTGAGGATAATCCAATCATATATCATCAAAACAACTGAGAGGACAAAATGAGTATCTCTCGTTGGATAGATTCACCTCCTAGGTCCTCACCACAGCGGTACTCCCAATTCCTCTGGGATTGCAAATCTTTGGATGTGATGTCTTTCTTGAGCATCTTTCTTCAACTGTGTTTTGTCATTTGGGGAGTGGGGATACTTTGGAAGATTTTAGAAATTCTCTTGTGCTGAACTCTCTCCATGATCTCGAATTTTCTAACTCTCCGTTTACCTAACATCGGAGAAGATCAATGACGAACCGTATTGCTAAAAGGCTCGATAGATTTGTTGGAACATACAAATCGAAATCTCTCTTCCATGCTTTCTCTATTGTTCGTTTACCTCCGATTTCTTCCGGCCATTGTCCGATCATTTTATTAACGATCTCTCAAGAGGACAAGAGGAGACCTGTGCATGTCTTTCACTTTGAAAGTTTATAGGTCCAAGATAGTAATTGTGAGAAGGTGATTATGTTGGCTTGGGTAACATCGAACTCCTACCTTACCTCCCGTATTCATAATACTGTGTCCTATTTGCAGAAGTGGAGTTAGGTTAGGTTTGAGGGTTTTGACAGAAAATCGCTTGAAGAGACTTCATTCTCTTCCCTATTTTGATTATGTTATTCGGGATATCTCTTTTTCAGAAAAGAATCTCAATGCGACACTGAGGGAGAATGAGAGCTTTTGGTTCCTTAGAGCAAAAGAATCCCATATTTGGGATGGTGACCAGAATACTAATTTTTTTCACCAAAAAGCGTCTGCATGGAGAAGGAATAACCACATTGCTCAACTTGAGGATCCTACCGAGAGGCTAGTTAATGATAACACTAACATTTATTCTATCATTCTGAATTTTTTCAGCAACCTCTATAAAACAAAATGTATTGACATTCCTGCTTGTCTAACAAGCTGTATTCCAAAAATTGTCATGGAGGATATGAATCGTAAGTTGGAGAGAGATATCTCTGATGATGAAGTACTTGGGGCTCTCCATATTATCCACTCTACAAAGGCCCCGAGGCTTGATGAATTTCATATGCTGTTTTTCAAACGCTTTTAGCATGTTAATTATTGGGCCAGATGTGGTTACCTTGATGAAGGAGATGTGTGTCAGAAGATCTTCTCCTGAAGCACCAAATGAAACTATCATCACTCTTATCCCAAAAACACAGTGCCCATAGAAAATCCTGGAATTTCATCCAATCAATTTGTGCAATATCCTCTACAAAATCTTTTCCAAGATCTTGGGGGTTAGGCTTAGGGATTGCCTCCCACAACTAGTTACTGAAAATCAATGTGATTTTTCCCCAAGAAGTTCTATTACTAACAATGCATCCATTGCTTATGAATTATTCCATTCCATGAAAACTCGATCTTCATCCAAAAAAGGAATTATGACAATGAAATTAGATATGATGAAAGCTTATGACAGAGTCAAATGACATTTCCTTGAATGTGTTCTTTCCAGGTTGGGCTTTGGGATGAAATGGATCTTTAATATCATGAACTGTTTTATGACTGTATCTTTTAGAATTAATATTAATGGGCCCTCTTTTGAGAGTTTTAAGCCCTCAAGAGGTTTGCGTCAAGAGGATCCACTTTCTCCTTATCTTTTTATTCCAGTGGATGGTGTTTTTTCTAATCTTCTTTTGAAGGCGGTAGAGCAAGGAGTTCTCCATGGTGCCAAGGTATGTCGCAATGGATCCCTATTTCCTATCTCTTCTTTGCAGATGATAGTCTCCATTTTGCACGTGCTACCCCACAAGAGTGCAGTTTAGTTCTGAAAATCATTTAGCTAAATGAAAGGGCTTCTGAACAATGTATTTACCATATGAAGTCAGAATTATCCTTCATTAAAGGCGTGGTACAAGCAAAGTGGGAGGAACTGCAGCGGATGTGTGGTTTTACTTTGGTCAAAAAGCATCTAAAATACCTGGGCTTCTTGACCATTATAGGTACATTGAAGAAACAAGTGTTTGCTTCAATCATGGGTATGGTTGAAAATTTGAATTGCTTTTGGTCTAGTAGGAATATCTCCAAGGTATGGAAGAAATTTCCCATCAAGTCAGTGCCCCAGACAATCTCATCTTATGTTATGTCATTATTCAAATTTTCAGAATCTCTAGTTGATCAAATCCACTCTTGGTTGGCTAACTTTTGGTGGGGCTCCCACGATGGAAAACATAATACTCATTGGATGTCTTGGGTGAAATTGTATGTTTCGAAGTACCGTGGATGTCTCGGCTTTCGGAATCTCAAATGGTTTAAAGAGGCACTTATGGTGAAGCAATGATGACATCTTCTCTCCAATCCAAATGCCCTTTTCTCAAAGGTCTTGCATGAAAAATATTTTCCTCATTTCAGCTTTTTGCATGCCTAGCTAGGACTACGACCAAGTTTTTTTGTGGAGAAGCATATGGGGCACTCAATTTTTTCTTAGGAGTGGATGTGTTTGGAGAACTGAAGATGAGAATGAATTTTATGTTTGTAATGATCTTTGGATGGAAAATGACAAAAATCTTAAAGTTTCCGCGACTATTGTTCCAGGCTTTGAAAATGGACGGGTGCGTGATTTGATCAATGATTCGTTGGAGCACTGGGATCAGGAAAATATCCACAACTATTTTAATGAGATTGATATTTAGATTATTTTCAGTATTCCTCTCACGCCAGGAATGGGCATTAATCAGATTTTCTGGAAGGGGGAATCTTCTGGGAGGTACCCTGTTCGCTCAAGCTACAAAATGTGAGTTCATGGTTTGGCTCGGACCTATCCTGCTGATTTCTGTAGGATGATCTGGTCGCTCACTACTCCACCCAAGGTAAAAAAATTGGTGGCGTGTTTGTGCTGGTATACTACAAGCTCGCGGCCTTTTGGTAAGATGACACCTTATAGAGAATGACAACTGTCTTTTGTGCCTCCAAGAAGTGGAATCTCTCGTGCATGCAATTCTCTTCTGCCATAGGGTGGAAGGGGTGTGGAAAGAATGGGCACCAGATTTAGAAAAATTCTTGGATCCTTCTACTGGGTTAGTCCAAAATCGCAAGAAATAGGTGTCTTCATTGGAACCAAATGTGGTGAGGCTGCTTTGCACAATTTCTTGACTGATTTGGAATAAAATAAAGAGTGCATTTTCCAAAATAAGGTGACTCAAGATTTTATTCAAATTGAGAGGGCCACTGAATGGATGATTTGTTGGAATTCGAGTGACGTGAGGCCCTTGATGGCTAGTATTCGGAAAGATTCTCATTGCTAGACTCCTCCCTAGAGGGTTTTATCAACATTAATACAGATATGCCCATCTCTGCTGATTCGAGGATTGGTGCTGGATTTATTTCTCACCATAGAAATGGCTAGGTTGTGGAAGCTCGTTGCATGGTTTTATAAGCCTCATAGAGTTCTGTGGTGGTTGAGGCATATGTTATCCTTCATTGGACCCTCCTTACTAACTCAAAATATTAGAAATTTATTTTTATGGAATCAGATTGCCATGAAGTGATGTTCACCATGTCAAAGGAGGAGGATCTGCAACCATTTGGCCTTATCCTGAGAAAGATTTGGACTTTGATCGATAGCTTCATTGAATGCAATTTTTCATTCATCAAACGAGGGGGTAATGTAGAGGCTCATCGATTGACGAGCTGTGGGAAATATTAGGTTGATCATTGTTGGGTTGACCCTTTTTTTGATTGGATTTGTTGGTCAGGTGTTTTTGATCTATAATATATTATCTCTCTTACCTCAAAAAAATATAATCAAAACAATGATAACTTTAACTAGAATTATTTTTGTTTCATGAAATATATCATAAATGTGTAAGAGGGAAGGCTCTTCAAGTGTTTCACTATTGAATGTGAGCATTGGAAAAGGGTTCTTCTGCTTGTTCTTCTTGGTGTTTCTCTCCATCATCCAGGATGGTTTGGAGGGTCGTACTCATCATAATCATCATTTACTTCAACTCTCTAAACTCACTTTGTTTTTCTTCGAAAAACCATCCAATGTGAAGAATAAAAAAACCTTGGGGAAACTCTGAAATATGTAATATGAATCAAAGAGTACAAAATTAAAGTAATGTTTGAACATGAATTGCAATAAAATAATAGAAAACCCTATTTAAAAATCACATCCCGATACATCTTTTTCTTATGAAAATTGTTTCGATCAAAACACAATTTTTCAAGATCCATATATGACAAAATGTCACCCCTTTGTTGACGAAACACCACTATCTCAGGGATCTTTATCCAAACACACATCAACCTTGCACATCCTTGAAACATAAGAAGGATTTTTATCCCATTCACGATCTCATCATTATGATGTACCACTGATCATCAATCACGACACACCACATGATCATCGCAATCAAGAACACATTCGATACATTACCCCGACCAACGATCCCATCACTCACCATCGTAGATCCACTATTGATGCCTCATTCACCATTGACCATGAGGCACACGGGTTTCCACAAATGAAACAACCCCTATCCTCTTGAACTCGGTGGACTACATCTTGAGAAACTCTCACTTTATGCCCCACCAACTGGTTCCCCTTTTCAAATATAGATAAGATATAAAATATTATATCTTAAATTTTCAAAACACCATGTATCTACCATGTTAAATAATCAAAAATATTTCTCATATAGATAGATATAAAGTATATATCTCTTCATAACCAACACATGTAACCTTATCCATGTGATAAGATTAAAGATATCTCTAATTTAAAAATGATCTTATATTAAATTTGAAAACAATCATGGGATGAATCTTATCAGTTTCATCCTCCCGATCATTGTTTTGTAGAAAGGGATAATAAAGCTAATGCTAATAAGTTTTCCCCACCCTTTTATCCCATGGAAAGATAGATATACTAGTGTTAAAGAATTGGGTCAAGTGTAGTGAATGTCCTTTGGAGAAATAAAAAAATAGAAGAGAAAATCTAAAATCCAGAAAGGAGTATCCACATTTGTTCAATATTTGATATATACCCCAATTTTGGTGAAAACATTATTTAAGGGGACAAAAATTAACACTCAAGACTCCACTATAGCAGGTGAAAAACACATCTAGAACTATCATGCAATACGCCGTTTTAAAGTGTCTTTATTCATGAAATTATTTAATAGATTAATTTAAAAATTTAAAATTGATCTAACTAACTTCATTTTTTAATTCATCATATTGAAATTATCTTATTATTTATTTTTGAGATTTTTCTAAAAAGTTTAATTTTTAGTCGAAAATATGGTTTTCACAAAACTTGTAATTTGTATGAATTTATCAATATATAAGAATGATATAGAAGTTTATAAAACATTTTATGTAATAAAATATGAGTAAATAATACAAAAATTCATTTTAAAATATTATTTGAAAATATAAATCCTATGTCCAACCATTTTTAAAACCATTTAAAATGTTACTTTAATATAAAAAACTATTTTAAGCATTTTCTTTAAATTAAGTATTTTCAATGAATATTCGGTTTTGGATTACCTTGAAAGACTAATAAACTTTAATTTTTATAATAAATCAATTTATATAATTAAAATAAATATCCAAGAGAATTTTATCTTGTATATGAATATAAAGATTAAAAATGTTATTTCCCTAAAAATAATTTTTATGCAATTAAGTATATTTATTTTAAAATCAACTTTCAAACCTTTAAAAATTTTATTTGGAAAAATGATTTTTAAATTTGAAATTATAATTATCAAATTAGTATGAATTGTCAATCTTAATCTTTTACATTAAAATTAAATACTATGGTTAAAAATTAATCGTCGTGGTAAAACTAAAAGGGGAAAATTGAGTTTAACCTAGTGTAAAGCTCCTAAACATTTAAAAAATGTTCCTTGAATTCAATGGTTGAGATTTTTATCGATCAATATATGTGTCCCCTACACTTTTTTATATTTTTAAGCCTTGGGAACTTGAAAAATACATTGCATTATTTAAAAATATAAAGGTGTTTCCAAAAGTACCCTTATTTTCACTTATAAAAACATACCAATTTTACCCTACAAAGATAAAGTTCACCTTAAGATTACTCCTTTAAAATAAACCATTTTACTCTACCTATAACCCACTACTGCAAACATAAGCTTTTAGTCCTTCATAGTAAGCCTAAACCCTTCAAATTCAAGGCGACTTCCAAGGAAAATTTAAGTCTCCGATGTGAGTATCATCAACTACTTAGTTTTTTTCTATCAAATGTTTTCTAGTAATTATAATATAATTATATTATAATAATTAATGTACTGTTTTTTACTATATTAATGTTATTATAATTATTTATTCATTTACCACATCCATTCAGAAAACACAAAATCATTGTTCACGCGTTGTGCGGACTACCAGCTCCATGACGTAACATGTTTTGTTTTCATTCACTGCCTTACAAAGCTGGATATAAGTATGGTATTCAAGGATATATATGATTTATATGATATAATTAAGTCTCTGGTATAAAAAATGAGATAACCTATTAATGATATGATCAAAAAACAATCATCATTAATTTAATCATTTAAAACAAGTGTGCTAAGAGGATAATCAGTTATTCAAATTGTGTATTATTTTCATATTCATTACTTCTTATAATAATTTCGTAAAATTATAATATATCACACTAATAGACACTAAATAAGATCATTATGCTTCCTTTATAATGAAATTACAACAAAATCACCTCTTAATCATTCATTAAATTAAGGTATTTTCATGATTGGTTCAGTATAGCCACCTAATTGAACCACACTATGAATTTATATCATGAGTGACTATGAAAACATAATTATTGGTATAAAATTATATAAATGTGTAAATAAGGATGTTTTTTTGTTCTGTATATATTATGTCAACATCTAATTCATCAATCAAGGAGACATCCTCCGTTCATCAAAAATCACCAAAACATGCTCATTATCAACTTAATATTCAAGGATTAGGTCAAAAACACTCATGAAAGGAATTTTAACCATAATAAATTATAATAAATAATACATAACTATAAATTTATATACCTATTAATAACGGACTTTGGAATAATAATAAATATGAACACCACTATTATTAAACTAGTATAAACGATCAAAATGACAAACTCTAATATAGAAAATCAAAAGAATTATTGTAGATAATCAATATTTATGAAGACAATGAATGAAAATAGATATTATTAAGGATATGAATTTATTTATTGAGATATCTATAATTATGATACATGTGTTTAATGTATGTTCATGTAATTCAGGACAATAGGTAAGAGTTTTTCATCTCAAATTCCTCTTTTTGAGACATGTTTGGTATTATACACCTAATATTCTTTATGTGGTGTATATACTGCCTATTTGAGACTTTATATCATTAAATTACTTTAATAATGTTATTTTAATAACAAATTTAATCCCTCCCTTTCAATATGTTATGATTAAATTGCTACCCAATCCATATTTTGGGGTTTTTCTTCTCAATTTTCATTCTTTGGGTCTTATTCCATATTCACCACCTATTTTCTTTTGTGTGGCGCATAAAATATCATGGAATAATTTTAAATATTACTCTTGAAAGGGAGTCTAATGTTCATATTTTTATTACTCTATCATATTATTTTGATTCAATAGTTTCCTTTTCCATGGGGAAAAAACCACCCCAAGTTTTGGTAAAGTAAATGTGTGTGTAATTTCTTAGAAAATAAATCTCTATTTGTATACTGACAAGTGGATGCAGTTTTAGAATAGAGGCACCTATGTCTAATCACCCTGGAAATGGGTGGTTGGGTATTGAATTAATCTTCACCCTGATGCATGATGTGTAGGCCAAAGACTGCACACCTAAAGAGACACGCATAGAGGATATGCTTTGGAATATTCACATGTTCTTAGTGAACTATGATGAAGGATTTTTTCCTAACATATCCTTGGTCTCCAATAAATGAAATCTATTAAATCCAATTACTATCTTCCATGGATAACCCAACACATTATAAGTACCATTTATACTATATTTCTTAGATAAGGGTACTTCATGTTACTTTTATGATACCCCACAACTTCTATGTTGATTAAGGGATATCCTCATATACATCCACATTATTCTATTGAGTGAGGGAGTATTTTATTTTCAAATTTATCATTATAAAGATAGCCAAGTTTTATTTAATAAGAGGTTCCTCAAGGAATGGTATGAAAGGTCTTTATGACTCTTATGGTGAATGCATTGGACATAATCTGGAGATGGGTGGGGCCTGTAATTATATAGCCTCTTGATGCATCTACTTGTCACATGAGACAAAACAAGTTGGGTTTTGTTGTATACCTATTCCGATGACAAGAAAGTGTCTTGGTACAAGGACTTGAGATTAATTTTTGATGGCCAAAATTATGCATTCCATTAGTATAAGATCAATGATCATTATTATCTATATTTTTATTCATTATCATGGATATTTAATGCTCATAGTTTTAGTTGATTATAACTTCATGTTGTCCATTTATTAATTTTATATCACTTGTGTTATGTTTAAGTTATCTAAACTTCCATTGCATATTTCTCATTAATAATCATTTAAGCTCACCCTTAATTTTTTCCCTTTCCCCAAGAAACCTAGAGGAGGAATATGAATAATTTTTAGAGATATTATGGAAGGTTTAGTAATTATATCTCTATAAGTTCATGTTGTATCATATGTTCTGAAATGTATTGTACATATTTATTTTTTCTTCCAAAACTTCTAAATAGTTCGATCCTTTGGGAACTCTCACCATTGAAGATCATCACATTAACAGTGCTCGAAAAGGGTTTTATCAGTGCAAAAAAGCATTGATATCATTAGAACCCTTAAAATCTAATGGCTTTAATTAACACTAAAAATATCACCAATAAAAAACCCTTTATCAGTGCTTAATTATTGCTGATAAAGGTCACGTTGCTGCAGTGTGTTACAAAAATTACGTAACACTTCAGCAAAAAATAAAGAATTTATTTAAAATAATATTTAAATCATAAATATAATAAAAAATAATATATTATAGACATTTAAAACATATATGATTGTAAAATTACATTGGTAAGTATGATTTATCACAAACATTCTAAAACATCAATATTCCATTATCTTTGGTCCCTGACACCCACTCAAAAGCACTCGATCATGATACTACTAGTTGAACAAACCAATCCATCGAAACAAAAAAAGTACACCTATATAAAAAAACAATTCTTATGTTAGTAATAATAAAAAAATATAAATTAAACATAAATATTAAATGGTACACTAATAAAATGTCAATTTAAATTGAAAACACAAACTTTGAGTCATACGGGCGTATGTCAGTTTGATGTGAGACCGATTCCTACATGTCACAATTGACTTATGAATTATTTACTTAAAGTATTAAGACAATAAAAGTATGTTTTCTTGGTTTTTAGTGAGTGAAAAACATTTTGTGTAACACCCCAAACTTCCACGGTACGCCTCTCTTTGAATAATACAATAACGTGTGTTGTATGCAACTTCGAGTTCTAACACACACCACAAGCCATCAAATTAGCCACTATGAATCGTAATACCCAATTTTTGAAATTTTATAAATTTTTTCTTTCAAAATTGACTTCATTTTTGGATTCAGAATATCGAAATTAGCTTAGGGTGAATTTTTTGGTATTTTTCTAAAAACTTTCAATTTTTGATGAATAGTTAAAAACATTGAGTCATAGTTTAAAACCGATTTTTTATTTAAATAATTATTTATTTTATTTAAATTTATTTTAGGTAAAAATATATACATAATACCTATATAATTTCAATTTAATTCATTGGTGTCAGTTTATAATAATTTTAGATATTTAAAATTTTTATTGAACTTTTCACCGTCTTTTACCCACCTCCTAGGAGAATTTGCAAATTCACATAAAACTTAATTTTACCACTTCGATGAGTGGAATTTAAAAAATCCAAGAGAAATGGTTAATATCAAGGAGTAAAATGTGGTTCAATAAGATAAAAATATTTTTTGGTGAATAATAACTTTTTACTTTTATTTACCACGGTTAAAAGTAAATAGGGCAATTAAGGGTAAAAATGATATTATTATTACCCTAAAACATGTCCTAATTCTATTGGATAAGTATAATTCGAACAAAAACAACCTTAGAAATAAATTATTAACCTCTTTGTTCCACTTGGATTAGATTAGGACATTTATTATTATTTAATTCAAAGAAGAGTTAAAAGAGTTAAAATCAAAGTTTAATAACTAAAACATTTTTAATATAGGATTATACATAAGATAAATTCGATTATAAATATTAATTAGAAATATAAAAAGATTTCCTATATGATGGTATTTTATTTATAATTTTTATATATTAAATAATTTAATTTATTTATGACACAATAGTGATGCAGTAATTACCTAATTAATGAAATATTGAAATATTTGATATTATAAATATCCCAATAAATGTAATTTGAGACTTTTTATAAATTACAATAATTTTATAGGTTAATATGACATATTAAGTTTGGTTAAATGATTTTTTTTCGAAGTAATAATGCTATTATGAATTTAGAAAAAACAAAATACCAAATAGTTTCAAAATTGACATAAAAGAGTTTTTAAAACAAATATTATATTATTAATTAATATTCTATTCCTAAAAATCTATGGTTTGGCCAAAAGACTTATATAATGATAGGTGTATCATTAATGAACCACTTGGGATTCTCTTGGAAGTATATAGTAAGTTTATTAACCATATAATATAAAAATACAAAGTGACATGGTAAATGTCAAACTATTTAACTAAGAGTTAAATCTAAAAGATAAAGTTAATATAGTGACCCAAAACTATCTAAAACCTATTGTTTGAGTGGTTTTAGACCCATAAACACATTATAATTTAAATAATCCATTTTGGATCCATTAAAAATAGAAAATGATTTTATTATAAAATAATACTTCTAGCTTTTCCTAAGGTGCCACTCACCCCTCTTATAAAAGGGAACTCTCCCTTCTCTCTAATTTACACCTTAAAAGCCTTTTTTATCAGCCAAAACCTGACCAAATATCTTTTCAACTTCCCTCACTTCATCCTAGAGGCCTTACTTTAGTCATAAAGCCTACTTAAGTATCCCTTTTGATCAAATCAAAAGAAAGAACCTGAAGAAGAGGTAATAATTTCACCACCCTCTCTCAAGCTCTTTTCTTATTCCACTTCTTCTTTATTTGTTATTCTCATTATAAAATAATAAATCCAGTATCTTATATATACTGTGATGTTATTATAAATATGGTACAACCATATTCATTATTCTATCCATCTTTTGAATGACATGTCACCATACGTGTGTACGTACGACTTACCGTCTCCACGTCGTGGTGTAATTGTTATTCAATACATTATTATTTGGATGGGTATAATAATAATGTGTAATTGATGAAAATAATGAATATAACATGATAATTATTCTTTATATATGATATACCATCCAATTATATATTATTTTAATATCAAAATAATGATATTGTCGCTCGTGCGTACGTACGAATTACCGTCTCCACGAACGCGTTGAGATTCATTCCACATCGTATCCATTCAAGACTAATTTTCATTTGATGATTAAAAATAATGTTTAAAGACTTGATATAATTCTGGATATGAATAAGATACATCCCATCCATAACAAATATGACTCCCATAACAAATAATATAAAGGAAAACGAATCCATTAACACCCAAAACTACAATAATACTAAGATATTATTAACAAAACAATGTTAAAGGATCATATATGATATCATATTAATGTATATGATTCTTGTATAATTTAATAACAATTATTTCACCATTATACAGGAGGTTAACCTACCCTCGACCACGGAAAAGTACAAGGTAAGGGTTAATTCTACAATATCTTCATTATCCGAGGTTGTTTACACGTAATTATCTACTGGGACTTCTTTATCATCCACATCCATGTTTCTTAAAAATGTATTTCAAAACATTTTTACTATTTACTAGACTATGGGTTAAAGTCATTTATACCCTTTTTTTACTTTTTATAAAATGGTTTGAAAGGAATCTTTCCATCGTTTTCCAAACAAAGCACTTTTAACCTTTTCGACAAAATTAAGGTAAGAATTCTTTTTTTAACTTATACGGCAGGTGAAACTATTTTCTGCTGTTATAAAATCGTCGAAGCTTCCCTAACAAGATTATAAGAATATTTTCAAAGTAAATGTTTTCTTTTATAATTATCTTACTTTTAAATGATTTAAAAAAAGAGAAATTTCTCTCAAATAGTTTTGATTTCATCTATGTCAACTTCCTTTAATGGATTTTAAGCTTATTTGAAGTTGATTTATTATGATACAAAACTTACATATTGTATTGAAGGTTTTGTGATATGTTTGACTGTGGATATGTTATTTTTATACCATTCATGGTTTATGGAGAATGTATTGAAATTTCGTATGCTAGTTTATATACGAATGTTTATGTTATGTTTAAACCTGTTCATATGAGGAATGCATTGGACTTAGTAAGTGATGGGTGGAGCCCTTTATAACTCCTCAATGCATCAGTAGTTCTCATGAGATAAACTAGTGTCTTGGCACAAGGCCTTGAAAAAATCTTATTTGTAGTCTTGGCACAAGGCCTTGACTATGTGGTTATGATAGTCTGGCATTATGCATTCCTTCATTATGAAAGTGGTTATTGATATTGCATGTGATTATTCAACTAGTAGAATATCCATGTGAATAAGTAAATGTAATTATTTCACTTTATTTTTTCCATGTTATACTAAATTTCAAGTTTAAAAGGCTTTTGTTTTAGTTATACATTGCCTTAAATGTTTATGATTATTTATGAAAGTTTCTGCTATATTGTTATCCTTACTGAGCATCTGAGCTCACCCCTTTGTATGTTTTATTTTTACAAAGATGTGAAGAAGTATTTTATAAATGACCTGCAGGGATAGTCTGAGGGGATACGAGTGTGGACTATGGAGACTATGTTGTTTTAGTTTTTCACTTTATGATGTAATGTAAGACTTATGAATGTATCTAGTGTTTCCAAGGCTACTAAACTAATCAGTTTTTTGAGACTTGATATTTTGTGATCATGCCAATGATACGTAATAATTCACCGACTCTGGGCTTATGGGTTCAGGGCATTACATTTTGAACCAAAAGGAAAATTCTAAACAAATAACATACACTTTGAGCGATATTGGATTCACCATGTATCAGATTGAGGTGAGGGTAATTCCTATATATCAGTAATGACATATGGATCATTTCAATAAATTATAAAAAAACCAGAACGTGTTTTACTAGTGTTGAGTATGTGACATGTGTTTTAAACTAAAATGTAAACTTTAAATAAAAAGACACACATGGAGTCATATCGGTTACACTCTGTGTTGGATTGACGTGCGGTTGATTCCTACACATAAAAACTGACTTAGGGATCATTTTCCTAAAGTATCAGAACAATGTGAATGTGATTTCTATTTTCTGAGTTTGTCAAGTGTATTTTTCACTAAAATGATAATTTAAACTAAAAACCCACACTTTGAGTCATACCTGTTTCATTGTGTGTCAGTTTGACATGAGACTAATTCCTACATATGATAAATGACACAGTTGACCTACATGGCCATGAAAATCCAAGTGTGTTTGTGTAGTTTTCAATGAGTGACACATGTTTTGAACTAAAATGTCAATTTTAAACTAAGAACATACACCTTGGGTCATACTTATCACACTGTGTATCAGATTGATGTGTGGATGATTAATACATGTTAAAAATGACTTATGGAACATTTTCCTAAAGTATCAAAACAATCTTAATGCATTTTATTAGTTTTCAGTATGTGATGTGTGTTTTGAACTAAAATGTAAATTTTAAATAAAATGACACACTTGGAGTCATACCAATCACATAGTGTGTCTGATTGATGTGAAGATCATTCCTACACATAAAAAATGACTTAATAATCATTTTCTTAAAGTATAAAAACAATATGAATGTGTTTTCTTGGTTTTGAGTATATCACATGTATTTTCTACTAAGGTGTCAATTTAAACTATAAACATGGACTTTGAGTCATGATGGTCACATCATGTGTTGGATTGATATGAGACTGATTCATACATGTCTAAAATGACTTACAAATTGTTTTTCCAATGTATTAGGACAATCTGAGCACATTTTCTTAGTTTTTAGTGTGCGACACATGTTTTGAACTAAAATGTTAATTTTAAACTGATAATAGATACTTTGATTTATATTGGGAACACCATATATCATATTGACGTGTGGATAATTCCTACACGTCAAAAATGAATTATGAATCATTTTATTAAATTATCAAAATAATACGAACATGTTTTCTCAATTTTGAGTATCTGATGTGTGTTTTGAACTAAAATGTCAATTTTAAATAAAAAGACACACTTTTAATCATGATAGTCACACCGTGTACCAAATTGACATTTGGTTGATTACTACACATCAAAAATGAATTAATAATCATTTTACTAAATTATTAAAATAATATTAATTCATTTGATCAATTTTGAGTATGTAACATGTATTATTTACTAAAATGATAATTTAAACTGTAACCACATACTTTGAGTCAAAATGGTCACATTGTATGGCGGTTTAACATGACACTATTTTCAATAAATAAAAAATGACTTCTGAATCAATTTCCTTAAGTATCAAGAGAATCCAAGAATGTTTTCTTTATTTTTAGTGAGTGACACACATTTTGAACTAAAATTGTAATTTTAAATTGATAACAGAAACTTTGAGTCATACCAGATACACTGTGTATAATATTATGGTGTGGTTGATTCCTACATATCAAAATAAAAAATTACTTGAGGATCATTTTCCAAAAGTGTCAATAAAATTCCAATGTGTTTTCTATTTTTTTAATATGTTGCGTTTTTTTACTAAAATGTAAATTTTAACTTAAAACGTTTACTTTGAATCATACTAGACTCATCATGTATTAATTTGATTTGAGTCTAATTCCTACATGTTACAAATGACTTATGAATTGTTATTTTAAATTATAAAGACAATCTGAGTTTATTTTCCATAATTTCAGTGAGTGAAATATGTTTTGAACTAAAATGTCGATTTTAAACTGATAACACATTTTGAGTCATACTAATAACACCATGTATTTTATTGAGGTGTAGATGATTCCTATGTATTAGTGTCTGATTGAGGTTCGAATGATTCTTATATATCACATATTACTTATGGATCATTGTGATAAAGTATTAAAAAAAATTGAATTCTTTTTCTCAGTTTTGATCATGTGACGTGTGTTTTCAAATAATGTATAAATTTTAAACTAAAAACCTACACTTCAAGTCATACCGGGAACACCATGTATTAGATTTAGGTGCAGATGATTATTACATATCACAAATGACAGATGAATTGTTATCCTAAATTATCAAAATAATCTGAATATTTTTTCTTGATTTTGAGTATGTAATTTGTGTTTTGAACTAAAATTTCAATTCTAAAATAAAAACATTAACTTCGAGTTATATTGGGCATTTTGTGTATCAAATTGGGGTGATATTGATTCTTACACATCAAACCATTTCGTTTTATTATTCAATAAAATCATCATTTAGGGTTATCTACCAATATTTTTGTTTGATAATGTGGAATGTTAAATGTATTTCAGAATAAAAAAGAAAATTGCATCATCATTAGTGCATCGTCCCTATTAAGTGCATGATCATAATACATGAGTGTATTAACTGTGTTGAGGAATTATTCTATAATTTTTTTTTCTATGATCATTTTGTGCTCCTAATAGAGCACAAAATGTTGATAGAAAAAATAATTATAGATAAATTCCTTTCTTCTAGATATCTTTGAAGTTTATTAAAATAACTATTAGATAAAAATTATAAGTAAATTAACTAAAAAATTTGATAAACTGATGAGAAAATTAACTAAATAAGTAGTAGGTAGTCCCCTCTTCATGATGTCTATATACAATCTGACACCATGTATTCTAGTCATTCATTTCTAAACAAATCTATTTCCTCTTTTGAATATGTGGACTGTCGATAGTCCTAGTAGCACTAAAAAAATATAAATAAACAAATTATTAATAAATATTTTAAATTAAATTATAATTATCATTGGAAACACCTCTTCGATGATGAAATTTTATTGATAGAATATAATATCTTTCGTAGATTTGAAAACATAATAACCACAATTTGTGTCATTAGTTTGTTTCATGAACTACAGAAACATTGAGAAAAATAAGTAATTTTTTTATATGTTATGATAGTGAACTATTATTATATATACACCCTAATACTTATCCAATTGTAGAATTCGATAGGTTTATTGTGCTCATGGATTTTCCACGTACCATAAATTTGAAAATATTTAAACATCACCCTATCATAACATAATATTCATTAAAATATAATAGAAAATGTACAAATTTATGTTTATTTATAAAATGTTGCACGTATTGTATTTCCAATTAATAAATAGCATCACGTGTGGTCAGTTAGTTGGGTATCCATGCATTGAATTGAGAAAATAAATATTTAGAGTATCCAAATTGATTGTAATGAGTAATGTTGTATAAAAATAAAAAGGAATATGTAATGAAACGAATGAAAATATATTTGATATAATTAAATTGTATAGTTTTACCCCTACATCAGGTTATTAAGAAGATTTTCACCTGTAAGTTTGATTTCAAACGTTATGGCTAGTTTTTACACTTTCTCTTTATATTCCTTTGGTTCTAATGCGGATTCTTATGTAGAAGTGATGTGAGTACTAATGAATCAAATTTCTATTCATAGCGTTTCCCCTAAAAATAGTATTGATATATATTCCTAAAAAATTTATGAATAGTATTTCTTCATAATTAACCAAGTAGAGAAACTATTGGACAAAACAATTATGAAAACACACCTCATGTATATATTTACAACTGATATTCCAAGCCATTCTTGCTTGAGGATATCATTTACATTCTTAAGACGAAGATATACTCAAATGGCCTCTCTGTACATTTGTTCTTTAAAATTAATTATGGTCATGTCACCACTTTTTAGCATTGTATCCACATGAACCTTTAATTTTAGTAAATGAGGAAGTTGAACTGGTAGGGTAAAGGTACTTTTTAATGTCTTTTTGATTGATTGGTTAATCCTTTAGATCTGTTTGATTTTAACTTCTATTTCATACCCTTCCACTTCTCCATTGGTAATAAAAATAATCGATTCATGAATTTTTTCCTTAATTGTTATAGATTTTGAATAAAAAATAAATTGGAAAGTAATACCTTCTTTTATACATGTATTTTTACAAGATAAAATAGTCATGCTATGAAAGTTTACAATATCAATCTCGACTATATGAATATCCATATCATCAAGTGAAACTTGTAGCTCAGTTCTCAACTGGTGAGATACATAAATCCACACTCTCACATGATTTATTGGAAGTTATTTGTTTTTTAGAATACCTCCTTAGAGATATTGTAAACTATACCCATTGAAACAAAGTAATTGTTGGGCACAGAATGATATAAATCATAATTAGTTTCACCCTATATAATATCAGTACATGAAAGGTATAAATGATTTATTAATTCAAATTTTATAGAAACAATTATTTTTTTTATTAACTCCGGTAAGGAATCCCTTTGAGGGGAATGAATCACCTCAAATATGGTGGTGGTGGTGGGGGGATCTTCACATAGTGGTTTTTGTTATATTGTTTCTTCTCTTTTATTTATTCCCATAATATTTTCTAACAACTCAGACCGGTAATTAATTTTTTCTCCTAGAGTAGACAATTGTTCCAGAATCACTTCTATTTTATAATATTTATCCCCCAGTTCATTTATTTTCTCAAAATATGTTCTTGGTAACACCACAAAACCCACACCTCTGATATGGACATACTTTTCTAGATACTTCAATTCCACTGATAGTAGTTGTTCATTGGGTACAATTGATAATGATTCTTGTGTCTAATTCAGATAAAAAATATAGAAAAATAAGTAATCATTTTTATCTAATAACAATTTAATGAAAAATAAATTTTTATTATTTTATAATTATACATGATTCCCATATGTTTTTGTTTTCATCTATTAGTATCACATATTTATTTACAAGAGCCTCCTTCCATAGAACATGATGTGGAATGGAAGTCATTTTGTATTTTGATTCATCAATCTGCATATAAAAAAGGGACATAATTATTTTTTTGTTTCATTTCACATACAAGTATTACTATAGATTTAAATTACAAACAATTTTTTTTCAAGTGATGCATATCTCAACCTTGATTTATGGTAGGGGTATGTTGATTTTTCTATCTATTTCTTATTTTCAGCACTCTGTTTTTATTTCATAAATTAATAATTCTTAATCAAAGTGATTAGTAAACATATTTTAAAGAATTTTATTATGAATCAAAATGTACCTTAAAAGATTTATCCTCATGAGGACCGATAAATGCATTCAATGTTTGTTGGTTTATTAGGTGTGTATATATATAGTGGGTGCAAGTTTATTTTCCCTTCATCATATTTGGGATGATACTTTGTAAGAATTGTCCAAAATCCTATATGATACTTTCTAGTGAGAATTAATAAAAATTTCCTTCGATATTCATTTACTATAAATGCACTCTACCAGGGATAATGAATAGTAAATCAGTGTTTCATTATTTTGTCTTTTAGTAAAATAAAAAAAGTATATCATAATGTTACCCTAATATCTTCCCAAATTAGCGCCTTAAGCATGAAAACAACATTGTTCCATGAACATACAACAATTGACATGTGAATTCAAGTGGTGAGCCCAATGTAACTAATAAACATAGCCTTATTAGAGTTAATAGTTTGTCCAATTTCATTATATCCAACCTTGAATTTCATGCCTTTATTTCACACCTTAATATTTTTTGATAACACCATTTTGCAATGGTGATACTATTTTTTCTAGGACATAGGTTGTTCACCATCTACCATTTCCTCAGCTTCAACATTGTCAATATATTGTTCCTCTAGATTTTTAGCATCGACATGTTCAAAATCTTATTGTTCCTCAACATTGGGAGAATCAATATGTTTCAAAACCTGTTGTTCATAAGGATTATGAGCATTTTCTTGTGAATAAATCATTATCTGCAATAGTGGTTGAACATTTAATTTAGATTATATAAACACAACAACGAACAGATAATAAAATGAGTTAATTCAAAGTATATTACAATAAAATATATAACCATATTATTAAACTCTCTTTTTTAAGGTTGAAGGGATTCCCCCCCTCTATTGAGTATCCAGATCCTATCATTATAGCCTCCTCAGACATACAAGACCCTATCTATATTAGAACCGCCACGAAATGATTATGACATCCCAATGAAAGTGAAATCCTTAATTTAATTAACATCTGACCCTTCAGTGGTTATAGTCAGTAACAATACAATAGACCACTTTCAGTTTGTTGGATCTAGAGCATAAATTACTTATACTACCTATGATTCCATTATAAATAGTTTTTCGTTATACATTTGTTTACTAAAATCCACATTCATGAATCCTAATTCATCTATTTTAACTAAACTCCTATTATCAACCAACTTTCATTGAAAAATCATCACATAGAATGTTTTATAATTCAAATACCATATTTTTTTGATGATGAAAAAGTATGAAATATTTTTTAAAATTATATTTTTTCATTGGTACCGGATACATGCATCGCTTTAGACATAAGTGTAACTCCTCTATTTTAATGGTACTGCATTCATCATGTTCATTTATAGAGAATGCATAACCATTAATTATACAACCATTATAAAGTAATACATTCATATTTGGTCCCCTATCTATCCATCAAAGATGTTCTGAAATTGAATCCATATTTTCAGTTGAATCATTAAAAATATAGTCTTGAATTCATCATATAAACTATTGATTATGTTTATTTGATATATAGATTTTTGACCATGATGGATTCAAATTCTAAAGAATTAATTTATGGGTTTCAATATTTGGTGAAACCTCTAAACTATGTGAGACTTCTATCTCTCTATAAAAGTAATTATGACAATATCTATTCCAAAAATTCCTTCTCCCATAGGATGTTTAGTTTGATGAGATTTTAGAAGACCAATTATTTTCAAATTGGACACGTTGTTGGTAAAGAATTCAATGTATTCCTCAAAAAAATATCAATATACAATATAACCTTTTTTCTAACTTCAATTTTTAATATAACGTTTCATAATATTCATATACCATTTAATGGGGTGTATCCATATATAATGTATAGGATGACATAGTCTAATCTCTCTAACCAAGTTAACCATCAAATGAACAATCATATAAAATATTGATGGTATGAATAATATCTTCAATTCATATAATATGATAGCAATTTATTTTTCTATATTTGGAAACTTCAGTGGGTCTATAACTTTGTTTCATATAACTTTGAGAAAGAAACTGAGCTTGGTTAATGTATGAAAATCATTCTTGGAAAAAATGACATGTAAAGCTATAGGTATTAGATCTTATATCAAACATAAAAATCATGTGATTTCATACCCTTTAACTTTAAATCATTCATTGACATGATATTATTGAAATTTTATGAAGACCCCCTGGAACCTTTACATCATTTACAAAGTTGAAAAAGATGATATCTATCTTGAATAGAAAGAGTGTAAGCAGCTGGAGGAAGAAAAACATGTCTTTCACTCTTCAATAGTGCCAAATCTTCCTATATATCCATGTAAACCACATACAAACTAGACACAATTCATTTATTTGTTTTGCAGGGTGAATTTAGTAATGTTTCAATGACACTATCATATATTTTTTTCCACATGCATAACATCAAGAAAATTCTTGATATACAAACAATTCCATTATGGTAATTAAAAAAACTAATCTCTTTTTCCAACTAGTTTTTGTAAGTTTATTCAAATAAGGTTTACCAAAATCAGAGTACATATATTTTACTTTCTTAAATAGTTGATCAAATATTATTAGAGATGGTGTCTCACCTTATTCTAAACTCCCATAGAATGATGTCATCCAAGATCAGTATTTTTGTCACTAATGTAGAAATATATGATTTCCTAGAGACATAGTCTTTGATGAGTGTTTCACCCTAATTGACTATGTACCTTTCTCAAAAATGGGACTGAAGTGCCTGGGGAGGTGTTGCACCACTGAGAAAGGGTGGTGAATCAGTTGTGATTTTTGTAATTTTTATATCTTTAGAAATTAACCTCTATTGAGGTATTAGGATATGAACCACTCTTATGATTACTTATCCCTTCCAATACATAGTAAAAATAAATATCACAGGAATGTAATATTTTTTAAGGCTTGGTATCCATGTGAGTTTACTCCTTATTATGATTTGTTAGATGCCCAAATTATAGATTCTATACTATAATCATAATGAGTCACACAACACAATTCTTTATAGCATAGTTTCAAATTATTCTTTCTAGTGTCCCATTGGAAAAATAGTTTCACACTATCAAAAACAAAATATTTACTAGAAACACATGAAAGATCACTTCTAAATGTTTCTTGATCCTATAACCATTAAAAAGATATTTCCTTTGAGTATCTAAGATAATTTGAATATCATATGATCACTCTTCATGACTCATGAAAATAGATTTTTTCTTCTATGAAATAAATAATCATGGCTCACTAATATCTCTTCTTCCTTCAGGTGACCACACACTTTCTATAGTTTTCATTCATAGGAATGAATCAAAAGATTTTTATGGTTCACCTGAGAACTCTCTCTCTATAATTTATATTTCTGAGTTGCAGTAACACACATTCACACCCACACCCTCTTTTATATATTCCCCACTTTTTTATTACATAGCTTCTCCACCAAATTTAAAAACCAAGTACCAACTTCCCAAAAAATATCAGGATATCACTGAATACTAGTTCTATCAACATCTTCGTGCACCATAGTAGTTATGAAAATCTTTTGATCACTATGTATGATCACTATAATTTAAATAACCCAAAGAATTAGATATAAAATTTGTTTATTCATGTTTTATATACAAAACCATCACTTTTGTAGATCCAAAATTCATGCTTCAAAAATCAATGCACTGCAAACTGTAAAGGCCTACATAGAAGAAAATCAAAACCCTTATGGAGAAATCATCTATGTGAAACTCTCTCCATGCTTTCGGCTATGTGATATGTTCACATACATTGAAAATCAGTTATGTGAAACTCTTAAAAAAATGACTATATAGAAACACGACTATGTGAATATCATTTCTAAAAATCAGCTACATTGTTCCAAATTTAAAATGGAGACATACTTCAATTCTTGTATATAGAAAATCAACTATGTGTATTCTTACAGAAACAGAAGCATAACCATCTCAAAATTTTTCTTCACGTGGTGAAATTGAATATCGATGGATTCTCGGATGAAAGAAACAATCTTTATTTTATAATTCAATGAATATTCATTCAATTGAAACTACATTAATATTTCATTTCAATAATACCTATGTATAAATTCTATCATAACTTCTCCCATTTAACTCTACTTCACTAGGAGAAAACGAAGCTCATAATTTATTATTCATACATAATAGTTTTCATGAAAACCACGTGCAATGTGTATCCCAGACTTTCATATATCATAAAAATTCAATGTAGTATTCATTTATGTCTAAGAGGCCTTAGTTTGATCTTTAGATCTTTATTAATGGTGGAATAAATGTATGCTAAAAATCATTTATACAAGGGGAGAAAACACCAATCACTGGAAGATATCAGCCGACTCAAATTAGCTACATTTGGTGGCCTTTTTTATTTTTATTTCATTAAACATAGAGGAATAGTAATCCACAATTCCTTTTCCCACATCAATATCATGTTATCCCTGGAACTTCCTTTTATTACTACTCATGTATCAACATAATTGAGTTGGCATTAGGGGATTAACACCTGAAACAAATGCACTGTATGCCTCATAGGTCCTTTCGACCTATATTGGCCCACTGACACTATCCCATACCCTTATGTGACCACACTATAGTGAACTCTTTTTTGGCCTATACATGACCCAGTACACCTCTACCACCACACTATATTAGCTAGAGGTTTACTACCCAACTAGGTAGTGGTTGCGGTCCCATTGGCTAGCTAGGCGTGGTTAACTAATTTTTTTAGTAAACTCACAAAAAATGATTAAAAAATATAAAACATGGAATTATCAAATGATAATATATAATTTTTCTTGAACTTAAAATACACTTAATATAAAAAGTAAATAAATTTTACATAGCCATATTTTAAAACCTCTTGAAAATAATTATTTTCAAGGCCCTATTCAACTTAATGTAAATGATTTATTTGAAGAACAACATAATCAATCGTCACATTTTCATGGAAAATTGACAATTCAACAAGAATCACCAAATCTTAAACTCATAAAACATCATAAACAACAAATATTGAACCTTTTATAATAAATTCCATAATTACTTCAAAACTTGGGTACTTCAATCACCCCCTTTTATTTTTTTTGTGAATATAAATCCTCAATATTAATATCAATATGTGTGCTTGGATGGATTCTATCTTTCTCCCCCTTTTTTTAAATCAAATGGAAAGTATATATGTGGTCAATATCATATCATAGTTCATATAAATACCTGTTATTCTCCCTTAAAAGATTGTTTCTTGAGAAATTCTAAGAGAGGGATGATATAACATGATTCTCTGTGAAAATAACCTTTAGTTGATCAAATATAAGTCTATATGGGATAACCTAGTGTATAAAACTAGAGATATACAAAAAGGTTTTCCATGATGTTCATAAATAACCATTCATGTGATATCATGCTAAAAAAAGTCTTATTTTTCAAATAGGGGCTATATGTAAAAATATTCCTTCAAAACAAACAAGTAACCTGCACAAAAATCAATAAACCATCAAATAAATTCAAGTACAAGAAACATAACACCCCATATTTCTCTTATTTTTATTACCAAAACATTACCTTAATTAGTAAATTTAATAAAATTAAGAACATGGGATGATAGTATGATTTCCATACCTCAAATTCCAGTTTTACTAGGTTTTCTAGAAAATTAAAAAAAATGATAGCCCCCTATGTTTAATTGGTTTCTCCAAAATGGATTCTTTATGTGGCTCTCTAGTTTTGACAGTTTTCACCACTTTATGTTATTCAGAAAATGAAAACAATCACTCCCACAATCATGTAATTTAATGTTCTCCATGATGAAAAATATTTCTTTTTTAATACCTTGCATGTTATCTCATAACAAAAAATAGGGAATAAGGAGATACCTAATGGAATCCTTAAAGTGAGTGGAGAAGGGTGAACATGAAGTTTCAACCTTAGTTATATAAACTTCCCTCTTCTCATTACTTTGGTGAAGATATCTATAATATGTTTTTTTGTAGACATGTATTAAACCTTGGTGTCTCAATATTCCACCTTATCTTTGATAAAATGATATCTGATATCAATATATTTTGATCTTTAATGTTGAACTAGGTTTTTAGACAACCCTATAGAACTTTGATTATCACAATAAATTTTCAGAGGCCTTTCAGTATCAATCTTAAAATATGCTAAATGTACTTTCATCCAAATAATCTATGTACTTGCATGTGTGGTTGATACATATTATGATTAAACCATGCCTAGAGTCACTAAATTCTACTTATTTCTATACCACTTAACAGAACCCTCTTCCAAAAATAAATTTCTACCTAAATTTGATCTGCTGTCAGTACAATCACCTACCCAATCTGAATCTGTAAATCTCAATAGCTTCTTATCTGTACTATGTTAGTATAGAATCCCATAGTTCAGTTTTCCTCTCACATATCACAAAATTATATTAGTATAAAATAAGTGATAATCTTAGGATCACTCTAAAATATAGCACATAGAGTCACTACATAAGTTATATCATTCCTTGATGTTGTTAGACAAATTAGACTTCCCATGATTCTTCTGGATTTTTTTTTGTTTAACACTGCTTCCAACTTCATCATTGCATAATTTTGTTCCAACTATAATGGGAGTTGAAACTTATTTTTTATATTCCATTCCAAACCTTTTTAGTAATTCAATATCATACTTTTTTTGAGATAAAAATATAAAATATGATTTCTGATCAATCTAAAATTCCAGAAATTATACCATTTGAGAAAAAATGGACATCTCAAAATTAATTTTCATCTGCTAAACAAACATTTCATAGACCCAATCCTTGTCACCATAAAATATGATTTCATCTACAAACACAATGACTACGAGAGTACCTCTATTCATATTTCCCACATAAATTTTACTATCAACTTTACCTTTTACAAACTTCATATCTCATAAAACAACCATCCAATTTAGAATATCAGGATCTAGAGGCCTATTTAAAACCATACAAATATTTCGTCAATCCACATACCATGTTGTCAGTATTTTTTAAGGAAAAATTATCAGGTTGTTCACTATAGACTTCTTCCTCAAGATCACCATTTAGAAATTTAGATTTCACATCCATTTGATTGACTTTATAATGTTTATGTGTTATTACTTCCAATAACATTACGATAGTTTCCAGTCTTTCTACCATTGAAAAAGTTTCTTCAAAGTCAATACCTTTCATTTTATAATATTTTTTTACACCATCCTATATTTTTTCCTTGATACCTAACCATTCTCATTTAACTTATTTCTGAAAACCTACTTGGTTCCAATAAATTTTATATTTTTAGGTGATAGAACAAGATCCTAAGTGGTTTTATTCTCAATATGATCAAGTTCCTCATTCATTTATTGTATTCATCCTCATGATCAAATTCTTATTTCACTACCTGAAGATCAATTTGGGAAATAATTTCAGTTTGATCTTCAACTCTCAATATTCTTATATTTTGAATTGGAGCCTTTTTATTTCCAATGATATTTTCAGTTTCAATATGATTCTTCAACTTTTTTGTACCATTTTATCTTATTTATACAAATTTCATCTTCATCATTGGTTTGTTAAAAATCAATATTAGTGGTGATTGGACCTTTCTTAGTAACTTGATGATTCTTAATTTCTAACATTCATATACCATTTTCTACGAAATCATCTGAATCTTAATCAAATGAGATATTTGATTTTCTATTGCATTTATAATTTTGAAATCTCTACAACCAAATAGCTTGAATATACATTTTTTCCAACATCTATACCAATTTCTATTAGAAAGATACCCCATGAAAATTCCTTCCTTATCTTTTTATTCAATTTTTATCACATTGTTGTTTTTGATCTTTATAATGAAATGAATTCCAAAAACTCTGAAAAATTTGATAGTTGTCCTTATCTTATACAACATTTCATATGGTGTATTTTTTACACTGGTCTCAATAGAAATCTATTTTGTATATGTGTGGTGGTACATATAGCTTCACTCTAAAAACACTTTGAGATGTTTTGTTCAACTAACATCTTCTTGCCTATCTCAACTATGATTTTCTTTTTCCTTATATAAACACCATTTTGTTGTGGTGTATACAGTGTTCCATACTGATGATTGACCCTATGTTTTGAAAGATATCTTTCAAAAGCATCACACATTAACTTCATGCCATTATCTGATCTTATCTTCTTATTGTGAAAACACAAATCCTTTTTTGCTTTCCTTTTAAAAACTTTGAACATTTTAATGTCCTCTAATCTGTGTTTGATGAACATGACATTAGTCAACAGAGTATAATCATCAATGAATGAAATCAAATAAATATTATATCTGGTATAATTTTGTCTCATTGAACCACATAATTCAATATGAATATGCTCAAGTGGTCCATAAGATATAATGTTCACTTATTTATGTTAACCTTGAACCATATTCCCTTGTTGATAGGTTTCATATATTTCATCCCTATATTTATTTAGCTTGGGAAGATCTCTCACAATATCATGCCTCAAAATTTTACACATAATTTTCAGACCAATATGGCCAAGCCTTCTATTCCATATGATATTTTCATCTTTGGAACTCATGTAATAGGAATTGGTAGAGTCACCAATTAAAAATAAATCTCCATTGGTTATTTTTTTGGTGTGATGATCCTTCCATACTTAGTGATTTTGATGATACATGAATAATTTATGAATACCACCTCATTTCCATCATAAAAAATTTGGATGTCACTAAGAAAATTGTGTTTTATCCCTTCAAAAATGAATATAATATCAAACTTCATATTTTGGGATTCAATCTCTGTTGAGTGAACAACATTAATTTTCAGGGAGAAATCATTATCAAAATCAACTTCTCCACCTTCATGATTTTCAATGTTATCAAAAAAATTTGTATCACTAGTCAGGTGTGAGGAACATCAACTGTCAAGTATCCTTGACTTGGTTCTTATACTAGCTTTTAAGGAAACTTCAACAAAACATGATTTTTATTCATTCATTTTTTGAAGTCCATTTCCTTTCTCAATATTAGATATTTTTTTCAGGAATCAGACACTTGAAATTTTCAAAAATAAAGCCTTTATGATCAAATCTTCTACATAGTTCTTCTAAATAGTCAAATTTTGTCTGTATTGGTAGAAAAGAGGGATTTATGGTAACTTATTTCTTATTCTAAAAATTTGTTCTCCATTTCTTAGGATATATCCCCCTTGGTTTATGTCTTATATATGATAGTGACAAGTTATACCACTATAAGTATGATTTGTGCCAAAGCACTTCACAACACCAACAATATGTTCTGAACCTTGATCTTGTATACTGATAAGATCCTTGTCCTGAATATTGTTGATGTTGCCTTTAAATATACTTTTATTGCCTCTACTTTGGGGTAAATGATATTCTTGGAGATTTTTTCCCATGAATTATAAGAGGTTTTATCACTACTCATATTGACATAGACTAGTTATGAATTAATTTTAGGACCTTCACTATTAGAGATAATAGATTTATTTTGATATTCGTAAAGATATGAGTTAACCTACTTTGTTGAACCCCCTTTTCACCAACCTGTGATGAGTCTTCCTTGTCCCTAATAGACTTCTTTAAATCTTCTATAATCATTTTCAAGATATTATATTCTTCAACACATTTTGACCAAGTCTTGGACTATTCCTTTTATTTGAGAAATATATTTTATTCAATATATTTTATGATATTTTCCAATTAAATCACTTTCAGATTGTATCTTTTGATTTATTCAATGTAAAGAACCTATTTCTTCTCACATTATTCCTTTATATTAGTTTCCTTTTCGTTTCCTTTCAAAAACATCCTCTTCTCCTTTTTTATCTTTGTTTTTTTATCAATACGAGCTTCTAATTAATTCTTCAATATGTGATCTATTTCTGTTCATTCAATTTGATCATCTTCACTTCTAGAGGTGTCAAAACCTATTTTCACATGATCCATGAAGTTAGTTTCATCTTCTAATTGGAGTATTTATATGGATTAATATTCTTCTTATTTAATCATATATATTATTATTTTACTTTTAAATAACTTCTTCTAGATTCCATTAAATTTGGTTGAGCCTTTTTACCTTTCCCCATATCTTTTTTTTTTGTGGTTTATCATCATATGTCTTAGGTTCAATATATATTTTTTAGGAATGTTAATAATAAAGTGTCCAATATAATTACAATTGTAACAACTTGTTGGTAATTTAATTATGATTAAAAATTCCATTTTGAATATCTTTGACATAAGGGAAATGATTCTATTATAATATTCATATTTATCTTCATAATTATATTCAACCAATTCTTAAACTTCATCATATCTAATCTTGATCTTTTTCATGGATTAAAACTCCATCTCTTATTTGATCTTATTCTTGAAGATTGGGATCTTTCACATTTCATAAGAGATGGGAATGTTCTGTAATACATCAAGAGTAAGCTCTTCTATATCTTCTAAAGTTGACACTTTAGGATCAAACTAGTTAAGAAAATTTTTCATCAACGTTTTTTCAATAATTGAGTCATCAAGATTTTCTCTAAAACCATGAATATTACTGATAATTTAACTGAATCTTGTGAAATATTCATTACTAGTTTCTTCTTTATCCATATTTATATCTTTAAAATTGATTCCCTAAATTTTATATTTATCCTCTTTGACTTTGAATTTTCCTTTATAATTGTTTTCTAATTTAACCCAAATTTCCTTGGCATTTTTTATTCTCATAATTGCTATGTAAAAAATTTATAAAAGAAACACGAAAATGGAATTTTGAGATTTCCCATTAACATCAATATTTATCTTATTAGTATAATTGATAAGATAATATTTAGTAATAGGTGTAAATCCTACTATTACAATATCCTTAACTTCGAGGCTAAGAGATAGAATATAAGGAAATATCCTATTCTTCTGACTATGATAGTTCTTTCCATAGAATGTTGGAACAACCCTGATATTGATAGAATTCATATTATACATACTCAATACTTAGTGAATATAGAAATAAGGAACCTTCTACGATACTAATTGAAGTGCCTAGGGCAGTGTTTCACTACTGAGAAGAGGGGGTTGAATCAGTGAGGATTTTTTATATTTTTTTATTTCTTCATAAATTATCCTCTATTAACCTATTAGGATCTGATCCACTCTTATGATTACTCAAACTTTCTCAAACATAGTTAAAATAAATTGGACAGGAACACCATATTTTTACAAGGTCCGTTCTTAATGTGAGCCTATGCCTTGTTTTGATTGGTTAGATTCCCCAATAATAGGATATCCACTATAATAACAAGTGGTTATATGATATAATTATTAAAAACCTAGAGTCACAATCTTATTTTTAGAGTCTCTTTGAAACAATAGATTCACACTATCTGAAACAAAATAATTACTAGTAACACATGAAATATTACTTTTAAATGTTGGTCGATCCTAAAACTGTTAAAAATATCATTCCTTGGAGCCTTCAAGATAATTAAAATAGAATATGATCACTCTTCAAGACTCAAAAAAAATATTTTGTCTTCACTACAAGAACCAAGTATGGATCACTGATATCTTTTCTTATTTTTTGTGACCTCACATTGTCTAATGTTTTATCTCATGTGAATGAATCAAATGAGTTGTCTGGTTCACCCGATGAATCTCTATATATATCTAAAATAAATTAGAATTTTAGCAACACACTTTCACATCCACAACCTCTATTATATATTCCACTTTTTATTTATTTATTTCATATTTTCTCCTCCAAATTCAAAAAATTAGTCTCAAATGATGGATTTGGTATCATAGGACCAACTATTTATACTTTTATTACATGAATATTCTATTTATTAAATATTAATAAAACTTATTATTATATTTTTTTTATTTTTCATGACTCTAATTTAATAATATCCAAGATATGCGTCACATTGATAAGGTCCTAGCAGTTCCCCGTTGTGATGTGAACCTTGATGTGCTATGATGATATTCTCAAATAATATTTTTCGGTTAGATAACATGCTATGATGGGGAACATAGTACATAGACTGTCTGATGAGAGTACTTATAAGCGGATAAGACTTATTCTCAAGAAATTTGAACTTGTTAATCTACAAGAAGGGAGATAATGAGAATTGACCCACCAGTAGCAATTCCACATGTTTTGGTGTCATCAGATATACCTATCTATGAGCATGTGTGATGGTCATCAGGCTTTAATATTATTATCAATACATGTTACAACACTCATACATAGATTTATTTCATAAACCATTACGATTATTTCTCATGGTGAAGTTGGATACATTGGGTGCATCACGAGTGACATTTCATTAATGAATAATTTATGGAAGGATTTGTCCCTTTCATCTTTATAGAAGATGATATCTTGGACTTTTGATTATAATAGAACCATCACATTAAATTTCATGGCCATGGTGTAACAATGTGTTTATTTCAGATAGTAAAAGAAAGAAATATTGATCATATAGGTTGGTGACATGGATGTGAAACCTTCTTGATGAGATATTGTGACCAAGGTATTATAAAAAATTGTGAGCGTTTATATGTGATTATCAATGTTAAACCATTAATTTATTTCTCTTAGGTTCTTTGAACCATTTTCAGACAATGACATTGGACTTTAGGCAAGCCCACCTAATTCCAACAAGAAAGAATCCTAGAGGGTCACACACTAAGTGTTTCCCTTGATATCGATTAAATTCTATTTGATTTTAATTAATGGAATAAATATTATTCTCAAGTTTGAGGTATAATTTTATTCAAGTTATATTGATCTCATAAATTAAATAAATATTTATTCAGCAGCTTGTGAATAAAATATTTATTTTATTTATTGAATATTTTGATAAATATTTATTCTCTATATTGTTAAGAAAATATTTATTTATGACTAAAATATTTATTCGATTATTCAATAAATGCTATAGGAGTTCGAACGGACCAAGATCGAGTCCGTTGACAAATATTAATTAATAAGATTATTACATAATATTTTTTATTGCGCAAGTTAGAGGGAACCAAAAAATAATAATTATATAATTATTATTATGAAACATGGGATTTATTTAAGGTATTAAATGTTATTTAATGGCCGGTATGAAATTAAATAAAATTTTATCTTAAATCCAAACTCTATTAATAGACAGCTATGTCTATTGTGTAGAGTATCCAAAAAGTGAGATATAGAATCAATGTACACAATGAATCCTCTCTCAACTCCTCCTCCCTCCCTCTCAAGAACAAGAAGTGCAAGAGATATTTCTTTAAGACTGAAGAACGAGTGATCAAGATCGAACAATGTAAGACATTCAACTCTCCATGATAGCACTCAAAGATCGAGTGGTATTGCTCAGATCTCATAGGAGCACATGTGGATCAGAGTTAGAGGGATTCTATCCTTGGATCCTCACAGTACAATGAAGGTAATCTGAAAGGGTCTTTTTGGATGATAAACATTCACCACTGAAATAATTTCCTAAGTCTAGGTATTTATTTCTTTATATATTAAATAAATTAAATATAAATTTGATGTGCAAGATCCTCTCTCTTGGTTTCAAGAAATGATTATTAAAATAAATTTTAATATATCTCCAAGATCTGCACGCTTCTACTGTGCCTAGAACCATCAAATGGTATCAGAGAATCCATGCTTAAATTTATAATTATTTATTTGATTGTTGATATATGTGAAATTGTGGCTATATTTTCATTTCATGTTATTCGTTCTTTAATCTGATTTGAATTAACTTGTTATGAGCATATTAATCATGTTTGTTCATTGTTTCATTTTATTAATGGTTTAAGAGAAAATGAATAATGACCGGAGATTCCACTGGGAAGTTCCAAATAATTTTCCAGTAAAAATGAGTTACACCGCATGTGGCTAGATCACACACTTTATACCCATGTGTATTGTATCTACATTCACTGAGAAATTAATTACATGCGGTTCTTTTATTGCACACTACGTGTTGACCAGGCCAACCTGGAACATGGAAATTGGATAAATGGTGTGTAACTGGCATGAACACACCATGTAATCTGGCTGAGTCAACAAGTCAAATTCCCATATGTGTGACTTGGATATACCGTAACTGAGGTACATGACATATAACTGCATGTACACACCGTTTAGTCTCCCATTAATAAAAAAAATAAAATTACATTAAATTTGAAATTATATCATTAAAACCTTATTTTATTGATTGACACACCGTTGTGTGTTTGACAATTTAATAATGGTTTTAAAGAATTTTAAATTATCAAATAATTTATTTTAATTAATATGTCATTATTGGTTCTATCGTTTATTTTCCATGAATTCCATTAATGATGGGTATTTATAAATAAGATCATACTACCATTAATATGAAATATAATTAATTAATCAATCAATTAATTAATTATTGCACATTCATTTATTTTAAATAAAAAAATAATGAATAAATAAATGAATACTAGTCATTTACTTTTGCGTATTCATTGCATGTATGACCATTCATGAGCTTGACCAAGACCAGTGTATGTGTTGGATATTTTAATTTAATTTATTTCCCGAGTTTTCAATTATTTAATATTAAATTAAATGATGGCCTATGAGTCATCTCTCCCTCCATTATAATATAATACCTGCATGAGTAATAAAATATTTTAAATTAATGCAGCATCCCCAATGCGTGTAGAGGTGGTTCAAGATGGAACCATAATGATGTCAACCTAGGTGATACATAGGTGGACATGTGGAATGTTGTAACTCATACTAAGACTGACAATAAGATTTATTTACCCTAGGTCAATGGTTGATTTAATGTCTTCTAATTAAATCAACCATTAGATAAAGCTCATGATTGGGTCATTTAATTAATTAATTATTCTTGTCTATACAATTATTTATTTTATGGATGCAAGGCCATGATCACATAAATAAATTAATTAATGTGAAAAGATGGAAATTAAATAAATGAGTTATGTATAAATGTTTTATCCACCAATGTTAATTAATTAACATCCACTTAATATTAACAAAATGTGTAAAGGATAAAACAAGATAAAATTCATGCATAATAAATTAAAATCCCTTAATTAAATATAAAGTCAGACTAAGCCTTTCATTACTTGGTTGGGAATGAAACCATAGAACTAAGTGTAGTACATGGCCAAAGTCTGGACACTTACTTTTATTAAGGAGTTCTCATGAGAGTTTTGGGTATACTTAACTGAAATTTTATTTATTTTAACGGCCAAAGTCCTTTCAATACAAATTTGGAGGCAAGTGTTTACGAAATCCAAATCAGGATTTCAGGATAGGGTAATCCACTCAATGAATCAAAGAGATACTAGTTCACATTTGGAAAGACCTCCTACCTAATTACTTTATTATGGTTTTCATGGCCAAATTCTAGATCATTAATAAAAGTAATGGGGATCCTTTCCATAAAATGTTAAAGAAACTAGACATTCTGAATTCAATGGTGATTGCTATTGAGACTTGATAAAATATTAGGATATTTAATAAATAAATAAATAAAAACATTTAATTTATTATATCTCACTTATTTTTTAATCAAGAAAATTACTAATAATCTTATCTTTCTAATTGTAGAATAAAATGAAAAGTTTATCATCCACACTATCCATATGATCAATATTGTAGAAATATAACCTCTTAACTGGCAGTAACTTCTAATAATAGTTTAGAATCCTTAGGGTTATTCTACACCATGAACAAAAATCTTATATGCTAGAATCCTCAATACCTTTTCCTCTAACTAAAGAGGTGAGTGATGAAGAGTTCCTTGTCTATGAAAAACATTTGAGTGATGCAGTTGATGTTCAATGTTTGATGATTTCATCGATGTCTAGTGAACTAATGAAGTCACATGAAAACATGGATGCATATAGCATGATTGAGAACCTATATAGTCTTTACCAGGAGAGATCTAGACAAGAACTATTTGAGATTTCCAAGGCAATCTTTCAGAGAAAGATTAGAGAGGGTGCCCTATCTGGGTCTCATGTATTCATTCCCATTAGCTACATTGAGTGCTTAGAGGTTCTAGGGTTTAAACTACCTAAATAACTGGGCACCAACCTCATTATGGCATCACTCCCTCATAGATTCTCTAGCTTTGTTGTGAATTTTAATATGAAAAACAATGATAAATCACTACCAGATCTTATTACTCTTCTTCACCAATTAGATAGGGATATGAAGCATGAAAAACCATCCATCCTTATGGTGAACAAACGGAAAGTTCAAGAGAATATCTTTAATCCCAAATATTCTTCACACTCTTCCCAGAATAGGAAGATCAAGAGGCATGAAAGGGAACAAGATTTTGTCTATTTCACATGTGGAAGGAAGGGACAATAGAAGAAAAACTAAACACAGCCAAAGAATTAGGGAGAAGCTTCAGGTGATTTTGTTATCGAATGCAATTTATCAGTTTCTACAAATTGGGTATTAGATACAGCTTGTGGTACTCACATATGTATTCAAATACTGAAACCAAGTAGATTTAGAAAGATTGACCAATGATAGTTAGATCTTTGAATATCCAATGGAGATAAAATTTCTCTTTTATCTATTAAGGACTACCACATCACATTTCAAACCAGAGTGATCTTGATTTTAAAGGTTTCTTATTACGTGTATTCAGTTACCAAAAACATTATTTCTATATCCAAACTTGATACATATGGATTTATTTTCAAATTTGGGAATAAATGGATCTTTTTTTAAGATATAATTTTTTATGGTAAGACACATTTAAATAATGGTCTTTATGTGTTGGATTACACGAACCAAATAATGACAATCGATAATGAAGTTACTTCACATGACTCATACCACACCCCACTTTTGCATCACTGGATAGGTCATGTAAATAAAATGAACTTGACTAAATTACATCAAGATGAATATTTAGATTCTTTTGAACTAAACCACTTAGTGTGTGTCACACATGTTTACAAGGAAAAATGATCAAATCCCCATTTAATGGGAAAGGTGAAAGGCATAATGAGTTTCTTGAATTAGTTCATATCAATGTGTGTGGACTATATCCTATTGAAGCAAGGGGTGGGTAATAATACTTCATAATTTCTGATGATGATTGAATTAGATATGGATATTTCTACTTAATGAGGTATAAGTTGGATTTTTTTTGAAAAATTAAAGGAATTCAAGAATGAAGTTGAGAACCATCTTGGTAGTAAGATTAAGAGACTTCACTCAAACCATGGTGGAGAATATCTTAATGAAGACTTCATTGATTGTATATGAGAGTTTGGGATTTTATCTCAATTCAATCCTCCTTATAATCCTTAGTGTAATGGTGTAAGTGAAAAGAGGAATCACACCTTATTGGACATGGTTAGGTTAATGATTATCCTTTTGGGGATACAGATTACAAAAAATAGGATACATAATAAACTGAGTGCCAACTAAAGCAACATGCGATATACCATAAAAATTATGGAATGGAAAGAAACTCATGTTTTCTTACTTACATGTTTGGGGTTGCAAAGATTTTTTTAAGGAGTCTTCAGGTAGTAATCTTGAACCCTAAGGAATAAAGTGTGTCTTTATAAGATATACCAAAGAAACAAAGGGATACTACCTATACAATCCTTCAGAAAAAAAAGTTTTGGTCCATAGATGTCCCACATTTTTTGAGGAGGATCTTATCTATAAAATAGATAGTGGGAGAAAGATAGAATTTGATGAATTCCAGGTTCAAGATATAAAACATTTGGCACATGAACAAATTCCATAAAGCCCCATGGAATAAGAAATTATTACAGAGACACAATTTCTACATATGAGTACTAGATAGGTTAGATAACCAGAACGATATGGTTTTCTAGTCACTGATGATGGTGACTCATTATTAGTTGATAATAATGATCCTTTAACCTAAAAGGAAACATTAAGTGGAAAAAATGATTCTAAGTGGAAAGAATATATGAATTATAAAATAGATTCCATGTACCAAAACCAAGTCTAGATTTTATAAGACCCTCCAATAGATGTAAAATCTGTTGGATGTAAATGGGTATTTAATAAGAAACTATACATGGAAGGATAATTCAGTACCTATAATGCATGACTGGTTTCAAAAGTGTTTAAATAGTGTTAAGGCATTAACTAAGACAAAACCTTTTCACCAGTTGCAATGCTAAAATCCATCATAATTCTACTTGACATTGCAACTTTCCATGATTATGAGATTTGGAAAATGGATGTCAAAACAACATTCCTTAACGAGAACCTTCAAGAAGATTTCTATATGACACAACTCGAAGGGTTTGTGACTAAAAAGGATTCCAACAAGGTATGCAATTTGAAACAATCCATTAATGGATTAAAGAAAGCATCCAGGTCATGGAATATTTTTTAATGCATCCAGGTCATGGAACATTTGTTTTGACAAAGGAATAATGGAATTTGGTTTCATAAAGAACGAATGAGATCCATGTGCCTATAAATGGTTTAGTGAGAGTGCTGTCATTTTCTTAATAGTATATATTGATGACATATTAGTCATCAAGCATGAAATACCATTCTTATAGTCTGTTATGGCATGGTTAAATAAATGATTCTCTATGAAGGAATTGGGAAAGGAAGCATATATTCTTGGAATGAAGATCCATTTTGATAGATCCAAGAGATTTCTCGACCTAAGTCAAAGTACATACATTGACAAAATACTAAAGAGATTCAATATGGAACAATCCAAGAGGGGATTGTTTCCAATGTCACATGACATTAATTTTTCTATGAAAATGTGTTCTCATACACATTAGGAAATAAATATAATGACATGGATTCCATACGCATCTGCGATTGAGTTAGTCATGTATGATATGATATATACTAGCCTAGATGTCTCCTACATATTATGTGTGGTTGGAAGATATCAAGCTGATCTATGTGACTATCATTGGATGGAAGTCAAGAATATCCTTAAGTATCTGAGGCGTACTAAGTATTTGTTACTGGTTTATGGAGGATATTAAGAACTAGGCATCAGAGGACATGTAGGTGCTAGTTTCTAAACTGATAAATATGACATGAAGTCACAAAAAGGGATACATATTCACATTTAATGGAGGTGATGGGATATGGAAGACCTCAAATCAGGTTAGGGTTGAAAATTATACAATAGAGTTTGATTATATTGAGGCTTCTGAAGTAGCTAAAGAAACGGTATGGATGCATAACTTCATCTAAGAGTTTGATGTGGTACCTATCAGAAAAGATCCTATCACACTCTATTATGATAATACTGTAATGATGGCCCTTGAAAATGAGCCAAGGTCACATCTTTATATGAAGTACATAATTAGGAATAATTATCTCTTGAGGGATCTTTCGTAGAGAGGTGAAGTTGAGTAAGCAGTATTTCCACAGAATATAATGTGGCAAACCCCTAGACTAAATCCCTAACTATGAAAAAACACAAATATCATGTGAGGCCTAGTGGACTAAAGGTCATAGGTAGTTTTATTTAGTCCCAGTGGGAGTTTTTTGGAGTTGGTATCCTTGGACCAACTATTTTTACTCTTATTATAAAAATATTTGATGTATTGAATATTAATGAAACTACTTATTACATATTTTTTTTGTTATTCATGAATCTAATGTAATAATGTCTTAGAGTATATATAGAATTGATATGGTCGAAGAAGTTTTATGTTATGATGAGAACCTTGATGTGCTATGATGATATTCTCAAATAATGTTTTGCGGTTGTATAACATGCTCTGATGGGACACATAGTACATAGACTGTTAGGTGTGAGTACTTGTAAGAAGATGAAACTTCTTCTCCTTAAGTTCAAACTTGGTAATCTCTAAGATGAGAGATTATAAGAATGACCCACCAGTAAAAATTCTACATATTTTGGTGTCATTGGATATACCTATATACGAGCATGTGTAATGGTCCTTAGACTTAAGATTATTATTAATGCATGGTACAACTCATATACATAGATGTATTTTATAAACCCTGATGAAAACAATTCATGTCGAATTTGGATACCTAGGGTGAATCATGAGTGACATTTCATTAATTAATAATTCAAGGAAATATTTGTCCCTTCCATCTTTATGAACGATGATATCTTATCCATTTGATTGGAATAGAACTGCCATATTAAATTCCATGGCTATGGTGGAACGACGTGTTTATTTTAGATAGTCAAAGAAAGAAATATCTATCATATAGGTTGGTGACTTGGATGTAAAACCTGATCAATGAGATATTTCGATAAAAGGATTATATTAAATAGTTAGCATTCATATGTGTTTTTTGATGTTGTGATGTTAAGTTCTTTCCCTGGGGTGCCTTGACCCGTTTCTAGACAATAATATTTGACTTTAGGCAAGATCGCCTAATGACAATGAGAAATAATCCTAGAGAGTCACACACTAAGTGTTTTCGTTGATATCGATTAAATTATATTTGAGTTTAATTAGTGGAATAAATTTTATTTTAAAGTATGAGGATAAATTTTATTCAAGTAATATTGATCACATAAATTAAATAAAAATTTATTTGCTAGCTTGTGGATAAAATATATATTTTATTTATTGAATATTTTAATGAATATTTATTCGCTAAATTGTCAATAAAATATTTATTTATGAATAAAATATTTATTTGGTTATTCAATAAATGATATAGGATTTTTAATGGACCAGGACCGTGTCTGGGAAAAAATAATAATTAATAATTCCATTACATAATATTTTTTATTGCGCATGTTGGCACGGGCCAAAAAATAATAATTATATAATTATTATTATGTGGAATGAGATTTAATAAAGTTAATAAATGTTATTTAATGGACGATATACAATTATATAATATTTTAACTTAAATTCCAACTCTATAGATAGGAAGCTATGTCTATTGTATAGAGTATTAAAAAATTGAGAATAAATAATTGTTGCACATAATGATTTATCTCTCAACTCCTTATCTCTCCCTCTCAAGAATGAGACGTGTAAGAGTGATTTCTTCAAGACCAAAAAATGAGAAATCAATAATGAATTTAACTTACTGCGCTAGCACCCAAAGATTGAGTGGTGTTACTAAGAGATCATAGGAGCATGTGTAGATCACCACTAGATGGATTTTATACTTGGATCCTCACAGCACAACGAAGGTAATCTGAAAGGGTCTTTTCGGACGATCAACATTCACTAGTTAAGAATGTTCCTAAAACCAGGTATTTATTTCTTCAAATATTAAATAAATTAATTATAAATTTGACGTGCATAATCCTTACTCTAGGTTTTCGGAAATGATTATTAAAAGAAATTTTAATATATCGCCCACCTTTGCACGCTTCGGTTATGCCCAAAACCACCACTAACATCCAAAAGATCTTGATATATCATTTAATACTAGTTATATTTGTAACTTCATGTGCTAGAGTAGTTACAGAAATATCTTGATAACTCTGCATGATCGTTCTAATTTAAATATCTTGATTACTTAGATATAAAATCCATTTATTCATACTGTATCTAAAAAAACACAACTTCTATTGATATAAGATTCATGATTTTTCAATCAATTCATTGAAAACATAAAATTTTTATATGAAAGAAACTTAAAAACCTTACTTAGAAATCATCTATGTGAAACTCTCTTTAGGAGTTCATCTACTTGAGGTGTTTAGGTAAGTAGGAAATCTGCTTTGTGAAACCCTTCGAAACATGGTTACTTAGAAATATGGCTATATGAATATAATTTCACAAAATCATCTACAATGTTACAATTTTAAAATGGATATGTACTTTGATTACCATATGTATAAAATTGGCTATGTGGATTCTTACTGAAATAGAAGCATAAACATCTCAAAAAGCTTCTTTATGTGGTGAAAGTGAATACCGGTGGATTCTCAGAAAAAAGCGATAATATCCATTTCATCATTCAATTATTATTCATGAATGGGAAACTGCATGAATATTTAATTTCTACAATACCTATTCAAAAATTACATCTTAACTTCATCCATTTAAATCGACTTCATCAAGATACAACATGGATTATAATCTCTTGTTCATGCATAAAAACTATGTTCAACATGTATCTTAAAATTTGATGGATCATATGAATTCAATGAAGCCTTCATTTATGTTGAAGATTCCTTGGTTTCTTCTTTATAGATTCATTGATGGTGGAAGAACCATTAATTGTAAAACCTTCATGGAAGGGAACAATTTGTCGATTGTTAGAGGATATCAGATGACTCAGATTAGATCCATCATTCCACTTGTGGTATTTTTATTTCATTAAACATGGTGGAACAATACCTCAACATTTCTTATCCCAAATGGATCTCATGTTCTCACTAGAACTTCCTTTTATTATAACTCATGTTGTGACATATACAAGTTGGAAATAGGGGATCAACACCCGAGAAACATGCTCTATACACCTCATAGGACACACCCATCTACAATGTCCCACTATCACTGGCCCAAACCCTTGTATTCTAACTTTTTGGAAAACTATTTCAGGCTTACGCATGGCCCACCACACCTCTACTACCACACCATACTAGATAGAGGTTGAATTCCCACTAAAGATGTTATTGCGGCCCCTTTAGATGGATAGTTGTGGTTGTATAATTTTCTGATTAAACTCACAAAAAATTATTAATAAAATATTAATCATGGAATTCTCAAATTCCAATCTAGAACTCATCTTCATATTCAAATATTATTTATGTAAAATTTAAATTTATTTACATGGACTTATTTTAAATCATATTTAAAATAATTATTTGTAATGTCTTCTTCACCTTGATATAAATGATTTCTTTAAAGAATAACACAATAAATCATCACATTTTCATAGAGATTTGATAATTATTCAAGTATAAAGTAATATTTAACTCACCAAAAACCATCAACAACACATATAAAACCATTGATAATAAATGAAACACTTACTTTAGTACTTGGGTACTTTAGGGATTCCCTTGAGTTCCTTTAATACTATATCCTAACAAATTTTCCTAATCAAGAAAGTGATTTATCATCCCATACAAAATAACTCTCAATGTGTAATCTTCATTTCTATAATAATCATACAAAATTACACCTAAATCACACAAATAATTTAAAATCTTCGATCAATGGATCAAAATAAAAATCAATATATTTACTTGATTGTTTTCGTCCTGATATAAGGATAGATAATATAATATATTTTCATTTCATGAATAACCATGGTGATAATTTATACTTTACCAATATTAAAAGAAATGTACTATGATTGATTCTTTGAAAGCTAAAAGGATTCACTCCATTTGTAGATATTGTAAGATGAAATGTTCTTAGCTCTTTTCCAAATTTAGGATACTTGAGATCAATTTTATTCAATTGAGGAGAGTCTGTTGGGTGATGAAGTATCCCATATTTATTTCATATTTCTACATGTTATGTGAATTTATTTTCAGTCTCCTTACTTCCATATATGAATCTAAACATTGGAATGATTAGAAAGTACCGTAAAAATTTCATAGGGCCTGATTCATCTTTCTTATATTGAGAAGAACCACACTTTGGGCATTTCTTATGTGATTCATAGTCCTTTTGAAATAGTATACAACCATTTGGACATGCATGTATTCTTTCATAGATCATACTCATTGAATTTAACATTTGTTTAACATCCTATGTTTGGCAAGGAATATCATTATATTCTAGGAGCATATCATTCAAGAGATAAAATAATTCAGTAAAGTTTCTGTCACACCATCCATTTCCATATTTTATATTATATAACTTCAGTATGGCTCACAATTCTTTATATTTAGTACAACCAACTAACGTTGACATCTTTGAACAACAATTTAACTTCTCTTACAATTTTATACAATCAAAAAGTTCATATTCAACTATTATTATCATTACCACAAAAAGGTCTTCATCATTGTTCACACCAGTAATCATATCCTTGATATAGTCTTTATCACTATTCACACTTGTAATCATATCAAATGATCTATAAAATGCAGTGTTATTCCAATCTCTAGATACATTCATGTTTTCTACATGTTTAGTCCAAAATTTATAACTTCAATATATTCTATGATAGATTAAGTGTTCTTTTAACTCCTCTGGACAAATTAGTCTTGAATAACAACAACATAAACACAAATAGATGATTTGATAAGGGTAATATGCATGATCTATTGAAAACTTTATAAACTCATTAACCCCATCGTCATACTCTTTTTTCATATAATTGACATCCATCCATTTTTGATTCATATTCATCCTATTTAATTTAGTAATATTAATATTTAAAAAAAATAAATAAATATGAAAAAATTATGATCTTGGAACCCATAAAGGTTCATTTTTAAAGAATTATTTAATCTAATGAATTAATTTTTCTTAGATAATAAGGTCCAAATGATGCATAGTGTGATTGTTCCGTAGTGGTGGAAATCATTTAAGGAAATAAGTTTTTGATATCTATAAAGTTACAATGAGTCTAATTAAACTCTCATCTATTAAAAAACATAGAGATCAAGGACTATTTTTGTAACTTTGCTAGGTGTGATTAAAACAAGAGGGAGGAGTTGATGTTTGTTCATTTCTTCACTTGGTACATGGTGGTCCTGGAGGTGTTTTAGGGATAAGATTATTTGGAGAGAAAGTTGATATTTTTTCAAACAATGGAAATGTTGATAGGGACCAATCATAAGGTCTTGAGAACCCAATGTTTGGAGAAACTCATGAATTTAAATCCAATTAACCAGAAGTCTTAGGATGGGGTTCTTAAGATACTGGAAAAACTAGAGAACAATCTAATTGGGGTTTCACGATGCTTAAAGTTTAAATAATTTTCCTAGTTGAAATGAGTGAATGGAAGTCAGAGTGGAGATTTAAAGAGAGTTTTGGGAGTCCTTATAACTAGGAAAATAATTTAAATAATGTTGTGGGTTTCTCTCAATGGGATGATTTGATAAATTCAACTGAAAAAAAGATCAAAATACTGACAATTTAAAGAAATCCAATGGTGCTTGGAATGAATTCAAGCGGGATAAAGAGAAAGAATGTACTAAATAGAAAGACCCACTTACTAATTGAAATTGAGGTTGAAATTAACATAGAAGAATCCTCAATAGAGTCAATGGAGGGAAAAACTATTATGAGAGAAAATTTATAGAACTAGGGAACAATGAATGAAAAAAAGGTGAATTGGCCTAATTAATAATGATGAATAAAAGTGTGGGTCTGTCTGAATGGGATGAACCAATAAAGTAAATATTAAAAAATATATCAAAATGATGATTTTAAGAAATACAATGGTGATCGTAATGAATGAAAATGGGGCAAAGAGTAAGAATGCAATGAAAAAAAGAACCATACATCAATGATTTATGTTAAATGAAACCGATAATTATTTTAAATAAATCGGGTGCAGGTTAAGGGTATATGATCAATAAAATAAAATAAGAACATGCGTAATATAGTAAATTTGAAAAAAGTTGCATTGATTCATTTGTTTCCATCCAAATGACCCCAATTTTGGGGTGATTGAAATATTCAATCAGGGAGAAACTGATTCTCTGGGGTTATCCCTGAAGGATATCTCACCATCCAACATAATCATGCCAAATAGAGAAAATGAGTTGAAATTTCTCCATTTTTTTTTCTTTATCCTCAACCCATCACTGCCAAACACCCTGTTATGGTAGTGGTAGCAAATATTTCGAGGAGTTTGGATCCCACCATGATGTTTTCATTCGTGTTGTGACCCAACAAAGAAAATTAATCTATTTCAAAAGTGAAGAATAAAGGGGAATCTCTAGGATTGATTAAAGATGATAGTAAATGACACGAAGGTGATGAACATGAAAATCAAGTGATGTAATATCGATTAAAGTGGAGTAGAAATAATCGCACACCTTAGGTTTTGAGAAGATCAGTTCGTCCAAGATGTTCGAGGGGGATGATGGCATTGGTTGACTTCTGTGAGAGCTTGAACAACACAAAGAAGAAAGTTTTGTTAGGTTTTAATTTATATGATCAGGAAATGTTTGATCAGCACTTTCCAAAAAGCACTGATAAAGATGAGTTTTATCAGTGCTAATAAAATAAGCGCTGATAAAACAGCTCTTTATCAGCGCTGTAATTAGAGCGCTAATGAAGATTGTTTTGATAAAATAATATTTTACATTATTAATGAATATTTAATCTTAAATGCATGACTATTAAAAATGCGTGAAAATAAATAATTAAAAAATGGATATATATTAAAATGACAATGAATACATATTTAAAATATTAAAATATAGTGAATACATATGTATAACTAAATCTTATAAAATGATTAAATTACAAAAAATATAAAAATTAATAAATATTAAAAATTAATAAATAATATTAACTTAAATAATATTAAAAATGAATAAATAAAATTTAATAGATAGAAAAACTATTTCCAATAATGAATTCATAAGATTAATTACATTAATTGTAAGCATGTACAAAAAATGATGAAAATAATAAAAAATGAATTTAAGGAGATTAATTATATAGATTTAAAACATTTAAAAAAAATTACAACTTAAAAAATAAAATTGAATGGATATTAATTATATAAATTAAAAAATATGCTAAGAGTATTAAAAATTAGTAAGTAATTATGTATAGTTCATAAGACTAACTACATTGGTTGTAAAGACGTAAAAAATGAATAAAATACTAGAAAATGTATTTAAATAAATAAATTATATAAATTCAAAAACATTTTAAAAATATTACAGATTAATAAATATAATTGAATAAGTATTAATCACCTAAATTAAAAACATATTAATAATATTAAAAATTAGAAAATAATGATGGATAAATAAATAAAAAGAAATGAATAAATCCCAAAAATATTAAAAATGAATAAATATTAATAATGAATAAATAATATTAAACAAAAGAATTTTAAAAATGAATAAATAAAATTGAATAAATTAAAAAATATTTTAAAACATGAATTTGTTATATTTAATATATTAATTAAAACACATAAAAAAGAATAAATATATATTATAAATTATATAAATAAAAAAATTATTAAAAAAAATTATTATATTGAATTCAAAAATATTAATATTAAAATCTATATATAGCACTCAATTATATAAATTTGAAACATATTAATAATATTAAAACCTAATAAATAAAAATGGATAAATAATAATCATATAAATTACAAACATATTGTAAATATTAAAACTTATTAAATAAGTATGTATAAATTTTAAAAAATGTATAAATTCCAAAAATATTAAAAATTAATAAATATAAAAAATGAAAAAAATAATATCAAATAAAATAATACTAAAAATAAATAAATAAAAAAAATAAATTTAAAAGATATTAACTATTTAAATTAAAAAACTATTAAAAACTTTATTTACATAGATTAATTATATAAATTTGAAACATATTTTAAATGTTAAAACTTAATAAACAAAAACAAATAAATATTATTCATATTAATGAAAACTATATTATAACTATTATATTGTAAATACATATATGCATAAAAATATATTATAAAATAATTAAATTTCAACAAATATAAAAATAAATAAATAATAAAAATTGAATAAATAATTTTAAATGAAATAATATTGAAAATGAATACATAAAATTTAGTAGATAAAACTATTTTAAAAAATGAATTTACAACATTAACTACATGAATTGTAAACACATACAGAAATGAAGAAAATATTGAAAAATACATTTAAATAACTTAATTATATAAATTTCAAACATTTTAAAAATATTACAACTTAATAAATAAATTTTAATAAATACCAATAATATAAATAAAAAATATTATAAATAATACTTCGTAAATAAATATGTATAAATTTTAAAAATTGAATAAATTCTATAAATATTATATCAAAAAAATATGCATTGAATGTGAAATAATATTAAAAATATGAATAGTCCATTTCTTACATACACATATACACATGTCATATACATACACATACATGTGCATATATGTGCATCCCACATATAGACATAGATATAAATATATAAATTCAAATACAACATATTAATAATACATTTTCATTTATATTTATATAATTGTTTAAATTATATAAATATATATTAATATGTCAGCGTTATATTAATTATATAAATTTTATAATTAATATATATAATTAAACATTATTTTACAATTATAAATATCATAATTTTATATATATTGATAATATTTTGTATTAAAATTTACACAAATCTTTTATCAGTTCTAGAAAAGCACTGATAAAGAGGAACCGTTATTAGTACTAAAAAATGCATTGAAAAATGGTACAATTTTATCAGTGCATTCTTTAGCATTGATAAAAGTGACCTTTATTTTCGCTTTTAGCTAGTTGTGATAAGTGTTCCACTTTTATCAGTGCTTTCTATTTAGTGCTGATAAAAGTTAGTGCTGTATATCGCAAGATTTATGGCAGTGTCTTGTAATTTTTACCAATAATATAATATAACTACCAACTCTGGGGTTTTGGAGTTTTGGATGTTACAGTTGGTATCAAAGGAAGTTTAGTAGTAACATTGGGTATTATATTTAGATGAACCAAGTAAGATATAACAAGTACTATGGAAATCCCTCAAGATTTATGGGGAACACTTTAGAAAACATAGTAGGAATTTTATTTTATAATTTGATATCATGAGATAATTATGTGAATTATATTATAGAGGTATGGAGACTAACATGAGGAATGTGAACCATATAAACACCCAAATTCAAAGTAGGGATACCCCCCATGTTCATGTCAATGAAGTTATCCTTGAGTCTAACTAGATCATAACCATATTAAGGAAGTTGACCGGGGTTATGGAAAATAATATTGCTCGCATAGAGCAACCTTTTGATCCAAAACATATTGTAAATATACTAGACCGATTCATGGGACAAATAACTCCAAAATTAAATGGAAATACTAATCTATTGTTATCATAAAAATGAATCAATTCCCTATAGAATATATTTATCACTTTGGGAAGTAGTGAAACGGGAAAAAATCATCATGGAAGTATATCATATGAAGGGAGAGACATTATCTCTTGGATCTATTATAGACACACCCCAATAGATATCCTCAATGAAATTATGGGTAGAGTATTGGATCGATATATAGATGTATATGTATATTAGATGGAACAATACAAGAGGGGGGGTGAATTGTAGGTTTAAAAACTTTGTGTTTAAACACTTAAGAAAATCAGTTTAAATGATCTTAAACTAATACAATTCACAACAAATACAATTGAACACAATTGACTTGGATATAAATGTATGATATGATGTAATACTATAGGAAAAGTAAATCAATTGTATTCAAAATAAATACAATAATCAGAGTAATACAATAGATAAAGATTCTACTATAAAGCATATAGAATCTATCGATACAATATGTAACAGTATAATTGTAATTGAAGAAATTACAAATGAATATGATGTGAAGAAAGGAAACAATACAATTCACTTTCTAAAACAAACAGAAGTGGAAATATAAAATTATTACAATTATTTTAACCTAAATCTAAGAGTATTATTTCACATAGGATAAGAGGTCTGTCTTACCACCACCTTGGTAAGCCCTTGATATGATGATCGATAGGTCTGTCTTGTTATCCTTGCAATCCCTCAATACGATGATCGGTATGTCTGTCTTGCTATCCCTACAAGCCATCGATTTTTTAGGTAATCATCACCTTTGTCTTTCAAACACTTGAAATCCCTCAATATAAAGATCGGTATCACCGTCTGCCTATCCTCAGCAGCCCTCGATCGTTATCACCTGATCGGTCGCACAAATAAAAACAAAGAAATTATTGGAATACAAAAACTAAGAACGAGCCATTCACGTTTTGTAATTTCAAGGCTTTCGCACGAAGCAAGAGAGAAGTCACAGCATCTATCTCTAGAACTTGATAGTAGCAAAGAATGATCAAAGTATCTCAATTTTTATCAGCTTAAAATGACCTTCTATTTATAGGCCTCAGGTTCCAACGGTCACATTTCCTCCAACAGTCACATTTCCTCCAACGGTCATATTTCTCCGGAAAACTCAGAGGGACTTGGAAACCTAGCATTATAATAGTCATATTGAAACAGAAAACATGACATTGTTTTGAGTAGTTTATAACTAACTCCATGACATCGTTTTGGTTAAAACAAAAGATATATGAAGATGATAAACATGAGTAAGATTTACATGTGTTGATAAAGGATGAAAAAAAGCATGTGATAAAAATATGAGTACTATAAGTATTATTTAGTGTAATGTATTGATATGAAACAAAGTGAGTATGATGCACAAAAGTCAGTACGATTGACAGATTCAGTACGATTTACGATTGATAGAGTGAGTATGATTGATAGAGTCTGTACGATTTAGCCAGTACGATTGACATAGTTAGTATGATTGACAGAGTCAGTACGATTGACAGACTCAGTACGATTGACAGTGTCAGTATGACAAACATAGTTAGTATGATAAGAATATATGAATACATTTGTGACTTCCAAAACAAGACATAAAAGTCAAAAGAGAACTTTTGACTCAACAATATCCCCCTTTTTGGAAAGCACAAAACATAAAGTAAAAATAAAAAGAAATACTTATCTCCCTCTGAGTTATTGGGAACTCTTCAGAATAAGAAATTGAATACAATTAACTCCCCCTTAGGTATGTACTTTCTTAAGGATTGTATTCATAATTTTCCATGATTTATAAGTATTTGATTAAAAACATTCTCCCATTATAAAACTTTCTCCCCCTTTGTGATTTACAAAAAGAATGAGGTAATCTTGGGTTGGCTGAAAGAATTAGAGAAAATAAATGCAAGGCAATGGGAAAGATAACATAAATCTTATTGAGATAACAAAATTATATAGAATTATAGAAATGAACAATGAAAGATACAACAACACTCATTTGTTTTCTCTTTCCTTTTCTTTCTTGATCATCTCATGAAGGAAGACTTTCATCTTTTTAATTTCTTTCTTGTCTTCGGAGATAGAATCACCCTGGGATTTGAGAAGCTCTTGTTGATCAGAAAAAAGATGATCTTGATTCTTGATAGTCTCTTCTTGGACTCTGATTACTTCTTCAAGAGTATCAATTCTGTCTTAAAAATTCTTATTGTCTTTAGATAACACATAATTTTGATTCTTCAGCAGAACTATTTCATCTTTGAAAGATGAAACCTTCTAAAAGTCTGACTAGAAAGCATTCACTATCTCTTGTAGCTATTTTATTGAAGGGATATTGGCCCCATGAGTTTTTGACACCTGATTCAGCCTTTCAATGGTCTCTTTATCAAGATTTTTGAAAGCAATAGCAAGATCATTTGAAATCCTCATTAAGTCTTCAATTGATATTTCATGATCATTCACTGAGATTTCTATTTTTTATGACCACTTAGTCATTCTATTGCAACCTTCTTATGAGCAGCCAAACTTTCTGACAATACTTTTAAATCGGCTTCAATTGAAAATACTCTCTTTCTAAGTTCTCTTACAGAACCAAACTTCTTCCTTTGATTGTCAGTGATGAAATCAATTTTCCCTTCAAGTCTAGGAAAATAAGGAATAATATTCTCAATTATCCTCAAAACATGAATAATGTAACCACTCTTCTTGATAGAAATTGTGTTTTCTGAATCAGTATCCTCATCGTATGAATCCAGTTCATTTGATCTTCTTGAATCTTCAACTGGCTATTTTCATTTTTCTTTTTCTTTCTCCTTTCTTTATTCTTCTTCTTTGTCACTGATAATGATTTCTTTTTCGGTATGAGAAAATTAAGCACCTTGCTTTACTCGAGAAGTAATTCTATCTGGAGTTTCAAGAGACTCTGCTGGTGCTTGGTCGGCATGAGGAACCTGTTGAATACCTTCACTTTTCTTTTGAAAAGATTCTTCTCTACTCTTTTTTGAACTCTGAAGAAATTACAAAAGAAAATATTATTCCTGTTCTTAAACTTCCTGTACTTATTTCAGAATTTGTTTCCCTTTCTCTTTCTCTAGAAGACTCTCTACGATAGGTTCTTGATACACTTCTTCCGTTAATTGAGCACTAGCCTCCTCAACCATTTTCATGATTTTAGAAACATAAAAGTCTTGAGATTTCCTTTTCAAAAGAGTTTTCATTTTCATCTCATCTTGAAGAGTATCCTCAACCCTTATTCTCTTATCTAAAGCTTCAGCTGTATCAAGACCGAACTTAGGATCACCTTCTTTTCTTTGTTCTCAATCTTTCCTCCACTTTGATGCAACCTCCTTGCTGTATTTAGTTTTCTTCTTTAGATTAGTACTAGTTTGAGGATATGACTTTTGAGGAGAAACAAAAGTTGGATTATCTTCAATTGGAAAAGGTGATGATTGATTTGGTGCCGATTGATTTTATTCCGATTCAGCTTCAACATCTTCGACAAAAAGCATTGAATTTTCATCGAAATAAACATACAACTTCTTCAACGTATTCTTACTAATCCAAGAATGCTTCATCTCTTTCAATTTCCCTTTCAAAAAAATACTAAAAAACTTAAAGATCTCAAGAATGAACTTTGTAAGAATAGGGGGATACATAATCAAATGGGACTTGATCGCTCCTGACTTGACATTCTTGATTGTTTCAAAAATGTACCCCATGAGATTTACCTTTCTCATGTTTACATTATATTCTATCATAAAAATATCAGAGACTTTAAGAGTTTCTCTATCCCCTTTCCTTGGGATAAGAAAAACTTTCATCCAAAGCACCACAAACCTATTATTTGGGGATAAATGAGCTACTTTTCTCTTCTCTTCATTTATAAGAAATAACAACTTTTCATCACTTTATTTATAAAATGTACCAACTTCCTATGGTAGTTTATGAGATGGACAAAAAGAATCACCTTCTGTTGAGACATTTTGAAAGTGGACTACTTGTTTCATAGACATTGAGATTTTTATATCATACACACCAAAGTTGATCATCATATTTTTGTCAAAAGACACGGTTTTGTAGAATTGACTAACTTCTTCAACAAGAATTGGATCTTGAGATACAGTTTTTTCAACAAAAAGAGGTTCCCAGTCTTGAAAAAAAATAATCCTCCTGATTGTTGAATCATACGCGTTAAAGAAGTCCTGAGAAACTAACCTTTCTCTAAAGAACTCTTTCTTTGAAAACGTTTTTGAAGAAATTTCGGTAGGAGTGTTGGCAGAGGACTAATACATATAGATGGGACAGAGGGAAGATCGTATGAAGTCTTAAAACAAAGGGGAAGAGATTCACCATGAGATCTGAAAAACCGGTGTGGGTTTGGGGAGGGGGGGTCTATTTATAGGCGAAAAAAAGATGACCGTTGATCTTCTACGGTTGAGATTAGAATATATGTAAATCAACGGATATGATTTAAAGGGTTTTAAAAAAATGAGAAACAATAAAAAGTAAAGAAAAACAAAACAAAGAAATAAAGAATGTACCTTCCAGAGATTCTAAGGAAATTATTGGTTTAATAGTATTAACATAGTATGATACAATAAAAAAAAGAAAATACATGCGTTTGAGGAAAAAGAATACGATCGGTTGTGAGGCCGATGGAAAACAAATTCATTACCATAGGTTGTCAAGATGATGGAAAACAAATTCATTACCATAGGTTATCAGGACGATGGAAAACAAAGTCATTACCATAGGTTGTTAGGCCGATGGAAAACAAATTCATTACTATAGGTTGTCAGACCGATGGAAAATGAATTCATTACCATAGGTTGTTAGGCCGATGGAAACCAAAGTCATTACCATAGTTTTTCAGGATGATGGAAAACGAAGTCATTACTATATGTTGTCAAGCTGATGGAAAACAAAGTCATTACCATAGGTTGTCAAGCTGATGGAAAACAAAGTCATTACCATAGGTTGTCAAGCTGATGGAAAACAAAGTCATTACCATAGGTTTTCAAGCTGATGGAAAACAAATTCATTACCATAAGTTGTCAAGCCGATGGAAAACAAAATCATTACCATAGGTTGACGTGCCGATGGAAAACAAAGTTTTTACCATAGGTTGTCGTGCCGATGGAAAAAAATGTTATTACCATAGGTTGACGTGTCGATGGATAGAAAATCAATACAGTAACCAAGAAAATAAGATGATAGATGATTAAAACAATAAAAAAATAGTCAAAATGATAATTAGAAATATAGCAAACCAAAAGAATAAACGAATAAAGAAGGAAAAGTTTAAGAAATATATAAGGTAAAGTAAAAAAATGTGCTCCCCATTTTAAGAGGAGTTTAATGTAAGGAGAAGTGTAAAACATGAAGTAGATATGAATGATTATTTTAATGTAATCATTCCTAGCTACTGTTTTATAAGCTCAAATCTATCGGAAGGTAATGGTTTTGTAAAAATGTAAGCAAGTTGTTCTTGCGTTCTGATGAATTATAAAATAATATCTTTTTTTGTGTGTGTGATCCCTAAGAAAGTGATGCCTAATATCTATGTGTTTTGAACGAGGGTGATGTGCTGGGTTTTTAATAAGGGCAATGACACTTGTATTATCACATAGAATTTGAGTTTTGGAGAAGCTCAATCCATAGTCATTGAGTGTGTGTTGCATCCACAATACTTGAGCACAACAAATTATAGCGGCTACATATTCAACTTCAGCAGTGGAAAGTGCTACTGAGTGTTGTTTCTTGTAGGACCAAGTAACCAATGAATCTTCTAATAAATGACATGTACCAGATGTACTCTTTCTATCCATTCTACAACCACCAAAGTCAGCATCTGAAATTTTTTTTAAAACAAAATCATTTCCAGAAGAATAAAAAAGACCTAAATCCAGAGTTCCTTTTAAATACCGAGAGATTCTTTTTATAGCTTTTAAATGGGACTCTTTTGGATTAGATTGGTATCTTGCACATAAGCATACAGAAAACATTAATTCTGGTCTACTAGCTGTCAAGTATAACAAACTTCCTATCATACCTCTAAAAGTTGTTTGATCTACTGGTTTCCCAGTTTCATAAAGATCATGTGTATTTGAGGTACCAATTGGAGTTCTAATACTTTTAGTATTGTTGTATCCATACTTTTTGAGTAAATCTTTGATATAATTATGTTGAGATATATATGTTTCTTCTGGTTTTTGTGAAATTTGAAAACCTAAAAAAAATGTTAACTCACCCATCATACTCATTTCAAACTCATATTTCATTAAATTTGCCAAAGAATCAGTTTAGGACTGCTGAGTTGATCCAAATATGATGTCATCAACATAAATTTGAACAATAAAAACATTTTTATTTTCTATTTTTATAAAAAGGGTTGAATCCGCTGTACCTTTTTCATAATTGTTTTGTAAAAGAAATCTTGTAAGTCTATCATACCTTGCTCTAGGGGCTTATTTAGGACATATAAAGTTTTGGTAATTTTAAAAACATGATTTGGATATTTTTAATCTATAAAACCAGGAGGTTTTTCAACAAAAACTTATTCTTGAACAAAACCATTTAAAAAAGCAGATTTAACATCCATTTGAAATAATTTGAAATTAAAGTATGCTGTAACAGCTAATAGAATATGAATAGATTTAAGTCTAGCTACCAGAGCATATGTTTCTTCATAGTCTATTACCTCTTGTTGATTATAGCCCTTAAAAACAAGTATTTCTTTATTTCTTACAATGATTCCATTTTCATCACATTTATTTATGAAAACCCATTTTACACCAAATATAGTTGTTTCTTTAGGTCTTTAAACTAAATTCCAAACTTGATTCCTTTCAAATTCATTTAGTTCATCTTGCATTGCTTTAATCCAATCTTCATCACCTATGGCCTCACTTGGAATTTTAGGTTTGAATTGGGAAAGGAAGGAAAGATATTCTATTTTATTTCTCAAGGAATTTCTGGTTCTTACAGGTTGATTTACATCGCCAATGATGTTATCACTGGGATGATTCCTAATAAGCAATTGATTTTGGTTTTGTAAAACTTGTTCATCAACATATGGTAGAAAATATTCTAAGATAAAAGTTTCAGGAACACTTTCTTGAACATTTTCCTTATCAGAAGGATCTTTTAATAGAGTTTGATAAACAGTTTTAGAAAACACATCCGAAGATGTAGGTTGAGGTTGTTTGAAAATGAAATGATTAGTTTAATCAAATTTAACATGTACTGTTTCATCAACAGTAAAAGTATTTTTATTGAAAACTCTATAATCCTTAGAGTTTGTAGAATAGCCTAGAAAGATTCCTTCCTCAGATTTTGGTGCGAATTTGTGTAGATTCTCTTTATTATTCAGAATGAATACTTTGCATCCAAAAACTTTGAAGTATGAAACTTTAGGTTTTCAGCGAGTCCACAATTCATAAGGTATTTTATTAAGAAAAGTTCTAGTTAAAATGTGATTTATAGTATAACAAGTAGCACTAACAGCTTCAATACAAAAATGCTCAGCAATTGAGTATTCAATCAACATGGTTCTTGTCATTTCCTAAAGAATACGATTTATTCTCTCAACAAAACCATTTTGCTGAGGAGTTCTTGGTGCTGAAAAATTGTGAGTAATGCCTTTCTTACTACAAAAAGTTTCAAAATATGAATTTTGAAATTCACCACCATGATCACTATGGATAGCTATCAGTGGTAGGTTTTTATCATTTTTAACTTGGGCTCTAAAAATTTTGAAATAGAAAAAGGCTTCAGATTTATTTGTTAGAAAATAGACCCATGTAAATCTAGTAAAGTCATCAACTAAAAAAAATACATAGTATTTGCCTCCAATGCTTCCAGTTTTTGAAGGACCAAAAAGATCCATGTGCACTAGCTATAATGCATTAGAAGTTGAAACTTCATTAATTGATTTAAATCTAGTTTTATGTTGCTTTCCAAATTAACAAGGATCATAGAACTTTGAAGAATCATATCTAAGATCTGGTAGTCCATTTACTAGTATTTTCTTTGAAAGTTTACAAAGGTTTCTTAGGTTGTAGTGTCCTAGTCTTCTATGCCATAGCCATGATTGGTCTTCTATTTCACTTAAGCAAGGTAAATTTTGGCTCCTAAGGTCTTCTAAGTTAATAGTGTATACATTCTCTTGCCTATGGGTGGATAGAATGAATTCATCCTTGGAATTGTGAACTAAGCATTTATCATTTCTAAAATTCACAAGGTATCCTTCATCACATAATTGACTTATGCTGATGAGATTGTGCTTAAGACCTTTAACAAACAAAACATTTGAAATAAGAACTTTTCCAAGAAAAACAATATTACCTATTCCAACAATCTTTCCTTGAGCATTATATCCGAAGGTAACTTTTCCACCTTTTGTTTCGATAATCTTTTCAAAGAAATCTTTGTTTCTGGTCATGTGTTGAGAACAACCACTATCCATGTACCAAATATTCTTGTTGGTACACTTCTTATTTTCCTGAAAAAGAAACAATTAGTTTTTCGGAATCCAAACTCGTTTGGATCCAGAAGGGTTAGATAAAAGAATTTTAGGAATCCACATTTTTTTTTGAAAAATGAGATTTATGAAATCCTAAAGACTGAGTTCTATTAAGAGAAAACTATCTTTTCTAGTGTCCACCACATTAACACTTAGTACAAAAATGGGTACTTTTAGGAACAAAATAATTATTACTAAAAACCGGTTTAGAATGAGTATAACCAAAACCGGAATGATTTCTCAAAGGTCGAATTTGATAATACATTTTATCAAAGTTTTCTTTGCCATAAGTAATGTTTGACAAACATTTCTTCAAGGAAAAAATTTATGAATTTAGTTTTAAAAATATGTTTTTATCCTCCAAAACATTTGATTTTGAACTAGAGTTAGGCTCGAAAACATTTTTTTGATAAATTACATTTTCAAGATCCTTGGAAAGTTTATCGATATCTGAATTGACTTTCTCAAGGGATTTTAAAATAATTTCAAAATCAGAAGTTTTCATATGAAGATCATTAGAAAGATCTGATACTTCTTTAGTTAAAATTGAAATTCTATAATTTTATTTATCAAGATTTTTCTTGAGTTTATAATTTTCATTCTCAAGAAGTTTAGAAAACCTAGAAACTTCTTCAAAAGATAGTAATGTATTATCTTATGATGATGAGGACTCATCATTTTAGGATTCATAATATTTATTATCAGTATAATTTTCATTCAAGGAAACATTTGTAATGGCTTCAACATTGTGTACCTTAGCCATGAAACAATGATCTTCAATTGGTAGTCTGGCTATAAGTCCAATATTCCTTTGTCCTGAGGATTCATATTCTGAAGAATCATCTGATGAATCACCACCACTTTTACTCTAAGTATCATTTTCCTTCAAGACTTTCTTTGTATTTATCTTGTAATACTTTTTCTTTTTTCTTTAAGAATGTTTCTCCTTTCTATATTTTCTCTTCAGTAAAGGACAATTAGGTCTTATATGACTTACTTTCTTACATTCATAACAAGTTACCTATGAATATTTATTATCCTTTCTATCTTTCTTTTTGAATCTATATTGGAAATATTTATTTCCCAAAATCTTGTTCATCTTTCGAGCAAGATTGACCAACTCATTATCTGAATGATCACAATCACTTGATTCTAATAAAACAACTTTCTTCGCTTTGCATCTTGTTATTCTTTCAGGTGTTTTAGCTTTAGATGTAGTAGTAAAAGCTACACTTCCATTTCCATTTTTTATTTTTTTTTAAATAAGAATCTCTCTTCATTCATGTCTCATATCGTAGAAGAGTTCCAAAGAGTTCATCAAGAGTAATCTGAGAAACTTTTTTGTTTTCATTAACAGCTGTCATTTTTAAATCCCATTCGTTTGGTATTATATAATTAATTTTGTCTACAAGAGCTTCATCATCAAGACCTTTTTACTCCCATAGATTGTAAACTGTTGACAACTGTCATGAATCTTTTTTTCACTTTACATACCGTCTCTCCATAAGGAAAAAGAAATCCATGATACTCTGCTCGAAGAATCGCTCTTTTTGTTTCTATAACCTTACATGTTCCCAAATGTGTGACTTCCAATTTCTTCCAAATAAAATTGTATTCTTCACAAGATGATATATGGATGTATATATTCCTGGTCATAGAATATAGAAATGTATTGTGTACCTTGTAATTCAGTTGATATTCTTGCTTTTCTTGATTAGTGAAAGTTCTGACTTCTTTGTTAGGAATTTTGTAACCTCCAGTAAGAATAATAAAATTGTCTACACAAGTATTGATAACAAATGTCTTCATTCAATCTCTCCAGTACTCATAATCATTTCCATCAAAGATAGGTGGTCTAGTTTAATTTAGAATGTCAATTGATCCAATATTCATTCCTGTCATCTAATAGAACAAAATATTTTCCACTCCACACATTAGTGTAGTAAGTAGTTGAAACAGAATTTTGAAAGAAAAAAATAGAGCTAGTAATACAAATCTGTGGAAACCTACTCTGATACCAATTGTTGGATCAATATATAGATGTATATGTATATTAGATGAAAAAATACAAGAGGGGGTGAATTGAAGGTTTAAAAATTTTGTGTTTAAACACTTCAGAAAATTAGTTTAAATGATCTTAAACTAATAAAATTCACAACAAATACAATTGACCACAATTGACTTGGATATAAAGGTATGATATGATGTAATAATATAGGAAAAGTAAATCAACTTTATTCAAAATGAATACAATAATCAGAGTAATAAAATAGTGAAAGATTCTACCATAAAACATATAGAATCTATCGATACAATATGTAACAGTATAATTATAATTGAAGAAATTACAAATGAATATGAAATGAAGAAAGGAAACAATCCAATTCCCTTTCTAAAACAAACAACAATGGAAATGTAAAATTATTACAATTATTTTAACCCAAAGAGAAGGGTATCCTTTCACCTAGGATAAGAGGTATGTCTTACCACCACCTTGGAAATCCCTCGATACGACAATCGACACGTCTGTCTTGCTATCCTCGCAATCCATCGATATGATGATTGGTACCTCTGTCTTGGTATCCCCGCAAGCCCTCAATTTTGCAGGTAATCGACACCTCTATCTTTCAAACACTTGAAAGCCCTCGATAAAAATATCGGTATCACCGTCTTCCTATCCTCATCAGCCCTCGATCGCTATCACCTTATCTGTCGCACAAAGCAAAACAAAGCACTTATTGAAATAAGAAAACTAAGAATGAGCTGTTCATGTTTTTTAATTTCAAGGTTTTCACATGAAGCAAGAGAGAAGTCTCAACGTCTCTCTCTAGAACTTGATAGTAGCAAAGAATAATAAAAGTCTCTCAGTTATTCTCAAATTCAAATGACCTCTTATTTATAGGCCTCAGGTTCCAATGGTCACATTTCCTCCAACGGTCATATTTCTCTGGAAAACTCAGAGGGACATGGACACCTGGCATTATAACGGTCATATTGAAACAGAAAACACGACATCATTTTGATTAGTTTATAACTAACTCCATGACATCATTTTGGTTAAAACAAAAGATATATGAAGATGATAAACATGAGTACGATTGACATGTGTTGATAAAGGATAAAAACAAGCATGTGATAAAAATATGAGTACTATAAGTATTACTTAGTGTAATTTATTGATATGATAGAATGTGAGTATGATGCACAAAAGTCAGTACGATTGACAGAGTCAGTACGATTTACAATTGACAGAGTTAGTATGATTGACAGAGTCAGTACAATTTAGTAAGTATGATTGATAGAGTTAGTATAATTGATAGATTCAGTATGATTGACAGAGTCAGTAAGATTGATAGAGTCAGTATGATAAACATAGTCAGTATGGTAAGCATATATGAATACATTTGTGATTTCCAAAACAAGACATAAAATTCAAAAGAGAAATTTTAACTCAACATAGAGAGGAAGATCAATTTAGATCTATGGATGAGGAATATATCTCAAGAATCAAGGATGGAATGTGGTATAAAAATTCATTGATGATATTTTAGAATAATTACCTGGTCATTCACCAGAGTGTGAAGTTGTGTTCTCTTTTAAAGACATTCCAGATGTAAGTACTATATCTAAATCTCCTTAAAGAATGAAACCAGTGGAGTTTGTGATTAAATAGTTGTAGTATTTGAGTTATAAAGGATTTATATGCCCTAGTGTTTCACTGTGGGGAGCCCCCATTTTATTCCTGAAAAAAGGACGAGTCCTTGAGATTATGCATCGATTATAGGGAGATCAATGCCATTACTATATAGAATAAACATAATTTTTCATGCATTGGTGACTTATTTGATCAACTTCAAGGATCCAAATACTTTTCAAAGATCGATTTTCACTCCATATATCATCAACTAAGAGTGAAGAATGATAATATACCAAAGATGGAATTTCAAAAAAGGTATGAAAATTATGAGTTTATGGTAATTCCATTTGGTTTGTGTAACGATCCTTATGTCTTTATACATTCAATGAATAGAGTATTCAAGGAGTATCTTGATAACATTTTTATTATATTCAATAATGATATCTTGATATACTCTAAGATTTACAAAGATAATGAGATTCATCTGCAAATTATTTTGCAGACCCTCATAAAAAATGAATTATTTGGGAAGTATAGTAAGTTATAATTTTTGTCAAATAAAGTTTAGTTTCTTAACTATATTTTCCCCAAGGGTAAAATATCAGTTGACCCTTAAAATACAAAATAATTTAAAGAATTTCATACAATGATGAACATAATCTAGGTCCAAAGTTTCCTGGTTTTAGCATGTTATTATTAGTGGGTTGTCTTTGATTTTTCCCAATTGGCCAACTCGTTAACCAAGTTAACAAGTAAAGGGGTTAAATTCACATGGTCAATGGAATGTGAGGAAAGTATTATAGATTTGAATAGGAGATTGATTAATTCACTAGTCTTGAATCTAGACTCAAGTAAGGAAGGATTTTTAATTTATAGTAATTCATCAAATAAAGGACTTGGTTGTGTCCTTATGCAGAATGATAGGGTGATTGACTATGCATAAAGGAAATTGAAAATCAATGAACAGAATTAGTCAAGTCAAGAACCCGAGATGGTATTCTTAAAATTTGCATTGAAAATATAGAGACAATAACTCTATGGTGAATGATGCAAGACATATACTAGACATAATAGTTTGAATTATACCTTCTCTCAGAAGGAGTTCAACATGAGGTAAATAATATGGTGGAAATACTCAAAGACTATGATTTCTCGATACACTACCACCCTAGGAAGGAAAACAAGTGGATTATGCATTGAGTAGGATATACCATGGAGTTATGACCATGATGAGGATTAATAAGGATCCCATATATAGAGATATTGTAAAGATGAATATAGTGATTTCTAGGCAAGGTAATACATCATTAATTTTACAATAAATTGATAAAACATACTTACTAGAAAGGATATAAAATCCCTTATAGGACGATAATAACTTAAAAAAGAAAATTAAAGAAGTGAATGATGAGAAGTTGATAAACTTCATCTATATAGATGTAGTGTTTAATTTTGGGAAGTGGTTACATGTTCCATCTATACTAGAGTTGAAAAGGGAACTAATAGATAAATTACATAGCTTGAATTTATCTATATATCATAATATCATAAATATGTATAGGGTTTTAAGAGAACATTTTTGGTGGGATGGTATTATGCAAGAAATTACAGACTATGTGTTTAGATGCTTAGTATAAAAGTAGGTGATGGATGAAATAAAAAATCCTAAGGGAGTCATGAAACCTCTTTCTATACCAATATGTAAGTGGGAAAATGTTACAATAGTCTTTCTCACTGTACTCACAAAGACTCTAAGGAAGAACAATTATATATGGTTCATCATTAATCATCTTACTATGTCAGCTCATTTCTTAGTGATAAGAGATGATATCCCTTGAGAACCTTTCTTGGATCTATAATAATGAAATCATAAGGCTTTATGGGGAACATTTATCAATTGTATAGGATCATGACCCTCATTTCACATCAAAATTATAGAAGAGTCTTCAAAGGGATCTAAACATTGATATATATTTAATCACAACATATCATCCCCAAACTGATGGGAAGTCTAAAAGTATTATCCAGACTTCAAAAAAAATGTTTAAATCATGTTCTACTGACCTCTAAGGTATGCGAGATCAGTATATACATTTTTTAGATTTTTCATACAATAATATATTTCATTAGAGAATCCATTAACACCATAAGAATCATTTTATGGGAACATTTGTCATATTTTAACCTGTTGGGAAGAAGTTGGAGAAAAAATATTTAGTTGGCCCAGAGCCTACAGGGGATACAACTATTAATGTACAGACTATTCACAATCACATTAAAGAATCCCAAGTAGACAAAAGATTTGTTCTAATAATCATAGGAAAGAATTGGAATTATAATTTGGGGATCATTTATTCTTGAAGGTTTCTCTATGGAAGGGAGTAGTGATATTTGGAAAAATGGAAAAGTTAAGACCTAGGTACATTAGTCCCTTTTTAAACACTAGATAGAATTAGGGTTATAGCTTATCATCTAGATATGATGCCTAACCTTTCTAAAGTAACCAATATCTTTTATGTTTAATTATTGATTAAATACATTTTAAATACAATGCATGTGCTCAAAAATGAGGGAATAGAGTTGGCACATGAATTTTCTTGTAATTTGGATCTTGTCTAGATTCTTGACACTAGAGAACAAGTATTACAGAATTGGATAACTCATTTGGTGAAAATACTTTGGAGAAATCACAAATAAAAAAGGAAACCTAGGTTTATGGAGAAGAATAAGGAAGAAGTATCAATATTTTTTTAATAGCTAACTTATGCCCTAATTTTAAGGACAATATTATTTAAGGGGGGAAGAATGTTACAATCGGGACTCTACTGTAACAGGTAAGCACCATATTCTGAACTATCATGCAACGCACCCTTTAAAGAGTAATTATTCTTGAATTTATTTGATAAATTAATTAAATAATTTTAAATTGAACAAAGTAAATTCATTTTTTAATTCATTATATTATAATTATCCTTGTATTATTTTTTATCTTTTTTTGAGAAGGTCATTTTTTTAAAATATAGTTTCAAGAAACTTGTAATTTGTATGAATTTATCATTATATAAGAATAAAATATAAGTTTAGAAAAAAATTTATGTAATTAAATATTAATTTAATGAGTAAAAAAATCATTTTAAAAAATCATTTTAATTTATAAATCCTATGTCCAACTTTTTTTAAAACAAATTATAATATTTTTTTAATAAAAAACTAATTTTTTATTCTATTTAAATCAAGTATTTTAAATGTATGTTAGATTTTGTATTTACTTGAAATAACCATTAAATTTATTTTTTATAATAAATAAATTTATGACATTGAAATCAATATCCAAAATAATTTAAACTTATATAAAAATTTAATTCTTAAAAATGTTATTTCTCTAAAAACTATTTTTGTGTGATTAAGCGTATTTATTTTAAACTCAACTACTCATACCATTAGAAATGTTATTTGATAAAATGATAATAAATCATTAAATTAGTAGTTTAAAATTATGTAAAAAGTTCAATCTTAATATTTTTTATCAAAATTAATTACTATGGTTCAAAATTAACTATCACGGTAAAACTAAATGGTGTAAATAGTGTTTAACCTAGATTAAAGCCCTAAAACATTTAGAAAAAATGATTTGAATTGAATAGTTGAGATTTTTATCAATTAAGAGAAATTTACACTATACTTTTTTCTATTTTAATTCATTGGGATTGTGAAAAGGATATTTCATTATTGAAAAATGTAAATGTGTTTCCAAAAGTACCATTACTTTCACTTATTAAAACATTCCACTTTCACCCTTAAAAGATACAATTTTCCATCGAATTCCACCTTAAAACTGTAAAATATTACTCTACTTATAACCACAATTCATTAAATTAATCCCTAGGTCACTAATAGTTATCCAAATCCCTTCAAATTCAAGGACACTTCTAAGGAAAATTGAATTCCCTGATGTGAGTATTGTCAACTACTTAGTTTTATTCTTAATTATTTTATTTCAAAAAGTTTATTTACACACTAATATAATGATATTTTTTTAATTTAATTTTTCTATATTAAGGGTATTATATTTAATTATTCATATACCACATCCGTTAATAAAAATAAAATTGTTTTTTGTGCATTTTGCGGACTACCCCCTTCATGACAAAATGTGTTTAGTTTTATTTCAATGCCTTATAAGGATGGATCTAAGGATGGTATAAAAGTATAAACATTATTTATATGATATAATTAAGGTTTTTTATGAAAAATTATATAAAATACTAATTATATGATCAACAAATGATTATCATTAATTTAATCATTTAAGACATTTGTACTAAGAGGATAACCATTTATTCAAATTGTGTAATATTTTAATATCCATTAATTAATTACACAATCACTTCAAATTAAAATATATAAAACTAATAAATAGTAAATAATATTATTATTCTTTTATTATAATTATATTACAATAAAACAACTTCTTAGTTAATCATTAAATCAGGGTATGTTCATGTTTGGGTCGGTTTAACTACGTAATTGAACAATACAATGAATTCATATCATGAAAGAATATCAGAAAAAAGTACTAGTATAATAGGATATAAATTTGTAAATAATGTTTTTTTGGATCTATATGTATTATATAATTAAACAATTAAGGAAACAACTTTCGTTCATAAAAAATCACCAAAACGTGCTTATTATCGACTTAATCTTCAAGGATAAGGTATAAAACACTTATAAGAGGAATTTAAAAAATAAAAAATTACTACAAATAACCACTAAAAGGATATTTAATTTCATATTAATAATGTAATTTTGAATTTTAATGAATAAAAATACCACTATTATGAAACTAGTACAAATGATCGAAACTATAAACATTGGTGTGAAAAATCAGAATAAATCAAATAGAGAAGGAATATTTTTGAATAGTACAAATGTAAATGGATATGTGTAAGGTTATAAATTAAGTTATTGTGATATATATGTTTATGATACATGTGGTTAATGTATTTTCTTTTAAGTTAAGATATTAGGTAAAGGTTTTCCATCTCAAATTCCTCTCTTTGAGAAATGCTTTATATTATGCACCTAATTTCCTTTATGTGTTGTATATACTACATATTTTAGATTTTATATCATAAAATTTATTTATTCATGGTATTTTCATACCATTCTTAATCAATCTATTTCAAGAGGTTATTATTTAATTTCTACCAAAGCCATAAGAGGATATTTTCCATTATAATTATCATTCTTTGGTACTAATGTTATTGTCACAACATATTATATTTTGGGTGGTGAGTGAATTACCATGGAATAATTTTTACATATTAAAAATAAAATTTAAGGGATTTATTAGTCTATATTTTTATAACCCTCTCATATTCTTTTTATTCAATAGTAACCTTTTCCATGAGGGATAAATTATCCCATGTTTTCCTAATGGTAAAGTGTGTGTAATCTCTTAGTAAATGCATACCTATCTGGATGCTGGAAAGTGGATGTGGCTGTGGAAATAATTCACCTATGTTTAATCACTCTGAAAAGGTGTGTTTGAGAATTGACTCAATCATCACCCTGGTTTACAATGATTGGGCCTAAGTCTTCTTACCCGAAAAGACACTCCCTAGGGATATTATTTGGAATATTCACAAGCTCTTAATGAACCATGGGAAAGTATTTTCTTCCGAAAATTTCCTCGGTATACTAACAATTCAATATATTAAACCCAATTACTATATTTCATGGATAACCCAACACATTTTAAGTACTCTTTCAACTATATTTATTTTATAAGTGTACTTCATTTTACTTTGATGATACCCCATAAATTCCAAGTTGATTAAGGGATGTCCTCATAGATATACACATTATTCCATTAAAAGGGGAAGTATTTGATTTATGTATTTATCATTATATGTATTGATAAGTTTTATTAAGTAATATTTTCCTCAAATAATGGTATGAATGGTCCTGATGAACCTTATAGTTAATTCATTGGACATTATTAGATGATGGGTGGGGACCCGAATTATAAACCCCCTCGATGTATTGACTTGTATCATGAGACAAAATAGACTTGGTTTTGGTGTATACATATATGATAGGAAAGTTTCTTGGTACAAGGCCATTCCAACAAGTTTCAATTTCCATCATTATGCATTCCATCTGTATATGATCAATGATTATTATTATCAATGTTTTCATTTATTACCATGGATATAGTATTCCCTTAATTTCAGTTGATTATAACATTATGTTGTCCATTTATTATTACCATATCAGTTATGTCATGTTTATGTTATGTAACCATCCAATATACATTTCTCCTTATTGATCATTTGAGCTTACCCTTATTTTTTTTTCGTTTCCCCAGGAAACCTAAAGGAGGAATATGAGTAATTTTCAGTGATATTATGGAAGGGATAATAATGTTGTCATTATATATTCAAGTTGTATCTTATGTTTTGATATGTATTTTACATATGTAACTGGTCTTCTAGGACCGCTAAACTGTTAAACACGTTGGGTAATATTTTACATTATACCAATAATTTAATATACATAATGGATCTGGGTTTCTAGAGTATGTAATGTTACATAAAAGAACTTCAACACAATCAATTTTAAAAAATGGTGACTTTTATCACCGTTTCATAAAAAACATAGATAAAAGTACACTTTATAAATAAATTTAAGAAAGATTGATAAAACTTCTTAGTATAACACTAATATCAGTGCCAATAAGAAACACTGATAAAGGGGTTTCTTTTCTTAGTGCTTATTAAAGATCACCGATGAAGGTGGCTTTCCAATTTGACTTTTATCAGTGATAAAAAAAGAATTGATAAAAGGTTGTCTTTATCATCACTTTTTTATAGTGCTAATAAAAGGTTGGATTATATCAGTGCTAAAGGTAGGTAGTGATAAATTTTACCCTTTATTAGTTTTTTAATGCAAATAAATGGAAACCTTTGTCATTATTTTTTTTAGTTTTGATAAAAGTTGTCCTTTATAAAAAATGGGTTAATATTATCAAATATAATAATTTAATATATTAATATAGTAATATTTCTATAAATATAATTTATTTTATTAAATATTATTTATATAATGATGAACTTGTATTTGGACTATAAATAATATATATTGATAATCTCACCCAAAACTTTTCACACCGAAAGTAAGGTCACAAGAACCATAATGATTGAAGTGGGTATTATTAGAACTCTTAGAACATTAGTGTTTTATAAATTTGATGAAAGATCACACCCAAATAGTTTCACTAAATTTGAATTACTTAACCCATCTCAGTCATAACTTGTATAAACATTAAAATCAAGAAAAAAAATGAAAAAATGTAAAATAAAACAAGGTTTTAAGTGGTTTATAATTTCTTGTATCCATAGGGATAAGAATAAAAATATTTCATTTATTTGGAATTAAAAAATTTTAAGTCACTGTGACTTTGAAGTCACATAGATCAATCACTTAATTTACTACATAGACCACTGTGACTTGAAGAGGGTTTTTATAATCCAAACAATATCCCACTTGAAGACTAATTCATGGACTCCCACAATATCCTCCAACGCTTTAAAAAATTACAACATCCTTAAACTTTCAAAACATGTAATCCTCCTCTATTATCTTACATTTAATAAAGTCTAACCAAGTCAAAATGTTTCCTTATACTCTCTTATACTAAACCCTTACTGAATATATCAACCAAATTTTTCATCACATCAATGTTTTACAGCTCAATCTATCTATCCTTATATGTATTTCAGATAAAGTGGTATTCGTGGTTTATGTGTTTTTTTCCTCACATGGAACACCAATTTTTTGGCCAAGTGTATTTCACCTTTACATTCATAGTAAATTAGTCCGTTTTTTAGTTAAATCCATGCTATTTAATCAAATTTCTAAACTACACTATTTCATTGATTAATTATGTTATTTCCATATACTCTGTTTTCATTGTGGATTTTGTAATCATCAGTTGAAGCTTAGAAATATAATTGATTACGGTTCCAAAAAATGTGAAAATATATCTAGTTATGCAATTTTGTGACTCTAAGTCACCCCTAAAGTTTGTGTCAACATACCCTTGAAACATATCATTTTATCTAAAATAAAGAGTAGTATCTTTTTTTACTTTGAGGTTCCAAATAATACACTTCATGACATCCCAATGATCTTTCATTGGATTATCTATATATCATATGAACACTCCTATCACATGAGCCATGTTCAACCTAGTGAACATCATGAAATACATGATAATCCCTAATATAGATTCATACAATACTACCATCCTGTTCTTTGAAACTTATTTAATTCATGGAATTTGTTTCTTCAAAAGCTTGATGTTAATTACAAGAGGAGTTGAGATAGCTTTACATACAGACATCACAGATCTCTCAATAATCATTAGGATATAATCTCTCAAAGAAAAAACATAACTTATGATCTCCCTATCTAGTTTGATCTCCATGCCCAAGATCTTATTTTCTTCACATAGATATTTCATTTCAAAATTTCCTAAAAATTACATTATCTCTAGAATATATTGAATTGATAGTCCCACCAAAAGAATTCCATCCATGTACAATAGTAAGATGATGAATTCCCCATCATTGTACTTAATTTGATAGAAATAATGGTATGAGTTTCTCCACATGATTTTTTCATCCAAGAATGAGTCCAAATTCTAGTTCCACTATCTTGATACTTATTTCAAACCATAGATAATTCTATTGAGTTTTCACATAAAACCCTAATTCCATTGATCCATGAAACTAATAGGTTCCTTCATTAGATCTCTTCCTCAAGATATATATAAGAAAAAATCATATTCACATCCATTTTTTCCATATGTAATCCTATGGAAGAAACTATACCGAGCACAATTCAAAAATTTTTATGTTTTACTACCAGAAAAATATTTCGAAGAAGTATATGACCTCTTGTTGAAACTCTTTGACCACAAACCTTGTCTTATGCCTTATTTTCCCGTCTGCTTCTTCTTTTAACCGAAAGACCCACCTATTTTCAAGTGACCTATTTCAAAGTAGTAGTTCTGCTATCTCCCATGTCTTTTTTCAAATGAATTGAGTCTAAATCATCATTCATAGACAACTAACTCTTGTTAGAATATATGAGGCTAAAAACTTCTTCTAGGATATTTGGAACTCTTATATTCGTTAAAAGTAATAATACTAGGTCAAATATATAACACTATAACAACCATCCGACTCTACTAAATATCTACAATTCTACCTACATCATTTCTCTCTATGGAACTAAAACATCCAAAATTTCATCCTTCATAACTCTAGTATAAGGTTATCCAGTTATTAATATTTTTGGTATATATTCTATATATCTAATTCTAAAACTCCCTATGATGACCTCTGAACATTACTTTGGAATTCATAAACTTTCAGTGGACTCAAATTCATTTGAAATAATCATAATTTGTGAACTTCTAGTACCTCCATTCAGATCAACTTGGATTGAAGTTGAAGCTTTGTCTAAAACATCATCCTTCAACAAGTTATTATCCTTATAAAGGAATTTTTCATTAAAGAGAACCTTTATACATTTTATGACTTTACTTTTATCACCACCCAAAGGTTGAAATCTGAGACTTTAATCTCTATAGTCTAAGAAAAATCATTCATGAGATTTTTCTTTAAGCTAATCACTATATTTGGAATCCACATATATATAGGCTAAACTTACAAAAACCTTAAGTTGATCTAGTTATTTTACTATAATTTTCCATAGTGCTTCTAGGAACTTCTTCCCCATGGGTGATGAGGGGATCTTATTGATTAATTATGCTTATGTGTTCATTATCTCAACCCAAAAATTCTTTAGCATTTCAAAGTAGAGTGACATGATCTGTACTCTTTCCAACAACATTGTATTCATCAATTTAGCTATGCCATTTTTTAGGTATACCAGTTAAAATATTCTTATTTCTAATTCCCTTGTATCTATAGAAGTTATGTAAACCTATTTCGGTGAACTTTCCACTATTTCTTAACCTCAATATATTCAACTAACTTCCAAATTATCTTTCAACCATATCTTTCCAAATAAAAAAGTAATAAAAATATTTTGAACTTATATTTCAATAACCAATCCCATTATTTCCATGTAGAGTCATGAATGAAAGTAAAAAAATGTGATCCACCATGATATTTAACTGGGGAAGGTCCCCAAACATCCATATGTATAAGATCTGGATTTTGTAATTTTGGTGTTATGTAAAGACCCGTAAATTTTAAGGAAAATTTCATCTTAAATTATTTGGGATTTTACGAGTACGCAGTTTCTGACAGCACCTAATTCCGAGGCCTGGTGTGCCTGGAATCAATTTCCTAAGTTTAGCTCGGGTACATTCAGTGAACGAACAAGCCGGTTTTTCTATCGTTTGAACCGGTACTCGGAATAGAAATCTGAGGGCACCGATAAAACCGCAGTGCCGACAATTCCTTAGGAGGACCATTACCGAAGATGCGTTTGCTTGGGAGGAGTTGTTAAAAAAAGTGGTTTAAATAAAAAGTGAATAAAATTGTGGTACAATTTTATTTCTAACTAAGGTGGTTTAATCCTACGTGGGGGAGTTAGGGTGGGACCCACTAGCATCCTAACTACCCTTGTGAGGATAAATGTGAGGTGGGGCCCGCACGAGCCCCAAACCTTCACATTCCCTAAACCCCCATTAAACTCCTTGTGTTTAATGTTGGAAAACCCTTGAACTTAATTAAGTAACTCCTCCTCTCCCACTTTAATTCATTCCAATACATTCTAAATTAATTGATCAAACCTCTTCAATTAATTTAACTAAGTGTTTGAATTTTAAGTTTTTGAAATGAATGGAAAAGTAAAATAAAATAAGGAGGAGATTATTTTTTTTGGGTTAGAATAGTTGTGTGAGGAGGATTTGGGAAGAACTTCATCCTCCCGCGAAGAACGTCTCCTCTTCGATGAAGAACACTGTCACCGCAAAGAGAGACGACATGCCTTTCCTTCTTCTCTCCGCAACTAGTGTGGAGAATCCATTTCCTCCTTGGATGCATGCCAACACCGTCTTCAAAACCTCAACCCATGACGCCGTCTTCCATGACGCCCGACGAACGACATCGATTGTTGAGGTAGGGGTTAATTCTTTTGTTCAAGTTTAATCATCATCCTTCGTTGTTCAAGAATTGGCCGAATGTTATCGTCGTAACAGGAGGAGATCGGACCGCACAAACACGGTCGATTCTCATCCCCTTCTTCTTGTTGTTCTTTGTTGATGGTTGAGGCGAAGGCGGAGCGGTGCCATTGCACTGCACGGGGATGAAGAGGACCGTGGCCAGAGTGGGCCGCGGTGGTGGTGCGTGGCGCCATCGCGCTATGCCGGTAAGGCTGAAGGAGGTCACGGCCAGGAGCGGGCCGCGACGGTGGTGCGCGGTGCCATCGCGCCACGCCGGTGAGGCCGAACGAGGCCGCGGCCAGGAGCGAGCCGCGGCGGTGTGGCATGGCGCCATCGCGCCGCGCCGGTGAGACAAGCCACGACAGACCTGGTAGGGGCGGCCGGACAACCGGTCGCTGGCATCTCCAGGAGGCGGGGCCCTGAAGGGTCCCGCAGCGGCTCAACCGGCCGGCCATAAAGGCCGACTGTTACCGGAAAAACCAGTGGGGTGAAACCCCCCTGACATGCTTCTAGGGCGGACCCCATAGGGTCCGCCATTTCTGGAAACATGGGGTCGTGCCCCCTTGGCATCCCGCTCGGCCAGCAGCCAAGCCGCGGCCGGCTTCCGAGCCGGGCCGTAGGCCATGCGGGCCGGGCCAGCCGCAGGCCATGCGGGCTGGGCCAGCCGTAGGCCACGCGGGCTGGGCCGGCCACACCCAGCCGGGCCGGACCCGGACCCAGGATGGGTCGACCCAATTCAGGCCAACCAAGGGGGTATTGGGCCGGGTCGGACCGGGCCCATACCCCCTATTTTCGAACCAGGTTCGTTCAAACGCCCATATCTTGGGCTATGGACCTCAGATCGACGCACCGTTAGTTGCGTAGAGATACTTGGATCGAGAAGATCGTTTCAGTATATTAAAATCAAGATTTAGGCAAAGTTTGGGTATGTTTGGATTGGTTCGAACTCGAAACCAACCGGGCCCTCGGAGCAGAAACGCTCATAGCTTAAAGACCGGACGTCCGAATGATGTGCCGTCAAATACATTGAATTACTCTTAGTTAGACAGTTATTTTGGCTTACTCCACTTGAGATTTGGATGCAGATGGAGTACGGTCGGGTTGGTTTTAGCTTAAAAACCAACCGGGTCCCTGGGACGGAAAAGCCAATATCTGTCAGACTGGGTGTCCGATTGACGCGCCGCTTGTCGCGTTGAGTTCTTATTGACAAGATGGAACTTTGTGATACATCAAATCTGGAATTGGTGACAGTTGATGTATCGACCCTCTTGTCTCGTGGAGCAGACCCTCCCAGAATCGAGCGTGCTGTGTGTGGGAAACCTAGAGCTGGCTGCGACTGCGACGACGATGACGATTGTACTGGGATCCTACGTGGGTTCGGCAGCAAGGACGACTGTACTTGGATCCTCCATGGGTTCGACAGCGATGAAGACTGTACTTGGATCCTGTGTGGGTTTGGCAGCAATGATTACTATACTTTGATCCTACGTGGGTTCAGCAACGATGACTTCTATACTTGGATCCTACATGGGTTCAGCAGCGACGACTTCTGTACTTGGATCCTATGTGGGTTCGACAGAGTATATGATTCAGAGGCTACATCTAATCATATCCACCCCTCTTTGTGAGTTGTATACCTGTGTTAGCTGAGTCTTGACTTTCAATCATTATCATTGAAATGATTGTCTTGCTTTCCTATGTGGACTAAGTTGTGCTTTCCTGTGTGGACTGGGTTGTACTTGGGCTCTTGAGTTGGAGTCGAACTGGAATTGATGAATTAGGTATATGTATGGGAATATACCTAAGTAGAGTTGGTTGTTACTTTGTGTTTGTATCTTTCCTTTGTGGTTTATCCTTTGTGGATTCTAGGAGGCCTTCGAGGGTCTCAGGGTCCCTACTGAGTATCGTATACTCTCCCCTACACGGGCTATGCCCACACTACGTTGTGTTGGTTGCAGACGACAGATAGCACTGACCGTGGTTGAGGCTTGTGGAGCAAGACGGTATCTGGTGGTGGACTATCAGGCGGAACATAAATGGGACGGACGGATTCGAGGAGCTGTGGAGACCATCTGTACCCACCCTTCAGGTGGGGTTTCTGGAGGATTTCTCGGTGGTTGCTGCTTTAATTTTCAGCTGTTTCACTTCACTTTTCTCAGTTATACTATACTTTCAAGTTGGGTTTGTATATTGACCCATTTACTTTCCAGTACTTACTTTTGTACTCAGTTTACACTACTGGAAAATGGGTCTATACCCACGGTTCTGCAGAAAACCGTGGGTATAGACCCCCCCTATACCCACGGTTCTGGAAACCGTGGGTATAGGTATAATATCAGGACCTATACCCACGGTTCTTCAAAACCGTGGGTATAGGTCCCCTATACCCACGGTTCTTCAAAACCGTGGGTATAGGTCCCCTATACCCACGGTTCCTGGAAAAACCGTGGGTATAGGTTTTTTTTGAAGACCTATACCCACGGTTTTGGAAAAACCATGGGTAAAGGTGTCGTTCTACAGACCTATACCCACGGTTTTTGAAAACCGTGGGTATAGGGGGTATTTTTTTCATAGACCTATACCCACGGTTTTGAAAAACCGTGGGTATATTGTTCCCGCGTTATGGCGGGAACAAAAAATTCCGCGGGATGGGAAATTTTTTTTGGTGACTAATATGAATAATATAAATATAAGTAAAGAGATGTACATATATTAACAAATAAAATTGTTAGTTCGGTTGGTTGCTGTCATATTCAAGGCATACAAGAGGCACCGGTTCGATTCACGCGAGATTCATTTTTTGAATACTAATAGAGAATATTAATATATATAGCCTGATATATGTACATGTTTCCGATAAAATATATAGGTTGGGTGGTCTGCTCAAGGCGCCGCTTCTGTACGTCCTAGTGTTAAGCGCAGTTTCGAATTCCGGCAGATTATTTTTTTGAATTTAAATAAATAGTATTAATATATATAAAAACATATATGAAAACGTAATAGTTAAATAACCCAGCGTAGTTGGTCATTCTTCAGGCGCGGTTGGGATGTGTTTCGTGAGGCGCGGGTTCGAAACCCCGCGGCATCCATTTTTGAATATGCGGCGTTAATATATATTAATATATATCTAAAAATATATGTATAATTAACAGATTGAATTAAGAGCTCGGTTGGTTAGTTGCGGGGCGTGGTTTCGGCGCATTGCTGGAGGCGCGAGTTCAAATCCCGCTGGACCCGATTTTTTGAAAAGAATTGAACTCCCCACGGTTTTCAAACCGTGGGGTATGTGATTGCCACGCTGTACAACGTGGTGCTGATGTGTGGCACACCTATACCCACGGTTTCCCCAAGCCGTGGGTATAGGTCAAGACCCCTATACCGACGCCATTCCAGCCCACGGTTCCCAAAACCGTGGGTATAGCCCGTTTTTCCAGTAGTGTTACTTAGTGTTTACTTCATCTTGTGTACTTTGTTGTGTTTGTTTACTTATATAAAGGCAATTCCTTCCCTTTTATCAGGATTTACGCCTTTGGTGCTAGTCTCCAGCCCTTGGCCTATGGAAGGCGGACTTGGGGTAGTCACGGCACGGGCCCCGAGGACGGGTCATGACAAATTGGTATCAGAGGAGCCGGTTCCACTGCAGAACTCAGGACTCTGATAATTTCTTCTATGAAGCAATAATGTTAAGGGTATTGAGTGTGTTTATTAGTTTAGGGAGTCCAGTGTTGGTGCGGTGACCGACATATCCATACACCAGGACCCTGACTTCTGATTTCTGACTCAGTGCACGAAAACACTGATTGCATGTGTGTTTGAAAAGTTTTCTTTGTGATTACTTGGTGTCAGCTCACCAGGTATATTTTACTAACTGTGGCACACCTATTACTTTTTAGGATGGCCCCACGTAGGTAGCCAACTAGGGTTCCGAGCTTTGTGCGAGATGACAGCCCACCGAGCGACGAGGCCTCGGTGCAGGGCCCCATTACGGCAAAGGCATCAGCGGCACCTCTACCCGCTGGGCCACCAATACCACCATCCCCAGCAGAGAAGAGTGCATGTCGCCTGAGTGAACTGCACGAGTTTCAGTGATAGAGGCCACCCAGGTTCCGCGGAGAGACGGACCCTCAGGCAGTTGAGGATTGGCTGGAGGCTATTGTCTGAGTCTTCATATTAGTAGGGACACCAGCAGATCTTATGGTGATCCTTGCTGTGAGTCTCCTTCACGCAGCAGTAGGTAGATAGTGGAGCCTGATGCTCTAGGTGCACGATGAGGCATCTCTACTTTGGATAGACTTCAGGAGCCTCTTCCGCTCTGAGTTCGTTCCAGCCACCCTCCGTGCGGTGCGCATCCAGGAGTTACTACAGCTGCGGTAGGGCAGCATGATAGTAGCCCAGTACTCAGCGAGGTTTACCGACCTCTCGCGCTACTCCACGGACATGGTACATGACCCATTCTTCCGGGCCCAGACTTTCGAGCAGGGACTGAGGCATGAAATCAGGGCTTCGATGATCTCCCTCAGCATTCCGTCACAGGCAGGAGTACTGGAGTGATCCCTTCTTGTGGAGAGATTTCTTACTGAGCCTACACCAGCAGTGAGGCCTACCGCAGGGCAACACGTAGCGGAGTCTTCTACAGCCGGTAGTAGACAGATGTCACAGATGTCCAAGCGGACCAGACCATCAGGTGGGTGACCTCAAGATACTGGTTTGGATGTGCGGGGCACACGCAGCAGAGCTAGTCATACGAGAGGAAGATGGTGCTATGCATGCAACGGGCAGATCCACATGGCTCGTGATTGTCCGACCCGCCATGCAGAAGAGCAGTAGATAGTTGAGGGACCACCCAGGAAGAGGCAGAGGTTTGAACGTGGCGGTCCGCAGGGAGCAGGCGGACGAGTTAGAGGAGCTGGCTGAGCAACAGGTGGTGGACGACGCTTCGAGGCTCTACCACCACCACCACCATGAGGTCCACCCCGACCACAGGGAGTTGGCAGACAGAGGCAGGCTCAGCTTCAGGCAGTGGAGGCTTACGACCACGGAACACCTGAGATGATTCGAGGTACTATCTATGTATACTCCACCCTTACTGCAGTTCTTATGGACACAGGAGCGAGTCATTATTTTATTGCCGTTGCCCTTGTTCGGATCTCGGAGATTTCGATAGATCCGTTGGCTCGATCCTTACGGCTAGAGACTCCTACGGGAGTAGACTCGATGATTACGCAATGGTGCCGATAGTGTGAGCTTACTCTAGGAGGTGAGAGCTTCGGCTGGGATCTTCATTTTAGCAACATCAAGGCCTTACGATGTCATCTTGGGCATGGATTGGTTATCCATAGTCCATGCTCAGATCGACTGTATTAGGCGCAAAGTGCGGTGTGTCCGCACAGATGGGAGCAGGTTCACCTTCACCAGAGAGAAGGGAGCCTTTGCAGCACAGGATGGACTTACATAGAGGATAGGGCAGCCGATCACCCATCATTTGTCTAGTATCATCCTCGGAGCAATTGATGTGCGGAGTCTGAGTTTTTCTGTTGGGGTGGATCAGTTTGTGGATGTTTTCCCTAATGACGTTCCAAGACTACCTCCTCGCAGAGAGGTAGACTTCTATATTGAGTTGTACCCCGGGACAACCCCGATATTTACTCCAGCATATCGGATGGCACCCGCTGAGCTTCAAGAGCTGTGGGTACAGCTGGAGGACTTACAGGGCAAGGGATTCATCCGACCCAGTGTTTCACCTTGGGCTTCTCCGATTTTATTCTCCAAGAAGGCAGATTTGAGCTTACGACTATGTGTCGATTACCGTCGCCTGAATAAGGTGACAATGAAGAACAAGTATCCATTTCCGAGGATTGACTACCTCTTCGATCAGCTCAAGAGAGCACGATGGTTCTCAAAGATAGACCTCAGATCTGGCTATCATCGGATCAGAGTTCGAGATGAGGATGTGCAGAAGACAACCTTCAGGTGTCGGTATGGACACTATGAGTTCTTGGTTATGCCTTTTGGCATAACCAATTCTCCAGCGGTGTTCATGAGTCTCATTAACTGGATCTTCCAGCCTTACCTCGATCGGTTTTTCGTAGTCTTCATCGACGACATTTTGATTTACTCGACCACTAAGGAGGAGCACGCCTACCACTTGCGGGTTGTATTAGATACAATCCGAGAGCACCATATTTATGGTAAGCTCTCGAAGTTCTAGTTCTGGATTTGGGAGGTCCACTTCTTGGGGCACGTCATCTCTGAGGTAGGATTTGTGGTGGATCTTACAAAGATTGAGGCAGTACTAGCTTGGGATCCACCCAAGAGAGTGACGGAGGTGTTGAGGGAGTTTCACACTTCCCCTTTGGTGGTACATCCAGGAGTAGCGAATATGTACCAGGATATCAGACGACAACACTGGTGGTCGGGTATGAAGAAGGATGTGGCAGAGTTCGTTTCACGATGCCTCACCTGCCAACAGGTGAAGGCGGAGCACCAGGTACCGGTAGGCTTGGTGCATCCCTTAGAGGTCCTAGAGTGGAAGTGGGATGAGATATCCATGGAATTAATGACGGTAATTCCACGTACTTCCATAGGACACGAATCTATCTGGGAAATCGTTGACCGACTCACCAAGTCAGCCCACTTCCTACCTATCAGAGATCAGGGCTCAGTGGAGAGCTTGGGATGCCTCTACGTTCAGGAGATCGTACGGCTTCATGGTGTGCCATTTTCTATCATCTTCGATTGAGATGCTCGCTTTACTTCCCGTCTTTGGAAGGGGTTGCATGAGGCATTTGGGACGCAGCAAATCCTCAGCACCTCCTTTCATCCTCAGATGGATGGCCATACAGAGAGGACCATTCAGACACTCGAGGACATGCTCCGTTCATGCATCCTAGACTTTAGTCGTAGCTGGGAGGATCTCCTACCCTTGGTGGAGTTTGCGTACAACAACAAATACCACTCTACCATCGAGATGGCACTATACGAGGCACTGTATGGATGACCATGAAGATCACCTCTGTGCTGGATAGACCCTGGGGAGTCAGCACTTGTAGGACTAGAGATGGTCCAAGCCGTGACGGAGAAAGTGCAGATCATCCAGGAGCGGATGAGGACTGCACAGAGATAACAGAATTCCTATGCTGATAGGAGGTGGAGACCACTGGATTTCAAGGATGGTGACCACGTTTCTTATGGTTCTCACCTCTACATGGATTATGAAGATTTGGCTGGGGTGGAAAGTTATCTCCACACTTCATTGGACCATTCCAAGTCCTCAGCAGGGTTGGCGAGGTGTCTTATCGCCTGACCCTTCCACCAAAATTGCACCGGGTGCATGACGTCTTCCACATATCTCAGCTGAGGAGATATGTGCACGACTCAACGCATATCATTGATCACGGGGAGCTGGACATCGATGAATGAGATACTTTTGCAGAGGTCCCGGTGGAGATCGAGGATCAATAGGAGAAGGTCCTATGTAGATGGTCGATTCCACTGGTGCGCATTCGTCGGCAGCACGAGAACCTCCCGAAGAGCACATGGGAGCGGGAGGCTCAGATGCATGCACAATACCCTCATTTGTTTCCCTAGTTTATGATATATATTTACGGGGAAATAAAGACCTGAGGTGGTAGTAATGTAAAGACCCGTATATTTCAAGGAATATTTTTTCTTAAATTCTTTAGGATTTTACGAGTACGCAGTTTCTGATGGCACCTGATTCCGAGACCCGGTGTGCCCGGAATCAATTTCTGAAGTTTAGCTCAGGTACGTTCAGTGAAAAAATGAGCAAGTTTTTCTATCTTTTGAACTGGTACTCGGAATTGAAATCCAAGGGCACGAATGAAACCGCAGCGCCGATAATTTCTTAGGAGTACCTTTACCGAAGATGCGTTTTCTTGGGAGGAGTTGTAAAAAAAGTGGTTTAAATAAAAAGTGAATAAAATTGTGGTACAATTTTATTTCTAACTAAGGTGGTTTTATCCTACATGGGGGAGTTAGGGTGGGACCCACTAGCATCCTAACTACCCATGTGAGGATAAATGTGAGGTGGGTCCCGCAAGAGCCCCGACCCTTCACATTCTCTAAAACCCCCCATTAAACTCCTTGTGTTTAATGTTGGAAAACCCTTGAACTAAATTAAGTAACTCCTCCTCTCCCACTTTAATTCCTGCCAACACATGCTAAATTAATTGATTAAACCTCTTCAATTAATTTAACTAAGTGTTTTAATTTTAAGTTTTTGAAATGCAAGGAAAAGTAAAATAAAATAAGGAGGAGCTTATTTTATTTTTGTTTAGAATTGTTGTGTGAGGAGGATTTGGGAAGAACTTCATCCTCCCGTGAAGAATGTCTCCTCTTCGACGAAGAACGTCGTCACCGCAAAGAGAGACGACATGCCTTTCCTTCTTCTCTCCACAACTAGTGTGGAGACTCCGTTTCCTCCTTGGATGCACGCCAACGCCGTCTTCAAAACCTCATCCCGCGACGCCGTCTTCTGCGACGCCCGACGAACGACATCGATTGTCGAGGTAGTGGTTAATTATTTTGTTCAAGTTTAATCATCATCCTTCGTTGTTCAAGAATTGGCCGAATGTTATCGTCATAACAGGAGGAGATCGGACCGCACAAACACAGCCAATTCTCCTCCCCTTCTTCTTGTTGTTCTTCATTGATGGTTGAGGCGAAGGCGGGGAAGTGAAATTGTACCGCGCGGGGACGAAGAGGACCGCGGCCGGAGCGGGCCGCAGCGGTGGTGCGCGGCGCCATCGCGCCGTGTCGGTGAGGCCGAAGGAGGCCACAGATAGGAGTGGGCCACGACGGTGGCGGGTGGCGCTGTTGTGTCGCACCGGTGAGACAAGACGCGACCTTAGACTGCGGAGGACCAGGCAGGGGTTGCCGGACAACTGGCTGCCGACGTCTCCGGGAGGCGGGACCCTGAAGGGTCCCGCGACGGCTCAATCGGGCGGTCATAAAGGCCGGACGTTACCGGGAAAACTGGGGAGGTGAAACCCCCCCGACATGTTGCTAGGTCGGACCCCACAGGGTCAGTCGTTTCTGGAAACAGGGGTCTGTGCCCCCTTGGCGTCCCGCTTGGCCAGCGGCTGAGCCGCGACCGGCTTCCGAGCCGGGCCATAGGCCACGCGGGCCGGGCCAGCCGCAGGCCACGCGGGCTGGGCCGCCCGCACCCAGCCGGGCCATGCTGCGCCCAACCGGGCCGGACCCAGACCCGGGACGGGTCGCCTGGTTCGGGCCGACCCAGGGGGTATTGGGCCGGGTCAGACCGGGCCCAGACCCCCTATTTTCGGACTAGGTTCTTTCAAATGCCCATATCTTGGGCTACAAACCTTTGATCGACACGCTTTTAGTTGCGTAGGGATCCTTGGATCGAGAAGGTCATTTAGGTATATTACACTCAAGCTTTCGGCAAAGTTTGGGTATGGCCAGGTTGGTTCGAACTCGAAACCAACCAGGCCCTCGGAGCGGAAACACTCATAGATTAAGGACCGGACGTCTGAATGACGTGCTGTCAATTATGTTGAATTCCTCTTAATGAGATAGTTCTTTTGGATTAATCCACTTGATATTTGGATGCAGCTGGAGTACAGTACAGTTCGTTTTAGCTTAAAAACCAACCGGGCCCCTGGGACGGAACAACTAATATCTCTCAGACCGGGCGTCCGATTGACGCGCCACCTGTCGTATTGAGTTCCTATTGACGAGACAGAACTTTATGATACATCAACTCTGGACTTTGTGATATTTGATTTATAAACCCTATTGGCTTGTGGAGCGGGCCCTCCTAGAATCGAGCGTGCTGTGTGCGGGAACCCTAGAGCTAGCTACGACTGCGAGGACGATGACGACTGTACTGGGATCCTACATGGGTTCGGCAACGAGGATGACTGTACTTGGATCCTCTGTGGGTTCGGTAGTGATGAAGATTTTAATTGGATCCTAAGTCGGTTCTAAAGCAATGGTTACTATACTTGGATCCTATGTGGGTTCGGCAACGACGACTTCTGTACTTGGATCCTACGTGGGTTCGGTAGAGGAGATGATTCAGAGGCTACATCTAATCATATCCACCCCTCTTCGTGAGTAGTATAACTGTGTGAGCTGAGTCTTGACTTTCAATCATTATCTTCGATATGATTGTCTTGCTTTCCTGTGTTGACTGAGTTGTGCTTTCCTATGTGGACTAGGTTGTACTTGGGCTCTTGATTTGGAGACGAACTGGAATTGTTGACTTAGGTATACGTATGGGCATGTACCTAAGTAGAGTTGGTTGTTACTTCATGTTTGTATCTTTCCTTTGTGGTTTATCCTTTTTGGATTCTGGGAGGCCTTCAGGGGTCTCGGGGTCCCTACTGAGTATCGTATACTCACCCCTGCATGGGCTATGCCCGCACTACATTGTGTTGGTTGCAGACGATGGACATCGCTGACCGTGGTTGAGGCTTGTGGAGCGGGATGGTATCTGGTGGTGGACTATCAGGTGGAACGCACACTGGACGGACGGATTTGAGGATCTGTGGATACCATCTATACCCACCCTTCAGTTGGGGTTTCCGGAGGACGTCTCGGTGGTTGATGCTTTAATTTTTAGCCGTTGTACTTCACTTTTCTCAGTTGTACTGTACTTTCAAGTTGGGTTTGTATACTGGCCCATTTACTTTCCAGCACTTACTTTTTTACTAAGTTTACTTAGTGTTTACTTCATCTTGCGTACTCTATTGTGTTTGTTTACTTATATAAAGTCAATGCCTTCCCTTTTATCAGGATTTACACCTTTGGTGCTAGTTGCCAGCCCCTAGCCTATGGAAGGCGGGCTTGGGGTAGTCACGGCACGGGCCCCGAGGACAGGTCGTGACATGTTATTATTCTCAATTTAAATCACTCCTTCCATTTATTACCAATTTTTAAACTTTTTCTACTTTTGAAGTCTGAATATTCCAACTTAAACCTGCCTTTTCCCACAAAAATGTTAATACTTTTCCCAATGAGGTTCCCAACTGGGAAATACCACAAACCTGAACTTCAGGTGGTCGAATATCTGGAAAGAGATCCCCTTAGATATTCTAGTTAGATAAAGTGTGTCATCCATTACACCTCTATATATAACAAGATATCCCCAAGTGATTTGACATAGTCTATTCAAAAAACGTTTCCTAGAACCAGCTTCATCGAACTACCCAAATAAAATCAGATTCTTCTAGAGACTTAGAATATGTATGACTCTTTTGAGCTCATGGTCACTTCCATTCCTCAACCATATTTCCACTCCCCCTTCACCATAATATCAATAGCTTCATCATCCACCAAATAAAATCTTCCAAAGCTTCCAAATTCATAATATATCATGTATCCATTTTCACTATTGGAGTGGAAAGATGCACAAAAAACTATGATCCAAGATTCCATTGGTGTGTTGACACTGAAGAGTAAGTTAAAACCACTCTCAACTGTTGGGTTCATGGAATTGAATCCTCTTAAATCTTATATTCTAGAATTTACTTTTTTCTCACAACAATACTTATGGAGATTACCCCCTTTTCCATAGTGTCAAAAAACTAACCGGGGTCTTGTAGATTTACCTCTACTCCTCTCTTATATTTTCCTTTTAATCACATTTGAATTCTTTGATGAGGTAAGTTTCCTCTTCCATATTTATTAAATGCGTCATCAGAAGGTGCTTCAATATACCTTCTCCAGAGTTATTTATTTTGAATCAAGTTCAAGACATCCTCAAAGAGTAATTCAGTTTTTATGTTGGAGTTTCTCATTATTGTCTCCATTACATCCCATTATTCTAAAATGATAATAAAAAAATTATGACCCAAAAATTATTTATGAAAGTCACCTAACAGACTCTAGTTGGATCCTGATCATGTAAAAATCATTAACACGATCATTAATAAACCTTCCTTATGATAAAATCATGTTGAGTAGCTATCATGACTAGAACACCTTATTTAGTGTTGGAGGCTTCTCATTCATATCTATTAATGTCACCATAAACTCCATTGTATTCTTCATCATCTAAATGTTGAAGGCCATATTTATAACCAATTAAATTCTCACCAAACCGAAATCCATTATGTCTAGCCTTTCCAATTCTCCTTTCACCTTTTTCTCCAACTTAACTATTTTTAATATAAATTTTAGGTCTTTTTGAATGAGGTAGTCATTTCACAACATCTTACAAGAGACAAAATCTATTCCATTGAATTTAAAATTCTAGATATTTCTTTCCTCTAACATCATCCCTATGACAATAATAACTCTCACTAAAATTAAAATATGTCTGAGTAAGAAAGAATGTCACCTGATTTGTTACCAAGTGAACTATTGATCTTTTAAGAGTAGAAAACTATTATTTGATACTGATAAATGAAAATATCATCCAAAAAATCAAAAATTGAAACCAAAATGGCATAAATAGTGACTTCTAAGACTCTCTGAACTTTAGTGTACTGATTGAAAATATCATCCAAAAAATCAAAAAGTGAAACCAAAATGGCATAAATAGTGACTTCTAAGACTCCCTGAAATTTAGTGTACCAAAAATTAGAAGAAAGACCCCACCCAAATTAACACATTGAATTTGAATTACCCAACCATACTAACTCAAAACTTACACATAAATTAAAAGTAATAAAATAAATGAAATTATGTAATAAAACAACAAGGTTTTATATGGTTCAAATTTTTATCCTAGGTCCATAGGGAGAAGAATCACAATCTTTCATTTCATTGGAAGTATAAAAATTACAATCAATGTGACTTTTATGATGCATATATCACCAAATCAAGTAACTATACAACATCCTAGCATATACCCTCCCTTTATAGAGGGTCCCACCATGTTAACTGACTATACCAACCTCTTATATTCTTAGGGGTCTATCTGTTGCTCTATGAAACTATCGATTCCCTATATCTTTCTTTATCCCGACCTCTAATCACTGTCAAAACAATAGTGATACCATATCTCACTCTTTTCCCATAAAATTCTTCGTGAGAGTGATTAAAAGGTAGAAAGTACCCCCTTTTAGTGATATAAGAATATACTAAACTTATGGTGCATTGACCACCATGATTTCCATCCATTGGAATTTCATAACATATAACCAACAAATTGTTGACTGCAGAATCCTATTATTGTTGCCTTTACAATAAGGGTTTACAAGATTTTCTCCTTATGATAAATTGACCCCAGTACTTGAAGAATCTTAATAGAATCCCATATTTATTGAAAAATGGTTTATAAAATATTTAAAAATTAATATTAATTTAAAAGTTTCTATTTATTATTGATTAATGAACATTTAATAACAAATTGGTAATACAAAAAAATCACTAATATCTTAATATTAGTTGAAAACATGACTTTAACTTCAAAAAGTTACAAATTTTGGTATAGGTGTTTGTTTAGGCTCTATGAGCTATCAAATCAAATCTTGTGAAGATATCTATGACATATGGTACTTGTAATACTTCATACATTATGTTTTATCAGTCAAAAAACATAGACTGCCTCTAAAATTGAGTTTTAGTTTTGATATCCTTATTTTTTAAAATTTTATTGAATTTAATATTTATTTAAGAGGGTATTTTTATTTTTTTCTATAAAGTTTAAATTTATTTCTTGAGCTTACATTCATATGGATATAATGGTGTTGAAGTTTTACGATTTTTCATATTATAGTGCTACCTAAAAGAATATGTATAAATATATAAACATATTTACATATATTTACATACAAAAATTTAATTATATATATATATAATCATATTTATATATAAAATATATTTTTTAAATATACAAATCATTTTAAAATAAAAAATACTTTCCATTTTATTTAAAATAAAAATTTATAAATTTTATTTACCTTATAGAAATGTATGGATATATATATATAAATTATTATATTATTTTTATATATAAATATGTGTGTGAGTGTATAAATATATTAATAAAATATATATGTATGTGTATTCTAATAAATGTAAATAAATGTTAATATATATATACATATTTAAATAAGTATATATTATAAACAATATGCACACACACAATATATATATATATATATATATATATATATATATAATATGCAAAATCATCTAGGCTAGTGGAAAGGGTGCTTGTTGAGAATGTGTTGGGTGGAGGTTCAAATCCCATCCCCTTTAAATTAATTCGGGATTTAGGGGGTGGGGTCATGTGTGTTGTGGACCTTAGGGGGTGGGGTTAAGCATGCATGGGGTGCTTGGGTCTTGTGTGTGGTGGTCCAGAGTGGGTGGGGTTTCATGCTCTTGGGGGACCATGGGGTCACATATATGGTGGTCTAGATGAATTTTTTATCTAATGTTTTAAAAAAATATATTTGAATCACTTTTATTAGTGCTAGAAACTAGCATTGATAAAAATAACCTTTATCAATAATAAACAACCCATCATAAAGTTCACCATTTATTATTGTTTTTTAGCACTTATAAAATCCTCCTTTTATCAATGATAGTTTCTATCACTAACAAAAGTTGTTCAGACTTTATCAATGATATAATTATTTGTGTTTTCTCTAGAACTGATAAAGACCATCTTGAGTGTTTCTAAAGCTCGAATCGGAAGTAGTGGAGCATAAAATATCCTTACAAGAAACATCTATGAATATTAATTTGAAAACTACTCCAAGATAAACATGAGACAATAATATCAAGGCTAAAGGTTCATCTGGTAGGGGATAGTGGCTCCAGATCTAGAATCCCCCCACTTTCTCTCCATCTGAATAAAAAATAGAAGGTAAAAATGTATAAAAAATATAAATATCTCAATTTAATCATTAATAGTATATAAATGGAATGTTGAAGTCCTAAATAATGAATCTCAGATGTAAAAACCCCATGAAAGGTGAATGTAGATGATTGTTTTGGCCATAACTACTCGCATCTGATGGTATACACGAGGGACACATTCCAACACTATGTAAAAAAGGTGGTGTATAGTGACTCTAACCTTTTACAAATAACATTACATGATTTTAAGAATAATAAAACATCATATTAAAAGCCAAGGATCATAAAGTCTATTGTCTTGGAAGACTAGGTACATAAAACTTAAAACATGGGACTAAATATAACATTTCTTTATTTAGTCTTTATAAAGAGCTCCTAACTTACATTATTATCATATATATTCATACAATAACCTGATGATTACATAAATATATGGATGGGATAATAATCCCCACAAGGGAATAAATATAAGAACAAGGCTTTAGTACATGGGTTAGAGATATGACATAATGATATAAAATAGCATATAGAATCATAACATATAAAGATATGATCATATAAAAATTGAATAATAGAAATGTGGAAACAACATAAATAATGAATTTAGAACAAGTCAAGGATCATTTCAAATAGAGTATTATAAGTCAAGGTAAACCACCAAGACAGTTGCACATGGTAACTCAATCCAAGGCTAACCGCAAGGACCACTGCACATGGTAGCACAAGCCAAGGATAACTTCCAAGACCGTTGCACATAACGTCTCATGAGACTCAACTTTACCCAATACATTGGAGGTCTATCTGGGTGCACCCATTTTAACATATTCATGAATATGCTTTCCATAAAAATAATCATACATAATTAACCAAACATAAACATAAGGGTTTCTCAGAGAAAGAATTGGGTATCATAATCATGACATAAAGAATAACAAATGAACCTATCATAATAGTGTCCATGAAGAAAAGGAATTAGAGAATGAATTAAAAAACATAGGTTAAAATAGTTATGAATCATGTTAAGTTATGTTAACTTGATGTAATAATAAGAAAAAAGAGTTTTTGGGAAACATTATAATTTAAACATTTTCACGCGGTTAAAGGAAAATATTAAAGGCCATATAAAACTTAAACGGTCATGATCATTTATATTAAACTAGAACTAAAAAAGGAGAGTTTTCAAAATAAAATGTTTGGTTTTATAAAAACAATGTTGGATTTAAAATATATTATATAGTGTACATGATGATTAGTAAGAATTCAGAAAGTTCCCTTAAAACAAGTTTTCTTATCGAAAAGTATTAAGGAGGGAATCATTTAACAACATGTATATCCCTTAAATAGATTGATTAATGGATCATGAAACATGATTTTGGATCATATACACAGTATTTAGAAGTTTTACATAAAAATAAAGACAACTTCATTTGGTTAAAAAGAAAGATAAAGAAACCATAAGGAATATAGGTGGTTCGGGTAGAATCCATTATGGAATATCAGCATGGTATCAGGTGTACTTAGGAGAGATTAATGAGAGAGAAAGGGGTTTCTAATCTTTTATACATCATAAGGGTAGTATGGGGGAGGTAAAAAATCATACCCAATCATTAGGAATGACATATAAAATGGAATAACATAGAGGATATTCTTTAATAAGTGTGAGAAAGAGAGGATCCCTTACCTTATGTCCGATGATGTTCCTCGATTGATCTTAATGAACTGAATAATAAAATTAATTAATAATTATAGAACCTCAAATACATTTTATTGATTTATTATAATCTTATTAATTTCATACATGTCATTTCTGATGAGTTAAGAGGATCAATTTCATTGTTTGGGAGTGTTTTCTTCCTTGGTTTTAATGATCAGTTCACTTATATTCATGTTCGGATAAACATAAATGATGAGAATGGTTTTACAGAATTGAAGTTATATGAAATTAGTTAACATACATAATATTACATGGTTATAAAATTCATTTGGTTATTTTGTGTGAAGTTGAATCATTATATAAAATAATAATGATAAACGCTTGGATTAATTTGGTGATTTTATCACAATTAACTTGTTCTGTATTATTATATTACATCATGTGTGAAAAATTATTATGGAATATCACATAAGATAAACTACATATTAAATAGTATTGTTCAACCAAAAAAATGGTTTCATGACCATAAATGAATATGGTAATAGAAATTGACAACCCGTCATCCTAGAATGAAATAAAATTAACACATATTTGATGGTGTTTCCATTTCTTTCATGTAAAAGGATGGGAAATGGGAGATGATAATTAATTATACCATTAGAATAAAAAAATTACATTAAATTTATGGTACTGGAGTTTTCATACCATTTGGATTAGGAGAGTTTATAAAAAAATAATGTGAAAGAAAAGAAAAGAAGAATTTACCTCTTGATGTAATCTTCCTTGAGAGACTCTTAAGGGGAGATGATTTGGTATTTTGAGGAGACCAAGGGATGATAGATGAAGGGGAGGAGATTTGGGAGAGATTTCGATAGAATTTAGGGAAGTAACAAGGCTTGAGAGGAGTGAAGAGAAGAGGGGAGTGTGAGTGGTTTTTTATAGTGCAGGGGAGGAGGTTATACAAAAGCACCAGGGCCAATAAAGATTCTTGGATTGATTAATCCTCTCAGAACGCACCTCACACGCCTCCTGAGTTTTAATTTTTTTCGTCTGTTTGCGCCCCAGTTCCCGTTCCCTCTCCGCTGCGTTGCCCATCTCCGGTGGTCTTTGAACCTAGTTTGTCCCGTCAAGAGGCCTCCCCATGAGTCTCTCTATCCCCCTTCCCTGTCCCATAGGCTGGGGGCCCACCTTTCTCCTTCAAAGATGCCCTCTGTGGTCCTTCCCCGTTCACCTTGCTCCCTTTCTATCCAAAAATTGGCTGGGTTTCTCCTTCTATGTATCGGGATGGACCCTGAGTTACCCTTAATGTCCCTACTGCGACCTTTGAGGAGGCGATGGGTTGCCTGAAGTGGAATCTTGTGGCAAGGTTTGGCGGCGCGCTGCCTTTGCTGGCGGTCTTCCAAGGCCTTTTGGATTCGTGGGGCCTTTCCTTGCCCGCCCGGATCTCACAAATCCACCTCAACTCTTTCTGTGTGGCTCTGGCCTCTGAATCGGATTTTGTGAAGGCTTGGTGCAATTATCCACGGATGGCAGGGCGCTGGCACTTCAACCTGGTGCACTAGTCGATGGAAATTCACATAGGGAAATAGGGTCCCTGTGTGGTGGTGTGGCTCAGTTTACCGGGTCTCCTGCTCCCTTTTTAGAATGGGAATTTCCTCAAATTCATTGGTGATTCTCTGGGGGTTTCCTGTGCGTCGATGATCGTACGATAAGGTGCGAGGAGTCCTCGGTCGCACACATCTGCGTGGATATGGACCTCTCTCTTCCTCCTCCGGAAATCCTTTGCCTGTGGGTGCACGACTTGTTGGTTTGGAAGCAGAACATCCTTTATCCAGTGTTCCCGAGGTACTGCCCTATATGTCACCTTCAAGGACATTCTGAATGCCAGTGTAGGAATCAACACCCTCTTTCCCACAATACTAAGCCTCAACGTCCGTCTAGAGTTGCTAGGGGGTCTGAGCCTCTTGTCTCTCCTCTCATCCCCCGGCCAGAGGTCTTCCAGGAGTCCTCTCAAAGTGCTCTTTTTGATATTGGCATGGCTTCTCCATGGGTTGTTTGCCGAGGATCATCGCTGGCGGGCCCTCAACTTGATGAGTATGCCTCGACTTGCCTTCCTCTGGACCCATATAAGTAATAGGTTCCTCTGGGCTTGGTGTCATTCCAGTCTCATCTGGAACCGCTTTTCAGAGCCATCTGGCACTACGAGAACCTCATGGGCGGTCTATTTTTTCGAAGTGTCTCCTCTAGTGTAGCCAGTCGCTCCCTCTCCTTGCCTACTGAGGGGCAGTTAATTTATCTCCTACCTTATTCCTCTAAAGGTTCCAAGCTTCTAACCTTGGGTCCTCCTAGTTGTGATGATAATAGGGCCGCGGGTGCCCTCCTTCCAGTTGTTCAAGATGTTTCTCCTCAAGGAAAGCTTTGCAGAGATGGGGAACCAGTACCCATACAGTTGGTTTTCTCTTCTTCGTGGGGGAACCTTCCCTTGCCATCTCTTTCTGGTATGTCCACAAGATCTAAACGCAGTGTCTTTTCTGCTTCCCCATCTCCTCCTCCGTGTGTTCTATGTTCACCTGGGGCCAAAGCCAGGCACCCCCTATTTCAATGATGTCCATCCTCATATGGAACTCTCGTAGCCTAGGGTCCTGGGTTAAAACTGAATACATTATTATGGAGTTGAAGAAATACAGGGCCTCTATTGTCAGGATCTTAGAGCACAAGCAGGACCATTCCAAAATTGGGGAGTTTGCCTGTAAAATCAGGATGCATGGCTTCATGCATGCGAATCCAACTAACAACCACATCTAGATTTTTTGGAAAAAGGACATCTCAATTGACTTTCTTACTACTGATGATCAATCCATCACGACCAAATTGGAAATTTGAAATGACTTAATTTTTGACGCGTTCATATATGGGAGTTGTGATGCCCACAAAAAGGGATCATTATGGAAAGGGATCCACTCTCTTGACCCAGGTACCTCTCCCTGGTTTGTTGGTGGTGATTTTAATGTCATGGATGATCCGGATAAGAATAGGGGGATAGGTCCCTTCCCTTAGAAGGGGATCTTGGAGTTTGTGTAATTCATGGCCAACAAGGGTCTCTCTGACATGGGTTACTCTGGGGACCGCTTCACGTGGTGTAACAAAAAAATAGGAGGACGCAAATCTTGGAGCCAATTGGATAGGTGCTTAGCCAATATTCATGCCATCTTCGCCTACCCAAATGCTCAGGTAACACATCTTACCTGTAGTGTTTCTGATCACTCTCCCCTACTGCTATCCCTGTTATCAAGATAGGAGATCAATAAATCTTTCAGATTCTCTCACCTCTTGACTTGCATGGAAGGCTATAATCAAGTGGTTACAAGCTATTGGGGGTCTCCTAAATTAGGCCACCTATGGATCGGGCTGCACAAAAAACTGAGACTCCTGAGGAAATATATCTTTTTTTGGTTTAAAAAAGTGCCCCCAACCAACAAGGATATGGATGGGCTCTTGAAAGAGGATTAACAACTAGAAGATAGCCTTGAAAATGGCTGGAATGACCAGGTGTTTGAAGATCTTTCTAGGAAGAAAGACAACATGGTGGAAGCTCTCCTAACATAAGAGCGCCTTTCCCATGAGAAATCAAGGATCCAATGGCTTCGAGAGGGGGATAAAAACATTGCATATTTCCATGATTGTACTAAGGAGAAGCGTCATCTTCTCAAACCCAACCTGAGATTAGAGGATGGCTCACAAACTGATGACATGGATGTGGTTGGTGGGTTTTCCTTCTTCTATTTTAAGTATTTTCTTGCAGGCATTAACCCTGGTATGCCTGAGGGATATCCAAGTGGTAGGGAACCTTTCCTCGATGTAATCCCCACTCAAGTATCCAGCCAAGATAATGTGTCCTTTGAAGCAATCCAGAATGAGAAGGAGATCCATGAGGCCATGATGAGTCTTAACCCCAAGAGTGCTCCGGGGCCAGATGGCTTCCTGGGGTCTTTCTACAGGGAGTCCTGGTCTATTGTTCAACATGATGTTGTTCTAGCCATCTATGATTTCTTTCGAGGTGGCATCATTCCTCATGTGGCCAATGCAACTATGGTGGTGCTTATTCCTAAGATTAAAGACCCATATTACCTGAACCATTATAGGACTATCAGCATGTGAAACTTCCCATATAAAATCATCTCCTGTATCATCAATAAAAGGTTTTATCGCTTTCTTCCCCAATGGATTTCCTTGGAGCAGCATGGCTTTGTGAAAGGCAGGTCTATCCAAGGGGCTATAGCTTTGGCCCAGGAGTTGATCTCGGACATTGACATCAAATCTCATGGATAGAATTTGGACATAAAATTGGAAATGAGCAAGGACTATGATAGAATTGAATGGAGTTTCATCAATAAAGTGTTCACAGGTATGCGATTTTCTCCCCAGGCCATTGACATTATCTTTAGATGTTTCAGATCTTCATGGATAGTTGTCTCCTTTATGGGGAAGACTCATGGTTTTTTCAAGGCCACCAGAGGTCTCAGGAAGGGGGACCCTCTGTCCCCTACCATCTTTATTATTTACCAGATCATGCTTAGTCATTTACTTAATAGGAGCAGGAACCAAGGGCAGATTCTTCTATATCAGAGTCGTACACTCCCCTCCAGCATGACTCACCTCATTTTTGTTGATGACACCTTGGTTTTCTTGAATGGTAGTATAAGATCAGTCTGAAACTTCAATAAGTTAATGGAGTAATATTGACATTGGAGCGGTCAACTCATCAACCACTCCAAGAATAACTTTTTCATATCCAATAAGTGTGAGGCAAGGCGTGTGGTCGCTTTAGATAACAGTCTGGACATGCAAAGAGGCAAACTTCCTCTTGATTACCTTAGTGCACCTATCTCTTCTAAAAGAATCCACATCCATGACTTTATCACATTTTTCATAAAATCACGGGAAGAATACTCAATTGGAAGAACAGATTTATATCCTTTGGAGGCAGGATCACTCTTATCTATAGAGTTTTGTCTTCTATTCCTATTCATGTGATGGAATCCATCAGAGTTCCTAAGGGAGTCATTAAATCCATTGATATGATCCTTTATGGTTTTCTCTGGGATGCCCTATCTGAAGGGAAACGTCACTGGGTCTCTTGGATGAGAATTGATCAACCAATACGGGATGGAGGTATCGACATCAGAAACCTTTTTGACACCATTCAGTGTATGCATGTAAAACTTTCTTGGGAGGATTTAGAGGGTCGGTCCTTGTGGGGTAGGGTGATGTGCCCTCGATGCAGTGATGCTCATGCTCCTGGGTATCGTTACAGCTCTCCCCTTTGGTCCATGATAGCTGCTTTCCTTCCCTCCCTCCTATCCCTGTCATGTTGGGTCATTGGTAAAGGAGATATCCTGTTTTGGCACCATAATTGGGTTGGCTCAAGGGTTGGTTTTCCTAGTTGCCCGACCCCTCATATTTCTTTTAGGGAGGCAAGCAGGTTTCCAACCTTTATCAGGGTGGTGTTGAACCAAGACCAGAAGGCAATCTATGAGAGAATTGAGTTGAACATGGAGCTTGACCAGTGCGTTTTCACTCCTTCAGCTTCAGGAATCTTTTCCACCAAAGAGTTTCGGAAAACCATGTACTGTCATGAAAGTCCATACCCATGGAATGAGATCATGTGGTGTAGCAAAATTCCCTCCAAGTATAATTTTCTCTCCTGGTATATCCAGAATTGTGCAGTTCCGACTGATGAAAATATAAAAAAGCATGGCATCCATACCGTGTCTAGATGTACGTGATTTTATGCTAAGAAGGAGAGTTCTTTCCACCTTTTCTTTGAAGGGGCATGGGCACACGCAGTGTGAAGCTTCTTTGGCAGTCATACTGCTTATAATGGGCAGACCTTATCTGAGGATACCTTCATGGATCAATGGTTCCAAGGATTGCCGGAGTAGAGCTTGGAGAGAAAGGCTCGTGCTGCGGTTTTAATCATCGGGTTTTGGTGCATCCGACCTGTACAAAATAGAGCCCGACATGAAGGAGCTCACCTATCTGGGAGGTATATCATTATCAGAACCTGAAGTCTGCTCATTGACCTCCTCAGGTCGAACAACCATTTTCAGTAGACTCCCATGTTTAGTCCTCTTTATCCAAACTTAATGGGCATCACAGGTTCTCTCAATGCTAGTGCAGGTCGCTGGGTATGCTAGAGGCCTCCTTCCACAGGTATCAAGCTGAACACTGATGGTTCCTCCCGGCAGGGAATCATGTGGGGTGGAGGGGTGGCCCGCGACTCCAGGGGCTCTGTCATCCTGCTGTTTATAGAACAGTATGGCTGCAGCCATTCTCTCCAGGCTGAGGCTTTGGATATGATATCTGGTCTCATGTTGTTTTGCCAACATAATATTCTCATCAGTGAAGTAGAGACAGATTGTATGGTCCTCTTCAATGCTCTGCAAGGTATAGGTAATACCCCTGGTCTATCTCATATGCTATCAGAAAATGAAAAGGTCTCCTGACAAGCAATATCAAATTGGCCCACACTTGGCATGAGGGTAACAAAGTGGCTGATCACCTATCCTCCATTGCATCCCACAATTCGGTCTTTTTTGGCCTCGATGGCAGGAGCACTTTCAAGACTGAGGGAGAGGAACTTGTGAGAGGGGATTCCCTTGGCTTACATTATTTTAGACCCCCATGATCTTGTTTCCCCTTTTTCCCCATTGGTTTTGAATTGGTTGATGTTTTCCTTGCCTTTTATAATTAAATAATATTGAGATGAGGGGAGGAGGCTTTTCTTAATATTTTAATAATTAGATTATTATTTTACCTTAAGATAAGAAATTGTGATGAATCTTTGACCAAAAATAGTAATAGGTGCATTTTAATTCCAACCAAGGGTACTTATATCATTCATGATTCTAGGAATAGTCCATTTAGCTTATAATGTATATATATATATATACAGTAAATTACCATATTTCACTATTCATCAAAATTTCATATATTTCAGAAAAATCCCAAAAATTCACTATAACCATTTTTAAACATTTATAATTCAAAAATGAAATCCATTTTTCAGAAATAATTTTCTAAATATGAGAAAATTAATTTTTATTTAAAATCATAGTTTACTTGAAAAATAAAAATTGTAAAATTAAAACTACTTTTCTAACACTTTGAAAAATTAACCAAGCCCTAATAAAATTATATTATAATCATAAGACATCAAAATATTAATTTATGAATAAATTTTATGAAAATATATTTCCATTTAAATTATTAAATTAATCAAAAAATAGTAATAAAATATTTATGACTTACAAAAATACCAACACTTAATCAAATTTTTTTAAAATATTTATTTAATTATACTATGATATAATTAAACCATATTATTACTTATAAGATGGATACATTGTATTTATACCTTCATCTATGACTTTACAATTACATTGGTTGGTTTACTATTCACAAGGGTCACATTACTATTCCAAAGGTCAAGTTACTATTTCATCAGTATATGTTCCTTAACTTCTAGAGATACCTTTTATTTCACCCATTATTTATTTATAAGGTTTTTATTGTTTTATATATATAATATTATGTGGTTATACTATAATACATAATTATAAGAAGGAAATATCATTGATAAAACATTGGGTCGTTACCTTCATCCCCCTTATGAAATTTCACCCTCGAAATTTTGTTTTACATTCTAAGCTGTAAACATGTGCAGGTACATTTCCTTCATTGATTCCCCTAGTTCTCAGGTTGCATCTTCGTACTTATGGTTCCGTTAAGTAATTTGAACAGGTGATTAGTCTTTTAGCATAGAACTTTATCTCTACGATCCATGATCTTCACTGGCTTCTCCTTATAAGTAAGATCATTCTCTAGCTGTACTAACTCTAAAGAGAGTACATGTAAAGGATCTAGTGTGTACTTACTTAAAAAGTATATGTGGAATAAATCTTGTACTTTGGACATGGTAGGTGGAAGTGATAGTCAATAAGCCACAACTCTGACTTGATCAAGGATCTCGAAGGGGTTAATGTACCTGGGACTTAGTTTTCCTTTATTTCCAAATCTCATGACCTTCTTCCATAGAGATATGTGGAGAAATACCATGTCTAAAACTTTGAACTTATGGAATCTTCCACGATTGTCTACATAACTCTTTTGTCGACTTTGGGATACCTTGATGTTCTACTGAATGGTTTTCACCTTCTCCACAATTTCTTTGAAAATTTTAGTTCCTAGAAGCTTATGCTTACTGAATTCATCCCAATACATCAGAGTTCTACACCTTTTCCCATAAAGGACTTTGTATGGTTCCATTCAGATGCTAATGTGGAAACTATTATTGTAGGATAATTAAACTGGTGTAAGATATTGGTACCAAACTCCTTTTAAGTCCATAGAACATGCTCTCAACATATCTTCCAATGACTAACTAGTTTGCTCAGATTGGTCATTAGTTTGAGGATGGTAGGACATAAAAAAGTTCGGTTCAGTGCTTAGAGCATGTTGGAGACTTTTTTAGAACTTCAAGGAGAATCTCAGATCTCTATAGGATATAATATATAGTGGTCATCCATTCATCCTTACCACTTATTGGATATATATCCATTAATGTTGATCCAAATAGAAGTCCTCTTGAATTGAGATAAATTAAGTTGTCATTGTAAGATGATCCAAAATGACCCATATATCATTGTTTCCCCTTGATGTACTAGGAAGTCTAGTGAAAAAGTCCATGGTAATGTTCCCCCACTCCAATATTGGTATGGGTAGTGTTTTCATCATCTCCTTAGAATTTTTTCTTTCAGCCTTCACTTTTTTACAGACTAGACACTTTGATGTATATTCAGAAATCTCCTTCTTCATATTGTCCCACCAAAATTTCTCTTGGAGATCTCAACACGTCTTTTTTATCCTTGGGTGGATAGATAAGGTTGAGCTTTGTGTGTCATTTAGAAGATTCTTATTTATCTATGGATCATATTGTGCACATTATCGTAACCCAAACCTTATGAATCCATCCTTATCAATCTTGAACTTAGAGGATTTCCCATTTCTAAAAGCTTCCACCGTTTTTATAATTTCCACATCATTTCTTTGAGCACCATTTATTTTCTCCATGAGGGATGGTTGAGAAATCATTTGATAAAGTATTTATTATGTTCCTCCCCTAATGATTCCCATGTACATCATCTAAAAATCTTAGAAGATTGAATCCTTTTCAATTCTCACCATTGATAAAGATGTGGGATCCTTTCTACTTAGAGCATCTGATAAAATATTTAATTTACCAGGATAGTTGTGGATTGATCAGTCATAATATTTAATGATATATAACCATATTAACTAGTAAATATTAATCTCCTTATGTGTTAATATATATTAGAGACTCTTGTGATCAGTATATATCTCACACTTCTCCCCATAGAGATAATTCTACTAGATTTTCAATGAAAAGATCACAACCGCCAACTCTAGATCACGCGTGGGATATTTTTGCTCATGGATTTTCAACTGCCTTGAGGCATAGGATATCACTTTATAATTTTTTATTAGTACAAATCCTAATCCATTTTTTAAGTATCTTTTTACACCACAAATATTTCTCCACTTTTCAATAGTGTGAGTACCGATGCAGTGATAAGCCACTTTTTGAGCTCTTTAAAGCATTACTCATATTCTTAAGTCCATAAAAACTTCACCCCTTATTTGTTAGATTTATAATTGGGTTTTAAAATCATTATAAGTTCTCCATAAATTGTCAGTAATACCTCGTTAGACCAATGAATCTATAGAAATCTGTTACAGATGTTGGCCTGGTCCACTCTTTAATTGCCTTTGTCTTGGAAGGGTCTACAGATATCCCATTGTTTCTAATAACATGACACAAGAATTATACTTCATCCATCTAAAACTCACATTAATTTTACTTTTCATACAACTTATACCTTTGGAATGCCTTCAACAAAGTATTCAAAATCACCTCATGTTCCTCCTTTCTCTTGGAGTATATCAGAATATCATCGATAAATGCTACCACAAATTTCTTGAGTTAATCTCTACAGACTCTATTAATTAAGTCCATGAATATTTTGAGAGTATTAGTGAGTCCAAAGGTCATCACTATGAACTCATATTGTCCATACCTCGTTCTAAAGGCAGTCTTGGGAATATCTTCCTTCCCCACATTTAATTGGTGATATCCCGACTGAAGGTCTACATTAGAGAAATAATGGGCCTGAAGAAGCTGATCGAACAAGTCATATATCCAGGGCAGGGGAGAATTTTTCTTTATTTTTATTTTATTGGTCTCACGATAATCAATGTAGAGTCACATTGAACCATCCTTCTTCTTGATGAAGAGGACTGGCACTCCCCACAGAGAAGCACTTGGGCATATAAAACCCTTTTCCAAATTCGCCTATAACTGCTTCTTTATATCTTCAAGTTCAACAATGGCTATTCTATAAGGTGTCTTTGATATAGGAATAGATCTAGGAATAAGTTAAATTGATAACTCTACCTCTTGATCATGAGTAAGACTAGATAACTCTTCAAGGAATACATTAGTGTAATCTCTCATGATGGGCATATCTTCGAGCGAGATTATCTCATGTCTCTCAATCATTTGGGATATAAATGATTTCTCTTAAGAAAAAATATCCACACTTGAGATGATAATTATAAAGGATATTAAACTTCCTACTTACACTTTTAAAGAGTTGGAGGATTCTTCGAGATGTGAATGTTGATCTCCCTTTCCTGACAGTTGATGTTGGATTTGTATAAACAGAGACAATCCATGACCAATATAACATTAAACTCTACCGAAGATAATGTGACAATATTTTCTGGGAGGTTCTGTCCACAAAAATTTATTGGGTAGGAGTTATAAACTTTGGATGCAACAATTTCTCCATTTTTTATACTCACAAATAGCACAACCTCTATATTATGATGTGGTGATTGAATAGTTTTAATAAACTTAAAACATATGAAAGAATGCATAGAACAAAAATCAAATAGTACATTCGATATTCTTGAATGAATAACCAGCATATATTTCACCACATTTTTGTCCGGCTCTACCTAAGCTGTAGTGATAGCATAAGACCTTCCTTTTTTCCTTGGAGGTTGTTATTGATTGCCTCTGACAACCCTCAGCTTTAGGAAATTGTTCGCATAATTACCATGCTCCTTTCAGTTGTAACACTACACTATAGGATGAGTTTTTTATTTGAACCTTACTTTCTTGTTCCACATTAGTGTAATTTTTCATATACCTCTGACAGTTTTTATCTAGATGTCCCATCTTTCCACATTTTAAGTAATTACTAGTTCCCTTCAGACAGTTCCCAGGATGCTTCTCCACACAATTTTTACACGTGGGACGATCAGGCTTCTTTCCATCATGGAATTTATTTACAGAACCACCCACATTTGATTCCATTTTCCTATTTTTGTCAATGTGCCCACAATACCATTGGGAGTCTCCAATCTCCATTCCAACCTTAAGGGAACAACAGACAATCCCCTCATAGCTATCGAAGTCTCGAATCACCAATACTTTTCATAGACTCATCTTTAGTCTGCTAGATAAGCAATCCACTTTTCTTTTGGTGTTCATGGAAAAGACAGAGGTGTACCTTTAAATCCTTTAAATATTTTCTTCATACACCCTCATTGACTCATCTTCCTTCTGCTTAAGTTTGAGGAACTCTCTTTCCATCTTGAGAGGGAGGGTTTGGGGAAAATATTTATTGATAACATTATCTTGAATTTATCCCAATCCATGGAATCAATTTACTCATGGGGGTTTGTATTCTTGATCATTGTCCATCACTGATCAACTTACCCATCAAAACAATAGATTGATATCACAACTTTCTCTTCTTCTTAGAACTGGAGGACAGAGAATATTTTTCAATGGAGTTAATCCACTCTTCCATGAGGATGAGATTACATGATACTCTAAAAAAGGGAGGCCTTTTCTGCATGAATGATTCAATGTAAACATTCTCTTTCCATGGAGGAGGATAGTGTTCCACATTATTCAAGTTATTATTCATAATGTGAGCCAACTATGCAAGTACTATCATGAAGTTTTGGGAACCCGTTCCCGTCATATTAGACATATCATTAGGGAAATCATCACATTGCCTATCACATTGATTATAGAAACTTGTTATTATATTTCCTGTCATTAACTATGAAAAAGAACATAAAATTAGGGGTCTTTAATACTTATCTATCAAGCATAAAAATTAATCTTTAAGCATAAAAGGATAAACTCTTAAAGGAATAGTAAATCCTAACTTGTGATTCCTTAGGTTTCAATATAGGTTATCTATGATCTGTTTCTTAACATATATTCTAATGGGATAATTTATTGTTTTTCCCCTTAATAATAGTCCATACTAAGATTATGAATTTACCAAAGAATATCCTTCAGGAGTGTCAAACCAAGAGTGCAGCAAGTTCTATTGTCATGCACTAGTTCCCATTTGAGTCTAACTCAAAGCCGTATTTTCAGCTTTTACCCCTAGATAAATTTGTGCCAAAGCTACCTCTACTTGATTGTATCCTGACATGGATGTATTTTCTTGATAAACTACTTACTCTATACTTACCTAAATTTAGGGATGATTTCTTATACTTAGTCTTATCCCTAGGGTACGTACTAAAGTGATCTATTCCAAATATCCAAAAATAACAAAACCATCCTCTGATACCAACTATAGTGACCCTAACCTTTTACACATAACATTAAATGATTTTAAACATAATAAAAAATCATATTACAAGCCAAGGATAATAAATTATAGTGTCTTGGAAGACTAGGTACATAAAACTTAAAACATGGGACCAAATATAACATTTCTTTATTTAGTCTTTATAAAGATCTCATAACTTCCAATGTGCTTGTAAATCTTCATAAGATAAACTGGGGATAACATGAACATAGTGATAAACTAAAAATCACAGAAAGGGAATAAACATAAGAATAAGGATTTAACACAAGGGTTAGGGATCATAACATAATGATATAAAATGATATATAGAATCATAACATATAAAAAAGGGTTCATATAAACATTGAATCATAGAAATGTGGTAGAAACATAAATAATTAATTTAGCATGAGTCAAATCTTGTTGAAAATAGAGGATCACAATTCAAGGTTAACCACAAAGACCATTGCACATGGTAGCACAAGCCAAAGATAATCACCAGGACAATTGCACATGGTTGCACAAGCCAAGGCCAACCGCCAAGACTGTTGCACATAACATCTCATGAGAATTAACTTTACCCAATTCATTGGATTTATATTTGGGAAAACTAATTTTAACATGTTTATGAATATTCTTTTCACAAAAAGAATCATACATAATCAACTGTACACAAACATAAGGGTTTCCCAGAGAAAGAATTGGGTATCATAATCATGACATAAAGCATAAAAAATGAAAATATCATAAACGTTTCCATAAAGGAAAGTAATTAGATCATTAATGGAATAAAATAGGTTACAATAGGAATAAATCATGACAAGTGATGTCAACTTAAAGTAATACCATGAAAAAATAGGTTTTGGGAAACTTTAAAATTTAAACATTTTTGCGCGGTTAAAGGAAAATATCAAAGGTCATTTAAAACATAAAAGGGATGATCATTTATATAAAACCTGAAGTGAACTAGAAGGGTTTTCATAATGAAAATTTTGGTTGTATAAGAAAAATTTTTGCTTAAAAATATATCATATAATGTACAAGATGATGGGTAAGAATTCCGAATGTTCCCATAAAATGAGTTTACTTATCGAAAATAATTGAGGAGGGAATCATTTAAAAACATGTATATCCATGAAATAGAATGAGTGATGGATTGTTAAAAATGAGTTTAGAGAATATAAATAGTATTTAGAAGTTGTACATAAAAATAAAATATAACTTGATTTGGATAAAGAGAAAGATAAAGCAACCCTAAGGAATATAAAAGGTTCTGGTAGAATCCCTTATGGAATATCGACATGGTATCAGGTGTACTTATGAGAGATTAATGAGATATAAAGTGGTTTATCATATTTTATACATCATGTGGGTAGTATGGGGGAGGTATTAAATCATACTAAATCATTAGTAATTACACATAAAAGGGTATAACATAGATGATATTCTTGAATAAATGTGAGAAAGAGAGGATCCCTGACCTTAAGTCCGATGGTGTTCTTATCTTGATATTAATGAATAGATTAATCAAATTAATTTCATTAATTAATAATTATAGAACCTCCAATACATGTTATTTGTTTTTTATAACCTTATTATGTTCATTCATGTCCTTTTTGATGAGTTAAAAGGTTTAATTTCATTGTTTGGGAGTGTTTGCTTCCTTGGTTTTAATGACAGGTTCATTTATATTCATATTGGGATAAACCTGTATGATGAGAATGGTTGTACATAATTGATGTTATAAAAAATTAGTTAAAATATAGAATATTACATTGTTATAAAATTCTTATGGTTATTTTTATTTAAGGTGAATCATTATATAAAACATTAATGAAAAACGTTTGGATTAATTTGGTGATTTTTCTCACAATTAAATTGTTTTGTGTTATTATTTTACATCATGTGTGAAAAGGGATTACAAAACATAACATATGATAAAATAAAAATTTAATATTATATTTCAACCATAAAAATAGTTTCATGAACATAATTTAAGATGGTAATAGAAATTGATAACTCATCATCCTTGAATGTGATAAATTAACACATCTCGGACGATGTTTTCATTTATTTTGTATAAAAGGAGGGGAAATGAGAGATGATAATGAATTATACAATTATAATAAAAATATTATATTATAGGTATGTTACTGTAGTTTTCATACCATTTGGATGAGGATTGGTTAGGAAATAAAAAATAAAATGAAAGAAAAGAAAAGAGGAATTTACCTCTTGATTGAAGCTTCCTTGAGATCCTCTTAAGGGGAGATGATTTTGGTATTTTGAGGAGACAAAGGGATTCTAGATGTGGAGAAGGAGATTAGAGAGAGATATGTGAATAATTTAGTGAAGGCACAAGGCTTGAGAGGAGTTAATAGAAGAGGGGAGTGAGGGTGGTTTTTATAGTGGAGGGGATGTGGGTTTTCTTAATATTTTAATCATTAGTTTAATATATTTCCATAAGATAAGAAATAATAATGATTCCATGAACAATAATAGTACTAAGTGCATCTGAATTAGAACCAAGGGTTCTTACATCAATAATGATTCTAGGAATAGTCCATTTAACTTATAATGTATAAATATACGATAAATTACCATATTTCACTATTCATCAAAATTTCAAGTATTTCAGAAAAATACCAAACATTCACCCTAAACACTTTTCATCATTTAGAATCCAAAAATGAAATCATTTTTTCAGAAATAATTTTTTAAATATGATAAATTTAATTTTTAATTAAAATCATAACTTACTTGAAAAATACAAATTTTAAAATTAAAACTTCTTTTCTAACACATTGGAAAATTAACCAAGGCCTGATTAAATTATCTTATAATAAAAAGACATCAAAATATTAATTTATGAATACATTTTATGAAAATATATTTTCATTTAAATTATTAAATTAGTCAAAAAAAATTTAAAAAAATATTTATGACTTACAAAAATACCAACACTTAATCAATAATTTATAAAATATTTATTTACTTATATTATGATATAATTATACCATATTATCACCTATAAGTGGATAAATTTTATTTATACCTTCATCAGTGACTTTACTATTACATTGGCCAGTTTACTAATCATAAGGTTCACATTACTATTCCAAATCTCACATTACTATTTCATCAGTATATATTCTTTAACTTATAAAGATACATTTTATTTCACTCATTATTCATTTATATGGTTTGTATTGTGTTATATATATAATATTATGTGGTTATAATATAATACATAATTATAAGAATGAAATTCTATTGATAAATTATTAGGTTGTTACATGGCGCTCGAACCCATGTGAGATTAAGTGATCCATGCTATGTGAGGTAAATCTCAGTTTCATGTGAGATTAAATTCCATGATATATGATATTTAATAACATTTGGTGTAATAATAAATAATGGATAATATATGTCATTTGTAAGAATAAGAAACTAGGAAAACCTATCTCACATCAGGTGATAGTCGCGTCAGAATGAATCTAGACTCTCATGTGAGGCGAAACATGGTTCTTGGATGTTATTAACAATGTCACACATTAAGTGAGATCAATATAAAAATCCTCTCATATGATTAAACAAATCATTCACTAATGAATCAATGGAACTCTTATATGAATCATACAAAGGGTAAGGGCCTCATGTAAGAATAACCAGAGTACACATGAGATTAAACCAAAAGGATACCATGTAAGAATAAAAAGATCCTAACAAATTATTAACATAAAAATAACATAAGAGTAAATATAATTATCAAAATAAGGAAAAAAAACCAAATTAAAATATAATATTAGATCATGAACATTTTAATCATTCAAAAACAAACATAACACCAACAAAAAATTAGTTTCATTTGTAAATAAAACAAATAATTCAAAATTCAAAAAATCCCCACCATTTATAAAGGAAACTAAGGGTGATGTAATTTCACCTAATATTATTAAATAAGAATTATATTTAGAATATCTAAAAAATTCCTAAATTTAAACCATTCCACAACCTTTGTAAAACTATGAACTAGGTTTTCTTCGGTGTGTAACTTGTTAACACAAATTTTTCCACTTTCAATAACCTCTATAATGAAATTAAAAATAATATCTATATTCTTAGACCTACCATGTAATATTTGGGTTTTAGATAAATGTAAGGCGGATTGATAATATTAGTGATATGTAATAATAGTATTAGATAAACCAAGCACATAAATCAAACCCTTTAGCCAAACAGATTTCTTGATAGCCTTTATCAATGCAACATACTTGAACTCAATGTTTCAAAGACACAAAAACAATATCACGTTTAATTTATTTGAAATATTTCCCTAATAATCATTAAAAACAAATAAAGTAAGTGATTTCCTTTTATCAATATTTCTAACATAATTAGATTCCATATAATTAATCACTAAATTTCCCAAAATCAGATTTTTACCATAAAAATTCAAAGAGATATAGTGGATGAAATATAACTTAATTTCCACATAAGATAATACTAGTGTGGGTTTCATGGATCTCCCATAATCTTTTCAATGTATATATAGATAAGGTTACATGTGATCTAGTTCAGATCCTAGAATACATTAAACTACTCACAATATCCGTATATAAAATTATAATCATAAAATCAGTATCTAAAGTAGTGGTTGGAGACTAAGACAATAAAAACATGAAATAATGAAAAAAATGAGTATTAAAATACTTTATTGAATAAAAAAATAAGTACTGAAATGCCATTCCATGTGTTAAGATAAACTAGTAAATTATAATGTTTTGTTTGAATTAAATATGAGTGGTATGAGCGAGTTCATTTAATTAAATATCATGTTTGAGTTATGAATTCTTGATACTTAACATGTATGACTTAATAAAATGTTGTGATTCAGTATTATTACATATAATTTTTAGAATAAATTAAATATGTATGATTTATATTGATGAGTAATATGATATACATGAATCAATTATTGTAGACAATATATCCAACAATGTTAAATTCTATAAGTTAATTGTGACAAAATCATTCTAAGATATGTGAGATGTTGATTTTTGGTTATTCCATGGTAAGAAATATGTGTTAAAAATATTATTCATATTTGATTATATATTAAAATTAGAATTCTAGGTTTGATTTTTGTATATGGAATGAAGGTGAAGCATGTTGCAATCAAGTTATAGTTTAAAGAAACATTTTATGATGTTATTAGAAAATTAAAATGATGCAGTGTCACAAATATATCAATGTAAGAGGAAATGAATATTATTATGTTATGATACCCCATGGATTTTTGATTTAATATATTTTTTGATAATCATTACCCTAATTAATCCTATTTTAGTATGCACTATTGACAATATGTTTTAAAAAATATGCATGTTTAGATAACCCGGTAATTGCTTGATTGTGCATTGGTGAAGTTATGTGAAGTAAATTATGGTGATATTATTATTAATTTATTTAATATGTTTTTGATATGGATATATCTAGTGATCTCAGATAATGGGGAATAATGGATATCATGTGGGGAGATGTTTTAATGAATTGACCTGAGCTACCACTAAACTGGTACCCAAGCCAATCCGCAACAAGACCCAGAGAATGTTCTCGATCACCATAGGATAGAAACCAGTGTCAATGTACTAAATAAATAAAAATTGGAATAAATTTCAACCTTAAATAATAATAAATAAGTAGTGTAATTCAACCCATAATCTAGAATAGTGAGTTTATACTTTGGACAACCATGTATACAAGATAAATGTTTTTTAAATAAATGAACATGACAAATAGGGCATAACCTAAAATAACATCCAATGAGAAAAATTAAATAAACATTTTTAATCTCATCCTTTAAAAATAAAAATAATAAAAAAGTGAATTCACTTTCATAATACTCAGTTGAAGACAATGCATCATACAAATACCAATAGGAAAGTCTAAGGAAAAATCAAAACTAGTCGAATTAGATGATGTATAATTATCTCAAAAATAAATAAACAACCTGATCCACCACCTAGAGATCTCTATATAACCCACAATCACTCCCCACATCCAAAAAGTCCATAAAAGGACAACCCAAATGATATATAAACTGAGATCAATACATGGAAACTTGTATAAAATATAAATCTTACACACACACACAAACACACAAAGGGTATAGGAAATTTATTTTATAAGATAATTAAAAAATACTTATTTAATAATTATTTTTAAATTAAGGTTTACTAGACATAAAACATATATAAAATGAGTATCATTCACTTAACCTTTTACAAATACACATGGTAAAACCCATATCCAAAAAAAGAACAACTATCCTTTAAAATGATACCTTTGAACATGTAAGGTTTTAAAAAAATCCATTAAAATTATATTTCAAATCACTATTTTATCATCAAAGTTATGTAATCCACCATTTGAAATAGAAAAAAACTTTAAAATATTAAAAAGGTGGGATTATTAGTTTTTTTAAGAAAACCAAATCATTTTCCTTCTTTTAAAACGTTTTATAAAATACCCCTTTTCAAAACACATCATCAATAAAAAAAGGAATATAATGAATAGGAACCATTATATCAAGGAGTATAATATAAATGAGTGTCAATAATGAAATGGGTTCCATGAGACTATGATAATAGATTAGGGATCCCCTGCTAAAATCATCAACAATAACGAGGTATCATGGAAAACCCACTATGTTCAATTTTGAACAAGATCCTAGACCTAGAATCATGGAAAACTAGTTAGTATATATAAATATGACAGAAAATTCATCTCATGAGCTCTCTAGGTCTGGATAAACCCATTTTTTTTTCTCACTAGGTATAATGAGTTCAGAATCCCTAGTGATAGCGCAATCATGTTTAAGGAACTAATCAATGTTCAAACTAAACTGGTGTAGCAGTCATCTAGATATTTGACTTACCTACCTAGGGTTCCCATGATATAAATCAAGTGGAGGTGAGCAATGAAAACAATTATCTTCACAGAAATCAATAACGAAACATAAGCAACAAATCTCCCTTCTCCTCTAATATCCTTACAAGAAGAAACCCATTTTCAAATTATACAAATATCACAATAATGATATAATTTACAACCCATAATCAGGGAAAATCAAATATAAGATATAGAACTGAGGGGATCATGAATAGGGTATAAAATCACCAATAACATACCTTTATAAAATTAAAATTGAGTTAAAACCAACTTAGAAAGACATTCTATAAAACCATCCATATCACGCATACTATTGAATCATTTTTAATCAATTTCCAATTTATCCTTTGGGTCTATCATAGGAAACCAAGTTGAAAAACAGCCTTGGAAACCACAAAATGATCTTTCACTTTAAAAACATGATTTGACACTTTAAAAACATGGTTTTCCTCTCATTATAGTCACTTTAAAACCAAAACATATCTTAAATGAAAATAACCCTTAAAGTATGGGATACATTTTTGGAAATAAAAATAAGGATAAAACCCTTTTTTAAACATAAAATCCATTTAATAGGAGCCTCTGGGGAATTTTCACAAACACTTGGGAGACACAACATATTAGTTTAAAATGAACACATGAAATTCATTGAAAATAACCTATTCCATGTATAGAAAACATAGAAGATATTTTATAAATCTCTCACAGGTTACACATATATGTTTAACTTGATCAAATAAATTCTTCCTATTTATAAATAATTTAATAAATTATTAAATAAAATTATTATATACAAATTCTTACATAAATCAATAGGAAACCAATCTACTTTGATGGATAAAGAACCCGTTTTCAAGGAAGTGACCTCAATATGCCCTAAACAAAAAAATACACATGATTAAACCCATTTAAATCCCTAAATTCATCCAGAACTACTATTTTGGTTTATGGGAGAAAAGAAAATTGTGGGGAAATTAAGTTAAGAATAGGAGACAAAGGGAAATGAGTGACTCATCATAGAAATCTGCTTGAAATAGAGGAGTAGGATCATAGAAGAAAGGAAGAATAGGTTGGAATATCCTAATGGGTCTCATCAAGTTTATCCATGCAATTTTGGAAGGAAAAGGGGGAAAAGGACCCTTAAAATTGAATGGGGGTAGAATTAGAAAATAAAAAAATTAATAAATGGGCGCAACATGTTGAGACATGAACTTATATATTATGGTGTGAAATGTATTTTCCAAATAGGCAAAGAATCATAGGCTCCCTATCCAGATAATGTTGTTGCATTACTTTCCATTTTCATAGTATGACCACCCCATGGTAAGGCCTTTACGGTGAGACACCCTCCATTAAATCATGAATCTCCCTCTTTAAAGACATGGAGAATCATATACATTCTACTAGAGTCACATCATGATGTGAACATTCCATTCAATATATGAACATATTTATAATTTTAGAATGAAAAATTCCCAAATGTTAGTCAAAAAATGTACGAGAAATTTCATTGTGTGGCCATTCAATTTTCCAAAACAACATAAATGTAAAAATACAAAAACAATTCCCTTAAAAATTCAAAATACCACATAAATTTTTTTAATATAATAAAAATGTGATGTGGGGGTGTCACAATTATCCCCGTCATGCCACATTAATATCCTAGGAATTAATAGTCAAAAGTATAGATCTATAATAATATAAAACTACCACACTTTAAATATGAGAGGTTGGAGGGTTGGGGAAAACTCAAGAAGGTTTTGTGAGAAAGGGCATTGTACAACACACAACTCCTCAAAATCAATACAACTAAATCCTCAATATATTCTAAAATAAATAAACATAATAAAAAATCCTATCAAAATATAGAAATAAAAAATATCATGAAGATATGAAATAGGTCTCCTCACTAATTAGAATTCATCTAAAATGGTGACATCAGAGATAAACACTTTCATGGGAAATATATCACTAAAATAATAATATTTTTTGACAATACCCAATATAAACAATAATACTCTATCAACCATAAATGACCATACAATGAAGGAATAAAAACCTAAATGAATATTAAAAATGTACCATAATCAAGGTCAATAATGCATTATTACCCCGTGATACTGGATGTGGAATGGGTACACAACTCAAAAAAATTCCCCAACAAAGCACAATATGGGATCTAACCACATGTCATGATAAAAATAGGAATGTAACCTATGAACTAAATCAAAATACAATGGACCATGGTGAACCTATCATGGAACCCCCAATAGGGAATAATCTCAATAAGGTTCTTAACATAACAAATCTAGGATGGTATATAACTCATTCTAGTTACCATGAACATACCCATAGTTTCTCAGTTGTAACTAATCAAAATCTGAGTCTCATCAAATGGATAACATCAAATGAAAACCCTATAAAGTTATAAAAAACATCTGAGGAATGAACATAACCAAAATAATCCACACTACACAATATAAGGACGGTGGAAGACTTAAAGAGGGAATAAATAAATTTTTTTTTCAAAGCTAAATCTTCTCTGAACTCATCGATCAAAAATACTAAAATAGATTACCACATGATATCTAGCAGCATATAAGACTCTCTATCCATAAATTACAATAAAACATTAGGATACATTCAAATAAAATTGGTATGAGGTTTTTAAAGAGATAAATCTCAAGGAAATTATATATTTAGAGTCATTGAAAACAAGATCAGGAAAATAAAACTAACTTCAAGAAATATTCAGAATAGTCCCTCACTATTATCTCACATGAATAAAGATTTATACCTTAAATCACTTTCAAAACTAAAGTTCTAGGGGTTTTGTAGAATTATAGTTTCCTTCAATTCTCTATAACCACTCCATATCCTAAAGGAAACTGTGATTATTATAGAATGTAGATGGGTGATGCCTCAAGAAGCCATAGAAAACTGGAGGTTCCTGCTCTAATACACTATCTAGTGTTTGGGAAGAGTCAACAATTAGAAGAGTTACACCTAAATGATAATTGGAACCACCCTAAGTATCATCCTTATAAATATAATTTTGACATTCCATTGAGACCTTTCTGGGAGGTATATCTAAATAATCTAAATCATTAACTTAACCCATTCTTACTTCACGACTCAAATCAAAAAATCCCTACCTAATCAAGTGATTAAACCAAAAATCACAATTCTCCAAAGAAAACCACATCGAAAAATTCCTTCATTTAAAATCAACATCATTTTATGAAGATCCTAAAACCACATTTTACAAAAGTAAAAATTATTTACAGACATTCCAATTTATTTGAAAAACACAAAAAGTTATATTTCCAAACTCTTATATGAGTTCAAATACAAACCTCCCTATTAGGGAATTTATAAACACTCACACAATATTTGAAAATTATTAACCAACTTGAAATAAGAAACACACTCAAACTTCATAAATCTCTCCTTTATTTCTAAAATAATCATTTAATTGTAAAAAGAAACACAAAATGTTTCATGAAAATCACTTTATTTTCAAAAAATATTTAAAATTACATAATTAAATGAATTTATTTTGAAAAAATTTCATGTATATTAAAATCCTTTTCAAATAAACCATATCTCATGGTTTTAAAAACCAAAACATTTGATGAAATTACAAACCCAAAAAACTTGTTTTAAGATAAAAAAATTTCATTAAATCATTATTTTCAAACATATCAATCTTTTAGACATAGGTATAAACAATATTCACACATTATAAAACCCTTTCTGATCCATCACTAATAAATAAAAATTACTTAAGGAGTAAATAAGAATCTAAAAATTACCAAAAAATGGTTCTAGGAAGGATGCATAGTCACGACCCATTTCACTACATAGTTTAGAAAATAAGGCACTGATCATTTGATAGCCTCTGAGAAGTTTCTAGGGTTGTATACATGGGATTCACATGGTTTTCCAGACCATGTGTTCAAATCATATTACTTTGGTTCCTTTATAATTTCACCCCAAATCACAAAGGAACCCCTAAAGTATCTAATATAGATCAAGGTGATTAAAGAACCATAAAAATATTCAAAACCTAAATTAAAATTCAAGATTCAAATATCGAAAACCCATGGAATCTCTAGTTTCAGCATGAAAGGTGGTAGTCAGTTATATAATCATGACCTACCTCCTGATATCTGATGGTCTTATCTCCATACTACCAAGACACACACAAATAACAAGTGGATTATTTGATACCGTTTTATAGTGAATCAACTCAGAATACCACCAAGTTAGTAATAAAGATAATCTACTGCAAGGCTTTAAGAGCATTCTAGATCAACATGGTTTGACAAATAGTGATAGGATACCAAATAAACAACTAATTGGAAAACTTTCACCCTCAGATAATAGAAAATAACCCACAAAATGTTACCCATAATCTAGCATGGTGTCTAATGAATTAAAACATAACTATATATATTATTTATGTAAATATTAAATTAATAAATTATTCTACATGAAAAAAATAACTAAAAAAAAAGATGACATGTTAAAATAATTTTTTTCTATTATGATATAGCTGTTAAATTAGAGGTTATAAAAGGAAGTAACTGTATTGCTAAATATATGAAAAATTGGAAATAAATGAAATTAGGTAGTGTAAGTATTCCTTATGAAGCTCATTTATCCAAGAGTGATAATAAGAAAGCTTCAATATAGTTTTATCTAGACTAAGAAAAATCCAATCTCAAATAATTATGGAATCAATGAAATCATATGCGTGAGAAATTTAACCTCATAGAAATTTCTATTAGATCTATTCTAGTGAAATAAATACCCTTAACTTCCACCATATCATACCTTATGCTTAGATATTATATATAGATCTTGAGAAGATATGTAATTATAAATAAAGGTGGTATAATCAGGTATTTATTAATGTAATAATTTATTAAGCACATGATCTTCTAAATCTAAATTTTTAAAAACTTTTTATATAAAATATATATTTATATATAAGCTAAATTAATAAAGTAAAATTACTATATTGTATTTATAAAACTAATATATATCATTTTGGAAACATGAGTTATATTTTAAGCTAAAACAGATTTATTATCTTTTATTAAAAAATTAGTTTTCATTAATTAGGGAAATTGAAACAAAAAAATGGATTTCATATTTTAGATCAACACAATCATATTATTTAATAAAGTTAATATATTTTTCGGGTATGAAATTATGATTACTAATATTAAAGTTAATTCTCATGAAAATTGTAAAGCTGTTATTTTCAAAGAATTATTTTATTAATAATGTGTAATTTTTATCTAATGAAATACAATAATTTATTTTAAAAAGTGAATTTAATTTGATTTTTAATCCTATATTTAAATACATCATCATTCATTCAATTTATATTCTTTAATAAATAATACTAATAACACTTAATGGTGAAAAAAATATTTTTCGACAAATTGAATTTTCAATATATAAATTATTTTATTTTAAAAGTTGATTTTATCTTAATTTAAAATTGAATTATTTTAAATAGAGATTAAATTTAGTTTCTTCAAACAAAAAGTTGGTATGAGGGGTTATTTTATAGTTCTAGTAAATAATATGTTACTTGGGTAAAAACTAGTTACCCTGGTAAAAACAAAAAAGGTAAAAGTAATGATATTAGAAAAAATGATTTCCAACATGTTTGGAAATAATGTTTTGAGTATTTATCAACAAAATAACACCACAAAATCTAATATTTCTCTCATTTTTAACCATTTCCCCATGAATAGTTTTACTCCATTATTGGAAAATAATGTGTGTTACCAAAAATACCATTTCCTTAACTTATAAAAGGAGACACTTTCAACCCTTCATACAATACCTATTCCTTATATTTTATTATTGAAACTATAATATTTTGATTCTAATAGAAACATATATTAATTTCATAATACCATGGTATCAATTATTTATCCTAATATTTTTATTTCTAGGGATACTTTAAAGAAAAATTTAAATTTCCTAAAGTGAGTATTACTTAATCCTTATCTTTTCCTTCTTATGTTTCCCTTAAAACATATATTAACCATAGTTATATAATTAAATCAATGTAATTATTATAATTACTTTTTATTATGTTAATTTAACTACCCTTATTTATTTATTTTTATCTGCTAATAAAAATAAATTAACATCGATCTAGCATTGTGCAGACTACCACCTTCAAAAAGTAACATTTTTCATATTGGTTATAATTATTTACCCAAAACAATTAAAATCTATTTCAAAATATTAAAAACATCTAAATAATATCATAATTATTCTTTTATAATGATATCATTTCAAAATAAAAAATTTCTTAACCACACTCACCCATATAATTATGGTATGTTCATGTTTTCACTAGTAAAAAAGGGTCTTTCACATCATTTGTTTAGTTATTATCATCGATTACCTAGAAAAAATATTGTAAGTGATGTTATAAATAGTTTTTTATTTTAGTTACCAATAATCTATATGAAAAACTACATTTCACCCCAATTATTAAATAAACCATCATAGAAATCAGTCAATAATTTCAGAAAGGGAATATTTTTTCATGTCAATTATTGTATAAACAACATGAATGAAATTATTTTTAAAGTAATTAAAATAAAATATCCCATCAGTATTTTATTATAAAAAAATCCATAAAAATCATAAAAAACATAACCATAATACAACAACATGAATTCAAATAATTTCAACTTTACAATTTAATATTTAAAGTTTAAAATATATATTAAAAATAAACTAAAACCCAATCAAACCAGTGAAATAATTTTACCATGATACTTATAAGTGATATATAACATTTTTATAATATGGGTGAGTGTTATCAAAAATCTATAAATTAAAATTAAATAAATTAAAATTTATTCTCAATATAATTATATGATAAATTTAAGGAAATTTTATGATAAAATTTAACATTATGTAATTTTTTAACAATTTAGATTGAAATTATGACAAATATATATTTAATAACATAATATCCACATTAATTTTATCATTATTTATGATTAAAGTTTTGTTTCAAAATAATTTTTCAATTCAAATTTACATTTTAGGTACTTGTAGCAAAAATTTAGTAATTATAAATGAGAAGTCACCTTTGCGTAAACATATTTTATCTTTGTTGTCCTATTTCCTATTGTATCTATAAAGTAATATCATTACCTATTTAAGATTTATAAGTATTAAATTAAATTAAATTTCATTATAATATGAAATTATTCAAAATATCAAATGTACATGTCCAATATGTAATAAAAATTTTCTCTCATGATACCATGTATAGAGAATAACCAGAAAGTTGTCTTCTCTTTTGGATAAAAACACAAAACATCCAATAGCCCCTAATATATAAAAAACATAACATGAGTGGTTATTTTGTTAAGAGAAATAACACATTAAGAAATATATGTTCTACACCCTTCAATATAAGGAATAACCCAACACTGAATTTCATTATTTTCAACCCTTTTAAAAATATATATTGTTCTTCTTATATCTTTCTTTATCATCACTATTGGTGAAATAAATTATGGTACAAAAAATCCACATACTGATATCATATCACACTAAATACAAAGTGTATAAAGATACCTAATAAAAAACAAAAAAAAGTTATAAGTTTAATTAAATACAAATAATTGAATGAAATATGATAATCAGCTTACATGGTAAATACATGAATTATGTTGGTAACCAAAAAATCACCTCTTACAAGATCCATGATATCACTTTCTAAAATAATTTTACTATTTTCATGCCCATAAATTTTATTATCAATTGAATTCTTATAAACTCCCAACAAAAAATATAAATATGTTGATAATTTATAAAGACTAGAAGTAGTATTTGAACCCATAACAACTTGTAAATTTTTTTATCTAAACAATATGGCTTTAAATTTAAAGTATTCATATAAAAACTATAGTTTAATATATAAATATTAAAATGTTAAAATAATTTAACACAAAATATAAAAAATAATATAATCTATATATACCTCATTAAAAATTTATTGGATGATTCTAGATGGAAAACTAAAAAATGGATGACAATTTTCAAAATATAGTGACCTCATATGTAGGAAACGATACTATTTTTAATTTCTCTATACTATCCTAAACTGTGACCCTAAGATGATACATCGTTATCTATTGATGATGAACTATATCCCTAATATAATATATAATCCCATATGAAAAAATATTATATTGGTGATCTTTATCATATAACTCACTATAGATGGGAATCTATGGTGGATAATTTGTAGTTGTTAGATATGTAGGCAAAGGTGGATGATTGGGATGTGTAGTCTAAGTTTGAGGAGTGATATCTACAACTTGAAACTCTCATTTCATGTCTATCACCATTAGCTATACCAAATATCAAATACTCGCCTCCATCATCTCACCCATATCCTAAACTTTAGCTTCTAAATCATATATTATTCCTTTATTTAAATCATACTTTGAATAATATGCATAATCAAAAAATACTTTTGTTACTAATACACCAACCTCATATTATCATACGCGACCAAGGTGTTTAGGTTTTCCCAATGTAGTGGCTAAAATATATTTCCCACCTTCAGTTGTGAAGGTACCATGTGTGATCTACACTTAAAGGTATTCCTATATAGAAGATGTAAAAAAATAATTAGAAAATCACAATATATATTGTTTCTGATGCTTTCACCGGGGCACTTGCATCCGTCTGCTTGGGGCGCGACAGGCGCGACTTTTGTGTTGACCCGCATTCCCGCTTACCAAAGGTGGGCGACATCCATTCCTTATTCAGGGACGTCTGCTCCTTGATAAAAACGGGATGATGGGACATCGGTTCCTCCTTCTGTGGATTCCTCCTCAGAACTCGTTACCTAGTCCGGGTCTCCCTCATAGATTTAATACGTTTTTTGTGAAACTCTTCCTAGTGCCATGTCTCTATGGAATCTGGTTAATTACACTGCTTCTGTCAGGACATTCCAAAGGGTCCGATCAGGGTAGCAACCTTCATTTGGGGGAGTAGTCACGTCGAGGCATCATTAACGTGTCTGAATGTTGGGAAATTTTTGTGTCTTTCTTTTGTTCCTTATTATAGGGCTTCTCGAGGGCGTGGAATCCCGAGGCATCCCACATAGAGTGTGGGTAACCATATGCCATAGGCATGTATCTGAAGTTTTTCTCAGTTTCCCATGTTTAATACAGGGTATGCCGCGAGTTTAACGTCCAATGGAGACGGATCGGGCTGATCAGAACACTAACTAGAGTGGATCAGATTGAGGAACCCCTCTTGAGGGAACATAAATATCGAAGCCAGCCCGTGGGTGGCTTTTCGAATGCTGTGGAGTGTAATGGGGTGGCATGATCTCACCAGGATGTGGCGGCCCAGATAAGAATCAATATGGATGATGGAAAGATACACGAAGTGGAGGGGGGAATGAAATGGAGCCGTCATGGAGATGACGGTGGTGATGGGATTGAATCTCGAAGAGACATCCTATATATCCCCATGGCACGGAATCAAAGTCCACATAGTTCAGAATGAATGTGTGGGGCTTACGCTCTAGGCTTCCCAGGTTGATGGGAGAACTGGCGTGAATGAGGTCGAAATGACCAGCTGGTGGGCTTGAACCTCGTGAGGCTTCCTACGTACCATGCCTTAGCATGGATCAAAGACCAAGTAGTTCGGGTTGGACGCCGGAGAACCGACGTGATGAAGGACCTTGGTCCAATGGGTGGTGGGATTGAACCTCATGAGGCTTCCTATGTACCATGCCTTGGCATGGATCAAAGTCCACGTAGTTCAGGTTGGACACCGGAGAACCGACGTGAATAAGGACCTTGGTCCAATGGGTGGTTGGCTTGAACCTCATGAGGCTTCCTACGTACCATGCCTTGGCATGGGTCAAAGTCCACGTAGTTCAGAAAAGGGCTTGTTGAACTGACACGAAGGGGTGTCGAATCAACTGAATGGCAGGGTTACAACAGCTTACCACTGGGTTAGGATACGATTTAACGTCACGCGGGACAGGGCATGTCAGAGAACCGATGTGAAAAAGGACCTTGGTCCAGGTGGACGGTGGGCTTGAACCTCAGGAAGGCTTCCTACGTACCATGCCTTGACATGGATCAAAGACCATATAGTTCAGGTAAAAATGGGGACTTGGCACACCGAAATGGAGACGGTCGGGGCCAATTATTGTTGGTATTGAACCTCAGGGAGGCTTACTACGTACCATGCCTTGACAAGGATCAAAGTCCTCATAGTTCGGATATGAACGTGGGTGTCGGTGAACCAGCGTGAAGAAGGACCTTGGTCCGATGGGTGATGGGGGTTGATCCTCAGGAAGGTTTCCTACATACCATGCCTTGACATGGATCAAAGTCCTCATTGTTTGGGTAGGGTTTCCGCAGGCGAACTGACATGAAGGTAAACCCGTGGGTCCACTGGTGGTGGGATTGAACCTCGTGGGGGCTTCCTACGTACCATTCCTTGACATGGATCAAAGTCCTTGTAGTTTGGGTGTGTAGTTTAACGTCATGAAATATGGGGGGCGTATAGTTTAACGTCATGCTGGAAAAAGGCATGCAGTTTAACGTCATGCTGGACAACGATATACAGTTTAACGTCATGCTGGACGAAGGCATACAGTTTAACGTCATGCTGGATGAAGGCATACAGTTTAACGTCATGCTGGACGAAGGCATACAGTTTAACGTCATACTGGATGAAGGCATTCTCATGGTCGATTCCTACTCTAAGACCACGTGAGTCGTCCTCGTTGTGAGAAACAAGAGGCAGCAGAGGCCTGACGATCATGTCACGAAGGGTGCATCCGTGAGAAGCGAAGAGGGGCTTACACGTTAGGCGGCCCATGGTGCTGGGACTTACTCCAGGATGGAGGCCCGAAGTGCGACAAAGCGCAGAGGGAGAGGGGTTTGTGACGAAAGAAAAGAGGTTCCCCATTCCCTATCACGCCCCCACTGGCCCTGGTGGTGAGAGAGTACGGAGGTGCATGGGTGCTACCTTCCGCAAGAGGGTCTAGGGGGATTACAACATGGTGGATACCCTTCCCCACAGACAAGCGCCACTCCCAGAAAGAGGATATCATCCTCTGTGGGGACCATAGGGTTTAAATAATGTCCGAGCCGGGGGGGACCCTGCATACGAGGCACGTGGTCGGCTCATAGTTTAACATCATGTGTTGAGGACAAGGTGCTTGGAAGTTTAACTTCCTACAGCTCGGATGAGGTGGGTTTACTCCGCACCCATAGGGCTTACAAGACTGGTACCCTATGATCCTTGTGGGAGGGAAGGCATTGGAAAGGCCGTGTAGATTGGGGGTCGCAGAGCGAACCATTGAGGGGTCTACGTTAGCGTGACTTTGCAAAGAATAAATAGTCGTTAACGTGCCTATGCGAAGAAGCATTAGGCGAAGCAACGCTATGGGTGGTGTCGTACAAGGGACTTAGAAATCACATCGTGCAAACCTGGAGGGTCACACAAGAAGTAGAATTGCCAAGCAGAGGGATCCACAGGCAGGGGCCCTGTGGAGCTCGGTTGCTTTGCGTAGTGGTGGGCACTTGCGAAGGGGCGTGCTTCATGAAGTAGAGTGCCTTGGCGTTAGCATGGGGAAGAGATGTGAGTGGGAGGTGCTTCGTGAAGTGGATGGGTGTTCGCGGAGCACCACCTTGCGAAGCAGAGGTGCCTCATGAAGCAAGGTTCTGTGAAGCAGTGTGCTTCATGAAGTACAGTGACCCTGCCTTGGCATGTGGATCACATGTACAGGATGGGTGTTTCGTGAATCATAAATGCTCCATGACTTCCCGGGTCCCCTTGGGGATCCCCTTCCTTTGATAATTCCCTCAGGCTTTTCAAAGGGCATCCCTCTCGGAATAGGGGATCAAAACGAGACAAGACCGAAGCCTCTCGCGAAGAAAAAATACCTCGTGGAGCTCATGATTCCCAGAGCGAAGGATGCTTCGCGATTTGGGAGCTGAGAAACCGAAAGGTCAGATTGTCCATCCAGAGAGCTCAGGGGGAGATAGGTATTTATAGGCAAGAGGCACCGCGAAGCAGAGCTCACACGACATGAAGGGGGCTTTGGGTGCTTCGTGCCGGGTCGTGAACGTCAACCGAGTTCATGGAGAGGTACCGTCTCCTCTACTTCACGGCGGGTTCGCGAACGTCAGGGCGTTCGCGGAGCGTTACCTCCTCCTTTTCTTCGTGGCGAGTTCGTGAACGTCAGGGCATTCACGGAGAGTGAATGCCTCCTCTGCTTTGTGGCGGGTTCGCGAACGTCAAGGTGTTCGCAGAGAGTTACCGCCTCCTCTGCTTCATTGTGGGTTCGTGAATGTCATAGTGTTCGCGGAGAGTGACCGCCTCCTCTGCTTCACGGTGGCCATGTAGCTTGGGGGTCCTCCGTGTCGGGGCTTCACGAGGCAGGGCGCGGGGGCTCTTTTTCCTCTCTCATTTCTTCAAATATTTTGGTGCCAAAAAATTCCCCCCCTTAGACTTGGAGCCGTGGAGGGGCCAAGGGTCGAAGTTTGAGGGAAATCACCAAAATTATCGGTGGTTTGCTGTACTGACTTGTGCAGAAGACGTGCGAGGTAGGCAGGGGCCGCGCGGTCTGGATGTTTCGTGAAGCTCTGCGCGGGCTGGACGCGCCGCGAAGCTCTGAGGGCCGCCGCCTATAAATAGGGAGCCTGACCACTCTTTTTTCCTTTCCCTTCTCCAAAAATTTGTCCTTTTGCGCTCTTGATTCATGAATCTCCGCATTCTCTGTGTCTGCTCATCGCGAATCAAGCTTCATGGCGAATCGCGAGTCTCCGACTCCATGACTGCACCAAGCGAACATCTGATTGCAAGCCAATGCCAGGCCCCGCGTCTTGGCTTTGCGAACGCGCTTCACGAACATGCTCCACGAACGATCTTCACGACCTGACCTGAAATGTTTCCAAGTTCTGAAACCGTAATGGCCCATCAAGAATCTGTGCTAGGGGTGCTCGCATACGTCGTCCGGAGGGATGAGATGGACAACTGTCTGGGCCTGGGGGAGCTGGTCCGAAGCCACTCAGACCATAATTCTTTGATAGAACTGCTATCAGAGATCCAAAAGAACTATACTCTATGCAAGAAGCATCCATTGTATGGATTCAGGATGAGGGATGATGTCTTCATTCCTGAGGCGAGCAGGGACGAACCAGCTTGCTGGTTCAAGAGCACGCCATGCAAGCATCAATGGTTCAGAGCGGCCGATGGTCATGCGTGGGAGGAATTCACACCTATCAACGTTGACTGTCTGCACAACCATGTGAAAAAAATTGATGGGAAGCCACTGCAACTAGGGACTTCCCCTCCCATGCACTATACCATACCGAAGGCCGCTTTACGGGATTCAAAGAAGGGGTGGTCCGATGAGTGAGACCTGCACCAGGGCAAGAAATTCACCAACGACTGGGCATGGGCCTACTGGGTAGGTGCCTCGTGCGAGGATTTCTGGGCCAAAATGAGGAGAGTGGGATTGTATGAGGTGTCCTGGGCCTCCCAATTCTACATTTATCAACTAAAGTAGCTGATGTCGGAGTTGTTGAGCAGATGGTCATCTAGGACCAACACTTTCCACCTAAACCATTGGGAGGTTGGAATCAGTCTGTGGGATGTTCATCAGATCTCGGGGGGTCCCGATATTGGGGGACATGTATGATGAGTTCCTCCCCGTCATGAGATCGTGGGAGAATCCAGAGCAGATTCTGTAGCTGGAGCTGGCACTGATGGGAATGGTCCCCGGAGAGGACAAGGAGGCGGTGAGAGATGTCCACTTTAAGAAGTGGTTCAAGCCATTCCTGAACTTCCCAGAGGATCGAGAGTTCCCTTTGAGGAATCGAACTTGTCCGAAGAGGGCTGAATGGGGCAAGGAACACTTGTATTGGCGGCTCTAGGAGGGTAGCCGATGGAAGACTTGGGGTTTCAGTGTCATCACTGAACAGCAGTCGATAGTCAAGCTGGCGGTGTTCATCGCGGCCCTTATCTGCGGTTGGATCCTACCAGTGAGGGATGCCAACATGGGGGTTCATCCTAGCTTGTTCATCATGGAATCCATGTTGTCAATAGGATGGTGGGTCAATCTGGGGATTCCAATGCTCACCAAATTGTACAGGATGCTACGGCACGTTAGCGAGGGCAAGAAGCCGCCAAGGATATGCGGGCCCTTACACCTTCTGTATGGGTGGATCGCGGTGCACATCAGGGGGGTTTACGAATATCCAAACCCCATCTCGACACCAAGGTCAAACTTTAGCCCCTCCATTCTGAATGCGGCCGGGAGCTTCCCATTCAAACTAACCATACCGATGGTGCTAAACCGGGTGTGGAAGGTGGACGAATTTAACTTCCACCTGTTTCCATTACCAATGGGTGTACTCACCGATGACAGTCAGGGAACGAAAGACCACCGGGCTTATCTCATGGCCATTCGAGGTGGCGTTTTGGTGGCACAGGTGGATCATGAGCTGCTCTGCGAGCCGTACACCCCGCACCAGTTCGCGAGGCAATTCCGGTGCCTAAAACGGCTGACCTCGCAGGTCTACTGGGAGGTGCATCATGAGGAGAAACCGTTTGTAATGAGGCAGTTGTGGCTCATGTTCACACGGGAAGACGGGAAAATGAAAATTGCATTACCTCCGTCCACTACCGCCTTTGGACTGGTGATGGAGTATGCCATCAGCTGGGAGGCAGCTTATCCGGGGTAAATGATGAATTAACCAACCATTGGAGCCAGTGATGGCGGGCCTCCCCTATCCCGAGGTCGGGGTCGGAGGGCAGCAAGGGCCTCTCACAGTGGTGGGGTTGTCGTGGTGGCGAGACCTACACCAGCTGAGGATGTGGCAGCAGTGGCGGATCCGATAGCAGTAGTGGACCCAGGGATTTCAGAAGAGAAAAGCCATCCGGAGGGGTGGCCGCTGAGGGGATTCCGTAGGATATCCCCTCAGGCTCTAGGGAAGCGGCTGCACCATATCGAGATGCCAGAGGATTCTGTTTTCCCGTAGGCCTGGGACATTTGGGATGTCAACCAGCAATTCCTCATCCCGCCCGAGCTATGGGGACACCTGAACCATCTCAGGATGGTTTTACCGGGTATAGGCCCTATTTGGGCCGGGTTCACGGTGTCTCCGGTGGAGGCAGAGCAGTATCTAGATGAGATGGAGGACTTTGTCCATTCCAGCGGTTCCCTGTGTCCAATGACAAACCAAGTAAGGGTACTGCTAGATCTGACGGTTCCCCCGCAGCTGTCGTCCGCCGAATTGAGAGAGCGCTTCCCTCAGTCGGAAGAATCAGATGAATCCCTTGGGGAAGACGAGGCAGGCGGAGGGAGCCTAATGGAGGAAGGCGAAGTCGGAGATCAAGAATTGGATTTCGACAATTTTGTGGAGGTTCTCGAGGTATAATTCCAAATTTCTTTCCTCAGGGTCTGCTCTCAGGCCATTATGGACCTCTTATGAACATTTGAACCATGCAGTAGGAACTTGTACGAAGACCTCGATCTCACCCCTCGGTGGGTGATGATGCCGGACCGTCAGAACCCCTGCCTGCAGTTGTGGCTGCATCCAGTTCTGTGTCTGGCAGGGCAAGAGCACCCGAGGTGGCTCCCCCAGAATCTCCAGACCTTCCGACAATATACGGAGGGCCACACCTCGGGGTTCCATAAGTATCAACTCAATAGCAGCACTAAGATTTCTATCTCTGTAAGTCTTATCCACTAAATTCATTTCTTGGCATATGTAGATCGTGCCAACTGACGTCCATGCCCTTACCTATCGGGTACAGTTCTATAACTGGCATGGGCCACTGCGGTGAGGCTGGTCGGGATGTCTGGTGGCATTTCTCCTAGGGGCATGCCGGTGATCATGAAGATAGTTACCCCACCTACCCGAGCTGCAGCACTCCCAATCATTGGAAGGACCACTAGCAGGGTCGTGCCTGAGGTCATTGAGGTAGTGTCCGATGATGAGGATCGGTCAGTCGACCCAATTCCCACCACGCCTGCTCCAGCGCCAGATGTCGCGCCAGATTCAACGCCATATGCAGATCCTACTGAAGATTTCTTACGGGCGTATCCTACATACGAGCCAGCCAATCGCGCGGACTGGGATGAAACGACCTCCGATGAAGAGTACATAAAAATAGTCCGCCACCGATCGTGGAAGCTGATCATGCGATTCATCAATGACACCCCCCAAGCGGTGTGGTTGAATGAGATGGATAGACTCTGCTCTCAACTGTGCGAACTGTGCATTGGGGGAGTGGATTCCCAACGACCTCATACGATCATCCATGATCTCGTGGTAGAGAAGATTCGGGAGTATGATCATGGGCTCAGTGTGGGCTGGCAGCAGAGGAAGGCAACGAATATCAAAAATCTCAAGGAGGCTGAAAATGAGGTCCAACAGCTGCAGGCTCGGGCGAATGAACACTTCGCTTCTCGCGGCGCGCAATCAGAGCTCGTCTTGCAGCTGAAGGCCAAGCTGGCAGAGGTCGAAGAGGGCTTGAAGCGGGTTTCTGGGGAGATGGCCAGAATTCAGGCTAACATAGAGAGGGCTCGAGTGGGGACCGATGAACTGTGCCCCATCATTTTTGAGGAGGAGCGGGAGCTAAGTCGGCGGCAACAATTCCTGGACGCCACAATTCGAAGGGTGGCGGAGCTGCAACTCTCTTTTGATGGGGTCAATCTGTCCATGGGGGGAGTTGACCCCTGGGTACTATAATAATTACAAACTCTTTGAATGTACTTTCGTGCTTTGATTTTTTTGAATGCCGTAGCATGTACAAGTTCCGTTGTTTGCACTGGTTCATTTTGCATCCTTACAATGTTTGTGGGACATCCAACGACAATTCCCTAAGCTCATATGGGTCGGGCCCGATGTAAGAAACAAGAGATAGTCGCCTCATCGTCCCATCCAAACATAGGAGGGTAAACCAGGCTTCGGGCATCCGAAGTTTGGATAACCGGTCCAAATTTCTGGGAAATAGGAGAGACCTGGCTAGAGAAGGAAGTTCTCAGAACAGCCGAATTACCATTTTTCCAGCGCGCTCTTTTGCACGAACGGTGCAATGCCAGGGGCGCTGAAATCGGTCCAAACAGGTGGGAATGAGAAGTGTGAATCACAATACCCATGATTCAGAACATTGTGAGGATGGAGTGAAAATAAAGGACAACCATTAACCATGGTGGAAAAATGGTATCCTTACTGCGTTAGCCTAAAATAGGGACAAAAATTGAGGGCTGACCGTTGACCATGTTCGCAACACGGGGCCTGACTCAAATATCGTCGATCAGTCTTCCGGGATGTTGGCCCAGGATAGCAGGCAGACCATAGGTCGAGCATCCATACTGTTAGGGGGTCCCTCCGAACATGACCAGTCTTCCAGAACGTTGGCCCAGGGCAGCAGGCAGACCATAGGTCAAGAATCCATACTTCTAGGGGGTTCCTCCAGACATGAAAGAGAACGAGAGTCCAAATAAGGGGCACGTCAAGCATGGAATGTGGAGTGATGGTTTGTTCGAACCGGATCCAACACTCATAAAATTACACCACTGTGGTGGGAGTATGCCAGATGGGTGCATCGGTTTGATCATGGATCATTCCCTTTTTTCAGACCGGGCCTCTCTGGTGAGGGGGTCTATCGCTTCCCAATGTCATCTTGGGGCATCCTGAACTTGTTTAGGACAGAGTTATAGATATATGGTCCCCTACGAGAAGTCTGGCCAGGGGACCAGAAAGGGAAAGAATATGATTTATGATTCCTGTGGGTTGGACCCTAGGTAAAATACCAGGGTGTCCCTACATATCCCATGAGGATGGGAATCAAGCCACACATAGTTCTTGAATCATATTTTAACGACATGTAGGACGATGAGAAGCATGGTTGTGCTGGTACACATCCTACCAAAACTACTAAGCCCACATGAGTGGTGCTCGATGTGGGAAACAAGAAGTAGTGGTGGGACTTTCCTGACACAGAAAGGGGCAGGTTAGGGTGAAGGGATGCTTGGTGAATACTGGCCTAATGGCACTAACATGTTCATGTGGCGCAACTAGATGTGTGAAGAGAAAGATCCGAGTATGTTGGAATTCCACATGAACATTAGGAAGTGGAAATGTGTGAATCATGATACTTGAGATTTGGATCACAATGATGGTGGCTTGACGATAGAGGATAATGGTTGATAGTGGAAGAAACACAGCATCCGTATCGCATTAGCCTAGAATGGGGATAGACAAATGAGGGTCGACCGCTGACCATATTCGAAACACGGGACCCTGTCGCAAATGTCATCTGAGATCCTTAGGGACGTTGGCCCGAAATGATAGGAGATCCCTTAGGCCTTACATCCATGGAGATCCCTTAAGCCTAGCATCCATGTCGTCTGAGGGTCCTTTTGGATGTGGAAGAGGATGAGGATCCAAATAGCGAGCTCACGAAGCTTTGTCATGGAACAAGGGGATGTCCCCATGAAAATTCCACACATCATACTCTTTGTCAAAACAAATCTAAATACGTCAACGATATGCATTAGATATGGGTAGTCGAGCCCCTTACCATAGGGAGATCTTAGTTTATGGTCATATAATTCGGACCATGGGTGGGAGGAAACACAGTAGGCACGTGGTGGGGTAACTCAAATTCCCAACTTGAATGGGAACCGGGGGTTCCGACCACCACGTTCTTCTCAGAATGTTTTAGATTGAGGGACCATAAACGAGAGTTGATCCTGGCCTGAAGCAAAGTGCAAAGGCATTCCTACGTACCCCATGATAATGTGGATCAAGCTGTACGCATTTCTTGAGAGTTTCTTATTTTAAGGTCTTAGAACTCGGACCACGAATGGGTAAGGAGAATAGGGGACACACGGTAAGGTGGTTAAAAAACCCGACGTGAACGAGGACATAATCCCTACTTACCATCTGTTCTCTGGGGAAGTGCTCGAGTAGAGGGACTAAACAAGAAAGTTGGGCTGGGCCCGTGGGGAAGTGCTCGGGCGCTCTTACGTATCTCTAAGGATGAGAATCAAGACACACATAGTTCTAGGGGGTGCCACGGTAAGGTAACAATGCCAGGGAAAAAGGGGAGTGTGGGCGTGGCCCTTGCACTAAAAGAAGTGTAATTTGATAAATCTTGTTTGTCCTTTAAGGTGAGTGGGTTTTTTGTGAAGCGATAGGGCTAGGGTAGCAAGCCCGGGTGTCGCCCCAAGAATCAATCCATGATAGGCGTTGACAAATGGCATGGCATGTGATGAATACCCAACATGATGTCCTCTATGATGGGGTCATCACAATGAAATGCTGTTTTTCATCGTGCGTCCAGGACGATAATGTCACAGTTTAGGGTCGTGTGATAGGACCAAGAATTCATTGTAACGTCATGCAGCGCAGACATAGCAGAGACGATGCTAGGCGGGGAATGTGTATGGTGTCATGCGACATGACCGACGTGGATGGGGACATGATTCCACATCACACCGTACGCAGTCCAGAGATAGGAACCTCGGGCCAAGGGCCCCAAATAGGGGAAAGAGGGAGAGGGGTATGAGGAACTAGATCCTAGTTGAGTTGGACCCAAAAACGAGACGTCCGTGTGGCCCTACGTATCCCATAGGGATGAGGATCGAGCCGCATATAGCCCTTAATGAAGATCTTAGTTTATGGTCTTATATCTCGGACCATGGGAGCCCCGAGGGATGCCGTATTGCACTTTGTCCCCCTGACATGTAGAGGAGCACTGAGGGATAGCGCCAAGAGTGTCAGGATTCCACCTGGACACAATGGGGTGGGACATGACGTGAATCATGCAACCTACATTCAAGGCCTGAATGGGCTGGCATGATGACGAAGGATTACTGCTAACCATGTTCGCAACATAGCATCCTGTTGCGTTAGCCTGAAATGGGGACAAAAAAATGAGCATCGACCGCTGACCACATTCACAACACGGGATTTGTATCAATTTTTTGTCTGAAACCCTAAGGGGCGTTGGCCCGTAACGGTAGGAGAGCCCTTGGGCGTTGTATCCAGGCCGTTCTTGGGGGTCCCTTTGGGTATGAAAGATGATGAAATCCCAAATGAAGGGAAACACGAAGCTTGAAAAGTGGAAGGAACTTGACCAAGTTTAATCTGACACTGTTGGTCCTAGACCAGAGTACTCTTAACACATGGGAGAACCACTGAAAGGGGTCGAGGGACTCAACTTGAGGGCGTCCAAGAGATGGCGGATTCCTGGGAGAAGGGGGCATGGTTCCAAAAACCCTATACCACACCTATATATCCCCTCGTGGATAGGGACATGCCAATGGACCTAGGTGACCAGGGAGATCGGTAGATCTCTAAGAAGTGGGGTTGGACCCGAAACCTAGACATTCGGGTGGTCCTACGTACCCCATAAGGATGGGGATCGAGCCACACATAGTTCTTAAGGGCACCTTTTAATGTCATGCGGGACAGAAAAAATGAGGGTTATTTCTTAGAACGGGGTGCGCGTGGTGCAGATATTGCAAACCCAACGTTAATGAGGATGTAGTCCCACACCACGCCACACGGTCCCATAGTCAAGGTCCCGAAGGTGGGACAAAAGGGGAAAATTAGCTGAACTCAAGCTGGACCCAAAGCCAGGAGGTATGGGCATTCTTATGTATCCCATGAGGATGGGAATCCAGCCAGATGTAGTTCTTAGGAGATCTTAGTTTATGGTCTTAGAGCTCGGACCGTGGGTGGATGGAAACTTTCCAAGTAAGTGCAGACCTCGACCCGATCCCTAAGCCCACATGAGTTAAACTTGGTGTGAGAAACAAGGGGGGAATATTCTTATCGCAATACCCAAAACTTCCATCGAGGGGAAGATGATGAAGAGCCCCTGAGGACACCTTTAATGCGGCTTTGTTCCCCTAACGCGTAGATACACACTGAGGAATAGTATCAAGGGTTTCGAAACTCTTCTTGGACATGATGAGAATGGAGAAGGATGTGAATCGTGTAACCGACATTTTGGGATTAATGGGGTCGGCGTGGCTATATAGGATTAAAGCTAATCGTGGCAGAAAAGTAGTATCTACATCGCATTAGCCTTAAATGGGAACAAAAAACAAGTATCAACCACTAACCGTATTCGCAATGTGGTATTTTTATCGATTTGTTGCCTAAAACCCTCGGGGGCGTTGTCCCGTAATGGTAGGAGGGCCCTTGGGTATGGTATCCAAGTCATTATTGGGGGTACCTTTGGGTGTGAAAGATGGTGAAAGCCCTGATGAAGGGAAACACAAAGCCTAAAAAGTGGGTGCGGACGTGTCCGAGTAGAGTCTGACATTCCAGGTAACTAAACCAGAGTACCCTTAGGCACATTGGTGAACCTCCGAAAAGGGTTGAAAAAGTGGCTCAGGAGGGAGAGGTACATGGTGTGGTCATTACAGGCTTGACGTGAATGAGGTCTTAATCCCATAACACGCTATATACTCCCCTCTCCGGGGAAGGGTAGGCCAAGGGGCCAAGGTGGGATAGAGATTTTTGGAAGATGGGGCTAGACCCGAAGCCTAGACATTCGGGTGGTCCTATGTATCCCATAGAGATGAGGATCAAGCCACACGTAGTTCTCGAAGCTACCCAGGGGAAGGATACCCTAATGAGGACGTGTACAGTGTGGTGAGTAACCCGACATGAATGATGACGTAATCCCGTACCACACCGTACAGTCCTACAGGAAAGAACCTGGGCCAGGGGCCTGAAAAGGCCAAAGGTCCTGATAGTTGGGCTCTGGTCAAGAAGACCTGGCCTACTCACAGTTTAACGTCTTGCAGTGAGGACTAAGGGAGAAGGGGAAGGTCTTATCCAGGGACATGTACAACACAACAAGTAACTCGACGTGAATGAAGATATAATCCAACATCATGTCGTACAGTCATATCCGAGAGAACCTGGGCCGGGGGCCCGAAATGCCAAGGGGCCTGATAACTGGAATCACCCGAGGGGAGTTCGTCGCTTGGGGATGGGGAAGAACGAATCACTGCACTCGATGTTTGGAAAATCTTGAGGTGGACCCGAAGATCCAGGACAACTGTTGACCATGTTCGAAACACAACGTCCCTGAGGTGACCTGATATGGGAGAAAAAAATGAACGTCAACTACTGAACGCATTCGAAACATGGGACATGTATCGGCTGGTTGCTCGACATCCTCAAGGGTGTTGGCCCAAAGTGGTAAGAGGTCCCTTAGGCCAAGAATCCATACCATTCAGGGTCCCTTCCGGATGAGGAAAGTGATGGAGTCCCAGTCAAGGAGTGGGTAAAGCATAGCTGTACCCATCTATGAAAGAGGAAAACATCTCCAGAGAATGAGGATGTACAGCTGGATCGAGGCTAACTCGACGTGAATTGGGGAAAAAATATTCTCCCTTCCATATGTCCTGACCTGAGGGGAAGAATTATGGCTTTTGGGCTGGGCCAACAGACGAAATGTCTGGGCGTTCCTACGTATCCCATGAGGATGGGAATCAAGCCATACATAGTTCTTGAAGGCCATGCAGTTTAACGTCATGCAGTGAGGATGTGGGAGGATAGATGAACAGGAGTGGGCACAAGGTGCAACCCCTATAATCCTCATATGAGTGGGGCTAAGGAAGCCTACTCCTCATCATGCGAGGACCCTCTGAGGAAACTATACCCAGGGGGGATAGTCAAAGAGAAAATCTCGGGGATGGGCTCAAGACAAGACGTCTGAACGTTCCTACTTATCACATTAGGATGGGAATCAATCCATACGTAGTTATAAAAGCGCAGTTTAACGTCATGTGGGATGAGATGCAGTTTAACGTCATGCGGGACGAGATGCAGTTTAACGTCATGCGGGATGAGGACACATCTCACTTGGGGATATGTAAAGTCCGGTGAGTAACCTGATGTGAATGAGGACATAATACCACACCACACTGTACAATCCCGCAAGGGAGCCTCAGTCGTGGAAGGTCCCAGGGCCTGAGGCTGGGCCTTGGTCAGAAAGGCCTGACCAGCTTACAGTTTAACGTCTTGCAGTAAGGACGAAGGAGATCCTAGTTTAAGGTCATAGATCTCGGACCATTTTTCAGTTTATTGTCACGCAGGACGGTCGTGCATTTTATGATCATGCGGGACCATAATGTGCAGTTTTAAGGTCATGCGGGACTGTAATGTGCAGTTTATGGTCATGCGGGACTCTAATGTGCAGTTTGGGGTCATGCGGGACCGCAATGTGTAGTTTAGGGTCATGCGGGACCGTAATGTGCATTTTAGGGTCATGTGGGACCGTAATGTGCAGTTTAGGGTCATGCAGGACTGCAATGTGCAGTTTAGGGTCATGTGAGACTGCAATGTGCAGTTTAGGGTCATGTGGGACCGTACAGTTTAAGGTCGTGCAGGACCATGGGGCTCAGGAAAAGTATTGATTGAAGAAATTGGCGTTGGTGGGAGGAGTTATGCGCTCACCATCCATGGTCACCAAGGAATATTCTCCATTGGGGTAAACCTTATGAATGATGTAAGGTCCTTCCCATTTGGGCTCTAGCTTGGGTGGTTTCCTGCCAGGGATCATTGGCGCTCAGAGGGCCAACACCAGGTTGCCTTGCAAAAAAGGGCGAAGGCGAACCTTCTTGTTGAAGGATCTGGATATCTTATTCTGATGCCTTTCCAGATTGTGCAGGGCACAAAGAATGTTCTCTTCCATTGCTTCCAATTAAACTAGATGGATTTCGACCACCTTATCTGGCGCCTGCTAGTCATAGACTGCAGTGTGTAATGACGGAAGCTGGATCTCGATGGGAAGAATGGCCTCAGCCCCATATACTAGGGAATACGGAGTCACCTGGGTGGAATTGCGAGTCGTCGTCTGATACGCCCAGAGGGCATTGGGGAGCTTGTCCGACCAAATTTTCTTATTCTGACCAACCATTTTCTGCAGAATGTTAGAGAGAGTTTTGTTGAACGCCTCGATCTTCCCATTTTCCTGCGCATGATAGCAAGAGGTATGGTTCGAACGGATATTGTAATTGGCATACAATTTCTTCAGCTCAGCTGCTTGGAAGTTGGTGCCGTTATCGGCGAGGACAGTGTGAGGGACTCCAAACCAGTGGATGATTTTGGAGCTCATGAAGTCAACGATGGAACAAGCCTTGACCTCTTTGAGTGAAACTGCCTCCGCCCACTTGGAGAAGAAATCTGTAGCAGTCAGGATGAACCTACACTGATGAGTTTTAGCTGGTGGATATGGTCCCATGACATCGAGTCCCCACACCGAAAATGGTCAAGAGTACTTGGTGGAGTGGAGAGGCTCTAGAGGCCGATGCAGGAAGTTGGCATAGACTTGGAACGCATGGCATCTCTTGGAAAACTCAATAAAATCATGGATCATAGAGGGACAGAAGTATCCCAATCTCTGGATTTGATGGGACAACTTGGGCCCAGCCTGGTGGGAACTGCAAGAACCAGCATGAACCTCTTGCATGACCTGAGAAATCTTGACTCCTTGAATGCAACAGAGGAGAACACCATCGAAGCCCCTCTTATAGAGGACCCACTCAATACTAGGACCACTCTGAAGAGTAAATTGCAGTGCACGACATTGGATTCGCTCGTGCTCAGCCCGATCATCTGGGAGGCAACCATTTTGGAGATACTCGAAAAAAGGTGCCCTCCAGTCGGGAGTGGAATCAACCACTACATCTGATAAACTTGGGACCCCTAATGTAGAGGGTCCAGTGGTAAGGTGGCTTACCCGCAGGTCGTTGTCATCCTTTGGGGTGATGGGGGCGATGACTCTCCGGTGTGCCACATGTATGATCAAATCATCCTGCTCTGGTTCTGCAAGTGATGAAACTAAGCCGGAAAAAGTGTTTTCTCGACCGTTCTGTGACCGAGGGACATGGATAACCTCTGGTCGAGAAGGGAACTGGGCCAGTAGATGGAGGGTGCACTCCAGCAATGGCACAAGCTTCAGCTTCCTGACAACATAGTCACCACTGACCTACTTGATTACTAGTTCAGAATCCACTTTCACGTGCAGATGGGTCACGTCAATCTCAAGGGCCAGCTTGAGGCCAGTGATGAGAGCCTGATACTCTTCCTCATTATTAGTGCAACCTTCTGACAATAGGAATGATTATGGTAGAACGGCTTGCGCCGGGGTGATGAAGACGATACCCAGACCCACTCTGTTGAGCTTAAGATCATTAAGCCTCCTACCGGTGGGGCTCTAGGAGGCACCGTCAAAGTGAATTTGCCAGCATGAGATAGCATGATCGACTGAGAGGATTGCCTCATCAGGAAAATCCAGGTCCAGGGATTGATCCGCGGATGTTGGATGGGAATCTATGAAGTCTTCCAATGCCTGTCCTTTAATTGCATTCTATGGTAAGAACCGGATGTCAAACTATTGGAGGATTACCACCCACCGCGCTAGTCAGCCAGTCAACATGGGGCAGTTCAGAATTTACTTCAGTGGGTCTACCCGAGAGGTTAACTGTACCTCATGGCGCTGCAGGTAATGCCACAATTTCTTTACAGCGAACACGAGCGCAAGGCCTCTCTTTTCGATGGGGGGGGGGTATCTGGTCTCCATATTGAGGAGCATGCGGATGAGGTAGTAGAGGCTATTCTTTGTCCCCTCATTGTTCTTCTAGGCGAGAAGTGTGCCGAGGGACCTTTCCAGGGCGGTCACATAAAGGACCAGTGGCTTTTCAGAGACGGGTGGTATCAAGACCAGAGGTTGGAGCAGATACTGCTTGATTTCCTCGAAGGTGGTCTGACACTATTCATCCCATTCATAGGCTGAGCCTTTCTTTATAAGCCGGGAAAAGGGCTTACACTTGCCCGTCATATTTTCAATGAATCGATGTATATATGGTAAGTGGCCTTAGAGACCTCAAAGCTCTCGAATATTTCTCATGGGAGGCATTTTACTGATGGCCTTGATCTTCTCTGGGTCGATCTTGATGCCTCAGTATCTGATAACAAAGCCAAGAAACTTCCCACAGGTGACCCCAAAGGAAAACTTCAGCAGGTTCATCTTCAGGTGGCGGGAATGGAGGAAGTTGAACACTTTCTCAAGGTCCTTGAGGTGGTCCTGGAACTGGTGAGATTTGACCACCAGATCATCCACGTAGCATTCCATCAGTGTCCCGAGAATCAGCTTCAATATGTGATGCATGACCCGCTGATAGGTGGCACCCGCAGTTTTCAGGCCGAAGGGCATAACCTGGTAACAAAAGGTACCTTGGGGAGCCCTGAAGGCAGTGGACTCCTCGTCCTCGGGGGCCATCTGGATCTGGTTGTACCTGGAATACCCATCCATGAAAGATAGGGCTTGGAACCCGGTTGTATCATCAATAAACAACTCTGTCGCTGGGAGGGGAAAATCATCCTTCAGGCAGTGGCATTTGAGATTGTGGAAGTCGATGCAGACTTTGATCTGGCCGTTCTTCTTCCTAACTGGAACAATTTTGTCTAGAAACCTGGGGTACTGGACCTCCTTGACGAAGTTGGCTTTGATGAGCTTATCAACTTCGGCCTCAACCATGGCACCGTGAGAAAGGTGCATCTTTCTGGGAGGCTGTTTGAACCCGCAATGGTTTTTCGGGAGACCAAGGTGGTGGACGACTACCTATGGATCTAGTCCTGGAATCTCGTCGTAACTCCAGGAAAATACGTCACGGTGCTGTTTGAGAAATTCCACGTACTGTTGCTGCTCCTCGAGGGGCATGGCGACACTGATCAATGTGGGTCTTGGATCTACCTCGCTACCAAGGTTCACCTGTACCAGTTCATCAATCGTGGTAGAGATTCCTTCTTCAAAGGCAGGGGGAGCATCCTCCAGATCCTGTTCTCCACCTGTGGAGGGATCTTCCTTAGGGGGAGTAGTTTCTCGGCCACCATACTCTGATGGGGGGATGGTGCTAGCCTAAGTGGCAGTGGTCATTATGTCAGGAGACCCATGCCCCATTGAGACTATGGTGATGAAGGCAGTCGATCCTATCCCATCTGGACTTTGGCCCAAGGGGCCATACTTGATGACATCAAAGCCGTAGTGACGCATCGGCCTGAGCCGGTTGATTCCATCCCGGTGGAAGAGACACGTATGATGTACCTCCATTTCCATGATCCTGACATCCTGATACCGTACAGGGGTAGGTGGTTCCAGGATCACCTGAGCCTGGTTGGTGTAGGAGTAAGAGGTGATTTTCCTTCGTATCTTGGACATGGGAATATGCCTTCCTATTTTACCTGAAACAAAAAAACACTGCCCCATGTCGGGGGTCATGGCCTCCAACCAATGGATCAGGAAGATGTAGGCGTCTTCCAGACCTACCCAGGGATTACTTGTGACCGGGGCAGGTTCATCCTCACTTGCCATGATTTCCTTATCCTTTCTCTTGTAGTAGTAATCATCCAGATAGCGGGCTTCACAATAGGTGAAAGGAGACACATCTCCTTAGAGCATGCCTACTCGACCATTGAGGAAGTATTTGAGGCATTGGTGATGCGAAGAAGGGACCGCTGCATGCAGATGGAGCCAAGTTCTGCCCATCAATGCGTTGTATGCAGTGTCCTAGGAGATGACCATGAACTCGGTGCTGGAAATTAGGCCAGCGAACTGGGTCTTCAAGTGGATCTTGCCGACCAGGGATTGCTCAGTCCTGTCATATCCCTGGATTCTGAGGTCGTAGGGAGTTAAATCATCCTCAGACAAACCGAGCTTCCACAGTGTCCGAGTCGGGATTAGGTTAATCCCAGAACCCATGTCAATAAGGCAGCGGAGGACTTCCATGCCATTGAACTGGCCAGTGATGTACAATGGGCAAATGTGTCCTTGTATGGGAGGGTCTTCATCTTCACCAGAGAATGAGATAATTGCCTGGAATTCAGCATTCTCAATTGCCTCAGCGTGGAAGGCTTCTGCAGTTGCTACCTTTGTCTCAAAATGGAGGGGGCTCCTTAGGGCCTCGTCAAGTACCTCACGCATTTCGGAAGACAGAAGAAGATCCTCGAGGATATAAATCCTTGCTATAATTCTGACAAGGTGCTTCAGAACATCATACTTCCATTCCAAACACGAACCTCTGCTTACAGGAGGTCGCTCTGCAATTGGAGGCACGACGGGCCCTACCGGCTGGACCGACGGCTGGCTGGTACTGGGTACATCCCACTACCTGTTAGTTGATGCCTGAAGAGTAGCTACTGGGTGAGGACCAGACAACTGGGATGGGCCTGTAGCAGGGAAAGACTGGTCATGGTACGGACGAGTCAGCTTTTCCTGATCTAGTAGCACAAACTGCGGTGGAGGTAGATCTGAGGGAACCAGATGAGGTTGCGCATGCTGAGCTCTGCGATGGGCCTACTGTCCGGTTTCAGTAGCGTGCACGGTTTGGCTGGAAGCGCCCGATAACGTTCCTCGACCACCCATGCTACCACGGTTCCGCTGACGTTGACACCAGGTGGGGATGTTTGGGAGGTTCGTCTGGCGTTCCCCCTCATCGGGAGTCACATAATGATTTACCAGCTCCATGGTATTAACTGAAGCATACCCCGAACTTTCGCTCGAAGATTTATCCACCACTGGGTGGACTCTGGGAGGAATCCCCATCTCAGGGGGCATGAAATCACCGAGAGTGCGGGATGGCGATGATAGTGGTGGAGCACGTTTCTTCTTCTTGCGCTGTCGCTACTAGCCCTTCTGGGAAGGTTTCGGCTGAGATGATGACACATAGGTACTGGTCGCATCTTTTGAAGGCTCTGGATGATTCAGGTATTCCCGAATGATACCATGGGTGTGAGCGACAGTTTTACGAGCCATCCAGTCGTTGTACTTCTGAGACCTATGGCTGGGAACCTGCTTCCACTCGTCTTCATCGTCTTTACCACTTTCTGACCTTACAAAGACACCTGCCACTTGTGTCGGGGTCGGGCCCAACCTGACTATGTTGTTGACGACCTGGTCTTGAAGCCAGTCTTTAAACATATAGCACTGCTTGAGGGTGTTCCCCAGAATCCGATGATAGGGGCAGCAATTGGGGAAATCGGTGAGATTTGCCTCTTTCGGCCTTCTGTACTCAGGTAAGCACACAATCCCCTGCTATAGGGAACTACGGAAGTAACCAGAGACCTGATTCTCATTGAACAAGTAAGTCTGGGGCCTTCTTTCCAGATAGGTGGCCCTGGATCCTGGCTCTGACGAGGGGAAGGAGGGGCTTGTCGAGGATGCGGAGCCTGATTGTCCAGCCTAGGTGGTGGGGGCGCATTGCGCGGGGGAACCTGTCGGTTCTGAGGCATTCGCTGCTGGGCATGAGCCTGTGCCTGAGGTGGAGGGCCTCTATGGGGTTGCGAAGCTGGTGCCACTGGCAGTAATTCTAACTACCTAGGGGCTTCTATTTGGGCAACCGCGGCGGGCTCGGATCTGGAATCCCTCTTTGATGGGATCACAGGGGGAAGTAGACGCACCTGACTAGCCTGTTGTAGAGCTTCCTCGAGGCATTGAGCCTTATCTGAGAAGTCTCGAAACCCTCTGGGGTAGTTCTAGGTGATCAGGGAAGGAAACAGTTCTGTTTTTAAATTCTCTACGCACATCGTCAGTAATTTCTCATGAGTTAGTGGCATGTCGAGGGAGTATGTAAGCCCCTTCCACCGGGCGATGAAGTCCGTGACTTGCTCATCAGGCCTTTGTTTTCACTTGAAGAGGTTGCCGATGCTGGTCTTTTGCATGGTGGAGATGAACTGGTATAGGAATTGCTAACGAATATCCTCCCAGCCGGTCACCGATCTGATAGGGAGATGGATGTAACAAAAAAAATGCATCACCCTCTAATGTCTGCACAAAACATCAGAGCTTGGAGGCTTCCTGTTGTGTCGGGGTCCCCAACATGGGGCCACACCTGGAGGAAAAATGAGCCTAGTGCTGTGGCGGGTCCCCCGTCCTGTTAAAGGGTGAGGAAGTGGGATTCAAAAAAACTGGAGGTGTAGGAATATTATCCACCCAAGCTAGATATGGCTTTCCATCTGGTGTGACTTCCACCTACCGTGTTTCCAATGCCTTGAGGCGAGCGATGAGTGCCCCTATAGGATCATCCAGGTGGGGGTCCCTGTCTTGACGGGGATCCCTAACCACGAGTGCGTTGTCGGGATCTTCGACACGGTAAACAACTTCAATGTCTAGTGGATCGACTGGTGGAACAACCCTTGGGGCGGCTGGGGGAACATGGGATGGATTCCTCAGATTGCCTCACCGTTCAAGAGGGTTTGGCGAGATGTATCGCGCCCTCTTGCCATGAGTTCCGGCTTCTTCCCTGTCTGTAGAAGTAGCATGATCAGGGTTTTCCGGAGGCATCTCACTGGGGGGAAGTTGTTCCTACCTCTACTGCCCCGGCTTAGGATCACCATAGTCTGGTCGCCTCTCTATAGCACACTCGACTAAGAGTTTGTCGACCATCCTCTTCTGCTCAGCAAGTGGCTGGCGCAACGCAGCCTTTTCGGGGTCTTTGTCCGTCTTCTATATTGAGGCGGACGGGTTGGAGTGCTTGACAGTTCCGACATGTTCTTTACCCTTACTTGAATTCCGACTGAGTACCAATGACTTGGTGGGTACAAGGAGGCCTATAAGGTTCCTCTGCAAACGAGTAATCCTCCCTGATGGGTCCAGCAGCGGTGGTACACCCTCAGGGGGTAAGTCTCCATCAAGAAACTCCAGATCATCTTCCTTGTCCACTATGTCAGCCATGTGGACCGAAACCCTCCTTGGGGGCATGTCCTCAATGTATCATAACGAATCGGGCTGCCGCTGGATACGACTGAAGAGGAGGGCGGCATACTATCCCCAGCCATGGACTTGCACGTGGGGGGTAGCTTCTCTGATGATTTTGCGGAGTACCTTGAAACTCTGAATGCTTTTTTGTTGGAGGGAGCTCTAGTGACCTGGTGACTTGGGTCACTGGGCCACAGGGAGTGCGGCCAAATCGACCAGACGACATTGATTGCCGATTTCCTCGAAGAGCACTTGGATCCTAGGGTACAACACCCGATGATATAGAAGACGGAAGTGCGTCGCCCATAGGGTTTTATGTAATTACTCAACTTCCTCTGGGGTGAGTGATTCTGGCACACAAAAGTTCGACGCTGCCGCCGGCCAGAACTTCTTCGGGAAGTGATCCGCTGCGATAATGTTCCAGAAGCTCCTTGGCTCGGATTCAGGGTCTGGCCCCGTATTGACCCACTCATCAACCGAAGGTGTCTGGGGAACTGGTAGCGGTACTGAGGCGGACCATTGGGATAGTAAATTGGGCGGTAGAGAATATGGTGAATGAGCCGACCGGCCACTGAATTCTGGGCTATTCTCTGAAGAGTGCGGTGACCTGACCAAAATGTCACAATACGACGGGCTGATAGATGCAGCATCTAGTGCAGGGATTGCGGTTACTGGCGATGGGTCACACTGTTTCTCAACTGCCATCAGTCCCCAAAATAGATCTCCATGATCTCTAGTTGAGGTAGAGGGCACTTCTGGTGACGACGGTGGTGACTGCACGGTCGGAACCTATGGGATTCCCACAATTTTCTCCTCCTGGATGTACCTATGGTTGCGCCCAAATTTACCCTACGGGTAAAAGAGATCGATGTAGTACATGTAGGGGTCGAGTCCATAGGGACCGAAGAAGTAACCTTGAGACGCTATGATTTGGTGAAGGATGGGCTATGAAGTAGCCAACTTTGGTTTTGATTTTGGATGGTTTAAATAACACTAAGACACCTACGTGAATTCAATTTAATGAAAATGGGTTGATCTAGGATTATGCTCGGGGTGGATTGAATGAATTTTTCTTCTTTAAACAATTTTGGTTTTATTAATTCTTGATGAATCCATTCTTCAAAAATAACACTACCTTCATCATTTTCTGGTTTGGTGCTTACTAAACACAATTACTAATCCCCTATACACTTAGAGAACCAAATTCATGATCTCTCCGAGGTATATGGTCATTTAGTAATTGAATTTATTTTTCTCAAACACAGTAAAGATGAAGATTAGAAATAACTGAAGAATGGATGTCTTAAATTAATTATCCATTTAACAACAATTCGTTCATAAAATAACATTCAATCCAGCCTTTGCATCCTCCTAAGATCAAACCATTAAGGGTTTAGCCCTCCATTGATGGTATACTCTCAATGGTGGGCGGAATATGGCTAACAAGAATTGGATTGAAGAAATTAAAACCGCGGAAATAACGAGCACTCCTCCGTGTGTGTGAATGAAATTCACACCTATGTGTGAACTAATTCACAAAAACACAGAGATATCACTGTGCTTTGTGATTATAAAGTTTTAATAAATGAAATGGAAAATATATAAGAGAATAAGTTGATTAAGAACATAAAGATACAAAAAAAACTTACATGGAAATGGAAAACATTACAAAGGAAATTTGGAAGTAAAACATTACAATGAAACAAAGCATCCAAGATGATAAGAAAATTTTCCACCACCTATTCCCTTCACCAATATCTCCTTATATAGGAATATTAGGAGCCTTAGGTACATCTTCCAACAATTAATTCACCCCCCAACAATTAATAGAGTCAAATGGAGGGTGAATAATCAAAAGGAAATTGATGTTTCGAATTTGACCCGGAAAACTGTCCAGATTCGTCCACCACATTGACGTGTGAATTCGAAATTGAAGAATTCTGAATCCGGAGGGGCTATAGAAGAGATATATCTTCATCCATCTGTCCTCTATGAGCTGTAAAAATTTCAGAAAATTTAGCTCATCCGTTTGGAAGTTATAGTCGAAATGGTGGGACAGATTTCTGTGCATTAATGACGAGTCCTCCATTTAAATCTCAACTTCAGATCCCTTTATCATCATGATAACATCAGAATTAGCTCTGGCCACAGTTGAATAAAATGATCCTCATATTTTTATCTTTCTACTGTATAAATTTTAGCTTCATTGTGCTTGGTTTCTGGGCCCCACATTTGTTTGATGGGCCTTAGGCCCATTGTGCTTTTTCCAGAAAGTTTCTGCCTTCAGGCGCAAAAGTCTCCATCTTCCTTTGGGATTCATCCATCGGACCTAAAAGATAAAATGTTCCAAACAAAGTGGTAAATCATATCCCAATATTTCAAATTAAAATGATGAATATTGTAATTTCCACAAGAAAATTATTGAGTGGGCCCAAATTGACATTTTAAGCATGAATTGCACAATGATGGGAAATGAAGTTCAATTTCTGAATTGGACTAAAATTGATGTTTATGAACTTTTAAAAACATTAATATTAAGAACTTAACAATGAATATTAGCCACTTTCAGTGACTAATCACACCCCCAACTTGAGTTTTGCTAGTCCCGAGCAAAATAAATTACAAATATGAAATAAAAATCCCCTTTTCCAAAAACATTTAAATACACATTGCTCACTCAAAAGATCTAATACCAAAAAAATTATGAAACCCATAAAAATAATTTAAAAAAAGCTAGGTCCATAAGCATATCCCAAGCCCAAGCCCATTCCTTTGTTCAAATTCATTGCCACATTTCATCCAATTCCAATTAAGCATGATAAAGTGTTGTGCATCATAAAAGATATGGGGCCCATTTTATTGTTCAAGGGGAAAAAATGGAAGCGCTAGGTGGGAATCACATTAAACCATAAGATGAGTATCATTTTTTTTATTTTATTTTAATTTTTTTTTAACCACAATAGATATGAAAAGACTAACTCTGGGCAAGACAACTATGGAGTCACGATCCCCAAGTGCCGGACGCCACACATATTGTCAATTTCATGCTCTATAATAGAGATATAAAGCCTAAATCTGTGCAAGACAACTATGGAGTCACGATCCCCAAGTGCCGGACGCCACGCATTTGGACAAAACATTGCTCTATGTGGTCATTATTATTTTTTTTCAATTTTTTTGTTTTTTTTGTTTTTTTGTTTTTTTTTTGGATACTCAAATTAAACTAAAAGTGACCCCAGAACCCTATGCTATAATGAAAGGGACCCAAGAACTCAAATTTACACCCACGATCCAGTAGACGTGCATTGTGGCATTTTTATTAAGAGGATGAAAATATAAACATTGAAAAATCACATCGGACAACCGCACTTTCCAAAAACTATGCTCATGAACTTAAACTTGCATTAAAATCAGAATCAAGGCATGAAAAATTTATTTGATATCCAATTTTAGAGTTTGCAATGTGTCTTTATCATGTTTATGGTTAATGGAATTTTTTTTTCATGCATGTTCTTATTCAAAATAAAAAACATTTTTTATCCCCCCCCAACTTAGAATAACACTGTCCCCAGTGTTTAAAGAAAAAAAAAAGTTAGAACGGGGTAGGAGAGGAGTTCATAGAAGAAATTTAAAATGAAAATAATGGAATGAAGTCACCTGGTAGTTTATGATGATAGCATATTCCATAGTCTCCCCTCAATCCTGGATTTGAGTCTCAGCGGATTGGATGGTGGTGAATGGATTTTCCTTATGGATTTCAGCATGTCCTTTTATTTTTTAACCTATAAAAACATAATAATAAACAAAACAAAATAAACTGATGATACATTGTCTTCTTTTAGATTTCTGGGTAAGGTATTACTCAGAGATCACGCCACGTGACACGGATGAATATGGCGCTCCCCTTTCATACCCATCCTTACTCATAAAAGAAGAACATGTCAACAGTATATGGTAATTTATTATATGAAAAAGAAAATGATTCAAAATGATTAGAAAACATGAAAACCATGGGTTGCCTCCCATGCAGCGCTTTTGTTTAACGTCGTTGGCTCGACTTTTACCCCCCAACTTATCCAATTCCAACTTTCATCATTTTAATTAACCCATCTTTTTCCACTTCAACTTGATTAAGATTGATTTTCTTGAGTTCAGAAGAAAGTAAAATAATTTGAAACTCGGTTTCATTGAAATTTCCTAAAGGAGATTGAAAAATTAAATCAAAATCAGTTTCTTCTCCAAAACATTTAGAAAGAATTGGTTCATTTTGAAAATAAGATTCATCCTGAAAATTGTCCAGTTGAATATCAGAAGTTTGTATGGGATCAATGTTTGATATTTCTCCCAATTTTTCAGTGATTAGTGTTTTTGAAAAATCATTAATGGACTTATATTCAGGAAACTCAATCCATGATGTCAAATTTTCCTCTTTTGAATCCAAAAAATCAATTTCCTCCTGATTTAAAGACCCTTCAAAAACTCCTCGATCCTCTCTAATTATCCCAGATCCTAAGGTTGGTTCTTCTTTCAAGGCATGAGGAGTTTGTGTGTTACAAGATTCTTCTATCAATATTGATTAAGGGATGGTTTGAGTGGGAATGGGGTCCACACAAGTTTTAATTCTTTGTAGTTCTTGTCTAAAACTTGATACCTATGAATTCATTTTTTCCATTTGTTCACACAATTTTTGAAGAATTGTTTCAGGATTAGGATTGATAGATGTTTCGACATCATGGCCTTCCTCATTATTCATCTTTTGAATCATTCTTGATAGGTTTGGAAATTGATCTTTTAAACCTTCATCATTACAAATTTCATTCATGTTATCAGGTGTAGGGTATTCATTCAAAGGTTGATTAGAAAAGGTTGGTGATTCCCAATGTGGATTTTCAAAATTATTCCATCCTGAGTTTGTGAAGGGATATTGTTGATGATACTCCATTGGAGTTGAATGAAATTTGGATTTGGATTTGTTTTTTTTTGGAAAAACAGAAACTGGAAAAGAAAAGAGAAATAGAGGTGAGAAAAGAGAAGTTTGGTGAGAATAGAAGGTGGGTGTCTAAGAAAACTTACTTGGGTCCCCGGCAACGGCGCCAAAATTTGGTTGCGCCCAAATTTACCCTACGGGTAAAAGTGATCGATGTAGTACATGTAGGGTTCGAGTCCACAGGGACCGAAGAAGTAACCTTGAGACGCTATGATTTGGTGAAGGATGGGCTATGAAGTAGCCAACTTTGGTTTTGATTTTGGATGGTTTAAATAACACTAAGACACCTACGTGAATTCAATTTAATGAAAATGGGTTGATCTAGGATTATGCTCGGGGTGGATTGAATGAATTTTTCTTCTTTAAACAATTTTGGTTTTATTAATTCTTGATGAATCCATTATTCAAAAATAACACTACCTTCATCATTTTCTGGTTTGGTGCTTACTAAACACAATTACTAATCCCCTATACACTTAGAGAACCAAATTCAGTTTCATCTTGATTTAAGCACCCATCAACAATTCCTTGATCTTTCCGAGGTATATGGTCATTTAGTAATTGAATTTATTTTGCTCAAACACAGTAAAGATGAAGAGTAGAAATAACTGAAGAATGGATGTCTTAAATTAATTATCCATTTAACAACAATTCGTTCATAAAATAACATTCAATCCAGCCTTTGCATCCTCCTAAGATCAACCCATTAAGGGTTTAGCCCTCCATTGATGGTATACTCTCAATGGTGGGCGGATGATGGCTAACAAGAATTGGATTGAAGAAATTGAAACTGCGGAAATAACGAGCACTCCTCCGTGTGTGTGAATGAAATTCACACCTATGTGTGAACTAATTCACAACAACACAGAGATATCACTGTGCTTTGTGATTATAAAGTTTTAATAAATGAAATGGAAAATATATAAGAGAATAAGTTGATTAAGAACATAAAGATACAAAAAAAACTTACATGGAAATGGAAAACATTACAAAGGAAATTTGGAAGCAAAACATTACAATGAAACAAAGCATCCAAGATGATAAGAAAATTTTCCACAACCTATTACCTTCACCAATAGCTCCTTATATAGGAATATTAGGAGCCTTAGTTACATCCCCCAACAATTAATTCCCCCCCCAACAATTAATAGAGTCAAATGGAGGGTGAATAATCAAAAGGAAATTGATGTTTCGAATTTGACCCGGAAAACTGTCCAGATTCGTCCACCACATTGACGTGTGAATTAGAAATTGAAGAAAGCCGAATCCGAAGGGTCTGTAGAAGCGATATATCTTCATCCATATGTCCTCTATGAGCTTTAAAAATTTCAGGAAATTTATCTCAGCCGTTTGGAAGTTATAGTCGAAATGGTGGGACGGATTTCTGTGCATTAATGACGAGTCCTCCATTTAAATCTCAACTTCAGATCCCTTTATCATCATGATAACATCAGAATTAGCTCCGGCCACAGTTGAATAAAATTATCCTCATATTTTTATCTTTCTACTGTATAAATTTAAGCTTCATTGGGCTTGGTGTCTGGGCCCCACATTTGTTTGATGGGCCTTAGGCCCATTATGCTTTTTCCAGAAAGTTTCTTCCTTCAGGCGCAAAAGTATCCATCGTCCTTTGGGATTCATCCATCGGACCTAAAAGATAAAATGTTCCAAACAAAGTGATCAATCATATCCCAATATTTCAAATTAAAATGATGAATATTGTAATTTCCACAAGCAAATTATTGAGTGGGCCCAAATTGACATTTTAAGCATGAATTGCACAATGATGGGAAATGAAGTTCAATTTCTAAATTGGACTAAAATTGATGTTTATGAACTTTTAAAAACATTAATATTAAGAACTTAACAATTAATATTAGCCAGTTTCAGTGACTAATAAACCTACGAAGAGAGGTGTTAATTCGGTGGACTTTGCATTCCGGAAGGATGAGGCTGACACGCCTTGTTCCTGCCCCGGTCCTTGATGCAGAGGAACGAGGGGAGGGTTCCATTTCTGAGTCGCATTCTGCTTCAGAATCCGAGAAGCAGGCCAGCTTGATCTCTGTCTCGGCCTTCCCAGGATTCTTCTTGTGGTGGCGATGACCCGCCCTCCTGCCCCTAGATAGCTCATCAGGACAAGGATGATTCTCGACATTTAGTCTTGGGGCCGTGCTGGTGCCATGGCGAAGAGGACTTCTGCTTGAGACAACCGGGGTGCGAGGGGCACCATGGAAAATGTCGAAGGGAACATGGGGAGGACCTCCATGAACAACACCTGAATGAGAGAAACCTCCATTGTAACTGGAGGGAGCATGGGGAGGACCTCCATGCTTGGTGCGGGTCGAGCGAGGTTGACCTTCACCCCTTTGGTTGCCAGGGCGAGGTGAACCTTCGCCAGTTGCGGAGAGAACTTAGGGAGGATCCCCACATTGAAGAGGGACAGAATGGGAAATGCCTTCATATCGATGGTCAGGGGTAGGAGGAGGGACTCCATACCCGGTGTGATGGGCACGAGAGAGGCTTCTGTGATGAGTGTCACTGTCGCAGGGTAGGTCTTCATTCGGGTTGGGGGTAGCATGGGGAATACCTCCATGATGAGTTTTAGAGTGGGGAAGGCTCACGCTCTGTGGAGTAGTGGTACGGGGAGGACCTCCATATGGGGTGACATCACTGCAGGTTGGTCCGCGACGATCGCCACTTAGGCATGCGACCTGGAGAGTCAACCCAGCCTGCTCGCGGGGCGGCTGGGGCCTCGATCCCGGTTGGGAATAGAAGTTCCCCTGCTCAGCATGTGTATGGACCCTGTGATATGTGTCGGTGGTGGCTCGGGCCACAGTAGCTGCTAACACTGACGCCCCTTGGCAGGCATCCTCAGCTCAGGCCCAACGCTGGCGTCGGGTCAGGTGAGCCGGCGCAGGTGGTGCAGGGGTACAACCTCCCTGCTCCTCTGGAAAGGCTAGATGGTGGCGCTGACGCGGCCAGGTGGGGGCCCTTGCTTGTGGTCCTTAGATCGGGACCCTGACCGAGCTGATCCAAATGTCACCCACCTCATCAGTGTAAGGTAGGGAGTCGTCAAGGCGTTCTAGGGACAGGCTCCTGAAACCATTGAATGTTGGGGTGGGGAGCAGAGGCTCCCTATGCGGCCCTTGAGGGCAGTGTTGGTGGCGGATCCTGGATGCCTCCAAGTCCAGGCAGGCTATATCCCGAGTTGGGATTATTCCCTCCTCCTCGTAATGGCGTACGAGCTCGTTAATCACCCATAGTTGGATGAATTACGATGGGGAGAGGGGGTGTGGGCACCCCACATTCGTGGATGCAGACACCAATGTGGCAGTAGCGAAGCCACGTGATGCGGCTGTGCTGGTATTTCCCCTGCCCCTGCATAGGCGGGTGGGTGGAGATCGTGTCACTGTAGCAGCAACCTAATTCCTGAGAACCAGGTAGATTAACTCATCAACACTTTGAGGAAAAGAAATCGACAACCAGTGCCCCAGTGCCATTCCGTCTTCCATGGTCGGTAAGAGGGATCCACGCCGACAAAGTCGTAGAACGGAATGCCCAACATTCTACTGCCCCAAATTCTAGTGAGTTTCACGCCAGACCCGCTATTTTCTTGGCGGGACCCGACGTTGGATATTAGGATCTGGTGACAAGTCAATCTACTGATGTCTCGAGTGCTACTAGTCTCCACATTGAGGAGAAGAGTTTCACGTTGAGTTCACCATTTCTGTTTCCGACGATTTCTCTGGGGTGAGTGCGTCTGTCTGCTTGGGACGCGACAGGTGCAACTTTTGTGTTTCCCTACATTCCCACTTTCCAAAGGTGGGCGGCATCCGTTCCTTATTCAGGGACATCTGCTCCTAGATCGAAACGGGATGATGCGATGTTGGTTCCTCCTTCTGTGGATTCCTCCTCAGAACTCGTTATCTATTCCAGGTCTCCCTCATAGATTTAATACGTTGTTCATGAAACTCTTCCCAGTGCCATGTTTCCATGGACGCCTATTAATTACACTTCTTCTGTTATGAAATTAAAAAGGGTCCGGTTAGGGCAGCAACCTTCAGTTGGGGGAGTAGTCACATCGAGGCATCATTAACGTGTCTGAACGCTGGGGAATTGGAGTGTCTATCTTCTGTCCCTTATTATAGGGCTTCTCGAGGGTGTGGAAGCCTGAGGAATCCCACATCGAGAGCGGGGAACCATATGCCATAGGCATGTATCTGAGGTTTTCCTCAACTTCCCATGTTTAACGCAGGGTATGCTGCGAGTTTAACGTCCAATGAAGATGGATCGGGCTGATCAGAACACTAACTGGAGTGGATCAGATTGAGGAACCCCTCTTGAGGGAACACCGGTATCGAAGCCAACCTATGGGCGACTTCCCAAATTCTCTGGAGTGTAATGGGGTAGCATGATCTCACCAGGATGTGGCGGCCTAGATAATAATCAAGATGGATGATGGAAAGCTACACGAAGTGGGGGGGGGGTAATGAAATGAAGACATAATGGAGATGACTGTGGTGATTAGATTGAATCTCAAAGAGACTTCCTATGTATCCCCATGGTAGGGAATCAAAGTCCACATAGTTCAGAATGAATGTGTGGGGCTTACGCTCTAGGACGCCCAAGGTGATGGGAGAACTGGCGTGAATGAGGTCGGAACGACCAGGTGGTGGGCTTGAACCTCATGAGGCTTCTTACGTACCATGCCTTAACATGGATCAAAGAACACGTAGTTTGGGTTGGACATCAGAGAACCTATGTGAAGAAGGACCTTGGTCCAATGGGTGGTGGGCTTGAACCTCGTGAGGCTTCCTACGTAGCATGCCTTGGCATGGATCAAAGTCCATGTAGTTCGGGTTGGACGCCGGAGAACCAACGTGAAGGACCTTGGTCCAATGGGTGGTGGGCTTGAACCTCATGAGGCTTCCTACGTACCAGGCCTTTGCATGGATCAAAGTCCATGTAGTCCAGAAAAGGGGTTGTTGAACTGACACGAAGGGGTGTCGAAACAACTGAATGGTAGGGTCACAACGACTTACCGTTGGGTTAGGATGCGATTTAACGTCACACGGGATGGGGCGTGTCGGAGAACCGACGTGAAAAAGGACCTTGGTCCAGGTGGATGGTGGGCTTGAACCTCAAGAAGGATTCCTACGTACCATGCCTTGACATGGATCAAAGACCACGTAGTTCATGTGAAAATGGGGGCTTGGCACACCGACACAGAGACGGTCGGGTCCAATGATTGTTGGGATTGAACCTCAGGGAGGCTTCATGGATCAAAGTCCTCGTAGTTTAGATATGAACATGGGTGTCAGTGAACTGGTGTGAAGAAGGACCTTGTTCCGATGGGTGATGGGGCTTAAACCTCAGGGGGGTTTCCTACGTACCATGCCTTGACATGGATCAAAGTTCTCGTAAATTGGGTAGGGTTTCCGCAGGTGAACTGACGTGAAGGTGAACCCGTGGGTCCACTGGTGGTGGGATTGAACCTCGTGGGGCTTCCTACGTACCATGCCTTGACATGGATCAAAGTCCTCGTAGTTCGGGTTTGTAGTTTTACATCATGCAGGACGGGGGCCGTACAGTTTAACGTAATGCTGGATGAGGGAATACAGTTTAACGTCATGCTGGACAACGACATAAAGTTTAACGTCATGCTGGAAGAAGGCATACAGTTTAACGTCATGCTGGAAAAAGGCATACAGTTTAACGTCATGCTGGATGAAGGCATATAGTTTAATGTCATGCTGGACGAAGGCATTGTCATGGTCGATGCTTACTCTAAGACCACGTGAGTCATGCTCGGTGTGAGAAACAAGAGGCAGTAGAGGCTTGACGATCATGTCGCGAAGGGTGCGTCTGTGAGAAGTGAAGAGGGGCTTACACGTTAGGCGGCCCATGGTGTTGGGACTTACTCCAGGATGGAGGCCCGAAGTGTGAAACAACGTAGAGGGAGAGGGGTTTGGGACCGAAGAAAAGAGGTGCGCAGTTTCTTATCACGCCCCCACTGGCCCTGGTGGTGAGGAAGTACGGAGGTGCATGGGTGCTACCTTCTGCAAGAGGGGCTAGGGGGCTTACACCATGGTGGCTGCCCTTCCCCACGGATAAAGGCCACTCCCAGAAGGAGGATATCATCCCCTGTGGGGACCATAGGGCGTAAAGAATGTCTGTGCCGGGGGGACCCTACGTACGAGGCATGGGGTTGGCTCACAGTTTAACGTCATATGTTGAGGACGAGGTGCTTGGCAGTTTAACATCCTGCAGCTCAGACGTGGTGGGTTTACTCCGCACCCCTAGGGATTACATGACCGGTACCCTCTACTCCATGTGGGAGGGAAGGCATCGGCAATGCCATATAAAAGGGGGGTCATAGAGCGAACCATCGAGGGGTCCACGTTATCTTGCCTAGGCGAAGAAGTAATAGCCGTTAGCATGCCTATGCGAAGAAGCATTAGACGAAGCAACGCTAGGGGTGGTGTCATCCAGGGGACTTTGAAATCACATCGTGCAAACCTGGAGGGTCGCAAGGGAAGTAGAATTTCCAAGTTGAGGGGTCCACAGGCAGGGGCCTTATAGAGATCGGTTACTTTTCGTAGTGGAGGGAACTTACGAAGGGGAATGCTTCGCGAAGTGGAGTTCCTTGGCCTTATCTTGGGGTAGAGATGTGAGTGGGAGGTGCTTTGCGAAGTGGATGGGTGTTCGCGGAGCACCACCTCGTGAAGCAAGGTGTTGTGAAGCAGTGTGCTTCACGAAGTACAATGACCCTGCCTTGTCATGTGGATCACGTGTACAAGATGGGTGTTTCGCGAAGCATAAATGCTCTGCGGCTGCCCGGTTCCCCTTGGGGATCCCCTTCCTTCGCGAATTCCCTTAGGCTTCGTGAAGGGCATCCCTCTTGGAAGAGGGGCTCAAAATGAGACAAGACGTAGGCCTCCCGTAAAGAAAAAATACCTCGCACATATCATGATTCCCAGAGTGAAGGATGCTTCACGATTTGGGAGTTGAGAAGCCGAAAGGTTGGATTATCCATTCAGAGAGCTTAGGGGGAGATCGGTATTTATAGGCAAGAGGCGCTATGAAGCAGAGCTCACGCGGTGTGAAGGGGGATTCAGGTGCTTCATGGTGGGTCGCAAACATCAACCGGGTTCGCGGAGAGGTACCGCCTCCTCTACTTTGCGGCAGGTTCACGAACGTCAGGGTGTTCGCAGAGCGTTACCACCTCCTTTGCTTCGCAGCGGGTTCGCGAACGTCAGGGAATTCGAAAAGAGTGGCCACATCCTCTACTTCGCAGCGGGTTCACGAATGTCAGGGCGTTCACGGAGAGTGACTGCCTCCTCCGCTTCGCGACGGGTTCACGAATGTCAGGGCGTTCATGGAGAGTGACCGCCTCCTCTGCTTCGCGGTGGCCGCGTAGCTTGGGGGTCCTCCACGTTAGGGCTTCGCGAGGCAGGGCACGATGCCTCTTTTTCCTCTATTTTTTCTTCAAATATTTTGGCACCAATATATACAAAGTTGAATTAACATAAATAACATAAATAACTACTTTCAATCCCCTCAGATACTAGCCTAAAATATTTTGAAATATATCTTCCATTTATTCTCATTTGGGACCTCTTTCATTTTTAATTTCTAGATAGGGGGAAAAAGGCCTGACTTATGTTGAGCCTGAAGACACTACTCTCATTTTTTAAAATTTTTCATCCATCATATATTCTTCTAATAACATATAACTTCCACAAGATAAACTATAAAGGTATACATTTTTTGGATTGGGTATCTTGATGATATCTCCTCAATTTCTATAAATTAAGGATAAAAAATCATTAATATGATCATTATTATACAAAAAAACTTCTAAAAGCTAAAATTTCACTTAAAAATGATTCTTATCATCTAGTTTCAAAAAAAAGCTTATATGTATCTTCATCTAGAAAAAGGTTATATGTCACATGTTTTTTTTTATTTCCCTAAAAATAAAATCTGATTTGAGGGTTGATTTATAATCCATCCATCTCCATGCTACCAAAGATAAACATTTATTTTTCACTTATATATTGTTAGTGTAAAAAACTATACTTTTATAAATGAAATCACATTTTTAAAGAATAAATTCCTTGTCAAAATAATGTAGTTATAGATTACACATGAATTTCTTTGGTTATTTTTAGACCGTTATAAGTATATCATGTTAAATTTAAAAGACCATTAAACATCATAACCATTGATAATGAAGCTTTTGTTGAGTGATCATTACAACCAGTATATATTAAGGGTTATGATAAATCTAATTGACACATATGAAAGAAAATATGTCCTCAACCAGTAGGATTCTACCTTATAAAACCCATTTATCAGAGCTTTTGAGGGAGATGGAATCATTGTTCTTTTCACTTGACAAAGCCTAAACTGATATTTAGAAACTAAATTATAAGAAAACTCATTTATGGGAGAAGTTCAAGCTCATCAAGATCATGACCAAAACTATATTCGCTAAACCACCCCAAGAAAATCTCACAATCACACACCTTTCCCTTAGGGGATTTGTTGGTGAAATAAAGGGCTATGTATCTAGACCCTTATATTATGAATTTATATATATATATTTATAATATAATGATTACATTTATCCTTTATTATTACTTTATAGTGATTAAATAATAAGTTTGTTAAAAAATAGTTTTTTAAATGATGAAACACAAATTGTATTTTTGGGAAATATATTGTTTCAATCAATACACTTTTTTGGATGAATTCAATAATTTTTGAATAAAAAATATTTCGATAAAATATTATTATTAAATAATATTTATTTAATTTAATTGATAATATAATTTTCTGAAGTTAAATGTAATTTTTATAAGGGTCAATAAATTTTAATTTTCAAAAACAAGTATTTTTCAATAAATATGGATTTTGGATATAAAAGTATAAATTATAAAATTTATAGAATTATTTTGGTAAAATAAATATTGTCTTTGAAATAATAATGTCCAAATTATCTAATGGTGATTTTTTATAATTTTATGAGACAATCATTTTTTGGGTAAAAATTAAATATGATATAATTATATAGTGAGTATTATGACATTATAAATGCACAAAATTGATGTAATAAATAGTATAAAGAGTATTAAAGAAAAAAAGTAGGTCTATCGTTTAACATAATTTTTTTTGGATTTTATTTTATTAATTTTATAAACCCTTAATGAATCCTCAAAACCTATATAATATTGTAAGGTTTTAAAATCAATTCATTATAAACATGACTTACTTCTACAACAACAAGTGTACTATTTTAATGATTTTGATTGTTATGCTTATGAAATGATGAAATAATCTCCTATTTTTTATAAACCATGGAATAAAACCAAGGAATTGATTTTGGTTTTAATTTATTTATCATTTAGAGTCCAAAACCTATGTGTATAAATTAATAAATAATTCCCACCTTATCTTCTATAAAAACCCATCCTATATATCATTCCTCTTAACTAAAAATCCTTATAGAATGAATCTACTATGACATTACCTCTCTAGAGACCTCCCAAGGTCCACCCATTCTCTTAATAATATACTCCCATCATTTTAGGTGTGCCATCTCAAGGTATGGGATCCCCACATTCTCCTCTTTATTCAATCATCATATTTATATTATACCTGTTGATTTTTAATTTTTCATGTTGGGATATATTTTTAAACATCCCTATTACCATCCCTATGATGTACATGTTATGATATTCCCCTTTCAATCTCATTTAACCCTTCAATGAATCTTTATGTACCCCCATTATGCCGCTGAAATTATTCTATGATTTTTCATGCCAAACATTGGTGAAGTGAATACTCATCCCCATTTCCACTCAAGGGTATTAAACTAGATGTACCTATACACCATTAATTTGGTAATTCCATATATTTAACCCCCATTTCTTTTTTTGGGGATTAAAATTTATGAATGACATCCTTAAGTTGTATAATATTTGTGGAACACTTCTACATGTACCTGATATGAATGTAATGGGTTGTCCTAGAATTAAATAGTTGTCCAATGCATTGGATAATGTTTTTTATCTCATGATATTCTATGTATAGTACAAAAGAGGTTATCTTACTCACTTTATGTAATGATTTTTTTTGTTTATCTTTATGATAATGATGTCATGTTTTATATTTTTTCCACTTTCCCATGTCGCCTTTATGATATAATCTTATATAATGCTTTTATGTTAAAGTTTATGAATCTCACCCCTCTTATGCTACCTTGATATTCCTTTTTACTCACATGTACTGGTTTAACTTATGATATTATTTTATTATTATCTCACTAGGATTTATATCCTACACCTTTCTTAATTACATCCCTAGATTATTCCATACAGTTTTAGAAGATAAATATATTTTAAGGGCATGTTACAGAGTTTTAGTTTATGTCTTTGTATTTCTATTTCAAGTTGTTATGATATGTACCTAATTACCAAAATACTCTAGGAATCACAATATTATGGGGTTTAATTAAGTGTATCTTTATGAAATATGTAAGGACACAACCACAGTAAGAGTAAACAATACAACAGAGGGTAACATAAATATTAAGCATGGCGAATAATTGAAAACACATGCCTTTAAAATAAAAACATGAACATAATATGGTAGGAAAATGAGTTGAGTAAATATTTCCATAATAAAACATAATCATGGGTATTATACTAGTTGAATAACCTCATGAACCTAAAATTACTAGCTTCATACCGAGGGAAAATTATATTCCAAACACTCTGAAACATATCCTCAAGGCCTAGGCTAAGACATCTAAAAATGATTAATCCCTTGGCTAAAACAATATCTAAAAATGGGAAAGGCCTCAGCCAAGTCCATATCTATTTGTCTCTTGAGAACTACTGGTGCATCGATGGGATACAACGAGCCCCAAATACCACATATTAAGTCCAATTCATTCCTCATATGAATATGTATAAACATAAACAGCATATACAAACATATGAAATGTAAATAACTTTCCCCGAACATTATGCATAAACACTAACCATTCAGAGTAAATTGGTGAATGGTTTTAAGGTAGAACATCCATAGTAAAACTAATAATAAACCATTTAATTAAATATGTTATATGATATCATAATATATTAATCCAAATAATAAAAAATAATCAACAACAGTGTTGAAACATATGATGACACTCTTATAAAATCATCAAGTAATTCTTGAGATAAATACTCTTTTACTTTGAAAAGAAGAGTTCTTTTGGAAAATTCTTTGAATAAAATCAGAAATTAAGTAAGTTAGTATTTTAATAATAAAATTAGGTATTTTGGAAAGATAATTGTTTCTAAAAATCTATTATAGAGTTTCCTTGAAAATAGGTAATAATTTGAGAAATTTCCTTGAACTGAGCTTGTATTTTGGAATTTGTTTTGGAAGTTCCTTTTAAAACATATAACTATCCATAAAATAAATAAGGATTATGGTTGGTACATATATATAGAACATTAAAATAGAGTATATGATGATTAAATAATAATAAATAAGAATTTATTTGGGATTAAGATAGAAAATAGTAACTCAAAAGAAAATGGAGTTTCTGGCAGAAAACCCATACCTTAAGACCAAGGTGTTCCTCACTTGATCATAATGACCTGAATAATAAAATTTAGGTTCATAAAATAATTATTACATAACCTAATATACATGTAATTGATTTATTATAATCTTATTAGGTTAATTAATGGCCTATTTATGGGTTAAGAGATTCACTTTCATTGTTTGAGAGTGTTTTCCTCCTTGATTTCCATGATCAGATCACTTATATTCATGTACAGATAAACATGTAGAATGATAATGGTTTTCTAGAATAAAAGTTTTATGTTATTATTGAACAAATATAATATAACATGGTCATCAAATTCATTTGGTTATTTAGAGTGAAGATGAATCATTATATAAAACTTTAATGACAATTGTTTTGGTTAATTGGAGGTTTTTTTCACAACGAACTCATTTTGATTTAAAATTATTATCATGTGTAAAAAAGGATTGTAGAACATTAAATAAGTTATAATAAATATTTTATAGTACGTTTAAACCATAAAAATGGTTTCATGACAAGAATTGAAGACAATAATAGAAATTGAAAACTCATCGTCCTTGAATGTGATAAATTAACACATCTCAGATGGTGTTTTCATTTCTAGCATAAAAGAAGGTAAGAGAAGAGATGATGAAGAATCATTAATTAATCATAAAAACATTATAGTACATGTAAGTTACTAGATTAATCACAAAATTTGGATGAAAGGAGGTAAGGAAATAAAAATAAAAGAAAGGAACTTGAAATAAAATAAATGAAAAGAGGAATTTATCACTTGAAGTAATCTTCCTTGAGAGCCACATTAGGGGATAGGTTTTGGTCTTTTTATGAGACCAAAGGATGATGGAATTTGGGGGGATGGGATCTTGGGAGGATATTTGAGAATAATTTAAACAAGGTACAATGGTTGAGTGGAGTGAAGATAAGAGGAATTGGGGGGGTTTTATAGTGGAGGAGAGGAGTGAATTTAAAATATTTAATTCATTATTTAATTATTCTGATCAAGAAAAGAAATAGTGTAAGATTCATGTGACAAAAAATAGTAATAAGTGTATGTGAGTTCTAACCTAGTGGTATTACATCATCCTCACATCACTTATGATCCGATAAATCATGTATTTAACATTTATCGTAAATTATTGTATTTTACTATTCACCCAAAATTCTATAATTTTAGAAAAATACCAAAAATTCACCCTAACAATTTTTTGATGTGTAGAATTCAAAAATTAAATCCATTTTTTGAAAGAAAAATTATAAATATTTTTAATATAATTTTTAAATAAAATCATAATATATTCGAAAAAAACATCATTAAAACTATAATTCATTTTATAACACCTTGAAAATTAATCAAGGTCCGATAAAATTATCTTATAACCAGAATAAAATAAAGTAAAAATTTATGATTAAATTTTATAAAAATAAAATTCCCTTTCAAATTATTAAATTAATCAAAAAAATATAATTAATATATTTATGACACACAAAAATACTAATACTTATTTTATGATTTTTTTTCACTTATAAGATGTCTAAATTATATTTATACATTCATGGGTGAAGCTTCTATTTTTTTCCCAATTTACTATTCATTACTATTCATAATAATAACATTACTATTCATAAGGGTATGTTACTATTCATAAGGGTGTGTTACTATTCATAAAAAAATTAAGTTTGTCTTATCATACTCTAAATATCTTATTGAATTCAACCATGTATGTTAGTTTTTTGAAATTCAAATTATAGAGGTATAAAAATTATGATTACTAGCTAGGTTATAAAAAATTGTTTTTTTAGTGACTCAGTGTTTCATGCACTCAATATTAAATTTATTTTCAAAATCTTGGGGTGTTACATTATCCCCTCACAAAATTTTCATCCTTGAAATTACCAGATTGTTACCTCACAAAGTGATTTGGGTAGTTCTTCATAAAAAGTTCCTCAAGATCCCATGTTGCCTCTTCGATTTTATGATTTTTTCATTGTATCATTACCAGTTGAGTCACACAATTCCCCAACACTTGTTCTTTAGTGTCCAGAATTTGGATAGGCTCTTCACAGTAAGATAGGTTAGGTTCCAATTCTATACCTTTAGAAGTGAGGACCTGCATTGGGTCTAGCATGTACTTTCATAGTAATGAGACATGGAACACATTGTTTACTTTATATAGGCTTGGTGGAATAGCCAAATGATATGAAACAACTCCAATTCTCTCCATAATTTCAAAAGGGCCTATGTACCTAGGGCTTAGTTTCCCTTTCTTCCCAAGTCTTATAACACCCTTCTCTGGAAATACTTTTAAGAAAACATGATCTCTCACTTGAAATTTCAAATCCTTCATTAGATTATCAGCATATATTTTTTGTCTACTATGAGTTGCTTTGTTATGGCCTTGAATAGTCTTTACCTTCGCTGTTGTTTCCTCCAAAAGCTCTAGTTCCACAAGCTTCCTTTCCCCAACTTCATCCCAACAAGTTGGTGTATGACATCTCTTTTCATATAATGCTTCATATGGTGCCATTTGAATACTTGAAGAAAAATTATTATTGTAGGAAAACTCTACTAAATGTAATTGTTGATACCACATACCTTGGAAGTCAATTGAATATGATCTCAAAAAGTCCTCTAAGGTTTGGATTGTCCTTTCCGATTTTCCATCGGTTTATGGGTGGTAAACAATACTCAATCGAAGCTCAATATCTGAATATTTCAGAATAATTTTCTATACTTTCGGTGTAAATCATGGTTCACGATCAGACATAATCCGGAGAGGTACTCCATGAAGTCTCTCAACATCATTGATATAGATTCGTGCTAAGAGATCCAGTGAAAAATCCTCCCTTATGTTGAGGAAATGTGCAGATTTCATAATTCGATCAACAATTACCCATATTGCCTCATTCTTTTTTGGAGTTTTGGGTAATCTAGTGAAAAAATCCATGGTTATGTCATCCCATTTCTATATAGGAATACTTAGAGGTTTCATGACCCCTCTTGGTTGTTATCTTTCAGCCTTCACTTGTTTACAGACTAAACATCTTGATACATAATCCACAATTTCCCACTTTATGTTGTCCCACCAGAAATGTTCTTTCAAATATATATACATTTTAGTGCTACTAGGGTGTAAAGAGAAATTTGAGATATGATCATCATCCAATAACTACCTTTTAAGCTTGTGTATTGAAAGAAAACATATCCTCTTCCCAAATTTCATAATTCCATCTTCACAGATGAAGTCAACCAACTTCCCCTTTTTCATAGCATTAATTTTCTTTTGCATGTTCTCATACTCAGGTTGAGAGATTTTAATACATTCTAATAAATATGGTTTGGAAACCAAATGAAAAATTAGTGATGTTCCACCTTCTTTAATAATTCCCACATCCAACGTTACTAGATCCATACACATAAGATCCCTTTCAATCCTCATTTTGTTTAGAACTCCATGACCCTTCCTGCACAATTCATCAGCTACCTTATTTTCCTTTCCTAGGTGGTAGTGTATGGAAAAATCATAATCCTTGAGTAGTTCAAGCCATCACATTTTCCTCATGCTGATATCTTTATGTGAGAATATATATTTCAATCTCTTATGATCCATATATATCTCACATATTTCTCCATAGAGGTAATGCCTCCATATCTTCAGAGAAAATATTACAGATTCTAACTCAAGATCATGAGTATGATAGTTTTCTTCATGAATATTTAACTTCCTAGATGCATAGGTAATAAATCTATCATTATACATAAGGACACAACCAAGTCCTTTCTTTTATGCATCACTATAGATCACAAATCCACCATTCCCTGATGGTAGAGTTAGGATCGGAGCATTCACTAATATCATCTTCAATTACTCAAAACATTCCTCACATTCTTTTGTACATATTAACTAAACCCATTTACGTGTAAGATTGGTAATTAGGTTGGCTAAACAGGCATAGTTTTAAATGAAACACTGATAATAGCCTGCTAAATTAATAAAACTACACACCTTTGTTATGTTCGTTAGAGTAGGCCATTCTTCCATAGCCTTTGTCTTCATTGGATCAACAGATATTCCATCCATAAAGACAATGTGGACATGAAATGAAACTGATTAAAGGTAAGATTCACACTTGCTAAACTTCCCATATAATTCATTTCTTCTAAGAGTCTTTAGAATAGTGCGCAAGTGATTTTCATGATATTTGTATCTTTTGGAGTATAATAAGATATCATCAATAAAGACCACCATAAAGTCACCAAGATATTCCTTGAAAACTGTACTCATTAGATCCATGAAATTAGAGGGTGAATTACTCAGTCCAAAAGTCATTACTATAAACTTTTAATGCCCATACCTGATTCAAATTACTGTTTTTGGAATTTCTTCCTTCCTCACAAGAAACTGATGATATCCATAGCAAAGATCAATCTTTGAAAAATATTGAGCTCTATGAAGTTGACTAAGTAAATCATCAATGTGAGGTAAGGGATACTTATTCTTTAGTTTTATATCATTGATCTCCCTTTAGTCAATGGACAACCTCATGGATCCATATTTCTTCTTAATGAAAAGAACAAGGGATCTCCATAGAGAAACACTAGGGAAAATAAATCCTTTATTACTAAATTCCTATAGTTGTTTCTTCAGTTCCATTAATTATACAGTGCCCATTATATTATGGGTCTTTGATATGTGCCTTTATTTAAGAATTAAGTTGATGGAAAACTCAATTTCTTGCTCTATAAGATGTCCAGGTAAATAATTTAGAAACACATCAACATATTCATTCACAATAGGTACGTCCTCTATTTGAAAATTTCATTCCTCACCTATAGTTATTGCATTTCCTTCCTCCCCAATAAATTAATTCAGTAGAGCTATTGGGGGTGGATCTAGATGAGAATCAGATGGTGATGTTTCTTCTCTAAAGATAATGGATTCCACATCATCCTCAAAAATTGTAACCTCCTTATTCTTTCAATAAATTTTCACATCATGGTTCGAAATCTAATCTATACCAAGGATTATATCAAATTCAATCATGGGTATGATAATAAAATCAGCAGATATAGTATGTTTATATTCCCTAATGGGGACTTCCTGACACAAATTTGTTGCAATGATACTAACCTTATGATTTTTGAGTGACAACTCCCTAATTAAATAAATTTGGAAATATCTCATTTTCTTGAAAAACTGGGATGATATGAAGGAATGAGATGATCCAAAATCAAATAAAGAATTCTTTAATTTTTAGGAAATGATTAAAGTACCTTCCACCAAATCATTAGGAACTTCAATATCAGCAGTTGTGATCACATAATCTTTTCCTTGCTCCCTTGTCCTTTTTAAAGGAATGTTACCTTGAAACATTAGAAAATCATTATCATAGTGTACCATATCCCTACAATTATAGAATTGAACATTAATAGCTTCTTTCTTCCCATTGTAAACACTAGTATGATGGCCTTTTTATCCACACTTATTGCACACCCCTTTTCCTTTTAAGAATTCATCAGGGTGTTTCCTTCCACAATTTTCACAGGGTGGAAACTCATCTCTTCCCTTATTCCCTATTTACTCATTTCCTTTTCCATATTTTTCAGAAAACCTATTATTCACTTTCTTTCCTTTAAAGTCATAATACTTAGAGAACTCTATTTCAATCATGATAACACATGAGACTATATGTTCGTATGATGAGAACGTTTGGCAGACAAGTGACTACCAAAGGAATGGATTTAGGACATCAAAGAATCAGTCAATATTGCTCTTTGGATTATGTATATTTTCCATAACATGCTTTTCTAACCATGTGAATTTAGCGGCATACTTTGAAACATTCTCATCTTCCTTTTGACTCAAATTCAGAAACTACCTTTCCATATCCATTTTCTGTTAACGAGAAAAGTATTTCTATAAGAAAAACTCTTTAAATTCACTCAATTCCGTGTTTTAAATCTCTTACTCATAATTTGTGTTTTTAATTAGTGACCACCATTGCTCAATATCTCTCGACAGATGATAAAAGACCATGAAAAACTTTTCCCTTTTGTTACTTCCCACGAAAAAAAATATCTTCTCTAAGGAACTTATCCACTGATCCGATACGAATGGGTTTTTAGTCCCATTAAATTATTAAGGTTTTTTTTCGCATAAAGTGGTCTAACATAGCTCCTCCATGTTTTGGATATGGATGCTCCATATGGGTAAGGTTATTGTTCATAACATGAGTAAGTTATCCCAGTATAGTTATAAGTTTATCTACACCAGTCGTAGCTCCAGGCCCAACATCATTATCTTGCACAGGAGGGAAATCCCTACATGGGATACATGTGTTCATGTGGCTTCCATTCCTTCCACTAGGCGCCATTTCAAAATAATGAAATACACTAGATTAGGTTATGAATTTTAATGTATAATATCAGCTTCAAAAAATACTTAGCATAAATGCAAATCCTATGCATGGTTAATCTCATAATCACAAACATGGTTTCTTTGAAAAAAAATTACATTCAAATCCTTCATAATGGCTTGTAAAGAAAATTTGAATTATCCTAAGCATATCACCCTAGAGTTTCAAACTAGGTTCACAATAAGGCCCATTGTCGTGAACTAGGATACCTAGGGTTAAGCCCGAAACTCCCAATTGGAGTTTTCACTCCTAGGTAAATCTGTTCCAGAACCACGTCCACTTGTAGTATCCATATAGGGTTATATTTTCAATAAATATCCACATAAACTATTACTTACCAATATTCTAGTATGTTCTTGTATGTTTATCCTAAAATTAATTCTTAGATTTTTTCCACTAATCTACATTTTCAAAATCTAGTTTCCAAATATTCTACTAAACTTCATCTGATACCAACTATAAGGACCCAACCCCAGTTTCACAGAGCCGGTGCCTTGTTTTATTACAATCGAATATACATAAGGAATATTCATCCTAAAGTACCAGGTAGTTTAGTAGATTTGGAAACAAGATACATACATAAGTTCAACATTACAACTTGAAAAGAAATACAACATATAAATTTTATTAGGAACATCCAAAACTATAAGTTTATCCATGAAGGTCATTCATAATTAACTTATTCATGTCCTGAGAAAATGAAACATAAGAAAGGGGTAAGATGAAACACTTAATAAGATTAGAAAATACAACATAATATAACATAAACATTATGAATGGTGAATAATTGAAAACACATGCCTTTAAAAGAAAAACATGAACATAATATGGCAGGAAAATGAGATGAGTAAATATTTCCATAATAAAACATAATCATGGGTATTCTACTAGTTTAATAACCTCAATAAATTTTAATTCCTAGCTTCATAATGAGGTAAAATCAAATTTCAGACATTATAAAACATACCGTTAAGGCCTCATATAAGACATCTAAAAATTATTAAGTCCTCGGCCAAAACCATATCTAAAAATGGGCAAGGCCTCGGCCAAGTCCATATCTATTCGTCTCATGAGACATACCGATGCATCGAGTGGCTATAGAGGGATAAACCCATCACATAATAATTCCAATTAATTCCTTATATGAATGGGGATAAATATAAACAACACATACTAATATATGAAACGTAAATAACTTTTCCCAAACATTAATCATAAACACTAACCATTCATAGTAAATTGGTGAATGTTTTCAATGTAGAATATACACAATCAAAATAATCATAAACCATTCAATTAAATATGGAAGATGATATCGTAAAATATTAATCCTAATAATACATAATGATCAATAATATTTTTGAAACATATGAAGATACTCTTATAAAATCATCGAGTAATTCTTGAGATAAATACTCTTTTACTTTTAAAAGAAGAGTTATTTTGGAAAAGTCTTTGTATAAAACCAGAAATGAATCCATATAGTATTTTTATTATAAATTTAGTTATTTTGGAAGGATAATGGTTGCTAAAAATAGATTATATTGTGCCCTTGAGAATAGGTAATAATTTGAGAAATTCCCTTGAATTAGGCTTGTATTTCAGAAAGAATTTTGAATGTTTCTTTTAAAACATGTAACTCTCCATAAAATAAAGAAGGATTATGGTTGTTAAAAATATATATAACATTATAAAATAATATATTATGAGTAAATAATATAAATAAGAATTTATTTTGGATTAATATAGACAAAGAGTAACCCGAATGAAAATGGCGTTTTGGGTAAAAAACCCTTACCTTAAGTCTGAAGGTGTTCCTCACTTGATCTTAATGACCTGAATAATCAAATTTAGGTTCACAAATTAATTATTAAATAACCTCATCAACTTGTAATTTATTCATTATAACCATATTAGGTTTATTCATGGCCTTTTGATGGGGTAATAGATTTAATTTGATTGTTTGGGAGTGTTTTCTACCTTGGTTTTCATGATTGGTTTACTTATATTCATGTACGGATAAACATGTAGAATAAGAAAGGTTTTCCACAATAGAAGTTTTATGTTGTTATAGAACAACTAGAATATTAAATATTCATAAAATGCATTTGGTTATTTAGAGTGAGGATGAATCATTATATAAAACTTTAATGACAATTGTTTGGGTTAATTGGCAGTTTTTGTTCACAATGAACTCATTTTGATTTATAAATTATTATTATGTGTAAAAAATAATTTTAGAACCTTAAATAAGTAATAACACATATATTATAGTCTTTCTTAACCATGAAAATAGTTTCATGACTAGAATTAAAGACAATAATAGAAATTGAAAACAGCGGTGATGACAATGACTTGGGCAGCGTGCTACCTTGATTCGCGTATGGCGCTGGGCTCGAGGGTGTTTCTATGAGTCTTGAATTTTGTAATTTGAATTTTGAATGTGATATTTTGGGTTTTTGTGTGGTTAAAATGCCATTTTTATGGGTTCGCACATAACCTCAAAGTGGATATTTTGAAAATTCAAAACATAGAGGATTTGAAGTAAGTACTTGATTCATCACAAAATTTGGATAAAATGAGTTGAGGAAATAAAAAGAAAATAAAGTAACTTGAAATAAAATAAATGAAAAGTGGAATTTACCTCTTGAAGTAATCTTCCTTGAGAGAATCATTATGGGAGAGGTTTTAGACTTTTTATGAAACTAAGGGATGATATACATAGGGGAGGATCTTGGGGGGATATTGTAGCAGAATTTAGTCAAGAACAAGGGCTTGATAGGAGTGAAGAGAAGAGGGAATGAGGGGGGTTTATAGTGGAGGAGAGGAGTGAATTTTGAATATTTAATTCATTATTTAATTATGCTTCTAAAGGAAATCAATAGTGTTTGATTCACATGACCACAAATAGTACTAAGTGCATGTGATTTTGAACTTTGTGGGATTACATCATCCTTACATCACTTATGACCCAATAAATCACGTATTTATCATTTATCGTAAATTATCGTATTTTACTATTCAACCAAAATTCAAGTATTTTAGAAAAATCCAAAAAATTTACCCAAACTATTTTTCGATGTGTAGAATTCAAAAATAAAATCCATTTTTTGAAAATTATTTTCAAAATATTTTTAATTTAATTTTAAAATAAAATAATAATTTATTTGAAAAAAACAACATTAAAACTATAACTCATTTTATAACACCTTGAAAATTAATCATGGTCCCATAAAATTATCTCATAACCAAAAGATAATAAATTAAACATTTATTATTACATTTTACGAAAATACATTTCTATTTTAAATTGTTAAATTTTTCATAAAATTGTATTTAAAAGATTTATGACATACAAAAATACCAATACTTATACTATGCCTGTTTTTTAACTTATAAGATGTCTAAATTGTATTTATACACTCATGGGTGAAGTTTCTATTTTTTTTTTGAAAATTAAAATTACTATTCATAAGAGTAACACTACTATTCATAAAGGTATTTTACTATTCATAAGGGTGTGTTACTATTCATAAAAAACTATGTTTGTCTTATGAGACTCTAAATATATTACTGAATGCAACCGTGTATGTCAGTTATAGGAGGAAAAATTATGATTACTAGAAAGGTTATAAAAAAGTTGTGTTTTGTAGAGACTTAGTGTTTAATGAATTCAATATTAAATTTATTTGAAAAATCTTTGGGTGTTGCACAATAAATTGTGAAATAAATTTTATTAAAGACTTGGGTTGTCATAGTTGGTATCAGAGCAAAGTCTAGTATTTTTGGGGATCGGGATTATAAAACTCGACTGAAAACCTTAGGGGTATGATTAAACATTGGAAAATATACCGAAATTTTGGTAAAATATATATTAAGTGGTTTCCAAGAAAATACATCCATTTATAGATAAAATTAGTTGACGTGACTCTGAAACAATTGTACTTAGGGGTAATAACCCTGAAAAGGGCTCATTGAGATGGAATCAACTGTCACTTGGTGCATGATAAAGTGGCCTTTCTATACCCCTCATTTGAAATTCTTGGGGGGATATGATTTGGATAATTCACTATCTCCTAAAAAACCATTATTAAAGGAATAATAATTCCCATAATATTTTATGTTAATCGATAGATCATGGATAAATTCGATTGAAAACTAGAAATTCATAAGTTAGTATATACATGGGATTTATGAGCCATACCTTCAATATTCATAGTTTCCCTTTTATTTGTTTAATAGTTTAAAAATTATAACCCCTTAGTCTATTTTGGATGAAGTAAATTATTAAAACAAGAATTAAATAGTGAAAGGTAGGACTATCATCAATGGCTCTACACATCCCTTCATATCACAAAAGTGTGACAACCTAGAAACCAATAACCCTTTCAACATTATTATATTGGAATAGATACAACAGGTGAAATCCCAAAGGACTGATCAATTTAGTAGTTTTAGAGAGATAGATACCTACATGATACCAATTTTACATTGGGGATAAAAGATAAAACATCATAATGGGAAACATATAACACCCTTAAACTCATTCAAAGAACCCTTCTTCGTATCTTGGGGGAAAGAAACAAAATATGAGTGATCTCAGATGCCCAATAACGGTTACATATAATGGAATCTATCATGAATCAATAAGAAATAATCAATATGGAAAGGTAAATAACTGAACAAACATTTTATTTAATCAATAACTTGACTATCATGATTAGATAAGGAATAATCATTATGGTAAGGTAAAAAAATGAACACACATGTCATTTAATCAATAACTTGATAATAAAATGCATCCATGGATAATATTAATGAAATAATCTCAAGGATAATAATAACTGAGTTCTCAATTAATGAAAATCACTAATTTTGGAAATCATGATCTTATAAATCATGATATCTATAGTGTCAAGACCTTTCAGAAGGCAGTTTAAAACTATCGTTAAAACCCATTTAATTTGGCCAATAGATTTGTCTCATGAGGCATACCAATGAATCGAGTGGATATATAATTTTGGACCCACCCATAATTAAATTTACAATTAATTATTCATATATATTTATTTATATATTTAATTCATGAATAATATACCTTATCAACAAATATCTATATTTATTAATGAATACATATTTATCAATATTTTCTTAGTTAATCAAATAACTTTCAAAGTGTACACCATATGTACTAATGGTATGCAGTTTAGTAAATAATAATATCCATGATAAAAATAATATATATAATTAATAGAAATCTAATGTATATTGAAAAGTTATCACTAGAAAGTGATTATCTAAAGAGAAAGTTAACAATCACAAAATTAATCAAGAAATTAGAGGTGACCATTGGTTCATTGGGAATATATTTTTTTTGTAATAAAACCATGTCCTTTAAAAGAATAAATAATATAGTAGTTAAATATTAAAAAAAAATCATAATATTTTTTATCAAGAACCATTTAAAACATGTATAAGAATTTATATTTCATAAAATGGTTATGGAAATGAGGAAGTCCACTATCGTCATATACGCTAAAAAACTTTCCTTTTGATTTTTATTCAGAAATGAACCTTAAAAAAAGAATAAAGATTACATTAAACCCCTTTTAAATGTATATTATAACTTAAAATTTATTTAATAAACCATTTTATTAAATAATAGGACATTTTTAAAATAATTTTGAAAAACATGAACATGGAAGAAAAATATATCTGATTTAAAGAGAAATAAAATAAGTTTTCCTTTTAAACATTTATTTTCTTTATTAAAGTAATAAAGAGAGGAAAATTTTGGAGAAAATATAGAAAATTCTTAAATATCCAATTTATGAGAAAATAATTGGAGCTTATGAAGGATAAATGATAATATTCCTTCAATGAGATTAAAATCAATCCCTAAGGAAAGTGAAATTGTAAAATAGATTCTTACATCTTTAGTAACATTAAAATTGTATCCCCTTAAAAGAATAAAATTGAATTGAAACATTAAAAATAATTAATAAATTTTTATTCATGTTTAATACATATAAAGGGATGTATATACATCACATAAAAGTGAATATGTGCATATTAACAAATATGTCTCAATAGAATGGAAATTGAGACCAAATCTCTTACCTCACGCTTATCTTTGGTTAAACGTGCTCTAAACTCCAATATAATAGTTTTAATACTATTATTAGTTTATAACATAAACATATTAATATTTATAATACCATATATTATCCTTTTATAACATTTTACCACCCCTTAGTTAATAATATTTCATCATCTTCATTGTTTTAGGTGTTAATTGCCTTATTTTCTCTTGCGTATTTTGTCTAGAAAGTTATTTTCATTGTGTATAGGAAGTTTTTTCATCATATTCAGAATTATATTAATGTTATAAATATAATATTTACTCATTATATACATTTTAAATACAATTATTTAAATTATTATATAGAAAATGAACCACATCGCTTCGTGGAGATGGAAGGTCGTATGTATGCATGAGTGATTATATAAATTATTTAACGGGTGAAAGGATAAGGAAGTGAATGGTATATTAATTTTATATAATTTATATCATGTCATATGTATGATATATATTAATTATTTCCATCACTATGACTATATCTATGTGTTGGTGATGGAAAATAAATTACAACGGTTCACGAGGTGATAGTCTTCCATACACACGGGTGATGGATTTTTTCCCATTTTATGGAGAAGAAGATGAAAAAATATTATTTAAGAAAAATAATAACGTCTAATAATATGTAATATAATATTTTTATTATATTTTAAGTGTTAATTCATAATTTAAGTTTGTACAAGAAGAAATAAAATGAAATAGCTTCGTTAAGATGACTACCTTCTCTTAGAGAATCCTCCTTTGGATATCTTCTTAAGGACCCCGAGGTTGGTATTTTGGGAAGAAAGGTAGATCTATATTGTTTATAAGGATGTTTTTGAGATATTATATATGTATTTTTTGATCTAATTGGGTTGATATGTGTGAATAATTGATGGTAGGGAGTTCCCTTTTATAATCGAGGAGCGACATTTTTGTAAATACCCAAAACCATTCAACAATGGGAAGCCACTCTCACCCCAAGTGACTCAAAAAATGAAAAATAATTTATTTTAGGGAATTTAAGGTCTAGAAACACCCTATAAAGATAAAAATAAACATTTTTAAAAATCTTATTCTATTATCTTTTAAGATTACTTACTTTTACCATTTTATTTTTCACAAAGGTAAAACGTTTTTTAACCTAGGTAACTAATCCATTATTAATAAAGTTAAATGTAACTTATTAGATAATTTGGACCAATTTATTCTAAATATGAAATCAAATTTATCAAATAAAAATTCTATGTGTATGAAAAATTAATTTTAACACAAGCACATATAACGCGTGAAACGTTATTTTAACCTTAACCATGTTAATTAATTTTTCTTCTTTTACTATTAATTATAACCAAAAATTAACTTATTACCCAATATTAATTATTATTATTCAAAATATGTAATCCATTTTGTTAAATTAAATTCATATAAGTGATAAATTTAATTTAAAATTGACCTATAAAATATGTCAAAAATAGCTTTTCAAGGAATATATTTTCCAAGTATAAGATGGTCTTATATTAACTATATGACTAGTAATTATCATTAGATTAATTTAAATTAATATATTAAGATATATAATCTTTTTATTTAATTTATTTCATTCATCATTAAATATTATTTTAATTAATTTAAATGAAATAACATTATGCCTTTTTCAATAAAAATAGTTTCCTGAAAAAATAAAAGGTTTTTTGAAAAATATATCTTTTACCTAAAAATGTTCATATCTTCAATAAAATTTTAATTATATATATTACTACACACTATTATAAATAAAATAGGGAAATTTTAAATACTATATGCTTTATTATTCTTTAAATCTTATTTCAAAGGAAAAATTTTAAAAATTCATTCAAGGTTTATTTTTACCAAGTAAGTTCAAAATTTACATAGATTCTATCAAATTAGGATTTTTATGCCATAAAATAATAAAATTTTTATCGTATCATAGTTTCATTTAAATAAATTTTTCAATTAATATAATTGGGGTTGGGGTGTCATATTTTTCCCTCCTATAAAAATTTTAACCTCAAAATTTTCATGGATATTACTTTCTTAAAAAATGAGGATGGTTCTTCTTTAAAACATCCTCTAGTTCTGATGTTGTTTCCCCCATTTTATGATTTATCCAAAGTAACTTTACCTACTGATTCATATGGTACCTCAATCCTTTCTCTATATTATCAATAATCAATATAGGATTTTGATAATAATATAGATCATGTTCCAATTCTATTTATTTAGAGGTGGGAACATGTGCTAGGTCTAGAATGTACTTCCTTAACAACAAAATTTAAAACACATAATGTAATTTACAGATAATTTATGGAATTTACAAATGATAATTCAAACCTATAATTCTTTCCAAAATTTTAAAGGTTCTAATGTACCTGGGGCTCAATTTTCCCTTATTACCGAACCTTATGACAACCTACGATGTAGATATGTTCAAGAAAACATGATCCCCAACTTGAAATTCCAATATTTTCTCTGATTATCTGTATAACTATTTTTTATACTTTGATCTATTTTAATATGATCCTAAAGAGTCTTAACTTTATCATTTTATATTTAAAAATATCTAGACCAATATGTTTCCTTTCAAAAACTTCATCCCAACAAGTTGGAGCATGGAATATCTTTCCATATAATGTTTCATACAACATTATTTTAATACTTGAATATAAAAAACATTTATGGGAAAACTATACCAAAGGTAAATAATTATCCCACATAACTTTAAATTCAAGTGATCATGACCTCAATATGTCTTCCAATTTTTAAATAGTCCTTTTAGACTGTCTATCTATTTGAGGATGACAGTTATTGTTTAAGCGAAGCTGAGTATCAAGAGCCTTCTAGAGAGTATTCCAAAAGTTTTATATAAAATAGGGATCAAGATCAGACACAATTTAAAGAGGTTTTTCATGAAGTCTTGCAACCTCATTGATATAAATCCTTCTAAGGATCACAAAATTTATGTATTCTCTTACAGTGAGGAAATGTTTGGATTTGGTTAGATGATCAATGATAACCCATATTGAATCATTCCATATAGGAGACTTGGGTATCCCTATGGAAAATTCCATATTAATGTCAGCCCATTTCAAAAAATAATAGTATGATATTTCGTAAATCCTCTAGGATGTTGTATCCTAGCCTTAACCTTTTGGAAAAATAATCATCTGGACACATAATTAGAAACTTCCCACTTCATTTTATCCAAAAATACCCCCTCAAATCCCTATACATTATATTTATACCAGGGTGTATAGAGAAATTCAAGATATTATAATCATTCAAAAATTCCATTTTTTGCTTAGGTATATATGGAATACAAAATCTCTTTCCAAATTTTAGGACACCATCTTCACAAATAAATTCTACTAACTTACCATCATTCACAAATTTAATTTTCTTCTGAAAATTCTCATCATTAGATTGACAACTTTTTATCTTTTCCAATAAATATGGTTTTACCATAATTTGAAAAATGAGTGATTTATTACATTCCTTAATAATTTCCATGTCTATATTTACTAGATCCATGAACATGGGATCCATATCAATTTTTATTTTGGTCAGAACTCCATGATGTTTTCTATTCAATGCATATGTTATATTATTTTCCTTCCTTGGGTGGTAGTGTATTGAGAAATAATAATCCTTGAGTATCTTGATCCATATCCATTGCCTCATATTGATTTATTTTAGTGAAAATATGTATTTCAGTCTCTTATGGTCTATATATATCTCACATATTTCACCATAGAGATAATGTCTCCATATCTTAAAAAAACTTTTATGGTTGCCAACTAAAGATCATGGGTTGGATAGTTCTATTTCTGAGTCTTCAACTACCTTGATGCATATCCAATAAATTTATCATTTTTATAAGGACAAAACCGAGTACCTTTTTTGATGCATCACTATATATCAAAAACCCATCATTTTTTGATGATAGATTCAAAATTGGAGCATTGGATAATCTCCTCTTCAATTCTTAAAAATAATCTTCACATTCCATTTTCTAGGCACACCTAAACCATTTACATATAATCTCGGTTAATGAGTTGGAAAATTAGGTAAAATTCTAAAAACAACTCCAATAGTAACCTACCAAACCAATGAAAATATATACCTAAGTTATGTTAGTTTGTGTAGGTCATTCTTTGGCTACATTTTTAATTATAGGATAAAATAATGTTCTATACTTTGAGATAATACAGACAAGAAAAGAAACTTCCTGGTGATAGAATTTACACTTGGAGAAATTCTCATACAACTCTTTTCTTCTTAGAGATTCAAGTATGATCCAAAAGTGATTCTCATCATCCCCATAGATTCTATAATACACCCACATATCATTATTGAATACCAAAAAAAGCATGATATTACTTGAATAATCTATTCATTATATCTATAAAAATAGAGGGTGTATTAGTCAATGCAAATGGAATCACTGTAAAATCACAATTCCCAAACCTCGTTTTGAAAGCTATATTTGGAATTTTTCCTTCTTTACTCACAATTGATGATACTTATAATGAAGGTCAATCTTTGAAAAATATTGAGCTCTATAAATTTGATCAAATAAGTCACAAATGTAAGGAAAATGATACTTGTTATTTATTACAATTTCATTGATTTCCCTATAATCAAAGCACAATATCATGGATATATATTCCTTCTTAAATAAGAGAACATGGGCTCCCCATGGTGGAACACTAGGGTGAATAGATTCCTTATCAAAAAACACCTCTAGTTTTTTTATTGAAATCCACTAATTCCACAGTGTTCATTCTATATGGGAGTATTTGATATAGGTCTTTCATTAGTGATTAAATCAATAGTAAACTTAATTTCATTCTGTTGTTGATGTCTAGGAAATTCCTCAGGAAATGCATCAATGTATTCTTATACAATAGGAACATCCGGAATTTAAATATTTCTGTATCCATCCACCAATTTTGTTTTCTATTATTCCCTAATAATAGAATTTAAAAGAGCTATTTGGGTTGATTTAAACATAACTCAGATAATGAAGTTTTCACTCCAAAGATAAATAATTCTACATCTTTATCATAAATTGTAATTTCCTTCCCCTTGCAATAAATGTTTTCATCATATTTTGAAATCCAATTTGTAACAAGGATTATATAAATGTCAAAAATAGTTATGTTAATAAAGTATATAAATAAATAACATTTATGTATCATAATGGGGACTTCATGACATATCCATGTTACAGGGAGACTTTTTCTATGAGTTTGGACTAACAAATCCACTGTAAAGTTTTCAGGGATGTATCTAATTTTCATGGAAATTATGGAATATATAAGAGAGTGTGAAGATCTAGAATAAAATACAACATTTTAAAATTTTTAATAAATGATCAAAGTACTTACCACCACATCCTTGGGTACTTCCACATTAGCTGTAGTGATTTATTATGCTTGGAATTCTCTTTTTAGCCTGTTTTGTGATATATTTTTATAATACTTGGGACATTGGTTTCAATAAGGATAAATTTATTTATAGATGAAGCACTATATTTTAGTGGTATTTTTATTCCATTTCATTCGTGATCCAAATGACCCTTTTCTATGCACATATAACAAAATGCCATTCCCTTTAAAAACTTTCCATGATGTTACTTTCTAAAATTTTCACATGATGGAAATTTCTTCATCTTTTTCTTATTATTTGACACAACCCATTTTTCTTGGTGTTTAGATGGCCTATTATTCTCTTGATTCCCCTTGAATATATTTGGTCAATAAAATTAATTCTCTATTTTTATGGCACAAAAACTATTTCATCAAATGGTGAAAAAGTTTGAGAGACTGGTACATTTGGATACTTGGATAATCCCATAAAAAATAGTCAATATTTCATTCCATTTTGCGTATGTAATATGTATAATACCTTGATAATCTTGTAAAGATAGTCTCATACTCTGAAATAAAATTCCTTTCTTTCTCTTTCAGGTAAATAAATTTCTCTTCATTTCAATCTATTTCTCATGAGGGAAATATTTTTCAAAGTATTTATACTTAAAAATTATTCATTACATATATTTTATTTCTTATTCCTCCCAAGTATTTTAGATCAATGATCAATATTTATCATCATTTCCATTTATAAAGTACATTATCAGTTCAATATTTTCATTTTCATCAAATCCAATGGCCAAAAATATCCTTTTAAGTGACATAATCCATTACTAAGCTTCCACAAGATTAGTAGTCCCACTAAATTATGGGGTCTTCTATAACATAAAGTGATCTAAACTGGGAGAATCACATAGTGAAAAAATGTTGCTCAATTTTGGAAAGGCTATTTTTTCATAACCTGATTAGGATTCCCTAATATTATTATGATCTGCTCAGTTCCAATACTATCTGTATTGGAATGCTCAATAGAAAAATATCTACACTGTCCTTTAGTATTAATACCCTACTTTATTATAATCACTATTTATAAATAATGGAATACAATTGATTAGATCATAAAATTCAGAATTTTAAATTATAATGTATAATTCTAAATATGGTGTAACACTTACCATTAATCAAAATATTATGCATTGTTAATCTTAAAATCATAAACTCAGTTTCTTGGGATATAAATTTATTTTCAAATCCTTCATAACATTTTGTAAATAAAATGTGAATTTTCTTAATCACATACTCAGGGAGTATCAAACCAAATGCACATGAGGCCTTTTTTTTACACTAGGTGGTGATCGAATCAAATCCCAATGTGGCCTTTTCATAGTTATCACCCCTATGTATAATTGTTCAAAACTATGTCCACTTATAGTATCTTAATAGGAATGTATTGATAGAAAAATCCACATAATATCTAATTTACCAAAAATTTAGGATATTATTCCATAATTTGACATATCCTCAATGCCTGACATAGGTTTTTGTTCCCAAATCCATGTTTACCTTATTGTAGTACCCAAGGTTTCTACTAAAGTTTCTCGAATACCAACTATAATAATCTCGTATCCAGTAACCCAGAGCTACTATCTACTTTATTTAATTCACATAGATACATGTGGACAAATCCCAAAGGACCAATCAATTAAGTAGTTTTAGAGAACTAGATATATATATGTTACCAATTTTACATTGGGAAAAAAATATAAAACAAAATAATGGGAAAAATTTGGCATCCTTAAACTCATTTAAAGAACTATTCCTCATATCCTAGGGAATAGAAACAAGACACGAGTGATTTAAATACTCAATAAGAGTTACATACAATAGAATATATCATGAATCAGTAATGTATAATCAATATGGAAAGGTAAATAAATAAGTATACTTATTATTTAATCAATAACTTGATCATCATTATTATATAAGGCACAATGAATATGGAAATGTAAATAACTAAACACACATTCTATTCAATGAATAACTTGAGTACAAAATGAATTCATTTATAATATCAAAGAAATAATATCATGGAAAATAATAACTAATTTATTAATGAAGTAAAAGGATTAATTTTGGACATCATGATCTTAGACATCATGATATAAATATTGTCAAGACCTTTCCTAAGATAGTCTAAAACAATGGGTAAACCCCATTTAATTTGGACAATTGATTTATCTCATGAGACCTACTAATTAATTGAGGGGATATAAAATTCTAATATTAACCCATCACTGCATGTCCAAATAATTACTGATATCTTTATTTTATATATATTTTTTGGGGGTATTTTATATGGGTTTATATTAGATATTAATTGATTTAATAGAATCTTTGCACATGATAGTAATGTTTTTAAAATTCTTATTGAGGATTGATGTTTGGAGAAATATGATGAAAAAAATGGTAATTGAGGAAAAAAAGGAACTTCATGGCATGAGTAAAGTGAAGTGGCATGACACAAGATTTTTTAGGATGATAATGGAATACACCCATGGCACAAAACTAAATAAGCAGGACAAAACAGAGGTTCTGATGCTAGAAAATGTAGATACATGTCATGTAAACTTGTTACAAGATGTGTAAAAATTATGAAAATTAAAGAACACAGGTGCTGGAAGTTAAGGATACACATCATGAAAACATGTTACACAATATTTAAAAATTCAAACAATAAAAAATAATTGATTTTCAGTGTATCTGTGATGTGATTTTCAAATCAAATTTCACTCAAAATACCATTAAACACAATCTATTACCTATGGAAGATAGAGAATTATATCTAGGTTTATTTATATGGGATTTATCCAATATTTCATGGATTTTACTCAATAAGTGGAGCGTATTAACTACCAGGAGGTTGCCTCAGGGTTTCGACCCAAATTTATTCAAAGATAGGGTTTTGTTTATGGTTTTCTTTTCTTTATTTCATGTAATCATTGAATAATTTATATTTTCAATATATTTATTTTCATCATTCCATTTTTGTTCATTCTTTTCTAATATACCTCCTTTCTAATTGGGTTTAATCGTCGTTTGTGACCACACGACGACGATTGGCTAAAACCAATAGGGGAGAGTAGAATCGTTTAAAGGGGGTGCATACCATCATAGTTTTATTTAATTTTGATTGTAAAAATAATTTTATGCACTAGTATCATGTCATGAATGCACATATAATTTATTATTCATTGAATAATTGACCATATGTTTTCAATAATGAATGAACCCCAATATGATTATGATGATTTATTCATGACCATTGAATCTAATTACTCTTATACTTTTGGAAATATAAACTTAATTCATTTTAGAAATTTTGATTCATCATACCATGATGAATTTAGATTATAGGATTGTATGATAGGGAATGACCATTTCTTATTTTGATGAAACTGTTTGCTTGTGCAGCTATTAAATATGATTATTTTTAAAGCAAGGATAAGTTAATTAATTTAGAAAAACTGACCCTGGAAACAGATTCCACTATCTTCTATTTCTCTATTTGAATTCATTTATTTTTAATTGCATCATTAGTTTAATAAAATTAATCATAAATTCGGGTGAACTAGCCTTTATTTGAGAATTTTCATCGTCATGTTCCCCACTCTCTATGGGTTCGACCCCACACTTCTTCTATACTATACCTTTATAGTTAGTATAGTTCGGGAAAATATAAATTTATAATTCCATCCATTCCCTAGATGAATTAAAAATTACTTCGGGCACATCAATTCCTCATATATCGAATGAAATATTTAATTTACAAACAATATTTCTTATCACTATACATATGTATTGAGTAAAAAATATAGATTTATAGATATTTCCCCTATTAATCAAATAACATTCAAATTAAACTTTTTATGTAAAAATGCTATATAGTTTATGAAATAATCATATCCATAATATATAGAATATATATATTTAATATAAATTTAATTTATAATTAAAAAGGATCATAATAAATGTATTGTGTTAAGAGAAAGTTAACAATCACAAAATTAATCAAGAAATGAGAGGTGATCATCTATTCATCAGAAATATAGGGTTTTTTTATTAAAATAATGTCCTTTGGAAGAATAAAGAGAGTGTAAGTGAAATATTAAAATTATATCCCATAAAATAGTTTTCTTTGTAAAGCCATTGAAAACATGAAGAAGAAGACATATTTTTTAAAACAGTTACAAAGGTCTGGAAGTCCGTTTTCATTGTATATGTCCTTTTGAATTTTTATCAGAAAAGTATATTACAAAAAAGTGGAAATATTCTTTTAAAACACGTTTTAAATGAAAAATATGTCTTAAAATATATTTTATAAATAATTTGAGTAAATAATAGTACTTTTTTAAAACAATTTTAAAAATCATTGACATAAAACAAAAATATATCTTATTTCAAGGGAAATAAAATTGGGTTTTCATTTCAACATTTATTTACTTGATTTAGATACCAAAGAGATGAAAAGTTGTAATAAAATATGTAAAATCATTAGATATCTTCTGAATAATAAATTTATTGTATCTTATTAAGGATAAATGATATGATTTCTTCGACAAGATTAAAATCAACCCCAAAATAAAGTTAGATTGTAAAATAGATTCTTATATCTTTGATAACATTAAAATTATAACCCCTTTAAATAATAAGAATGAATTGAAAAATTATTCATCATCAATAAATATTTATTCATGTTAAATACATCAAAGTGGTAATATATAAACTATATAAAACTTAATAGGTTCATATTAACAAATATGTCTCACTGGAATGGAAATTGAGATGAAATCCCTTACCTCACTCTTCCTTTTGGTTGAACAAGATTTAACCACCGGTATATTGTTTTCAAGTATGTTATTAATTTATATTAGAACCATATTCATATTTATAATATCATATATGATCCTTTTACAACATTTTAGAACTCATTTGTCAATAATATTTCATTATTTTTATTGTTTTGGGTGTCAATTGCCTTATTTTCTTCTACAAACTTTGTCATCAAAGTTCTAGTTCTTGTGTGTACGATATATTTAATCATATCCATAATTATATTAATGTTATTAATATCACGTTTACTCATTAGACAAATTTTTAGAACCATTCTTGAAATTTTAACATGTAAAATGAATCTCATCGCTTCATGGCGACGGTAGGTCGTACGTACGTACAAGAAACGATATCATTATCTTAATAGGTGAAAGGATAAGGAAGTGTATGATATGTTAATTTTAAAAATTTATATAATTTTATTTTTATCATATATACTCATCATTTCCATCATTATGACTATTCATGTAAATTAATGATGGAAAATAAATTACAACGGTTCGTGAGGTGGTAGTCCTCCATATACACAAGTAGTGAATTGGTTTCCCATTTGTTGGAGGAGGCAGACAAATATTATTACATCAAGATAATAACATCTCATAATATTTTATATACTATTTTTATTATATTTTAAGTTTTAATACATAATTTTTAGTTTTAAAAGAAGAATTAAAAAGAAAGATCTTCGTTAAGATAATTGCCTTCACTTAGAAAATCTATCTTTAGATCTGTTCTTAAGCTCCTTAGGGTTAGTATTTTGGGAAGACTGGTACCTCTAGAATGTGTCTCATTATTTTATGAGGGATATTTTCTGTATTCTTTCAATCTAAGGGTCTTTAGAGCTATGAATAAATTAAGATAGGGAGTTCCCTTTTATAATTGAGGTGGAGTTACATTTTGGTAAATGCCCAAAACTACTTAATAATGGGAAGTCAATCTCACTCCAAGTGCTTAAAAAATTTATAAATAATGTATTTTAAGGATTTTAAGTTTTATAAACAGCTAAAATTAATAAAAAAAATATTTTTTAAACATTTTATTCCCTCATCCTTTAAGTTCACATACTTTTACCATTTTAGTTATTAACCATGATAAATGGCTTTTTAACCTAGGTAATTAGTCATATATGATTAAAATTAAATGAAACATATTAGATAATTTGAAAATTATGATTATAAATATGAAATATAATTTATCAAATAATAATTTTCTCTGTGTAAAATCGATTTTAACACAAACACATGTAATGCGCAAAACAACGTTTAAACCTTAACCGAGTTAATTAATTTTTTACTATTTTTAATAATCATTATGATCAATAATTCATTTTACCTTATTACACAATATTAATTATAATTATTTAAAATATGGAATACATTTTATTAAATTAAATTCACATAATTGGCAAAATTTAATTTAAAATTGACCCGTATATGTATAGAAAAAATGGTTTTTGATGGAATGCATTTTTTAAGAATAAGATGATATAATATTAACTTTATAACTAGAAGTTATCATTAAATGGAATTAAATTAATATAAATAGATATATAATATATTAATTTACTTTATATAATTCATTATTAAATATTATTTTTATTATTTTTATTGTATATATATTATAGCTTTTTAAATAAAAATAGTTTTCTAAAAAAATAAACAGTTATCAGAAAAATATTTCTTTTTTACCTTATCTTTATTTATATCAAACTAATTATTAATAAATTTTTAATTGTGAATATTATTATTTGTAATTATAAATAAAATAAGAAAAGGTTAAATATTACATTTTCAATTATTCATAAAATTTAATTTCTAAGGGATAATTTCAAAATTTCATTTAAGGATTATTTTAACCAAGTAAGTTAAAATTAAATATTCATACTATCAAATTAGGATTTTTTCTCCATGAAATATTAATATGTTCATTGCATAAAATATTTATTAGAATAATTTTTTTAATTTATATAATTTAGTCTTGGGTGTTACATCAATTTTAGTATAATTATTCAAACACCACTGCAAAACATAGTAGTGGAGATATCAGTAAAAATTGAAAATGGGGAAAGTGTTGCATCCTAAGTTTATAATTCACCCCCTATAAAACTTTTTTGGATTAATTCAATATAAAATGTTGTGGAATTCCCTTTAGTTTAATTTAGGCATGGATTGGATTTCCATGTATAAAGTTAACATAAATTTAGAAAGAAGGAAATCGCCCTCCGTATCACAAATTTCCCTCTGATTCTATATAACTGTAAGGAGGAGGATCAATATCATTTGGAATCTTCATCCCAAGAATGGATATTATTACATTATGAGTAATTTTATCTAGTTCAAATTTTTGAGACTAAAGAAAAGATCATTCTTGATGGCATGCCCAATATAAGGGAAATTTCATGTGTTTCCCAAAGAATTGTCTAGTCTTCCTCCCAGTGGAGGGATTGAGTTATCAATAAAACAAATACTTGAGGATCTTCCAATAAAAAAGACTCCAAAATATTGAACATTAAAAGATGAAGAATAAACTATAGGAGAATATACATAATAAGATCATATTCCCATGTGTTTTACTTTAGGGTGCACTAGTGCACGCTCGCGTGTCGTTGGGCACGAGCGACAAACTAAAATTTATAACCTAATTACTACTTAGGATAGTGGAAAGATAGGGTCGAACCACAAGGAGGCCTCATGTTGTGTTTGATGAACTAAAAATACTAAACAAAAAAACACACATGGAAAGGGAGAAGACAAAGAAGCAAGAGAAATTGAGGTGTAAACAACTGATAGATGAGTATGGGAAAGTCCACTAGCCGATTTGATATTGCTTAGCCTTGTTCATGCACTGTGATTTAGAAATATGGATCAGACTAAAATTAATTGGCTTGATTTTTCGTCTGGTTTTTTTGTGATGAAATAGCTCTTACAGTCCTTCGACTGTAAAAGTCATTCCATCCAGTGGTGAAAATAAGTCAGAAGTCACCGGGCTCAACTTGTCAGTTGAGTTCGGTGTGTCTCTATCATTCGAGCAAAACTCACTTTTCAGTGAGTTACTCAAATTGAAACAGTTTTTATTATGGTGAAAACAAGATCGTTTTTCACTCGATCCTGTTGTTTTGAAAATAAGCTCATCTGTAAACAATGTGAGAGACAATCCAACAAAATGATGTAGCGTATGAATCAGACTAAACAAATCAAATAAACCAGCTTATTCCCCCTGAAGGAAATTATATGTACATAGTAGTTGGTTTTAATGCAGCAGTAGAATTAAAATCAATGTAGTTAATATTGAAATAAGTGTATAAAAAAAGATCACGAGCAAAACTAAGATGTTCGAACTCCCTGCTACTGCTACTGAAAGTTCTAATTCCGGCTGCTCAATAGTGGATGCGATGCCGAAATGCTCTTGATGTCCCACCCTGGGAATCGAGGTACAAAATAATCTGATCAGCTCCTCTCGATACTCCAATCTGCTCCCGATGGAAGATGTTTGTTCCTCTTTCTCTGCTCCTTTCATTAGGATCAAATCCCCGCTACCTATCTCCCAAGTTCCAATGTGTCCCGAATGATCGTTTTCCGATGTTCCCAACTATGCTCTATCATATTCCTCTCGTCCATTCATCACCCAACCGAAGTCTCTGGAATCTCCCTCGAGGAGTTCCCTGGCCTCCACGTGGAGCTTTCACTATGCTGCTCCTCCCGCGCTGGTCACCAGAGTAGTTTCTCTTAACATAAACCAAATGATGCACGCGCGGCGAGCCAATTTCTTCTCGATCCACATGGTGTGATTTTATGTGCACGTCACGATATTTTTAATTAACTCCAAGTGTGTGTATCCCGCCCCTACAATGAAACAAAATAATACACACATGAGTCAAAATTAAACTACCATATATTATATCACAGCTTAAAATAAATGAAAACACTTATAAATAAGTATGTATATTATAATAATATCTAATATTATAATTACTAATATATGTTTAATGACTATTATATTTGTTTAATAACAATATTTATTATGATATAATGATATTATATATAAGATTATATATTATTGTTAATATATCTATAATTATTAGAGTATAGTACTTGATATATATATAATGTATTATGTTATATTATATGCTATAATAGTTATATTATATATATGCTGATATATTAAGTATATATTATATAAATGTTATTATATATTATAATATAGAAAAAAAATAAAGAAAACACAATGAATGGGGGGGGGGCTTCAGGTCTGTTCGGCGCAGGGAGAAAAGGAGGGCGATAGGCTTCAGGGCAGGGGAGGCGACGGCTGAGGCAAGGGAGAAGGAGGGTGGCACGATTGTGGAGTGCAGAAAACATGGTGGAGGCAGAGGGTTCGTGCAGGTGTGTCCGGACCAGTGAGAGGGGATATGGAAGGCGAGGGCTGGCAAGATGTTGTGGAGATGTTGCAGTCTGTGGCAGTGATAGAGGAGTGTGATAGGGGAGGAGTAGTGTCGGGAATAATGGTGGTTCGGAGAGAGGTGCAGCAGTTTCAGGTGGTTCATGTTCAAGTATGTAAGGGATGTGAGGAGGTGAGCCGGCGGCTCGGAGGTAGTGTCATGAAGATGTGGGTACGACGCGGCTACGAGGGAGGTGGTTCAATTTTGGTGCGGTGCTGAGTTGAGGAGGAACGATGAGACAGTCACCGTTACGTGAAAAAAAGAAGCCGCGTAATAGTGATGTGCAAAGGAAGAAAGCCCAACAGTGAGGTGGTCACCGATAGAGTGGAAAGATGTGGGTCACTGTTAGAAAAGAAAATGAAAGCTTACCATTAATGAATAAATAAAAGGTCACTAATATAACAATTAAAAGGGCTACTGTAAATAAAAAAGAAGGGTTACCGGTAGAAAATAAAATAAGAAGCTCACTGTTAGAAAAATATATTAAGGTTACCGGTACATAATAGTCACCATTATATCACAAAAATTAGTAACCGCTAGACCAAAAAGAATTCAGTTCACCGTTAGGTTGTAACAGTAACCTCGTTACTGCTAGTTTGAGAAAAAGTAACCTTGCTATCGGTAGCTTGACTAACGGTAGCCTGGCAAGTGGTAACTTAGTTACTGGATGTGTAAACTTTTAAAATTGTAAGTAAATTAATTAGAAAACTCAATAATTATTAATAATGAAAATTTTAAATAAAATAAATAGAAAAAGATTAAATAAAGAAATTGAAAATTAGTTATATTAAAAATAAATAATGAATAAATCCATTATTTTAGGGTCCATAATTACATAAATTGTTATAAAAAATGTATATTTGACAAAATTAATTATAAAAATACAAAAGTGAATTTATTTAATAAAAAAGTGTAAAAAATAATTAAATAAATCATTAAAAACTAAAAAAAAAGGATGTGGAAATCTGTGTGAAAACACTGCCATATCAAACTCCCACACACTTAGTTTGTCCTCAAACAAATACATGCCTTAGACTTTAAAACAGAATTATGATTTGTGAGTTTCACTTCAAAAGGTGAATGATTAAACTTTAATAACCAGAGGAGCAGGACCAAAAAATGAGTTAGGTTTTTCAAAAGTTGTTCAACAATGATGTCCTATCTAGCTTCAAAAACCCACTGGAAGTCAAGAGCATCACAAATTTGTACACTATCAAGTATGTCATGTTCCCTATGTGTAATCATTAACTGTCCTACTTCACCTTCCAATTCAAGTTTTAATTCAAGGAGTGTTGAGAGGTTAGATGAAGTGGAACTCAAAATATAACCAAGGGCACCTTCTATTATCACCTTCCCCTAGGATACAAAAATTAAATTCAATTAATCTGATTACTTTATTGATTCAACCCAAATGAAAATTAACCAAGTCAATTGCTCCCTTATTCATATGGGTTCAAAATTCTCCTCACATTAATGAGTTCATTTTTGATAAGGGAACTTTATTTCTATTTTTCCCATCCATATTCCATGTGCATAGAACTGCGCATAACACTTATTAAAATTGAAATTGGCATTTATTTACAGAAACGCACCCAATGCACCTTGTCTCAAATACTCACTGTGGGATCTCATTTTCCCATTTTACTCTAGTTACAAATGACTAAATTAATAATCATTCGAATTGACTTCCTAAAGTGATTGCATATTATTTAATAAAAATGTGAATCCCCTAGGTTCCAGTGAGAACTTCTAGTGACTCCAAGTCATGATCATCATCCCACAAAACCTATCCTGTCATATTCTCATCCTCAGTTCCTAAACAGACAGATCCATAGATACAATGAACAATTGCACTCAGCAATCATTCATACTTAATAGTTTCTGACTAAATGCCACTATCCACAACCAACGAACAATTATCCACTAAATAGGACATGATTGAAATAACATTGAACCTCCAATGACCAAAAATTGATGAAGGAATTTGAAAAAAAATTGAAGGAATTTTGAACCATTTTTTTTAAAAAAATTGACCATTTTAAAAACAAACACAAATTCAGGTTCAAGAAGGGGGAATTCAACATGACACTAGAATGACCCCTCTCCCCCACACTTAAAACCCAACATTGTCCCCAATGTTGTATTTTAAGGTGGAAGACAGATTATGTTCAAAACAAATTTTCATTTCAGCTGAGAAAGGATATGGAGGGGTATCAATGAAGTTCAAAAATTTTCTTTTCCACACAAAAAGTGAAAGGAAATAAAAACCCAACCAAATAAAAATAGAAGAACCCGACCCCACCAACCATCAACAGAAACCAAGTATAGTTATATTTATAAAATGTTCATGATTTGAATCATTGTGAGCAGACAAAATATTTAATCAATTTACTTCAAATGGTAGCATGATTAACAGTGATGTGCAGCAGCAAAATAATGAAAATAAAAACAGTGGGTGAAAGCATGTTGCAACAAATCATCTCAAAATAATTTTTCAACTAAGTAGATACTATCAGCTAAACACCCATGCAAGAAACCACAATCATTTCTCATATATTGGGACGAATTCCCCCACAATTAGTTCACAGTAAAGAGTAAGCATGTAATTGTAAGTGAAAAAGGCAGAACAACACTTCCATAAATTATTGGACCTTAAGCAGTGGATTTGATCAACAGATCCTCTTCAGCATCACTGGGTTGTTATTCATCTTCAGAACCTTTAGGTTAAAATATGCAAAATAAGATTTCAGAGTTTAAAGTTCAAGATATGTAAACCAAGAGAGTGAGTAAATAGAAATGTTATCCATATGATGCAGTGGATTTCTCCCTTGGGGTTTCTTGGACATGTTTCTGGCAGCAAAAACTCTCTCTATAATAATAACAGATCACAAGTCACCATCAACAGTTAAGCAATTGAACTGGAGAAAAATAATCATGGATTAATTTTATTGAAAAACATAAAATAAAAGGGAAACTAATAAGCAACCATGGGTTAGTTCCCATGCAACACTGAGTTTATAGTCCTCAGTTAGACTTGAATCATCTCATTCTTCCAACAGAGATATGGCAGCCAAACCATTTGGATTCCCTTCCAAGAAGTGATTTATTCTTTGACCATTGACTAAGAAAGGTCTATTCTCTTCTCCAACCAGCTCAACAGCTCCATTAACCAAGACTCTAATAATGGTAAAGGGTCCTGACCATTTGGACTTCAACTTTCCTAGAAACAGCTTCAATCTTGAATTGGAAAGTAGGACTCTCTCACCAACCTTTAAATTACTATTTTTAATGATTGAGTCATGATAATCCTTTGTTAATTCTTTTTAAATTTCAGCATTCTCATAGGAATCTCTTCAAATCTCCTCCAGCTCACTCAGCTCTAGCAATCTCGTCTCTCCAGTAGACTTAAAATCAAATTTAAGAGCCTTAACTTCCCAATAAGATCTCTGTTGTAACTCAATAAGTAGATGACATGTTTTCCCAAAGAGTTTCCTATATGGTGAAATCCCTATTGGAGTCTTATAAGAAGTTCTATAGGCCCAAAGGGCCTCATCCAACTTCCTTGACCTGTCTTTCCTAGAGCTATACATTGTTTTCTCTAAAATCTGTTTGAGCTCTTTGTTTGAAACTTCTGCTTGCCCACTGGAATGTGGGTGGTAAGTAGTGAATTTCCAATTTGAGAACCCATAATTCTCCATCAAAACACTGAACTTATAATTCTTTAAGTGAGTCCCATTATCAGTGATAAATGCTCGAGGCACACCAAATCTAGAAAAGATGTTTTTATTGATGAATTTCACAACACTAGATGCTGAATTGTCGGGAAGAGCTACTTCCTCAACCCACTTGGACACGTAGTCCACAACAACCAAAATTTACTCATTCCCATAAGAGGATGTAAATGGTCCCATGAAGTCCAAGCCCCACAAATCAATGATTTCAACCACCAGAATACCTTTTTGGGGTAGTTCATGTCTTCTTCTAACATTTACCAATATTTGACATTTTGCAGAGCTAATAACCAGACTCTTAGCATCTTTAAACAATGTGGGACAGTAGAAACCAGCCTGGAGGACCTTTTGATCAGTCATTTCTCCTCCATGGTGGCCAACCCAAGGTGTTGAATGACATATCTCAAGTATGGGTAAAATCTCACCCTCAACCACAAATCTGCTCAGAATCCCATCAGCACACCTCCTAAAGAGAAGCGGGTCATCCCAAAAATAATATTTCAGTTCAGATATAAACCTATTCCTCTGGTTGTGTGAGAGATCCTTGGTCATGACTCCAGCTGCCAGAAAGTTGGCACAGTCTGCAAACCATGCAGACTGTTACACAGAAATAGCAAACAATTGTTCATCAGGGAAAGAAGTGTTGATCTCTTTTGGTTACTTTCTTGGGGAATTGGGAAATCGGGACAAGTGATCTACAACTACATTATCAGCCGCTTTCTTATCCTTAATCACTAAATCAATATCCTGTAGCTGCAAGGTCCACCTCAGGATTCTGGGATTTGATTCCTTTTTAGCCAGCAAATAATTTAGGGCTGAATGATCTGTGAAAACTATGATCCTTGATCCTATCAAATATTGCCTGAAATTTTCCAAAGCAGACATCACAACAGCCAACTCCTTTTTAGTGGTAGAATAATTCTTCTGGGCATCATCTAGCATCTTACTTGCACAGTAATTAAAATGTAATTTCATATCCTTCCTCTGTCTTAACACAACTCCTACTGCAAATTCACTAAAATCACACATAACCTCAAAGGGAAGCTTCCAGCCAGGAGGAGTGATTACAGGTGAAGTAGATAACTTCTCCTTGAGAAAATTAAAGGCTTTTAGACATGTCTCATCAATGAAAAAGGGTGTTTCCTTAACTAGCAGGGAGCACAGGGGTCTAGTAATCTTAGAAAAGTCCTTAATGAACCTCCTGTAGAACCCAACATTACCCAAAAAACATCTAATTCCATTGAAATTTTCAGGTGGGGTAAAATTTTGCATGACCTAAATTTTAGCATTATCAACCTCTAGCCCCTTATTAGAAACATTGTGTCCCAAAACTATGCCTTTAGTGGCCATGAATTGGCACTTTTCCCAGATTAATACAAAGTTGGTCTCTTGGCATATTTATAACACTAGTTCCAGGTTTTTCAGACAGTTCTCAAAGTTATCTCCCACAACAAAAAAATCATCCATGAACACTTTAATTATCCTTTAAATCATGTCTAAAAAATTTCCATCACGCACCTCTGAAAAGTGGTAGGAGAACCACACAAGCCAAATGGTATCTGACGGTAGGAAAATGTCCCAAATGGATAGGTGAAGGTGGTTTTCTCTTGGTCCTCAGGTGCAATGGAAATCTGGTTGTAACCAGAATAACCATATAGAAAGCAGAAGAATTCATTGCCTGCCAATCTCTCTAACATTTGATCCAAAAATGGCATGGGAAGTGATCCTTTCTTATGGCAGCATTAAATTTTCTGTAGTCTATACATACTCTCCATTTATTCACTTCTCTTGTATGGATTTTCTCATTCCTTTCATTAGTGACTACTGTCACTCCACTATTTTTGGGTACCACCGAGATAGGACAGACCCAGGGGATATCAGAAATGGGAAAACTTATTCCAACATCAAGAAACCTAATCACTTCTTATCTCAAAACTTCTTTCATGTTGGGGTTGAGTCTTCTTTGGGATTCTACTCTAAGGTTACACTCAGGTTCCATTGGAATTTTATGCATAAAAAAGGCTGGACTTATCCCTTTGATATCTGCAATCGACCAACCTATGACAGACTTTTACTTCTTTAAAACAGTAAGCAGATTTTTCTCTTGACCCACCTCTAGATTGGATGAAATGATCACAGGAAGGGTGGAATTGTCTTCTAAAAGGAATATTTGAGATGGCCAGGGAGGGGCTTCAGTTCAAGGGTGGGTGATGACTGGATTGAGGGAAGACACTTAGGCCTAGGTGGCCAAAGGTCTTCATACTGCCTCTTGAATAAGGCAGCAGACAAGGCGTTTTCCTCAGTGCAAGAGCTTCCAAAATATATATCCTCAAACTCAGACTCCTTTCTCAGGGTAAGAATGTGCTCCAAAACAAACTCATCTAGATTCTCCAAAAAATTCTCCCTCATACTCATCAACAAATTCTCTCTCCTTACTTGAGTAAATCCCCATGCAAGAGGCAGCAGGGATTTCAGGTTCACTGTTGATTTCAGCTATCATTCTCAGAAACTCTTCTTCCTCCTTATCAACACTACTCTCAGAAACTAACATCTCATATTTGGGGAAGAGTGCGTGGGTGGGTTCTTGGATTTTCTTAAACACAATGAATTCTTCTTTCTGTTCACCCAAATTGAATATCAGTTTCCCCTTAGACACATCTATCACAGCCCCCCCTGTGGCCAAGAAGGGCCTACCAAGAATGATAGGAACCTCCTGGTCACACTCCATATCAAGGATAAGAAAGTTAGTAGGAAAAAAGAGTTTTCCTACTCCCACTAATAGATCATCAACCCTACCCACTGGATGAGTAATGGACCTATCAGCAAGCTGTAACACAACAGTGGTGGGTTAGGGAACTCCTAATATCAGGTGATGAAAAAGTGACAGTGGAATCAGATTAATACTAGCACCCAGATCACACAAACAATTGAACTTACCACCCCTATCCACAAATGTGAAAGAGATGACAAAGCTTCCTCGGTCTTGAAGCTTAGGAGGTATCCTATTCTGCAAGACTTCCCTACACTCCTCTATTAAGCTATAGGTGGAAAATACTTCTAATGTCTTTTTTTAACATATTTTCTTGAGTGATTTCAGATATGATGGGATTTGAATCAATGCTTCCAAGAATGGGATATCAATGTTCATCTTTTTAGCCACTTTCAAAAATTTAAATAGTTCAGAATCATGAATCATTTTCTTAATTCTTTGTGGGAAGGGAATTACAGGGGAAAAATTATGCACAATTGGGGGCATTTCTACAGATTCTTCTTCAACAAGTTTCTTCCCTTTATTGTTTTTGCTTTTCAAGCCATTATCTTTGGGTTTTTGGGTTGGAACAGTAGGAACTGGAGGGATTCTAGTGGTGTTGTCCAATTTTTTAGATTTAGGTTCTTTCATATTTGAGTTTCCAGCTTCATCCAGTTTCTCATTTTCAGCATTTTGGGGTTCTTTCCTATGCTCTTGGTGAGTTTGGAGACAACTTTTGGTGGTCACAGCCATGGAATTCTCCCTAGGATTGGCTTCAGTGGTGCTGAGCAGCCTACCTTTTTCTCTATTACTAGCATCCATAGCCAACTGCCCCATTTGAATTTCCAAGTTCTTCATTCTAGCATCCATTTGAACTTTATCAAAATCATTTTTGTTCTTTTTTTTTCATCAAACCTCTCTATCAACTAATGTAACATGTCTCTCACCTCATATTTTGAGTTGGACGACTCAGCCTTTGGTTGGGATTGGGGTTTGAACTGCTGTCTAGGAGGTTTCTAGAATCCAGGAGGGGCAGAAGTTTAGAGTACTCCCTGCTCCATCCATGACAGGTTCAGATGGTTCTTATACCCCTGATTATAGGTGTTGGAAAAAGGATCGTCCCTAGGCTGCATCCGAGGTCCATAGCCATCAAAGATGACACTCTCATGAGGCTGTATAGGCATATCAAAGTTTGGAAAATAGGTTTGAGAGTGGCCATACATGCCACAGTGGTGACACTGCTCCTTATGGATTTGATGTGGGTTCTCATTAAAGAACCCAGCAGCTTGGGATTCAGCTTGAGGAGCAGGGGAAATTTATTTTCTCACAATGGTTCTCCTCCTATAGAAGTTGTGCTGGGAATTTTGAGATAATGTATTAAAGATCTTTTTGAGCTCCTCAACAGTCCTATCACTAAAGTCTCCTCTAGAAGACTGATCCACCAAGGTTTGGTGGTAAGGGGTGAGACTATTATAGAAGGTGTATATAAGGATTTGAGGTGTACATTGATGGTTTGGACACCTCCTTAGAAAACCTATAAACCTATATCGGGCTTCATGAAACAGTTCTCCTTCATCCTGAAGGAATCCAATGATTTTGTGCCTAATTTCAGATGTCAATCTCCTTGGATAGAATTTCATTGTGAAGTCATTGTAAACTTGATCCCATGTGACAAAGATTTCTTCTTCTAACAGTTGGAACCAAGACCTTGCATTTACCTTGAGGAAGAAAGGGAACACTCTCAGTTTAAGCTCTTCCTCAGGGAAACCCCTAAGTGGTAGCTGCTGGACACTACAATAGAAGGCTATAATGAATCAAGAGAATCTTCTGTAGGCATTCCATTGAAGGTAGGCATATGACTAAGCATAGATTGCTTGATCTCATAATTCTTGGACCTAGGAGAGAGTCTAAGCATGAAGGGTTTCTATACACTGAAGGTAATAAGAAATCTCTCAAATAGTTCCTCTCAGCTATCTCATTCCCAGATGGGTTCATCATTTCGGGTTGGTTCAAATTCTCAGGAAGTGGGTTGTTCAAGTTTTCATTTCTGTTATCTTCCATTTTGACCTTTTATTTGTTCTTTTTCACTTCCTTAAGGTGCTTATCAATTTTAGGGTTACCAGGTACTAAGTGTTCAGACTTAGACCTGGTTTTCATGCAACAAGTTCACAATTTCTTTTTGAATTTCAATTTTTTTCTTTTTCTTCTTTTTGCAGATTTTTTATGGATTTTTTTAGTGATTTTTTTTTTGATTTTTTATGTGAATTTTTGTTTGTGTTTTTTTAAACGCACCTAGCCTCCCCAGAAACAGAACCAAAATTTGCACACTCACGCGTCGTTGGGAACGGGCGAAAAACTAACATTTATAACATAATTACAACTTGGACAGTGGAAAGATAGGGTCGAACCCAAGGGAGGCCTCATGTTGTGTTTGGTGAACTAAAAAAACTAAACAAAAAAACACACATGCAAAGGGAGAAGACAGAGCAACAAGATAAATTGAGGTGTAAACAACTGATAGATGAGTAGGGGGAAAGTCCACTGGACTATTTGATGTTTCTTAGCCTTGTTCATGCACTGAGATTTAGAAATATGGATCTGACTAAAAGTAACTGGCCATATTTGTCATCTGGTTTGTTTGTGATGAAATAGCTCTTACAGTCCTTCGACTGTAAAAGTCATTCCATCCAATGGTGAAAATAATTCAGAAGTCACCGGGCCCAACTTGCCAGTTGAGTTCAGTGTGTCTCTCTCATTCGAGCAAAACTCACTTATCAGTGAGTTACTCAAATTGAAATAGTTTTTATTATATTGCAAACAAGATAGGTTTTCACTCGATCATGTTGTTTTGAAAAGAAGATTTTCTGTAAACAATGAGAGAGAAAATCCAAAAAAATGATGTAGTGCATGAATCAGACTAAACAAATCAAATCAACCAGCTTATTCCCCCCGAAGGAAATTAGCCGGACATAGTGGTTGGTTTTAATTCAGAAACAGAATTAAAATAAATGCAGTTCATATTGAAATAAGTGCTGAAAAACAGAGCACGAGCAAAACTAAAATGTTCGAACTCCCTGCTACTTCTCCTAAAAGTTCTAATTCTAGCTGCTCAATGGTGGATGCGATGCAGGAATGCACTCGATGTCCCACCCTGGGAATAGAGGTACGAAATGATCTAATCAGATCCTCTCGATACTCTAATCTGCTCCCGATGGAAGATGTTCGTTCCTCTTGCACTTCTCCTTTCATTAGGATCAATGCCCCGCTACCTGTCTCCCAAGTTCCAATGTGTCCCGAATGATCTTTTTCTGATGTTCCCAACTATGCTCTCTCCTGTTCCTCTCGTGCATTCGTCACCCAACCGAAGTCTCTGGAATCTCCCCCGAGGAGTTCCCTAGACTCCACGTAGAGCTTTCACTGTGCGGCTCCTCCCGCGTTGGTCACCATAGCAGTTCCTCTTAGCAGAAACCAAATGATGCACGCGCGGCGAGCCAATTTCTTCCTGATCCACATGGCATGATTTTATGTGCACATCATGATCTTTTTAATGAACTCCAAGTGAGTGTATCCCGCCCCTACAACGAAACAAAAAAATACACACGTGAGTCAAAATGAAACTACCATATAATATATCACAACTTAAAATAAACGAAAACAATTATAAAGAAGTATGTATATTATAATAATATCTAATATAATAATTACTAATATATGTTTAACGACTATTATATTTGTTTAATAACATTAGTTATTATGATATACTGATATTATATATAAGATTACATGTTATTGTTAATATATATATAATTATTATAGTATAGTACTTGATATATATATAATATATTATGTTATATTATATGCTATAATAGTTATATTATAGATATGATAATATATTAAGTATATATTATATAAATGTTATTATATATTATAATATAGAAAAAAAGGGAAAAAGAAAACACAATGAAAGTGGGGGGGGGGGGGGGGCTTCGAGTCTGTTCGGAGCGGGGGGAAAAAGAGGTCAACAGGCTTCAGGGCAGGGGAGGCGGTGGCTGAGGCAAGGGAGAAGTAGGGTGGCGTGATTTTGGAGTGCGGAGAACATGATGGAGGCAGAGGGTTCGTGCGGGTGTGTCCGGACCGGTGAGAGGTGGTATGGAAGGTGAGGACCAGCGGTATGTTGTGGAGATGTTGTGGTCTGCGGTGGTGATAAAGGAGTGCGACAGGGGATGAGCAGTGTCAGCAATGATGGTGGTTCGGAGAGTGGTGTAGAAACTTCGGGTGGTTCGTGTTCAAGTACGTAGTGGATGTGAGGAGGTGAGATGCCGGCTCGGAGGCAAGGGCGTGGAGATGTGGGTACGGCGTGACTACGATGGAGGCAGTTCAAATCTGGTGTGGTGCTGAGCTGAGGAGGAATGGTGAGACAGTCACCGTTACGTGAAAAAAAATAAAGCAGTCGCGTAACACTGAGGTGCAAAGGAAGAAAGCCCAATGGTGAGGTGGTTACTGATAGAGTGGAAAGCTGCGAGTCACTATTAGAAAAGAAAATGAAAGCTTACCGTTAAAGAATAAATAAAAGGTCACTGATATAACAATAAATATGGCTACTGATAAATAAAAAAGAAAGGTTACCAATAGAAAATAAAATAAGAAGCTCACTGTTAGAAAAATATATTAAGGTTACTGGTACTTAACAGTCACTGTTACATCTCAAAACTAGTTACCGCTAGACCAAAAAGAATGCAGGTCACTATTAGGTAGTAACAGTAACCTGGTTACCGCTAGCTTGAGAAAAAGTAACCTTGCTATCAGTAGCTTGGCTACCAGTAGCCTGGCAAGCGGTAACTAAGTTACTGGATGTGTAAACTTTTAAAATTATAAGTAAATTAATTTTAAAACTCAATAATTATTAATAATGAGAATTTTAAATAAAATAAATAGAAAACGATTAAATAAACAAATTGAAAATTAGTTATATTAAAAATAAAGAAAGAATAAATCCATTATTTTAGGGTCCATTATTACATAAATTGTTATAAAAAATGAATATTTGACAAAATTAATTATAAAAATACAAAAGTTCATTTATTTAATAAAAAGTGTAAAAAATAATTAAATAAATCATTTAAAATTAATAAAAATGATGTGGAAATATATGTGTAAACACTGATACATCAAGGCTGGACTTATCCCTTTGATATTATAAATCGACCAAACTATGGCAGACTTGTACTTCTTTAAAACTGTAGGAAGATTTTTCTCTTGACCCACCTCTAGATTGGATGAAATGATCACAGGAAGGGTGGAATTGTTTCCTAAAAAGGAATGTTTGAGATGGGAAGGTAGGGGATTGAGTTAAAGGGTGGGTGATGACTTTCTTGATGTAAGACACTTAGGCCTGGGTGGCCCATGGTCTTCATGCTGCCTCTTGAGGAAGGCAGTAGACAAAGCATTTTCCTCAGTGCAAGAGCTTCCAAAAGATATCTCCTCAAACTCAGACTCCTATCTCAGGGTAAGAATGTGCTCTGAAACAAACTCATCTATGTTCTCTAAAAATTATACCTCATACTCATCAACAAATTATCTTTCCTTACTTGAGCTAATCCCCATGCAAGAGGCACAAGGTATTTCAGGTTCACTGTTGATTTCAGCTATCATTCTCAGAAACTCTTATTACTCCTTATCAACACTACTCTCAGCAACTAACATATCATCTTTGGGGAAGAGTGGGTGGGTGGGTTCTTGGATTTTCTTAAACACATTGAATTATTATTTATGTTCACCCAAATTTAAAATCATTTTCCCCTTAGACACATCTATCACAGCTCCCCCTGTGGCCAAGAAGGGCCTACCAAGAATGATAGGAACCTCCTAGTCACACTCCATATCAAGGATAAGAAAGTCAGAAGGAAAAAAGTGTTTTCCTACTCCCACTAATAGATCATCGATCCTACCCACTAGGTGAGTAATGGACCTATCAGAAAGCTGTAACACAACAGTGGAGGGTTGGGGAACTCCTAATCTCAGGTGCTGAAAAAGTGACAGTGGAATCAGATTAATACTAGCACCCAGATCACACAAACAATTGAACTTACCACCTATATCCCCAAATGTGCAAGGGATGACAAATATTCCAGGGTCCTGAAGCTTAGGAGGTATCCTATTCTCCAAGACTGCACTACACTCCTCTGTTAAGCTATAGGTGGAAAATTCTTCTAATGTCTTTTTGTTTGAACAGATTTTCTTGAGTGATTTCAGATATGATGGTCTTTGAATCAATTCTTCCAAGAATGGGATATCAATGTTCATCTTTTTATCCACTTTCAAAAATTTAAACAGCTCAGAATCATGAATTGGTTTCCGAATTATTTGTGGGAAGGGGATTGTAGGAAAAAAATTCATCACAATTGGAGGCTTTTCTACAGCTTCTTCTTCAACAAGTTTCATCCCTTTATTTTCTTTGCTTTTTAGGCCATTTTATTTGGGTTTTTGAGTTGGAACAGTAGGAACTGGAGGGATTCCTGTGGTGTTGTCCAGTTTTCCAGATTCAGGTTCTTTCAAATTTGAGTTTCCAGCTTCATCCAATTTCTCATTTTCAGCATTTTCGGGTTCTTTCCTAGGATCTTGGTGAGTTTGGAGACAACTTATGGTGGTCACAACCATGAAATTATCCCTAGGATTGGCTTCAGTGGTGCTGGATAGCCTACCCTTTTCTCTATTACTATCATCCCTAGCCAACTACCCCATTTGAATTTCCAAGTTCTTCATTATAGCATCCATTTGAACTTTATCAAAATCATTTTTGGTCTTTTGTTCATCAAACCTTCCTATCAACTGATGTAACATATCTCTCACCTCATATTTTGACTTAGAAGACTCAGCCTTTGGTTGGGATTGGGGTTAGAGTTTATATTTAGGAGGCTGCTGGAATCCAGGAGGGGCAGAAGGTCGGAGGACTCCTTGCTCCCTCCATGACATGTTCAGATGGTTCCTATAACCCTAATTATAGGTGTTGAAAAAGGATCATACCTAGGATGTATCCGAGGTCCATAGCCAGAAAAGCTGACACTCTCATGAGGCTATATAGGCATATCAAAGTTTAGACAATATTTTTGAGAATGGCCATACATGCCACAGTAGTGACACTGCTCTTTAAGGATTTGATGTGGGTTCTCATTAAAGAACCCAGCAGCTTGGGCTTCAGCTTGAGGAGTAGGGGCGGTTTCTTTTCCCACAATGGTTCTCCTCCTTGAGCATTTGTGCTGGGAATTTTGAGCTAATGTATTAAAGATTTGTTTGAGCTTCTCAGCAGTCCTATCACTAAAGTCTCCTCCAGAAGAGTGATCCACCAAGGTTTGGTGGTGATGGGTGAGACTATTGTAGAAGGTGTCCATAAGGAATTGAGGTGTACATTGATGGTTTGGACATTGCCTAAGAAAAACTATAAACATATCCCAGGATTAATGAAAATGTTCTCCTTCATCCTGAAGGAATCCAGTGATTTTGTGCCTAATATCAGATTTCAACCTCCTAGGATATAATTTCATTGTTAAGGCATTGTAAACATGATCCCAAGTGACAAAGATGTCTTCTTCTAACTATTGGAACCAAGACCTAGCATTTCCCTTTAGGAAGAAGGAGAACACTCTCAGTTTAAGCTCTTCCTCAGTGAGACCCCTAAGTGGTAGCTTCTGGATACTAAAATAGAAGGCTCTAATGAAGTCAAGAGAGTCTTCACTAGGCATTCCATTGAAGGTAGGCAGCTGACTAAGCATAGATTTCTTGATCTCATAATTCCTGGACCTAGGAGAGATTCTAATGCATGAAGGGTATCTAGACACTGAAGGTAACAAGAACTCTCTCAAACTGTGCCTCTCAGCTATCTCATTCCCAGGTGGGTTCATCATTCCAAGTTGGTTCAAATTCTCAGGAAGTGGGTTGTTCAAGTTTTCATTTATGTTATCTTTAATTTTGACCATGTATTTTTTCTTTTTCACTTCCTTAAGGTGCCTATCAATTTCAGGGTTACCAGGTACTAAGTGTTCAGACTTAGACCTGGTTTTCAGGCAGCAGGTTCACAAAGTTTTTTTGAATTTCAATTTTGTTTATTTTTCTTCTTTTTGTAGATTTTTTAGTGATTTTTTGTGACTTTTTTGATTTTTTTATGTCAAATTTTTTTGGGTTTTTCTAAACTCACCTAGCCTCCACAACAACGACGCCAAATTTTTCACGCTCGCACGTCATTGGGAACAAGAGACAAACTAAAATTTATAACCTAATTACTACTTAGGATAGTGGAAAGATAGGGTCGAACCACAGGGATGCCTCATGTTGTGTTTGGAAAACAAAAAAACTAAACAATAAAATACACATGCAAAGAGAGAAGACAAAGCAGAAAGAGAAATTGAGGTGTAAACAACTGATGAATGAGTAGGGGGAAAGTCCACTGGCTGATTTGATGTTGCTTAGCCTTGTTCATGTACTGAGATTTAGAAATATGTATCTGAATAAAAGTAACTAGCCAGATTTTTCATATGGTTTGTTTGTGATGAAATAGATCTTACAGTCCTTCGACTATAAAAGTCATTCCATCCAATGGTGAAAATAAGTCAGAAGTCACAGGGCTCAACTTTTCAGTTGAGTTCGGTGTGTCTCTCTCATTCGAGAAAAACTCACTTGTCAGTGAGTTACTCAAATTGAAACAGTTTTTATAATGGTTCAAACAAGATTAGTTTTCACTCAATCCTGTTGTTTTGAAAATAAGCTCGTCTGTAAACAATGAGAGAGACAATCCAAAAAAATGATGTAGCGCATGAATCAGACTAAACAAATCAAATCAACCAGCTTATCCCCCCTGAAGGAAATTAGTCGGACATAGTGGTTTGTTTTAATACAGCAATAGAATTAAAATCAATGTAGTTCATATTGAAATAAGTGAAGAAAAACAGAGCATGAGAAAAACTAAGATGTTCGAACTCCCTGCTACTGCTCTTGAATGTTCTAATTCCTGCTACGCAATGGTGGATGCGATGATGGAATGTACTCGATGTCCCGCCCTGGGAATCAAGGTACGAAATGACATGACCATATCCTCTCGATACTTTAATCTGCTCTCTATGGAATATGTTCATTCCTCTTTCTATGCTCCTTTCGTCAGGATCAAATCCCCACTACCTGTCTCCCAAGTTCCAATGTGTCCCGAATGATCTTTTTCTAATGTTCCTAAATATACTCTCTCCTGTTCCTCTCGTGAATTCATCACCGAACTGAAGTCTCTGGAATCTCCCCCAAGGAGTTCCCTGGCCTCCACGTGGAGCTTTCACTATGCTGCTCCTACCGTGCTGGTCATCGGAGTGGTTGCTCTTAACAAAAACCAAATGATGCGTGCGCGGCGAGCAAATTTCTTCCTGATCCATGTGGTGTGCTTTTATGTGAACGTCACAATATTTTTAATGAACTCAAAGTTTTTGTATCCGTCCCCTGCAACGAAACAAAAAAATACACACGTGAGTCAAAATGAAACTACAATATATTATATCACAACTTAAAATAAACGAAAACACTTATAAAGAAGTATGTATATTATTATAATATCTAATATATGTTTAATGAATATTATATTTGTTTGATAACATTAGTTATTATGATCTACTAATATTATATATAATATTATATATTATTGTCCATATATCTATAAATATTATAGTACAGTACTTGGTATATATATAATATATTATGTTATATTATATGTTATAATCTTTATATTATATATATGCTAATATTTTAAGTATATATTATATAAATGTTATTATATATTATAATATAGAAAAAAAGAAATAAAGAAAACCCAATGAAAGGGGGGGGGGGCTTCGGGTATGTTCGGCATGGGGAGAAAAGGAGGGTGACAGGCTTCGGGGCAAGGGAGGCAATGACCGAGGCAAGGGAGAAGGAGGGTGGCACGATATTGGAGTGCGGTGAACATGGTGGAGGCAGAGGGTTCCTGTGGGTGTGTCCAGACCGGTGAGAGGGGGTATGGAAGGCGATGGCCGGTGGGATGTTGTGGAGATGTTGCGGTTTGCGGCGATGATAGAGGAGTGCGACATGGGAGGAGCATTGCCGGAAACGATGGTGGTTCGGAGAGAGGTGCAGCGACTTTGGGTGGTTTGTTTTCAAATACATAGGGGATGTGAGGAGGTGAGCCGGTGGCTCAGAGGCCGGGGCACAGAGATGTGGGTACAACACGGATACAATGGAGGCGGTTCAAATCTGGTGCGGTGCTGAGCTGAGGAGGAATGGTGAGATAGTCACCATTACGTGAAAAAAAATAAAGCTGTCACGTAACAGTGAGGTGGAAAGGAAGAAATCCCAATGGTGAGGTGGTTACTGATAGAGTGGAAAGATGTGGGTCACTGTTAGAAAAGAAAATGAAATCTTACCATTAAAGAATAAATAAAAGGTCACCGATATAACAATAAAGAGGGATACTGATAAATAAAAAATAAAGGTTACCGATAGAAAATAAAATAAGAAGCTCACTATTAGAAAAATATATTAAGGTTACCGGTACTTAACAGTCACCGTTACATCTCAAAACTAGTTACTGCTAGACCAAAAAGAATGCAGGTCACTATTAGGTAGTAACAGTAACCTGGTTACCACTAGTTTTAACAAAAGTAACCTTGTTATCTGTAGCTTGGCTACCGGTAGCCTAGCAAGTGGTAACTAAGTTACTGGATGTGTAAACTTTTAAAATTATAATTAAATTAATTAGAAAACTCAATAATTATTAATAATGAAAATTTTAAATAAAATAAAATGAAAAATATTAAATAAACAAATTCAAAATTAGTTATATTAAAAATAAAGAAAGAATAAATCCATTATTTTAGGGTCCATAATTACATAAATTGTTATTAAAAATTTTTATTTGACAAAATTAATTATAAAAATACAAAAGTGAATTTATTTAATAAAGTGTAAAAAATAATTAAATAAATCATTAAAAATTAATAAAAAGGATGTGGCAATCTGTGTGAAAACACTTCCACATCAACTAGTCTTTTTTGTTAGAAGAAGGGTGGGTTAATGTGACTATAAAATAATTATCATGTGCTCGATATGATCTTCAAAAAGAACAAGTATCATATTCTACTAATTAATGAATTGTTTGATCATCTATGTGGGGATCAGTACTTCCTTAATATGGATATTCAGTTGAGATATTATCAAGTAAATGTGATGAAGGAGGATATTCACAAGACTACTTTTTTTACAAGGTTTGATAACTATTATTTCATAGTAATTCCATTTGGAATAAAAAATTCTCTAGCTATATTCATGGTCTTAATGAATAGGGTATTTTAGGATTACCTTGACAAATGTTTTGTATTATTTATAAAAAATATTCTTATATACTCAAAAAACAAGAAGGAATATGAGGATACTTTGAATTCTATACTGAAGACCTTGAGAAAGGAAAATTTATATGTAGTTTGTAGTAAATGCGAGTTTTGGATGGAGAAAGTTACATTCTTAGAGAATGTTACCCCCAGTAAAAGAATATTTTGGATCCTTCAAAAATATATCCAATTGAAGGATGTACCAACATAACCTATATGATGGAAATATGTAGTTCCCTTGGAATGTCAGGATACTGTCATCGATTTTTGAGAAACTTCTTAAAATTTTCAATCCCACTAACTAAGATAACTTGGAACGGGGTGAAGATTTTCTAGAATGATGGATTCAGTGAAATATTTATAGATATTAAGAAGATACTAATCACTAAACATGCAATCATATTACCCATAAGTGGGAAATGGTTTTTGATCTAGATTGATGCGTTCAAAAAAGGCTTGGGTTTTGTAATCATGAAAGATGAAAATGTTGTAGCCTATTACACCCTCTAATTTATGATCTGTGTCTCAAACTACCCAACCATGATCTAGAATTGGATGTAGTGATATTCATGTTAAATATTCATGGAAATTATATCTACAATGATAAGTGTTTCATATATACTGATCATAAAATCTTCAAGTGTATATTCACACAAAATAAGATCAATATTAACAATGGAAGGTAGTTATATTTGGTCAAGGATTATGATTTTTCACTTCATTAAAACACTGGGATAGAAAACAAAGTGAATGATGCTATGAGTATAAAAGATCCTACAACCCAATCCATGATGAGAATTATAAGGGATTAAATCTTCTTGGACATATAGATAACAGACATGGGAATGATGAAATGAACTCCATCCTACATTTCTCAAATGATTTCCCAACCATCTATTCATGAGTGGATCAAGGAGGCTTAGAAGGACGATGAGGTACTACCGAAAAAGTTTTCAAATACTCTGGTGTTAAAATTTTCTAAAAATGGTTTTATAAGGATTAGAACCCAGATTTGTGTCCAATAAAAATAGGATCTCAAAAAGGAGCTTCTAGATGATGTACATAGATCATCCTTCTCTATTCATTAAGGAATAACTAAAATGTATAGATATTTTAAGAAAAACTTTTTGGTGGGATAACATAAAGATGAACATTGCCAAAATTTTATCATAAAGCTTGGTGGGCCAATAACTCAATGTTGAACAATATAAGACTAAGGGTATGATGAAACCATTTCCCATACTTGTATGTAAATGGAAAAATATAACCATTGATTTTTTCATAGGACCCCCAAAGTCCCCAAAAGGTAATAACGCCATTTGGGTGGTGTTTGATTGAATTTACAAGTCAATGTATTTCATTTATATCAAGGAATATTTCTCTCTTTACCAACATGAAATGATATATATAAGAGAAGTGGTAAGACTATATATATTTCCACTCTTTATTTTATCTTATCAAGATCTAAGGTTTACATTGAGGTTTTAGAGAATCCTTGAGTATATGTTGGATACATACCTGTGCTTCATCACTACTTATCAGCCTCATAAGGATTTTCAGGAAAAAAGAACCATTCAAACTCTAGAATATATGTTGATATATTGTTCAATGTATTTCCAAGGATATTGGGATCAAAACCTTACCCAATGGGAGTTCTCATATGAAAACAATTTTAATTCTAGCATTAAAATGGAACCTTTTGAGGCTCTATATGGGAAGTGGTGTCAGACTCCAACGTGATGGGATAAAGTTTGAGAGTGTAAGTTAATGGGATATAATGTTATCCATGAAATGAAAGATATTGTTCAAACCATTTAGTTTCATATAAAATTTGTACCAACTTGATAGAAAATATATTCATACAATCATCAATGAGACCTAGAATTTGAGGTCGGAGATAATATTTTATTTTATATATCATTGTAGAAGAAATTCATGAGTCTTTTAAAAAAGGGAAAGCTTGGTAAAATATACATCATCTCTTTTTAGATCCATAATCGTATCCGAGCGAAGACCTATTGACTAGAACTCCCACCTATCATGTCTTAAGTACATGATGTGTTCCTCATATCCTTATTAGGAAGTACATACTAAGAACCTCATATGTATTGAATCCATAGGCGGTACCATTGGAGAATGAACATTCATATGAGGATCATCCAGTGAATATATTAGAATATAGAGATATGGTTATAAAAAAATAAGACAACTCACCTAATCAATGTGTTTTGGCGGAACCACAAGTTTGAGAAGCGACAAGGGAACTGTAAGAGGTGATGAAATAGAAGTACCCTCATTTATTTTTGTGTATGAAATGAAAATTTTGAGGGAAAAATTTTTTAAGGGGGGAGAATGAAATGAACAGAACTTTTATAGATGAAATTCTCCTTTTAATGAATAAATTGATTATCAAAATAATTTATTTATAGAAAAAAACATGAATTGAGTTGGTTATTTTGGAATGTTATAAGTTATATCATATTATATTTACAAGACTGTTACACATATTAATCATTGATAATATAGCCATTGTAAATTGATTACTACGACTAGTATATATAAAAGGATATGATAAATATAATCGATACACATGAAAGAAGTAATGTGCTCGAACAGTAGGATAATACCATATGAAGCCCATTTATTTGAGCTTTTGAGAGAGATATATTCTCTAGTCTTCTCCCTTAACCAAGCCTATGCTAAGATATAACAAATAAATCATGAAAGAAACCATTTATGGGAGAATTCCAGGATCATCGAGATCATCAACCAAACCATGTAAAAAAGGGTTATGTATCTAGACCCTAACAGTATGAAATTTTATATTATTTTCATAAATTAAATATTATATATATCATTTATTATAAATTTATAATGATTAAATAATAAGTTTTAAAAAAATAGATTTTGATATGATAAAAAAATTATGTTTTTAAGAAATATATTTTTTTCCATTAAGACACACTTTTTAAAGAATTAAATAATTTTTGAAAAAAATTGAATTTTAATAAAATATTATTAGTAAATAAAAAGTTATTAAATATAAATTGTAATATAATTTTTAAAGTTAAACGTAATTTTTATAATGTCTGGAAAACTGATATTGTCAAAAAAATGTATTTTTCAATAAATGAGGATTTTTAAGTTAAAAATATAAATTCTCATATTTAGATAATTATTTTTATAAAATAAATATTATTTTTGAAAATAACACATTAAAATAATCCATTTATGAATTTTTCATTATATTTTAAGACAATCAATGTTTTGTGTGAAAATTAAACACAATATAATTATTTGGTTTGTATTCGCACATCATAAAAGACAAAAAGATAGTAATAAATAGTATCCACAAAAAAAATTATGTTTCCTATTTAAAACAATGTTTTTTAATGTTATTTTATGAATTTTATAAACCCTAAATGAACCCTCTAAAACCTATATTATATTTTAATGTTTTAAAATCAATTCTTTACAAACATGACTCACTTCCACATCACCAAGTGTAAAATTTTAATGATTTCGGTTCTTAGCCTTATAAAATAATAAAATATAATCCTATTTGGAAGAAAACATGGTAAAAAACCATGAGATGGATTTTTGTTTAGATTAATTAATCATATAGAGTTTAAAACCTATGTTTAGAAATTAATAAAGAATTCTCCTCCCTTTTTATATATAAATAGACCCAATCAACCATTCTTCTTCACTAAAAACCCTTATAGATTGGATTTATTATTCAATTCCATCTATATATACCTCATATGGTTCCCCAGGCTCTTAATAAGATTATACCATGATTTTAGAAGTGCCTTCTCATGCTAAATGATTCTCTCATTCTCTTTTTAAGCACCATTTTTATATTATACCCCTTTTCAAATTGTTCATGTCTGGATATGTTTTTACACGTCTATATTATTGTCCCTATGATGTAAAAGTTATGATATACCGATTTTAATCTCATTATACCCTTCCATAAATAATTATGTACCCCTGTTATGCTGTTGAAATTATTCTTCAATTTTTCATGCCATATATTTGGGTAGTGAATACTCATCCTTATTTCCACACAAGTGTATTAACCTATATATACCTATCCTTCATTAATTTTTTTAATTCCATGTATACAACCCACATTCCTTTATCATGGTATTAAAATTCACAAAATTCATCCTTATGTTGTATGATATATGTCGAACACTTATGCAGGTGCACGATATGACTGTGACGGGTTGCTCTGTGATTATATAATCCTCCAATGCATTAGTTAATGGTGTTTATCTCAAGATATTACTTGTATATAAAATATTAGATTATCCTAATAAAACTATGTTATGATTTCTTGGCATTTATTCTTGACTTATGCTTATGATTTCATGTTTTATGTTGTTCTCATATTGCAACATTTCCTTTATGATATTGTCTTATATCATGCTTCAATGATCAAGTTTACAATTATCATCCCTATTATGTTATATTTATATTAATATTGACTCAAAATTACTACTTTAACTTATGAGATGATTTGATGATCCCCTTATTGGGCTTTATAGATCACCCCTTTCTTATGTATGTCCCCAAATTATCTCACGCAGTTTTAGATGATCAATGAAATTTAAGGGCATGTTATGGAGTTATAGTTAATATATTTGTATTTTTATTTCAATATGTTATGAAATTTACCTAATTACCCAAATAAACTAGGCCTTGTGATGTTATAGGGTTGTATTAAGGATATATTTATTTAATAAATCGTGAAATAAAGTGTATAAAATACATGGGTTATCATATTTAAGTATATACAATTCCATTTGATATAAAGGAAACAACATATATTATTAAAAACATGTCATGATAAATAAATTAATAATAAATGATATTACCAAAACTATCCCCAATAATTGAGATATTTTCCCTTTTTTGAGACGTTTTCAATCATATATCAAAATTCTAACTTTCACCAGAGCTTTCATTGTGAAATAATTCTTAATTTTTTTTAATTTTGACACCTGTGATTATCATTATCATTTTCATTAAACTAAACATATATCCTATGGTCCTGGCTATGAGAAATTTATAATTTTGGTAAATGTTTACTTCCATGTTCACCAACCCTGGAAGAATTCTCTACCCCTATAGATGTATAAGGATCCTATGCAAAATGATGGGGAGCCTCAGTATAAGTATGTGTGTGATCCTCTCCAGATGCTCGAGGTGACCCATCTATTTGGTATGAAATTATATTAAAAATCAAATTACAAACATATAGTACAAAAATATTCCAATCCAACTGTTACATATAAAATTAAATGAAAAATAAAAAATTATACAATAAAAAATGAACTAAACTAAACAAATTTTTATTTATATTTGTTTAAGTGGTTAACTAAAATTCCAAAAAATATTAATGAGAGATGAAATTAAATAGTAGATAAAATTAGTAAAATATTATTCAAATCCAATTATTATATAAAAAGTTAAATTAAAATTTTAGATGACACCAAAAAAACAAAACAAAGAAATTTTTATCATATTTATCAATGTAGTTAATAACAATAATAAAAAGAATAATGACATTATTATTTATCATATTCATTAAAAATTTAAATTATTAACATAATACAATAAAATTTTATGAAACATAAAATGATATATAAAAAATAAAACAAATATTAATTAAAAATTTATACAAATCTAATAGTTACATATAACATTGAATAATTGAAAAGTGATGCAATGAAAACTAAACTAATCTACACAAACACCTTTTGATATTTATAAATTCATGTGTTATATGTAATAAAATTTAAACTAACATATTTAACATTTTATGGAATTTAATAAAGAAAACAAAAAATAAATATATATTACCTATAATATTTGGTAATTACTAAAGTATTATTTTCTTATATTCCCTCTTCTTAATTGAGTTTTTTTCCCTTAGAACTGGAAACATGCAAGATTATATGAACCCCAATACACTAATATTATAAAATTAACTTTTGTTGGATTGATCATTTTAATAAAATTTATATCCATTAATGTCATACTCAGACCATGTTATCATATTTATACTTGGGCCGCACACTAACCATAACAATGTTTCTGATGCCTCTGATCTACCATGCATGGTCTCTTTACAATATGAAAAAAGTTTTTATATACACATTCAATATCCATATATATTTATTCTTTAGAAACAAATGTTTTAACACATTAATATACAGTTTTATATATGAATGACTACCATCTATGTTATTTAAGATGTATAAATGTACCAACTTTACCTATTCACCTCTCAATAATTTTACATTTTATCTATTAATCCCATTTACACCAAAACTAACTTATTTGTAGTGAGATATAGTTAAAATGATGTGCTCTACTATAGACATGTATTTTTGTACAAAACTCTACAACCTCATTAGAAACACAATTCTCAACAATTGAGGTTCCAGGTCTATATGGATTCCTAAAATATCCCTTTAGTATCTTCATATAAATTTAAAAAGGATACATCCAATATATATATACAAGTCCAAATATCATTATATCTCACACTAAATGTTTCATTAAATACACCATGATATCAAAAAAATCTGGTGGAAATTATATTTCTAGTTGATAAAGTATAGAAACTACATTTTTCTCTTGATCATTAAATGAGTTTAGATTAATCAATTTTTTACAAATTGAATTAAAAAAATATAACACCTTTATGATAGTCATTTTTAAATGGATTGTAAGTATTTAATACATTTCAATTAGTATGATATATTGCATCCTTATTTGAGAATCATGAGATGTAATGCCTATTAACATAAAATGATTTAGTGACACAAAATATTTTACATTTAAAGAATAACCCTACAAAACATTGATACAATGGATACACTTGAAACAAAAAAATTTATCCTGATTGGATAATGTATGAAAATCTAGAGGCATGCATGTTCTTTTTTACTTTAGGAGTGGGAGATAATATTAAAGGTATTCCCATTGATAGTAAGTCTAATCTTGCATTCAACCCATCCTTAGTCTTTCCTTCAATATCTAGAAATTTTCCAATCAAATTGTCACAAATATTATTCTACACATGCATGAAATCAATGTTATAAATTACCACATGATATATCCAATATCAAATCTGAATAAATATTGAAAATTTCTTCCAAATATTCCTATCATTACCAAAAAAATTATCTTTTTGAATGAGACTTGAATGTTTTTCACCCAATCAAAATACTGATTGGTTAAAAAAGTATTCGAAGCAATATCAAGTTCTTGTGATCCATTTAATGAATTTTTAATATTTGATAAAATTTATTAATAAAAAAACATTTTGTAACCCATGTATACTATTTTTATCCCATTTTGTAGTTGATAATATAATGTTTTTTCTTCAAATATCTGATAAGCTTTATGACCTTTAACATTATATCCAAAACAATTTCCATATGTTGAAATGTCATTTATAGTGAACATAATAAGTTAATTTAGTATAAAATGATACACTTTATAAGAATAAAACACTTTGATACCTTATTTAAATAAAATTTTAAAATTATTAATGAATAGTGATAAGAAAATATCAATATCATTTTCATACTATTTTGGTCTAGAAATTATTAAACTCAATACGATATACTTCTACTTCATACAAAAATACGAATATAAGTTATAAATTACTAATAAAATAGGACATGAACTATGTTTTCTACAAAGGATCCAATATGAATTCATTCTATTTATGCACAATCTAATTATGATATTTCTAAATTTATTTTCAAATATAGGAAAATATTGATCAATTTTCATCCATTATGTAAAATCAACAAAATGATGTAATTTTACATCACATGTTCTCTCATATTAATATCGTCTTAATGTTTTTAGATAATTTTAATATGAAAAATGAATTAAATATGGAACTATAGGAAGACACCAAATTTCTTTAGCATGTGTATGGGTAATTTTTAAACTAACCTATGATTATTATTTAAACATATATCATAGTATCCTATATTTAGGAAACTCTTATATAATTTTTTATTCCTTCTTATAATTCACATAGTCATTCAAGTAGGCATGTATCTTTATATACACCAAACCCATCAAGTGTTATATTTTCTTCCCATTATAATGAGAATCTTGAAGATCGTTGATTTTAAGAAGTAGTTTTTTCAATAATTGTAACAACTATATAAAAATATTTTCACTCCAGCTATTTATATATTTCACGTAAATAAATATTAACATCATTAATAGAACAATATATTACAAACAACCTAGATAAAATTCATTTTAAACATCACCATATATGCACTCAATCATCAGTACATTCTAAATTTTCTCTAATCTAATATCATGAATCATTCCTTTAATTTGATTAGAATTATCATCTTGAAAATATTAATCATCAATAGATTTTGAATTACTCACTATTTCAACAATCAAAATAAAAGGACTGTAAATCATATTAAAACCATGAAAAATTAAATTATCTTTGACTTCTTATAACGACCCATACTTTACATACATTGTTATTACTTAAAAATTGAAGCACACTTATTACAAAAAATAACAAAACCAGGAAAGGACCGTATAAGTATAGTGTCTTTAGAAACCAGGAAACACAAACAAATGGTTCATAAAGCATCTAATTTTCCTCCCATTTATTTCATCATATCTAGAGTCCCTTTTGGCATATCCTACTTAATAACCTTTTTCCTGACCTGGGGAAATAAAACATACAAAAGGGTGAGCTCAAATGCTCAGTAAGGGTAAACAAAAGAAATATCAATCAAATCATAAGAACATAAATTTTGGAAATCTTAACCTGAAAAAGAAATCATAATTTAATAACATGGGATAAATCATAGTAGTGAAATGTAATCCCAATAATCATAACATAAAACATGAAACTTTGTGGCATACACACATAATCATAGAGAATCATTTCTTATTATTCAAGACTCATTACCAATACTATCTTGGTGGAAAAAGTCCATTTCTAAACTGAGTTCATTCCTCGTTTCAGTCCTGTTTCACTGAACCGGTTTAACCTATCGTTCCAGTCATGTCCATCTCATGAGATATAAAATATTTACCCAATGCATTATAGGGAGATATAGGTCCCAGACATCTCATAATGATACCATTATTATGTGTGCCACAAAATCATAAATCATACATCATTGCATAACCCATGTAATAAAAATGGGAATCTTAAACATCGTGACATCATAAAATAATTCATATAAGATAAAGGAATTCATAAAAATAATTCCATCACAACATAATCAAATAAATATAATAATAGGGATAGAAACAGAACACTTTATTATCTTAGATGGAAAATAATTTTGATAAAACACTTGAACTCCATTCTTGAGGAAAATATCCTTTCTACTTCAAAAACACTTTTCCTTTCTTAACATGTCATACAATTATAAACTAAAAGAAGTTGATTAAAAATAAACTTGAAAAATTGTAAGGGAAGATTCTTGGAAATAATTTTTTAAAAATCCATTCATGCCGTATAAGTTAAAAGAAAACATTCTTATCATACTTTTGTTGGAAAAGTCAAAAAGTACCTCGTATGAAAAACGACAAAAGATTCCTTTCATATCTTTTACTAAAAACTCAACGAAGGGTAAAATTGGATTTAAACAATTGTAGGTGGATGGAAATAATATTAAAAATTGAGGAAACATGGATGTGGATGATAAAATACAACCCAGTAAATTTCAAATTATAAACAATCTCGGATAAAAATGAGATTGTGATATTTCCCTTACATTATGTCTGATTTGCTTCGTAAGTGTCCGAACCTACTGTATAATGATTTAAATAATGTTATTGACTTATTCCAAAATCATAATTACTGTTATGATATAATATATGGTCATATGCTTAGCTTCTTAGTAGTAATATTTCATTTCTACTTGTTATTCGGGTGTTTATAACTTTTTGTTCTTATGCGTGTTTTGTCGAATAAATTCTTATTCTTCTCTTTAGGTTATAGATACATCATTTACAGAATGGTATTAATGTACTATATATCATATTTATTCATTCAATTCATTTATATAATCATTATGCAATGAAGATCATGTAGAACGAATCACATCACATCGTGGAGACGGTATTCCGTACGTACGCACGAGCGATGATATCATTACCATGATCGTGGAATTGTATTGGAGTGTATGTATTCTATTTCAGAATCAATATCACTTTAAAATAATCATATATAGTAATTATTTACACCATTATACCCATCCAAGTAAGATGGTGGGGGAAAATAGATTACACCATGGCGTGGAGACGGTATTCCGTACGTATGCACACGCAGTGATTTCATTTTCCATAGGATGGATAGATGGTGAAATATGGTTGTTTCATACTTATAATAACATATAATCATATGAGTGATACTGATTTTATTACTTCATAATTAAACAACTAAAGAAGAATAAGTTGAAGAAGAAATAATTTGGAAAGGATCGGTAATGGATAATACCTCTTTTTTTTACGCGCCTCTTCTTAACCTCCTCTTAGGGCACTAGGGTTGGTCTTTGAAAAAGACCAGAACCTCTAGGATGATTCTAGGGAAGTGTAGAGGAGAAGTTGGTAGGGGTTGGCCAAGATTGAATGCTAAAATTTGTGTGAGGAGGAGAGGGAGGAGGTTCCCTTTTATAAGGGAGGAGAGGGGCAACTTTGGAAATATAAGAAATATTAGTTTATATTAAATCCCAACCCCACTTAAAAACTTCCAAAATGACTGATATACGATGATTAGATGAGATAGGGTTGTAATCTCATCAACCAGGAAAATTTAGACATGTTAGGAATTTATTTTAAACATTATCAACTTGATTTATCCTTATTTATCAATTAAATTTTATTTGTGGTAATAATATTCTAAATATTAAATTATTATTAATAATTACATATGTGTTGTGAATTTTCCATAATTTGACACTTTATGACATTTTAGACCATATAAATTTTAATTTATAATTTTTAAATATTTCTGTGATTTTAAACAATTTTATAATATGTTATTTTATTAAATAAAAATAGTGTCAATTTTGACACTATTCATTTATTTGAATTTAAATAAAATATATACCGAGGATATGTTCGAAATAAAAGATTTAATAGATTAATAAAATGTCATATGTATCTAGAAAATTAGTGGATCACATTAAATAGTGCATATAATAATTATTTTAATATTTTAAAACCATTTATTTGATATTTTAATTAATACAATATTTTCAACATCACTATTGTTTCATACTTAATGATAATTATTTAATCCCTAAAAAATTCTAAATAAATTACTATGATATAGATAATTGTATTAGATTTCTGGAGACTATTCATGTTTGAAGTTTCATTAAGTTTATCCCCAAATTAAAATTATTATACTTATAATATTTAAGAAAGTGACATGTTGTCACATTCTTTGGTTTTAATAATAATTAAATTATTTTCATGGAAAAAAGTCTATTAAATGAATCTAATCCGACCCTTAGGTGATATGGGTCGACTTTTAGTCATCCAACAGGATTTTGGCAGGTGTTAGGGTAATTTTATAATCTTATATTTACCCTTAATTACCTGATTTACCTTTAACTATGGTAAATAAAATTTATCGTAGTTACTATTCATAATGACCAAAAATAAAAAGTAGTCTATTAACATATTTTGGACCCATTTATTCTGAATATGGAATCCATTTTTCAAAATTCAAAACATATAAGTTGCAGTAATTAATTTAAAATAAATCCCGTTGTTAAGAAAACGGGTTTTAGAAGTTAAAACATTGCCAAAGATTGAAATGTTTTTACCTATGAATTCAATGTGAAATTAATGCTAATGACATACATTATATTAAATGGTAAAAATATATTCTATCTATACTTTAAACCCATTCAATATTTTCATTTAACCATATAAATTATCTCGATGAAAAAAAGTTGTTTTTAATTAAAAATTAGCGTATTTTTACTATTCATCAAAATATGAAAGTTATCAGAAAAATATCAAAAATTTATCCAAAGTAAATTTTTATATCCTGATTCAAAATAAGAATTTGATTTTGTCAAATTGAACTTATAAATGTGTCAAAAACTATATTTAATGTGGGTGCGCCATCAAAAGGCGGCAAAACTGCATTTTTTGATAAATACTTATTTTACCCAAAAAAATTATTTTGTTCTCTTACCATGTTCTAGAAAATGTGTAAGATGAATAATAATGTTATAAAATTTAAGATTCAGTTGATACTATTCATAAAGGCTAGTTTATAATATTATAATAATATATCGTTGTTTAGTGGAACTCGGTATTGCGTATTACACACACTATCGAGGAAGGTCGCGATTGCATGCAGTGAAAGATTCCTTTGATGATTTATATAACATAAAAACAAAATATTTCTCATAAAAGTCTCGGGTGTTACATTCTACCCCCCTTAAAATGTATTTCACCCTCGAAATTCGTCACTTTGTAACAAACAGATGAGGATACCTCCCCCTCATCATATCCTCAAGCTCCCATGTAGCTTCTTCTAATTGGTGGTTCCTCCATAAAACTTTCACCAAGCGAGTGGTCTTGTTTCATAGGACTTTTTCGCTACGATCCATAATCTCTATCGGTTGTTCTTTATAAGAAAGATCTTGCTCCAGCGGTACAACTTCTGAGCTGAGTACATGTGAAGGATCAGGTATGTACTTTCTCAGGAGAGATACATGGAACACATCGTGAACTTGAGAGAGATTTGGTGGAAGCACCAATCGGTAAGCTACCTTTCCAACACGATCTAGTATTTTGAAAGGACCGATATATCTAGGGCTCAACTTTCCCTTCTTTCCAAATCTCATGACCCTCTTCCTGGGAGATATTCGTAAGAACACTTTATCACCCACTTCAAACTCTAGGTCTTTTCTTCGGTTGTCGGCATAAATTTTATGTCGACTTTGAGATGCTCTTATGTGTTGTTGAATAGATCGGACCTTTTCTGCCATCTCATCAACAAGATCAGGTCCTAATAGCTTTCTTTCCCCAACTTCATCCCAGCAAGTTGGAGTCCTACATTTCTTTCCCTAGAGAAATTCATAAGGAACCATCTGAATACTGGAGTGAAAGCTATTATTATAAGAAAATTCCACCAAAGGTAGGTGTTGATTCCAACCACCTTTTAAATCCATAGAGCAAGCTCTCAACATATCTTCTAGAGTTTTAATTGTTCTCTCAGACTGACCGTCTGTCTGAGGATGATAAGCAGTGCTGAAACTCAACTCTGTATCCAGAGTATGCTGAAGACTTCTCCAGAACTTTGAGGTAAACCTCGGATCCCGATCAGATATAATAGAAAGTGGTACTCCATGCAATCTTACCACTTCCTTTACATATATCCTGGCAAGCTGATCCAGAGAGAAATCCTCTCTAATAGCAATGAAGTGTGCCGACATTGTAAGATGATCAACTATGACCCAGATAGCATTATTGCCTTTGGATGTTTTAGGAAGTCCTGTGACAAAGTCCATAGTGATTTTTTCCCATTTCCATTCGGGTATGGGTAATGGTTGTAACATCCCCTTAGACTTCTGTCTCTAAGCTTTAACTTTATGACAAACCAAGAATCGAGAGACATATTCAGCAACATATCTTTTCATGCCATCCCACCAGAAGTACTCTTTCAGGTCCCTATACATCCTCGTGCTTCCAGGATGAATAGAGAATGAAGAACTATGAGCCTCATCCAGCAGCTCCTTCTTTAATTCGGGGATGGGAAGAACACAAAACTGATTCCTGAACTTTATTATCCCATCACAATCAAGGATGAATTCAGGAATATTTCTCACCTTCTTTTGTAACTCGACATCTTCTTTTTGTGCGTCTTTAATCTTCACATGTATAGATGGTTGAACATTCATTTGAGAAAGATATGATTTTCCCCCTTTCATTATAATTCCAAGATCCATCCTTTTTAAATCAATAAATATTGGATCTTTTTTGATCCTCATCATGGATAAACAGGCATGGTCTTGTCGACTTAATGCATCTTCCACCTTGTTTGCTTTTCCAGGGTGGTAATGAATTGAGCAGTCATAATCCTTAATCAGCTCCAACCATCTTCTCTGGCGCATATTCAACTCCTTTTGTGTGAAAATATACTTTAAACTTTTATGATCAGTATAAATATCACACATTTCACCATAAAGGTAATGCCTCCAAATCTTTAATGCAAAGATTACCATAGCTAACTCAAAATCATGAGTTGGGTAATTTTGCTCATGGATTTTCAACTGTCGTGAGGCATAAGCTATCACCATATAATTTTGCATAAGAACACACCCCAACCCCTTCTTGGATGCATCACTGTAGATCACAAACCTTTCTCCACTACAAGGCAGTGTGAGCACAGGTGCACTGGATAACCTTCTTTTCAACTCCTTGAAATTTTCTTCACATTCCTCCGTCCAGACAAACTTAACTCCTTTCCGAGTCAACTTGGTGAGTGGATTAGATAATCTTGAAAAATATTTCACAAAACGTCGATAATATCCATCCAAACCAAGAAAACTTCGGATCTCAGTTACTGTTGTTGGTCTCGACCATCTTTCGATAACCTTTGTTTTTGATGGATCCACAGATATCCCCTCTTTTGAGATTATGTGACCTAAAAATGAAACTATTTGAATCCAAAATTCACACTTGGTAAATTTGGCATAAATCTTCTCCTTTCTCAGGGTCTTCAATATAATTCTCAAGTGATCTTCATGTTCTTCCTTTCTCTTTGAATATATAAGAATATCATCTATAAATACTACCACAAACTGATCAAGATAGTCTCTAAAGACTCTATTCATTAGATCCATGAAGATAACAGGGGCATTAGTAAGACCAAATGGCATCACTATAAATTCATAGTGTCCATACCTTGTACGGAAAGACGTCTTTGGTATATCCTCCCTTTTGACCCTTAATTGGTGATACCCTGAATGAAGATCAATCTTGGAAAAGTATTGACCTCCTCGTAGTTGGTCAAATACGTCATCAATGCGTGGGATAGGATATTTGTTCTTGATAGTGATCTTGTTAAGTTCTCGATAATCAATGCAGAGTCTCATTGATCCATCTTTCTTCTTAACAAACAGAACAGGTGCTCCCCAAGGTGAAGCACTAGGGCGTATGAATCCCTTATCAAGATTCTACTGGAGTTGCTTCTTCAATTCCTACAACTCAATTGGGGTCATTCTATAAGGTGTCTTTGAAATAGGCAAAGCACCCGATACGAGTTCTATTGAAAATTCAACTTCACGATTTGGTTGAAGACCCGAAAATTCCTCCAGAAAGACATCATCAAACTCCCGTACAATGGGCATATTCTTAATTTTGAGTTCCTCACCAACCATTTGAGATAAATAACCTTCATTAAGTGGAATCAAGACCCATAAGATGGAAGAAATTTACACTGGAAGGTTATGTTCATCCTTGCATCGATAGACGATCATAGATTGATCTGGAATATGAAATGTGACTTCCCTTCCTTGGAAATTGATATGAGATCCATATAAAGAAAGCCAATCCATGCCAAGAATCACATAAAATTCCACTATAGGAAGGATAACAAGATTTTCAGGAAGCACTTTCCCAAAAACTTCAATCGGAGAAGAATTATAAACTTTTGATGCGACTGTTGTGCCATTAGGGGTTGTCACAGCTAACTCAACTTCTAATTGTTTGAGTAATATGGATATCCTTATAAAATTCTTCATAAATAAAAGAGTGGGTGGATCCAGAATCAAATAAAACATTTTCTACTTTATAGTGGATGGTAAGTTTACCTTTCACCACATCGTTATCGTACTCCACATCGCTGATAGAAATTGCATGTGACTTTCCTTTGTCTATAGCCTTAAGAGTTTGTTGACGTCGATCATCATCATCAACACTTGGATTTGGGCATTGATTGGAATAATTCCCCCATCTCCTTGCACTTGAAACATTGAAGTGTAGTAGGTTCATTCTGTGTATCCCTTCATTATTTGCATCATTAGACATCTTCTTCCCATCATTGCGGCATTCAAATGCCCGATGACCTTCCTTTCCACATTTGAAACATTTACTTGTCCCTTTAAGACAACTCCCTCCATGTTTCTTTCCACACTTTGAGCATAAGGGAAATCTCATCTTCTTTTCAGTGTGCTCTTTATATTTTCTTTTGAATTCAATTTTCCTCTTCTTATCAAACCCATATGACTGATGGGTTACTCCAATCTCCATCTCGACTTTGAGAGCACATCGAATGATTTCCTCATAGTTATTGAAGTCCCTTATGGCTAACGCCCTTCGAAGACTTGGTTTTAAGCCTCTAAAGAATCGATCGATCTTACTCTCAGGTTGGATAATAATACCAGAAGCGTACCTTTAAAGTCTAGTAAAATTTTCTTCATAAGTACCAACAGATTCATCATCCTTTTGATTCAGTTCAAGAAACTCTTTCTCCATCTTTGTTCGGAGAATATGAGGGAAGTACTTATTGAAAAATAAGTTCTTGAACTCGTCCCATTCCATAGGCTCAATTTCATCCCTTTGCCTCGTATTCTTAATAAGATTCCACCATTTATCAGCATCTCCTCCCAAACGATACACTGCTAGGATGACTTTATCATGTTCAGAACATTGAAGAACTGAAAATATCTTTTTAGTAGTACTAATCCATTTTTAGCAACTAATGGATCTGTAGACCCGCTGAAAGAAGGTGGACGCTGCCTCATGAAGGATTCAACAGAATTTTGATCCTTCCTTTACTCGTTTAGAAGTCCTGCATGATTCATAGCTTGAGAAAGTTGTGTGAGCATGGCTACAAGATTTTTCATTCCAGCTCACATAATGTTTGGTTGCTCAGGGGGACAATCATTGCATTGCCCGTCACATTCCGCATTAACACGGTTCCTTCGGGTTCCAGCCATTGACTAAAACCAAGAAGAATAGTGTTAGCGACACTAATTATAATAGGAAAACCACATAATCAAGAATAAAATTTCACACTTAAGGTCTTATCATAGGTTTTTCATGGCCATTCCTAAAACACTAAGATTGTGTTCTATGCTTAGACTTATCCTTAGGATTCTTACTAAGGCTTTCACATCCTAGTTTCCAAAGGTTGACTATGCCTTTCCTCTGATACCTACTATAATGACCCATACTTTACATACATTGTTATTACTTCAAAATTGAAGCACACTTATTACAACACATAACAAAACCAGGAAAGGACCGTATAGGTATAGTGTCTTTAGAAACTGGGAAACACAAACAACTGGTTCATAAAGCATCTACTTTGCCTCCCATTTATTTCATCATATCTAGAGTCCCTTTTTGGAATATCCTACTTAATAACCTTCTTCCTGACCTGGGGAAATAAAACATACAAAAGGGTGATCTCAAATGCTCAGTAACGGTAAACAAAAGAAATATCAATCAAATCATAAGAACATAACTTTTGGAAATCTTAACCTGCAAAAGAAATCACAATTTCATAACATGGGATAAATCATAGTAGTGAAATGTAATCCCAATAATCATAACTTAAAAAATGAAACTTTGTGGCATAAACACATAATCATAGAGAATAATTTCTTATTATTCAAGACTCATTTCCAAGACTATCTTAGTGGACAAAGTCCATTTCTGAACCGAGTTCATTCCTCGTTTCAGTCCTGTTTCACAGAACCGGTTTAACCTGCCGTTCCAGCCATGTCTATCTCATGAGATATAAAATCCTTACCCAATGAATTGGTGGGAGATATAGGTCCCACCCATCTCATAATGATACTATTCTTATGTGTTCCACAAAATCATAAATCATACATCATTGCATAACCCATGTAATAAAAATGGGAATCTTAAACATCGTGACATCATAAAACAATTCATATAAGATAAAGGAATTCATAAAAATAATTCCATCACAACATAATAAAATCAATGTAATAATAGGGATAGAAACAGAACACTTTATTATCTTAGATGGAAAATAATTTTGATAAAACACTTGAACTCCATTCTTGAGGAAAATATCCTTTCTACTTCAAAAACACTTTTCCTTTCTTAACATGTCATACAATTCTAAACTAAAAGAAGTTGATTAAAAATAAACTTGAAAAATTGTAAGGGAAGATTCTTGGAAATAATTTTTTAAAAATCCATTCATTCCGTATAAGTTTAAAGAAAACATTCTTCTCGTACCTTTGTCGGAAAAGTCAAAAAGTACCTCGTACGAAAAATGACAAAAGATTCCTTTCATATCTTTTACTAAAAACTCACTGAAGGGTAAAATTGGATTTAAAAAATTTTAGGTGGATGGAAATAATATTACATATTGAGGAAACATGGATGTGGATGATAAAATACACCCCAGTAAATTTCAAATTATAAACAATCTCGGATAAAAATGAGATTGTGATATTTCCCTTACCTTAGGTCCGATTTTCTTCGTAAGTGTTCGAACCTCCTATATAATGATTTAAATAATGTTATTGACTTATTACAGAATCATAATTATTGTTATGATATCATATATGGTCATATTCTTAGCTTCTTAGTAGTAATATTTCATTGCTACTTGTTATTCGGGTGTTTATAACTTTTTGTTCTTATGCGTGTTTTGTCGAATAAATTCTTATTCTTCTATTTAGGTTATAGACAGATCATTTCCAAAATGGTATTAATGTACTATATATCATATTTATTCATTAAATTCATTTATATAATCATTATGCAATGAAGATCATGTATAACGAATCGCATCACATCGTGGAGACGGTATTCCGTACGTACGCACGAGCGATGATATCGTTCCCATGATCGTGGAATTGTATTGGAGTGAATGTATTCTATTTCAGAATCAATATAACTTTAAAATAATCATATATAGTAATTATTTACACCATTATACCCATCCAAGTAAGATGGTGGGGGAAAATAGATTACACCACGGCGTGGAGACGGTATTCCGTACGTACGCACGCGCGGTGATTTCATTTTCCATAGGATGGATCGATGGTGAAATATGGTTATTTAATACTTATAATAACATATCAGTATATGAGTGATACTTATTTTATTACTTCATAATGAAACAACTAAAGAAGAAGAAGTTGATGAAGAAAGAATTTGGAAAGGATCGGTAATGGATATTACCTCTCTTTTTTTGACGCGCCTCTTCTTAACCTCCTCTTAGGGCACTAGGGTTGGTCTTTGAAGAAGACCAGAACCTCTAGGATGATTCTAGAAAAGTAGAGAGGAGAAAGTGGCAGAGGTTGTCCGAGATTGAAGGCTCAAATTTGTGTGAGGAGGAGAGGGAGGAGGTGCCCTTTTATAAGGGAGGAGAGGGGCACCTTTGGAAATATAAGAAATATTAGTTTATATTAAATCCCAAACCCACTTAAAAACTTTCAAAATAACTCATATCTGAATATTAGATGATATAGGGTTGTAATATCATCAAAAAATAAAATTTAGACATGTTAGGAATTTATTTTAAACATTATCAACTTGATTTATCCTTATTTATCAATTTAATATTATTTGTGGTAATAATATTCTAAATTTTAAATTATTATTAATAATTACATATGTGTTGTGAATTTTCCATAATTTGACACTTTATGACATTTTTGACCATATAAATTTTAATTTATCATTTTTAAATATTTTTTTGATTTTTAAACAATTTTATAATATGTTATTTTTATAAAATAACAATAGTGTCAATTTTCACACTATTCATTTATTTGAATTTAAATAAAATATATACAGAGGATATGTTCGAACTAAAAGTTTTAATAGATTAATAAAATGTCATATGTATCTAGAAAATTAGTGGAGCACATTAAATATTTCATATAATAATTATTTTAATATTTTAAAACCATTTATTTGATATTTTAATTAATAAAATAATTTCAACATCACTATTGTGTCATAATTAATGATAATTATTTAATCCCTAAAAATTATAAATAAATTACTATGATTTAGATAATTGTATTATCTTTCTAGAGACTATTCATGTTCGAAGTTTCATTAAGTTTATCACCAAATTAAAATTATTATACTTATAAGATTTAAGAAAGTGACATGTTGTCACATTCTTTGGTTTTAATAATAATTAAATTATTTTCCTAGACAAAAGTCTATTAAATGAATCTAATATGACCCTTAGGTGATATGGGTCAACTTTTAGTCATAAAATAGGATTTTGGCAGGTGTTAGGGTAATTTTATAATCTTATATTTACCCTTAATTACCCGATTTACCTTTAACTATGGTAAATAAAATTTACCGTAGTTACTATTCATAATGCCCAAAAATAAAAAGTAGCCTATTAACATAATTTGGACCCACTTATTCTGAATATGGAATCCAGTTTTCAAAATTCAAAACATATAAGTTGCAGTAATTAATTTAAAATAAATCTCGTTGTTAAGAAAACGGGTTTTAGAAGTTAAAACATTGCCAAAGATTGAAATGTTTTTACCTATGAATTCAATGTGAAATTAATGCTAATGACATACATTATATTAAATGGTAAAAATATACTCTATATATACTTTAAAACCATTCAATATAATAATTTAACCATATAAATTATCTCAATGAAAAAAAGTTGTTTTAATTAAAAATTAGCGTATTTTTACTATTCATTAAAATATGAAAGTTATCAGAAAAATATCAAAAATTTATCCAAATTAAATTTTTATATCCTGATTCAAAAGAAGAATTTTATTTTGTCAAATTGAACTTATAAATGTGTCAAAAACTATATTTAATGTTGGTGCACCATATTAAAAACCTAATTTAATATTCAATTATCACACAAATTTCCACATTTTAAAAGAATCATTTTTCAAAATTCAATGAAAATTCAATTCACAGAAATGAATATCACTACTTTTAAATTCAAAATTTCCTTCCAAACCCAATTGTTATAAAACAACCAAATTTCCCATCAATATAAATTATGTCAAAATCATAATTTTGTATAAATTCATAATTTATCATGATTTTCATTGATGAAATACTCCATTGATAATAATTAATTAATAAAATATAAAAAAGTAAATAAATATTATATGGGAGAATATACACCAACATAATTACATATTATTATGAAATTGTGAAATTCATTAAGATAAAAAATACACCAATGAAAATAAATCTACCAGTCCCTAAAGATGTTAAACAAAATCCTCTATTTTATATAATGGAATTTCCAAATCCTATATAATAACTCCAACTTCAGGAATAAGAAATGACATTTAGAGATATATTGAATAATTGAATCATAACCTTTAATTATACACACCAAAAAATCAATCCTCTTAATAAATATATTTTATTTATTTGGACACTCATTATATATACCTTAAAAACACATTAAACATAACTTAAACAACCACTAATAAGTAAATTATCGTGATTTATAACATACAATCAAAAAAAATTTAATTAAAGAGAAATCCAAAAAAATAGGTTCATATAATTAAAAAAAACCTTAAATGCAAGAAAAATCTAAATATTGAATACAAACCATGAAGAAATATCGGGGAGAAGTGGGGGAAGAGGATGGTGAAATATGAGAAGGTGGAAACTATGGTGACAATGGTGGTGAGAATGAGGAGTCAGGGCAGTGATAAGAATAATGACGGTGATGAAGAATGAGTGAAAATTATGGTCAAGGGTGCTTCAGTAAGAAAATTAAAGTTTTTAATGGGTGAAATTGAACATCCAGCTAAAAAAATAAAATAATATCAATGATTTAACCTTTTTAAAAAAGTATTTTTACGTCTATTATGAAATAAACAATGTAGAAAATATGGTTTTTCACATCAGTTATTTAATAAACAACTTATATAATCTACTTGTATAAGATTTAATGTCTTTTTGTATTGTAAATACTTCAAAACACATTTTTCACATCGGTTTATAATAACTGACAGGATAAACACGAGGTTAAAAACCTTTTTTCACTAGTGTTGGCTCGGTCTGACCATAAAATTTAAAAATGCTATAAAAATCTATCATAGATGAAAAAGAGAACTTAAATACCGATTTTACTCTAATTTAATATGAAAATAATGATTGTTTTATGGTTCTAAAATTATTATATAACATATTTAACTTATTATTAAAATATCATATTTGATCACTAAAATTTCCAAAATAAGCCAACATCAATTCCATATTCATTAAATATAACTAAAAAAATAATGGAATGAGATAAGGGATTTATAAATCAATATAATTTTTCCATTTAAATTATTTAAATAATGTTGTAATGATGAACTTAAGGAGAATAATAAATAACAACACCATTATTACGTTACTAATTCAAAATGACCAATCTAACTCACACGAGATATTGAAAATAGATAATAACTAACGAATATGCATGTAGAAAATAATTATAAATTATGTTTATAAAAGGTTTTATATATGGATAAGGTTCTTTAATAGGTAATTAATATATTTATTTATGTTTTATAGGATATTTATGAGCATTGGTGGAAGTCATGAATTAAGGTAAGAGTTTCTTGTCTCAAATTTAATTTGTTGAGACATATTTCTATTTATACACCATTTTTTATTTGGAATGGTGTAGCTAGTGCACCTTTAATATTTTTTTATCATGATGCTCTAATTATTAATGGTATTTAATGTTTCATTTTAAATCATATCATTCAATGGGACTTCATTCGAACTTTCCTAAAATCGTAAGGGTTTCATCAACCCAATTTCCAAAACATTAGTTTAAAGTATTTCTTTTGTGAATATAATTTTTAATATTCCTTTGATACTTATATTCTATTATTTTAAATTTTATTTCCTCTTTTTTTCTAGGGAAATTATTTCTCATCATAAATAACCACATTTTTGATAAAAAAGTTTCTGAAATAAAATTCTAACATTGGTAAGAATAAATTCTATTTTTACCAATGAATATTTTCTTCCTTGTCCATATTTTTATTGGAAAATTTTTTTTTCTATATTTTTGGGAAGTCAAATATGTGTTAATTCATGTGATCCTCTTACTCATAATCACAATTTTTCAAATGAAAATTTTATTTCCCTATCGATGATGTGTTTTTCAATAAATGTGTTTCAAAATATTAAAAGGTTTTATGAATCATGGATATATTTATTATCTTACAATCCATGTTCTCTATATACAACCTTTATGTATTTTTCATTACTCCATTGTTGGTTATTTATTAAATAATAAATGTTTTAATATATCTCTAAAAATTTCATTCTATACTTTTTAAAAATTAACTTTTAAAAAGAAACTTGTAACGTTTTTTCTAATAATTTCTTCATAAAAAAATAAAAGAAAATTATTTTTAAAATATTTTCAAAAGAATGTATTTTTAATAATTTTGAATATTTGTTCCCATGTTTCATGATTTTACCAAGTAAATTATTTTACCATTATTTTATGAATTTAATTTTAAAAGGGTTTTTACAGAAAAATTGTAACGTCCTGACCCCAGTTACCCCGAGTCGAAGCTTTATTACATAACATTGGCATGATATAATGAATCATGTCCCGAAAGACCAATCATTTTAGTATTATTGGAAACAAGATACATATATAAGTTCAAAATTACAACTTGAAAATAAATACAACACTAATTTATTCCATTAGAAACATCCAAGACTCCTAGATTATGCCTGAAAGTGTCACTCATAAGTAGCTTCTTCATATCCTGGGAAAATGAAACATAAGAAAGGGGTGAGCTCAAACGCTCAGTAAGGGTAAGAAATGTAGCGAAAGATAACATAAATATTAGGCATGGTGAATAATTAAAAACAAATTCCTTTACAAATAATAAACATGAACACTTTATGGAAGGAATATGAGATGAGTAAATAATGCCATAATAAAACACTGTCATGGGTATTCCTCTAGTTTAATAACCACATGAACCATCATTATTATTTTCATAATGAGGGAATGTATAATGCCAGACATTTTAAAACATCTTGTCAAGGCCTCGACCAAGATGCCTAAAAATGATTTAGGCCTCAGCCAAAACCATATATCCAATTGGGAAAGGCCTCGACCAATTCTATGTCTAATTGTCTCATGATACCTACCGTTGAACTAAGGAGCTATAGCGGGCTCCACCTGTCACATACTAAGTCCGATACATTCCTCATATAAAAAGGTTGAAACATAACATAAAAATTCATATTAAAACTATCATACAAAATGTTAATACTTTAACCATAAACCATTAATGGTATAAAAATAACACATCCACAGTCAAACATAACAGAAAACCTTAAATAAAATATGGAATATTTGTAAATAAATCAACTTCAAATAAGTGTAAAATTTATCAAAGGATGTTGAAATAGATGAAATCAAAACTATTTGAGGGAAATATCTATTTCTATTTTGAAATCATTTAAGAGTCATATAATTATAAAAGAAAACTTTTATTTTGAAAATATTCTTATAATCTTGTAAGGGAAACTTCGATGATGTTATAACGGCGGAAAATAGTCGCACCCGTAGTATAAGTTAAAGAAAACATTATTACCTTAATTTTATAGAAAATGTCATAAAGTACCTTGTTTGGAAAATGACAGAAAGAATAATTTCAAAACATATAAGGTAAAAAAAGAGTATAAATTACTTTAACCCATAGTCTATTAAATAGTAAAAATGTTTTAAAATACATTTTTAAGAAAACACGGATGTGGATGATAAAGAGGCCCCAGTAGTTACTTAGGTAAAAACAACCTCAGATAATAAAGAGATTGTGAAATTAACCCTTAACTTGTACTTTTCCTTAGTCAATGGTATGTTAACCCCCTGTATAATAGTTAAAATATTGTTATTAAATTATACAATCACTATATATAAATATTATATCATATATAATCTTCTAATATTACTTTGCTAATAATATTTTAGTAGTATCATCTTTTTGGGTGTTAACTAACTCATTTTCCTTTATATGCTTGGTTACATAAGCCTTGTTTGTTATGGATAGGATGTATTTGATTAATATCCAGAATTATATTAAGTTCTTAAACATTATTTTTAATCATAAAATTAAAATTATTCTTGAATGATTACAATGGGGAATGAATGTCATCACGTTCGTGGAGACGGTAATCCGTACGTACGCATGAGAGACAATATCATTATATTTATGGTGAAATCATATGTAATTGGATGGTATATCATATATAAAGAATCATTAACATGTTAAATTTATTAATTAAATCAGTTATACTCATTATTAGACCCATCCAAATAATGAAGTGTTTGAGTAACAAACTACGCCACGATGTGGAGACGGTAAGTCATACGTACGCACGTATGGTGACTTTGTCATTTATAGGATGGATAGAATAATGAATATGGTTGTAAAATATTTATAATAACATCAAAATATGTAGAATTTACTGGATTTGTTATTTTCATATGGGAAAAATAAAGAAAGAGGAAGTGGAAGAAAAAAATAACTTGAAAGAGGGTGTTGAAATTATTACCTCTTCTTCGGGTGTTTCATTTTGAGTTGATCAAAAGGGCTCCATAGGTTGGTTTTATGATCAAAGTAAGGCCTCTAGGTTGAAGGGAGGATAGTTGATAAGATATTTGGGCTGAGTTTTTCTGAGCCAAATGGCTTTGGAGGTGTAAAATTAAGAGAAGGGGAAGTACCCTTTTATAAGAGAGGTGAGGGTCACATTAAGAAAAGCTTGAAATATTATTTTATAATAAAATCATTTTCAGTTTCTAATGGATCCAAAATGATTTATTTTGAGGATAAGGTGGGTATGAGTCACAAACCTATCAACCAATAGGTTTTAGATAGGTTTAGGCCACCATATTAACCTTATCTTTTAGATTTAACTCTTAGTTAAATAGTTTCACATTTATCATGTCTCTTTGTATTTTAATATTATGTGGTTAATAAAATTACAATAACAATCCAAACAAACACCAAGTGGATCATTATTATTATATAAAACCTTATCTAATTCTTTTTTTCGAACCTCATATTTTTATGAATATTATATCAATTAATAATATAGTATTTGATTTTTGTCAAAATCATAACAGCTTGATTACTACGAAAAACAAATTATTTAATCAATCCTAACATGTCATATTAACCTATAAAATTAGTGTAATTCATCAAAAGTCTCAAATTACATTTATTTGGATATTTATAATCTCAATTATTTTAATCTTTCATTAATAAGGTAATTACCGCATCATCATTGCGTCATAAATATTTTTAATTATTTAATGTCTAAAAATTATAAATAAAATACCATTATGTAAGATATATTTGTATCTGTCAAATGATTATTTATAATAGAATTTATCTTATGTATAACCCTATATTAAAAATGGTTTAGTTATTAAAACTTTAATTTAACACTTTTAACTCTTCTTTAAATTAAATAATAATATATGTCTTAATCTAATCCATGTGGACCAAATTGGATCATATTTTATTCCTAAGGTTGTTCTTGGTAGAATTTAACTTATCCAATTGAATTAGGACATGTGTTATGGTAATTATAATATCATTTTCACCCTTAATTACCCTATTTACTTTTAATCGTGGTAAATAAAAGTCAAAAGTTACTATTCACCAAAAATTATTTTCATCTTACTGAACCACATTTTACTTACTGATTTCAACCTTTTCTCTCGGATTTTTGAAATTCAACTCATAGAAGCGGTAAAATTATGTTTTATGCAAATTTTCAAATGCTCCTAGGAGGTGGGTACAAGACGGTAAAAATTTCAATAAAATTTTTATATATCTAAACATATTATAAAATGAATCTAATGAATTACATTGAACTTATATAGGTATTATGTATCTATTTTGAACTAAAAGAATTTAAATAAAATAAATAATTATTTAAATAAAATGTCGGTTTTAAGCAATAATGCAGTGTTTTTTACTATTCATCAAAAATTGAAAGTTTCAGAAAAATACCAAAACATAACTCTAAGCTAATTTCAATACTCCGAATTCAAAAATGATGTCCATTTTGAAAAATAAAATTTATAAAAATTCAAAAACTGGGCATTACTATTCATAACAACTAGTTTGATTGGTCGTGGTGTGTTAGAATATCGAAGTTGCGTACAATGCAAGAAATTGCAATATTCAAAGGGAAAGGTACCATGGAAGCTTGGGGTGTTACAAAAAGGTTCATTTTTATCATGTTTTTTCAATGTAAAATTCTAATATTATTCTAAAAGTATTCATCATCTTCTGGTTGATTGTTTACCTATTTTTTCACATATGATCAACAATAAATCTTTTCAATATAAATGATTTGTCACTATATTTTTCTTACTGAATCATCTTCCTTGGATTAATATAATTCTTTTTAAAAATACTTTATTCTTGGAATACATTATTTTTTATTCCTATGGTTGAAGGGTGTTCACCTAGATTACATGAATTAATTGATTAGAGAAATTATCTACATAATGTTAGACCCCTCTATCTTTACATTTCTATTTAGATTTATGATTATAGAAAAATCTATTCAATTTATTGATGGGTAAAATATTGATAATATTCATACTTTTTATTTTTTATGGATTTTTATTCATTACCTAATAATGTTGGTTATGTATTGTATATTTTATTCATTCCTTTATATGATAAATGCATTGGACTTAATTAGTGATCGGTGGGGCCCAGTACAGATAACCCCTTGATGTATGAATGGATCTCATGATACAAACTAGTTTAGGTATTTTGGTGTATATATTTACCATAACAAAATATTTCATTAACATAGGGATTTGATGGTTAGATAATAATGTCTAAGATCATAATGCCTTAGAGTTGGGCATGGAAATAGTTTGAAAATTTTCATTTCATCTGTAAGGAAATAGTTTTTGTTATCATTGGGATCTTTTCATTTCCATTTTTATCCATGGATGTCTTATGATTTTAGTTTCATTATACAATGGCATTATATTTGGTTATCTATTATTTCCATATTATTTATTTTAATCTTAAGATCAATTATAATATTTGATTACTATCACTTATGTTTTGCTTTACTGAGCATTTGATCACACCCTTATTATGTTTCCATTTTCCTAGGTTATGAAGAAATGTATTACACATGATATGCCTAATAGAATTGCTTGTGTAGAGAATTTTTGGGAGGTTTTTAAGGCTTATTATGGATTAAGTAGTTTTATATAGTTAAAAAATGATTATTTTATGCGAAATACATGGGATTTTTTAGTTAATTTTTTTTTCACTAACTCTCTAAAACTCTAAACCTAAAAGGTAATTTGAATATATATAACTCAATATTTTTTGGTTATGATGTAATTATTTATGGTTATAAATGGGTCGCTTATATTCATTAAAAATATGGTAAGTAAAGAAGGTGTTTATGAGCACTGGATTTGAGAGTGTGGGTATTGGGCTTCATAGATTTAATCCATACATTAGACCACCATACACATAAGATAAACATTTTTAAATAAATAAACAGTAAAATCAAGGAATAATCCAAAATAATATAAAATGAGACTAAATCAATTGAAGTGATTACTCTCATTCTTTAAACATAAATATAATAAAAAACTAAATTCACTTTTACAATACAAAATGAAAGAAAATAAATCACATGAATCCCAACAAGAATGGGTAAATGAAAAATAAAATTAGAAGCATTTTCTAATACAAATCATCCCAAAAATAGATAAATAACTCAATCCATTGCTCAAATATCTTCACGTGACCCATGTCACTCACCACATATAGAATATTCATAAAGAACTGCCCAAAAAATATCCAAATAGTGATCAATACCTAGTCACCTATGTAAAACGTGAAGGTTGTGCGTGCACACACACAAAAAGAGTGTATGCAATGTGTGCACTAAATAGGTCATGTTGGATTTCAAAAAAGAGTATATGAAATTCCTTTTATAAAATAGTTCTTAAATTATATTTTGAAAATTATTAAAAAAAAATATGGGTTTCCAAATTTAAATCATATAGAAAATGAGTATCATGCACTCAACCTTTTCCAAATATATAAGGTAAAACATTTTTAGAAAAAAAAAGCACAACCATCTTTTAAAATGATATATTTAAACATATCAAGTTTAAACAATTATCATTTAAAATCCCATTTAAAGTCCCTTTTTATCAAAAGGGGTGTAATCCATCATTTTAAATATAAAACCACTTTAAAACATTAAAATGGTGGATTTAATAGTTTGTGAAGTAAAACCAAATCATTTTCCTTCCTTCATAACTTTTCACAAAATTCCCCTTTTCAAAACATTTTTTAAGAATAAACCACATCATCAAGAAATATGGAATATAATTAATGGGAACCATAATATCAAGGAGAAAAATATAAAAAAACATCAATAATGAAAAAGTAAAAGATCCCATCTTTTTTTCTAAGTTTTCCCCTCTTTAATGTTTTTGTAAACCATTTTTAAACCAGTTATTTTCCAATTCTAGTGGAACCTCAGTTTATATAAGAGGGAGAAAGATGGGAGTTGTACTAAAATACTCAGTTGTACTGTAAGAATAGTGGCTATGTCATAGAGCTCATAGTAAGATTGTAGGGTCATTAGAGGAGGAAAATATGAGATACAACTAAGTTTGGTATAGTTGTGGCATAGAAGCTTGTTATGGCGTATGACTAGGCCTAGAGATTGATCACTATGGCATAAAGATAATGTCTATGGTGTAAGGGTCTCATGGTTAGTTTTTGTTGGTTCTGTCTAATCCAATACCCTTGTGGCATGGAGGTAGGCTACGATGTAGTTATTAACTTAGAAAAGTCATGGTTGTGTCATTGTGTCCTCGGATACAGCGTGGTCTACCCCCAGGTAAAGATGATCTATGTTATTGACCTAAGAATGTTTTTTAGATGTTCTTTTTCCAAGGGAGGGTTCTTCATGATCCCTTAGGACACATCATAATGTACCCCATATTAGGTGGTTCAGAGAAATTGCCTAGTGGGTTGTGTTGTTGTTCTCTTTTTAATAGTATATCTATAAATACCATCGACACCCTCTATAACATCTGTGATATAGTCTTTTCCTCTCATCCCCTAAGCATTCTGGAGATATTTTTAAGGCTTTTAAACATCCTTTTCATTAGATTAAACCCATGAATTCCAACCTTAGTGTTCTAGGCTTAGATATTGAAGGTAATACCTTTGATTCCTCTTTTCCTCCTCTTTTATTGGTTTTCTCTTGGAGAAAATTGTTTATAGTTTTCCTTTTCATTTACTAAGGGAAGTTAGAAGGAAAATAATTCTATAATGGACATCAGGAGCTTGTTTGTGAGTTCTTAATTTTGAGGTGTGTGGTCTAGAACTTATCTTAAATTGTTTATTTCAGTTCATCATAGTATGAAAAATATCTGTGATCGCACCATCATGATGTGTGCATGACCTAAATAATTAGGTTGACCTTTTTTTGATGGGTAACACCTCTATAAAACTCCAATTATATCCCATTAGGGTATTTGGTGTTGAGACTAAGACATGTAAACACTTGATAGGTGTTCCATCCCTTAACCCGGTTTGCGACTTCATTTAATTGAACACTATACCCCATGATGTTTGGGTTTTGGTTGATTGTGGGCCTAATATTGTGAATTAGAATAACCTTTGAAATTCATGTGATATATTAAGATAGAATCACACAGAAAAAATTAGTTAAATGTCCCACAAATGTCCTTGGGGGTTTAGATAATAAATAGATTTGGATTTGATGAAATTGTGATGATAATTGTTATTCTAACCTTATGAAGTGTAAATGGTAATATAAAGGTGATTTGAAGAATTTTTTATGATGTATTTTTATGATATGTTCTATGATATGTTCTATTTATGCGGAAATTATAATTAGGATAGGCCCTACTATGCTAAAATTGTTATAGGGCTTAACTTTGTTATATTGTAATTCTTATAGGGTTTGGCTTGGTTATTTTTTAATGCTTATAGGGCTTGTATTGGTTCTTTTGTAATGCATATAGGGCTTATCCCAGTTTTGTTGTAATTAATATAGGGATCTTCCTTGTTCTCATGTGCTTTATTTTATGAGTTACACCCTAGTTAAATTATGTTTATAGTTGGAATTATTCTATGACTCAGAGATATCCAACATTATGCCAAAGCATGTTTGGAAAACTTGGGTGTCAACCTAGAGCTCGAGGGTCAATGTATTTATTTTACATAAAATATTAATTGATTCAATTAATACCCTATTTATCACTATATTTCATGAATTATATATATTATAAAATATTTTTTAAACATGGTGGTGTTAACCTACTGAGTTTTACTCACACCCTGGATAGGTTTCCATTCGGTACCCAAACAGATTTCATAGATGCAGGTCTGGACAAGGGAAATTGACCATGTCTTGGTTAATGGGTCAGATCTTGGAGACATGAGTGTCATGGGGTTTAGAACCAAGATTCATGGACTATTTATTGAGTCTACTTAGTCTTATCTTTGTTTTGTATTCAGCACATTATTTAGATACATTTTAGGCTATCATTACATGATTCTATTATTATTGGTTTGTTAGAGTTGTTTTTTATTTTTTTATAGATGCATGTTTATGGATTATACAATTTTATCTATTTTATGTACTCTATTATTATTTTATATTGTATATCAACTTTGTTCCGAAGGGTATAGTCTCCCCACTATATTCCTTATATCCTTAATGCTAGTCAGCAGCCTCTAGTTTATGGGAATGTTTGACTGAGTTTGTGAATCCAACCCAGCTCGGTCACTTGTTGGAGCACTAGGTTAGGGATGTTACAGAGTGGTATCAGAGAATCAATTTGTCTTATCTATTGATTTACTATTTTGGAAAGGTATAAATGAGACTATGATGTGTTGGGACTTGGAAATGAGCTTGTGCATGGAAGTAGATTATCAATATATTGGAAAAATATGAGTGCCAGGGGAGGGTATTATTTTTTATCAAGTTCGCATGTTACAATTTTAATGTTTATTACCTTGATTGATTGACTTATTTTGTGTTGTTACAGCTTATTGAGATTTGTAATCATGGACCAGTGTGTAACAAGATGACTATACATGCATCATGATAGGCACATATGGATATATATTGGCATGCATTATTCAGAATAGGGACATATTTATCATATGTGACATAATTTCCCATAGTAACTATAAAATGAAATCCCTTATTATATCTGATAATTTAAAGGGAAGACATTTGTTAAGTTTTCAAAATTAAATTATTATGATAAGTATATTGGAATCTTGAGTCAGTGGCTCTCTGTTATTATCACCTGTTGAGGTTGGCCTTGTTGTGTTCTTTAGTTCTAAAGAGTGCATTGGTCTTGTAAAGAAAATGACACTATGTGGTATTCGAGTTGAGTGTCAAGAGAGTGGTAATCAACATAATTTAAATGTATCTAAGACATAACATCATGCATCTCTGGAGAATCTGATGGAAGATCAACTTTTTGATAGCTTCCTGAGAGTCATGTGATCCATAGAGAGGGATACTTCACACCACACCTTTGATATATAAGCAGACAATAGATTTCATGCTATAATATCCACCTATATTCATTGGGGACGAATGCCCCCATGTAGAGGTGTTCTGGATTGATTTAGTCTAGATGATATTCATGTAACTTGAGACACCCACATATAAGAGGGTAAATCTTACTACTTATATGCATCAAGGACCAACCAAATGTTGGTGATACATATTGAAGTAATCTAGGTAGTAATATGATATTTCCTTGAATTATTTTGAGGCAAAAAAATTATCCACTACAATAAAGATACTTTGAGGTATGAGAAGGCTTGTGAGTTCATACACTTAACACAAGAGGGTAAGTTAGTGATGGACTATCTGAAACTCTTTAAAAAGATATAGTTATTTTCTCTATCATTGATAGATGATGAAGTCACTAGGGTGAGACATTTTTAGGATGAGATTCACTATGAGATCATGTCACAGGCGAACATCTTCCTCTTGAGTAGTTTTTTAGATGTGATGAATCAAGATCTTATCACAGAAGGTAATCTAATAAAGTGGTGCCAATGAATTTTCTACTATAAAATATAGGGGCTCTTCATTTCAAATCAGCAAGAACCACTATGATAGTTATTGTAAGGTTAGTAGTGGGTAGAGAAGCTAGTGTAGTGAGTAGTCATCTTAGAACTATGGCATGTTGTTGTGGTTTGTGTGTGTTAGGGGTGTCCAAAAACACCCTCAATATCCTTACCCTATTGTGGATTGTTGTTATTGTAGTATTATGGGTTATCTTCCAAGGTTTAACAAGACCCCTTAGTAGCTAAATAGCGGAAGGGGGTCATGACAGTCACCTAATTCAGAGAGGGACTTTGATACTCCTCAGTAGACTGATATATGGATTTCCATAAGAAGGCTAGGTTGAGAGAGGGTAGGTGGTACTCTAGTGTAGGAGTGATGGTACCACTTATTGGGAACAAATATAGAGAAATAAAATAGTAAACAAGGAAGTGGGTAAATTCATGAGCATGATATAGAGTCTACTCTGGCTAGATTGGATACAAGTCCTTCTACTATCAGAGATACGATTCTTGTATCTTACACCCTTTCTTGCATTTTTTTGATATAATAGTATCAAATAAATATTTATTTACACATCTTATAAAGGTTTTTGTTTTAGTTTTGGAGTTCTCAGATGGCATTAAAAGCATCTACACACCATTGTGAGTACAGTCAGATGATATCAAGCATTATAAGGAGCAACCTCTTGAAATTGATGGCTATAATTTCCTTTTATATATTTTTGTGTAGAAAATGATAGTCTTCAAATAGATTATTAGAATAGACTGGCTAGTTCTATACCAGGCTCATATTAACTATTATCATTGTAAAATTTCCTTTCGATTTCTAAAAGGGAGAAGATACATCCATCAATGAGAGTGGGATCTTTAGGCTGGTCATGTTGGACTAGTTCAGTGTATATTAAATTGTATCATGGATAATATAAAAATAATTGACATGAATGATGGTGAAAGGTAATAGGATACATTTCCTCTTATGGTAGACCACTTTCGAGATTTCTTTCTTAATGAGATATATGGTTTACAACCCATGTGGGAGATTGAGTTCACAATCAAGTTGGTACTGAGAGTTGATCCAATTTTTATTATGCCTTACCGAATGAAACCATTAGAGATTCAATAGTTTAATGATAATTTGGAATTCCTAGAAGAAAAAGGATTCATACAGCTTAGTACTTCACAATGGGGTTATCTCATTGTTTTAACCAAGAAGGCTTATGGGAATTTGAACATATGTATAGAGCATAAAAGGTTGAACCAAATGACATTGAAGAACCAATATCCCCTTTTGTGCATCGATGATCTCTTCGATCAGCTATGAGGTTCCAATATCTTTTCCAAGATCTAATTGAGTCTAGGATACCATTAGTTGAGGTTGAAATCATCAAACATACCCCATAATACTTTTATAAGTGGTTATGTTTTGTATGAGTTTGTGGTAATGTTGTTCAGTTTGATGAACACCCCATTAGTATTCATGGACTTGATGAATCGAATATTACATCTTTTATTGAATAAGTTTGTGGTAGATTTTTTCAAGGACATATTAGTGTATGAGTAATTAGCATAAAATCACACCAAATATCTTGAAATCATCATTATTACACTAAGATAACATGTGATTTACACTAAGATATCAAAATGAAATTTCTAGATAGATCAAGTGAACTTCTTGGACCCAATTATCTCAAAGGTTGGAGTGGTAATGGACCCATTTAAAGTTATAGTCATCGTATATTCGTAGAAACCCAACAATGTCTTAATTTTTTTTATAGGTTTATCAGGATATTATCGATGTTTTGTATTGGACTTCTCCCATTTGGTGGAACCGATGATTAGGATGACCAAGAAATGGGTGAATTTGGTTTGGTTAGATGCTTATAAGGGAGTATTTCAGATCTATAGAGTAGGATTAATTTAGAACTGATTTTTACTTTTCCTATGTTATCCAAATATTATACCATGTACTATGATGCATTTGAAGTTGGACTCAGAGCTTTTCAGATTAAGGAAGACCAAGTGGTTTCCTATAGCTCCAGACTAATGAGACTTTGTGAGAGGAATTACCTTACTCACGATATGGAGTTATTCATGGAGGAACATGCCTAGATATGTTGGAGACACTATCTATTAGGTGAGAGGTTTTTGATGCACATGGACCAAAATAGCCTGAAGTACATATTCTCTTAGTATGACTTAATAATTCGATAGAGTTGGTGGTTTGAGTATCAATAGTCTTTTGACATTGAGTTGGATTACACACTCATAAAGGGAAACATCATTGTTAATGATTTGAGTTAGAAGCTATAGACAGAATAAGTGTGGGAATCTTATGATGAGTGTTGGTTCATTGAACTCTTTATAGACATGAATCTAGAGGTTCAGGAGTCACAGAATGGGTAGATCTGACTTCAACATCAGTATTACCAGTGATTTTAGATTAGATCAATATAGATCATTTATTTGATCTGAAGGACCTAGCTATATGGGAAATATTATATGGTGGGGATTGACCATATGGATGGTATCTTGGTAGAAGACATTTCCTTATTTTCCAAGGTTGATTATGGGTTTCTATGGGTTTCCATAAAGATCATATGAGGGAATTTCATGCTTCCAAATGGTCAGTACATCTGGGTCTGACAAAGGTGTGTTGTGATATCTATAGAAAATATCAATGGATAGGAATGAAGAAGGAGATAGTGGGATTATTAGTGATATGTTTCAACTCTTAGTAGATGAAGGCCAAAAATCATATTTCTACTAGGTTGTTTCATCCTCTACCCACTCTGGCCTGGAAATGGTATGATGTCAATAAGGATTTTATGATAGGATTACCTAAGATACCTCTCACGAATGATATTGTATGGGTGATCATGGATCAATTAAATAAGGTTATCCAAACGTCCATAGGATCACATTTTCTTATGAGTAAAACCTATGATCCTCATATATAAGTCTAATATGAGTGGATGATTCATATTCTAGAAGATATGTTCTGAGCCCGTATCTTGGATTTTGGTGGTTCTTGGGGGGAACAAATAGAACTCTTGGATTTCAATTATAATATAGGCTTCTAGGAATTGATCTAGATGTTCCAATTTGAGGCTTTATATGGAATACATTTTCATTTAACTATTTTCTAGTAAGAGGTATGAGATTCAGAATATGTTGAACCTAGTCTCATGCAAGAGGCAATAGAGTAGATCAAGTTGATCAGGTAGTGAGTAGTGAATATGAAGATCCAGAAGAAATCATACACTAACCATCAAAGAATTCCTCTAGAGTTGAATTTTGGTCATCATGTTTTCTTTCAGGTGTCACCTAGGTTGGGGAAAATCTAGATTAAGAAATAGGGGAATCCAATGCCCAACTTTGTCTTTCCATTTTAGATAGTGGAAAGGTTCGGTCTAGTGGTGTATAGTATATCCCTTCCATGGTGCAACAATTCCATGCATGAAGTTTTTCACATATCACAGGAGATATCATATTGACCCTTCACACATTATAGATGTTAATAACATTGAAATATTTTTAGATGTTTCCTATAAATATAATCCAATTCATATTATGGACCATAATGAGAAGAATCTCTAAGGAAAGATCATACCTCTATTGCCAGTGTAGTGGAAGGATGGGTGTCTGCGAGAGAAGACTTGGGATAAACAGTTCGATATCATGACACAAAGGCCAGATTGTTTCATAGAAACCCCACACTAATACTTGGAGTAACATTAAGATGAGCATTCATATGGTGGGGAGGTTGGGAGATTCTATTTTTTATCCAGTGTGTGTCTCTTTAAAGTTTTTGTAAACCCACATTAAACCAATAATTATCCTTCTATGGTTGAACCTCAGTTACTCCAAGAGGTATAAAGAGGGGAGTTGTACTAAAATACTCAAATTTAGAGGATTTGGTTCCATGGAGCTAAGGGTTTCACCCAAAGATTGGTTTTTGCAGTGTGGGACTCTTGATTGTGGAATAGGGTCCTTAGAGTAGGAAAATTTGAGCTATTTCCAATTTTATAATAGCTATGGTGTGAAATCTTACTATGGTGTAGTAACTACCTTGGAGATTGTGCACTATTTAATAAATATGGTGGCAATGATGTAAGGGTCTCGGGATTGGTTTTGGTTTTTTGTACCTAATACAATACCCTTGTCGTGTGGAGGTAGGATGTGGCACAACCTTTTATTTATAAAAGGCATGGCTATGGCATAGTTTACTAAGTTATGGCATGGTATAATCCAAAAAAGAGTATTTATATTGTGTAACTTACCATGTTTTTTTGGGCATACTCTGACCAAGGGAGGTTGCGTCATGATCCATTGGGTTGTGTTGTGTCATAGCGTACCCCATTTCAGGTGGTTCTATGGTGTGGCCATGTAGGCTACGTCATGGTTCGCTTTTTAACACACTGTCTATCAATACCATCAAGACCCTCTAAAACCTTTTTGATCCAATATTTTACTCTCAAACCCTAATCATCCCAAAGATATTTTTAAAGGCTTTTGGAGCTCCTTTTCATTATATTCAACCCCAGCCTTCTAACATTGGTGTTCTAAGCCTAGAGATTGAAGGGAATCCCTCTAGTTCCTCTTCTTCTCCTTGTTCGTTGGTTTCTTATTATAGAAACTTTGTTGTTATATTTCATTATCGTAAACAAAGGGAATGGACAAGGAATTGAATTCTATATTGGAAATTGGGATCTTGTCTGTATCTTCTATGTTTTGAGGTGGGTGGTCTAGAATTTATCACGAATTGTCTATTTCATTTTATCACAGTATGTGTAATATGTATGATCGAACTGGCATGTTGTGTACATGAATTAAATAAATATGTTAACCTTTGTTTGAGGGGTAATTCTTATATAGTCCTCCAATTGGATCCCATTTGGGTTCTTTAGTGTTGAGATATATACACGAGAACACCCAATTGGCTTCACATTCCTTGCACAGGCTTGATACTTGGTTATATTGATCACTATTCCCCCATGATGTTTGGGTTTTGATTGATTTTTGGCATAATATTGTGAATTTTCATAACCTTTGATATTGGTGTGATTTATTATGATAGAATCGCTTGTAAAAAATTGGTTAACTGTCTCACTAATGGCCTTGGGGGATTAGATTATGAATGGATTGAGATTTGATGTAATTATGATGATAATTGGTATTCTGACCTTACGAAGAGTAAATTTATTGATAACGATAATTTTTAAAAAATGATGTATTGGGTTGACATGTGTTATGATTAGTACTAGTTATAATGAAATGCTTTTAGGGATTTACCCTACTATGTTTTAATTATTATAGGTCTTGACTCGATTACGTTGTAGTGATTATAAGTCTTGACCTAGTAATGATGTAATATTTATAGTTCATGGCCTGGTTATGTTGTAATGATTATAGGGCATGGAATAGTTAGGATTTAATTCTTATTGTAACACCTGAAGCTTCCATGGTACATTTCCATTTGAATAATGAAATAGCTTTCATTGTACGCAACTTTGAGATTCTAACACATCACGACCAACCAACTAGCCAATATGAATAGTAATACTCACTTATTGAAATTTTATCAATTTTATCATTCAAAATGTACTTTGTTTTTGGGTTCGAAATATCAAAATTATCTTAGGGTGATTTTTTGGTATTTTTCGGGAAACAATCAGTTTTTGATGAATAGTGAAAAATACTAAATTTTAATTAAAAACAACTTTTTTAATAAAAATATTTTATAGTGATAAATTATACTATTGGGTGATTTTTAAGCATAATTAGATTATATTTTTACCATTTAATACAATTTTGGACATTGGACGTAATTTCACTTTTAAACTTGACATAATAAAGTGTCAATCTTTTGACAGTTATTATTTTTAAAAAACACGTTTTTTGTTTTGACAACGGGAATTAATTTCTGCCACTTATGTGCTTTGAATTTAAAAAAATGGATTCCATATTTAAAATCATGAGGTCTAAATTGTGTAAATATATAAATTTTATTTTTAGATATTTTGAATAATTACTTCGGTAAATATTTTATTTACCATGGTTAAAGGGTAAATCCGGTAAATAAGGGTAAAAAATAATATTATAATAATATTAAATTACCCTAACATGTGTCCTAACCCTATTGGATGATACATGTCCGACCATGGGTATTCTTGGGTCGATTTGGGGACCCCATGGAGCCACTTTTAAGTGATAATGACACTTTATATTAATTAAGTTAAAGTAAATACAAAAATGACATAAGCATATATCTTTTAGTAAAAACTTTTTACATAGGGTTATATATGTTATCTCTTCAACTATAAATATTAATTAGAAAGATAAAACTATTTCCTATATAATGGTATTTTATTTATAATTTTTAGACATTGAATAATTAAATTTTTTTATGACACAATGATGATGTAATATTTTCATTATTAATGAAAGAATCAAATAAATGGTATTATAGATGATAAAATAAATTTAATTTGAAAGTTTTGATTCCATCCAAGAATTTTATAAGTTAATGTGACATGTTTGTATTGATTAAATGATTTTTTTTGAAGTAATAATTCTGTTAGGAATTTAACAAAAACAAAATATCAAATAGTGTCAAAATTGACATAAAATAGTTTTTAAAACTAATATTATATTATTAATTGATATTCTATTACTAAAAATATAAGGTTCCTCCAAATATCTTAAATAATATTATATATGTCATTAATGAACCACTTGAGGTTCTCTTGGATGTTTATAGTAAGTTTATTAACCATATAATATAAAAATACAAGGAGACATGGTAAATGTCAAACTAATTAACTAAGAGTTAAATCTAGAAGATAAGGTTAATATAGTGACCCAAACCTATCTAAAACCTGTTGGTTGAGTGGTTTACAACCCATACCCACCTTATCCAGGAAATAAATCATTTTGGAGACATTAGAAACCGAAAATTATTTTATTATAAAATAATAATATTTCAATCTTTTCCTAAGATTCCACTCACCCCTCTTATAAAAGGGCACTTCCCCTTATCTTCAATTCACACCTTAAAAGAAATTTAGATCAGCCATCCCCTGCCCAAAAATCCTCTAAAATGTCCTTAATCCATCTTATAGGCCTTCCTTTAGTCATAAATCCAACTTAAGGAGCCCTTTTGATGAAATCAAAAGGAAGAACCTGAAGAAGAGGTAAATATTTCACCACCTCTTTCAAGTTCCTTTCTTCTTACACTTCCTCTTTCTCTGTTATTTCCATTATAAAATAGTAACTCCAGTATCTTCTATATACTGTGATGTTATTATAAAAATTGTACAACCATATTTATTATTTTATCCATCCTATGAATGACATGTCACCATACGTGCGTACATATTGCTTACCGTCTCCACGTCGTGGTGCAGTTGTTATTCAATACATTATTATTTGAATGGGAATAATAATGATGTATAATTGATGAAAATAATAAATATAACATGATAATTATTCTGTATATATGATATGTCATCCAATTATATATTATTTTTAAATCAAAAAAATGATATTGTCGCTCGTGCGTACGTACGACAGAGAGTCTCCACGAATGCGCTGAGATTCATTCCCCATCGAATCCATTAAAGAAGAATTTTCATTTGATGATTAAAAATAATGTTTAAAGACTCAATATAATTCTGAGTATTAATAATATACATCATATCCACAATAAACATTACTTACGTAACAAAGCATATAAAAGAAAATGAATCAGTTAACACCCGAAATGATGATACTACTGAAATATCATTAACAAAGCAATATTAAAATATCATATATGATATCATATTAATGTATATGGTTATTGTATAATTTAATAAAAATTATTTCATCATTATACATGAGGTTAACCGACCCTCGTCTAAGGAAAAGAATAAGGTAAAGGTTAATTTCACAGTATCTTCATTATCTGAGGTTGTTTATACGTAATTATCTACTAGGATCTCTTTATCATCCACATCCATGTTTCTTAAAATGTATTTCAAAACATTTTTACTATTTCCTATACAATGGGTTAAAGTAATTTATACCCTTATTTGACCTTATATATTTTTAATGGAATCTTTCCATCGTTTTCCAAACAAGGTACTTTATGACCTTTTCGACAAAATTAAGGTAAGAATGTTTTTTTAACTTATATGGCAGGTGCGGATATTTTACACCGTTATAAAATCATCAAAGATTCTCTTACAAGATTTTAAGAATATTTCCAAAATAAATGTTTTCTTTTATAATTATATAAATTCTAAATGATTTCAAAATAGAAAGAGATATTTATCTAAAAAAGGTTTTGATTTCATCTATGTCAACATCCTTTGATAGATTTTAAGCTCATTTGAAGTTGATTTATTATGATACAAAACATCCATATTTTATTGAATATTTTGTGATATGTTTTACTGTGGATGTTTTATTTTTACACCATTCACGGTTTATTGATCACGTATTGACATTTCGTATGCTAGTTTTAATAAGAATGTTTATGTTATGTTTAAACCTTTTCATATGAGGAATGCATTGGACTTAGTATGTGACGGGTGGATCCCTCTATAGCTCCTCGATGCATCGGTAGGTATCATGAGTCAAACTAGTGTCATGGCACAAGGCCTTGACAAAATCTTATTTGTAGTCTTGGTACAAGGCCTTGACTATGTGGTTATGAAATCTGGCATTATGCATTCCATCATTATGAAATTGGCTATTGATATTGCATGTGATTATTAGAATAGTAGAATATCCATGTGAATAATTAAATGAAATTATTTGATTTTATATTTTCCATATTATGCTAATGTTTAAGTTTAGAAGTCTTTTGTTTTAGTCTTATACATTTCCTTAAATGTTTATGCTTATTTATGAAATTTTTCACTATATTGTTATCCTTACTGGGCATCTGAGCTCACCCCTTTGTATGTTTTATTTTTCCCAGGATGTGAAGAAGTATTTTATGACTGACCTGTAGGGATAGTCTGAGGGGATATGAGTGTGGTCTATGGAAATAATGTTTTTGTAGTTTTTTATTTTATAATGTAATGTAAAACTTATGAATGTATATAGTATTTCCAAGGCTACTAAACTGATCGTTCTTTCAGGACATGATTTCATTGTATCATGCCAATGTTATGTAATAATTCACCGACTCTGGGTAACTAGGGTCGGGGCATTACAGTTGGAATCAGAGGAAGTTTAGTACAAACTTAGAATCCAGATTTAGATAAATGCTGATTATAGCAAATTACCCTAAGATAGAATTTGAGGATTAGTATAGAAGAAATTCCTAGAATTTTGGTACTATAGAGATTTTGTGAGTCTTCCAAGCAATACATCCATGTCTAGATACAAGCAGGTAAAGGCGGCTCTGGCACAAATGTACCTAGGGGTAAAACCCGAAAACACCACTTTGAGCTAGACTTGAATGGGAACTGGTGCACGAAAACGGGCCTTGCTATACTCTTGGTTACGACACTCCCAAGGGATATGCTTAGGAAAATTATCATTTTATTTAAAAATCATTATAAAGGGTTTATAAGTATATACTTTCTCAAAGAAAACATTTTTATTATTATTTATTATATCCATAAAATTTTCAGTTTATGTTAAGTGTTTTACAAGTTTCGAATTATGTATTTTGATTCATAAACTAATCTAGTTTATGCCATTTTTTAGAAATGGCGCCTAGTGGAAGGAATGGAAACTATATCAATGCATGTAATGCATATAGGGATTTAACTCCTACTCAAGATAATTATAGTGGATCTAGTGAAGCAACTGGTGTTAGTCAGCTTATCACCATACTGGGACAACTCACTCAGGTTCTGATTAATAACCTTACCTGTATGGATCACCGTGATCCACATAGTGGAGGATAGATGTTAGATCACTTCATGAGGAAACAACCACCAATATTAAATGGGAGTACAAATCCATTAGTAGTTTAGCAATGGATAAATTCCATAGAGAAAATATTCCATGCCTTGGGGAGTAGTGAAAGGGAAATGGTTGTCATGACAGTTTACCGCCTCATTGGAGATGCTGATCAATGGTGGTCATTGATTCAAAACACAAAGGAATATGATGAAGTATAAAATTTGGAATGGAGGGAGTTTAAATATATTTTCTTAAAAAAATACTTTCCTCATGACCATTGAGTAGATATGGAAAGACAATTTCTGAGTCTGAGGCAAAAAGAGGATGAGAATATCACAAATTATGAAGCTGACTTCACAAGGTTAGCGAGGCATACAACATATTATATACGTAACCCAAGAAGTAAGATTGATCATTTATTTGATGGGTTAAAACCATTTCTCCGTCGAGCATTAGTCTCACAATCCTTTTTGTCGTACGAAGATATTGTCTCATATGCTATTTAGACAGAAAATGAATTATCTAAGTCTTACGACTTTAAAGCAAAGTAAGAGAAGAAGAGATCTGCAGAACACTCTAGAAATGGAAATAAGGGGAAGTAGAGAAAATTTGAATATCCATCCTGTAGTAAATATGGGAAGAAACACCCTGGTACTTTTCTGAAGGGAATGTGAGTCTGTTACAAGTGTGGTGAAAAAGGCCACCAGGCTCGTGATTGCAAGAGGAAGAAAGAGTCTGTCAATGTTGAATTCTACAATTTTAGAGAAAGGGGTAATTATAAAAATGAATTTCCTAAGTGCCAAGGGATATTACCTCAGTAAAGGCCAAGGGATCAAGACCAAGCTTATACGATCACTACTGCTGAGGTTGAAGCTCTGAAAGACGTGGTGGATGGTAATTTAATGGTTTCCTCAAGTTTAGCCAATGCTTTATTTGATTCTGGGTCATCTCATTGTTTCATATCTTCCCAGTTTTCTAAGAAAATTAGATGCTTCCAATTTGATTTAGCAAGGGATTTTTCAGTCAAAACTCCTAATGGAAGTATCATTGCAACAAAGTTTTGTGAATCAGTTCCCATTCAGGCACATAAATGTTATTTATCTTCTGATCTCATCATCATACCCATGATTTAATTTGATATAATTATTGGTATGTATTGGATTTCGGACCATGATGAAAAAATTTATTGTAAGATGAAGGAGGTTACGATTTTTAATGATGATGATAAATAACACCTTATCTTTAGAGCAGAAAAGTCACCACCTAATTCCTATCTAGATCCACCCCTAGTAGCTCAACTAAATTCAATTATTGGGGAGGAAGAGAATGAAATAACTATGGGTGAGGAAAATAATTTTCAAATAGAGGATGTACCTATTGTGCAAGACTATTTTGATGTATTTCTAGAGGATTTACCTGGACTTCCTCCAGAACCAGAAATTGACTTTTCCATTGATTTAATTTCTGGTTCAAGGCCCATATCGAAGACGCATTATAGAATTTCCACTATGGAATTAGTGGAACTAAAGAAACAACTAGAGGAATTGAGTAATAAGGGATTTATTCTCCCTATTGTTTCTCTATGGGGATCCCCTATCCTTTTTGTTAAGAAGAAATATGGATCTATGAGGTTGTGCAATGACTACATGGAGATCAATGTTATAACAATAAAGAACAAGTATCCCCTACCTTTCATTGATTATTTAGTTGACCAACTTCATGGAGCTCAATATTTTTCAAAGATTGACCTTCGATCTGGATACCATCCATTGTGCGTGAATAAGGAATACATTCTGAAGACAACATTTCGAACCAGGTATGGGCATTACAAGTTTATAGTAATGCCTTTTGGATTGACTAATGAACCCTCTGTCTTCATGGATCTAATGAATAGGGTTTTCAAGTAATCTCTTGATGAATATTTAGTGGTATTTATTAACGATATCTTGGTATATTCCAAAAGCTACAAAGATCATGAAAATCACTTGAACATTATCCTAAAGACTCTTAGAAGAAATGAATTATATGGAAAGTTTAGAAAGTGTGAATTCTGTATTCAACAGATTTATTTTCTTGGCCATATTATCTCTAAGGATGGAATATATGTTGATCCTTCAAAGACCAATGCAATCCAAGAATGTCCAGAACTGATGAGTATAATTGAGGTACATAGTTTTATTGGTTTAGCCGGTTATTATCGATGTTTCATCCAAACTTTTGCCCAATTGGCCAACCCATTAACCAAGCTCACACGTAAAGGGGTTAAATTTGTTTGGACAAAAGATTGTGAAGAATATTTTGAAGAATTGAAGAGAATATTTGTCAATTATCATATATTGACTCTACCATCAGGGAATAATGGGTTTATTATTTATAGTGATTCTTTAAAGAAAGGACTTGGTTCTGTCCTTAAGCAGAATGATAAGGTTATTTCCTATGCATCACGATAGCTAAAAATTCATGACCAAAACTATCCTACCCATGATCTTTAGTTAGAATATGTAATATTTTATTTTAAGATATGGAGACATTTTATAAATGGTGAAAAATGTGAGATTTATACTGATCATAAGAGTTTGAAGTATATTTTCTCACAAAAAGAACTCAACATGAGGCAAAGGCGATGGCCTGAACTACTTAAGGATTATGATTTCACTATACAATACCACCCGTGGAAGGAAAATAAGGTGGAATATGCTTTGACTAGAAATGATCATAGAGTTTTGGACAAGATGAGAGTTGAAAAGGATCCTATATACACTGATCTAGTAAAGATGGATATGGGAATAACCATGGAAGGTAAAACATCAATGATTTTCCAAATGGTTGCCAAACCATCTTTACCAGAAAGGATAAAATTTTCTCAGGCTGATGATGAGGAGTTTCTAAAGAAGATTAAAGCTTTGAATGATGGTAAATTGAGTGACTTCATATATGAAGATGGAAGTTTGAAATTTGGGAAGAGGCTTTGTGTTCCCAATATACCTGATCTAAAAAGAGAATTTTTAGATGATGCTCGTAGCTAAAATTTTTCTATACACCTTAGGAGCACCAAAATGTTTAGAGATTTGAAGGAAAGTATTTGGTGGGACAACATGAAGAGGGGTATTTCTGATTTTGTGTCAAGATGTATGGTTTGTCAACAAGTGAAAACTGGAAGGCAATATCCTGGAGGAGTCATGAAACCTCTTTCTATACCTGATTGAAAATAAGATAATATTACGATTGAATTTATCATGGGACTGCCAAAGAATCCTAGAAGGAATGATGCAATATGGTTCATTGTTGATCGTCTTACCAAGTCAGCACATTTTCTTTCTATAATAGAAGATTTACCACTTGAATGTTTAGCATGACTGTATATTAATGAAGTTGTAAGACTTCATGGAGTACCCCTATCGATTCTTTTTGATTGTGATCCCCATTTTACATCGAGATTCTGGAAAAGTCTTCAGAAAGTCTTGGATACTGAACTTTGTTTGAGCACTGCCTACCACCCTCAAACTGATGGAAAATCAGAATGGACTATTCAAACCTTATAAGATATGTTGATATCTTTCTCACTTGACTTTCAAGGTATGTGGGTTCAATATTTACCCCTGGTAGAAATTTCTTATAACAATATCTTCCATTCAAGTATTCAGATGACACCATATGAAGCGTTATACAGAAAGAGATGTCACACACCAAAATGTTGGTATGATATTGGTGAAAGAAAACTCATAGACCGAGAACTTGTTGAGGAAACAATGGAAAAGGTGAAGGTAATCCAAACCCACATCAAAGCAGCTCAAACTAGGCAGAAGAGCTATGCTAGTAACTGAAGGAAGAATTTGGAATTTCAGGTAGGAGATCATGTTTTCTTGAATGTATCTCAATGGAAGGGAATTATACGATTCGGTAAGAAGGGTTAATTGAGTCCCAGTATATTGGAACTTTCTAAATTCTAGAATGAATTGGGGCTATAGCTTACCGTTTGGCAATGCCGCCAAGTCTCTACAAAGTTTATGATGTCATCCACGTGTCAGTGTTGAGAAAATACATGCCTGACCCAATGCATGTACTTACCTATGAGGAATTAGAACTGGAACCCAATCTATCTTATTGCGAAGAGCCTTTCAAGGTTCATGATACAAGAGAACATGTGTTAATAAACCGGATGACTCGCCTGGTAAAAGTTCTATGGAGAAACCATAAGATGGAAGAGGCAACGTGGGAACTCGAGGAACTTATGATGAAGAACCACATGAATCTTTTTATGCAGTAATATTCTATAAATTTCGAGGATGAAATTATTTGAAGGAGGGGAGAATGTAACACCCCAATCTTCCATGGAATGTTTCCCCTTTAATAATGCAATGGCTTGCGTTGCACGCAACTTCGAGATTCTAACACATCACGACCGATCAAACTAGCCGTTATGAATAGTAATACCCACTTTTTTGGAATTTTATCAATTTTATCTTTCAAAATGGACATCATTTTTGGGTTTGGAATATCGAAATTATCTATGGGTGAATTTTTGGTATTTTTCTAAAAACATTCAGTTTTTTATGAATAGTGAAAAATACTAAATTTTAATTTAAAAAAACTTTTTTTATTCAAAATAATTTATAGTGATAAATTATACTATTGAGTGGTTTTTAAGTATAATTAGATTATTTTTTTACCATTTAATCCAATTTTAGTCATTGGACATAATTTCACATTTAAACTGGACATAAACAAGTGTCAATCTTTTGATAGTTATTATTTCTTAAAAACACTCTTTTTGTTTTGACAACAGGAATTAACTTTAAATTAATTTCTACCACTTGTATGTTTTGAATTTAGGAAAATGGATTCCATATTTAGAATCAGGAGGTAAAAATTTTATAAATAGGTAAATTTTATTTTTAGACATTTTGAATAATTACTTCGGTAAATATTTTATTTACCATGGTTAAAGGGTAAATTCGGTAAATAAGGGTAAAAATAATAATATTATAATAATATTAAATTACCCTAACACATGTCATAAACCTATTGGATGATACATTTCTGACCATGGGAATCCTTGGGTCTATTTTGGGACCCCATGGAGCCACTTGTATGTGATAATGACACTTTATATTAATTAAGTAAAAGTAAATACAAAAATAACATAAGCATATATCTTTTAGTAAAACAATTTTTACATAGGGTTATATATGTTATATCTTAAACTATAAATATTCATTAGAAATATAAAACTATTTCCTACATGATGGTAGTTTATTTATAATTTTTAGACATTTAATAATTAAATTTATTTATTACACAATGATGATGTAGTATTTTCCTTATTAATGAAAGAATCAAATAAATGGTATTATAGATGTGAAAATAAATATAATTTTAAAGTTTTTATGATATACAAAAAATCTATAGGTTAATGTGACATGTTATTATTGATTAAGTGAACTTTTTTCAAATTAATAATGCTGTTATGAATTTAACAAAAACAAAATATCAAATAGTGTCAAAATTGACATAAAAGAGTTTTTAAAACCAATATTATATTATTAATTGATATTATATTCCTAAAAATATAAGGTTCGGCCAAATGACTTAAATAATATTATATATGTCATTAATGAACCACTTGAGGTTCTCTTTGAAGTTTATAGTAAGTTTATCAACCATATGATATAAAAATACAAAGAGACATGCTAAATGTCAAACTAATTAACTAAGAGTTAAATCTAGAAGATACGGTTAATATAGTGACCAAAACCTATCTAGAACCTATTGGTTGAGTGGTTTTTGACCCATACCCACCTTATACTCTAAATAAATAATTTTCGAGCAATTTGAAACTGGAAATGAATTTATTATAAAATAATATTTCAATCTTTTCCTAAGGTTACCCTCACCCCTCTTATAAAAGGGAACTTCCCCTTCTCTCAAATTCACACCTTCAAAGTAATTTGGATCATAAAAACCCCACCCAAATATCCTCTCAACTAAACTTACTTCATCCTATAGGCCTTAATTTAGTCATAAATTTAATCTATGAAGCCATTTTGATCAAATCAAAAGGAAGAACCCGAAGAAGAGGTAAATATTTCATCACCTCTTTCAAGTTCCTTTCTTCTTCCACATCCTCTTTCTTTGTTGTTTCCATTATAAAATAATAACTCCAGAATATTATATATAATTTCATGTTATTATAAAAATGGTACAACCATATTCATTATTTTATCCATCCTATGAATGAAATGTCAACATATGTTCGTACGTACGGCTTACCGTCTCCACATTGTGTTGTAGTTTTTATTCAATACATAATTTTTTGGATGGGTATAATAATGATGTATAATTGATGAAAATAATAAATATAAAATGATAATTATTCTGTATATATGATATTCAATCCAATTATATACGATTTTAATATCGAAATAATGATATTGTCGCTCGTGCATACGTACGGCATACCGTCTCCACAAACGTGATGAGATTCATTCCTCGTCGTATCCATTCAAGACTAATTTTCATTTGATGATTAAAAATAATTTTTAAAGACTTAATATAATTATGAGTATGTATAAGATACATAATATCCACAACAAACATTACTTACATAACAAAGCATATAAAGGAAAACGAATCAGTTAACACCTGAAACGGTGATACTACAGAAATATAATTAACAAAGCAATATTGAAAGATAATATATGATATCATATTAATATATATGGTTCTTTTATAATTTAGTAACAGTTATTTCACCATTATAAAGGAGGTTAACCGACCCTTGACCAAGTAAAAGAATAAGGTAAGGGTTAATTTCACAATCTATTCATTATCTGAGTTTTTTATACATAATTATCTATTGGGATCTCTTTATCATCCACATCCATGATTATTAAAATGTATTTCAAAACATTTTTACTATTTACTATACAATGGGTTAAAGTAATTTATACCCTTATTTGACCTTATATACTTTGAAAGGAATCTTTCTGTCATTTCCCAAACAAGGTACTTTATAACCTTTTCGACAAAATTAAGGTAAGAATGTTTTTTTAACTTATAAGGCGGGTGAGGCTATTTTCTGTCGTTATAACATCATCAAAGCTTCCCTTAAAATATTATAAGAATATTTCCAAAATAAATTTTTTTCTTTTATAATTATATGAATTTTAAATTATTTCAAAATAGAAATAGATATTTCTCTAAAAAAGGTTTTGATTTCATCTATGTCAACATCCTTTGATGGATTTAAAGCTTATTTGAAGTTGATTTATTATGATACAAAACTTTCATATTGTATTGAAGGTTTTGTGATATGTTTTAATATGTATGTGTTATTTTTACACCATTCATGGTTTATGGATAAAGTATTGACATTTCATATGCTATTTTTAATACGAATGTTTATGTTATGTTTAGACATTTTCATATGAGGAATGCATTGGACTTAGTATGTGATGGGTGGAGCCCCCTATAGCTATTCGATGCATCGGTAGGTCTCATGAGACAAGCTAGTGTCTTGGAATAAGGCCTTGAAAAAAATATTATTTCTAGTCTTGGAACAAATCCTTGACTATGTGGTTATGAAGTCTGGCATTGTGCATTCCATCATTATAAAAGTGGCTATTAATATTGCATATTATTCTTCGACTAGTAGAATATCCATGTGAATAATTAAATGAAATTATTTGATTTTATATTTGAATTATTATGCTGAATTTCAAGTTTAAAAGGATTTTGTTTTAGTCTTATACATTGCCTTAAATATTTATGCTTATTTATGAAAGTTTCTGCTATATTTTTATCCTTATTGAGCATCTGAGCTCACCCACTTCTATGTTTTATTTTTCCCAGGATGCAAAGAAGTATTTTATGACTGGCCTGCAGGGATAGTCTGAGGGGATATGAGTATGGTCTATGGAAACAATGTTGTTGTAGTTTTTCATTTTATAATGAAATGTAAAACTTATGAATTTATCTAGTATTTCCAAGGATACTAAAGTGACCGGTCTTTCAGGACATGATTTCCTTGTATCATGCCAATGTTATGTAATAATGCACCGACTCTGGGTAACTAGGGTCAGGGCGTTACACTTATGGGGCTCTACCTAGTTCCCCTATACTTTATTTTATGGGATACACCCTTTGAAGGATATGGTTATGGTTGGAATGGTTCCCTAAAATGCTTAGATATATTCAAAATTGTTCCAAAATAGTTTTGGCTCACTCGAGTGTCAACCTAGAGCTCAGGGGTAAGTGGGTTTCTTTCACGTAAAACATTAATTGATTAAATTTATACAAGTTTCATCACTTTATTATATGAACTATATATATCATACTGTATTTGTTTATACATGGTGGTTTTTACCTACTAAGTTTCACTCACACCATGTATGGGCTTCCGTTTGGTACCTAGATTGATTTCATTAATGTAGGATTGGATAAGGGAAAGAGAACCTATTATTGATTGATGCTTTCTCAATGTGTTGATCCTTGGATACAGGACTGGCATGGGGTTCAGAAACAGGATTCATGGAGTCATTATTGAGTCTTCTTAGTATTCGCTTTGTTTTACATTAAGTGTTCTATTTAGATACATTTTATGATTTTATTACTTGATCCTATTATTATTGAATAGTTAGAGTTATTCTTTATTTTTCTATGGATTTTCATTTGTGGATTATATTATTTCCACTATTTAAGATACTATGTTATTATTTTATACTATGTTAAAACTATGTTTCAAAGTGTATACTCTCCCCACTATATTCCTTACACCCTCACTACTAGTTGTCATACTCTAGAATATGGGGAGGTGTTCTTGTTGTCATGTATCCAACCCAGATCATTAACTTGAGAGAGCACTAGGTCAGCGATGTTACCAAAAGGGTTCCAAAAGACCAACATAAGAACAAAGGGATATAATTAAAAAATAGATCGGTGACCCCCTACTATAATAATCAACAACACATAGGCATCAGGAAAACTCACTAGGTTCTAATATAAACACAATCCTAAACCTAGAATATTTGAACACTTATCAGATTATGTAAACATGAAATAAAATCCATTTTGAAAGATCTCTTGATCTAATCAAATAGACCCATCTAGATAATTCACTAGGTATAATGGGGCTATAATATCTAAAGTTTTCACAATCATTTCCTTAACACTAGTCAATGTGAAAACAAAACTAACATAACACTCATCTATATATTTGACTTAGCTACGTAGGTTTATCCTGATATAAATAAGGTGGAGGTGTGCAACATACTAAATGATCATCACATAGATCAATAATGAAACATATGTAATAAATCACACATCACTTCCAAAACCCACCCAAGAAACAACCCATTTTCACAATATACAGACATCAAAATAATTATATACTTCATATCCCATTTTTGGGGTAAAGGTATATAAAAAATGTACAACTGAGGGGCTCACAACTAGGGTGTAAAATAATAAATAGTTTATATTTATAAAATTTCAAGTTACACATAAAAAATAATTATTAATTCTACATAATAAAACTATCTATATCACACATACCATGGGTCTGTTTTTAATCACGTACCAAATGTTAGTTTAATTCCATCATGGAAAACCAAGTCACAAAATATACTTGGAAAACACATAAGAATCCATCAATTTGAAAATATTGTTTAACACTTTAAAACCAAGGTTTTTCTCCCTTCAGAGTCACTTTAAAAATAAAACATCTTTTAAATTAAAAAAACCCTTAAAACTTGGGTTGTGTTCTTTATAAGTAAAAATAGGGATAAAACCATTTATGAAAACTCAAATACATTTAAAAGGATGCTCTCAATAATTTTAACAAACACTTGTAATTAAAAAATTATTAGTTTAATGTAAACACATGAAATTCAAAGAAAATCCCTAAAGCCAAGTATACAAAATGTGGAAGACAATTTATAAACCACTCATGGGTATAATATACTATCTTAACTTAATAAAAGAAATCATTTAGAAATATAAATCATTTAATTTCTTATTAAATAAATAAAAAATCATATAAACACATACCTAAATCAACAGAAAACCACATGCATTCGACGGAGGAAGCACAAGCTCAGAAGGAAGTGACCTCTATATTCGCTAAATAACCAAATCCCCATGATTAGACACATTATAAAACCTAAATTTAGTTTACATGACTATTATGATTCATGTGAGAAAAAATTATATATTGGAAATGGAAATAGGGAGATGATAAGAACATAAATTATGGATTAAACTTAAAAAAATAGTTAAAACGAAGGAATATAATCTTGGAATCAAGTAAAAGAAAGTGGAATCTCATTGTGGATCTCCTCTAGCCTAGTCTCATGAGAGTGTATGGAAAAGAGGGATAAACCCCCATAAAAACAAACTAAAGTAGAAATATAAAATAAAAACAAATTAAAATTGGGTGTTGCACATCATGATGAAAAAATACCTATCATATTGTGTCACGCCTTCTCTTTAGAAGTATAGAATTGTGGGCTCACTACCCATGTCACAACACCCTGTGGAATTTCCTCATCACGGTGCAACCACCACATGGGTTTTCTGTTGTGGCATGACACACTCTATCTTGGTGTGAATCACACTCCCCAAATCCAAATAAAATTATAACCATTTACTATGTTCACATCGTGTCATGAACTTTCCCTTCACGGAGTGAACTTTTATAAAATTTCAGAATATAGAACAACCAAATGACCATTGTGGACTGACCCACCTATATTTTGGCAGGACCATTCTACATTACAAAACTTCAGAACTAGATAAAAATAAAAAAATATGAAAAAAAGTTAAAATAACCCATAAATATATTTAATGTAATATATCAAAAAATGGTTATGTCACATATTTTGTGGTCAAAGGTGAGTGGATTGATGATGTAGGGTAATGAAATAGTTATGATGTCGAAATAAAGTATTAATATGATTATAATTATCAGTTGTTGGATTTTTTCCCTATATTATATGATGTTATCAATGGTTTTGTTATGATTCATGTGATATAATCTTTCCTAGTTTTTTTTGCTGAACCAAATATTTTCAATCAAAATGTTATTGAGATGTTTCATGAGGATAGAAGGAATAAGAATCATGGGGTAAATAATTGTTGATGTTTCAACAATGGGAATTATAAAAGTTTATTGGTGAGGTATATATCCATGAGGTTGAGGGATGGTTAGAATAGTTTGAAGTTTCTTTTGAGTTATAGAGGTATTTGTATTGATTATAAGTTTTTTGGAAGTTATATTTTCTTAGAAATAGGCATAAAGATAGTGAAATATGAAGTGTGGGAACCCAATTGGAATGTATTGGGAAATTTTTATTGTATTATTCAAGAAGTATTTTGTTTAAAATGTGTATATGTATATCCATATGAAATAAATTAAAGATATCCACTAAGGGAAAATGGTGTTCATAGAATTGGGAATAATTTAATAGAATTGGTTAGATAGTTCTTTCATTTCTTACCTAGTGGTGAAGATTGAGTATAGAATTTTGAGTGCTCCTTGAGTTTAAAGATTCAACAATCTATTGTGTTCTTTTAGTTGGGTTCTTATAAAGTGGTGAGGACTCAAGTAGAGATCATAAATAGAGTATTCCCATGATTGAAGGTTTTGGTAAATATACTTATAGGTTTCTAGTGGAGTTGATATGAACGATCTAAGTTGTGGGTCTTGAGGTCCATGGAAGAGAAGTGTGAAAAAATATTTTAGATTTTTTGCATGTCTTCAAGCCCTATGTTATAGTAGATCAAAGTGTTATTTTCCATGTGAGATGATATATTTCCATTTTAATCCTATGGGAAATCATCAGTATGATTTACCTGAGGATGAACATGTTTCTAAATATTTGATGGGTAGTTAGTTATGGATTGGAAGGTGACATATGTTCTAGAAGTTTTGGTAGTGTGTCTGTCTAGTTTTAGCTGTATCTCCCTATAGATTTTAAGATTTTAGATTTTCGTATTTTGGGTTTGGTTTGAATTATTAAGAATTAGAATCATTTTATAGGTATTTAATATAAAGGATTGGGTTTCTTTATCCCTTAATTGGTTTAGATTATCATTTTTCTAAGTTTTATTTTGATTCTAAATGATGAAAATTATTTGGTATGTGTCAAATTTAAGGGCTCAGAATTTCCTAAACCCTCAAATTTTCATTTTAGGAGCTTTGAGGTTGTTTGTGGGTGTTGGGGGTAATTTAGTGGGATAAGGGTTGAGTTTGAGCTAAGATTTCATCCAGAAGAGGTATGTTCATGCATGATGTTATGCATCATGGCATGGTTGGTTTGATAATTTTTTGAATTTTTCTCACAAACTGGTGTGTAGTCCATGAGAGTTAAGAGTTTTTCTATTTAAGTGGGGCTTTATTGGTCACATTACGATCCTTATTGTTTGGTTATGAGGGGTGTTTCCAAAGTCATTTCCATGAGTGTTTTTATATAAATAGTTAGACATGTGTTTCTTTTTTTCTATGCCTGGAGTAATCCTCACATAGTAACCCCCTTCATATCAGTGAACCCTTATGTAATATTTCATCATGTAGTGATTATAGTTGTATCACCATAAAGTCCTAGAGGATGAGTTCCTTTGTTTTTACTTTTTGGGTTTCATTGTGGCATGTGTCGTGACCTTCTTTAGTTGTATCAAATTTATGATAGTTGAATAGATTTTAAAAGGAGGTTCTCCTAAGAGGGTTGGGTCATGATCCTTGGGAGTGAATTTGAAATAGAAATTCCATCACGCTCTGATTTTATGCATCCAAATTTGAATTTCAAATTTAGAGTAATCTCTCCATTTGGTTTGAGATTTTTAATTTCACTTAAACCATAAGTGGATTAGGGGATTCCTTTAGAAATATTCAGATGATATTTTTATGGTCCTTGATGCCTTATCTTTGAAGGTTTTTTCTCATTCAATATGATGTTATATTATCATCTATTTCCCTTCAAGTTATCTTATTTATTATTCTATGAATGGTGGAAGCAACCTTTTTGCTTGGTTGTGGTAGATTATAGTTGATGGATTGGTGATGGGTGTGATATTATAGGTTCAAGGAATATTCTAATGTGTTTATTGGTAATCTTATCCAGTTCTATCAATATTGAATTACTCAACTTCAATGAGGTAGGATATTTCAATTATCTTCTTATATATTCAAAAATATTATGTTTCTTGATGTGATGTGAAACATTATAAGTTACCCTTATTGATTTATAATCCCTCTAATTATTGTACCCATCAAAAATAATAATTTTAACTCCCTTTATTAGTTCCCTGAAACTTGATTACCATCATTCCTTTTGATTGTAATACTTCCATTTAATCCCGTAAATCATGACTCTTTCATTGTAATACTTTAACATTTGATAACACACCCATTTTCAAACATATAGAGACTCCTTCCAACACAAAATGTTCATACACTTTTCCCATACTTGGTGGGTATGGTTTGGTCCAGGGGAAGAGGTATCTATTTACTTTATATATTTTATTATCAAACTCTTCCCCTATCTTAGTGTTGTTTGTTTTGGTTTGTGGTAATAAGAAATTGTACGTTTCCTCATTATGTATTATTTTATATTAATTATGTATTTATTATTATAATTTATCTTATTCTTATATCATTATTTTTACTATTATCACATTATTATTCCATTATATTCAAACTATTATTGAAGTTTTTATTAGAAGAAATTAACAGGATTATAAACTAGAAGTAGTGAGGAAATCAAATTGACTAGTTACCTCTTTATTCCATGTTGATATATTGATTTAAGTAATTTATATTTTATAATTTATTAATATAAATAACATTATTCAATAATATGTTGTTAGGGATCAATGCGGAACATCAATTTCCTAAAAGTTACAACTTCTAATCGATCAACCCCTGTGGATTAGTGTTTAGAATTGGGAAGTCCATGCATGTTGTCCACTACACTGATCTATACCTATTTCATGTTTTGATCACCTACATAGTATTCCTTTCCATAAAAATTAACATTAAAGAAACAAAACATATAAAATAATATGAAATACACAACACACAAAAATATGTGTTTCAAATGTTAGTCTTGCTCCATGAGTAAACACACTGCTTATTTTCATTAAGGTGGGAAATTGAGTCGCAAGGTAACCTCAACAACCGAGAAACATACCCAATCTAATTATAAGGGACACCTTTCGTAACACTTCTTATAGACACCCTACTTGAAGATAGATACCCATAGTGACTCCTTTAAACTAAAATAACTATGTGGGAAACTCCCTCTATGGGGATAGATGCAATCTCGTCCTCCTCTCCTCTAATGCGTTGTTATCTCATCCTTAATCAGAATGTATAGATATTATGTTTCCGACCCATTATTATATATGAGCTCCATGACTATCATCAAATAATTTATGATTTCTCCGCCTTATAATATCCTTGGAGAGAATACAACACTTATTTGACCATCATGGGAATTCTTCCAATCAACAAAATGAAAACACTTCCTCAATATGTTCTCTAGGTGAACATTTTTATATTTCAATAATTCAAGAAGTTTTATATTACATGAAAAATAGAGTTAACTTAAGTTATCCCTTTACATATCATTATTTATTCCCAACTAGAACATATTTCTCCTAACTCCCATATCCTCTGAATCTCTTGAGCTATATATGAAACATAAACCTTTTGTTTATATCACACCATGATCTAGAATGTGGTTGTATCCCAAGTGCATGAATTTGAATGATCTTACTTTCACACACTTAATCATATCAAATACTATTGTCGTAACTTTCACCAATATATATTTTACTAAAATTCATTTATTCAACTATCTTTTATTGAACTTCATTTTTTAGGTTGAATTCACTTAGCTGCACTGATTGTTCTATAATGAATATGAGGTGTAATAGAAGTGTTTTAGGTGGAGTTTAAAAAAATTATATCAACTTATTCAAATTTATCCCCAGAACAAGATATAAATGTTTTCCTTGAATCTATAAAGAAAGGATCCCACATGTAATTTATAATTAATTTAGATAGACCAACAATTACCTCATCTTTTAATTCATTCATCATTGTCTAATGTGGTCGAACCTTCATGTTGAACTATCATTTTTATGCAGGAATCAAGGGTAGATTCCCTCTATTGGTAATCCACATGTGCACTAAGAAACTATGAAAGTCACAGTAGGGATATCCATATAATAGTGTGGATGTCTCTATGCCTTTCATCACTCATTATTGATAGCACCATTAAGATACCGACAAGGTTGGTTGGATTCTCTTGGTCCTCTCACAACTAGAGAGAGTGGATGAGGATCACCAATGCTCATGAGAATGGGAGAGTTTTTATAGATATCTATGGTATGAGATAAATCATTATAGAGACCATTTTTTTTGAAAAACTAATTGTTAATCGAATTTAAATTGCACTTATTTATAGAATCTGATAGTCGGGTATTTATAGAGATAAGGTTTTAAAATCATTTTCACATGACCCCTAGTGTAACCTATATTTAAATAATATTATTATTATTATTATTTACTTTACATATACATAATATATGGACTAATTAAATATTATTTCTCGTGAATAAATAAATAAATTGTTATTAAAATGATATTCCATTCTCACCAAACTATAACTTGGTCTGATCATCCTCTTAATTATTCATAGAAACTTGTATAACAACTATTTATTTAAATAATTAAATTAATGTCAATTCATTATACACCAATAAATAAATACTTATGATAAACCAAAAAAACCCTGATTAAATATTATTCCTCAAACCTAAGAATAATATTTTAATCAGTGTATTAAACACATTGATAATTTATTTGAGGTTCTTGGACACACTTACTGTGTGACACTCTAGGCCTATTTCTTAGTGGAATTAGGTTAAACTGCCTAAAGTACAAGGTTAGAATCTAGAAACATTCCATGGAACCCATAGATAAATGAGTTAATGTCATAATGATATTCAGCCTCCTATAAAGCCTTACTATGTAATATAATCTGTTTATATTGATACCACTCATCAAATAGGGTGCATAGCTTGTGTTATCAGCCTATATGCTATACTATCTTTCTTTGAATTTCTAAAATTGAACATGTTGATAAATTTTCATAGACTTAGACTTAATCTAGTTGTTCTATTCCACTAAAGGGCATGAGATATCCACTACCAATGCAAGGTAAAAATCCTCTCTCACGTTATTCATTAATGTAATGCCACTCATGATGCACCCAATGTATTCAATGTCATTTTGAATGAATATTTTCATGGTTTATTAAATACATACAACTACAAAAGTCCTGAAACATGTTAATAAAAATCATATATTAAAAGGATTATTATATAGATCTGAAGATAGGGATATCTAATGACACATTAAATATGTGGAATTCCTAGTGGTTGGTCTATTTTCATAACCTCCCTTCTTAGAGATAATCAAGGGAGAATATAAAGACCTGGCCTTAAACATTACATAATCTTGAATTAAGTAAATAATTTAAATTGAGGAAATTTTTAGGTTTAGAGCTTTAGAGAATTAGGCCATAATTATTATATCTCAAAAATTACAATTTGGACACTTCAAGTCAGTTTCCATTTTTTCATAAAATAAAAACTCTTAAAAAACATGTCTAGTTCCATGTTTTAGACAACATGACTTTTCCTTGATCCCATACTTGGCCCTATTAATCTTTAAGTCCTATGAAAAACATTTCAAAACACGGGACGAGCATAAAAAAGATAATTAATGGTTATAAAATAAGGAAAGAAAACATTATCCCATAAATAAATACAGATAAATGAAACTATACTTTTCAATCATAACATACTTCATGAAATCATAAGATTTATGAATGACATACAGATATCATAAATAATAAAGGTAACTTATGGCATACATAACATACTTACATTATAGCTTTCATAGATACATACAGAGTTACATTTTGAATACCCATCACAGTATAATCCCTAAATATATTAGGATAAACATTAAAGTTTACCTCTGTCACGTTACCCAATACATTGGAGAGTTATCTTAGGCTCACCCACCCTAGGTTTATCGCGGAACCACCCATATGTATAAACAATTCCCAAGAACCATAACAAAATCATAACATATGTAAAATCATAAAAGAAAGATAATACTTCTACATTGTAATAATAATATATCATTTCAAGATATTGACATAATCAATTCTTTATCAAACCATTTTAAAAAATCATTTAAATCATTTAATAAATATATTTTTGAATCAAAGTGTCCCATACCACTTTAATGATTTTAAAGAAATTAAAATACTAAAATATTAATAACTATATAAAAAAATCCTAAAAACCATTTTGAAAACATGGACATTAAATATAAATATTTATAATAATAAATCATTAAATATTTTTAAAATGATGTTTTAGTAAATGAGTCTCGTAACACTTGAGAAACACTTAACTAAACATAATTAAAGAATAAAATGAAATAAAACTTATAATATCATGAGAATAAGGATATTCATGATATAATATTTCAAAGGGCAGGATATACACAATATAAAAGTGAATTGGTGCATAACAACAAATAAGTCTCAATGGAATATAAATTGAGATGAAATCCCTTACAAAGATTGTACCATTAGATTAAGGATAAATCAATGAAATAATTATGTGTGAAAAATATAAATACACTAAATACAAGGGGATATTATGTGTAAAATAATCATAGGTCATTAACACATATTTATAGAATGACATAATCAAGAAGTATAAGTTTAACCCAAATAATTGAAATTGGGTTAAGAAGTTCCCTTAAAGAGATTTGACATCCTAAGGACGTCACTTTAAAATTCAGAAAATGAGTTGATGAGAGAGAAAATGGTCTCTCATCACATGAACATAAAATGTACAGCAATAAGGATATATAATAACATATCCTTACATAAGATAATGGAAATTAAAAATACATAAAATAAGTCTTTGACATAAAGAGGATGGTGAAAGGATCCCTTTCCAATTTGGTAACTTATGAAACATACACCCTATGAAAGAAGGATCATAAAATGAAGATGTAAATACAAATAAATTAAAGTATATTACACAATGAATAAAATCATGGGAAGTACATACACCACACAAAAGGAAATAGTGGAAAATTTATTATGAATCTCATGGGAATAAAAAGTGAGATGAAAAACCCTTACTATGTTGTAATCAATCGAGTCATATGACCAAATGTTAATAAACACCAAATGAATCACAAAATACAATTAATATAAATATAATCATGATAATATATATCAAATTTTAGTAAAAAATACACCACATGCATTATATAAGTGGTGAGCAATGGAAATATCATGGAATTAAAAGTGAGATAAGAAACCCCTTACCTTGTATCCGACTTGACTCATTTATTCCTTGTTCATACTAAATAATAAAATTAAGTTAATTTATAATTGATTAAGAACCCTTTTAAATTTTATTATTTTTTTATACCACTTATTAACTTTCTATAACAATTATTAGTTATTTGAGTTCATATCAGACATTTTGTCGATGTTCGGAACTTGAGTAAAAAAAATGAACTTCTTATAATTACAAATTGTCTATGTGGTCAAAATTCCATTATATATAGAATTATATTAATGATTTAGATATCATATAAATCATATATACCTAGTATATATGTATTAATAATAGTCCATAACATTGGGACATAAGAAATGAAATGCACCGTTCAGGGAGACGGTAAGCTGTACGTACGCATGAATACTACTTTCATTTCTTTTTCATTTTTAAAGGAATGAAAAATAAATGATACATAAGTATATTAAAATTAAAGTATAATATATATGTTATATATGTTACATAAGTTCATTAATTTCATCCTCTATATGTTACATTTATAGCATGAATGATTCATATCACTTTGAGGGGCCAGTAGTCTGCACTTCCTCAAATGAAATTATCGTATATATACAATATAAAAAGCATAAAGATATGTTCTAAAAGAGTATTACAGAAGAATAGAGATAAACTAAATATCATAATTATCATATATAATTATATTACCATCATAATTTCCACCATAAGAGGTGGTTGCAGAATATTGAACAATCATCATTTCGTGAGGCGGTAGTTCGCCATCCACAGAAACAATATGTTCTATATCCATTCGATGGAAGTGTGTGTAAGTGTAGTTCGAATAATTCTCATAAAAAACCTAGTATATTTAGGATACTAGTTTTTTATGTAAAATAATAATAAGAAGATCGTAGGGAGTGGAGAAATAAAATAAAAGAAAAGAACTTAAGATAATACATTACCTTTAAATTGGGTAACTCAATTTGGTTTGAACCAAAAGGTTTTCTTGAATTGCCTTATGCCTAGGTGAAGGCTTATAGTATTAAGAAAGGGATTTTGGGAGATAAATTAGGCAGAAGTTTGATGAGACAAGGGGCTTGAGAGGTGTGAGAAATGGGTTAGAGGTTATGGCCTTTTATAGGGGGGCTCTTTAGGAAAGTTTGAATGTATTATTTTATTATAAACTTATTTTTGGTTTCAAAAGGTCCAAAATTACTAAATTATAAGATAATATGACTAAATTTAGAAATAAAATCATCCAATAATAGTTGTAAAGGTTTTGGATATTTTTTAAATTTTTATACTGTTATTTATTTAAACCATTCATTAATAAGGTAATCATTGCATTATCATTGTGTCATATATAATTTTATTTATTTGATGTCTAAAAATTATTAATAAAATACCATGATATAGGAAATATTTATAGCTTTAAAATGAATATTTATTTTCAAAGAGATAACTTATATAACCCTATATTAAAATTGTTTTACTAAAAGATATATGTTTATGTTACTTTTGTCTTTACTTTAAATTAATTAATATAATGTGTCATTATCACTCTCAAGTAGATCCATGGGGTCCCAAAATTGACCCAAGGATTAAATTGGTCATAAATACCTCATCCAATAGGTTTAGGACAAGTTTAAGGGTAATTTAATATTATTATAATATTATTATTTCACCCTTATTTACTAGATTTACCCATTTAACCATGGTAAATAAAATATTTACTGAAGTAAATATTCATAATGTCTAAAAATAAAAGTTAACTATTAACAAAATTTGGAACTCCGAATTCCAAATATATAATTCATTTTTCCAAATTCAAAACACTTAAGTGGCTTAAATGAATTTAAAATTAATTCTTGTTGTCAAAACAAAAAATGTGTTTCTAAGAAATAATAACTATCAAAATATTGACACTTGTTTATGTCCAATTTAAAAGTGAAATTACTTACAATGACCCGAATTGGATTAAATGGTAAAAATATAATACAATTACACTTTAAACCCAATTAAAAGTTTAATTTATCCATATAAATAAATTATATTTAAAGGCAGTTTTGAGTTAAAATGCAGTATTTTCCACTATTCATTAAAAAAATTAACTTTATCGAAAAAATACCAAAAATTTATCCAAAAGGATTTATTATGGCCCAATTATAAATAAGAATTATATTTTGTCAAATAGAACATATAAAAGTGAAAAAATACATTTAAAAAGGGTTCACCATCAAAAGGCGGTAAAACGGCCTTTTAAAGAATATTAGAGTATTTCATGCTTAAAATGAGATTCTTCCTTATTTTAAGACTCTAAAATTAATTAGATAAATGTAAATTCATTTAAAAAAAAATGTATAATAATATTTTAGTTAGTTATTTTCATTCTCTCCAATACAATTACTATGTGTTAACTACCGTTTAAAACAATAATAATATTATATAATTTTTTGGTCTAACTCAAGGTTGTGTGCAACATAAGATTTCAAAGAAACCCGTTGTTGTGTGTTGAGTAAGCTATCAGACATAGAATCACCTTTAAAGTAAAATTGATATTTAATTCACAAATATTATTAAATATGAAAATGTCATATTATTTATTTACCTGGGATGTTACATCATTCCCCCCTTTTGGGAATTGCGTCCTCACAATTTAAAAATTGGGCTCAGAAACATCATTAAAAGTCCCACATCGGAAAAAGAGTCAATAATACTATCACTTTAAAAGTAAGAAGAGAAGTAAAAAGGTCACCCAAGATAACACATACTAGGATTCCCTGAAAACATGGATATAGAGGATAAACTAAGTGTCATGTTCTGCTGGGGAGTGATAGAAAACATGATTAGGATAAAGTTAACAACAAGAAAAACAACAAATGTGATGGGTTAAATGGTTATTGGTTTCCCAGTAGGAAAAGTAAACAGACAACATTTTTGTTTCAAGTTCCTTTTTATAAAGTTGGAGAAATTTATTTATGATCTTGAGTGAGAGTATAAGAACACATACTCACTTATCATGTATACTTTTATCCTTTACTAAATTTCTACCACAAACTCTTATTTTCTCCAAACAATGAGAATTCAAGATGACTTTGACACATCAAAAGTGGTAAAATAAACTTCTAGAGAATAACATGATCCACTAAATAGAAACCATATATTTCCCTTGTCTTTATACATTAACCAAAACTCAAATGGTTATTACAAGATCAGATAATCTCCAAAAAGGATAATCCTTTATAAACATAAATACTAATCTTAATCTCTAAAATTGACAAACAATACCCAAAGTTCAACAAAGACCATTCAATAAACAATTGTACTTAAAATTCATCTAAGTAATCAAAACTAATATTGAAACCCAAAACTCAAAAGGATTTAATCACATAGTCTTCCATAGTAAATATTAACATTTATCTCCAAATAACATCGACTACTCTTAAAGTCTCATTCTAAAGTGTAATTAACCGAATCACATATTCTCTATGATAGGTTAATCATTTCCATAAATAACCCAAATCACCATATGTCCACATAAAAACATATATTTTACAAAATAAAATTTAAACCATTACTCTACAAATGATATCCCATTGTATTCTATTTTTTTAGGCGTATAGTGTTCCCAGAAGCACGAACGTCATCCAAAATAACATTTATCACATAATCCCCCAACCATTTTCCTATATTAAGGATATCCATTTGATAAAACATAAGTTCTCAAAATCAACTTATTCTTGATCCATAAAATCATTTAACTAAAAATAATAATTCATACTAACCAGGGTTTTCATGTAGTCCAGTGGTAAGTGATAAAACCCAATCGCACTTTGGTTGTGGTTTTGATTCTCGCAGATTTTTCTAACATGATGGGTTGTCACACTGTCTAAGTGTTGTACATTTTCAAGAACTATATAATTTTATAACATTCCCAAAAATGAGATAAATTTCTCTAAAATAACCAGAACATATTTTAACCCCAAATATTTTCTTATACCTTTCATTTTTATCCCAATACATTAGGACCTCAACATCTTATATATTGTCATTTTTTTATTTCACCTCCATATGATAAAATGAAACTATTCCCAATATAAAGAACATTATACCTTAATCATGGTGTCCATATGGTTTCCTCGTCATTTTTTCACGTTGGTAGAAGGTCCATGCATTGCAAGAATGATTTATATATCCTTCAAAACCATTTTCTTCCATTATCCAAATACACCTTGTACAACTTGGGTCATATGGGTGTTCACAGAAAAAAAAAATTGGAAAATAATCATGTATGAAATATAATTTCAAAACATCTGATAAAACATGATTTTTATAAAATAGTTAGACTGAGTTTGAGTTGAAAATTTCAATCAATAGTACTTTTAAAATACCTTAAGTATGTTCTCAGAGACTATATTTCAAATATATATATATATATATATTGGTAGTGCAAGGGTCTCCTTCTTCATCACCTTTTTCAAAATCATAATATTCTTCAAAATATTGTGATAAGGAAAAATAGTTGAAAATTACTTAATAATATTTACCATTCTTGAAAATATGAGAATATTGTGAAAATATGATTTGATTAAATAAAACCCATGATCAACAATGATATCGAGGTATAGTGGAGGTGTTTGATATCTTGAAAAACTACTTACAAGTGAGTTTTATTCTAGAAAAAGTTTCACAATCATCTAAACATTACTTTGTAATAATTATTGCAAGGAATTTGTCAGGAAGAGATAGGAATGTCGTTTGAGATCCCCCTCCTTCCATTTGTAACGAACATTCCTCGATATGAAAAATTTATAAAATATGGATTTAACTGAAATAGTATACATAGGGACTAACCATTTGACTAAAAAAAAATTTAAATTAATAAAGTTGTGTAAACCAACCTCTGATTCCAACTATAAGGACCTGGCCTTAAACATTACACAATCATAAATTAAGTGAATAATTCACATTGAGAAACTTTTTAGGTTTATAGATTTAGAGAATTAGGCCATAACTATTACATCTCAAAAATTACAAATTATAAACTTCTGTTCAGTTTCCATTTTTTTATAAAATAAAAAGTCTTAAAAAAAGAAACATGTCTAGTTCCATGTTTTATACAGGTTGACTTTTCCTTGATTCCATCCTTGTTCCTATTCATCATTAAGTCCTGTGAATTTTTTTTCAAAACATGAGATGACCATAAAAGGCTAAGTATGTGTTATAAAATAAGGAAAGAAAACATTATCCCATCAATAAATACAAATCAATGAAACCATACTTTTCAATCACAATATACCTCATGAAATCATAATATTTATGAATAACACACAGATATCAAAAATCATAAAGGTAACTTTTGGCATACATAAAATACTTAAATTGTAGCTTTCACATCTACCTAGGGAGTTATGATTGAAATACCCATCATAGTATAATCCATAATACTCTTAGGAGAAACATTAATGTTTACCTCTATCACATTACCAAATGCATTGGAGAGTTGTCTCGAGCTCACCTACCCTAGGTTTATCACGGAACCACCCGTATGCGTAAAAAATGCTAAAGAACTATAACATAATCATAACACGTTGATAAGAATAAAATAAAGATAACATTTCCACATTGCAATCACAATATATCATTTCAAGATATTGACATAATCGGTGCTTTATAAAAATATTTTCAAAATCATTTAAAACATTTAATAAAGAGATTTTTGAATCAAAGTGTCTCATACCACTTTGAATATTTTAAAGAAATTAAAATTTTAAAACATTAATATACATATAAATAAATCCTTAAAACCATTTTTAAAACAAGGACATTAAAGGGAAATATTTAGAAGAATAAATCTATAAATTGTTTTAAAATGATGTTTTAGTTAAAGAGTCTCGTAACACTTGAGGAACACTTGACTAAAAATTATTGAAAACTAAAATGAAAAAAAACTTATAATATCATGAGAATAAGGATATTCATGATATAATATTTAAAAGGGTTGTATATACACCATATAAAAGTTCATTGGTGCATAACAACAAATTAGTCCCACTAGAATGTAAATTGAGATGAAATCCATTATAAAGATCGTACCATTAGATTAAGGATAAATCAATGAAATAATTATGTGTCAGAAATATAAATACACCCAATATAATTGGATATTAAGTGTAAAATAATCATAGTTCACTCCCACATATTTATAGCATGAAATAATCAAGAAGTAGATGTTTAACCCAAATAATTGAAATTGAATTAAGAAGTTCACTTATAGAGATTCGACATCCTAACGACATCAATTTTAAATTAATAAAATGAGTTTATGAGAGAGAAAAGGGTCTCTCATAAAATGGAAATAAAATTTACAGTAATAATGATATATAAGAACATATCCCAACATAAGATAATGGAAGTTAACAGACATAAAAGAAGTCTTTGACCTAAAGAGGATGGTGAAATGTCCCCTTACCGATTTGGTAACTTATGAAAAATACACCCCATGAGAGAAGGATAATACAATTAAGATATAAATAACAATAAATTAAATTATATTACATAATTAATATGATCATGGTTAGTACATACACCACACAAAAGGAAATAGTGCCAAATATAGTATGAATCTCACGAGAATAAAAAGTGAGATGAAAACCCCTTACCACGTTGTGATCAATCGACTCGTATGAAAAAAAGTTAATCACCACCAAATTAATAACAAAATAATATGAATATAAAAAAATAATGATAATATATATCAAATGGCAGTAAAAAATACACCACATGCATGATATATGTGGTGAACAATGGAAATATCACAGAATTAAAAGTGAGATAATAAACCCCTTACCTCGTGTCTGACTTGACTCATTTGTTCCTCGTTCTTCCTGAATAATAAACTTATGTTAATTTTTACTTTCTTAAGAACCTTTTTCAAATTTATCATTCATTTTATATCACTTGTTACCTTGCTATAACAATTATTAATTATTTAAGTTTATATCATACATTTTGTCGATGTTCGGAACTTTAGTAAAAAAATGAACTTATAATTACAAGTTGTCCATGTGGTCAAAAGTGTATTATATACAGAATGATATTAATGATTTAAATATCATAGAAATCATATATACCAAGTATATATATGTTTATAATATTCCATAATATTTGAACATAAGAAATGAAATGCACCGTTCATGGAGACGGTAAGCCTACATACGCATGAACGCTACTTTCATTTCTTTTTCATTTTTAAAGGAATGAAAAATAAATGATACATAGATATATTTCAATTAAATTATAATATATATGGTATATATGTTACATAATTTCATAAATTCCATCCTTTAGACGTTCCATGTATTGCTTGAACGAGTCATATCACTTTGAGGGGGCGGTAGTCCGCACTTCCTCAAATGAAATTATCGTATATATACAATATGAAAAGCAAAAAGGTGTTTTCTAAAAGATAATTATAAAAGAATAGAGATAAAATAAATAAAATAAATATAATATATATTTATAGTTCCATCATAACTGTCCCCATAAGAGGTGGTAGGAGAATATTGAACAATCATCGTTTCGTGAGCCAGTAGTTCGTCGTCCAAAGAAATAATATGTTCTATATCCTTTAGATAGAGATGTGTGTAAGTGTAGTCAGAGTCATTCTTGTAAAAGAAACCTAGTATATTTATTATACTGGTTATGTTATTTAAAAAAATAATAAGAAGATCAAAGGGAGTGGAGAAGCAAAATAAAAGAAAATAACCTCAGAGAAGACGGTACCTTTAAATCGAGTAACTCCATTTGGTTTGAACCAAAAGGTTTTCTTGAATTCCATTATGCCTAAGAGAAGGATTCTAAGAGGAATATAGATATTTTTGGAGATTAATTAGGTAGAGTTTGGACGATCCTAGGGTCTTTAGAGGTGTGATAAATGGGTTATAGGTGATGGCCTTTTATAAGGGGGCAGAGGGGCTCTTTAGGAATGTTTGAAAGTATTGTTTTATTGTAAACTTATTTTCGGTTTAAAAAGGTCCATAACTTACTACATTAAAATATAATATGACTCATGTTCTAAATAAAATAATCCAATGATATTTGTATAAGTTTTGTATTTTTTTTAATGTTTATAATTTTATTTATTTAAATCATTCATTAATAAAGTAATCATCGGATCATCATTGTGTCATAAATAATATTATTTATTTGATGTCTAAAAATTATAAATAAAATACCATGATGTAGAAAATATTTTTTATATTTCAAAAAAATATTTATATTCAAATAGATAAATTATATAACCCTATATAAAAATTGTTTTACTAAAAGATATATGTTTATGTTACTTTTGTCTTTACTTTAAATTAATTAATATAAAGTGTCATTATCACTCCCAAATGGCTCCATGAGGTCCCAAAATCAACCCAAGGATGCCCTTATTTGGAAATATCTCATTAAATAGGGTTAGGACAAGTTTAAGGATAAATTAATATTATTATGATATTATTTTTTACCCTTATTTACCAAATTTACCCTTTAACCATGGTAAATAAAGTATTTACTGAAGTAAATATTCATAATGTCTAAAAATAAAAGTTACTTATTTACACAATTTGGACCTCCTAATTACAAATACGGAATCTATTTTTTCAAATTCAAAACACAGAAGTGCCCGAAATTTATTTAAAATTAATTCTCATTGTCAAAACAAAAGCGTGTTTTTAAGAAATAATAACTATCAAAAGATTAGAACTTGTTTATGTATAATTTCAAATTTAAATTACTTACAATTACCGGAATTAGATTAAATGGTGCAAATATAATCCAATTAAAATTTAAATATAATTAAAATCTTAATGTAACTATATAAATAAATTATATTAAAAGGAAATTTTGAATTAAAATGCAGCATTTTTCACTATTCATTAAAAACATTAACTATATCGAAAAAATACCAAATGTTTAACCAAAATAAATTTTAATATCCTGATTTTAAAGAAGAATTTTTATTTTATAAAATAGAACATATAAAAGTGAAAAAAAACTAGATTTAAACAGGGTTAGCCATCAAAAGTTTGTAAAACGATCTTTTAAAGAATATTAGAGTATTTCATGCCTAAAATCATATTCTTTCTTATTTTAATGATCTAAAATTTATTGGATAAATGTAAAGACATTTAATAAACATGTATAATAATATTTTTGTTAATTCTATTCATTCTTTCCAATACAACATCTATGTTTTTACTATCATTTATAATAATAATAATAATATATTATTTTTCGGTATAACTCAAGGTTGTGTGAAACCTAATATTTCAAAGAAAACCATTGTTGCGTGTTGATTATGCTATCAGACATAGAATCCCCTTTAAAGTAAAGTTAATATTTAATTAAAAAATATTAATAAATATGAAAATGTCATATTCTTTAATTACCTAGGATGTTATAGAGAACATAATAAAGAGGTGTCCTAATGTCTAATGAGCCTCATACCTTGGATTTTTTGTGCCATATATGTCTCATTAGATAATATCATCTAACCATAGAACATAGGTTTAAGGAATATTGTCATAACATCTAAAGTCTCTCATCCTAGAAGGGAACAGGTATGTGCATTCAATGTGACACTTATCTTTAAGAAATTATCACATACACAATCATGTAAAAGTTAAATTAGTATTTGAAAATGAATAATATTATAATATATTCAAATACCATAAAATATATAATTTAATTGAAAGTATAAGGGTAGATTGTTTTAGGGAACCACCAACTCTAACAGATTCCCACTTTCACTAAAGGAAACTAATAATAATTTTAAGCTATGAAGATCTCACATGATATTGATGCTTTTATTGAGATAACTATTTATTCAAAGGGTCGGTCACATTTTCCTCCTTAGATACATTTCTCACTGTGACTTCACCTCTTTGATAAAAATCCCTCAAGAGATGAAACTTTCAGATTATGTTCTTTATCCTTTGGTAAGAAATTGGATACTTTATGAGATCTATCACTACAATATTATCATAGTACATTGTGATACTTTATGTATTTCTAGGAACCACACCAAGATCCAAGATGATGTTTTGAATCTAAACTCTTTTTTTCATGAGAATCCACAATATACTCAGACTCAATAGTAAATTTTTCCACAACTAAATATTTTGAGCTCTTTTAGGTCATATATCTTCTATTGAGTGTGAATACATATCATGATTGTACATTTCATCTTGATAATTCTAGAAACTAGAATCTTTGTATCCCAGGGTGACTGTCTCCTCATCTCCACCATATACTAGGATCATATTCTTAGTACACCTCAAATTATTTAAGTATAGTGTTAACTGTATCCCAATTTTGTTCTCCTGTATCTACTTGATATCTAATATCCATGATTAAAACATAAGCAACATCAAGAATAATACATAACATGACATAGATAATTAATTCTATCGTAGATGAGTAAGGGATAATTCTGTTCCTCCATCTTTCCTAATGTGTCTGAAGAAAAAATTTCTTGGGGAGATGGATATCATGTGACATTAGAAAAAATCCCCTCTTTGATTATTCTATACTAAATATCATCATTATATAGTAAATGTATGTTCCCTGACTTAGTGAAAGAAGCCTATTAAATATAATCAGAATAATATTGATCCTCGGGATGTAAGATGTTTCACCTATGTCCTTTATATAGAAACACTTGTTCTTCCAAATTTAACTGACACTAAGTCTAGTATCTCATTTCTAAAAAGTAATATGTCCTCGATATATACTACTTGGAGAAAAACTTCAATCCTAATGAACCACTGATAGATACATGGATTGAATTTATTCTTCATGAAACCAAACTCATGGATGGCTTCATCAAAAGGGAATATTCCCTGACCTAGATGATTACATTAATCTATAAATGGATTTATACAACTTGAATAATTTCATTTCTATTACTTGGAGTGACAAACCCTTATGGTTGTGAAATATATAGATCCTCTAGGAGGTTCCTATTATGGAATGTTCTTTTGAAATCCAACTGAAAAATATTATAGTCATGGAATATTGCTATAACAAGTTGAATTATGGTGAATTTAAATATATATATTGGGAGAAATGTTTTTTCTTAATAAATTCAATGATATTTTTTGAACCCTTTAGCCACTATTCATGCTTCATATGTACTATATTTACCTTATATATCCATTTTTTCATGAATACCCATTTGCACACAATGAGCATTACAAAAATAAGATGATCAACCAAAACCTAGACTTGGTTATAATACAAGGAATCCATCTCATAATTTAAATAGCCACTTTCTATTTAGTAGCATCTAGTATATCTATTACTTCCTTGTAGGGTATATAATCATCATTTTCCAACAATAATGAGTCACTATCATTATTTAATCTTTATCCCACTATCATTTTTGGGTATGTTCCCCCTCTCTGGGAATATAGCCTTTTGATCCACTATTAACCTATTTTGAGGGTTCTTAAAGTTAATATACCTTTAATTTCTTTAGGGTGACCTATAAAGATACCCTTCATTCCCATTGGTTCCAATTTATTACTCAATGTGTCCTTAATAAACATTTTGCAACCCCATACAAGTATATTTCAAAACATTGACTTTTTTCCATACATGAACTCATTTGGTGTATTTTTTATCTCTTTAGTTTACACATATTCCAGTGTTTATACCATATTTTTTAATGCATATCCCAAAAAGGATAATGGAATATTAGTGTGACTCATTTTCAACATCACCGTGTCAAAAAAGTTGTGGTTCATCAATTCACTTACACTATTCCACTATAGTGTATATAGAGGAGTGAGTTGTGATACAATCCCACACTCCCATAAAAGGTCCTTAAAGTCTTATCTTATATATTCTCTACCTCAATCCAATTTAAGATTCTTTATATTTTAACAAATTTGAATCTATAATTCATTATTGAATTCCTTGAATCTCTCCAAGTATTCTAAATTATACCTCATTAAGTAGAACAATCCATATATACTCAAGTCATCCTTAAAATTAATAAATTATAAGAATCCACCAATATATTCTTCTGAAAATGGTATTCACACATCAATGTATTATAATTATAGAATATTTCTATCCATTTCATGTGTACCACGAAAATGTGGTTTGGCCATCATGCCTTGTAAACAAGAAACACATCTCTCAAGTTATTTTAGCTCAAAAGAGTCCAAAAACCCTTCTTAGTAGAAATTTTTCATGCACTTATAGTTTACATATCCTAGACAGTGATGCCACAAATGGTTATTTAATGATTCATGTGAATATAATTTTTTATCAACTACCAACACATGGTTTCAATAATCTTATAAATAAATACTGTTATTAATTCATGCCATACCATAAAAATGATATCTTTAAAAAAACAACATTCATTATTTTTAAACTTGAAAACAGAATCATTCATATCAAGACAGGAAACCAATATGATTTTTTGGTAACATTATATGAAAAATAAAAAATATTATAAAACCAAGATAATTCATGTTGGAAGTATGAGGTGGTAGTCTCCAACAACCATGGTAGATAACCGAGATCCATTAGTGCCTCAAAGATCCACCTACTATAGGAAACCCTCTTGAATCTACTTGGTTCCTGTATAGATGTGAGCTCCACCAATTGTAACTAATAAACTACTAGTAGATAAAGATAATATTCACTCGATTATGAATATACATGAATTTTTCCATCTCTTACTCCCTATACATTTCTTACTCTAGAGGTCAATTTTTTTATATGAATAAAAAATTGCATTATGTTCCTTTTCATTCCTTTGGATCTTACTCTTCTTGGATTGGCATTGATCCAAATGCTTAGTCTTGGAATAAATCTTTTCCCTTTTTCCTTGAACATCCCTTTATTCTCCAAAAGGACCATGGGTTTGTTATACTCTATGACTTTATTGATATGAAGAATAGTAATGATATGTTCCATAAGGGGATTCTCAACATTACTCATATTATAATTAATAATGAAATTGGATAAACTCTAATGTAGTGAGGAGAAAATAAGACATTTTCATAAATCATATAGTAATTGAAAGCATATAATGTTCAAGTGCTCCATGTATTCAATCATACAGACCACATGAGGCCCATCTAGAGTCGAATCTCTAAGCTTTCCCATGAATAGTGCCATGGAGATCTGAAATCTCTCTTATCTCTCTTTTTTTAGTACAGATATTAGAGATGATACATCATGGTAAATGCATTTTTTTCTTTCATGAATATTATTAAGCTCACTAGAAATAGTAATAGTATCAAACATGAAACATCTATCACATCTATAGAGATAATTCCTCCTCACTGGCCTCATTGCTAGGAGGCTTAGGAACTATAGATTCCATCACATAAAACTTCTACTATTTGAATTGTACAATATGAAAGAGTCTTTAATATTTATATAAATCGGTATTAGTGATAAGGTCATACATATATAGGGTAAATTTCAATTATAATACAGATGATGAGTGATTTTATATTTCTATAACAAATATTTCATATTTTAGTGCTTTTCTTAACTAAAAAATAGTGTGATATAATAATTTTTAATTATTAGTCTCCTAATATTTTATCAAGTCCTAATATCCCTCACCATTGATCTTGAATTATCCTATCACATGCATAATGTGGTGTCAAGGATCCATATTTCCCTTCTTATAACCCCAAAGGGGGTCAATTATGCTACTTGAATCTATTTAGCTTGGTAGGTCTTTTCCAAATACCGACTTACAACTTCTTAATCTATTGAGTGGACTCCCCAATACCTAAATCATGGAGTTGTATTTTTTCAACACATTCATCTAGATATATACCAATCCTAGAGAGGGCTAGTCAACCTAATATAAATGTGGTTAATTCAACCAAAATAATATATTTAGAACTCTCCATTAGATTAAATCACCCCAATGAGTGTTGGTCAAGCACTTTGAAACTATTGGTTCCATTCTAAATAAAGTAATGAAAGGCTATACCGATATAATATTTTAATATAGAGTTTTATCATTTATATTATGCATTAAATAATACCATTTTAACAAATCACATACTTTTAAATATTAAGAGTATTTCACTTAAGAGATTAACCATGTTGCGATAAAACTTTTTGAATAATATGGTTCATTTAATTATATCTTGAATTATTGTTAATTAATTTATTTAATATGACCCCCTTAAATTAAAAATAAATAATTATCCATGAAAAATAATAGAAATAAATAAATAATGTAGTATTATTATGAGTATCGTATAAAATTTGGTTTATCTAGTGGATATAAACCAACTATAAACCCTAGGGGAAAATCTACCTTGAGCCTTCTCTTGGATCGAGATGTAGCATTCAACCTATCCTCCAATGTATCTTTTTGATTGGTTTCACCTAGAATTTTAACATTAAATGGATCCACTCTCACATGAGCTCCATCCATTATATATGTATTTACTCACACATATGTGAGGGGAACATAGGTATGGGTTAAATGGGGTTACATTAAATAAATTCTGGATACGCAAGTTGGTACATAATAAATAGGAGGAGATGACATGCATTCCATCACTTCAAATTAATAATTATTATTATAATAAATGATGAAATAGATTCAATTAAAATATACCAATCATGCATAGGTTTTTCTAGCCTCATGATCATTCATAACATGAAACAAATTCACTAAATTAAACTAGCTAGTATTCGCTTAAATTAATTCTTTATTATTAAGATAAACATAGGAGAATTAATTTAATTAATTACCTTATTCATAATGACTATCTAAAGTCTCTTGGAGATACCATCATAAATTAAATATGGAAAATAATCAGATTGAACATTAATTATAGATAATTTCAAGGAAATAATTGATCATTTATTAAATTAGTAAACATTTATTATATAGTAAATACATTAGATACCAATAGTGTAATTAAATTTTTAAAGCTTCAATTGATTATTATTTATGTAATTTAACTTTTATCTTTACTAGGTGACTACCTAGAATGTACTAACAAGATATACTCTGTGTTTCTCACTTGAATGTATCCATGATAAATGTATAGGGACTCAATGTCTATATTGGTTAGTTTACATGGCATTAACTAATGATCTACACACCATGGGGTATGATTTTTGTGTGATTGTGTGACACATCGTTGGACTTGGTATGTTATTTAGACATGGAAAATATTTAGTCACACAATGTGTTTACCAGCTACACATCATGTATCTCATTAATGATATATATTTTCTATCATAGGCAGCATTATGCCACATATTTTACCACATGGTTAACATGAATTTCACCACTAAACCATGTAGACTACATGGTGTGTATGTCAGATACACACCATGTATTATGAAAGACTTTGTTCTAGGATGTCCTTGTTAATATAAAGTGTGCATTAAAGGCATTGAGTTCTATTACTTCTCAACATGTTCTGTATCTCATGACACATCTAGGTGCAGTGAGATTCGGTACATAGTGTGTACTTTCGGTTATACATTTCGTTTCTTCCTTGATCGGTGAGACTCCTCATAATATCCTGATGTAATCTCCGATAATTCTTCATAAATTTTTAATCTATTAAAGATAATATAAAACTTCAATGAAGAGAATAAATATGTCAAAAAAATTTAATTAAACCTCTGGAATAAATAACCAACAAACTATAACAAAAAACTAACAAAAATCATGTATAATAGATCAAAAAATAATAAATAATTATAAATTATCATGTGACCCCTTTGATACTAGTTGAATGATCTAGTTTATTAAAGAAGAATGTTGAGTAGATACCAACAAAAGTTTTCCATCAACTTCTTTATATTTCTCCTCATAAATAGATAGAAATGATTTCTTAGAATCTATGAAGACAATATCTCACATATAACTTATAATTTACTTAGATAGATCCATATTTACCTTGTATTGAAAATATTTCCCTATTTTAAAAATCAGATTTACCCTTCTTGTTAAACCATTCTTGTGATGTAGGGATCATGGGTAGATTCCATATAGTAGTGATCCACACATGCACCAAGAAACTTTGAACATCATGGTAGGGTTCTCCGGATGCTAGTGAGGATGTCTTTATACCTTGTATCTTTTTTTATCATGCCTTTATAATTCCAATAAGGATTTTTATATTATTTTTCTCTCTCAAAGTTGGAGAGAGTAGAGGAGTATCAGCAATGTTCATGGGACTTAGAGAATTCTTGAGTATATCTCAAGGCTGAGATAATTCTTCAGAGTGCTAATTATTTTATAAAACCTAACATTAGTCAAATGGAAATAAAACCTATTTAGAGAATTATATAGTTATGTATTTATATATCTAGATTTATAATATTAATTTTACAAAAACCCTTCAATTTTATTTTAATCTTCAACATATCTCATGTGTAAAAAATAATAATAACATTACTATATACTTGGCATGCACATAACATGCGGACTAATAGAATATTGTTTCTCCTGAATAAATAAATTAATATTTATGCAAATAATATTCCATTTTCATCATACCATAACTCAATATGAACATTCTACTCATTATTTACTAGACCCTATATAATTACTATTTAGTTAAATAAATAAATAAATTTCACTATGTTTTAAAACAAAAAATAAATTCTTAGGATCAACCAAGAAACCCGATTAAATATTATTCCTTGCACCTAAGAATGATATTATAATCGAATTATTAAAATCATATATAATTTAACCAAGAAACTTGGATACACTTATTGTTGTTGGTCAGGGATATATGTAAACAGGTGGTAGGTGAATTTTCCTTTTAAAAATTTTAAAGCGAACAAAAAGAATAAAGAGATAAATCAATTAAATGATAGTTGATAAATTAAATATGATTTATAAAGATAATATAAAAGTAACTTAATATTGAAAATGATCTAATAAAATTTATGAAAGTATGAAAATGGATGAAAAATTATGTAATGTGATAAATTAAATAGAGATAAAACATAATTGATAAGGATTTCAAAAATAACTCGATGTGATCCCATATGTCTCCACCCCTCGACTCGAGAGGTCAATAGTATAAAACCTTTGATCATAAAAATGATCAATAAAACCATCACTTATAATTTTGGTTTATGATAACCCTATTGAGATTTTCTAGTATCCATGGAACTCATCCATTACTTTTGCAGAGTGAGAACCTATTGGAGAAAGGTGATGAGTTGGAGAATATTTTCTTGGCACAAAACCAATAAAAAAACATCTCACAAATATCTTAAATGGATGATTACAAAATGGGTTGAAAGATTTGAGATAAAGGGATATATCCTTTAATATATTTAGAAATAAGGAATGGAATTTGAGATGATTTTGATTATGCTATAAAATCATTGCCTATTCATTCTTGAGAGAATTGTTGGGAGTAAGAGAGGTAATTAGTAGCTTCCAAGAAGCCAAGGGAGTACTTTTATAGGTTCCAAGAGGCGTGGTAACCTTTAATAATTTATTGAGTGTCATGAATGCATCGAATACAACATTTATAGTATGTTTGACCATTATTAATTCATTCTCTATGTGGTTGTTTCACCTTCACCAGATACCCAGTAGCCATTACAGGGTATCTGAAAGCCTACCTGGGGATAACTCCTACTGTAAAACCTCCAATGACTAGTCATTACATGTAACAACTAAATATTTTATGGTATTTCACTTTTTAATAAAATTTTACCTCTTCTATAACTTACTTTGAATAGAACACCAAGATTAAACGAACTACAAAATATTAGTATTTAAACATGACCATTATAACCTCACCGTTAAATTAGCAGGAAAGAAAAGTATTAACCACATTACCAAATATTAATTTTTATAATTTTCATAATTTATTAATTAATTATATGTAAATATGTACATAATTTTAAATAAAGCCATTTTATTCTTCAAATATATGTTTTCTTCAAAGAAAATTGATTTTTATTGCTTTCTATGAGAAAATAAATAAAATTAATTTTTGACACTTTTTGAAACTTTATTTGATAAAACTAACATAATTTTTGTATTTATAATGTCAAAATTATCTTAGGATGGTTTTTTTATAATTTTACGAAAATTTTAATTTTTTAGTGAGTAATAAAAAAATACCGATTTTTATAAAAACTTCATTTTATTTATATTTAAAAGTAATTTTATGATTTTAAATTGATCTCAAAGAAAATTAAGTACTTTTTAGTTTTATATAATCTAATTAATCACATTTAAACAATATGTATACCTTATTTATTTATAATTACATTTTTGTGCTTAAAAACATATTTTCAAAAAAAAATTGTGTGTGCTTTGACGGTTTATTTCTAAATGCAATGCGGAAAATTTTGTGTTTTAAATTTTTAAAAATCAATTTTTTATTTTTTATCAATATGTAAAAATTATTTTATAATTTATTTTTTATTTTTAGTTATAAAATTGTTTATGTGGTAATAATTTATTTGTGGAAGTAGAGATAAAATAATGTTGCGGGTTAAAGTTAACCAGTAAAATATTAAAATACATAAAAAATAAAACATTAAATGGGTGGTTGATGTGTTTATCTACATTAACCAACATTAAAAACATTAATTATCAGCCAAATTCTTTTTAAATAATTCCACCCAAATGTATTTGGATTTAAATATAAAATAATCATTATTTAATCACTTAAAACAACCCCTCCTTGGGTATAAATAACACCCCTCACCACCCCCTTTCTCCTCACAGGAATTGATGATATTAAAATATTTGAATAAAACTATCTTAACCATTATATCCACATACAATTTCTTCTTTTATCACCCAAATACCATTTCCAAGTAACATTAGGGGTCTTTCAAGGAGGTGATACTCAAGAGGTAACTTTTTCAAACAATGTCTCTAAATTTCTTTTCCTTTTTATAGATTATTTTCATGTAATTCATCCATAAAATAATAATAAATATGGAATCATGTATATAATATGAATTTTATATCGATAAATAAATATATTATATCCATCCATTTTCTTATCTTATCTTATTCAAAGAAATGATACCATTTTCCAAATTATGAAGGTTAACCATCTCTGTGGATAATGATTTCTCATTTTTCATTACTGCATTAAAGGTTTGTAATAAAAGAATGATTATGGTTAAATATAATTGTAATAGGTATATTATAACCTATTTCATGTTTTTTAACTAAAATATAGACATAATTTTAAATAAAACAAAACTAGTTTTGATGGTTGAACAAACTGCCAAATTAAACTAAACATTTATCATTAACATTTTATCAAATGAATCGGCCTCATATCAGAATGAAAATAATATATAGAACCATTTAAACTGATTAAGGTGCACTAATATCATTTAATTTTACTTCTATAGTTTTATTTCCATTTTTCAATAAAATCCATAATTATACACAAATGAACCGATCATGAAACCATGAAATGAATGAACCCAAAACAGTGAAAACAATGAAATATTATTAATTAATGGGTAGTAAGATGTCATAAAAGTATCATATAATGCATTATAAATATTATTATAGTTATCTAATAAATTAAAAACATCATTTAAACCATTATATATGTGGTTAAAGTATTCAAAACTAAAGGGAAGAATGACGTAAGGGTTTCATGACTCACTTTTACTTATGTGAGATATATGTATTTGTAATTTGTAAGTCCATGCACCCAAGCCAGCATAATGATTTTTACCTCTGTATAGTTTTAGTTTTAACATCCCTAGCCTAATACCACTCTGTAGTTTCAAGAAAGGTGATTTTACTAGACCTCATGCATACCTCCCCATACACCGAAGGCTATTGAATAGTAGCAAGGGTATGTGGTTGTGTGGTGGGGAGACTATACCCTAATACTAGAGAGAAATGACTGTAGAAATAATGAAAATAAAATACATCTAGATAAATAAAATATTATACATCAAAAAAAGTTCTAATAAATCAAATAACTCTGATGAAATTGAAATGAATCTATATACATATCAAGAAAGTCATACATACAAGGTGAATCATATAAACAAATAACCAAAAAAATGAACAAAATAAAAAATATGAGGAAATCTATAAAATTTGTCCTTGATTCCTAGCCCAACCCCATATCCCATAAAACATGCCAGCTAACTATTCAAGCATCAATCATAGGGTGTTAAACCTTTTCCTTTCTTATAACCATGAAATATACTTAGGTACCAATAGTGTCCCAACAAAGGTGTGAGTAAAAATCAATAGACCACCAATAAAAAATTCATAAACATGTGCATTTTGAGTAATATTTCATACTGATGTATAAAATAAAATAATAGAAATACAATAAATATTCTACTCCCGATCCTTTGGTTCTAAATTGACCCCTAGAATCAACCATACCTGCTTTGATTAATTTTGGAAGTCTTTAATCATAGTATAACCTAAGGCATACCATACTGAAAGACCCTAAGAGCTAACCCTAGGCATCATAACTCATAAAACGTCCTTGGACCCTAGTAATGTAATCCCTATAATCCCATAATAATTAATTACCAATGGACACTAGGGAGGTAATATATGGAATCTCACAACTGTTATGCATTACTAGATCTTATGGAGTAAATCCACAGAATTCAACCATCATCAAGAATCTCTGGATTCTATGGAGGTAATCCATGTAATCCCACCATCATAAAGTATATATTGTTATATGGGAGGTAACCTTATTATACCACAATCATCAAGTGACACTAAATCCTGAGGTGTTATTCCCTATAATTCCAAAACTATTAAGTATCTGGATCTTAGGGAGATAATATATGACATCCCACAATCACCATACACCTCTTAATATAGGGAGGAAATATATGGAATCCCACTGTCATCCAGTTTATCATTAGTTAATTTGAATTATTTAATTCATTCACAACTCATTTATCATGATCATTCAATTTATTATCAATTTTATAACATGATTCCCACATCATGTTTTTCACTAGATCATAGGTTTCATCCTAGGCATCCACAGATGTGTACTTAGTCAAAGTTAGTTTGGGGACCCCCTTGAAGTCACCTATTTAAATATCCAAGGGTCTTAGTCTAAACTCACCAAAGGATTAGTTAAAATTTGTAAGAAGGTTTAATTATATGAAATAGGGAATAAATTCATTTATTTTTACTTTTATGTGAAAACTGATTAGGTTGGGGAGACCACACATCACACACACACACACAAAAGGTGATACTTGAGAGATAGTTATCATAGAATCCTTTCATTGAATATAGTCTATTGATTCAAGATTAAATAAATGAAATCCAAAAGGAAAATAAAAAACTCTAAATAGGTTATAATATCCAAAATCAGCATGAGAATTCTAGATAAAAAAGGAAATCAAAAAATCATATGCGGAAGGATAACCTTGAATCAATAATGTCGTAGGGGAAAGAATCACTTGATTTTCAAAATATTTGAGATAGAAATCACCAAGGAATAAGGAGGAATGAGAAATGGTTTATTTTAGGAGGGTGCTGGTCTAATGAGAGATGAAAAACAAAAGGTTTTGGATTTTAAAATCAGGTGGTGAACTTTAGTAATTTCTAAATTTTTTATTCATTGGGTAGATCAAATGGCTTTTTATATGCTTTTCCAAACCATGCACCAAACAAATGGTTCCAATTATTTTAAGAGACACACTTTATATGGTTGGGCCACATGTTTAGGTAAATCATGCATGAATTATAAAAATCACACATGCATTATATTGTATGTTTTATATATCCTCCCCTGGAGATATGCATGGTTTTAGGAATCATGTGTCGGGCCTTTTCTCTTCCATAGAGTTGGGTAAATAGTTAAGACTAACAATGTTCCCTAGTATGTGACATCTATTTTGACACACAATTGGTCCCCCGATTCTAGAAACACGTCTAAGACCATTACAAATCCCCATGAACACTTCAATGATGAAAAAATATGGAAAAATCAAGGTTTGAAATAATATTAAAAAAATACCTATAAAAGGTCTAAGATTTTATAATATCACCACCATATAACACTCTATCCTTGAGTATCCTTCCAGAGAATCACTCCAGCTATAGAGACCTCATGTTGGACTCCCAATCCAATATATCCTCTAAGATATGGATATATTATCTATGAACTCATACTAAAGGAACTCACTTTATTCATGTAGTCTTCTCACAGAGATATACTATACAAATTGGTGGCTCTGTAAAAGGTGTTAGGATCAAGATCAATTTCATCATCTTTGATCACATGAGATGGATAGTGATATACTATCGTAGGTGTAATACATAGAATACATCATTCATATCACTAAAATATTGAGGGAGAAATACTTTGTATGCCACTATACTGACCCTCCCCACTATATCGAATGGTCCCACAGTTCTAGGTGCTATATTACATTTCATATAATTATTTTGATATTTTAATTGAGGTAAAACCAATAAAAATACTTATTCTCCCAACTAAAACTCAAGAGGGTAGATCCATCATTTCAATGTATAACCTATGAAAACTATGGGTGGTCTCCAACCACTTCTAGATTAATAAGATATTCATTGACATCTCCTGCACAAGACTCAGCCCAATAATCATAGATTCACTGACTCTAACCAACATAGGGTTGAATGAAAAGGCATATCATATAAGTCTGTAAATAGATCCATATTAATAAAATCCTAATATCTATTGTTTTAGGAAAAGTTTGTCCAAAATAAGTGTTTTCCCATGAACCACCAAAATCTAGGATGTATTCTCTCAACATTTCCTCTAGGATATGAATCATACACTTTGACTTCCAATCTATATGTGAATGATTGACAGTGATTATATGTAGTTTAATACCTTGTTTCTTCTATAATCAATGAAAAAATCATGATGAAAAGTGGTTTTACCTATCTATAAAAATACTCTAAGGAATCCCAGTAAGCTCACTATCTCCAAAACATAAATCTTACCCAACTCATAAAATAAAAGGCCTCCCAAATCAATGAAAAATATTCTATTTTAGTCAATCAATCCTCAATTACCCATAATATGTCACTACCCCAAGGTTTCCTCGGTAACCTCATCACAAAATCCATTGCCAACTTATCCCACTTCCACTCAAGAGTGGGAGGTGGTTTTTGGAGACCAGCAGATCGCTAGTGCTCGTCCTTCACTTATAGGTAGGTAAAGCACCGTGTGAAAAAACTTGTTATGTCTATATTCATCCCAAATCACTAGTACTAGTTATGTATGTAATGATACATCTTATTCATACCTTGGTTTACGTCCCACTTCTAGTCATGTTAATCCCTCTTCAATTCCTCCCACATACTCATGGGGACTATGATACAACCTCAAACATGAATGATCTTGTTAATATTAAGAGACTCGCCTGGTGATGGATCCCCACCATATATACTATCTCTCATGAATAGACTATCTAAGTCTAAAACCTTCATCATACTCCCCTAATAAGGATTGAATATGTGGTTGATAAGGTTTTAAGGTTCACCTGGCCTTGATACTCCTGAATATCAAGATAAATCTTGTAAACAATTACATTATTTTCCTATTACTAGTGAACTCATGAACTACCTAAGTCTACATTTTCCACTCGATTCATCTATAACTATGTTACCTTTTCTGGGGGTATATGAAATCTTGAAATCAAAAGAATATAAATACTCGATAGACATTTTCTTTATAAGGTTCAAGTCCTATTGTGAGAAAAGATGATTGAGGATCTTATGATCAGTATACACCATGAACCTATCAACCTATGGGTAATTCCACCAACACCTCAAGGAATATACCACTATGTCGAACTCTAGGTCATGGGTCATATAGTTCTTATTGTGTGTCCTTAGCTTCCTGGACCCGTAAGAGACCACATAACTTTCCTATATCAAAAAGTCTCGTAGCCCAACCCTAGACACATCACAGTACAAGGTATACTGCCTACCCAGTTTATGTAAGTTCAAAACTAGTATTGTAATAAATATCTTCTTTACCTCCTAGAAATCAATCTCACAAGAATCATACTAAATAAACTTCACCCCATTTTTAGTCTGTCCAATCATCGATATTTCCAAGTGGGAGTAGTCTCAAAAAAATATTTGGTAATAAAAAATGATAAAACCATTTTGAGAAAGTTTATTTTTATATAATATGAATTTATTATTATTATTAATTGGCTAATTATTCCAATAGTTAATGGTTTTATGTTTTATTGTAGGATTTAGTTTTTTGATTGAAAATGAGATTAATGGTGAATAATTTAGGATGAAAATAACTTCTTGTGATGTCCCATAGGAAAAAGAATAAATGTAAGTCTTAAAACCAAAGATACAGAAAAAAAACAAAGAAAAATATGTTCTTAAACACCATTTTACATCATAAAACCACTTTTTATGATGTAAAAAAGAAGGATTCTGGTGGTCATTTAAAGTCGTAAAAAATATTATCAGGAGAAACAAACCATGAGTCACGGCGTGAATCATATATATCACACCGTGACACCCATTCCAAATTTTTAGGATATAAATACTAGAAATAAAACTACTTTTTGAGTGTTGTGTCAATGATTTTACAACATAAAATGCCTTTTTGCATTGTAAAAGTGCATAGAGAGGTCCAAAAAACATCAATTTTGATGAATTTAATGTTGAGACTGCATGTGAAGATACCATAATCACTCAGAATGAAATTTGATGCATGTATGAGGATTATTTATAGCACCCTATAATTATTTAGGCCTATAAATTTATGTACCAGGATAGAATTCTAGGCACCTATTGTTGAGGGGAAGCTTTGGATGATGGCTTGCTACAACTTTCTTTTCCCATTTTATTTTATTTATTTTCATTCATTCTTGTGATGAATTCCTTCTCCAACATCAACGAGATTACCCCATACATGAAGGGGTGGTTCTTCTATGTTATTGGTAATTGGGGATGATGAACGTATTTTTCTGTACTTTAGTTTTTATGATTTTTTGAATAAAATCCATTATTTTCTATTTTTGGTTTCAATTCGTTTTTTTCAGTTTTAAATACTGAATGCAGTTGTGTTAGGGTTTGAATCTATTAATTTTAATTTCCTTTGTCAATGATCCATATCTCCCTCTACTCAATTCTAGTATTTATATTATAGAACATATTAGGTTTAGGTGGTGAGTGCTCAAAGATCTTCATCACGGGTGTGGTATTGTAAGTTGGAAGTATCTATTTATTAAGGAACAAAAATACATGATTGGTGATTTCCCTAATTAATCAAGAGGACTAGCTGAAACACTATACACATATAAAGGAGGGTAGAACAACTTGATATCTCAATTAAGATGTCCTCAAAAGCACCATCTATCTAGGGGAGATAAGAGGAATTGATAGAGGAATGTCTCTCTTACCAAACAATAAAAGAATAATTGGTAATAATTGAAAACCATGTTAGCATTACACTAGGTCTAGCCAAAACCATCCCTGTAACTATTTAAATTAACAATTATAAGATCAATAATTTAAGTTTATTTTTAAAATTCATGATATCATATCCAAAATAAAAAAAATATCAATTTCCTAAAATAAATAAAAATTGAAAAACATGTTTTTTGTGCACTTCACCTCTAGAGACTACCTAGGGTTGACCACTTTACTATAAATAGGAAATTAATTTATTTTTTAGGACCCAAAACTAGGCATGTATCAAACATGGAACTGTTACCAAGGATCCATTTCAATATAAAAATAATAATAATAATGTGGATGACCCATAGTAAAATCTACCCATTAATTCATTTTGACCCATAAATTAAAAGGAAACTAACACACTTAAGCAAAAAAACTCACAAATAAACTTTGAAAAAATAACAATTTTTTATTAAATTTAAACACTCAGTGTTCACTCAAAACCTAAAACAATGGCTGAGAATCTTGACCAAACCCTACACAATCTTTATGCACTGCAATTATCTAAGCAAAAAAATCAACTAGTTGTCCCTACATTAGAAAATGATTTTAAATTTTGCATTAACATGCTTCAAGTCTTTTGAAATTTATGGACCTATAATAGAGGACCCAAGTAAACACAACCAATAATTTACATATGATTTCCCTAGCTTCAATACCCAAGGATCCATAGAAGAGCAAGTAAAATGGAGGTAATTCCCCTTTTCTCTAGAAGGAGCCACGAATGAATGATTGTACAAATTATAACCAGTTGAAGTCAGCGACATGGATGATTTCAAAATATGCTTCATATATAGATTGTTTCCTCATCCAAGAGAATGATAGTTAAGAAACAGTTTTATTATATTATCTAATCGACTATTGAGACACTTTATGAGTACTGGAGGAGGTTTAAGAATCTATATGCTAGCTTCACTCATAAAACCATGAAGGAGCACCACTTCCTTTAGTTCATTAACCAAGTTATTCTTAATAATGACCAAAATGTACTCAATTCATCATATAGAGGTTCCCTAATAAAAAAATCGCTAAAAAATAATAGGTCTTTTTGGGAAGATTCCACAGAATTCACAGTAATTCAGAACTAGAGGAACGGGCACCATAGGCATTCATTAAGTAAGGAATTATTATTCAACACCACCTTTACTGGAAGCCACACATAAGGAAATGATTAGTTTACTATAAAAAATGGTTGTCTTGAAATCAATTGGACAAAAGGGAACACTCTAGGTCTGTGGTTTATTGTAAAGACTCGGAAATTTCAAGGAAATTTTTCTTCTTCTTAATTTTCTTTGGAATTTTACACGAGCGCAGTTTCTGATGGTGCCTGATTCCGAGGTCCGGTGTGCCCGGAATCAATTTCCAAAGTTTATCTCGAGTACATTCAGTGAACAAATGAGTGGGTTTTTCTAACTTTTGAACCGGTTCTTGGAATTGAAATCTGAGGGCACCGATGAACTCGTAGCGCCGATTTTTTCTTAAGAAGACCCTTTCTGGAGTTGCGTTTTCTTGGGTGGAGTTTTACTTAATTGGGTTAACTAATGAATAAAATAAAATACTATGCAACATATTTTAATTTTATTCAAGGAAATGTTAACCTAAGCTAAAGTGGTTGAGTGGGACCCACATCCTAACTAATCCACTAGTTAGGATATTAGTGGGGTGGAACCCACATGAGCCCCACCCTTTCAACTTCCTCAACCCCCAATTAATTAAGGTAATGCACCCGCACCCCCCCTTTTTAAATAAATTCAACTCGTGTGTTTAATTAAATATTAAACGCCTCTATTAATTGGGCGGCTTAAATGTTGCAATTAATTCAATTAATTGTTGATTCGTTTTTGAATTTCAAGAGCTTTGGCATGAGTAAAAAAATAATACAAACTCTTATTTTATTGGTGGTTAGCTTGTTGAGAGAGGGATTGGGAGAATTACTCGAAGACTTGAACCTTTTTCTTCCTTGAAGAAGAACGCGAAGAACGCGAAGAACACAAAGAACACCGACCTCCGACGAAGGTCGACAAGAACACCGGATCCTCAGAGATCGATGACACGACGCCGACAAATCTTTTCTCCACGACGCGATGATCCTCCTTCCGCGACGCCTTCTTCCGCGATGTGCAATCCCATGAGGAACCTTCGTTCAACTTTTCCTCGAGGTAGGGGAATTATAGTCTTTTTGTTCGTAATTACCTTCATCGCTGATTGTCATCTTATTTGAGCTTCCTGATATCGCAATAACGGGAGGAGGTCGGACCGCACCAACATGGGCGACCCTCCTCCCCCCTTGGTTATTTGATTTTGTTGCGGCACGTGTAAGGCGGCGCGGTGCCGTTTCACCGCGCGGAAGATATGAAATTGGGCAAAGAAGCGCAGCACCGTCGCGCTGCACCGTTGAAGTAGAATAAAGTCGTGGCACCGTCGCGCCTCGCCGGAAAACCATGAAGAGATGCGGTTTGTTTATTTGGCATGCGGATCGACGGGCCATTGCAGAACGGGCCACAGGGGCGATTTGAAGTCTTTGTAGTGAAGGGAAGGTCTCGGGAGGACCGCAGGCGAATAAGGAATTGAAATCGGACCACCGGAGTGTGTCTGGTGGTCTTCGGAAAGTGCTGTCGGCGCGCCACCGACAGGAGCCGCCGCGGCTGAAGCCGCGACAGAGGCGGGATCCCGCGGCCGCGTGGGATTCAGTGGAGGAAAGACGCGGTGATCTATCGCGTCGCCGGTAGAGGAGCGGCCCCGACGTGGGGGATGCGGTTTCCAAACAGGGGGGCATCACGCCCCCCGTTTCTTCCGCTCGGCCGTTTCGGCCGAGCCGCTTGGTCCGCAGGCGCCGCGCCGCGCTAGCGCCAGGCTGCGCCGCCCAGGCCGGGCCGGGCCGCCCAGGCCGGGTCGGGCCGCACCCAGGCCGGGCCGGGCTGCGTGGGACGGGCCATGCCCACCGGGCCGAACCGCGCCCTAAAGGGCCGGACCCAGTTCAGGCCGACCCGGGGGGGGGGGGGGGGTATTGGGCCGGGTCGGACCGGGCCCGAACCCCCTAATTTCGGACAGTTTTCTTCAAATGCGCATATCTTGGGACACGGACCTCCGATCGACGCACCATCAGTTGCGCTGCGATCCTTGGATTGAGACGGTCGTTTCAGTATGTTACACTCAAGGTTTCAGAGAACTTTGAGTATGGCCAGGTTGGTTCGGATATGAAACCAATCGGGCCCTCGAAGCGGAAACGCTTATATCTTGAGCTCCGGACATCTGATTGACGTGTCGTCGACTTTGTTGGATTCCTCTTGATGAGACAGAACTTTTGGAAAAATTATCCTAAGTTTTGGTTGCAGTTGGATAGTGGTCGGGTTGGATTGTACCCAAAATCCAATCAGGCCCCTCGAACGGAAAAAACTGATAAATTTCAGACCAGACGTCCATTTGATGAACCGTCAGTGGTGTTGGTGATCTAATGGAGAAATAGTCCCTATGATAATACCCTATGAAAGTTCAGGGTACATTTGAGATACGGCCGGGTTGGTTCACACACGAAACCAACCGGGCCCCTCGGACGAAAAGGCTAGTAACTCACAAACCGGGCGTCCGATTGACGCGATGTCTGTTGCATTGAGACCCCTATGACGAGGCGGTCCTTTGAGATACTTCTTCATGGGACTTTGTGATACTTGGAATATTGACCAGTAGCTCGTTGAGCAGACCCTTCCGGAGACAAGCATGCGGAGTACAGAGACCGTGTAGCCGGATGAGACCCGACGACTGCTTGACCGACTCGACTTGGAGTGAGCCCACTAGCCCAGTGGACGGAGCACTACTTTGTTTGGGTGCAGACCCATGGAGGACGGAGCACTACTCATTTTGGGTGTAGACCCATGGTACTCGCCCGGAGAGTACCTCTACAGGCTATTAGGGGGGATGCACTACTATGTTTGGGTGGCATACCCCGGCGGGAAGCACTACTGTGTTTGGGTGGCTGACCCACAGTACTCGACAGGAGGAGTACCATAGAAGTCTTAGGTTAGTGAGAAATACCTCGGAGTCGTGACATGATCACTGTACACTCCAGAGATGGGGCTCATCAGCAGTTATGGTTGTGAGCAGTACCTCGGAGTCGTGACAGGATCAATGTACACTCCAGAGATGGGGCTCATTAGCAGTTACGGTTTCGATAATGAAAATCCCTGTTTGAGCTGATTCTATGACCTTTGTGATTACCTCATGATTGAGATGAGTCACTTGATGACTTAGGTATATGTATGGGCATATACCTGGGTAGTGGTTATCCATTGTTTTTATGATCTTTCTGTTCCTCAGGATTGAGATGGGTCACTTGATAACTTATGTATATGTATGGGCATATACCTGGGTAGTGGTTATCCATTTTTTTCATGATCTTTGTGTTCATCATGATTGAGATGGGTTACTTGATAACTTAGGTATAATTATGGGCTTATTCCTAAGTAAGGGTTATCTGTTGTGTTCCTGCTTTGTGGTTATCCTTGTTGGATTTAGAGAGACCTTGAGGGTATCGGGGTCCCTACTGAGTATCGTTATACACACCCTTGCACGGGCTATGCCCGCACCTTGTTGTGTTGGTTTCAGATGATGGGCAGTGCTGATGGAGGCCGAGTGTTCAAGGACTGGACGATACCCGGAGGTGGACCACACGGCGAGTCAGTATCCGGAGGTGGACTTCACGACGAGACGACACACGGAGGAGGCTGACGGGCGAGAGCGTTGTGGAGGCTATCTGTACCTACCCTTCAGGTAGGATCTGTGGTGGACGATCCAGGAGTTGCGCCATCTGTACCTACCCTTCAGGTAGGATCTGAGGAGGACGACCCAGGAGCCACTTCCGTTCTTCCATCTTTTTGTCTTTTTCTTTTGAACTTTCATTCAGTTGTAGCTGTACTTTTAGTTGGGTTTGTATTCTGGCCCACTTACTTTTCAGCACTTTCTTTTGTTCTTAGTGTATTACTTCCACTTGTACTCTGTGATGTTTTGTTTAATTTTTTAAAGGCAATGCCTTCCCGGTTATCGGATTTTACGCCTTTGATGCTAGTCACCAGCCCATGGCCTATGGAAGGCGGGCTTGGGGTAGTCACGGCACGGGTCCTGAGGACGGGTCTTGACATTTATGCTCATTAACCAATCCTTACACTGACCAATGCCTTGAGGAAAAGGGACATAATGTTACATCAAAACCATTCATCCATGTAAATTCTAGATGAATCAGACCAAACCCTTATATCAGAATCAATACCAACCATAACCACCCTTCTAGCAGCAATAATACTAGAACTCATTTCCATTTTAACAACCCTATAAGTCACCATATTAGTATCAAGCCTTTAAAACACCAACTTTACAAAAGAAAAATTATTACTGGCCATCAACTAGTTCTCAGAAGATCTACCATGGAGAAAATATTGAAGAGCTAAAGCACTTGGTAAAATATTTGACCAATAAGTTTGAATTTCTTATGAACTTTCTAACTAAAAACCTAGGAAAACTACCAGAATAAACAATCCAAAATCCCAAGGAAAGAGTAATCACAATTAAAACACAAAGTGGAAAAGATCTCTAGCCTCTTGAATAGATTAAGGATGAAAATTCATATCATAGTTCTAAAATTAAACTGTAATAAAAGAAGAATCTATTAGAAGTAAGAATAAGTTTCAGAAAATAAATTTTAGAAACTCCCTTATAGAAAAAACAATAGGAGAAAAATTAAATACATGCAACATTACCTTATATGATTATTGATTAAAATAAGTCGAAAGAATCTTGAATTTGAAAAAAGATTCAAGAGAACATTTAAAAAGTTGATATCAATATTCCACTCTTGTAAGCAGTCAGAAAAATCCAAAATTATATAAAGTTTCTCAAATAGATATGCCCCAAGAGAAGGGGAATGGAAACAAATGAGTGAATATGCTTAAGAAAAAGTGTCTCGGCACTAATAACATAATCAATACCACAAAAATTTCAAGATATAGGGACATTATCTATTCCCTAAACTACTGGATCTTTACATTTTTCTGATTCTTTATGTGATCTTGGTGATTTGATAAATTTCATACCTCACTAAATATTTATATCTATATAGATTATAGAATTGAATACCATCATATCGGTGGTCCATATTGAAAATAGGTCCACATTTTTTCCAAATGGAGTTATAGAAGATGTACTCATAGGGGTAAGAGGACTATTTTTTTATCATACATCTACATTATCACTATAGAAGAAGACATAGCACCCATCCACTCACACATAATTCTGGGGAGACCATTCTTAAAGACAGAAAAAACCATCATAATTATGTAGTATGTAACAATTTCAATGGACCTTGAAGATAGAAAATTGTACTTCAACATACTTAAATATATGAAACATCTTTCAAGAATCCATTCACTTCTAGTATAATCCCATGATGAAACTACATAATTATTTGAAGAATTAGGTATGCTTCAAAAATGATTAGTATTAGGAGATCATTTTCTTATCAATAATACCACATAGTTGGTAAGTGACCATATATACCTAAATTATTATTACATAATTGATGATGAGATAACATATGAAATTTTTGTGGTTTATTATAAAAATATGAAAAATCTTCAAAATCGAATGATGAGATCAATAAATAAAATCTTAAGGAATCTAAACATGAAAATAGTATCATGGGTATCAGGAAAGAATTGTCTGAAAAGAAATAATAATCATCTAATATACGATCCATATGTCTTATATTATAACATTATCTAAACAAGTCTATATAATGATTTACTAAAGATACCACTGGAATTGGAGAATTCTCTCCAACCAATGAGGAGAAAAAGTGATGTGAACAAGGTAAGTTTTCCCTTCATCAATTTCCAAATGTACCTATTTTATTTAAAAGTGTAGAGATAAAAACCATAACCAAGTTCATCTGGGTCAAGAAAATTGAGTGGAAATATACCATATCAAGATAAGAGAAGAATTATCCAAATAGACAAAAACCCCTTGGTAAAATAAAGGCTTGGTCTAAAATAGGATAACAACAATAAAAATATATGTAGATTTGGAACTAATCGGGAAGAAAAAAGACTAAAATATTTTGCTAGTTCTGTTGAAATCATGGACACAAAGATTATTTATAAGGTTATAACATATATTTATCAATAAATAGGAATGAACTAGTAGATGAGATTACACTCTTTATCCTTGATTACTAATGAATACCCACTATGTTATTCATCTCCATTACATTTGATTAAATATGGTAATTAAATTTTTAATCCACTTACTTGAATAATAATTTAAATTCTCTATATACATTGCATCAATTATTTGTGGAGGGATATAATATTTTGGGTTATGATCTCTTTAAAAATTTAAATTTATGAGTTGATCCATTGATGTTAAAAAAAGTTCTTATGGGAGGAAAGCCTTTTTTTCCTTATTACACTCTTCCCTTGATTCTTATTTGAGAATAATTGAACATGTTTCCACTATCACTCATTTTTTTATATTCATGTCCATCGAAATTTTACTAGGAAACATGAAGAAGACGTACATAATTCACACTATAAAAAGGGAGTATACACCGTTTGAATGGAATTTACGTAGTAAAAGAAGAATTTATAACATGAAAACTACAAAACAGAAATATTAAAGGTATAACCTGTATTATCTGACATGAATCATAATATAAAAAGGGAGTATGAGTTTCAATACTTTATTTTGTATTACCATGGTATTTTAAATCTATTTTTAGCTTTAAAATAACATTGCATGCCCATAGCTAGCCTTCTTTCTTTACTTGACTAGTCTAAGAGACATAAATTACTTAGAAATATTAGGATACCATGTTTCAAAACAATATTCAATAATATTGAATGGGTAAAATGTGTAATTTTTTTATTAGAGGGATGCATATAATGTTAATTTTTATGAATCGTGATTTAATGGAATTAGTTGATTCAAGTAAAAGAAATTTTCTTCCAATTTTCACATTTTGAATGTTTGAAATTTATGTGGATTGATTTGTTATTATTATTGAATGATATGACTGATTATACCAAATTCATATTTTCTATTCCTGAGAGAATTTAAAGAGAAAATACTTTTCATTTAAATCTTGGGCATATTTCTCAAGTGATCTTGGGTCATGACACCTACTAAAACTTTCATTGGAACTTTTGAAATAAATGACTATGAAAAACCACATTTAACATGATTTTTGGAAATTTTTATTATAAATCCCTTATCATTGGGACCACATTTTTTATCATTTATTGTGTATCCTATATAATCCATGGATAACCTAGCTAGGAATGATCCACATTATAATACATTTATATTCATTCCTACCCTACACTATTTATATTTCAAGATATTGAAGTGTGGGAATGAGGAAAGTATTGGCTGAAGAGATATAATATTTTTTAAGGAAAAATGTGTGGTGGTGTTATTTTGGGTATTGGGATGGGATCATGTTACATTTAAAGTAATTCATTATTTTCCCTTCTTGAAAACAAAATTATAAAAGAAGAATGGGTTGTGTATTGAGAAAATAAAAAAAACACCATTATCAAACTAAAGATTTTATAATATGGGGTAAGGTGGTTTATGTGATATTTTTTACAAGTATAAATTTTTAAAAATTAAAAAAATAGAGAAATATTCAATAATGTTCAATTATTTTATTATACTTTCATTGATCATGACATTACATTGAGTTACGGATAGTGGGAGCTTTCATTTTATAGTGAATATTTTCAGTGCACTTGGTTTTTTGATATCATGTAAAATTATTTAGAGATAAAACAACCTTTTTTATATTTAATTTTCAAACATTAATCCCTACCAAACTTAATCCTTATATTGTTTAAAACCTTATTTACAATGTCCTGATGATTTTATGTGATTTTTTTCATACAAAGTGGAGAATGTAGATCTTTTACAAGACTATGTTTAAAGAGCATGTACTTATTGTATGAGTATAAATATACTTGAATTTGTGTCATGAGTAATGAAAGAACAGAATCCATTGTGTATTAAATCATGACTATTCATGTTTTATAATAATGAATTATGATATATGAATGAATGAAATGAAATGTTCCACCATATTTCAATGTGAAAATGAAAAATACTTGAGTTGATTAATCACTTTGAAGAGTGTGAAGTTGAATTGATGTTTTATAAGGAACTTGAAAATATAATTCCCCATTGATAATCATTTGATTAAATTTATTTTATAATTTGAATATTAATAACACAGTGTTCCTCTTTAATTCATTTTAAGATTATATTCTTGAGGATAAGGAAGTTCTAAGTGTATAGGAATTGAAATAACCATTTTTTACAAGTTTATTTTGATATAAAATTCAGTTTTTATGATTATTAATTTTTCAACCATGATGATAATTAATGGTTTTTATGATTTATAGATGGATATATATTTTGATATAAAACAATATTAACAGTGAAAAATTATGGATGAAAATGATTTCCTATGATATCTTATAGGCAAAAGAATAACTCCAATGATTCAAACTAAAAAAACAAACCAAAACAGAGAAAAATCTATTGGAGAACACCATTTAATATCATAAAACTACTTTTATGGCATAAAAATGAAGGATTATATGGGGTGTCCATTTTAATCCATAAAACTTTTCACTAGAAGTAACACACCATGCGTCATGGTGTGATGCATATATGTCATGCCATGACGTCCCTTTAAAATTTTTAGGACATCAAAGCAGGTCATAAAACTTTTCTTGGGCGTTGCCTTGGTGATTTTACAATGTAAAACACCTTTTTACAATATAAAATTTCTTATATGAGCCCAGAAATGTCCTGTTTTGATGAAATTATGGTCTGGATCACATGAGAAGACCCCATTATCACCTAGATTAATTTTAATGCATTTATGAGGATGATTTATTCTGCTTGAGAATCATTTAAGCCTATAAATAGATGGACCTGGGAAGATGATGGCATGTTTTTGATTTCTTTTATCATTTCCATTTATCTTCTTTCATTCATTCTTTCAATGTCTTCTTATGGGGTGGCCATTTTAAGCCATAAAAATTTTTATCAAAATGAACACACCATCTGTCAAGGAGTGATGCGTATATCTCATGCAATGACGTCCCTTTGAAAATTTTATAACGTAAAAACAAGACATAAAACTTCTTGTTGGGTGCTACCTTAGTGATTCTAAACTATAAAACACATTTTTATGACATTAAAGTGATGGGATTAGCCTTGAAACATCCATTTTTTGATGAATTTAATGTCAGAATCACATGTGAAGACCCCATTATTACCTGGGATAAATTTTTATGGATTTATGAGTATGATTTATGGTGCTAATGAATCATTTATTAAAATAAATAGATGGACCTGGGAAGAAGATTGCATGTTTCTGCTTTCTTTTGTCATTTTATTTTCTTTATTTTCTAGCATTCTTGTAATGTCTTCCTTCTCCTACATCAACTTGATTACCCCATCCATGGAGGGGTAGTTCTTCTAAGTGAATGGCAAAGAGGGGGATAGACCTATTTTCTTACACTTCAATTTATATGATTTAATGAATAAAATCCTTTTTTTCTTATTCTATCTATTTTCAATTCATTATTTTCAATTTTAAATATCTAATGAAATTATGTTGGGGTTTGAGTCTATTAATTTCAATTGCCTTATTCGATGATCCATATCTTCCTCCACCCAATTTTGGCATGTATATGATGGAATATATTAGGGTTGGGTGGTGAGTTCTCCATGATTTGGGATTTCCCTAATTAATAAAGAGGACCCACTACAACACTTCATGTATAATAAGGATGGTAGACTAATCTTAGATCTCAATTAGGGATATCCTCAACACCACTATCTGGATAAGGGAGAGAATATAAATCTAGAGATGAATATCTCTCTTACCGAACAATAGAAGAATAATTGGTAATAATTTAAACCATTATATCATTACCCTAGTTCTATCCAATCCCAAACCGATCACCCTTTTAATAAACTATTTTAAAATCAATCATTTAAGCTACTCTCTAAAATTCTCAATTTCATAACCAAAATAAAAAAATATATATTTTTCTAAAAAAATTCACAAACAATTTTTGAATGTGATTCTCCTCAAGAGACTACCTAGGGTTGACCACTTTATTATACTTAGGAAATTAATTGACTTTACATGCTCCATAATATAGTGCTCATAAACTAACCAAAATCAAAAATATGGAGACATCAAAAACCTTCTTGGTTTGACCCCAAGAAAAAACTTCCTGAACTTTCTCAGGGTCTAGTAACATTATATCCTTAGATATAATGTGCCCCAATAAGTGTATATGGTTGATCCAAAAATGGAACTTTGAGATCTTGGAAAATAGTCATTGCTCCTAAAGTGTAATCAAAATAATATTCAAATTTCATATGTGTTCTTCCCTCATTGTGGAGTACGTGATAATGTCATCGATAAAAACGTAGACAATTTTTTTTAAAATATAAGTGGAAGATCTAATTAATCAGCACCATAAATATTATTGGTGTGTTTGTTGAACTGAATGACATCACCAAATACTCATATAGACCATACTAACTTCTAAATGTAATGTGGGGTATGTATGAAGGTCTCAAAATTAGATGATGATAACTCAATCCAAAATAAATATTAGTGAACACTAAGGCTCCCCTAAGATAATCAAATTAACCATCAATATTTGAAATTGTATATCGGTTCTTAACTGCCACTTGGTTTAACTATTGATATTCCATGCATAGTATAAAATAATTATCCACTTTCTTTATGAATATTATTAAAGAACCCCAAGGAGATGTACTCTTCCATATGGATCCCTTGGTCTCTAAGTCCTATAATTGAGACTTTATCTACCAAATATTCACATTATCCATCTGATAAAGTAAAATAGAAATAATATTTACACCTAAGATGATATCCATAGTAAAATAAACATCTATCTTGGGTAGAAACCCTGATAAATCTTTAAAAAACATCCCTAAACTAATCTAGAATATAGAGAAAAGTTGCATGTTTCATCTCCCAATCATCTAATGTATGTTTAGAAATATAATATGCAGTCCTTCTCAATTAGGGATGGTAAATTCCTACATGACCTAGCTATACATCACATTCTCTATAATGGACATAATTATCACCTTCAAGGGATGTGAAACATACTTTTCAATGATAAAAATCGATGTTGGAATGATAAGGTACTAACCAATACATATTGATAATCAAATCAAAGACATTCATATCTAATATAAATCGATTCTATAGGAATATATAGCCACCAATCACAACGGTACATCCATTAAATTGTATAATTCCCCTTGATTGTACCCCTAAAGGTGTGTTAATCAACATCACTCTTTAGAAGAACTTGATGGATATTCCCAATCCATTCATGAACTATGATAATATAAAAGAGTTATATTTTCTTCTATTAAACTAGGAATGCACTAAAGTAGAAGTGTATCACCCCAAAAATTTAGTTTAAATGTATACAATGCTCAATAACTTTCTTAATAGGAAACACCAAGATTTAAGCGAACTATGATATACTATAAAAATATTATTTATATGTGACCATTATAACCTAACCATTAAATTGAAGGAATTAATATGAATAACCACATTATGAAAAATATGTGTAATTATTTTATATAATGTAAATGTATTTATTGATTTATAATAAATAAGTACTCAATTTTCAGTGAAGACATTTTATGCATCGAAAATACGTTTTCACCAAAAAAGGTTTTTAAAATAATAATTTCCATATTAAATTATGGTGGATTTTTTATATTTGTTTAAAAATATTTATTTTTTATAGAATAGTGAAAAATATCGATTCCCATAAAACTATCATTTATTTGAATTAAATAAAGTAATTTAGAAGTATTTTTGATAATTTATTTTGATATTAATGTAACATAAGTCTCCTTTAATTATATAAAATATATTTAATTACATGTTAATCAATATTATGCTTTATTTTGGTATATATTCATTTTTAGGCTAAAAATGTGTTTTTTTGAAAAATTGTTCTTTATTGCATTTTCCTAATTTATATTAAAACTGATTTTTAATACTTATAGAAATTAAAAATTGAAAAATTTATTCCATATTTGGAATCAAGTGGTTCAAATGGGTTAAACATTTTCCTTCTATTTTTAGTTAATATTAATAGAAATCGTGGTTAACTTTTATCACCTTGGTAAGGGGAAATGGGTAAATTAGTGTTACAACTAGGGATAAGGCCTAGAAATATCAACAACACAAGCATTTTTTTCATTTCATGGGTTATTTTTGACCTTAATAATATTCTATTGGGTGGATTGGAAATGTTTTCCCATCTTAGTTTGATAATGGCCATAATATTATTTAAATTAAATAATAAATACAAAATGTCACTCTCTTTGTTTTAATATCATTAATATATTTTCCTAGGTTTAAAAAAGATGATATTTTTGTTTATAAATGTTTATTTTATATTTTAATGGATTTTTTATCATGATATTTATTTTTAATTTTTAGTGACGGAATAATTACTTTAAATGCTTACACAACGCCAACATAGTGCTAGTTCAAATAGTAGAAATGTAAAATAATTAATTTTAAAAATATTAAAAGTAAAAAAAATATAATAATTATTATGTTCTAAGAATTTTACTCATAAATATAACATATTAGTGATCTGTTAAAATTTTATTTTATAATTCCATTCCTATCTTGTGGTCTTTAAAGTCAAACTACATGAATAGTCCCAAAAATGACTTTTATGGTATCTTATGTTAGATAATATATTACTAAATAATTTAAATTTAATAAAAATATTATATTTTTCCAAGTTAATGGGATATGGTATATGATATAAACTATTCTCCACTTATGGGTCATTACTCATTTTATTGAAACTTTTTTGACCCCTAATTTGTAAAAATATTCTTATCATAATATTTGTTAAATAGGGTTAACATGAGGATAAAACTAAGAGAAAATGGTTATAATATCACATAAATTTTTATAAAATATATTTTATGACATTATTTATATTTATATCTATACAATTCTACAAATATATCAATTTGGTTTCCCTTCAATATGAAATTTAATTAATATTAATTTAATACATTGAGTAATTCCAAGGGTACCCTGCCCCTCAATTATAAAAAAGACAACATATTTATTCTCTTACTCAAACTTATTGATCCAATTATCTCAAAAAACCATGATAAACTCTTATTAAATTCCCTATATACATTTTATAGGTACATGTATGCTTAAAAATCCATCCCTTGGGTCTTTAAGGAGAGATCCAAAGGAGGTTCTTCAAATATGAGGTAATCATCTTAACCGAGCATTTTCAATTTACATATTATAATAACTCCTTCAATTATATCTTAAACATTAAAATATAATTACATAATTGTCATCCATATATTGATATGTTATTCTGTTAATTTAATAACCTTATTCATGTCCATTTTCCATCAAATGGGAAATGAAATTATCACTCGTGCATATATGTAGATTACCACCTCCACGAAGCAATATAATTCATTTTCCATCACGAAATAACATGGATATTTATAATTATATATTTTGAATATATATATATATATATGTGATATTTATGATTTAATTAAGGTTTTATAATGATAACATATTATTTATATTCGCTTCACTCTTTTCATTATAAAGTGAAAACATCGTTCATGCATACGTGTGGTCTACCGTCTCTATAAACAATGTAATTCATTTTTATATCTATAAATTTTATAGGTGATTATAAATATTTATATAATGAATATGTGTGATATTTATAGCATTTCTAAATTTTTTTTATATTATGGAACTATGATCAATATACAAGGTCCAAATAGCTGAATCAAAACATACATGAAAAATGAAACAGTTATCACCACTAAGAGTGATTTTAATAAAGAATTGATAAATGAACATTTGATAGGATATTATAAGTAAACCATATATGTTGTTATAAGTATGTATGTTATTATTTCATAGAATTATAATAAATATAATTTATTATTTAGGATGTTAGAGATCATATGAATCAAGTTAGACATAAGGTAAGGGTTCTTTACCTTAATATTGTTTCATTGAGACATTTTCTATGCTATGAACATATTTACATATATAAGTTTTATATACTACCAATTTGAAATTTTATATCATGTATACTTCCATAATCATTATATTTAAAGTAATAATTAAAATTATTTCATCCAAGGGGGTTTTACTTGAAAGTTAAAAAGTGGTAAGAGTTTATCATATCAAATTTTCTTCTTTAGAACATATGTTATTTTTTAAACCCATATTTTTTATAAGTCATATATAAATCCCATTTGATATATTGTATCATGAATATAATTATTTTAATGGTATTTAAATTTTAATTTGATTTTATTTCTTTCATGGGACTTACGACTAAAAAGTTACCAAAGTTGTAGGGGTTTCTCATCTCACTTTTGTTTCCATGAGATATATTCCATATTTAATGCTTATTTCCATTATGAGGGGTATATTCTACCCATGAATTAATTTTATTATTATATTCATGAAAATTTTGGGTAATTAAAAATCTATATAATATCATCTTTTTCATTAGGTTTTGATTCAAATATTACCAATTTTGTAAGGGAATAATGTTACACTCTCATTTTAACATGGATTTTGTATGCTTAAATGTTATGATGACTAAATTTTAAGATTTATATCTCACATATATTATTAATTTTCTTATCCTATGGTTATTTAGGTATATTACATGTTTTCATTTCATTTTTACTATCTAGATACTCAAACTTCTAAAAGAATGTCTCTTAAGGAAAACAAACTTTGTTTCTCTATTCAGTTGAGAATAATTTTCTTTAATGTCCATATTTTCTTAAAATATTTTCAGTAAAGCTAATATTTTTCTCCTATTATTACTTAAATTCATTATTACCCTTGTTTTTTTTTGGATTTTGCGCCCTATAACCAACTTTTAGTACTAGATTACATGTTTTTATTATTAATGAAGTTTTCTTATCATGTTATTATTATTCCTTAACATAAAATTTGTATGTGATCAAGTCATAAGAATATGTGTCATATTTAAGGGTCATAGAAGTTCCCCAAAATGATGAGAACCTATAAGAACAATTACATTATTCTTGAACTATGTTCTATGGCTGGATGATATTATCTAACAGTACATAGACGATACATGCTATCTAAGGTAGGAGTCTTATATGACATTATGACACCTTATCACAGTGTTTTCCTTTATTAATATACAATATAGAAGGTTATGAGAAAAACACATTAACAGGAAATCCACATTTCCATGTTTCATTGTATGTTCCAAAATATAGACATGTGTACTAATTTGTGGACTTTAAGATTATCATTAGTGGATATCATGTATCAAATACTTAGATGTATTGATGGTAACTATAACGACATATGCTTTCAGTGAGGTAGGATATGTTGGGTATGTCATTAGTGATATTTCATTAATGTATAATATGAAAAATGATTTATCCCTTATGTACTATGATGGAAGTTGAAATCTCAGACCCTTGGATGGAAAGGGAACTGTGTGTATAAATTGACTGCCATAGTGGTCGGTGGGTGAGTTCATTTCCATAAAATCAAAAAAGGTACATCAAGAATATAGGTTTATAGAATATAAATGAAACCTACTTAATTGTCGATATCATGATAAAGGTATTATATTACAAAAAATAATAATTCTTAATAGGTTTGATTTCATTACAACATTAACTTCTTTCTCTATGGGACCCTTGGGGGGTTTTAGACACTAACCTTGGACATTAGGTGGAAAGACCTAATGTCACTAATAAATATTCCTAGGGGGTCACACACTTAGAATATCCACAATATCAGTTAAATTCAAGAATTAAATTTAACAAGTTATAATAAATAGGATTTATTCAAATTGGTTGATCACCTAATTTTAATCATAATTTATTTAAAATAATAATTGAGTTAGATAATTATTATTATTTATTATAAATTTTGGTGAATATAATATTTATTATATTTATCATAGAATAATTTCATGACATTTACTTAATTAAATATTCATTTTTCGAGGATCTATAAATGTTGATGAGGGAAAGTGGACCGAGATTAAATGTTCTGATTAGAAATAAATGATATTTATTTACATTCTTAATGTGTTGTACATGTAAATTGATAAATAATAATATTATTATTATTAATGGACATGGGGTCAACTAAGAATATTAATTATGGTTAAGGTCTTGTGTGAGATTTTCCAACCCTAAAAATTTCAAAATAAATATCTAATTATATCTCTTTCCAAAATTACAATTAGTGTGCACAACGGATAGAGTGAGACTCTCTCAAGATCTATAGATAGATCAAGAGATCTAGAGTGCTCTCTTCTACTCCTATCTAAACATAATGATATAACATCATGAGTTTTTTATCTCTCAATATGATTAACTGTGAACACACAAGTTATTAGGATTGGTCAAGCTAGCACCCAGTGATTCTATAGAATCATTTAAAGATTGTGGTGAATGTGTGGATCACCAATAGAGGGTTTATGTACTTGGATGCTTTAGTGAAATGATGGTACAAAAAGATCTAGTTACCTTAATTTTCCACCAAAGTGGAATTATAGGTTGGGTAAATTTTATATCTTCCCATAAATTCTTTATAAATTACTTCTTAATATCCTCTTATTCTAGTTCCATTTATTTATTTTAAAAAATTAAAATAATGTTTTCATTGGACATGATGTTTTGATCATGTAAAGAAACAATTACACATTATTTACAACTAAAATTTGAGTTGGTCATACCATCAAAGGATACTTCTATTGTTTATATAACTAATAGTTTGAAATTATATAAAATGGTTTAAAATTAATTTTCTTGTTTTTTTCAATATTAGTTGATTTTTACAATTTTTTTCAATAAAATGTTTTTTTAACATACATTATTTGAATGGATTTTCCCATTATCATGACTAATATTTGATTTAAAAAACCCTTAACAAGTTTCCATGTTTTTTTTAGTTAAAATTTTGTCCTTAATATTATATAAATTTTTAGATTTTAATAATTTATTTCAAAAAGAAATTTTTTTCCTCAAGAAATATTCCAATGATATTTTAAATTCATTTTTAATCTATAATAACATCCATTGATGTTACTTATGATTAATTGTGGATATTATATTATGATACATTCCTTATTATTTTTTTGGATAGTTTGTGGTTATGATGATGTAATATTGATGATTTTTTTTTCTTTTTCACAGGTTAAGTTTTTTTGAAATGATAATTTTTTTCATGATATTTTGGTATATATATTAATTGATTATAATTATGTAATGGGAGGGTCCATTATATTTATCCAATTAATTGGGTAAATATAAATTTTTTATGGGATAAAAGGGTACATATTATGTCATCTCAATCCCAAAATTGGGTACACATGTGGTTATCCTAATCCCAACAAGGGTACATGTGAGGTTATCCCAAGACTAATGGAGGTACATGGGTGGTTGTACTAATCCTAACATGTGATTAATTTCATGCTTAATATACTTGATATAAGATTTATATGATTATTATTATACCACTATTTTATGACATGATATTATTCCAATGTTATTGATCATGGGGTTGTCACGGGACATGGTCAATAATATTTCTAATTAACTTGGGATGTAGCACAAAGCTATCTATGGTTATTTCCAAAGGAGTTTTTTGTGGTAATGTCTTCACTATCATAATCCCTCATGTATTTTATATTGTTTCCAAATATTCAAAGCAACCAAAAACTATTTTTGGTTTTTTTATTATTTGTGGATTCATAATAAAAGAAAGCAATCGAAAAAATAGACAATTGTTAGCGAGGAAAGGGTCAGTCAAAGATTTGGACACTAATAAACTTAATTATATGTTTATGATGTTGTCATTAAATTAACAATTCACTAAATACCATTAATACATCATCACCCTCCACTTGAATTTCAAGATCATATTAACGTTTAAAAATATCCTAGGGAAACCGAATTTTACTTCCTCCATGGTTTTGTTTGGTGATCATGCCACTATTTTAGAAAATCAATAAAATTCCACCCAACTCCATCGTATTTTTTTCTACCTAAAATTCCACTATTTCATCCAATATTAGGATATTTAAGACAATAAAGGAAGAATAAGCATGTATTCAAAGGAAATAGGAAGGATGTTAGGGAAGTTGGATGATCATTCCACCAATACTAGCACACCCACACTGCATCATCACAATGGAATTAAAACATAAGAAATTGGAATGGGGATTTAAAAAATGGTGGACCTTCCCAAGTAATTTACCCTCGAGTTTGTACTCAATGTTTACAGAGTTATAGATATCATTATCATGGCATAGATATCGAAAAAATAACAAAGAACTGGGAGATAAGATAACATCACAACAATATGAACATTAAAAACCCTCAATTAATTATAAAGTAAAAACTATAGAGTTTACTACACTAATATTGATAGGATATGAATACTTTATACTACTAGAAGGTGAAAAAATTATATTCATTTGAGAACTTCTTCCTCCTCCTCTTTGAATTCAGTGTCGATCATCAAGCTTATCCTTCCTCGGATGGGTATCACGAGTCATGGATGAGGGCAAAGATTGATTCAAATGTGAGTATCTTCTTATCATGTATATTCCTCCCATGATCACACCCATACTCCTTCAAGATTATTCTTAAGTTTATGTGCTATGATTATTTGTGGAGTAGTATAAAATCATTCTATGTTTGGTGCTCATGTGAGGGGTGCACATGCTGACTTTGAAAAGGGTTTTGTTGAATGCGGACTTGGGCATGAATTTCATAGAAGTTTATAAGCTTACATTTTGGGTCTGATATTTTATTAGGTGGATTTTGGGTGATATTAAAAGTGGTCTTACAAATACTTGTTATGGTCGAATGGATTTAGGCCTAGTCATCACTGTTTTTGGGCATGCACCAATACTTAGGAGGGTCTCTGGATATTGTTAGGGAGGAGATTCTAGTGATGTTTAATCTATCACCAAGGAAATTTGGTGGAGAGCTTATCTGAGATGAAAGTTCAATTCGGTGTGCTACATGGCTTGGTTCTAGAGGAAATGGCCCTTTAGTACCTGGTGAATGCAACTCTATCGCTTCTAATTCATATGTGCATAGAGTTTTTTCATTGAATCTAAGTGTGGATTAATTTTATCCATGGATCCTCATGCTTCTGTTGGAATTCAAGTATCTTTTATGGGTTCATCCTGTGTAGTGAACTTTGATTCGGTCTTGTGCATAGAGTGGAGATGATCTTGGTTCATCTCTATTTCTACATTTTTAAATTTGTTCCGCCAATACCATGAACACCTGGTGTTCAATCTTCTTTGATCACATAGTTGGTGCATGGGGAATGAACCAAAACCCCCTATGATTTTGGACATGCACATAGAACACATAGTATGAGTGAATAATAACTTAAATCTAGTGTCAAGATATTGTTTCTTATTCAAATAATATATTCATTTTATTTTAGTTTTTAGTTACTCAGTTCATAAATGCTCATTCAGGTATAGTGGGTCAACTTCCAAAATTTACAATGATCAAATTTAAATCGTAAAGCTCGATCAAGGTTGGTTTCCTACATTGGGATGGATACTTAAATTAGTTAAACTTTAACAGGATTTAGTTCTCCTATCTGGATTGAACCATCTTTAATTTTCCTCAATTTCCAATTACTGACTTAATAATTCAATACTATATTGTTCAATAGTGTTTTTTCTTGTGGTCTATGGAGCTATGGTGGTCTAGTGGTTTGGTCTCACTGCATCTCCATTGACATTCCATTGATTCATTGGAGTATTCCCTTCATCTATAATGGTATGGTTTCTGGTACATGTGGTAGTAAATTCAATGGTTTAATCACTCGAAAGTATTTTTATGGTAAGTCAAGTGTAAGGTGAGTTGGTTTAAGTAATCATGATAGAATCTTGTGATTAACTAATTATCCAAAAAGGTATGGTCACTTGGGAAGAGGGATCATGGTAGGATTGAGTTTCCATTTTTAGTAGGTTCAAGGGTCTACCATGGAGGTTTCTTCATGGTAGGTTCATGTAGAGTTTATGAATATTAAGGTGAGGTAAACTGAATGAACATGATAAGTAAGGTCCTATGGCCACTTGGTCTGTGGTCTTAAGATCAACTTAAGGTAAAGGCGCTCAACTGATTAACTAACCCTAAGATGATCTTGGAGTAGGTTGTATATTTTTCATATAGTCACCTGACTAACAATGAGATGCATGGTCAATTGGAATTTCCAATATGTGGTCCATAAAATGACTATGCCTCCTATACATAAAATTAAAATAAAATTAAATATGGTTTTATTTAAATTATATACATAAAATTATGAATAATAAAAAAAATATAATTCTAACCATTTATAATTAAGTTCCAAAGTAAACAAAATAATATTGTGGCTTTTCCATTGAATTTTAAGAGTGAATAAAACATTAAAATTAATTATTTAATTCATTTATAAATTTATTTTCAAATTCACAACATAAAAAAATTGTTAATTTCTAAATATATTAATAGAAATTGAGGGGTATTTACAAAGAATAACAGTCAATGTTTTGGGATTCTAAACTCTCATCACCCCCCCCCCACACTTAATTTATTACCCTCATGATAACTTTTACTGATAAATTTTAAAAAATGAGAGATTTATTCAAGTATTTATACATTTTCACAATTCAAAACATATTTTTCAATGAAAGTTAAATTTAGGATAATCAATAAATGAAATGAAAATATAGAATAAAATTAATTCCTAAAAGCCAAGTAAAGTGTGAGAATAATTTTTGTTTATTTCTACAAAAAAACACCATTCTTAATAAATATGTTTAGATTTAAAAGACATGAAATACTCTTATTCACATTAAATTCAACCTTCAATATTCATCAAATAAATATTTCATAACCTACCTCGAATAAAGTTCAATGTTTCTTTTCACTCAAGAGAATGTATTAATGTGGAGTTATGGTCATACTTGTAAAGTGATTATTTATCATACTCTTTATGAAATTATAATCTCTCCAAACTATGAATCATTAAAAATAAAATCAATCATGAGGGATTTAAAAAGGTTCTTTAGTGGCTTTTAGGATGGTGGGAATGTGTAAATAAACATATCAATGGAAATAGGAAGATTTTACTCTTTAAAAATAGTTCAGGATAACACAAGTAAATCATGGAATAATCTCTCACTCATACCCCCTTAATAAGATGTGACACTCACACTCCCTTTAATCCTCTTTATTTTTCACTAGGTCGTGGGTCGGGAAAATTAATCTAATAAATGTATCATCCTTATTCACTAAATTTTTCATTTTTTTTATTGATATGTACATTTATTTAAAGGAGAATGAGTTTTCAAATGAATGTAATAAATGGTAATCATATCATTCTTCGGATAAGGTCCATGAATCACTCAAATAAGTATAATAAATAAATAAAACTCGTTTCCCCCTATTTTTTCACATATAGTTTTTATATACACTTTTTTTTCAGGAGAATATGATGAATAAAATGGAATGTATAGAATGTTCCCCATGCCCATTTCACTCTTTCAGACACCCTAAAATGATGACTCACACCTCTCATTGTCCCCTTAGCATATAATACATCCTAGATTAAAACACATGGAATCTCATTTCCCCACAATTATACTAGAATTAATCATGTATTTATATTTTAGAGTGGGGATGGGTAGGGGATAATTTGGCCTAAAAGTTGGTTTAAACCTATAAGTCCATTCATGGTTATCTGAGGGCTTAACTAGGATCGATATTCAAGGTCGCTCTCAAAGATAGATTATGGTTTATCCAATAAAATTCCTCAATTATGTTTAATATTCCTCATGACTTCTAAATATTTGAGATACAATAAACACAAGTTTGGTTTCATAAATAAATCTCAATATTCCCTAAAAACTGAGGCTATCATAAAGATTAATTCAAATGGGATCAAAAACCTTAAGATGGGAATTAAAATTTTTGGTCATTCACTAGTGTATTTGGATTTCAATTTCCTATTAAAGATAATGAAAAATTGTGAAAATCATAGCCTTAGAAAACAAACACACTTCAAAAAATATCTGATCTTTAAGGTTTTAATAATACTATCAAGCTCCTCACAAATCAATTATAGTTCAAAAATTCATTGAGATTTCAAATTCAACTTAATGAAAGTTTGAAAAGATAAAAAAACTATAAAAAATATTTTTACAATTAATATTTTTTTATGTTTTTTATTTTAAAATCACAAATTCACTAAAAAATAGAAAACATGACAAAATAAAAGAGAGAAATAAATGTAGCTGATAGATCCCCCTCCCATACACTTAATTATAACTGTGTCCTCAATGTCACTTCTGCAATTATCATAACATTTTAAAGGATATTTTCATATAAGATATAAAATAATAAGGTGGAAGGTAAAGATACAACATGGATGAGGTTATTCCTATATATGTGGACTGAATTTGGAATAATTGATTCCCACTTTTATTTTCATTCACCTATATTCACTAAGTTCTACTAGCTCTTGTCCACCTATTACCTATATAGAAAAATAAGCCAAATTTAATAGTTTACTGAAAATTAAAATTCTGAACTGAAAGTAAATGAAAAATAAAGAAAATTGATGAAGATTCTTGGTTAAAACCCTTCAATAGGTGATTCAATTTATTCTCTTAGTGTCCATATAGCATTAGATTTATCCCCCGTCGGTTGGTGGGTTGGGATTGTGTGGTAAGGACTACCACATGCTCTTCCTTCCATAGCTCTTTATATTTAATTCATCTTAGAGTTCCCCTTGAATATATTTCTTTAGATCTATCCCCTTAGAAGCATATTAAAACAATAAATATGTGGCTGGAAGGATGATTGATGCATTCTCATGTTCTTCCACAACCAAATCATTTACTTCTTCTAATTCATCTAAAGAAGATTGAAATGGATCTTAAAAATACCCCTACTCTAGATCCTATTCCTCTTCAAGATGATAAATATTTTCTTTAATTTACATTTCTAGTTTTTTCTAAGGTGGATAACTCAAGTTTATCTTTTTCCTCTTCCAAGCCCACTTCATCTTCCATAATAAAAATAGATGATTCTATAATATTAAGTCATAGAATCTCATAAAAGAGTATAGAATGCACAAGATTAAGATATAATGAATCTAAATAAAATTTAACTTCCTTACAATAAAATTGAAATAGTATTGAATTTTTATCATTACAATAATGGGGGTTATATTTCATTTGAATTTTATAAGAATTAAATTAAAGAGAATCTGGAACTTTTCTTCCCCCTCAATTTTTTCATCTATTATCTCTTTCTACTTCATGACTGCCTCTGGTAATATCTTAAGAATGCATGGGAGAGTTGTATCTTATAGTAATTCAACCTCTAGGTTGTATTTCTAATATTTTTGAGGTTTATGTTTCAGTCCATCATCCCCTGGTACCCCCGTCCATATTAAATCTATGATAATCCAATAAGATTTTCTCAAAATGGCTCATCACTTCATCTGAGGTAAGTTCATTTTCAAAATGTTATCCTATAACATTACTATTCAATTTTTTTGTCAGGTTAGTGAGTTCAATAATCCTATTTACGAGATCCTTCATTGTTTCTCTATTTTGTTTATTAAGATTTTGTTAGGATTTTTATTTTTGAAACAAGAAAATTATTTAAAATGTGAAAATGAAAAGTGATTTACTGACCAAAATCCCCCGAAAGGGCATAAAATTGATAATTTGGTTCTCATGGGGCATTTTTAAACAAACGTTTTATTTATTAACCAATTATATAGCACAAGATTGACCAAATTAATTTTATAAGGAGTTAGTTGTTGTCAGGTCTTCACTATATGAATCACTTATATATTTTTTCTTTGTTTTCAAGGTTTCAAAAGTTTCTAGAAATGATGTTTAGATTATTTTACTATATTTGGATGAAAATAAAATAAATAAATAGAAAATATAGAAAGTTGTTAAAGGGGAAAAGGCCAATCCAAGATTAGGACACTAATAGGTTCCATTATCTATTTATGATGTCATAATCCAATTGATAATTCCGTGAACATCATTCATGCATCACCATACACTAATAAAAATACAAGATACTATAAACTTTCAAAAATATCTTAGGCACGCCAAATTTCACTTCCTTCGTGGTTTCATTTGATGAACATCCCACTATTGTAGATAATCCATCAAACTGAATCCATTTCCATCATTTTTTTTCAGGCCTTCAATCCCTCCATTTCATCACGTATGAAGTGAATTGAGATGTAGGAGGAACAATAAACTGATGTGGGAATGAACTGGGTAGAATGTGAGGGATGGTGGATGATCACAAAACCAATCTCAAAACACCCCCATTGAATCATCACAATTGATTTAAAACTTATGTAATTGGAATGGGGATTCGAGAAATATTCTACCTCCCTCAAGAATTCACCCTCAGGTTAGTGATTCATATTCAAAAAGTTAGAGAGATAACTATCAGAACAAAAAGATCAAATAAATCCCAAAGAACTTAAGGAGAAGAGAATCGAAAAAACACAAAAAACATTGAACATGATATAAATTGAATAAAAAAAATGAAAACCATAGAATTTCATACACTAAAATTATCAGGAACTAAATACATTATTTTGGGGGAAGGGGAATGTATTTAAAATTATTTGATAGAATAATATTCCTCTTCCTTGAATTGAGTGTTAACTATCAAGATTTTCCTTCCTCAGATGGGTGCCATGAGTCACAATCAAGGGTTATTATATAAGAGCATGGTGATGCATGAATATTGTAAATTCTCAACATAAGGTAAGAAGTATTGGACTTAGGCATGTTCAATAATATTAAATAAATAAAATAAAATATATAAAGGAAAAAATAAATAAAAATTAGAATATGGTAAATAAAACTGTAGGAAAGAGAAGAACACAATTATTTACACAATTTGAACCAATTTTTTCCAACTCCATGATAAGAACACCTCCAAAATTATTTTATTATTATTCAATACAATGTACAAAATGAATACAAAGAGTGAATTTATAATAAATAGAAACACATGTGGACCATGAAAGACATTTGTTCTTGAGGACATTATCACTTCAAGGAATCGCAGTGAAAATGAGACTAATGATGGTAATATATAACCCCAAGAAGAATGTACTCACACACACAACCCCAACATAGACTGAAGAAAAAAAAGAATATAAATCATTTCACCAAAGAAATAAAAGAAAAAAATGAATCATCTTACAATCCCAAGAATACACCAAGAACATGGGAGAATTATTGTTAGAGGATGTAGTGAATACTTGTTGGGATAGATTATTTAAATTTAGTTTAATCTAGACAGATCACATGTATCGTGAACTCTCCATTAAATAGGGTCACTAAAATAAGAGAAGATAATTGAAATCACCAGAGGTCCTACTCTCTTGAACACTCTTTTGTCTATAATGGGGAACAGAGGAACACTGAAAATCATCTCACTCAAAATGATTAAGATGACCCATCGGGAAAATGAGTCAAATATGTAATAATATAAAAACTGTAAATCAAGAAAAGCATTATAGGAGGCATCTGAGGTGAAAACGTGTATGTAAGAGTGTTCGTGGAGGGATCTGTAAGGTTAGATGGCATAAAAAACCACCAAATAGAATGTATGCATGGAAATAGTAGAGTGTCAGGGTGTAAGATCATAAATATTGAAAAAAAAACAAACATCCCACAAATAACATCTATTGGATTGACCAGTTCAATGGCCAAGATACATATAGGGATCACGACATGGATTGAATAAGGGTAGAATAAGTGAAGTAGGCCCCCATACAAAATCCCATAAATATAGGATCAATGATCCCACACAGAGAAGCCCATGTAGAGGTCCATATTATAAGGTAGAATAAAACCCTATAGAAAAATGATATTTTGCAAAATAATTATAAAAGAAACATTTTTTATGGAATAAATAAATAATAACAATAATTTGAAAACCTATTTCAAAAAATATTCAAATTTTTTAAAAAAATGAAAAGAATAAAATAGGTGATGCTCTTGCAAGGGATACCTACCTTTTCCTATCACTTGGTTTTAGTATATTTTCATGAATAAAAAAGAACCTAATACTACTAGTATTCACTTAGAAAAAATACCTCTTAGTGTGCACTATGCTGGCACACATACTACCCATATCTACCCATATATTTCCAATAGAACTACTAAATAATTCTAAAGACATAAAATAAAATTGAGGAATAACAATAAAATAGATCTTTACTTCTTTACCTAAGTCTCCATCAGAGCTAGTAAGTTTTATATCAGACTCCCTAACTCATGTAAACATAATACAACGGTTTATAGGTTGAAATACAGTGAACATGGAAAGAGAAGAAAAGAAAAATCTCAAAATTTCAAGTAGTGAATTAGTAAAAACCCACAAAAATCAGAAAATTGGAAGCAATCATTGGAAGAAACTCTTCCTAATCTTGAATGGATCAAACTATCCCAAAATTACCCATTCTTCAAACTAATTTCCCATACAAAATTCATGTAGGGTCATTCACTGGATCTAAAAAGAGATACTACCTAGACTCTATGACTATTTTTATCTAAATGGTTTTTAAAAAATCATAGGATATCCACTATGGTGAAACCGGTTATACCATATTAGACTCGAAGTATCTTTTAATATGGTTAATTTTACCACACTAAAAACACTATAATTTCTTAAACTAGTTATTATATTTTTGATATTTATTATTAATTTTCATTTAAACCCTAATATACATTAATTGAGGTTCATTATTTAAATTAATAAAGTCCTCTTTAAAACCATGTGTTTGATGATCAAGGGATAAAATAGCTGACTTAACCTCTTTTAATGTTATAAACTTTGTACAATACATCATGGAGTCCTTTAAAGTGTTAATGGAATCATCAAGTTAAGTAAAACATAATTATGGATTGATCATCATTATTAATATTTTTATCAATATTAGCTAAGTCAATAATAACTTTATTAAAATCATTTAGAGTACAATGAACATTGGAACCATGGGTCATCTTGAAAGTATAAAGTTGCATCTTTTTATATAAACAACCCAGAATATAATTATACATATAAATATGTTCATGTTTAATCCATAATAATTTAAGATAGGTTTCATGAATGGATTACAAAAATTATCCCTTATGTTCAATAGGAATATGTAATGTTCCTTTTTGAGAACATTAGTATCAACATTAACATAAGTGGTTGAAGACCACCCTTCAAGAGATAAATTGACAATGCGTTTCTTGGGATCATAAAAAATATTTGAAAGTACATTTTATGCAATAAGTGTGTGCATATTAACTCTACACACACTAAACACAATTGAAATTTTTAACTTTAATTTAACAAATGATATCACTATGTCCGCTTATAGGCACTGATAAAAAATTTTGGGTGTGGGATGGGTCTGATATAAGGAAACGTATGAAATGTTTAAGGGAAGGAGGATCAAGCATAGGGATGCTCAATAAGATTTATGAAATAAAACTATAGAAAGAAATTAAATAGAGAAATAACAATCGTATATGGTAAATAACATGTTAGGAAAGAAAAGAACGCAAGTATTTACACGGTTTGGACTAATTTGGTCCTACTCCATTGTAAAACCACCACCAAAATCATTTTCTTATTTTAAAAAACAAAGTGAAACTGGCATAAAAATATAGAAGGTAAAACAAATATAAACTCACATAGACCACATAATTTATCTGTGTATGAGGCACTTGTCACTCTAAATACTCACGGTGAGCCCGAGATCGAGGATAGTAACATACACCCCAAGAAGGAAAGACTCACACATGCAGCCCCAATATAGACTAAATAATAAATTAAATAAAATATAGTGCAACCTCAAATAAACAAAAGATAAATTGAACAATCTTACCATCTTGATCTTACACAAAGAACATGAGATAATGGCCATTAGAGGCTATATTAAACACTACTAGGGATTTATTCTCTGAAGAATGTTTGGTCTAGATAGATATTATGCATTGTGAACTCTCCATCAGATAGGACTACCATAATAGGGGGAGTTAAGATAAATCACTAGAGGTTCTCCTCTATCAAACACTCTTCTATCTATAATAGGGAAAAATGGAATAATTAATACCTTCTCACACAAAAGAATGGACATAACCCCTCAAGAAAATGAATCAATGTTGTAATAATAGCATAGTAGTAGGGTAGCAGAATTTTCAAGGGGCATCCAAGGTAGGAAATGTGTATGGAGGAGTGGTAGGGTAGTGGAGGATGATGATATTATATGAATTAATAGTGAAAACAAACATAGATCTCAAAAATGAGAGTCAATGGATTAATAAAATCAATAACTAGGATAAATCTAGAGAGAATGATGTGGATTGACCAAAGGGATAAGAAGTTCGGTAGAACCCCATGTTAAAGCCCATAAAAACACGATTGATGATCCCCTACAAAGAATCACATGTGGATTCCCACAAAACAAGTCATAACATAATATTTTTCAAAATAACAATAAAATAAACATTTTTATGGCATAAATAAAAAATAATAATTTGAAAACTAATTTCAATTCCTATGTTGATATCCTATGCTGATTCATGGAGTAGTGGAAAATTATACTCATTTTGGTGATCACATGAGGGGATGAAATTATTAACTTTGAATAGGGTTTTTCTAAATACAGACATTGGCTAGAATTTATTACCAAAATATAATCTTTAGGTTTGGGATATATCATGTGTTGGGAATATTTGAGTGATATTTCATATGGTATTCCAAATGTTAGGTATGGTCTAATGGATTCATACATGGTCATCAGTACATTTGAGAATGCACTGATACTTGGGTGGGTCTTTGGACAGTGTTGGGGAAAGATCTTCTTGAGAAATTTATTAGAAGGAAACCTCAGTTGAGTAACAAGGAACTTGGGTAGAGAACTGATCTGAGATATGGGTTCAAATTGGTATATTGCGTGGCTTAGTTCTGGTGTAAATTGGCCTTGTCACCTAGTGAATGAAACTACATCGGTCCTAATTTAGGTGTACATAGAATGTTGTTATTGAATCTTAGCATGGATTAATTTCATCCCTAGTTCCTCAAACTTTGGCTGGACTTCAAGCAGACTTGATGGGTTTAGCATGTATAGTGATCTTCAATTCTAGCTATTAGGTAGAGTGGATCCGAGCTCGGTGCATCTCTATTTCTCCATTTTATGCTTTGTTGGGAAAATTCCTAAAACACTTATCATGAAGGCTTCTTTGATCTCATATCTAGTTCATAGGTAAGGAACCTCAACCTCTGCTAATTTTAAACCTATATAGGGAATTCACACAATGATTTAATAGTAGATTCAATCTAATCTCAAGAATTTCTTCTTCAAATAAATTGTCTCATTTGTTTTAGTTTTCAGTGGATGAGTTCATCTATGGTCATTCATGTTTGGTGGACCAACTTAAAAAATTCTAAATTCTAAAATTTAAATCTCCAAGTTCAACTAAGTTTAGTCTCCTTCATTTGGATAGTTCCTTCAATTAGTCGAACTTGGACTAGCCTCAGTCCACCAATCTAACTTGAACCATATTTAATACAACTCGATTTCCATTTTTTAAATTGATAATAAAATTCTCTTTAGTTCATCAGTGGTTTATCATGTGGATGATAGATCTATGATGGTCTATTGTTTTGGACTCACTATATATTTATTGACCTTACATTGATTCATTTGAGTATTAATTTTATTAATCTTGGGATGGTTTTGGGTTCATGTGATAGGAAATACAGTGGTGTGGTCACTTAAAAAGATCCATACTATAAGTCGAGTGCACGGCATGATAGGTGAAGTGACTGTGAGATCATCTTGCAGTCAATTAATTGACTGTGAAAGGCATAGTAACATGGAAAGTGGGAGCATGATAGGTTTGAGATTCAATTTTTGGTAACTTTTAGGGTTATCCATAGAAGTTTCTTTGTGGTTGGTTGACGCAGAGGTGAGGAATATGATGGTGTGGTTAATTGACCAACCATGAGAAATAAGGGATTTTAGTCACTTGGGAAATAGTCTTATAGTCAGTTGGAGGTGACAGATTATGGTTGGTTAACAGGCCATGAGATAATCCTGCGGTAAGTTTGATATTTTCTCATATAGTAACTTGACTAATCATTGGGGGAATGGTAAATTGAAATTTTCAATAGGAATTTAGTAAATTTAATGTTCCTCCAACACATCAAATGAAAATTTAATTAAAGGAGATTTTATTTAAATTATAAATAAAACATTATAAATAATTAAAAATCATAGAATTTGTATAATTTACAGTTAAGTTTCTAAGTAAACAAAATAAAGGTGTGGCTTTTTCATTGAATTCCAAGAGTGAATAAAACATTAAAATTCATTATTTATTCCATTTTATCATTTAAATTATAATTCCCCACATGATCAAAAACTATTAATTACATGATATTCTAATTGAAATTGAGTGGTATTTTCAATGAATAATAGTCAAATTTATTATAATTTTTATCTCTCATAAGTTATTCTCTCATGGATTATGTTATTTGATTCCTTTTTGGTTTAAGTCTTATGAACAACCAAGCTTTATACCATGAATCATGACTATGATCTATGAATTGTTGGGTATGGTTTCCAAATGTTTAGCTCATGTTATCATACCATTATGCCCATGTTATACTTAAATGATCATCAATATATCCCTTATTTACCCTTAATAATATTTGATCTCACCCATTATTATGTTTTCTTTTCCTCTCAATATGAAGAAATATTATAAGTATGATATGTATAAGAAGGGTTCTAGTTGTGGAAAACCTAGTATGATATTATATAAATAATTTATGTACCGGTTGTTTATGTGTCCAAGTTTTCAAATACACTAAACCTTTATGGTTATATTGTGGATTGTAATGATATATAATGAATATTTTTCTAATAATATATAATGTTTATGTATGTAATGTTTGAGTTTCTAAAATTGGTATCATAGAAAAGTTTAGAGATTTTTTCAAAACTAGGATGAGAAAACTTTTGTGAAAATCCTTAGGATAAGACTAAGAAAAAGAGAACAACCTAAATTATGGTAAATAAAGGAGTGTGGTTTTCCTCAAAAATATATACCTATATAGATAATAGCAAGGATGCACTTGTAACCCAGATGCACCTAGAGGTAAAAACTTTAAAGGGGTGTATTGGGTATTAAATTGATCATTACCGGTGCAAAATGAGTGAACATAAGACTAAACACCTTTCCATACACTCACATGAGATATTCTTAGGTTAATTAAAGTTTTATTTATAAACCATTATGAAGTATTTGAATAGATAATGACCATGTATGACCTAGGTTAAATATAAGGTGTAATATATTGAAAATAAAGTTTCATAATTTAGACATAATCTGAAAGATGTTTCAGGTTTATATGATTACTCACTATGATTATTGTTTTTCACACTTACTTTTTTGTTTTATTCAATGGATGGAACCATGAAGAATCATGTTAATGTTGAATATGATGGATAGTGTAGTGATTGTACTCATGAGAAATTAAATGAAATGGTATATGGGATGTGAAATATTCTAATTATGAATAACCATAAATTTTGATATATGATTAACAACTTGAACATTTTTGAGTTTATAAATAAACTAAATAATATAAAAATTTAGTTTTATAAATGTTAATGTGATAAATACCATTGAATAAAGAATATTAAATTTCTTCCATGTCAGAATTTTGGGAAGAATAACTCAATGGAATATATCAAAGGAATATGAAAAAAAAAATTTGTGGAAAATAAGGGAATATAGTGGTAAATTTCTAAGGAGAAAAATGAAAATTCTTATTAACGCAATGGATGAGAATAATGGTTTTCATAAGGTATCGTCTATGGTGAATTTTTTAAAATTTTAAGTTATGTTAATTATGAAAATAAAAGTGTGTATGTATTGTGATTCAAAAATTATATTATATAAGTGTTTTATCATTGATATGATGGTTATAAAAATCAAGAAACATTTAAGGATTTTTCTATAGTAGTTTTGATTTAATGATTTATAAGTATATTTTTAATGGAAATGATAACCTAGAAAAGTCATTTAGTATTATAGATACATTTTTATAAAATACACGATTGAGGGATAGATAAATCTTAATATGTTCCTCATATTGAGATAATAATGTTTAATTGGGATAAAGAGTTGATTGATATTTATAAAGTAAATTGGATAGTATTGGTGATGATAAAATCAATTAGTGATAGAGTTATTTATGTTATCTTTTATGAATTTTACTTAATATTTGGATTTATATAATATATTGGGTAGTCTCTGATTTTATTTGAGTAAAAAGGATAGAGTTAGTTTTTCGAAGAACATATGTTTTCATTGGGGTTTTATAGTGATTAGCGTTATTAGAATGTTTTAAGTGAATATATGATCAACATATTCATGTGTTTGGTGTATGAAATTATGAGATACTTTATATTGTTTGGGGATAATGTTAAAGTTCATCTTCAAAAAAATAAATGATCAAATATTTTAATTGTTTTTTTTTCATTGAATTTGTTCAGATATATTTTGGAGGAGTTTTAAGGTTAACTTTTTATGGAATGGTTCAAGTTTAAACATGGGTGTTATTTTGAGGTTTTGAAGATTAATGTATTATTTCATCATATGAATATTTATCAATATTGGATAACTTTTTATAACCATTTTTTTGGTAAAAATATATAGACAGAAGAAAACACTTGTCATTATTTTATGGAACTTTTGGTCCATTAAAAGTTAATTATAGTGCTTTTATCATGAAAAATTAATCTTTAACTTTAATTTCTTGGAGTAATAGATGATATAGAAGTAAAAATTGATCAAATTTCACCAAAAGGATTAAACTATGATTGTGAAATGGAAATAAATCAAGTAAGTATATTTTATCATGTTCTCTATCACTAACTATTATTATTTTGGAATTTTTTGTCTCCCTAATGCCCAAATTTTCACATACCACTAATTTTATCCTTATATTGGAACTTGATTGTGTGTTATTTTAGGTAAACTTTTTTTCCTCATTTCCCCTTTTCAAATAAAGTATTATTATCTCTTTGTATGATGTGGGTTTTCAACAATGATATTTTCAAATATTGAACCTTTGGTTATTGAGATAAAGATTAAAAGGAAGAAATTTATTTAGGGGGGGAATGGACCACCTAAAAAGATTAGTTTAAAATTATATTATGCTCGATATCTTTATTAACACACAATATCAAGCTTTAAGTTAACTACAATATACTATAAAAATATTATTCCAATTTGACGGTTATAACTTAGATGTTAAATTTGAAGTTTGAATAGGAATAAACACATTATGTTCCGTTATAGATGGTTATTTTAAATATAAATTAACTTTTCTTATCATGGTAATTTAAAAAAAATAGTGATGGAATAATTACCTTAAATGATTACGTAACACCGACAGAGTTCTTGTTCAAGTAGTAGAAAAATCAAATAAATTATTTTAAGATCTTAAAATTAATAAAAGATAGATGGATTATTGTGTTTAAATAATTTTTTAGATAAATATAACATATTATTTATTTTTTTTAGTTTATTTTTGAATTTTTTTCTATCATGTTTTCTTTAAACTCAAATGATGTGAATAGTACTAAAAATGAATTTAATGGTATCTAATGTTAAATAATATTTTATTAAATGATTTAAAATTCATATAAATTATATATTTGGCCATTTTAATGGGATTTGATCAATAATATCAAAAACTTTCAACTTATGGGTCACTTTTTTATAGTAACTTTATTGACCCTAAATGTGTAACAATCTTATTATCATGGTAATCATTAAATAAGGTTACTAGGGCATTAAACTAATAGATAATGGATAAAATAACACCTAAACTTATCTAAATTTTACTAGATGAGAGTATATATAGATATATATAACATAGATTCTAAATATATCAATTTGGTTCTATGTGAATATGAAAATTAATTAATATAAATTTAATACTTTAATTAATTCCCAGGGTGCCCCTCCCCTCACTTATAAATGGACACCACATCTCCACTCGTCCTCACACTTATTTTTCCACTTATATATAAAAATTATTGAATAAACCTCTTAATAAATTCAATATAAACATTAAAGTGGTTTTGGTATTCTTAAAAGTCCATCCCTAAGGCTCTTAAGGATATATCAAAAGGAGGTTCTTCAAAGAGGAGTTAATCGTCTTAATCGAGTGTCTTCATTTTACTTCTGCTTTTAATTCCCTAAATTTTTTCATAAACATTTCCATGTAATAAAATAAGTGTCAACCTATAAATATAAGTTATTATTTTAATTAAATTACCGTATTCATCTCCTCTTTCTATCAAATGGGAAATGAAACTATCACTCATATGTATGTGTAAAGGACCACCTCCACGAAGCGATGTGATTCATTTTCCAACACCGCCTCACATAGTTTCTTATAATGATATATTTAATAAATATATATGATGATTGGATTTAATTAATATTTTTTAATAATAAAACATTATTCATATTCCTTTCCTTATTTTCATTAGAAAATGAAAATAACCTTCATGCGTACATACGGACTACCTCCCCATGAACAGTATAATTCATTTTTCTATCACTACCTTTTATGAAAAGTTATAAATATGCATATAATGAATATAAATTTTATTTATATTATTATTAAAATTATATAGATTAAATAAACACGATCAATATTCAATTATTATATCATATGAATCAAAAAATATATGAAAAATGAAACAATTATCACCCAGAATAGTGAATTTAATAAATAATTATTAATAAATGGATGATAAGATGTTATAAGTAAAATATATATGGAATTATAAGTATGTATATGGTTATTATATATTTTTTATATACGTGGTTATAGCACTTATGAATTAATTCATACATATGGTAAGGGGTCTTCATCTCAATATAATTTCGTTGAGACATGTTTGATGTTATACACCTATTTATGTTTATTAAGTGTATATACTACCCCTTTGAAATTTTATATTTTGGATCCTTATTAATACATTTAATTTAAATTTATAATTCAAATTATTTCAACCAAGGGGATTTGATTCAAAATATACCAAGTCGTAAGGGTTTACCGTCTCAAATTGTTTTCTTTAGGACATATGTTATGTTATAAACCTATATTATTTTAGTAGATATATCTACATCCACATTGATATGTTTTATAATTAATATAATTATGTTATTGGTATTTAAATTTTCATTTTATTTTATTTCTTTCATGGGTCTTATGACTCTAAAGTTACCAAAGTTGTAAGGGTTTCTCATCTCACTTTTATTTCTGTGAGACATATGTCATATTCACCCCTTATTTTATTTTTGTAGTGTATATGCATCCCATTAATGTATTTTATGATTATTTTAATGAAAATTATGGTAATTTAAAAATCCATATAATTTTTTCTCTTTGATGAGGTTTTGGTTCATAGATTACAAAAGCTGTAAGGGTTTTGTGTTACAATCTTAATTTTTATGGGATTGTTTAGGCTTGAATTTCTTGATGATGATATTATGTGATATATATATTGTAAATATTTTTTATTTTATTGTAATATGGATAATTATGTAGATTATATGTTTTCATTTTATTTTCCCCTCTCTGAGTACTCAAAATTGATACAGATTATTTTTAAGAAAACTGTCACTGTTTTTCTATTTTTCCAAGAATCATTTTTTTCATATCCATATTTTATTTAAAATGATTTTAATAATGTTTCTAATATTATCCTATGATTTTTAAAGTCATTATTATCATGTTTTAACATCTATAAAAATGTTTAAAATAAATATTCTTTTCATTTTTAGAATAAGGTACTTTTTACAAAAGGTATGAATGAAATATTTTTTGTAACATACACTGCGTGAATGAATATTCCCACCATCATGAATAATCTTTTACTTAAAATAATGTTTCATTTATTAAAAAATAAATAAATTTTACTTATTATTTAATAGGGATATGATCTTGTGAAACTATCCTTGTTATTTCTCAGGAAGGTTTATGATTATGATGATGGAATATTGATGAAACCCATTTTCTTTTCATGGGGTAAGCTATATTAAAATGATAAATGTTTATATGATCTTGTGAAATACATATTAATATATTATGATTATTTAATGGGTGGGTATGTTATATCCCTCAAATATATTTGGTAAATATTAATGTTTTATGATCTCAAAGGGTATACAGAATGTTATACTAAGTCCAAAATAGGGTATATGGGTGGTTATCTCAAGCCCAACAAGTGTCCACATGAGGTTATCCCAAGACCAACATAGGTACACATGTGGTTATCCCAATCATAACATGTGATTAGTATATTTGTGGGTATCCTTGATATAATATTTATATGATTACAGTTATTCCACACTTTATACCACTCTTTTATGACATGATCTTATTCCAATGTTATTCTCTAATGCCTCATGTTCATTTATTCATTTATTATTCATGTCTTATGAACTGTCAATATTTAAGGTATGACTCATGATTATGATCTATGAATTATAGGGTTTGTTTATTAAATGTTAATATCATTCTCTCATACCCTCATTCTAATGAAATGATTAAATAATCGTTGATATTTACTTTGTTTAACATTAATAAGTATCTAATCTCACCATTTTTTAGGTTTCCTTTTCCCTAGGATATGATGAAATTTTTTAAGTATGATATGTATAATAAGGGTGTCGGTTGTGAATAAATGTTTGGGAGATGATGTAAATATTTTATGTACTGGTTTTTTATGTATCCAAGTTTCTAAAGACACTAAAAATTTATATTTCTAGAATCGATCGTAATGATATATAATGAATATTCATATAATAAGATCTAATATTTATGAATGTAATGTTTGGGTCACCACAATAATCCACTATGATAACACCTCAAACTATATATGATATAATCTATTGGTTAATGGAAGTGGGTTTAACAGAATGGAACTAGTTTATTCCTCATCCTTGAGGTCATGTCTGGGTCACTTATGAAGTGACACTATATTGGTGATACTTCACTTCCCCATGGGAATCACATACACTACCTATTAAATGGTTGTTAAATCTCTAACTACACTCCCTTCACAATGTAGTTGATCCCACTCCATATCCCTATACCTTCTCAAATCCTCAGTCATTGGGAAACCAATGGGCACTCTTATAGAATCTATAGGTGTATCATCTTCCCAATTGACCTGAACTCAACTGTTTTTCAATTTAAATGAGGTTAAATTTAGTTAGTCCTGCAACATTGATGTCACTGAATAGAACTACCTCCCCAATGAGGAATAGATAAACTGCCACCCTGACTATACTATGCATCACCACCCTGGTGTGAAATTTCAAAATGGAACATATTATTATATGAATACCCACTACCAATCCCCCCACAAAAATCCACCTTACCTTAGCCTTATCCTTCCCTCAAGTTCTTTTCCATAATAAGTGATTGATTTTGAACCTTTTAAAAGATGTAATGTGAAAAAAAATGACTTGAAATTAAACCTCATACATTAGGAAAACCTAAAAATATATTTCCCTAGACATCACATCCCCAACCAACATCATAGTAAAATTCAAAAAATCCATGAAGCGGTCATCATAATCTATCACTAACATACCTCCCTTCACGAGGTATATAAACTCCCAAACACTATCTACACTCAAGGTCTATGGGAAGAAATTATCGAAGAAACAGGTCTATAAGTCCTTCCAAGACAACCCTAGATGCCGATTTTCCAATTCTGAAACATACCACCAGTGCTTTGTTGGACCACAAAGAATATAAGAATCCAGTTTCACCCTTCATTTAAATAGTTTCACTAGATGGTCAAAGATCATCTAGATGGAGTCCATCTAGTACTCAACTTCCGGGAGACTGTCCTCCATAGTAAATAATGGAGGAATATTCATATGAAATACTATGGTAAATTTAGACATCATAGGTGTAGATCAAGGATCCTATCTCTGCATTCACTATACAACTCACAAGAAGATATAACAGTGTTGAGAATATATATCCTTACCTTGTGCTATAATAAACTTTATATCAACCACCAGTGGGACATTCTCATTATTACTCTCATATTTATCTATCAGATATCTTCATGGAAGAATTTTTTCTATAATTCCAAACACATTCCTCATAACACATTACTATAATAGTTATTGATATCATAGTTTTGGGAATTAAATAACAAGCATAACGTCCCATTATTCTTTACACATCATATCACAACGTTCTCATAACTTAGGAACTCTTTCTAGCCACATATACCCATACTCAAGGTCAACATCATATATATATATAATCTACATTATCACATTTTTATTTAATTTCACTTTAATCACAAGTTTCATAACAAATTCTTAGTTAAATGAATTTTAAATTATAAGTTAGAGAGGGAAACACTTTATAAATTTCATCAGGTGTTTTATTTAACTAATATCATAGAGTAGATAGAATAAGTATTCATGATTTAAATATTAAATAATTGGAATAATCAGTTATAAAATATTCCACCATCACATTATGTGTAAAAATTTATATAAGTTAATTCATACACTTGAAATAAGAAACTCAAGTACTATAGTTGTGTATCTAATCATAAGAAATCATGAATATGGAATTTCAATCCTATATTCCTAAAATGATGCATGAATACATTCCCCCTTTCTAGTTCTATTCAAGAGTGAAACCCCAAAAAACCATAAACCCAAAATCATGTGCATCATCTAAGTGAAATACCTCAACTATAAAAGTGAAAACTAAGAACAACAATCACACCCCTTGTAACTTAGACTTTCCTCATAAGTGGGTTAGATACTGTCAGGCACAGGTTTTATATAATGTTTTTAAAAATTCCTCTATTATATATACCTTTCAGAAAAAGTAAAACAAAATAAAAAATGATTTGATGCCACTTTATCACATCTATATCCTGAGACCACTCAGTTTTGTTTATACAAGTGGTATTAATAGACCTTGGGTGCACCTCCTTATATTACATAGGTTGCCGACTAGCACTGAGGGTCTATGGTGTTATAGTGAGTAGATTATAATCTCATATAAAAGTTTAATTATAATAAAATAATGAAAATAACATACATCTAGGTAAATAAAAGATCAAAAAATACAACAAGTGACAACAAATCCCATGACTCAAGCGATATCAAAATGAAGCTATATAAATGTTAGGTGAGTCATGTATACAAGTCAGGTCATATAAACCAATAACCAAAAAATGAACAAAATAAATAAACTAAGAAAGCTATAAAATATAGTATTGAGTCCTAGATTGGTCCCATATCCTATACCACACACCTCTAATATATAAAGAATCGGATATAGTGTTCTTGTCCTTGTCTCATTTAGAAACCATAAAATTTTCTCAGGTACCAATAGAGGCTTGAGTAAAGTGTACTTATAACGAAGTAGTCCACCAACAACAACAATTATAAATAATTATAGTTCAGGTAATAGTGAATTATGATGTGTATAAAGAATTTGTAGAAATATAATAAATAATCTATTGTCAATCCTCAGGTTTTAAGGTGACCCTCAGAATCCACCATACCTACTTTGACAAGTTTAGAATGTCTCTGATCATAATATAACCTAAGGAATCACATAATTCTAAATACTAAGAAGTAATAAGTGGCATAAAACTCATCAACCATCTCTAAATCCTTGGGAGGAAATCCAGGGAATCTCACCATCATCAAGAATCTCAGTATCCTAGGAGGTAATCCTTGAAATCCCACAATCATCAAGTACCATTGGATCCTAAGGAGGTAATCCCTGTAGTCCCATGACTATCAAATATTATTATATCTTAGGGATTAAATCCCTATAATCTCACCATAATCAAGTATGTTTGGATCATAGCGACTAATCCTTTACATCCCACTATCATCAATAATCTATGGAACCTAGAGAGGTAATCCCTTACATCATACAGTCATAAAATACCACTAAATCCTATTGAGGTGATCTCTAGAATCCCACAACCACCAAGTATCATTGGAACCTAAGGAGATAATCTTTTGTATTCCATAATCATCGAGTACCATCAGATCTTAGGGAGTAAATACTTGGAATTCCCCAATTGAGTTTCTCTTTAGTTCACTTGAATTATTTTATTTACTCACAGCTCATAACTTAGGATCGTTCATTTTAATTATCTATTTTATCATATGATTCATAGCTCAAGTTCTTTCACTAGATATTAGTTGTGTCTTGGGCATCCATGCATGTGCATTTTTCTATAATTGGTTTGAAACACCCTTTGGGGTCACCTCATTACATAGACATGGGTCTCATTCTACACTCACCAAAGTATTAGTCACAACCTATAAGATATTCTAATTGTATTAAATAAAAAACCAATTCATTTTTTTATAGTTTTAGGTCAACCACATGTTAGTCTGGTGTGGCTACACATCACATACACATAGATAAAAACAAGGCCTGAAGGATAGTTCAAGAACTGCATAACTTATACTCATAAGAGATTGTTCCTTGAATATCGACCAATTAATTCGGGCTCAAATAGTGCAATTTTAAAAATAAGATGAAAAGAATGAAATAGTGAATAATAGCTAAAACTACTGTGATAACTCTATACAATAAAAGAAACCAAAAAATGTCTTATATAAAAGGATATATATCCATACCTCAATCTCATCATAGGTTTAAAAAATGATTAATTCTAACATGGTTTGAGAAAGAAATATACAAATAAAAGAAGAGTAAGGAAAAACGATGTGTGGATTGGTGGTGAGAGCTGAATGGGGGAGGAAAATCAAAGTGTTTAGGATTTTAAAATCTGGAGGGTAACATTAGTAATTATAATGTTTTTAATTCATTTGTAACATCAAATGGTTTGGGCACACAGTTCCTTGTGGTTGAATCATTTTTAGGATCCACACCCCATGTGGATGGGTTGCACAGTTAGGTGTATTATGCACCAACAATGTGAATCACACCAGTAATACATTTCAGGTTTTACATGGCCTCCCCTAGTAATCTACATGATTTGAGGAACCATGAACCATGACCTTTTTCATCTTCATGATTGGGTGAAAGGTTATCACTAATCGTGTTCTAGCCATGTGCCTCAGACTGTAACTTCTATTTTTTCATAACCTCAAACCTCCAACCTCTGAAACACCTTTGAGACTATCCCAACTCTACATGAACACTTCAACCTTGAAAAAATAAAGGCTCAGTATAAACTTAAACAAAAACATAGATTAATAAGGTATGAGGTTTTACACATGTCCCTCTATGGACTTCCTTCCCATATAATAGAATGGGAAATAAATAAACCATATGACGTAATTAGAAAGACATAACAAAAATAAATATTTGGTTCATATATTATTCCAACTCCAAAGCTAAACACAATTCTTCTTTTCATTATGGTGAGAAAATAAGTTACAAGGGAACCTCAACATGTGGAAACCTTACCCATCCCAAGTTATAGGGGACCCCTTCCAAACACCCTAATTAAAGAACCATTGAAATTCCTCCATCAAATCCTTCTAACTACAATTTCTCTATAGGGAATCCCCCCATAAGGATAGATGCATCTCACTTCTCCCTTACGATGTTCTATCACAACATCCTCTGTCAGAAACTTCAGAATGTATGTTCCCATCTCATTATTATAGACGATCTCTATAACTATTAGTCAATAACTTATAGTTTTACTACCTTCCAATATTATTCAATATAATTTCACACAGATCTGATTTTTATGAGTATTATTTCACTTGGTCAAAGGTAAAATAAACCTCAACTGGTCCTCTCTAATAATAGTATTATCTTCTAAGAATTCTATAATTTATCTTTTACATGTCAAAGAGGATTACCTTTAGTAATTCCTATACATCCTGGTAGTTCCCCTCACCCAGACACCATTTTTACTGACACCGACATCCTTAGGACCTCCTAGGACACATATGAATGATACACCTTCCATATACATCACTCCATCCTTCATAATTTGGTCACACCGCAAGCGCATGCATCCATAAGATCCTCTTTCCACACACTTCAAAACCACCACTACCTTTTTTTCAAATTTTATTAAGCTATATTTTTTTCAAATTCGTATGTTCATCTAAATTTTTTTAACTAGATCCATTAGGCTTAATTAACTCATCTAAACTTATTGGTTATGATATAGACTTCTATAGTGAGAGTGAATTTTTCTTCATCTGATTTTACTAAGTGTATCTTATAGGGACTTAACTTTCAAAAACCCCAACTCTTAACCAGAAAATAGTTATCACACCAAAACCTAACATATGTTTGGATGATGGAAGTAAGGATTAACATGTAAACCTATAATTAAAATGATATGATAGAAATTTCCTTTGGAATGGAAATATAAAGAGGACAGTAATTTGGTAAATATTGATTAATATGAATAATGAATAAATTAATCTAATATTAGAACTTATAGAGTTGGGGTGTCATTAAGGTTTATTAAGTTATTTTCTCATATAATGACTTATAGTGGATTTTGGGTGTGGTTTAGTATTATAATTATAACTCTTCCCAGTATTCTTAGGTATATTCATTTCCTTGTTAGATTATCTCTTTCATAGAAGGATGTATTGACTATTGGGCTGAATGTTGTGAATTTAGAGGCCCTTTAGATGAGGTATTTTTATATTTCTTCCTGAGGTTGTGCTAATGGTTTTTTTTAATGACAGGTTGGTTGAGTTGTTAGAATAAAATGAGTAAGTGAATAGGTTTTATCAATAAATTTGAATAATTTTAGGTTCTATATTTTGGAGGTTTTATAAGTAAGGTTGACTAGGATTTCATCTTAGTATTTAATAGATTATGTGGGCTTGGATATTTTCACAGCTACATGTATTAGTTAGAGTTTTTCTTGAGATATAATGGAAAGTCATAAAGAGTATGTCTTAGTCATTCAAAGATGTGGGTCAATGTTTAAATTAACTAAATTAATATAGATGTAGAATAATTAAATGGATTGAATACTTATCATAATGGAATGCATACGTAAATAAATAAAGTGGTAACTGTAATGTGGGTTAAAATATTTGTAAAATAATTAAGAACAAATTGAGATATGGATTGATTAATATTATGAGTTGCTTAAATGATAACAGGGTATATTTTATTAAATGAGTAAGTAATGTAATTAAAAAAATAATTCATTGGTAATATGATAACTTTCATGGTGGTGATGAATATTTAATTGGTTGTGATATTTTATATGATACAGTGAAGATTTCAATTTTTATTTTTCTACTATGTTTATTAAATATTAAATATTTTTTATTCATGGTTATGATTATTGTATCGTATGTGGACTGACATTTTAAATAATGTGTGGTTAATTATTTGATATGATTGTATCATGAATTGTTGGTTCATATGATTTTGTGTTACATTGAAATGGACTGGGATGGATCAAGATTATATTTCATGAGATCACAGGTGATAAAGAGATATTTATATGGTAGTGGAGTTGTTTTTTAATGATGATATGATATGGGATATTATGTTTATATGATTATTGTTTCATTCATGTAATCCTGGTCAGTTAGTGGTGTTCGGCCTATTGGATCACTACCACTTTGAGTTAGAACAACCTATGAACTAAAAGGTAATAAAGATGGAAGTTTTTTGGGGGCCTTTTATCTTATTATATTATTATGATATATCCCTTGATGATTTATGGTTGTGATTTGTTGATATAAGGTGATCATTGTAAGGTAATAAGATGACGGTGGAGATTATAATTTACTGAAATGTTATACCTTTCCTTGATTATGAGTGTTTGTCTGAAACCTATTTTTGAATTCATATTTGTCATTATTTAATTTTTCTCACTCTTGTGTATCCAGACACATTTATTTCACATAGATTTTGAATTTTTTGTAAGTATGGTCCAACTAAGTACTTCAAAATTCTCACCCATCCATATATTTATTGAGTTATTTTTCAGGATAGATCAGCTATTTTGGTGATGGTGTTGTTCGGGTATCTTGAGTTGAGTTTTAGGAGTATGATCATCTATTGTACTTAATTGTATTATGTTCATTGGAATGTAGATTTAGTTTGGGTGTGATAATTGTTTTATTTTCAAATTATATAAGGTGTTAATTGGTGGATTTGAATTATTTCCCTATGATTTTTTTAGAGTAATTCCTACCATACATGTGATAGATACACTCAGTTTTGGTCATCAATCCATGGACTATAAGAGGTGGAATTCAAGGTCCATCCTTATTTTCATCTTTGACTAGGGAGGGGTTTATACTAGGGATGGTCATGATATTGAGATTCAAAAATGAATAACAAATGATATCAGAAGCATATGTGGTGATCAATATTTGAGATGAATAATAAATAAATAAAATAAATTAGTTAAAAGATAAGGAAAAAACATATAATGTGGTTTAGAACACTTTGGTACTAATCCACAGTAATAAAACCACCATATTCATAGATTTATTAATGACCAAAACATGATTATGGACTATATGAGAGTATTAGTGAGCATACAAAAGGAAAAAAACCCATATGTGAAATAAATTAAAACAAAAAAATAAAATAGACATGAAATTTATAGACCAATAAACATTACTACCAAATGGTTTCATCATGAAAAGGAAATCCAAAAGGTGATATGGCATATCTTCATGCTTTGAGAATCACCAACAAAACAAGGATATAAGCTTCTTGTGAGAAGAAGTTACAAATACCCATTGAATGAGAGATCTCAGATAAACTCAGTGCAATATAAATAAGGATAAACGTTTTTCTAGTAGAGGATAATGCCTCTATCTCTGATAGACTTCTCCTAATTGATCTCTCTATCTCTCTCTTTATCACTTTCTAGTTCAGAACTAGAAGTCAAAAATCACTAAATAATATGAATCTCTCATTTATATCACAAATTTTATATGAAAGGAATGATGAAGACTTAGATATAATAGATCTTAGATAGGTAAAAACCCATGATTGGGTAGGTCGAAACCCCTCACATCTGATAGTAACCACAAGAGACACTGCGATATCTTGTGAAAAAGGTGGTGTTATAACCCATGTGAGATTTTTTGGATTCGGTGCCCTAAAACCAATTTCTGTGAACTTTATGATTTCTTATATTCATGGATTTTGAATATTAATAATTTTCTTATCACAACATGATTGTTTTTCCATGTAAAAAATGTATTTGATAATGTCTAAAGGGTATATGCCACACTAAAAGGTCATGGAATTTCCTTGATATAATAAGAAACTAGATGTGTTATGATATTATTCTTAAATATATTCTCTATGTATGTGTTATGTAATTTGATATGACACAAATGATACTGGATATTAGTGGTATGGGGCTCATAATACAATGATATTTCTTCTTATGAAGTTCATCCTAGGAAATCTTTGAGAGAAGGAGGTAATGATAAAATGATCCATTGGTAGGAAATACACATTTATACATTTCATAGGATGTTCCTATCTACAAACATTTGTAGTGGTACTTAGATAATCATATGATTATTAATTCATATCCTGAATCACATACTTTTATGTATTAATGAAAACCATGACAGTGTATGCCCACAACAAGGTAGGATACATTGGGTGAATAATGATTGATATTGTATTAATGAATAATGTAATAAAGGATTTATCCCTTATATTATTTAATGGAATTTGATATCTCATGACCTTTTGATGATAATGTAAATTTCTTATCATGTCAATGGCCACAATGTTTTATTGGTAAGTTCATTTTAAAAAAATCATAGAAATATACATTGAGTAAATAGGTTGATGACACCAGACTTCCACCTCATTGATTAGAAATATCAAGATGACAATATTATATTACACTGTGTGCATTCGTATGTGGTTATTTTCATTATGAAATTTAACATTTTCCTCTATGGTATCATTAGCATGTCATTATATGCTAACAATTGAATTTAGGTAGAATTGAAGAATGTCACTGTGAAAGAGGTATAAAGGTTCACACACTAAGTGAATTCATAATCTTAGTTAAATTATATATGATTTTATTTTTTTAATGAATATTATTGTCGTACTTTATTTAATAATGATTCATGTTTGGTTGACATCACATATTCAGTCACCACGAGAGAATATATGTGAGTTGAATATTTAATAAATATTTATTCTCTATTTTAATGAAAATAATATTTAGCTATTTATCAGTGAATAATACAACGATGTTAATATGTTTAAATAAATAGTCATTATTCAAGTTTCAGTAAATACCAAAGACAAATGATTATCCAAGTTAATGTTTTGGTAAGAAATGATATATTAAATATTATATGAATAAATGTTAATTTATTTAGTAAAGAAATAATATTTATTTATGTGAATTTTTAGTGCACTTAGAGTAAATAATATTATTATTATTATTATTATTATTTAAAAATTAGGTTCACCAGGGATTGAGAGAATAATAAGGGGCCTGTGTGTAATTATTTATTCTCTAAAAATATATCGATAAATACATAGTTGTGTCATTCTCTATCCCTATCAAATAATCATTTCATATAATAAATTATAGTGAGAATCATATTAATCCCTAGATACCTCTTATCCTAGAATACTCTCAAGAATGAAGAGTGATCCTCCTCCTCCAACCTCTTGAGCCTAGAGTGAACAAAATAATCCTTCTACCTTGAAGAGATTCTTGTGGAGATAAGCAATAAACCCTGATAATGTTAGTCACTTCCATGATAGCATCTGAGGATTTCTATGGTGACATTAAAATGTTCACATAGCACATGTGGATCACTGTTAGAAGGATTCTGCCCTTTAATCCTCTCTCTGCATGGATGGTAGGGCAAGAAGTGGACTACTGAATCTTCAATGATGAAAGAATTCCAATGAGAGATAATTATTAATATAGACATAAATTAATTATAAATAATATGTGATGATCATACCTTTTGGATTCCAAGGTTTCTATTTCATTAGGTTCTGAGGACAAATCCATAGGATTTTATGAAAAAACCCCTATTGGGAATGGGACCGACCGCTTTCACTACATCCCAGAACCATCAAGTGTTATTGAAGTGATCACATAATAATTTATAATTATTTTTTATTATTTTATATACATGTTTGTTATCAATAATTCATTTTTTAATTCATTTTTTTAATTTAAAAGTCAATATTACATGTTTTTTCACCTTCATATGATCCAGAACACATGGAAAACATATAAAGAATGAATACATATTCCATCGAGAAGTGATAATGGTTCTAGACATATGACATAGTTACACAACCTATAACAAAAAATTATACACTATGTAACAAGGTTTACCACATCCAGATGATCCATGGGATACACGGATCACCAAATTGAAATTGGCACATAGAGTAATTAATACACCCCATGTTGACTTAGTAGACTTGTATGCGCCTTTAGAGACTACATGTCATGTAACACACTTACATGTAGTGTAATCTTACATGGTTTTCCTAGTGATTTTTTATGAACTATGTTGTCAAAGTAAATGTCACACAACACATAAATACATAAAGTCAATCAATCCACAATTAATGAAATTACACATTTTGTAGCCTACATACACATTGTGTAACTCATTAATGTCTGCAAGGTGTACACACCCATCTCAATGTGTGTGTGTTGTAGAGACATTAAATTAAATATATAAAAAATTTACATAGTTAGTAGACACCATTTAATTACCCAATAATCAATAGAATTAAATATTGTATAGAGTTAATTTATTTTAGCATTAAAATAAAACGTAACATCTAGAAATTGGTGTGATACTACGTGACATGGCTTTAAGAGTATATAAATGATCAATTAATTTTGCACAATTAATTCACTATAATAGTTGATGTATTTACCATGGGAATTTAAAGAAATACACATAATCCATAGTGTATGAATCATGGATGAAGTTTTTATCATCCTACTTTAGGTAAGGCCACTGTTTTGTTGATTTTCGCAAAAGGACTCAGGGTGTGTTGGCTGAACCTCCCATGGTAACCGAAGAGCTTCCTGATTTGGTTGTGTCTGGTGAGGAGATTTCTTCTCTTGCGTCTGGTTTAGCAGGGACTGCAAAGAGGGGTGTGGAAGTCCCTAGTGATGCGGTACTTACTATTCCACAGACCGACATTACCATGGTGACCAATGGTGCCCATGATCCTTTGGGCGATGGGGAAACTAGTCATGTCCTTCCCTGTGCGGAGGTACCTCTATGTTCAGGTTTGGGATGCTCTTCAGGCACAGTGAAGAAAAAATTCTTAAAGACCCAAAGCCATGGGTTTTAGATGTTTTTGATCATTTGAAATGGGATTTGGGTATCGGTTCTTTTTCAAGTGGATTGGGGGTGGTAGTGCAGGGGTCTGAGGTTGGGGTCAGGGAGTGGTGCACCCAACTGGATGTGGTTTCAGTCAGGTATCCATAATTCTATGGAAATAATACTGAAGATGCTTCATGAAAGGAAGTCTTTCCTAGTGTTGGAGGTTTGTTGCACAGTGCAGGTTGGGAAGCTACAAACAAACATTTTCAGTACATGGGTTGTGGATTGGAGCATCCTGAAAGTTTAGAGTTTCCAGAGTGGGTCTCTCAGACCAGTTAAAACTTATGCTGATACGGTGAAGTTTTGTGGAAGGAATATTATTTCTCCCAACCATTTCGCAATGTTGGATGGTGAAGAGCACCATGTGTTGGAGGTAAGGGATGTTGAAGAGGCTGATATTGGAAAGCCCAATGCCTTGCGACTGGAGGGTTCCCAGGAAGAAAAAGACTTGGACTTGGACTCCCCTGTTGAGCCAAAGGAAGTGGGAATTGCTGAGGATTACATTAGATTCTCATGAAAGAAGGGTAAAAACACCATCATTGGCCCAGAAGGTTTCATAAAAAACTCTAGGAGGCCTCGGAAGAAGAAAGAATACTTTTTTCTACCTAGACCTACTGTCACCAGGTCCTCAAGTAAGGGGCAGTGTCTTCAGAAGGAGCCCAAGCAGGCCAGGATAAATTCTGAAAAGGATTTTGAACCACTTGCAGGGGAACCTTTAACTACTGACTTGGAGAATGCAAGAAAGGATATGTTTGATTCAAACATTCTTCAATGCGTGAGTGAACTGATGGAATGTGACGAGTGAGAAAAAATCATCGATTGCAATTAATAATTCTTGGATAAGATCTTGGAGGTAATCACCCCACAAGAGGGATTTTATAGGCTGGTAGGGAGGTGGTTCTTGGCCAATCTTTCCAAGAAGAAGGGTGTCTGGGGACATAAACAACTTGGAATTCTGGCACGTGGATTCAACCGGCAGAAGATGACTGTGGAATAGCTCATAAAAACTTGGGATAATATGGTTTACAGCTTTGAAAACCTCCTTAATTCGGATCCGTACGAGAAGGATCTCGACCTCTAATAGACTCTTCTCAGAGGTAAGGTATCTAAAAGGCTCAAACTGTAACTCTTCAATTCGGCTATTTCATATCATGTTTTTTGAATGTTTCATATTTCTAGACTGGTTCTCACTTTTCCCTAAAGTGTTTTTCATAATAAATATATATATTTGGATATAAATGGGTGGTTCATGTTAGCCACCACCTATTTAATATCAAAAGAATAAATTTAAGTGAATGTTAGTAGGTATACAGATATGAATTTTTTGCATGTGTGGATGATCATGATATTAGACCAACTATTTTCTGTGGTTGATTTCTTTTAATTTAATTATTATTGTATGAGTTTTTGTAAAAATTATTTTATTAAATTAAAATGATAGTCTACATGTTATTCCTTACTCTATTATGTAAGGGCATGCATACCCATGGTTTATTTTTTATAAACCCCATAACCTATACTTTGGTTCCCCTCGCCTATTTGTGAGTAAAAGCTTATGTAATTGATGAAGATCTAATGAGAATCAAGATTTTTCAAGATCAGAGATGAGGTGAAATGACCTCAGGAGTTATATTGAAGTTTAGGTCGAACACAACATCTCAAACCTAGTTATAGTTCAATGAATTTTACCACTAGGTTAAGGGTTAGTTTATCATCCACTAGATAAACTAACCATTAGATATGTTCATGATCATTCCATATTTATTATTTTGTTTCTTTCATTTGAATGGTTAATTATTTGTGTATGTTTTATCTTTATCACTTAATAAATAAATTAACAAGCATGTGAGATGTAATTAAATTAAATTGAATTATAAATTAATTTTATCTAAAAATTATTAATCACTTAAGTAAAATACACTTAATATTAACAATAATATAATAAGAAAAAATGGGTAATTTATGAATAAAGATAAAAATCACTCAAATATAAATATTAAGTCATTAAATTATTCCACTACTTAAGTCGATATTGGACTATAGTTCAAAGTTCCCAAAAAACCCAATATAGGGTGCTTTCAATTATTAGGGAATTTTAGCTTGGGTTTTGGGTTGAATTAACCTATTTCACATCAATGGTTGACTAGATAAGTAATAATTAGTGTAACTATGAGGTAAGTGTTGAAAAAACACATGTCCAGGATTTCAGTATTGGGGATTCCACTCAGCAAATCAAGGAGCAATGAGTTAATATAGTTGGAATGACCTACCTACCAAAATTCCTTCGAGTATCTTTTTAGGAGCAAGTGTGGGTTATGATAAGGTATGTATGGAACTATTACAATAGAATATACACATGATATTATATTCTAATACCAATGGTGAGGGATATTAGGTTCCAATAAAATAGTGGGAGATTAATAAATCGATCAATATTTATTATCAAATTTTTTAATTGAGATAAAGAATTAAAATTTTGATCTTATTTATTATAGAAATGTAAATCCATATGAAATAAGTTATATCACTAAAATATATATTATAAAAGAATAACCTTCTCACTAACTCTAATTTTCATGACTGGTACATGCCCTTATGCATTGTACTATGCCATGAGTGGAAATTATACAAATTAGAAACTCGTATTCCTAAAGTTCATGGTAAAGGGGCTAGTGATAAAGAACTCTCTCTATATATATAAAACATTTGTATGATTCCATATAGGTATAATTTTTCATGTTATCATCCATCTCTTTATATATTTTGAAGAAAAATGAGGATATGGATGTGTATAGCATGATGTCGCACCTTGGGGATATTTATCAAGATTATGTGTGATAAAAGATATATGTGATCTTCAATACACTTTTCACATGAAAACATAGATATTCGATGGAAACTATGCATCATGTTGTAAGGATGATTGACTATATATAGAACTTTAACATCTTGAGCTTAAATATCCCTCATGATTTCTGCATAGATCTCATTCTATTCTCACTACTTAAGAGTTTATACAGTTTCATTTTTAATTATTATATGAGAAATAGTGATAATTATCTCTCAAAACTCCTTATAGTGATTCTCCAATTTGATAAGGACATGGGTGTGAAAAAACATGTGGTTTGTATGGTGAATGAAAGGAGAAACAAGGAAAAGTTCCCCAGTACTGTATCTAAGTCTAAGGCTCCTTAGCACCATCCTTCCAAGGAAATAAAAATATAAATATAGATGAAGTAAAAAATATGTAGTATATTTTCCATATGAAGATCTAGTCCACTAGAAGAAGAATTATTCCTAATTAAAGATGGAATGGTACACTTCAAGTGTGTTCATTATCGAGTGTAATATTTCCATATCTACTAATTGCGTATTAGATACAAGTTGTGGTACATTAATTTATATTAAAATATTGGAACTAGGTAGATTCCAAAATATTGTAAGAGGATAGGTGAATATTCACACAACTAATGTATCACAATTTTTTTCCTTGGCTATAGAAGACTACCACATTCTGTTTCTAACACGAATGATCTTGGTTTTGAAAGATTGTTATTATGTACCATGAGTTACTTAAAACATAATTTTTTTATACCAATTATTTGTAGATGGAATTATTTTTAAATTTGGAAATAAAATTTATTTTATTTACAAAAAAATATATATGTTTTGTTGTAATGAATTTAAATAACAGTCTTTATGTATTAGATTATGAAAATAAAGTATTTGTAATAGATAAAAAATCAAGTTTACACGACTCCTATCACACATAGTTGTGGAATCACTACCTTGGTCATGTAAATGGGAAGCATATGAAAAATCTATATCAATATGGATATTTAGATTGTTTTTTACCTAAAACCACTTGATAGATGTTATACACGTTTACAAGGTAAAACGAACAAGCCACTATTTGGTGGGCAAGTTGAAAGGGCTACAGAGCATCTTGAGTGGCACACACTGATGTGTTTGGACCTGGGTATTATTATTTCATTACTTTTATTGATGAATTTAATAGATATTTACATGTCTAAATAATGAGGTATAAGTCTTAATCCTTTGAAAAAAAAATAATTAAATAATAAATTAGAGAATAAAATTGGTAGGAAGATAAAGAAGCTTTGATCTAATCGAGGTGGTGAATATATTAACCAATAATAAATAGATTATTTATATAAGTTTAAGATTAGATCTCAACTCAATCCTCTTTATATACCATAGTGGAATGGTGTTATTAAAATGAATACTCATACCTAACATGACATGTTAATGTTGATGATGTTTCATTAAGATCTTCTATTTTCCTTTTTCAGTGTGTTCATTAAAGATAATTCTTGAAAAAAAAAATTGAACCCTGGGGAAAAATGTTTATCTTTATAGGATATCCCAAGTAAATAAGAGGATATTACCTATACAAACCCCTAGATAATAAAGTCATTTTGGTAATACAATCCATTATTCTTGTAGGGAGCACAACTATAAAAAAGATAGTGGGAAAATATTGACTTCAATGAAATTGATGCTCAAGATATACAAGAGTTCGAATAGGAATAGAATACAGGGGTTCCCATTAAAGAGGTTGTTACTGAGATACAAGTACTGTGTAGGTGAACCAAAAAGGTTAAATAATTAGAAATATATGGTCTTATAATCACTAAGGGTGGTGACTCATTATTAGTTGACAATAATGATCTGCTTTCCTAAAAGGAGGCATTGGGGAGCTCAGAAGATGCAAGATGTAAAGAATCCATGAATTATAAGATAGAGTCCATGTATCAAAACCAAGTATAGGTTTTGGTTAATCCTCTTGTTGATTTAAATCTTGTTGGGTGAAAATGGGTATTCGGGAGAAAACTAGACATAGAAGGTAGAGTATATATAAAGCATGACAAGTGGATAAGGATTAGTTGAAAAAGAGCTTCTCTGTGAAGGAATTAAGTGAAGCAGTCTGCATCATCAGGATCAAGATCATTCATGATATATCCAAGAGGTTGTTTGGACTATGTCAAGGTATATACATTGATCAGATACTAAATAGATTCTATATAGAACAATCCAAGAGAGAATTGGTTCCAGTGTAACATGTTATATATATATATATATATCTCCAATAAAATGTTTCCTTGGACACAATAGGATAGATAAAGAGAGATTGGATGAGTATTACCCCATATGCATCTATAATAGGATCAATCATGTATGCTATGTTATATATTAGGATTTATGTTTCCCATAACTTGAACATATTAGGCAAATATAAATTTGATCTAGGATAAACAAATTGGTCTATTGTTAATTATATCCTTAAGTATCTAAGGCATACTAAGGATTTGTTTCTAGTATACGGAAGAGACGAGGAACTAGTCACTTGGGAATCTAAATATTCTAGTTTTAAAATAGATCAGAACTATCTAAAGTCATAGTTGGGACATTTATTCATTCTCAATGAAGGGGTTGTGAGATAGAATAGGTCAAAGTAACTGATTTTTTATGATTTTATAGAAGAATATTTGTATATTATGACTTTTGATGTATCTAAGGAAGTAGTTTGGATACAAAACATTGTCCAATATCTTGACGTGGTTTCTGGTAGTAAAGATTCTATAACATTTTATTCTAATAATACTACAGTGGTGGATCTTGCAAATGATTTAAGATTATATCAATGAAAAAAATCATATACTTTATAAATATCACCTCTTGATGTATTTTTCTCAAAGGGGTGAGGTTATAGTGAGAAGTGTTTCTATAGAGGAAAACAATGAAGACCCCATAACCAAAGCCTTATCTTAGTAGAATCATAAACATCATGTGAGAGATGGAAGATTGAAAGTTCTTAAAAGTTGGCTCCATAAAAATTGGGATTCTATTAGAGTTGGTTCCCAAGAACTAGAATCTATGTATTTTATTATTACTTTTAATCATAGTTTTTGAATATTAATAAATTTATTATCACAACATGATTGTTCTTCTATATGACATTGTATGTGATAATGCCCTAAGGGTACTTATTTCACTGAAAGGTTATAGTTGTTCTATATTATAATGAGAATCTAAAAGTTTTATGATAGTAATATTAAATATAAAACCCTGATATTTTATAAAATATTTTTTTTCAAATAAATATATTTTCATTGATAGCTTTTAGTACACACAACACCGAGTTTAAACGAACCACATTATACGATTAAAATATTATTATTTCAAATGAAATTTATTATCTAGTCATTGTATTTGTGGGTATGAATAGTTCTAACTAAATTATGTAAAAAATTTGGTTATATATTTATAAAATTAATTCATTGGTTATCAAATGATTATAAATGATAAAAAATATTCGAAAGAAAAAAAATATATGTTTTTGAAAATAATTTTTTATGAAAGAAATGTATTTTTATCCTAATAGATTAAATTAACCACTATTGTAGAATTATTTTAATAAAATATATATATTATTTAATTGATCAAATTTTTTAAATATTAAAAAAATTCTAAGAATATGATAAGAATAAATTCAGTTTTATGCTTAAAAATGAAAAATTTATAAAAAAATATTTTTTTTCACACTTTACACACATAATTTAAAATTAATTTCTTCCATTTATAGGTATTTAATTAGATATAAATAATTAAATATTTAGAATCAGTAAGTGAAATTTTGATAATTTGGCCTCTTATTTTTTGTCAATATGAATAGTAATTTTGGTAAAAAAAATCGCCTCGGTAAAGTTTAAATCTGGTTAATCTGGATTAAAAAAACTAATAAAGTCATAATTTATCTTCCTAATTCTTATTTTATGGAAGTAATTATACCCTTAAAACCTTAGGTTATAAATTTATTTGTTTAATGGACACTTTTCCATGAAAATGACTTATATATTATTTAAAGAAAAGAAAGTTAGAAAATGTCGCTCTCTGTTTTTAATATCTCTTATGTGTCCACATAGGGAAAAAAGTAAGTTATGAGAAAATAAGAGAATATATTTTTATATTAATAAAATTATTTTAATGAAATAAACTTATTTATAATTTTTAATAATTATACAATGATCTTAATTTCTATGCAACACCGATGCAATATTTCTTCATTTAATAAACAAATATAATAAATGATTTTAAAAATATTGAAAGTGATGTAGTTTTAATGATTTAATGTGACCCATGAACTTTATATATCTATATAAAATATTATGGAGGTTTGAAAGAAATATATTATAATTCCCCATTTGTCTTTATGTATTTAAAGTTAAATTAATTGAATTGTGTCAAAATTGACAATAATGATATTTTATCAAAATAATATTTTGTTAAATTATTTTAAAAAACCGAACAATATTTAAATAATAAAAATTTGATATTATATGGTCTAAAATTTAATAAAATTTCCATTTATGTTCCAATATTCATCTTATAAGTTAAAAATTACAACCCTTTAATATTAACAAAGTTGCTATCGTAGTTAAAATTAAAATTGGTTAACTAAGGTTAATCAAAATGATATTGTTTAAAATTACACCAAAACATTTATAAATCCTATTATATGAAGTTATTACAACCATATCCAACCTTATATTCAAATCCATGGCCATTTGGGGCATTTTTCTTGGGAATTAATTTATTATAATTTAATATTTTAAGAAATTGCAAAAGTGTCACTCACCTCAATTATAAAAGGCCACCACATTTCTCCCTTTTTATACCATTTTGAGATTTATATATCAATAAAACTATTCCAATTTTCCTTCTCAACTTTTCTAGACACATACTAGGGGTTTTGGTCTCCCTAGAAGACCATCTCTATAGTCTTTTAGAGGATATCTAAAGGAGTCGTTTCAAACATGAGGTAATCGCCTAAACCAATCACTTTCTTTTCTACTTTTACATACCTCCTAAAAATCTATTGTATTTATCATAACATAATAAATTTACTATACTCAATATTATTAAATATTATTATTATTAAAACACCATTATTCCCTCTCTTTCCCATCAAACAAGATGTCAAAGTATCCATCGTACGTACGTACGGCCTATTGTCTCCTTGAAGGGTGTAATTAATTTTTTTATCTATAAATTTTATGCATGAATTTTAATATGTATATAATTAATATATTTAATGGTTATATCATGATTAATATTTTGGAGATGGTGTAACAAATATAAATATACAAGAACAGGAACTACTAAGCTGAAATACTCATGATAAACGAAACAGTTAACACCTGGAAATAATGATTTAAATAAGAAATTATTAATAAAAGGGGGTGTAGAAATGTTATAAAGGGATAATATATGATAAGTATTAAAATTAATTTTTTATATAAGTATAATAATTTTAAATTTAGTATATAGGAGGTAATATTGCATTCGAAGTAAGTCTAACTCAAGGTAAGGGTTTTATTTTACAATCTCATCAATATTCAGGATTGTTTATATTTAAGTATCCATTGGAGAATATTTTTCTACCATATACATATTTTATAAAAATAATTTGAATAAATTTCTTACTATTCTAATATTAGTTTTAATATTAATTTTTACCCATGTTTAAATTTTTAGAAAATGGTTTGAAAGGAATCTTTTTTCATTTTCTAAACAAGGTTATTTTTGAATTTTCTAACCAAAATATAGAAATAATGTTTTTTAACTTATATGGTATGAACGTATTTTCCCACTTTCATGACTAATATTTTATTTTACGCTTCCTTTAAATGTTTACAATGTTCTTTTCAAATAAAATGTTTTCCATCGTAAGTGTAAAATCTTTTAAAAAAGGTGTTTTCAAAATGGAAAGGTTATTTTCCTCAAGAATTGTTCCAAGTGATCTTTAAAATTCAATTTCCATATAAGATGACATCCTTTGATATTAATTAATATTTATTGGTAATATGATCCAAGTATATCATCCTTAATATTTCTCTGGATTGTTTATGATTATAATGAAAATGTGAAATATTTATGAAACTCATTTTTTACATGGGTTATGCTATGATAAAATGTTTATGAAACCCATTTCATTTTATGAGTTCTTATATGATGAATTATTTATGATCTTTTAGAAAAACTATTTATTGTTTTTATTATGTGATGGGTGGGACTTATATTTCCCTTCAATACATTGAGAAAATATTGATATATCATAAGATAAATATGACTGGAATGGGGAGTGAACCCAGTTCAGTAAGGGACCATGTCCACTATGATAGTATTGGGAGTGAACCTTGAATTTTATGATGGTTTGGGGAGTGAACCCATTCTACTATGATATCCTTGTAAATTATCCTTGAATACTAAGAAAATGATTTTTTATTCTTATGTGTATTCCATAAATCAATGTCTTATGCTTATGTTTATCTTTAATCATTCATGTTCATTGATTCCCTTATTATTTATGTCTTATGAACTGCTATGATTTATTTCATGACCAAAGATTATGATCTTTGATATGAATGGTATGGTTTTCAAATGTTAAGATCATGTTTTCATACCCTTAAAGTAATGTTATTATTATATGTCTTCCTTGTTTACCCTTACTAGGTATCTGAGCACATCCTTTTCTTATGTTTTCTTTCCCTATGTTATGACTAAAGGTATTAAGTATGATAAATATAAAAAGGGTGATAGTTATGAAGAAACAAGTGAGAGACTATGTAAATATTTTATAAACTAGTTTTTTATGTTTCTAAGATTCCAAATATATTAGACCTAAATGATTCTGGAGTGAATCGAAATTTTATGTAATGAATATACATCTATTAAGATGTAATATCAATATATGAAAAGTATGGATCATTTTACTTGGTATCAGAGCAAGGTTTAGTTGACCTTTGGAAACTAAGATGTGAAAACTTTAGTAATAACCCTAGTGATGAGTCTAAGTATATTATAAAATACGAAAGTTTTGGAAATGGTCATGAATGACAAAAGTTAAACCTAAAGTGTCATAGAAGAAGGTGCCATGATTTCTACATCCTATAAATTATTTTTCATGACTATGTGGATTCCCACCAAGATTCTCGTTTCTCACAATATTCTTTTTGGTTTAATTTCAATGTTATACTCTTCAACTATTATCACATGAATTTCTCAAGCAATGAATCATGTTAATCTTCCAAATGAGAAAATGATGGACTAAAATTAAGTCGAGTCCTTCATGAGGAAATGTTCACCTTATTTTAGTGAGACTGTTGATCCATGAGTTGATGAGAAATGGTTCAGTGCCATTCAAAGTATATGTTCTATTATCTAGTGTTTGGATTAAGAAAAAGTTATTTTCTCTATTTATCAATTAGAATTTGAAGCAGATTTGTGGTGGACTCTTATCAAGAACATGAGAGAATAATAAGAAATTGAATATGTGGAATGGGATGAATTTAAATGCCTATTTTTTAATAATTACTTTCCTCATATTCTTCATATGAAAATAGTGAAATAATTCCTTCAGTTAAAACATAAGTATGGTGAATCCATTGTTACCTATGAGACAAATTTTACATGTCTTACAATGTACAATTTTAGCATTTTCATCCAACCTAAAAGTAAGGTTGGTTAATTATTTAGTGTCTTAAAACCAAGTCTCTGAATAGATTTATCCATAAAGGGATTCAGTAGCTATGAAGAAATTAGTTGATGTGGTCTCACAATGGAGATAGAGATTGGAGTTACCCACCAATGTCATGGTTTTCATAATAAGAGAAAACATATAATTAAAACGCGTTTATAAAAACCATGGAGAGAAGAAGATGAAATTTCCATTGTGCTAGAGGTGTGGAAGGAAACATGAGGGAAATTTTCTTAAGGGAACTAGTAAATGTTTCAAGTGTGGAAAGGAAGTTGATCAGGAAATCGAACTCTAAAGTTATAAGAAGAAGTAATATAATGATGAGAATATAGTAAAATATCCATATAATGCACTACACATGCTCTAGTGTTTAAAATGAAAGGGGTATGGTAATTATACAAACTAGTTCCCAAATCCAAAGGTTAATGTAATCTATCAGACTTCATAAAGGTATTATATCCTTTAACTATTGGTTTTAATCCATTAATTTTGGATAATTAAATTTTTATCAGATGTGTGAGGAGGCACAGGGGTGTTACAGGGGGTTGGGAAATGAAATAAATTGGAGAAATGGCCATCCAATGCATGTTTCATGGTTGGCACATAGATAGGATTAATTGTGTGGGATCATCAAGTAACTGTGCGACTTAGACCCCTCTTGGATAGAGGCTAGTGCATGGTTGGCACACTGGTTTTCAAACTATATAGGATCCCCAGGTACCCATGTGACTTAGACCCCTTTGGATAGAGGCTAGAACACAGTTCGGAAACCATGTAGCCAAACTGTGCACCCCATTAAAAAGTGAGAAATTACAATTTACCCACTCAAGATTTTAAGTGTTTCGACTGATTTTCTTTCAAATTCTTCCTCCTCCAGCCTTACTGAAGAACCTAATCACCCAAATCTTCCCAAGGTTCTATATTCTTCAATTCAAGGTTATTTGGAGTGTTTTTAGGTGTGGATCAAAGATCTAGGTAAGTATAACACTCCACTTGCTTCTCTTTCTGGATAAGGGCTTGTGGTTTCGTTTTTCTTCTTATAAAATTCTAAAATCCTCTTTTTCTAGTGGATATTAAGTTGGGGATTCAATGGTTCTTGAATCTGGATCTAAGGCTATGGTTAAGAAAGCGTTCTTCTATAGATTCAAGGTAGGTGGTCTATAAATTATATCCCATAGTCTTAATGTAGATTTGTGCATGTGTCATTGTGTTATTAGTTCATTATTCTAGTGAATTTGACACCTTTAGTGAGACTTGATAAAATGTTTTTCTAAATGAAGAATTTAACCCCTCATGATTCACGTGGGAGGAATTTTGGATGATTTGACCGGTGTAGGTCCACCCATGGGGTGCACAAATATTTCCGAATGTGGAAAATTGTAATGTTAAGCATAAAGTTTATTTGTGTAGATTTAGATCCCATGGTAAATATAACGAAAGTTTAGTTTGATTTATAAGGAGGAACTAATTTTAATTGTTTCTAGTTGTCAGCATGTCATAAGGGTTTGTTTTAAAGTTAATGGGTTAAATGGGTTATGGATTGTGAAGGGTAAATGGTTGATTGTCTATGTAATGTGAATGATAAATGGGTAAACTAGGTTAAGGTATGTAAATGAGAATTTTTAAATGGGTTAAGTCATGTGAATTGGTGAATGTATTAAATGGGTTAATGGATGGGAATTTTTGAATATACAAAATGGGTTAAGGTATGAGAGAGGTAATTGGGTCAAATGGTTTATACAATGTAAATGGTAAATGTGAAAATGGGGTAAATATTGATGATAGTTTACATGTTGAATAAATATGAAATGTGAATGGTGTTTAATTGGTTAACATGGAATTAAAATGAAATTTATGTTAATTTCCCTTGGTTGATAATATGGAATAAGGGAGAGTTTTCCATAATGTTAACAAGTTAAAGATAAATGAATTATAAATGGTAAATATCACATCAAGTTATGGCATGAGAGTGATTTATGTATTGAATGATTTATGAATGGTGATTTGTTTTTTGTGTTATTGAATATGGTTTGTAAAATAGTATAAGTGGTAAATGGTCAATGAATCATATGAACATGGATTGGTAGTTGTGGGGTATTTTACTTGAGGATCTATTCTCATGGGTTTGATTATACTGAGGCTCTAAACCCCCACCCCATAATGCATAGGTTAGGGAAGGGGACTGAGGATCTATACTCTTAACAATTTCATTTGATGAGGATTCCTAGAATGAGGATACAGGGTAAGTGTGAGGTATTTCTTTATGAAATGTACATCCCAAGTTAGATAAGGAAATTCACTTGTTCCCTTATGTATAGTAATTGACTGGCTTTGGCCGTAGTGAAAATGATGTAAATGCCTAACCCATTAATTAAGTGATGAAAATGGAAATAATGAGGTAAATGGTTAAAGTAAATACTATTAACTAATGGAAACTTAGTTATATATTTTTATCATGTTATTTATTTAGTACTTTCATGCACATTATATTTAGAATGGATAGTTTTTAGACACTGTTGGTGGTGGCATACTAAGTTGTACTCACACACTACTTAGGAAGCTAATGGATACCTTAGCAGATTTTATGGTTGCAGGTCAGGAAAAGGGTAAAAGACGTATTCTATGAAGTTGAGTTTGTTTTGGGATGTGCATGGTTAAGGATATGGACAAGGTGATATGACCTATTTTAGGGATTCATCTATTAGTCTTGGGGGTTTCCTTCACTTTTTTCACTATTATCATGACATGGCATATTTATTGTCTGGTTGTGGTGTACCCTATTTTTGGAATTGGTTTGTAATGCATGTTTCTATTTTATTGTTTTATTTATTTTATTTCATATGTTATTTATTGTGGATTACTTTGGTAAAGAAGTTATAGTCACTAATGTGATCCATTAGACTCTCACTACTAGTCGACAACCTCTAGAATATGGGGAGGTGTTTTTGAGGTCATGTGACGACTCATTGGGGGCACTGGTTTAGTGGATTTCGATTTAGGGATGTTAAAAAGTGGTATCATATGAGTTACTTTCTATTAACTTACTATTTGGGAATTGTGGACAAGATATCATGAGGTTCCATACCTTCATAATGAGCTTGTTCATAGGAGTAGCTAACCCATGTATGAGGGAAAACCAAATTACACATGGTGGGAATTGTTGTTCTTGATATGTGTTGTTATAATTGAATGATATTTCACCATCGGGAGATGCACTTGTTGTGTGATGTGATTGTTTTATGATATTTCGCTCGTGGATGGAATGGCATTAGATTAATCACTCATGAATAATTATAGTAACCCATGGATATAGGTGGAATGCATCATGATAAGCACACATGTAATGGGTGTGTGGGACATGAAGGTGGGGATGCATTTTACTTTCTTGAAACTTTGAAGAAAATGGTGTCTAATAATGGTGATGGAAATCGGTAAGTGGAAATAATGTTAAAAAATGGTTAAATAATTTTTCTTAATAAAGGGTTGTAAATGAGCTAAAATTGTTGTTGGTAATGAGTTGTGAAATTATAAATGTTCCTAAGAGAAAAATATTTAAGTAGTGAAAGTGGAAATGATTAAAATTGGATGTATAATAAAAATGTATTGTGGTTGTGTGAGTCAGTTTTTTTCTTTTGACCATGACCTATGGTAGTTATGGTTGAGGGTAGTTCTCTAGGTGTGATGGTTCTCATTGGGATAGTGTTTGCGAAATGGGTTGTTTATGGTTAGTGAAGATTTATCTTTTGTGTAAACTATGGAAGCTTGATGTTATGTGTTTTAAGACTTGTGTATGGAATTGTAGAGAAATTCGACCATGATTATGTGTGATGGTTGGGAGACATTAGAGTATCACTGAGAATGCTCCACTAATAGTGGAGAAAGACCCCTCATTGTTCTAGGGTGACCTAGGAGATAAGCAATTCCATAAAATATTGGACCTTTTTTATGAAAATGACGGAACATGACCCTAGTTAGGTCTTATCAAGAATGTTCAATTTGACTAGATAGTTCTGGTTCTAACACCTTATTATGTTTTTTGGGGAGGGCGGGCTTGAGTGTCGAGCAAGCGAAAGGTTGGAACATGAAGGGACACAAGATGTGGGTATCCCTGGTGTTGTGAATAGGCCATGTGTATGGGTGTTTTGGGTAGTGAGAGTGCCTTAGTTTGGAGACCTTGATGAGTCTTATTTATTGATTAGAGGGGTGGTCCTTATTATACCTTTGGTTAAGTTGTAGATTCGAGGTTTAGGGGTATCTTCTGGTAGCACATATGTGGTGACCCTTGTGGGTTGTGATCAAGAAACTTGCATTGGGTTTTGAAATGGATATCTTTTTTTTGTGGTACCATTAGTGGTGGTTATGTTATTATGGTATTTGAACCTAGAGTAAATGATTTCTTTGGTGCGTTGGACACTATGTCCCAGGGTGGGGGCAGGAGAACCACCCTTGAGTGGTGATTTTTTAGAGTTTTTTATGTATATGTCCTATAGAGGGGGGGGGTTGTTGACAGTTTACCCCTAACCATAGTTTGGTAATTTGGTATATTTCATCCTTCGAGAGTGACCCATGGGATTGTTTATCCATTTTATAAGTTTTGTTTGGGTGCATGAGGCATAGGTGGGTGTTTTGGATTTGGAAATTTGTTGGTTGACCCTAGAGGGTTGAGGGGGAAGGTCAATAGTTTTGGGAGACAAGACTTGAGTTATGATAATGAGTTCATAGTCTTGGGAAAATAGAGGGTGACCTTGAGGGAGGTTAGCCCAGTGTTGCAGGTACCTTTAAATGTGAAACATGGGGGGAGCATCAATAGAGGAATATATGCCTAGTGGTTGTCATCAATTTTTGATAAAAATATCGTGATTATGCCTCAGTTTCTCTCCTAAATAAACACTTGAGAATTTGAGGTTGGTTGTATGGTTGGTTTTAAGGGGAGAGATATTTACGGTGCCTAAAACAGTAGTTTATAATATTTGATGTGGGAAGAGGGTTGCATTCGGTGGATGAGAAAAAGAAAATCGAGGCATGGGTGGACACTTTTTAAATGAGAGTGACACTCTGGGTGAGGTTGGTCATGTAGTTGGTCTTGTTGTGTGAAAGTGTTGGTTTTTTGATGAGAACATTGAGAATGACTCTAGTATGATGAGGATGAAAGACCTGAAGGCATGGTTATTTGTGTAAGTAGATGTTTGGGTTTGTTGATGTATAGATAAATAATTCCATAGATGGGATTAGTTTGAGGTCGTAAGAAGGGGTAGGACCTTGAGGGCTCAGATGTGGTCCATATGTGGGTATGCGATGGTATGGCTTGATGTCTTTCAGGATGGATGAACAGGTGGCCAAGATAATCACCTGTCATTCTCTGTGAAACCAAAGTAAAAATCATGACTATGTGAGAGATCATTAGTTTTTGAATGATATGGTGGACTTTTTTGTTTCGGTTTTTAACTGACAGGGTTGTGTCAGAAGAACTCGAGAGGTGTGGTGGAAGTAGTTCCACATGAAGCGTTGGTTCATGTCTACTTTATAGAGAGTTGGGAAGCAGTTGTGAGTTTTTTTGGAAACCCCACTTGATTTTTGGTTGTTGGGTGTTGATGAGGTATTAGTAGGCAAGGAATATGAGACTTTCAATGGGCCAAGTTATCCCAATAGTGGGATGTGGTATCAGTGGTGGATAGTTGTGGTGATGTTCTTCGAAGACATCTCATCATAATTGTAGCTATTGATGGTCATTCCAAATATCTTTACGTCATCCCAGGTACACTAACATAGCTCTAAATTTATGAATACCTAAATATATGTTTTTTGGTTGGATGTGGGGCCTCTTGTAGGTTACTTCCATGGAGTGGTGCATGTGAAGCTGAATGTTGGGAAGTACACCACTGACTATTTATGGGTGAGGTCCTTGGGATGGACCAAAGGTCGGAGAATGTCGTGGTTTCTATTCTTAGAATCCTATAAAAGGGGTAGGATGATGTTGGTTTTTCTATTATGGAAGAAGCTAGATGACCATGTCCATGTTTTGGAGGTTCTAATTTTGTTTGAAGTTTCAGATGTGGTGGTTGGAGTTACTTGAGGAGAGCGATGAAAAAAACACTCTTAATGTGGGGCGCGGTATTATAGTCATGAAGGTGTGGAAAAAATCATGGATTGGATAAAGTGGCATTATCATTCCAATGAGAACCCCATGAGGTGAACATTAGGGTTCCTCAGGAAGGACCAAAAGGTCCATGGATGTGGTGGTTGATTGATCCAAGATTTTCCTTTGGGTTCAGGGTAGTTATAAGAATAATCTGAGATGCCTATGTTATAATAATTTATGGGCCTGAAAATGGAGGTTGGGTGTTATAACTTCATCAGAAATCGTTCATAGACTCAATTAAGTGGGTATGGGAGACCTCAAAATGGCGATTGGGGAAAATGAATCTTGGATATGTGAAGTAGTGTCGTTCCAATTGTGAAGATGGGTGTTTCCAAGATGAGTCGGTCGGGAACTACTCGATTAAGCTAAGAAAGTGAATGAAGGAGGTGGGTTTTCAACCACCTTTGGTAGATGTTTTATAATGATAAGTGTGTTTCAAAATTGGAATGGGTTTTGAGGGAGAACCAATTTTTTCATAGTCAATGTATGAGCGGTGGAGGTGTTTGTGTTAGGAATGTTAATGGGTGCGGTGAAGCATGATAATGTTTTGTAATTTAGTGGATTCCTTGATGGTAGAGTTTACAGGATATTGTGGAATGACCCCGATAGGTGGGTCAGATGATGTTGGTATATATTATTTGAGGAGGCGTTGTGGGAAGGTGTAGGGAATAAAACGCTAACAATGGAAAATGGGTGTTTTGAGACAAGCCATCAGGAATAGTCTGACATGTTAATAAAATGTAACGAATTTGGTAAGTTGTAATCCACCATTGGTTTGATGTTTTATGGAAAGTTTATTTTGTAAATGAAGGAAAACTTGAGAGAGGTCAAGTTGTTCTTGTTCTGCAATGGATGGTGGATACATTTCCATTTCGAGAATTTCTGATATCAAGGAAGGATGAAAATTTTGGGTAGAGTCCTCACGGATCTCTGGGCGATGTGATTTGGGAAACACATCGAGTATGTTGTGAAAGATGAGTTGAGGTTCTGATTTCCTTTTTCAATAGTGGGGGTGTCATCCACCGAAAGATGGTGGGTGTGAGCTAAAGTGCATGGTGGGGAAAACCATAGTGAGTAAGGGGGTCGATTGGTGACATGAATGGTGTTTCAGGTTGGATGGACTCGAGCTAGTATCATTCAAGTGTTTTTTTCCTTGACAATGGGAATTGGCTCAAACCTCGATTAGTTAAGTGCATTGAGTTTTTTGTTTTTTTTTTGGAAGCTCGGTTATGGAATGGGATCATCAGGCCTCAAGTTGTGGATCGATGTAGGTTAGGAAATGTGGTTGTGAAAACTATGTATTTCTTCGAGTGGTGTTGAGTTTAGGTCGCTATTGAAGTTCTAAAAGTAGGAAAATAATGGAGTCATGTGATTTGGTCCATGATTTCTAGAGAGGATCAAGCCTATGGGGTGATGATTGGCTCTTCCATGACGGTATGATGTTTTGTGTGATGTCTCCTTGTGTCGAAATTTAAGAAAATGTTTCTAAATCTCTCCTATGTAGTTCTTGTGGTTGATGTTTTCTATGAGGTTGATATGTCCTTTTAGGAGCATCTAGTTAATGTTGTGGATCATAGTGACAATGACTTGTGGGGTAAGACTCTACCTTTGGTTCATGTTTTTTGGTAGCATAGTAATGTTTGAGATGAAACTTGGGAGATAGATATAGATATGCATGCCCAATGGATAAATCTATTTGTTTTGGAAACTTAGTGATTATTGGAAATGTGGCTTGGGGATGATCTGTTATAAGGTGGAGAGATTGTAAGATCCCAGACATCACAGAGGTACACTATCATTTAAATTTTGGTTTGTATCCCTTAATATTGGATGATTAAATTTTTACTAGATGTATGAGGTGGCTTAGGGGCGTTCTGGGGGGTTGGGAAACGAAATAAGGGGAGAACTTTCCGTCCAATGCATGTTGCATGATTGGCACATGGTTAGGATTAACCGTGCAACATCCCCAGGTAACTGTGTGACTTGGAACCCTATTAGATTGAGGTTGGAATATGGTTGGTGCATGGTTTTTAAAACTGCGTGGGATCCCCAGGTACCTATGTGAATTGGACCCCTCTTAGATAGAGGTCGGCGCATAGTTTGGAAAACCATGGGGCTAAACAGTGCGCCCCATTAAAAAGTGAGAAATTAGCATTTTCCCCCAAGGTATTTTTAGTGTTTCACTTAATTTTCTTCCACATTCTTCCACCTCCATATCTAGTGAAGAACCTAAGCACCCCAAATCTTCCTAAAGGACTATATACTTTGATTCAAAGTCGTTTGGAGTGTTTTTGTGTGCGTATCAAATTTTCAGGTAAGTCTAATGCTCCTCTTACTTCTCCTTTTCGGATTAGGGATTTTGGTTTCATTTATCTTATTTTGAAACATTAAACCCCTATTTTTATGGTGGATATTAGGTTAGGGATTCAAAGGGTGATTGAATCTGAATCTAAGGCTAAGGTTAAGAGAGAGTTTTTCTATTGATTTGAGGTAGGTGGTCTACGAGTTATATCCCATAGTCTTGAAGTCGATTTGTGCATGTGTGGTTGTGTTTTTTGTTATTTCTTATTGTGTATTTGATTAATTTAGTGAGATTTGGTAAAATGGTTGGATAAATGATGAATTGAACCCCTCATGATCCCTATGGGGTGTGTTGAGGATGGTTAGAACATTTTAGGTCCACCCATGGGGTGCACCAATATTCCCGAACATGGAATTCTGTAATGTTAAGAATAGAGTTGATATGTGTTGAATTAGAGACCATTGTAAATATGTTGACAAGTAATTTTTAATGACAAATACACACTAATGGTAATTGTTTCTAGTTTTTATAATGGCATAAGGGGATGTTTGGTTTAATGTTAATGGGTTAAATGAGTCGTGGATTGTGAAGGGTAAATGGTTGATTGCCTAAGGCATGTGAATGATAAATGGGTAAATTGGGTAAAGGTATGTAAATGATAATGTGTAAATGGGTTAAGGAAAGCGAATTGGTGAATGTGTTAAATTGGTTAATGGATGGGAATTGTTGAATATGAAAAATGGGTTAAGTTATGAGAGAGGGAATTGGGTTAAATGGGTAATGCAATGTAAATGGTAAATGTGATAATGAGTTAGAGCTTGATGATAGTTTACATGTTGAATGAATATGAAATGTGAATGGTGTTTAATTCTTTAACATGGAATTAAAATGAAATTGATGTTAATGGTTCTTCATTGATAATATGGCATAAGAAAGTGATTGGAATAATGTTTACATGTTAATGAGAAATGATTTATAAATGGTGAATTTGTTAGCAGGTTATAACATGAGAATGATTCATATACTCAATGATTTATGAATGGTGATTTGTTTTGTGTATTGCTGAATATGGTTTTAAATATGGTATAGGTGGTAAATGGTTAAAGAATAATGTGCACATGGATTGGTATTTGTGGGGTATTGGACTTGAGGATCTACACCCATGGGTCTGGTTATACTGAGGCTCTAAACCCCACCCCATAACGCATGGGTTAGGGAAGGGGATCGAGGCTCTATACCCCTAATGGTTGTATTTGATGAGACTTCCCAGACTGCGGCTCCATGGTAAGTTTGTGGTATTTTTTTATGAAATGTACATCCCTAGTGAGATAGGGAAATTGACTTATTCCCTTATGCATATTAATTGACTGGATTTGTACATTGAGAAAATGATGTAAATGCCTAACCCATGAATTAAGTGATGAAAATGAAAATAATAAGGTAAATGGTTAGAGTGGATATTGTTAAATAATGGCACCTGGGTTTTATTTTGTTTATATTGTCTTTTATTTAGTAATTTCATGCACTTTATATTTAGACTAGATATTTCGTAGACACCGTTGGTGGAGGCCTACTGAGTTCTACTCTCACCATTCTTGGGCCGCCATTGGGTTCCCGATAAGATTTCTTGGTTTTAGCTCTAGACAAGGGTAGAGGCCCTATTCTAGGAAGTTGAGTTGGGCTTGGGATGTGCATGGTTGAGGATCCAAACTTGGAATCAATACCCATTTTGGAGATTTAGTTTTTGGTCTTACTTGGGGTTTCCTTTACATTTGGCACTATTATCATGACATGACATATTTATTATTTGGTTGTAGTTGTAACCTATTTGGGAATTTGTTAGTAATTCATGATTATGGTTTATTGATTATAGTTTATTTTATTTCATATGTTATATATTGTGTATTCCTCTCATAAAGAGGGTATAGTCTCTCTACGTGATCCATTAGACCCTCACTACTAATCGTAAACCTCTTGCATATAGGGAGGTGTGCCTGAGGTCATGTGGTGACCCAACTCGGGGAATAGGTTTAGTGGATTACAGGTCAAGGATGTTACAATTTATGATGATGATTGATATAAACAGCCTCTTAATCTCATATACAAAGAGAAATCTCATTTGATCACTCTTTTCGATGTGGGGTGAGATAACAATGTGGTGAAAGGTACACTTATCATCCACTCTAGAACTTCAAAAGACTCATTTGATTCTGTATCTACCTACTCTTTTATATCTGAATACATCTTTAAGGGTATCACAGTACCACCTCAAAAATTAGATGTTATGTTTGTAATAAAAAACCCTAAATGTACGATGATTGAATCCCAAGTATATGATTCTTCTCCGGTTGAATTTTTTGGGAATGTGTTTCTTTCAAATCTTGTCATTATTCCTCTAGATGAAGTTGATATTATTTTGGGCATGGATTGGATTTATTTACATAAATATCTCATAGCATTCATAAGAAGCGAAGTTACATTTAATATTCTGAACCAACCTTTCATCGCCTTTTATTATGATGATAAAAATAAACTTCTGATGAAAATTATAGCCATCGTATGGGTCATAATTCCTAGTCAAAGGGGTGATTATCTCAGATGGTTAGGGAGAAACTCAACATCAAAGATATACCTGTTGTGTGGGAGTTTGTTGATGTAATTTTGGAATATTTGTTTCTTATTATTCCAAATCATGAAGTTGATTTTGAAATAGAACACATACCTTTTTCTATACCTATTTCTATGACTTCATATAGAATAGCCCCGATTGATTTGCAAGAATTGAATAATAAACACTAGAAGAATATTGAAAATTGATTCATTAGTCCAAGTGCATCACCTTAGGGTGAAACTATTCTGTTTGTTAAGAATAAATGTGGATCAATGTGACTCAGTATTTATTATAGAGATATAACTATCAGGAACAAGTATCCTCTACCCCATATTGATGACTTTTTTGATCGCCTACGTAGAGATGAATACTTTTCTAAGATTTATCTTCATTTTGGATATCATTAATTGAGGGTCAAGAAGTAGGATATACCCAATACAGGATTCCATATAATGTATATACACTATAAATTTATAGTTATGCCTTTTGGTCTTACTAATTCCCCTGTAATATTCATGGATTTAATGAATGGGGTATTTATAGATTACCTTGATTAGTTTGTAGTCATCTTTATCGATGATATTTTTGTATACCTAAAGAGTAAGGAAGAGCATGACGATCACATGAGGATTGTGCTGAAGACCTTGGGGAAGGATAATCATTATGAAAAATTTACCAAGTGTTAATTTCGTCTTTGTAAAGTTTCATTCATGGGTTATATAATCTCAAGTGAGGGTATATCGGTAGACCCTTCAAAGAAATAAGTTATTGAAAATTGGCCTAGTTCTACCACTGTGACTCAAATATATAGTTTCCTTGGTTTGTATGGATATTATCGATACTTTAGGGAGAAATTTTCATAGATATTTAATCCACTCATTAATTTAAATAATAAGGGAGCCAAGTTCTTTTGGATGGATGAATGTGATGAATATTGCAAGGAACTGAAGAGAACACTAGTCAGAGCACCTGTGCTTACTCCATCTTATAGGGGAGAAGAGTATGTAATCTATAGTGATGCATATAATAAGGGATTGGGATGCATCCTCATGTATAATGATATGGTTATTGTTGATGTCTCGTGACAATTTAAGGTCCATGATAAAAATTACACAACTCATGATTTGGATTTAGCTGTGGTTTGTTTTTCAGTAAAGATATGAAGGCGTTACATATATAGAGAAATGGGTGATATATATATACATATCACAAAGTTTGAAGTATATATTCACTCAAAAATAGATGAACATGCACCTAAAAATATGGTCGGAGCTAATTAAAGTATATAACTACTCAATACACTACCACGTTGGGAATTCAGACAAGGTGGAAGATTATATAAGTCGAAATGATCATGATAGCTTATCTATGATGAGGATCATGAGAGATACAACATTTATGGATTTTCAAAGAATGGGTTTAAAAATATTAATGAAATGGGAGAAATATTATCTTGCTAAAATGAATGTTCATCCATCTATTCAAGTGAATATTAAAAAGGTGTGAAATGAAGATGGAGAGCTGCAAAATAAGGTAAGAAATGTTATTAAGTTCAACCTTGATTGTGATGGAATAATAAGGTTTAAGAACCAAGTATGTTTTCTTTTAAGTACCATATTTGAAGAAGGAGTTTATGGATTAATCTCATAGTTCTCAATTCTATATTCATCCTAGAAGTATGGAGATGTCTAAATATTTGAAAGAGTATTTATGGTGGGATGGCATGAAGATAGATATTGTAGAGTATGTTTCTCGGTTCTTGGTATGTTAGTAAGTTAAGGTTGAGAGATAGAATTCTAAGGTGATATTACAACCATTACCCATACTTTAATTGGAATGGGAAAACATCACCATGGATTTTTTCGGTGGACTCCCCAAAACATCTAAATGGAATATTATTATATGGGTTGTAGCTGATTGTCTTACAAATTCAGCACACTTCATTATTGTTAGAGAAGATTTATCTATTGATTTAATTACTCAGTTATACATTAACGATATAGTAATATTTTATGGTGTACCACTATCAATTGTATCTAATAGGGATCTAAGGATTACCTCAATATTTTGGAGAAGTCTTCAGCAGGCTCTGGATACATAGTTATGTTTTGGCACTTCTTATCATCCTCAGACAAATGGTTAGTGTAATAGGACCATTAAATATCTATAATACATAATGAGAGCTTTCTATATGGATTTTAAAGGTTTTTGGGATCAAAATCTTCCTTTGGTGGAATTTTTTTACAAAAATAACTTTCACTCTAGTTTAAAATGGATCCTTATAAATACATCTATGGTAGGAAGTGCATAACCCCAACATGATGGAATGAAGTTGGAGAAAGAAATATATTGTGACTTGATCTATCTTAGGAAATAAAATTGAATTTTATATTCATTCAGCAGCACATAAGAGAAGCTTAGAGTCGACAAAAAAAGTATTGCTGATAATCATCAGAAAGATATGGAGTTTGATGTTGGTGACAAGGTATTCCTATGAAAATATCCAAGGAAGAGGGTTATGAGATTTAGAAAAAAAACTCAAGCTAATCCCTAGGTATATCAATTCTTTTTAAGTCCTTTATCATATTAGGGAAGTGTCTTATAGATTGTCTCTTCCATCTAATCTCTCTCAATTTCATGAAATGTTTTATATATCTATCTTAAGAAATTACATACCTAATCCTTCACATGTATTGAACTTCAAGGTCATACCATTGGAGCTAGATATTTTTTATGAAAAAAACTAATAGATATTATGGATCGTATAGATAAAGTGCTACAAAACAAGACCACTCATCTGGTTAAAGTTTTTTGGTGAAATCACCAATTTGAGGATGTTATGTGGGAACTAGAGGATGAAATGGGGAAGAAGTGTCCTCATCTATTTGTATCAGAAAGATGAATTTTGAGGGATAAATTCATTTTAAGGGGGGTGAAATGTAACACCCTAATTTTTTATGAAAAAAATCAAACAAATTTAATTTATTTTATATCTTGAGTTTTACACCACAACAAATTTAAACAAACTACGATATACTATTAAAATATTATTATTTAAAATGATAATTATTGTCTAGACATTTTATTGGAGGGTATGAATAGGGATAACGAAATTATAAAAAATTTATGTTTATATATGTATAAAATTAATTTATTGGTTATCAATTGATTTTAAATGAAAATAAAAAATATTTGAAAGAAAACGAAATATCTTTTGAAAAATAGTTTTTATGCCTGAAGTGTATTTTTATCTTAATAAATTAAATTAATCACAATTTTTGAATTATTTTAATGAAATTATAATTTTATTTACTTTATAAGATGTTTTAAACATTAAAAAAATATTTTTCTAGGAAAAGGATGAAATTCAATTCATCTTTATGCTTAAAAACATATTTTTTATGAAAAGCAATTTTTGTTGCATTTTTCACACTTAATTTAAAATTAATTTCTCCCATTTATAGGTATTGAATTAGATAAAATTATTTATATATTTAAAATATTGAGGTTCAAATTTGATAATTATTCCCCTTTTATTTTTGTTTCAATATGAATTGTAAACGTGGTAAAATTTATCACCTCGGTAAAGGGTAAATTATGTTAATTTAGATTAAAAATAAGTGAAAAGGCCATTAGTTTTCCTACTAATTCTTATTTGATTAATTTTATTTTACCCTTGACACCTTAGGTTCTAAATTTATTTTTTAATAGACACTTTTACATGAAATGACTTATATGTAATTTTAATCAAAGGAAGTCACAAAATGTCACTCTCTTTGTTTTTTATATCTCTTATGTGTCCATATAGGGGAAAAAGTAAGTTATGAATGAATATAAGTGTCTATATAGACCTTAATAAATTTATTTTAATGATTGAAATTTATTTTTAATTTTTATAAATTATATAATTACTTTAATTGTTTATGCAGTACTAATGTGGTATTTCTCCATTTGACAAAAACATATAATAAATGATTTTAAAAATATTGAAAGTGATATAATTTTAATTATTTAATGAAACTTATAAATTTTATAGATCTATATTACATATTAGGGAGGTTTGAAAGTATTATAATCTCATTCCCTCTTTTTCTTAATGTATTTAAAGATAAATTAAACGAGTAGTGTCAAAATTGACAATAATGATATTTTAACAAAATATAAATTAATTAAATTATTTAAGGATCATAAAAATAATTAAATAATAAAAATTGGATATTATATGGTCTATAATTTTATAAAATTTTCATTTATGTGCCAATTTTTACCTTATATGTAAAAATTACAACCCTTTAATATTAAAATAGTTGTTATCGTAGTTAAAATTAAAATTGGTTAACTAAGGGTTGGTCAAAATGATAACATTTAAAATTACTCAAAACTATTCTAAATTATATTGTTTTATGGTATTACAGCTCTATACTAAATTATCTTCTAATCCATGGACATTTGGATGCATTTTTTTAAGAATTAATTTATTATAATTTAATCCTTTGAGAAATTCTAAAAGTATCCATCGCCTCAATTATAAAAGGGCGCCACCTCCCTTGCTTATTTACACCAATTTTATCCTTATAGCTCGACAAAAATCTACCAATTTCTATTCTTAACTTTCCTATATACACCTTAGAGGCTTTTTTCTTCCAAAAAATAGGAACCCTAGAGTCGTTTAGAGGACATCTAAAGGAGTTGTTTCAAAAAAGAGGTAATTTCTTTAACCGATCACTTTCTATTCTACTCTTATTTAACTCCTGTATAGTTATGGTAGTTTTCATAAAATAATTACTTCAGTATCCTAAAAATTCTCAAGTGTTATTATGATTATGAAAAAACCATTATACACCTTCTTTCCCATCAAACGAGAAGTGAAAGTATCGCTCGTTCATACGTATAGCCTACCGTCTCCATGAACGGTGTAATCCATTTTTATATCTCTAACTTTTATGTTTGAATATAAATATGTATATAATGATTATATATGATATTTATATCATGATTCAAATTATGAAGATTATTAAACTAGGATAAATGAACAAGGACCGGAACTGCTGAGATTAAATACTCATGATAAATGAAACAGTTAACACCCAGAAATTATGATTTTAATAATTAATTATTGATAAAAGGGGGTGTTGAAATGTTATAAAGGGATCATATATGATAATTATGAACATTAATATAGTATAGAATTATAAAAAATTTAAATTTATTATACAGGAGGTTGTAGTGCTTTTGATGAAAGGCGAACTCAGGGTTGGTGTTTTATTTCACAATCTCATCAATGTTTGAGATTGTTTATGTTTAAGTCTCCGTAGGGGAATATTTTTCTTCCATATCCATGTATTCTAAAAATGTTTTAAAGAAAGTTTTTAATATTATCCTATGATTTTTAAAGTCATTTTTACCCATGTTTGATTGTTTATAAAATGGTTTGGAATGAATCCTTTTGTCATTTTCAAGATATGGTACTTTATGACTTTTCTAACAACAATATGAAAGGATTGTTTTTTTAACTTATATGAGATGAATGGATTTTCTCACTGTCATTAGTAATCATTTAATTTTTGCTTCCTTTATAAGTTTACAAGGCTCTTTTAAAGGAAATTGTTTTCTATTATAAGTGGGAAGCCTTTCAAAAAAAAGTTGATTTCAAAATGGAAAGTTTATTTTCCTTAAAAATTATTCCAATTGATATTTCAAAATCATTTTTCATCTAAGATGTTATCCTTTGATGTTACTAAAGCTTTAATGGGAATATGATCCAAGGGTTTCATATTTATTATTTCTATGGATGGTTTATGTTTATGATGGAAAGATGGAATGTTTTTTAAATCTGTTTCTTTTCCATGGGTTATGCTATGATGATATATTTATAAAACTCATTTCATTTAATGGGTTCTGATATGATGAATTTTTTATGATCTTGGGGCATGCATATGTAATATTTTTATTATGTGATTGGTGTGACCTATATCTTCCTCCAATACATTAGGTAAAGATTGAAATCTCATGAGATAAACATGATTGAAAAGGGGAGTCAACTCGGTTCAGTAAGGGACTGTGACTACTATGATAATCTTGGGAGTAAACCTGTACTACTACGATGGTTTAGGGAGTGAACTCAGTCCACTATGATAACCTTGAAAATTAGCCTTGACTACTAAGGAAATAATTTTTTATTCTTATGTGTATTCCACAAATCAATGTCTTAAACCTGTGTTTAGTATTCATTGTTCATGTTCTTTGATTCCCTTATGATTCATGTCTTACGAACTGTCGTGATTTATGTCATGACCTAAGATTTTTATCTTTGATATGAAGGGTATGGTATTCAAACGTTAAGATCGTGTTTTTATACTCTTATGCTCATGCTATGCTTATATTTCTTTTTAATTTACCCTTATTGATCATTTGAACTTATCATTTTCTTACGTTTCCCTTTCTCGGGTTATGCAGAAAAGTATTAAGTATGATATGTCTAAGAAGAGTGCTAGTTATGAAGAATTAAGTGGGAGACGATGTAAATATTTTATGAACCAGTTGTTTATGTTTCCATGTTTTCAAAGATATTCGACATAAACGATTTTGGCGTGTATCAACATGTTATGTAATAAATATTAATCTATTAAGATGTAATATCTATGTATGAAAAGTATGAGTTGCTATATTAAATATATGTTCTATGGTCAGATGATATCATTAGACCATACACGAATGGCACATGCTATGAGGGGTAGAGGATCATAAGACATTGATACTTCTTCTCGCGAAGTTCGTCTTTGGTAATCTCCAAGAGAATTAGATTATGGGAAATCAACATGTTATCAAGAAATCCACATTTATATGTATCGTTGGATGTTTCTATCTAGGGGTGTGTGTAATGGTTCTTAGACTTTAAAATTATTATTAATGCATGTCATGAGTTGCATACTTTGATGTGTTGACAAAAATTGTGAGGACATATGATCGCGATGAGGTAGGATACGTTAGATGCATCGCAACTGATATCACATTAATGAATAATGTGGGAAATGATTTGTCTTTTCTGGTCTTTAACGGAAGTAGATATCTCAGAATCTTTGATGGGGATGGAAGTGTCTGATCACGTCTATTGTCATGACGTTCTATCGAAAAGTTTATTTATGAAAAGTCAGAGAAAGAGATATCGAACGCATAGGTTGATGACACTAGTATGCAACCTTTCTTATTAGAGATATCGATATAAAGATATTATATTACATAGTGTGTGTTTGTATGTGGTTATTTTCTTTATGACATTTAACTTCTTTCTCTATGAGTGTCCTTACGTGTTGCTAAACGCTAACATTGAACATTATGCGGTATTATCTAATGTCACTGAGAAAGAGGTTGAGAATGCCACACACTAAGTATATTTGGAATCTTGGTTAAATCTATATGAATTTAACATGTTGAATAAAAATTATTCTCATACGTGGTTCAATAATTATTCATGTTTTGGTTGATTGCAAATATTAAGTCATCGGTTATTTGAAAGAATATATGTGAGTTGAATATTTAATAAATATTTATTCCATATTTTAATGAATATAGTATTTATCTATTTATTGGCGGATAATGCAAGGATATGTATTTATTTAAATAAAAAATAATTATTCATGATTTGATAAATAGTGAAGAGGAATGACGGGTCGAGATAACGGTATGGTGAGAAATGATATTTATTTATTTGTGCGTTTAGCACATGTCAAGTAAATAATAATAATACTATTACTGTTTAGACATGGGGTACATCGAGAATTAAAACAATAATAAGGGTTCTATGTGCAATTATTTATTCTCTAACCCTAGGTCTATACATATTGTGTCATGTCATTCTCCAACTCTAGCTAATCCATTCTAATCGTTGCGCACAACGAATTATAGAGAGAATCATCTCAAGCTCTAAAGTGCTCTTCTCCTAAAAGGCTCTTGACAACGGAGAGTGGTCCTCCTTGTCCACCTTTTTTTATAAAGTTGAGACTGAAGCATCTTTTTATTGAACAAAGGAAATACCTCTTTTTATTCTGGGTAGATGGAAACTCATTATATGATCTGAAGGCCCGGTGGACATTAAAGCTCATTACAATGTGGCACGTAGGCCCTGGCCTATACGCCTGCGCCCGCACCAACGGAGGTCATCACTGGCTTGTGTTGCCCCTACCACCCCAGTCACAGCACCACCGGTGTCACCTCCTGTCAACCTCTCATGCGCCCACACCTACGAATTCCCCCCCCACACACACACACACACAAATTAGGAGTCATCGAGGGTTGAGCCTCTGACCACATGCAGTCTGACGGGGTTGCCTTACCACACAACCAACACCCCACCTCGTCCACCCTCTTGAGTCTAGAGAGAACAAAAGAATCATTTTGCATTGAAGCTGTTTTTGTGGTGATCAACAATGAATGACGCAAGTGTTAGTATATTCTATAGACACACTCGAGGATTTCTACAATGAAGTTCGGAGGTTTGCAAAGCATGTGTAGATCATCATTGGAAGGATTCTATCTTTGAATCTACTCACCGTAACGAGAGTAGACCATAAAGTGGTTCACCAAATCTTCAACAAAGAAAGAATTCTAATGATAAGCAATTCTTAATCTAGTCTCAAATTAATTAAAAATCATATGCGATAATTATGTCTTGTGGATTTAACGGTTGAAGTTTCATCTGGTTCTAAAAAGAAATCCAAAGCAGTTCATGAAAAATCAATGTATGACATGAGGTCGACCAATTTTGGTGTACCCCGAAACCTTCAAGATTAAGTGATCCGCACTATGTGAGGTGAAGCTCAGTGCCACGTGAGATTGGATTACGCACTACATGAGATTCAATAACCTGTATCGTATAAATAAACAATAAACATTATGCGCGGTAAGTAGGAATAAACAGTCGGTAAAACCCAACTCGCATCAAGTAACACTCGTGTCGGAATGAATTCAGATACTCGCGTGATTAACAAAGTCCTGTATCAGGTGAGAGCCATATGCAAAGCCTCACATATGATTAACCAAATAAGTCACGAATGAATCAAAGGAACCCACATATGAATCATGCGAAGGGTAATGATCTGGAGACCACATAAGATTAAACCAAAAGGATCAGACCTATTAATTAAAAGATTCTGGCGTATGATTAATAGAAATCTCACAGATTGAGCATAATAAGGAAAATAAAACCATAGTAAACAAGCAGAGTGCATTTAGAACATATAAAGCACGTAAAAACAAATAGAACACTAATACAAAATTAGTTCCATTAAAAAAAAACAAATAGAAACTGGGAGAGGCGGGGGGAAGTTGGGGACATTTATGGACATGGGTGTCAAATCGGATCGCGACGAGGTCGTCACGTGGAGCGTGAAAAATGCCGCCTCGAAACAGTCATTAAAGCGAGGGAGTGGCAGAGCGGCAGAGACAAGTAAAAGATAGGCACAGTGAGTGTGTATACGTAACCCTATCCTACCTCCCTATCGCCTATAATTTTGTCTTCCCCAATTGCATACGAATTTGGTGGCACTTGAAATACATTGAATATACATCGTTTTGGGATCCAATGGAATTCACGCTATCAGTAACACCTTATTTGCCATATTCTTCTACATCTTCCCATATGAACATTTTAATGAAACGTCCGACCACTGTACGATAATTAGTTTCAGTCCTTGCATTACCTCACATGTCAAAATGACTTGCAGTTGATTTCTCTATGTCATAAATAAATCAAAATTTGTTGTCATAGATTTAAATTGGTTTCACCTCCTTTATTGTTAATTAAAATTCGTTTTTAATATGAGTTTTCTGATTTGAGGTTTTGTTAGGCATCTTAAAAGAAGGCCATTGCCCATTCAAGGTTCACCTTACACGAGTCCATTCTAGTTAGTTTTCCTCTATCATTTGCACGTCTTCGGTTTCAGGAATTTAGAAAGGTCTTCACAAAATGGGAGAAACCTGGCCCGGTCAAGAGGCAAGGAGAGGGTCTTCGACGATGAGCTCCCGAGTTCGCCTCCAGCAAGGAGAGGACTATCTGGCAGCATGAACATCTCCTTCAATGATGATGCTCGGGTTTCATCCATGGCGGTTAGCTCTCAACATGGGGAGTGGTCGAAGCAATTCATAAGAAAGAGATTGTAGGTGAGTTTTTTTTTAATACGTTTTCTGATTTCTTTTTTAAAATGGCATAGGTTAAAAGTATTTTTAAAAACACGCCTCAAAGGCGATATCGTGGATGTCGCATTTGCGGTAAAACAATATTTTTTTCTATTTTAATTATTCTTATTTATATATTTAAAATTTTAATGTTTTATTATTATTTTGTTATGTTTTTATATGCACGTGTGTGTGTATTTATTTATAAATAAAACAAAATGTTTCAACATTATTTATCGTTTATTTAAGTATGTGACTTTGAATGAAATATAAACTATAAGACCGATATGAATGAAATTTTAAACATTGATTAAACATATAACAAGTAGTCAAAAATAAAAAAAAATCTTAAAAAATATTGATGAAAAATAATTTATAAGTTTTCTAATCCACCTATTTGAAACATAAAAATGTTTTAAGTATGCGACTTTACTAGCCTATAAAATATAAACTATAAGATGGATATGAATAAAATTTTAAACATTGATTACACATATAACATGTAGTTGAAAATGAAAAGACTTCTTTAAAAAATGTTGATGAAAAATAATTTATATGATTTCTAATCCACCTACTTTAAACTTAAAAATGTTTCAAGTACGTGAATTTGCTAACCTATAAAATATAAACTATAAGACCGATATGAATGAAATTTTAAACATTGACTAAACAAATAACAAGTAGTGGAAAATAAAAATAGTTTCTTAAAAAATGTTGATGAAAAATAATTTATAAGGTTTCTAATTCACCAACTTGAAACTTAAAAATGTTTCAAGTACGTGACTTTGCTAGCCTGTAAAATAAAAATTATAAGACCGATATTGATGAAATTTTAAACATTGATTAAACATATAACAAGTAGTGGAAAATAAAAAAAAATTCTTAAAAAATATTGATGCAAATTAATTTATAAGCTTTCAAATCCACCTGCTTGAAACTTGAAAATGTTTCAAGTACGTGATTTTTCTAGCTTATAAAATATAAACTATAAGACCAATTTGAATAAAATTTTAAACTTTTATTAAAAATATATCAAGTACTCAAAAATAATTTTTTTTAAAAAATTTGATGAAAAATAATTTATAAGCTTTCTAATCCACCTATTTAAAACTTAAAAATGTTTCAAGTATGTTACTTTGCTAACTTATAAAATATAAATTATAAGACCGATATAAATGAAATTTTAAACATTGATTAAACATAAAACAAGTACTGGAAAATAAAAAAAAATCTTAAAAAATGCTGATGAAAATTAATTTATAAGCTTTCTAATCCACCAACTTGAAACTTAAAAATGTTTCAAGTACGTGATTTTGCTAGCTTATAAAATATAAAATATAAGACTGATATGAATGGAATTTTAAAAATTGATTAAACATATAACAAGTGGAAAATAAAAATAATTTCTTAATAAATGTTGATAAAAAATAATTTATAAGCTTTCTAATCCACCTACTTGAAACTTAAAAATGTTTCAAGTATGTGACTTTTCTATCCAATAAAACATAAACTATAAGACCAATATGAATAAAATTTTAAACATTGATTAAACATATAACAAGTTTTCAAATTTTTAATTTTTATTTATATGGGTCTTACAGTTTATATTTTACAGGCTTTCAAAGTCAAGTAAGTGGCTTAAGATCCTCCTCGACATTTCTTCTTTTCACTCTCACTTCCGAGTTACTTTTCTTACATTCCTTTCATTTTCATTCATTTATTTTATTTATGAATCTATTTATTTTCAACAACTTTTTAGATGTTTAGTCTATCTTATAAAATTTATTCACATTGTTTTTATACTATATATTTTATAGGCTTTTAAAGTTATCTACTTGAAATTTAATAATTATTCCTATGTTTCAAGTAGCCAACTTTGAAAGTTGTCAAATATAAATTGTGCCTAAAATATAAATGAAAACTGAAATATTGGATAAATATATAAGAAATGCTAATAGTAATAATAATATTTTTATTTCAGTAGACTTAAAATATATAAATGAACATATACAATAAATGTCTATGTCTATAGCGAGAAGATTCCGTCCCATATGGTGGTCTGCGAAAAGGACGTTCGCGTCAAGTTCTCTATGGAGTCTAATGACCTGGAGAGGGCTAATCCTCGAGCACTAGAACGTCGACTGTCACATCCTCCATCTATGTGTTAGTGGGAGGAGCTGTCAACTGCATCTCATACTGCTCTCCTGATCATTCTCCCACTAGGGTGGTAGAAGGACCTGCCATCATCGCAGTGGGGAACCAAGCCTACGATGATGCTATACCCCAAGACTGCGATGGATCTAGATCCCAAGGCTGGGATGAATCTAGACCCCAAGGTTGTGATGGATCTGAACCCCAAGGTTGTGATGGATCTGGACCCCAAGATGGAGTGAATTACAGATATCCTATCAAGAAAGACGGATCCCATGCCACCGGAGGTACATCCGGAATCGGCTAAGGCTGGACTACTAGAGGGTCGACTTCTTCTTGTGGAACATGTGGTGCCTCACGTGTAGCACGACGCTGTCTACATCACCGTTGTCGTGGCTCCTCAGCACCAGTAGCTGCTACAGGATGTTTCTCCAGGGCAGGAACCTCATCTATCTGGGCTGGACGCTCGAAGATGCTCTCAGAAAGCATATGAAAAGATGCTCTCATCTTCAACGCTTCATCATGGACAGTTTCCTGACTAAAGACCCCCTCATCTTCTTCATCACTTATGTGAACAAGATATATAATTATTAAATAAAAAACTGTTGGAAATTTATTTACTTACCATCCTCTGCATCTCTCTACCGTGTTGGGTAAGATATAGTATATACTTTAGACTATACCATGGCTCGTACTCAACCTGCTCCGAAAGAAAGAATTGATTCGTTGGTATGCCCTGAATATGAAATTATGCATGTCTGCGTGAGTAGTCGAGAAATCTAGCGTGTACTCGGCCCCAGTCCTCATCCCGCCTCTTTGTCAGCATCATCCGTTGAAGTCGATCCGTCTGTCTCAGCGGTAATGGAATCGGCTGAGCACAACAGAATTGTCACATGACTCTTTTAGTCTGATGCCACTCAATAATATGGAAGTGAATGAGAGACACTACAACCATAACATCCTCAACCCCAACAGTGCAGTTTGCTGACAACTGGTCCATAATACTCTAGTATGGAAGGCATGAAATCTGAAATGACGTGTGACCTTTGTCAAAAAATCTTTTAACTAAAAACTAAAATCGATGCTATTATTAAATTTTTTAGACATTGATAGATTGTATATACATACCTGGTTAAGTAAGAGACTATCCAACTGGAGCTGATATACGCCCAAATGGTGTCTCGAAACCGCGTCAAAATTGTGTCGTGAACACCACCTATAAAATACAACATTGATAGTGAAAAATAGTGAGAAATTAAAGTCAATAGCTCCTAGTAGCATCAGAAACCAATAGAAACGAGTGATCATACCAGTGTCCACACGGAGCGTTATGCGACACCTCTGTCTCGATAGGCGGACTGAAAAGCTCAGGGTGGAATGCGGGTATGCACTCCAATGCTCACATCTGAATAAGGAATACGTATCACCCGAGACCTATGTGGTCTCTATGGGATAGCATGCATAATGCTCTGTACGTGTATGCCAAGAAGACTGATCCCCATCTATATGTCTTGGCCTAGTAAAAGTTTTTTGGTAGGGGTAGATACATCATGTACACATGCATCCCCAAGTGATCAGTACCCATGGTCCCTCCAATGATTCGTAATATATATGCACATGCATAACACATGACAGTCTTCTCGTCAGCATCATCAGGTAAATGTGGAATCTGTGCCCCCAACCAAGACATAGATATCAATGCTCCATCTGTAGCCCTACTGTCGGAAAAAATGTCAATGACTAACATACACTAAGCAAGGTATGACCATGATGCATGAGTGGGTCCAATAACGGCTCTCCCTTGGATAGAAAGATCGAGAAGCACTGCCACATCCTGAAGGGTGATGGTCATCTCTCTGTCAGGTAGGTGGGATGTGTGTGTTTTTGGTATCCACCTCTTAACAAGGGCAGCGAGCATGTGATGGTCTACAAATGTGAAATCTAATACGACAATGCCATAGAAGCCAGCATGACACAAGTATGGTCTAATGGCATGTGGAGGCTCCCTGTGATTAAAATGGTGTGCTCGACGCACCCTGATCGATCGATCCACACCACCCTCTAGCACGACCTGGGAAATATGGGTATGATGATGAGTGAGTAGTATGGTATCATCCATATGCATATAAACAAATGAAATGAGTCATAAGTGTAAAGTTTAAGTATAACGTTATGATCAGTAAAATGTTATGACTTGTAGAATTCAAGACATGTCATGTTTATTCACATTGTTTTATAATGTTATTTTCACCAAATAAATGGGGCATGCCTTCATGTTTTTCAAAGAATATTACTAACGTGTTGTTAAGATACGATTTTACCTAGAAAGGGGTGTTTTCTAAGATATGGTTTTATATATTTATATATATATCAACAATTTGTCTTTGTTATGTAGATGTTTTTTAGAAAATGGTGTGATTTTTAATTAATGTATGACTTTTCACATGATGGTATGTTTCATGATTATTTTTTCAGATGTAAAGGAGATTTTATAACAGTAACTTAACTTCAAGAAATAATTTGTGAGAAATGAACCACAGAAAAGGAGGAATGGTGACAACGATGACAGTGATGATGTAAACTCATTCCATCACTGTCGTTGTTGTCCCCCTTCCTCCCGCGTCGTGGTCCATTTCTCATAACTTCTTTTTGAAGTTCAGTTATTGTAAAAAAAACAGTTGTACTAACCTCTATTGTTGGTTGTGTACTATAACAGTCTCTTTTATAGTAATATATCATACTATTATTTCGTTATATAAAATTTAATTAAAATATCAGACACATAATGTTATCAAAAATTGTGGTAAAGGGAAGATGTTTTTGGGTTTATAGTTCATCTTTTAGGTTTCAAGATTTAGATATTAGGGTTTCAAATATTGAGTTTTAGGTCTAGGTTTATAGATTTTTTGTATGGTTTTAGGGTTTAGGTTTACAAATTTAGGGTTAGGGTTTAGGTTTTAAGGTTTAGGGATTAAAGTGTGAACTCGACCCAATAATGTTAGGGAATATTTTTTGGTTATGGCCTTTTTCATGACATATGGTGCATCTCAAACTCTTCCCTTGATCTTGAGGCCAGTCCATCTCATTCTGCATCCTGCCGGCCTTCGGTCTCCCATGGGGATGCAACTGATTGATGTCAGGTATCATTATCGGCTGACCTTCTAGAATTAGGAAATAACAGAACTTCTTAATAGGCATCCATGGATCAACATTACAGTTAGCAATGGTGTGCATCTAGTATACTGGATCAACATGTGCTTCCTATGATATGTTCACAAAGGCACATGTTGCGATGGCGTGTGTGCATGAAAACCGTAAGGATTGAAAAATTCCACATTGACATTGCCTCGTTTCCAGTAATACCACAATTTTTAACCGATACGATTTGTGATGGGGTATGAACACTCTTAAACTTCAAATCAAGTGTCTTCTCATCAAAAAAGTCAGACATTATAAACAAAATATTCTTCAATATTCTTTTTAGTCTCTCATTGAAAGTGTCTTCCGTACTTTATCCCCTATTGTATTCCATCTGATGTTAGTTTTTGTCTATCAACCAAGTACTTCACACATCTATATAATGTCTTCTAAAATATGGCAGTTATAGTTATATTGCAAAGCCCTTTGAAGACACCATTGATGAACTCCACAATGTTTTTGGTCATGTGTCTGTACCTCTTCCCCTCATCATATGCCAATGTCCATTTTTCTTTTGAAATATGCAACATATAATCATAAACTTTTTGATTATCCTGGAAGATTTGTTTGAAACATTATTCAAACCACCATTGATCGGACTCATATGATACACAGAATAGATGATATTTAACATAATTTGATTTTATCTTTACGTTGATATATTAAAAAATAACAAATACAATGTGTACTAAGCCTCGTGATTTCCTTCTTCATCGATTTTTTGTGGAATGTTTTATGCATATTGATAGAAATGTGTCTAATTCAGAACCGATTATGTGCATTTGGGTATCTCCATATTTTAGGATCTGTATTTATTATCTCATTAATTGCATGATAGCAATCAGATATCAAACAAACACCCCAAATGTTGGGGAAATGTTTGGTGATACATGCTAAAAACCAACTCCATGATTCATAGTTTTCATTCTCTTCAATGGAAAAAGAAAATGGAATAGGTGAATGGTTCCTGTATTGGGTTTCCGCAATCAATAATATTCCCTTGTATTTTCCATATAGAAACATTCCATCAATCTGAATAAACTGTTTGCTGAAAAAAAATGCGGAGATATGGGGGAGGAATGCCCAGAAAAACCGATGAAATCTAACAAGAGATGGATCACGTCGGTTATCGTGAGACACATGTTAATTTTTATGAAGATGGGAGAAAACTTAGTTATTATGCCTCAATATGGATAGTAATTGTGGTAAAACCTGATATGAGTCATCCCAATCACCATAGACCTTCACAATTGCCTTCAGTTTCTCTATTCATGCCTTATTATTGGAAATCTTATGACCAAATGTCTATTGTATCCTCTCTTGCACAAGGGCTATCAGAACATCTTAGAATGTCCTAATCATCTCAACAATAATGGATGACACAAATTTTTCATCCAATGAGGTATGATCTTGCGTTAGGCTTGGTTGAACGCAAGTATGAGTTGCCCCAATCCTTGAGATTCTCCAACCTCTAAATGAAATGTCCAGAATTTCCCTCAAGCCAAGTCTACACTCATCCCCATACTTCTCACACCATATGAGATATTTACTATGGCATGATTCGCGAACAATATAGCTACAATGTATCTCAATGTGAAATATCTTTAGCCTGCTTTTTAATGAATCTTTACTTAGAAAATTTCTTCCAACATATAAGGTTTTGTCCTTCTCACAAAACCTATATGGTACAACTCCAGGGAACTTAGTTGTCGGTGTGAGAACATTATTGTCAAATTGAGACACACATGTCATTGATTCTGACCAAGATTCAAAGAGTTATGGATGATGTATTGTAGGTCAAGGATACTGTAAAACTAATTCATTTCTCGAAACCTGCTCCCTAACTTTCGATGGTCCCTCCTCATCAGCACTGTTATCACCATCTGTTTCGTCATTACGAAACTCTTCATCGGAAGTCAGATTGACATGTATATCTGGGGGATCATTTAGGTTGTCCTCTTCTACATTATTTGTAATAATCTCAATTTCATGATGCAAACTATCTTCAACCACTCTTGTATGTCTACATCTTTGTACAATTGGATATTGTTGTTGTATAGTAGAAACATCAACATATAAATCCATCATGGTACCATCTGACCATTGAGAAAATAAATTAATTTCTTGGACCCACTGCGCATTAGCAACCAATGGACAAGCTAGATGCCACAGTATTGCTGGGAATTGCAAATGTATATAGCTCATAGGCTTGATCTCTTGATCGGGTCACAGATTTAAGGAACCACAAATTCTCTCTTGAAGTTCACTTAGGGTTACACAATCAGCTATACTAACCACTGTTATTGGTTGTGTACTATAAGAAGCTCCTTCCTCAGTTTGAATAACCTCCCTATAGAATTACACAAAAGAAAACATGAATCTATACTTCAAAAAAGTTTCTTTCATCAAAATTATGATAGTGTAACAAATATTAACAATAATGGTTAACCATATAATATTTATTTGAATGTAATTTTAGGATTCCCTTTTATACCCTAAAATATTCTAGTAATGTTTCATTATATACAATTTTAGTAGAATATAATTCACAGAACGTTTTAGAAACCGATGTAAAAAGAAGAGGAAACATCAAATTAGTTTATTTATCATTAAGAAAATGAAAATTATGATCATATAAAGTGAAATGAAGAAGAAAAAACACATTAAATAATACATTAATGTTTTATAATATTCAATAAATTCTTTGAAAATTTTCAATAGAATGTGGTTTGGATGAGATGAGTCTCACTTCAGATGTGGTAAAATCCAACTTATTTTTTATTGATAGCTTAATAAAATCTTATAAAGATATGTACTTAACTTTAGAATTTTGAAAATCTTTCGACCTTTTAATAACATAGCATAGATGATATCTTATATGTCATTAAGAGGTCGAAATATTTTCAAAATTACAAGGTTAAGTAAGTATCCTTCGAAGATGTTATTAAGATGACAATTAAACATAAACTTAATTTTACCTCATTTACAAAGTGTGACTCATCTCATCCAAACCTCATTCTATTGAAAAATTTCAATGAATTTATTGTATTTCATAAAGCATTCATGTGTTAATTAATGCGTTTGTTCTTCCTCATTTTACTTTATATGATCATAAGTATCGTTAGCTAATCATTATATAGATTCATTTTTTAATCATATGTTATTTATTAATTATTCAATAATTAATCATTTTTAATAATAAATATTATTTCTAAACTATATAATCTTTGTGATACTAAAATTTTAAAACATTTTCTTATATCCTAAAATATGATACTAATGTTTCTTAGTACAATTTTTACTAAGTTAATCATTCTTTAATCATTGGTTCATCATTACTAAGTTAATCATTAGTTAATCATTATTCAACCACTATATAATATATAATAACAAAAACATAATATAACACATGAATTTTTTACAACATACAAGAAATACCAACATTTTTCAACAAAACATGGTTTGGATGATATGATCCTAACTTCATAAGTGAGGTAAAACCCAACTGATTTTTATTTGATAGCTTAATAACATCTTCTACAGGTATGTACTTAACTTATTATTCAGTACATATCTTTAGATGATGTTATTAAGTTACCAAATAAAAATAAACTGGATTTTACCTCACTTACCAAGTCACAATCATCTCATCCAATCCACATTTAATTGAAAAATGTCAAGGTATTTCTTGTATGTTGTAAAACATTTTACGTGTAATTTAATCTATTTGTTATTCTCCATTTCATTTTATATAATCATAATTTTCATTTTATCAATTGATTTTCTTAGTACAGTTTTTGAGTAATAATTCATTCTTTAATCACTAGTTAATCATTATTAAGTTATTTTTTAGTTATTTATTCTTTAATAATTAATCATATGATATTCATTAGTTAATTATAATTAACTAATCACATGTATTCATTTTTAATCCTATGTTATCATTAATTAACCTATAATTAATCATTACCAATAATAATTATTATTTATAAACTATATATAACTAATTAAACTACTCAATAAATAAAATCTTTAAAATTAATTAAAAATAATTCAATTGTTAATAATAAAATTCATTCTTTAATGCCTTTTCCCTTGTCCATTTCATTCTATAACAACTCAATTATCATTTTTTCGTTGATAAATATACTGATTTTATTTATATTTTCATAGGTATTTTAGTAGTTCATATAGAAAATTTGAACCATCTTATACATATCCCTCGGGAGTGTCGAACCAGGAGTGCAGCAAGTCCCGTTGTCATACACCAGTTCTCATTTGAGTCTAGCTCAAAGCGGGGTTTTTGGGTTTACCCCCAGGTACATCTGTGCTAGATCCAAATCCACTTGTTTGTATCTAGATAGGGATTTGATTGCTTAGATAACCACAATCTTTATGCTACCAAAATTTCATAATACTTAATCCTAAGTTATCCTATACTTAATCTATACTTAATCATTACAAATAAATATTATTATTCCAAACTATATATAACTAATTATACAACCTAAAAAATATTTAGAACTAACTAAACTACTTAATAAATGAAATATTTAGAATTAAAAATATTTCAGTTAAATAAATAAAAAATATTAAATTAAATTAAAAAATACCTCTAAATGCTGCTTCACAAAAAACTGCCTTATTTTGGACCACCGAATCCACCACATTGAAAAGGAATTTTTCTAGAGAGAGAAGAAGTGGATTTAGGAGAGACGGGGGAAAAATAAGTGAGGAGAATGAGGGGGGGGGGGGCTTCCCTTTTATTGGGATCTGAGGCAAAGGCGACATCACTGTTGCTGCCTTTTGCCTTTGCATGAGGCCAAAAGAGGAATCGGTGGTGCTGCCTTGCACCTCACCCATAGGCCAAAGGTGGCACCCCCCCACCTTTTCCATGTCATCGATCTGGGAAAAAGCGGTCCAGGGGATGGAAGGAGGCATCACTGATACCGCATTTGAGGCGTATTTTTTAAAATATTTTAAACCTATGCAGTTTTAATTTTTTCTTCCAAAAAACATTTTAAAAAATACATTGTGGGTCTGTAAGGGTTAGTATTTAGTTGCCATCGCCTCCGGCTTTATTCATAAAAGGTTTGGTTAGATCAGTGCAAGAAGAATCTGAACATATTCATTGAATTCAAGAAGCAATGAGGGTTGGACAATTATGCCCCGACTAGGCATTTTTGTCTTGCAAAATAAGTATCTGGGTTTGTTTAGTTCTTGGAATCCCAGGTGAGTGGCTATGTCCGGTCTTGATCTCGGAGTTCAGAGAATCTGGTTTTCACCATATCTGGATAGCAGCGATACGACAGGTTCTGTTAGGTGCGGTTGGCTTCATCCTGGGTGATCACCAAATTGGGTTTGTTGGAATGTTCTTCAATAGAAACCCTTTTATTCTTGTCTTCTTCGCAGATTCATCCATGACAGATCCATAATGTAGGATCATGTTCACAATTTTTTTGAGATCCATCCCCGATTCGTGCGCGCACCATCTGTGCATGGTTCTTGATTTTTCTACATTGAAGTCTAGCAATGAATTTATGGTCACCTGGAGGAGAATGCATCAATTCTTCCCTTTGAGTGATCGATGTTGGAAGCTACCCCTCAGTGTCTTCTTTATCCACACTTGAAGCCATATCCTAAGGGATTGCATGTGGTTGGGAAATGAAATAAGGAGCTTCAGTAGCTATTAATAAATTGTTCAATGTTCTCTCATATCGGTGATGGGGATTGGAGTTACCCACCAATCTCATGGTTTTGATAAGAATAGAAAAATGAAATTCAAATTCAATTCTAAAAACCATGGAGAGAAGAAGATGAAATTTCCATTGTGTTTGAAGTGTGGAAGGAAACATGAGGGAAACTGTCTTAAGGGAACTAGTAAATGTTTCCAATGTGGAATGGAAGTTCATCAGAAAATTGAATGCTGAAGTGAAGTGATGGGAATAAGTAAGATAATGATAAGAATAGAGTGAAAGATCCAAAAAAATGCACTACACATTCTCCAGCGTTTAAAATGCAAAGAGTATGAGAATTATACTAACCCGTGCACAAATCCAAAGGTTAATGTAAGATCCCAGACTTTGTAAAGGTACGCTCTCCTTTCAATTTTTGGTTTGAATCCCTTAATTTTGGATAATTAAATGTTTTTCAGATGTGTGAGGAGGATCAGGGGTGTTACGGGGGAGAAATGGACATCCAGTGCATGTTACATGGTTGACGCACAGTTAGGATTAAACATGTGGGATCGTCAATTAATCGTGTGTCTTGGACCCCCATTGGATAGAGCCTGGAATATGGTTGGCACACGAGTTTTCAAACTATGTGGGATTCCTAGTTACCCGTGCAACTTAGACCCCTCTTATACAGAGGCTGATATATAGTTTGAAAAACCATACGGAAAAACCCTACACCCCATTAAAAAGTGAGAAATTACCATTTCCCCCTCGATATTTTACATGTTTCACATGATTTTCTTTCCCATTCTTCCTCCTCCAGTGCTTGTGAAGAACCTAAGAACATAAAACTTTCCAAGGTTCAATCTCCTTCGATTCAATGTTTTTTGGAGTGTCGTTATGTGTGGATCGAATCTCTCGGTAAGTCTAACGCTCCTATTACTTCTATTTTCAGGATTAGGGCTTGTGGTTTCATTCTTATTCTTTTGAAACCCTAAAAATAACTTTTTCCCAGTGGATATTAGGTTGGGGCTTCAAAGGGTTCTTGTATCTAGATCTACGGATAAGGTTATGTGAGAGTTCATCTACAAATTCGAAGTATGTGATCTATAAGATATATCTCATAGTCTTGATGTCGATTTGTGAATGTGCGCTTGTGTTATCAGTTCCTTATTATTGTGCATTTGATGCCTTTAGTGATATTTTAGTAAAATGGTTGTTTAAATGATTAATTGACCCCTCATAATATCCATGGGCTGCATTGTGGATGATTATACCGGTTTAGGGCCACCCATGGGGTGCACCAATATTCCCGAACATGGAAAATTGTAATGTTAAGCATAGAGTTTATTTGTGTTGAATTAGATCCCATGGAAAATATGATGAAAAGTTGGTTTGAATGATAAAGAGGAACTAATGGAAAGTGTGACTAGTTGTTAGCATGGAAAAAGAGGTTGTTTGGTTTAATGTTATTGAGGTAAACGGGTTATGGATTGTAAAGGATAAATGGTTGATTGTCTAAGGAATGTGAATGATAAATGGGTAAATTAGGTTAAGGTATGTAAATGAGAATGTGTAAATGGGTTAAGTCAAGTGAATTGGTGAATGTGTTAAATGCGTTAATGGATGAGAATTTTTGAATATTCTAAATGGGTTAGGGTACCCCAGACACACTACAAAAAAAGGAGATTCCCCAGAAGAGGATTCAGAGCAGGTGCACTCACCAGAGCAGAGCCAAATGGATTTGTCAGAATGAGAGAGTATGGTTATGCCATCAGGACCAGCCTATGCTTGCACGGGAAGCCTATCCAGATGACCATGCGAAGGTGGAGAGCTACTATCATGATGCAGATGCTGGGGAGGGGTAGTTTCTTGTAGATAGTTTGGTTAAATTCCCTAAGACCTTCGGGTCATGTAATCTCCTAAGCCTACGGGCCATGTAATCTCATAGCCTACATGCTTTGTAAGGGTTCCCCCTCAACCCTTGAAAGGGGGGTTATCAAACATCAATAAAAATGAAGGTCTTCAGGCCATTCGGGCTAAATGGGTTAGGGTGTGAGAGAGGAAATATGGTCAAGTGGTCTATATAATGAAAATGGTAAATGTGTTAATGGATTAAATATTGATGATAGTTTACATGTAGAATGAATATGAAATACTAATGGTGTTTAATCGGTTAACATGGAATGAAAATGAAATTTATTTTAATGGCCCTTGATTGATAATATGGCATAAGGGAGTGTTTGGCATAATGTTAATATAACAACTCTGCTCTTTATTACACACTTAAACTTGATTTATTACATAAACACTTCACTTGATACAACATGGATGATCAAGAGGTATAATGTATTTGGGGCTTAGGATCATTACATAACAAATTAAAATATGAAACACACAACATCTTTATTGAAATTTTCCTTTACATGTCCTCTACATTCCCTCTTACTTAGAATTGCATGGGATAACCTGAGTACATGCAAAAGAAAAGAGTGAGCTATAAAGCCCAGTAAGGGAATAAACATGGAATAACATGAGGAATAAAATAATTGTTATAAAATAGGCATATCAATGGATCACAAGAGAAACATGAACATAAAGTCATGATAAAGCATGATAATCATAACATGGAAATGTGGCAATAACACTTAACATTGAATTAGTATGAGCCAAGGCGTATTGCACATGGAGGATAAGTAAACCCTCATTGCACATTAAGCATGAGTAAAACCTCATTTCACTTTAATTAACATGATTCAACACCCATTTCACATGACGTATCATTATACTATACTTTACCCAGTGCATTGGAGCACTATGAGGGCGCACCCTTCTTAAACATTTCATTTCAAGCATAAGTGTGCCACATGGATCATATAACATGGAATCAATCAACATCATAAGTTATTCCATGATTAAGGAATGTGGAATAAATAAATGAAAGTACCATTAAATATTTATATGTGAATAAAGGTGAATACCCTTGATAGAGATATGGGTATGGTATTCACTACACAATGATCTTTGCTTGGAAAAAACACAGTGCAATTTCGGCAGCGTAACGATGTGATATAAGAACTCCTAAAAAATGGTGTATGAGAGAGAAATGGGTGTCTCATCATATTTACTAAAAATTTAAATTAAGGGGGTTATATAGATACATGTACCAACAAACTTAATCGAATTTAGATGCATAATACAAAAGAATTACTTGGATGTAAAAGAGGAGAGAGAAATTCCTTACGAAATTTCAGCTTGGTAACGAGTGTACATGGAAGGAATTTAATGAGAGAGAAAGGGGTATCTCATCACTCAAAAATAAATAGGGAAGTATGGGGGAGGTGTGAAATCATACCCCAACATTTTTAATTGAAAAAATGTGCATAACAACTTAATGGAAATTGGACAAAAATGAGAAAGGAAGAAATCCCTTACTTGGAAGTGTGATCTCAAAGGCTTGGGAGAGGCTTGAGAGATGCTTATTTGGAGCTTGGGGAACCTTGTGAGGATTCTAGAGAGATGAGGGAAGGGTTTGGTATAACTCCAAAGGCCTTTAGTGAATAGTAAGTGTGATCTTGGGTGGATTTATATAGGAAATGAGAGGGAATTCTTTATTATTTAGGTTTGGGACACCTTACATTAAACTAATCAAAACCACAACCCATCCCATGGTTTTTCCCATGGTTTTTTCCAAATGGGAGTGGAAAAAATATTTTATAAGACCAATGTCCGAACTTCTTAAAATAATACTGTTTCTTATGTGGAGGTGAGTCACACTCTCAAAGAAAACAATTTAAAAAGACAAAATGTTTTATAAACCTTGAAGGGTCCACTAAAGCTCTGTAAAATAAATAAATCAAATCTAAAATCACATTATTTTAATGGTAAGACATATATTGGCCTAAAATAACGTTTATATTATTTTATTACATCACTATTGGGTCCTTATGATGTCATAAAATGCATTATATATTTAAACAGTATTTAATTTTTACCCAAAAATTCGACTGTCTCAAAAAATTATGAAAAATTCACCATAGGATAATTTTGACATCCTGATTCCAAAAATAATATTCATTTTATCTAAATAATTTTCTAAATATGTTAATTTTTAATTTTAAAATAAAAAATGACATTTATCGAAAATTCAAGGGTTTTGACAAAAACAGCTTTCCAACCTTAATAAAAATTACAATTGCATTCATAAAATTATATGATAATTTATATTTAATAAAAATTAATTTGATAATAATAATAATAATATTTTATTAAAATATTATTTCATTCAAAAATCCATTAATTCATCAAAATAGATTTCTTAGTTGAATACTAACTAAAAATATTATTTGTGCTTTAAAAACTATTTACAAAGTAACAATAATAAAATGAATGCACATTCTTTATACAAAAATAATATACAGTCATAGTGATAGGGTCTTGTTACATAACCCCTTATAACACTCACATAAGACTGAAGGGTAAGGTGTGCGATGGTGACAGACTCTTGGGGTGGATCGGATAACATCGCTCAGGAGGTAATCTCTATTAACTTCCACTCCTCCCATAGTCAGTTCTGCTCAAGATTAACGTGTTCAAGCTTGGCTAGGGATTGATCTTGAGCGAATCCCAATGATTCCACCTCCTTTCTGAGCTCCAACAAATGGGATTCGTACGGGGCAAGTCTACTGGATGAGGTCATCGCTTCCTTTTTCTGAGTAAATTGGATTTGTTAAAGCCCTATATTTATACTTATCATGTGATCATTGTTCAACGACTATATTAGCAATGGTCAAAATTATTAATGGTATTTTAAAATCCAAAAACATAAAACCAATGAAGTTTAAATTTTAAATAACCATAATAAGACATTTTATTATATCTAGAGGAATTTTAATTAATGAAATTTTGGGTCGTTATACTTAATGAGTTAATGAGAAATGAATTTTAAATTTTAAATATGTCTTCAAGTTACTAAATGATAATGATTTATGTATTAAACAATTTATGAATGGTGATTTGTTTTTTGTATTATTGAATATAGTTTGTAAAATGGAATATGTGGTAAATGGTTGAAGAATCATATTCACATGGATTGATAGGGTATTGGACTTGAGGATCTACACACATGGGTCAGGTTAGAATGAGGCTCTAAACCCCCAACCCATAATTCATGGGTTAGGTAAGAGGCCCAATGATCTATACCCCTAACGATAGCATTTAATGATACTTCTTGGACTGAGGATCCAAGTTAAGTGTGAGGTATTTGTTTATGAAATGTTCATCCGAAGTGAGATAAGGAACTTGATTTATTCCCTCATGTATAGTAATTGACTGTCTTAGGACATAGTGAAAATGATTTAAATGCCTAACCCATGAATTAAGTGATGAAAATGGAAATGATGAGGTAAATGGTTAAAGTGAATATTTTTAACTAATGGAACCTTAGTTATATTTAGTTTATCTTTTCATTTATTTTGTACTTTCATGCACCTTCTATTTATAATGGATATTTTTTTGACACCGTTGGTGGTGGCATACTGGGTTTTACTCAAACACTTCTTCAAAAGCTATTGGATACCTAAATAGATTTCATGGTTGTAGGTTGGGACAAGGGTAAAGGCCTTATTCTTGGAAGTTGAGTTTGGATTTTGATGTGCATGGTTGAGGATTTCGACTTAGAGATATGACCCGTTTTGGGGATTCATCTATTGGTATTGGGGTTTTCCTTCACTTTTTTAACTATTAGAATGACGTGGAATATTTATTATTTGGTTGTGGTTTTACCCTATTTGGGAATTGGTAGGTAATTCATGTTTTTATTTTATTATTTATTATTTATTTTATTTGATATGTTATTTTTTGTGGATTACTCTAATAAAATAAGGTATAGTCTCCCCACTTGATCCATTAGACCCTCACTGCTAGTCGATAACCTCTGGAATATGGGGAGGTGTGTTTGAGATCATGTGGTGACCTGCTCGGGGAACTGGTTTAGTGGCTTCTGGGTTAGGGATGTTACAAATTCATATTATATGAGTTATTTTTTGTTACCTTGCTATTTGGGAATGGTAGAAAAGAGATCATGAGGTGTAAAGCATGGGTAATGAGCTCATTCATGGGATTATCTAACCCATGTATGAGGGAAAACCCAAGTTCCCAGGGTGGGAATTATTGTTCTTGATATGTGCTGTTATAGTTGAATGATATTTCACCATCGGGTGATGCACTTGTTATGTGATGTGACTGTTTTATGATATTTCTCTTGTAGCTAAAATGGCATGATATTAAGCACTCATGAATCATTATAGGAATTCAAGGATATTAGTGACATGAATCATGATAGGAACACATAGAATGGGTGTGTGGGACATGAAGGATAGGATGCATTTTACTTTATTGAAACCTTGAAGAAAATGGTGTCTAATAATGGTGATGCAAACGGGTAAAAGGAAAGAATGTTAAAGACTTGTTAAAGAATTTTTCTTAATGAAGGGTTTTAAATGAGTTAAATTTTTTTGTGTTAATGAGTTTTGAAATAGGAAATGTGCCTAAGAGAGAATGATTTATGTAGTGAAAGTGTAAATGATTAAAACAGGATGTCTAATAAAAATGGATTGTGGTTGTGTGAGTCAGTTTGTCCCTTTTGACCACGACCTATGGTAGGGATAGTTGAGGGTTGTGTTCGAGGTGTAATGATGCTTGTTGAGATAGTGTTTGTGAAGTGGGTTATTTATGGATAGTGAATAACCATCTTTTGTGTAAAATATAGAAGCTTGATGTTATGTGTTCTAATACTCATGTATGGAATTGTAGAGAAATTATACCATGATGATGTGTGCTGGTTGGGATACATGAGAGTATCGCTAAGAAGGATCCACTAGTAGTGGATAAAGAGACCCCATTAGTCTAGGGTGACCAAGGAGAGAAGCAGTTCCATGAAAGATTAACTCTTTTTTATGAAAATGATGGTACAATACCTAGGTCGGGTCTTGTTGAGCATATTCTATTTGACTAGATAGTTCCAGTTGTAACACCCTATGACGTTTTCTGGGGAGGGTGGACTTGAGTGTTGAGCATGCGGAAGGTTGGAACATGAAGGGACATAGGAATTGGGTATCCCTAGTGTCATGAATATACCATGTTTATGGGTGGTTTAGTCAGTGATGGTTCCATAGTTGGGATACATTGTTGAGTCTTATTTTTTGATTATAGGGGTGGTCCTTATTATATCGTTGGTTATGTTGTGGATTTGACGTTGAGGGGTATCATCTGGTAGCATGGACGTGGTAACCCTTGTGGGTTGTGATCGGGCAAGTTGCATTGGGTTTTGATGTAGATATCTTGGTTTGGGGTACCATTAGTGGTGGTTGTGTTATTATGATTTTACAATCTAGAGTAAATTCTTTCATCGGTGCGTTGGACACCATGTCTCAGGATGGGGGTAGGAGAACCACATGTGAGGGGTGAATTTTTAGAAGTTTGATGTATATGGGCTGGGGGGTCTAGTGACTTGTTACCCCTAACCATATTTTGGTAAGTTGGTATATTTCGACCCTCAAGAGTGACCCATGAGATTGGTTATCCATTTTGTAAGTTCTCTTGGTTTCTTTAGGCATAGTTGGATGTTTTTGATTTGGATAGGTGCTAGTGGCCCTAGAGGGATGAGTGTGAAGGTCAATGGTTTTGGGATATGTGACTTGAGTTATGATAATGAGTTGACAGTCTTGGGAAAATTGAGGGTGACCTTGAGGTAGGTTATCCCAGTGTTTTAGGTACCTTGTAATGTGAAACACAATGGGTGCTTCAGAGGAGGAATCGATGCCTAGTGGGTGTCATCATTTTTTGATAAAAAGATCATTGTTATACCCCAGTTTCTCTCTTAAATAAACACTTGAGAACTTGAGTTTGGTTGTAAGGAAAGATTCAAGGGGAGAGATTCTTACAGTTCCTGAAACGACAGTTTATAATGTTTGATGTGGGAAGAAGGTTTAATTAGGTGGATGAGAAGAGGATGACTGGGGCATATATGAACACTTTTGATATGTGAGTGACACCCAGGGTGAGGGGTGGTCATGTAGTTGGGATTTTTTTTCTGAAAGGTAGGGTTGATGGATGAGAATGTTGAGAATGACTCTTGTACGATGAGGATGAAAAACCTGGAGGTAGGGTTAGTTGTGTAGGTGGATGTTTGGGTTTGATGATGTATGTATCTTGAAGTCAATAGTTGGGAATAATGTGTGGCCATAGGAAGGGACATGACCTTGAGGGATCAGATGTGGTCCATATGTGGGCACATTATGGTAAGGCTCAATGTTGTTTATGATGGTTGAACATGTGATTGAGATAAGCGCATGTCGTTCTCTGTGAAACCATAGTAGGAATCATGACTATGCGAGAGATCATTAGTTTTTTACTAATATGGAGGACTATTGTGTTTTTGTTGTTAGCTACCATGGTTATGCTAGAAGAACTTGAGATGCATGGTGGTAGTAATTTCACATGAAGCATTGTTTCAGGGCTACTTCGTTGAGAGTCGGGAAGCAGTGGTGAGTTCGGTTGGCAACCCCATTTGATTTTTGGTTTTTGGGTGTTGATGAGGTATTAGAAGGAAAGGAATATAAGGCTTTAAATGGGCCATGTTATCCCAGCAGTGGGAGATGGTATCAATGATTGATAGTTGTGGTAGTGTTCATCGAAGACATCTCAACATACTTGTAGCTAGTGGCGATCATTTCAAATATCTTGACATCATCCAAGGTACACTGGGAGAGCTCTAACATTATGCCTATCTGCCTAGATGTATTTTGGTTGGATGTGGGGACTCTTGGAGGTTACTCTCATGGAGTGGTTCATGTGGATCCTAATGTTGGGAAGTACACCACTGACTATTTATGGATGAGGTCCTTGGGATAGACCGAAGGTTGATGAATGTAATTGGATCTATTATTGGAAGCTGGGAATGGGGATTGGTTGATGTTGGTTTTTCTATACTAGTATAATCTCGATGACCATGTCCATGTTTTTTTGTGGTTACTCTTTTTTTTGAAGTGTCATATGTGGTATTTGGAGTTACTTGAGGAGAGGAGTGGCAATGAAACTCTTAATGTGGGGTGTGGTAAGTTAGTCATGAAGGTGTGGAGAAAATATTGGGTTTGATGTAGTGGAATTAGTATTCCGATGAGAAACCCATGAGGTGAATGTTTGGGTTCCTCAAGAATAACTCGACGGTCCATGAGTGTGGTGGTTGATTGAGCCAAGATTTGTCTTGGGGATCAGGGTGGTTTTAGGAAGAATCTGAGATGCTTGTGTTAGAATCATTGATGGGCCTGGAAATGAAGGTTGGGTGTTATAACATCAAAAATTGGGCAGGTAATCGAGTAAGTGGGTTTGGGTGACCTCAAAATGTATATTGGGGTAAATACATCTTGGATATGTGAATTAGTGTTGTGCCAATTTTGAAGATGAGTGTTTCGAAGATGAGTTGGCTGAGAACTGCTCGACTCAGCTAGGAAAATGAATGAAGGTGGTGGGTTTTCAACCACCTTTTGTAGAAATTTTAGGATGATAAGTTTGTTTCAAAATTAGAATGGGTTTTTAGGGAGATATGAGTTGTTCTTAGTCAATGTATGAGCGGTGGAGGTGTTTGTTTTAGAATATTAATGGTTACGGTGAAACATGATAACGTTTTGGATAGTAGTGGATTTTCTTGATGGTAGAATTTACTGGATGCTGGGGAATGACCTCGATAGGTAAATCAGATGATGTTGGTATGTATTAAGTGAGGAGGCTCCATGTGTTGGTATAAGGAATAACACATTAAAAAATGAAAAAATGGGTGTTTTGAGACAATCCATCAAGAATGGTCTGACATGATAAGAAAAGGGAACGAACATGGTAAGTTGTAATCCACCACCAGTTTGATGTTTTATGTAAAGATCATTTTGGAAATGAAGGCAAACTAGAGAGAGGTCATGCTGTTCTTGGTCTGTAGTGAATGGTGTATTCATATCCATTTCGAGTAGTTTTGACACCAAGGTAGGATTATAATGTTTTGTAGAATCCTCATGGATGTTTGGGCGAGGTGAGTTTGGGAACACATCGAGTATGTTGTAAACACTAAGTTGAGGTTTTGATGTCCTTTTACAATAGTGGGGGTGTCAACCACTGGAAGATGGTGGTGGTGAGATAAAGTGCATAGTGGGGAGAACCATAGCAAGAAAGTGGGTTGATTGGTGATGTGAATGGTGTTTTAGGTTAGATGGACTCGAGTTAGTATCATTTTAGTGTTTTGGCCTTGAGAATGGGTGTTGTCTTGGACCTCGATTGGTTGAGTGCCCCGAGTGTTTTTGTTGTTTTTTGGATGCTCGGTTATGGAATGGGATCATCAGGACTCTAGTTTTGGATCGATGTAGGTCAGGAAATGTGGTTGGTAAAACTTTTTATTTCTTCGAGTGGTGTCAAAATTGGGTCACTATTGATGTTTTGAAAATAGGAAAAGAATGGAGCCATGTGATTTGGGCCATGATTTCTAGATAGGATTAGGTTGATGGGGTGTTAATTAGATCTTCCATGATGGTATGATGTTGTGTGTGACATCTCTTTGTATTATAATTTTGGCAGAAGTTTCTAAGGATCCCCTATGTAGTTCTTTTGGTTGATGTTTGGTATGAGATTGATACATCCTTTTAGGAGCATCCTACTCATGTTGTGGATTGTAGTGAGAAAGTATTGCGGGGAAAGACTCTGCCTTTGGTTCAATTTTTGAGGCATCATGGTAATTTTCAAGAAGAAAATTTTTAGAGAGAGACGAATATATGGGCTTAGTGGATAAACACATTTGTTTCGAAAGCTCTGTGATTCTTGGAAGCGTGGCTCGGGGATGAGCCGTTATAAGGTAGAGAGATTGTAAGATCCCAGACTTCAAAGGGGTACACTATCATTTAAATATTTGTTTTAATCCCTTTACATTGGTTAATTAAAGGTTTTCTGGATGTATAAAGAGTATCGAGGGAATTCTAGGGTTTGGGAAATGAAATAAGGGGGAGACATGACCATCCAATGCATGTTTCACGGTAGGTGCGCAGTTAGGATTAACCGTACAGGTTCCCCAGGTAACTATGGGACTTAGACCCCTCTTGGATAGTGGTTGGAATATGGTTGGTGCATGGTTTGTCAAACTGTGTGGGATCCCCAGGTACCCATGTGACATAGAAACCTCTTGGATAGAGGCTGGAACACGGTTTGACAAACTGTGTGGCCAAACTATGCACCCCATTAAAAAGTGAGAATTTAACATTTTCCCCCATAGGATTTTAAGTGTTTCAGCCGATTTTCTTCCCCATTCTTCCACCTCCATCCCTAGTGAATAAAATAAGCTCCCAAATATTCCCAAGGGTAGATATCCTTTGATTAAAGGCTTTCTAGAGTGTCATTGGGTGCGGATTGAAGCTCTGGGTTAGTCTAACGCTTCTCTTACTTCTATTTTCCGAATTAGGGATTGTGGTTTTGTTCTTCTTCTTTAAAAACCCTAAAACCCTATTCTTTTGAAAGATATTAGGTTGTAGATTCAAAGGGTTATTGAATCTAGATATAAGTATAAGGTTAAGTGAGTGTTCATCTACAGATTTGAGGTAGTTGGTCAAAAAGTTATATCCCATAGTATTGATGTCGATTTGTGCTTGGGTGGTTGTGTTATTGGTTCTTTATTGTAGTCCATTTGATGAATTTAGTTAGATTTGGTAAAATGGTTGGATAAATGATGAATTCAACCCTTCATGATCCCTTTGGGATGTATGGAGTATTATTAGACAAATTTAGGTCCACCCATGGGGTGTTCCAATATTCCCAAACCTGGAAGATTGTAATTTTAAGAACATAGTTGATCTGTGTTGAATTAGAGAACATGGTTAATATTTTGAAAGGTTAGTTTTAATGAAAAATAGACACTAATAGTGATTGTGTCTAGTTTTTATCAAGTAATAAGGGTTTGTTTGGTTTAATGTTAATGGGTTAAATGAGTTATGTATTGTGAAGGGTAAATAGTTTATTGTCTCGGGCATGTGAATGAAAAAAGGGTAAATTGGGTTAAGGTATGTAAATCAGAATGTGTAAATGGTTCAAGGAATGTGAATTGGTGAATATGTTAAATGGGTTAATTGATTAGAATTGTTGAATATGCTAAATGGGTAACGGTATGAAAGAGGGGATAGGGTAAAATGGGATATGCAATGTAAATGGAAAATGTGATAATGAGTTAGAGGTTGATGATAGTTTACGTGTTGAATGAATATTAAATATGAATGGTGTTTAATTGTTTAACATGGAATGAAAATGAAATTGATGTTAAAAACCCTTGATTGATAATATGTCATAATGAAGTGTTTGGAATAACATTAACGAGTTAATGATAAATTAATTATAAATGGAAAATTTTTCATCTGGTTGTGGCATGAAAATGATTTATATACTGAATGATTTATGAAATGTGATTTGTTTTGTGTATTATTGAATATGGTTTGTAAAATGCTATAAGTGGTAAATGGTTAAAGAATAATGTGCACATGGATTTGTAGTTGTGGGGTATTTTACTTGAGGATCTACACCCATGGGTTAAGTTAGACCGAGGCTCTAAACCCCACCCCATAATGCATGGGTTAGGGAAGGAGATCAAGGATTTATACCCATAACAATTGCATTTGATGAGACTTCCTGGACTAAGGCTCCAAGGTAAGTGTGAGGTATTTTTTTATGAAATGTTCATCCCTAGTGAGATAGGGAACTTGACTTATTCCCATACGCATAGTAATTGTACGGATTAGTCCATTGTGAAAATGATGTAAATGCCTAACCCGTGAATTAAGTGATGAAAATGGAAATAGTGAGGTAAATGGTTAAAGTGAATATTATTAACTAATGGAACTTGAGTTTTCTTTTGTTTATCTTGTCATTTATTTGGTAATTGTGCGAACCTTCTATTTAGAATGGATATTTAGTAGACACCAATGTTGGAGACCAACTGAGTTGTACTCTCACCCTGCTCGGGCCGCCACTGGGTACCCGACCAGATTTCATGGTTGCAGGTCAGGATAAGGGTAAAGACCCTATGCTAGGAAGTTGATTTGGTCTTGGGATGTGCATGGTTGGGTATCTAGCACTACTACAAACACGGCCTTTATCGGCGCTAAAAATGGCCTTTATCAGCGCTAGAAAAGCGCTGATAAATCCAGCGTAGATAAAGGGGGGGGGGGTCCCCTTTATCAGCGCTCCGAAAAGTGCTGATATAGGACCCCTTTATCAGTGCTAAAAAAAAGTGCTGATAAAAGGGGTCTTTTATCAGCGCTAAAAAAACGCTGATAAAAGTACCCCTTTATCAGCGCTTTTTTTAGCGCTGATAAAGGGGTCCTATATCAGCACTTCCTTTATCAGTGCTTTCGTTTTAGCACTGATAAAGGACCATTTTATCAGCACCCCATGCACCCCACGCACCCCACGCACCCCCCTCCACACTTTAACAGCACTTGCTCCAATATTCCCCATGCACGCGCACCCATGCCTCCACCAGGATTTGAACTCGAGACCTCCCCCCTGCGCGCCTAAGCCCTTACCACTACTCTATTTTGATTTTCTTTCCAATTCATGATATCTCTATATATATATATATATATTTATATATTTAGTTATATTTATTCGTATAGTAATATATATTTATATTAATTTATATATAGTTATATTATAATATATATATATATATATAGTTATATTATAATATATATATATATAGTTATATTAATATATATATATATAGTGATATTAATATATATATCTATATATATATATATTTAGTTATATTTATTCGTATAGTAATATATATTTATATTAATATATATATATAGTTATATTAACATATATATAGTTATATGAATATATATATATATAGTTATATTAATATATATATTTATAGTAATACTAATATATATATATGTAGTTATATTAATATATATATAGTTATTAGATTAATATATATATATATATAGTTAGATTAATATATATATATATATAGTTAGATTAATATATATATAGTTAGATTAATATATAGGTATATAAATATTCATATATTGGTATTTTAAATAAAATGGATATTAGCTATTATTTAGATAAAGCTAATATATTTTATATGTAAATATGTTTAATTATTTATTTAAAAAATTTAATTTTTAGGTGCGAATATATAAAAAATATGTACATATAGTTATATATTTGATTATAAATAACAGTTCATTATAAAAAAGGATGAAATTTCAAATACATAATATCAATATGAATGCAATACCTTGGAATAAATTCAGTCCCCACCAAAAAAATCCAATAATACCCCCTTAAACGAGTTTGAAAATCCACAAAATGTTAAAAAATTGGGGTACCCCGACTAAAAACTCAGTTTTGGAGGCCTTATGGTCCCCTTTTTGCCTCGAAAATCGCTTGACCAAGGTCCCCCCAAGTCACAACGACGTAGAGATCGTCGCAGGCTTCGATTTGATATGTGGTAGAGCTCAAACGGACACCCGGATCAAAAGTTATGGCCGTTTGAAGTTTGAGTTGCGTTTTCAACATATTTTGGATCTTTTTTTAATTTTTTTAATTTTTTTAGTCCTCAAATTGTTATTAAATGACTATTACTCCATAATGATTATCAAATTATTAATTAAAAATATTTTAATTTTTAATTTTTTAAGAAGCCATTTTCACTAAATATCTTATATATATATATTAAGTATAATAAGTGTAAATGTACATTTATACTTATCTAAAATATATTTAAAAATTATATATTATATTTATATAACTATATAACTATATTTATATATTAATATATTTTTAATTTTTTTTGAAGCCGACCCTTTATCAGCGCTTTTAAAAAAAGCGATGATAAAGGCCCCCCCTTTATCAGCGCTACTAAACAAGCGCTGATAAAGGGGGTCCCTTTATCAGCGCTTTTTCGTTAGCACTGATAAAGGGGGGCGCTGCGAAAAACTGTTTTTGTGGTAGTGTAGACTTGGATCCATGACCTATTTTGGGGATTCAACTGTTGGTATTACTTGGGGTTTCCTTTACTTTTGGAACTATTATCATGACATGGCATATTTATGGTTTGGTTGTAGTTGTCCCCTATTTGGGAATTAGTTCGTAATGCATGTTTTTGGTTTATTATTTATTTTATTTCTTATGATATCTATTGTGGATTTCTCTAATAAATAGGGTATAGTATCCCTACATGATCCATTATACCCTCACTACTAGTCGACAACCTCTTGTATACAGGGAGGCCCGCTTGAGGTTATGTAGTGATCATGATCGGGGCACTAGTTTAGTGGATTTCAAGTTGGGGACATTATAGTTGATGATGATGATCGAAATCAACAACCTATTAATCCTAGATAAAAAGAGAAATATCATCTGATTTCTCTTTCTAATGAGGGGTAAGATAACAACATGGTAAAAGGTACACTTATCATCCACTCTAGAACTTCAAATGTCTTATTTGATTCTGGATCTACCTAATATTTTATATTTTAATACTTTTTTATGGTTCTAATAGTACCACCTAAAAAATAAGATGTTATGTTAGTAGTGAAAACCCCTAAAGGTGCGATGATCGCATCCCATGTCTTTGATTCTTATCTGGTTGAAGTTTATGGGAATGTGTTTCCTGCAAATCTTTTCATTATTCCTCCCTCATTTATTTACACCACTTTTATCCTTCTAGATCGACCAAAAACTACCAATTTCAATTCTTAAATTCACTATAAATATATTAGAGGTTGTTTTGTTCCCGAAAAACCCACACTAGAGTCTTTTAGAGGAGATCTAAAGGTGTCATTTCAAAGAAGAGGTAATTGCCTTAACCGATCACTTTATATTCTACTCTTCTTCACCTCCTTTAAATTTATGATATTTTTTATAAAATAATAAATTCACTATCTTAAACATTCTGAAGTGTTATTATGATTATGAAAACACAATTATACACCTTCTTTCCCATCAAACGAGAAGTAAAAGAATCGCTCATTCATACGTACGACCTATGGTCTCCATGAATGGTGTAATTCATTTATCTATCTCAAACATTTATGTTTGAATATAATTATGTATATAATGAATGTATATTATATTTATATCATGATTCATATTATAAGTGTGTTTCCTTTTAAAAAAATTTGATTTCAAAATGGAAAGTTTATTTTCCTCAAAAAATATTCCAAGTGATCTTTCAAAATCATTTTTCATCTAAGATGACAACTTTTGATGTTACTTAAGATTTATTGGGAATATGATCCAAGGATTTAATCTTTATTATTTCTCTGTATGGTTTATGTTTATGATGAAAAGATAGAGTGTTTGTGAAATCCATTTCTTTTCCATGGGTTATTCTTTGATGAAATGTTTATGAAACTCATTTCATTTAATGGGTTCTAATATGATTGATGCTTTATGATATTGTGGCATGCATAGGTATGATTTTCATTATGTGAAGAGTGAGACCTATATCTTCCTCCAATACATTAGGTAATTATTGAAATATCTAGAGATAAATAGTATTGAAATGGGGAGTCAACTCAGTTCATTAAGGGACTATGTCTACTATGATAGTCTCGGGAGAAAACATTGTCTACTATGATGGTTTAAGGAGTGAACCCATTCCACTATGATAACCTTGGAAATGAGCCTTGAATACTAAGGAAATAATTTTCAATTATTATGTGTATGATACAAATCAATGTTTTATGCCTGTGTTTAGCATTCATTGTTCATGTTCTTTGATTCCCTTATTATTCATGTCTTATGAACTGTCTTGATTTATGTCATGACCTATGATTTTTATCTTTCACATGAATGGTATGGTTTTCATTAGTTAAGATTATGTTCTTATACCATTATTCTCATTTTATGATAATATTTCTTCCTTGTTTTCCCTTATTAAGCATCTAAACTTATCATTTTCTTACGTTTCCTTTTCCCAGGTTATGAATAAAGGTATTAAGTATGATATGTCTAAGATGAGTGCTAGTTATGAAGAAATAATTGGGAGATAATGTAAATATTTTATGAACCAGTTGTTTAGGTTTCCAAATTTTCAAAGATATTCGACATAAATTTTTTTGGTGTAGATCAACATGTTATGTAATGAATATTCATCTATTAAGATATAATATCTATGTATGAAAAGTATGGATTTCTATATTAAATATATGTTATATGGTCAGATGATATCATTAGACCAGGAGAAAATGATACAGGATATCGGGGGTAGGGGGTCATAAGACATTGAGACTTATTCTCATGAAGTTCATCCTTGGTAATCTATAAGAGAAGGAGATTATGATAACTTGACCCGCTATTAAGAAATCCACATTTATATGAATATTTGGATGTTTCTACCTTCAGATGTGTGTAATGGTTTCTAGACTTTAAAATTATTATTAATTTATATCATGAGTCACATACTTTAAGGTATTTACCAAAAATTGCGATGACATATTCTCGTGACGAGGTAGGATACATTGGGTGCATCGTAAATGATATCACATTAATGAGTAATGTGAGAAATGATTTTCCTTTTATGTTATTTAATAGAAGTTGATATCTCCAACCCTTTGATGGAAATGGAAGTGTCTAATCAAGTCTATATTCACAATGTTTTGTGGACAAGTTTATTTCTGAAAATTCAAAGAAAGAGACAACGAAATCATAGGTTGGTGACACTAGTATGCAACCTTTCTTATTATAGATATCGATATAAAGAGATTATATTACACAATGTGTGTTTTTATGTCATTATTTTTTTATGATATTTAACTTCTTTCTCTATGAGTGTCCTTACGTGTCTCTAGATGCTAAATTTAGACTTTATGCGGTATTATCTAATGTCATTGAGAAAGAGGCTGAGAACATCACACACCAAGTATATTCAAAATCTCAATTAAATATATATGAATTTAACATGTTGAATAAATATTATTCCCATACATTTTTTAATAATTATTCATTTTTTTTATCATAAATATTTAGTCATCAGCTATTTGAAATAATATATGTGAGTTTAATAATCAATAAATATTTATTCCTTATTTTAATGAATATAATATTTATATATTTATTAGAGGATAATGCAATGATATTTTTTTATTTAAATAAATAATCATTATTCGAGGTTTGATAAATAGTGATGAGGAATGATAGGTCGAGTTAATGGTAAGGTGAGAAATGATATATTAAATATTATTTAAAAAAATTTAATTTATTTATTCAAGAAATGATATTTATTTATCTATGAGTTTAGCTCATGTCAAGTAAATAATAATAATATTATTAATATTTAGACATGGGTTCACTGAGATTTAAATGAATAATAAGGGTTCTATGTGAAAATATTTATTCGCTAACCCTAGGTCTATACATATTGTATCATGTCATTCTCCAAATCTTGATAATCCATTCTAATCATTTCACACAATGAATTCTAGAGAGAATCATCTCAAGATATAGAGAGCTCTTCTCCCATAATGCTCTCGAGGATGGAGAGTGGTCCTCCTTGCCAACATTTTTTGTTATAAAGTTGAGACCATAACCTATTTTTATTAAACAAAGGAAATACCTATTTTTATTCTGGGTAGTGGGAAACTCATTAAATGATCTGATGGTCCAGCGGACTTTAAATCTCATTACAACGTGGCTCATAGACCCTGTCCCATATGCCTGTGCCCACACCACCGAAGGCCATCACTGGCTTGTGTTTCCCCTACCACCCCAGTCACAACAACATTGGTGTCACCTCCTGTCATCCTCCCATGCACCCAAACCTACGACCCCCCCCACACAAATTAGGAGTCATTGTGGGTTTGGCCTCTAACCACGTGCAATCTGAAGGGGTTTCCTTTCCACTCGACCAACACCCCAGCAGTACCTAATCCACCTTTTTGAGTCTAGAGAGAACAAAATAACCATTCTACATTGAAGTAGTTTTTGTGGTGAGAAATGGTTAGTTTCTTCTACACTCACAGCTACAGATTTATACAATGAAGTCTGGATGTTTTCAAAGCATGTGTATATCATCACTAGAAGGACTCCATCTTTGAATCTAATCGCCACAATGATGGCACACCATGAAGTGTCTTACCAAATATTTAACAAATAAATAATATTAAATATTGGTAATTATTAATCTAGACTCAACGACGTACACCATGAAGTGGATTCGATGTGCTATTGATATAGCAACACACCCAAAAAAACCTGTAATTTCAAACAATGTTATATAAAACCTGTAATTTTAAACAATGCTACATACATTTAATTGATATCATGAATAAAAAAATGTACACCCATGGTATATAAAAAAACACAATTTACATTTCAAACAATGTTTATATAATTATATTTACAATTATCCAATAAACATTTTCAAACAATAATATTTCATCTTTTGACGCTCGTGATCCCCTCTCAAAAATGCCTGCACATGGTATCAGTTTTCGAACAAATCATCTCAACCCGAGAAAAATATTCCTCTTATATAAGAAAACAAATATTATGTTAGTAATACTATAAATAAATAAATTAAATATTAATATTAAAAAAATATATTAATAAAATTCCAATATTTAATAAAAAAAGAAAATTTTGGAGTTATATCGATCACACAGTGCATTCTATTGAGGTGGGTTTGATTCCTACACATCACAAATGAGTGATGAATCGTTGTCCTAAAAAATAAAAATAATAAAAATGTGTTTGCTCTATTTTGAGTATGTCTGTCACTTTTTCTTTTACTAAAATTTATATCAATTTTAAATAATGACACATTTGGAATTATACCAGTCACACCATGCATCATATTGAGGTGCAACTAATCCCTACCTATTAAAAATTACTGATGGATTGTTATCTTAAAGTATAAAAACAATCCAAAAGTGTTTGCCCATTTTTCAGTAGGTCAATTGTATTTTTTTACTAAATTGTCATTTCAAACTAGAAAACATGTATTATGAGTCCTACTGGTCGCATCATGCATCAATTTAACATGAGATTGATTCATACACATCAAAAATGAATTATGAATCGATTTTCTAAATTATCAAGATAATTAGTGCATGTTTTATTGGTTTTTTGTGAGTGAAATGTTTTGAACTAAAATGTTAATTTTAAACCGATAATAGTAACTTTTAGTCACACCAGTCACATAGTGCATTGGATTATGGTGGGGTTGATTAATATACATAAAAAATGTCTAATGGATCATTGTCATAAAGTATCAAAACAATCCGGAAGCATTTTCTCAGTTTTTATTATGTCACTTTTTCTTTTTTACTTAAATTAATGTCAATTTTAAATAAAAAGACACACTTAGAGTCATACCGGTCATACCATACCTTTTATTGAGGTTCAGTTAACTCCTACACATTATAAATGTCTCATGGGTCATTTTCAAAAAATATCAAAATAATATGAATGCATTTTCTTAGTTTTCATTATGCCACTTGTTCTTTTTTACTTAAATTAATGTAAATTTTAAATAAAAAGATACATTTGGAGTCATACCAGTCACACTATACATTGTATTTATGTGTGGTTTAATCCTACATGCCAGAAATTACTGATGGATCATTTTACTAAAATATCACAATAATATGAATCTATTTACTTGGTTTTCGGTATGTCGCTTGTTATTTTTACTTAAATTAATGTAAATTTTAAATAAAAAGAGACACTTTGAGTTATATCGACCACACCGTGTATTGTATTGAGGTACGGTTGATTCCTATACATAAAAAATTACTTATAGATCATTTTCATAAATTATAAAAATAATATGAATGTGTTTGCTTAGTTTTTAGTATGGAAGTTGTGTTTTTCTACTGAAATATCATTTCAAACTGAAAACATGCATTATCATTCATATCGGTCACATCATGTGTCGGTTTGACGTGAGACTACTTCATACATGTCGTGAATGAATTAGGAATCACAGTATTAAATTATTAATACAATCAGATCCCATTTTCGTGTTTTTTAGTGAGTGACACATTTTGAACTTATATATCAATTTTAAACTAATAACAAATACTTTTAGTCATACCGATCCCACCATGCATCAGATTGAGATACAGTTGATTCCTACATGTCAAAAATGAATCATGTATTGTTTTTATAAAGTATCAATACAATAAAAATTCATTTTCTTGGTTTTTCGTATGTTACTTGTTCTTTTTTACATAAAGTATTGTCAATTTTAAATAAAAAGAGGCACTTTGAGTGATACCGGTCATTTGTTCTTTTTTATTGGTTTTGAGTTGGCCAGTTTATTTGATACCAACTATATTGACCCAGACATTTCATAAATATATATCACATCTTAGTAGATTAATATTCCTTACATAAACTAATGATCCATTCCAGAATAGTTTAGGTCTAGTGCTTTTGGAAACATGAGGACACAAAGAACTAGTTCATAAGAGTCCCTCATTATGTTATTCTTTACTAGAAACCTTCTTAGGCATATCATTTCTAAAACCATTCTTAATAACCTAAGTATATGAAACATAATAAAGGGTGGTCATATATTCTCAATAAGTGTAAACAAGGGAGATATCAATGATCATATAATGATATGATCATAAAGATGTTAAAAATGTGATATTAACATTAGAAATTCATACCCTGCATATAATATGTCATAATCATGAGTCATGGATCAAAGAATGGTAGTTCAGAAGACATGAATATCATAGTATTAAAGAATATTATAAATTAAAAACATACACTTTGATTCATACCGATCACACTATGTATCAAATTGTGGTGCGGCTGATTGAGCTGTGACTGATTAATGCATTGTTCAGAAAAATGTTCATGATAGATCCTTTGGTAAGTCATTATTTTCATTCAACTAATGAGAAATACCTTGGTAGATGCATCCTTATGATTCACATCACATTTCATGTAACATGGGGTTTCCTCTTCCACCTGAAAGAAACATGTTCTCTCTTTTTAATCTTATTGTAGATAGTTGAAAGAAAAACATGACTCTCCAAAATATCTGTAAAAAAACCAAATAATTATTAGATAAAAAAGAAAAGGAAATTAACTTAAAATTAGTAGATAAAATGATAAAAAAATTAATTAATTATTTAAGTAGTAGGAATTCACCTTTATACATTCTTGGCCCATTTCTTTATTGTCATTATCTCAATTACAGCCTCGAAGTCCAATCTCTCACAATCATGATCAGTTTCAAATGAACCACCCTCAACTCAAACAAGGAAATACACCTATATAGAAAAAAAATTATTATATGAGTAATGAAAAAAAGAATTAAATTAAACATTAATATGAAACAATCCACTAATTCCATGGAAGTCACATCTTCATTCTATTTGTGTACATTATTCTATCAGGTATATTGCCTATTCATTTCTGAGAACATCTATATCCTCTTGTGAATATGAGTCTTTTAGATATTCATAGTGGTACTATAAAAATATAAATACACAAAGGATTAATAAATACTCTTAATTAAATAGTAATTATCTTCAAAAATACCTATTCTGGGATGCTAGTTTATTCATGGAATATGATCTATGTCATAAATTTACAAACATAATAACCAAAATATTTTATATTGGTTTGTTTAGAACACTATAGAAACATTGAGCAGAATAAGTAATTTGTTTTGATATGTGTTTGGATAGTGAAATCTTGTTATATATACCCTGATACTTTTCCAATCGTAGAACTTTTCTTTGTCCTTGTGCTTAGTCCTTGGCCTCATTCCTTGTTTTTTACAATATTCATGCACCATCCTGTCATAATATAATATTTATTAAAATATAATATAAATTATATAACTTTAAGTTTTGTACTGAAATGTTGTATGTAGTGTATTAAAATTTTTAAAATTCCATCATGTGTGGATGGTTTGTTGGATATCCATGCATTGAATCTAGAAAATAAATCTTTGTAGTATCCAAATTTATCGTAATTAGTATACAATGTTTCATAAAAACACAAAAAGGAATAATTAATGAAAGAAATAAAAATATATTAGATATTATTAAATTTTATAAATTTACCCCTACGTCATTGGTATTAAATATATTATGTCATCTAAAATTTTTCTTTCAAATGATTTGACCAGACCAGCCACTATTTCATCCTTTTTTGGGTATCTATTTTTGGTTGTTCTGTAGAGGTGATGTGAGGACTAACGAGTCCAATTTTTTTCATGGGAAAATCCATTAAATTGTTTTTTATATATACGCCTATCAAAAATATGAAATGTATTTATTCATAATTATTAATTTATATCATATTTTGGAAAATCAAATCATGAAAACATACCTAATTTATACATTTATAAATGTGTTGCCTAACCAATCATAGTTGAGGATTTCACTTACCTTCTCAACACTAATGAAATATTAAAATTCCTCTCCGTACATATTTTATTCATAATCAACTATGTGACTACTTCTATATTTTAACATTGACTCCACATGAACATTTAATGCTAGTAAATGAGGATATAGAATGGGTGGGGTAATGGTGCTTTCAGTATATCTTTTTGATCGGTTGGTTAGTACTTTAGATGGTTTTGAGTCGGTCTTTTATTTAATCCCCTTCCCTTTGTTTGTATGTAATAACATTCAACGGTTCAAACATTTTTTCATTAATTGTTAAAAGTTTAGGTTGAAAAATAAATTGGAAATGAATACCTCATTGTCTGCATGTTTTTTTACAAGATTTGATGACCATGATATGAATGTTCCAACATCATTTTCGACCATATGAATATCTTCACCATAAATTGGAATAGTTAGCTCAGTTCCCAGATCATGGGATTTTCTAATCGATACTCTCACATGACCTGTTGGAAGTGGTCTGCTGTGTAGCTTGTGATTTTAGATATTGAACACCATAACCATCACTGCAAGGTAATGGGTGGGTTTTGAGGGTAATCATTCGCATCATAGCTGGTGGGGGTGAGGTGGGATCTCCATGCGATGGTTGATATTGAGTTGTTTCTTCTCTTTGATTTCCCCCATAAAAGTTTCCATCATCTCTCTCTTCCATTGAAATTGTTCTTCAAGTGTATCTAGTCTCTCTCTCATTAGTTTCATTTCTTCACTTTGATCCTCCTCTTGTTTTTTTTTCAAAATATGTTTGGGGGTATCACCCAAAATCTACACCTCTAATGTGACCATACTGTTCTGGCCCCTTCAAGGCTACTGATAGTATGTGATCATCTAGTATAGGTGTTGCTAATTCATGTGGCCATGTCATATAGAAAATATATGAAAATAAGTGGTCATATTTATGTAATAGAGATCTAAAGAAAAAAAAATTTATTATGTAATACTTACACATGTTTCCCACACTTTTTTGTGCTTTCATCGATTAGTATCCCATATTTATTTACCAGTTCCTCCTTCCAAAGTACATGGTGTGAGATGGAGGTGGATTTGGATTTGAATTCATCAATCTGTATATAAATAGAGGAATATAATTATTAGTTTTTTTCATGTCACATAAAAGTTTTAAAGTAGATTTAAAATACGTATCTATTTTTTTAAAGTGAATCATACTGCATCTTTGCTTTATGGTAGGGGTATGTAAGGACCCGTGTTCTTCCAGACTATAGTTTTGAGTAGAAATTTGAATTTTAGCTTTCAGATGAATTTAAAAGGGTAGAATGTTCTTTTTCCCCTAGTATATGATCTTGGATAATTTTTCTGACCACTCTGTTGGTCCCAAAATAGGATGTTTAACCTAGTACATGAGTTTGGTGTAAATCCGAGCCGTTTGAATTTTAGAGGAATAATTAAAATTATTTTATAATAAATTAAATATTAAATTATTCATGCAGGTCCGTTCGATCATAACCTTTGAATGGAGAATTTTATTGAGATTCCTACCCAGCTGTTATGTCAGGAATATAGATTTTAGCCGAAGCTATGCATAAAGTTGAGTTGGGTGTCGGGGTCAGGCCATACCCCTTTTTCTTATTTTTCTTTATCATTTTCTTTTCTTTTTTCCTTTCCTTTATTTTCTATTCTTTCCTCTTCCTTCTCATGAATGCATCCTGTGAGGATCCTCCTATGATGCTTGACCATGGGAGAAAAGGGAGAGGGATAAAGGAAGAGAAAGGGAATGGAAGAGAGGTACCGTTGTGAAGCCCTCGATGTGCTGGATCAGCATGCGATGACCGTGGATCGTCAAATCAATCCAAACTTCATCGTTTTCCACCCAAAAGTTGTCCCATTTATGTTTTTTCCATAGATCCACGTATATTTTCCATTTTTTAAATATTAATCCAGTTTATGCTCGTATGAGGGCCTTAGTGGCCGAATCTTTGGTTTTGGGGGAGAAAACATGGGTTTTGGGAGGTCTACGGGTTTTCTGTTTAGGAAAACCAGGTTACACGGTGTGTGGTTCAGGGGAACATGTCATATGTTCTTCCCATTCGGGTAAGATGAAGTTTAAAAGAGTACACACTGTGTATGGGGTATACACGTCGTGTACCCGTACTTGGCCATGTGACTGAGTACCCGAGCATGTTTACCATGTAGGGGTACATGGTCATGTAGTGTACACAACTAGACCTTGTGTAGGGTAGCACACCATGTGGAAGTACACGTCTTAGCCAAGTAGATGACCAAACCAGTTGAGGGCCACAAGCATGTACCATGTGTTAGGTACATATCATGTACCTATGTTACAAACCATGTACCTAGGGTGTTTACATGCCCAAGCCAGTGAGAATACATTCCCATGTGGCGAGTTAGAGGTACACACTATGTATTGTCTCTACATGCCATGTACTTCCCCCTTGTAACCCTTTGAGGGTTTTTCATATTTTCTTTCCCCAATGTCATAGTTAGACCCAAGAGTAGTCCATTCTGAGTGGTTTTCTGCATAGATCATGATGGTGAAACATGTAGAGAATTCTAAAGAATCCTAGTGGGAGTTTTGGGATCTTCTATCTAAATAGAGAGGTTCTTCCTCAAGTTATCAAATTCAGTGTCTCCTGAGAGTGAGACCAGATCATGAATGATCGATTGGGTGTTCAGACCAACCAATTTTAGACCTTTGATCTTAGATGATATATGAACAATCTCCCATGATCTATGCTTTTGAGGACATTCCCCTTGTGAGATGTACCCTTATGGCCTATGAGGATATGAGACTAGCTGCTTCTAAGGATACCTTGAGGGATTCCCTTGATTATGTGCTGATCTAGGGAGTTACTTTGTTGGATCCCTTTACCCATGAATTATTTAGAGGATTCCTATTCTAGGATTCCTCCGCTTGTGAGTTTACCTGGAGGATCCCGAGTATGATACCTCCCAATGTTTGACTTGAGGGACCTAGTGGGTACCCATTACTTGACCAACCCTAAGTTGTGCGTCAGGTTTGGGTATAGATGATATTCAGGTGTCACCTTAGAACCCAAGCCAAATTGATACGCTCATGAGGCTATGGCTAAAATGTTGGATTGGGTGTTCAAGACACCCTCACTTACTTTTTATTTATATTGGCATGGTTATTACTGATGCAACAATGTTTACCCGAGGTTCTTCCTAGATGGTTTCTGTTGATCCTAACACGAGGGATATTTCCTTCTATTGGTATTTCCAAACGTTATTCATGGGATCTGTATTTCTTATTGGGATGCCCAGACACGCTCTCCTGGGATTTGGTTTCTGAGCCATGTTTTCTGATGTTTTATTAGTACATAGAGGTGGTACAAGAGACTTCTATGTAGAGACTTATGTGTTGAATTTTTTTCCTTGAGTGATACTTGGATTACCATTATAGTAATACCTTGGACAAAATCATAGGCTATACATTTTTAGGGGGATTATTACACTCTCCTTGTCCGGTAATGGCTGGGTGGGTATACCCATGTCTTATGATGGAATGTGAATGGTTTACATGAGTGGATATACTTGTGTGTAATGCTTGAATGATTTAATATATGCTATTGACTGCTCTTCATGCATCTAGAATGTGTTAGTTTATTCCTTGGGTTGATTATTCTCATTGGGTATTGATCCTGTGGGATGCCTCGGGCTTTTCTACCCTGTGGATCCATCTTGCATGGGCTTGTGTAGTACATGTGCTATTGACATGATTCTAGGACCCCAACCAGTTCCTACATCGAGTTTCCACTAGGATTCCCATGGGACTCAATGTGGATGCCTTGGATGAGTTCTTTGGATCCTGCCCTTCGTGGTCTAGACTTTTGATGTGGATGCCTTGGACGAGTTCCTTGGATCTAGCCCTTCGTACTCTAAAATTTTAATGAGGATGCCTTGGATGAGTTCCTTGGATTCGTTCCTTTATTGTCTGATACTTATGGTATTACGGTGTGGTCATGGTGGTTGTGATATTTACAGGATTGATCATAGGTATAAGGTATCCTTGTTGGTGATTGGATACAAGTATGTGTGAACCCATGTGTTGGACGAGTATCCCCCTGTGGCGACATAACTTACTCAAAGACTTTTTTGGCATTCGCCAAAGCAAGTATATTTTGATTGGGAGTTCAGGCCCATAGATCGACTTGGTGATACATGGATTGAGTGGAATGAGGTCAAGCTCAATTCCATTGCACTAGATGTCCAATAAATCAGGATTACAGACCCCAGGATCGACTGTTGATGTGGTTTCTTGTTATTGGGTTTCACATACTAGTGAATATTCATATTTATGTATATATGTATAGGTATGGGACTATACATGTATACATATATAGATATGGACATCCATAGTGGAAATTTCCTAGTTGAATAGGATTATAGACCCAAGGTTCGACTATGGTTTCACATTTGGCTTACTTACTTTGGGTTGTGCTTCAGCTAGACTGAACACATTGCTTTTGCATACACTTTTAGCAGAACAGTTACAAGTTTCTTGTTAGGGTGGCCTACTGAGATTTTTTCTCACCCCTTTATGTGTACCTCAGTGTATGTATATACCATATGTCTGATTTTCAGGTTGATCATGAGTTGCATGGTGGATAGGGATGAGGCTGAGTGTTTCATGGTCGAGCAGAGCTGCTCAAGTGGGTTCTTTGGATCAGGACGATGCAGTTTGAAAGGGTCTAGAGACTAGGTACATGGTTTAGGTCGGAGTTAGTAGTAGTGCCATACAGTTTTACTTTCAGTTTCTTTTGTACTTGTATATGTATGGTTGGCCAAGTGGGGGAGCACTGTTGTATTGCATTACATAGCTATTTGGGATTTACAACATTTCATTTATTTTTAGAACATGTTCTATTTCAGTAGTTTACTGATTCCACAATTAGTTTAATTTACACTATATATGATACTTAGATATTTCTACTATTTGTTTAATCTGATATGAGGTCATAGTCCCCCACTATCACCTCCTAGTCCCTCGCTACTATTCTTTCACCTCTGGTGTATAGTGAGGCGCATTTTTGGCCTAGGAACCCCCCAGCTCAGAGCACCGGTTTAGTGGCATCCAGGTTGGGACGTTACAAAGTGGTATCAGAGAAGTTCTTTTCGTGGTCTTTAATATTTGGGATATGTTACATAGAATTAATAGGAATGTGTTGGAACATGTGATGGATATCATACTGGTGCGTCGAGAACACTTTTTCCGATAAGATGTTCGGGTTTCTGGGGTATGGGATTTCTGATCTGATTTACGATGTTACAATTGTATATGATTTCACCTTGAGCGATGCACATGTGGTGTGGATGTTATGATTTATTGTGGATCCCTAGATCTTGGACATTTGTAAGAGGCCCAAGATATTTTTTGAATCTTGGTAGTAAAGGCAAGATGTAACGACCCAAAATGCTGTTAATGAAAAACCCTCTTGTTCTAATTAAATGTCTTATTACGTAGAATGATCATATAAAACGTATGCACTTTCTTGGTTTTATGTTTTTGGATTTCAGAATACCACTAATAATTGTTACCATTGCTAATATAGTGGTTGAATAGTGATCACATGATTAGTAAAATATAGGGCTTTAAAAAATCCAATTTACTCAGACAAAGGAAGCGATGATCTCATCCAGTGGAATTGCTATGTACGAGGGCCATTTTTCAGAGCTTATAAAAGAGGTGGAATCTTTGGTCTTTGCTCTTGACCAACCCCAATTCAAGCTTGAATACATTAAGATCGAGTAGAATTGCCTACGAGAGAAGTGGAAGTTGATAGAGATTACTACTCGAGTGATGTTATCCGAGCCACCTCAAGTGTCTGTCACCATCGCGCACCTTACCCAAAGGTCTTATGAGGGTGTTTTAAGGGGTTATGTAACAAGACCCTAGTATTATGACAATGTAAATTATTTTTGTAAAAAAAATATACATTCATTTTATTATTTTAACTTTGTAAATAGTTTTTAAAGAACAAATAGTATTTTTAATTAATATTCAACTAAGGAATATATTTTGATAAATTAATGGAGTTTTGAATTAAATTATATTTTAATAAAATAATAATATTATTAAATTACTTTTATGAATTATAAATGATCGTATAATTTTTATAAATACAATTGTAATTTTTATTAAGGATTGAAAGTTGTTTTTGTCAAAACCCATGAATTTTTTATAAATATTTGTTTTTATTTTAAAAGTGAAAATTCACATATTTAGAAAATTATTTGGATAAAATTAATATTTTTTTGGCATTATGACATCGAAATTATCCAATGGTGAATTTTTCATAATTTTCTAAGACAGTCGAATTTTTGGGTAAAAAATAAATACCATTTAATTATATAATGTGTTTTATGACATCATAATGACCCAATAGTGATGTAATAAAATATTATAAACATTATGTTCAGACAATATATGTTTTACCATTAAAATAATGTGATTTTATGTTTGTTTTATTTTTTTTACAAAGCCTTGGTGGACCCTCCAAGACTTATAAAACATTTTAGCTTTTTAAATTGATTTCCATGAGAGCGTGACTCACCTCCACATAAGAAACCATATTATTTTAAGAAGTTAGGAAATTTGACTTATAAAATACTATTTTCCACTTACCTTTGGAATAAACCATGTGAAAAAAACATGGGCTGGTTTGTGTTTTTGATTAGTTTAATGTATGGTGTCCCAAACCTAAATAATAAAGAATTCCCTCTCATTTCCTATATCATCCCACCCAATCTCCCACTTCCTCTTCACCCAAAGCCTTTGGGGTTCGTCAAACCTCTTATCTCATATCTCTAGAATACTCTCAAGGTTCCCCATGCTCCCAAGAATCCTCTCTCAATCCTCTCCCAATCCTTTGGGATCACACTTCTAAGTAAGGGATTCCTTCCTTTCTCATTTTATCCAAGTTTCTTAATATTGTTATTCCCTTTTATTTTCAATTATAAATGTTGGGGTATGATTTAGAACCTCCCCCATATATCCCTATTTATTTTTTAATGATGATATACCCCTTTATCTCTCATTAATTCCTCCCATTTACACCCGTTACAATGCCGAAATTCCGTAAGGAATTTCTCTCTCCTCATTTACATTCAAGCAATTATTTTGTATTATGAATTAAAATTCCATTACTTATCTTGTGAAATGTATCTATATGACCCCATTACTTTAAATTTCATGTAAATGTGATGAGAAACCCCTTTCTCTCTCATAAATCATTTTTTTGAGTTCTTATGTCACGATTTTACGCTGCCGAAATTGCACCGTGATTTTCCAAGCCAAAGTCATTGTGTAGTGAATACCATGCCCATTTATCTATCAAGGGTATTCACCTTTTTTCACATTTAATTATTTATTATATATTTTCATGTATTAATTCCACATACGTTTATCAGTGAATAAATTATTATGTTTAATGAATCCATGATTTATGATCCATGTGGCACACTTGTGCATGAAATGAAATGATTAAGATGGGTGCACCCTAATAGCACTCAAATGCATTTGGTAAATATTAGTATCATGATAATTAAAGTGAAATGAGAGTTTAATCATGATAAATCAACTAAAATGAGGGTTTACTCATGCTTCATGTGCAATCATCCCTGGCTCATGCTAATACCATGTTAAGTGTGGTTGCTACATTTCCATGTTATGATAATCATGCTATATCATGCCTTTATGTTAATGTTTCTTTTGAACTCCATTGATATTCCTATTTCCTAATATGTATTATAATATTCATTCCATGCCTTTTTTACTCCCTTAATGGGCTTTATAGCTCACTATTTTCTTATGCATATCTTCCGGTTATCCCATGCAATGCTATGTACGAGGGAATGTAGTGGTCATGTAAATAATGTTTTCAATAAAGCTGTTGTGTCTTATGTTCTAATTTGTTATGTAATTTTTCTAATACCAAAATACACTAGACCTCTCGATTTTCTTTGTTGTACCAAGTGATGTTTTTTATGTAATAAATCATGTTTATGTGTGTAATTAAGATCATGGTTTTTATAGTTGGTATCAGTTGGAGGTTTATTTATTTTTGGGATTAGGATTATAAAAAACTAGTGAAGCATTAAAGACAAGACTAAGTATAATAAAAATATCCCTAAATTTTGGTGAATATTGAGTAAGTGGTTTATCAAGAAAATACATTCATGTCTGGATACGAGCAGTTTGAGGCGGCTCTGTCACATATGTACCTAGGAGTGAAAAATCTAACAAGGAGTTTCAGGCTTGACCTAGGGTATCTTAGTACACGACAACGGGCCTTGCTGCACTCTTGGTTACTACAATCTTGGGGGATATTATTTGGTAAATTCATAATCTTAGTATAAACCATTATTAAGGGAATAAAAAAATACCCCTAAAAATATATGTTGGGAATTAGATCATGGATAACATATATTGAAGCCTATAAATTCATAGGTTAAGGAAATAAAAGTAATTTATAAGTCATCCGTTTTTTATTTGGATTTCCCTTTTATGTGATACCCCTAAATTTACTTTTATTACAACCAATGGCCAATAATAGGAGGACATAGGCTAACAACCGATGCCAAGATCAATGTGATAATTATTCTAATGAGATTCCTAATCTGATGGGAGAAGGAATCACAAACTTCGTCATGATACTCTCCCAGTTAACTCAAGTCTTGAATAGAAACATGGTTCAATAGGAATGTTCAACCCCCCATATGAATGAACAATTCGCTATCGAGAGCTTCATGAGACAAATGACTCCTAATTTTAATGGATCATTCGATCCATCAATTTCCGAACAATGGATCAACTCCATTGAAAAGATATTATCCATCTTCTAATGTTCTGAAGAAGAGAAGGTTATTATGGATGCTTATCGTATGGAGGGTGAAGACGATCAATGGTGGACATTGATCATAAATATGAATCCTGAGGAAGAGATAGAGGCATTGGAATGGATAGATTTTCAGAAGATGTTTTTTGATAAATATTTTATGTGCACCCTCCAACTTAAGATGGAAAGGGAATTCCTTGACCTCAATAAAAAAGACAACGAATCTATCATAGCATATGACGAAAACTTCACAATGCTTGCATGATATGCCTATGGATTTTTAATTACCCATGAATGAATGGTTGACCTCTTCTTTGGTGGGATGAAACCTAGCCTACAAAAATACCTATAAATTCATGACTTCGATAGCTATGAGGAAATTGTATGATATGCCCTTAAAGTCGAAATAGAGATTGGAGAATCTTAGGTGTATCATGGGGATACGAAGTGTAAGGTGGACTTCAATTATGGTGGTCCGATGGATAAATCCAACGATTCTAAGAAGATCCAGCACCCCACTTTCCAAAGGTGCAGAAAGAAGCACCCCAGAAATTTCCTAAAGGGGACGAGAAAATAATTTAGGAGTGGAAGAGAAGGGAACCTACCTGTTAACGTCCAACAAGAGAAGCCCGTGACTGCGATATTGGAGAGGAATGCTTCGTTCGACCCTCAACACATTGTTCATTGATTCAACTACAAAGAACCAGGTCACCTTTGAAAATCAGTTCCCTAAGTTGAGGGTTTTCGAAGGCAACCAACAACCTCCGAGGCAGCAAGAGAGAATTTTCACCATCACTAACACCAAAGTTAACCCTGATAATGAAGTGGTGACAGGTATTCTAGTTATTCATTTAAGAATAGAGAATGTACTTTTTGATTATGGTTATACACATTCTTTTATATCCTAAAAGTTTAGTAGAACAATCCCACCACCACCAAAAATCATGGAAGTGAAGATTTTGGTGAGTACGAAAAATGGGGCAATCATTGCATCCCATGAATATAACTCCTCCCCTGTCATAATCTACGTATTGAATTTTATAGAAAACCTCGTCATACTTCCTCTGGTGGAATTTGATGAAATTCTTGGAATGGATTGGCATTCTTTATATAGATCCTACATAAATTCCCGTGATAGGGAAATCACTCTATATTTGGAGAATCGACCCCTGATTCTATACAAGTGAAAGAAGGAAGATGAATCTTATTTAGCACCATCATCTCAAGTGAGGATATTTCTTCCCTATGAGCACGCGTATCTGGCTCAGATGATTGAGTTTAAATATGCAACCATCCTTGAATACATGTCTATTGTGAGGGAATTCGCTAAATTATTTCTCGAGGAATTTCTTGGTCTTCATCTTAGAATAGATGTTGAATTATTAATTGACCTTATACTTGGGGAATTGAAAATATCCAAAACTCCGTATAGATTGGCTATTGTGGAGCTTGAGGAGCTGAAGAAACAACTATAGGAGAATATGGTTAAAGGGTTTATATGCCCAAGTGCTTCTCTATAGGGTTCACTGGTACTCTTCATCAAGAAGAAGGATGGGTCAATGTGCCTTTTCATTGATTATCGTGAACTCAACAAAATCACGATAAAGAATAAGTATCATATTCCACGAATTAATGACTTGTTCGATTAACAATGTGGAGCACAATACTTTTCCAAGGTGGATTTTCGGCCAGGATATTGCCAAGTAAGGGTGAAGAAGGAGGATATTCCCTAGACTTCTTTTCATACAAGGTACAGGCACTATGAAGTCATAGTAATGCCTTTCAGACTCAATAATTCTCTATTAAAATTCATGGACATGATTAATAGAGTCTTTAGATATTACCTTGACAAATTTGTTGTAGTATTTATAGATGATATTCTAATATAATCTAAAACCAAGGAGGAGCCTGAGGAGCATCTAATAACTGTACTAGAGACATTGAGAAAGTTTAATCTCTATGAAAATTACAACAAGTGTGAGTTCTAGTTGAAGGATGTCGCATTCTTTGGTCATATCATCACAAGAAATGAGATATCTGTGGATCCATCCAAGAGAACTACAATTGAGGGATCTTCGAGGCCAACATCAGTAACAGATATCCATAGCTTCTTGGGGTTAGCTGAATATTATCGCCTATTTGTGAGAAATTTCTCACGATTTTCCAACCCTATTACCAAACAAAATCGAAAGGGAGTAAAGTTTTATTAGAGTGATGAATGTGATGAGAGCATCACAGAGTTGAAAATGAGGCTTATCATTGCACCCGTGTTCACACTACCCACAAGTGGAGAACTTTTTGTGGTATTTAGTGATGCTTAGAAGAAGGTTCTGGGTTGTGTGTTGATGTAGAATGATAAACTGATAGCCTATGCCTTAAATCATCTAAAAATCCATGAGCAGAACTATCCCATTCATGATCTGGAGTTGGCGGTTGTGATCTTTATGTTGAAAATCTGGTGGAATTATCTCTATGGGGAGAAGTGTGAGATATATACTGATCAAAAGAGCCTTAAATATATATTCACACAAAAAGAGAGTTATATGGGCCAACAAAGTTGGATAGAACTCATCAAGGATTATGACTTCTCAATCCACTACCATCCTAGTAAGGCAAACAAGGTAGAAGATTCTCTAAATAGAAAAGATCTTACCGCTTTATCAATGATGATAATTTTAAAGGATCCAATCTTTTTATATTTTCAGAGGATGGATATGTGAATAATTAAGGGAGGAACATCATCAATACTTTCTCAAATGATTGCTCAACCATCCCTCATGGAGAAAATAAATAATGCTCAAAGAAAGGATGTGGAAGTTCTAAAAAGGTTGGAAGCTATAAAAAATGGGAAATCCTTAGAGTTCGTGGTTGTCAAGGATGGAATTGTGAGATTTGGGTCACGTTTATGTGTACCATATGATCTATAAATAAAGAAGGATCTTCTAAATGATGCACATAGCTCAACCTTCTCTATTCACCCAGGAGCACAAAGATGTATCGATATCTCTGAGAAAACTTTTGGTGGGACAATATGAAAATGGAGATTGTTGAATATACATCAAAGTTCTTGGTATGTTAGCAAGTGAAGGCTAAGAGGCAAGAGTATAAGGGGAGGATGCAACCGCTACCTATACCAACATGGAAGTGGGACAACATTACCATAGACTTTGTCACTATACTTCCAAGGACATCTAGAGGAAACAATGCTATATGGGTTGTTGTGGATTGTCTTACGAAGACATCCTACTTTATCACGATTTGAGAGGAGTTCTCATTGGATCTACTTTCATGTATTTACATTAATTAAGTGGTAAGGCTTCATGGAGTACCACTATCTATTGTATCTGATTGTGATCCGATATTCACCTCAATGTTTTTGAAAAGTATCTAACATGCTCTAAGCACTGAACTGAACTTCAGTACAGCCTATCATCCTCAAACTGATTTCCAATCTGAATGAACTATTCAGACACTGGAAGATATGTTAAGATCATGTTCTATGGACTTTAAAGGAGGATGGTACCAACATCTTCCACTGGTTGAATTCTTCTATAATAACAGTTTCCACTCGAGCATCTGAATGGCACCATATGAATCCCTTTATGAAAAAATGTACATAACACTGGAGTTTTGGGATGAATATGGTGACTGTAAGATGCTAGGACATGAAATTTTCAAAGAAATGGTGGAGAAGGTGAAATCCATTCAGTATCATATTAAGGCATCCCAAAGTTGACAGAAGAGTTATGCAGATAACTATCGATGAGACATTGAGTTCAAAGTTAGAGACATGGTATTTCTATGCATATCTCCATGGAATAAGGTTATGAGGTTTAGAAAGAAAGGTAAGTTATGTCATAGGTACATTGGTCCCTTCGATATTCTTGATCGTGTTAGGGTTGTGGCCTATCGACTAGCAGTTCCACCTACCATGGCCAAAGTACATGATGTCATTCATGTATCCCTATTAAGCATATACATACCAGACCCTTCACATGTACTCTCTTTAGAGGTAGTATAGTTATAGGATGATATTTCTAATGAGGAGTCACCAGTGAAAATATTATATCATAGAGAAAAAGTTCTACGAAATAAGACAATACCCCTCGTCAAGGTGTTCTGTTGAAACCACAAGTTTGAAGAAGCGGCGTGGGAATCAGAGGAAGTGATTAAGTAGAGTTACCCACATCTGTTTTAGTGTGGAAAAATGAAATTTTGAGGGTGAAATTTATTAAGGGGGGAAGATTGTAATGACCCAAACTTTTGTTAATGAAAATCTCTCTTGATCTAATTAAATGTCTTATTATGTAGAATGATTATATAAAACGTAATAACTTCCTTGGTTTCATGTTTTTGGGTTTCAAAATATAGTTAAGAATTATTACCATTGCTAATATAGCCGTTGAATAGTGATCACATGATTATTACAAATATAGGGCTTTAATAAATCTAATTTACTCAGACAAAGGAAGTGATGGCCTCATCCAGTATAATTGCTCCGTATGAGGCCCATTTGTCAGAGCGTAGAAAGGTGGTGTTGTATTTGGGCTTCGATCTTGACCAATCCCAATCCAATGTTGAATATGTTATGATCGAGTGGAATCGCCTACGGCAGAAGTGGAAGTTGATAGAGAATACCACTCAAGTGATGTTATCTGATCCACACCAAGAGTCTGTCACCATCATGCACCATACCCTAAGGTATTATGCGGGCGTTGTAAGGGGTTATGTAACAAAACCCTAGAACTATGACTATGTACATTATTTTTTTTATAAAGAATATACATTTACTTTAATATTTTTACTTTGTAAATAGTTTTTAAAGCACAAATAGTATTTTTAGTTAATATTCAACTAAGGAATCTATTTTTATAAATTAATGGATTTTTTAATTAAATTATAATTTAATAAAAAATTATTATTAGTAAATTTATTTTTATTAAGTATAAATGATCGTATAATTTTTATGAATACTATTGTAATTTTTATTAAGTTTTGAAAGCTGTTTTTATTAAAACCCATAAATTTTTGATAAATGTCGGTTTTTATTTTAAAATTGAAAATTCAAATATTTATAAAATTATTTGGATAAAATTAATATTATTTTTGGAATCATGACATCTAAATTACCCAATGGTGAATTTTTCATAGTTTTTTAATACAATCTAATGTTTTTGTAAAAATTTAATACCGTTTAATTATATAATGTGTTTTATGACATCATAAAGACCCAATAGTGATGTAATAAAATACTATAAACAATGTGTTATTCCCATATATGTTTTACCATTAAAATAATGTGATTTTAGGTTTGTTTTATTTTTTTAGAAAGCCTTAGCGGACCCTCCAAGACTTATAAAATATTTTAGCCTTTTAAATTGATTTCCTTGAGAATGTGACTTACCTACACATAAGAAACCCTATTATTTTAATAATTTAGTCCATTGGCCTTATAAAATTTTGTTTTACAACCCCCTTTGGAATAAACCATGGGCAAAAACAATGGGCTGGTTTGTGGTTTTGATTAGGTTAATGTGTGGTTTCCCAAACATAAATAATAAAGAATTCCCTCTCATTCCCTATATAAACACATCCAAGCTCCCACTTTCTCTTCACTAAAATCATTTGGAGTTCATACAAACTCTACCATACTCTATCTATAATCCTCCCAAGATGACCCAAGCTCCCATGAAGCCTCTCTCAAGCCTCTCCCAAGCCTTTGGGATCATACTTCCAAGTGAGGGATTCCTTCCTTTCTCATTTTATCCAAGTTTCTTAATATTGTTATTCCCTTTTATTTTCAATTATAAATGTTTTTTGGTATGATTTATCACCTCCCCCATACTAAAATCTTTATTTTTTAATGATGGGAGACCCCTTTCTCTCTCATTAATGTCTCCCATTTACACCTGTTACCATGCTAAAATTCCATAAGGAATTTCTCTTTCCTCATTTACATTCAAGAAATTATTTAGTATTATGAATTAAAATTCCAATAATTATCTTGGGAAATGTATCTATATGAGCCCCTTAATATCCATTTCTTTTAAATATGATGATACACCCCTTTCTCTCTCATCAACCATTTTTATGAGTTCTTATGTCAGGTCGTTACGCTGCCGAAATTACACCGCAATTTTCCAATACGAAGTCCTTGTGTAGTGAATACCATACCCATTTTTCTATCAAGGGTATTAAACTTTATGAACATTTACTTATTGATTATAGAGTTTCATGTATGAATTCCACATTACTTTATCATGGAATAAATGATGAGTTTTAATGAATCCATGTTTTAGGATCCATGTGGCACACTTATGCATGAAATGAAATGATTAAGAAGGGTGCACCCTCATAGCTCTCCAATGGATTGGGTGAAGATTAGTATCATGATACATCAAGTGAAATGAGGGATTAATCATGATAAATCAAGTGAAATTAGGGTTTACTCATGCATTATGTGCAATGAGCCTTGTCTCATTCTAATACCATGTTAAGTGTTGTTTTCACATTTATATGTTATGATAATAATTCTATATCATGCATGTATAGTCATGTTTCTATTAAACTCCATTGATATGCCTAATTCATAAAATGTATTTTAATCTTCATGTTATACCTTGTTTACTCCCTTACTGGGCTTTATATCTCGCCCTTTTCTTATACATGTCCTCAGGTTACCTCATGCAATTCTAAGTACGAGGGAATGTAGTGGTCATGTAAACGAAGTTTTCAATAAAGGTGTGGTGTCTTATGTTCTAAGTTGTTATTTAATGCTCCTAATCCTCAAAGACACTAGAAATCTAGATATTCTATGTTGTACCAAGTGATGGTTTTTATGTAATAAATTATGTTAAATGTGTAATGAAGATCAGAGTTTTTATACAATAGGAGTCTCATGAATAATATTTGACATGTAGGATTCACATCATATAGGCCTACTAGTGTTTGATTTTACTAATGACTGAGGACTTTGGACCTGCTTACGTATATATCTCACTCTGATTTAAGTATAATTGGATCTATGTCAAGGAATTTTTTTGTGAGGATGATGACTCAGTACTCATGAACATGAGGTGTTGTGATCCTAGTAGGTCGATATGGCACATGATTCCTTTTAGTTGAACCCATTACAATGTGTTGTTTCTCAGGTTTGTGGTTATGTAGTTGGATTTATGAGTACGATGCCGATAGATACTAGGAATTTTCTTGTGAAATGGACCTCTATGGTGTATTTTCCACATATATATATCTGATGAGTGTAAGTTCAGTTCCTATCATGTGCTGGTTTTTACCTCCAGGGAGCAGTTCCTTCTAAGGATTCTCGGAGAGGATCAGACCCTTTTAGGGCTTTTTTTAGTCTTGACCCTTGTTTTTCATCATGATCTTTACCTGATTTTGAGAGGTTAGATCTTTTGGGATAGGTGGTTAGACCTTATGACCCAGTCGTGAGGCTTATTCTGTAGGGATAGGTGGGAGACCTAGAGTCCCTTGGTTTAGATTTGTACCCTTGTGGGTCAACATATATTTTTTTAGGGAAAATTGTGTGATTGAGGTTGGACCACGTTTTCAGATGCATTTTTAGGTAGTGAGCTTGGTTTTACGCTCGTTTTGTGATAAAGGCACGATAGGTGCTTGAGTTATACATTATAGGTATGATGATTCCTTCAGCTTTTGACGAATAACCTTGGTTGCTTGTTCTTCTAGACTGGATTCTATGGGAAGGAATGTTTGGGTGCCTGGCCTTGTTGACCAGTGTGTTTTCGCTATTTCTAATATAGTCAGAGTGTGGTTAGACACTTGTGACTGAAACAACACCATGTGACGGATGATATTGGTATAAATCGTGACATAGGTGTGGTGCCCTATTTTTAAGGGGAGTTCCAAGGGATCTTCTACCCTTTAAAACTGACATGTCATGTAACATGATCATTTTACCCTTCGGTTGGACGAATCATTGGTGTACAATTTGGGTTATAAAGATACATGTTGGTTACACATGGTATCATTTGAATCTAGATCAGTGAATGGTTGGGTGCGATCCAAATACATATGTTTTTATGACTTGTTATGGACTTGGATCCTAGAATTTGTTTTAGAATGTCCCTTTGTGGATGAGGTGACATCGTGAAATGATGGGTTTCCATGAGACGGTTGACCTATGGATGAATCTTAGTCAACTTTTTATAGGATGGTGAGTGCGTCTTGGAGAGAGTTGTGTATGCCTTGGTGGAATTTTAGTATACACATATTAGATTTGATCATGATCTATATTGATTTGTATTGAGTATTCTAAGAGATAGTCATCCCAATACCAAGCTCCTTTTTTATTTCTAAATTTCATTCCCTATTATGGAATAAGAATCTTGTGGAGGTTGCGCTTGAGGAGTGGTGTAACGTAAACCATATAGTGGGGAGTGCACCATTGGTCTTTTGAGGGTGATGAACCTCATTTTCAGTTGAACTTTAGAATTTTATGTTTTCTGTTGAGCTCAGAGTTTGGTTTTGATATGACAATAAGGGTATTCCTATAGTGTGGAGTACCAGATCAGTCGTAGTTAAATTTCTTCCTCACAGAAGGCAGTTGTTGATGCTATAAGACTGTTCATTGGATAGTCCAAATAGCTTTCTTGTGCAGATGTTTGGGTTGAGATCATGTCTTTAGGTCCTTTCACCAAACTTCTTGAGGATGAGAAGGTTTATGGTTTGGAGTTTGTAAGGACCCATATTTTTCTAGACAGTAGTTTTGAGTAGAAATTGATTTTTTTGAATACATGTAATGGGTAAAATGGTATTTTAACTCTATAATATGATTTTGGATAATTTTTTTGACCACTCGGTTGGTCCCAGAATAGGGTTTTTACCCTAGTATAGGATTTTTGTGGAAATCTGAGACGTGTGAATTTTGGCGGAATAATTAATAATTAATTTTTAATAAATTAAATATTTAATTATTTTCCCAGGTTTGTTCGGTCGTAAATTTTGAATGGAGTGTTGGATTGAGATTCTATCTCCACCATTTACTCTTAAATGGAGAGTTTAGCCTAGGTGAGGCATAAACTTGAGTTGGGCGTCAGGGCCAGCTTAGGCCCCTTTTTCTTCGTTTTCTTTTTCTTTTGTTTTTTTCATTTTCTTTATTTTCTCTTCATTCCACCTCCTTCTCACCCATTCCTCTTGTGTGGATAATCCTACACCACTTTAATGAGAGAGAAAGAGAGATATAGAGGGAAGGGAATAGAGGTATCGTTGTGAAGCCATCGACACACTGGATCGGATTGCGGTGACTGTGGACCGTCAAATAGATCCAAGCTTCGGCAGTTTCTACCCAAAAGTAGGTCTGTTTACATTTTCATCATAGATCCCTGTAGAATTTATGTTTTCTAAATATAAATCCTATTTATGCTTGTATGAGGGACCTAGTGGCCGAATCTTTGGTTTTAGGGGAGAAAAATGGGGGTTTGGGGCGATTCAGGGGTTTTCTATTTGGGAAAACTCGGTTACATGACATGTAGTTTAGGGGAACATGTCATGTGTTCTTCCCGTTCAGAGAAGATAAAGTTTAAAGGAGTACACTCTGTGTATGGGGTGTACATTCCATGTACTAGTAATTTGCCATGTAGCCGAGTAACTGGTCATGTCTACCTGTGTAGGGGTACATGGTCGTGTAGTGTGCATGGCCAGACCCTGTGTATGGTAGCACACCTTGTGGAAGTACACAGCTTGGCCAAGTAGATGACCAAGCTAGTTGAGGGACACATGCATGTACCCGATGTTGGGTGCATTCCATGTACATGTGTTACACACCATGTACCTAGGGTGTTTACATGCCCATGATGGCCAGAACACATGCCCATGTTGTGAGTTGGGGGTACATGCTGTGTATGGTCTCTACACGTCATGTACTTCCCCCTTGTAACCCTTTGAGGGGTTTTCATGTTTTCTTGCCTCAATGTTATAATTGTACCCTAGAGTATTTCATTATGAGTGGTTGTCCACGTAGATCATGATGGTGAAACTCATAGAGAATTTTGAGAACTCCGAATGGGTTTTTTTGGGATTCTATCTTAATGGATAGGTTCTCCCTAAAGTTATTGAATTCAGTGTCTCCTGAGAGTGAGACCAAAGTGTGAATGATCAGTTGGGTGTTCAAACCAACCTAGTTGAGACCTTTGATATGAGATGAGCTATGAGTTATAACCTATTATCTATTCTTTTTTAGTACGTTACCCTTGTGAGAAGTTTCCTTCTGGCCTATGAGGCCATGAGACCAGTTACTTCTAAGGATCCCCTGAGGGGTTCCCTTTATTATGTGCTGATCTACTGAGTTACTTTGTAGGATTCCTTTACCCATGCATTTTTTAGAGGATCTTAGTTTTATGATACCTCCACTTGTGAGTTTACCTAGAGGATCTTCAGTAGGATTCCTACTAGTGTTTGACTTGAGGGACCCAGCGGGTGCCCGTTGCTTGACCAACCCTAAGTTATCCATCAGTCTTGGGTAGATATGGTGTTTGAGTGTCACCACAGAACCCGGTATGAACTATTATTCCCATGGGGTTATGGCTAGAGTGTTGGGATGGACATTTGAGCCACCCTCACTCATTTATTTTTTTATATTGACATGGTTATTGCTGATGCAGTGATGTTTACCAGAGGTGCTTCCTGTTTGGTGGTTGTTTATCCTGATGTGAGACATCTTTCCTTTTTTTTGGATGCCCATACATTCTTCTTGGGACTTCTATTTTTTATTGGGATTCCAAGACATGCTCTCCTGGGATCCTGCTTCTAAGCCATGTTTTATGATGTTTTTCTGGTATATATAGGTGGTACCTGAGAATTTTCAATTGGGAATTATGTGTTGACTTATACACATTGAGTGATACTTGGATTACCATTATAGGGATTCCTTGGATGGACTCAAAGGCTAGATATTTTCCGGGGGAATGATTACACTGTCCTTGACCTATGATGGTTGGGTGGGTATACCCATGTCCTATGATGTAATGTGAATGATTTACATGAGTGGGTATACTCGTGTGTAACGCTTGAATGGTTCAATAGATTCTATGGATAGCTATCCATGGATCTGGAATGGGGTAGTGGATGCCTTGGGTTGAGTATTCCCCTTGGGTCTTGATTTCATGGGATGCGTTGAGCCTTGCTACCTCGTGGATCCAACTTGCTTGGGCTTGTGTAGAACATGTGTTGTTGACATGATCCTAGGACCACAACCAGTTCCTAGATATAGTTTCCATTGGGACTCCCATGGGACTCGATGTGGATAGCTTGGACGAGTTCCTTGGATCCGGCCCTTTGTGGTCTAGAATTCTGATGCGGGTTCCTTGGATGAGTTCATTCGATCTGGCCCTTCATGGTCTACACTTTTCATGAGGATACCTTGGATAAGTTCCTTGGATCCGACCCTTTGTGGTCTGACAATTGTGGTATTATGGTTTGTATGTAGTGTTTGTGATCTTTATAGGATATACCATCAGTATATGCTATCCTTGTTAGTGATTAGAGGCGAGTATGTGTGAACCCAGGTGTAGGATGAGTATCCCCCTATGGTGGCGTAGCTTGCTCAAAGACTTTTTCGGTGTTGGATGAAGCAGGTATATGTCGATTGGGAGTACATAACTAGAGATCAACTTGGTGATATACGACTTGAGTGACACGACATCTAGCTCAATTCCCATGCACAGGATGTCCGGGTGATCAGGATTATGGACCCAAGGATCGAATGCTGATGTGGTTTCTTATTATTTGGTTTCACATACCAGTGAAAATTCATATTTTTGTATATATATATAGGTATGGGACTATACATGTATTTATATATAGATATGTACATCCATAGTGGCACTTTCCTAGTTGAACAAAATTACGAACCTGAGGTTTGACTGTGGTTTCACATTTGGCTTACTTCCTTTTGGTTGTGCTTTAGCAAGGATAAGAATGTTTCTTTTTCATACTCTTTTAGAAGCACATTTATATGTTTCATATCATGGTAGCCTACTGAGATTATTTCTCACTGTTTTATGTGCACCTCGGTGTACATTTAGACTTTATGTCTTCTTTTTAGGTTGATCACGAGTTCCATGGTGGATAGGACTAAGGCCCAGTGTTGCATGGTCGAGTGGAGATGCTCTAGTGGGTTGTTTTGATTAGGATAGTGAAATTATATAGGGTTTGGAGACAAAGTATGTGTTCTGTATTAGAATTATTATTATATCCCTGTATGTTTATTCTAAGTTCCTTTTATACTTGTATCTATATGGTCGGCCTAGTGGGTGACCGGTGTTTTATTATTTGAAATATATGTTCAAAATTTACAACATTTCATTTATTTTTATAGTAAGTTTTATTTCAGTTGTTTACTTCTTTCACACTCTGTTTACTTTTCATTGTGTATGATACTTAGATACTTCTGTTGTTTCCTTACTTTGATATGAGGGCATAGTCTCCCCAATATCACCTACAAGTCCCTCACTACTACTCAGAAACCTCTAACGTATAAGGATCCGTGCATGAGGCCTAGTAACCCACTAGATCAGAGCATCGATTTAGTTGAATTCGAGTTATGAAATTACAAGGTACACTGGTTTTACTACTTGTTCCTTATTTCCAGAACTCAGTTGCTATTTCATAATTAAAAAATTATCAATCAAAGTGATGAATACATGTATCATCAAAAAACTTATTACTATCCATAATATACCTGAAAATAAATATTTGTACGATAGAGAATAAATGCATCACACGCTTCTTGGGTTATCAGGTGTGCATAGATATGTGGTGGGTGTATATTTTTTTCCCTTTATCATATTTAAGATGATGTATAGTTAGACTTGTGTGAAATCCTATATGAATACTTCTAGAAATCATTAATAAATATTTCTTGTGGGACTCTTCTACTATAAATTCACTCTACAATGGATTATGAAGAGTAAGTAAATATTTCATTATTTTATTTTTTTGTAAAATAAAGAAATGATATCATAATGTTACCTTAATCTCTTCCTATATTATTATCTTGAGCTCAAACACAACATGGTGCCAAAAATCAACATCAATCAGTACATATTACTGAGTGATGATTCTAACGTAACTAGTGCACATGGCCTTATTGGGGTTAACATGCTAGCCCCACACATTCCATCCAACTTAATATTTGATGAATTTGATTTTCACCTTAATTGTTTTTGACAATAATGTCAATATACGACGCTCTTTTTTTTCTTTAGTCAGTCCTTCATCACCTACCACTTCCTTAGATTAAAAAATTTCAATTTGTTATTTTTTTGGAGCAGTAGCATTGACATGTGCATATGGTCTTTGTAACTCTGCACTGGGAGCAACAACAAGTTAAGAAACCTATTGTTCCTTAGGAATGGGATCACCAGCATGTTAAACCTCTACACTACGATCAACATCAGGTTGTAATACCTATTGTGCCTTGGGATTGGGTGCACTGACATGTGAAGATATCATTATCTATAGAAGTGGTTTTACATTTATTTTAGAGTACATAAATGCATCATAAATAATAGCATGCGGTAAGTCAATGTATATTACAAAAAAAACTAACCTGATTATTGAACTCTCTTTTTTCTCATGTTTTAAGGGATTTGACCCCTCTATTGACTATCCAAATCCCTTCATTTTGGTCTCCAGTGACATACAAAACTACATCTATATTATGACCACTACGAAATGATTGCGACATCCGAATAAAAGGGTTATACTCAATTGAATTTCCATCTAACCCTTCAGTGGTTTTGGTCGATTAGAAAACAATTGACCACTTTTGGTTTGAAGGATATGGAAAATAAAATACTTGTACTGCATGTGATGCCATTATAAATGGTTCATCTTTTTACCCTTCATTATTGAAATCAACATTCACAAATCTCAATTCATCTATTTTAACAACACTCTTATTATCAACACACTTGCATTGATAAATCAGAACTTGGAATGTTGTATAATATAACTCCCGTATTTTGTTGATGATTCCAAAGTATGACATATTCGTGTAAATTGGATTACTTTCCTTAGTAACAGAAGAATTCATAACTTCTTCCAAAAGTGTAACTCCACTGTTTTTCATGGTACTTCCTTCATCATGTTCATTTTTATATAATATATAACCATTAATTACGTAAGAATTTTAAGATAATACATTCACACATGTTCTTCCAACTTTCCATCAAAGTCATTCTGAAATTGAATCTAGATTTTCATTTGAATCCTTAAAAACATGGTATTAAAACCATCCTATAAACTAATGATTATGTGTATTTTATACCCATATTTTTCCTTTTATGGATTCAAATATGTAATAATTTCTTTTTGGGTTTCAACATATGGGGCAACCAACAAACTATTATAAAAAACGTAAAGGTGGGCCTACTCCTGATCTATAATATTTATTGTGACAACATCTCTTCAAGAAATTACTTTACCATCAAGCCACCTAATGTGACTGGATTTCAGCATACCAATTCTTTCCAAACGAGAAAATTATTTGGTATAGAATTCAACGGTGTCCTCAACAATTTATCGCCCTACAATACAACCCTTTAGCCGAATTAGATTTTTGATATACCATTTCAAAATCATAATATACTGTTCAATGGGGTACATATATCTATAGTGTATAGAACCACATAGTCGAATATCTCTCACCATGTGAACCGTAAAATGAACCATCATATCAATGAATGTTGGTGGGCAGAACATTTCCAATTCACATAATATGTAAACAAATTCTCTTTCCATAGTTGGAAATTTCACTGGGTTTATAACTTTGATGCATATAGGTTTGAAGAAGAAATAGAGATTGGTTAATGTATGATAGACATTCTTGGAAAAATGAAACTTAAATTTATAGAAATTAGATCTTGTATAAAAAAATGACAGCATGTGATTTCTTACACATTAACTTTAAATCAGTCATTGAAACAATGTTCTTAATATAAGATTAATACCCCTATGGAACCTTTACATAATTCAAGAAGTTTCAAAACTAATAACTCTCATTCCTAGAAAGATTGTAAGTAGCTGGAGGAAGAAAAGTTCATTTTTCACCCTTCACTGGTTCAAACTCTTCTCGTATTCCTATGTTAACCATGTCCAACCTATCCTTAATTCCATCCTTTGTTTTTCCGAGTGCATCTAGCAACATGTCGATGACACTATCACATAAATTCATTTCAACATGCATAACATCTATAAAATATATGATGTACATAAAATTATAGCATAGTAATTAAAAAAACGGATCTTTTTTTTCCAATCGGATTCGGTTTGGTTTTTAGAAAATGGTTTACCAAAAGTAGTGTCCATATCTTTTTCTTTATCAAAAAATTGATCGCCTATTAGTGGAGACAGTGCTATATGTTCTTCCGAACTTCGATCGAATGATGTCTTCCAAGATCGATACTTATGTCGTCGGGGCAGAAATTTGTGGTGTACTTGAAACATGGTTTTTGATGAATGTTTCAACTTAGTTGACTGTGTACCTTGTTTGTAGACATGACACCTTTGAGTTCCTTTAATTCTATATCCTGAAAAACTTTTATAAGTAGGAAAGTCATTTATCATCCCATAAAATATGGCCCTCAATGTGAAATCTTTATTTCTGTGAGCATCATACAATGCAACACCTGAATCCCACAATAATTTCAAATCCTCAATCAATGGATCCAAATAAACAGAAATATCATTACTTAGTTGTTTTGGTCTGGATATAAGCATAGATATCATAATATATTTTAATTTCATGCATAACCATGGTGGAAAGTTATAATTTACCAACATAACCAGACATGTGCTTTGAGTGTTTCTTTGAAACCTAAAAGGATTCACTCCATCTATAGATAACAAAAGACGAAGGTTTCTTGACTCATTTCCATATTCAGGATACTCATGATCAATTCTATTCCACTGAGGAGATTCTACCGAGTGACGTAGTTTCCCATCTTTATTTCTTGTATCTACGTGCCATGTCAATTTCCAGGCAGTCTCCTCACTACCAAATAGGTGCCTAAACCTTGGAATGATGGGAAAATACTATAAAACTTTCATTGGACCATATTCATATTTCTTGTATCAAGAAGTTCCACACTTTGGTCATTCTATATGTGATTTTTAGTCATTATGAATCATTGGACCATATTCATATTTCTTGTATCAAGAAGTTCCACACTTTGGTCATTCTATACATGATTTTTAGTCATTATGAAATATTATACAGTCATTCAGGAAAGTATGTATTCTTTCAGATATCATACCCATCAAGCATAACAATCGTTTGGCATCCTACATTAATCTTAGGAGATCATTATCTTCTGGGAGCATGTCATTCAAGAGAGAAAGTAGTTCTGTAAAGCTGGTGTCACTCCATCCATTTCCTTCTTTCAAATTATACAATTGTAGTATGACTGAAAATGCATTATATTTAGTGCAACCAGCATGCAATGAATTATTTTTTCAACTTTTTATATACTTAAACATTTTTGGGTAGTCAAGAAGTTCATATTCAAATATCCTTTTCCTTTCCTTAATATTATCTCTGTCACCATTAACATTTCTAATCACATCCTCGATACAATCTTCTTCATTGTCTACACTTGTAATCATATCAGATGATCCATAAAAAGTAGTGATATACCATCCACTTGATACATTCACTTTTTTACCATGTTTATTACTACATTGACAACTTCAATCTATTCCATGATAGATCAGGTGTTCTTACAATTCCTCTGGACTAACTTGTCTTGAATAAAAAGAGTGTAAACAAAAAAAAAAGATTTGAGAAGGGTCGTATGCATGATCTTTTAAAAACTTGATGAACTCTTTCACTCCATCTTCATACTCTTTTTTCAGATGGTTGGAATCCATCCATTATTTATTCATATCTATCCTATTTGATTCAGTAATATTAATATTTTAAAAAATAAATACACAAAAGGGTCCTTTCAAATAAGCATAACTCAAAATCTGAATGATAATAATTATTTCATTTTTCCCTAGGAATAATCCCCTTAGAAGCTAACACCAAACCAGAAAAAAATGTAATTGTAGATAACTCCCATAATTAAACCATATATGTGATGTTATATGAAAAGTAGGTTTAGGGGTTTCAATTAGGTTAAACATTAATTCAACTTTTGCGGGAGTGAGGTCATGATGGATATACTATGGGTTGGATAGAGTTAGTAACACGCCCTTTCTATAGTGTTATTATCGATCTACTTTTCTGCCCTATATAATTTAATAGTTTTCATGATTCTATAAAAATGTAAACTTAAAATATTATTGAAAAAATAAATTTTAGATGTCCTTTGAAATCTATTTATAAAATCACACTTGAAATACCATTAAAGAAACCTACCATTTACACAAAATCATCTTTAAAATAACACACCCTTTTTAAAATAAACCAATCCATTCTAAACAATCTTTCACAAAACCACAATTCATTTTTTAAAGCATTCAAGGCAAATTCATGACTCAAAAATATTAATCATTTAAAATGATCAAAAATCATCTTTATTTTACATATTTTCATTTAAAAATTCACACACCCCATATTAAAATGAAACTAGTATTAAATACGCTTTAAAAAATTCACACTCACAACCATGAAACACTCGTGTTCCAATTTACTAGAAACACAATGATCCTTGGATCAAACCAGATAAAATGGTTTTACACCCAAAGAACAATGTATATGTCTCTCACATGAAGAAATATTGGTTTCTTGTTTTAAAATACACCTAATAAAATCTATAAGCATGAACCCATTACATAATCAAAAATTTCCCAAGTGTCATTCTTTTCACACAAAGAATTTCCCTATGCCACCAATCACTAGAAGAAACTATGTTTCTTTCCCAGTCCTTATAAGTTCATTATGAATCATGTAAAACTAAGAAAAGAACAATGGTACTAAACTAATAGATGGTATGATTTTCCATAGCATGTTTTCTAAAATCTTTAAAAAGAATTTATAAATGATATTACAAAGGATATTTATTCTAAAATCCTAAACTGAAATCAGATTAGTAACCTCTAGAATAAATGTGATGGGAGTATCATCATAAGTCTCAATAGAATTATTACCTCTCCAAAACTCATTCATGAGGTTAACAACATCATGTCCCAAGACAGTCTAAAACATTTTAGAGAATATTTCATGAAGAAAATCAAGGTTAGGGAACATTGATGGATGCATCAACCTAAATGCCACAAACACTTCATAACATTGAATATAAATAGTTAATAATTAATTCATATAATTTGTTAAAGTTGAAATAAAGTAATAATTTATATATTTAGATATAAAATTATGTTGAGAAGAAAAAATAATTTGATAAAAATATGTTTTTAAATTCTTAATGCCTTTATTTGTATCAACCCACATACCATTATTTTCCTTTAACCTTGAAATATGGTTATTACTCTATCTAAAAATGTCATTTTGATAAAATAATTAAGTGTTTTTATATACTTCATTAATATAACCAATCCTCGCTCTCAAATTCCAATTTTGTTCTCTATTTAATATTTTAGTATCAACTCAATTTTTTTGGTATACAATTATGTCTATTGAATCATTATTCGAAAGAACTCCATGAATACCATGATTCTTTATCTCAAAATAATTAATCTTATTATTAATGTTTTAAGATTTAGTAATACCCCATCTATATAGTTCTTTGTTAATCACTTGAATTATATCATGCATTTTCAACCAAGAAAAATTTTTAAGACCTAACTTATTTTTTAAAACTGAGGTATCCTGGTTTATTATCATGGTAGCATATTCAATGTCCATTTCATGGAAAACTTCCAATATCTAATTATTTAGAAACCAAATTGTTTAATGGTTTTGAATTCATCAAATGTTACAACAATTTTTTTCATTTTTCTAGGACCTCAGCAAACCAAATTCAAAATATGGTTAATAAACCAGATTATTATTAAAGGATTTAATTATTCAAAGTCCATGTAGATGATTATATAATGTTCCGTACACATATAATTATATAAGTTTTTGACAATATAAGATCATTTCACCAAAAGAATATGACTATTTCACAAAAATATTATTTAAGTCTTTCATTATTATATGTTATCAGTAAAAAAATTAAGATTACATATGTTGAAAAGTTAATTCATTTGATTACAATGAAGCTAATCCATCAATTGAAAACCTATCCACATGATTATTATAATTCAACTTATGTAGAAAAAATAATTCTTTAAGGAGAACCAATATACCAAATTAAAAGATTACAACATATATAGATGAGTCAATTCACCAAATGCAAATGAGTTGAACAACCATATTCATTGGATCCACCGAAATAATCCCAACCAAAAAATGTATAAGATGTTGATCCACTAGATTTAAAATGAGTTCATATAAATATTATATGAATCCAAATGTATCCAAATATAGATGAAGTTGAATTTTATAGGTTTATAATGATCTAACAACACCGGTTAGACACAATGAAAATAATTCCAAAACAAAGATCATCATGATAGATAAATGAAACATGCAGAAACCAGAAATGAAAAAACTATAAACCCGTAACTTAGACTATTGTTGTCATTACTCCGGTGGCTGCGGGGTCAGGATTGGCGGCTGTGGCGGCTGCAGAGGGGTTTGCGGCGGAGGAGGGGTTCGCAGCGGAGGTGGGTCATGGAGGAGGAGAGATTTACAGTAAATGTGGGGTTCAAATGTGGAGGTGGGGAATGTGGTGGAGTTGTGTTCGTCGTAGAGGAGGGGTTTAGGGCATAGGTGGGGTTTGGCGCACAGTGGAGGTGGGGTTCACAACATAGGTGAAGTTCGCATCAGAGTTGGGGTTTGACGACGAAGGTGGGGTCTGCGATGGAGGAGGGATTTGCAACAATGGAGGATGGATTTGTGACGGAGGAGGAGGGGTTGGGGCATAGGATGAGTCGACTGCAGAGGAGGAGGAGGAGTCGACTGTAGGGGTCGGCTTCCGTGAGAACATCACATGTGTGAGAGAAGGTGGCGTTAGGGTTTATTTATAAAATCGGGTAAACCTTTTATCAGTGATAGCTAAAAAGCATTGATAAATGTATGTTTTATCAACGCTAAAATAGAAAGCATTGATAAAACATGATTTTATCCGCACTAAAAAAGTGCTGATAAAACTATAATTATAACAAATTATTTATCTTTATATATATATTTATAAAATATATGTATAATAAATAAATAAATATCTATATATTTAATTACACTTACAACTATAAATAAATATATTTTTATTTATATTTATATAACAAATATATCTTCATAATTATATATATTTATAAAATTATAAATATTATAAATAAATAAATATTTATTTATAATTATAAATTTATAATAAATATATTTATTATATTTATAATTATATATTATTAATATATTTATTATAATTTTATAATGATTTAAATATATCTATATTTCTTTAGAATTATAATTATAAGTATCTGTATATATTTATTAGAATTTTACAGCTATTTAATAACTATAAATTTATATATATTTATTTGAATAATTATAAAATTATTATAAATGTATTTCTTATATTTATGATTTTATATATAATTAATATATTCATTATATGTATTTATAAGATTATAAATGTAATAAATACATAATAAATATATATTTATATAAATATCTAATTAAAAAAATTATAATAAATAAATAAATATTTATAATTATAATTATAAATATATAAACATATATTTATTTAAATAATTATAAAATCATAAGAACTGTATTTATTATACTTATAATTTTATAAATATATATAATTAATATATTTATTATGATTTTTAGTTATTTAAATATATCTATGTCTATTTATAATTATAATTATAAATATTTATATATATCTATAAATATTTGTATATATTTATAAATATATTTATTTAATTATATATTCTTTTAATGTTATAATTACAATAAATATATTTATTTTAATTTTATAATTATTTTATTATATATATATATATATATTTACAATTATAAGTATAAATAAATAAATATTTATTTATAATTTTAAAATTATAATAAATTAATATTTATTTATAGTTATAATTGTAAATACACACACACACATATATATATATATGTATATATATATTTAAATAATTGTAGAATTATAACAAATATATTTATTACATTTATAATTTTATAAATATATATAATTAATATATTTATTATAATTTTATAATAATTTAAATATATCTATATTTTGTTAGAATTAGAATTATAAATATCTGTATATATTTATAAATATTTTTATATATTTTAAAAAATATTCATTTAATTATATATATTTATAACTTTATAAGTATAATAAATATATTTATTATAATTTTATAATTATTTACATACATATAATTATAACTATAAATAAATATATTTAAATACATTACAACATAATTGTTTTCTATTTTAACAAAACAATAATGAAACGAAATCACATCATACTACACATAAGGAATAAAACTTATTCCATTTAATCAAAAAACCATTAAAAGTCTCATCAGTGATTAATAACTTTTGAAACATGAAATAAGGATACTTTCTTTAATGAAAGTAATAAAAAAAATATTTATAAATATGTTTATTTAATTATATATATTTATAACTTTATAAGTATAATAAATATATTTATTATAATTCTATAATTATTTACACACATATATATTTATAATTATAAATATCTTTACAAATATTTGTATATAATTATACATATATATATATATATATATACCTAGTAAAGTATAAATAAAAAATGAGTCATCACATATATATGGATAAGATGAATTGCAATGAGGATGTAATGTGTAAATGAACATCATGATGAATACATAACATATGAACGTTTTTTATATTCACACTTCAATATATTTATTAACCAAATTCCTAGAAACATATATTTATTTACAATTATAATTATTAATATATATATTTAAAAAGTATTTATATATAATTATAAATATAATAAATATAATTATTATTTAATGAAATTTATTATAATATTATAATTATTTAAATATATATTTATTTAATTATAATCTTATTAATAATTTTTTTAAAACACTATATATATATATATTTGAATTATTAAAAAAAATAATTATAAATAAGCATTTTTTATTTAATGTATACAAATTAAAATTATTTTAGAATATAAATATAATAATTTTATATAAATTATTAATATTTTTTTATTAAAAACTTTTATCAACTCTATTATTTAGCACTAAAAGGCCCTCCTTTTATTAGTGCTTTCTATTTAGCGCTGATAAAAGTCACCATATCCCTTGCCCCGAACTGTGGCAGTGCTTTGTGAGCCTTGCGTCTTCTGCTTGTTTTTGTCTTGTCATTTATGTCACTTGTTCTATTTTTGTTCGTGTACTATTGGACCCTTTATCTCCTTATATTCCTTTTTTGCATAGTGAAATACCCCTAATGATCTTTCCCTGTGCACGTAGGTCATTGGTTGAAGCACGTTACATCTATGTGTCCTTTATCTGTTTTCCGCAGTTTATTTCATCGGCCTTTTTTATCTACTGAGAATCCCTACTTCTTGAATTTTTTTATAAATATTTATTATTTAAAGAAAAGACCTCTTTAGAATGGGTAGAGGGATACCCATTACATAGCTCGAAGGCCCAAGGCCAAGTAGCTTGAATACAAGGCTTGAAATCCCATTTTTTGGCCCAAAGGACTCCTCGGTGAACAGTGCTGCTACAGTACCCGCACTGCTACAGTACAACCACCGCTATAGTACCTAATACAGTCCCTCCACCGCTACAGTGTCACCGCTGCTACAGTCCGTCGCTTGCTACAGTACCAGAAATTCGCTCCTGCCTGGATTTGATCCAGGCCTTTTGGATACCAAGCAGGTGCCTTTACCACTAGGGTACAGGCTCGTTGGCATCCTTTCTTCTCTAATTAATTCAAATATGGTTGTATTTTTTTAATCATATTATTTTATCTTTGCTGGTGTTTGGTGCTGTTACGTTTTTGGGTTTAATTGTTATATGACCAGAATAATAAACGTGGGTTGTTTTGATTTTGTATTTTGAGTTTGCGCACCAGAATTAAACCCAATGGATCCTGGCTATTCATAGAGGGACTACCTTGCGTAGTACATCCCCCCCAACAAGTGGTAATATAGCAAAATTGGGTATAATTTTGTGTCGTCAAAATTCAAAATCGATTATTCGTTGTTTTAAATGATTTGTTAGTGGATTTTACTATGAAACAAGATTTGTTGTTTTCGTTGAACTATATCGATTACTCTTTTTCGACTGTAATTTTACAATTTTTTTTCGATTATTATTTCTTTTACTAGTTTTCCCTTCAATGTATGTTTGTTTGAGCCTGTTGTGACCATATATTGTTTCTTATTTGTGTCTCGGGTTCTGGGGTAGGAGGGGTTTGTGCGAGGTTGGCCTGGGTGGGAGTGCATCAGTGAGCAGTGAGGTGTGTGATAGAGTCCTCCAGTTTGTTTGGTCTCATAGTTCTGCCTTTTTCCTTAGGAGTATGATCTGGTAATTAGCCCAGATTTGTTCCTCAGGGTTTTTGTCTTGGTTTTGTACTGGTGTCTCAAGGTGTGACCTGTTGCGAGGGGTGATTGGGCTTGGGCAATGTTTAGAGTGGCAGTGTTGTGTGAATAGGTTCGGTGATGATCGAGATTCATGGTGGGTCTATCGGGATATCTTTAGCAATGTTAGGTGGTTCCTAAATATCTTTAGGAAACAATACTGAGATGGTTTTTCTTATCTGTAGCTAGCTTCCCTTGGATCGCGGTGTTCTTGTAGGTTTAGATATTTCCCTCAGGACTCTTGGGGATGCATGAGATTTGTAGTGCGACCTAGTTATCGAGGAACATCTCTTGTTGGATTGCTTTAGGCTGTGTTTCTATCTAGTTTGCATTTAGTGGGGAAGATTTGTGAATTCAACACTGGGTGATTTTTTCCTTTGAGCCCTAAGAGGTTTGGTATTCTCAGGAGATAACCTAGAATGAGAGTATTGATGTCTTGGGGAGTGGTTAGAGAATCAGTTCATCATTTGATTCATGGTTGATCACCAAACATCATTATGGGTGTGCTAGTATCTCTTTAATGACATTGGTGAGTACCTAAGAATTATGTGCTTAATGTCATTAGTAATATAGATTTAATGGTTTTTATTTCCTTAGGTCGGTATCAGGCTACCCTTGCTTGCTATATTCGTTCTGTCATACTTATGAGATGACTTTTAGGATCAGGGTTGTATGGATTTTATAATGGTACTAGTTAGGACTGTGTGACCCCCTATTTGTTCAGTTCTAGGAAGTGTATTTAATTTAGATGGAGAGTTTTCTAAGTTTGTAATGAGTTCAGGTGGAGACCAGTTTTTTCTTTTTCTATGCTTTTTTTATCAGAGTTTATTGTATTGTTGATATTTACAATACTATACTAGTTTAATGAGATATATTCTTTGTGAATTTTACGAGATGTTTGTAATGTCAAGGTTTTATAGGATAGATACTTCTTTATTTATTTGTGTTATGCAGGCACAAATGAGCTATTTCGAGGACCTCTTATTGCATATGATTTTCTAGTCCTGTATTCCTCTTTGACATCATCTTAGAGGGAGACTTAGGTAAGTGAAGGTATGTGTTCTGTTTATTTTTAGAATTTTTTAAATTTTGATAATGTTTAATAGAAACTTCAGAATTCCATTAATTTGGTAAGCATGTGTCATGTTGATACAAGTTAGGGGGATCATCATCTGGTTTGGATTTTATTTTCAAGGTGGAGAGTATGATGATGTTTTATGTTAAATCTGATTATGAATTTTAATTACAAGGTGGATAATTGTGAGTTTTCATTTCACCTTTTTATTGTAAATTAAAATTAATTTTTACTATGTGTTTTCTATTTTGAGGTTTTGTTATGAATATTAAAAGAAGGCCACCGCCCATTCAAGGTCCATCGTACACATGTCCAGTCCAGATTGTTTCCCTCAGACTTTTTCACATCTTCGGTTTCAGGGATTTAGAGTGGTCTTCACAAAAAGGGAGAAATCTGGCCTGGCTGAGAGACAACGAGAGGGTCTCCTATGATGGGCTTCTTGGTTCGCCTCCCGCAAGGAGAGGGATATTGGGTGTGTGAAAGTTTCCTTCAATGGTGATGCTTAGGTTTCATCAATGGAGGTTGAATCTCAAAAGGGGGAGTGGTTAAAGAATATAAGAAGATAGAGATTGTTGGTTGGTGAGGGTTTGTCTTCAGTTCCTGTCACCTCCAGATTCATTCGTAAAAGGTTCAACCAGATCACCGAAAGCAGAATCTGAACAGATTCAATGAATTCAAAAGAATTGAGGGTTGGAAAGTAGTGCCTGACTAGGCATTTATCGGCATTCTAAAGAATATATAATCTCGTTTGTTTCTTGGCATCCCCGTAAAGTGGTTGTGCTCAGTCTTGATCCCGGAGTTCGAAGAATCTAGTTTTCAGTAGATCTAGACATCGACAACACAATTGGGTCAGTTTGGCATAATTATCTTTATCCTGGGTGATCACCAGATTGAGTGTGGTAGAACATTCTTCAATAGGAAGCCGCAGTTCTTATCTTATTCCTAGATTCATCCATGCCAGATCCAGAATGTAGGATCCTGTTCTAACTTTTTTCGAGATCCAACCCATGTTTGTGAGCGCGCCATCTGTGCATGGTTCTTAATATGTCTGTATTGAAGTCTAGTAGTGACTTGATGGTCATCTAGAGGAGGACACAACAGTTTTTACCTTTGCATGATCGACGTTGGAAGTTACCCCTCGCTGTCGTCTTGATCCGCGCTTGAAGCTGGATCTTGAGGGGTTGCTATATCTTGATCCTAAATAGCAGCATCGACACCCTAGGTATCCTAAACAACAACGACAATGACATAGCTACTACGTACATGGAAAATAGCGATGGTCTTGAAGATGTCACACCTTGAATAACTGGATGACCATGATTTCAGTGGCTCACAATCATCTTATTCATCGACATAGGTAAGAACAAGCACCAGTAAGGGCGTCTCGGTCCTATTTATATTTTTTTTCCTTTTCCAATTCTTTGTGAGACTTTCATTTGCTGCTTTTTTTATCATGTCATGTATATCGCTTATTCTATTTTTTTTCATGTACTATGTAGTCTATATCTCCTTGTATTCCTTTATTTTTTTATAGTGAAACACCCCTGATGATCCCACCCCTTGAACGTAGGGCATTCACCGAAGCACGTTACATCTCTGTGTCCTTTATCTGCTGTGAATTTTTATATTCCTTTTTTTTGTTAATTAAAATGCAATTTATTTAATATGTTTTTTTGTTGAGAAATTTGTTACGAAGTTTATACAGGGGCACCACCCTTTTCTTTTCCACCGTCCACGTGCTCCATCCATTCTTTCCGCAACAGATCCTTTTGAGGTGTGAGGGCACCACTTCAGCAAGAGAGAGTCATTCCGCTTGGTAGAGAAAGCTGAAGCAGCAGGCCATCCGCAGCTCGGCTTGGCCGAAAGAGAGGGCTCAGTCTTATGGAGAGGGAGTGTTGCGTCGCCATCCCCCTGGTCCAATGTTCCTTATTCACCGAGAAGGCCTGTGTGCAACAACTTCTTTTTAGGTGTCGAGGGAGATGGTCGAGAGTGGGAGACCTCCCGAGCGGTGCACCTGCAAATTCGGCTTGGCAGAGAGTCTGATTTTCACTGGGTAGGCAGGCTCTTGCTTGTTGGATCGAGAAGGGTTTACAACGGAATTTGGGGGTTTCTGAAGAGAGACCTACGGTGACTCCGTTCGACTATGAGGGAGATCTGACGGAGAAGAACCCCGGCGTGGGGTTTTCTTGTTCATCCCAGAAGTGATAGCAGCGAAGCATTTGATCTGTTCAACGATGAAGATCTGTTGCACCTCGAGTACCTTCTTCTTGACGACGACCTCCTTCAACGACATGGTTCTGCTGTGCGATGAATTCTGGGAATTTCTTGACCTGGATACAACGTTTTGGGTGTGGTGGTACATTCTTCAACAGGCAGCCATGGTTCTTGATTTGTTCCCAGATTCATCCACACTAGGCCAGATCCATGGTGTACACGGTAGGCTTTTGCCTAATCAGTGCAAAGATCCCTCAGAGGAGTCGTGCTACCTACTCGAATAGCGGTGATGGCTCTGGACAGTAGTTAAAAAATCTGGATAGTAGCATCAGTCATGTGGATGACGGACCTTGATGACTTAAATGCAACAACAACAATTTCAATGCTTGTACCAAGTTTCTTCTTTGACGAAGGTGAGACCGAGCCCTGGTAAGAGGGTATCGGTCCCGTATGTGTTTTATCTTTTCGATATTTTGAAGTCTTGGTAGCCTGCTTATTTGTTCTTCTATGTGTGCTACGTTCGTTCATTGTCCTTTTTATGTTCGCACCCCTTGTTGCCTATTGTAACTGTTTCCTTGCATAGTAATAAACCCATGATGATCCTGCCCCGTGCACATATGCCATATGGCCGAAGCACATAAATCCTTGGTGTCCCTTTTACTGCTTTCCATTTCTGGATTTGTTAGACTTATAAATTGCTGAATGAATTCGCTGCTTCTAAATATTAATTCAAATATGTCAGTTTTGAATTAAATAATTTTGTAATTGCCACTTCGAGTATGTATATGAATAACCCACTGCTATATGTGTCCCTTATTCAATGCTTCTTTAAATTCATTTGAGCATTCCTTATTGTTGGAATGCAATGTGCTGCTGTTATATGTTTATCAATTTGCATGTAATAAATTGAATATAAACGTTGTTTATGCATTTCGGATTTTGATGAATCAAAACACCCAATAGATCCAGGCTATTTCGTGGGGACTGCCTCTCGCGCAGGGGCGCTCCCCGCAACAAAGTGGTATCAAAGCCTAATTGGGTTTAAGTTTTGCTTTTTTAAAATTTGAAATTGTTTGTTAGTTTGCTTTCAAATGATTTGTTAGTGGCTTTTACATGTTGCAGCATGCTTTGTTGTTTCGTTCAGCTAGGTCGTTAGCTCTCTTGGGTTGTAATTTCATTCTGCGGTTAGTAGTTTGATTCCTCATTGTTTTCTTTCCTTTTTCCTTTATCTGTCTGAGCCTCAACAGATGCCTCTTGGTAGTTGCTACCTATGTGTGTCTATGGTTTCGGGGTAGGAATGGGTACTTTTTGAGGTTTGCCTATGTTTGAGAGCTGGTTAGCAGTAAGGTCTTGGTAGGATCTTGTGTCTCTAGTGTCCGCCTTTTTCTTAGGAGTTGAGCTTATGTTAGCTCTGTTGTGTTCCTTCACATCCTTTAGGACTGTTTTCTCCAGGTATGGTCCCGTTGCGAGTTCGGTGTTTAGGTTTGGGTATCTTGTGGGTGCAGTGTCGCTTGGTTGGCCACCAAGCCTCTTTGATTACTGTTCGACCCTGTTTAGTGGCTTTTTTTGGTTTCCCGGGAACCGTGTGCCGTTAGTAAGTCTAGACTAGGATGTGTGGCCCTTTAGTGGCTTGTTTTCCCCTAGTTTCTAGCTGGCTCCCAATCTTTGTCCTTGTGTTTTTGAGATGTCTTAGGATGTTGGGACTGCTTGCATGTGTCCTTGCAGTTTCCCCTTTGTGTGAGGAAGTCTCCTTTGGGATTTTGTTTAGGCGGTCGTCTCCTATGGTGGAGATTCTGAATCCTTTTGGTTGAGGATCTTATGGTGCCTTACATCGAAAGTTCAGGCGGCGTGTCTCGGTTTTAAAGCTGACGGTTCTTGGTCCTTTGGTCCTCATATGTTTTTTTTGTGGGTTCAGGTGGAGACTCTTTTGTGTGGTTTCATTTACATGCATGTGTTATCTCTGTTGCTCTCTCTTTGCTGCTTCCTTTTCTGCAGTTTTTTGCATGATTGCATTGTTTTTGTACTGAGTTACATTCTATGTGAATTTCCTTGAGTTTTGGTTTTCCATGTTTTGTGTGAGGATGGTACTGCTCTGTTTTTTTTTTGTTCTGCAGGCACAGGTGAGCTAGTTTCGGACCTGTTGGCATGTGATTTGTTGGTTCGTGATTTCCTCTTTGGCATCATCTCAGAGTGCGACTCAGGTAAGTGCAGGTATGAACCTTTATCATTAAGTTGTTTATAATTGTTTTATTCTGAACATGTTTATCATATTTTCAAAATCATTCAACTTCGGATGACATGTGTCACAATTGATACATGGTAGGGGGCTGTTTGGGTCATACCCCATAGGTTATTTCCTGTTTCGGATTTTCCCAAGTTGATGATGTTATGTGGTGCAGAATCATCATGTGGTTTAGGTTTTAATTTTCATGGTGGAGAGTATGTTGTTGTTGCATATTACTTTGTTCGTGCATTTTAATTTCCAAGGTGGAGATTTGTCAATTTTTATATTCCTTTTTTTTTGTTAATTACAATGCAATTTATTTAATATGTTTTTTTTGTTGAGAAATTTGTTACGAAATTGAAATAGGGGCACCACCCTTTTCTTTTCCACCTTCCATGTGCTCCATCCATTCTTTCGGCAACGACTCCTTTTGAGGTGCGAGGACACCACTTCAGCAAGAGAGAGTCATTCTGCTTGGAAGAGAAAGCTGAAGCAGCAGGACATCCGCAGCTCAGCTTGGCCGAAAGAGAGGGCTCAGTCTTGCGGAGACGGAGTGCTGCGTCACCATCCCCCTGGTCCACTGTTCCTTCTTCACCGAGAAGGCTTGTGTGCAGCAACTTCTTTTCAGGTGTCGAGGGAGATGGTCGAGAGTGGGAGACCTCCCGAGTGGCGCGCCTGCGAATTTGGCTTGGCAGAGAGTCTAGTTTTCACTGGGTAGGCAGGCTCTTGATGGTTGGATCAAGAAGGGTTTGCAATGGCATTTGGGGGTTTCTGAAGAGAGACCTACGATGACTCCATTCAACTATGAGGGAGATCTGAGGGAGAAGAACCCCGGCGTGGGGTTTTCTTGTTCATCTCGGAAGCGATGGCAACGAAGCGTTTGATCTATTCAGGGACGAAGATCTGCTGTACCTCGAGTACCTGCTTCTTGATGACGACCTCCTTCAGTGAAAAGGTTTTGCTGCGTGATGAATTCTGGGAATTTCTTGACCTGGATTCAGCGTTTTGGGTGTGGTGGTACATTCTTCAACAAGCAGCCATGGTTCTTGATTTGTTCCCAGATTCATCCACACCAGGCCAGATCCATGGTGTACACGGTAGGGTTTTTCCTGGTCAGTGCAATGATCCCTCAGAGGAGTCGTGCCACCTACTCAAACAGTGGTGATGGCTTTGGACAGTAGTTAAAAAATCTGGACAGTAGCATCGGTCATGTGGATGACGGGCCTTGATGACTTAAATGCAACAACAACAATTTCAACGCTTGTACCGAGTTTCTTCTTTGACGAAGGTGAGACCGAGCCCTAGTAAGAGGTTCTCGGTCCCATATGTGTTTTATCTTGTCGATTTTTTGAAGTCTTGGTAGCCTGCTTGTTTGTTCTGCTATGTGTGCTACGTTCGTTCGCTGTCCTTTTTATGTTAGCACCCCTTGTTGGCTCTTGAAACTGTTTCCTTGCATAGTAATAAACCCATGATGATCCTGCCCCGTGCACATAGGCCATATGGCCGAAGCACGTAAATCCTTGGTGTCCCTTTTACTGCTTTCCATTTCCGCATTTGTTCGACTTATAAATTACTGAATGAATTCACTGCTTCTGAATATTAATTTAAATATGTCAGTTTTGAATTAAACAATGTTGTAATTGTCACTGCGAGTATGTATATGAATAAGCCACTGCTATATGTGTCTCTTATTCAATGATGCTTTAAATTCATTTGAGCATTCCTTATTGTTGGAATGCAATGTTCTCCTGTTATATGTTTATCAATTTGCATGTAATAAATTGAATATAAACGTTGTTTATGCATTTCGGATTTTGATGAATCAAAACACCCAATAGATCCAGGCTATTTTGTGGGGACTACCTCTCGCGCAGGGGCACTCCCCGCAACATCTGCTTTACTCATTTTATTTCTTCGACCTTATTATCTACTGAACATCTTTGCTTCTTGAATTAATTCAAATATGGTTGGATTTCTTTATTTTAAAGAAGATGTCTCAGCTTTTCTGGTGTTTTGTGTTACTTTTTTTGGTTTATTTTTAATAAGAAAAGAATAATAAACATTATTTGTTTTGATTTTGTATTTTTAGTTTGCAAACCAAGATTAAACCTAATTGATCCTGGATATTCGTAGGGGGACTGCCTTGCGTAGCACAACCCCCCAACAAATCCAAATATCTTTGTTCAGCTTTAAATATATGATGCACTTTTTGAACTTATGTAACACTAAAAATGTAAAAAATACACAAAAATCATTCCTACTACATTGTGCATCTGAATGTCATATGGTTCATTCCTACATGCCACAAAGGAACATGATATTATTTTCCAATATTTTCATGAAAATTTGAGATTGTTTTCCCAATTTTGATTTTGTGACACCAGTTTTAAATTAAAAAAATAAATTTTATATTGAAAACACACACTTTGAGTCATATTATTCACACCATATGTCATAATGACATGAAATTTATTTCTACATGTCACAAATGATTAATGATCATTTTTCTAGAGCTTTAAGATAAATGTACACGTTTAGCCATTTTTGAATATGTGATGTGTGTTTTGAACTTATTTAACACATAAAATAAAAAACTAACTTTATGTTATTCTGACTATACAATGTATTAAAATGAGGTGATGTTAATTCCTACAAATCCCAAACGAATCAAAGATTGTTGTTGTAGAGTATGATGACAATGTGAGGGGGATTTCCTAAATTTGAGTATGTGGTGAGTGTTTTGAACTAAAATATCATGTTTTATTGAAAACATATACTTTCAATCATACTACTCACTCTTCATGTTAGAAAGATTCTTGGTTAATTCTTGCATGTTTCTAATGAATTTACGATTGTTTTCATAGATTTTGATTACAATTCGAGATTTCATGATCAATTTTGAATATGGGACGTGTCTCTTGAACTTATATAACACTTAAAATGGGAAAATACACCTTAATCAAACTACAATGAATTCATCTTTTATCATCTTGGGATATAACATTTATCATATATTATTTTTTTCAATATTCCTAGCATTAATAAAAGTAGTGAACTTTAATCAACGCTAAAGAGACGAATGAAAAAAATATGTTTTTATTAGAATTATAGTTAGAACTGATAAAAGTTATATTTTATTAGTCCTAAATCTAGCACTGATAAAATTTCTCAACTGCAGTAGTGTGTTTCTAGATGAACACATTTTATCACCCATATAAATAAAACAGAAATATATCACAAAAAATTACATTACAAACATTTCAATACATTAAAATTACATTGATATGTTAAATTTATTAAATATGTTTAAAATTTCCAACAAACTAAAAAAATATAGCTTGTGGGAGACTCGGTGATCATATATTATATTTCCCTTAGGACCCCCTTCCAATAAGGCCTAATCAGTTTACCCAATGTCAAACACGCCACCACCGACTTGATGAAAATAAGAAATTTCTTGAAATTATAAAACAATTCTTATTTTTGTAATACTATAAATTAAATAAATAAAAAATAAATATGAAACAATATTTAATAAATAAAAAATAAATAAAAAGTAAAACATGAAAGATAAATCATAATACATAAATAAAAAAGGACAACATAAAACATATTTTAAAGTAATACAACATTATCAATTTCTCTGTTCTATTTTGAATATGTTATGCACTACCATTCATATTGATCTCACCACACATAAAATCGATGTGAAATTAATCACTACATGTCACAAATGGATAAATTATTGTTGTCTTAAACTATCAGGAAAATCCGAACATGTTTTCTCTGTTTTGAGTATGTAAAGAGTGGATTGAACTAAAATGTCCGTTATAAATTGAAAACACACATTTTCAGTTATACTTGCAAAACCAAATGTTGGATTTGGAAAATTATAGAATCATATGTAAGGGTCCATAACCTATACATAAGAGTCTGTATGAAGGTGGAAAATTTGAAAAGTCCTTATACAAGGGGATGATACACAAGGGATGTGGAAAAGTGGAATTCAATGAAGTCTTGGAGTGAATTACCTATATATGTGAGGTTTGTTTTAGAGATGTATTATTGATATATAAGAGACATCCCTTTATCGTTGGTAAAATAACTTTTCAGGTATGTTCCATTGAGTTGTGACCTGTAATGCTTGAAAAATCTTGAGAAATAATGAATAAAAAACATGTAGTTATGGTGGTGAGGATGGAGGTAACCACAAAAGAGTTTGGATGAAGACAAAATAATGACTTTCACTCCATGGAAGAGTATGGTCATGTCCAACATATAAATTCTAAACACGATGCATTGAGGCTTTTGATGTGGCCTTCAATGTGGTGTTATGTCACACCCTAGCTACAACCACTCGTCAGTATCCTAGTCGGTGTGTCACGTAACCTCAAGCACATCTCCATGTATATTGGAAGCTTCCAACTAGTGGAAGTGTGCTAAATAATATGTTAGGGAGACTATTCCCTCAATATTATAACCATCAATAGTATATAAAAAACTAAGAAACATCTATAAATAGTAGTTAGAGTGGTTATAAATCAATAGTACATTTATACTATAAGAAATTAAATGCATTCATAATCATACATCCCAAATGATCACCCACCACGCCCATCACATATACAAAATAAAAATAATAACAAAAATATAATGAGGTTCTACTACTATAATGACCCATAATTTTCATACATAGATATTATATCTTATTATATGAATATTCCTTACATATCATAATGATCCATGTTAGAATCATATAAGTCTACTATCTATGGAAACTTGGACACATAAATAACTGGTTCATAATAGTCACCCATTACGTTTTTCATAACCAACACCCTTCTTAGACATATGATTCCTAAAATCTATCTTGGGGAAAAGTAACATAAAAAGGGTGAGATCAGATGCTCATTGAGGGTAAATAAGAGATATATCAATGATCACATATACAAAAGGTTGTCAAATAGTGCTTTCGCAGCCGGGATCGTGCCGTCGCGGTGTGAAGCGGCACCCAGCCACTTCAGGCGGCCTCATCGTGGGCGGAATGCGATCGCGCCGCGACACCCGCTATCGTGGCCGCCGTGGTTCTGCCACAATCTCGGGGAACACGTCCGCACCATGTTCTGGTTCCAAAACTATCATGTTTTTTCCTCCCATAACTCTTCTTTTTTCCTCCTCCTGGTGCAGCGACTCAGCTCCCCTGTACACCCTTCTGCGCGCGCAACTCCTTCCTCCTCTTGCACGGATCCCCATATTTTCTGAGTCGCGGCTTTGGTTTCCTCCTACGTGGCTCCCATTTCTCTCTAGGCGCGGCTCCCATTTCTCTCCAGGCGTAGGCGCGACTCCCTCTCTCTAGGCACGACGCTTCTCCCTCTCTCCAGGTGTGGCTCCCTTCGACTCCCTTTTTTCGCTCCAAGCGTCGCAGCTGCAGCTCCCATTTTTCTCTTCTGGCGCAGTCCTATTTCCATCCAGCAGCCTTTCATTGGTATTTTTTTGGGTCATTCAAACATCTATTTTTTGTTTGTTATTTGTGTCAAACAAGTCCAACATTTCTTTCTATTATTTCTTCCCAGCTATGGCTTCATTTTCTTCTCATCCATCTATTGCACCAACCGATGCTACGATCATACAGTCTTTTCCACCATTAGTGAAGCCTTAAGGAAAAAATATAGATATTTCTTGGCAGTGGAATTCTATAAGAGACATCAACAATAAAGAGAAAGTCACATGTGACTTTTTCATGATGGTGACCAATGGTGGTATTACCTGAGCCAAATAACATCAAATGGGATTACCAGGAAATGTTCATAAGTGTAGGAAGACTCCTAAAGAAGTGAAAGACAAGATTATTGCAACTCAAACAAAGAAAAAAGCTGACAAATCATAATATATGAATGGTATTCGTGATATTGATTAGGATATGGAGGAAGATCTTGAAGAAATTCATATCGTTGAGAGTGGGAAAAAAAGAAGTTATGCATCAAGTGCTTCATCATGTCCTTTAAGTGGCAACAAAGTGAGAAATGTGGAAGGTTCACTTGATGCAATGTTCATGGAAGATCCGGAAAAAATAGTTAAGGATGCAAGACAAACAAGCATTAAAGATTCTTGTAGCAAGCAGTTAAGATATCGAATGGTGCAATACATAGAGAGATTCCTTTTCACAAATGGAATTGTTTTTAATGTTGTTCGATTGAGAAGCATTAAGATGACGGTGGAAGCATTGGACAAAATGGACCACACTTGAAAGTTCCAAGCTATCATGAGTGCAGGGTTCCTCTTCTAAAAAAAGAGTTAGAGTACACAAAGGAATTGTTGAAGGGTCATGAAATTGAACGAGAAAACAATGGTTGCTCGATCATGTCTGATGGTTGGACGGACAAGAAAGGAAGAACATTGATAAATTTCTTGGTAAATTGTCCAACCGGTTCAATGTTTGTAAAAATTGTTGATGCATCAAGCTATGTAAAAATGGGAGAAACTGTTTATAAGTTATTGGATGATTTTTTTGAAGAGATTGGAGAATCAAAAGTTGTGTAAGTAGTTACCAACAAAAGAAGCAATTTCAAGTTAGTCGGTAATAAAAAACCTTTATTTTAATTTTTAAAAGTACTTTAATTTCATTTTAATATTATCAATTCAGTTAACAAATTAATATTTTAATTGTTTGTTATTGATTTTGTATGATTTTAGGCAAGTTGTTGATGGCTAAGAGGTAACACTTATTTTGGACTCCATATTCCGCACATTGTCTTGATTTGATCTTGGAAAACATTGGAAAACTTAGTAGGGTGAAGAGGGTTATAGAAAGAGCCATTAAGCTTGTGGCTTTAATCTACAACCACTCATTGACATTGAACATTATGAGGAGGTTCACCAACAAAACTGAGTTGGTGAGATATGGAGTTACTTGGTTTTCTACAACCTTTTTAACTTTACAAAGATTGTATTTGAAAAAAAATAATCTCAGAAAGATGTTCACTTCTGAAGAGTGGTTGAGATCCAAAAATGTAAAAGAAACAAATGTAAAGCGTGCTGCTGACACCGTGTTGATGCCATCATTTTGGAATGATGTTTTTTATAGCCTCAAGGCTATGGGACCTCTTGTAGAAGTTCTTAGATTGGTTGATAATGAGAAGAAACCCGCAATGGGTTTCATTTATGAGGATATGGATAGGGAAAAAGAGATCATTCAGAAGGTTTTCAAGAATTATGAAACCAAGTATAAGGATATATTTGAGATAATTGATGAAAAATGGAATTCTCAGTTGCATCATCCATTGCATGCGGCGGGTTATTATTTGAATCCTCAATTTTTTTTATAAAAATCCAAGTATTGAATGAGATTCAGAGGTGATGAAAGGATTATATGATTGTATAGAGAGATTGTCTCCTCTTCCTGAGGAGGAAGACAAGGCTTATTTAAAATTGATAACATATAGAAGCGCACAAGGCATATTCGGTGGGAAAGGTTTCATGCGACAACGGAGTACAACAGCTCCTGGTAAGAGTTTATTTTTGTCTTGATTATTTAATTACATGATTTTTCATTTTAGATCATTACAAAACAATGATAATAAATAATAAATGCAGCTTAATGGTGGAATAATTATGGAGGAGGAACACCATCTTTGATGACAATTGCCATCAAAGTTTTGAGCTTCACATGTAGCTCGTCGGGATGCGAGAGGAATTGGAGTGCCTTTGAACATGTAAGTAACATAGTATCAATACTCAACTCACTTTCATTAATTTAATCTTAAACTTCATTAGTGATACCAATGTTTTTTTAATTTTTATAAAACAGGTTCATTCTAAAAAGAGAAGTCGGCTAGAGCATCAAAGGTTGCAAGACTTGGTGTTCATAAAATACAAACAAACTTTAAAGGACCGATTTAATTCCACAGATGTCACTAATCCCATTGTCCTAAAGAATGTTGATGATGACAGTAGAGAGTGGTTTTTAGGGATAATGAATACTGATGAAGATGGCGCTGAAGATGAATTGGTGTTTGAGGATGACAACACCATGACTTAGAGATTAGTTGAGGAAGCTACCAGGGCCGGTGAACCTTCTCATTATACAAGAAGGAAAACAAAAGAAGGAGGAACTACCCATGCTTCAAGTTCAAGCTCTAAAGGAAAAGCAAGTATGGTTATTGAAGAAAAAGAAGATGATGAAAATGGATCATATGATTATGATGATGGGGAAATAAATGAAGAGGAGATTTATAAAAGTGATGATAGTGAAAGTGAAGGTGAAGAAGAAATGGAAGATCTTGAAAATGAAGAGGATGATTGAATTGAACTTTGGATGTTCTCATGGTTGTTTTTTATGAATAATTGGATGAGACATGTGTTTGATGTATTATGATGAATTTATGAATATTTTTAATTATGACTTTGAATGGGTTTTTACTTTTTATGTTTTGTGTTTAATTTTTCAACATATATGTTTGTAAAATTCTATAATTTAAATGACCCGCGATTGGATAAAAAAGCAGCCGTGACGCGATCCGCGTCACCGCGATCCCCTATGGGACCCCACCGCGTCGTGCCACGATCCGAGATTGAAAACTATGCATAGACATAAGATGAGAATAAGTGTATGAGAACACAAGATTGACATTTTAAATCTATACTCAATATATCACAAATCATAATATTGAGTCATGATACAAAGAATGGAAGTTCATAAGACAAGAATCATAAAGGAATCATAGAAAATTATCCATGAGAGAGTAAAATTTGAATAATACATGGAATTGTGGCATACACATAAACATAGAAAATCATTTCCTTAGTAGAAATGGCTCACTGCCAAGAATATCATAGCAGATTGGGTTCACTCCTCAAAACATCATAGTAGTTAAGGTTCACTCCCAATACCATCATAGTGGATTGAGTTCACTCTCCAAACCATAATAGTAGTTAAGGTTCACTCCCAAGACTATCATAGTGGTCAGAGTCCCTTACTGAATTGGTTTCACTCCCCATTCTAGTCCTACATATATCATGAGATATCTATCTTTTCCCAATGCATTGGAGGACTATATAATTTTTTCCCACCCATCAGATAATTAAAATCATACATATTTGTGTCATAATATCATAAAACAATCATCATATCATAACCATGAAAAGAAATGAGTTTCATAAACATTTCATCATTTCATCATAGTATAACATGTGGAAAAGGAATAGGTTTCACAAATATCTTAACATTATAAACCATCAAAAGAAAGAATAAGGATTTTATCATTGGAACATATCCCTATTAAAACTTATGTAACATCAAATGATGTTATAATGGATAAATAATTTACTTAAAAGATCGTTAGAAAAGTTCTTGAGGGAGATACCACTTTAATTTTAAAATTATTTATTTAAAATATAAAAATATAAAAAATAATATAGAGATATTTTTATTTAAAAATAATCATGGAAGATCATAAAGGAAGATTCAAAACATTGAGTGGTCATAACAGTGGGAAATTTCATTCATTTAATATATGTTAAAAGAAAAACATTCCTTTCACATTTTTGTAAAAATCAAAAAAGCACCTCATTTAAAAATGATAAGAAGATTCCTTTTAAAAATATTTTATTAAGAGTAAAAAATGGGTAAAAATGAAATTCAAGGATAATTAGAGAATAGTAAAAAAATTCTTGAAAATATTTTAAAAAACATGGTTATGGAATATAAAGAATGGTCCACTGAAGAGAGAAATGAAGTCGGTTTTCTTAAACAACATATTTAAGTCTCTTGAGTACTTAAGGTGATGAAAATAAAAGGGAAAAATTTTATTTTAAATAAATAACCATTGGATAAGAAAATTTATGAGTTTCTTAAGTGTTAGGTTATAATATTTCATCATTTATAACTTAATCCTTAACAATCTCGATAAACATTTATCTTTTAACATAAAACCCTTTACCACTTTGGTAATATTTGTATCGTAAACACCATGAAAGAAAAAAACTTATATGGATTTGTAAATTACCATAAAATTCATAATAATAATCATAAAATAAATTCATGGGTAGTATATACAACACAAAAAAAAAATCATTGGTAAATATGGCATGTGTCTCACTGAAATAAAAGTGAAATGAAAATCCATTACCTCACTTCCAACTTCTTTCGTACATTTTCAAAACTCATGTATAATAAATATATATTTTTTATAAATATATTACATTACCATAATTTTATATATCATAAAATATATTATATACTTATAACCTTTTATCACATGTTTATTAACAATTATTTATTAAAATTACTGTTCTAGGTGATAAATGCTACTTTTTTCATGTAAGTTTTGGTTAGGTAGTTCAGGTCCTTGTACTTTGACCATGGTTCCATCATCTCCAAAAAAAATTACCATGATATAAATATAATATATATTCATTAATATATATATATATATATTTATCCCTAAAATCTAGAGATATAAAACTAAATGACATCGTTCATGGAGACGATAAGCCGTACGTACGCATGAACACTATTTTCACTTTTTGATGGATTGAAGGGAAAAAGGATAAATAATAAGAAAACATTAAAGAATAATTATTATATCATATATATCACATATAATCATTAAATACATCTTTATTAACATACAATTAAAACAAAAATGAAATACATGTCACATTGCTTTGTGGAGGTATAGTCCACAGGTACGCATGAACGATGTTATAGTTTTACAATGATTTGGAAGGTAAAAAGGTAGATATGATATTATCACTAAAAAAGAATAATTAGGTCATCAAAATAATATAAAATAAATTTAACCCATCATAATAAAAATTCATGAATGATGATGATGGGCAATTAATTTTATCACTATATGAAGATGTTAATTCATACATACACACGAATAATACTTTCATTTATATTTGATGGAAAGAGGGTGAATAAAAGTGTTTTTATAATTATAATAATATTTCAGTATATTTATGATGATGAAGTTCTTATTTTCTGAAGAATATAACATATTTAGAGAATTTAATTAATAATTAAAAAGTAAGTGATTGGTTTAGGAAATTAATACTTCTTTGAAAAAACTCCTTTAGATCCCCTCTTAAGGAACCTAGGGTTGGTCTTTTGGGAAGACCAAAAATTTTAAAATATGGATAAGGAAGTTGATAATGGATTTTGGTAGGGGATTATCTAGCTGTAAGGGTAAAAAGGTGTGAATAAGTGAGGGGAGGAGATGCCCTTTTATATTTGAGGTGAAGGGCACTTTTGGAATTTTGTAAAAATATAACAAAGTCATTCTTAATACAAATGCTTCCAATAGGATAGGGATTCAAAGACAAGGTAGGATGGGGTTTAAATCCCCCAAATAACATATGGATATGTTTATTTACTATCTTAAAACTTATCTTTTTATTTTACAACTTTGTTAAGTCATCTTAAAATTAACCACGATAACATCTTTCTCAATCTTAAATGGTTATAATTTTCCATAAAAGGTGAAAATTTGATCATAAATGAAAAAAGAAGAACTTTATGACCATATCTTATCCACATTGGCCTCTTTTGAGATTTTTTTTTGTTTTTAAATAATTTAGTAAAATATTATTTTGATAAAACATCATTAATTTTAATTTTGACACTATTAATTTAGCTTGTCTTAAAATACATAAAGACTGAGTTTTAAATCAAATATAATCCTTTTAAATTTTAATAATAGGTAATATTTATCTATAAAATTCATTTAATACAATAACTCTATAAAATTATATTACTTTTTATATTTTTAAAATCATTTATTTTATTTTTTTATTAATTGAATAAATATTTTATTAGCGTTTCACAAACATTGATAGTAATTATTTAATCATAAAAAACTAGATATAAATTACCATAATTAAGATTATTTAATTATAAACTAAATAACCATTTAAATTCATTCACCACTTGATTTTTCCCCATATGAATATATAATATATATTTAAAATAAAGAGAGCGATAATTTGTATTTTCTTTGCTTTAAGTATTATATAAGTAATTTTCGTAGAAAATTTATATCTATTTTGTATCTATTTTTTCATGTGTTGTTTTATGAATTTTAATCTAATATTGGTTGATTTAATATGAGATCTATGCATGATATTAGTGTTATTTGTCATTTTATGGTGGAACCTACACGTGGAGTAATTTGAAGGAACACATGGTAATTGAGGAACAGAAAGACACTTCACATTGAGTCGTTTAATGGATCGACACGAAAATGTAAATTTATGATGAAGTAAGTATTTTAGATTTAATCTAAAAGGATCAAAATTCCAATTTAATTAAGGTTTCCCATGATGTTGGATGATAAGGGTATGGTCTGGAGTCTCAAAATTGAAGAACCAGAGAAAAATGATGTTTCTAGTGCTGGAAGTACATGTTTCACATTGTGTATCATCTAAAATTTGGGTATAGAAGTGAAATTTATATAGGGAGTGAGGAGGAAAAATTATAAAAAAAAGTGGTGCTTGTACGTTTCATGGCATGAACAAATGTTTCACGCCGTTAAACATATAGGGAAAACCTAGATACAAATGTTTTTACATATTTTTCGATGAGGACCCATGGGTTTGAACCCAGAAGGGACATTTAACACCATTTATGACCCAAGTAACCCCTAGTATGACTTTAAGGATTATAAATATGGGTTCCGTTGAAAGGAATATGCATCGATTTGAGGCATAGGGATTCGACCACCTAGAGGATGCTGATACGGTCTCGACCCGAAGTTATCTATAGATAGGTTTTTTCTACTTTACATTCTATTTTCCTTATTTTAATAATTATTTGGATGATTATTAGTTTTATTATTTAATTTTATATTCATTATCCTCTATTTATTATCTTTACTATGTTTTTGGGATTAGTTATTGTTGGCTATCACCTGATGATGATCGGCTAAACCTGTAGGGGAGAGTAGAATCGCTCAAAATGGGTGTGTACCAAATTGTTCTATTTCTTTATTCTTTTTTACAATTATTATATTTAAATGGTATTGTATTATGAATCATTATAATCATATATTTTATCAAATCACAAACAATGTGTTTTTAGTAGTAGAAAAAACCCGACATGATAAAGGTAATTAATTCACGACCATTGAATTTGATTATTCTTCTCACCACAATGTAATTTTTTATTTTAAAAAAAATTAAGGGAAAAGTGAGAACCCTTAGAGATTAACTATATAAAACCTCAAAAGAAACTATAGACTTGTTAATGGAAAGCTTAAGCCGGTTGGAATCAATCTCCCTAAACAATTTTCATGGAATAGAATCTACTAGAGAGTCTGGATCATCCTTTAAGATGTCTTCATAATGATACACCAAATAGTCCCAAGATTGAAATTATTACTCCTTGTTAATATATCCCATGTTGAATCCTCTAATCAATATATGGTATTTATTTTCAATCCAATTACATATCTCCCTAGTAGTGTCCACTCATAGCAATATTCCCATCATTTTTTCAACATCTTCCTTCGTCACCTTAATCTCCAGAACATCCTCCACCATTTCTTCAACTGAGTGCATGAGTAGTTCTAGATTAAGTTCCAGAACCATATCTTTCTCTCATTGAGGGTCATTTGGAGTCCCCAACTCTCACTTCTGTCCATGAGTGTGTGCAGCCTCCTTCTCCTGTCATGAATCCTATAATTGAAATATCATCTCCCCATGCAGTTCTTAATTCTTCACTTCTGCATCCCCTTGAAGAGTATCCAAAATGTCCTTATCCTCAAACTGTGTAACCTCCTTGTCATTATCTGAAGTCCCAGGGTCTCCTATATGTTTATTCTCCTTGAAACCTTCCACTGTTTGTGGACCATGTTCATTGGATTTACCACATTTTTTGGTGATTGTGTCTCCATTTGACTAGGTAGATATGAGTAGTCTTTACGTCCATTTGATTTATGTTTCTTGGTGACAATGCAGCTCCCCGAGTCTCTATCTTCTTTATTTCCTTTATTCCTCCTTGTACTATATAGACCTTTACTGTATCCTAATATTACATTGCCATCTAAGGATTGTATTTCTCCATTTGACTCTAATTTTGAGGGACAATTGGTGTTGCACTCTACCCCTCCATCGGTACTCAGACTATCAAATCAAATTTTCAGATTGATACATGATAAAGTCTTTCTTGGATTAGACCCCTATTTGAAATTGATCTGATTGTAGGCACCCTGACTTGTCTCCTCCCACTCCTGAAAATTCTTAGAATTTCCCTCACAAGTCGGTTGAATCACCCCTTCAGGGTTGTTACTATATCCAACATGCACAGCCATAACATAAGTGAAAGAGTTTGAAATCAAAATGGAATTATCATTTAATACACCAGTTCTAACTGAACCCATAAGTTCTTCTTCATTAGCTTTTGGATCTCCCAGATTCTGACTCAGGAAATTGAAAACATCCCCCCCTTTAGGTTACCCTCTGTATAATTTTCCTGAAATATCATTGCCTTTGATTGATCCATGGAGGCACCAATAGATGTTTTCTCTATCAGGAGTTTACTAGAGATAGTGACCAAACTTTCATCATTACCTCCAGAACCTATTTCCATCTTCTTCCTGTGCCTATAGGCTGAGAGTGCATAATCCAATTTCTTTCATGATGAAAAAAAAATCAATCCATCACTCCAAGATAACAGGTTGCTTCTAGCAAAATTTCTCCCCAACAGTAATCCAAATGAGATCAATTGACGTTTTAGAGATGTCAACCTCCACACAGATTTGAGGATAGATAGGATGACACATGGAACTAGTTCTGTTATTGGAACACATATATCTTCCTACTATATTTCTAATAATTTATAGAATCAATGGATTTTGAAATGGTAATGGAAGTTTAGGGAGACAAACCCAAATTACCATTTTCGGGACATCTCACTTCATATGAAAGTTTAAGGACCACTAGAAAAGAGAGAACCATAATTTCTTGTAGGTGTAGAGAGTACTGGGCCACACATTAATCACTTTGATCTCTATTGAAGATTTAATTATGATGTTCTTTCTATACATTAAACCCACTTTAACATGATCTTATACGCCACAAAACCGAAAACATGCCTGTTGATTGTGTCTACCAAAGTAAATCATTGATAAAAACTATAAATGAGAGTAATATATAGGAGATATAATGCTTTAATAAATTTTGAAGGAGATATCATAAGGTTAAGGTAATCTTTGAACAGCTATGGTACTTTGATACTGAACGATATCTGGGGAAAATATGGGAGGAAATGAAGATTGGATAAGAGAGAAAAGGTGCACAATGCACCTTTAGAAAATAGAAAAGGTCCCTCCCCCACCATGGGTGGGGGGGGGGTGCGATGACCATTGAGTTAGCGGGCCTTCAAAACCATATCCCTTAGTGAGAGTACCCATATAAACTTCCATTGTAAACTCCACTTCCCTTTTATTATTCTTTTGATTTTGTGATCTGATCTAAATTCATCATAGTATTTTAATTCATATGGACATGAATAATTAGGGTTTTAGGATAGATTGATAGATATTGACCATTTATTATATTGATAAAATTGATTGATTGTGCAACTAATGAGTATTATTGTTTTACAAGTGTAGTTAGGATTTCTATTTAGCAAAACCACATGTGTAAGCCAATTTCTCTCTCTTCCACCATTTATTATTTTTATTTTTTCATTTTAATTATTTAATTAAAATAATTTAATTAGTTTTAATAAAAACCAATATAAATTCGGGTGACCCGACCTTCAGTCAAAATTCTTCTGCCTTGTTCCCTACTCTATTGGATCAATCCCATACCTCCACTTTACTATAAATTTGTAGTTAGTGTAGTATATATTTGATATAAATTTCTAATTATAAATTTTCAGAGGATTTAATGACATCATTTGGATGCATAAAATTTTGGTTCAATTTCTGGGGATAATTGGAGCATAGAAAACAACTCAAGACCGATTTCTTAGGTCAACTACTTTTATTATCAAATTTCTGTTTACTAATTTTAGTTTAGGTATTTGGTTTATCTTGAATTTATTAATAATATTATTATTGAATATTACGATTTTGGAAGTTTTTGGTGGTGTGTAGGATAAATTTTTAAACAAACCAATATTATGCTCCACTGGTGGAATGCAATGTGTACGAAGAGTATCTGACCACATGGGAAGTAATAAATTTAGAAGGCCTATCATGTCAAGAAATGTGATGTAATGATTCAAATACATATGAATGAAATGAATTCCAGCCCCACTAATTAAGTGAAACCTAATACCATCCCTGTGGAGGAGACCCCAATATTCAAAACTACCATGGTAGATCTTGGGTTGGGTAGTGCTCAGAAGAACAACTAATAAAATTTCTCATGCAGTATGTTGAAGGGATGGAAAAAAGGATAGATTATAATGAGGTAGATATTAGTAAATAGAGAGAATTGACAACCAACCTATATCAAATAATTTTGAATTTTAATTTTTTTAGCATCACATCAATAGTTCCTAATGAAGGGATAGGTTGGTTTGAAGAAGAAGAATATCATAAAATGACATAATTCAAGGCTATTAACACCAAGAAACCTCAATAACGATACATTGAAGAAGATCATTCCTTCCAACAATTTGATGAGTAGGTATTATAAGAAGAGAACCACATAGAAGAACAGAACTGGGGATGAAACCCTAAAGGAACCGGGAACATGGGGAAACCGGGAGGAAACCCTGAAGGAAATTGGGAATGAAACCCTAAAGGAAAGCCCCACAGCTGCCAAACCGCACTGCCCAAAACCTCTGAGTATCCATCACTCCAGGTCCGACCTGGAGAGGAGCGGTAGAACGTGAGATCAGAGCATGGTGAGGCAGCCGGGGGTATGGAACGAGAAATAGTAACACCAGGATTGATTAGGTATTATAATAAGAACTTATGAGATTACTCACAAACTAAATTCCTTTATAGTAAAGGAGTATTGATGAAAATGAGGCGCAACTCAAAGAACCTGGAGAATTGACTACTCAACTTGCTCAAATTATTTCAAATTTAAAATATCTTGTGAATAATTTACCTTTAATTTATTATTTAGATATCAAATGGTACAAAGATGAATTATATAAATAATTGGAGGATGTTAAAGCCTTTTAAGAAAAAAATAACCAAAATTAGGATGAAAATATAAAGGAAAAATTCTTGGAACATTCTTAGATATCCCATAGTGATGAACCTATGACTTATGATGAAAAATAACCTAAGGCATCAATTCTACACATACAAAAAGACAAGTAAGAACAAATAGAATACCTTTTTTACTATGAAAATAATAGGAAATATATATGATGAATGTTTTTGATTCAATGGTTGAAGATGAATATGAAGAGGAGATCGAAGTGGTATAATCCATAGAATTCGAGGAACAAGAAAAGGGGAAGCAAGTGGAAAACAAATAGAAACACATTAAACTATATAATATTCTAGAGGAGGAAGAAGAATGGGACTCCCTACCAATCAAATAAGAAGATAAAGAAATGAACTTGGATAGTATCATCAATGAAATATAATAGAGGAAAAATAAGTCATGTGTTGTGATAGAAACCCAATTCGAGGATGTAAAGAAAGAAAAAAATCCAACAATTGAAGTAGAATATAAATAAGCAGTGATGGAGAAAATGAAATACATAATCTATTTAGATTAAAAATTCTTATTATTTTTATCACATATTTCCTTAAATTACATCCCACCACAAGTCAAAAAGAACCAATGGAGGAAGAAGAGAAGGACCACCCATGATGAACAATAAAGCCAATGGTGGGAAAAACCAAGACTATTAGATTTATATCATGTTCCAATTAGCTAAAAAAGGTAAATGTTGATATGAAAGACTAAAAAAATAGAATTTATTATGAGTAAAACTGGATTTTTAATCCATGACATTGTTAGGATTGAACCACATTACAAGCCATTATTTTACTTTCCCACCCACACTTTTTATTTTACATGATATTCAATTGAATGAGTGTTGGGGAGGGGTTATTCCTTTTAGAGACATGATGTTTTATCTTGAGAGGATATTTTATGGTGCTTCCATGTGGTTTTTCAGGAAGATTTAAATTTATATTCATTATATTTCATTATTTATCCCTCTTTTGTAAAAAAATGAAAAAATTAAAAAATTAAAAAGGGGTTGTGACTTTGGATAATCAAAAATAAAAATTAAAAAATGGATTCATTTTATCATATGTGGTTAGGTGGAGGATGTGAGGTTTATTCCAATATTTAATTTTGAAAACAAAAAAGAAAAAATGGGTTAATTCTCAGTTAGGTAAAAAAATCACCACTTCCTGATTGATGATCTAAAATTCATATATGGTTAGTTGGTGGATTTGAGATTTATCTAAGGTACAAATAAAAAAAAGAACAAAAAGAACAAAAAGAAAGAAATTTATTCATTCTGATTATATTTTACACGAGCCTTTACTTTTCACTTTTGGGTGTGTGCAATATGCCATTATATTTTGGTAAAGATCATTTGATTGAGTTTTTCTTTTCAATATCGTGTATTATACATTAGATTTCAGCCTCCTCCTTGATCCTTAATTGGTTTCCAACATTTATACCTTACAACCCTTAGCCTCTAATTCATTTGATCTTAATTGTAAATCCCTCATGATTAATTGTGATATTTTCATTTACGGGGTAGATAAAGTGGATTCAATGAAAGCCAATGGTTAGGAGCAAGCACTTGAGGAATAAGAATAAATCCATTAAATTTTTTTCTCTGAGAGATGAGAGAAAAAATTCACTATGAGGTAAATTATAAATGGAATGGATGTTAATGAAAGGTTGAAATCTATAAGTGAAAAGGGGAAATGTATTGAATCAAAACATATAAATGAATCATGATTTGTTAATTTATTATTGGGTATGTTTTTCACTTTTATATTCTTTAGTTATAATTTTTTTATAAGCATAATAATTTGACAGTACCCCTTTTGATGTATGGACCCTTTGTATTTCTATGTTAAAATTTTGCTTGAGGACGAGCAAAGATTTGAGTGTTGGGGTGTTTAATTATTTACTTTTTTATCTATTTATTCATGTGTTGTTTTATGTGTTTTAATTGAATATTGATTGATTGAATATGAAATCCCTTTATGATACTAATGTTTTTTGTAATTTTATTATTGGACCGACATGTGGAGTAATTTGAACGAACATGTGGTAATTAAGGAACCAAAAACGGCTCGACACACCAACAAAAATTGAAGATGATGGTTGGATTGATGATTGAAGACAAATAGATCAATATTCCCATTGAATGATGGTTTCCCATGATGTTGGATGATCAAGGGATGTTCTAGAGGCTCATAACTAAATAAATAGAGAAAAATGGTGTTTCTAGTGCTGGAAATACATGTTTCACATTGTGTATCATGTAGAAAATTGGTAAAGTATACAAGGTGTGAAACTTGTATAGTGAATGAAGAGGAAAAATAAAAAAAGTGGAGCCCATACTTTTTATGGTGAAAACACATGTTTCACTCCATGAAACATATGGGACAGACCCAAATAATTTTTTTTAATGTATCTTTTAATGGGGACCCATGGGTTTGACCTTTAAATGACCATTTAACACCATTTATGACCCAAGGAACCTCTAGGATTAATTTAAGGATTATAAATTTGATTTTCAACCAAAGTAATAGACATTTATTTTAGGCGTGGAGGTTCGACCATTAGGTGGCTACCACTAGGGCTCTGACCCGAAGTTTTTTATTTATTGGTCTTTATATTCTGCTTTCTGGTTTTCTTATTTTTTCGTAATCATGGAATGATTCTTAGGTTTATTCTTTAATTTTATCTTAATTATCCTTTGTATATTCTATCCCCTATAGTTTTTGGGTTAATTTTTCGTGGGTGATCACCCAAAGATGATTGGATAAACCCATAGGGGAGAGTTGAATCGGTTGAAATGGGTGTGTACCAAATTGATCTATTTATTTCCTCACATGTACAACGATTATATTGAATTGGTTTTGTGTTGAAACTCATTATACAAATATCTGATATTTAATCATGAACCACACATGTTTGGTAGTAGACTAAATCCAACATGATAGAGCTAATTAATTCACAACCACTGAATTTGGTTGTACATCTGTTTTTTGCGATTTGATCTTTATGAATCTTAGTATTTTAATTAATTTGTCCTTGAATAATTAGTTTGATAGGGTAGATTTATTGGGATTGTACATTTATTCTATTGATAAAACTGATTTATTATGCAGCTAATGAGTATTATTGTTTTTCAAGTGTAGTTAGGATTTATTTTTAGCAGAACTGCCTATGGAATCTGATTTATCTCTTTTCTACATTTTATTGTTTTTATGTATACAATTTAATTATTTATTTCACACAATTTAATTAGTTTTATTAAAATAAAATTTACATTGGGGTGACTTGACCCAAAGTTAAAATTCATCTACCATGTTCCTTGATCTCTATGAGATCGACCCCATACTTCCACTTTACCATGCCTTTGTATTTAGAACAGTTCGGGTTTTATATAAATTTATAATTTGATTATGCCATAGAATTTAATGATGTCTAATAAAGGCATGAGAAAATTTTCCATTAAATAAATCAATTTTGACCCTAAGGTTATAAGGGTCTAATTTCCTTCATCTAATAAGGATTAAGATGAAAAATTATGACTTTATTACTTAGTTTTAACCTAGATGAACTCGATTTACCCATTACCATGGTGATAAATTTCACCATGATTATTATTCATATTAACTAAAAATAAAAGGGTTATATTTAGAAAATTTGGAACTCCTGATTATAATTATGGAATCCATTTTATCAAATTAAATTTTTAAAAGATTAATAATTTTGTTTTTAAAAATACGGGTGCAAAATTCGACAAAATACATTTTTTTGAAAAAAATATTTTAAGCATAAAACTTGGTTTATTCTTATAGAATACGTAAAAAAATATTAAATTAATGTTAAAACAATTGATTCAAAATAAAATATAAAATTTTCAATAAAATCATTCACCAATAGTGAATAATTTAATTTATTAAGATAAAAATACATTATGCACATAAAAATAGTTTAAAAAAAAATATTTGTTACTTTCAAATGATTTTTTTTTATTTTTAATAAATTTATAACCAACGAATTCATTTATACATATATAACCATAATTTTATCATAATTTAGTTATTCTTATTCATACTTACCAATAAAATGGATATGCTATAACTATCACATAATAATATTTTAATAATATATCACGGTTTGTTTAAACTTGGGGTTGTGTGTGATGTAAGCTATCAAAGAAATAAAATTATTTAAAGAGAAATATTTTCTAAAATTTCATGGTGTTACAACTAACATCCCTTCACCTCACCTCAACCTTTTTTCCAATCCCAGTCGATCTGCTTCACCTCAATCCACTGCACATCTGATGCTCTTCCCTGTACAACCGACATAAGGTCTACACATGAATTAGGGTTCCATTTAAAGGTTTCTAAAATACATCTCAGTAGGGTCTGACCTATATTCCATCATATATGTTTGAATTGTTGAGGAATGTAAATAACATAATAACTGCACACAAGAATGCATGTTCACTCATCATGTTATAACTAGGTGTATATAAGGTCTCACACATGCCTTTATATATTCCTTTTATTATTTGATTTTTTACATCTATCTTGGGGCTAGAAAAGAGATTCAAAGTAGATATTTGAATTATACTAGTAACAACAAATATGGGTTGAAAGACAACCATGGATTCTACAAATACAAAAAATATTAGAGGGGATAATTTGAAAAAAAATGATTTATCATATTAAATTTACTATTTTTAATATAGAGATATGTTTTAAGGTTAATTTATACACCTCTATCAGCAAAAAACGGACACATATTAAAAATAATGTTTTTACTTAAATATATGACCATATTTTTCTTAAATATCTTTGATAATGTATCATTGTAAAATAAATTTCCTTTCATATGAGTTAATTCTCTTCTTCATATTAAAAGTATAAGAATTTAGTTCTATGTGAAGAGCGATTGTCACTACAACATATTTATCCATTTTCAAAATTTAAAAAGGCATTTATTATTGAGAAAAATCTTCTGAATTTTAAACAATCACATTAAGGTAACTTTAATTAAAATGAGAAATATATATATAAGTAATAATAAACTATATTTGTTTTATTAATAACACTTAATAAATTTAAATCTATTTTGAAATTGAAAAATACACATTCTGTCATACTGTCCACCCCATTTAATAAAATGATGTTTAGAAAATTCCATCATGTCACCAATGAATCAAAAGTCATTTTTGCAGAGTTTGAATGAAATCCAAACATATTTTTTTAGTTTTATGTATATGCCATGTGTTGTGAACTTATTGAACATTTAAAATAAAAAAAACATACTTTACGTCATTTTGACTACACCGCTTTCCAGAATGATGTGTTGTTTGTTCCAATAGGTCACAAATGAATAGAAGATAATTTTAATCGAGTTTCATGACAATCTAAGATCGTTTACCTCGTATTGAGTATGTGATGCATGTTTCAAACTAGAATATCATTTTTTATATTTAAAATATGAACTTTTAGTCATACCATCCACACCACATATCAAAATGACAAGCGATTTATTCCTACATATAAAAAATGGACTAAAGATCATTTTCATCGAGTCGTATAACAATTGAAGCCTGTTTTCTAGTTTTGAGTTTTTGAAATGCGTTTTAAACTTATTTAACACCTAAAATGAAAAATTCACTTTAGTTTATTTTGACCACATGATGAATCTGAATGATGTGCGGTTAATTCCTACAAGTGTGAAATGAATCAATGATTACTGTTGTAGAGTTTGATGACTATTGGAGTTGGTTTTTATAGGGTTGAGTATGTCATTAACATTTTGAACTAAAATATCATATTTATATTGAAAACACATACTTTTAGTCACATCATGCAACCAATGTGTCATAATTACATGCATATAATTCCTAATTTTCACAAATGAATTGATGATGATTTTTGAGTATGTGACGTAAATTTTGAACTTATTTAACACTTAAAAATTAAATATACACTTCAATTTACACTACTACATAATCTACTTTAATCAGCATGCGATATGGCTTTTATCAATACCAATGAAAACTATCTTTATCGGTACTAGAGTCAGCACTGATAAAAGTTGTATTTATTAGAATCGACTCTTGTGCTTATAAAAGTCCATAACTATAGTAGTGTGTTTCTATATGAACAAAACAATGAAAAAACCAAATTAAAAAAACATAAATAAATTAAAAATAAATTTACATTATAAAAAATTACAATTGAAATTAATTTTACATTAGAAACATTTTAATATATAACAATTATATTAACATATATAATTTATTTCAACCATTTATAATATCCAACCAACTCAAAAATAATTTAACTTGTTGGAGATCGGGTGGCCATGTATCTCGCTACCCTTGGGTCTCACTCCTAATAGGGCCCAATCATGCTTCCATTTCTCGAACACACCACCCCCATCTTGAAGAAAAAAAGTGTGTACATATAATAAAAAATAATGTTTATTTTATTAATACTATAAATATATTAATGAAAACTAAATATAATACAATTATGCATAAATAAAAAAATAAATAAAAATGAAAAAATAATGAATTATAAAACATAAAAAAATAAATAAAAAGGATAACATATTACCTAAATAAAAGATATTTTAAATTAATAAAACACTCCCAACATGTTTTCTCTTTTTGGGTTTGTAATGAACATTCTGTCATTCTTGTCACACCCCATGCTAGATCAATGTATAGTTAATTACTAAATTTAAAAAATGGATAATTGATTTTTATCTTAAAGTATTATGAAAATCATAATGTTTCTTATATATTTTGACTATGAGAAACTTGTTTTGAACTAAAATTTCAGTTTTAAATTGAAAACATGCATTTTTACTTATATCGGTCACACTGCATGTCCAATTAACATGAAATTAATTCATACATTTCAATAATGAATAACTAATAATTGTAAAAAGGGTTCATGATAATTCAAGAATATTTTCTAAGTTTTGAGTATGTGATGTTTGTTTTGAACTAAAATTTCATTTTTAAATACACACACTTACAATTATATCGGCCACACTGTTTTTTAGATTGGCATGAGGTTAATTCTTATATGTCACAAATGAATTATCAATATTTATCTTAAAGTATCAATGAAATATGAGCGTGTTTGATCATTTTTGAGTATGTGATTTGTTTTTTGAACTTAAATGTCACTTTTAAATGAAAACACACACTTTCAGTCATATCGGTTGTATTGTGCATCAGATAGAAATAATATTAATTCTTACATGTCACAAAGGATTTATAAATATTTTACATAAAGTATGAATACAATAAGAGTGTTTTTATTGATTTTTAGTATTTAGATCATGATTTAAACTAAAATGTTAATTTTATGCTAAAAACATGAACTTTCAGTCATACCAGCTACACCATGTTCCAAATTGACATGAGATTAATTCCTACAAATTAAGAACTTATTATCAATATTTTTTATAAACTATAAAGATAATAATAATACATTTTATTGATTTTGAGTATATGGCATGAGTTTTTAACTATATTGTCACCTTTAAATCAAAACACACACTTTTAGTCATATCAAACACACATTGTGTTGTACTAACATTCAGTTAATTGTTTAACATCACAATTATATTAAATGTATTTTTCCAAAAGTATTAAAAAAATATAAGTATGTTTTATCAGTTTTGATCATATGAGATGAGTTTTGAACTAAAATTTCACTTTTAAACTGAACACATGCACTTTATGTCATAATGACCACACTGTGTCTCATATTTTTGTGAGATTACTTCTTAAATTCAACAAATTAGTTATCAATATTTTTTACAAAGTATCTAGACAATCCATGAACACTTGATTGATTTTGTGTATGTAACGCATGTTGAAAAATAAAATTTTACTTTTATACTGAAAACTCACACTTTGAGCCATACTGGCTACACCATGTGTCATATCAAAAAGTGATTGATTCTTAAAAGTCACAATTATATCATGGATAGTTTTCAAAAAATTTCATGATAATATGAGTGTTTTTTCTCAGTTTTGAGCATGTGATTCATGTTTTGAACTAAAATTTCCTTTTAATTCTACCTCTACTACTTTTAATAAGTGAATTTATCATTGACATTACCTTGTTAATACGTTAATCCTTAAGTCTTCTTCTAACATGTACAAACCTTATAAATAAATTATCAGTCATCTTATCTTCAATCAAATCCACTCTTATTTTCTATTAACCGCATTCATTTCTTATCATATCCATATTAGTATACCAACATGTTCATTACCTTTTAATTTATAAAATCCTTATTTTTTATTCATGGGGTCCAGTCAAAGGCCAATACTCACTACCATATAAAATATTTGGTCTAATAATAATCTTATAAAATTTACCCTTCAATTTCAAATGAATTTTATAATCAGAAAGTACCCCAAAATCCTTTCTCTATTTTTTCCATCTAGTTTGAATACTATGAGAGAAATCAACATTATAATTTCCATCAAATCATAGAAATGAGCCTAAATATTGAAAACAATTAACTTTTGAAATAACTTGGGATCCCAATATCACTTCCATTACTTTTATATACAATCCTTTTTCTAAAAATACACTTTATATTTTCTATTTTATCCCTAATAAGATGAAAACATTCCAATTCTAAATTCTCTCTCCATAACTCTAACATAAATTTATAAGAAAATTAACTAAATAAGATTTTGATAAACCCCCTCTTCATGATCTATTATAAAAAATTATAAATGTGATAGGAAATTGTTTCTCCATGATATCTACAAACATTTTAACTCAATGTAAGATTCCCACTAATTTTTAAATAAATGTATTACAAATTTTGAGTTTGTGGATTTTATAAAGCCATGGTAATACTGAAAAACTATATATAAGTAAATGGTTAATAAATATTTTAAAAGAAATTATAATCACAATAAAAAATAACTCTTTGGGGATGATATATTATTGTTGAAATATGATATATTCCATAAATTTACAAATGTAATAACCATAAATGATGTGATTACTTTATTTCAGACACTGAAAAAATATTGAGGAAAATAATAATTTTTTTGATATATATTTTGATTCTGAAATATTATTATATATACTGATAGCCAAATTTCATGAATTTATTTTTATTATTAATTTTAATTATTTTATTATTTAATTGGTTATCTTAACTAATTTTTATTGTTCTTATGTTTTTATGGTAGAGAAGTGATATTAAAGAAGATGTGATGATTTTTGTGATTTTTTTTAAAATAAGAATCCGGCTTAGAGGGGAAAATTTTAAAAACTGTAGAGTTATATGTAAGGTCCCATACCCCATACATACAAGTCTATTTGACTGTCCAAAATATAAAATTCCTTACATAAGGGGGGATATGTATGTTTAATGATATAGTATAATTTATAAATGACTGTAGTTCATTACTTATATATGTATGTTTTGTTTTAGATCTAAACTATTGATACACAATAAACTACCTTTTAATATTGAGAGAATAAGAACCTATTATTATGTGACATGTTCCTTTGTTTCATGACTTAAAATGCTGGAAACATCACAAGAAATAGTGAAGGAAACAACATGTTGCTGTGGTAGTGGGTATGGAGCTAAAAATGAAGGAGTTTATATGAAGATGAAATGGTTACTATCAAATCATGGGAGAGGATTCCCACTTCAAATATGGAAATTATAAACACAATACGTGTGTATTTTGGTGTGTAAATCCTTGTGGTTCAACATGAATGTAGGGAATGAAGAAGCTACAAAATAAAACCAACTTAAAAACCTATGGTGGGTGTCATTTCCATTTTTAGAAGCATATTTCTGACATGATATTATGTATATTGAAGTGATGGAAAATCATCATTGTGGTTTGATGAGTGATTTATATGGAATAGATCTTGTGGCCAGTTCCATGGCATGTAGGTAGAGACACAAAAATTTTAAATGAATAAAATATAGTATATATGTCATGGTGATGAGGATAAATGGGTTCAGGTGAATATATTCTTGAATATATGTATTTTTCCATTAGGAGAATAAAAATGTCTATACTATTGAAAGGTTTTCACTAAATCGAGGAGTTCCATGATGTATTGTGAATGATCAAGCTGTTTTGATTATATTTTCTAGAACTTCAAGGACCACATATTCCATATATTTTTTTAAAATAAAATATAAATTTTTGTGAGATCTTTGGTGGAATTATGATTTAATTTTGAAGCTATATTTGATAAGTTTTAGAAATTAATATTGTGGGAAAGATATATAAAGATAGATAGAGATATGAAGGTTGGTATTTTTCTATAAATAAAGATTCGCATGACACACTTGGAATCAATATTTCCAAGAGGTTCATTTCTATGGCCTAACTATATGTTTGAAGATTGAGGGTTTGGTCAGTTTATGTTTTTTGTTTATTCCCTCTCATGACTAGCTTTAGGCATAGTTCTTTATAATGGGAATTTTATAATGAAGGGGATTGAGTATTTATAGAATTTAAAATTTTAATTCTATTTTCTTTTTTGGTTTTTATATTCACAATTCCTTTTACATTTATTTATCATTCCTTAAGCATCACCATTGACTATTTCATTTAGGTGTTGACTTTGAATGCATTAACTAGGGTGTATCTCTACTCATGACCATTGAGTGAGTTATGTACTGTGTTTAAATATTTATATCAACATATTTTTAAATAAACTGAAGTACTTAAACATAAGAAAAGTATATTTTTTTGATTAGATATTGATGACCAAGACCAAGGATTCATTGAAGTTTAATTATGACAACGACTTTACTATCCATCATATCTTTTATTCTTTGATATTTCTTGGATTTGGAGTTAAAAAATATTAGTGTATCCTTCATTTATATTAATATTAAAAACTAAAAATATATTCCATTTAATATTATATTATTTATCTTGAATTTTTTTTCCGAGTTTTCCATGCTAATATACCTTGTCCTTGTGGGTTTGACCTTGATACTTTCATATCCTATAGCACCCTTTTAAAGTTTTAGTGAATTGGTTTTGTGATTATAAATTCTAAACATGATAACTCAGAGAAATTAATAACACCCTCTGGGATGAAAATGTTTTTAGTATTTTTCAAGTGACTTTTATTTAGTAGGTTAATTTAATTAGATATAATAGGACACAAACATTTCTCATCACATTTGGTTTTCTGGTATTAGTATATCTTTTTAATTTTTCACTTTTTATGATCTTTGTATTTCTTATCTATGAGAAAATATTCAATACATCATGAGTTTCCATATATTATTGGTGATACAGATGGTGAATCGTTTCCCATAAATTGTTAGAATTAAGTAAAAGATACAAATTTAAGGTATAGTTCCACAAACACACTAAAGTATTGAATAATAAACCAAATAAAATATGGAACGATAACTCAAATATGGATTGGAACAATTGGAGAGAATAAAAAAGGAAAGTAATTAATCAAAGAAGGTACCCAAATAGGAATCCAAATTTGAGATAAAACTTGAGGATAAATCCTTAGATGAAGCTGAGTTTGAGGGTGAACCTAAAGTGATTTATAATGATGAAGTTGAATATAAGATATAACCTAGAGAAGACACCCTCAAAATTGATGAGATAATTGATAATGAATTGTAAGGATACTTAATGAAATAATAAAAGAAAAAATAGAAAGTGGTGACTACTGAAATAAAGAATAACATTAAATTTCGTGAAGAGAAAAAGAGGAAGTTGTATAAGAGGGGTATTACCAAGTTTGGATATCACATGAGTTACTTATTCATTATTTAAAACCTTATAATACTTGGTTCTCACCTCAAAAATGTTTTAAGATGTATTCAATGAATATATGGAGAAATATCACTCTCTATGAGCATAAATTTCAGTCATGGTTTAATTCAGACTAGGTAAATTTTTTCCATTCTCCTATTATGTGAGACTTGATATAATTTCTAGATCAATGGCAAAAAAAAAGTGATTGGGAGTGGCAAATTAATTTTTTATTACTTTCTGTGAACTTTATGATTTATTTTTTATGAAATTAGTCTTAAGAATATGTTTTAGGATATAGATTCAATCACCCTTATATTTTTTAGCTTAAACTAATTAGATCATGTACTTTCACTTGGTTGTTTTAATTTTGTATGTCCATTTTGATGAGGAATACTGGAATAAGATAAGATGTTATAAGAAATAAATAAAGGGGAAGACATGCATTAGATGCAATATTATTAATTTAAATTCTTTATATCTTTTAATTTCTCTATATTTCCTCATATTATTTCCAAGTTAAAGGGAGTTTTCATTCCATACATAGATATATTGCTATATTTTTTATCTAGGATGCAGAAGCTACTTATGAATTATATTAATCCATGTTTTAAATGTTATTTTTGATAATATTTAATGAGTAAGATGAGGGATTGATGAATAAAGATAATCATGAAAATATTGCTTCTATGAATCATAATTTGGGAATATTTATTGATTTATGTAGATGAAATTTATCTACCATTTTTATGCTTTGATTTTATGGAGTTCATTTTGATTGATTTGTTGTTATTATTAATCCCATTATTGGTTTTCAAATATTTTGTGTTTCCCATCAACAAGAGGGTTCTAAAACATTTTTTTTTCATAATCTTTCTTACACCCTATTTATCGAGTGATACTTGTGGAATATATACTACTAGAAATTTCATTAATATATTGTCAAAGCTATGAAATAACATGTTTGAATTAAAATGATTGTCATTTTTTTTGATCCATTTATACATTTTTTAACATTTTTAACATTTTACCTTTATTTTAATCTTTTATAATCCATGAATTACCTTGATATAAAATCCGCATTACATTCTTATTTATTCTTCCTACCCCACTCTTGTTATTTTACATGATTTATAGTAGAATAAGTATGGGGGAATAGGTTGTTCCATGGGGTGAATGGGATGATGTGTATCGAAAAATTAGAGATGTGAGGTATTATCATTAGGTGTGGGAGACAATTTTATAAATTTCCTTTCATTATGATTTAAAAGAGGGTGAGTACTTTTTATTTATTTTTTCTATGATTTTTGATCCTATTATGTGAGTATAGAGGAGTATTGGGTGATATCATTTTTAGAGTATTGTTTTTTATTTACCTTTCTATTTTTTATCATGCATTTCAATTTAGAGTTTTATTCTCTTTGAGCCTTATAATTTTCACATCAATTACTTACTAACCCTTAGCCTCAGAGTCATTTGATCCTTCAATTAAATAACTCATGATCAATATTTATTTTTGTATTTACGTGCTATATATTTTAGATGCTTTGTAATCCTAATGTTAGGATTCATGTAATCAAGGTTTGATCATAGCTCTAGTCAAATTATATTTGAGTTTTGAGAGAAATTTTTCTTAAAAAGAGATCATAAGTGGCATGTATATAAATAATATGTTGAAATATATGAATGGAAGTTAATAAAATTATTTTTATTTCAAGGGGAAAACTATAATGAATGGTTAATGGGTTTTATTAAAAAAATATGAGTTAAAAATATATTTCTTGTGTGATGATTTAATTTTTTATTATTTGTTGATAATTTTCTTATTTTTTTGATTATACTGTTTAAACCTTAGTAGGATGGGTTTTATATGTGATTATGAAGATATTATGTGCTTAAGAAATATCATGTGTTTTATGTGTGGGGGTGTTTGATATCCCAATTACATACATTTATTATTATTATTATTATTATTATTATTAATTTTATAGATTTAATTATATAATTGGTTGTTTTCCTAATTTTTATCATTATTATGATTTTATAGGAAGTAAGTGTTGTAGAAGAATATATGATGTTTTTTGTGAGTTTTTGGAAAACAAGAAGAATCGAGATTTGGTGGTGATAAATAGGAAAATATTAGAATAATACATAAGGGTCCATACCCCATTTATAATAGTCTATTTGAAAGTATGAATTTGGTAAAGTTCATACATAGTGATATGATATATAAGGGTTCTGGAAGATTAGGATTTTGAAAAGTCTGGAGTGCATTCCCAATACACATAAGGATTGTTTTGGAGTTTCATTGTTCATATATAATATAATTACCTTTAACATTAGTAGAAGAATGAGTTGTTTCCATGTGACTTGTTCTTTTATGTCATGACCTATAACATTTTAAACAACATGAGAAATTTTTAAGGAAATGACATGAAGATTTGATGGTGAAGATAGATCTAAACATGAAGGAGTTTGTATAAATATGAAATGTTAGTAGTCAATCTGTGGAAGAGGATGGACATGTCCCAAAGGGAAATTCTAAACATAGAACATTGATGTTTTCACTGTGACCTTCAATGTGGTGTTCTATGTAAGCATGGAATGGATAAGATAAGAAATATAGCCAACTTAAATAGCCTCGATGGAGTGTGCTTTCTGTTTTGAGAAGCACTGGACTGATTCAATATTGTGCATTTCGTGGTGAGGAGAATATTCAGCATGATTACAAGAGAGTGTTGCATGGAATGGTTGTTGTGGATAGTTTCATGCAGTGGATGAAGAGATAATAGAATCTGAAACATAGAAAATATAGCATTTATTCCATGGTGATGAAGAGATATGATGTTCTAGTGAATATATTCTGAAAGATATATGTCTTATTCCATGAGGATAATAGAAACAAGCATGACCTAACAAAATTTTCACTAACATGGGGAGTTCCCCAAAAATAATGGAAAAGATCAACCCATTTTGAGAATATTTTCCAAAATTTGTATGACTACCTCTACCCTATATTTTTGGAATCTAAAAATATATTTTAGGAGATCTTTGGTGGCATGTGGATCAAATTTTAAATCATTATTTTAGGAGTTTGGTATATAAATAATATGGGAAAAATGCAAAAAATATAGATAGAGATACAAATGGATATTTTTTTCCTATTTATTAAGGTAGGTGATACACACTATAATTAAAAGAAATTCATTGTTGGGGCTTAATTGTAGGTTTCAAGGTCAAGGGTTTGGTTAGTTTGGTGTTTTATTTCCTACCCTCTCATGACTATCATGTGGGGGTAGTTATTTGTGCCATGAATTTTTTAATGAAGGGATACTAGGTATTTGAATCATTTAAATTATTAATGGATGTTTTTGGTAGGTTTTTTCATTCACCCTTCCTTTCATGTATCTTTTTTATTCCATAATCATGACGATTATCTCTTTGATTGAGGAGTTTCCTTTGAATTTATTGATTAATTCTTTGATATCTTCATAAACATTGAATGACATATTTTCTATATTTAAATATGATTTGGGACCACCTAATTTATAAGTAAACCTATGTACCTAACCATAATAAAAGGTAAGTTTAGTGATTATAGAGTGATGAACAAGACATAAGATTTACTTAGATTCAATCCTGGTGATGACTTTACTATAAATCACACCTTTTGTGATTTGATATTTTATGAACTTGGAATTAAAAAATCCTCATGCTTCCTTCATTCATAGTTTTATTTCTAAGTAGTATTAGATTCCTTATCATCTTAGATTGTTCATGTTGACTTCTGTGTTGAGTTTTCCAGGCTAAGATACCTTTTCCCCATGGTTTCAACCTTGGTACATACATATCCTATTAAAACCTTTATTATTTTTAGTGATTTAGTATCATGCTTATAAATTATAAACTTGATAACTCATATGAATTAAATACAACCTTTAAGATATCATATACCGTTATACTTATCTGTTCGTAGAAATACATAGGCTTCATGTTTGTATTGACCATCCTCGTGACATGGTTTTGACAATAAATAAACACCACCCTATTATAAAAAATACCTTTTAAAACATAATATAGAAAATATAATTTTAAGTTTATTTATAAAATATTGAATTTAGTGTAATAAAAATTCATAAGGGACACCATTTTTGGACGTTTTGTTTGATATTCAAGAATTGTATCAAAAAAATATATATTTGGATTATCAAAACTGATCATAATAAAACTCTAGTGATTACTAAAAAGAAAAAAAAAGAACTAATAGAAAAAAATTAAAAAATATTTTATAATATTAGAATGTATAGTTTTACCCCTAGAATATTGGTATTAAAAAGGAATTGTAGTCTATTTTTTTTCTTTTCAAAATATATATCTATCTTTTGTTCACTTACTAAAATTTCATATTCATCCATTGATGTTTTTTGTATCAAAGTTATATGAGGACTAATGAATCCAAAATTTTATTCATAGGGCCCTCCCTTTACAATTTTATGATATATATGTCTGTAAAAAATATAAATAGCACTAAAATATAAAAAAACCAGTAGATAAATTATTAGAAAAAAAGAATTATGAAAATTTAGCTAATGTAAAAATTCATAACTAAGGCTCTCGATCATTCATTCTTGAGAATTTCATTTACATTCTCAAGAAAAATCATATCAGTAATGGATTATCCATACATTTTTTCTTTATATTCAATGTAAAAAATATTTATATATTGTAACTATGTATCTTTATGAGATTTTAAAATTAATTAACATCATAGTGAAATTGGTGGGGTAAAAGTACTCTTAGAAGTTTCTTTCGATATATTAGTTGATTTTTTATATTATCTTGACCCGACCTTCTGTTTCCTTATCTATTTCTCCTTTTGTAATATCATTCCTTAGGTCAAACCTTTTTTCATTAAATTTCAATGGTTTTTCATATAAAATAAATTAGAAATTAAATACCTCATTATCACCACATATCTTTATAATATTAAATTAATATGCTACAAAATATTTAATATAAATTTCAACAGTGTGAACATCATGGTATTCAAGGGTAACAAGTAGCTATATGCTTGACTTGTGAGCTACATGAATCCCTACTATAATGTGATATTTTAAAATTTGGTTATGATATAGAGTATAAACTTAAATACTGTACATTATACCTATCATAATAAAGTGATGATTGGATATTGATAGATATAAATCGTAATAAATTTCACTAGTACAAGAAAGGAATCGATAGTTGTTTGATTCATATTTAGTAAAAAATGTTATGAAAAAATCCATTAACTTGGGTAAAGTAACCATTTAAGGGGAATAAATAGCTTTAAAACTGGGGTGTTTTGTCTCTTTGTGTTTTGGTTATTGTGTTGATTCTTATCATTGATCATTTCAAAGAAACTAGTTTATCAAATCAACTTTTCAGCTGTCTTTTATGTTATAGCATCAATATTTGCCAACATATTTGTCATTTTCTCATCTTTTTCCCTTGTTTCTTTTATTTCTCAAAGTATTCTGAGGGTGATAATCTAAAACATGCACCTATAACATAACTATACTATTCTAGATTCATAGAATCCACTAAAATAATCACTTCCTAGATCACAATATATGGTGATTATTATTTTTTTAAATGAAAAAACAACAAGTAAATAATTAGTCATTGTTATATAATACCATTTTAAATGAGAACAAATTTCTATTATGTTATAATTAAATGTGATTCCCCTACTTTCTATGCATTTTCATATACTATTTTTCCATTTTAATTTACATGAACCTCCTTCTATAGAACATGACATGAAAATGGATTAAGATTAAAATTCATCAATCTATATATAAACAAAGGAATATAATTATTTTTTTTATTCCCATCACATAAAATATTTAATGTAGATTCAAAATTCATGCAGTTTTTTGTTCAAGAAAATCATACCTCGTCCTCTCTTTATGGTAGGGGTAGATATTTTTTGATGCATTTTGTTTATTTTTTATATTCATTTTCTATTTCATAAATGAAAAATTATGATTCATAGTGATCAACACATATAACATAAAATAAAATAATACCAATTAAAACTCACCTTAAATGTTTTATCCTCCCAATGACCAGTAAAAGGTCCCATATTTCATAGTTTATGACATGTGCATATATAACTGGGGTTGGGGTTTTACTTTCACCTCATCATTCCAAATATGATGTTTTATAAGATGTATATGAAATGGTCTATCTGACTTTCTAATAACCATTATTATGAATTTATCCAATAATATTTTAATATAAATGTACAATAACAATGAATAATTAAGAGTAAATAAATGTTTTATTATTATTTTTTAGATATAATATAGAAAATATATCACAATTTTATCCTAATGTCTTCCCAAATTATTTCCTTCAATGTAGGAATAACATTGTTCCACATTACTATATCTATCATCATTTTAATTTGATTACTACCCACAATATAAATAATGGAAATGGGCTTGTTAGGATTAATAGGTTGAACACATGAATTCCATTCAACCTACAATTCTTTTACCTTTACTCTTTTCCTTAATAATTTTTACTAACACTTTCACATGATGTCACTTATATATTTTTTAAACTATATCACTTTTTCTAGTTATCTCACATTTATTTTATTCCTAACCTCTCTAATTTTGTTCACCTTCTAACATTTACTCATCTTCAATATCATCAATATGTTATTTCTCAATATTGGCAGCATCAGTAGGTGAATAATCCATTATCTGCACAAGTAGTTAATAATTTTAATTATATTTTACAAATACAGCAGTGAACACATAATATTATTAGGAATAACATTGTATATAAAAATAATAATCATATATATTTGACCTATTCATTGAACTCCTTTTTTTGAAGTTTGAATGGATTTGGTCCCTCAATTAAGTATCCAAATACCTCCTTGTATTCCCCTATAAAATATAAGGTCCCCTCTACATTGGGACCATTATAAAATGAATGTGATGCCCCAATTAAAATTCCTTACTTAGTTGAATTCCATTTGACCCTGTAGTTGTTTTAGTTGACAATAAGAAAATTGAAAAATTTATTATTGTAGGATCCATGGAATAAAATGCACTTACTACCTATGATACCATTTTTAACAATTCATCTTTGTACCCTTTTATACTGAAATTCACTTTCTTAACTCACAATTAATCAATTTTAGCAAAACTATTATTATTAGCCCATTTTCATCGAAACATCGGCAGGTGGGATGGTGTATAATACCACTCCCATATTTTTTTGATAATGCCAATGTATGAAATATCCACGTAAATTGGATTTCTATAATTAACACAAGATACATGCATCACTTATATAATAAGTATAACTCCACTATTTTTCATCGTAATACATTCATCATGTTCATTTATATAGAGTTTATATCTATTAATTACATAACCTTTGAAGGATAGTACATGCACACTTTGTCCTCTAGATACCCATAAGAGACTTTCTAAAATTTAATTTGGATTTGAAAAAAAACTCTTAAAAAATATGGTCTTAAAACCATCTTTTAAACTATTGATCATATGTATTTGATATCCATATTTCGTCCCTTGATGTATTAAAATAACTAAGAATTAATTTATGAGTTTAAATATATGGAACATCTGCTCTATTTTTATTTAAAATGTAAAGGTGATACTACTCCGACTCTGTAACGCTAACTGTGATAATATATCTTCTAGAAATTTCTTTACCTAGAAGGCTCCTATTGTGATAAGATTGTGGGAGACCAATGAAATCCAAGTGGAATAGGTAGTTTTTATAGAATTCAATGGGTTCCTAAACAATATATTACTTTTCAATACAACATTCGATATGAATTCAATTTTGAACCACCCTTTCAAAATATTTATATAGCGTTTAATGAGGTACATCCATATGTAATGTACAAGACCACATTTTTGGATCTCTCAAGAAAATTAAATTATAAAATTAATTATTTTATCCAATAATAATTATGGGAAGAACAAATCCAATTCAATTAATATAAAATTAATTTCTTTTTATATAGTTATAAACTTTGATAGGATGATAACTTTACTCCATATAGATTTGAAAAAGATGTAAAGCCTGATTAATGTGAATTATAATTTTTTTGGTAAAATGAAATGTAAATTTACAAGAATTAAATATTTTATAAAAACATGACAACTATGTTATTTTATGACATTTAACTTAGAATTATTCATTGACATGATATTCTTGATATTTGATAAATACCCCCTCTAGAACCTTTAAACTATTAAGGATGTCTATCTTTCCTTGAAAGATTCTATGTCATTGTTGGGTAAAAATTCCATCTTTCACCCTTCACCCTTCACCGGTGCCAAATATTACCTTATACCCATATAAATCATCTATTACCTAGCATTAATTCCATTTTTATGTCCATTTAGTAACATACTAATAAAACTATCACAATTTTTTTCTACACACATGACATCATGAAAATTCTTATTGTATAAATAATTCTGATATAGTAATTCAAAAGAAATATCATTTTTTCTAATTTATTTTCATAAGGTTTTTTGAAAATGATTTAAAAAAACATTAACAATAAACTTTACTTTCTCAAAATGTTCATCAATTATTAATGGATAAGGTCTTGTACCTTATTCCAAATTCCCATTGAATTATGTTGTCCAAGATAAATATTTATAGTGTTTGGGTAAAATATTATGATGTCCTAGAAACAATATATTCAAGGAATATTTAAACCTAACTGAGTTTATACCTTTTACATAAATGGGACATCCTAAAATTCCTTTAATGCCATATCCTAGAAAATTTCCATAAGAAGGAAAGTTATTTATCATCTCAAACAACAAGGATCTCAACATGGACTCTTTATTTCAATGAGTATCATAAAATTTAACATTTGAATCCCACATAAATTTCAGATCTTTGATTTATAGTGAAAAAGAAACATCAATATCATTACCAAGTTGTTTGGGTCATGATATAATCCTAGACAACATAATATACTTGTGCTTCATGTATAACCATGTTGTTAAGTTATAATTTACCAATGTAAATATCGATGTAGTATGAGTGCCACTTTGTACACTAAAATAATTCACTACATCAATATATAGCACACGGTGGAGGTTTCTCAACTGATTTATAAATTTTAGATATTCATGATTAATTTTCTTCCACGAAGGAGAGTTTTTTGGGTGATGAAGCTTCCCATATTGATTTTTTGTATCTACATTCCATGTCACATTGCTTATTTTCTACTCAATTACATATTGTATTCTAAACCATTGAATTATTGGAAAGTACTATATAACTTTCAAATGACTTGATCCATCTTTATTGTATTGAGTTGCACCACAATTAGGGAATATTTCATGTGATTCATGGTCCTTGTGAAATAATATACAATTATTTAGGTGTACATGAATTCTTTTAGAGATCATAACCATTAAATATAATTTTTTAAACTTCCTATTTTTAACAAGGAATCTCATTATATTTTAATAACATATCATTCAAGAGATCAAGTTGTTCTATAAATATGGTTTATTTATATCCATTGTAAACATTCAAATTATGTAGGTTTAGTATAATTGACAATATTATATATTTAGTAAAATTTTATACTATGAAATATTCGCACAAATCTTTAACTTATCCAATAGATTTGTAAAATCATGGACTTTTTCAACTATCGTTGTCATTTCATCAATACGATCTCCATCATCATTTATAGTGTTACTCATATAAAATGATCCATAAACTGTAGTGTTATTCCAGTAACTAGATAAATTCATTTCTTCCCCATGTTTTTGCCAACATTTATAAATTTTTTATATTCAATGACATATTAAGTGTTCTTCAAACTCACCTAGACAAATTGTTCTTGAATAAAAATAATGTAAACATGGAAAAATTATTTTATAAGGGTTATTTTCATAATTTTTTGTAAACTTGATGAACTCTTCAACCCCATACTCATAATCGTTTGTCATATAATTTTAATCCATCAATTTTTTATTTATATTCATCCTATCTGGTTAAAAAATATTCATATTTAATAATAAATAAATAAATACACATAATGTATGCATATAATGTATCAATTTTCACCTCTGTAATTTATATAATGTATAATCTTAAATAAATATAGTTATAAATTATAATAAATAATATTGATAAATCTATATTTTTATTTTATAAGGACACTTTGAGGTCAAGTGGGGCTCAGATACATGAAAATCATGCCACACCAATCCATAACCAACAAATAAACGAAAGGGAAAAAATAACAAAACACAAAAAAGTGGGTTCATTGAAATTTCCATATCAATTTTATAATATAAACCATGGGGTTTTCCTTCAATTAATCTTCAATGATAGTATTTATAAAATCCATGAACTCCAAATAGTCATCATAAGAGAAAATCTTCGAATCTAGTTTCTCAAAGTTGTAATCAAACTGAATAGAAAACCATTATTTAGTGTTACCCATGAGACCATGGGGAATTATTTTCATCTCAATTTCATCATGATCCTCAATATATGATAATAGAACTATTCTTGTATTTAATAATAAATTATAATACATACATATCGGAGATATTTAGTATATCCCATTGCATTTTAAAAAATTAATGGGATTTGAATTGGTTTTCCTCAATAATATTTTGATACTTCTAGTTATATGTTTTAAATGGAATTTTAAAAAACCTATGTGTGGTAATAGAGGCTTTACATAGCTATAAATAGAGTTTATTTTGTGTTTTTATTCAATCAACACTAAGGTTGATTCAGGATTTTTCAAGGTAAGTGGTCTTACGATACATGAGGCTTTAGTGTTTAAAGTGGAATCATTTTTCATTATTTACCAATTTTTTGGAGCTGAAAATATGGAGGAATGGGTAAGAATTGTGAAATATTATTTTCTAGGATAGGCTATTCAAATATACTATGAAATAATGAGTTTCACAAAGATTGGAGTTTTGTGAAGATGTGGATCTTCAAAAAGGTTAGATTTCACAAAGATAGGATTTTCAAAAAAGTGTGGAGATATCAGAATTCATGTTGGAAAAATGAAAATCTTCACAATTATGAGATGCTTTTTGAACTAGGAAATTTCACTAGAGCTTTGAGAACAAAGGATCTTCGCGATCATGACTGGAGATGTTCGTGAAAAGGTTGTTGGGAGCTTGTGATCTTTGTGATGGTATATGTATATAAATAGTTGGAAGCCCCATATTTGAGATAAAGATATAATTTGAGATAAGGTTTAATGAATATGAATTCAAAAAGGATAAGAGCTCCACAAATTAGTAAATATTCATGAACATAATCATTGTGAAAAGATTTGTTAAGACCTAACTGATGCTAAGGCATTTCAGAAAAGGGAGTTTTGTAAAGATTGGTGTTTCATGAAGACTTAGTATTACAATAAGGATAAGAGATTCATGAAGTATTGGTAGCTTCATAAATGTGTGTGGGTTCATGAATGATTATATATATTTGAAATAAAAAGGGGGTTTCACAAAGTTCAGGTGGTTTGCGAACATCAGTGTTGAACATCTGGTTTAAGTGAACTGTGCCTTCATGTGCATCAACATAGGACTACAATTCAAGTAGAGTCTTGTGATAATTATTGACAACTACTTAAATTCACAATCTAATTAGGTTACCTTTAGGTTGATAAAATGAGTACTCACTCAGCTAAGGCATTCATCTAGGGGGGAGTCGACAAAAGTGTCTTGAGGGAGGCAGTGTGATACCCCTAAAATTCTTATAAAGGTAGTGTGCCTTAAATAGAGTGAGTGTGTTTGGTCTTCTATAATCCAAAATAACTAGTGAATATTGGTGTATTCAGGTATGAAAAACACACTATCAACATATTCTCCTTGTACTATCCCTTTGTGGTGAACCAAGTAAAACTACTATGTTTTGTGTCTGCATATTGATATTTAATAACATCATTATTCAATCAGACATGTTTTAAAAGTTCCTATCAATGTAGGAACAAGATCCTTTTATTTAAAAGAAACAATTAACCACCTGATTCACCACTCCCCTATTTGGGTGTTTTAGGGTCTTACACTATGTGATGGTTTTTTATTTATACTTGATTTCTTTAAAACCTTTATTTAACACGTTATGAAAAAGTTGTTTTTGGTAATGTTTTTATTGGTCATGTTAATATTTAATTTTAATAAGTAAATTATTCCAATTTATAATGGTTTTTTGTATTGTTGGTTCATTATAACATTTAATGTTATTATATGTATTTTTGAAAATTTTAAAGTATTGATGTTCATACATAACTTGTTTACATTATGTCTTTATTATTTTTTTCTTTTCTAAGGGACATTAATCATGTTTTATTGTTTTAAAATTCTATATTCAATGAAATAAAAAATTTGACATGAATTATTTAATTCATTACATGCTTCTATTTTGATATTTTTATGATTATAAATGTTATAATTTTCCAAATGGTTTTAAGATCCATTGTGGAATTTTTTTCACGTTCAGGTCTTGTCCCTTAACTTAATTTTGATTATGTAAAATAAATATTTACCAGTATTAGGACTTGGATCAAGGAAATAAATTAAAATTTCAATAATATTTATTTTGTTTTGTATTTATTTACTTTAGTAAACTTGAATTTAATCTATAAATATATAATTTTAATGGTATAAATATACCTTAGTTAAGCATGTCTTTTTTTACTTCGTTATGTACTACAAAGAAATTCATTTATTTCCATTTATACCTGAATGAATTATATGTCAACCAATAATACTTAAACATTGTTAAGAATTTCATTAATGTTGAAATAGTTTTTGGGATTGACAAATTGAAAATGAATGATTTTGTTCTTAAGGCTATTGGGTTTCCTTAACTAGGTCATTTTTCGAAACTAAACATAAAAATTAATGAATATTAATGGTTTTTATTTTCTTAAACAATTGAATATGTAATTACTTTAAATATTTTTTTTTTGTTTTTTAATGAATCTGTATTCTTGGGAAATTTATTTCTATAATTTTTTTAAAACTCATTTTCCACCTCAAACTAAATGGATTTCATTTATATAGTAAATATATAAAGTGTAAATAATTCATCACTTTAAATATATGAAATAAGAGTAGAACTTAACATGATATGAAAAATATTCTTTAGAATTTTTTTCTTTTAAAAATTAAATTTCAAATATAGATAACATATTTTGATAATAAATTTTTTACTTTTATGCTTAAGTATATTTTCACCAAGAATGCTCTCTCTTTTTCCTCTTCATTCTTCTTCATAGCCTCTCTAGGATTTCTCAATGATAACATATTCCATGTCTATCCTCCCATGACTCTCTCATTTTTGTGTCCCTATAATTAGGATTCATGTCACTTCACCTTCTTCCTCCAAGCCTCACTATGGGTTTTCAATGATAGTGTTTTCCCTGAATCTTCTCCCCTTCCCATGGTTTTCCTTTTTCCTATTTTTTCATTTCATTCCTCTTTGGTTTCTGGATATTATTTTGTTTTTTATTTTTTTCTCAATATTTTTCTTTCTCTCCTAATGATTCTTATTTTTATCTAGATTCATATATCCCAAGTTATATTTATTTTCTTTTGGAGAGAGATCCTCACTTTGAGCTCCCTAATGTTCATTCGGCTTTCTAGTGTCTTCCAAGACTTAAATCCTAGCCTTGTAGTGGAATTTCCATTTCTTTCGTGACCCAACGATTAACATTGGTGGATTCAATGGGTATTTTTTGGTGGATATTTTAGCCATTTAGTGGTGTTGTTATTACTCTTTCAACCCGATATATTCATGTCTAATTCGTAGATATTTTCTTTCTTTAGTGATTCGGTGGAGATAGAGTCTATATCCTTGGGGTTGAAGGTTTACGATGTTGGACTTCGAGTGTTGTCAGATTTGATTTTATGTCTCTATTTTAATGGATTTATCTTCTTAGTGATGTTTCATATCTAATGGATTGCTTGGGTTTTTTACCTCATTAGAAGTGTGCTCTCTCCTAATATCTAAAAATCTCATTGTGTATCAGCTTATATTGGTTGTTATGATTTTGGAGTTCGATTTATTGATGATTTAGTCCCAGTTGTTTTTGTAAATACCTATTTAATAGATGCTAGTCACAATGATTTAAGTTTTCTATCAGTAGTTCTGGTGGTGATTTTGTCATCATAAATGATTCTTGTGGGTTGGCAGTGATGAAGGTGTTTGGGTTTTTAGGATCACTTTGTGTATAAGGTTGTATTTGTTGTCAACACTTATCAATAATAATCAAAATGAATAAGGAGATGAAGAAGAACTCCCATGTTATTGAAAGTGATATTTTTAAATGATCTTTGAACTGATATTAAGTTCAAAATATGTGTACCAAAGGTGATACATTTTATTCAAAATTGAAACCATCTCAGAGAGTGTTGAAGGGATTCAAGTTATAAAGTGATCATGCAACATCTCATCATTCAAATAGACCATGCAAGAGACAACCTGAAAAGAAATGCATCACGTGTGGGATCATGTGTAGATTTCAAGATTTAATAATGATCATACAATGCTGAGAATATGATGCCATTCATATTCAGTGTTTAATGGAAATAATGATGTTGCTGAAAGACAGAGATGTATTATTACTTTCACTGGACAAATCTGATGTTCCTAAAGGTGACTGATCAAAGACTATATATCATGAAAGATATGGTTTGTGATGAAATCAGATGATTGTTGAAGATGAAAGATGACAATGAATTAGCACGGGTGTTCTTACTGAAGCAGATATTTAAGGTGGTTCTATTTCCCAATGTTTACCAAATCATTGGACCTCAAAATTGGGATTTTTTTTGGAAGTTGAATGATTTCTGCATAGGAGTAAACGAGTTGCGGAACAACAAACAAAATTGGTAAAGGAAGAAAACTATGTTCCTCAGAGCATGGACCGCATACCATGTAAAGAGAAAAGAATGTGGAACGTTTCGTGGAATAGGTTGTGGTATCAAAAACGGTTTGCTGCGGAAGGAGTTATGGTACGTTAAATGGCTCGTCGTTGGCGGAAGAGATGTAGTATGTGGACCGGTAGACACATAGTATGCGGTTAAGGTTTGTAGTTATTAGGAGAGCCTTAGTACGTGATGGAGGCTCATAGTACATGGAAGGAGAAGAGTCCGAGGTGAAGATTGTCCCACATTAAAAATTTGGGTAAATCAGATTAGAGATATTTATTGAGTTATTTTCCTATCTAAAGAGTGATAATACCATCATTATGGGATCATTGATTCAACAAGAAAATATCATCACTGTGGAAGAACTCGGCTAAGTCTTAAAGTGGGACGTGATAGAAATTTCTTGTAGGACGAAGTAGTATGCCGAAGAAAAAACAGTATGCAGAATTAGAAGGATCATTCCATAGAAGAGATTATATGTAGGACAAAGTTGTATTCATGGGATGAAATGATTTGCATAATTTGAATAATAATTCTTCAGAAGGAAGAAATGGTTTATAGAATAGGAAGGAAGAACCCATAGAATAAGGAATTCCATTAATGGTGAGGCTGTAATCAGAAACGTTATGCCAAGGTAATACACATAGGTGGTATGTGAAGGTTGTATACGAAGACGGTACATGGAGGAGGTATGCAAAGATGGTATGCAGTGGAGATATGCAGAGGTGGTACGCGGTGGTAGTATGTAGAGCAGGTACGAAACATGCATGGTACATGGATCTGGCGCGGTATGCAGAACAGGCATATTACATGGATCAGGAATGGTATGCAGAGCAGGCACAGTACACGGAGCAGGCATGGTATGTGGAGCAGGTGCATTACATAGAGTAGGCGCAGTATGCAGATCATAGACAGTCTGCAAAATTAGGGATAGTTTTCGAAAGTAGAAATTTCCTAAAGTATGTTTGTGATTCTAGCATAAAGGAGAAGAAGATTAAGTACATTATGTTCTTTCACTAAAGAATAAGATTGAACATAAAAGAGAATCAACTATGGACCTTGATGTATGAAAATTCTCATGCTGAATATGAGACAAATACTTTTATTCCTATCTGTTGAAGCGACCTTCAAGTCAAAAAAAGAGAGTGAGACCTTTACCAAGGAAGTGATCCAGGGGGAGTCAGCGGAAGTGATCAGAGGGAAGCAGTAAGCTATAACTGAACCTTTGTAAAGGCATTATGCATAGGACAGAGTGACTGTTCCTGAACCTTTGTAATCCATAACTAGTGAATATTAGTGGAATTTTGGTACGACTGGAAACCTTTCAGCATATTCTCCTTGGACGTCTCCCATAGTGTCAAACCAAGTAAAATTGAGGTGTTTTCCTTCTGCATGTGAATGTTTTAATTAATTCACATATCCATCATACATGGTTAAATAAGTTCTTACCAACATGGGAACATGATACATCAGTTTAAGAGAAAAAGTAGACACCCTGATTCACCCCCCCTCTAGGTGGTCCAGGGTCCTTCATGGGTGCCATTAAAAAAATAAATGGCCAAATGTTATGGGACCAAGGTGATGACATCAGGAAGTAACTACATTGAAACTAGGCTCAAGGTGTCAACGTGTTCCTGCCAGCTCATTACATTGATTGATTTTTGAAATTTTAATATGGGGTTTATAATTCATTTGTTTACTTTGTATAGGTTCCCACTTAATCCCAAGTGGTTATTATGAAAATAAAAAAAATGTTGTATGATTAAGGTTTTACTAAATACCTTAAATAGTTCACTATTAGTATGCATATATCATTAAAAAACATAATATCCCTATTTGGGTATATTACACATGGTTTAAACTTTAACTATAAGTTTTGAATCCATGTGAAAATAAACCCAACATATAAGTATCAAACATTATAATATTTGTTTAAAATAAATGCTTCCATGAAAAACATACAAAGAAAACACATCCTTAATAATTGAAATATTTTTAAATTAATTAAATCAAACAAAAATTCATCCCAAATCCATTATTACCCAACACAATCAATTCATTGTGAAAATTACTACTTTTTTAATTATAATGAAACCAAAAAAATCCTTAAACACCCAGAATATACTTCCTATAGAGAATTGACCTGGGTCTACTCGACCCGTCACCCGAGCTGACATGCCACACATCCTGAAGTGCATTCCTGATCACCATGGGATAGATACATGCATCAGGTCATAATGAATAACCATTTGGGAATGGTTTCACCCATGATAAACCAACATGGCCCATCCATGGAGTGGAATGACCACAATATCATAATCAATGTCAATGGAATAAGTGAACATGAAATCAAAGTAGAGAATCAAGGAATAAATGATGATACCATAAACAAAATCACATATGTAACATTTCATACAAGATATATATACATGGAATTTTAATTCAAAAGATCAAAACCCAAAAGTAGATAAAGTGACTAAACAAGGAAAAAAATATACATCCCAAAGTATAAAATCTCAGAAGAACAACTCCTCATTATCTAACATTGTGATACCATGTCTCTTCTAAAAAAATGAATGAAGGTAATAAAAAAGATACATGTATATGAATAGTTCCCTTGCCTTTACCTATTTCCTATGAAACAAAGTCTGCATACACCCAAAACCACATGTAGGGAGTGAGGCATGAATCTTGGTAGGATACCACCATGAATCTATTTAATACCTTTAAACAATTCAAACTATTAAACTAGTTTGAAAACTTATTTTCCAAAACTAATTCACTTTCAAAAAAATTCATTTGAAATCAATTCTTTGAAAACCCATTGGGTTTCCTTTAAAAAAAGTTTCTTTAAACACCTCTCAGTATGGATCAAATAAATAAAAGAATTTAGCTCGACATAAATATTCTCAACCAACCCAAACAAGATGTAACAAAGGACTTGTATAAACGTCATAAAAAAACAAATAAACAGAAATGGGCATAACAGAAGACATCACTTCCATCAAAGAACTAATATAATGCAATAAAATAATATAACTTGGCCCTACATGAGTAATTTTCCCTAATATCTCTGACCATAAGGGTCTTTTTGGAGTTTCTATAAAATATATTTTGGTAACCAGATAAGAAAGATTGGAATATCTGATGGTCTTCCTCAGGACCAACTCTGAAGATATCTCTCAATCTCTTAATTAAACAAGTGGAAGCTCTCTTGGTCTTCCATACACTAAAATATATTCTATATGCTATTTTAATAAACAAAAATGCCCATTTTGATAAAAAAACGTACCTCAATGTAATTTTTTTTCTTAAAACCTATTTAGAAATCCATTTAATACCATAAAACTATTTTGATCCATTTTATCAAATACTTAGAGTGCACTTAATCAACCTCCCTTTGGAAAATAAATGTTAGAACTTAAATATCCAATATAAAATAATATATCACCTCAAACAAAGAATGAACATCATTCATAAATAATTTAAATGAAAATATGAAAAATAATAACCATAGTAATTTAACATTTCAAAGGCAATCCATGGAAAATGACCTTATATGGAGATACCTATTTTATAAATGGTTCTAAACTCATATCCTTCAATGAATACCACCAAATATATGAAGAATAAGATCCCACACACCTAATTCATAAGAAATCAATCCAAAACCCCCCCAAAAAACCATTGATTTTACAAAACCTCTATTTAGGGTTTCATACATCCATTAAAATAGAAGAACAAAGGAAGAGAAGGGAAAATATAGAGAAATATTGAATAAGGAGACTTACATAAAGAAAAAACACCCAATAATTAAGGAGAATCCACCACCATGGATAGCGAAGAAGATCTAATGCATAAGAGAGGGACTATACACAAAAATGGTATAGAAAAGGGAGGGTGAGACTTAAAATCCATTAATGTCATTTTGGTAAAAATACAACAAAAATTAACGACCTAGACAACTCACATGATTGGTGGCATGGTTACACAAATTGTGCACCAACCATGTGGGTGCTCCTTTCTCCCAATAAAAAACAAGCCTTTCAGTTACTATTGGGATCTGTATGGTTTGAAAAATCATGCTCAAACCTTGAAAAAATACACTATCCCCAAAACCAAAACCCTTTCATGGTTACCCACACTATTAAAAAACCATGTTCTAGTGTTTATTTCTCAAAAAATAGAAATTCTTACCCATAGTATTTGGGATAACCAATAAAAAATAAAATGCATATAAAAACTGAAAAAATAGATCTACTAGTAACTCGACAGGTGTCACAAATCTCCCCACCACGACACTTTCTTCCCATAGAGAGTCCTTAGGCATTCTTATAAATAAATAGGTGAGGCCACTACTTCCTCACTAAATCTTCCAACTCCCATGTCTCATAGATATCACCACCACTCTACCAAAGCACGTAGACTAATGTGATCAATTTACCACATATCACATAGTTCTGATAATCCATGATATGAACAGGTTACTACACAATGGAGAAATCATTCTATATCATTAAATATTCCCACTCTATCATATAAGATGGGTCTAGATGGTACCAATTCAACTGGTAAATATGAAATATTTTTTGGATTAAGTTCAACCATGGTGGAAACTCTAACTCATATACTACCTTCCAAAGTCATTATAAAACTGAAAATGGACTGATATAATGAGTGTAACCTGAATTTATTTTCCTTTAGGTATGAATTGTATTTATTTTGTTTCCATTTTTGGTTGAGTGTGTAGTGGGATTCCCATGTATGGAGAGCCTATGCTTGGGGAAATGACCTAAAGTTTAGGGATGTATTTTTTTTTTGAATTAATAGAGTCTGGGTATAAATGATTCAAAGTCCATACAGGGTTCTCCCCGAGTACGGAGAATTTCAAAGGAGGTTTTGGGATTTTGTGCAGAATAGAACACTTTTCTATCTACTGGGAGATTAAATGTTTTGTATTGGGACTACATGTCGTGTAATGGTTTTCAGGTAGATTTCATGAATCAGATTCTGGTCATGAAAGGATTACACTCCATTTAGAGGTTATACATCATGTAATGGTTAAAACTAATATTTTAATAAAAGGAAATGTGTTTTTCTGATTTTTTTCATTCCATGTATTACACGGTGTGTAAATATTATAAGTTGGGGATTTTATGGTTCCATGTGAGTGGATTTTATTTCATTCAATCATTTAGCCCCCTCTCACGATCTAGAGATCGTCCCAGGAAATTTTGGAGATCTCTACCCCTTCCCAATCATTCTTTTGTAAATCTATCATTAGGGTTGTTATGGTGTGGCTCTCTAGTTGCGTATTCCTTCTTTCCTTCATTATCATTGGTAGAGATAATGGAATTTGCCACAATTAGGTTTTAGATTCTTGATTAGATATTTTTTATCGACCCTTTAAAGTTTATTGATGTGCTGTTTTCCTTGGAAGGACAATCTATTGGTTTCAAATCACCATTATCAAAGGCGGCTAGGTTTATACCATTTTGAGGTAGGTTTTTCTATATAATGGGTTAATTTAATTAATTTCTTATCATTCTTGATAAATTCCTTTGGTTTTTTCATTGAATTGAATTGGTCTATGATCTCAAGGGGTTTAATTTAAATATAAATGTCTTTAAAGGGGTTTGTTTTAAAAATTGGGTACTTACCATGAAGTGTTTATTTTAATGATTATGTTGTGGTTCTGATTTGGAAATGGGTTTTCAAACATTGAAGCAGATTTTATTGGATTTTAAAATTTTAAAAAAAAATTCAACATGGTTTTGAAATTTATTTTGATAATTGGGACATTGGAATACTTGGGTGAATTAGGAAATAGATAGGGGTAACCTTAGTAAGTGTGGAACCACTAGTAAGTAACCTTTATGATATCTATGGACTATGAAAAAAATAGATATTGGTTGGTGCCAACATATGCCTATTTAGGCTCATTTATATCTATTACATATTCCCATAGGCTAGGGCCCAATATGAGGTGGTTTTTCATTTGTGATTTATTTATCACATGATTGGTTTCTATTGTGGATTTTTGCTCACATGTTTTTATATGAGGTTGTATCACATAAATTCACATGATAGGTTATTTCATGGATATTTGTTTATATTATTACCTCTTTATGTATAGATTGGAATCTCTATTTTATCACTTCTACTATTAATATTTCTATATTTGAGACTACAAATGGTTTTTATTAAAACCAAAGGAAAATGATTTACAAATGGATTAGATTTATGAAAAATCTTTGTAAAACTAATTTTGTTTAAAAGTCTAGAACTATTACATTCATGATATTAGAACCGGTATAGACTCCACAGTTTACTAATAGTCCTTATGATCACAACCTAATTTTCCTTTGGGTGTTTTTACGTGATGTATTATAGGATCCAGGTAAAGGGAAAGGAACCTTGTAGCATAATCAATTCTCTAGTTATTGGTTCCTTCGGTTCATATTGGTTTGGAGGTGATGGTTGGTCACATAGAGACTTGTTAGTCTTGTCTAATTCATACTTTTAAATTTTATCCTATTTAGCTTATATTTTAAGGATTTTTTTGTATATTTTTTTCCATGATGTACTGATGTTTTTTGCCTTATAATAGTTATATTGAAGACTTCCTTTATCTTTTTTTACCTCACCATGATGGGCTGGATCAGGTGGATTATCTATTTGACCATTCTTGGTCTATTACCATTTATTATTAGAGGGAAATCTTAGCATGAAGTGTGTCAACACAATCTGAGTTTGGTTCTGTGTCTTGGGTAGATAGGAGTTAGGACTGTCAAAATTCAAATAATAAGCATGGAAAGGGGGCTAGCTAGCTGACTTCTATGACTAAACCTGAGTTACCAAGTAGGTTAGGGACTTTTACTAGGCTTGGGACTTGTAGTTTGAGTCCATTTAAATTAATTTTTTGGGAAGTTTATTTAAATTTACATTTTCCATTTTAAGTAGCATCTTTCATTGGTAGAATTAATAATTTATTTGAATTATCATTTATTTATTGCGCTGATATCAATACCTACTATTAGTCCAATGATTTTTTTAATTTTCTCATGATTTATTAGTTTTTTTCTTATTATTATTAGACAATGCCTCCTAGAAGATCACTTCCAAATATGAGAGACAAATCTATGAGGTAGGTTCCATAAGAGAATCCACTAATGGACCCTTCTTTGATGAAAGTATTAATACACACCATTCAAACTCTGGGTCATGTGGGTGTTCGGAACCCATGACATGTGGTGGATCATGGATCATAGTTCACTAATAAGTATCCAACCATCTTCTATGGTGATAAGGGATACTAAGAATATGGGGAGTGGCTTGAGAAGATTGAGAGGATCTTCAAATTCTTGAAGACTCTTGAATAATCTTAGGTGTATTTTTTCACATACATGCTTGAGGTATTGGGAAAGAGATAATGGGAATCTATTGTGAAAGCTAAGTTACATGAGGATATTAACTAGACTTACATCAAGAAAATAATTAATCTAAACTTTTACCCTGATAAGTTACGCGTGGAAAAGACTCAATAGTTTTTGACCTAAGAGAAGGGAGAGCATACTATTTTGGAGTATTCTACCCATTTTGATAAGCTGGTGTGTCAAGTACTATAGCTTATCACTAATGAGTACATAAAGGTTCAAAGGGTTGAGTTGGTATTAAGTCTAGATATCTGGTTCATGATGATTCTCATGTGCCTTAAAACATTTGTGGAGGTAGTTGAAAACTATATTTGGTTGAGATAGACATAGATGGAAGGACTGGTTTGGGTGGAGCTTCAGTTGGTGTACTTATTGAACAGAATGTATCTCCTGGCCAGAAAAGGAAACCCAAGGGTTTCCAGTTATCTTCAAGACCAATTTTAGGGGATTCATAATACTTAAAAGAGGGAATTGCGATGGGAAATTAAAACATGTATTATCCAAAAAAAAGAAATTTATATTAAATTCGGTATATATGTAAGAAAAATATATAGAGATTATTTAATAAATAAAATTTAATAAGATTGAGTAAAATTGGAAAAATGAAATAAAACGTGTAACCCAAATGAGTTTAGAAGATCCCTTTTTATGTTTTAAAATACCTTTATTTAAACCCATATTGTTAAAAGGATAATTAAACATTATTTTAAAAATGTGTAAGCATAAATATTAGGTTCATAGGATATAAAAGTATTTAGGTTCCCAAATCAAAATGTATAACATTAGAATGAAGGTAAAATATAGATATATAGGGTAAAAGTATATTATAATGGACGTGTGTTAATCCTAACAATCTCATCACTTTTAGGATTAAATCAACAAATTAAGATGTTTTTTGTTTTAAAGAAGTAATTAATCTAATATAAAAACATTATTTAACATGTATAATAAGCAAACTACATAATAATGGAACTTATAAAAGAATAATCAAGAAAGATAACTCAAGACCCAACTTGAAAGAAAATGGGGTCAACAAACCACTTATGACTGTTATCTTTATAATAGAAAACCCATAATGGTATAATATTAAATAGAATCGTAAATATATTAGATTTAAATAAAATTATGATAAACATATATCTAATCCCAATATTTATATAAAAAATGGGACATGTGGTGAATATAAATTATACCTCAATGAATCAAAATTGAGATGCTGAAACCCTTATCTCGGGTCTGGATTCATTCTGCGTGTGTGTCCAAAATCTTAAAAAATCAATTTTTTATCAGTTTTTTATTAAGAAACTTTTATATTTATATTTCATTTTTATAAGGTATATTTATTATAATATATTATTTATTTATTAAATAGTTTTATCTTATAGTCTTTATTTTAGGTGGTTCAATCAATTTATATGAAACTTCCTCATTATATTGACCATGGAAAATGTGCTTGTAAAATATATTAATAATATGTATTATTTTATAGTTATCTATATTTTATTTTTCTAATAAAAATAATTTATACTATTCCATAGGTTTTCCTATAATGGACTAAAATTAAAAAAATTTCTACAATATGTTTATTTTAGGTGGTTGAGTTTACTAAGAATTTTAATTGTTGATATCACATAGAATATAAAATATTAAATTTATATAATATTAATAGTTTCATAGATATATTTTTTATAAATTAAATACATTTTTAAAGTCATAAATATTATTTGGTGAATAAAAATAGAACATATCGTTCATGGAGGTGGTGATTTGCACACATGCATAACAACGACGTCATTTTACGAATGGTTTTAGAGGGGTGGAAATTGGATATTCCATTAGTGTAATAAAATTTAATCATATTAATAATAATTATTCTATAATACCTTCATATATATAAGTTATTTTAGGGGGTATAATAAGAAAATGACTAAGAGGGTTCAGATGGGAACATTACCTATCCCTTTGGGTGTTCTCCCTTGGGAAAAACCTTAAGGCTCCTTACATTAGAATTTTGGAAATACCAAGGATTTTAATACATGGTGAATTATTTAATAGATAATAGGATAGGGTTTTTTAGTGATAATATTTTTGAATGGGTGGAGAAATTTGGCATGAGTGATCAGATTTTATAAGTGATGAAAATGATAGTTTTATAAATATCTATTACTTTTTTAATGATTACGTGACCCTATTCAAGGGTCAATGACTCCAAAATTTGGAAATATTAAAATTTCAGGAGATATATGGTCATTAAATTCCCTACCATTCAATTTTGAGCATGTTTTAAACATCTTTTAAGTCTTTTACCACTAAATTTTTACATTTTACCATTTTTGTTTCTACCTTAGTAGCTAGTTTTTACCCAAGTTATTTGTATTTTATTAAAATATATAAGGTAACCATTATAAAAATATTTTGATGTTTTTAATCTAAATTTAAGATTCATATAATCTAAATCATTTTATAAATAATAGAAAATTAAATTTTAAATTCAAACATTTAATATATAGAAAAAACATTTTGTAGAAAATGTCATTTTTACCATTAAGTGTTCTTAATCTTATTTAATATTGATTAAGAATTTAAATAGTTTTAATATATTTATATATAGGTTTAAAATTTATATTTGGTTATTTTTTTGAAGATATTAATTTATTTTTTTTGGTAAAAAATACACAACATTAATAAAAACATGTTTTTTTAAATAACACTTTCAGCATTATCATGGGGATTTAGCTTATTATTATTAATCATAATTTTATGTTTAAAAATGAAATTGAAATTATTTAATAATATGAAATTTTTTATCAAAAATATTAAATCCTTTTTTATTTTTTATTTCTATAAGTGATAAAAACTAATTTTTATTATAAGCGAATAAAAATAGATTTTAAACAAAAACATTAATTAAGTTTCCAAAAATGTTAAATGTTGATTTTTTAAATTCAACATAGAATTTTTAACTGATTTATTTCTCTTCATAAATGTTTAATTTTTATAAAAAAAGTTTTCAAAATTCTTTCATTTGGTTTTTTATTATAATGGTGTTATAAAAGTGACGGTATTAGAAAAATTGGGTTTTTCCACTATCCCCCTAAAAATCAATTATTTTTGAAAATTTCAAAAGTTTTCCCAAATATAATTTTGAAATTATAAATTCAATAATTAAATTAAATTGAAAAGGTTAAATCATAAAATTTATAAATTTAGCTTCTTGATGAAAATTCATTATATAAAGAAAAACTACTTTTAAAAAATGATCTTTTTTAAACATTAAGTGTTCGTAAAAATATTTTTTATTCATTTCTTGTTCATTAAAATATTTTATTTACTAGAGGATTTATTATTTTTATAATTTCATAATAATATTCATCTAATATGTTGTATATTGGTTTATTTTTGTGTTTCATATGGAAGAAGTTATCAAACACATTAGATTTATTTAAAGGGAATATATATAGTAAAATATTGGGGTGTTAAACTAAGTATACCACCTGGACTTTCATACACAATGTATCAAGTGTGCTAGGTATATTTTTGATCATTTAATCAGTTGGAGCTCAAAAAAGATAATACATATCCTCTAGTTTTATGATCTTTTCATCCTGGACTTCATTTGAGATAGATTAGGGAGTGTGTGGCCACGCCTAGATAATACATATGGTGTGCTTATCTATTTGGATGAGGGGCATGTGATGTGCTCACCTATAAAAGTAAATGACATGAGATATATTCATATATTAGGACAATTAATACATAGAGAGTTGAGAATGTGTAATTTATATATATGTGATTCATATACTCCATGTCACATGGTCACTCAATATGTTAGACAAAGGGAACACATGAGAATACACTATAACATGTGATCCGACTAGTGGAACAAATTTGGTTGAATTAAAGGTAATTGATTACGGCTCTGAGATCTTCTCTAAAAGTGTATTAGAGTAAATATGATATATTTTTGGATGGTTATTAAAAAAGTATTAAATATTATTTGATAAAAGGAGATAATTATGATATATTTCCTAAAGTTTTCTCAAATATATCCAAAAGTATTTTGGAAATGATTTCACAAGTTGTTTCATATGATACAAAACTAGGTGAAATGGAATAATGACTTTTAGGATTTGGTGAAAGTGGGATATTAAAGGATTTATTATGTATTTGTATTTCATAAAGCCTTATAATTGTCTTTTACATAATATGATATATTATTTATCAATATGGAATATCATAAGGAAGAATGGAATGTCTGTTTTCATTCCAAGTACACTCTCAATTGTATGGTATAATTGGGGTAGTCATAAGGCATGGGATAAAATAATATATCATGTAATTGCCTTTAATGAACTATGAAACTATATAATACAATTATCCAAAGTCATAAGGACCACGAAATTAGATTTCATGTTACTTCCCATGCAATCCCATGCAGTTATATTGTTTGAATTTCCCTCATCTTAAAGCTTGGATTTTGATGTTGTTCTACTACGTTCAATGATTCGAGAAACATCAATCTTCCATGATTCTATAATTAAAAAACCATTACAACACATGAGTTAATGTATGCATCACCAAGAAGAATTCATTGGGCTATTTAGAGACCTCTACCATGGGATGGTAGGGGTTTAGATGATTTCTTGATATCCAGTAGATACTCACCAACTGAAAAAAGTATTTTTTTCCTACAACCTTTTCATATTATGGCAATAACATGTTGTGGTGGTTGGAAGATCCTGCATATATGACATGTGATCCAAATTGTTCATGGATAACTCCATTGGTGGGATTCCTATGAATTTGAGTTATGTGATTATAATTAGACATGATTAAAGGTTTTTATTGGAATATAAAGGAAATGAAGTGTCTCTTAGGTGTAAGGTATTTATGATTTAAAAAATTTCATTATTTCTAGTATGCATTTTTTTATCAAGGAATGGTTTTTCATGGGCTTGAGATATTTATTTATTCGGTTTTTTCAATTACGTTTTATTAAACCCAATTGAATCCAATCAATTTTTTGGTTCTTCACATGATGGATGAAATGAATAGTGAGAAAAAATATTTTGATAATAAATTAAATATAATTTTGGATTTACCTAATAAGACTAAAGATACTATAAGGCTTGGTTAAATCTTTCCCAAATTTATAGGCATCTTGAACTTAAGTTATTTGAAAATTATAGATAAAAATATTTAATGAATATAAAAGTAAATTATGCACTTAAAAAAAATTATTTATTATTTTGTCATTGGATTTTAGATTTGAGGTTATTGGATGGCTATTCTTCTAATTATTCTCATTGTGTCTGAATAGTCATATTACAAGGTTAATAGGTCATTATTTCCTTATCACAGTGGGGAGATTATGAATTATTGGTCTTAGAAGGTTTTTAAATTATATGATCTGGGATGTGATGACTGAAATATAATATTTTTTCTTAGACATTTATATGATAATAAAAAACTATAATACACTAACTAAGCTGTAAAGAGATGTTATTATAATTTTATATAAATTGGAAAAAATATTTCTACTTTCCTTATTTTATTCAATGGAAATTTTGATATATAATTTTTTTATTTTAATAAAAATGTGGATGGATAGTACATTTTTTATTGATATACCCATATTATAGATGTATGGTAATATTGAAGAAGTTATGTAACAAGGATTTATTTCAATACTTATAAAATAAGATTTTAAATTTATGAACTTATTATTTTAAATATAAATATCATTGAAAACATAAAATAATGAGTAATAATGAGGTAAATATTAATGATTTTACAGATAATCCATTATAATTATTTAATTAGTATGATATTGGATTTAGTGGCAATCATAAAGAATGACTTTCAAGTGATGAACAATACAGATCTCATAAATACTATCTTATTAATTATTAGAAATGACATAATTTGTGTAATAAGTTCTACTTTTTCATATATTTTATTTAAATATATTTAAAATATAAATTTTTATTAATTATTTTATATATTATAAGATGATAATATCAAAACAAAATTGAAAAAAATTACCACAAATGACCTTGAATAATGTCGACAACATAATTTCCCTTATTGGTTTCAAAGACTAGTAAGTTAAATTGTTTGTAGTAAATAATATAAAATAGTTTTATTTTATTTTATATATTAGTAAATAATTCTGATTTTTTCAAGTATTAAAACATGGAAATAAATTTGATAGTTTATTATATTCACTGATTAACCAACCATGATAAATGTTAAAATATTATAATGCGTATATGGTTAATGAATTTCAATTTCATATTTGAACATAAAGTGAATAAAAAATCAGTGTAAATTGATGTTTTCTAATTCAAAACCATTTCAAATAATGAGAAATTTTATTTTGTAGCTTTCTCAAAAAAATAATTGAGTTTTATTTTCTGAGAAATAGTTATTTAATAATTTTTAAATGTCATTGGTTTGATACTGATTAAGGAATGTGTGTTTATCCATAGTTTGGATTCATTTTAATTAAATATATAAGTCTTCTTATTGTAAATGAGCTATTTATATTTGTACATAAAGTTCATTTAGTTTATTATGAACATTTTTGTGCTTCTTTTGGAGATTTAAATGACTGGTGGGAAGTAATAAAAATGAAATCTTCTGATAATCAGTTAATAGAAAATGAAAATGGTATTGTGGAAGTAAAAAATACTAAAATGTTTCAAGAAAAATTTATAAATACATCTCTTTATCAAAGAGATTTAGGTATTGATGATGAGACCCCACAATTAAGAGATAATAGTGTTGATAATGTAGATGATGTAACTAATGAATTTAAATAATTAGAGATGATGAAATTTAATATTGTATGGGAATTGATGATATTGAGGAATAATATGAAGAAATTGACACTGGTGAATTAGAAGATGAAGATGAAGAATGATTTATTAAATTATATTTATATTCATAATCAATATATATTATTTTTTTAATAAATATTTGTTATTTTTTTATATTTTACATTTTTATTAAAAATTATTTACAGGTAAAATTATTTTTGTGCTTTAGATATCTGAAGATAATTATGGTGAGTTGTATCATACCCTCATTGATGTCGTTCAACTCAGTAATGAGTCCCATGATCTTTTATCTAACTCACATAATGTTTCCATTTCATTGTCAACTAAGAGAGGTTATGACCTAGATAGATTCATGTTACTAGAGACTTTTATCAAGTTGTGTCCATCTCTTGATTTTGATACACCTTGGGTAAGTAAGTTTAATTATGTATTCTTTTAAATTTTAATTTTTTAATTATATATATCTAATAATTATTTGAGTATATCTTCTTATTTTAATAGTTTTCATGCATATAGTTTTTGGGTAAAATGTGTGATTCTATAAAATTATTTTTCTAGGCCATGATAATCATGGGATGACAAATGTCTAGAATCACATGCTCGACCACTAGATTATATGTAATTTAATAATATATTATATTTTATTACTTTAATTACTAAATTTCCATTATAAATTATTTGACACATCTCTACTACCAAAAAATTTGACATCATGAATGGGACGACATCAGAGAAGTTGTGTTACCCTTCATCTACCTTGGAGTCCATATGTTTTGGGTAGACCTCGTGCTTGTCACTCTACTCATATCATTGGAAAAATTAGAAATTAGTTTTCCTCTTGTAAAAGAAAAACTTTATCAATGAATGGAAGGATTTTTCTTGTGAAGGAAGTTATTGTATCCAAATTAGTTTACTATTTTATGGTCTACATATAGATAACTTATCTTTTTAAAAATATCAGCATGTCCATTAAAAGTTTTATATGGAGTGGGGGGGGGAATTGAAAAGGTAAATCATCACTGTCCTGTAGAAAAATGGTGCCAACCTATTGACCAATGAGGTATTGTTATTATTATTATTTTTCAATTCCAATATCCTTTTGTAGGATCATTTTAAGTGGAGAATTATCAATAAGAAATTGGAGGCACTTGGATTTCTGAGATCCATATTTCTTTGTAGGATCAAATATGGAAATTTTTATTTTATGGATTATTTCATATGGATTGATTTTAGAACTTCTCCCTCCAATATTTCATCTCAATATCATTTGTTAGTCAGTTTGAATTCCTCTCTCTGTTTTTTTATGGATAACTAGACAGGTGAAACCCTCATCAATATTTTAAAATCCTCTAAGAATTTATTGGATATGACTATCTTAATTAGGATACAAATGGAGATTTCTATTGATTATCTCCCTAATGAGGTTAAATTAGAGGTTATCAATTATACTTTCATTACCTGTGATGATGTGCTTTTATGGTAGATTGCTTCTAGTTTGAAACTCACATAAAAATCATACTATTAGGATACTATATCTAGGAATTCAGGAAGATGGATATCCATTATAGACAACCAGTTATTCCTTCATTAAATATTTAATTTCATGTTGATGATTTTGAACACTAAAATCCTTGTTGATATATGTATCAAATATGTTGGTATTTATTTGTGCTTGAAATGTGCTATTTTCAATATACACAGTGAGTATATCACCCATCTATTATTGAATTTCAATATGGATGCAACTATTTATAATACTATTGATGATATTTTTGAGGTGAAAATACCTATGGTGGACAACATTCAAGGAAAAATTGAAACATGAAGAAAAATTCAGATCCCTCAACAACTCTTTAATCTTTTTTGTGGTCTATTTAGAAGTGATACATTTTATATGGGAGAACCACAAAAAGTTTATGTATGATAAATTTCCTTTATATATTCCATTATAAATTGATCAAATTATCATTACACTTAAAAATTATTCTCCTCTCTAGAATGTCCATTTTAATAATTCTATACATGATTTCACAGTTATTAATCATCCTAGAATTGTAGGTACTTGTCAACATCCTTCCATAAATCTCGAGGATTCATGGATTCCTCCATCTATTGGATCAATTAAATGAAACATAGATGGGAAATCTAGAGGAAATCCTTGACCTTATTTATTTGTATATGTTTTTAGAAATTGTAATAAAAAAATCATGATATTCCTTGATAGGCTGTTTGGACACACTACATCTCTTGATACTGAAATTCTTAGAATAATTATTGGGGATGAAGTGTCAAGATAAAAATGTTGGTGTAATTTTTTGTTGTAATTCGTTTCTTCCATCGTTGTTCAAGCTATTAGGAATGTCCCTATCCATCTCTCTTGGAAGCTTATGGATAGATGGATCAGATGTATGGATAATACCTCATCCATGAACTATTTTATCACACATATATATCGTGAATCTGACTAACTTGTTGATAGTATTGTAAAAAAGGGAGGACATCTGTTAAACAATTTTGTACAATGACTTTTCAAATCAGTTCTTCTCTCGTTTTAACAAAGTTTCATATATAATACTCTATTTATGACTTTTTTAATTTTGTTTTATTTTCAATAAGTAAGGACTTTCCATCTATAAAATTACTCATTCCTCTAAAAAAATTATTAATTACTTTTAGGTTTTATGGTTTCAGTTGATGATAACATGAGAGACTTTATTTGGGTGGCCAGATAGATTTATACATGCGAACATTTTCATCAATGTTTTTACAATCCTAGAAAGAGAATGATGGAGAGAGATTCCGATATTATTTTTTATGAGTCTTGTGTGTGAATTATACTTTTCTGAATCCATTCATAGCCTTGGAATGTATTTTTATTCTACTGAATATAAGATATTTTTTAGAGGAGGTCATCATATGGTCCAAAAATTCAAGGAAGATAGGACATTACACACAGAGCTGAGATTCATAAGTTTAATATACACTGAATATATATGGTAAGTAATATTGATTATTAATTTATATATAATTATAACAAAAAATTTATATTTTATATTTATGTAAATTTTTTTGATCTCACATGAAGATATAAACAAATTTTACTCCGTGAGAGATTGCTGGTGAGAGATAGTGTTGGATTGTGGTATGATTTTATTTTTTAGTTTTTGTAAAATAATTTAAACTAAATTTTTAGATTTTTAATTTATAATTGATCTTTAAATTTGTGTATGAGGTTTTGTATTGTCAAATTAAAGAGATTTATGTCAATACTGAGGGTGAGGGCTCATGTGAGTTAGGTTTTGATGTGGTGTCTTAGATATAGGTGACCATGCATGGTATCAAGAAAGCTTAGGTGATCAGTATTGGTTCACGATCGATGTTAGTCAGTTATTATGGTATTGTATTAATTTTATTGGTATGATCAATGTGAGATTATGGGAAATAATTATCTACTATAGATTATGAGGAGCGACCGTGAGAATAGAATGAGATTATACATACATTTCACATATTAAAGGAAGAGCATCATTAGAAGGAGGAGCAACATAATGAGTAGATGATAGAGTATATTCAATTACTTGCGTGCAGAGTAGGTATAGAGTCTCCTCCACCTAATTGTAGAACTAACCCCATACCCAAGTGACTTTATTATATTTTTAGAGAGATATAAATATATAATATTTTAAATATTTATTATTTTTATATGAATTTTATTTTAATTTCTAAATTATTATTTTTTACTTATTTACAACCAAATTTTAATCTTGTCACAAATATTATTTATGATGAATCATTATTTTTATCATACAAAATTATTTATTATGGGATTTTACTATCGTAAAAAATTGTATTTGTGGCCGATCATTATTTCTATTTTAAAAACTTCGGGAATTGTATTTTTGATCGAATGAAATCCTATCCCAAATATTATTTGTGATGGATCCTAATTTCCGTCACAAAAACATTAGGTTTTAGAATATTAGTGAAACATTATAGAAAATACTACTAATTATGATGTTGTTTCCAAGGAAAATATGGTATGGTGATATTTTATCGCAAATAACCCATCACAAATGTCATAGTTTGTTTTGAGAAAATATTTAATATAATTATCAAATAATTTTATAAAACTTTATAAATACACACACATAAATATAATTACATTTATATATGTACTCTATATAACACAGACACATATGTAAACATAAATATACGGTGCAGATATATATATATATATATATATATATAAAATACACTGTAGAATTTTATATAAATATATATAACATATAAAACCTATATTTATTTATACATTACAAACACACACATACAAATACCACACATATAACACACACTCATATTTGTATATAATGTGTAAAACATATGTATACAAACACTACAAAACATATATAAGAATATGTGTATATATATTATCTATAAACATTATTATACAACACACACACACACGTACTATAAACACACAAAACACATAGACACACATTACATATATAAAAACATTAATCATTTATATAACATTAATAAAAACATTAATTATAAAATCTTATGAAAAAAAAATTGTGAACAATACTATAAATATATCAATATTTATAAACGACATATAATTTATATACCAAATATGTAACATACATAACTAAAATAAATATAAAATATATTTATATACACATATGTGTAATTTAAAAAATATATATATATCTGTATATTACATATAGATATATGGACATATATGTGTTCATGTATAAACATTATTATACAACACACACACACACACATGTGAGTATGTATGTATGATATGATATATTGAAAATCACACATGTAAATAAGGGGAAAAGAAATAAAACATGAAAAATAATAATAGAACTAGATTAAAAAAGAAATGAGATTAAAATAAAAGTGATTTACAAATGATTTGATCTGGGAAATGGACCGATAATAGAGATTGGAAAATAAGGTCTGACCAGCTGTGTGTATAGAGAATAGAGAAAGTTAGGAGGAGGTCAAATGGGGTTATAATGCAGAGAGCCCTTTATCAAAACTAAAAGTATAATAGATAATAAAGGGAAGCTATATCACTGATTTCATAGAATTTGGAATGAGTACCCATTCTTAGTGTTAAAAATCACTAAAAAAGGGTAATATTTCTCGGCACTAAAATAAGACCAATAATAGTTATATTTTTTGGTACTTTTAGAAAATGTTAAGAATCACTACCACAAAAACAGTTTTTCACAGCGCCCCCCTTTATCAGCGCTAACGAAAAAGCACTGATAAAGGGGGGGTCCCTTTATCAGTGCTCAAAAAAGCGCTGATAAAGGGTGCCTTTATCAGCGCTTTTGTTAGCGCTGATAAAGGGTCGGCTTCAAAAAAAAATAAAAATATATTAATATATAAATATATTTATATAGTTATATAAATATAATATATAATTTTTAAATATATTTTAGATAAGTATAAATGTACATTTACACTTATTATACTTAATATTTAAGATATTTAGTGAAAATGACTTCTTAAAAAACTTAAAAAAATATTTTTAATTAATATTTTGATAATAATTATGGAGTAATAGTCATTTAATAACAATTTGAGGACTAAAAAAACTAAAAAAATTTAAAAAAGATCCAAAATATGTTGAAAACGCAACTCAAACTTCAAACGGACATAACTTTTGATCCGGGTGTCCGTTTGAGCTCTACGACATATCAAATCGAAGCTTGCGATGAGCTCTACGTCGCTGTGACTTGGGGGGACCTTGGTCAAGCGACTTTCGAGGCCAAAAGAAGCCCAGAAGGCCTCCAAAACTGAGTTTTTAGTCGGGGTACCCCAATTTTTTAACATTTTGTGGATTTTCAAACTCGTTTAAGGGGGTATTATTGGATTTTTTTGGTGGGGACTGAATTTATTCCAAGGTACTGCATTCATATTGATATTATGTATTTGAAATTTCATCCTTTTTTATAATGAACTGCTATTTATAATCAAATATATAACTATATGTACATATTTTTTATATATTCGCACCTAAAAATTAATTTTTTTAAATAAATAATTAAACATATTTACATATAAAATATATTAGCTTTATCTAAATAATAACTAATATCCATTTTATTTAAAATACCAATATATGAATATTTATATACCTATATATTAATCTAACTATATATATATATTAATCTAACTATATATATATATATATTAATCTAACTATATATATATATATTAATCTAATAACTATATATATTAATATAACTACATTTATATATATTAGTATTACTATAAATATATATATTAATATAACTATATATATATATATTCATATAACTATATATATGTTAATATAACTATATATATATATTAATATAAATATATATTACTATACGAATAAATATAACTAAATATATATATATATATATATATTAATATCACTATATATATATTAATATAACTATATATATATATATATTATAATATAACTATATATACATATATTATAATATAACTATATATATATTAATATAAATATATATTACTATATGAATAAATATTACTAAATATATATATATATATATATATATATATATACAGAGATATCATGAATTGGAAAGCAAATCAAAATAGAGTAGTGGTAAGGGCTTAGGCGCACAGGGGGGAGGTCTCGAGTTCAAATCCTGGTGGAGGCAGGGGTGCGCACGCATGAGGAATATTGGAGCAAGCACTGTTAAAGGGTGGAGGGGGGTGCGTGGGGTGTTGTATATGGGCCGAAAAGCGCTGTAAAAGGGTGGGCTCAAGCGCTATAAAATCCCCCCCCCCCCCAATTGGCAGTATTTTTTAAATTTTTTAAAATTTTTTAAATTTTTTTAAAATGTTTTTAAATTTTTTAAATTTTTTTTAACTTTTATCAGCGCTTTTTTAAAAGCGCTGATAAAAGGGTCCTTTATCAGTGCTAAAATGAGAGCACTGATAAAGGAAGCATTGATAAAGGGGACCCCCCCCCCCCTTTATCTACGCTGGCTTTATCAGCACTTTTCTAGCGCTGATAAAGGTCGTGTTTGTAGTAGTGAATATTCTATTCTATTTATTCAACAATCTAGTGTTGTGTGTTCAAATGTATTTATTTCTTCTAGCAATGGATAAAAATTCCTAATGTTTCTTCCCATTGAATAAAACATTTTTCAATTTTCATATTTGTGAAATATGTAAAGAAATTTTGTTTTTATTTATAAAATAATATGAATCTCTAAGAAGTAGTTTGGTTTATAACTTCCTTAATTTCTGAAAAAATAACAATGAACTTATGAGAATAAAACAATTAAAAAGTTAAAAAAGATTACATGGAATATAAAAAATATATCATAAATAAATTAAAAATGATTATTAGAAATATGATTTATTATTGTAAAAATTCACTTTGAATCATTTTGGAAATACTTCATAATTGATTGATATGTTTTTTCCAATAGACCACATAATAAACAACAGTCATTTTCCTAAATTTTCATGATAATATGAAATCATTTTACTAATTTAGATCATATGATGAATGTTTGGAACACAAAATAGTGTTATAATTCTATAAATGAAGTTTATATCACTTCAAGTAAATCATTTATATAATTTATATGACTCTGTCCCTACATATCATAAAGATAAACCAAATTTTTTACTAATTTTTCATAATAATATGATCTCACTTGGTTATTATAATTTTTATCTACTTGTTTATAGAACTTAAAACCCATTATAATTTTAGAAATTCACTTTGGTACATTCCTGTTAAATCACACATCATATTGACATATATATGGCTTTTACAAGTCATAAAAGTATAATGTTTTTTTGTAATAAAGTTTTGCAATTATCTGATTTATTTATTATTTTTTAAATTTTGGACTGATATTTGTATATCTTAAAAAACTTTTATTTTTTAAAATTCTATTTTAACAATATTAGGAAAATCAAGCATCATATTGAAGTTCAGTTTATTCTTATAGATCAAAAATGAAATAAAAATAAATATCTAAAATATTTGTGATAATATGTAGTTATTTTTTCCTTATTTATCATTTGATGCATGTTTATGAAACATAACAGAATTTTAGTTATGAGAATGCACATAAAATTATTCAATTCACATTATACATTTAATTTATGCGTGTTCTTTTGTATATGTGAATAATATATTTATGAACACTGTTATAACTAATTGCTATAATTGTGGATCATTTTATCTATTTTTATCATTGGAAGTATGTTTTTACAAATCAAATTACTTTTAATCATAAAAATACACATTACATAATTCATAAAAAATTACACCTCAAATTTTCTTGGGGTATTTCCGAAAGGTTAAAAATGAATCAAAAAAATATTCCAATTTTTTTAATAATCCAAACATGTTTACTCGGTTAAGATAATTTGAAACATTTTTATAGTATTTTAGGGACATATAATTATAAAAATTCCCTTTTATTATTTTGGGAACACATAACATCATATTGACATTGAGTTTTTTCCTACATGTCACAAATAATTCTTTATTCATTTTTCTAAATTTTCATGAAAATTCAAGATCATTTTATTTGGTTAGATAATTTAACGCATGTTTATAAAATTGAAAAATGTATTGTTAAAATTTTTGGTCAAATCACATGATAGTTTGGTGTGTGGTACATTTTACTAGTGAAAACGTAATTGATTATCATTTTCTAGAGTTTTATTTGACAATATGAGCTCATTTTCTTAGTTTTCATTATTGAATACAAGTTTATAGAACTAGAAATTTATTAAATTATAAACTCTAATTTATATCATTATGATAAAACCACACATTGAATTAACATTCATTTTTTCTTACAAGTCATAAATGAAGCAATAATTTTTCCTTCAGTTTTAATGAAATTATGTGACCATATGATTTTTTTAATATTTAAAGGCACACTTATAAAACCTAAAAATGTTGTTTCTATCATTATATTCATGTCATACATTGGATTGATATGTGGTATATTCCCACATGTAATAAATAAATCTGTAATCGTTATTATAAGGTTTTATGATAGTACATACTGATTTTATCATATTTGATTGTTTAATTATTTTTTGTTGTGAATTTTGGAATGTAAATGTTCCAAATTAAATTACAGAATTTTTCCATTTTTTATTTTACATGTTAATTATTTATGTTTCTTGTGATTGACTTAGTTCCCATGAAATTTGTTTAACATTTCTTTTATTATGTTTTTTTATTTGGATAGATTTACTATTTCATTGATCACCTATTTTTATGGGATAATATCCCTATTGAAATTATTTGGTTTTGGATTATTACTTGGAAATTTAAATTTTATTTACCTTTTAGTTCCATGTTTTGTTATCTTATAACCCATGTAACTTTGTGCAAGTATGATATTCACTATTGATGAACTTGATCAAATGAAACTGAATGTGGTTCATTGTGTTTCTTTGGATATTCTTTTTAACCTTTCGAGACCCTAGTGATACAAATATTATTTTCATCCTACACTAATAGGATTCCATATATCCTTGGAGTATATTTGAATTTGTAAAAACCACTGAGTTTATTGATCCTTTAGGAAACCCTCAACTTTCCACGCATCCTTGCATCTACTCATGATATTGTTCCACCTTAAACTTAATTAGTTTGATTAAGGGCCCATCAATTTCAATCTTATTTGCTTCCCCAAGATTTCTTTTATTTTTTTACATCACTTTGTATTCTCTGTTTGTGAGAGATATTGAAAGATAATTTAGGTAATATTAGTGTAAATTGGGTTATTTTGATCATAAATATAATTTATTCCAAAATTATTGGTTGAACACAGGGATAGGTTGTCTCTAGTACTGTAAGTTTTAACTTTTAAATGGAATAGAAAAAAATAACACTAGAAGTGATGTTTGTGAATATAAGTGGAAATTTTTTAAGAAAAGTTTTTTAACCAAGATTTTATGGAAAAGTGATTAAGTTTCACTTGAGTGGTCAATCGTTTGTAAGGGAATAGGGAAATCAACTAAATTTAAAAATTCCAACATACTGGTCATCTGACTATGATGAGAACCCACAACTAAATACCTAGAGACACTCATTTTGAGATTATCTCTAAGACTCCCTAATTATAATTTAATTCCCAATGAGGTTTCCAAACTCTCATCATTAGGAGTAATAAGTTTTCATTTCTATGGTGTCTTATTACCACTCCCTCTACAAGATTATGTACTTGACTTGGGTTTGTTAAGAGCACAATGGTGTGGATTTCAATCACATGTGTGTGGGTGTTGAAGGTTCTAGGGTGCCACAAAAACAGCCATACACAATGGATATTTAAAATTTTCACCTAAAATGGACAAAATTATTCCCAAACCATTAACATGAAAATCACACATATTTTATATTAATTTTTTTATAAAATAAATACCTCAATTATTTTATTTTATATTTTATTCATTGTCATCTTAACTTCAACAGTCCAATCTCCAATCATATTTATGTTTTAGTTTCTTTTAAAATACGAGATAGGATCCCTATAGACATTCCACCCATTATCATAATTTATTATTTATTTATTGAAGAAAAAAGGGAGAAAAAATCAGGGAAAACAACAAAGAATAAATGCCTAAGGGGTCATAAAATAGTGGATACCAAGGGCATCCCCATTAATAAGAATTTCACCCTTCGGTTTCAATTGTTGGAGCTTGTAAAAACATGTGGTGCCCGAAACCTGCACCGTAAGCTTGGATAAGTTGTCCGCCACTTTTTTTCCATCACACCATGTGGGTCTCAGTCAAATGTTTCTTGTGAGGAGGCCGTTACACTTCTTAATTTTTTAAGAGATCGGCCAGGGGAAATGGAATTTCCATGAAAAGAGTTGAAAAGAGTCAGGGAGTCTGTCTCTACTTCTTCAATGATGATACCATCTGGCCCATAAAGAGTGATGCCAGAGAGAAACGCCAGACCTTCTGATTGAAGAGATGAACCTCTGCCAAGGAAGGCCATGAATTCCATCACCATGCAGCCCCAGGAGACTCAGACCACACTACCACCCCTTATGTCACCTGCAATACAGGAACCATCTATATTAAGCTTCAGACCCGAGGGAGGAGGCTGCCACCTAACCCAATAAACATTGAGGCTACCGGTTGGGTGACCGGATTAAGAGTAGGGGAAGAGGATATGAAGGGAGGTCACATCCTACCAATTATCCAGGAACCTAGTTAGATTAAGAAGAAGGGTGTGGTCATGGGCAATGATGGATTTTCCAGACGAGCCAACACCCTCAAACTTGGCTATGTTCCTAGAATGCCAGATGCACCACATGCAAGAATAAAGGATCTAACAGTGCACTCCACTCCCTTTTCTCCCTATCCATGAAACCATAAAGCAATAAAGGGGACATAAATTGGGAGTGGATGTTAATATAAGTGGATCCTCCAAGAGAAGACCAGACCTCCTAAGACTAGTCACCTTCAAAGAACAGGTGTTCACCGCTCTCCTCACTGGGGTCTTTACAGCACATGCACCTAAAAGGAAAGGGGACAATGAATTTTTTGATGTTTTCATTTGTGGTGAAAGCATTATGCCTGATCCTCCCAGTAAGGAAATTATTTTTCCTAGGGATTTTCTTGTTCAAGAGAAGGACATTCCATTGGTTGTCATGCGATTGAGGCATAAGATCACGATGATAATCCTTAGAGGAGAAGGTGCCCAAGTTTGAGGCAGTGAATACACAGTTGTATGGATCCTATGAGATATCAATGAGGTGAAAAGTTACAAGTTGGTCCTTATTGGGAAATAAATTGATGAAATATGGAAATCTGGTGGTCTCCTCGTACGTGATGTTGTGCGCTGGACACCCAGGGAAACCAAGGGAATCACCCAGCCAATTGTCGTACCAAATGAAGACTTTTCCTTCCCCAATGGCCCATTAGACATGAGGGATAATGTAAGATAATATGGGTAAGAGAATGGACATGAAGGGGGACCAATATTAATTAACATTTAGCACGTTTTCCGCCAAGGGGAAACCCATGGTCTTTACCCATAAGGTCCGACATTCATGAAGCTCCCAAGACATTTTGGCGTGAAGATAGAGAATGGTATCTGCGAGGCTCCAAACAACAATCCACCCTTCTTGGAATGGATTCTACATTTTCTTCCATAACACCCATGCATGTTTCTCCTCAGCCAGAGTATCCTAGATAAATCAGTAAAGAACCTTGTCAGTTTTTGAAAATACTCATTTGGGCGCTTTGACACAAGAAAGGGCATGGACAGAGGTGCTGAGAAGAACACTTTTAACCAGGGTGATCCAACCTCCGAATGATTGTACCTATTTTTATAGTTGAGAACCCTCTCAATGATATAGAACAATATGAAGTAAAAATCAAGGATTCGAATTTGGAAAGTAGAGATAGGGTCACCCAGATAAGTCATAGGCCAACACCCTTGCTGAATTCCCAGAAGATCTCAAATGGAGGAAACGTGAGAGGGGGAACATCCTCACGAGATGAAGAGGTTTATTTTGTGTTTTTTGTTAACTTTCCCACCCCAATGGTAGTACTCCTCCAATACATGGGTCTGCCCTCGGATGGACTTCCTAGAAGCGTTCAGGAAGATGAGCATATCATCAGCGAACATGAGGTGAGAGATAGCTAGAGCTCTTCCATTTCTTCTATATGGGAGAATACTACCACTGGACAAAATCTAGTTAATGAGGTGACTAATTATTTCTTGAGTGAGGATAAATAGGGTCAGAGAGATAGTATCTCCCTACCTTAATCCCCTTATAGCCTTTAAAAAATCCCTGGGATTTTCCCCTGAAGCGGACGACCAGCCTTGAAAAATTGAAACACTGGAAGAATAGATCAGTAACTTGGGGGGAGAATCCCATACCTTATAGGACCTTATTGATGAATCCCAATTTGACACGATCAAAATTTTTGTTCATATCGAGCTTAAGAAACATGTTAGAGTCATGTGCTTTGGTGTTGATGTCAAAGATCGTTTCTTGTGCCAAGGAAACAATTCCCTAGATCGTGCGACCCCTCACAAAGCCATATTGTTCCAAAGTGATCCAATGGGGTAATTGCGCCTTGATTATGGTATTAATAATACTATCCAAGACCTTGTATGTTAATTTGAAAAGGATAACTTACTGATAGTGACAGATGAAGGATGGGTGATTCATTTTGGGAAAGAGAACTAGGGACGTTCAACCCAAGATTCATGAATCTATGAATCAAATTCTTTAACTTTTTGTTGCTAATAGGAGAAGAATAGTTTCTTTGAATAATTCATTTTGGTTATTATGTGGAATTTCTTATTTTGTATCTCTAAAACATGAGAGTAGAGGGTGGATTCTCTCTAATTTTCTTTCTTGAAATTGGGTGAAACTTTTACATAAGAATCCCATTACATTCCCATGAAATGCATATTGGTTTTATAAATCAATTACACATTACAAGAATATGATTAAAATTTATTCTTTTAATTTAATCCTAAAAAATATACCATGTCAAATATCTCTTAAAACATAAAAAAATATTTTTTTATTAGAATAATATATAAAATACCATGTCACTTATCCCTTAAATAATAATAATAATAATAATAATAATAATAATAATAATAAAGTAATTATTATTTGAGTTGACATGTAATAATGAAATACAGTTTCTTAAATATATAATTATTTAAAATATACTATGCATGTCACCACTCTTAAATAATAATAGTTATTATTTTAGGTGACCATTAATGATCGAACGTCATTTATTAAATAAACATGATATTAAAATATATTTATTTTATTATTAACTCTATCTAAATACTCTCATAAAATTCTCAAAAATTGAATAATAAAATATTCATTTGATAAAATAAATAAATATTATATTCACTAAATATGATAATGAATATTTACTTTTTATATATTAATAAAAATCAAATCAAATATTTATTTTATTATATTTACCACACCTGAGACTAAATAAATATTATATTCAATAATTTTTTAATATATAAATAAGATATTAAACCCAAATGACACATTCAAATCTCGAATATCTTGAGATTGAATTATATGATCAACTTCACTTCAATAAATATTATTCCACTTTCCATGAATACATTTATTATCAAAATTAAATTAAATAGAATTTAATGGTCCTCTGTATAAAGTTAGTGTGAGACCCTATAAGCCATTTCTCAACAAAAATTGTCAGAATTTACATAAATTCCTAGAGTATCTTCTAACAACACGTTAAGGAACCGATCAATAAAATGATATTATAGAAACTATAGTAGGCTTCCTAGGAATTTTATTGTTTAAAATAATTCCTTTTTCGATTTATATCTCATCAAAATGGATTCATATAAGTGTTAGTATGCTAAATGTTTGACCCATGTTTCTTTTAGTTTTGAAAATGAACTTTTCTATAAACTACCATGACCATGGATTTATACTAGAGACTTTTATTTCAATCAAAGAGCCATAAATATATTATTTCTAAACCCAGTATAGAGAAATCATATCTTAACCATCCCATTAACACAACACCAATAATTAAAAAATTGACACATAATACTTAATAATTGGTAAATATACCATGGTTTTCATCATTCATAAAGGTATAAAATTCATGGGAGCCTTTAATAATAATCTCAAGTCGGAGGACTAATACACACGCTCATAAATAAGAACAATCAATAATTAATATAATATGGGGTTTTATTTTTGGTGAGTTTATCCTCATGACCCCCTCATAGGAGGTCATCATGTATTTAATTCCTAAGAATAAGTGTTAATTATTATGAGCCTCTAACACCTAATAATCAAACATTAACTATTTATTGCCAGTATGATATATCTAAACCAAATGACATATATTTAAGAATATAATAATAGAATCTATAGATTCTCATTACAGCAGGGAACTACTATATTGTATTATCGAAACTAGTACTCTAATAAAAGCATACAAAATATGTGTAAAAAAGTAAAATCCAACATGTGATAATAAATGTACAAATACATGATCTGATAATTGAAATAAAAATTTAGATGGTTTTAAGGAAGAAACTCTAATAGTTTTCACTTCCTACACTAACTTCAATTAGATTTAGAGTTTTATACTTAATATGATTAGTATAGGCTTGATACTAATATCTACCCCACACTTTATAGAAATCTACCTATTAGAAATTGTAAAAATTAAAAAGTAAGATTGTGAGATTATAATATAAATAATTCACTCACCTTCATAGGGTACCCATAAAAAACATTTATATATGAATTATTAAAGAAGGAAAAATCACACAAGATAACACTCACTAATAGCAATATAGAGTGGAGATTAATTTAAGGGAATGAGTGTTAGCTGTCAGGGGGAAATATTTTCTTTTCCTTTCATTAGTTGGTTGCGTTGGTTGGGCAGGTAGGCGTTGTTGGATGGGTAGTTTGAGTCAATAAATAAGAGAGATGCTGATGGGGATAGATATATAGATCATTTTGTTTCTCTCAGCTATAGTTGATTGGGAATATTTAGACTTGGATTTAGAAAGTTTCATCAAGTAATACCTTCTTTTACTTCTCCATTTTACACTTTTTCTTTTGTTTCTATTATAATTTCATTGTTGTTAATAGAAATCTTTACTAATTCTGTCTTTAAGATAATAAAATAATATCATTTAGTTCTTTTATTGAGATGATTATTGAAAAAAGGTAGCCTCCGCATGCAATACCTGGGAGCCCCCATTTCCTTGAATCCCCTTCGCATCCGCGATTTCGATTACATTACTTGCAGAATCACAGAAATGGTGCTTAACTGGAAGAACTGTTTTCTATCCTATGGTGGTAGAATAAATTTGGTTAATAGTGATCTCCTGGCTAATCTAATCCATGGACTCTCTACTATCAAAGTTCCCAGAGGGGTTATATGCAATATATACAAGATTTTTGCAGGTTTTGTCTGGGACCCAATGTCTGAGAGAAGGAGGCAATGGGCCTATTGGAATAGGATGGCATGAACCACCTGTGAAGGCGGTATCAGTGTCCGTTGTCTCAACAATTCCCTCTCCTACATGCATGCGAAAATGGCATGGGAGGTGCTGGAGAATAAAACCTTATGGGGGCTGACCATGCATACCAGCTATGTTAGGGATGGGGTTACAGGGGGGAGACACCCCTTTTGGAGGGAGATTTGTCCCCTCGTGGATTCTCTCAGTCCTCACACACGATGGATCGTCAGAACAAGGGAGGTTTCATTTTGGAACAATAACTGGTGCAAGGATATCATCAGGTATCCGAGTTTCTCTACCACTAACATATCTTACTGGGAGGCTAGCAACTACCCGAATTTCACTAATGTTGTCCTCACCAAGGATCATATGAACGTCTTTCAACTCAATGAAAGACCTCAAATCTGGACCGGTGTGTGTTTCCCCTTCCTCCTCAGTATCTTTCACTTCCAAGGATTTTTGTTAGGTTTAGGCCATACATGTCGGTGCAGATGAATGGAGTGAGGCTCTCTCGGAAAAGTCCATTCCTGAAAAATTTAATTTTCTCTCTTGGAGGATTCGCAACAGAGAAATTCCTAATAAGGATAACATCAAGTGTTGTGGAATGATCATGGCATCCCATTGTGTTTACTGCAAGAGACATCAATATGAAAGCTCAATCCACCAGTTATTTTAGAGCGATTATGTGAGAGTGGTTTGGGAGTGCTTTAGTGCCTTCACCGGTTTTTCTGTCTCATCTATGGCTGACCAGCCCTTTCTTCTTCATTGGTTCCATTTCTCTGGTGGTCAGGGCCCAGAGAAAAGAGCATGTTCCCTGGTTTTGCATGCAGTCTGCTGGATCATGTTCTAGGAACACAATAGATATCTTCATGAGGGGGTATCTTCTTCTGTGTGCGCGATCATTGTTCGCACGAAAAATATCTTCATTGATATGGTCAGGGTGCTTAGTGCCTAGAAAGATTCTCCTACTCTACAATGGATTCTTCCCACCCACCTCAATACTCATTCATTCATTAACACCCACTCAGGTAATTGGGTAAAATTTCATCCTCCGGTGTGGGGCTTCAGACTTAAAACTGACAGGTCTGGCATCTCAGGCACTTTGCGCAGGGGGGGATCATTTGTTACTCCTCTAGCTCAGACATATTGGACTTATCCTCTTGGTTGGGCCATGGAACTTCACTTTTAGCTGAGGCTAAGGCTTTTCTGGTGGGTCTTACTATGTTTTGACATAGGAGGTTGATCCCTGCGGAGGTTGAGATAGATTCCATGCTTGTTTCGAATGCTCTCCAGGTTCTCGATGTTCTGCCCAGGTCCATTGAATATGAATTTGTAAGTGCATTCGTATTATTGAAAATGGAACCAAGGTTTCCTATACTTGGTAAAAGGGTAATAGGGAAACATGCTACCTAGCAGCATGTGACTTTATTGACTCGAAGTGCTTATTTTTTCATGAATTTCATAGTCTACCTCTGGCTGGTAAGATTATATTTAAGGAAGACTCCCTTGGTCTTTACCACTTCAGACCCTCGTAGTCTTGTTCGGCCCGACCTGCTCCCTTGGGCCTTTGCATGTACGTCCTTTTTTCCTGTGATTTTTACGATGGTGATAATGATATAAATAAATTCATAAAATTATTTTAAATATGTGGACATTGAATAAAAAGGTAGTTTGTAGGAAAATTTTAAAATAGGTTTTTTTATAGAAAGTTCCCTTGCCACCTTGGGAACATTTGAATCGTAAGAAACATGAATGAATAACATTAAAAAAACTTTAAATATCATGATAATAGATTAATTAATGATATATAATATCAAAGGGACTGTATATATACCTCATAAAATAATACAGGTACATAACATCATAATATGCCTCAATAAAAGGAAATTGGGATGAAGTCCTTTACCTCAAGTTTGAATCATCACATATGTTCCTTATCTTCATGAATTATAAAATTATGTTTATTATTTAATTTTCTAATAATTTTTTCAAGTTTATTATTCCTTTTATCTTACTTATCACCATGTCATATACAATTACATAATTAATTAAGTTTACATCAGATGTTTCGATGATATTTGGCATATGTGTAAAAAATTACTCTGGTAGGTTGACTATGGTCAAAGAGATCATTATTTAAAAATATATAGAATAAAAATGATGAAATAATTATCATTATTTATACATAAAATATAATTTTTAAAAACAACAATGAAACATGGTTATGTAAAGGAACTATGTTACGATCATTGAGACAGTAAGCTGTATGTACGCATGAGTAACATTTCCATTTTTCAATGATCATTATGAAAAGAGGGTATGTATTATTTTATATTTAAAAAATAATAATAATATCATAAATATAATATTATTTATTTAATTGTACTTATACATATATATGTCATCAATGTGGTTTAGTGATGAAAAAAGAGTCACATCGCTTCATGGAGGCGGTAGTCAACACGTACGCACAAATGGCATTATCATATTTTAGTGTAAGAAAAGAAATGATATATTATATTTTTTGAATGATAAATATGTTATTAATATCATAATAATTTCATTTATATTACATATATTCATAAATTATATCATTATTACCTTCCATGAAAAGAATTAGTGAAACACGAATCGCATCACTTCGCGAGGTTGTACTTCGCCGTACTCATGAGGGATGTCATCGCATCCCCCACAAAATAGAAAGAAGGTATATGTTATATAGTAACTAAATAAGTATATATATGTTACAAATATTATTTATGTACTTTAAATACATAATTATTGCAATCCATGGGAGATGATGATGTAAAACAAATGAAATTGGTTTGTGAAGCAGTAGTCCTCCGTACACACAAATGATGATTTCATATCCCATTTAATTGAAGATGGTATATATTTAGGTTATACATTAACATAATTAAATATAAATATATAGGAGATATTTTTTTTATTTTATAATAATAATTTAAGAATATTTGAAGGAGTTTGAAGAATAAATAAACCAAAAATTCACAATTAAACATGATAACTTTTGTTCAGACCACCTCCATATGTAAGCACCAAAAGCCTTCCTATGATGGATTTATGATCAAAATAATGAATATATATCATGGGGAGTTAACTAAGAAATATATTTTGGTAGTTATTGGATGATTCAAATGGATGTTTAGGTGTGAATAAGGGAGGATAGGGGTAACCTTTTATAAGTGAGGTGAGTGGTACACTTGTAATTTTTGAAAAGCAAATGATGTAACCATGTTTTTAACTTGAAAGAAGCATAAAAAAGGACTATTATCTATAATTATTAACTATATGGTCTAAATTTAACCATTAAATATATTTTAGATAAGTTTTAGTTCATTTTAATCCTTGTCTTTTTAATTTAACTCCCGATAAACGCGTTTTCACGTTAACTGCGATAATTAATTTTATCTATTTTCACTATTAATTATGGTAATAAATTAAAATTAATAGATAATAAAAACTATTATTATTAAAAATATTTAATACATTTTATGAAATCAAATTTACAAAATCTATAAAATTTAATTTAAAATTTAACCAGTAGACGCAAGGAAAAATAGGTTTTTCAAGAAGTTTATTTTTCATGGAAAAGATGATTCATATTAACTCTATGACTAATAATAATTATTTTTTAATTATAAATTAATATTTATCATAACATAATTTATAAATTCTATTTTATTTTTTTCCTTATTATTTTATGTTTCGATTAATTAAAAAGGAGAAACAATATGCACTTTAAAAGATTTTTTTAAAAAATAATTTTTAAACTCAAAAACAAACTTATACTAAAATACAATATAATGTTTTTTAAAAAGTAATTGACTCAAATAAATATAAATTATAAATTAATATTTTACTTGAAATAATATTCAAAATATAATGGGACATTTATATTATATAACTTATTGAAACGAAATGAGATTTTTACAAAAATCGGCATTTTTCACCATTAATCAAAAAATCAATATTTTCTAAAAAAATACACTATAATTTAATTTTTATATGATTATTTCAAAAATAAAATTAATTTTTTCTAAATCATGTTCTAAAATTTATAAATTAATATTAAGAAAACATTATAATAAAACAGTTTAGTTAAAAGTATTACATTTATGATTTAAAAATTATTAAATATTTCTTATAATGAATATATGTATATAATTCATGAAAGTGATTTACTATACCATTAATTGGGTTATTAAAGAAATGTACCTTTTTGAAATTTCATTCTTTTAATTTTATTCACTTATTAAACAATTGGGGATATCTTTCTCTTATAGAATTTTCTAATTCTTGTGTTGCTTCTTCAACCATATGTATTTTCCATAAAACATTAACTTAGTGAATCATATTATTCAGCAACACTTGCTCTGTATGATAAATAATTTTAATAGTCTATTCTCATGAGAAATATTCTCTTCTAACTGAACTACTTTAGTGAGCAAAAAATACGATGAACCCAACACATATTTTCTTTATTTCGAGCCATGAAAAACATTGTGTACTAAGGATAAACTCACAGGTAAAGCTAATCGGTAGGAAACTAATCCAAATTTGTCTTATATTTCATATGGTCCAATAAAACATAGACTTAGCTTCCCACTTTTTACCAAAAACATATAACACTTTTTCATAGATGTACTTTAAGAAAACTTGATCACCTACCTCGAAAGAAATCTCTTCCCTTCGTTTATCCACTTAAATGTTTTTCCTACTTTGAGCCATCCCCATACACTCTAGAATCAAAATAATTTTCTCATCTATTTCTTATAACAACTCTAGTCCCATAAAGTTCATTTCTCCTAGTACATCCCAAAAATCTTTCATTCAACACAGATTTCCATATACTGACTCAAAAGGTGAAAACTATATACTAGAATGAAAAATATTGTTATTAGAAAACTCAACTAGAGAAACATATTGATAAAAAAGTTACCTTGTAATCCATTGAAAAATAATGAAGTATATCTTGTATGGTCTGAATCATCTTCTTAGATTGTGCATCATATTAAGGATGAAAAGTGGTAATGAAATTTAATTCTATACCAAATGACTTTTGAAGTCCTTTCCAAAAATGTGATGTGAATTTGGGGACATAGTATGATTAAATATAGAGAGGAACCCCATGTAACCTAACTATATCCTTTAGATATAGTCAAGAAATATGATCTAAAGACAAATTATCTTGAATTTGAAGGAAATTTATAGAAATTTTTAATCAATAAATAATTACCAAAATCACATTGTTACCCCAAGAATTATTTGGCAATACCACCATGAAATATATGGATATATGTTCCCATTTACACTCTAGCACTTCAAAATGTTTAATCATTCCCTTTGGTAATTTTAATTCTACTTTAAACTGTAGACTAGTTAAACATTTCATGGTAAATTTAAAAGTATTGTTTTACATTCCATCCCACTATTAATACTCCCGAAGGTCTCTATACATCTTTTTTATTTCTAGATGAAGACAATACAAATAACTATGAGATTTACTTGAAAAAACTTTTTTCAACTAGGAATCACAATGGACACATAATATTTTTAAAAATCATAAAACACCTTATTCATAAATATTAAAATAATGTAACCTACTCTTCACTATAGTTTATACATTTTCCTACAAAGAAAGATCCTCTTTTTGATCTTTAATAATTCTTTCATACAAATTTCAATACACTGAAACGTAAAACAAAATAGATGGTGTTATTGTATTTTCTTCTTCTAGGAAACAATTCCTCAAATCATTAACTAAACATTCATGTTCTAAATATAACATGGTTAATATAACATTATTTTTCTAATACAAAGCATTGAACACTTTTTTTGATTTTACAAGATGTTAATTAATTATGAAATAAAAATCCTTAATCACTTATAGCCATGTTCTCTATATCATTTACAATTATTTATATGTGAATATAAAATTCAAATTTTTTTGATTTATATTTAATACTTTACTCTATACAAATGATGCCTCTAAATTTTTAAATTAAAAAACACATAAGAAAATTCTAGATCATGTCTGGGGTAATTTATCTCCAAAGGGTTTAACTAACATGAAGCACAAGAAATTATTTTATCATTATGCATTAATACACAACCAATTCCCTTCAATGAAGCATTTCTATAGATAAAAATTTATCCATTTTTAAAACGCAGGTCCAAAACTAGATCATTGGATAGTATTATTTTTAGTTCCTAAAACAAATCATCACATTATTTTATCTAGATGAATTTTACTCATTTTCAAGTTAACTTATCCAATGGGATGGAAAACTGAGAAACATTTTCACCAAACCACTAGTAGTAACCCAGTAATCAAAGAAAGATATGAATCAATATGAAATTTATTGGTAGGGGAAAATATTTAAAATCATTATTTTTTGCAGTGTCAACAATAATGATATCATTATAAATTATTATTCAAAGGAAAGAAATTTATTACAATAAAAATTCATACTTACTAAATTTCCCATAAAGTATATTTTCTTTTCAGGTTTGAAAAACAATCCTTATGTGTCTTTCATAATCCTCTCAACTTTTAGAATATATCATAATATCATAAATAAACACAACCATAAAATTATCTAAGAAATCATGGAAAAATCTATTCAAAAGGTTTATAAATACAAAAGGTGAATTATATAACCTAAAGGGCATAACCCCAAATTCATAATTACCATATCTAGTCAAAAATATAGACTTATAAATATTTACTTCCTTCTCTTTCAATTGATGGTACATCAAACTAAGATCAACCTTAAAAAAATAATATCCTCCTTGGATATGATAAAATAATTATTCAATATGTAGTAAGGGATATATTTTATTAACAATGATATTATCCAAATATATATAGTCAATGAAATTTCTAAATGAAGTATCTTTATTTTTAACAAAAAGACAAGAACACCCCATGATAACTTCTAGGGAAAAGGAAACTTTTATCTTGAAACTATTGTAATTTATTTTTCAATTATAAAAGTTATAATTGAACCATTCGATAGGGGTTTTAGAAATATTCTTAGAATCAAGAACTAAGTCAATAGTAAACATAGTCCCCTAATTAAGAATAACACCAGGAAAATCATTAAGAAATGAATTCATGTACTTATTCACTAATGGAACATAAATAATTTGAAGAGTTTTGTTATTTTCAATAATATGAGATTAGTAACTCTCACTTCCATACCAAATTAATTTCTTTTCTTATTGGTATGTTTTCAAAGGAATGAAATTATTGATAATAACTTTATTAGATTTGAAATATATCTTAGCATGATAAACTAAAATACATTCCATACCAAGAATGATATCAAACTATACTATGTTCAGTTCAACAAGATTTTTAGGAAATAACATCTCACTAATGGAAATAGTAATATTCCTATAAATATTGGTTTCTTTAATACATCCACCCAAAATTTTCACCAAATGTTATATCTTACTTTTATGAGGTGATATTACCAATTTTTATGAATTTTTTCAGAAATGAAATAATTTGAAGATTTAGTGCCAAACAGGGTATTTTTATAATTTTAATATACAATTAACATACCTATAACCACTTTACATAATGGCCCAACAATAACCATAGTAGTAGAAAAAGAATTTTCTGCACGTTTCTGCTTTCATTATTGATGATTCCCCCCTTAGTGACTAATTGTTGACTTATGTTCGCATAATACCTCAACTCATTGCAACTTAAGAATAATATCGTCAAAATTTCATTATTCCTATGCCAATTTTCATTTCAGTCACAAGCCATATGTACAAATTTACAATATTAGAAACACTTCCAAGACATTGTAAGACATTCATGGGGATAATTTTTACCACACTTCTCACAATATGGGAAATTGGTTTTCCTACCACTCTATTTCCTTCCATCATGACCTTTTCTTAATGTTATAATCTTGAGGCACATAAGCGTCATAAAAATCTGTCTCCAATTTCTTAGCACAATGAACAACTTTATTTTTGATTTTAAATTCATATATGACCAAATCTGTTCATAAACATGGTTTCCACCCAGAGTAAAATCTATTAATTTTACTATCAATGTCAAAAGAAATCCAACATGTACTTGAATTGTATAGTAAACTTTTCTTTATATGAGACCATATAATCTTTATACTTTTCCCCAATTCCAATAATTATCTTTATATATGGATTTGAACAACCTTATAGAAATATGTATCATGTAAAATATCCTTAAATGATTCTGATTCTATGGAATCAATATCGCCTTCCAGTATGGTATTCATAACCCGAGACCACCATCGATCATATGCACCTTCAAAATGATAAACTAAAAGAGTTACCTTTTGAAATTATGAATATACCATGAATTCAAGTATATTTTCTAAAGAACCAATCCATCCTATAGCTAACACAATGTTAGATGATCTAATGAATGATGGGGGTGTTGTGTCATAAATTCTCCACAATAAACATGATCCTTAGTAGTAAATCTAGTTCCTCAATAGCATATATTCCATCACTATTTATATATTTTGTTACCAAATTTATAACTAAAACAATTTCTATTCTAATTGCAACCATCTTGGGATGCTGACTTGGAAGGATATTTTCCTCTAAGTGCCTTTACACTACAACATCCTTGTTTACTCCGTGAAATAACATTCTAAAAAGTAGTAGTTTAGAATAATAAATATATTAATTATAAAATACTACACCATTTCAACATATCCATTAAGTAAAATATTTAGAGGGTATGCTATTATCATTATCCTAGACTCTAAAGTCATCTAAAATAACCTTTAACACCAACTATAAGGACTCATACTTAAATAATACATAATCTGGAGTTTCAAATTCATAATTTATTCTCTTACATTTTAGGATATTTTTAGGTTTTATGTTTTTCAGAATTAGGTTGTAACTCATACATTTGAATATCATATATATACAAAGTAGAAATTTTTTATCAATATCCATTTTTATCATAATATAAAACATTTTATATAAAAAATGATTTCTTTTCATGAAAAAAACTTCATGGATTTCAACTTGACCTCTTTATTTCCCTTACCCATCCTTAAACCTAGTGAAAGAACATTTTAAAATGTTGGGTGAGCACAAGAAGATTAACAAGGGATATAAAAATAATAATTTCATTATTCCAGTGAAAAAAATGAAAACCCATGAAATTTTTACCTTTATCTTAATGTTATTTCAATGAAATTAAATAAATTGTTTTCGTATGAAATCCAAAAAAAACTTTTTATTTAAAAAAAATTAAAACCCATGGAAAACACATATAAATCGTATAGGTAACTTGAGATGTAATCATTCATATCACTCTTATAAATGGAATAACTGATGTAGTAAAAGACCATCTTCGAATTACCCAATTCATTGGAGGGATAGCACAAACCCACTCATCCTTGGTTTATAACAGAACCACCTATCTTTGTTTTATTATAGAACCAACCATCCTTGGTTGATAATGTTACCACATGTCCACAGTTTATAACAGGACCACCCATCATTGGTTTATAAGGTTACCACCCATCCTTGGTTTATAAAAACACAACCCATCATCATAAAAAATCATGAAACACTTTTAAATCATGAAACTAAGAATTTTCTTCATAAAACACTTTGAAAACTCTTTTAAATTCAAATTTAAAAACATTCAAATATCAAAATACCAATTTCTTTTATATACCTATTTTAAATTCCAAAATAATTATAAAAACGAAAGGGAGTTTTTATTTTAAGGAACCGTGAAATATTTTTAAGGAATACAAATATCAAATAACATTTATGGTAGTGGTAAAATTCATTGTCTCTATACACATTAAAATAGAACATTCCATTTTTCATTTATAAATAAGGTCAAACATTTTGTATAAAGATTATTTTTTTTAAAAAAATTTGAAATAAAGAAAAAAAATCATTTGTAAAACTCTTATTTCAATATAATTAAATTTATAAAATCATTTTAAATACATGAACATGGAATATAAAGAGCATTTGAAGGAAAAAATTTAAAAGATGATTTTTTAATGAAAAGTCCCTTACCACTTTGGAGACATTTGAATCATAAGAAACAGTGAATATTAACATTAATAAAAACATTAAATATCATGATAATAGAGAAATTAATTATATAAAATTTCAAAGTGTATATATACACACCTCATAAAAGAATATAGGTTATAACATCGGAATATGCCTTACTAAAATGAAATTGAGATGAAGTCCCTTACCTTGAGTTAGATTCATCGTGTACATTATTTATTTTCTTGAATAATAATCTTATGTAAATTATTTAATTTCTTAAGATACTTTTTCAAGATTATCATTACATTTATTTCACTTATCACCATGTCATATACAATAAATTTATTAATTAAGTCTATGCTAGATGGTTCGATGATATTTGGAATTTGTGTTAAAAATTACTTTAGTAGGTTGAATAAGGTCAAAGATTTTATTATCTAATCATACACATAATAATAATCATGAACTATTTTTCATTTTTTATAAATAAATTATATTTTTGAAAACAAATCATGAAATATGGTTGTGATGAATGAGATATGTTACAATCATGGAGATGTTAGGTTATATAAACAAATGTGTCATGCATCCATTTTTCAGATATCATTATGGAAATAAGGTATTTATTATTTCAAATGTAACTATATATATATATCATCCATGTTATTTAGTGATTAAAAAAGGGTCACATCACTTTGTATAGGCGACCGTCCACAGATATACATTAATGACTTTATCATTTTTTAGTGTAAGAAAGGGAATGATAAATTTTATTTTCAGAATGATAAGTATTTTATAAATATAAATATAATTTCATTTATATCACATATATTAAATAAAAATTTCCTTATTACCTTCCATGTAAAGTCTCTATGTAAAAATGAATCACATTACTTCATGAGGTGGTACTCTGCTGTACACATGAGAAACATAATCGTACCCCAAAGAGAATGGAAAGTAAGAAGTATGTGATATTATAAAAACATAATTATAAATATAGTAAAAATATCATATATATATATATATATATTTTAAATCCTCCATTATTTAAAGTCATGAGAGGTGATTATGGAAACAAATGACTTTGGTTTGCAAGGCAGTAGTACTCTATACACACGAATGATGATTTCATATCCCATTTGATGGAAGAGGATATGGATTTAGGTTATTAAATTAACATAACAAAATCTAATTATATGGTATATAATAGTTTTATTATATTTTAATAATTTAATAGTATTTTAATGTTTTGGAAGTATTAATAAAATACAAATCCATGGTTTAACTTGATACCTCTTCTTCAGACAACCTCCTAAGGTAAGCATCAAAAGACTTCCTAGGTTGGATTTATGATAAAAAATGAATCTAGTTAATGTTTAGTAAATTAAGGATTAAATATTTATAGTTATTGGCCAAAAAAATTGTCTTTTAATGTGTGAATAGGAGATAATATGGGTTGGTCTTTTATAAGAGCGGTGAGTGACACACTTTTAATTTTTGAAAAGAAAATGGTGTACCCACATTTTTCACATGCCACAAGGCTCCATAATGGAAACTTATTGAAAATAATAAATTATAAGATCAAATTATTTCCATAAAATAGATATAATACTTGTTTTAGTCCATTTTAACCACTAAATATTTATTTTAAACCTTGATACTACTCTTTTCACCTTAACCACATTATTAACTTCTACTATTTTCACTATTAGTAATTGTAAAAAATGAAGATTAACTTATTATTTAAATTAATTTTTGATGATTAAAAATATAGATTTCATTTTACAAAATTAAATTTATATAAGTGTCAAAATTTAATTTAATATTAAACATGTAGTCACGATGAAATAGCAGGTTTTCAATAAGTGTATTTCTCAAGAAAAATATGATTTTATATTAACTCTATGAATAATAATAATAATAATTATTATATTAATATAAATTAATATTTATTGATATATAATATATAAATTTCATTTAAAAAATTCCTCATTAGGATTATTTTAAATAATTAAAAATGAAAAACATTATATACTTTAAAATGATTTTTCAAAAAAAAACCGTTTTTAAACCCAAAAATAAACTTATACAAAAATACAATATAAATTTTATTCACATGTAATTAAGTGAATTAAATATAAATAAATAATATTTATTTTACTTTAAATTATATTAAAAATATAATGTGGCTTTTATATCACATAAATTATTGAAATTAAATGACATCTTTACAAAATCGATATTTTCACTATTCACCCAAGAATCAATATTTTTCTAGAAAATCTCAATATTTCACTCTATGGTAATTTTGATTTGATGATTTAAAAAATGAAATTAATTTTATTTAATGAAATTTCTAAATTTTATAAATTATTCTTTTAAATAAAATCCTAAAAGAAAATATTTTAGTTAAAACTATTTCCTTTTTGATATAGAAATTACTTAATATTTTTATGATGAATATAACTATCTAATTCATGAAAATATTTTATCCTATAATTACCAAGGTTTTTTCATTCAACCCTAATGATATAATAAAATCAATATCTCCCATATATTGAGATTTTATTATCTTAATGGAATAACTTCCATCCATCTCCTCTTCCATTAAATGAGAAACAAAACCATCGTTTATGTGTATGGTGGACAACCACCTTACGAACAAATATAATGAATTTTCAATAATTAACTCTAATGGATATTTATTATTATGTATTTATTGTATATATATATATATATATTATATTCATTAAATGTTTATAATTATTAAAAAATAATATTTCATATATTTTAATACATTTCCATTCTGTAAAAGATGATAATTTTGTTCGTGAGCACATATGGATTACCACCTCCATGAAGCGATGCGATTAATTTTTCATTATTTTGTCACATGGGTTGTATATATATGTGAATTTAAAGAAATAATATTATATTTATGGTATAAGAATCATTTTTTAAATATAATATAACACTTACATTCTTTCCATCATTATCGTTGAAAAATGGAGATGTTACTCATGTGTATGTACAACTTAAAGTCTCCATGATTGCTGTAAAACTCCCAAATTCTGATGTACAACTTTTTATTTGATATCATGAAAGAAATTCATCACCAAGAACATAAGGGAATATAATATCTCTAGACTCTACTATATATTTACTATTTTAAATATATTCAATTTAAGATATAGCTTGTAATGAACGCAACATAGAGTCACCATGCATTACACGCAAGAGATAAATTCCTCTATATCTTTCATTGCATACAATAGGGACCTTTTTTGATGGCTTGTGTTATACACAATTTTGAGTTTCACCAAATAACAATATATTATTAAAATATTATTATTAAATATAATATGATACAACCTAGCTGTTATGTTAGTAGTTATGAATATTATTAATTAACTTGTGAAAATATAAGGTTTATATAAATATAAAATTATTTCAATCATTTTCAATTAATTATTAATGAAAATAAGAACCAATTGGATATACAAAATTAATATTATTATGTTTATGCTTATTAAAGATTTTTTTATTAATAAAAATAACTAATTTCAATTAGTTAATTATTTTAATGAAATATATATGATATATATTCTATTAAATATTTTTCATATTCATCCATTAGGTTTGATATAAATAAGATATGAATAAACCCTATTTTACACATAAAAACCTATATTTTAATGAAGGTAATTTTACCACCTTTTAAGGATGAACCCATTTTAAATATGAACATTGAAACTTTAATTGATTTATTTTTTGAAATAAACTTCAAATTTGAAATATAAACAAAATAATTAGCTTAGGATTAATTTTTTATATTTTCTGAAACATATAAATTTTTAATTAATAGTTAGAAATACTGAATTTTAGTTCAAACCTGCTTTTTCATCTAATTTATTTAGAATGATAAATTATAAATTTAGTTTGTTTTAAAGTTAAATTGGATAATATTTTTATAAATTATTAACATTTATCTAATTTTAATTAATTTCACTTTGAAATTGATTATAAAAACATAGCCAAATTTCAGATGTTTTTACTTTAAAAATCCGTATTGTCATCCCATCTGTGGGATTAAATTTAAATTAATTTCTACCAATTATATGATTTGAATTAGGAAAAATGGATTATATATCTGTAATTATAATAATTTATAATGTATAATAATACCAAAAAATGTTTGACTAAAAAGATTTTTGAAAGTAATTAAAATTAATTATAATTATTAAGATAACATTAAACTTAATAGAGGAGTAAACCATTAACCTAGGGGACCAAATGACCAATCAACTTGTCCAAAACCAATTTAATTTCCATAAATAGTCAATTTACCTTAAAGTATTTATTTTTATTGTTTTTTATAACTTTTTTTAGGTAATAACATGTGTAAACCTAAATTGTTTCTAAAAATTCCAAGTGAGTCCTTTTCCTTCCCTATTAAAGTCCACCACCTCTACCCATTCCTCAAACCTCTCAAACCTATTTTTCTAGGCCAATATCAGACAATATATCTTCCAAAAATCCTAACCCTCTAACTTTGATCCTATAATTTGGAATAAATACTTCCAAAGAATATTTTTGGTACAAACCAAAATAAGTTACTCGATTAAGAGTTAATGTCTTCTCTCAAGATCTCTAGTGTCATTTTCATTATCCAACACCTAAAATTTATTTATTACTTGTTTATATTACTAAACTATTATCCAAAATATACTATTATGTTTTTATGTAAATTGTTTTACCTAAATTTACACACACTTCCATCTAATGGGTAAAGAACATATTGTTTTTGTGTACGGCGAACTACTGCCTCACGAAACTATGATAGGTCATTTTTCCCTTACCAAATTTAATGGTTGGAAATTATGGTGGAATACATATATATATATGATATATATGGTATTTATTATGTATTTATACTTTTTTAATCCTTTTATAATATATACCTTTAACACTTTCCATGTTACATTAATACGATAACATCGTTTGAGGAAGTGTGGACTACCGCCCTCTCAATGTGATATGATTCATTCACATAGTCCATGGAATCTATAAAGAATGATTATAATTAAAAATATATGAAATAAAAAACATATATATGATATTCATGACACAATTACATTTTAGGAAATATACTATATATATGTATAAATCATTTTCATGATTACCCTTTCACACACTTAAAAAGTGGTAACATCATTCGTGGATGTGGGGACTACCACCTCCTCAACACGATGTGATTCCTTTTACATTAATATAATTATATATATAAGAATATACTATAAAATTATATGATATTTGGGATATAATTATCATTTTGGGAATATAAAGTGTTACTTACCTTCTTTCCATAACAATCATTGAAAGATGGGAATGTTACTCATGCGTACATACGACCTACCGTCTACATGATGTAACGTTGGTTCATTTTTCATAACCATATTTAATTAATTATTATAAAAGTATAATTGATGTATAAATATGATAATTATTTCATTATTATTATTCTGTAGATGTTGTATAATGACCCCTTTGACCATAGATGACCTACCGAAGTTGATTTTGGCACATAAACCGAATTTCGTCAAAACACCTGATGTAAACATAATTATTTAAGTAATTGTATAAAATATAGTAATAAGTGAAATAAAATTACTAACACATATGAAAAATATTTTCATGAATTTTTATAATTAACATTAATTTATTATAAATGAATTTAAAGTAAGTTCACCCAACAATAAACTCAAGGTAAGGGATTCTCATCTCACTTTTCACATATATGAGATAGATGTCATGTTTACCACTTACATATTTTTTTGTGGTGTATCTAATGCCCCTTTTGTTATATTAGATCATTAATAATTTTACCTTCATGGTATTTTATACTTTAATTTAATATTATTATTTCATGAGTTTTATGATTTAAAATGTATGAAAGTGGTATTGGACACTTTGGAATGTTTAAATATTATTTTCCTCAAGACTAATCCAAATGATCTTCCAATGGAATTTCCATTCAAGGAAATTATTGAACCATTTTTCAATAATACCTTTCATTATCCTATGGTTATTTATGACTATTTTCAATTATTATTACCATTTTTCACTCTTTGGTACTCAAAATGTTTTAGAAGTTATTTTTCAGAAAACCTAACTTTATTTCTCCCTTCGTCGGATAACCTGTTTTCTTATAAAAACCATGTTTTTATAAAATGTTTTAAAAAATATTTTATAAATGATTTGGTAATGAAATTTTTACCCTTTTATATTATATCGACTATTTTAAAGGATTCTTCTTGTCACTTTTCCGACAAGGAATTTTTCAGACATTTTTACCATGAAAAAGGAATATTATATTAACTCATATAGTAAGTATGGATTTACTCAAATTTATTCCTTTGAACCTTCCTTTACATGTTTAAAAGGTTATTTTTAGAAGAAATTATTTTCAAAATTTATTTTAAAAGAAAATTGTTTCAAAAAAAATTTCACAATAAAAGGTTATTTTCCTCAAGAATATTTTTAAAATATCTTTTATAGTATTTATATTCATCAGAAACAACAACCCCTTATTTTACTTCACTTGGGATTTGTTGTATTGATACCATTCATATTCATCCTCTGGATGGTTTATAATTTATTTAGAAAAGTATAGTATTCAAATTCACTTCCTTGAATCATTTGTTATTACCCATGATATATTCAAACTCCCATGATCATTGAACATTGAATTTACCTTTAATTATTCGTTTCATTTATCATGGATATCACTATTACCTAAACCATATACAATTGTACAGATGGTGTCTACTTTGATAGTTATTTGATTATTTGGGGAAATATTGATAATTCCATTTTCTTTATTCAATATTTATATTTGATAAGTTATATTATTTATTTTCATTCTTCGATATGAGAAATTATTTAGCCATGAAATGACCAGAGGAGCCAAGAATTTATATATATCCTTGATGCATTGATAGGTTCTCATGATACAAATTAATTTTGAAAATCAGAATATTTTAAACTATCTTGTGAAATGTATTGATGGTATAGTTTTTCATGTGCCTCAAACATGATTTCCCTTAGTAAAGAATTTCCTCCGTTTAGTTTTTGTTATTATTTATCCATGATATTTTGTTTCAACATATCTATGGATATATTTCATTATCGGTTCATTATATGGAATGTGTTTCAGTTTCATACCTTTCTATATTTATTTTTATGTATCTAATTATTTTAATGGCATGTCTTCCAGTTATTACCTTTACATATTTTTTATGCGCTTCCATTTAGTTTATTGTTTACATTGGATGTGTGTTCAGTTATTTACCTTTGCATATTTAATACTCTCATTGATTATTTATTTATTCCACTATATTTTTTCCTTACTAATAATTTTAACTCACCCTTATTATGTTTCTTTCCCCAAGAAACCAAGAAGCATACTATTAATGATATATAGGGATTTACTAGATGGATTAGATTTATCCTCAATGTTATTTATTTAGAAATAAGAAAAAATTATACTATATTTAGTGTATTATTTTTTAATAAAATACTCACTTGTGTATCTAGTTTACCAAGTCTTCTAAGCTCTCATACATCGGGATTTTATTCCTTATAATAATGGCAATATAATAGTAGCATACATCTGCTCTGGGATATCTGGGGTCAGGTCACTACAGTTGGTATCAAAATAAGTTTAATAGAAACCTTGGGAACTAGATTTAGGAAAAAATAGGTTACATAACATAACCCTAAGGCAGAATTTGAGGATAAGTATAGAAGAACATCTAAAAATTCTTTTTAAGGTTGATATTATATGGGTCTTATTATAAAGGCGTCCCTCTCTAGTTACTATAAGTGGACATGGTTCTAGAACATATGTAAATAGGAGTAATAACCCTAAAAAGGTATTCCAGGTTTGACTCAGGGTAACCTAGTACACGATAGTGGGCTTTAATACATACCTAGTTTTACAGTCCTTGGGGATATTCTAAGGATAATTCAAATTTTCTTTTCAAACCATTATGAAAGATTTTGACAATGAATATCCTAGGTTAAATCTAAGGTGTTTTAGATTTAAAATAAGTTTTCATTATTTAGAAATCCTAGAAATGATATTCTGGATAAACACTAGACCTCGGATAAAACTATATGAAAATAAATGGTTGTAGTAGTTATTTATTAGGGTTTTATGAAAACCCTTAGTTAAAAATATATTTAGTGATTAAAATTATTTTTAAGTATGTTCATCATATTTATTTTTTGGAATTATACTAATATGGTTTTAAGAAAGGTCCAAAATGTAAGTAGGGTGACAACCAATCAATTCTGGTAAGGTTGTTTGTGTTGAACCCACAAGAAAAGGGTGATAAGGGTTTCATGCCAAATATTAACCTACGCAATGTCTTGGGAAAATTTTCATTGTTTTCAATTAAAAAATTTGATGAATAAATGTTAATGATGAACCAGTAGTATCACTTTTTAGGATTAAGGATTAATCTATTAACCATATTGGTTTTGGAAGATAGTTTAGGATGAATAGTTCAACTTGTCACTCTTTTATAGGCCTTATAATCCTTCAAAATTATATTTTAGTGCTTCAGGAATAAAAAAAATTTATTATTGGTAAATAATTTCTGGGAGTGAAGGGATAAATTAGAATTTGATCAAAGCACAACCAAAATTTAGGACGGTTTACATGAATTTGAAACCTATCTGTTATGAATAATTCCTTATATTCAAGGTTGTTAAAATAATTACCCAACATTAGTAAAATAAGTTAGAAATAAAATTTTTTCCTAATAAAATAATTTATCTTGAACTGATGGTCTACTAAATCATCACATATTTATGGCCTTGAGGCCCTCAACATTCTATTGATCATTCACATGTTTATGATTGATGACCTAAATCACTCCCTTAAAATATTTATTCTTTTTATCTAATTATGTAGCTCTCCTTGCCACTAATTTTTTCTAACATAGATACCTAGTTACATGGTATTCCATGTGACCTTTTTACTTTACATTTTATATTTTCTAGAGGATGTTTTACAAACCCTTATCATGACGTGGGACATCAATATAGGAAAAATAAAAAAATATATCATTAAGATTTAGTTTAAATCGATAAATTTAATTAAGGTGTGCATAATGTAACATCCCAAAATTCTAATGTACAAATTTTTATTCGATAGCATGCATGAAATACATCACCAAGCACATAAAGAAATATAATATCCCAAGACAGTACTATATATTTACTATTTTAAATATATTCAATACATGATGCAACTTGTAATGAATGAAAAAATGAGTTACCTTGTGTTACATGAAAGATCAACCTTCCTCAATATATTGAGTTATTTACAATAGTGACCTTCTTTGATGACTTGTGTTACACGCAAGATCGAGTTTCACCACGTAACAATGTATTATTAAAATTTTATTTTTTAACATGATATGATACAAACTTGTCGTTATGTTAGTGGTTATGAATATTATTAAACAACTTATGAAAATATAAGGTATATATAAATTCAAATTTAATTCATTTGTTACCAATTAATGAGAAATGAAAATAAGAACCAATTGTATATAAAAACATATTATTATATTTATGCTTTCAGTAGAGTTTTTTCTTAATAAAAATAATTAATTACCACTATTTAATGATTATAATAAAATATATATTCTATATATTCCATCAAATATTTTTTATATCCAGGCATTAGGTTTGGTAGACATAATATAAGGACAAACCCTATTTTATATAAGAAATCTATATTTTTATAAAGGAAGTCTTACCACCTTTTAATGAAGAACCCATTTTAAATTGAAATTTTGATTTTTTTTGATTTAATATGTCAAAATAAAATTCATCTTTTAAAGATAAATGTATTAATTAGGTTAGGATTAATTTTTTTTATTTTTCTAAAACATATCATTTTTAATGAATAGTTAAAAATACTGAATGTTAGTTCAAAACTATTTTTTCATCAAATTTATTTACTAGGATAAATTAAAATTTTATTTGGTTTTAAAGTTTAATTAGATAATATTTTTATCAATTAATACAATTTATTTCATTGGAGTCAGTTTCAATTGGAAATTGAATATAAAAACATGGCAAACTTTCAGATGTTTTTACTTTAAAATACTCGCATTGTCATCCCATATGTGGAATTAACTTTTAATTAATTTATATGACTTATATGATTTTAATTTGAAAAAATGGATTCCATATTTTAAATATTTATAATTTATAATTTATAATAAGTCCAAATTTGTTTTTGACCAAAAATATTAGTGAAATAAATTAAAATTAATTACAATTATTAAGGTAAAAGTAAGCTTAATGAAGAACTAAACCTTTAACTAAGGATACAAAATGATCTAGACACCTATCCAAAACCAATTGTATTTACATAATTCATCCATGAAATTTACATTATTTAGTTTTCTTGGTTTTTAATACTTTTTTTAGGTATTAACACATGTACATATAACTTGTTTCCAAAAATTTGAAGTGAGTCCTTTTCCTTCCCTATAAAAGGCCTAACTCTCCCCATTCCTTACACTTCTAAAACCACTTAGGTTCATACAAGATTAGTCCATATAGCTTTCCAACATTCTTCCTCTATAACTTTAATCATCCTTTTGGGAATAAATCCTTCTAAGGAGGCCTTTTGGTACAAAGCAAAAGAAGTTACCCGATTAAGAGGTAATATCTTCTCTCAAGATCTCTAGTTTCATTTAGATTATTCACCACCTAAAATCTCTTTATTGCATTATTATGTAAAAAATAAAATATCCTAAATATACAAGGATGTTGTTATGTAAATGGTTTGACCTACACTTATACACACTTCCATCTAATGGGTAATGAACATACTGTTTCTGTGTATGACAAAGTAATACCTCAAGAAATGATGATTTTTCATTTTTCCTTTACCAAATTTCATGGTTGGAAATTATGATGTACTCCCTATTAATATATGATATATATGATATTTATTATTTATTTATAATTTTTTAATCCTTTTATAACATAGACCATTAATTCTTTACATTTTGTGTTAATATCATAACATCGTTTGAGGAAGTGTGGACTACCGCCCCCTCAAAGCGATGTGATTCTTTCACATGATCCATGGAATGTATAAAAGATGTCTATAATTAAACGAATGTGAAAAAAAACCTCTATATGATATTCATGAAATAATTAAATTTTATTTAATATACTATATATATATATCATTTTCATTATTACCCTTTCACACACTTAAAAAGTGATAATGTCGTTCATAGAGAAGTGGACTACCACCACCTTGAAGTGATGTGATTCATTTTAAATAAAAATTATTATATATAAGTATATATTATTAAATAATATGTTAGTTATGATATAAATATCATGCTAGAGAGATATAGTGTTACTTACCTTGTTTCCATAATGATCTTTGAAAGACAGGAATGTTACTTATGCGTATGTACCACCAACTATCTCCATGATTGTAATATTGGTTCATTATTCACAACCATATTTAATTAATTATTATAAAAGTATGATTGATGTATAAATATGATAATTATTTCATGATTATTATTTTTTCGATGTTATATAATTACCCCTTTGACCATATTTTACCTACCAAATTTGATTTTTACACATAAAACAAATTTGGTCAAAACACCTGTTGTAGACTTAATTGTTTATGTAGTTGTATACAACACAGAAATAAGTGAAATTTAAGTAATGATACACATGAAAAATTTTCTCAAGAAATTATAAAATTAACATAAATTTATTATGCAGGAATTTAAAGGATGTTCACCTGAATGTAAAATCAAGGCAAGGGATTCTAATCTCACTTTTTACATCTGTGAGATAAATGTCATGTTCACCACATACATCATTTGTAATGACTGGTGGAACCGGGCATGTAGTGGAAGCCATAAAAATATATCTTTTTAAAAAAAATTCCATCGATGATCGACATAAACTTGTTGACGTCAGTGAGGATTAGCTTGTTCAAAACAGAGGATCTCATGTGAAGGGTTTTTAGCACAAAAATAAACTGTAAAATACCTGTTTTAAATTCGAAGCCGCACATGAAGTCTTCTCATTATTGGTGATCATTGCTCAAATAATTCGAAGTCCAATTACTCTAGATCGTCCAAACATGCTTTCAGGAATCCACCGGAGCGTCGTTCGTCGTAATCCAGGTGCTAGCACGAAATCACGACGACGCCTTCGACGCTCCAACGATCACCACATCACTTCATTAGAGATTCCTGAGAGAGTTATTAATCCATAATCCTTGGATCTAGAGACTCTATATTTAGATCATGGGTGAGAGGAGAAGAGAGAGAAGCTCCATTAATAGTGCTTGGAAAAATCCCCTACACTTCTATTTATAGCGGTTAACTAGAATACCCGGTATCGCCTCTCCAACCCCAGATACTTAAATCACTATCAAAGAAATTTTTTTACTACTAAAATGAGTCATAAATATTAATATCATTTACTTGTAATATATTAAAATATATAACATGATAATAATTGAGTCATTAACTCGACTCGTCATTCCCATAATTATTAACTGAACCTTGAATAATTTAATATCCGTGAATTAATATGTTTTCATGTATTTACTTAAAAATCGTAAATACATTTAATAAATAAATTCAATAATCATTATTCTAAACTTGAATAATATGAATCTATATATTGAATTGATGATCATTTTTCTTTGGACAAATCCCAAACCCCAGTGGTGGGGCCCACCATGTCCAAAACTCATATTCAACTGAATAGGGAAGATTCTTGAATACACTATTGTGTGTGACCCTCTAGGCCCTTATATTGATAGAAGTGAATATTATTCACATACCAAGAGCGGGATATAGTAACCCATCATAGTCCCTAAAGAGGTAATAATTTTCACAACAGCAACAACCAAACTAAAAACACACAGTGTGTAATATAATATCTTTGTCAATAATATCTCATAAAGCAGGACGCACTCACATGTCATCACCCTTATCTTGATTTATTGTTTTTTGATTTAACAGGATGAATTTACCTTTGACTACCATGGAAATGGTCTTATAAAGGTATTTCCATCCTTATCAACATGGCCTGATATATATTACTTCCATAACCTAGAAGTGACAAATCCTTTCATGATCATTCAACCAATAGCATGCCACCAATGATGCACCCAACACAAACTACCTCGCCATGACTTCATCACCATGGTGTGCGTCTTTAATCAAAGTAAGCAATCAAATGACATACATTGGTAATGCTATCATTTTAGGAGACCATTACACATGATCATAGATAGGAACATCCAATGACAACCGAAGCATGTGGTGTTTATATTGGTGGGTCAGTCCTTATGATCTAACAACTAGAGATCACCAAGTGAGAACTTCATGAGATGAAGTCTCAATTCTTATGATCCCCCAGCACCTGATAGTCAATCATCTATTGTGTCCAATCAGTAAGATGTATCTAGACTATAGAACATATATTTAATATTAATCTCATAGTATCAAGAGGTTCTCATTATATACTGGGATCTGTTATAACTTTTCGATACAACAACTAATCTTTGGACATTACCATTTCAATAGTGGACGTAGAAAAAGTATACACTATATTGAAAGGATGACATCATTTATAACTAACTATATACACGATATAGTAATCAAAAGCACTGAATAGTTGTGTCTAGGGCACCCACCATTTCAAAACTCCCACTTTCACTAGAGACAACTTGCTAACTAAACTTGTTAGCTACTCACATGATGACCATCATGTTTCCAATGAGTAATAACTTTAGCTACTAGGTCTTCCATGGTTCTGCCACGTGGAAATTCTACTATTGTGACCTTGTCTCCTTGAGTAAAACTACTCAAGAGATGGTATCTCAAGTATATATCACTTGTCCACTGTCATAACTTGACATCTTGTCTATTAATAATATCATAATTTTTATTATGATAATACTTTTCTTACTAGGTGAGATTCCTAGAACTTGAACAAATCATTGTGTTTGTCTACATCTTTTCTATCTTAGAAGCTGAAATGTACTCTGTCTTTATAGGTATGGCTACCACCAGATTTTATGATCTTGTCTCTCTCATTGTCATTAGCATAACTATGATAGTAGATCAAATTGATATATGGAATAATAGTTTGTATCCTGGAAAACTAGTATCCTTCCTCTCCATTTACCAGGTACATATCTTTTTTACTGACCAAAGTACAATTATATGGTTCTGACTGCATCCCTTACAGTGCTCCTGGATATAAATGATATTTTCCTATTATAAAATATACCTTGGTGATATCGGTTCTTGTACATATCATGGCATAGGTGATTGGTCCATCACCTCGACGTATAAATTTAACTTGTCACATTTGCCTCTTCTCATGTCCTAGACATGACAACCTAAAGAGATTATTCCATGTGACATAGGCAACAATTCATCTCTTGAATTGTTCCCACTTGTATTTTTCAATACAATGTCACTATATGTAAGATTGAATAGGACCAAGAAACCTATAGATCTACCTCAGTAAATCCTATTCCCTAGAATATAGGTAGCTACTTTAAGTCAATCACTGTAGAATAAATTTCATCTTGGTCTTAACAAATTGTGAGAGCAAGGATTGTTTTCCATATGTTGTCGAACATATTTCTTCTTGGAGAACATTGTAGCTCCCACTAACCTTTGGTAGACACATGGAATTTTTTTTGAAAATGTATATTCTATGATCTTTTTGGTTACTTTATTCCTAAACCGGATTTCAGTAACTTACAACTTTTATTAGCATTTTGTGACGTGACCATCCCATTCTAGTTTCATCGTATAGACACCATCCACGATTGGTGGTCATGACATCCAATGATAAATAGTTTGATCATAGATATTAGCTATGATAAGTAAAATTCTAATATATTTAGGCATAATGACTTAGTTAAACCAATCAATCCTTATTGGTACTACACTTGTACCATCCATGTATCGAATCACTTGAATACCCACCACAATATTCAAAATAAAAAGCCCATTTTCACTTTGATACATGGAATCCATTAATTTAATTTTAGTTAGTCTTATCAATTTTAGCTAATTTCCATATATAGATTACTTGTAGGAATTATTATTCACATTTAATAATAGATCACTAAACACGGTGAATATATAAACCACCACCATGGTTTTATCTTTTCTATAAAGTATGTGTCTCTGGAACATACTAAGTTCCACTTGCACTTGTGAAACTAGTTTCTATGCCAACTATTTGTGTATCTTGATCATTGACTAAACACAAGTCAATATAGCTCCCACTATCTCTAATAGAGATGCAGGCACTTATATAGAAGTGTAGTCTATTTCTTGAATACCTACTTTTCTATCTTAGGGATTTTTTTAACATCCTAAGAAACCATTAGGATAACTACCTTAGATGCACAATGTGTTTATCTTGATTTAAGTTTTTTTGTATTTGAACAAATTATTTGAATCCAAACACATTTCCTTATGACATAATGGATTTACATCATACTGTGACTCGTATGATATCCATTTGTCAATATAGTTGGTGTATGGTTGTGGGATATCACTGTTATTTTCAATGCATTTCATGAAATATAATGGAAGTTTCTGCAAGTTGTAACATTTATACTACTTACATCAAAAAACATTTGTATGTATAACATATTCGTCTAGTAATTTATCCATGCTACATGTTTGTTGATCAATGTTGATATGTAAGACTTCATCATCCATCCTACTCATTAACATCAATTTCATGAGGTCAATAAGGTAGCATGTGTTTAGGAATTACTCCATGATACATTATCATTATTGATGAATTCATGGTTAAGATATTCTTTGGTATCCCAACCTGAAGCAACTCATATTTTCTAACCATTCACATACTTCACTTTGTTATTCCTTAATTACTTAAAGAAATCATAAGAAGTACATATACCTCTATCTTATATTTGGAATAGTTCATGCTTGTTGAACTATTTCCAAAATCTTTGTGACATACCTTTATTTCTAAAGGCTCCTTTGTCCAAACTAAAGACGTCAATAATACCAAAAATATTTAGCTATGTCGAGCATAAATACCACACATGGTATATTCATGAAGTCCACTTTCAAAATTACTTGACAAAGAATTATCTTGTCACCACTGGGTATAATTCTTACATCTATATTCTTCACTAATTGCCTATGATTCATGTATTATTGAACTAGTGATTCAGTTCACCAAAACAACATTCATTCTAGAACGTAAAATAATGTCTACTTACGTCCAAGGACACAAGAGATTAATGTTTTTGGTTATACTTAATAATAGTTCAACATGAATATTTCACTTGGAAATTAAGAAGTCGTGTACTTCTCACCACTGGCCTAGGTATCACCCTTTTACAACCACTTGGAGAATACACCCGACTTCTAGTAATGTTTCTATACTTACCTAGTTATTGTATTTAAATACACATATGTAAGAGCATATAGTATTAAATACCCAAGTAGTAAAAGGAAACATTACATTGATGAATATTTCTGATATAGAAGCAGAAACTTTCTCCTTTAAATCAGTTTATTTCTTTTAAACTTCTATTGTATTATTTTATAATACGCAATGCAATAACCTTTGTTAATATCTCATTAATTGAAGGACGTCATGAATGTGTCATTGGAATTCAATGCCTTTGACCTTTCCACACTGTCATTCAATTTATTCTCCATAAGAATTAAAGATAAAACTATCTTTGAATTCTTATTCACTTGGAGAACCTTACCTGGAATGGTAATGAAGCGTTTACTCAATACTTGTTCATTTTGTAACTTAAAACAACACTTGAGTAAAGGGGTAAAGATAATATGAGAAAGGGATCCAATTAAATATAATGATAAATCTTTAAATTTACACATTTTGGTGTAACATTACATTATTCATATCATTTCTTCTCTTTCTCCTTGCAAAATTCTCGAAGATGGGACTTCTTGTTATATCATTTATGTCTTGGTGTAGCGACCACAACTGACACCAGACGTTGATGAAAGCATAATGATATAACCATCATATGCTTTGTACATTAGTCTCCTATAAGTAGTTTCACCCTCGCTTCTTGAGGTAGTTTAATAGTTTTGGGGACACTGACACCTTGAGATTCCTATATCACAGTACTATGCGCATGCACCTATACTATTCATGGGTACTCGTGTTAGTGTGGAAATTTACTTTGTCGAATATTTATCACAATTTAAACATTGGTATAACTTTCCATTTTTTCTTCAAAAAATGAATTTCAGAATATGAGTTCCATTTATCTAGATTACTGGTTTAGATATTTTGATTAATTACTTAAATTATTTAATGACTCCCACTATTTTATCAGATTATAGGAACCCTATGTGATAGAATCGGAATACTCAGTCGCTTGAGTATTCTAGTGAAAAGGATATTGGAACGACCCCTCATAGTCTACAAGATATGGCTTTGCCACTACTTGGAGGGTTCTAGGTGGGATTTTGGTTGGTCGATCTCTTTAACTTGTGGTTCCTTGATCTGTTGAGTGAAGTCCCAGCTTCTTAAAATCAGAATTTGATTTACTCAATGCTTGCCTCTAAAATTACAACAATTTATCTATGGCTATTTCTTTGCTACAATTTTAGTTAAGTCAACTCATCATTCTTATAAGGACTCCCTGGTAGTAAGAGGCACCCTCAGCTCTAGCATGACTGCCACCTCAAATAGCCAGTTTTGTCCAAATTTGAATGATGGAAGGCTTTTTTGATGTAATATATCTTTGATGGTTTTATTATTTTTTAGTGTGATGAAAGAAATAATTATCTATTTTATAAAAACATACTATGTGATCACACTCACAACTAACCATGTACGAAATAGAAATTTCATCGCATCACATGTTCATTTTATCTTGAATGCTTGTTTATTATTATATTGTCTGATCGCACAATAATCTACACATGCACAAAAATAATAAACCTTGAAAAAACAAAATGAACGTCTGATCATGAGATGGTTTTAATGGTTGATCCATTGAGTGAATAACGGACCAACCGAGACCCTAGGGAGAATAATTATTGTCGCATGGCTTGCAACTTGAATAAAAAAGTCTGCTCATCCAATGCGTCCAACTCTTATCTGGTGTGTCGCTATCACTTGGAATGAAGTGCATCATTTTTCATCTCGGCATTATACATCTGTACTCATACGTAGGCGATGGGGTCTCAGGGTATAAAATTCAACTCTAAGAATGGGCACACATGCCCTTATACAAATAATGACACTTGAGACGACACAAAAATCGTCTTTTATTTAATTAAATTAATTATTACAAACAGACATGTATAATTATATAAATAAATTAAATAAATAAATTAAATAAATAAATTAAATAAATAAATACACCAGACATACATTGGTCGGTCTCCAACTAATGATCAGTATACAAATTAACTCACATATATAAAGTTAATGTAGAATAAAAATTAAATGGAAATAAGTTCCGAGGGAATTATTTATTGATTTAAAATTGAACTCTAATTTTAATTCAACAAATATAATCATTTGATCCCCTTTAATTAATTTAATTTTAAAACTAAAATTAAATTAATTAATTAATTTAATTAAACACAAATTTAAATTAATTACACCACTGAATTATTAAACCAAAAATTAATATTTAATTAATTAAACTATCAATTGTAATTAAAATACTTATTTTAATTAACTTTTGATTAATTTAATTTCAAGGCCCCTCGAAAACCGATCAGGGCCTATGTGGTTCAAGGGGGAACATGCACAGGCTCATCTCGTGCCATGAAGACCTCGTGCGATGGAGTTCTGGGCTAGGTAGGTCCGTACAAGCTGGTTCCAGGCTAGGCAGACCTGACCATACCAATTTTTTGTCAGCTTGGGTCTAAGGGGACTTGCTTTAGGTTACCTTATAATCGGAGAAAAGATGTGTTTGACTAGTTGTGGTTCCGTTGGTTCGAGGTAAAATGAAAACTGGCTGAAATATGATGTCCCCTGAAGAACACGTCCATGAGAGGTTTGTGCGACTACACGATGCTGGAAAGCCATAGAGGAGCCGGCCTGGGGTAGGGGCCACTGCGGTCTGGTGCGCTATAGCATGGGGTGCGGATAGGGAGGTGCACTCCCGCTAGACTAGAGTGGCACTGATGAAGGATGGGTCTCATTCGGAGGCGGCAGAAGTGTGCTCCTGGTGCGCAAGGCCAGGAGTAGGGGGTGAGGTGGAGGCGATTGCGGCGGGGTGCCAGTTCACTGAACTGGTGTTGGCTTAGTGGGAGGTGTTGGGGCCCTCGGGAGTCTCCTGCTAGGGGTGTTCGAAAGGTGGTTCGGCTGAGGGGAATACTGTAGGAGGGGCGTCCTGGGGTTCCAATACAGGGCTGGGTGTTGCGTCGGCCTGTGTGTAGGGAGCTGGGTTCCACAGATGAGCGGTTGAAGTGGGAGGATGCTGGGATTTCTGGGGTGCGGCTTGCTGTAGGAGAGGGAGAAGCCCTGGTGTCCTGCTACTACATCGAGGTGAGGATGAGGCGGCCCTCTAAGGTCACTACATGTTGTGCCTGGTTTGGGAAGAAAGTGAACTAGCAGCCTGGAGTCCCGGTTCTACGAGAGAAGACTATTTTTTTCAGGACCTGCACATGTAGGTCATCACTTTCCCATTTTTTTGATTGCCTTCCCCAAAAGAGGCAAGACCCATCCCCAATAAATCTCCCTATTCAAATTTTAAAGTCCAAGACCTTTAATTATTGTTTTTTAAATTTATAAAGCCTATATTTTTCTTTGGATAAATACAAATTAATTAAAATAAAATTCTTTTAAGTCTATGGATAGACATGGAAAATAAAACCTTATAATAAAAAAATATTATTACAATAGAATATTATAATAATGAAATTATTATTATAAACAAACTATTTTTATTATAATTAAATTATTGTAATAATAATAATCCTTAAACATCAACAGAAAATACTATTTTGGTAATCAGATGTTCACCTGGTGATCATACAACAACCGATTTAACTCGGATCTCAAGCTTTGGATGACCTCAAATGTGTTGTCTGATATCAGATTCAAATGCGGTCTATGGCGTTGAGACCATATCGATGCCCTCTTCATAACTTAATGAAAATTTAAATTTTCTTGGCTTAAAATCGACATGCATCACTCCGATAGCACTTGATTGTATTAGGCGTGCAGCGGAAGCCCCAAAGAGGTGGGTTTTTAAAAAATTTCCACCGGCAATCGACGTAAACTTTTCAACGCCAAGGAAGAGCAGCCTGTCAAAACTGAGGATCTCATGTGAAGGATTTTAGTTACAAAAATAAACCGCAAAATACCTAGTTTAAATCTGAAGTCACGCATGACGTCTGCTCGTCTTTGGTGATCGCTGCTAGAAGAACCAGAAGTCAAATTTCTCTAGATCGTCCACACATGATTCAAGGAATCCAAAGAAGCGTTGTTTGTCATAATCTAGATACTAGCGTGGAATTGCGAAGATGCCTTCGATACTAAAACGATCACCACATCGCTTCACTAGCGATGCCTGAGAGAGTGCTTAATCCATGTTCCTTGGTTCCAGAGACTCCCTCTAAAGAACTGAAGGTTCCGGGCGCAGCGGAAGCACGTTGGTGGGTTTTTCCAACTTAATTTTTCATTAAACAATGTTAAATCCAAGATCCATCACGATATAAAACTCCAAATCTTCGGAATAGAACGAAGAACGAAAATAAAAGAAGAGTCCCGGAAACCTTGAGGAGGATCATCATATGTTGGTTATAATTAATTTAATTAATGCATAAGAATTACCTTGTTGGAATTCTTTCTTCGTTGATGTGTCCGGTCACGATTCGGTGATCCGTCGTTGCGTCGTAGAATCCAAGTGTAGGATTCCTCTAGCGGTGATCCACATGTGTGTCACGTATCTCCGGACGTAGCCGAAGAGATCTTCGGGTGCTAGCGCGGAAGAACCTTCGCTTGCGATGTCCGCCTTCGACCGCCTTGATCCGGTGGAGGATCTTGCTCTCGTAACTTGAGGGCGTTCTTGGTGGAAAGGGAATTCTCTCTTGGTTTGAGAGTATTTCCAAATCCTTTTTGCACAACAATGGATCTTCAAAATGTTGGGGTTGTGAGGATATTTATAATCATGTTTGAGGTTAATAGAGTTATGACAATAAATAAATGTGTTACGTGTTTTATTTATTTCATTAACTCTTATTGAAACCCCCCCCCCCATGTCGAATTATTAATTCCTTGACATGCGCCCACACTGATTATAATAAATATCATTTAATAAAATAATATTAAATCCTCAAAATCTCAACTGAAAAACTACACGGCGAGTAATAATTAATACACGGAGTGTACTTGTTTTCCATAAAACTACACGGCGTGTATATTTAATATACACGGCGTGTACTTTTATTTTCCATTTTTTTCTCCACCACATTTATTAGACCTTGAGTAATGAATATTTATTTCTTAAATAAATTTAACTGCATTACTCGCTAATAAATATATTATTTTGTCCACAATATATTCTCTCGAATAACTAGTGTCAAAATAAATGCGATCAGACATCCTTAAATAATTATTAAACCACAGTCGGGAATAATATTTATTTAACTTGTTAAATTAATATTTAACAGAGATACATGGACACACATAGTGTGTGACCCTCTAGGCCTCTTTCTCAGTGGCATTAGGATGAGCCTGCCTAAAGTCCAAGGTTAGTGTCTAGCAACACGCCAAGGCGCCCATAGAGAAATAAGTTAACGCCGCAATGACGTGTTACCTCCTACGAACTATTACCATGTAATATAATCCCATTGTCTCGATATCTCCAATCAAGCAGGTTGCATGCTAGTGCCATCAACCCATGTGCTTGATTATTCTTTCTTTGAATTCATGGAATTAAACTTTCCCATACCTTACCATGGCCATGGATTTATTTAGGCTATATCAATTCCATAAAAGGGCCTGAGATATCTACTTCCATTATGGAACGGAAGGGACAAATCCTTTCTCATATTATCTATTAATGTGGTATTACTCGTGATGCACCCAACGTATCCTACCTCGCTGCGAACAGTGTGTCGTCACAGTTTTCGTCAATACATCTAAGTGCGCGAGTTGTAATACCCATTAATAATAATATTAAAGTCTAAGGATCAATACACACGTCCGTAGAAAGAAACATCCAATGACACTATGAAATGTGGATTTCCTACTGGCGGGTCTCGTTCTCATAATATCCTCCTGGATATTACCAAGGGCGCACACCATGAGAAGGTGCCTAAAAGTTTTATGAGTCCTCACCCCTAATGACCTGTATTATTTGTGTCCCTCAAATAATATCATCCGGCCATAGAACATACATTCAAGAACAGTGTTATGGCACTTCTGGGTTCTCATCATAGCAGGGATCCGCTACGACCCTTTAATGCAACAGTTGTCCTTAGGACATTATCACATGACATGTCACGTAGAAGAACAATCAAGATGTGATAAGTCTTTTATTTAATGAATAAAGTACAAAGTAGTTGGTTCTAAACCACCAACTCAAATAGACTCCCACTTGGACTAGAGCCAACTGCTAACAACCTTTAACCCGCTAGCTCTCACATGATATTCATGCTTCTGCTGAGATAGGCCTTTAGTCATGGGGTCCGCCACGTTCTCTTTCGTGGACACTCTGCTCACTGCAACTTCACCTCTTTGATAGAAATCCCTCAAGAGGTGATACTTCCGGAGTATGTGCTTTGTCCATTGATGTGACCTTGGTTCTTTTGCAAGAGCCGCCGCTGCAGTATTATCACAATACAATGTAATGGGATCTTTACTTCTAGGCACCACATCAAGCTCTTGGATAAAGTTATGAATCCAAATGGCTTCTTTGGCTGCATCAGAAGCCGCTATATACTCGGACTCTGATGTAGAATTAGCGACAACTAGCTGCTTTGAACTCTTCCAGCTCACAACTCCTCCATTGAGACAGAAAACATATCCAGATTGCGACTTCAGATCATTCTGATCTGTTTGAAAACCAGCATCAACATAGCCTCTGATGACAAGCTCCTCGTCTCCTCCATACACCAGGAACATATCCTTAGTTCTTCTCAGATACTTAAGGATAGTATTAACAGCAGTCCAATGTTGTTCTCCTGGGTCTGCTTGATATCTGCCTACCATGATCAGTGCATAGGCAACATCAAGCCCGGTACATAACATGGCATACATGATGGATCCTATAGCCGAAGCGTATGGGATCTTGCTCATCCTATCTTTCTCCTGTTGTGTCTGGGGACACATTTTCTTAGAAATATGTAAGCCATGTGACACTGGAACCAATCCCCTTTTGGATTTTTCCATACTAAATCTCTTTAGTATCTGGTCAATGTATGTACCCTGACTTAGTCCAAGTAGCCTCTTGGATCTATCACGAATGATCTTGATCCCTAGAATGTAGGCTGGTTCTCCTAAGTCCTTCATGGAGAAACACTTGTTCAGCCAGTCCTTAACTGACTGTAAGGATGGTACGTCGTTTCCAATAAGCAATATCTCATCAACATATACCACTAGGATGACGACCGTATTCCCATTAAACCGCTTATAAACACATGGCTCACATTCGTTCTTAATGAAACCAAATTCCTTTATGGCTTCATCAAATCGAATGTTCCATGACCTGGATGCTTTCTTCAATCCATAAATGGATATCTGCAACTTGCAAACCTGTTTGGCTTCACCTGGTGTTACAAACCCTTCTGTTTGTGTCATATATACATCTTCCTGAAGGTTCCTGTTAAGGAATGCTGTTTTGACATCCATCTGCCAAATCTCGTAGTCATGGTAAGCTGTTATGGCAAGTATGATTCTTATGGATTTAAACATGGAAACTGGAGAGAAGGTTTCATCATAGTCAATTCCTTGACGCTGTCTGAATCCTTTATCCACTAGCCTTGCTTTATAGGTGCTAACTTGACCTTCCATGTCCAGCTTTCTTTTGAATACCCATTTGCATCCAACAGGCTTTACATCAACTGGCTCATCGACCAGAACCCAAACATGGTTCTGATACATGGAATCCATCTCCGAATTCATAGCTTCTAGCCATCTTGCAGCTTCTGATCTTTCTACTGCTTCCTTGTAGGAGAGAGGCTCATCATTGTCCAACAATAATGATTCACCATCCTCGGTGACTAGGAAACCAAATCTCTCTGGTTCCCTTACCTCTCTTGAGCTCCTACGCAGTACTTGTGTTTCTGGAACCTCTTCCACGGGGACCTATGGAACTTGTTCTTGTACCAACTCCTATGTATCTTGAGCATCAACTTTGTCGAAGTCAATCTTGCTCCCACTATCCTTCTTGAGGATGTTCTCCCTCTCAAGAAAGATGGCTTGTCTGGCGACAATCACTTTCTTTTCTTGGGGGTTATATAGGTAATATCCTTTTGTTTCCTTGGGATATCCTATAAAGATACACTTCATGCCCCGGGGTTCTAGTTTGTTGCCTGAGAAGGCCTTAACAAACGCCTCGAATCCCCATACACGTGTGTGCGACAAAGTGGGTTTCCTTCCATTCCATAACTCAGATGGAATTCCATTTGCCTCCTTAGTTGGTACTCGGTTTAATGTGTATGCTGCAGTTTGTAATGCATATCCCCAAAAGGATAATGGAAGATCCGCATGAATCATCATCGACCTCACCATGTCCAACAAGGTGCAGTTCCTCCTTTCACTAACACCATTCCACTGTGGTGTATAAGGAGGAGTGAGCTGAGATAGAATCCCAGACTCCCGTAGAAGATCGAGGAACTCTTGGTTCAGATATTCTCTACCTCAATCTGATCGAAGCTTCTTTATCTTCTTACCAAGTTGATTCTCTACTTCATTCTTGAATTCCTTAAATTTCTCTAAAGACTCTGACTTATACCTCATTAAGTAGACATAGCCATATCTACTCAAACCATCAGTAAAAGTAATAAAGTAAGAATATCCACCTCTAGCTTCAACTGGAAATGGTCCACACACATCTGTGTGTACCAATCCTAGAATCTCTGTGGCCCTTTCACCTTGTCCACCAAAAGGCGGCTTGGTCATTTTTCCTTGTAAACAAGCGTGACATCTATCAAGTGGTTTTAGATCAGTAGAGTCTAAATTGCCATCTTGGCAGAGCTTTGTCAAGCGCTTCTCGTTCACATGACCAAGGCGGTGATGCCATAACTGGGTGAAGTATGAGTCATGTGAGTTTGTTTCGTTATCGATTTCCAACACTTGGTTTTCGTAATTTAATACATACAACCATTATTCAAATGTTCCATACCATAACATATGTTGTTCTTATAAAAGAGACAACCCTTATTTCCAAACTTGAAAATAAATCCATCCATATCCAAACAAGATACAGAAATTATGTTCTTAGTAACACTAGACACAAAATAACAGTTTTGTAAAACCAAAATCATGCCAGTTGGCAATGAGAGGTGATAGTCGCCAATAGCCAACGCAGCCAGCCTTGTGCCATTGGCAGCTCGAAGATCCACCTCTCCTCTGGTGATCTTTCTAAATATACTTGGTTCCTGCATTTGAATACAGATGTGAGCCCCACAAGCTGTATCTAATACCCAATGTGTAGAAATAGAAAGATTGCACTCGATAACAAACGCACCTTTAGCGTCCCCATGCTTCTGGGTGCAGTTCCTCTTCCAGTGGCCCTACTTGCCACATGAAAAACACATTTCTTCCCGTTCCTTGCCCTGCCTCTGGATCTTCCCTTTCTTGGAGGGACGGTGCTCGGGGGCTTCAGACCGTTTATAAGTCTTTGGGCCCTTTTCCTTGTCCTTCCTTTTCTTGTTCACCATAAGGACCGCGGGTTTGTCACGCCCCATGTCCTTATCTACCTGGTGAATCAAGGTCAGAAGCTCCAATAGACTCTTCTCATTTCCGCTCATGTTATAGTTGACAGTGAAGCTAGAGAAGGTCTTGGGCAATGATGATAGGATGAGATCTGTACGCAACTCATCAGGGAATTTAATCCCTAAGATGTCCCAGCGTTCAATGTAGCCAATAAGCTTGACCACATGAGGCCCAGCTGGCGCAGACTCTCCAAGCTTCGTGGTAAAAAATGCATTGGAGATCTCATACCTCTTCTGTCTCGCCTTCTCTTGGTAGAGATCTTTAAGGTGAGACATCATGCTATACACATCCATGTTTTAATGTTGCTTCAAGAGCTCATTAGACATGGCCGATAGCATGAAAAACTGGACATCTGTGGCATCATCCATGTGTTTAGTATAGAGAGATAATTCCTCATCACTAGCCTCTTTCCCAGGCGCAACTAGAATAGGCTCTTCCAGCACATATAATTTTTTTTCGTGGCGAAGGACGACGCGTAAATGCCTCTGACACTCTTGGAAATTGGTGCCGGTGAGAAGGTTTTCTTTTTCGAGTATGGTGCGAAATGATATGTTTGAAGTCATTTTCTTGCCATTTCTACAATTTAAGATGAGCAAAGGTTTAGTACTTTATTATAAAAATTGAGACAAATAAATAAATTAATACTTATTAGTCTCCCACTATTTTATTGAAATCTAATAGCCCTCACCATTGACTTCGGAATATTCTATTGCGTGAATATTCTAGGGGCAATGATCCATATTGCCCTTCGCATTACCCCAACTAGGGTTGGTCAAGCAACTTGAAGGGTTTTAGGTAGGCATTCCAAATGCCAACTGCATTAACTCGCAGTTCCTTGATTCGCTGAGTGGACTCCCCAATCCTGAAATCCATTTTGGATTTCCTCATCCTTTGCCTCTTGGTCACACAAAGTCCTGCTGTGGAAGTCAACCCTTGATGCGAACCAAGTCAAGTCAACCCAAAACCTTGAATTAGAATTCCCCGATAATTCAAAGCACCCCAACTAGGGTTGGTCAAGCACTTTGAACTATGGTTTGATTCTAACCAAGATTATGGAAGGCTATGCCGACTTAATATTTATTTTGAGGGATTTTACCCTTATACGTAAATTTCCATTTTATTATCTTTGATTACATGCTTGTTAATATTAAGTGGGATATACTTAAGTGATTAACCATGTCTAAGATAATATTTATGTATAAGCCAATTTTATTTTAGTTCCATCTTGCATGCTCATTTAATTCATTAATTGTGTGATCGTGATAACACACCCACAATAAATAAACCATGCAACTGACAGAAATAAAATAAATGGTATGATCATGAGCTTTTCTATTGGTTAGTTTATCTAGCGGTTGATAAACTAACCCAAGACCTAGGGGAGAAACACCTTGAACCTTTCGGGTTCGTGTTTACAGCTTTCCACTTGTCCACCTTTGTATCTCCTTGGATTGGTTTCACCTTGGCTCCTGACTTGATCCGCCTACACTAGCTTGGGAGCTCCATCAATTACATATGCATTTATCTCACACGCAGGTGAGGGGGAAAAGGGGGTTTTACATAAAATAATCCTTGGGCGCGCAGGCCCTACATATTAATGAGGAGATGGCTCGCAGGATAACAAATTTAATTTAAATAAATAAATTAAAAGAAACCATTCACATACAAAGGTCTTGGTCTAGATCATGATCATCCATACATGCAATGATATTTACGCATAAATAAAACTAGCATTCAATTCTTTAATCGTTCCTGTTTAAGATAAGTCACTCTCGAATCAATTAATTATCTTTAATTAATCAATCCTTTTATCTTAAATCCCTTTTTCTGAATTTCCTTGAGATTCTCATCCATCATAATTTTAAACAAATAAATTCATTTAAAATTATCCTTGTACGTAACTTGTACCTTGGAGGCAACCCGGTGAATTCCCATTTATTACACAGATGTTAAATTAAACATATATATACAAAACACGTATCATGTGTTGTGCCTTATATTTACGCTTGCACCATGGTACATGTCTCAAGGGTTTGTATAATATAATAATAAATTTTAATAAATCTACATAATTTGGGTGAGTACACGGCGTGTAGTTCCGACCACACGGCGTGTAATTTTTCTTCACTGTCTATCCGAACTACACGCCCGGGGATAAGGCGTGTTAATGTACTTTGGAAATTTTCGGAGTACACGGCGTGTATAGTGGAACACACGCCGTGTAGTTTCCATGTTACACGGTTTCCAGCCGGGTAGGCCGTGTACGGAGTACACGACCCAACCCTAACCCGAATGGACTACACGCCGTGTTCATTGGACCACACGGCGTGTATTCCGAAAACCGTGTGCCACCTGTTTCTGGTCTACACACTGTGTCTTAAATTCTTAAAAAGAATCCAATACATGGCCTGATTTGGCGGATCAGTCAATGCATTGAACCTAGACTACATGGTGTGTACTTCTGAATACACGCCGTGTATTCTGGTGTTATATGGCCAGAAACGTTTGGCTCCTCCGGATGAGTTCCTCTATTTTATTTTAATCAAAATTAAAAGAAAAAAATTGTTTATGTGAGGTGAACGAGAAACGAGGGAGGAGGAAAAGATCTCGAGATTCAGATTTCCAGAACGATTAAACATGAATTTAAATAACTAAATTATTAAATGCGTAAATCACCAACGAAAAACTAAATAATTATAACCAACGATATGACTGCTCTGATACCACTTGAAGGTTCCGGGCGTAGCGGAAGCGCGTTGGTGGGTTTGGCCAACTTAAGTTTTCGTTAAACAATGTTCAATCCGAGATCCGTCACGATATAAAACGCCGAATCTTCGGAATAGAACAAAGAACGAAAAGAAAAGAATAGTCCCAGAACCCTTGAGGAGGATCATCATATGTTGGTTATAGTTAATTTAATTAATGCATAAGAATTACCTCATTGGAATTCTTTCTTCGTTGATGTGTTCGGTCACGATTCGGTGATCCGTCGTTGCGTCGTAGAATCCAAGTGTAGGATCCCTCTAGCGGTGATCCACCCGTGTGTCACGTATCTCTGGACGTCGCCGAAGAGATCTCCGGGTGATAGCGCGGAAGAACCTTCGCTTGCGATGTCCGCCTTCGACTGCCTTGATCCGGTGGAGGATCTTGCTCTCGTAACTTGAGGGAATTCTTGGTGGAAAGGGAATTCTCTCTTGTCTTGAGAGTATTTCCAAATCCATTCTGCACAACAATGGCTCTTCAAAATGTTGGGGTTGTGAGGATATTTATAATCATGTTTGAGGTTAATAGAGTTATGACAATAAATAAACGCGTTACGCGTTTTATTTATTTCATTAACTCTTATTGAAAACCCCCACATGTCGAATTATTAATTCCATGAAATGCTCCCACGCTGATTATAATAAATATCATTTAATAAAATAATATTAAATCCTCAAAATCCCAACTGAAAAACTACATGGCGTGTAATAATTAATACACATAGTGTACTTGTTTTCCATAAAACTACATGGTGTGTATATTTAATATACACGGTGTGTACATTTATTTTCCATTTTTTTTCTCCACCACATTTATTAGACCTTGAGTAATGACTATTTATTTCTTAAATAAATTTAACTGCATTAATCGCTAATAAATATATTATTTCATCCACAATATATTCTCTCGAATAACTAGTGTCAAAATAAATGCGATCAGACATCCTTAAATAATTATTAAACCACCGTCGGGAATAATATTTATTTAACTTGTTAAATTAATATTTAACTGAGATACATGGACACACTTAGTGTGTGACCCTCTAGGCCTCTTTCTCAGTGGCATTAGGCTGAGCCTACCTAAAGTCCAAGGTTAGCGTCTAGCAACACGCCAAGGCACCCATAGAGAAAGAATTTAACGCCGCAATGACGTGTTACCTCCTACGAACGCTTACCGTGTAATATAATCCCTTTGTCTCGATATCTCCAATCAAGTGGGTTTCATGCTAGTGCCATCAACCCATGTGCTTGATTATTCTTTCTTTGACTTCCCGGAATTGAACTTTCCCATACCTTACCATGGCCATGGATTTATTTAGGCTATATCAATTCCATCAAAGTTCCTGAGATATCTACTTCTGTTATGGAACAGAAGGGACAAATCCTTTTTCGCATTATCTATTAATGCGGTATTACTCGTGACGCACCCAACGTATCCTACCTCGCTGCGAACAGTGTGTCATCACAGTTTTCGTCAATACATCTAAGTGCGCGAGTTGTAATACCCATTAATAATAATCTTAAAGTCTAAGGATCAATACACACGTCCGTAGATAGGAGCATCCAATGACACTATGAAATGTGGATTTCCTATTGGCGGGTCTCGTTCTTATAATATCCTCTTGGATATTACCAAGGGCGCACACCATGAGAAGGTTCCTCAAAGTTTTATGAGTCCTCACCCATAATGACCTGTATTATTTGTGTCCCTCAAATAATATCATCCGGCCATAGAACATACATTAAAGAACAGTGTTATGGCACTTCCGGGTTCTCATCATAGCAAGGATCTGCTACGACCCTTTAATGCAACAATTGTCCTTAGGACATTATCACATGACAGGTCACGCAGAAGAACAATCAAGATGTGATAAGGCTTTTATTTAATGAATAAAGTACAAAGTAGTTGGTTCTAGACCACCAACTCCAACAATAACATGGGAGAGAGGATAAGAGAGAGAATCACCGTGAATAGTGCTTTCCAAAATCTCCTCCTCTTCTATTTATAGTGGTTAGTTAAATTAACTGATATCGCCTCACTGGCCCCGGATACTTAAAGCACTATTGACAACATTTTTTTACTACTAAACTAAGTCATAAATATTATTATCATTTACTTTTAAAATATTAAAATATATTACGTTATAATAATTGATTAATTAACTCGACTCGTTGTTCCCATAAATATTAACTTAACCTTGAATAATTTAATATTGGTCGATTAAATTTTTTTCATGTATTTACTTAAAAATCGTAAATACATTTAATAAATAAATTCAATACTCATTATTCTAAACTCAAATAATATTAATTTATTTATTGCATTGGTTGTCGTTTTTATTTGGAAAAATCACGGACCCTAGTGGTGGGGCCCACCATGTCCAAAACTCATATTCAACTGAATTGGGTAGATTCTTGAATATGCTATTGTGTGTGACCCTCTAGGCCCTTATCTCGATAGCTGTGAAGATTATTCATAGACCAAGAGCAGGATCTAGAAACCCGTCATGACCCCTAAAGAGATAAGGATTGTCACAAAAGTTAAAACCATCCTACGAACATGCTCTGTGTAATATAATCTCTTTGTCAATAATATATCATAAAGCAGGACACACTCAGGTGTCATTGCCCATATCTTGCTTAATTGTTTGTTGATTTAACTGTACATATTTACCTTTGACTGCCATGGCCATGGTCTTATAAAGGTACTTCCATCCTTATTAACATGTCCTAATATATATTAGTTCCATAACCTGGAAGCAAAAAATTCTTTCTTGACCATTCAACCAATGTCATTCCACTAATGACGCACCCAATACAAACTACCTCACTGCGACCTCATCGTTATAGTTTTCGTCTTGCATAAAAGTACACAATCAAATGACATGAATTGGTAATGATCTCAAGTCCAGAGACCATTGCACATGATCATAGATAGGAACATCTAATGACTCCCGAAACATGTGGAATTCCTATTGGCAGGTCGGTCCTCATGATCTCCCAACTAGAGATCACCAAGTGTGAACATCATGAGAAGAAGACTCAATACTTATGATTCCCCAGCACCTAATAGTCAAACATCTATTGTGTCCAATCAGTAAGATGTATCTACACCATAGAAAATATATTTAAGTTTAATGTTAAACATCTGCTGTACATTTTCCATTATCCCAAAACTACATGTGTTCAGAGTTTCTCCTAGGACCTCTCTATGGTTTATAAAAATTGTGCACAGACCATGCACCACTCCTTTGGCCCCAAAAACTTCATGAAAGTTTACCAAACTCTCTCATACTCCACCCTTATGCTTTATAACAAAAAAAACTTAAGTAAGTGTTACATAACAGATAATGGGGGTAACATTCTCCACTCCATTGGAATTTAATTCCTCAGAAAGTAAAAAACCATCAAATCCCTGATAGAGTTCCAGCCATTGCTCTTTCATTTCCTTCTCACGTTCCCAAGTGTCTTCCTAAATCTATCCATGTTTCCATAAAACCTACACTAGACCTATTCTCTTTCCACATAAGAATTTATCTTTACTATACACAATCAGAACCAGTATATATAACAACGAAGCATTTGGATCTAGGGAAACATGATCCCATCTGATCACATGGTTGTGATCAGGATGATACTTCTTCAAATGAGATACATGGAACACATTATGCATTGACCTGAACTGTGGTGTAAATTCCAGCCAATATTCCACCTCTACAACCCATTCCAATATATCCAAAGGGATAATTTATCAAATAGATAAATTTCCCTAATTCTCAAAACAATGATTTACAAGACTTGGAGTGATCCTTAAGAACACATGACCACTGACAGAAAATGACAACGATCATCGATGATGATCCTCATATGATTTCTAATGACTCTAATTCATCTCCATCCTATTTATAATCAACTAAATCTTATCCATTGTTTCTTGGAAAAGACTAGGCCCAACTAATGAAGTATCACCTATTTCCACCCAATACAGTGGATAATGACATGGATTCCCATAAAACGCTTCAAAAAGAGCCATATGTATCGAGTCCTGATAGCTGTTATTATACGAGAACTACACTAAGGGTTTATGCTCCTCCCATTATCCACAAAAATCCATTACACAAGCATGAAACATGTCTTCAAATGTCTGTATTGTCCTTTTGTATTTCTTATCCTTCTGAGAATGGTATGTTGTACTCAGAGTCAACTGATTTCTCAGGGACTTCTGTGAGGATTCCCAGAAATGAGACGTGAATCTTATATTTCTATTTGATACTATAGAAATTGATATACCATGTATCTTTACAATCTATTGGTTATATGTTTTGGATAGATCTTCTACTATATGAGTTTCAATAATGGGAATGAAATGAGATCACTTTGTAAGATGATCCACTATCACCCATATGGCGTTATGTTTTTAAACTATTATTGGTTGAATTGTAACAAAATTCATCACTATCTGCTCTCATTTCCACACTGGGATTGGTAAAGACTGCAATATAGTCGCTGGTCACTCATGTTCTACCTTAACATGCTAAAAACTTCATCACTTTGAAACGAACTCAGCTGCTTTCCTTTTCATGTAAATCCACCAAAAATATGCCTCAATGACTTATACATCTTCTGTTTTTCCAGATGTACAACCCATCTCGAATGGTGGTAGGCATGAAAAAGTTTCTTCTGACAATCCATAGGTATAACCATCCGATCTCTGAACTAAAAAACAGAACTCCCATCAAGTTTCCATCCCTCAAATATCTCTACACCATTGAGTTTTTAACTCATAACTAGGCATTCTAAATCAGATTTTTTTTCCTCTTTGACCATTTTTACCAAATCAAGAATGATAGAAACTGAAAAGAAACCTAAAAAATCACCTCGATCTTAAAATTCCACATGCATATCGGCTAGGACTGACATCAACTACCATTCTTCTGATGCTTCCTTTTCCAATTATGCATATGACTTTCTACTCAATGCATCAGCCATCTAATCACCTTTTTCTGATGAATAGATTAAGTAAAAGTCAAAAATTCAGAGATACTCCATCCATCTCCATTTCTTAAAATTCAAATCCCATTGTGAGAAAATATGTTTCAAGCTTTTGTGGTCTATAACAATAATAAATTTCTTAGAAAAGAGATAATGACAACAAGTCTTCATGGCATGGAAAATCGTAGATAACACAAAATCATGTGTTGGTTAGTTATTCTCATGCACTCTCAACTTACATGAACCATAAGCAATGAAATTTTCTCCTTGAATGAGAATAGAACCCAACCCAGATCTTGAAGCATCTCAGTACACCACATACCCCTATCCTGATTCTGGAAAAATCAAGATGGGTGCCAATGTGAGACAACTTTCATCACTTAGAAATACTTCTACCATTCTTCAGTCCACTTTAATGGATAATTATTTTTTTTCAGATCTATCATTGGAGAATCTAGACATAAAAATTCATGCACAAAGTATCACTAATAACCATCTAGACCAAGAAAACCTTGTATCTCAAAGCCATTATTTGATGGTTTCTATGATATCACAACTTTTTTCTTTTTAGGGTCCACTAAAACAACTTTTTCAGAAAACACATGGCCAAGAAAGCGTACCTCTTATATCAAAAAACCACACTTATATAATTTGGAATACAAAGTATGATCTCTCAAAATTCCAAACATTATTTCCAAGTTTTTCCCATGTTCATACCTTGTATTTGAATACACCAATATGTCATCCACAAACACGATGATAAAAGAATCTAGATATAGCTGAAATATCTAATTCATAAAATCTATAAATACCTCTAGTGAATTTGTAATAACGAAAGGCATGAATATATATTCATAGTGTCTATATCTTCTTCTGAAAGTTTTCTTTGGAATATTATCTTTTCAAACTCTCAATTGATGATATCCTGATCATAAGTAAATTTTAAATAACTATTGAGCTCCACTCAATGGATCAAACATATTATCAATTCGTGGAAGTGGATACAAATTCTTTCTCGTAACTTGGTTAAGCTTACAATAATCAACGCAAAACTAAAAAGTTCCATATCCTTTCTCCATGAACAAGACTGGTACTACCCATGGAGACATACTTGGCCAAATGAATCCTTTTCTTTCTAGATCCTCCAATTTCAATTTTAGTTTCATTTAATATATTGGTTCCATCCTATAAGATATAAGGGAAATAGAAATGGTCCCCATAAAGTGATCAATCATAAACTCTACTTCCCTTATAGTTGGTAACCATAAGAAGTTCTTGGGAAATACATCTAGAAATTGATTCACAATGGATGGAAATTATTTATGCTCGATATCTTCTATCAATGCCAAATTCAACACCACCGGCTGGTAAGAGATCGTTCCCACTACAAGTTCCAAGAAACCCATTGTTCCTATCTTTAAAACACTTTTTCCTCGGAAGATATGTTGAACACCATCCATACCCATGATTACATCAAAGACATCCATCTCTAACCCCAAGAAGTCCCACTTCATCTCATCTCAATCAATAGTTATAGAACAAGCTCTATGCATGATGGTTTGACATTCACTTTCACCAAGAGGAGTTTGATGTTTTATCACTAAAGGAATAATCTCAAGTTTTAAACTTAGAAAGTCAAAAACATGAGAAGAAATGAAGGAATGAGATGAAACAATATTAAACAACACTTACATAAGGGTATAATTCAATAGAATTGTACCTCTCACCATAGATGGTCCATCCTGGTCATTCGTACTCATCTACTCAACTCCATAAATTTCTTTATCCTTGCACACTGATCTTTATTTCCTTGATGATATTTACCTTGTTTATGAGTTATGGTATTTTGAGAATTACCATGGCTAGCTCTGCTCTGTTGGTGAGACTGATTCTTCTGGACTCATCTAGTCAAAGAATACGATGGTTGCACCACTTAAGAAGTGTGTTGAGCACATGAACTCAGAGAATTGCGACAATAACACTGAAGATACCCCATATTTTTAAAATTGTGGCATGCTATAGGTTGTTCCATACACTCTCTCTTTATGTGGTCAAGCGAACCACCCTGGAAATCGCTTTCTTTTCTCTTGGGTCATGGAGGAAGATTCACTGATCTAGATGTCTATTTTTGAGTCCCACTCCTACATTTTAAATATGTGCCCCTCTTTTTCTTGCTCCCAGTATTTGAGTTCCCATAATTTCACATAGGTAACATCATATTTCCTCCTCCCATAGATCCTAAGATATCTCGCTCAACCACTATCACTATGTTCACCATCTCTATATAATCTGTAATATAGAGCACCACAATATTTGATCGAATTGCCTACCTTATCCTTGATTTGAATATGCATGCATTCAAGACCATAGTCGTTGAAAATTTAGGTGAAAAGAACACTAAATGCCTGAATTTATCCCCATACTTGGGTATAGATATATTTTCCTACTTTAGACTAAAGAATCCTATCATCATATGGATCCTGAATGTGTGAGTATATAACTTTTTGTAAAAACATTCCCTCAAAATCAACCCAAGTAAGGCCTTAATATCCTTTAGCATGCAGAACTAGTTCCCACCACTGGATTAAAATATCCTTTAGCATATATGTGTCCATATTGACATTGAGATTCGATGGTGTGTTGATGAATTTTAAGATATGATTCATCCTATTAAACCACACCTCCATTCTTTCAGGTTCTAGTCACCCCTGAAGATGGGTGGATTCTACTTAATGAAATTTATATAGTGATCCACATGACTTTTCTCATCCCTCCAATTCCCCGTATCCACATCTTGAAATAGTTGGACACTACTCTGAACCAGCTCTTGGTTCACCAGTGGCTTAAGTGTGACCACTTTCTCTATATCTTCTTTCAGTTGGTTTCTACAACGCCTACCGAGTTCCATTTTCTAAACAAACAACAAACATGGTATATCTCACTCCCTATAAAATAATGTATTATCATTTCAAATCTTATAACATCAACTATCACAATTTTTTTTCTAAAAACAATAGTTTTCACATTTAACTATTTTTGAAAAATATCATTCATTCTTTCAAAAATAAAACAGTTTTCAAAATACATTTATCATGCCTTTTTTTAAAAGTCTTTCATTTGAAAACAAATTCTACATTTTTCAAAAAATTTACATGTTTGAAAAAAGTCATAAATCTTTACTCAAAATGAAATCTACAATCCTAGCAGGAATTCATTGCTCTAAAATGCATTTAATTCTCATCTAATTGGCTAAACCCATGACAATGAGATTTCAATATCATAAAAGTGTCTCCAAAACGCTTAAGTACCCAACTCCCTGGTAACTTGAGGTTCAACATAAACGGGTTAGCTACATCCTTTTATGATATACATTTCATTTTCTGACAATCCTACTTCTTTCTAAGATCATAACCCAAGAAATAGATAAGTAAGAATTCAACTCCAAGCCCAAGAAACTGAAAACTACTTGGTTGGCAAGGACAAAACAAGGTGATACCATTTGTAATGACCTGCTTATTCCAAATGGCTTGAGAATAAAAATAATCATTACTTGGCCTTAAGAGATATCCCCAAGATGCAAAATGATGATAATAAATTCCTAAGGTTTTCAAACGAAATTTGGGGATGATTTACCCATTAATAATAAAACCACTAACACAACCAGCCATATCCAACCAGCTCACTAAATGATACATGAACAATGAAAGTCAATTCAAACACTTTATTTATATTAAAACCACATAAAAGTGTGGCACATCAGAAAACAAAGAATCTATGAATGTAAATAGTGGTAGAACAAATAAATATTCCAACAATACCACAAGACTCCATTCTCTATAAGCGCCATGATCTATAATCAAAAAACAACCAAAGTATCATGAGGTGGTTCAAAAAACATGCAACACTTTTCCTTTTCCCATGTCCTAAAAGATAGCATATGAAAAAGAAACCATGTGTAAAATAAGGGGTGAGTATAAAACTCAATAGGTTTTCCCCAATTACTTTCTTACTCACACCACTAGGATAGAAAAGTTATCCATATTTATATAAAACCATTTATATAAAACAATTCTGCCAAACAGTTTTGAACACAATGTAAACATGTTCCCAAAACCATTTGTAACCAAATGAAAACTCAAGAAATTGAAACCAATTTTCTAGAAAGATATTTTTCCAAATAAATTACTAATACACGATTTAAAACCAATTCTCATTTATCATTTTGGCATACCCAACCCATGGTTCACAACACACACCATGCATTCTTCATTTAATAGTTCCATACTCTGAGCAGTCTCTCATCCAATTTACTTGTGTCCCAATGACACACACCCCCAACATAGGGTCACATACCTTGTACCCCAATGGTACATGTCCCTTATTCAAGGTCACAAAGAACATTAACTCACACAGCACAATGTATACCAAACCATTTCAAATCACCAAAATAACCCATTTCAATAAAACTACATATTCATTGAAAACCAAAGTACAAACCAATTTCATAGATTCCATTTAATTTCAATAAAACATTCAATTTTATTGGAAATCTCTAATCCAAAATATGTGCAACAATTTCCAAAAATCCCCATTTTAAAATCTCTATTTTGAAATCAATATCCCAATAACTTCATTCAAATACTCAATTTTTTAGATTTCCCCAATTTGACAAACCATCACAAATAAGGGTTTCCAACAATTTATAAATATCCAAATAACAACCAATTAAACACAAAATATTCAATTTGAAAGCATTTCAATTAGTTCAACTATGAGGAGTCGATAGAGAAGCCACCTACCTCGAAGGTTTTGGAGAAAACCGACAACGAATGAAGAATGCTCTAGCAATCGGGTTGATTCTCCACAAAACAACTTTAGATACCTTCTACTATCACAAATAATAGAAAATATCATCATATTTTGAATCAACTATCACAGATCTACCCATAAAAGGCATAGATATGAGAAATAAAAATAGAAAGAGAAGTATATCTAAGTAGATCTAAAGAAACATGATGAGAAAGAAGAAGAACATCACTTACCATAAGAATCAGGCTTGAAAACGCCAAGTGAGGGATCTGGATCAGTTCCAAAATGATTGGGAGAGGATCCCCAACCTTTAATGGAGATAAATATAGAATTAAGTCCATTTAGAATACAAAACAAGAAAGTAGTCCAAAAACAGGTAAGAACCTAAAAAATAGGATCTTACTTTTTTCCTATGCACGGTTAGTCTACACTGTTATGAAAAATGAGTGTTATCTATGTGTTCACCACTATCCCAAAACTGCATGAGTGAACATTTTCTCTTATGAGCTCCGCACGGTTTAGAATAACTGTGCACAGACTATGTTTCACTCTTTTGGCCCCAAAAAATTCTTGAAATTTTACCAAACTCTCCCATCCTCCACCGTTACACTTTATAACCAAAAAAACATCAAGTAAGGGTTATATACTAGAAACTGGGGGAACTACATATTATTTTGGTGTATCTACTATCCTCTTTTTTATATTATTTCATTAAGCCTTTTGTCTTCATTGTATTTTAAACTTTCATTTACTATTATTCTTTCATGAGGTTTATGATTTAAAATGTTTCAAAGTGTTATGAGCACTTTGAAATGTATAAAGATTATTTTCCTCAAGACTAATCCTAATATTATTTCAATAGAATTTACATTCAAGTAAATTATATAAAAATTATTCAATAATAACATTAATTATTCTCTGGTTATTCATGACCATTTTCAAGTATTAATACCATTTTTCCACTCTTTGGTAATCAAAGTGTTTTATTTTTTTTTTTCAAAAAACCCGACTTTATTCTTCACTTAGTTGGAGAACCTTTTTTCTTCTTAAAACCATGTTTTAATAAAATGATTTCAAATTTTTTTTTAAAATAATTAGGTAAGGATATTTTTACCCTTATTTTCTTTAGCCTATGTTTTCAATGGGATGTTCTTATCACTTTCCCAACAATTATTTTTTCAAACCTTTTTAATATGAAAAAGGGATGTTCTATTACCTCATACGAAAAGTAATAATTTACTTATTGACATTCCTTTGAATCATCCTTCACATGTTTAGAAGGTTATTTTTTAAAAGAAAATATTTTCAAAAGTGATTTTAAATGAATTTTTTTTCAAAGGTTTTTTCATAATAAAATGTTATCTTCCCGAAGAATGTTTTTAAAAGATCTTTTCATAGTATTTTGATTCAAAAACAATAAAAAATCCTTATTTTACACCACTTGAGATTTGTTGTATTGATACTATCCATATTTATCCTATGGATGGTAAATTATTGATTTGGATAAGGATAGTATTCATATTAACTTCCTTGAATAATTTGTTATTCCCCTTAATATATTCATTCTCCTATGATCATTGAATATTGAATTTCTCCTAATTATCCATTTCATTTATCATGGATATTACTATGGCCTAAACTATATACCATTTTACATACGGTGTCTACTTTGATAGTTATTTGATTATTTAAAACATATTGATAATTACATTGTTTCCGACACTTTCGTTGGGGCGCATGTGTCCTTATGTTCGAGGAAGAAGATGTTGTTTGTTTCCCCACATTCTCGCTTTCCAAAGTTGGGTGGAATCCGTTCCTTGTTCAGGGATGTTTTCTCCTTGATCGAAACGAGATGATGGGATGTCGATTCTTCCTTCCACAGATTCCTCCTCGGAACTCGTCTCCTAGTTTGGGTCTCCCTTATAGACATAAGACGTTGTTTGTGAAAATATTTCCAGTGCCATATCTTTATGGACACCAATTAATTACACTTCTTCTTTCGGGACATTCCAAGGGGTCTGGTCAGGGCAGTAACCTTCAGTTGGGGAGTAGTCACTTTGCACATCACTAGCGTGTCTGGATGCTGGAACATTGGAACATCTGGGTTTCTTTCCCTTATTATAGGTCTTCTCGAGGGCACATAATCCCAAGGAATCCCATATCAAATTCAGGGAATTATATTCCATAGGTATGTATCTAAGGTTTTCCTCAGCTTCATATGTTTAACACAGGGTATGCTACAGGTTTAACGTCTAGTAGAGGTGGATTGGACTGATCAGAACACTGTCTAGAGTGGATCAAGTGGGTGAAACCCATGGAGGGAACACTGATGTTGGGACTAACGCATGGTTAACTACCCGATCATTATTAAAGGGAATGGGGAATGAGGTGTCATGATCCCATTGGGATGTGACATCTCGGGTAAGATTCAAGAATAGATAATGGATGGTTAAGTGAAGTTGGGGGAGAATGAGATGGAGTCGACTCGGGGACGATGGTGATGTTGGGCTTGAGTCTCAAAGAGACCTCCTACGTATCCCTATGGTAGGAAATCAAATTATTCATAGTTTATCTGATGATGGCCTATCACCAAATGGGATTGACAATGGCTTACCTCTGGATGGGGTTGATAATGGCTTGCTGCTGGATGGAGTCACAATAGCTTACCACTGGATGGGGTCACAATCGCTTACCGCTAGATGGGGTCACAGAGGCTTACCATTGGAGGGGGTCACAACGTCTTACCACTGGATGGGGTCACAAAAACTTACTACAGGATGGGGTAACAACGGATTACCGATGGATGGGGTCACAATGGCTTACCGATGGATGGGGTCACAACTGCTTACCACTAGATGGGGTCACAACAACTTTCTGCTGGATGGGGTTAAACCTCAGGAAGGCTTCCTGCGTACCTTATCTAGGAGACAAGGATCAAGTCCCACGTAGTTCGGGATGGTGAATATAGTTTAATGTCATGCAGGACTAAAAGCGGGCATGCGGTTTAATGTCGTGCGGGACAATGGTGGTCCGACGTGAAGGGGGTTTGGGTCCAATAGGGTGTTGGGATTGAACCTCATGGAGGCTTCCTACGTACCTTGCGTTGGAAGGGATCAAAGTCCATGTAGTTCAGGTTGGGTTTGGTGAACTAACATGAAGATGTTTGGGACCAATGCGTCTTGGGCTTGATCCTCAGGGAGGTTTCCTACTTACCTTGCCTAGGCAGCGATCAAAGTCCTCATAGTTCAGAAATGGGTTTGGGGATTACACTCTAAGGAAACCCAGATAATATGACATGTTCGGTTCTTACTCTAAGAACACGTGAGTCATGCTCAGTTTGAGAAACAAGAGGTAGAAAAGACCTGATTACCACGTCGCAGAAGGTGCATTCATGGGAAGTGGAATGGGGGCTTACACGTGGTTAGTATCCCAAAGAGGAAACAGGGGCTTACGCGCGGTTCGCAGCCTGAGGTGATGGGGATTGGGACTTAATCTAGGATGGAGGCCTATTTGGTGACAAAGCCTAGTGGGAGAGGGATTTGGCACCCAGGAAGAGATTAAGAGCAGAGATTCTACCTCCTGCATGAAAAATTAGGGGCTTACACCAAGGTGGTTGCCCTTTCTGTGCGGACGAACGTCGTTCCAATAAAGAATATTTCATTCCATTTGAGGAATGATCTCACTCCCGCGGAGACTAGTGGGTGTAGAGAATGTCTGAGACGGTTCACCTCATGTGCAAGGAACGAGGTGAGGCTACAGTTTAATGTCATGTGTTGAGGACGATGGTGCTTGGAAGTTTAACGTCCTGCAACTCGGACGAGGTGGGTGCACTCCGCACCACTAGGACTTATATAATCGATACCCTCCTACCTTTTAGAGAAGTAAGGCATCAACAATGTCGTGGTTGGGGGGTGTTATGGATTGATCCATTGGGGAGTCCACGTTAGCGTGGCTATGTAAAGGAGCAATAGATGTTAGCATGCCTGTACGAAGAAGCATGAGCCGAAGCAACGTAACAGGAAGCATCACCCAAGGAACCTTGAAATTTATTTGTGAAAACCTGAAGGGATACATGAGAAAAGAAGTTGTAGAGTAAAGGGGTTCATAGGTAGAAGCCTTTTGAATCTCTGGTTCTCCATGATGTGGATGGGCTTTTTGAAGGGATTTTCTTCACGAAGTGAAGTCGCCTAGCCTAGGCATAAGGCATAGGTGTATATGGAATAGACTTCGCGAATTTGAAAGTCATTAGCGGAGCAATGCCTCGTGAAGGAAGGGTTCCTTGCGAAGCATAACATTGTGAAGCAATGTGCATCGCGAAGCACAGTGACCATGCCTTAGCATGCGGGTCACATGTGTATGAATGGTACTTCGTGAAGCATAAACGCTCTGTGATAACCCAATACCCCTTGGGGATCTCCTTCCTTCAGGGAGGCCTGTGGGCTCCACGAAGAGAATCCCTCTTTTAAGAGGAGAAAAATTCATGAAAAGGGGAAGGCACTTCGTGATGCAAAAGTACCTTGAAAAGATCATGGTTCACAGAGCAGAAATTGCTTTGTGATGTGGGAGCTCAGAAGGCGAAAGGTCGGAGGATCTATCCTTTGGGATCGAGGGGATCCTAGTAATTATAGGCAAGAGGCACCATGAAGCAGATCTCACTCGGTGTGAAGACGGTGATTGCTCCGCAGTGGGTTCACCAACATCAAATTGGTTCGTGGAGCAGCCTACCTCCTTGTTCTGCGGAGGGTTCACGAACAGAAAATCGGTTCGTGGAGCACCCCGCCTCCTAGCTCTACGGCGGGTTATCGAACATCAAATCGGTTCGCGGGTCATCCTGCCTCCTTTCTCTACTACGGGTTCGTGAATGTAAAATTGGTTTGCAGAGAATCTCTCCTCCTTCTTTCGCGGCGAGTTTGATAAGGGGGATCTCTACACTTCCCGCAGGGCCATGGGGGCTCCACGAGCAGTCTTCATGAGGCAGCCCCTAATGATTTCACATTTTTATTTCTTTTCCTTGATTTTGGTGTCAAAAAATTCCCCCCCTCGGACTTTGATCTGAGGATAAGATGAGGGACAAAGTCAAAGGTTCAACCACCAAAATTATTTGGTCAATCGTGAAGGTGACTCATGAAGGAGGCTTGTGAGGTGGAGCGGCGTGTGCGGGCTGGCGTGCTAGGATGCTTACCACGGATCAGATGCACCGCAAAGAAACTAGGGTCCTCACCTATAAATAGGGGATCTGACATCTCTTTTTTCCTTTCTCTTATTCTTATTTTTGGCTTGCAGCGCTCTTGATTTGTGAAGCTTCGTGTACTTTGGGAGTGCTCTCTGCGAACCAGGACTTCTTCTTTGCAGATCATAGAGAGTATTTGACTTCATGTCGGTGTGCTCCATGAACTGCTTCTGAAGGCCGGGGCAGGACTCCATGAACTTCCTTTAAAACCAAGCTCTGTGAACATGCTCCTCGAAAGAGCTTCGCTAACCAAACCCAAAGAATGCGTAAACTTCAAAACTGGATGGCTCAATGGGAGGCTGCAAGGTGGATCCTTGCGGACGCTGCCCGAAGGGACGAGATGTCCAATAGCTTGGGTCTAGGGGAGTTGATACAGAGCCACTCTGACTACAATTCGCTGGTGGAGCTGCTATCAGAAATCCAAAGGAACTATCCACGATGTAAGAGTCTTCCACTATATGGATTTGGGCTAAGGGATGACATCTTCATCCCTAAAGAAAGTCAGGATGAACCAGCTTACTGGTTTAGGAGCATGTCGTGCCAGCACCAGTAGTTCAGGGCGGCTGATGGCCATGCCTGGGAGGACTTCACCGTCATTATTGCTAATTGCAGGTACAACCATATGAAAAATGTTGATGGGAAGGAATTTCAGGTGGAGACATCCCCCCATCTATACGAGACAATGTTGAAGGAGACCCTGAGGATCCTGAGGAAGGGATGGTTCGACGAGTGGGATTTATTCCAGGGAAGAAACTTCACCGATGATAGGGCCTGGGCCTACTAGGTAGGTGGCCCATGTAAAGAGTTCAGGGCAGAGCTAAGGAGTGTGGTCATGTACGAGGCGGTTTGGGCCTCCCAATTTCATACCTACCAACCGAAGCAGTTGATTCTAGAGTTGTTGAGCTGGTGGTCATTGAGGACCAATACCTTCCAATTGAACCACAGGGAGGTTGGCATCAGTTTATTGGGTGTGCACCAGATCTCGGGGGTCCCGATACTAGGGGAGATGTATGATTAATTACTCTATATTATGGATGTGTGGGAGGATCTGGAGAAAATTCCACCGCTGGAGATGGCATTTATAGAGCTGGTGCTGGGAGAGGACCAGGAAGTAGTGAGAGATGTCCACTTCAGACGGTGGTTCAAACAGTTTCTTAACTTTCTGGAAAATAGATAGTTTCCAGTGAGGCCTCATAATTGCCCGAAGGGGGATCAATGGGGAAAGGAGCACTTGTACTAGAAGCTCTTGGAGGACATCCGGTGGAAAACCAAGGGGTTCAATGTCAGCACTGAGCAACAACCAGTAGTCAGTCTGGTGGAAATCATTGCTGCTCTCATCTGTGGTAGGATCCTTCCGGTGAGGGATACGAACATGGGCGTGCGATCAAGTACATTTATCATGGTGTCCATGTTGGAGACTGGAGGGTGGGTGAACCTCAGAATACCGATGCTCACCAAGGTGTACAATATGTTGTGGCATATCAGTGAGGGGAAGAGGCCACAGAGGATATGCAGGCCATTCCACCTCCTGTACAGGTGGATAGAGGTGCGTGTCAGGGGGGTCTGTGAATATCCGAACCCCATCTCCCTTCCAGGATCGAACTTCCGTCTGTCCATTCTGAATTCCATGGGGAACTTTCTGGCCAAACTGACTATGAAAGTGATACTAAACTACACCTGGAAGATAGAGGAATTCAAATTTTATCTGTTCCAACTGCCAACGGGTGCTTTTACTAAATATGGAAAAGGAACAGAAGAGCACCGGTCCTATCTCCTAGCCTTTCGAGGTGGAGTCCTGGTGGAAAGAGTAGACTGTGATCCTCTCTGCGAGCCATACTCCCCGCACCAATTTTCCTGGCAATTTTGGTGTATGCAGCGGCTAACCCCACAGGTCTATTTAGGGGTGCGTCATGAGGAACATCTGTGTGTGAGGAGGAAAATGTGGATCATGTTCACACAAAAGGATAGAAAGATGTGGAATGATCTACATCCACCCATGACCATCTTCGGGTTGGTAAATGAGTATGCCAAAATCTGGGAGGTGGCCTACTCGGGGGAGATGCTGAAGCAGCCAACCGTTCGGGCTGGTGATGGCATGCCTACCCAACCTCAATGCCAGGTTCGGAAGGTGGAAAGGAAATACCGCGGTGGTGGGGCTTCCGTGGAAGTGAGGCTCATACCTATTGAGGGGGAGGTAGTGGTAGCGGATCCAGCAACAGCAGCAGAACCAGTGGTCGTAGAAAAGTAGAGTTATCCAGAGGGGAGGCCACCGAGAGGATTCCATAGAATATCCACCCAGACCCCAGGGAAGGGGTTGTTCCATATAGACATGCCTGATAATGCCTCCTTCCTAGAGGCCTGGGATATCTCGGTTGTCAAAAGGAAATTTCTTGGCCTGTCCGAGATGTGGCAACACTTGAACTATCTCGGGATGGACTTGCCAGGAATTTTCCCCAACATGGCCGACTTTGCAGTATCCCAGGAGGAGGTGGAGTGGTATCTGACCGAGTTGGAGGATTTTTCCACTCTTGGGGTTCCCCGCATCCAATGATATACTGGGTGAAGGTGTTGTTGGATCAAATGACCCCTCTGTAGTTATCAGTTTCCGAACTGAGAGAGATCTTTCCTCTACCGGAAGAATTAGAAGAGTCCTCCTAGGGGGAGGAGGCTGGTAGAGGGAGACCATTGGAGGAAGATTTATTTGAGAAAATAAAATTAATTTTTTAATTCATAATTTCAAAATTATATTAGGGTGAATTTTTATAATTTTCTAAAATGATTATTGTTTTTGATGAATAGTGAAAAATACTAATATTTTAATTGAAAACTACCTTTTGTTTAAATTATTTATAATGTTAAATTAAAATTAAAATTTGGATTAAAGAAAAAAATTATTAATTATATATCTATTAATAAAATTTATTTTATTTGAATCAATTTAATATTGACACTGTATATAAAAACTTTGTAAAATTTTGAAAATTTTCTCTTTCAAGACTCACTTTCTCATCGCCTAAGCGAGATTAATTTCAAATTAAAATTTTCCAATTATGTGAATTGAATTTGGAAAAATTGATTCCTTATTTATAATAATAATAATTTATATTGTATAATAATGGAAAATTAATTTTTTACTAAAGTGGATAGGGAAAACAGTAAAAATTAATTATTATGGTTAAGGTAAATATTAGTTTATAGGGGGTTAAACTAAAATTATATGGGTTAAAATGACCAAAAAATTGTATAAAATATATTTTACAGAAATATTTGGACCTTATAATATCTATTTATTTATAATAATTTATTTTATAACCTTTTTAGTATGAAACAAACATGGGTACACCTGTTTATTTTTTAAAACTCACAAGTGTGCCACTCACCTAACTTATAAAAGGTCATACAATATCATTTCTTTTTCACCCCATCAAACCAGTTTGGTTTGGCCAATACCTAAAACAATAACCTCCTAAACAGTCTAATACCATCATATAACAATTACTTTTGTAATAAATCAAGCTTAGGAATTATTTTGGAGAAAACCAAAGGAAGTTACCCGAAGAATAGGTAATGTTTTTCCACATGTGTTTTTAGTTTATTTCTACCTCCACCACCTTTAGTTGTTATTAAAACATGATGATATAATTACCTAATTATATTTAATATAATTATATTTATTTATATTAATTTCATAACCTAAAACCATATCCACTTCCATCAAATGGGTGGAAAAATCATCATTCTGGTGTACGACAGACTACCTCCTCATGAACTGATGTCATCCATTTTCTTGTTACCGCCACTCATAGTTGGGTATGATGATGGATATAAATTATATATATGATATTTATAAAATTATTATACTTATTAATTAATTACATAACATAATTTTTTTACTTTCCATTCCAAAGGGGATATGATAAAGTCACTTGTGTGTACGGTGAACTACCGCCTCACAAAGCGATGTGATTTATTTTTACAAACACTTTACATGGAAGATAATAAGGAAATATTTAATAGATATATATTATATAAATTAAATAATTATGATATTCATTTTGTATTTTTTATTATTAAAAGATAATATATCATTTTTTGTTTTACCCTTTCACTCACTTAAAGATGATAATGTTGTTCATGTACGTGTAGACTACTGCCTTCACGAAGTGATGTGACTCTCTTTTCATAACCACACAACATGGATTAGATTTATATGAATATTTAAAGAAGTAATATATTATTTATTATATTATGATAATTCTATAAATATAATATATTGCATACTTCTGTTCCATAATGATTATTGAAAAATGGTATCGTTACTCATGTGTATGCACGACCTACCATCTCCATGATCGTAACATACTTCATTTTTCAAAACCATATTTCATGATTTTTATTAAAATAATAACTGATATATAAATATTATATTTATTTCATTATTAATATTATAGATATGATGGAACCATGATCCAAGTAAAAGGGACTAAAATAACAAAATCAAAACATATATGAAAAACAAAGCGGTTATTATCCAAAACAAGACTTTAATAGAGAATTGTTAATAAATGGGTAACAAAAGAACACAAATAAATAATATATGGTATGATATATTTAATTCTAGTTCTATAATATATTTATAATAAGTTATTTTTATTATACATGAGTGTTGAATGAGTATAAAGGAATTCAAGACTTAGGGTAAGGGATTTCCGTCTAACATTTTAATATTCTGAGAAACATGCCACATTCACCACCTATTTATTTTATATGGTTTATATAATTCCAATGAATATATTTTATTATGAACATCATTAACACTATTGGTATTTACATACCCATTTTTTGATCTATCTTTCATGGGGTTTATGGTTCAAAAGTTACCAAATAATGAATTTTTGTCTCAATTTTCCTTCTTTGAGACATATGGTTTTCTTGTGCACCTTTCATTTTTTTTCAAGGTGTATATACATACCCTTATACATGTAATATAATATTTATCCTTAGGATATTTTATGAATATTTTAATGATATTTCTTCATTGGTGTTATATTTCAAATTTACTAAAGTGGTAATGATATTATGTTACAATCTCATCGTTTATCCAGACTATTTATGACTATGTTTCTGATGATCAAATATTACGATCCATACCTCAATAAAATCACGAATTATATTCTACTATGGTAATTTCATGAGAATAATTTTTTTCCATTCACTTTATTATCTTCATGCACTGAAGAGTTCAAAAATATTTTTTAAGAAAAACTATTATTTTAGTCAAAAACCATTTTTCTTTAAAAACTATGTTTTCTAAAAAAATTAATTCTTTTTTATAATTTTTAAAATGATATATCCAATAAATTATTACCTATGTTTGAATTTTTACTAAATTATTTTAAAGGATTCATCATGTCATTTTACAAACAATGTTTTTTTGGATTTTACCTAAAATATGAAAAGAATATTTTTTTAACATGGACGACATGAACCATATTTCTTTCCATCTTGAACACTTAAAGATTAAAAGAATCCATTACATTTTTTGAAAGTTATTTTCAAAGAAATCCTTTTAATAAATATTTTCAATTTTCTGATATTTTAAATAAAAAAATTCAAATTAAAAAAAGGATTTTGAAAATATTTTAAAATGTTCCTTTCAATGTGTAAAGGATATTTTATTCAAGATAAGTTTTAAATGAATTTTAAAGCTTAATTTATATGTTTTCAAGGTTATTTTAAAGAAATGTTTTTCCAAAAAAATTATGATTTTTTTAAAATTCATTTTTTAAAAAGTTATTTTCCTCAAGAATTATTCTATATGATATTTCAATATCATCCTCCATATAGGATGAAATAATTTTATGGGGATATAAAAAAATGATACCATTCTATTCCTTTCTATAAATGATTTATCATAAAAATATTTTTATTAATCCCATTTAACTTCCATGGTTTATACCAGGATAAAATTATTTTGAAACTTGCTTATTTCTTCATGGGTTATGCTATGATGAAAGGATGTAATAATTTTGAAACCTGTCTATTTTCCATAGGTTATGATATGATGATATGTTTATGAAACCCATTTCATTTCATGGGTTATGATATGATTAATGTTTTATGATATTTCAGAACACATACTTATGATTTTCATTATATGATGGGTGGAACTAATATCTCCCTCCAAGGAATTGGGTTGAGATTTATATCTCATGAGGTAGATAGGATTGGAATAGAGAGTAAAAAAAGTTTAGTAAGGGAATTTTTCCTCTACAAAGCTCTTGGGAGTGAACCTTAACTACTATGACAGTTTGGGTAGTGAACCCATTCCACTATGATTGAAATTTATATTTTTATTAATGAAAAATTAAAGGAACTTACACATAAATTCAGTCGAAAATATTAAATACCCCATGAATCACCCTTAACTATTGGATTACAGTCCTTTGGAATTAATCATGTACTAAAAAATGAATTAAATACGCCTTCAAGACCAGATTTTCTAGCTAAGGCATCAGCCTCAAAGTTTCCCGCTCTCCAATTATGGACAACCTTTTCTCCATGATCCACAAACTACTCCCTTTCGTAATGAAATATTCAATCTCCCATGGAACCTTCACCCTTCCTTGGATCATCACAACTAATACTTTGGAATCATATTCTACTTTTGTGAGACCGATAAGGTATAATTTACACAATTGAAGACCACTGATCATAGCCCTTACCTATGATCCTAGAGAATTACATGTTTCATAGTAAGTGTACAACCCCAAAATAACTAAACCACTTCCATCCCAAATGAACCCTCACCCTCTCATGGATCTACCTACACATGACCCATCAACATTATGCTTCAACCTAGTTACAGTAGAATTACAACATACCCATGCCCCCTATACTTATGTGTATTCCCCAATACTATGTCTTATTGCAATGTTATGCTCTCATTAATCATGTTCTATGATTTCATTATGATTCATGTCTTATAAAATTCCAATATTTATTCCATGAATCAATATTATGATCTTTAATATGTAGAGTATGGTTTTTAAATGTCATTATCATGTTTTCATACCCTTATGCTGATGTTATGCTTATGTATTTCCCCTGTTTACCCTTATAGAAAATACGAGCTCACCCTTTATAATGTTTCCATTCCCAAGGTAATTAAGCAACGTTTTTAAGTAGTAGTGCTAAAGGGGAAGATATTTTTGGTATAAATTGAAGATTTTTCTTGAATTAATAAAATCACGTTCCAAGTTTACAAAGTCACTAAACTATTATGATCCTCATGCATGTTTTTGGGTAATAAAATGAATATTCATATTAAAAGATGTAATATCCATGTATGAGAAGCCTAAGTTATTATAGTTGGAATTAGAGTGAAGGTTAAGTTAACATTTGAAATTAGGATGAGAAAACTTTAGTGAGTTCACTTGGGATATTTATAATGATATGTCATGGGATTTACATAAGTATAAGTTTATGGATAAGTTAATGTTTAGGAAAATGTCCTGGGATTTTGTAAAAGGGAAAAGAAAGTGTTTTCCAAGAAATTAAATCCCCCTTTGGATACTAAAAGTGGATGTGGCTCTATAATATATGTACCTAGGCGTAATAACTCTAAAAAGGGTGTGTTGATTTGGACTCGAACATCATGTGGTGTATGAAAATAGGCCTTACTGTATACCTGTTTTGACAATCATGTGGGGTATGTTTTGGAAATTCCAAAACTGTATACAGACCATCATGAAGTATTTAAATAGATGGGTATTATTAATTACCTAACATAAACCTAAAGTGTCATATATTAAAAATAATTCTCAAGATCTAGGAATACTATAGGCTATTTACATGATTATTTGGTTTCCCATTATGATTAGAGTTTCTCACATTTTGTTTTTTGGTTTAGTTAAAGGTGGTAACCTGAAGGATCGGGTATAAGATTGAATATGATGGGATATTGTTGATGAATAACCAAATGTAATGATTAATAGAGTAAAGGATGTTGGGATTATTCCTAATTAGTTATCACAACATATGATTTACAATGTTCACCTTAGCCAACTCTCAAACTCTGTGAAAAAGATAAGTATAGAGTTCACTTAGAGTTTGGGTAATGGAGACTACGGAGGAAAGAAGATTTATTTTACTATATATCAAGAATTTGGGATGAATCACTCAAGGTAATGTATTATAGGGACGTGAAGATGTTTTGTGAGTGGAAATTAATGATAAAAAAATGTAATTATAGAGGGAAAATTAAAATTTAGGTTAATGAAATAAATGAAATTAATGATCTCCCTAAGATATCATCAATGGTGGAATGTTTTAAATGTGGAAGTATGGGTATTATTCAAATAAATTTCCTAAGGGGAAATCTTGTAAAGAAAATATGCAAGGTTGTATGAGTAATGGTTTTGTTGTTGATGATGAAGAGACTATGAATGACATGTTAAACGAAGGGGGAAATAAGGACTAAGATGAAAAAATCCTAGTTAATGGTTTGAGATAGAAGTTTGATGGTTGGAGTATTTATGTATTTGAATTCAAGAATTATGAAACATATAAGGATTTTTTAGTAAAAAAATTTCATTAAAGAGTTTAATGAATATTTTGAGTGATGTTGATGAACTAGAAAAGTGATTTAAATGTAAATTTGATATTTTGATTAAGGAAAGATAACCCTTAATATGTTCTTGATATTTCAAATATTGGTGCTTAGTTTGGATAAATATCTGAATGATATTAATAAATTAAATTGGATAGTATTGATGATAAATATAACATATTAATGATTTATAGAAAAGGTGTTTTATGTTATTATTGATGGTGTTTATAACATTATTGGATTTATGGAATATATTAATTTAAATGTGGTTTTAATCAAGGAATAATTAATCATTGTTATTTTCAATAAGGTTTTTTGGTAATTTAGGTTATTAACATGTTTAAAGAGAATAAATGATGAAGGTGTTCACATGTTTGGAATGTGATAATCAAGAGTGACTTCATGTTGTTTTGGATATTAATGATAAGTTTATTTTGATAAATATAGTGAAAGTTTTTATAAAATTTTAATTTTGGAAGGTTTATAAGGCTAACCATTTATGGAATGGTTTAGCTTAAACATTGGATGAGGTTTTAGAGATTAATATATTACTTCACCATATGAATATTTATGCATATTAGATTACCTTTGATAAAACTTTTGTTGTGATGATAACTAAATATAGGCATAATGAATTGTCATTTTATTTATGGATATTTTGATCTGTTAGTGATTCAGGCCTAATAAATTCACCTTTATTTTTTGAATTAATATATTAAGTGTAAATTGATTGAGGCATAACCAAAGGGAAAGATTGTGCTTATGAAATGGAATGAAATTAAGTAAGAATACATTCTTGAAAAAATTATTCAACTTTAAGAAAACGATCTTGAAATAAGATTTTATCCCGTTATCACAATTTTTGATGATATAAATGGCCTTTACACTCCCCTTTGGTTTATGGTTTTGTGGTTGTTAACCTTCTCTATATCACCCATGTTCTTGTGATTAATGATCTATAACACTGTCTATAATTATTTATACTTTTATTCCATGAAAAAATCTTCAATTACCACCTACATTTTCCTATGGGGAAACCTTGTTATGAGTTACTTTAAGTAACCTTTAAATTTCCAACATTCCTTTTTAAGGGAAGTATAATTATTCATATGTACAATTTGGGTTTCTATTAAGGAATAAAAAAGTTAAACCTTTGATTATAGAGAAAAAATTCAAAGGAGAAATTAATTTTAATTCGGGAATAATGTAACATCACAAGATTTTATAAAATATATTTTTTTCTAAATTAAATTATTATTGTAGATATCTTGTGTTACATGCAACAATTGGTTTCTTTGATTTCATTCATGACACAAGATAACAAGATTTAGACAACCATGAAAAAATATTATTATAGCCTAGCCATTAAGTAGGATGGAATGAATTGAATTAACTACATTATGAAACATATATATAAATGTCCTGCCAAATATAAATTTATTTATAAGTTTATAGTAAACAATCAATCAATTATTAGTAAATTTATTATATTCATCAAAAATATGTTTTCGTCAAAAATTAATTTTAGGTAGAGAGAGATCAACACTCGCAATCTTGAAAGAGGATGTCTACAGGATTAAGATGAGATATACCAATTTATGTAACATGTATCTACTATTTTTTAAAAATAATATGGCTTCTTCGTATAATTATATTTTAGTAAGGCTATAAATTTTTCTTTTAGATATTTTAGTTCTATATTTTTATTTTTTTTATTTTTTTCCTTTATATGTGAGAGTGGGTTTATCTTGTTTGAGAGTGGATGTTACAATCCTTGATCTTGGGTTGATTGGTGGATCCTAGAGTGAAAATGTCTCTATTTTCATATAGTCTGTTTGGTCCTTAAAATATTTTTTTGGTATGTTTTGTTTTATTTTTTTTAATAATGATGATTATGGGGGTGGTGTTCTTGACATGCACGTTGGTAAAATGAGGGAAAATATTGTTATATATCTGTGTTTTTCTTTTTTCAACATTTTTATTTTTTTTTTGTTTCTCACATACACTTATTTTTACTCTTGTTGTTGGGTTACCATATTTATATTTTCTTTAAAAGTGTAAGAAACAATTATGATTTCGACCTTAATAGGACTATATTAAGTAGATTAACCCTTTTTTCTTGCACACCCCATAAGAATTAACATCAGATCTTGATAAAGAGTTTAGTAATATATTATTCTATGTTTGAAGTTGATAAATTTAATGGATTCAATTATTTTAATTTGTGGATTATTAAGATATGATCTCTGATTGTCCATAATTGACTTGTAGATTCTTTTTATGATTTTATAAATCCTATGATGGAAAACCTACCACCTATATTTCCACCAAAATTGTCCTGTATCATGGGAAACATAATTCCTAGTATCTGAAATTACAAAACCATTTATGGGTAAAGGATTATCATCAACCATTCTTATTCTAATGTGTAATGTGCCTATGTTTTCTTTGAGTATAAGAAGACCTACTTTCCAATGGTAGGCTCTCACTAGGGCATTACAGGTGATGCTTTGAGTGGTGAATTGGTCGATAGGATTGGAGGCTAGGATCACCTTACCCTATTTGGGGAACCATCTCTTACTCAGTAACTCTCTTATAGATTTAACATATGATCTTGAATCTTTCCCTAATCCTACAGTTTGATTGGACACCACCGTTCTAATCATTTAATCAAATACATGTGTTGATGTGAACATCACTATACATAAAAGGTTCACTATTATCCTTTAAATTTTAATTTATTACACTATATTTAAAGCCATACCACTAGGTTCTCTAGTATTTATCACCATCCAGGGTGGTCGTAGGTGTTAGGGAGTTGGGAGAAAGCCTATAATAGGGGCTTCCTATGTACCCCTGTGAAGAGAATAATAACCCACAATGTTTAGTTGAACTTAAAGGGGAAATTCATTCCTTTTACGTTCAGATTAAAAGGACCATAGTAACCCATTTTAAGGTGGTTCTACCTTAACTAGTTGAAGTGACATTAAAGGACATGCATCTAGGACCTATAGGATATTAGTATTGATCCCCATAGTGGCATCCAGTGACCAAAAAATTGGTATGTATTTAATTTTTATTTTATTATTCACTAAAATTATTTTTGGTGTTTTTAGGATTTGGAGGCTGAAAATGGAAAATTTAGAGGAAACAATGTTCAGTGCATGATTAGTACTAACTTTATAGTTAATTGTGGTATAGGGATTGGGGGGGGGATGCTATTTTTCATGGTCTCACCACAGTTTCTCCAAATAATCAGCTTGAAAATGCATTTAAAAATAATGAAATTACATTCCTACTCTTATCCAATTATAAATAATTTCCCCATCTTATTTCTTCCCTCATATGACCCAGTACCTCTCCCACAAATATTTTATGGATTCTTTTAATTTTAGTACTGATTACCCTTTTTTTCCTTTTATTTTCCTATAATTTCATTTCCATCAACTTCATTATTATCTCTCTAATTCTAATGGTTTTGGAGGTTTGAACAGTGGGTTTAGGTAAGAGTTTTGATGATTTTTTTGATGTTTAGGATAGTGAGGAGCCATCTTCTTCCATCATTATGATATTTTGAAAAGGTGATGATTTTTCATCACTCTTGAGGTAAATGTCTCTACATATCATGATTTTAAATTTTCATACATTTATTCTTAATCTATACTTTAGTTTTTTTATAAATATTGTGTTTATTTTATATGAGATTTTTTACATTATTTATTATTGTGTTTGGTGTTTATTGGAAAAACAATAAATTATTTTGGTTTTATCTTTTTGAAAAAAATTATTCTTATAACTGGTTTGATAAATTTTATTTAAGAAATTTTATTTTTTAAATGAAATATTAAATAAACATTGAAAGGTATTTTATTGGAAACCTATTTACACCATAATAGGCTCCATTTTATGTTATTGATGTGATTTTTGGAGCACATGGGAAACATTAGGTGTTTGGTTTAGGAACAGGTTTGTACCTAGATTTAGGAATGTTACGAACTAGGGATCATTTTTAATGATGCCTTGAGTGACAGGAATTTTACTAGTTTTTTAGGTTCACATAGGCAACCAATGTTCTATAGAAGAGTCATAGACACCTAGATCCTGTAGGTTTGATCTCCTCCTTTTTGCATGTATTCTTAGATATTGATATGATATGCCTTTATTTCATACGCATGTGTCTTTTTTATTATGACCACTTGGTTATATCTTTCTTCCTTGAGTTGTAATTTGTGATTTCATTTCTTATTCCACTAATTTTAATGGATTTTTTATTAAATCCAAGAGATTTTCAATATAGTTCCCAAAGAAATAATTTTTTAAAAAATTATTTGTAAACTAGAATCATTATTTTACATTTTGAAAGATGATATATATATTCATAGTAGTATCCTACCTGGATTTAACTAACACCAAATATATTCCATTAGGAATAGGAAAACTTGGTTTAGTTTAATGTGATTTAAAGTAAAGGACCCAGTTATCATGGAAGATATTCTTGATGATTTTATCATATTCCTTGGTATGAGTTTTTTTGTTTACAAGGGCCACATGTAGATAAATTGATTGAAATTTTTGGATCCTACACTTTTGAAATTTTAGAAATTTAGTTCATGTATTGGATAATTATTCCTGAGACACCTTTTGAATTTAATGTTTAATTATGGGACATTTGAGTTTTCCTATTATAGTTATATTTTGTCATATGTTTATGGTTTATTATTATACCACTACTATTTATACTATGTTTACCATGTTTTATGTTGTTGTAACTATTTATTTTATGGAATGGACATATAACATAGGGAAAATTTATTCTAGATTCTCAGTTGAAATATTTGACATGTTTTATTGTATTTTGAGGGTGAATCATTTCCCACTGAGTCAGTATTGATACCATACAAATAGTCTACATCCAGGGGTAATCAAAAATATTTCTCAAGAATTGTGGTGGGTTGAACCGTGTGACATGACATATTGAACTATGTTTGTTTATTTCACATCCTATATATCTTAGTTTACAAGAATCAATTCCCACATAGTTCAGGTTACACTATTCAATATCATGTGATATGACCATACCATGAAGTTTAGCATCTCATGATACTATAAATATTAAATTTATGTAGATAGGATTACTAGGCTAAAGGGTTTCTAGTGATGGTTAGTGTTGGACTTATGTATGGATTCTCCTCTTCAATTCATCCTGATTATTGGTAAATACGTTGGAAAAGGTGTGTTTGGATCATAGAGAATATGGTCCTTTGAATTGGTTGGATCATAGGGAATATGTATCTTTGGGGAATGGATAACTTGTAGAGAATAGTTCCCATTAATTAGGTATCTCATGCGAAATATGGAATTTGAGGATGGTTTTGTTAAGGCTATCGACTTGTGACAATGATTTTGGGATTACACATGACCCATATATTCTCATATTACAGATCTATTTTGGGGATGTTATAATTAACAAGAGAATGATTGGGGATCACACTTGATCAGAGTCTTACATATGTGTCTACTTATTTTTTATGGATATACATAAGAATGATTGAATGCATGGGGAATATGACCCCATGAGAAAGAGGATAGGGTTAATGAATGGGGTGGCCTTATATGGATGTCCATGGCTCATTGGCAAGTCATAGTGATGAAATAATCAATAAGAACATGGATGAGGAATAAACATAATTAGTTTCATTCTTTCATAAATCATTGGGTGGAATAGGTCAAACAACTCGACACCATGGAATCCAAGATGAGTTTCTTATGATAGGGGAGGTTTCATTAATGTCTTCACGACAATGACCCTTATTATCAATGATATACATGATTATGAATTTCCTATGGGACCTATTAGTTATGTTGGATAAATGGGAAGTGAACTTTATCAAGGTTATACATGATTTATGGGGTGTATGTTGGTGTGTATGGCCATATCATGAGATTCAAGAAATGGTGGAGGAGTCCTAGAGAAGTACCATCTGATAGAGAGTTTAGTTGTGCTAATGATTATATGAACAATATTTGGGGAATTATTATTATCCCATTTGGGAAACCTTGGTAAAAAATGTACCTGGGTGGATTCCATATAGTTTTTTATAAATGAATACGAAAATAGTTCTCTGGTAGGTATTCTTGGGTGAATAGATCTCCTTAGTGAGGCTAGGGAGAAGTGGTTACTCATTTTAAAAGGTAGGGAATAGGGGTGTCCCTATAGAGAAGAAGAAGGTAATGTTTCTACCTAGTGTATAGAGGATATATTGGTGTCAATTATTCATAATTTATGGTGAATGTGGCACCCTATTAACAAGATTGGGTGAAGTGGTCTCCCTAATAATGGATAGGGAAAAGTGATCACCCTAATCATAAGGGAGGGAAGATGTGGAACTCTTGTAATAAGCCCAGACGATGTGCCACCTTGATAGGGATAATTGGGAAAGAGTTAACCCTAGTGATATGGGGTAGGCAGAGTATGGAACTCTATTAAGGGTAGGATATATTTTCAACCCTATAATCCGAGATAGTGGTTTTCCCGAGTGTAGAGGCCTCTAGGTATGACTTGGGAAAGTAGTTCCCTAGTGTATGATCTGAAGAGAGGTGCTTCAACCCAGTTTTAGAGAAAAATTTAATAAGTGTCCTCCTATGAGGTTTTAAATGTGATAAACATTAGGGTAACCTAATTACTCTATTTTTCTATCCATTACCTTTTGTTTTATGCTTAATTAGGCCAACTAAAGGGGGTTTGGAGACTAGGTCACAAGGAGGTTAGGTATCTCAGGGAGTCCCTCATCAACTATCCAAGTCTCTAAAATGAGGACACCTAGGGGTCTATTTATAGGAATTTATGGGGTATATGTCACATCATGTTTGGGAATTTTTGGCGGTTCATGCAAGTGGGGAAGGTAGGTGTGCAAGTGAATTAATATGAGAGAAGCTACGCGATAGGGGTAGGAAATATATAGATTTTACATAAGTGAATCTTCATATATCAGAATACTTATCCAAGATTAATGAATATGGGCCTTGGATAAATAACCTATGTGAATGCGCATGTCATTGGGTGAAGCAATATTCATATTTCTAGGGAATTTTCTTTTACCATATAATGGTTTCCTTATTTTTCAGAAAAGAAGCATCGATGAATTCCCTCCCTTTGAATTAGATCTAATTAGAATAATGATGATATAATCAGAAGGTATATTTTACTCTTTAATAAATATTTATCCAACTATAGATTATTGGGTGCTTAGGTTGGATGAGGGTACAACCCATGGATTCTTAGTATTGTCTACATGATATGTGTACTATTGACCAGATGATGCATTCCAGTCAATACACACTGATTCAATGGTGAAAAATACACATGTTAATTAGGGAGAAAAGTGTGGAACTACCTATAAATATATCCCCTTCTACTTTATCATACTATTTCTGACTTGATTGAACACTAATTATCTGTGCTCTTTGTTCACCTTAGTAATTCACGCTACCTGAGGTAAGTAAATTTCCTTCCTATTTTTTCTATACTAAACATGAAGGCACTATGATAGAATGAGAATAACATAGATACTACACATTGAAGGTAACATATGTGTATGTTTTTTAAAAATCACCTTTGTGAATATCCTGAGTGTTGATTACTTGGGAAGAACTGGCAAGGCAAAGCACCCAAGGAAAGAAAACATTGATGAAGAATTTTATTTTTCTCATATTTCACCCAGTTATATTTATTCCTATATTACATTTTTCTTAGATATTTTTATATCATATTTTCCTCACTGATAAACCATTAAACTCCATTACTGAAAAAAGATAGATGGTACTTCAATCAAACAAATATAAAATCTCCAATGAATCATTAAAATCCTTAAAAGAATAAGCCTTAAATCATCATCACCATAAGACTTTTTGAGAAATAACATGGATGGTGCCATAATATAAAATATCCAATGAATCATTAAAATCCTTAAAAAAATGTTGACACGGATGAAAATAATTTTAATGGATTATTCGAACCTTTCTTTGAAATCATGATAAAAATATCCATTTATTTTGAAGTCATTTTAACTGTAAATTTAAAAAATATTGAGAAAATGATTTTCATTGAAAATAACTTTATAAAATTTAAAATTAATCTTAAATAAATGAACAAATATTATGGAAATAAAATATATTCATAATATAAATGTTAAAAGAGAACATTCTTTTCACACTTTTATAAGAAATCAATAAAAAATTCATAAAATGTTTCTTTAAAAATATTCCTTTTAAATCATTTTAAATAAGTTAAAAGAAAATAAAAATTTAATTTTTTAAATTGTAAAGTATAGTTAAAAAACACCATACTTGTTTCTTAAAGATCACCTACATGGAAGAAATATTTTTTTTACCAAAGGGAAAATAAGGTCGATTTTTATTTAAAAACATTTTCTCAATCATTTTAATTATAAAAGAGAGAAAAATTATACTAACACATAAAAATTCTAGGAATAACCATATTAAAATAAATTAAATGGGGTATAAATTTTAATATCCATATAATTTCCCTCAATGGAAATGTAGCATAGACAATCTTGATAAGAAAAGAGATTATAATGTAAACCCTTACCAGAGGAATTATCTTGCATCACAAGAATTCAAAAATCCTATATAATATATATATATATATATATATGTATATATATTATACATATATTAATGAACAATATTCAGGCATAACTTACTATATGACATCCTTTATAATTTTGAAATATTTTTTTATTAACAATTATTCCTTAAAGTGTACATTCAGGTGAAAACTGTCATGTTTTCCATGCATGTTTCAGTTTGATAGTTCTGGTCTTCACACTTTGGTCATGGTTTCATCATATAAATATTATTAATCATGAAATATGTATAATATTTATTTATTAAATATACGTGAATAATACTTCATATAAAGCGGTGATGAAAAATGAATTTGATCACTTCTTGGAGATGGTAGTCCATATGTACATGTGGGTGATGTTTCTACTTTTCAATGGTTCAAATGAAATAAAGGTAAATAATAATTCAACTCTACATAATCATCATTATAATATTAATATATTATATATTCATTAAATCTATCCTTATTACCATCTATGTAAAATAATAATTAAAAACCAATCACGTCACTTCGTAGAGGTTGTAGTCCACACACACACATGAGCGACATTATAATTTTCAATAGGATAGAAAGGTAAAAAAGATAGATAAGATATTATTATTATAAAAGTATAATTATTTCATAAATATCATATAAAATATTAAATCCATCATAATAACCAACCATTAAATATGATGGTGTAAAATGAATCATATTACTACATGGAGGTGGTAGTCCACATGTATGTTCGAGTGATAATTTATTTTTCTAATAGAAATAATTGGGGATAAAATTGGTTGTTCCATAATCATAATAAATATTCATAATTTTTGTGATACTAAGTTAATTATTTTATAATGGATATTATATTTTTAGATATGGTGGAAGAATAATTAAATTGAAAGTGCTCGGTTAAGAGTCATTCCTCTTCGTTGAGAAAACTCTTTGGGATGGAACATTAATCATTTAAAGGATTGTATTTTGGAAAGGATAGTGGCATTAAGACATGGGTAAATAATCAAGGATTTTATTATAGTAGGTACTGATTGAGCTATAGTTCTCAAGCTTTGTGAATAATGGAAAAGGGGAGGTGCCCTTTTATAAGTGAGGAAAAGGACACAATTGAAATTTTTTAAAATATAAAATAATATATATATATATATATATATATATATATATATATCATCATCCAATAAATTAAAACCAAGGAACCAGGAATTTTAAAATAAGATGTTATAGGGTCAAACTAAACTCAATCAGTCACCTTCGTACATGTTTTGGATACCCCATTTTAATTTTAACCATGATTACTTAAATTTTTACCATGATAACATAATTATATGACCAAAAATGAAAGGGTATTTCTATTTTTTTTCTAAGAGATTATTATAAAAATCAAATCCATTTTATAAAATTTAATTTTTATTGGTGGAACAAATTACTTTTAATATAAGAACACAAAATGTTTGAAAATAGTTGTTAGAAAATTTACGGATTTAATAGTAAAAACAATTTCAAATTGAAATGAAGTAATAAGTTGATTTAAATTAATTTTATTGGTTGAATAATAAAAAATAAAGGTTTTTATAATTTTTATCAAACCAAAACTGAATGAAATATTCCAACCATACAATTAAATCCAAATAAGAAATTTTTTTTTTAATTTGAATGAAATATAACTTATCGTATCAGAACTCAAGATTGGGTTTCCATATTCAAAATAATCTTTTAAAATACATTATTTAACTAATTTAAAATATATGTGTTCAAAAACAATGTTTCAGAATTTATTAATTCATTCATACACCATAATAATGTCATCAACGTGATAGTATTTGAAAAATTGGTATTTTCATTATTTATCCATAAATCAACTATTTTAGAAAAATATAAAAAACTCACCCTAAGAAAAATTTGATATGATAAATAAATAAATGATATTCATTTTATAAAATATAATTTTATATGTGGTATAAATTAATTATAATATCCATTCATAAAACGAAAAAAATCATTTTTAAAGAAAATTAATTTTTGAATAATAAAATGAATTTACATAAAATAGAGTACTTATTTATTATGAATTTATAAAAAATATTTCTATTATATGAATCCATTATATATATTTTTATAATTTTATTACCCCTTTATATACTACCAATTTTAACAACTATGTTATAATGGTCACATTTGAATAATTATATTTTTATAGCATATCACGGTTCATTTAAAGCTTGGTGTGGAAAGTTAAGTATAATATTAAACAATTAAAGTTTATTTAATAGTAAATATATCATAAAATGTCAAGGTTTTAAAGTTTATACCCCTATAGTTTTTGGGATGATGCTATATGAACTCATGTTCTGGAGAGGGACCTTCTAGTATTGGTTTAGGGGGAGCCAAGGAATTCAATCCACCCATCCCTCAAAATCCCTTTAGTACATGGATCAAAATGTTTATAATTTCCAATGGATTTAAATCTAGAGTGAAAAGTATAAGTACTTTCCTGATATAACATGACAATAGTTCCTAAAATACTCATTGGTCTATCCTTGACAACAACAAATATGTGACATGGGGGGTAGTAGACTAAACAAGAGCTGATCCCAAATGTTTTGTTAGCAGCACTTCTAGCCATGTTCATCTATGGGTGGTTACCACATATTTGAGATTGTATTATTGAGGTACGTGAAACCACTCTCATGATGGATTCCTAACTATCCTCTAATGTACCGGTGAATCTCACTATTCCAATCGTGGGAAGGATTTATTAAGGGTTGGGTCAATTTTAATGGGGTGAGAACCACTATTGGACTTGTAGCCCGATACAGTTTTTGCATGGATGGATAGAGTCACGCCTTAGATGTTATGTCCTAAGGAACACAGTCCTATATCCTTAACTTTCTTATAGTCTCACACCATTGGAAATTGTAGGTTCATAGACCATAATCATGGATGATTGAGTTTTTTATTACCTTATGGGGAACTATTCTTAATTTTCCATCACACATTATAGATCCCCCATCGATATACTGGTGGATTATATCAATGATAAAATTATATTTCATTTATAAAATATTTAAATATAGGATAAATTCTTCATACAAAGGGTTTAAAGTACTCAATTTTTCAACCATACATTCCATCCAAGATTTGGAGCTAATTTAAGTGTGTATAAGAGGTTAACTTGTCTCCCTTCTATGGGGTGCATAGTGAGAAACACCAAATGACCTTGTGTAAATTTTTTCAAATACTGGAATGAACATACATTAATGAACAGATCATCATACCATCATCCAAATATTCACTTTTCCTATCAGAAGATTATGCTCAATCATGGTTTGAAAAATAAAATGATGCGGTTTTAAGGAGGATCGTTCCTTGAACAAATGATCTGGCATTTCAAACAAAGGAGGAGTCCTAAGAAGAAGTTGAGTGGGGTGATGATGTCATTGGATTGTGATCCTCAGCTGATGAAGGAGAGTCTGTAACTCCATGAATGTGGTTTTATGACCTATTATTCTTCAAAATAAGATCATTTTGTGTCTCTAGAAGTACCCATAGATTCTGATATCCATGGAACCCCTATTAGTGAGGCTACCATGATGAAAAAATATTCTGGAATAGAAATATAGAATCCCATTTCAATCAAATATACACCAATAACATGAAATTACTCAATAGGTGACTATATTCTTAAATATATTATATGAATTGGTTTTTTATGGTGATAATACCTTCAAGATCCCATTGACATGAGAAAAGGCATAGAAAAATTTGTATGACCTAATTACCCAAACTCTAATTTATATAATGGGGAGAAAAGAAAACAACCTAAACTGGATATTTGTGGGTCTTAGGATAGGTAGCTATAAATATTGGGAGATTTATTTGATCATCCATCGAATCAAGGATATCTAGGAGCGATGAGTAATTAAACAAGAAGAAAATCATAATTTTGAAATTACGAACTACAAAATAAAACATGAGGAATGGATTAATTAGGAATTAACTCAGGTAACTATTGAGTAATCACAAATATAATAATAGGTGACCACCCTGATATTAAAAATAAATTATTATAAATATCTTATACAAAAAATGGGATAATAACTATGAGAAACGACCATAGTTTTTATGCCACCACGTGGAGGATCCATGGATTGAATGGTCAGATTAGGGAAATGAAACCTTTATCTAAGGATAAGGTCTCTATGTTCAAAGATCAACAATAATCAATCAATGATTGTCACTTGGTTTTGATTGGATTTTAGTTCTTTCCCAACTATATTATATCTTAACTAATTTTACTCACTATATATTGTATATGATGATAGTGGGATACTCAAATATATAGATTATGCACTCTCTATGTTTTATCAATGAATGAAAATAAATTCTCTAAACAATTATCCAAGATTTTTTTCATCTCAATTTCAAATCCTTGGTAACTTTTGAAACTATTGTGGAGTAACATCAAAATAAATGAGTCCACTCAATTTTTTTTACAAATGAACCTTATAAATCTTGATCTTAAAACTACTTGATTGAATGTGAGTTTCTAGCTAGATTTGTTCTCATAGATGGTTATTGGAAAGATAGAGTCATATGACAATATGACATTACCACACACTATAGTAAATTCACTCATATATTCATGATGAATTTCTCATGTAAATATTATCATTGATGTGTATAAATAGGTTGAATATTGTGGTGTTTACACCATTACCATATACTAGAGTAATTCCACTTAGATATGGATGATGATTTTATCATGGATTTGTTTCTCATGAATGGGTATAGGAAGGCTGAATATAGCGGTGTATATACCATTACCATAAAATAATTTTATTCCACTCAGTTATGGATGAAGTAAAAATCTTCATGAAGAAGATAAAATGGATTATTTTGAATAAAGAACGCGATATCCAAGAAGTCATGAGAACCTTAAAGATAAATCTTCATGAATTTCATAAGGACCATCTGAAGAAATGTATGAGAAGAATATAAAGTTTCTTAAAGATTTTTGAATGTCAAGGCACCTAGTAAATACCATTTTACTTTTTATAGGGTAATATAGTAGACCCCATAAAATTTTTCTCTTTTTTACATTGAACCTATATTTTTCTTATTCCTCTAATGGAGGAAGAAAATTTGGTTTGGAATGATCCATTTCTCAGACTTTCCTTTTTGGGTCTTCAACTAGAAAAGTTTTGTACCTTTTTTAAATATTTTTTTTATAATTTTCAAATTTTCATAGGTTATACAAGGTGCATGCCAATCGAGTGGAGACTTGAATTTTTAATAGGTTACCCTTTCTGGTTTTACATCCTTGAAATTCCTATGTCTCTTTCCTTGATTAGTTTAAGGTCTTGAAAGTTAGAACAACATATCTATAATTTTATTCCATACAACTTTGACCAAATAAAGTGAGGTGGTCTATCTAGTAGAAAGTGTGATATAAACCCCACATGAATGAGGAATGACCAATTCCACTGAAATTAATAACATCATAGGTTGGCGTGTATATTTTTGGGTCATGATGATCTAACCATAAATATAATATTTAAAGTCATATATATTTAACCAAATTATGAGATGACCTATATAATAATGGAAAACTAACAACCCTTTGTGAATGATAGAATGATACTTAGGTAGACTACCCCAAAAGAGGGTACCATGGTTTAAGGTCATGGTACATTGACCATCATTCCATGTGAGATAGGGTCATTCGATAAGAATAAAAAAAGGGTAATAATTACATGTCTTATAATTTTCTTTGAAAAGGTTTATGATGCATAGATTTGTAATATCAAGGTTATTAAAATCTACTTGAATAGTTTGATCATGGAATGTTTAAATCACAACATGGTGTATTTGAATTTGGAGATAATGGTATGAAACATGTATGTAATTGATGAGCATGAACAATATTCAAAATATTGGTTCTATTGTGATGTTTTTGGGGGAATATAGAGATTAGAAAGCCTTATCCTCTTGAAGATGATACCTCCAACTGGCAGTGATAAATATGCAATAAAAAAAATTCCTATTAGATATGTCCCTTAGAGTCAAATTCACTCATTAACAATGGAAAATAAAAGGTTCACAATTATTAAAACACCTAAGGAATGAAGTTGGATCCTGAGGATAATGATATTTAACTCAAAAGGTTATTACATATTATATTAAATATATTTTTGAGGAGAAGAAATATAATAAAAAAAATTATCTTACTTTTTCATATACTATTGGGTCCAATGAGAATATATTGTATTTATATAGGGCTATATGGTGTTCCTTTCAAGATTTATGTATTCTTATATTTTTCACTCTAAATTTTTTTATAAGTCGTAGAATGGGATACCTAGTGAGTGGTCACTTTACTTTTACTCATTCCACCCTTTATAGGTTTTCCACCTAAATTTTTTTATGTCATTTTCATTTTTAGTTTAAGGTTCAAGCATTTTGGACCATTAGGGGATAGAGTTTAATGTATGATAGAATTGACTAAATGTTGTTTGGTTTTAGGGTCAAATATATTTGACCAAATGTAGTTACTATGTATAGTTTTATAAATTTGAAAAAAGTGAGATAGAATATATATCATGGTAGAGATAAACCTGACATTAGTGAAGATCATAACAATACTGTAAACTATATCAAAAAATGGGTAAACGCATTTTCAAGTTTTGTGGAATGTGCCAGTGATTGGGGTTAGGGAGTTCAATACCACAACCCATCTGAGACTCAAAAATTAAAGTCTCCTGAATCCTCTTGAATAATAAATGGTGATTATTTAAATCATCACTTGAGGTATTTAGATAAGGATGATGGGATGAAGAAAGTATTATGTTAATGATCATTTAAAATAGTGGAATGAAAGGTTCCATGGCAGTTTTGTTGAAGGCATATAGAAATTATAGGACCTTCTCCGTAGGAAGGAATATTACTTTGTTTGGTAGGGTTGAATATGGAAGCACTGATATCATTAACATATATATGTTCCCCTAGTATATAGATACACTTATTACCGATAGTGATGAGTGGATTTTGGAAATTATAAATACATGAGGAACTAAGTGTGATTCCTAAAATAAGATCATTAAAAAGATGATCAGAATAATGAAATCATGAGCTAACTATAACTAGATTTTTTATGGATGATGATAAGGAATAGATCCAGACAGTGGCTCTAGTCTAGGTCCACCATTTATGGTTTTTATGTCACTACATATCCTAAAATAACTAGAATAAAGACATATATGGTTCTTAACGAGGATATCCCCTATATCTATCTATCTCAAATGCAGGGGATGGGAATTTCTTATTACATGCTATAGGATTAAAAACAGAAAATTCCCCATAATTGTATCTAAAACAATGCCCTAGTGGGTAACCAAACATGAATATGGGGATCCCCACCACCATAATTATTAGGAACAAAGTTTAATTTCTTATCCTAGAAAAGGATCTCACATTCCACAAACCCTTAAATAGATCAAGCTATCATATAGGGAAACCAGGTTAAATAGAATGAGACACCATAATTAGTTTAAATTCTTACAATATAAACTTTATCCCAAGATGTTTAAAATATTATTAAAAGGATAAATGCTTTATATAGTTTAAGTTTATATTATGATGAAAACATTACTAGAGATTTTACAAATATTTATCTTTCGGGAAAAATGAAATAGCTTTGTCTCAGTGATGAATAGTTGAAGGAAAACCTGATGTGAATGAATGGGCTCTACAATGGTCTAAAAATCTTGAAATTGAGAAAAGTTTTATATTAATTTAGGTTTGTTGATAAATAACCCTATTATAAAGATATTATATATATTTTAATCATATATATAGAGGATTGGTCTCACAGGATGGATTGATCCAACTAGTTTTAACAACATGCAGGATAGACAATTTACTACATAGTTTAGTAGCATATAATAAGGAATCAGATGTTCTTTAGTTTTAGGCCATAAAATGAGTACATTTACGTTGTAGTTTAACATTATACAGTGAAGAAAATTTCTAAAACCAACGTGATATAGTAGAAACATATGCACTTGTAGTAAAATCAAAAGGAATTTTGATTGGGATTAGAATATAAAATCCAAGCATCATTATATATCCAAAAATATCAAGGATCAATTCACACATAGTAATAATATATGTCGGGACATAATCATAGAATTTGGTTATGTTAGTTACAATACCATGGTAGGAAAATATATACATATCCAGGATAAATCCAAATAACGGTAGAGAGAGATAGATAAAGCTCCCTAATATGGTGATTTCTTGCACATAGTACATTTTCACTTAGGTAGATCAAACTCTTAAGTAAAGGGAAACTTTATGACTTGAGATAACTTAGGATGTATCACCCCATGTAGTCTAATAACATTTGGGTTTGACCATTCCCAACCATTTAAACTCATATGGGATGAATCATATGTCCTTGGGTTTGACATCATACAATGAGGAATCAAGTGGCATGTTGTTTAGGGTCATATGAAACAAACCTTTATGTGAGGGACATTTTCATGAATAAACTCATGAAAAGGTGATATAACCTTGAATTAGTTCCTAATGAATGACTGAAGGTTCACTTACTAAGAAAAAGTGTGGATTCGATTTGAATTTTCACCTTGTGCCAGTACCCAAGATGCCACTATAAATCTGATAATAATAGGTAACAATTTGTTCACAGTTCTTAAAAAGGTAATAGTGTGGGGGGGGGAATTATATAAATCACTATGTGAATATAGAGTCCCAAAAATAGTATGGATGGTGAATGATGCTGATTAAGATTCACAGATGGTCCTTGGATGAAGTATATAGGTGTCACTATATATATTATGTTTAAAGGAAACCCGGCATTCATAGTCTTTATAAAGGTGAAATTTATCGTTATAGGTTAGGTGAACCATGGAATAATGGCTAGATAATATATCCATGTCCATTTCATTCCTAAAAAAGACATGGATTCCTATTTAGATCAATCTTTCATCTAGGGAAGGGGAATTCCAAATCTGGTTTATATATAATAGCCTCTTTCTATTAGTTTAAGGTCCTATAGATTGTACTGTATATGGATCACTTTAACATCATTCAATTAAGAATTATGTTCTATGATATTTATTTTCATGAAACTAGGAATCATCCATGGGACTTTGTGAAAATCAGACTCTTACCTAAATTAAGATGGTCTCATCTCATTATTGGGCATGATGAGGGAAAAATAGATCTGAATCAGAGGTTCCAATCATCAGGAAAAAGTAGGGATTCAGTTATAATTTTTGGTTTGGCCCTGAATATCTGACCTAGGAATCAATATATATCATATGAAAATAGGAATCAATACCCACATAGTTCTTAAAATGGTCCTAGTTTAGGGTCCATTGGAGTATACTTGGATTGAATAGAGAGGTCATAAAGACATGGATGGATGGTGAATGATGTTGATGGAGATTCATGGTAGGGCCTGGGATGGAGACTCCACACGATACTATAAATCCTAAGTTTGTAGGAATCAATCCATATATGGTTCTTATAAATGGGAAAATTTTGGTCATAGGTCTGGTGAACCATGATATTATGTTTTTCTAATATATCCCTTACCATTACATCCCCAAAGAAAAGACATGGTCCCCTATGCAGATATATCTCTCACAGAGGGTAGATGTATCCTTGATAAAGGTCGTATGGAATAGGCTCTTCTACTCAACTTAGGTTCATGAATATTGGATAGTATATTCTAAAGTTTAACATCATGTAACTAATACTTATGTGCTATAAAATTTATAGTCATACATTTAGGACATATCCATTGAAATCTATGTAGATATAGATCATGTAAAAAATGATTTGAATTTATCTCAGTATTAAACCCATTGAGGGAAAACTCAATATGAATTAGAGGGACCAAATATTAGGTTGAATTAGGGTTTTAATTTAAATTTACAACTTTCTTGGAATATGTGATCTAGGAATCAATACATATCCACTGATAACAGATATCAAGACACAAATAGTTCAGATAAAAGACCAATATGTATATTAGTCTCTTATATTGGGGGGATTCTTTCTCATTTTAGACTTGTGGATAAAGAATCCAATATCAAAGATCTCCTACACAGATCCAGATCATGCATAGGATTTATTAAAATGATTTCACCTTAATATTAATCTATTAAGGGAAGAGGCCCAACATAACTAGGGAGGGTTGCACCATTAATATGTAGTTTTATAAATAAAGGGAATTGTTATCATACCATGGGAATATGGGTAAAGATTTATGTACTAGTGGGGTTGCTATATGGATCTGGTTCTCATCCAAGGAATTTTGGTTATACAATGTAGGTTTCTATAAGAATTTTAAGGCCTTACTTAATAGACCACATGTTGTTAAATTTTATATTATTTGAAAATGATGTTGATATTTTTCAATTTAAGGAAATGAGGAAATGACCCTTCTGGAGGCGGTTTTCTACTGATTTTCCCATGTAAAAATTACAATCACCTTGTCTTAGGGTTGATCAAGACTAGAAAATCTGATTTGAATAAACAATGGACTTGGAAATAAGACAATGTGGGTGGGGGATAATTGTAATTAAATGGGCATCTTCGTCCAATAGTTTGGATGTAACTACATATCCTTCAATAAATTCAATCCATACACATATAGTTCTCATGTAAAATTTATATTCTATCCCAATGTAGAGTGTTATCCTAATTTAGAGTTTGATATATAAAATACCCAGCATGAATGAGGATACTATACACTGACAGGTGGTTGAGCATTGGATAATTTGTGGTTGTTCATAGTATGAGAGATAAATGAATCACTATAAATACTTTGGTAAAGGAAATCTATTCACACATAGTTCTTAGATTGAATTTTCTCTGTATATATATCTCATGTATAAGATAAGGGGATAAAATTTATGGGATTCATTGTGAGAGAAGTAAAAATAAAACTTGAAGAGAATTTGTATTTATCCCACCATGAAGGTACAAATAGTGTGTAAATGGAATATATATCTTGACCAAGGATAGAAGATCCTTGTGTCAATACCTATATTGAGATGAATAGAATCAATTCATACATAGATCTTACATTGTGATGGCAATTTATCCTAGTACAGACTCATAAATATAGGAATAGAACATGCACCAATACTTTTTACACAAATATGACTCTCATGAAATGACGATAGTCACATAAATTAAAAAATATAATCAATTTTAAACGCCATATATTGTGGTGAATTTGTCACATATTTTAACATCATGTGATGAGAACTCAGACTCCATGTAGATTAACATCATGTTGTTAGGATGAAACACTCCATAGTTTAAATTCATGTTGCTGGGACTTAAATGATATGTAATTTATAGTCATGTAGCTCAAAAATAGTTATCATGTAGTTTATAGTTATGGAACTATATATTATGGTCTTTTTAGTGTATATTCATGTATCTAGGATATAGATTCCCTATAGTTTATTGTTATACCGATAGTAATTATAGGATATGCATTTTATAGTCATGTAACCGGATTTATGTACTCATATTATGAAATTATGAAAAGTATTTCATGAGAAACCTATCATTGTTGGTGGGTGTGGTATGCTCTATGTCCATTGTGATCAATTAATAAGCTCCATTTGAGTATTCCTTTTGTATAGAATAATGTCCCTCCTATTTCAGCTCAAACTTTGGGGGTTTGTACCCAAGTATCATGGGATATCATAAGGCCATCAACAATTCTTCTATTAGAAATGAGTGGAGATGAACCTTCTTTTTGAATGCCTTTGTGAGTAGGTTTTGATGGATTTCAAAGTTATATAGTGTTTTTATCCTTTTCTCATCATCTAATCCTAAATTATCCACCTAAATATAAGACTTATCATCTTCAGATGATTTATTTCAAATTGAAATGTGAAATGAGGATAGTTGGACCTTTATGGGTAAGATTTCTTCCTTACCATATAAAAGAAAACAAAGTGTCTCATATGCAGTAGTATGGTTTGAGGTGTGATATGCCTATAAGTAATGTAGGATTTTATCTAGATAAGAATTATTATCCATTCCCAACATCTTTTTAAATCCTATATCTATCCATTTTCTAATACATTATAGTGGTATGAGTGGTTAGGTAAAATTATTTACTCTTGATACAACCTTTTCCACTCTAAAGAGATGAAATTTCTGTTATTTTTCATCAATATTGTGTGAGGGACATGAAATTGGGTGATAATATTAATCTTAACAAAGCTGGTGATACCCTTTATCCCAACATCCATGAGATATATAACCTTATCCCACTTGAAGAGAAAAATAAATGGCAGTAAAGATGTATGTAAACTGGCCAGCTGTAGCTATGGAATATGGACCCATGACATCGATTCCCCATACGAAATGGGTAAGAGTGTTTGGAATTATGCAACATTTTTGGGGGTTGATGGATATAATTATCTTGTATCTAACAAGCATGGAATTTATTTTTAAATTCTACAAATTCTTTAATCATTATTGGCAAGAAGTATCAAACTATCATGTTTTGATGGAAGATATTGGCTATCAACTGGTGAGAACTATAGAGAATAGCACAGACTTCCTATACAATAGTGATGATCTCTCTTCCTACAATACATATAAGGAGGATTCCCCCTGAATCCTCATTTATATGGAACCTTCTAGGAATTTTAACCATCATTGAGGGTGAAATTTTCTACCTTACACTGGTTTTATTATTTATTAGCTTGATTGTATATAATAATCTTACTTTCTAGGTATTTCATTATAGAAAACATCCATCCAATTGTGCTCTTAGTTGGAAAGGATATGGAATCTCCTTGATCTGGGGTGGAATTAACTTCATTTATTTCCTCTATATAATTGTTTATGAATTGTGAAAATACCCAATGATTCATGATATGAATGAATGTGTCATCTTTGTGTGGATATGAAAAGGTTGTGGTTTCATTGTCCAACACATTGGATTAGGAATTCCTTGAATGTGGTATGTGTGATATAATAACTTCTAAGGGAAATTATTCCATCATACATTGTAAATAATCGAGAAATGGGTTTAATTACTCATTTTAATAGAATATTCACCATTAGTCTTCTTTATTACCAATTATGTATCACCTTAAATATTCAAGTGGGCCAATGATATCTATAGATATTTCTCAAAGCCTACAATGAGGGTTGGGTACCCCCCCCCCTCATTATGGGTACATCCTTCTTATATAGGGGGGAATAAGGAAGAACTACTTTGTATGAAGATATGTGTACAATCCCCATTCCTACCTTATTATTCTTTGGGTTTTCCATCCTTATTAATATTGGGTTTATAGAAGAACCTATAAACTACATATCCCATATTTGGGGAGTATCACGGACATAGAAAAACTCTTTGTTAGGGAGACCTATATAAATCACACACATGAATTAGCCCGTACCCAAGTGGTAAGGGCTCTTACTTGGTATCCAAGAGACTCGGGTTCAAAACCAGGTGGAGGCGAATTTCCATCACAGTAGCAGTACTGTAGTAGTTACTGTTCAGTACTGTAGTAGCCGAAACTATTCACCCTATTTGGGCCTTCGGGCCACTGGTTTGGGCCTACGGGTCTCATGGGCCTTCGGGTCATCAAAGGCCTTTGAGACACAAGGCCTTCAGGTCACGTAGACCATGAAGTAGCCCAGTTCACATAGAACAATCTCCAAAAGAGGATCAGAGCCACAGAAGTAGCAGCCACCAGATACAGAGCTAACCAGATTGGAAGAATGAGAGGGTATGGCAGCCGCCATCGGGAGCAGGCACCGTGCAGCTTTGTACGGGGAGATTCTAGCCGATCAGTAATGTAAGGTGGGGAGTTAGGTAATCAATGATGCAGAAAGCTGGGGAGGGACAGTTCAAGTGGGCTGGGCCTACGGGTCATGTATTGGGCATGGTATGCCTCTAGGCCTTTGGGTCATGTATTACGGGTTTGTCAGGCCTTGTGCCTTGGGCCTACGGGTCATGTACGGGTTCCCCTTCAACCCTTAAAATGGGGATAATCCATGATAAAAATAAAAACAAGGCCTTCGGGTCATTCAGGTTTATAAATCACACACTTCTCTTTGATATGATGTGATTTAATACCTTCCCTTTGGTTACATTTTGATACTTTAATTGTATTAAAAACTACTTAAAAATTACCATACATTATGATAGAATACTATTTAAAATCAATATAACAAGGATATATTTGAGCAGGTTTGTATGATAGAAAAGCTAATGCTCGTGATACTATAAGTAATGCCTAAATTTGAACAATGTAAAAATCAATTCTAGGTAGTTATTTTCTATACTGAAGTATCATCTTTCAGTTTCCAACATGGTTTTGATGTGATAATAGAGGTTATTCTACTTTTTTGTCATTTTTATATGAAAGGAGTGAACTGCGCGATCACTCTAGAATCTCTACAATGAGAATAAGAGACTTCTCTTATATGGGGAGCATCAACAACAGTAGGCATAATAGAAATTTATTAAGGATGATGATATATTTCTAATAGTATTCATCCCTCTAATAGGTGACTCCATACTTTATAAATTTATTTATTGGAATGAAATTTCAAACATGATTGGAAATGAAGTATATGATATAGACCACATGAACTTGGATTCCACTCAATTAATTAATATTCTAAGGAGGCGGAATATTAGTTATTTTCATATCATATCGGGATCTACTTTATTACCAATATGCAATAGCATAAAAGTAATACATTTTCCAAATGTTACCCCAAATGTAGCTTTCAAGGTGTTCATATTCAAGATATGTTAATGCACGTTTTTTAAAAGTGTCTCAAAATCTACAAGATGATGACAACATTATTGGTATTCAACCACCAAATTATTAACATAGTACTCTACTATCTTACCTAGAAGGGTACTGAATATTCATTTCATGATGGATTGGTATGTATCACCATTGTTCTTAAAAACAAAGGTAATGACTTGATAACAGTATACCCATTGGGGTTTAAAGTAATTAGTATCCTCCTAGTCTCTGGGGGAAAATTTGAATCTGGTCATACCCTGAGTTTCCACTTATAAATAATTAGACTTGAAAGCAATCCATATCATCGATCAATAACTATCTGATCGAGAAAATTAAATCATCCATTGGTAATTTCCAATTGAGATCCATTAAATCAATGAAACATACACTTACCCATTATTTTGTATTAATGAGGACAATATTTGTGAGATATTTCATATAAAAAACATCTAAGATGAAGCTAGATTTGACGATCTTATAAAATTCAAATTTTACATTGGTAGCATATATCAGATGCATTATCTTGGATGTATTTTTAATGTTGTAGTAGTCATATGGTAAACCAAATTTATGGTTAAAAACATCAAGATCCAACTTGTGAAACTCAATACAGTTCCTTGAAAATACATACGGGAGTTGTTTTTTGTAAAGATATATACATATTTTTTTCATTTGGGTACATGGAAGTGTTTATCATCCTTGACTGCAAATCCTCCTCTATTCCAAAATTCACCTATCTAAATTCATTAATGGTGGTGGAGGAAACTTCTTCAAATACTAAAGGTGTATCTTTGAGGTATTCTTCACCCTATTATTTTTCTTCAATTTCATCAATATTGTAAGATGAATTGGAATTATATGATCTTATTGGATAGATGTGGGTTCCTTAGATCTTGAGGCTGATGCTGGGGTATCCTGTATATTTTATCCTTCCTCCTCACTATCATCCATAGAAGATAACACACCCATATATCATGATTCAGTGTCATTCAAGGAGTAATTATTATCTATGGAATTATTATATTTTCCTAGATCACATTGATATTCTTCGTGGCTATACCTGGTTGGGGAAGACAATATCATGAGGTTGAGAGAAAATGTGCCCATACCCCATGATTTCCATCTTCAATAATCATATGTGATTGGTCAAAGTGGATAAACTATATTAAATGGTATTAAAGATTGTTTAGAACTATAAAGAGGAACATTCTCTCTATATACATATTGATATGCATGGGTGGTGAAACAATATTTTCCCCCTTGGTAGTAGTTTCTCCACAAGGAAATTTTACAAACCTATGTAAGAATGGAAATTTGTAAAATTCTTTGGGTTATTTTAAAATGGAACTCACATGACTCAATAAATTCACAAACTATGAGTGGTTTCCTGAATTTGGTTGATAGTAAATGCATAGTTTTTTCTGTATTTTCCACATAGATTCATGATATTCGTTTTCTTGTAAATTGGTAATAGTTATTTGAAAGGATTTATCTACCACCAAATCCTTCCCTTAACTCTTATAGAAGTATGTGTTTGTATAAAATGATTCCAAGGATTAAAAGGGTTCATCATCAATATATAGTACCCTGACATATCCATCGATATATTATTTGAGGATCTAATGGTTTGATGATGGTACCTATACATTCTTATAGAGAAAGAAACTTCCTAGTAAAATGTTGAAGGTGATGTATTGGAAAATAACCATTAATTTAGAGTAATTTTTTTCTCACTAAACTTAGATCTAATTTTGATCCTCCTAAGGGGATTCTGCTCGCTCTTATCATATCCATGAATTGTTATATTAGAGGTAGTTAGGATTACCTGACCATAACCCAATGGATAGAGTGTCTATACTGGTATGAGGTTGATCCCATAACGATTATATATCATATATTGTTGGATATTGATATCACATAGGTTTCTAGATATATAAAAGGACCTAATAAATCTATGTATTTATACATCATAATCTTTCTCCATAACAGATATGACCATGTGACATTTGGTAGGACCAGTCTCCAATCTATATCCCTCAACTGTAATGACATCTTCCTTGAACTCTTGAAGGCTAAAAATGGAATCAATGAGGGCTTCATTGAGTTCCATGGAGCGAGTAAGCAAATTTATAAAATAAATATTTGTAAAAATGGTCATTTAATTCAGGATTTCATACTTATGGACCAAGGTTTGACACTTCCTTTCATGGGGTGGTTTCTTTTCTTGGGGATTGGAGGTCACTATATATTATGTTGATGACTTCTTTTCTTAATCAAAATAGGGGTTATTTTAATGGTTAATAAGTTGGGGTTAACTTGTCACGACCCGTCCTCGGGCCCGTGCCGTGACTACCCCAAGCCCGCCTTCCATAGGCCAGGGGATGGCGACTAGCACCGAGGTGTAAATCCCAGAAAAAGAGAAGGCATTGCCTTTGAAAAGTAAACAAGCACCACAGAGTAAGCAAGCGGAAAAGTAAACACTAAGTAAAAACTGTAACAAGTTGTACTGAAAGTAAAAGGGGCCGGAAATACAATCCCAACTGTAAAGTAAAACTGAAAGGGAAAAACAACAACTGAAAAGAAAAGCCGCAGCGTCGAGCCGTCCTCTGGAAGTCCCACCTGAAGGGTGGGTACAGCTAGCCTCCACTGCTCCTCAGGTCCACCTGACCGCTCCCAGTGCGTCCCGCCCAGTGGTCCACCTCTAGGTACCGTCCTGCTCCGCAAGCCTCCACCACGATCAGCGTTCTCCTTCGTCTGCATCCAACACAACGAAGTGCGGGCATAGCCCGTGCAGGGGTGAGTATAAGCTACTCAGTAGGGACCCCGAGACCCCCGAAGGTCTCCCAGAATCCACAAAGGATAATCCACAAAGGAAAGATACAATCATGAAGTAACATCCGACACGGCTTAGGTATATGCCCATACATATACCTAAGTCATCGATTCCCGTTCGGCTCCAACGTCCGAGCCCAAGCACAACCCAGTCCACACAAGAAAGCAAACGTATACCCACACAGGATAGCACAACACAATCCACAAAGGAGAGTAAACAGTAATCCACATAGGATAGCTCAACACAATCCACAAAGGAGAGTAAACAGTAAATCCACACAGGATAGCTCAACACAATCCACAAAGGAGAGTAAACAGGATTCAGCTCACACAAGTATACATCATCGAAAAGGTGAAAGAGATGATCAGACATAGATACTGAATCATCAAAGCTGGGACCCACATAGGATACAAGACCAGCTGTCTTCATTGATTCATCTATACTGGGACCCACATAGGATACAAGACCAGCACAGCTAGGACCCACATAGGATACAAGACCAGTTGTCTTCATTGATTCAACTATACTTGGACCCACATAGGATACAGGACCAGTACTTGAATCTTCTAAGCTGGGACCCACATAGGATACAAGACCAGCACAGCTAGGACCCACATAGGATACAAGACCAGCTGTCTTCATTGATTCATCTATACTGGGACCCACATAGGATACAAGACCAGTACTTGAATCTTCTAAGCTGGGACCCACATAGGATACAAGACCAGCACAACTAGGACCCACATAGAATACAAGACCAGCTGTCTTCATTGATTCATATATACTGGGACCCACATAGGATACAAGACCACTACTTGAATCTTCTAAGTTGGGACCCACATATGATACAAGACCATCACAGCTAGGACCCACATAGGATACAAGACCAGCTGTCTTCATCGTCGTAGTCCACTGAGGATCTCTGCACAGTCGTCGTTGTTGAAGTCGCAGCCAGCACTAGGGTTCCTGCACACAGAAAGCTCGTTCGGGAGGGTCCGCTCCACGAGCCGAGAGGCTGATACATCAACTGACACACAGACCAGAGTTGATTTATCCAAAAGTTCTGTATCGTCAACAGGAACTCAATGTCGCAGACGACGCGTCAATCGGACGCCCGGTCAAAGAGTTATTGGCTTTTTCGTCCCAGGGGCCCGGTTGGTTTTTAAGGAAAAACCAACCTGACCGTACACCACCTGCATCCAAACCTCGGGCGAAGTATGCCAAAAGATCTGTCTCATATAGAGGAAAACAACAAAGCCGACGACACGTCAATCAGACATCCGTAGCTCAAGATATGAGTGTTTCCGCTCCGAAGGCCCGGTTGGTTTCGTGTACGAACCAACCCGGTCGAACTCAAAGTATTCTGAAACCTTGAGTGCGATATACTGAAACTCCCGTCTCGATCCAAGTATCGTGTTTCCACTAACGGAGAGTCATTTGGAGGCCCATAGCTCATGTTACGGGCATTTGACCGAAAATGGTCCGAAGACGGGGGGTCTGGGTCCGGGCCGACCCGGGCCGACCCAAACTGGGTCGACCCGACCCGGTCCGACCCGGCTGGACCCGGTCCGGTCCGGCCAGGGCACGGCCCCGCGTGGGGCCGTGCTGGATCGAGCGGACACGGCTTCTGCCGCGTCCCGTGCAGGCGAGCCAGACCCGCGCGGCCACGGGTCCGCTGGCCGTCGCCGCCACGGCTGAAGCCGCGGCGGCCCTGTCCGAAGGCGCGCCGCCGGCAGCTTCCGCAGGCCACCAGAGTCGCTTCAGTGGTCCTTTTCCTTCCCGTCTGCGCCGTTGTCCCTCCCGGGTTCCGTTCTTCACTGTGGAATCAACAAATTTCCCTTGTGTCATGTTTTTTCATCGCCCGCCAAATCCGCACAACCACGAAGAACGACGGAGGGTTGTCGGGCCGTGTTCGTTTGGCCCGCACCCTCCGCGTTAGTTAATAACAACGGGAGAATTATTCAACACATGAAACAACAATTTTAATAAATTAAAATTGTTCATATGAATCCGGTTCTTTAATTTTAAAGAAACGTTCACGGGAATATAAAATATTCACAACAACCCCTACCTCGTCAAGTCGTCGCACGCGGGTTCTTCGTGGGTTTGATCGTCGCGGAAGGAGGGGTTCGTCGCGTCGTTGCGGTATCCGGCGTTGCGTCGACAAACTCCATGGTCCAAGAAACAACAGATTTAATTATAAATAATTAAATCCGTGTGTTGTTATAAACCACAAAGAAGTTTTTAAAAGAAACCCGAGATCTCTTACCTCAAACAGAAGATCGAAGATTTCGTTGCGGATGAAGGATCGTCGCAGAAGAACGTCACGGAAGAGGAAACGTCAGCGTCGCGGCACACGGCATCGCGTCATCAATTTCCGCGGTTTCGGCGTTCTTCGTCGGAGGCCGGCGTTCTTCGCGTTCTTCGCGTTCTTCGCGTTCTTCGTGAAGAAGGGTGAAGGCACAAGAACTTCTATCAAAAGTCTCTCAACATGTAATTCTCAAGAGTTCGGTGTTGGTCTTATTTTATTATTATGCCAACAAATGATAAAAAGGTAAGTAACGACCCATTAATTCGTAGAATTAATTCAATGAAAGAAACTGCCCATTTAATTCACGAACAAAACTGCCCAATTAAATGGTGCATTAAGAAAATAAGAAAACGCGTCAGTTGACTTTCATAATGACGGGTTTCCGCGGGTGCGTTACTTAGCGGAAAAGAAATGGCGGGGCTCGTGCGGGCCCCACCCCACAAATATCATACCGAGGGGGTAGGATATTTTTGGATAGCACCCTATCCGTACCAACTCTTCTTAATCCGCTTTAAGTGGCTTCAAGTGGCTTCCAAGTGGCTTAAGTGAAATAAAATAAAGTTTGTCGTACAATTATTTTATTTCTTAACTTTAAGCCTAAAAATTAAAAACCACACCCGAGAAAACGCAACTCCGGAAGAGGCGTTTCTAAGAAATTACCGGCGTTGCGATTCCATCGGTGCCCTCAGAATTCAATTCCGGACACCGGTTCAAAAGTTAGAAAAACCCGCTCGTCCGTTCACTGAACGTACCCGAGCCAAACTTCAGAAAATGATTCCGGGCACACCGGGCCTAGGAATCAGGTGCTGTTAGAAACTGCGCTCTTGTAAAATTCCAAAGAAAATTAAGAAAAAAAATTTCCTTGAAATTTACGGGTCTTTACATTACTCCCACCTCAGGACTTTACGTCCCCGTAAAGATACATCATAATCTAGGGAAACAAAAGTGGGTACTGAGCACGCATCTGAGCCTCCCTCTCCCAAGTGCTCTCCTGGAGGTTCTCGTGCTGCCATCTGATGCGCACAAGAGGAATCGATCGCCCACGTAGGACCCGCTCCTGTCGATCCTCTATCTCCACCGAGACCTCCGTTAAAGCCGTCCCATCATCCACGTCTAGCTCCCCATGGTCAATGATGTGCGTCGGGTCGTGCACGTATCTCCTCAGCTGAGATATGTGGAAGACGTCGTGCACCCGGTGCAACTGAGGTGGTAGAGCCAGGCGGTAAGCCACCTCGCCAATCCTGCTGAGGACCTGGAAAGGTCCGATGAAGCATGGAGAGAACTTGCTGCCTCGGCCAAATCTCTGTAATCCACGTCGAGGTGAGACACGCAAGAAGATGTGGTCACCATCCTCGAACTCTAGTGGCCTCCGCCTCCTATCAGCATAAGACTTTTGCCGGCTCTGAGCTATCCTCATCCGCTCCTGGATGACCTGGACCTTCTCTGTCGTGTCCTGGACCATCTCCGGTCCCACAAGAGCTGCTAAGATTTCTCCTTTGCTGATAAGAGAAATCTAGTCTCATCCCCAAGATGAACCACTTCCTTTGCCTAATACAGTCAATCCCGACATGGATGTTACTAATCCATACCCAAGATGACGTCGTAAGGCCTCGACGCTACTACCAAGAGATCCAACCGTTACTCTCACCTCCAAGGATTGGGTCACACTGTCGGCATCAGTGTGTGGTAACTGGGTCTCCTCCAATAGATGTCTCACAAGTGAGGGTCAAGTCAACAGTCTAAACTGGAACCTCTTAGTAACAACAAAAAAGAGTACAGGAATGAAACATCACAAAGGCATGTGTCTTTTATTATTGCAGCTCATAATACAAGGACGCTACACAATAGCAACAAGGAACTAGAAGTACAAAAGACGTATCCACTAGTTCCGCTCCTATACATCTGCTCCCAGAGCTCCATGATCGAAGGCCTCAGCTGCCTGAAGCTGAGCTCTTCCATGTCCACCAACTCCCTGTGGTCGGGGCGGACCTCCTGGTGGTGGTGGTGGCAACACCTCGAAGTGTCGCCCACCATCTGCTACTCGGCCAGCTCCACTGCCTCGTCCGCCTGCACCCTGCGGACCACCGTGGCCGAATCTATGTCTGGGAGGTCCCTCTACCACCTGCCGCTCATCAGTAAGACGAGTCGGGCAGTCTCGATCCATGTGACCTCGCCCCGTTGCATGCGTAGCAATGCTTGCCCCTCGTGTAGCTGGCTCTCCTTCGGGTGCCCCGCATAACCGAATCTTCATCCTGAGACTGCCCATCTGATGGTCTGGCCCGTTTGAACCTCTGCGTCACCTGTCTACTGCTAGCTGCAGAAGACCCTGCTATGGGCCGTCCTGCGGAGGGCCCTGTCACTGGAGCCTGCTCAGCGAGAAAACTCTCCACTAGAAGGTCTCTCTCCAACACCTCTTCCTATGTCGGAATGTTGAGGGAGATCATCGGAGCCCTGATCTCGTGCCTCAGTCCCTGCTCGAAGGTCCGGGCCCGGAAGAGCGGGTCCCGTACCATATCTGTGGAGTAGCGCGAGAGATCAGTAAATCTCGCCGAGTACTGGGCCACTGTCATGCTGCCCTGTCGTAGCTGTAACAGCTCTTGGATGCGCACCGCACGGAGGGTGGCTGGGATGAACTCGGAGCGGAAACGTCTCTCGAAGTCCGTCCAGAGAAGAGATGCCTCATCGTGCACCTAGAGCATCAAGCTCCACCATCGTCCTGCTGTTGCGTGCAGTAGGCTCGCCGCGAGGATCACCATGAGGTCTGTTGGTGTCCTCACTAGCCTGAAAACTCGAACGACCACCTCTAGCCAGTCCTCGGCTGCCTGGGGGTCCGTCTCCCCAAGAAACCTGGGTGGTCGCTGACGCTGAAACTCGTGCAGCGCGCTAAGGCGACGTGCATCGTCAGCAGCTGGGGCTGGTAGCATCGGTGTCCCGGCGGGTAAAGGTACCGCCGGTGCCTCTACTGACAAGGAGCCCTGCACCGAGGCCTCGTCGCTCGGTGGGCTGTCATCACGCTCCACTCTCGGAACCCTAGCTGGCTGCCGTCATGGGGCCATCCAGAAAAGGAAACGAGTGCGCCACGGTCAGAACAGTATACCTGGTGAGCTGACACAAGTAATCACAAAGAAAACTTGAACACACATGCAATCAATGTTTTTGAGAATTAAGTCAGAAATCAGAAGTCAGGGTCCTGGTGTACGGATACGTCGGCCGCCGCACCAACACTGGACTCCCTGGACTGATAACCACACCCAATACGCTAAACACTATTGCTTCACATAGAAGAAAGATCAGAGTCTGCGGTAGAACCGACCATGTTTGATACCAATTTGTCACGACCCGTCCTCGGGCCCGTGTCGTGACTACCCCAAGCCCGCCTTCCATAGGCCAGGGGCTGGCGACTAGCACCGAGGCGTAAATCCCGGAAAAAGGGAAGGCATTGCCTTTGAAAAGTAAACAAGCACCACAGAGTAAGAAAGCGGAAAAATAAACAATAAGTAAAAACTGTAACAAGCTGTGTTGAAAGTAAAAGGGGCCGGAAATACAAGCCCAACTGTAAAGTACAACTGAAAGGGAAAAATAGCAAGTGAAAAGAAAAGCCACAGCATCGAGCCGTCCTCCGGAAGTCCCACCTGAAGGGTGGGTACATATAGCCTCCACTGCTCCTCGGGTCCACCTGACCGCTCCGAGTGCGTCCCGCCCAGTGGTCCACCTCCAGGTACCGTCCTGCTCCGCAAGCCTCCACCACGATCATCATTGTCCGTTGTCTGCATCCAACACAACGAAGTGCGGGCATAGCCCGTGCAGGGGTGAGTATAAGCTACTCAGTAGGGACCCCGAGACCCCCGAAGGTCTCCCAGAATCCAGAAAGGATAATCCACAAAGGAAAGATACAATCACGAAGTAACATCCGACACGGCTTAGGTATATTCCCATACATATACCTAAGTCATCGATTCCCGTTCGGCTCCAACGTCCGAGCCCAAGCACAACCCAGTCCACACAGGAAAGCAAACGTATACCCACACAGGATAGCACAACACAATCAACAAAGGAGAGTAAATAGTAATCCACATAGGATAGCTCAACACAATCCACAAAGGAGAGTAAACAGTAAATGCACACAGGATAGCTCAACACAATCCACAAAGGAGAGTAAACAGGATTCAGCTCACACAGGTATACATCATTGAAAAGGTGAAAGAGATGATCAGACATAGATACTGAATCATCAAAGCTGGGACCCACATAGGATACAAGACCAGCTGTCTTCATTGATTCATCTATACTGGGACCCACATAGGATACAAGACCAGTACTTGAATCTTCTAAGCTGGGACCCACATAGGATACAAGACCAGCACAGCTAGGACCCACATAGGATACCAGACCAGTTGTCTTCATTGATTCATCTATACTGGGACCCACATAGGATACAGGACCAGTACTTGAATCTTTTAATCTGGGACCCACATAGGATACAAGACCAGTACTTGAATCTTCTAAGCTGGGACCCACATAGGATACAAGACCAGCACAGCTAGGACCCACATAGGATACAACACCAGCTGTCTTCATTGATTCATCTATACTGGGACCCACATAGGATATAAGACCAGTACATGAATCTTCTAAGATGGGACCCACATAGGATACAAGACCAGCACAGCTAGGACCCACATAGGATACAAGACCAGCTGTCTTCATCGTCGCAGTCCACTGAGGATCTTTGCACAGTCATCATTGTTGACATCGCAGCCAGCACTAGGGTTCCTGCACACAACAAGCTCGTTCAGGAGGGTCCGCTCCACGAGCTGAGAGGCTGATACATCAACTGACACAAAGACTAGATTTGATGTATCCAAAAGTTCTGTATCGTCAACAGGAACTCAACGTCGCAGACGGCGCGTCAATCGGACGTCCGGTCTGAGAGTTATTGGCTTTTTCGTTCGAGGGGCCCGGTTGGTTTTTAAGGAAAAACCAACCCGACCATACTCTACCTGCATCCAAACCTCGGGCGGAGTATGTCAAAGGATCCATCTCACATAGAGGAAAACAACAAAGCTGACATCACATCAATCGGACGTCCGTATCTCAAGATATGAGTGTTTCCGCTCCGAAGGCCCGGTTGGTTTCGTGTACGAACCAACCCGGCCGAACTCAAGGTATTCTGAAACCTTGAGTGTGATATACCGAAACGACCGTCTCGATCCAAGGATCGCGTTGCCGCTGATGGAGAGTCATTTGGAGGCTCATAGCTCAAGGTACGGGTATTTGACCGAAAATGGTCCGAAGACGGGGGGTCTGGGCCCGGGCCGACCCGGCTGGACCCGGTCCGGTCCGTCCAGGGCGCGGCCCGACCGGTCGGACAGGCCTGGCTCGGCTCGGCCGAGCGGCCGAGCAGCTGGACGCCGCGGGGCGCTGCCTCCGCGGATTGGAGGTGTCGCAGACCCGCGTGGGGCCGCGCTGGATCGAGCGGACGCGGCTTCTGCCGCGTCCCGTGCGGGCGAGCCGGACCCGCACGGCCGCGGGTCCGCTGGCCGCCGCCGCCGTGGGCCACCAGAGTCGCTCCGGTGGTCCGTTTTCCTTCCCGTCTGCGCCGTTGTCCCTCCCGGGTTTCGTTCTTCACTGTGGAATCAACAAATTTCCCTTGTGTCATGTTTTGTCGTCGCCCGCCAAATCCACACAACCACGAAGAATGGCGGAGGGTTGTCGGGCCGTGTTCGTTTGGCCCGCACCCTCCGCGTTAGTTAATAACAATGGGAGAATTATTCAACACATGAAACAAGAATTTTAATAAATTAAAATTTTTCACATGAATCCGGTTCTTTAATTTTAAAGAAACGTTCACGGGAATATAAAATATTCACAACAAACCCTACCTCGTCAAGTCGTCGCACGCGGGTTCTTCATGGGTTTGATCGTCGCGGAAGGAGGGGTTTGTCGCGTCGTCGCGGTATCCGGCGTTGCGTCGATGAACTCCGAGGTCCAAGAAACAACAGATTTAATTATAAATAATTAAATATGTGTGTTGTTATAAACCACAACGAAGATTTTAAAAGAAACCCAAGATCTCTTACCTCAAACAGAATATCGAAGATTTCGTTGCGGATGAAGGATCGTCGCAGAAGAACGTCGCGGAAGAGGAAACGTCGGCGTCGCTGCACACGGCGTCGCGTCTTCAATTTCCGCGGTTTCGACGTTCTTCTTCGGAGGTCGGCGTTCTTCGCGTTCTTCGTGTTCTTCGCGTTCTTCGCGAAGAAGGGTGAAGGCACAAGAACTTCTATCAAAAGTCTCTCAACGTGTAATTCTCAAGAGGTCGGTGTTGGTCTTATTTTATTATTACGCCAAAAAACGAAAAAAAAAGGTAAGTAACGACCCATTAATTCGTAGAATTAATTCAACGAAAGAAACTACCCATTTAATTCACGAACAAAACTTCCCAATTAAATGGTGCGTTAAGAAAATAAGAAAACGCGTCAGTTGACTTTCATAATGACGGGTTTTCGCGGGTGCGTTACTTAGCGGAAAAGAAACGGCGGGGCTCGTGCGGGCCCCACCCCCACAAATATCCTACCAAGGGGGTAGGATATTTTTGGATAGAACCCTATCCGTACCAACTCAGCTTAATCCGCTTTAAGTGGCTTCAAGTGGCTTCCAAGTGGCTTAAGTGAAATAAAATAAAGTTTGTCGTACAATTATTTTATTTCTTAACTTTAAGCCCGAAAATTAAAAACCACACCCAAGCAAACGCAACTCCAGAAGAGGCGTTTCTAAGCAATTACCGGTGCTGTGATTCCATCGGTGCCCTCAGAATTCGATTCCAGGCATCGGTTCAAAAGTTATAAAAACCCGCTCGTCCGTTCACTGAACGTACCTGAGCCAAACTTCGGAAAATGATTCCGGGCACACCGGGCCTCGGAATCAAGTACTGTCAGAAACTGCGCTCTTGTAAAATTCCAAAGAAAATTAAGAAAAAACAATTCCTTGAAATTTACGGGTCTTTACATAACTAATCTTTCCATTGTTTAACATTTGTTATAAAAATGACAGTTTTCCATTCATGCATCCAATGTGATGGGGTTTGAGTAGTCCTTGGATGACTGGAGGTCATATCGATCCATGTATTAGGCTCAAATGAGTTATTATTTTTGGGTTTTTTCTATGTATATATACTTAGTAGAAAAAATTCTCAAGGGTAGGAGTCCATTTAAACCATGAATTCCATGACCTACTCGACCTCTATAAACTTTTCCCTAAATATGGACATAGAGTTCAGGTTTTTAAAATTTGTCATTATCTCTATTAAAGGGGTGTATTAGGTGGATGATATTGATAGAACTATATTGAGATTCCTAGTCTGATGAGGATTCTATTAGATGGGGCAATACTCATGGTCTCATTTGTTGGGATGGTTCCTGACCTACCAATGATAGTGTTAAGTTTACCAAGAGAGCATGGAAAAATTATGTACAGTTAATAACTACTCCTCCTATATATTCTCTCTTTGGTGAAAATTTCATTGACTTTTTGAAGACTGATATAGTAAAAAATTCATCACAAATATATTAGGAGAGATAGGGTTGCATTTTTTGGGTTCAATTGTACTTTGAGTATGGTATGCACTAATTTAATATATTTCCATGTCTACCTATAATTTATTTTTTTAATGCCATCTTAGGATTTCCTACCCTTATCCCTTTTCTCCTAGGGTATTAGAAATATGTGTTACTTGTACTGGGGGTTTTCTTAGCTTAAACTTCCCAGAATCAACCATCATCTTGAGTATATCCCTGATAATTAATAAGTATCATATATTTTGTAATCATCTGATGATAGGGGTGCTAATATGGGTAGTTATTTGGGCCTAATTCATAGGATTCTTGACTACAACAAATTTGAGGACATTTTCCTCCATCGTTGTGATTAAGTTTCCTAGAACCTTCTCAGTTTGGAATGTATATTATCCATTCCTCTAATACACAAACTTAATTCATTTTTATTCTATCCTATCATCCCAACAAGGTTACTTTTGATGTTATAGTTTTCATTCATAGGGAGGAACCACGTGATATTTTATGAGTTTAGATTATCGATTTGGTGTATACGTCATTTTGATAATGAAATTTATGGTCTTCACATTAACAAGATTATTTACTTATACAGATGGTTTCCCTTAAAACATAGAATTGTAATATCACATGAAATTCTACAAGCAATGCATGATTGAAAAGAACTCCTAGAAACCACTAGAACAATTCATGGGAATCAATAACATCTACAGTTCTTCGCAGGGAATCTCAATGAAAATCTCCAGCAGTTTCCCCTTTGGAAGCTACATATTCCTAGTGTATGTCAATCCCTTATATAGTAATAAAATTTGTGACTCTTATTTTTTTTTAATAGTTTTATGGGTTAGCATAATTATCTTCTTCAGCATTGAATTGAACTAATATAGGAACTACTATCGTAGATCTTCTTGGATGGAGATAGTCCCTGTTTATATATTGCAATACTAAATGAACACTAGTCTATCTAGGATCTTGATAAAGGATTTGAGTTCTTCCATTTCATGCTGCTCTAATATTCCCATCATGGGGTCACTTTGATACAAAAAATGTTTTAGGTATACTGTGGTTTTCCCATGATTTTAAAGAAAGGGAAAGTTAGATTCCAAAAATTGATTGGATGAAGATTAGCATCCACCCAATTTGGGTACAACTTTTTTCTAGATGCAAAGATGGGCATCAAACTTATTTAGCTTCCATTTGATCACCAAGAGACTCTTTCATGTCATGGAGATCTGAAGGTAATATTTCCTTGGATGAGGCCCTAGTGTAATAAATAAGCAGAGCATGATATGACCATATCACCTATACCACATATTGATATCTATTTTTAGATAACCTTTGGTATTTTGGTTGAAATGACATTAGTTTTCCTAGTAGGGGAATGTATTAATATTATTCAACCACTACCTTTAGATAAATTGTTAGTTTGGATTTGGACTCAATTGGGTTGATAGACTTTTCTCTTACAAGATGAGTAGTTCCTCTCCATTGAATATATACTACAGGGGAGAAAATATCCTCTACTTGGGAACTTCACTCGGTAGGTGAATGGTTTTTGAGTTCTTTTAAATTGAGCTTCTTCAGTTCTTCCAGCTCATATTCATATTATGATAATTGTTCCTTGATGTAATGGGATAAAATTTCCTTGGGTGGTGGGTGGGATGTGGATATAGAAATGCATGTTCCTTTCTCTTTGGTCAAATCATCCAGAGTAGGTGGTGTTTTAACTTTTGGTATAGCTCTTAGATTTTGATACTTCCTCTAGTTTTGGGTGTAAACACCTTAATTATTGGTGTGTTTCATGTCTTGGGTGGGTGTCTCTTCAACATATCCTTATAAATATGGGAATCATTCTAAATTTCTTATTATTCTGATGCCAATGAATTTTACTAATTCATAACACACAATAAGAATTATTTACTCATCTTACTTAGAGTGGTAAGGGGATTTCCCACCCTAGGAATATCTCCTAAGGGGTGGATTGTAACCCTCATTAATATTATTCTTCTTAGAGGACTGTTTTGGATTCCTAGACTTACAAGGATTCATCAACCCTCCTTAATGAATGATGGATTTAATAGAATATATAGTGGAATTCATAGATATCTCCCCTAATAAAGTACATGTGTTATGTAAGGGGAGCAGCTGTAGGGGATATTCTATGATGTCAACACCAATATAGAGAAGAGAAATTTCCTTGATTGAGTAAGAGGAGGTAATATAAATTCCACCATCTCTATGGGATGGGGTTGGATTTGAGTTATGTTCATCACATCTTAGATCATTTGTGGATTTTATGATTCTATAAATAGTGGTGGTAGTGAAATACCCCCATCATTATAGGATGGGGTTTCTCGTGAACTATTATGGAGGCAGTTTATATCATGGATATCATCATTTTTATGTTGTTACTTGGGAATAGACTGCATGAAACACCCTTTTATGGTGAGATATATTTTCCATTATGAACTATTCTACGGTTGAAGGTTGGGATTTCCTAAAATGGGACTCTTGATCAAACTTCTTAGAATTTTAATGAAAAAGTTAATTAGTAGCTCATTCCTTCTAAATTCAATGCTCCAATATTTGGTAATGATGATGTTTGATTTGGAAAACCAAGTAACATACACTAATCTTGAGCCTAAAATAAGACCTAAGGTGATAATTTAACATTTCATACTTCCTAAGGTACTAGGCCGACCATTTAGAAGGGTGAATTGTATATCCCCATTCTTCCCTTAAACCATGATGTGTATGTCAGGTGGATCATCCACAATTATTAAGGGGAGTGAATTTATACTATTGTGGAAATCCTGATGAAATTTATCCCTATATTTTCTACAATAGGATTTTGGGCCTATGGGAAGGTGTAGAAATCAACAGATTATAGATATTTCACATCACCTTAATGTAGTTAGCATATTCCCTATAGGTAAGATTAAATTACTTGATATGGATGAGAGTCATACATTGGTTCTGGTGTAAGTAGGGTATACATTCCTCTCTTATGAAATCTAGAATATTATATTATGGATTTAACATAGGCCATAACATGATCGATTTATTATTTTCAACCATCTATTTTCACATCATTATGACATTATCTTAATCCTTAGAGAGGGATTACTCTACCTGGTATGACTATAGTCTTTTTTACTATACTACTTCATAAAGGGAAGTGGTTTCATTCAGAAAATCTGTATTAATTTAAGAGGGTGAATGATCTTGGGGAGGTAAAGATAATGATGATTTCCTTAGGCTTTCCTCTGGTTGGGAGTACATTTCACCAGTTAGCGAGGAGGTGTCTAGTGTAGTTGACCTGAAACTCTCGAGTATTTGTTGATATGATAGAAATTATGGAGTGTTGTTGGTATGCAATGGGAATTCCTTATATGAAAGAATTTCATTACGGGTGGACTTTAATAATGAGCACAATGGGAAGGACCTCCATGATTACTATTTTGGATTTTATGGGAGGACCTTCAAGATTACTGACTATTGATAGGTCATTAAGGGGATGAACTTCTTATCTATTGATCTTCATTCTTGGGGGAGGACCTGCAATACTTTTAACATGGGTATGACATCCATTACTGACACTCTAGGGAGTACCACTAGTGTGTTCAGCGTTTGTGATGCAGGGAGGTACTACTACAAAAACGGGCAAGGGAAGCGCCCCCTTATATCAGTGCTAAGCAAAACCGCTGATAAAGGTTACCCTGTATCAGCGCTAAAATTTTAGCGCTGATACAGGAATGATTTATCAGTGCTTTTCTAGAGATGATAAAGAGTACCATTATCAGCGCTAAAAACGTGCTGATAAAGGTTACCTTTATAGGTGTTAAAATGTTATCACTGATAAAGGTAGTCTTTATCAGTGCTTTTTTAGCGCTAATAAAACTTTAGTCCATTTTTTTATAAAGTCGGTCACACAGTGCCCTCGTTTTATCACGACCTAAAGCTCTCGCAGTACTGGAACCCTGTGACTCCCCGCTGCCTCCCGCTGAGTTATCGTTGCCGGACCTCCACCGCCCTCGCTTCTCTTTTCTGTTCCTCTGCTGCCCGCAACGCCCCTTCAGTTTTCCGGTCCTCCGCCGCTCACAATGCCCCTTTGGTTTTCCGGACCTCCGCCGCCCACAACGCCCGGCTTCTTGTTTCCAGACCTTCGCCACCCTTGGTTCGCGTTGCCGGACCACCGCCTCCTGCAACTTCCTCTTCGGATTGTCGGACCTCCGCCGTCCGCAATGCCCGGACCTCCCTTTAAGGCATGCTTTCCAAATATTTTTTTTAATATTATTCTTGTTATTGGTTGAGTCATTTATTTGGGTTAAATCTTTATGGTTATGGTGTTTAATTGCATCCCTAGGGCCTTTCCTTAGTTCAGTTGGTGGTTTCATTCCGATTTTATGAAGATATCAAGAAATAGGTAGGTTATTCCATTATATTTCATTGTTTTAGGTTTTTAATGTGATTTATTTTTCTCTAAAATGGTTTTATAAATTTTCTGGGTTGTAGGAAACATGTTTTCAAATTTTTTTATTTTGCGTAAAGGTTTGATAATGACTTGACTATTGTAAATGGTTGTTTTTCATGTGTATTTCTATTATTGGAAGTGTGATTGTATAAAATAGATATAATTTTATATAGGGGGTGGAATTGAGTACAATGTAATCCTAGTTATCTAGGTGGGTAGACTAGGTCTAGTATATTAGGTGAATTAGTCAGTCCAATGATTGGTCTTCTTAATAAGGATATACATAACAAAACTAACTAAAAATTAATGTTCTAGGGATTGGAGGCTCAAATAGTACCTTCATGTCTAAGAGATGTTATCACCAAGAGTACGAGGATCCTAGGACCCTAGTAACCCTAATACCGTAGAGATTTTATATAGTGCTCATACTATTCTTACCATTATCTTATCACATTTACTATCTCTTTTATTTCAAAGAATGTTTTATTTAAATTGTATCTTCCCTTTTCTTAAAAAATAACATGTTAATGTTTATCATAATGTCATTACATGGAATATATTTTTGTTGTGTCCTACTAGGAATGTTGGCTCGCACCTTATATACACCCTCAGGTTTATGTAGACCTTCTTTTGTTTTACCCAGTTAAAGGCAAGGTTCCCTTGGTGGTGATGGTGCATATATGTGCTAGTAGTTCCCCTTTTAGTGACTGTTATTGGTTGTGGAATGGGGATGTTGACCCTCATATTTCATGGAGGCTTGGTTGTATTGTTGGTTCCCTTAACTTTTTTTGTTATTTTGGTTTTGGTTGAAATTGTTAAATGCTTATCCCTTATTGCAGTGTTATCTTTTGGTCTATTATATTGTGAAATTTTGTTATGATATGTTGTTTGATTATTATGTAATATTTATGGTTTTTTACATGAAAAAACCATTCCAAAAGGTGTTACTCAATTCCTAGGAACTAGTTACAACCCATGGGGATTGGTAATTTCCTTTGGACCTTCCCACGAGTTGGGTCAGGTGTCAAGTGGGATGGAAACCTGGCTTTGTTCATGACAAGAAGTCTACACCATAGTATGGTTGTCTAAATCCTTTCTGTACCGAGTCCATGGGAGGTTGCAACGTTGTATCTTTTTTTATAGTCTTAAATTCCATGATCCCCATTTTATATTCTTTTTTCTCCTACACAACTCTCAGTTGAAATCTTGATTCTTTAAGGATTACAAGAGTCATTTTAACTCCTCAAAACCCCCTTCTTCTCATATAGAAGATCCAGTGGATGCGTTTGGTTTCTCTCTGATAAGAGGATCTCTCATTGATTGGAAATCCCTTATCTCCTCTTATATCCTCCTTATAGAGCGATAGATCATCTTCTTTTTAGGGAATATAATATTCTTTTTTATGAATCTTGATTATAGGTTAGACTACTTGATCTCCTTATAAGGAAGTGGTTCTCTTCTACTGTATTTGGAAGTCTTGTTTTGTGTACTTGAACCATAAATACTAATATTTGAGATTCAAATAGGATGAAGATGAATAAAGATTGGATGGATGCTAATCATTTCACAATAGATTACGAGAACGGAGTGAAAGAGTTCATCAAGTTTGCAAAGGATCACGCAAAGGATCCTTCTCAAATCCTTTGTCCGTGTTTACGTTGTTTTTATTCTAGAATACTTATTCTAGAGGAGTTGTAAGAACATTTGATATGTCACAGAATAGATCGGAGTTATAAATGTTGGAATAAACATGGAGAAAAAGCGAATGTAGCTACATGCTGGGATAAAACTGTGTTTTATGGATGGTCATATACGAATACAAATATGGATAATGAAGAAGACCATATAGAGGATGTGATTACAGATTTCAATTATGATGATGAACATATTGAGGAAATGAAAAAGACAATTCAAGATGAACTCCGTGATTTCCCAAAATTGCTTGAGAAGTTAAAGAGTTGTGAAAAGACGCCATTGTATGCTTCTTGCACTAAGTATAAAAAATTGTCAGCTGTACTGAAGTTGTATAAATTGAAAGTAGGCAACAGATGGAGTGATGTTAGTTTTACGGAACTACTTGCTCTCTTGAATGACATGCTCCTAGAAGATAATGAGCTCCCAAGCCGGACATATGAAGCTAGACGAATGCTACGCTCGATGGGAATGATTTCTGAAAGAATACATTCCTGCCCGAAAGACTGTATATTTTTTCGCAAGGAGAAAAAATCACTTACAGAATTCCCAAAGTTTGGTGCTTCTCGGTACAAGAAAGATAAATCCAATCCTATGAAAGAGATCGTTTTTCATCAGCAAACTAGCATCCCTAAAGAGGTATTTTCAAAAACAACTACTAGTTCGTTTAAGTTATTTATTAATTCTTTATTTTTTTTATTTTGAAGTACTACTCTGACTACCGAAAAGAATCATACTCACAAGATTATATAGATGTGTTCAGAAATGAGTGGGTCTCATACTTTATGGTAGATTGTACACAAATACAATGAAGATCTGACTTGGGGACATGTACAATTGGTGGTCAATTTTTAGAGGGGTTAAGGGGATCAAAAGATGAAACATTGTTGTATGTAAATGTTCGTAGGAAAATTGTAATTGTTATTAAATAAAACATCCTTTCTCCAATGAGTCATTTTCCCATTTTAACAGATTATATGCACCAGCAACATGCATGAATGTTGAACCACTCAAAGGGTCTCTCTTTCGTTTAAAATAGACACAATTTTAATTGAAAACAACAACTGGCATATGAAAATCTGACCAAAGGCATTCATATTGACTTTATATTTTATAATAACGATCCAAGGGTCCTTGGTGATGTGTACGAGTCATCCCCACCTCAATCCAAGGCACAGTGTGACCGCTATCACTCAAAGTGTCTCTCTTTTGTTTAAAATGGACACGATTTTAAGTGAAAACAACAACTGACCTACGGAAATCCAACCAAACGCATTCGGATTGCCTTGATCTTTTATAAGAACAATCCAAGGGTCCTTGGTGATGTGTAAGAGTCATCCCCACCTCAATCCGAGGCACGGTGTTACCGCTACCACTCAAAGGGTCTCTCTTTTGTTTAAAATGGACACGATTTTAAGTGAAAACAACAACTGACCTACGGAAATCTGACCAAACACATTAGGATTGCCTTGATCTTTTATAATAACTATCCAAGGGTCCTTGGTGATGTGTACAATTCATCCCCGCCTCAATCCGAGGCACGGTGTGACCGCTACCACTCAAAGGGTCTCTCTTTTGTTTAAAATGGACACGATTTTAAGTGAAAACAACAACTGACCTACAGAAATCCGACCAAACGCATTCTGGTTGCCCTGATCCTTTATAAGAACGATCCAAGGGTCCTTGGTGACATTTACAAGTTATCCTCGCCTCAATCTGAGGCATGGTGTGGCTGGTAACACTCAAAGGGTCTCTCTTTTGTTTAAAATGGACACGATTTTAAGTAAAAACAACAACTGACCTACGGAAATCCGAAAAAATGCATTCGGATTCCTTGATCATTTATAAGAACTATCTAAGGGTCCTTGTTTATGTGTACGAGTCATACCCTCCTCGATACGAGGCATGATGTGACCGCTATCACTCAAAGGGTCTCTCTTTTGTTTAAAATGGACACGATTTTAAGTGAAAACAACAACTGACCTACGGAAATATAAACAAACGCATTTGGATTGCCTTGATGTTTTATAAGAACGATACAAGGGTCCTTGGTGACTTGTATGAGTCAACTTAACTTCAATACAAGGCACGGTGTGACCGTTATCACTCAAAGGGTCTCTCTTTTGTTTAAAATGGACACGATTTTAAGTGAAAACGACAGCTGACCTACGGAAATCCAACCAAACGCATTTATATTGCATTTATCTTTTATAAGAACGATCCAAGGGTCCTTGGTGACATGTATGAGTAATTCCAACCTTAATCTGAGGCACTGTCTGGCCGGTAACACTCAAAGGGTCTCTCTATTGTTTAAAATGGACACAATTTTAAGTGAAACCAACAACTAACCTACGGAAATCCGGCCAAAAGAATTCGTATTACCTTGATATTTTATAAGAACGATCCAAGGGTCCTTGGTGACATGTAAAATTCATCCCCGCCTCAATCTGAGGCACGGTGTGACCGCTATCACTCAAAGGGTCTATCTTTTGTTTAAAATGGACACGATTTTAAGTGAAAACAACAACTGACCTACGGAAATCTGACCAAACGCATTAGGATTGCCTTGATATTTTATAAGAATGATACAAGGGTCCTTGGTGATGTGTATGAGCCAACCTCTCCTCAATACAAGGCACGGTGTGACCGCTACCACTCAAAGGGTCTCTCTTTTGTTTAAAATGGACACGATTTTAAGTGAAAACAACAAATGACCTATAGAAATCTGACCAAACGCATTCGGATTTCCTTTATCATTTATAAGAACGATCCAAGGATCCTTGGTGACGTGTATGAGTCATCCCCGCCTCAATCCAAGGCATGTTGTGGCCGGTAATACTCAAAGGGTCTCTCTTTTGTTTAAAATGGACACGATTTTAAGTTAGAACAACAACTGACCTACAGAAATCCGACCAAACACATTCGGATTGCATTGATCTTTTATAAGAATGATAAAAGGGTCCTTGGTGATATGTATGAGTCAACTATTCCCCAATTAGAGGCACGGTGTGACCGCTACCACTCAAAGGGTCTCTCTTTTGTTTAAAATGGACACGATTTTAAGTGAAAACAACAACTGACCTTCGAAAATCTGACCAAACGAATTCAGATTGCCTTGATCTTTTATAAGAACTATACAAGGGTCCTTGGTGATGTTTACGAGTCATCACCACCTCAATACAAGGCACGGTGTGACTGATAACACTCAAAGGGTCTCTCTTTTGTTTAAAATGGACACGATTTTAAGTGAAAACAACAACTGACCTAAGGAAATCCAACCAAACACATTCAGATTACCTTGATCTTTTATAAGAACAATCCAAGGGTACTTGGTGTCGTGTAAGTGTTATCCCCGCCTCAATCCAAGGCACGGTGTGGCCGGTAACACTCAAAGGGTCTCTCTTTTGTTTAAAATGGACACGATTTTAAGTGAAAACAATAACTGACCAACAGAAATCCGACCAAATGCATTCGGATTGACTTGATCTTTTATAAGAACCATATATGTTCTGGCCATCAATTAATACATAGTTAGTCCCCATTTTTGTTCCATGTTCATGTAGTAGTACATGAATAGAACGTTATTGTACATATGTTATGCTAAAGTATATATATTGGATGGATATTTTGGAGTATACACCGTTTACTCAAGGTACATGTCCTGTACGATTCACTTATTACACATTTGAGGATTCAGGGTGATTTTTCACCCTAGATTCAGAATTGGGAAAATTGGAGTCCATATTTAGTATTTATCTATGTAGATCATGATGGTGTATTCGTTAAAGTATTTTTTTGTACTTTTAAGAGGTGATTAAAGGGCATCAATTTATGATAGAGCCTTTTTCCTCTGTTAATTGAATATGATGGTATCCTAGGAGTGAGACTTGGTATTAGAACTAGAAGAGGGTCATGAGAATGGTTGGAGGAAATGGAATGGGATTTCCAAGTTCTTCTAATGGAGTATCTTAGGACAACCCCAAGAAAAAGGGACTAGGTTGTGACTTGAGGAGGTAGATAGGTTGGGTGTTCAATTCAACTTAGAGTAACTTATGAAGGAAATGGACTTGAGGTCATCTCCCTTATGATAATATCCATATTTGGCATGTGAGGATATGATATATTAGAGACTGGGTTGTGGGATGTTTTACCACCAAGATATTGATGTTGGCCCAAGGGTTATTATTAAGATCAAGGACACCAAGTGTGGTGAATTGTTATATAATGACTTAGGGGACCCTAGTAGGTTCAATAATAACTTGTTGTCTCTAGTGAGAATGCATCCATGGGAATGGGTAAATTCAATTATGGGTATTTATTAGGTACCAGAGTCAATGTGTTGAGCTTGTTAGGGTTGTAACCACATGGGTCACACTCTTGAGAGTCTATCCATGTTGTCAGGGTGGATTTTTCATATGAACACTCATAATAATATATATATATATATATATATAAGATTGTTATACAGTAATGGATATGTGTTTTTATGAATTAATGGAAATTCTCATAGAGTATTAGTGATTTTAGGACAGGTTTATATGTGTTTGAGTCATGTTTTTTAGAGTGATTCTTTATGTGATATCTTATAAAGGGTATTTAAATTGGGGGTCATGGCATGTGATCTATCAGGGGCCTCATATAATACAAGTCATGGTTGGCCTGGTATACTAGGGTGATCATGTGTTTGGGTCTATGATACTTACGGGCTTATATCTGGATGAAAATACTCCCATATTGGAGGGTAGATATGCTTATGGGTCTTATTCCTTAAATGGGAATACTCTCATAAGGGAGGGATGAGATGTATATAGGTATTATTCCCCAGATGAGAATATAACCATAGGAGTGGGATGAGATTCTTATTGGGAATATTCACTAAATGAAAATAATCCCATAGGGGAGGGCTGAGATGATTATATAGATTATGCCTCAAATGAGAATACAACCATATTGGAGGGTTGATATGATTCTAGGGATTATTATTTGGATGATAATACTCTCATATGGTAAATAATATATGCTTCTTAGTATTATTCCCTAAATAAGGGTACTCCCATAGTATAGGGATGAGATCCTTGTAGGTCTTATGCCTCAGAATTGGAAGAACACATATTGGAGGTCAATGATAATTATGTATATAGTGGGGAGACCATGGTATATTATATGTTTTGTGGGGTTCCTATGATGTACTCAGAGAAACACTAACATTGGATGAAGTAGGTATGTTTGATCAAGATTTAATACTTGAGGATCAATGTGTCTTGATGTAGATGGGGTAGGACTTGGTCAAAGTATATTTTTATAATGTCGACACGATCCTTGTGACATGCTTGGTAAAATTTCCGCACTTGGAAAATAAATTTTGGTTTAATCATGGTCATGTATTTGAGGATCAATTATGATTTTTTATTAGTTTTATTCCAGTTATTTCTCAACTAGGTTGTGCATATTGTCTGATCATGCACTTATAATAGCCTATTGCAGGTTTAATATTGGGGGTTTATTAATGAGATTCACCCCCCAGTATGTGCACCTCAGTGTGTGTAAAAACCTTATAAATTCTTTGAGGTTGAGAACATGATGCATAGTGGATAGAGAAAAGTCCAAAGATTTATGTATTGATAAAACACACCCATGTAGAGCCTTAGGATTGAACTAGAGTAAGATTATAAGCTTTTAGAGAATAGTTATATTGTAAAGATCATATTTTTTAGTATTATTTTACTTTTATTTATTTTATTCATTCATGTATGTGTTTTTGACCCGGTGGATGGAAAATTGATGTGTATAGAATGACCATTTGAGTTGTATCTAAAATTTCATTTAATTATAGTATGTTTAGATTAATTATTCTATTTACTCTATTGTGTACGATTAATGGTCATTTTATTTTTATTGTGCACTCTAATAGGGATGTATTGTATCCTTGGACACCAATCCACCCCCCTGGACACCAATCCACCCCCTGGACACCCCCACCCCCTGTAAACCCCCCCCCCCTCGGCACCTTGGACACCAGCCCACCCCCCTGGAAAGCCCCTCAGACACCCTCTACCCCCCTTGGACAGCCACCCCAAACCCTTGAACAGCCCCCAAACCCCCTGAATTTTGAATTGAATTCTTTTTGTACATAATTAACTTATGAATTATGTGTTAATGGTGTATAGGTATAATTGTTGTACGGGTATACTTGGTTTAATTAGCTTATGATTTATGAGTTAATTTTGTATGGGTATACTTTCTTTAATTAGCTTATTGAGATGCTGATTTTTTTTTGCATGTGTTTGAGTGTGCTATTGCATATTTATGGTAGCAACAGAGAGGGAATTTATCAACGCTCTTTTAGAACTGATAAATTGTGCTTTTATCAGTGCTAAAAAAGCGCTGATAAACTACACCTTTATCAGCGCTAAAGGAGGGCTGATAAAACATGCATTTATCAGCACTCGTTTAGCCCTGATAAAGGGTTGTTTTATCAGCGCTCATTTAGCGCTGATAAAGTCTACCTTTATCAGCGCTTATTGAGAACTGATAAAGGGGTACCCCCTTTATCAGCGTTGAGCTTTACAGCGCTGTTAAAGCCCTTTTTTAGTGATGTTAATTCCCGTATTTGTTGTAGTGAGGACCTCTAGGACATTGTTTCCTTCTCCCATTAATGAAGAGTTGACAGGTTGTAGATATTCTATCAAAATTTATTACAGGGCCCTAATAATGTATGTGTTGATTAAGGAAAAATATGATCCCATTGGTAGGTTGTATAATACCATTTATAATACATTTTAGATCATCATGGTTGTATGGTTAGGGTTACAACCTCAATCAAGATCTGAGACTCATAGAGTGAGAAATAACCTTTATGTATAGAAAACCTCCCAAGAGATCCCTTTCTTATTATCGAAATATTCCAATGTGTCTCTTGTGATATTTATAAAATATACTAGAGTGAATTGGAAGTATCGACTAACATGAGGATATAATCCCATTATTGGTATTCAATCCTTGTTGATATATACTAACATAGTTTCTGGGTGATTACATGAATATTAGAAAACTCCTAGGTGGGTTCTATCCTCATATGTCAATTGGATTCATATGAATGAAAAATAATATTAACCATACCCAGTGTTAGTTATAGAACATGTTGGTGATCTACCCTAGTGGGAGAATGGATATGGGCTTACCCAAGAGTGACTTGCAGAATATTCCCAATGAGTTCCTTGGGTATTGAAATGGATATGAACTGGCCCTAAAGTGACTACCAGAGCATACCGATGATTTTAGGGTGGAATAAAAATTTAGTCTTGATCCTAATTTGTATAGTTAACTAAGATATGCCGATGATACTCCTAAATGGAATAAAGAATGTGGTCCCACATTGAATTAACTACTGGTCTATATGGATAAGATCCTTTTATGGTAGGATTATTAATATGGGCGTGTCCTCTATTGTCCATCAGAATATGTTGATGGTGGTCACCCACTGATGATTCCAAGATATGATGAATTTTCTTGAAAATATTAGTAGCGGTAAAATCCTCCCCTTCAATTTCCACCAAGATATGTTGAAAGGAATCCTTGGAATTAATAGAATTATAATTTCGCTCTTCTATGGGAAAGGGGGTATAAGGCCACTCTAGTTCTCCATTTAATGTTGGAATATATCAATGAGATTCATATATGGGAGAATGAACATGGTTTTCTCCCTATCCATTTCTATAATATATCAACTTGCTCATTCTGATTCTATCTAGGTATACTAATAGGATCATTAGAGGAGAGTTGTAATATAATCCAATTTTTTCCCAATGTAAGATAATAGACTTCTCCAATCGGAATATAAATATGATCCTTCTTCATTCCCCTTTCAATCAACTTCCCATAGTGAGACCTCCTCTTGGGAACCCTAGTCTATGTGACTAGTTCCAATTCCTCCCATGTGGCCTCTTGAATAGGATTTAGAGGGGATAAATACATGAAACAATGTATACAACGAAGAATAATAGAAGGAGCCTTCTGAGACCACTTCTGACAATAGTGGATGTGTCAACAACATCCTCCTACTTCTCCCTCAGATAAGGGGGATGAGCATTACCATATTCTAAGTAAATACTCCTGAAGTAGTAGGATGTATCCATAGGATTCACATGACGTTATGAGGAATATCATTGATAGGGATACCATAGGGGAATTTCCTCCACATATATTTTTTGAGATGCATCCAACGTTGGGATTTAGCCGTTGATATGGTTCTCCCATATGAAATTATTTGTAACCTGATTTTAGAGGTGTTAGGTTGGTGAAACAATCCTCTATACAGGTAAAGGCACAACCTTCATCATTATTGTGAAGCACATAAAACACATTGGTTAGTGGGTATAAGTAGACTGAGGTTCTGGATGATGGCCAATAGTTTATACCTAAGGACTTGTTCAAAGAGAGGTATGTCTTTTGGTTTCTATTTGAATTGAAGGATAATATATGGGATTTACTAAATATACTGATATTCAAAAGGTTAATAAGATTTATGAGAGTCCCAAGAGTCCTAAATTTCCTAAAAGTATAAATAAAAAATAATAATAAACACATCAATGTTACCTAATAATTGAATCATGGTCAATTGATCACTTGTACAGGTATAAGTTTTACATAAAGTTCAACATTAAGTTTTTGATGCACCATTGTGAATTTACAATTTCATGAGTAAAATAATTACTAATTTCATATTCTACATAGTCATTTTTTTAAATGATTTCACATTAACCATTCTACTTTTGAGACACTTTGTGCATGCTTTTGTTTTGAGTCAATGTGAACCTATTTTCCAAAGTCATGTGGTCTCTAGGAATTCACCAATGACACTTTGAGTGGTTCATTGGTGAAGAGGATGGTAGTTTGGATTATCTCACCATATTGGTGGGAATTATTTCCTAATTGGGGGATCTCTTATAAATTTAAGATATTTTCATGAATCTTCCACAAATCCCAATGTGGGACTGAGTACCACTATGATAATTTTTTTTAATCTATGTGTTGATGTGAACATATTTATATACTTTAGGTTCTACAATTTTACTTTACTTATAAATTTTTTATTGATAAAAATATATTTTATTGAAAATATTCTTTGAAACCAACAGTAAAAATCCCCTTTATCCATTTTAAAACTTGGATAAATCATACAATTTTTATAATTATGGAAATTAAGAATGAATTTATAAATGGATGTTAACATGATTTTTAATGATTATTTATTGAATTTAATTTTGTATACATAATTTTAATTTAGTTCAGAATTTAATTTTTTAAAGGTATTTTATTTTCAATTCAGATTGTTTAAATAATTTATGTAATACTGTTGAAATAGGTTAATAATTTTTTGAAAGAGAATTTTATTTTCATTTGGAATTATAATTTAAATTATGTGTAGCCGTTTTTTTTTAATTTAAAATATAGTATTCTTAAAAAACACACTACAAAGAGTTGAAATGTTGATAAAGTCATCAATTGGCCTCATGAAGGTGGCACGTTTGATCCACTGATTGCATGAAGACTCCACTGTCGATCAAGAAATACATGGATCCTTGTGATAAAGTATCAACACAATCAGAATACATTTGGTCAGTTTTCCAAATGTCTGTTGTTTTTACTTAAAACAGTGTCCATTTTAAACAAAAGAGAGACACTTTGAGTGATACCGGCTACACCGTGCCTTGGATTGAGGTGGGATTGACTCTTACATGTCCCAAATGACCCATGGTTCGTTTTTCAGAAGTATCAATACAATAAGAAAGCGTTTGGTTGGTTTTCCATATGCAAGTTGTTGTTTTCACTTAAATTCTTTTCCATTTCAAAAAAAAGTGAGACAATTTGAGTGGTACCAGCCACACTATGCCTCATATTGACGTGGGGTTGACTCGTACACGTCACAAATTATCCATGGATCGTTTTCATAAGGTATAAACAAAATACGAATGCGTTTGGTCGGTTTTCTGTATTCAAGTTGTTGTTTTCACTTAAAATCTGGTCCATTTCAAATAAATGTGAGACAGTTTGAGTGGTACCAGCCACACCGTGACTCAGATTGAGGAAGGGTTGATTCTTACACGTCACAAATGACCCAATGATCGTTTTCCTAATGTATCAATAGAATCTGAATGCATTTAGTCAGTTTTTCATATGCCAGTTGTTGTTTTCACTTAAAATGTTGTCCAACTCAAAAAAAAAGTGAGACACTTTGAGTGGTACCAGCCACACCGTGCCTCAGATTGAGGTGAGGATGACACATACAAATAAAAAATGAATCATGTATCCTTGTTCTAAAGTATAAACACAATCCGAATATGATTGTTCAGTTTTACATATTCTAGTTGTTTTTACATAAAAGGGTGTCCATTTTAAACAAAAGAAAGACACTTCGAGTGATATGGGCCACACCTTGCCTTGGATTGAGGTGGGGTTGACTCGTACACATCACATATGGCCCACATATCATTTTCCGAAAGTATCAACCTAATATAAATGTGTTTGGTTGGTTTGCAGTGTGCCAGTTACAGTTTTCACTTAAAATGTTGTGTATCTCAAATAAAGGTGAGACACTTTGAGTGGTATCGGCCACACTGTTCCTCAGATTGAGTCTAGGTTGACTTTTGCATGTCAAAAATGACCCATTGATCCTTTTTCTAAAGTATCAACACAATCAGAATACGTTTGGTCGGTTTTCCGTATTCAAATTGTTGTTTTCACTTAAAATCTTGTCTATTTCAAATACAAGTGAGACAGTTTGAGTGGAACTGGCCACACCATTCCTCGTATTGAGGAGGGGTTGACTCATACACGTCAAAAATGACAAATGGATCGTTTTCCGAAAGTATCAACATAATCCAAATGCATTTGGTTGGTTTTATGTATGCAATTTTTTGTTTTCACTTAAAATCCAGTCCATTTCATATTAAAGTGAGATAGTTTGAGTGGTACCGGCCACACCGTGCCTTGAATTGAGGCGGGGTTGATTCATACACATAAAAAATGTCCCATGGATCGTTTTACTAAAGTATAAACATAATATGAATGCGTTTGGTTGGTTTTCCGTGTGCTATTTTTTGTTTTCACTTAAAATGTTGTCTAATTCCAATAAAAGTGAGACACTTTGAGTGGTATTGGCCACACCATGCCTCGGATTGAGGCGGGGTTGATCCATACACATCAAAACTGAACCATGGATTCTTTTTCTAAAGTATCAACACAATCCTAATATGATTGGTTGGTTTTTTGTATACCAGTTTTTTTTATTTAAAAGGTCATCCATTTTAAACAAAAGAAAAAAACTTCGAGTGATATTGGACACACCTTGCCTCTGATTTAAGTGGGGTTGACTCGTACACATCACATATGACCCATGTATTATTTTCTTAAAGTTTCAACACAATCCAAATGCATTTGGTCAGTTTTCCGTATTCCAGTTGTTGTTTTCACATAAAATGTAATCCATTTCAAATAAAGGTGAGAAACTTTGAGTGGTATCGGCCACACTGTGCCTCAGATTGAGTCGGGGTTGACTCTTACATGTCAAAAATGACCCATGGATACTTGTTCTAAAGTATCAACACAATCAGAATACGTTTGGTCAGTTTTATGTATGTCTGTTGTTTTTACATAAAACATTGTCTATTTTAAACAAAATAGAGACACTTTGAGTGTGATTGTCTCCGGAATCAAAGAAGGTGGTCCTTAGCCTTTCTTGAATTGTCGTGATGTTTTATATATGCCAAATCACTGCTCGCCCAATGTTGGGATGTCAGGTCGGGGGGCTGTCAGGGGTCCAGGGAGGAGGGGGGGCTGTCCGGGGTCCTGGGAGGAGGGTGGGGGGCTGTCCGGGGGCCAGGGAGGAGGGTGGGGGCTATCAGGGGCCATCCGGGGGCTGTCTGGGGTCCAGGGAGGAGGGTGGGGGGCTATCTAGGGTCCATGGAGGAGGGGGGGTGCTGTCCGGGGTCCATGGTGGGGGGTGGGGGTCTGTTCGGGGTCCAGGGAGGAGGGTGGGGGGTTGTCCGGGGGGATGTCAGGGGTTCCGGGAGGAGGGTGGGGGGCTGTCCAGGGTCCATGTAGGGGATCTATCTGGGGTCCAGGGAGGAGGGTGGGGAGCTGTCTGGGGGTTGTCTATGGTCCAGGGAGGAGGGTGGGGGGGCAGTCTGGGGTGTAGTCCAGGGGGCTGTTTGGGGGGGGTCTGGGGGATGTCTGGGGGGCTGTTTGGGGGCTGTCTGGGGGCTCTCCGGGGTCCAGGGAGGAGGGTGAGGGATGTCTGGGGGGCTGTCTAGGGTATAGGGAGGAGGGTGGGGGTCTGTCCGGGGTCCAGGGAGGAGGGTGGGGGGCTATCCGGGGGGTTGTTTGGGGGCTGTCTGGGGTCCAGAGAGGAGGGTGGGGGATGTCCAAGGTCCAGGGAGGAGGGGGGCTGTCGAGGGTTCGGGGAGGAGGGTGGGGGCTGTCCAGGGGGCTGTCCGAGGGGCTGTCCGGGGGGCTGTCCAGGGTCCAGGGAGGAGGGTGGGGGGGGGGCTGTCTAGGGTCCAGGGAGGCGGGGGGTTGTCTGGTGTCCAGGGAAGAGGGTGGGGGGATATTTGGTGGGCTGTTTGGGGGGCTATCTCAGACGCATGGGTTGGTATTTACATATTTTATAAACAAATTCTTTCAAGGTTAAAAAAATAATTTCAATATATCAACTTCTAATCAGACCATCAATTTTCTAAATTCCACTAAAAAATTACAATTTCATTAAAATAGATAAAAATTGAATATAATGTGGCCTACCTAATCACACATATCTTCATGCACAACAAATCAATAAACATCAATGGCTAGTAATATCAGTCAAAAATGTGACAGATCAATCTATCCCTCATCACCATCACTATTATCACCATCATCATCACCGTCACCAACGTCCGCATCGTCATCCCCATCATCGTCCCCGCCCTCCTCTTCTCCCTCGTACTCATCCTCAGCCTCCTCATTTCCCTCCTCCTCTGCCTAGGCCTCCTCCTCGCCCTCCTCCTCCGCCTCGGGCTCCTCCTCACCCTCCTCCTCCTCCTCCACCTCGGCCTCCTCCTGTCCATCTTCTCGACAACCACTAGAACTGCCACCTGGTGCACCATATATAGAACGAATCAATGACATATATTCATCACAAGTAGTGTTGGAATCTGGGGGATGTTTTGGACGTAATACTTCCATCAGTTTCATAAATTCAGTGTTTTCCCTAGTAGACTGTTCTGCCGTCTCTGTGGCCCTTTTTTCAGCATGTTCTACTTGTGCCTTAACCTGCTGCAACTTAGTTGCACTACAAATCTTACCTGAGGAGGGCCAATACCTCATCAGAACTATACTCTTACTATGTTGGAATCGTGCTCTACTAGGGTGCTCATCTCCCAACACTTGATGTAAGTGATTGTGTGGCCTAAAATTGTCAGGTTCCTGGGCATCAAGGGCCTCTAAAGCAGCTAGTTACAAATATAAATAGATTATTAAGTTAAAAAATAGATATTAAAATTTTAAATCTACAAAGTAAAACTTACAATCTACTATAGAATGTAGAAAACCATAATTAAAAATAGGAAGCAATAGAAAGTGAAAGTCGTAAAGAAATATTATAAACTATCATACCTGATGTCTCTCATGATATGGCATCGTAGTACGTCCCAATTTGTGGACGTATTTCTTAGCATCAATGTTTCTTTATTTCTTCCAGATGCATCCTAAATAAATTTCAATAATTAGTATTAACAAAAAACATGAAAATTTTCATTTAAATACTTTTAATTTGATTAATACCATTAATTGGCTAGTCGCCCAATGAGTAATCATCTCTCGGTACTGTTCTAATAGACAATCTTTCATGATAGGGACCGCCTCTAACTCTGTTCCCACTCCAGCATGTCATCCAATGTACAACTCATGATTATATGCTCTCCAAACTCACCTAAATCCTTTAAACGTGCTGGTCGTGCACCCTCACCATTGGGGAAATTAAACTGCAGCTGAAACAAAAATATTAATTCATATAAATACAAAACATTAATATATTTTATTAAATACAACAGATTTTTTAACCATATCTCTACCCAGGCTTTATCCTTGACTTCATTTGGCAGTTTTCTCCATGAGAGCGGGCTGACAAGAATGATTTAAGAGTATTTTTCTAGCTTTGCCAAAAAACTCTTACATTGCTGCCCAGATTTTTCAATCATCTGAAAATCTTCATTATAGTACACCATCAACTGTGTGTGGCAGTTCCACACCGAACTCATGCGTGTACACCCCCGCCCCTGCCTCCTATCAGTAGATGTATCTGTTATTAAAGAAAAACAAAATATTTTATCAATACATGTTATAATGAAAATATATAATGGTGTAACAATTTGTTAGGGTTGTATAAGTATACATGTGGTAGTATAATCAATGGGAACTTCTGGATCCGCAGAAACTGAAGGAACACCTTGTACAGATGGAGTGGGTCCCAATGTATGCTCCATAGGGACAGACTCTGGTGGGGCAGTAGTCAAAGAAGATGGAATATAAAATCCCCGAGAGAAGGAAGTAGAAGTAAAAGAAGATGACAAGGATGGATGGAAAAATTCTGGATGGGGAGTGGGAATCATCATCGGATATGGTACAGACGGGTGAGTAGGCTCAGATGTAAAGGGTGGTGAAAAAATGGGAGGGATAAATATCTCATGTGTCCCTAATGGCACACCAGGATCAGAATGTGGGATGGATGGTATGTCAGTGGGAGGGGCAGGGTCTAATCGGTTATGCCGACCAGATCATCTAGCTCTTGTACCACCCCCCCTCATACGAACACCCCGTGTACTAGGACCACTACTAGGATGCTCATCAAATAACTGTCGTCTAATAGATGGATCCTGAAAAAATGTTTAAAAAAATTAATCACATGACATTATATATTATTTAAATAAATATATATGAAATGAAATACTCACTACAGACACTAGTGGTTGAATGCCCAGCTCATCCATGCGATAACTGTTGTCCATAATCTGTTTGTGTCACTTCTCTTCAATTGGATTCATTTTCCTACATTTGAAAACAAATATGGAATTAAATAGAAAAGGATAACTAATGTGTAACCCAAAAAACAAAATAAATGAGAGGTAATAGGGGGATTCATGGATAATTTAACTAACCATTGTTTTAGGTGAGCTTGAAAAAATATATAATAAAGTCAATAAATCATAAAATATGTAATAAATAAATTTAATTTTTAATAGGATAACCAGTCTATTAAAATCATGGAACATTGATTCTACCAGATTCATAAGTGGTGAAGCAGTTTTCAAAATTAAGGAAAAATTTAATTTCTTTATCTCAGGTAGATGATGCAGGTTTCAATACATGTTTTGCAGAACAATACAAACCCTCATGTTCATTACCTGGTAAAATGTTAAAGAGGGTCTTGGAGTCATACAAATTTTATACAAATCACAGTTGAAGCATGGAAATGTTCACCAAGTTAGAAATGTTGGTTTCGTAGGTTTAAATATAGTTCAATTCCAAATTACAAAATACAATTCAAATAAAAATTCCAACCAATAAACATTGAAAATGCACATAATGGTCAAATCAGATACAACATATTTGTAATCAATATTAAATCAATTTTAATAACACCAACCTTAACAACACAACTTGAGGTAAACCAAAATAATTAAGAACATGTATGGATGATTATATATATTTTCCACCACAGCTTCAGGTTCACAATCAACTCTAACAATTGAGCTATCAGAGTCATCAAAAGAAATAAATGGATTGGTTCTAATGGTAGTAGAGACATTTTCAATTCCATCATCACCATCATCAAAAATATGTCTTGGAATTACTTCAACTATGACCCCAAATTCCGATCAAAGTTGGTCTTTGAAATAAAAAACTTGTTTAGCCATTGATGCCAATACATATGGTTCTTTGGTAGCAAGAGTGTGAGTCATATTAATTACTCAAAATGCACAATCATCAACAAATGTTCCATGTCTCGTCATCGAATCAAACCAATGGAATTTCATCATCGTGACTCGTCCATGAGAGTAATAATCCAATATTACTATTTTTTCAACGACTCCATAATAACCCACATTTTAAAATCGTTGTCTACTATATGATGCACTGGCATAAAAATCTGTTG